>JAKFHU010000913.1:51002500-53585628 GCA_023783475.1 Daubentonia madagascariensis
GCCAGTCTACTAAGCTTTTTACATCATTATTTACTCTAATATGCAATCCTCTGAGGTAGATGCTATTGGTGTCCCCATTGTGTAGACAAGGAAATGGAGGTTTACAAGAGGTTAACTTTCCAAAGAATTTGTACATGCCAGAAGTCACATTAGAACTCAGGCCTATTTGACTCAATATATCCAGACTTGGGCCAAATCCTTGTCTGCCAACCCCATATCAATACTTTAAAATGTAATGTTTAAATGTTTTTGGTTACTATTTGGTGTGATCTCTTTCTTAGTCTCTGTTTCTCCTTTATTTAATTTTAAGTAAGACTTGAGGCTCCATGAGGATGCTGCAGATGATATTCGAAGCACAAGACCTTTCTTTGTTCTGGGTGCTTTCCTTCGCCACATGACCAGCCTCACTATATCCCAGAGGCTAAGTAGGGACCAGTGTTCCCCTTTACAGATGGGGAATGGAGGCACAGACCAGTGGAGGGACTTGCTCAAGGTCCCATTGCTTGTTAGTGATGGGATCGGGACCAGAGACCGGATCTCTCAACTCTCAAATCAGTGTATTTCCATGTTCCTTCCTGGGGGGGAATGAAGGAATTCTGAAAACCCATACATGTTTAGGCGAATCCAGTATATAAAAGACATAAGGGAAGGATAATGCACATTTATTGAGCATGAAACATTTCCAGGGATTTTAGGGAGTTTTCGTGTGTTTTAACTTATTTAATAAATAAATTATAAATAAAACTGTCTGCTTATCCATACATGCCTGGCAAATGCCAAGCACATAGTAAATGCTCAATATATTTTTTCAGGGAAGTAAAAGTTTCAGGCTCTCAGAAAAAGAAAAAAAAGAAAGAAAGAAAGAACACCCAGGTTGTTTTCTAAATCTATATGAAAGCCTTAAATGTGATGCAGGTGGAAGAAAACATCTACTTTGTATTAACCTAGACTGGTACTGTGTGGTTTTCTAACCTTAAAGTAATTTCAACTGAGAAAAACAGGCAGCAAGGAAGAACACACAGTTAGGAACAGTAACTCCTAGCAGAAATGCTGCCCTTGCTCCCTTCTTCCACCCCTTCACCACAGCAGGCATTGCTAATAGATCATGGCACTATTTCCTGCTGATCCTGGACAGAGCCTCATGGGTCCTCAAACACCTTGCTCCAGGCAACTACCACTAATCCATCAGAATTGGCACTCGTGCTGAAATCTATTTGTCATCCCTGATAGACTTACAGGCTTTTTCTCTGTGGCCTAAGGGAGACCCAGAACCTGCTCAAGCTGTTATACATCTCCTTGACTTGTTTTAAACTTTATTGAAGAAATACTGGCCTTAATTATAGAATCTCTGAATGGGTTCCTGTGTGAGGCTGTGAAATCTTTTGAACACATTTATAAATAAGGTAGATTCCTATTGATCTACAATTTTGGGGCATAGCCCTGCCTATGAAAAGAATGGAAACAAGGTAATCTCTAGAGATGATCTCTGGTCCTATTACTGAATTTTCTCTCCAGCCAGGGTTAATGACATCTCTGAAATAAATTCAAAGATATTCAAAGGTTCAAAGAAACCTCTAGCTCAAAATGTTACAGATATTGGGAAAACTCTTATACCTACAATTAAGGGATGTCACATGTACATTTTAAAGTATTTTCTAAGCTGGACATGGTGGCTTGAGCCTGTAGTCCCAGCTACTCGGGAAGCTGAGGTGAGAGGATCGCTTAAGGCCAGGAGTTCAAGACCATCCTGGGCAACATAGCGAGACCCCATTTCTAAAATAAATAAATAAAATATTTTCTAAAATATGCATTTGTAGTATATTAGAATTTTAAAACAGAACATTTTTGGAACCATAAATTATATAATCTTTGGTATGGTCCTAAATGTTAACCCCTTAGAAAATACCACAATATAATCTACCCCTAGAATTGATCAGCTGATCAAAATTAAATCAAAATCTTATCTTTTAATTAATGCACATTCTAAAGGAAGACAGTTAAAAGGACAGTAAAACCATAATATGGCTAGACTATGTATTGATTTCATACTGTATCATTTCAAATATCATCATTCATGATTCTGAAATTCATCAAAATTTCCTGAGCAGGTGTCTACCTAGAAAAAGATATTTTAATTAAAACTGTTAACCAATATAAGACCTCTGCACTAAAAGCTTGGCTTGGAATAGCACCACATAAACAAAAGATGCCACTCTAATAAGAGGAAAACATCTCAGAGGTTCTTGTCCAAGAGAGGATCCTGGAGAATTTAACTGACCCATATAAATTCAGCACATGATATTACTGATATTCCCTTCATGAAGACTGCTACCCTAAGCGGCACCAACTGAAACCAAATGAGGAAGATGTGCTCCTATCGTAGAATCTGACCCTATGGCAGAAAACCTTCACCAAGGAAAAAAAGAAAACTTTAAAGGAGTTAACAATGAGCTGTTTTGTTTTTTAAATACCATACTTGTTCAATAGATTCCTTAGAATGTTAATAATCTCTGTGAACCCCAAGAAAGAAAAAAATTGTACCTAAAAGAGACATAAGTTGTATCAAAAGTTTATGAGGCCAAATATGTGTCAGTAATATTTACCATTTTTTGAATGCTTACTCTGTGCTAGGCACTTTTCTAAGTACTTTATACATATGTATCCCCATAATAATCCTGTGAGGTCAATGCCCCATTTTACAGAGAAAGAAACTGGGGCATAGGGAGGTTGCATAACTTGCCCAAAGTCAGTAAGTGATACAGTATGGATTTGAACTCAAAATCCATGGTCTTCATCATCATGCTTTACCCCTCTTAATATGTTTATAGATTGTTGTTTTGTTCTATTTTGGAAAGGAGGAAAAAGGGAGCCATGATCTTTTCCTCTGACTTTAATCTGGGATGAGAGGAAATTTTCCATCACAGCCTTCTAAACTCAGACTAAACAACTGGATAATTCTGGTTTTCACAGATTAAAGCAAAGATGGAACTAGGCCATCCACATGTCATTTTGAAGACTGTATAAACAGAACCTAGTTTAGATAGAATCAATTACATTTTTTTAAGGTCTGAAGTGAAGCATGCTAGTAATGCAGGTGATGAGCAGCCCCACATAATTATTTTTAGGTTAACTCAAAAAATGTACAGTCTTATTGTAGGAAGAGACATTAGAAACAAATGATACCAAAGGCCCAGATCAAAAGCAAGGATCTGATTGTCGTTCCTTCCTTCCTTGTAATATTTTAGATTCACATTCTCCCTGGATATCTTTATGTTGCATTGTTGTCTAACTTATACCCACTGGAAGTTTTTATTTTGTCAAAAACCAATGCATTAATATTTCACTGAACATACCACTGTGAAGTTTCTGTAATGAAAAATTTCGTGCGTGTGCACACGTACACACACATACACACACACATACACACACACACATCAGATGGGTATGGACTTGTACTCTGAGAATGTCTGTTTATGTGGTTGGTTTACATATTATTAAACCACCCATCTGATCTCTAATGGCAGCCCTGCTGACACTGTTTGACCCAGTTTGACAATCCGGATAGAAATTGTAGGGTTGGCTGTTCAATGGCTGTGACTTTTAACAGCACTGCTTTTGGGCCTCAAATCAATTCTCTCTGTTTACAGACCATTTCACAGCCCTTTACCTGCAACATCACTTGTGTCAGTCCCATAAATACTTTGGTGTATATAATGCTTGAATTAGCATAATGGTTTAGGCTCTAAGCTCTTAGCCCAAAGAAGGACACATCAACATGTTCTCTTCACTTAAGCAATTAAGAGCCATTATGCTGCTTGAGTGGAAATATCATCAAGGTTAAAGACAATCCCAAACAGCCCTCTCACCTTTTTATTCTAAGTCTAATAAATGAGGCATAGAAATTGAAATGTTAGTAAACAGTCCTACTTGCAAGCTCTTTTTGGATCATGCTTAATCAGACCCCCATTCACCAGACATTTGCAACTGATTCAGAAATACTTATATTGAATTGTTCATTTAGTGTAACAAAATAGAGTTTACTGATTTAATTTCAAAGTCATAGTGAGCACTAATTTATTTTTGCCAGATTTTTTTAAATTTTAGAATAAAGATAGATAAAAATATTTCTATATTCTTATTATTTGATATGACAAAATTTATTTTTTAAAGGTGATAATGTTGTTGTGACTTTTAAATTAAGGGATATTTCCAAGGTCTTTCCATATGGTTTTATTTTTAGATTATTTTTTTAAATCCAGATTTATTGTAACACAATTTTAAAATAATAAAATTCAATTTTAAGTGCACAGTTTGATGAGTTTTGACAAATGTATGTAGTTGTATAATACCATTATAATAAAGATATAGAATATTTCCATAACCTAAAAATATTCCCTCATGCCCCTTTGCAGTGAATTCCCTTCTCCCATCCTGGTAACCAATGATCTGCTTTTGGTTACTAGTTTTGCCTTTTCTAGAATTTCATATAAATAGAATCAGGCAGTATCTAGTCTTTTGTGTTTGGCTTCCCATATTTCTTTATATTTTTTCCTCTATATGTTAGCAGTGAGAAGGTAATGTTGTAGGAAACATAACTTGGGTGGAATCTGGCTCCACCATTTCTAGCTCAATGACCTTGAGTAGGTTATTTAAATTCTCTGGGCTTTAGTTTATTTACTCTTCTGCAGAATGGAGATAACACCCTCACAGGATTGGTAGGGGCTATAAATAAATCTATGTATATATGCTCAGGCAAGGCATCTAGAAAGTGCTTAATAAGTGTTATTTCCTTAGATTGGTCATTCTCTCTCCAGCTGTTTAACTTCTCATTACAAGTTAGTAGAGAGCTCACTACAGCTGTCACTATTATGACTGAATCCAGTGACTAAAACAAGGCACAAGGGAACTTTTTCAGGTTTTGGAAATATTCTATATCTTGATTGTAATGGTAATCAGACAACCATATACATTTGTCAAAACTCATCAAACTCATTTAAAATGGAATTTTATTATGTGTAAATTATATTACAATAAAGCTATGTTTTTTTAAAACATCTAAAAATAATAAGGAAATATGGAAAGACCTTGGAAATATCACTTGGTTTAAATGTGACACATGATGAGAGATAACTTTGACTCAGTGCTTCATCAACAGAGCGTGCTGCTTTGGTTAAATAAGGGGGGTGTTCAAAGCCTCCCCTAAGAACAACAGATCTCATATAGCCAGCAAAAGCCCTACGAGCAGCAAATGTTATCTTCACTAATCATTGTCTTTGTGTTGACTTTTTAAGTTTAAGAAAGCAGTTTTGCGATGACAGAATATAAGTAGTGTGAGAGAAAAATCCTGTGCATGTGTGTGCATGTGTGTAAGAGAGAGAAAATGCAGTTAAGTGACGCTGTACTGACCATCTTGAATTAACAGCTTCAAAACGTCATAAACAGTTTATTGGATATAGGAAACATGCAAAATCTGAGCTCAAAAACAGTTAATTGAAGCATCACTTTCTTTGAGACATCTCCCCCTGCTCCACCAGTGTCCTCGCCTCCATTCTGAGTTAGGTACCCCTTCTCTATGTTCTGGTATGACTGTCCCTACCTCTGTCACATTCGTTAGCACGCTGCATTTCAATCATTGGTTTATGTATCTATCCTCTTCATGAGACTGTGTAATCCTTGAGGATAAGAACTTTTTCCACCATATCTTTATATTCCCAGCACCCTGAAAAGCCCTGAGTAGGGGCTCAATCTATGGTTGATGAATGAAGGAGATCTTAATCACATCGCTTCCCTTCATAGCTTATTTAATAATAGAAAACATTTGCTCCAGGCTTTCTTTTAATAGTGATTTGGGTCCAATGTATATGAGGATCTGAAGTAATAGGGGAGCCCCTAAACAGCGTGAAAAAATAACCAATAGGGAGGACAAGGAGTATAGTGGAGGAGAGGGAGTAGTTAAGAAAAGTCTTTTAGCCTCCACTCCCAGAATCCCTGGTTTGGGCAAACAGTGTGCCACAGGAGTTCTAAGTTCAGGTTCCAGAGCCAGAGGACTTGGGTTAGATTCCAGCCCAGCCAAACTCTTCAACCTCGGACTAGTTACTAAACCTTCCTGAGCTTCAGTTCACCTGCGACTTCACTCCTCTTCTATAAAATAGAGGAAACAATAATTACATCTCCATCAGAAGGTTTCTGTGAGGATTAAATGAGATGATGTCTATAAATTCATCAGCAGAATGCCTGGCACACTGTAAACACTTACAAAATGTTGATTTTCTAGCATATTTCTAGAATGCAGAATTTCAACTCATTCCAATTCAGCCCCACATTGTCTAGCCTAGACATATGAGTTACAACCTCAGCCTCCCTGAGTGCAAAATGAGGATAGCAACGGTACCCCATCATAGAGTTATTTTGAAGATTAGGTGAGATAACGAGTTTAGCATCATGACTGGTGCATAATAAGTGCTCAGGAAAGCCTAGCCTGATAGGATCCGGCCATATTATCACCATATAAGCCTGCTCCTCACACAAGAACCTTTCCTTCCATCAAGCATATTCTCTTTCTTGTCAGTATGTGTCATGCTTATTCCTCTATCATAACTTTGTTTACACAGTAAACAAAGCTAGTGTAGAGCTCTGGGGTGGTGGGAGGGGAGAACAAAGCTTTTGAGGTCAAATGACCGGGGGTCTAAATGTGGCTGTGCCAATTTCCTATTGTGTACAAGTCACTTAGCCTCCCTGAATCTGTTTTCACTTGTAACATGGAGATGATAATCCCCACTTCACTGGCTTGTTGTGAAGATTAAATGAGATCATATGTAGTAAGGTGCCTAATGTATAACAGGTGTTCTATTGAATAAATTTTAGTTTCCAATCCATTATATTCCCCCAAACAGGCACACTTGCCCTCTCCTCTCTATCTATCCAGACATCTTCTACCCTGCAAGACACACCTAAAACCCCATCTCATCCTGGAAAGTGTCCCTGACTAAACTGACCCACCCTGATCTTACAAATTGTATTATATACTACTGTTCTTATTTTGCAGATTCTGTAAATTAGTCTTGTCTCTCCCAGTGGAGCTATTTATCTTAACCTCTTTTGAATCATGGGCCACTCTAATAATCTGATATTTCTTTGACTCTCTCCTCAAAGATATGCACAACTACATGAAAATTTGCAAATAATTTCAAGATGCTAATATCCCTTGAAACCTCTGAAACAGATTATGATCTCCCTGAGGGCAGTGACTGTGTGATACTCATTTATCTTTTGGGGCTTAGGATGCAGAGGGTATTAGTAAAGACCAGCTGATGGACTGGTTAACTTTCTGCCTCAGAAGGTAAGAGGTGGCAGCACCTCCGCAGGACGGAGTAGGATGCTGACCATGGCGGAGGGTGGGAAACTCTTTAGTAGCATCTCAGGCTTTAACTTTTCCAAAGCACAGTGACTTTAGCTTCACTCTGATTCCTAAGGATAGAAAAAAATACTGGAGCAATAAGTAGAAACATGGAAAAGTAATCATGGAAATAGTTCGCTCCTGTACCATAGATGCATTTAGTCCATAGAAGCCAAAAGAGCACCTTCTCTTCTTATCTTCAGACCCAGATCCATAACCTTTCCCTGGCCTTAGCAGCCTTTCATTACCCCCTTAAGATGCTGGTTGCTTGGTTTGACTATTTTTTCACTTAATGACCTCTCAGTCTTAGATAAACTTTTGTCTCTGCTCATGCAAAATTCTTTGATTTTGGTTTTCCTATCTGTCATACCAGCTCTAACAAGAGAGGAGCCACAAATGGGATGTATGCAGAAAGAGCCTAACCTGAATTCTAGCTGTGGCTTTGAGTAGTTGGCTTTGTGACCTTGAGTGAAATCACCTGTCCTTGTGGTCTCTGTTTCTTCATACAACTTGGCGATTTCTCTCAGCCCTAACTCTGAATGATTCTAGGAGATATTGCAATGATTCATGGCTGAAATGAAAGGATTTTGTAAAAGCTTTACTGTCATATACAGTAAATGTATGTAGAATGGCTAGAAGGGATGAGTTTTAATGGTTTGATTATTAGATTAAACGAAAGTTGCCATATTTACCATACAAAGTTTTCTAAACCATCCTATAAAACATACTTAACACTAGAAAACAATAAATATAAACTTTATTTCTTTATGATTCAAAGATTTGACAGACCTGTATCCACTGTTGAAAGCTACAAAAGAAAAATCCAATTTTTCATGCTTTCAGGTTGTGGTGTTTTGGAAAAATGGGAGTGGTAGGTCTAACTAAAGTGAAATATATATTTTTAGATCATCTATTATACCTCTTCCTACAGCACCTGTATAACATTGCCAATAAAGAAAGTAAATGTCATAATAAAGGCCTTCCTTGCTATGATGAGTGTTCTTTTGGCAGAAAATTATCATCAAAACACCTTAACATTCTGATATTGTAGTAATAATATCAGCCTGCAACAAAAACAGGGAAGTATATGAATAGCCAGTTTCTAATTTTATTCTGCCTACTTGGACTATGCTAAGAGGAAAAAAGATGATAAATAGCCAGAGAGATTTTTTTGACATCATGCTTAACTGAAATTTCAAAATAAATCAGTTGGACTCATTTTTAAAGACCTACAACTAAATTATCATTGGGTCGTTTTGTTCTGCTCCCAACTGGGTTTCTGAGGGACTAGCGGTGAGATACAATGAGATCTGAAAATGGGCCACAGTACGCAAACATTGCAGTTTGGTTTGATTTAGCCTAACTCTTGTGTAATAACTTTCTTTGAAGTGTGGGTTGAGGAGCAGGTTAGAAGCCCGAGGCCACAAGCTCATCTTGTTCTTGTTACAACTCGGATGCCCTGCAGTCCCTGCACTATATATCAGAGGCTTGGCACTGGAGTCCCTGGGCTGATCAAGAGTGGAGCCTCATTCCCTGCACAGCAGAGCTACTGAGAGACAAACAACAACATGGTTGTGTTTGCTTGGGAAATCCTATTTGATAAAAGGAAACAGGCAGGTCTTTGAGAAGCCTATGAGCCAGAGGAAGCCTGACATTCCTCTCAAGGAAAAGAAAAGAGGTTTAAAAATAATCCACCTTGTAGAAAGGCTTATGGTTTCCCTGACCTAGGGAGAGGCAGGATGCGTTTTCTCATGGCTGTCTGGCCCCTCTCCTCCTCCAGCTTTGGCATTGCTACTTCTATGCAGATCCTCTGGCCCAGGCAAATCCCAAGTGATGAATAAGGTAAGTTCCTGGCTCCTCTCTGGTCTAATTTTTTACCAGCAAATGAGGGGGATGGACCAAGTGATCTTTTAGGCTCCATCCCACTCTAAAATTTGGTGATTCTGACCCTGTGACAGTCTTGTAGCCCCTGAAGGACTAACTTTCCTCCTCCCATTGGTCACATATTTTCCAGTAGCCTGAGTCAGATCCTTACAGCTAAGCTGGCTCATGGATAATTCTAGTAAATAATAATACCTTCACAGTTCCTTAGAATTTGTAAAATGATTTTTACATATAGTATTTCATTTGATCCTTAGAAAAACCCTTGGAGGAAGAAAAGAGTATTATTCTCCTTAGCTATGCTAAGGGAGGTTAAGTCAGAACTGCCAAGGTGAAAAAAGGTTCTATAGTCAGATCTGAAGAGAAAGAAAACAAACCCAAATGCAAGTCTCTTAGGATGAATGAAGCACACACATTAAATAAAAAAGATGTAATGAGTATCATAGATGGCAGCAGAGAGCATTCTGAGAACCTGCCTCTGAATTCATGCACGTCAGAACCCCCAGTGAAAATTCCGTTTGTGTGAAGAGTCAACAGTTCACAAAGAAACCATAGAGGTTGGAACTGATTTTCACTTCTGGGACAAAGACTCTTGGCCAAGGATAGGGGACAAGGGTTGTTGTTCAACTCCCCATGCTCTGAAAAGACTGAACAGAGGAAGAGGTGGGAATTCATCTTAAGGTAGTGCAAGGTCACCAGTTCAAGCCAGGGATGCTGGTGGAGGCCTGATGGAAAGCTGGTTGGGGGTGTTATACTCCGGGCACTGAGTACCAACTATATGCCAAGCCCCCATTGTAACTGTTACTTACAACTTATATTGTCTTTTGGCCAAGCCTCGAAGGAATCCTGGGGAGAGTTAGGGAGCCTGTAAGAAACCTAAAGGTGGAGTGAAATAAATAGGGTCTATAACACTGATGGAATTTTAAACACAAACACACACACAGAAGATAAGGCCTTATTCTGTGGTATATAATTAAAGAACTACAATTCTTGGTGGTGGAGACTTCCCCATCTGAGTGTAGGGCCTGTTGAGGCAGAGGAAGTCCTAGGATTACTAGAAGGTAAGATGAATGATGACAATATCAGCAACAACATGGGAATAAGCAGAGGCATGCCAAACCCCAAAGACATATCCATATCCCTATGTCCATATCTGACTCAGGGCAGGAGTGACAGGAGGAACAGTGGTAGCAACAACAGAGGTTAAGCGGCAATGGAGTGGGGGCCACATCAGCTTCTGCAGCAGAAAAAACCATCAAATAAAGTTCCTAAGCTACTATGGGATTAGGAAGAGGTCAAGACAAAAAAGGAGTATAAACAGATTAAGGTTAAGTAGGGATGCAATTAGAGGCAACCATCAGGGAAAGCCTATCAAATTTGCAGATGACACAAAACTAAAGGCATGGTTAATACGATCATCTTGAATTCTGGATCAGTAAATTTTCATAACAAACTCTGGGTCTACAAACCCAAGAAGATGAATTTAACAGGAACATATGTAAAGTTGTACATACAGATTCTAAAAATCAGTAGAACTGGAGATGGAACTGACAGGATAAGACTTAGCTTGGGGGTTTGGTGACCAGAGACTCAGCAGGTGCCAATGGTTTGGCTGCTTAATAAAAACTAAGAACCTCAGACTGATGAAAATATACATCAAGACCATTGGACTTTTGTGGCCAGACCACCTTTTTAGTGTAACAATAGATTGTTGGGGTTGCATCTTAAAAGGAACACTGATATTTCATGCTTGTCCAAGGATCATGACCAGGATGGTAAGGGATCCAGAAACCATGTCCCACAAGGGGCAGCAAGAACTGAGGAAACTTGGGGAGATCTAAAAGTCATCTTTAACTCCTGAGAAAGACTTCCTGAAAAAGAGTCACATTTGTATGTCCCTGTGGGATAAAACCAGAACAAAAGATAGAAGGCCAATTTTGGCTCAGTGTAAAGCATAACCTTCTAATACAGCTACTCAGAATTAGAAGAGTCTGCCTTAAGGAGTGGTAAATTATCACTGGGAGTGGATTTCAAGCTGAGGTCAAATGATCTTTGGTTCAAGACACTACAGAAATTGTTCCCTACATCAGCTGTGAGCTTGGATTAAATGATCCCCTCAGACTCTTACAGACCAAATTAGGGCTCTTTGCTGTAAAAACCAAACATTCAGTTCTAGAAGTGGAACCCCAAAGGCACCCTGCCCTACCATGGGCCAGTGGGCTGTAGAGTCCTGACATTGCTTCTGTTCCTAGAATGTCCCTTCTTAGCAAATTATGAAGTCCCAACTTATTTAGGATCTAGGGACAGCAAATGTACATTAAAAATGTTTTATGAAGCAAACAGCGTTTGTCTTCCTTGTGACTTCAATACAATCAAATTAGTTTTGCCTAAGTCTAAAGAATGTCTCAAAAGCCCTTTCTTCTTCTCCATCTCCAGTATCCCTTCCTTAATTCAGCTCATCATCATTTTACCCAGGGACTCTTTTAATAGCCCCCTAAGTGGACTCTGTCCCCCCCACTCTTATCTTCCTCAATATACCCTCTATAGAACAGAGTAGTCTTCAGAAAGCACAAATATTATAGAGCCACGCTCCTTTTTTTAATACCTCCCCAATGACCATGTAAAATAGGACCAGCCTCGTGTTCTGAGACTTCCCACACATGCCGCCACCCCCTTAAATACACACATACACACACACACACTTTGTGCTTCAACAATACCAAACTATTTGTAATTTTCTGCACACAGTTTGCTATTACACATCTCTGTGTCTTTGCATATACTGTTCCCTCTGTCTGAAATGCCTTCACCCTCAACAGTCCCCACCTCATAGACCAGAAAAACTCCTATTTATATGTTTTCATACATACTAGGTTTGCTTGGGCATAACCTTTTGTGAAGCCTTCTTTTAATGTCCTCCCAACCCAAAGTTAATCATTCCTTCCCATTTGCCTTTGTATGTGGTTCTATTATAGCATTTATTGTACTGCACTGAAATGTAATTATTTACACTCCTGCCTTCTCCACTGTTCTTGGACTCCTCCAAGGTAGGAACCAAGTAATATTCATCTACAAATCCCTAGCACTTGGCACAGTGCTTAACACATGGTAGATCCCTGTTAAGTATTTGTTGGCCTGACATGACAAAAGTATCTCACAAACACATCTTATCATTTGCTATAATAAAACTTTGTATTATAGTATACATGAACATCAAGTTCTATGGTGAAAAATAAAGTTAAACTCTTGAAATTGCTCAGCAATTTTAAGTTAAATAAAAGGGATCCAGGGCTAAGAACAAAGACTTAAAATGGAAGGAGGAGACATTTTAACTCATAAATTCATACCACTACTTTTGCTTTTGTTTTGAAAAGGTGTAATCAGGAACCTGGTCCTGAAAAACACTGGGTCTCTAGGTCTTCCAAACAGGAAATTCTCAAGTCAGAAACTGAACTCAATTTATTCACCAAACATTTACTTAGGGTATACTACATACAAAGCATGGTGCAGCACTGGGGTAATCCAAAAGGAATATTTTGAGTGACAGTAAAATAATCAAAGAGTTTTACTATATATGGGGTTATTAATATGCATAAGGAGCCTCTTTACTTAGAGTTATCCTATATTATGCACATTGACAACTTTATAATTGGAATAAAATAATAGTTTACATTTACTGAGTGTTCATCTTGTGCCAAGAACTACTTTAAACACTTCATTCATTCATTTCAACAAATATTTATTGAGGTCTAATATGTTATAGACACTGGTCTAGGTGCTAGGGATTCAAAAGTAAGCAAAACACACAAAAGCCTCTGTTCTCTAGGAATTTACAGTTTGTAGGGGCAAACGTCTAAAATATAGATTTCCAGATAGTGATAAATGCTATGGAGAAATGTAAAGCAGACAATAGAGACAGGACGTGCTAGGGGTTGGGAGTGTGCTGACAATTTTCACTGCAATTCCATTGCTGATGGAATGGATACAGGAATGAGAAAAAGAGAGAGGGGAGTCAAGAGTGACTCCAAGGTTTTTGGCTGAGCAACTGAATAGACAGAATAGCCATCTACTGAGATAGAAGACTATGGAAGAGGCAGCTTTTTGGGTATGCGGAGGAGAGATCAGGGATTTAGCTTTGATTGTGTTAAATTTGAGATGCCTACCAGATATCCAACTGGAGGTGTAAAGCAGCTAGTTAATGGGAGAGATCCCAACTGGAGTTATAAATATGGGAGTAGCCACCATACAGATGATTAAGTCATGAACGTGGAGGAAATCAACAAGGAGTATAAATGCAGAAGAGAAGAGAAAAGACTAAGCTCTAGGGCACTCCAACATTTACATATTGGAAAGATAAGGAGAAATTGAGAGGAGCAGTGAAGGAGGAAAAAAACCAGGAGAGCAGGGCATCTTGCAAGCCAAGTGAAGAGTGTTTCCAGAAAGAGGGAGTGATAACTGTGTTGAATAGCGCTAGTGCGGCAAATAAGAATTGATCATTGCATTTTTGGACACAAGAGCAGTAGGTTGACACCAACAGTATTGACTCATTTAAGACTCCTAACAACTCTATATGATAGGTATTAGTATTATTCCCTAGAGATGAAAACTGAGGCATAGGAAGATTAAATATTGATAACTTGCACAAGGTCACACAGCAAGAGAATGACAGACTTGGTATTTGAACCCAGGAAGTATAGATCTGGAGTACACCCTGCCTGGGAAAATAGGAAAACCAGGACAGAGACCTTTTATGGGAAGCTGACTCCCTGGCAAAGAAGACTCTGGAATGTTGCTTTTAACCTATGATTTATGTTGGAGCTCTATTTCTGTTCCTGCCCTTTGACATAATCTTCCAAGACAGGAAGAAAAGGCATTGATTGACTTTAAAATTCCATTTTTATGGAGACTTCATGGATGAGTATTTAATAATATGTGACTAGCCTGTTTAGCTCAACTGGTTAGATCACAACGATTGACACCAGGGGTACAAATGCATTCCTTAACATGAACTAGTCAGATTTACAGTACAACTCTGTCTTGTGAACATGGAATACATTTTTTTCAAAGTACAAGACTTTTTCCAATTTGAGGGCCACACCACTTGTGGTACTATTCAATTCTTCCTTCATTCCAGGTCATATCCAAGGCTTGCCTCAGTGTCACCACCTATGATACACGATGACTAGCAACAGATAGAAATGTGAATTCAGGCATTTGAGATGCTATATAGTCACAGAAAAAAGAAGCGTTAGTGAAGGATTCTTTTAGGATCTGGCTATCATATAATACCATCACCCCAAATATTCAGAAATTATGTTTTAAGCCCTCAAAATAAATCTGAGTTTCTACCTCAGGTTCTTCTCAACCTCTAGCCAAGTTAGGCTAGATTAAGGTCACGCTCACATTCTCCTCCTGCTCCTCTACATAGATGTACCACACTGCCATTTTGCCCTGCCAAAATAACTCTTGCTGGGTAATTCTCCTCACAACCTACTGGGCCAAGGGTCTGATCATCAGGAAACAAGCAAACAAAACTATCACTGCAAAATTTATGTATACTTGGTTTTTCTTAATTTTTTTTTTAACCAGCATGCATAGGGGTAGGAGGAGCAAACAACAAAAGACATGGTCCTAATGATTTAGCAACAACTTAATTTTTCCAGATAGATCCAAGGCTGGTTCTTAAAAACTGGAAAGAAAATTCAACCAACAAAAGGAGGATTCTAATCAGAAGATTGTGAACATGATATAAGGCAAAGTTTCCCACTTACTGGTAGAAAAGCTTATACAGCTTATGGAACATTTCAAAATGATGCCTTATAAGCATTTTGCCCTTTTTTGGATTACACATAGCCCTTGAATACGATGAGCAAACAGACTGGGAGGTTTTAAGTCTGTCCATGACTGTCAGGTAATATGATGCATATAGCCGTATCCACCACTGCAAAGGCTGATTCCCCCACAAACCTCCTCAGCAGGATATGGATGAAAATGTGGATTTTTTTTTGTAGTACAGAAGCTTCTACATAATCCTATTACTAGCTTAGGTACCTATTAAATATGATTGAAACAACGCCCATTGGAAGTCTTAAAACCTTAACCACCAGTTTTACTTCTAAAATAAAGTAAACTGCCAAAAGTTCTGATAAAAGTGACAATTTATATTTTTAAGTAGTACAACTGGAATTTTCCTATAGCTGTAGACAAAGGAATTCTTACCCAGATAAGTAGAAGAGCACCAATAAATTTAAGGTAGCTTATGCAAGTTAGGCACTAATGAATGTCATCTTCTGTTTTGTCATGAAAAAAGATCTTTCTGCTGCTAAAGGAGACTGATTTAGATTATGAATAGCTGTAGTGATTTGCAAAAATGGCTCCAGAGAGATAGAATGAGACTCCATATACTCATGGCACTTGAGGTTTCTGCCCTTTTTGTTGAAAATTAATTTGTCCTGTGGGTTATTGGATTCTAGCTCAGCCAATGTATATTGCTCAGTCATCACAAATTTACTTAAAATTTAGTGTAGCTGAAGTTCATTCAACAAGACAAAAGTCTACAGTTGAAAGCTTCTAAAAATCTTTTTAAAAAACTGGCTAACAGTGTAATTGAAAGTGCTGGCGTCTAAGTTAGATTCACATAATGTTTTGCAGGTATCAATATATACTATATTACTATGTTAGAAATAGATTTTTCACTTGTTTTCCAAGAAAAAGCAGATAGGGAGGATTTATCATCCTTTCGTTGGTTTGGGTGAAAGTTCCACATTCTGAAAACATATAAATCCCTAAATTCAGATTAGATACTATAATACATATCACATATTTCATTCATTTACATATTTTGTAATTTCAAAACAAATATTTTAAAAA
Source organism: Daubentonia madagascariensis (assembly GCA_023783475.1). Lineage (NCBI taxonomy): Eukaryota > Metazoa > Chordata > Mammalia > Primates > Daubentoniidae > Daubentonia > Daubentonia madagascariensis. The sequence continues at coordinate 51,018,648 of JAKFHU010000913.1, forward strand.
CAAATAGATCATACAACTCCTAATGCTTCCAAATCCTAAATACATTACATTCAAAAAAAAAATTAAAAGTACATATATTGTCTCCCTGTTTCATCAACTCTGACTGCAGGCAACTCACTTCCTGCTTAGGATGCCACAGCACAGAGGCTTATGGACTGGGAAGACCAGAGTAAAAAGAGCCACACTTCAGACAGAGCATCAGGACACAAATCATTTGCTTTTTGACAAAAGGAACACTAGTTTAGTGGCCATGCTCCTTTACCCAATGGTAATGAGAGGGAAAGAAAAGGGAGTATTCTTCAAACGAGGCTCTTGTGAGAAGACACAAAGGTGACATAAAAAAGAATGAATAGCTAGTTGTGGGAAACAGAGCAATTTTTAATTATTCCTTCTGTTAAAGTGACTTTCCTTAATATAATCTATATTTCTTATTTTTACACATTTAAATATATATATTTAATCCATTGAACATGTTTAAATATGTGTTTGATAATCTTTTTCCCTTTGAAAATCTAGATGAATCTACAGACTTATTTAATAACTAAAATCACACCAGAGAACCTCAACTGTGAATAAGGCCATTGAGATGGCTCCTCATTAAATTAATGATACACAGTAGGCAGCAAACATTATTTGTTCATTCCATACATAGATAAAAAATTACTAGATAATAAGACTGCTTTCTATTGAAATATTATATTACAGAGTAATTAAGAACTAAACCTAGATAGTAAAAAGATTAGGGGGGTTTCTTTCATTAAGAAACGAAAGCAAATACTATTTGGGGCAACTTAAACCACAGTTTTAGACTTTTTTGGGATGGTGGCTTTTGTTTTATTCCTTGAACCTAGACTACAGCTGAACTACACAATTGATAAAGTTCAAACTCTGAAGAGATCAGCTCTTTGCTTGAGGTACAATTGCACAAAATGAGATACAGAGTGCTAACCAAATCGTGACACAATGGACTGGAAATTTTAGATTAATAAACCTCTTCCAGGGGAGAACTAAATAACTTTTACAGTTTTATCTATGGTTATTTGTTTCTCTGAAGATTTATGGTCCTCGCAACAGATATGCATCTTATCTTTCACTTTCCAGATTAAAGAGAGATGACTTTAAACAGGTTTCTGACTGGCATAATCTAGAATTACAGATGATCTCAATTTTTTAAAAAATGCTAAAAGTGAACTTGCAAGTCAAATGAAAATGACTTTGCGCATGTCAGGTACACAGGGGAAGAAATCTGCATACAGCTAAACAAGGATGATCTTCTATTACCAATACTGATCCCCTCGCCCTGTCCTGTATCAGCCAGGTGCAATCTGTACATGCTTACCCAGGAATTAAAACTTTTCATGCTGCTGCTGCTTTAATTGATTGATGCTAAAAGTTTAGAAAATACAACCTAACCAGCTATTACAAAGTGCCTTTAACCAAGCCTTCTTCTTTGAAAGCAGGATCCTCAATTGAAACTGGCAGACCACATTTTTAGGTTTCAAGCAGCTCTGTCATTCTACAAGGAATGTGTCTGCCACTTCACACGATAGCTTGAGCTGAAAGACATGTACTTTGAATCAGAGAATCAATAGAACACTTAATGGACAATTAGGAGAACAGCTGTAGGACTGTCAGAGACCCATCTGTACACAGCTCAAACAGCAAGCCTGGACAGGACCCGGGAAACAAAATATACTGCTCCAGGGCACTGGCCCCAGTACAAAACCTCCCTTTCAGTTCTCATTTAATGTTAATATAGTGTTCTTTTTCATTACAAATTTTAACACGTGTAGAAAATTATGGAAATTGCTTAAGCCATTTGTCAACTTATATCATGTGAATTGATCAATAAATTTCACTACTTTGTTGTTAATGTAGATAAATTTTGGCATTTAATTAAGCTCCAGTGAAAATGTGGCCACTTTTAATTTCAGCAGATGCTGTCGTTTCATTTGTAATACATAACTACAGGGGTAAATACAACCCAATCATGAATTATCACTAAATATTTATAGACAACATAGCAATTCAGAAAATAGACACAAAAGATTTTTACAATGAAACAATTACTGTGTGCAAAATCTGAAATAGGTGGTGATGAACTCTAATAGGAGCCGTGAACAGAATTTTAATATTGTAGCTCCACAAAAGAATTACATATGTATATTTTTCTCTCATGATCCTGCCTCTGTAAATTAAGTGTCTAGTCGCAGAAATAATTTCAAATTTGTTTCACAGAATTGTTCCAAATGTTAAAAAATAGTTCCCTAAGTTTATGGAGGTATATTAAAATTTATAAATTAAAATAAAATTGCATCCTTTTATATTTCTGTTTGCTAAATTTATTTGGAAACAATTGAGAGGTTCAATGAATAGGAGGAAAATCTTATGATGCTCATTTCACACATATGATTTGGATTTGGGCTATAAAGTTGGTCAAGAGGACACTGGGATGGAGAATGGAGACAAGATGCCAGACAATGGAAAAAGCAGAATGAACTTTTTAGGCTTCCTCAATATGGCCTGAGGGGCCCCAAGATGAAATCCTGCTCCTGACAGCAAGAAGCCCTATAGCCTTAACCCTCCGTGGCGTAGTCTGACATGATAAACTGCTGTATCTCATTTGAGGGGGAATAGGCTGCCTCTTGGTGATTCTGCTGGTGCCTTCGGGGAAAAGGGGATTAGAAATCACATTGCTGTCTTCACAGCGTAATCCACTCCATAACGCCCATTCCCACCATTGTCTAAATGCTTCTGTAAGAGGGCCTGGCTGGGTCTGCAATGACAGCATTTTCAGCAGAAAAGCAGACATAGGTGCCTGTGTGTAGAACCTTTATAATTATTAAAAAAAATAAAGTTTAGGGAAATCAAAGCTGATCCCTCATTCCTATTTTTACAATGTCCCCTATATCAAATTGGCCATCACTGCTGAGGCAGTTTGGCACTTTCTGTTGTTCTGGCAGAGGAGTAGCTGGTCAGGGAAGATGGTTCTCTAAATTCAGACTCTATTAGAGAAATTAGAATTAAGCGGCCAAAGGGAAAATGGATAGGGTCTTCTTGATGAACCAAATTACTCATCTAAATTTCCAGCCAAAATTCTCTCTCCGGCTTATTCTCACATGTTCATATTTCTTTTTATTCCAAAATTTAAAATTCCTAGGACTTGAGGCCTGTTTTTACACCCTTAAAAAGTAGAAAGGGCTGGAAAATCTACTTCATCTCTAACACAGATAATTAGGGACCTTTTTGTGATCTCCAAAATCAAGGATTTCATGAAGGCATAATACTAGTGTTTTCCTGAGCCATGTATGTCTGTGAATTTCTTTGTCTTTGAGGGAAACTGAGGAAGGAAATAAGTTACCACTTAGGCTAAGGAAATATTAGCATTTGTTGAATATTTGATGTGGACATTGAAGTGTTAAGAAAGTTAAGATATAAGATTGGTTGAGATACTAAAACTGAGATCCTAAAAAAAATGAGATTGTAGTGGGTTAAAGATGGCTACAAAATTCTTTACCATTTCTCTCATCAACAAATGGAGTTTATTTCCCCTACCCTTGAATCTAGGCTGGACTTATGAGCAGCTTTGCTCAACAGAGTGAAGGAGAAGTGACATGGTGCCAGATCCTAACCAAAGTCTTAACAAAGCCTGGAAGCTACTCCTTTTGCACTTTTCAGAGCCAGCTGCCATGCTGTAGAAAAACTGGAGTTAGACCACCAAATGATGAGAGGTCAGTTGGAGAGTGGTCCTGAAAGATGAGAGACCATCTTGGATGTCCAACCGCCAGGCAAACTCCCAGCTGAAAGCAGCTTGGAGAGTGACTACAGCTTCACCATGTGGAGCAGAAGAACCTCACAGCTGATCTCAATCAACCCACAGAATCATCAGGAATAACAAATCCTTATTAGATTAAGACATTAAGTTTCGGGGTGATTCGTTACACAGCAATAGATCACTGAGATAAAGATTTTATAACAGAAATCTCCCTTCTTTTTCTTTTCGGATCCTACCCTCCTTTTGAAGTTACGGCAACTGGCAATCAGCACCTATGTTCCTATGCCTCTTGTAAAAGTGACCCAATAATAACAAAACAACAAAAAGCCAAGCTGTGAGTTGGAGGAAGGAGTAGAAATATTTTTGAAAAGATGCTCAGACTGATTCCTTCCCCTATTTGTTTACTATTTTCTGTCTTTAGAGCTTCACTCAATACCCCAATTCTACATCAATGCTCTAATTGACACCAAAGGAAAGATGGTTTCTGTAACAAGAACTCCATCCCTTTTCAGGACTGTAGTCTTAAAAATCAACTGAACTACCCAGTTTTTGTTTTTGTTTTTTGGGTTTGTTTTTTTTTTTCTGGAGACAGAATCTTGCTCTGTTGCCCAGACTAGAGTGCAGCAGCATCATCATAACTCACGGCAACCTCAAACTCCTTGGCTCAAGTGATCCTCCTGCCTCAGCCTCCCGAGTAGATGGGACTACAGGTGCCTGCCCCTGCGCCCAGCTAATTTTTCTATTTTTAGTAGAGACGGGGTCTCGCTCTTGCTCAGGCTGGCCTTGAACTCCTGACCTTAAGCGATCCTCCCACCTCGGCCTTCCAGAGTGCTAGGATTACAGGTGTGAGACACCTTGCCCGGCCAACAACCCAGTTTAATTAAATAAGAGTAAACTTTTTAAAAGACATCAGTAGATGTTCTGCTATTTATATTAACATTTCCAAACATAAACTCTTTAAAATAAATTTTCTCTCAGCTAAAAGAACAATATATTCTAATAACATCTCTGTCATCTGTAGCTGTGTAACTTGGGCAAGTAAATTTTTCTTTTGGGGCCTCATCTGTTTTCTCATTTGTGAAAAGAAGTCATTGGACTAGATAATATTTAAGGTTCCTTAAAACTGCCACCTTTCAAAGACATGCCATTTTTTCAGGTGATCCCAACTCTCTCTAAATCCCTTATTGTGATCACCTTAGTGTCAACTCAAAAGTCTTTCTCTATTGCCCAGGGCAGGAATGAATATATCCTTAATCTAATATTCTGCCCCTGAATAATTGAGATGGTTGTATAATTAACTTTCTCTCAGAAAGCGTAATCCTAATATTTTTACTCCATCATTCTATGAGAACAAAGAAGTATGACAATTTGTCTTTACCATGCAGGTCTCTAAATGGATACCCATTCTTCATAAAGTTCATAAGAATTTAGTACATGTTTTGCTTGCGGAAAAGACAGGAACTGAGAGGGATCTCCCACATGGAAGGTAATATCTTTAAAACTTATTGGCTCTTATGTTATGTCTGACATTGACAATGCCGACATTGAAAATTCTTTTGTGTTTCAGGGAGAGTCTTCAGTGAAATCCTGTAAATATTCACCTGTACATCAGCACCTGTGATATCTAGGAAAGGAACAATATGGTTCATTAATTCCACATACAATTTCAAAATTAGTAGTTTCAACCACTTACAGAATTGAACAGATCTGGGGTTGAATCCTGAATGTATCATTTACCAGCTGGGTATCCTTGGGTAATTTGCTTAATCTGAGCCTCAAGTTTTTTCTACAAAGCACAAATTTCTATTTATGGCATAAAAATGAGATAATACATATAAAATGCCTAGAATAGTAAGCACTCAATAAATAAGAGTTACAATTATAATGGGAGTTCCATGAGAACAGAATATTGCCTGTTTTGTTCACCTTTTTCAATTGCATAGACTAGCTGTGTAAGTAAAAGATTATTACTCCGGCCAACACTCTACCTTCTTCTCATGGCCTTGGTACATTGTTTATCAAGTAGAAATCACTTGGTTTGAGTTTCATACCCTTTAACCCCCTCTGTTCATTACTGACAGGGAATGAACCTTCTAAAAGACAAAAAAAATCAGAGGTATAACAACTACATAAATCATCGATCTCTGGTAAATTAAAAGTTATCGTCATGAATTAAAGACAACCATGGTTCACATGGAAAGGGTCCTACTCAATAAGAGAATCACTGATCATAAATAGGGTACCTTTGGAAGTTGCACTAACTTGTTAAGGAAACTAATTTGGTGACCTTTTGATATGGTGAAAATTTTCTAGCAGACAAACAAGGGAATCAGATTTTAGGAGACCCCTATGGAGTAGTTGTAATTCAGTCTGGTAGAGGAATAAAACAGAAAGAGGTTCTAGATGATTTGCCCTAGGTCAGTCAGTGACCAAATCAAAATTATAATTCACATTGCTTAATTTCCCTATTCGCTATTGACCACACTTATTGGCCTCCTATATTGTGAGGGAGTTTGGTTAGTGACAAAAAGCAACATTGGAAAACAAGGTATATAACATGTATTCTCAATCTTCCTTCAGGGATTCCAGGCTGAATTTACAACACATCAGAAGAAGAAATCTTATAAGATCAATGATCTTAAAGATCAATGATCAAAGCCTCCCAGGGGTCCTGGGCAGCTCACCAATTGCTGCTCCAGATGAAGACTCAATTCTGGTTCACTTTCATACAAACATGTGAAACATTGTGTAGCAAACATTGGTTGAGTATGAGATTGTTCCATCCCTAAACTGTACCAAACCTATGCCTAATCAATCATCTCCTGTGAAACAAGCCAGTTCACTGAGTCTCTATATACGGCACACACAAAACCAAACAAAAAGATTCACACTTCAAAATAAAACTACTACAGACCCATCTTTCTCTAATTACAGAGAGTTAATATGGCTGTTAGTAAAGCTAAAGCCAATGAAGACACAAGCATAATATGACTTAAAAGCATAAAAAGAGAGTTGGGGAAATCTGCCTGAGGGGGAGTCACAACATAAATACAGAACCTGGTAGTAACTGCATTTTCTGGGTACCTGATAATACATGGTATATAACATGAATTCATATCAAAACCACACTGACTACTTTCATCTCCCTCCACTCTTGTGGGAGGGAAGATAGAAGGTCATAGAAATGAGAGAAACATTACCACAAACATAGCTCAGGCTGAAGCTTGGATGTATAGCTCCCCAACAATCCCAGGGTTGGATATACCAAATTATATAAGAGCTGATGATTCTAAATCTTCACCTTCATATCAGTTTGCTTGTAGCTTTTGATGAGATTGTAAGATTCTAAGAGATGGTCTACCTAAATATAAGCAATGATAATAATTTTGGCGTTTCTTTTCTTTACATGCTAATAATGAGAAAGTATCCTTTATTTTGTGGAAGTCAGGTTTACCACAATCAAGGTCTGTTTGTGGCTTAAGGAGAAACTGACTTGAATAAAATATGTGGGTTTTGTTTAATTTCCAGAGCATACCAAATAATGTTAACGGATCACAGAGAGCAGAATGCTGGTTCTTGAGAAGTTGATGTGTACATGTGCATAAAATGTATATTGGAAGTATATTAATACAATTCTGTCTCAACAGATTTAATTCTTAAATGCTACATATACTTGTTTAATCTCCCATTTTAAAAGTAGAAAAGGTTAGATTATAACATCAGGTTAGCTCTCTTTGAAGCAGGTAATAATTAAGTTGATTCACTGTTGCAATTACTGTCAAATCCCCCTTAATTACCAGAGATTTTATAGCAGCTTCATTATACGTCTGCTGTAATGCATTGTGGCCCTAAGGAGAAGTGTTGCAGGAAATTCTGCATAGCATGGATAATTCTAACCTGCAGTTACAGCTTCCAGCGAAAGCTCCTGCACTAAATTTATCTTTTTTTGACATTTCTCCCTGTTACTCAAGCAGTTAAACCGAGGTAACATTACTAAAATATCTACCTAACTTTGAAAGTTAGAATTGATTTCTCCATAGACATTAAAAACAAAAAAAAATGAAGAAAGGATAAATTAGCCTTTAATTATTGCTGGAAAAGTATTAAATTATGTTTAATAATGAATTTAGATTATGACATTCAAATAGATGTGAGATCTACATATCTAAATCACAAATATATCTTCTATTTCTTATGGATATATCTTTTATGATAAGGAAGACAAAAATTATTACTGACTCCCCCACAGATCATCCTGAAGAGAATAATCAAATGCTTTTTATTTATCAATGCTCTTCCAACTAATTTCTGGGAAAAATAATCATTTTTAAAAAGATAATTTTTAAGTTTCCCTATCACTACTTGTTTTCACTGGAAAAATCTTTACAAATCAGAGGCTGTAAATTGAGTAAAGTTCAAAACAGATAACTGAATGTCTCTCACAGATCCCTTTTTAACCAAGGAATTTACTCCATAGAATATATTAGATTCAGAAAAGGCCGCAGTGTTAATGACACTATTGGCAGCTGTGTTAACAGTTAAGGGCCTGGCTTTGTACAGCAATACAGTTATTAAATTTCTCCAGAGACCATGACTCATTAATCAAATATTCATACATCTCTGTAAATACACACTGAACAGAGAATACCCTCAGAGCCGAGCATCCCAATACAAGTGCTCTTTCATGTAACACTGACAAAATCCTGAGAACATGTGGTCATGTTTTGCATTTCTAATGCACTATGTACTCTTTAATACTCCATTTCCTAAAATCAGAACACAAATGATCTTACTGATTGCAAGTGTTAGAGGGTTACAATTAAAATTATTCCACTATTGCTTCATACCATCTTTTTTAAAAATGAGGACAGTGAATCAATTCTTCTGTTCATTGTTTACCATCAAACAAGTAATTTTTTCCCAGGCAGATGAAGAAACCCAGGGCCATGCTCCTATTAATACAAGAATTTGTATTAGCATGAAAACAACACATCACTACTTAAACTAGGGAGGCCAAATAACTTAACATATTAGCAGACATGAACTTGCTATATTTTGCAAAGTCCTCAGTCTGTTTTATACCACTGGGAGTTTCCCCCCTATTGTACAGTAACAAAAGGTCTTTCTCAATTGCAGTCTCTGGAAAATTGGGGTCTGAAGGCCAGGCAAAGTAGAGAAGGCTCAAAATGTCGCCTCATAAGGCCACTAAGATCAGGCTCCTCACCTCAGGGTGGGCAGGATGTCCTATGTGAAGGGAAGAGAGAAAAGGAGCACCTTATGCAAACTTCCCATCCATCTGGCAGTTTCTGAAACAATGGGGACCTGATTTTCGATGCCACTAAAATATAAGCAAATCTTTGTCAAGTGCCACCTCAGCTCTTCTCATCCCCTCCAGCCTTCCACGCAGACTGCCTATGTCTTTAGCCCGTTTTCCAAAATTCATTCCAAAATTAGGTCAAAGACTTCCCTTCCACGGTCTCCCTGCTTTCATCTCCATCCAGCTCAATTCTCCTCCTCCACTCTATGTGCCATGTTCTCTAGCCCCTTCCTGTTGGTCTTGTGGAATATCTAATTCAAAATGATGTAGGGAAAACTAGAACAGGCTTTGTAATCGGGAGAGGTTTAAATCCCAGATCTGCAAATTACCAACCGTGCTAACATGGCAGATTATCTTAACGTATAAGACCCTCAATTTCTTCATCTGTAAAATGGAGATAATAAAAATGTCTACTTCCCAGAATTTTTGTGAGGACTAAATTAATAATAAGTATTTTATAAAATACTTAGTAAGCACCCAATAAATGCCAGTTGTTGCCATCGGAATCATCATGGCAGTCATTCTTTTTCTATCTCTAAACATGGACTCAAAACTTTTCTTTTTCCTGATAAGACTAATTCCCTCCTAAACTTAACCAGCAAAGAGACTCCTTCCATTTAAGTCCCTCTGAATCAGGTAGCTTTGCATTCCCACTTCCAGAAGGTGGCTCTATCATCAGTTCATACCCTCTGCTACAGATGCTCATCCCATCTACTTCAAATATTCAAAATGCTCCAACTCCAGATTTCAGCCTGACGTTCTGCTTTTCCCATCATTTTCACAACCTTCTATCCTTCTGTTTCTCAAACTTCCTCACTGTAAATTCTTTGGAAGTCTGGTAAGGCCTATGGTCTCCTTTTCAGAAAAAAATGTTTTTAAATATAAATGAAAATGCATATGGTTAAAGGAAATAGTTATTAAAGTATTTTTTAAATTTGTGGTATATAGTAATATATTTACTTCTTTATTAACACATTAATAAATCCTAGCAGCAAGTCCTACCATAATTTCAAAGTAGTGTAAATATTTCAAGATATATGTATTACCTATAATATGAAAATATCTATGATTTCTATTAGTGATAAAGTACTAGCTACTGCTGTACTTTGTTGCTTATATTATTAATGGAAGAAAATATTATGTTTCAGTTAGATGCTAGTAAAAATAAAGATGCAAATTTTTTCCAACCCAAGTTCACGGACCCCTAAATTCTATTCATGCGTTCACCAGATTAAGAACCCCTGCATTAAATGACCTACTGTTTCTCAGCCTCATCTAAATTCACTAAGTACATCTACATAATCTATAGAATTATATCTATATCTTACATATGTCTATATGGAAGAGTAGGGCTTAAGAAATTATATTCCAATTTTAAATCTTCATTTTTTAAAGTGTTAAAGATAAACCCCAGTTCTTCTGATTTCTATACCCTTTGTTTTTTCCTTCATAGCATCCTTTTTCCTTCCTCCTGTGTCTTTGCCAGGCATTCACCTAAGTATGTACAAATTTCAGCCTGACACTCACAACCCTCAGTAATCTGACCTCGACATACGTTTCATTCGTATCATGCACTGTCCTATCCACATCACTGCAGGATGTTTAGCATCGCTCCCTTACTAAATCCCAGCAATGCTCCCTAGTCAATGTAACAACCAAAACCAACCACAGGCACTGCAAGAAAACCCCCTACCCCAACCCCACATTCATTTAGAAAACATGCCCATGGACCCTATCTCTGGGTCTTTGTGCTGTTTTTTATTAGCACAAATAATTACCTCATCCCTGCCTGTATATAAATCATACCAGACTTTTAGGATTCATCTCAAATGCCACCTCCTCCAAGAAGACTTTCCTAATCTCCATAACCAGATGTGAGCTGTCTTTTGAAACCAAATATCACATTAGTTTGTTAGAACTTCTGTTGTAAGTCTTCTCTTCTTCTACCTTGTATGATAGTTTTTGTGTATTTTCCCCATCCTTAAGTAAATTTCCAAGCTCCCTAACAGAAGTGTCACTTTTTTTTTAATCTCAATATATTCTGTAGCACCTTACATGCAATATTGGCATGGAATTAAGAGGTTTTTGTTCAGGGCTGTTGTAGTTGTTGTTGTTGTTTTCCTTTCTAATTCTTGTATTCCAGTGCCAATTCAAAAAAAAGGCTTTTAAAGTCTTTTCAAATCTTAGGACAGGGATGAATAAAATCTTGACAAAACTTTTAAAGGCTACCACGCATTGAGTACTTACTGTATGCCAGGCATTTTTCTAAGTGTTTCGCATCTTTTTCCTTACTTAATCCTCACAACAGCCCTACCCTGTTACTATACTAACTATGATGGTTACTATTATCCCCATTATATAGATGTTAAGCAACTTACTGAAGGCCATATTGCTAGTAAGTGTTGAAGTCACAATTTGAGCTGAGCCCATCTGACTCTACAGTTTAACCAGTTCATTATACCATCTCCACTGGGTAACACTGGAGTTTGACAGAGAAATTAAATACCTGTTTTTCCCTAAATACAAGAAGTCATATTTTTTTCCAAACTAGTAGTATTGAGTGAATCTGTAAAGCTTTACTTTTGAAGCATTTGTTCTGGCTGATGCTATGGTATAATGTAATCTACCGTAATTTGATATGTTCTTATACAACATGACCATAGTTATAAGAGCTATATTTGCATGTTTTACTTTCTACACACGTATGTTCAGTGTTTTAGGCCAATTTATATTATGTAAAATTTTAATAATACCTTATGTTTTAAAAATGAAGATTGAAAAAAGTGAGGAAAAATTTTGCAGAAATTGACAAACTGATCCTGATTCTTATGAAAATATAAAGGATCCAGAATTGCCAAAGCAATCTTGAAAAAGAACAAAGTTGGAGGACTCACAATTCCCAATTTCAAAACTTACTACAAAGGTACAGTAATCAAGACATTGTGGTACTGGCATAAGGATAGATATGTGGAATAGAATTCAGAGTCCAGAAATAAACCCTTATATTTATGGCCAACTGATTTTCAACAAGAGTGCCATCATCCAATGGGAGAACAAGAAGTCTTTTCAACAAATGGTGCTTGGACAACTGAAGATTCACAAGCAAAAGAATGAATATGAACACCTACCTCATACCATATACAAAAATCAACTCAAAATGGATAAAAGATATAAATGTAAGAGCTAAAACTGTAAAACTCTTAGAAGGAAGTATAGGTGTAAATCTTTGTGACCTTGAATTAAGCAATGGTTTCTTAAATATGACACCAAAAGAACAAGCAACCAAAAAAAAAAAAAAAGAAAGAAAGGAAAAAAAAGAAGAAAATAGAGAAATTGGACTTTATCAAAATTAAAACATTAAGTGTTTCACAGGACACCATCAGGAAAGTAAAAAGACAAGCCACAGAGCAGGAGAAAATGTTTGCAAATCATGTATCTGGTAAAGGACTTGTATCCAGAATATGCAAAGAACTCTTACAACTCAACTATATAAAGACAACCTGATTTAAAAATGAGCAAAGAATTTGCACATTTCTCCAAAGAAAATACGTAAATGGCCAAAAAACACATTGAAAGATGCTCAACATCATTAGTTACTAGGAAAATGAAAGTCAAAACCACAATAGATACCAATTCACATGCATTAGGATGGCTAAGATAAAAATTAAAACGGTAGACAATAACAAGGGTTAGTGAGAAAGTAGAAAAATTGGAACAGTTATACATTGTTGGCAGGACTGTAGAATGGTGCAGCCACTTTGAAAAACAGTTTGGTAGTTTCTCAAATAGTTAAACATAGAGTTATCACATGACCAGCAATTCTACTCCTAGGCATATACCCAGGAGAAAGGTGAACATATGCTAACACAAAATCATGTGCATACATGTTCATAGCAGCATTATTCATAGTAGCCAAAAATGGAAAAACTTTGAATAAAGTTTGATGCATAAAGAAATGATGAATGAAGTTTGATGAATAAAGAAAATGTGGTATATCCATCTAAAGGAATATTATTCAGTCACAAGAAATAATAAAGTATGATTACATGCAACAACATGGACGAACCTTGAAAAAATTATTCAAAGTGAAAGGAGTAAGAAACAAAAGGCCATGTATTGTATGATTCCATTTAGATGAAATGTCCAGAAAAGGCAAATCCATACAGACGGAAAGTAGATTAGTGGTTGCCAGGGCTGGAGATGGAAAGTTAGAGGAGTGGAGAAGAGGGTGTGACAGTTAATAGGTTTCTTTTTAGGGTAATGAAAATGTTCTGGGATTTGGTAATGGTGATCATCGTACAACTCTGTGAATATATTAAAAACCACTGAAATGTGCACTTTAAAGGGTGAATTGTCTAGTATGTGAAATATATCTTAATAAAACTATTATTTAAAAAAGAAAACCACAAGATACCACTTCACACACTATGGTTATAGTAAAAGGCAGACATCAGGCCTATGTAGACATTAGATGTACATTATCTGACCCTCCTAAAGCACCTTAACTATTATAAAGTTTGAATTTTTAAACATCATCTGACAAAGATGCACTTTTGAGTTCCGAGCTGATGCTGCCTTCCAGCTAATATCACAACCTTTGTGTAGCAGGTTATACAATTATTGGATTTTATATTTCATTTCCCCTTATTTTGTAAACATGGCAGGGAAACAGAAAAATTAAAGGCTAAAACTTGTGACAAGAAATATAGGTCTCATAAGTTTAATTTAATTAATATAGAGATGGAAATAATTAGCCTCAATGAAATGCTCAGTCAACTGTATATTCTACTATTAGTCAACTTTAAGTCAATCAACTCTATGTTCTACTATAAAAGAACAAAAACAAAGAACATCTATGAAATGATGGAAGTATATCATCAAGATCATGTCAAGCCTGTATGGTTAAAAATAATTTTGTAAATTTTTAAATATTTTTATAATTTTATAATATTTTAAACTTTCTGGGGCAGAACCTTCCTTAAAACATTGTTTTAAAACATCTATTGTTCAGTTCCTTCACACTCAACTGTCTTCAAATGTTTACAGGAACATATTATATACAAAAATAAGAGTGTCCCTCCAGGTATAGACATGGGCTGGCAGTCACAAAACTGGCCAAGCAGGTCAGGTCTAGGAGTCAGTCACATGTCACAGGAAAGACAACCATGCAAGTCAGAAGCATAGAACAATGTCAGTATATAAATCAAAATATGGAAGACTGAATGAGTGGTGGCCGTTTTCTTCAAATAGAATGAACAAATAGGAATAAAAATTCAACCTACTGAACACGTGCTGTGAATATGAACCTAAAATAGAAGGGAGCATAGGAAAACCAAAGTAATATGTTGAAGTAGCAGAAGTATGGGTGGATTTTTTAAATCTATTTAAAGTATTTTGAAAATAATTTAAATATCCATCTATCTATCTCTATATATCTCCATTAAAACCCTCTGTTCTAACTAGACTGTTGACCATGGACTCTCCTGACCTGTTCCATTATGTGATCATCCAAGTTCCAGGACTCATATTAATTGTCCTGTTAATCCCAGATCTAATTCCCCATCTTAGATTCATTAGCTATATTTAAATGCATGTAAACTGATCAAAACAGTGCTGAATAAATATCAAGTAGTATGTAAATATTAGCACCAGAGATGCCACATTGCACAAAACCAGGAAGTACCATTCATATAACGTACACTAAAAAGTGTCCCCTGAAGTTCTGCAACATGGTAACCCCATATCCACTGTCTGTTATCAGTCAGTATTTACTTTCTTCTAGTGCCTATATCCAATTTTAACACATTGACTGCCACATTAGAAAAAAATTTTTTTCCCAGGGGCCACGGTGTTTTATTAAAACAAAATGATCCTTTCTAATTTGTTATTTTTTATTGTTTTCTGTGCATGAGTTATATGCAATGCAATCCATGTTTTTAGAATTAAATTGTCAATGTTAATTGTAACAATAAGAATATCAACAAGTAAGATTTTCACGAACCAACTGCAGGGTCTTGCTTCATGCGGCCCGGGCTCAAAACTAGCCTGAGTTAAATACAACTTACATGGCAGTCAATGCGTTAAATCATTCCAGCCTGCAAGCCTTTTTAATTCATATATTTTTATCTGTGTCACTTTACCATGGTGTATTTGCCTAGATACACTCAAAACTTGCTGTCAATAATTCTCTCATTCTTTTGTTATCAGACTTCTATTGGATTTTCAACTTTCTTTGTTTACCCTTCCTGCCTATAAAACAACTTTTTAAAACCTATGAATTCCCAAATTTAATTAATTTATGTATAAAAATACATATAATAGGTATCATATTTATAATTATTAATTTATTTTTAAATAATTTAAATGAAAGATAATTCTCTGTAGAATACTTTTTTATGATTCACCCTTAGATGAAAACCTTAGAAGACTGAATTTCTAAATTTCTAGAGGAACTGGTTAGAGGGTAGCACAGTAAAAAAGTAATTTTTCTACCTAATAACATGTATTCTCCACATTTAACATATTTTTCTTATCATTGTGAGAGAATAAGTGAAATTTTATAACTGTAGTTGTGAATGTTTTGGGCCATTGCTTGCCACCAATAATGTCAAGAAGGACTGTAAAAAAGAAAGAGAGGAAAATGCTAACTCAAAAATGTGTCTGCAATACCAATTCTAAATATAATATTTTTCAAAGTTTATAGGCAAGGAAAAAAGTCTTTAAATAACCATGAAAGCCACACAAAAATGCTTAAGATTTTAAAACTGACTTAAGATTCAAACTATAAAATGATATAAAATTTATATTTTAGAATCAATAGGATGTTTCCAATCTTTCCTGGTTTGATGTTTCACCTTTTCAATTCAGTATCTTAGAGCATGCAGTATAAATGCTCAAGTGAATAGCACTATTGAATTGTAGCTGATTGACAATACTGAGGCTTAATAAATATCATGTGATATTTACTCTCCTCGAGTTTTTCTGGAAGACATTTGCTCTTCTTTTTAAAGAAAATAATAATCCCTATCCTTTCCAAGAAATTACCTCTATCATATATTCTGGATATCTTGCTTTGATTTCACCATTACTTTAAATTCTCAGTTTCCTCCTCATCTTATGTCTGCTTAAATAATTCATATAGTGATTTAATATTTTCAAATTGTTTTATCATTATCTGTCCTTCCTCTTGTTTCCTGCTTTTAGAAAATCCTTTACAGTTTTTTCATGGTTATATAGGGAATATATATAGTCAAAAAGACTTAGATGTCAAATGCAAGCTACTAAAGGTGATCTGTGATAAAACACAAAAATGAAACTTCTTCCTACCAGAAAGAAATTAGAGAAGAAGAAAAAAAGCTGAATTAGTGTGATTTGACCAGAAATAAAGGGCTTTCTGGCATTGAATACTAGAAGATAACTACAGATCTCTAAAAAATAGCGATTTCTGACCTAAAATTGGATAGATGACACAGATAAGTCATTTTTGCTGTTTTTTTTCTTTAATTCTTCTAAAAACAAGATGGAATTAACATATGTATATTTAGATACATTTGCCCTTGCACAATGTTAACTCCTAAGGTTAAAAGAACACAAAAAGGACCTAAATTTTTAATCCTCTAAAGTTATCTTCTCACTAATACAGATTTAATAAGGTTGCTTTAATGTAAAAGCAGAAAAATGAATACCTCAGGGAAATTTTTTTGGATATACTTATACTATAAAAGGATCTTACCATTCACTCATTCAGCAAAAGATGACTCTTAAGATTGCCTGCTGGTGGTTAATACATTGTCAAAGGGGATTCAAAGTGACAAATCTTATGAAGAAGAAAGAAAACAAAACTTCACCATCAAAAAGTCACATCAAGAATTTTCAAAATTCATTTCTAAAATGTTAATGGTAAAATCCAGTATCTTAATATTGATGTCCAAAAGGAGGATCCTCCTATCATCATTCTAAAAGAATACTCATCTTAGAATCTTGTCCTTTTTGACTTTCCTTTATTCCAGGCTGAAAGAGATCATCCATAAGTTTTATTGACTGAGTTTACTAGCTGTCAGAACTTCAAATGAAATCTGTGTTCAAAACAAAGTCTGAAACCAGGGTACTCAGTACCTTTATTCTAAATCTAGTAAGATAGTTTAGTTGCTGCCTTCCCAATAAAAGATTAGCCATAACTTTTGGCTGGTCTTCAGCTGAAGTTGAATTAGTAGGCAAGATAAATTCATCAGCATCTCTCAATTTTCATGCATGCATTCATTCACTCATATATATTACTGAATACTTTTAATGTGCATATTATGCTAACAATTTCTGATTCTAAACATTTATTCCCAGTCATGAGGATGATTGTATTATGAGATGTGTTTTTGTTGTACAATATATTGAGTGTTTTCAATACAATTCAATGTAAAGGAAGTTTTTGCCTCCTCTCACATTAACTTTGCCCAGGTATAATTTTGTCTCATTCCAAAATTCTACTTAAAAATGATCCTTAAACAAGCTTAGAAAATAAAAATGCTATCCTGTAGCTCTAAGCTTTTATACAGTTCTTGTAAGAACATTTACAATCAGTTGTGATCCATTTGAAAGTATGTGTGCTCTCATTTGATGTGTTTATTACAGAATCCTGTGAATACTGCAGTTGTAGGAACAGTAAATAGCAATAGCTTAAATGAGAGGACTGCAGTGTATAAAATCTGGCTACCACTGGTTTCTTGCTCCTATACTGCTTTGACATTCTAGGACTTAATTTGTTCAGATTTTATCTAGGGTAAAGGAAAATTTTAGATTTTAGACTATTTATTTCAATTCAATAAACCATCCTCACTGGGAGATGTCAAACCTGATTTCTCTCATCAGGCATACTAAAGCAATCTGCCCACCCTCTATTTCAGCTTTACATGCAACTCTAAACAAATAGGCTTTCTGATGGAAGACATCAGTGACTTTAGATGATATGCCATTTTATGTCTTTATAAGTGACCTTTCTACACTGAAACATGGAAGCACCATAAAAAAGTTAATATTTTTCTTGCAGAGCAATATTTATTGTAAATAAACAGAATTCACTTGGGACTAATTTTTCAAATGAAAGGATTAAAATAATCCCAACATTAAAACCAAAACAAAAGCATTTTATCTTCTCACATCTTTATTAAAGTATTTATTTTATAATTCTGCCTCTTGTACTTTTATATCACAAATTTGCCTTTAAGTGGCACATAATACACTTAAGGCAGATTTACCGTACAGATGGTCTCAGCTTTTAAACACCACTACACTGCTTTATACAAATAGCAAAAAATCACATAGAGGAACATCTACTGATGTCTTTCTTGGTACTTTAGATTTCAAAACTGCATTGAGTTCCCAAAAAATTTCACTTTTGAGATAGGAAACAAACACTACTACTATTTATAATTGCCTTTATCTGATTTGATTGGATGCAGTTAGTATTAATAACATAACCTTTAAATTTATGGGGAAAACCAATACTTTATATTCATTCCTCATAGAAGCTTCAACAGCAAGTATAATGAGGAGCCATTATAAAATCATATTGCTAAGTATTACCTTAACTTATAATTCTGTTTATATAACTGTATGCATTATCACAGCTAACAAATACTGCTTAGTTATCAAGATACATCCAAAAGCATCCTTCAGTTACATTAACAGCAGGCTAGGCAACACTAAAGATTCATTCTCTGGTCTTCTGGTTATCAATACAAACTGAGATTTTTGAAACTATTTCATGATCCCAGTCTTTGTTGGGGTGGTGGGGACCTACATTACAAAACCTCCAGGAGACCAATGGGCTCAGGTGAAAGACTTTGAAGATAAAAGGCTTATAGTTAAGATAGAGTTATCATTAGCAAATCTTAGGGAAGTAGGAATGCAATCAGAATCACTCAATATTTATTAGAAAGCAAGATTCATTAAATCATTTCTCTTTTAGAAAAATATTTTAAACTTGTATATTTTCAAATGTTCTTTTTTTAAAGAACATGTAAAATTAAACATGTAAAATATTTGTGAAAATAACCAGTTTCAAGTATACTTGTTTCTCATTTCTCTTCATTTTTCCACTTTCAAAGGAGTTCTTCTCATCAAGCACAAAGGTGCTAATCTTTAAAGCAAGACAAACTCTTCTGTGCTAAATCTTTTTAATCTTTTCTTTTCATCCTCTGAGAAAAGGTCTTCTTCATTGGTTGTAGTAGACGTAAAATCATAGTCTCTGGAATGACCATTTACAAAAGTAAATAAGGGATATTTCTCCTTAGAAGAAATTTTCAGCATCTGTAACAGAAAGTACAGAAGAATCCCTTACTAGACGCATATAGTGCACACTAGGACCATATGACAAATCTAATGTTTAACCTCTTTTGTTAGCTTCTTTCACTTACATTCGTCCAGTGCCATTGCTTTAACTGTTCTGGCTAAAAGACAAAACTGATTAGCATTGAATAGTTTATTTATAGGTAAATACATGCTTCTCCATTAAGACTAGCTCATCAAAAAATAAGTATATGCTCACTCCCACACCCCAATTGCCCCAAAGTAAGTCTTCTGGTCACTTTAGTTTGAAGGCATATTAAAGAATTAAGGTATAATTTATATTCTTTTAGGAGTAATAGACAATGAAACAAAATGGTATCACTGACTAAGGTAAAATATTGTGAAAGACTACTTGGTAGACTAACACAGAAAAAAAAGCATTAAACTGAGTCAGAAGGTCCATTCTAATCTCAATTCTGCAACTTACCTCAATGAGACCTTGGACAAACCACTCTATCTGAGTAGTATCTATAAAACAGGGCAAAAGATCCAATTTCTCTACCTCAGAGAATTGTTAAGAAGATCAAAAGCAATAATATAAAGTTATTTTGAAAAATTAAGTTTGATTTTTTCAAAGATTCCTATATTAAAAAAATATTTTGACTGAAATATTTCTATACTAATCTAGTAAACATAAAAAATAGTGTTCTCATACATAGTAATAATCCACACTTCACATAATGCCTTCTAAAGCTGTATTACATACCAAAAAAGCAATACCTAGAATTTTGTGGGGATACCCACAACCTTTACATCCCGTCAATTTGGGACTGACAAGCATTCTACAAACAATTTTAAATTTTTCTGTTAAACAAGTTCTATTCAAAAATTTAAATAACTTTCACAAAAAAGTGAATAAAAAATTTTAAATGAAGGATATTTTGACAGAAAGAAACTTTTCTATTGGTAATCAGGACCATATAAGAAAGATTCTGAAAAGTTACTATGCAATTTACAGAAAATGCTGAAAAAATATCAACAGTACTTATATAGATCATTAATCATATCAATTAAATATAATGTTTTTAAAAGATAATGTCAGGGGTAAAACTAAATTCTCCCAAATGTCAACATTCAACTGAAGGATCATCAAATCCTTATATATTTATAAATTCTCTTGAAGCATGGCTATGATAAATAGGTAGGCCTAGCATACAAATACGTTAATTAAAAATATTTCAATGAGATAGTTAATATGAAATATATTTTTAATTGAGTGGAAACGAACCATTTAAAAACACTCAAGTACTAAAAAAATTAGATGTAAAAATCAGATCCTATAATTCACATTGTGGTTCTAATTTATATATTGCTCAAATTTATTTTATTTTCATTCCCCAAAAAAGGGAGAGAAGAGGGCAAAAATGTGGAAAATGAAAAACAAGAGGCAGAGAGGGTTGGCATCTGATGAATCATCTCTCACTTCCAGCCAATATAATCCAAAATGGTTGTCATTTTATATTCATTTAATACACTTATAAAAGTCTGGTATCTAAGGGGCACGTATCCACATTATATCATTTTCAGGCCAACACAGCAGAACTAACATTGTCATCTCTTCATCCCTTCTTACAAGATCAAGAAAGAAGTCATTCGGGTTTATTACTATAGGACTAAGTTGCTCATCAAAGTTAAGATTCAAATATCTGTGCCCAGGGAAAAAATGTCAGAAAGGAACATTCTACCCTTTAATTATAAAAATGCACCTACTTTTTGCAAACCCTCTTGCAATGTAAGGCCTCCTTATATTTATTGATTCAAGCTTTAAGAATTATCATTTTTATGACTTTTCTGAGTTTATTTAAAATATTTTTAATGACCATCAAATGAAAAATATATTAAAGGTTTACCCGAACGAGTTGAAAACTTATGTCTACACAAAAACCTGCACACGGATGCTTATAGAAGCTTTATTCATAACTGTCAAAACTTAGAAGCAACCAAGATATTCTTTAGTAGATGAATGGATAAATAAACTGATACATCCAGACAATGGACTATTATTCAGTGCTAAAAATAAACGAACTATCAAAGCCAATAAAAGATAGGAAGGAACCTTAAAATCCATATTATTAAGTGAAAGAAGTCAATCTGAAAAGGCTACATACTGTATGATTCCAACTATATGACATTCTGGAAAAGGTAAAACTATGGAAAGAGTAAAAAGATCAGTGGCTAACAGGGAGGGAGGAATGAATAGGCAGAGCAGAGAGGATTTTTATGGCAGTGAAACTATTTCTGTATGATATTATAATGGTAGATGCATGTGATTATATATTTGTCAAAACCCAAAGAATATACAACACATAGAGTGAACCTTAATGTAAACTATGGACTTTGGGTGATAAAGATGTGTCAAGGTAGGTTTATCAATTGTAACAACTGTACCACTCTGGTATGGGACACTGATAGTGGGGTAGGGGATATATGACAACTCTCTGTACTACCCACTAGATTTTGCTATGAACCTAAAACTGCTCTAAAAAATAAAGTCTATTAAGAATATATATTAAAGGATAGTTGAGTAGAGTAATAAGGTAAGTGATAACCTATCAGCACATAAACATGATATGAAAAGAAATAAGTAACTTAAGACAAAAATGAAAATGCCAAAGAAGACTTTAGAAATTGTCTAGTTCATTCTCACTTTCTAGATAGGAAAATTCAGACCCAGAGAATTTAAATGACTTTCCTAAGATTGCATATAAACAGCAGTAGCAATAACAAAGAGATAAATTGATAATGAATTACTGGGATATGAAACATCAATGACTTATTAACATGCCTTTCAAAACACTTTTCAGAGCTCTGAGAATCAAATAAAAAGTGTTTTTTTAGATTTTTGTTTTTTAAGAATAATCATTGATTTGAAAATTTGATTCTGAAAACTTTTATTAAAAAGTGAAAAGTTTAGTGTTCTTTTTTATATTACAAGAATGGCTACATTGTCAAAACCTTAAAGTCCTTTCACAGCGGATGGTATAAAATCTACATGAAAAAATTCCAAATTAGCTTAGCTATGTGACATAGAGTATTACCAATGGAGATACTGTACAAAATAAAAGATTGTGTAAATTATTTAATAACTCAGGAAAATGTGTATTATATAACCCTAAATTTAACCTTAATTATGTTAAAATTATTTTAAATATGTATTTTGAAAAGACTAAAAGGAAATACAGCAAAATATTAACAGTTGTCTCCGAAATAAAAAATTAGTAGTGATTTTTTTCCTTCTATTTTCCAAACTAACTTTCTTTTCTTTCTTTTTTTCCCTCCCACCCTCCCTCCCTTCCTTTCTTCCTTCCTTCCTATTTTGAGACAGGGTCTTGCTCTGTCACCAGGGCCAGAGTACAGTGGCACGATCATAGTTCACTGCAACCTCAAACTCCTGGGCTCAAGCGATCCTCCTGGCTCAGCCTCCCAAGTAGCTGGGACTACTGGCACATGCCACCACATCAATTTTTTTTTTTTTTTTTTTTTTTGTAGAGACAGGGTCTCACTATTGCCCAGGCTGGTCTTGAAATCTTGGCCTCAAGTGATCCTCCCACCTCAGCCTCCCAAAGTGCTAGGATTACTGGTTCACACCTATTTTCCAAACTTTCTAACATATATTTCTTCTATAGTTAGGAGAAAACCATTTTTTAAAAAATTTAAGATAACCGAATTGACTATCTCATACTTGCCTTTTAAAAGAAACTTCAGTGGTTTGCTCAACAACTTTAGAATAGGCAATTCTAAACTCTGTTCTACTTTAATAACATAGCTAAGCATACATGAAGCTGCTTTATTATCTAAAAGGCAAGTCATAGACTTCTTTTCAGAAGATCAAATATTTTATCACACCTTTTCTATGTACTGAGTTGACAGGTTTCAGAATTTACAAAGGAAAAAGCTGGAGGACAGAAGTTAAGCAATATATTCTATAATAAAGATAGTAGTCAGCAGTAAGAACAGAAACAGAACCAGTACATGACCTCTTCTCCCCAAGCCAAAACCTTTTCCACTAGTCTCTGCCACCATATATGTAAAATTATACCCAATACAGAGCAGTCTATACCTATGTAGTCTATGTTCACCACACTGGAGCTATATCCTATGTAGGAGTTAGGTTATGAAGTCAGGTCATAATGTAAAAATCAAATATAGTCAAAATCAACTTTTAAAAAGCCCTTAAATTGTTTAAAGGATGATATGCACAATCTTGTATATACAACCTCGTTCAGTAATATGTATAATATATAGTAATGTATAGTACAGTCATGTGCTGCATAACAATGTTTCTTTCAGTCAATGATGGACTATATATACAACAGTGGTCCTATAAGATTATAATGGAGCTGAAAAATTCCTATTGCCTAGTGTCGTCATAGCCATTATGTCGTAGTACAAGGCATTACTCACATGTTTGTGGTGATGCTTGTATAAACAAACCTACTGTGCTGCCAGTATAAAAGTATAGTGCATATAATTATGTACAATATATACTTGATAATAAATGACTATGGTACTGGTTTATGTATTTAGCATACCACATTTTTTATGGTTATTTTAGAGTGTACTTCTTCTGCTTATATACAAAAAAAAGTTAACTGTAAAACAGCCTCAGGCAAGGGTGCTTCAGGAGGTATTCCCAGAAGAAAGCACTGTTATCACAGGAGGATATGACAGCTCCATGCATGTTACTGCCTCTGAAGATCTTCCTGTGGGACAAGATGAGGGGTAGAAGATAATGATATTGATGATCATGACTCCGTGCAGACCTAGGCCAATGTGTGTGTAAGTGTCTTTGTTTTAACAAAAAAGTTTAAAAAGTAAAATAAATTTAAAAATTTTTTTAGACAGAGTCTTGCTATTTTGCCCAGGCTGGTCTTGCGCTCCTGGGCTCATGCAATCCTCTTGCCTCAGCCTCTCAGGTAGCTGGATTACAGGTACATATCACCACAACTGGCTAAAAAATTTTTTAAATAAAAAAAGCTTGTAGAATAAGGATATAAAGAAAGAAAATATCTTTGAACAGCTGTACAATATATTTGTGTTTTAAGCTAAGTGCTATTACAAGAGTCAAAAAATTAAAAATAATTTAAAAGTTTACAAAGTAAAAAAG
Organism: Daubentonia madagascariensis; assembly: GCA_023783475.1. Classification (NCBI taxonomy): domain Eukaryota; kingdom Metazoa; phylum Chordata; class Mammalia; order Primates; family Daubentoniidae; genus Daubentonia; species Daubentonia madagascariensis. The sequence goes on from JAKFHU010000913.1 coordinate 51,043,188, forward strand.
TTACAGTAACCTAAGGCTAATTTATTATTGAAGAAAAAAATTTGTATAAGTGTAGTGTAGCCTAAGTGTTACAGTGTTTATAAAGAATACAGTAATGGATAGTAATGCCCTAGGCCTTCACATTCACTCACCACTCACTCGCTGACTCACCCAGAGCCACTTCCAGTCCTGCAAGCTCCACTCATGTTAAATGCCCTATACGGGTATACCATTTTTTATCTTTCATACCATATTTTTACTGTACTTTTCCCATGTTTAGATACGTCTAGATATACAAATACCATTGTGTTACAATTGCCTACAGTATTCAGTATAGTAATATGCTGTGTAGGTTTATACCTAAGGAGCAATAGGCTATACAGGTTGAATATTCCCTATCTGAAATGCCTGGGACCAGAAGTGTTTCAATCTTGGATTTTTTCAGATTTTGGAATACTTGCATTATACATATTTACTGGTTCAGCATCCCTAATCCAAAAAATCCACAATCCAAAATCCTAAATGCTCCAATGAACATTTCCTTTGAGCATCATGCCAGCACTCAAAAAGTTTCAGACTTTGGAGCATTTTGGATTTCAGATTTTCAGATTTGGGATACTTAACTTATAGTAGTACAGGTTAGGTGTGTAGTAGGCTATATCATCTAGATTTGTGCAAGTATATTCTATGATGTTCACACACGGTGAAATCGCCTAACGATACATTTCTCAAAATGTGTCCCCATCTTTAAGTGATGCATGACTGTATATAATAAAGAGTATGCACGGAAAATATATTTCTGTTTTTTATTACAAGAGCTCACATAGCTGAAGTAAGCTAAATATGCAAGTGATGTTAACTACATTCTATCTCTTCACTATACAATCTTAAATCACAGTAATCCAAATTTTACCCCTCACTGTACTTAAAATACTCTCTTCTAGCCCTCAAATGTTTAATAAAAAGGACTTGTATTCGTTCCTATTCTCTTATTTCTTCTTCTTCTTTCTACAACAATCAACACTGCTGAGCATTTCTTTCTTAAAATACTACTTCCTTGATTTCTGTAATACTTTGCTTTCCTGTTTCTCCTGCTATTTTCTGAACAATTTTTTCTCTACTTCCTCCTTCATTGTATCTACTTTTGGCATCCCAAAATACAGAAAAAAATCAATTATTGATCCTTTATGTTCTCTCTCTATATATATTTTTTCTTCTCTATATATTAATTCATTCTATATTCTCTCCCTTAAAATGTTGTCTACTCCCAGTTTCAATAATTTCTCTGCTAGGCTTTATTAACACCCATGTTTTACAGATGAAAGAACTGAAATATTGAGAGGTTAGGTGATGTATAAGGTCACATAGCTAGTGACTGACAGAGCCAGGATTTGAGCATAGGCCATCTGGTTCTGGTATAACCACTACCTATACTGCCTCCAACACTAAGTGGAGGCATGATTGCAATATCAACTCAAATTGGTCGTACCAAAATAAAAGTATTTCTTCCTCCCAAAATTAGCTCGCTTCAGGACTTCTCTATTTCTATCAATGGTAATATCACTTAAATTAATTAGGAATAGTTGTGTTACAAGCAGCAAACACATATACACAAAGAAACAAAAAAAACCAGAAAAAGACAATTAATCATTTTAAATAACAGGAACTGTTTTTATCACATAACAAAACATCTGACATTGTTAGCTTTGGTTAATTGACATCAGACAAATAGTTTCTGCAATTCTCTTGGCATTTATCGTAATCACAATAGGATTGCTGAAACTCCACGTGTTTAAATTCAAGGCAAGGGCAGGTGTATATAAGGAGGGTGACAGCATCACATCTATATCCCATTACATAAGGAGAGCAAAAGCTTCCCCAGAAACTTCTAGCACATGTTCACCTCTATTTCACTGACCAAACTGTATCTAAATAAATGGGAGACTAGAAAAATGAGTATTTGAGTGGGCATTGCCACCCCAAACATCATCAGGATTCTCTCAGCAAAAAAGAAAGAGGGGTGGGTTTTGAACAGGTAACCAATGGTATTTGTACACCATTCAGAGATGATAACCATGATAAAAATAAAACAGGGTCATGTGCTAAGGAAGGACTGAAAGGCTTCTTTACATTGTGTGGTCAGAAAAGGCCAAGCTGAGACCTGAATGACAATAAGGAGCCAGATATAAAAGTTCCGGGAAAAGAGCACTCTAGGCAGAGAAATCAACTACTGCAAAGGCCCTAGGATGCCAGCACACTTAGTATGTTCAAAGAACAGAAAGAAGGCCAGTGTGGCTTGAGGGTACAGGAAAAGAGTAAGTGCTACACAAGGGCCAGATCACACTGGCCCTTACAAGCCAAATTAACAAGGGATTTAGGCTTCATGGTTCCCTTAAATGTTCTACCTCATAAACATCCTACCATAAAATTCCCATAACATTCTACCTTAGTGTTTCTGCTCATGATGTTTCTATCATCTAGTTATCCTTCATTCTTTCTTTCTGATTACACAAACTCTATCAGTCCTGAAAATTGTGGGCCAAACTCCACTGACAACTATCCCAGTCCACAGTGATTACTCCCTTCTCCAAAGTCCTATAGACTTGTCTAGTATAGTGTAAGGATTACAAACATGGACTATGGAACTAGATAGTCTCAGTTCAGAAACTGGCTGATACTTATTAACTGTGTGACCCTGGGCAAGTTACTTAACCAGACTGCCTCATTTTCCTTAGCTGTAAATGTCAATAATGATAGTGTCTATCTCACAGAGTTGTTGTGCAGATTAAATCAGTTAATATATGTAAAGCACTTAGAAGTAGCTAATGTGTTGGTTTTATCATTATTATTGCCATTATTATCATAATATTAGTCTCTTGGCATGTATTAAATATATTCTTGTATAGTCATTTATCTTTAGTGTCCACTTCATGGCTTCCCAACTAAACTATTATTATAAGCGCCTAAAGATTTTAAAAGAAAGCAGATCAGAGTTCCCTTAAATATTAGATCCCAGAGCTAAAGATGACCTATGAAAGAAAAATATCCCTCAGATTTCACTTGGAGAACACAGAACTAGAAAGGAGGACCTCTAGGAAATATAATCATAAACATAGTCTGAAACACTAAAGTGATTTCAAAAAGACATTTGCCAAAATAGTGTTGGATATGGGAAATTGTGTCCCACTACAGAAAATAGGGATGTTTATCCTAGAAGAGAAAACAAACTTATTCTCTTACTCTATGAGACTAAGAAGTAAAAGTTACATGGAGGCTGATTTCAACTCAATATAAGAAAAGATTTGTAACATTAGGGTCTATCTGAAAATTGAAAAGACTTCCAAGGAAAAATCATTAGTTCACTATCACCTGAAATAAAGATTAGCTATTCAACTGTCTAGAACGTGGATTGATGTGTAAACAGGAGACTACATTGCATAATGCATATGAGTGCATATTCCATATTTCTGAGTTACTATCTGAGGTTTGAATCTCAGCACTACCATTTATTACTTGTGGCCTTTGTGAAAGTTACTAAACCTTCCTAAATGTAAGATTCCTCATTTGTAAAATGGAGATAACAGTACTTACCTCAGAAGGTTTGTGCAAATTAAATGATATAATATATATAATAAAGTGCTTAGTACAGTACCTGACATATGGTGAGGACTCAATAAATGTCAGCTTTGGAATGAATAACTCTAAGATCTCTAGGATTCAATGGCTGTAATATAAACTGTGTTCTGGAGCTAGGAGACAACTGGCCATAGGTAAATTTTTCTCCTGTGTTGACACGCATTCCACAATCAAATGATTAATTCCCTAATACATTTTTGCTTGCAATTTTATGGCCTCAAACACCAGTACTACTAGGTAATAAGTTATCATTGAGCAGGTAATAAGTTTATCATTGAATTACTGAATGATTATTTGATAATATCCATTAGGTCAGGAACAAGTAAAAAGAAGAGGGGGAAAAATGGAGTATGAGATAAAATAAAAATAATCTACACCAGGCCATTTCCAAGAAAACAGAGGAGATACAACCTATGTTCACAAGTTGGAAAGGAGAGGTGTTGGTGAGCTACCTATACAAAATAAGCAAGTTCATCCTGCAGAACTTGGAGAGGCACAGTATATACAGGCAAAAGACATCATAAAAAGTAGAGGTGAGACACAAAAATGAAAGCAAGGAAACTAACTGAAAACCTGTACAGACTCAATTCCCAGGTCCTGCCTTACAACAAATACTTTTCACTCCCCTCCAGCCATCCCCTATATAGGAAAGTAAAGATTTGTTCTTTGGAAAAACCGAATAGGTAAAGATACGAATTCTTGTACACCAAGAACAGTGATGACTTCAGAAGCTGAGTAATTGAGTAAGTCTAAAGTAGGAAACTGTGGGGCCCTCAGTATCTTTCACTTCTATTCCTGGAGCACTAGCAGGCAACATATATTCCACAGGCAAGAGATGGCAGAACTTTTTTCTGAGAAAGTGAAGCAACTCTAGAGAAAAAATTACCACTTATTAACATCTGGAGGTCACCCAACAAAATGGCAAGCTCATGATTACCCTAACACGAAAGTCAACAGCTAAAAAGTCACACTGAAACATGCAGAGATTGAGCAAAAGCAAGCAGGTATACCCATAAATATAGATATGATAAAACATATTTTAAATCAACCAGGGTAAAAACAGACAAAGATGGTCATTATATAATGGTAAAGGGAGCAATTCAACAAGAAGACATAACAATTTTAAATATATATGCACCTAACACAGAAGCTCCCTGTTTCATAAAGCAAATTCTTCTAGATCTAAGCAAAAAAATAAACACTAGCATCATAATTGCCAGGGACTTCAATGCTCCACTGACAGAACTGGATAGATTATCGAAGCAGAAAATGAATAAAGAAACACTGGACTTAGACAGGACTCTAGAACAAATAGACCTAACAGACATTTACAGAACATTCTACCCAAAACTACTGAATATACATTTTCCTCATCAGCACATGGGACATTTTCCAATATTGATCATATCATAGGCTGCAAAACAAGCCTTAGCAAATTCAAAAAAATCAAACTCATACTATGTGTCTTCTCAGACCACAGTATAACAAAATTAGAAATGAATTCCAAGAGAAATTCTCAAAACTACACAAAGGCATGGAAATTAAACAACCTGCCGCTGAATGATCCTTGGGTCAATGATGAAATTAAGATGGAAATCAAAAGATTCCTTGAATTGAATGACAGAGGGGATAGAAGCTTTCAAAATCTATTGGATATAGAAATAGCATTCCTAAGGGGAAAATTCATAGCCTTAAATGCCTACATCAAAAGACAGAAAGATCACAGATTAACAACCTAATGTCACATCTCAAGGAACTAGAAAAAGAAGAATAAACCCAAACCCTAAGCCAGCAGAAGAAAAGAAATAACAAAGCTGAGAGCAGAACTAAAAGAAATGGAAACCAAAAAAACAATATAAAGGATCAACAAAACAAAAAGTTGGTCCTTTGAAAAGATAAACAAAATCAATAGACCATTAGCCAGATTAAACAGAAATAGAAGAGAAAGGACTCAAATAACCTCAGTCAGTAATGAAAAAGGAGGCATTACAACTGATACCACAGAAATACAAAATATCATCTGTGAATTACCACGAAAAGCTCTATACAAACTAGAAAACCTAGAGGAAATGGATAAATTCCTGGAAACAACAACAACCTCCCAAGCCTGAATCAGGATGAAACAGAAATCCCGAACAGACCAATAATGAGCAGCAAGATTGAAGCAATAATAAAAAAATCTCCCAACAAAAAAACACCCTGGACCAGATGGATTCACAGCTGAATGCTACCAGACCCATGAAGAAGAACTGGCACCTATCCTACAAAACTATTCCATAACATCAAAAAGGAGGGAATTCTCCCTGACTCGTTCTATGAAGCCAGTATCACCCTGACAACAAAGCAAGGAAAGGGAAAGAGGAAGTCAAACTATACCTGTTTGCTCGTGATATGATCTTGTATCTAGAAAACCCTAAAGACTCCACCAAAAGACTCCTGGAATTGATAGATAAATTCAGCAAAGACTCAGGTTACAAAAGGTACACAAATCAGAAGCATTTTTATATACTAGTAACAGTCAAGCTAATAGTCAAATAAAGGAATCAATACCATTCACAATAGCTACAAAGAAAATAAAATACCTATGAATATACTTAACCAAGGAGGTGAAAGATCTCTACAAGAACTACAAAACACTGATGAAAGAAATCACAGATGACGTAAATAAATGGAAAAACATCTCTTGCTCGTGGATTGGTAGAATCAACATCATTAAAATGTCCATACTGCCCAAAGTGATTTACAGATTCAACACAATCCCCACCAAAATACCTACATCATATTTCATAGATCTAGAAAAAAAAAATCCTAAGCTTCATTTGGAACCAAAAAAGAGCCTGAATAGCCAAAGCAATCCTAAGTAAAAAGGACAAATATGGAGGCATCACATTACCTGACTTCAAATTATACTACAAGGCTATCATAACCAAAACAGCGTGGTACTGGTATAAAAGTAGAGACATAGACCACTGCAACAGAATAGAGAACCCAGAAATGAAACCATCTACCTACAACCAACTCATCTTTGACAAAGCAGACAATAATATACACTGGGGAAAGGAAGCTCTATTCAAAAAATGGTTCTGGGAAAATTGGATAGCCACATGCAGAAGAATGAAACAGGATCACTATCTCTTGCCATACATAAAAATTAATTCAAGATGGGTAAAAGATTTAAATACAAGGCATGAAAACATAAAAATTCTAGAAAAAACATAGGGAAAACTCTTCTACAGATTGACCTAGGCAAAGAATTTATGACTAAGACCCCAAAGACAAATACGGCAACAATAAAAATAAATAAGTGGGACTTAAACCAAAAAGCTTCTGCACAGCAAAGGAAATAATCAACAGAGTGAATGGACAACCTAAAGAATGAGAGAAAATTTCACAAACTATACATATGACAAAGGCCTAACATCCAGAATCTACAAAGAACTCCAACAAATCAGAAAAAAAAAAATCAAAAAGTGGCCAAAAGACATGAACAGAAATTTTTTGAAAGAAGTTAGACAAATGGCCAAAAAGCATGTTAAAAAATGCTCAACAACACTAATCATCAGGGAAATGCAAATTAAAACTACCATGTGATACCACCTTACCCTTATCAGAATGGCCATTATTAAAAAGTTAAGAAATAATAGATGCTGGCGAGGATGCAGAGAGAAAGGAACGCTTACACACTTGGTGGGATTGCAAATTAGTACAACCTCAATGGAAAACAGTATGGAGATTCCTCAAAGAAATAAATGTAGGCTTATCATTCGACTCAGCAATCTCACTGCTGGATATCTACCCAAAGAAAATGAAGCCATTTTATCAAAAACATACCTGCACTCAAATGTTTATTGCAACACAATTCACAATTGCAAAGATGTGGAATCAACCTAAGTGCCCATCAATTCATGAGTTGATAAAGAAAATGTGATATATATATACACACACACACACACCATGGAGTACTACTCAGCCACAAAAGGGAATGAAATCACCAAGAAGAGTGAGTGTCCTTCTAATTATAATGGACCTAATTAACACAGTTTCATGACTTGCTTTAAGATTGCTTGGAAGCCTTGAATTGGAAGCAGATGCACTCCCCAAATTAAATTACGTCTCTCCTATCTTTCTTTCTCATCTCACACCATATTTTTTTCTTCATGAAACTTTTAATTATTGTTATACACTTGTGTGTTTAATATCCATCTCGTCCACTAGACCCTAAGTTCATGAAGCCAGAAGTCATAACTATCTTGTTCACCACTGTATACTGAGCTGCAGTCATTCAACAATTAAACTGAATACTTACTATGGGCTGGGCACTGTTCTAGATGCTCTAGGATACATCAATGCTTTATGTTTTAAAAGGATCATCTGGTGCTGCTGCATTGAGAATGGGTTGTGTAGGAGGGCTTAGAAACTACTTAGGAGGCTATTGTAGTAATGATGGTTTCTCAGACCGGGAGAGTAGCAGTAGTGGTGGTGAAAGTGATCTGATTCTAGACAAACTTTACATGTATAATTGGTTATGAGATATGATAGAATGGAGGTAAGAATAACCCCATGGCTTTTGGCCTGAGCAGATAGTGGATAAATTTGCCATCAAATAAGATGAGGAAAACTATGAGTGGAACAGGCTTGAGATGGAAGATCAGGAATTTGATTTTGGTTATGTACACCAGACATACAAATGATATTGAATGGCAGCTGGACATATATAATTTTGAAAAGAATTTTGGGCTAAAGATAAGATCTTGGTTTTAGTTGACTTATAATTGGTATTTAAAGCTATATGACTAGATGAGATTACCAATATAAAAAAGATATGAGAACTAAAGACTAAGCCCTGAGGTTCTCCAACATTAAGAGGTTGGGGAGGAGAGGTGGCAAAGAAGACTGACGAAGGAGCAACTAGTGAAGAATGAGGAAAACCAAGAGAGTCTCGTGTACTAGAAGCCAACTGAAGAAGGTTTATGAAGGTGGAGTGGGTGTTCAGCTATGTCAAATGCTTCTGTTAGAACAAGTAAGATGAAGACTGAGATTCGACCGATGGACAGACATGTAGGGTCAAGAGTGACCTTGAAGAGGAGTTCTGGTGGAATGGTAGAGGTGAGAGCACTCAAATATTTGTTGACTAAATGAATGACCATGTTAATGAACTCTTAATTTATTTTCCTAGTCACCTAAACGTAAAACAGACTTGCCCGTGAGCTCTCCCTTTCCCTTGCCCCCAAGTCCAAGTGGCTGCTTGGTCTTATTGATTCTTCATAAACTCTCTCAAAGCAGATCCTTCCTCTTCCTCAAAGTAGATCCCACAGCTTCTGTACTAGTCTAGATCCTTAAAGAAGGCATTACAAATTAATGAAAGGTTAGACTCTTTGATAAATGATGCTGAAACAACAATTTGTCCATGTAGGGGGTAAAAATGATAAATCTACCTTAAAACATATACAAGTTCTAAATGTGAAACATAAAACTTTTAGAAGGAATGTAGGAGAATATGCTTCTGACCTTTGGTTATTAAATATTTCTTTGGTATAAAATCCAAAAACCATAAGGGAAAAGTTATCAATTTGACTACATTAAAATTAAGGACACCATTAACAAGTGAAAATGGTAGCCTAGAAGAATACACTTGCAATACATAGAGCCAACAAAGTAGTCATATCCTGAATTATAAAGATTTCCTTCATATCAAATAGCCCTACAGAAAAAGAGAAATGAACAGGAAATTCACAAAAGAGGAAACAAATGGGCCAATAAACCTTGATAAAATGCTCAACCTCAGTATCAATCAGGGAAATACAAATTAAAACTACAAAGAGATACTATTTCATATCCATGTGATTGGTTAAAAATTTTAACGTCTGACAATATCAAGTGTTGATAAGGATGTGAAGCATTTGAAATTCTTATACATTGCTTGACATGATCACTTTGGAGAGCATTTGACAATAGCCAGCAAACCTGAAAATATGCATACCCTATGGCCCAGCAATTCCACTGTTATGTATCTAGTATACCTAAGGAAATCCTAGTTAAAATATTACACATGCACAAAGAGATATGTATAAGAATATTCTTAAAAAATTGTTTGTAATTAAAAAATGAAACAAGCAGTATTAGGTCCTTGGAAACAAGCTAGATGACCATAAACAAAAGAAAGTTTAAACAGAAAGTAGTATACTATAGAACGGACTCCTATTCAGCAGTTTAGATAAATAAGCAAGACTAACATGTATGGATATAGATAATCTCTAAGTCACTATTAAATGAAAAACCTGCAAAAGACTTTTTATATAAGGATATCATTAATAAAAAATTTAATAACATGTAAAATAATATGTGTTATTTATGGATATATAAAGTATGGGTATGATATACTAATTCAGGATAGTGATTACCACTGGGAAGGAAGAAAAGGAATAAGATTGGGGAAAGATAATACACTTCAATTATAAATGCAATTTTTTTCTTAAGCTCAATGATAGCATACAGGTATTTACTATTAATATATTATTCTTTATATTTCTGTGTGCCTGAAATTTAAAAATTAAATTAATAAAATCAACATATTATTCAAGTACAACTTCTTCGGCCTGGCATTCAAGACTTTCCACGATATTATTCCAACTTACTTTTCTAGCCTCATCCTTCACTATTTCCTATAGCAGTGTTTCCCAAACCCATTATACAGCTCCTTCACTATTTTTGTGTATGCCATCTCTATTATGATTAGTGAATATTTTTCTTTTCATTGTTTTTAACTGAAGTAGCCTTATACAAATCAACAATAATTGTGAAATCACGTTTAATATGGCAATTATATTTTTCTAATATGAATATAAATATATAACTATTAAAATGTCCTAGTGCCATCTAAAAACATCAAATGTCACACTTTGGGTTGCATTGTCTTACACCAGTGGTTCTCAAATTTGGTGTACAAGATTACACGGGAGGCTTGTTAGAAATGAAGACTTCCAGTCCACACCTCTAGGGATTTTGATTCAGTCAATGAGAAGCAAAAATCCTGCCCAGTATGAATCCTTGGCACCTACCAAACTGGATGATTTGCCATTGTCTAGATAAACTCTACATTTTCCTTCTCCTATACCTTTCTCCTCTTGTTATTGCCTCAGCTTGAAGTACTCCTCCCTCTCCCTAAGCCAATGAAAATTAAGCCTATACTTTAAGGCCCTTCTTAAATATCACTCTCATAATAAAGTGTTATTATTTACTTGGATGTGACACCACTCTCATTTCAACATTCTTCCTTCCCTTATCAATTTATATCTATTTCCATATGGACGCTTATCATAGTCAATGTAATATATGTCTACTTGTCTTATTCCCCCTCCTCAAGTATAAATGTTACTTGAAGGCAGAAACTTTACACCTTATTTAAAAGTAGAGATTATATCTTGGTCATTTTATGCTTTGTATACAATAGTTATGCAGATACTTGCTGGACTGAACTCTGCTAAACACTGAATCAGTTTCACAATTTTTATTAATATTTTAAAAATCATATAGCATAGGAGCTAGAATATTTATTACAGATTAAACAGACTCTAAAGTACTCAGCTTCATTTTTAAAATGAGAAAACTGAAAATATATCTTATATAGAAACAAATAATTTTTAAGTTGTTTTAGTTTTTCAAGAGAAAAAAATTATGGTTTAACTAAAAATGCCAAATTCAGTTTTTAAGAAAAAAAGGAAACTGCTTAACTTACAACCTTCCAGGCAAGAGTAAACGATCATGTTAACTGACAGAGTGAGTTTTTGATACTGCTACAAAAAGCTATTAAGAAAAACACTATTATTAAATCAAAGTTAGTTAATTCTTACAAAATTCTCAATATTTCCAAAAGATATTTCAATATGGTTTCTCTTTGCCTTAAAAATGCGTATTACTCCGATGCATCAAGACCAATAATTTCTGAGTATTTTTCCAATGGAAAAATTGTAACAACTACCTTGTCTCTAATCAGAAAACATCAACATGGAACTCATTTGTGAATCTTGTTTTTTTTTTTAATTTGGTAATAATAATTTGGTTTGTTTCCATTGTAGGAGTAAAGTACTTTACTGTTTTAAACATACTTATTTTAATCTAGATAGAAAATAAATTAACGGAAAGAGAAATGGGAATTTTTAATGGAAAATGTTTATCAACATCAATGTGTATCATCATATCACCTGGATTTTTATATTTTAGCATATACATGATACTTTATAAAGTCAAACTCTTTAGTCAAGCTAAAATATACAAATGCATACTTGAAATGCATAATTTCAAATAATAAAAGAGAAAATACATATTTTGCTGTGTTCACTTGGCCTTACATGTTGAAGGAGAATGAAAAGAAGACAACGGTAAGAAATGAAAAATACGGAAAAGTTCTCGTATAACTCATTTTCTCCCTTACTCATACATTTTTCTGTCATATTCCTGTTGAATTTCCTCTTTTACATGGCAGGTCAAGTAAATTAAACCTAGCTTATATGAAACTTTTTTATTTAACTTTTTCATTCTATTTTTACATTGTAAAAATAAAATTTCAACTTAATATGTCCATTTTCCTGAATAAAATTAACTGAAAGAAAGCAGTAATAAGTTACTATTTTATCTGAGCTAAGATAAGAATTCCCAAAAATGACTAGTATTGGTTTTACTTACCAAAAAAGGATAACCTATACCTATTGATACTAATAAAGAGAGCTATCCAACTATGCTTATTTCTTAAATAAGTAATCTTTTTTATTTTCTAAAGTACTAAATATAGACAGACATTAAGGCTCTGTAAATGTCTTAGCAGTACTCAAGGACCCAAAAAGATGCAGAAGTTTAAAGGTAATGATAAGTTAAATAAGCCTATTTTCAAAGATCCTGTAAGTAGAATAGATCAGATTAGACAAGCTTATTGGAAGGTAACAACACAGCTCATTTGATGAAACAGTTCCAAGAAATCCAAAAATACCATTTCTCTTTAAAAAAAAAATCAAAGAAGCACTTGGACTAACAAGAAATAATGCACAATTTGGCTTGATCAAATACTTCATTAATTTTTTTCTACCCCTAGGGGAATGCCCTTTTAAAATCCTCTTCAAATAGAATATAACCTAATTGCTTGCACAGGTCTACAGTTTGCAAAAGGATTTTTATTTCAACAGTGCCACCTAGTGGAGCAACCAATACTTTCAACTGGTTGGTTTCATTTGTCCCAAAGGCTAAAGATTCCCCAAATAACTTTTTTTCTAGTTCACAATACTCCTAATAATATTAACATTCAAGGAAAAATTTTACAAAAGTATCATAATTTATAGGTTTGTCTTCTGATATGCTATTCATATCTCTAATAAAAATTAGGCCATTTACAAATATTATTACAACATTTTAAATAAAAGTACCTTAGTGATTTCTTCAGATGCTCGTTCGAAGTCCTGAACGTTTCGACAGTAAAATCCTATTGTACAGCTAGGATCCATTTTTCGAAATGACATCTTTTTGGGAGAAGGGCAGTGGAATGTCTGTAATTTTTAAAGTTCTTTAGGATTAATTTACCTTTATTTGATGGACTTAAGTATACACAAGAATATTATTTAGAATTTGCTATCTAGCTTTTTCTCATAACTATAAACATGTTTTTCAAATGGTGTTTTAGTCCATACTATACAGATGGGTCCTTCCACTCTCCAAAGCTGTAAAACAAAAAGGCCAACACTGTATATATTCAATTCACCAAATCACCACCTTACGTGACATTAGTGCCATTCTGCAAAAGAAAGGAAGTGTGTCAAAAGTGGTCAAAAGTTCCTAATACTTGCAGAAGGGAAGAAAAATGTGCCATTGAAAAAGACATGCACAGGCTACTAAGGGTTAGAATCAAGTTAGCCATTTCTATGAAACTGCAAGTAGGTCTGTTTTGATGGAGATTTTTTAAATGTTTATAAACCTTTTAATAAGGATATCAAGACTTTTTAAACAAATACGCAGATTCACGTAAATGTTCCATATTGATATGAAAAGAAGTCAACTTGAGGGTTTTAGTAATTCACACAATTAAGTGCATAACTGCATATTCTTCAACTTTCTCTTCTAAGTGCTACATGCTTACTTTAAGTTCTTATTTATTCCCAGGGCACAGGATGGAATAGGCAAAAACTGTCCTATTATAGTTCTTGCTCTCCTTCTCACCAGTCCTTTTGTCCCTTTAATTCTCTTTTCTTCAGTGGTCACAGTGCCACAATAATGGGCTGCATTAGGATGTCCTACTTCCTCTACTCTTGCTAATGGGATTTGGCTATTAGTAGAGTTTGGCATCTGTAGAGAATACAAAAGTAGGAAAAAGGCAGAATACAAAGCTAATCATTCCAATCTTTTTGCTCTTTACTATCATACTTTGGTACCATGTTTAAAATATATATATATTTTTTAATGCTTGACTGCTTAGAAATCCTGTCCTTAAAAATCACTGATGCTTAGGCCAGTACTGATGATAGGAGAAAAAAAAAAATCACTGATGCTACTAAGTCTCTTTCTGTATGTATTAAAAAAAGAAGTTGGTAGTGTTACAGCTCTTTTAGAATTTGTCATGCAAAAAAAAGTCTTTGTTAAAAAGAGCAACATAAGACTATATATTCATATTTGTTTATATTTCCATAAACAAACTCTCTAAGGATATGTCAAAATTAACAAGTTTGGGGGAGAGGGAGAGAACTGGGCAGATGGAAGACAGGTGTGAGAAATTCTTCATTGTGTACATTTTTGAATTAAAGAACAAGCTCAATTAAGAAATAATCTAGGTTAGATTTGAACTCATAAACTTAAAATTTCCCTGCATTCAATGCCTAAAACTAAGGGATTTTAACTTGATACTATTTATTAAAATGTGGAACAATATAGGCTGTCATATTTGTTATGTTCATGGTGAATCAATCAAAATCACTTTTCCTTTTCTCTCTAGTGACCCAATTAGTATCCCATATTATCAACAGAAGATATGCAAAATGCATACATTACAGTTGCTTTTTTTCTATGAATAATTTAATTGTACATTAGATTCAAATCCAATAATATATCAGTAAATACAGACCAAACACATGAGTTTTCAAAACTATGACTTCTACAAAATGCTTAGCTAACCCTTACTTTATATAGTGAGAGCCAACCTAGCTAAACTGGAACCTCCAGGGTACTAGTCAACACAGGTATGGTCTTAGTTGAACTTTTTCTAACATTGTTTTGCCTATTATATTTGCAAAGGTATATTAAAAACAGATCTAAAAAGGTACAGAAAAGCTAAATAAACTTGTTAGTTAACAATATACAGGAGTATATTAAGGTAGAAGGCCAGTTCTAGGTCATATTTTTACAAAATTATTCTACATACAGTGTCTAAAAATAGCTACTTGCCCAACTCATTCCAAAGCCAGTAACAAGTAATATTTCTTTAGATTTTACCATTGGGGGATAAGGAGGAAAGCCAAAAAGTTTGTACACACAGTCCAATAATATATTTTTTAACTCATCTATGAGGGAAAGGTTTTCATGTAGGAACCAGTAACACTAAACCAGAAAACTCTTAACTGCTATTTCACCGTAGTGCCTCAATCATCATTAATAGTAATGTCAAACACTAAATTGTTATCCATGGTTGTTTTTATATCTGCAAAGAACTTTTTAATTTATTCACAAAAACACAGATATATATATCTCTGATCACTGAAAACTGAAATTGCTATTGGGTATTACTACATGAGTACTAGGACTCAGAGAGGCATTTTATATCATTTACACTTGAAATTTTATTGTTTTGTTCACTCAAGAAGATTCTAAAGTCAAACCAACATTAATTTATAATTCAGAATCATTTCTGTTTATTGCAGAACAAGTTATACTTTCAAATATTTCCCCAAGTGGTATTACAGGCTTTGTTCATTTTGTGATCATTCTTTGAGCATGCACTTATGATTTTATTAATTTTAAAACTCTGAAGATTGGTAAGAGTAGCAGCTTCTACTTCACAAACACATTTTAGGAAGTGTTCACTAGGTACACTTCTGTAACAATGAAATATATTTCTGGGAAAACTGGCCAGGGAGGGTAAATTCCCATTTATTTCATTTTGCAATACATTATTTATTCATTGCCTCAATAAACAGTTATTAGGCACCTACTAAATGTCAGGCACTGTTCTAGGCTTATAATTTGGAATAGTGGATTCTACTACCTAAACATATAAACAAACCTAAAACAAATACTTTCAGGTGTTACTATGCTATTTTGGTGATTTAGATGAAGCTTCCTAAGATAGTTAATTAGAGAATATCCTTACTAAAAAGTACCTCCTACTTACTGCAGTTCACATGTGTAATTCATAAAGGGTATGTCTTTCATTGATGAATTCACTCATCCATCTAGATGCCCACATCACATAATTCTAATAGCTTTAATGTCACTATTTCTGAATTTCCTAGGATAGATAAAAACAGTCACCACTGTATGAACCTCTTAAAATTTGAAACTTAGAATTGGGGACCCAGGAATCAGAACAGACTAATGTGTCTATTAATAAAACTTTTCTTACCTTTTAGAATTTGCTTTTTTAAAAGTTAGAAACTGTCATTCCAAAAGCATATCATGAACAACATGAACAGTCTCTGGTTTAGGAAAACTTAACTTAATAATTTTATACACATAGTTGTGTATGTGTGTGTATATATACATACACATACATATACACATACACACATACATATATATCCACTAGTCCTCGCATCCCAACAACTAAAATTCTGCCTGTCCTAAACACTGACAATGGGAACCCATAGTTCAACGTACCCTCACTGCTAAAAACATTTGACTTCTTCTTTTCATTGCCTTCTAATTTCAAGTTGTCCTTTCATGACTTTTTTTTCTGTAAGGTTGTTCATGCTAGTTCTTGGAACCTCATTCTCTGTGTGAAAATTATAGAGCATGAATGTATACATTATAATTTGCCCTATACTGAACCATGTGCTCCATTCCTCAGTAATGACCAAGGATTTCCCTGGCATATCTTCACTACTTGATTCAGGATCTAAATATGACTGCCTACTTTCACTTCATAATGTGTGAAAAACTTGTGAAGATAGTTAAAGATGAGGAAGATTCTCTTAAAAGTATAGAAATTCAATAGTATACACTAATATATTTTATAAGAAATGTCAAAAGAATTAAAAATTAAAGCACATAAAATCAAAGCACTTAAAACTACCGACAAGAAAAGAGTTCAACAGAGGACTCTAAAGAACACAGGACAGTGCCTTGCATCCAGAAAGAGCTCAATAAATGATAGTTAGAAAGAAGTGAGTTGGTCTGATTTGGTTTCAAAATGTTAGAAGTTCAACTCTAGAAATGCAGGAATTCAACACTAAGAACAACAACGAAAGATATAATCTGTTTAAATCTCTTCTTCAATCTCAAATATTCTGATATCATCCTACTTTCTTAAAATTTCACAATCCTATTGGATTTAGGGCACTTAATAAAATATCAGGACTACCTGCAATTATTTACATGGAACCAATAGAAGATCTAAGATTTCGATTTCTCCAACTATTAACCAAAAAGAAGTATTAATCAAAAAAGTTGCCTACAAAAATGATTTTAATAACTGAAGCCTAAGGGTGATTTTAGAATGTGCATATAATTTATTATACCAATCAACTGCAAAATTTCACTAGCATATAAATATATAACCAATATAGCAAAAGAAGAATGGTTAGTAATATAGGGTACTTCACTTGAAGTATTATAAAGTTATGATAAAAAGCAGAAAGTGAAATTTTATTCCTCTACAAAGATAGACAACTTGCTGTAATTTTTATATTATACTTTCATAGGAAGATAAATGATGCTAGTAACTAAATAATCTAAGATAAATCCCTGCATTGAAGAA
Organism: Daubentonia madagascariensis; assembly: GCA_023783475.1. Taxonomy (NCBI): domain Eukaryota; kingdom Metazoa; phylum Chordata; class Mammalia; order Primates; family Daubentoniidae; genus Daubentonia; species Daubentonia madagascariensis. The sequence goes on from JAKFHU010000913.1 coordinate 51,060,748, forward strand.
AAACAAAAAACTTTTAACAGGAATTACCCAGACAAGTTGAAATATTCTACCAGAATTTCAAAAAATATAACATCTAAACCCACTCTATTAGTGTTCCAGTATATAAGGAATAAATGTTTCTATGCATTTAAGAAGTTACCCAATTTCACCAAATGTTACTTTACAAAGTAAAATCTTTTCTTTTATTTTTTAATTTTTTTTCAGAGATGGGGTCACTCAGGCTGGACTCAAACTCCTGGGGCTCAAACAATCCTCCTGCCTCAGCCTCCTGAGTAGGTAGGACTACAGGTATGTGCCACTGCACCTGGCTTAAAATCTTAAAATCAATTCTTCCTTTCCTTTTCACTACCACCGCCCTACTTCAAGCTTTTACTGACTCACTCCTGGAGTGTTGCAACAGTCTCCCAATAACAGGTTGCAGCCTTTCTAATCTTGGTTATGTAGACATAACCAGGATATTCATTCATCTGGTATCTTTGCAATCTCACAAAATATCGGATGAATCGTGTCTCTATAGGCCAAAATAATCAAGACCAATAATCTTTTAATTTGCCTATTTTAGGTATTGCTAAAATACTATGAACAATTTTCTATCTGAATCTCAAGTATCTAGTGTTTATAAGAAGTCAATTTGGCACTGATATACTGGAAATATAACTTAGCATACGAATCAGTGCTACAAGACCACCATGCAGAAAGAGAATTAGAATGTGGTTCACATAGCACAATTCAGTAATGCCTCCCCTAGTACTAATCAGTCAACTAGCAAATATTTATTAAGGTTTACATGCAAGATTCTATGAAGGAAGAAAGTAAACCTGATCTCTGGCCTCAAGATGCTTATGCATTTTTTTTTTGAAGACCGGGTCTCACTCTGTCACCGTAGCTCACCGTAACCTTGAACTCCTGGGCTCAACGTGATCCTCGCGCCTCAGCCTCCCAAGTAGCTGGGACTACAGGTGTGTGCCACCATGCCCAGCTATTTCTTCTTAATTTTTGTAGAGACAGGGTCTCACTATGTTGCCCAGGCTGGTATCAAACTCCTGGCTACAAGCAATCCTCCCACCTTGGCTTCCCAAAGTGCTAGAATTACAGGCATGAGCCACCACTCCCAGCCAAGGTACTTATATTTTAATTGAGGTAATAGTTGACAAAGGATGCTAGGATGTTTTATAATGTATCCTTCTGAACCAGATTTTAATCCTGCCGTTTATCTATTTTCATAATCTACCCGTTAAATACTATTAGGTATTAATATTAGCTAGCAAGTTATTACCAAAACAAAGTATTTAACCACATTTTCAACTTCCACTCAAGTGATTAAAATTATTTTATTCTGTAAAATGATTTCAGTCTGTAAAAGCATCAGCTGCAAAAACCACCAAACCATGTAATAATTACATGTTTCATTTATGTACTCTCAAATTTTTCTGCATTAAAATACTGGATCACAAAATAACCTATATAAAGGAAAAGAAGAGGTTAAGAAATAAAAGCTAAAACAAATATGAGAAATCCAACTAGACTTATGAAAACTTCTTAACTAGAGGTTAAGATTTAATTACTGTACTTAACAGCAAAATAATTTAGCAGATAATCTCATTAAGTCACTACATCACTCTAACCCACGTCTATCACCTTCTCTTTTTCTTTTTTCTCCTTTCTTTTCTTTTTCTTAAACAGGCCTAACATTTTAAATTCTTTAGTACTGTTTAGCTGTCTTTACACAAAATTACTTGGAGACTTGATCATTTATTTTAGTACAGCTAGGGTGTGTAACAAGTTAGAGACAAAGATAAATGAAGAAGAAAGTATATCATAAATTAAAATTCAGCAACAAAGTACTTAACCTTTGACTACTGTGTTAATTATGGTTTTCTAAATCATTAAAATATTGATTATTAACTTGTAATTGTAACACTATAAAAACATAACTACCTAACATATCTCTAAATAATTAGTTAGTTTTATATAGTAAGAAAACAGTACAAGCTCTTAATCCATAGTACCTCAAGAGGGAAATCCTTTATGCTGACATCTACAAAAGACTGGCAGTAATGAGGGTCCATGTAAATCAAACTGTCATCTACAAGGACAAAACAGAAGACAAGTAATTCAAAAAACACCTTATTATTACACTGCTTACAATCCAATTTCTATGTAGAACAGCTGAAAAAAATCTGGGAGTAACAGCTTGCCAGACTGATATTCATTGACTGAAACATAGGTTTGCACAGGATAGATTAACTTTTGCATAATCAAATATGCTTGTATAAGCAGAATTTTTATAAAGTGATGAGACTGTCATTTAATTTTTGGTGATAAAATTACTTTCACAAACACACAATTATATTCTACAGTTTGCATATGAAAAATGTATTGCACTTCTTTATCCTGACAGGAAGAACATATTGCTTGTCATTTTATCATCAACTAGCACCACTAAAAACTAGTAAAAAGTAAATATGTAAATAGCAACTGCCACAATGTGGCAGCAATGTCTTCTGAAGTTTAGTGAAACCAATAAATTATGCCTTGTTGATGCAATAACAGAAATTAAACATACATTTTACAGAATCTAATTATGTTGTGGACCAAATGACAAAGGAGTGGCTATGGTAGGACTGATGAATGTATAAGGTACTTGCTTTGCTCTGTTAATCATCCTATTTCTAGATGATCTCATATTAACTTTCTGACTTTTAAAAGAAAACAATGAAGAAAAATATATTTTACTAAATCACTAACCTTGAAATCCAGCAAAGTAATATGACTGTTTAGGTTTGCCACCAATAATACCCACACAATATTCAAGGCTTAAAATGCCCTGCCAAGAAAATTAATACAGATTTAGAGTCAAGAGACAAATGGTAATTATTCAAAACAACCAAATTTGTATTAACAGTATTAGTAGTTCCTAAACTTTCCACCACCAGTTATCATTTTTATTACATTTGCCCCCATGTTTTGAAATCCTTTTTTCCAAACCACCTTCCCTTTTCTTTAAATCACTCAACATTAACATGACTAAATTAAATATTTTGATCAGCACATTGCTCAATAACATTCAACAACTACAATGTGCCAGGTACAGAGATAATCAATTTTATCACCTTAAGGCAATAAAATTCCTACCAAAGCCAATGCACTTAGCCTTCCAGTTAGCTGGTCCAGCCTTATTGTGAACAATGTAATATTTTCATCAGGCTTTTTGAAATGCTAAAAATAGTTCTTATAACTTATTGCTGTTTTCATTGAACCTTCAGTCTTAGAATCTCAAACTGAAAGCCATTTTCCTAATCAATGGCCTTCATCTGACAAATTTTTTATGCTACTTCATTTGGAATAAATGTAAAGAGTAATAAAAACAACTTAATCCAAGGAAAATAATAATTATTTTATATTTAAAGCCAATTTTTTTATTAATCATAAATTATCAGGGATACCACAATAAATTACTTCGTATGCCCCTCAGCATCTATTCTAAGCAGAACTCCATTTAAGTTGAGCCAAATAACTTTATATCTTTTATAAAAACATGCCCAATGGAGTCAATTTAAAACGTCCAGTGGAATCAATTAATGTCATCAACAGTTCCTGCATTAATTTTGGCATACCTTATAAAAAACTAATAATGATAAAGTTATATGTTATAAAACCCCAAAAGTATTAAACAATAGGTTAAACTTTCCTCCTCTTAAATGAGAGGATGTTTTGAAATCTAGAAGATATAAAAATAAAGACTATATGGACAAATGTTCTTTTTCCTTTAACAAGTAACCAAACCATAGGGATTTTTTTTAACCTTAATTGTTTTCTTAAAAATAGTATGTGGTCGTTGTAAAAAATACACAAGAAATATAGAAAAAAGTAAAAATTTCCCCAAATCCCAATATCCAGAGCTCATCATTAGTAATATTTGGGGAAACACCTTCTTGACATCTATATTATATATATTCATATACAGATTTATGAATACAATTTTATATATATGGCATCACACAACATATGCCATTGTAACCTTCCATAACTCATTATGTCACAAATATCTTTTTCTATCAATAAATATAGATCTATATTATAATATTTAATGGCTGTAAAATATTCTATTTTATTAAGATAACAAAATGGGCTTTAAAATTTCTACTATGAATATTTGAATTGTTCCAGGTTCTCACTGTTATAAATAATCCTCTGCTATGGTTTGAAGGTTTTTGTCCCCTCCAAAATCCATGTCTTAGAAACTTAATCCCCAAACAACAGAACTGAGAAGTGGAGCTTTTAGGGAGGTGTTGAGGTCATGAGGGCTCTGCCCTCATGAATGGATTAATGCTGCCCTCATGGATGAATTAATGCTTGCAGGAGTGGGTTCTCTCTCTCCTGCTCTTCTGCCATGTGAGGACAGAGTTCTCCCCTTTTTGGCCCTTCTGCCTTCTGCCATATGAGGAAATAGCAAGAAGGCCCTCATCAGATGCCAGTGCCTCTAGATTGAATTTTCCAACCTCCAGATCTGTAAGACAATAAATTTCTGTTCTTTATAAATTACCCAGTTTCAAGTATTCTGTTATTGCAGCACAAAATGGACTAAGACACCCTCTAAGGAACAACCTTGTATATTTTTAGTCTTATAATATATCTTAGAGATTTTTTTCAAAAGGAGAGCTGCAACTGAAAAAATTAGATAAAACAGAGAAGGCTTATCAGGTTAAAATCTTAGAATTAACTATAAAATAAAGATGAAATTGGACCAAAAAAAAAATATTTAATAGTAATAGAGTTACTTATCAATTAAGGATTCTCTAGTTTTCCCCCTAAATAAAAATCCTTAACACAAGTAAAGAGTGCCTTACTTTAACTTCAGTCAATCTAATCAGCTGAAATGCAATGTTTATGTCATAGGGACCCATGAAGAAGTGAAAGTTCTAAGTTTCTCATAGTTGAGAAAAGAAAGAAAAAAATACATAGCAAGAATCATCAGACTCTCCTCAGAAAAAGAATAAGTCCAGGTAATGGAAGAAAGGCTTTGGTTCTTGACATCTATATTTCCTTTGCAACACACTAAAGCAGGTTTAGCAATAAACACTTAGATGCAGATTAGGAACCAGAATGCCATTATATATAAGAGGCTGTATCTTTGGAAACTTGAAATACTTTTCAGTTCCTAAATGAGCTTCTACACAGTTATCTAGTGGTGAGAATTTATTGAGCTGTATCCATGAAGTAATAAATAAGACTGAAGTACTCAGTCAAAAAGGAAAGTCCTAATTTGTCTTGCTGAAGAAAAAGAACATACTGAATTTTCCTCATTCCGGGTCCTTAAAAAAATAAAAATGAATAAATAAACCTCCTATGGTTAAGGGCTGATAAAGCACACACCAAATTTCCTTCTCCTCATGGAAAGTAGCAGGATCCTATGTTGGTACCATCTCTAAAATACTGTGGATTACCTTCATCAATAAATTTGAAAAACTGAACTGAGCAGTATATTTTGGGCTCATCAATATACATTGGTTTGCCAGGAAAAAATACAACTGCTGACCACAAAAAAAAAAAAAAAAAAAAGGAAGAAGAAAATCATTTTCCTTTTAGGGCTATCAAACACACTACTTTTTCACTTTTAAGTGAATACATCTTTACATGCTCTCACTTTGGGTTTTCACTCAACCACCTGCTCTGGCCAAGCATAACACCTACCCTACAACCTCCTTCATTCAACCATTTCAGCTATTTTAACCTGGTAATTGAAATATTAAAATGTCTCAGTAGTCACTGCTCTTTCATATTAGTGGACTACAGTGTAAATCAAGTCAGTAGAAGCTCAAGGCAATGTTACACTTTAAAAAGTTCATATTTTAGGGGAAAATATTAAAAACAATAAACTAAGAGTCAAGAGAGTTCTAGTCTCTGCTACCAGTTTGCTATCTAAACTTGAACATATCACTTAACTGTTCTATATTTTTTATGTTTTATAAAGACAATTCAGTTCCTAGCTATTCTGAGGGCAAAATGAGATAAACTTACATTGAAAAGTGTTATACAAATCAGGGTTAACAAATATTTATGGAGTAACTCCTACATGCTAGGTACTGAGGATCACCATGGTTTGTTTCACTACAGTTCAGGCTCCAATGAATCACTTAGGAGCATTAGGCAGTGCTGTCATCTGATGAATACTATCGATACCACCAAATAGCAAAGTCCTCAGCCAGATGAAACAGCCTTGAAAGCCAGCTGCATCCTATTTCATCAGGAATGAAGATTTGGCTAAAGTGGTCAGTTCCAAGATTGCATCATTTCCTAATCTTCTCATGGTAGTGGAGAAGGCAGATAGAATCCAGTTCAGATTTGGTTAGAACCCAACTAGAGATGACAACATGCCAGAAGTCCATAAACCTTCAACGGATTCTCTAGATAAACTGGTTCACAACTTCTCACATTCCACCAATAACTCTACTAAAGAACCCATATCAAAACCCCACCTTTACTTTAGGGATTCATATGTTACTGATACACCACAGTACTGTTACTATTAGTAACAAGTGTGCCTCCAAAATTATTAAGAAAAGCCACTATACCAGCTACAAAACTTCCATGTATCATGTGTTAAAGACAACTGCTCTAGATTTTTAGAATTAGCACAATCTAGCCTGAGGATATATGTTCCACCTATATATACAGGCACTATGATATGGAATTAATGCCTCATGTAGGGAACAAATTGTTATTAATCATAAAAGGTAGATCTAGACCAGGGGTGGAGAACCTGCAGCCTTAAGGCCACATGTAGTCTTCTAGGTCCTTAAGTGCAGCCTTTTGACTGAATCCAAATTTTACAGAACAAATCCTTTTATTTTTATTAAGACATTTTTGTTTGTCTTTTATATTTTCATTTTACTTTTAAAATGAACATATTTAAAATATCAAAGCATAAAATAAGTTTCAACAATATAATCCTCCCAGATTGACTGGCAGAATTAGAATATTAGTAAGCCATAAAGGCTAAATTGACCAATGCTATGCTCATGATGTAGTTCTAACTTCCCCAGCCTGACTGGTGCCACAACCACATGAGGATGGCTGGTGAGAGTTCATGGGGGTCGAGTATGCCGGTCTGCTATCAGCTTTTGACAACGGTGCACCGTGTTTTGGTTTGAAGTAGAATTTGTGAATAGTTGCACAGCTCAACAGTATTTTTTTTTTTTTTTTGACACAGAGCCTCACTGTGTTGCCCCGAGTAGAGTACAGTAGCATCACCATAGCTCACTGCAACCTCAAACTCCTGGGCTCAAGCAATCCTCCTACATCAGCCTCCTGAGTAGCTGGGACTATAGGTGCATGCCACCATACCCAACTAATTTTTCTACTTTTTGTAGAGATGGGGTCTCACTGCTGCTCAGGCTGGTCTCAAACTCCTGAGCTCAAGCAATCCTCCTGCCTCAGCCTCCCAGAGTGCTAGGATTACAGGCATGATCCACCATGCCTGGACGATGGTATTTTTTAATTCTGTCTGCTTAGCATCCCCTCATATCAAAGAAGACCAAGAGAACACTGAAGAAGAAAACAGATTTTTTTAATGAGGATTGGAAACTGCAATATTATCTTGTTTCTGCTAAAGATAAGATGATTTGCTTGCTTTGTGATACTGCAATATCAACATTAAAGAAATTCAATGCTCATTAGCATTATAACACTCATAAGGACCACAAATATTTTAAATTAGAGGGAGAAGCACGAAAGGTTGTATTGCAGAAATGAAAAGATGAAAAGCAAAAGCAAAGACAATTCTTTCAAGCAGCAGTAAGACCTGGAAATAATGCCACTGAAGCAACTTATAAAGTAGCTTATACGCTCGGGAAAAACGGTGAGGCATTCAGTGATGTAGAAATTGTGAAGGAATGCATTGTCAAAGTTGTAGAATGCTTAGACCCTGATAACATTTCAAAGTACAAACAATGCCTCTTTCAAGGGAGACTATAACTGATCAGCAGCATGAATTGGCCTTCAACTTAACAGAACAACTTCATGTAATACTTCAAAAGGAAAATATATATTATTCAATCACTTGGAATCAATCAACTGATACTACTGACTCAGCACAGATTTTATACTTCATTCAGGTCATAACAGAAGATTTTCTTTGCTATGAAGAGTTACTTGCTTTGGGCACTCTTGCAAACAGAACATGGGGAATAGATATCTTCAACAACTTTCAAGATAAATGTCGTGAAGTTGGGCTGAATTTGGTAAATTTAGTCGAGTGTATGTACAGACCCTTCCATGACAGGAAAACATGAAGGGTTTATTATTGATAAAAAAAGTATTAACAGATCCAGATGCTCTTATTTCTTTTCACTGCATCTTGCATCAGCAAAATCTGTGTGCTAAAGCTACTATTTTAAGTGACACTTTGCAACACATTATAAGTATTGTTAACTATATTTGTGCAAATGCAACATGGCGTCTTCAGTTTTATAACATACTAAAGTTGAATGATGAGGTATTCAGTGTGGATTTGCCATGTCATTTTAAAGTGTGTTGGCTATTGCAGGGACCGGTGTTAGCCAAAATTTTATCTCTGCAAGAACAGGTAGTTAAATTTTATGAAGAACAGAATCAGCAATGTGAATTATTGAAGGAAGATTTCTATAGGAATGCAGCCTTTCTATGTGATATCATGTTGCATCAAAACGACTTGCACATCTCACTGCAAGGTAAAACTAAGTCTATATATTATATGTGGCAAAAAATCCAAGCATTTGGGAAAAAAGCTATCTTTTTTCAAAACACTTCTTCAAAAGGAAATTTCGGATGAACATTTTCCCCAGTTAGCAAAGGTCACTGATGAGCAGGATGATATATGTGGATCATCTGAACAATACGCAGCTGTTACAGACCTATTAATTGGAGAATACAATGAAAGGCTCATTGACTTGGAGAATCATGACATCACACTCAAATTAGCATTTCAGCCTCACCTAGTTGATATTACCAAGGCACCTAAAGAACTACAGATGGAACTGATTGAGCTCTCAGTAGATGACATTTTAAAGTCATTGTTTGATGCTAAGAAAGATCCAATTGAAATACGGAAAAATGCAGAATACCCACACCTTTGGCAACATACACAAAAAATGCTTTCTTGCTTTTCAACCACTTACTGCTGGGAATCTACATTCTCCTACCGAACCCAAATCAAGATGCCCTTAAGGTCACAAATGACTGATACTCATTTAGAGGATCAATTGAAACTTCGGACCTCCATGCTGCAACCAAATATTCAAATGCTTTCCAACAAAAAGCAGACATAACAAAGTCACTGAAAGGTTAGTTAACTTTAAAATTAACAAATAGTTTTCATTTTTTGAAATTATTAAGTACACAGTATTAACAGTTAAGTTTTTACAAAATAATGTACCTTTTTAAGTATATCTAATTGAAGTTTCTTGAATGTGGCCTTATTTGATTATAGCTAAATCAATGCAGCCTTCCAACATGAAAAGTTTCCCCACCCCTGATCTAGACTTTATATTAACATTATTATATCCCATAATACTCCATTCAAAGAAGAATTCCATTTCTGGACTTGAAAAGAGACTACTAAAAAATAAAGGATTTTATTTAAAACTATGAAAATGATATAAAAACTATCATCTTAATCAGAAACTAAGTATTTCAAAGGTATTTTATCACAACTGAATGTCTTGGTGCCCAAAACAAGATAACATAACTAGACAGGTTCTATTGGTGCAAGAATAAAATCTGTCTGAAATAGACAGATTTTTAACTGGTTAATACAAAGAAAACAAAGTCAAAGCCCACCCCCCTCCAAATACCATCTTCATTATTTCTGTCTAGATAAATAATCTAACTGCCACCATGGTGGCACAGGAAACAAATTATGAGATAATACAGCAGTAATAGAAAGTTTGTTTCAATAATTAATTTGATATAGTTTAATGTTAGTTTTATGAATAAAGATATATCTTTTATATATATTTTTTAATTACAAGTAAAAATAATGAACTATAACCATATTACAGATAAGGATTATTGATGCATCTGTGTCTCCTTGAGTAGCCACAAAGATCAGAAGGCTTTTCATTCTATCACAGAAACATTGCTCTTCAACTCACAACTGATCTTATAATACTGAAATTTAAAATCTCTAATGTCAAACTTTACAACATATGACTACAAAATCATCACTACTCATTTAACAGAAAAAAGACTGCAACCCTTCTGTATTTTTCATATTAGCCAGTATTGCCTTTAAAAAATTAGGCGTTTATTTCATACCTTTACAAATTCTAAGTAGTCAGTGTTGGTTCTTTCTCCACCAAGTCTAACAGGAACTAGAATAATAACAGCTTTGTCATCCGCATTATCAGAGGTCATAGAAGGTCTTTGTTTATCAGTTACATCAGAATTGTAAACTGAGAAAAACATAATGAATATGTATTAAATTTTACAGAAGTGATTTTCAGAAATATTTTTACCCTAATCTCCCCACCCGCCAGTCATCTGATCTCTGACATCATTATCAAGATCTCAACAAGTTAAAAACACCTCTCTCATTTATGTATTCAATAGATACTTTTAGAGTAGCTAATACATGGCACTGGGGCTTCAGCAGCAGTAGGCAAAACAGAAAAATTCCTGTCCTCCTTGAGTATATACTCTAATAGGGAGAAATAGACCATAAATAAGTAAAATATAAGATATGTGAGATGGTGATGGGTGTTTTGAAGAAAACCAAAGGGAGAACAGTAGATAGGAAATGCTGAAGGGGGAGGCAATTTAAAATAAGGTGGTCAGAGAAGGTCTTATGATAAGAAAGCAACATTTGAGTCAAGACTAAAAGAAAGTAAAAAACCAAGTAATGCAGATACCTGGGGGAAAAGCATTCCAGGTAGAAAGATCAGAAAGTGCAAATGCCCTCAGGCAGAAGCGTAAATAGCATGTTCCAAGAACAAGAGGCCAGTACCTTTGGAGGGAAGTAAGCAAGGGGTACAGTAGTAGGAAATGAGATTAGGAGTTAAAATTCCAGACTAAGGGAGAATGAGGAGATTGTGTGAACTCTTGAAAGCCATTATAAAGACCAGTTTTTGAGTGAGAGAGGAAGCCACTGAAGAGTTTTTTGGGAATGTCGCAGTCTGACTTACTTTAACAGTCTGGTTCCTGTGTTGATAATAGACGGTAAGGGGCAAGGGCTAAAGCACAGAGAACAGTTAGAAAGCCACTACAGTTATCCAGCGAGAGATGATGGTGGCTTGAACAAAGGCAATAATTGTGAAGACAGGGAATGGTCATGGGATGGTCATGTCAAAGTGGTAAAAAGTGATCAGTTCATATATCTGAAGACAACGTAAGGACTCACTATTAAATGCAAGATGTGAGAGAAAAAATTGAGTCATGGGTGTTGTGAAGGGTTTTGGTGTAAGCAAACAGTAATAGAGTTGCCATTTATAAAGACACGGAAGACTGGAAGAAGGGAATACATAGGAGGCAGAATTGGGAATTCCATTTTATACATGGTAAGTTTGAGTTGTGTGTTAGACAGGTTAAGTACAGGGGTTGAACAGACAGGGACATGTAAGACTGGAGTTTTGGAAGAGGACCAGGATGGACCTATAAATTTGGGAGTTGCACACAAATGGTATTGTAAAGCCAAGAGACTGGGTGAATTCAAATTAGAGTAGACAGAAAAAGAGATGAAGTCTAAAGACTGAGCACTAAAACACCAACACTTTCAGAGATCAAGGAGATAAGGGAAAAACAACAAAGGAGACTATGAAGGAGTGGACAAGGAAGTAGAAGAAAAATGTGCAGAGAGTGCTCTGAAAATCAAGTAAACGAAATGTTACAAGGAGAAGGAGGAAGTGGTCAACTGTGTCAACTGCTGCTGACATACTGTGTGATGTGAGGACTAAGAAGTGACCACTGGGTTTGGAAAGATTAAATTATTTGATAAAAACAGTTTTGGTAGAGTGGTGGGTATGACAGCCTAAGTGCAGTAGTTCAAGAGAAAATAGGAGGATTGGCAGAAGCAAATATAGACAAAATTTTATTTTGTTTTGTTCAAAATAGTTTTATTCAAAACTTTACACCCACATTTCCTGTCAGTTTAAACAAACTCTTCTGACCTTCCCAGAAGAGCTGAATAGGAAATTTTACCATTTTTGTCCAAGTCCTTTCCTTTAAATTCCTTCAAATTTAGAATGAGCTATCAAATTCTTCTGTTCACCAGCTTCCCTATCTCCCATAGTCAGCCTAAACCTGCAGTCCATGGCCTGTTAGGAACTGGGCCACACAGAAGGGGGTGAGCAGCAGGTGAGCGAGGAAGCTTCGTCTGTATTTTCAGCCGCTCCCCATTGCTTGCATCACCACCTGATCTCCGCCTCCTGTCAGATCAGTGGAGGCATTAGATTCTGCATTATGGTGAGCTGTATAATTATTTCATTATATATTACAATGTAATAATAATAGAAATAAAGTGTACAATAAATACAGTGCACCTGAATCATCCCGAAACCATCCCCCCCCTGCAATTTTTCCATTCCATGGAAAAATTATCTTCCATGAAACCAGTCCCTGGTGCCAAAATGTTTGGGGACCGCTAGTCTAAACCAAAACTACAAAAATGCCACAATAGTTCTCCCTTATCAGGATACAGATGGTATTATTACCCTTCATCTTCATTCAATTCACATTTATTGAGGACTGGCTATTTATTAATGTGTTCTATGCTAGGGAGGTATGAAAGAAATAAGATCCTGACTTCAAAGAGTGTCTAGCTCAATCGTTCTGGTGTTTTTCCTCTACTCCCAACATATTCAAGGGCTATGACATAGTCCAATTCTGTAACAGAGACTCATTATACCAGCGATTCTCAACCAAATGATTCTGATACATTTCCTCTACCCCTGCTGCCTTAACAATTATTGATCTACAGGGGGAAAGAGACAATTACAAGGTGATATCACAAGTGAATTACAAGTGCAATATTTAATAGAAGTATTTCCAAATGGTACAGAGCACAGAAGAAAAATAAACTAATTCTCCCTAATGAGAGTTGGGAAAGACTTCACCAAAGGTGTAGCCTTTGAGTGTGTTCCTGAAGAATGAATAAGAGTTAACAAGAGGTATTATCATAATAAGGGGCATTCCAAGCAAAGGCAATTATATGCACAAAGGCATGGGGGGGGTGGCGGGGGGAAGATAACAACAGCATGTCCAAGGAATGGCCTGAAGGTTGACAGTACTTTAGGGTACTGGGTATGGATGATAGTGTTGAGAGGTGATGCTGGAAATGTAGGTTGAGACAAATTGTAAAGGACTTCATGTGCTCAAGATAACTTGAGACTAGAGTTAATGGACAGTTATTGGTTTTTAAATAAAAGAACATGATTAATTTCTTTTCATCAGATGCATCAAAAAGGGAAGAGAGACAGGGAGGGAAATCAAGTTAAACTCCAAGTTAGAGATAAGGGTCTAATCTAAATTAATGAGAGTGGAGAAGAGAGAACAGGTTTCAGGAACATTTTTAAGAGTATAATTGGTAAGCTTTTGTTGACTGGCTAGATATAAGGAATGAAAAAGCAGTCAAGAATGAGTGGGTTCTACCTTGAGTATGCATGTGGACATGCCACTATTAGTCAAAAGAAAACAGAAAGAGCCCAACCAGATAGCTTGCACCTATAATCCTAGCATTTTGGAAGGCCAAGATAGGAGGATCAATTGAAGCCAGGAGTTCGAGACCAGGCTGGGCAACATAGCGAGACCTCATCTCTTTAAAAAAAAAAAAAAAAACAATGATGACGAAGAAGAAAGAAAACAGAAAGAAAAAGGGATAGGAGGACAGAGTGAAATGATAAGTTTAGTTTTAAACATGCTGAATTTGAAGTGTTTGTAGAACATTTAAGTGGAGATATCTGAAGGGTGGCAGAAAACATGAGTTACCTCATATTGGCTCAAGCAGGACTAGAAATGTAGTTTTAAAAGTTTTAGTGTATAATGCACAGTCCTAAGTATTTAAAGCCACGGAAATAGATGCAATTACAAAAGAAGAGAATACAGAATAAGAAAAGGATAAAATAAATGGAAAATGAAACCTTTAAAAACACTAATGAAGGCAGAGGGGGAAAAAAATCATAGAATCATAGAATCCAGTTTCATTTAATTCCTAATACCACAGTCTACCAAAATTACACTAATATAAATTCTCCCTTTAGGAGATATGATAAAAACATGAATAACACAAATTTTAAGAACTACTTCAAATTACACAAACCACTTATATACAAGGAACTTGGTGGTGTTTGTTGTTTAATTAAGTAACTATATGTAACAATTAAAGACCAATATCAATAAAAACACAAAAGGCAAATTCATAAATTTATTTAATGATTACTTGTTTAAGTACATCCTTAGGCTTAATTAGAAATTAATTAATTAATTAGCAAATTTTATTTGCAAGACTTCCTACCTGAAAAACAAATACAGTAACTGCAAAACTTATATACTCATCTGAAAATTTACAACTTTCATTTTCATGTGGCTATAATTATGGCTATCAGCCTTTCTTTAAAAGGAAATTAACCTTAACAAAAGGCCAAACAAAAATGCATGTATATTTGGTAACCATTCCTTCCACACTACAAACACCAGTTGGTTATCAGAGTAACCTTAAGCATTTTGTAGATACCCTTATATTAAACATGATTGAAGTATATGTAACTTTTCCAAAACATTAACATATCTTATCCACTTATAAAATAGCATTTCTATAAAAAATAAACTGAGCATGAGATAGCTTATTTGAAGGTAGTTCTATTTTATTAAGAAACTAAGGTCTTTATTTATCCCCAACAAAATTTCAAAATTACTACAGGTTGAGCATCCCTAATCCAAAAACCCAAAATCTGAAACCCAAAATGCTCCAAATCTGAAACTTTTTGAGCACCAACATAATGCCACAAGTGGAAAATTTCACACCTGACCTCATGTGACAGGCCACAGTCAAAATAGAGTCAAAACTTTGTTTCATGTACAAAATTATTTAAAATACTCTATAAAATTACCTTCAGGCTATGTGTTTAAGGTATAAATGAAACATAAATGAATTTCATGTTTAGACTTGGGTCCCAGCCCCATGATAACTCATTATGTACGCAAATATTCCAAAGTCCAAAAAAATCCGAAATCCATAACACTTCAGATAAGAGATACTCAATCTGTATAGATATTAATCATCAAACAGAAGATCCAAAACAATAAAACAAAGCAAAAATCTGGACAATAGCTGCATTATTATTAGAAGATTTACTGAAGTATTAGTGAGAAATATATTCAGTTCCTTATACGATAAACAACAACTTTCTTTCCTTAAAACACATCCACCAATGAAATGGTACCTGGCACACATAAATTTTCCTATCTCTTTTAAAGTAGTCATTTGAAATGCTAGAATTTTCTTTGAGAATTTATTTTAATATTGAAACTAATAATTCATAGTATGTATTCAATCAAAAATACATAACAAGTGCCGACTATGTATAGGATGCTATGTAGGAACAAAAACGTATAAGACATGGTCCCTACCTTTACAGTCATTTACAGTATAACTGGGAAGATAAGCTAAACACATATGAAAAGTATGAACAAATAAAACATAAAATTAGAATTATATACATTCTTACCTGTACAATCTTGTGCAACGTAAATAGTTATTCCTTGTAAATCAGGATGTCTTGCTTCTTCAACTGCTTTTCTAAGAATATAACAAGCATCATCATTCAAAATCCTAACTAACATTTCCTGTGGGTAACTAAAGATTTCTTTTAAGAGAGAAAAAAAAGCCATCATTTTTCCTGACTTTCCTATTTAACCTATAGTATCTATTGTCAAAAACTATCATCTAAATGGTATCAGAAATCAGGTTAAATTTTTCAAAGTTGAATATTACATTAAATTACTCAAAGAACATTAAAACATAAGTTACAAAATATATTTTTAAAAGTCTTGGGTATAAAACTGTAATCCCCTCACCCTCAAAAAGGAGGATTTCTCTCAATCACTCACCTGGCTATATCAAACATTTTCTAGTCAGTGGCATGACAATATGCTCCAAGGTTTGCTTCATATTAACTTACATTACTGACTAGGAGTGAATTACTGTGTTTTTCCTCTGGTACACTTATGAAGGTTTTCATTCTTTAAACAACAGCATGACTTTTTTTCCTTCACTCAAGAACCTAAATGACCTAAACAAATAAATTTCCTAATTTCAAGTCTTGAAATTCTATAAATAAAACTGCTAATTGAAAACTATTTCTGAGTATAATATTCTTAATGGTGCACATGATGTAAAAAAAATCACAATAACAATATCTATAAAAGGAGATTATGCAAATTGTGGAAATACAAATAATTTTATTTAACATATCCTTATATATAATTCTTTAACTTAAAATGCCTTATTATTCATGTTCCTATGTGTTAGTATAGAAGAGGGACTGGGAAACTATGGCCCATAGGCCAAATACAACTGATGGCCTGCTTTGGTACCATCTGCAAGCTAAAAACTTTTCTGACAGTTTTAAGAAACTGAAGAAAAAAAAGAAGAAGAAAAATGGGCAACAGAAACCTTATAAGGCCTGCAAAGCCTAAAATATTTACTATTTGTCATTCTACAGAAAAAGTTTGTTGTCCCCTGAGGTAAAGAACATCTTCAAGAGTAGAAACTATGCTTTTTTGATTACGCTTTTATGTCATACCAATTGGAATTGATGTTATTATTAACAATCCAATTAATAACATCAGGCAAATACTTTTTCAATTGTACATATCTAGCCTATAAAATATAAAAGCATGTTATTATTATGCAAAAATGCTTTGTAATAATTTCAAATTTATATATGATTTTAAGTGGAGTACATTTACCATCACATCCTACTATACTTAGATGATATTTTAATGATTTAGTTTATAATAACAATAGGATAGACAAGATAATTTTTTTTAAAACTTAAGTAATATCCAAATAAATGGCACATAAAAAGCTGAGGTATAATAAAATTTGACTTTCAACTTTTTTCTAACTACACTGAATGTCACAGACACTTTACTTTTACTATGATATAATTATAATATTAACAGTCCCATACATTCACAATTCACAAGAATTTGATGTGTGCTAAGAAATGCTGAAAACATCAATTTTAGCTCTTGATATTTCATTATACTTTCAGCACTTTACAGCCCCCAGGTTATACTATTTTTTACAAAAACTATAATATTATGCATGTTCCAAGGCTGAAAGAGATGTTAGTTTTGAGAACATTTCAATAAGGTCTTCTAATGAAAACCTGCTTAGAATGAGACCTGAGATATCTGTACCTATGAGCAAGAGAAGAAAAATTTGTCTGTAGACAAATTAAATGTAACTAGAGTCACAATACGTCTTCTTTTTTACCTATTAGCAAATGAAAGCTCCTTTATGAACATTCTCATACAGTTAGACTTTAAAAGCTCCAATTATATATATGCATTGCAAAAATCGGTATCTCTGGGCTTGAGGACCTCTGTCACAAGATGAAAGATTTTAAAACAATTTTACCTTAAAATGTGAGCAACCACAGCTGGTCCGTACCAATCTCCAGCTTTTTTCCCAGATTTCTTTCCATATTCTATCAATTGATGTAAGCCAAAGAAAGCCAAGGGGGAATCACCAAACCAAGAGATGATTTTCCTGTGATAAATTTCATTTCGCATTTCATGATCATCAGAATATTTCCCGATTGTTTCCTTCAGAGAAATTGTTGGGGTTTTGAGTTCTCTTTCCCCTGAAAGCGATGCTTCAAATGATGCAGTAAATTTTTTTACAGTGTGGGAAGTCCATGATTCAGAGTCTGAATTTTCAATATTCAAAGCATCAGGCCAGGTCCAAGCTATAGTAGTTCCAAAGCAAGGTGTTCAGATCTTTTAAATACTTAGACTTTAATAATTCTACTAATATAAATATGTAGCATTTAAAATCATATGGGTTACTAAATTAGATAGTAAACTCAGGAAAAGGCAAATATATAGAAACAGAAAGTAGACTAATGGTTCCTTATGGAGAGGTATTGAGAATGGCTGCTAATGGGTATAAGGTTCTTTGCGCAACGATGAAAAAATTCTAAAATTAGATTATGGTGATGGTTGGAGAAGTCTATAAATATATTAAGAACCAATGAATTGTTCACTTTAAATGAGTGAATTTATAGCATTTAGATATAGTATATAGATACCTCAATAAAGCTGCTTAAAAAACCAAATAAAGGTATGAGCACAGAAAATATGTCAACATATCAATTATGTTTATATCTGAGTGGTAATATACTCTGGACTTTTCTGTAGTTTCCAAAATTTCCAAAATGGAAATATATCACATATAATCAGGGTGAAAAAATTACAAAACTAAAAAACAAAAGAAAGAAAAAATAGTAAACTAGGGTACAAATGAACAATACTGTAATATACTCTCTTTTTTTCTTTTTTTGGACAGTGCTGAGATGGAATAAGGATTTTTGTATTCCATTATCTGACTGTTTATCAGACATCCAGTCTTGACTACCTAAAGACAAATTAAACATATTTACTAACATTTATAGTACTCATGAGAGGATATCTTCAGAAAGTGGATTTTGTTTTGATTACATGTTAAAATAAAAGTCTGACCATGGAGATTTTAAATTTTTTTCAAAATATTTTTTTCTGTACATTCCTTCAGACTAACTTAATCATTATTGAGTAATACCAATTCTCTAATAAATGGAGAGTTAGTAAATGAAGTCATAAAAGATCAAAGATCTCAAAAAATCAAATATTAATATATCCATTACTTCACTGTTTCTAATAACAAGACTTATTTGCCAAACATGCATGTAATTCTAAGTTAACAAAATAAGTCATAGATTCAGAGACCTAGTCAGGACTGAAAAATATTCCAGTCCTTGCCCATGATTGCACAAGACTACAAATAAATCATCCCAGAAAACCAGTTTAAAAATTCTTTTTCCTTGCATTTTTCACACCATTCTTCAATAAATATTCTCTCTAAATAATCTCATCAATAATCTCTGCAGAAGGGTTACTAAATATTTGCCATGCATTACAGGGATATTTTCTAATACTTTAAAAAATCTGATAATACTTAGTAATAATCAGATATGACAACCTAAAATGGTAAACTAAAGTCCTCCTACAAATGTACACATTATAAAAAATGGACTATTAGAAAGGTGGTGCACTAGAAAAAAAGATATTTGTGAGTTAGGTATCAATGACATTTTTGAGGGTCTAAAAGACTAAGCACGATGACCTTATTAAGAATATGCCTAATCTATTTAATATAATTGATTATAATCATATTTATAAAGATAAAAATAATTTTAAACCATTATTGACATGTAGGGAGAAAATTTTAAAAAACAGCTTAAGATTTAAAAAATACTATCTCCTGAAAGTCACTGCTATTGACCTGCCCCAGACTTACTGAAAGGAAGATAATACAGAGTTCAACCAAAATAAAAGAAATAACAACAACAAAATCCAAAGGGTACTAAGAATTGAACTAGCTTAATTCATGGTGGTAACTAAGAATAACACGTATATTTAACCTGTATTTTTGAAAGAGGAATCATGAAAGTTTACATATAAGTCATATCTGACCCAGTTCAATAAAAATGTAATAAGGTAAATTATTTGCAACTTTAGAAAACATCAGAGAGTCAAGAAATTAACCTCAGGGAATTTTATGCAGTTTACAAGCTGGAGTCCAAACTGAAAAACAACAAAAACTAAACAGATTTTATTTACCTCTACCAAGAAAGTGTAGTATGAGCCCTTGGGCCAATAGCATCTGGCCAGTTCTCAATGTACAGCCCCAACCACAGTCTGTTGTCAAAGCTGAGCCATCTATTTGAGGAAATTCTTCTCTGTAGGTCAGCCATATTCTAGAAATGAAATCTTTACGAAATTCTTCTACATTTCCCGCAATTACATGATCTTCTATTGTACATCCAGATCTTGCAGGTAACATTTTATTTTCATCTACAAAATAAACATATAAACTATAGTCTAAAGATAACTAAAGAAATGTCTATAATGATAATACATTACCATTATTGTCTTAAGATATGGAGTATATAAATCTTTCTAATCCTTCTTTTCTGATTTAACAGGAAGATAAATTTTATACTGTCTAATCAGGCTGTTATGAAAATCAAATGAGAATGAATGCTGAAAAGTTTTGTACACTGTAGAGGCAACTAATACAAGGTATTATCAGTAATACTGTTATTAATAATAATATCCTATATGCTATATATAATCAACTCTTTGATGAAGGGATAATATAAACATATATTTTCTTTTTACTTCATTTGGCTCAGGATATACATATTAGAGCTCTCTGAATATGATTTGCAAATAAAATGCCATGATTTGTCAATATGTGAAAATGTATATAATCACATAAGCTAGTTCTTAAAATCAAATAAACTGTGCACACTGTATTGTCATGAATATTCATATTCAAATTATAAAATCAAAACTAACAAGCTAAAGAGTAAGTTAAATATAGTTATCCTTTTATTTTCAAATATAATTTTTTTAAACTTGTTGCCACCCACATCTATCATTTTTAAAAGGCTTTACCAAGTAGCTGAGGTTTTTCAGATTTTTAAGACAGACATGAATTCCAAGCAGAATAAAATGAAATCCACACCAAAGACAAAGAACTGGACTTAACAAAAAAAAGAAGAGAGAGAGAGAAAAAGAGAAACAAAGAAGTAATTTCTTCAAAATAGTTGGAAAGAAAAATCTTCACGTCTTTTTAAAGTAACCAAAGATTTCTTAAACAGAACACAAAAAATACTAACCATTTAAGGGATAAAGAAGTTAAATAAACTATATTAAAGTTAACAACTATCTTCTTCAAAAGATACCATTAAGTGCATGAAAAAGCAACTAATGAAGTAGGTAAAGGCATTTCCTATAGATGTATCCAAAAAAGGATTCATATCCAGGATATATAAAGAAAATCTAGGAATCGGTTTAAAAAACACAGATAATCTAATAGAAGACATATCCAAACAGCTAATAAACATGTGAAAATATATTCAATTTTATCAGTTATCAGAGAAATGCAAATTAAAATAAAAATGTGACTCTAACAAAATGGCAAAAATACCAAGTATTGGTGAGGCGAGAGCAAGCAGAATTCTCACACATACCTGGTAGGAATATAAATTGACACATGTCCTTTGTAAAACTGTTTGGCAGTATACACTGAGGCTGAACATATGAATACCCTATGACCCAGTAATTACATTCCTGGGAATATATACTGAATGAAAAATCCATATACACATTCACCAAGGCACATGTACTAGAATATTCACAAGGGAGCTCTCAGCAATTACCAAAAATAAAAACTACCCAAATGACCACCAAGAGTGAAATAAATAAAGTGTGGTATATTCACACAAATGAAATACTCACAGAAATACAAAAATATCCAGCTCCCAACAAGGTAAGTAACACAATGTCCAACAATTGATCAAGGATTACTAGGCATGCAAAGAGGCAAGAAAACACAAAATGAGAATATTCAATCATTCAAAACTGACCCAGAACTAACATAAAAGCTAGAATTAGCAAACAGGAACATTAAAAGTTATTACAACTATATCCTGCATGTTCAAAAAAGTAAGTAGAAATGTGGAAGATTTTTTAAAAATAAATGGTCAGCCAGATGTGGCAGCACATGCCTGTAGTCCAGGTAGTCCCAGCTACCTGGAAGTCTGAGGCAAGAAGATCGCTTGAGTTTAGGAGTTCGAGACCAGCCTGGGTGACATAGCAAGATCCTGTCTCAAAAAAAAAAAAAAAAAAGGAACTTCTGGATATGAAGCCTACGGTGTCCAAGATGAAAAATATACTGGCCAGGATTTATGCAGGATTTATGGCAGATTAGACGTTGCTGAGGAAAAGATTGGTGAACTTGAAAACACAGCAATAGGAACTATCCAAAATAAAACAAAGAGAGGAAAAAAAAATTTTTTTATAAAGGAACACCATGAAGCTGTGGCACAATTTCATGCAAGCTAATATAGTTCCACAAGGAGAGGAAAGAAAAAATATTTGAAGACAAAATGGCCAAAAAAGCTTTTAATTTGATGAAAACTAGGAAACAACAGATCCAAAAAGCTCAGCAAAAACACAAGAAACATGAAGAAAACTACACCAAAGAACATCATAGACAAATTGTTCAAAACCAGTGATAAAGAGAAAACCTTAAAAGCAATCAAGAAACAAAAGAGCTCTATGTACGAAGAAAGAAAAACATGACATTAGATTTCTCATTGCAGACAAAACAAGCAAGAACATAGTGGAGCAACATCTTTAAAGTACTGAAGGAAAAAAAATCATCAACCCAGAATTCTACACCCAGCAAAAATATCTGTCAAAAATAAAGGCAAAATGAAGACCTTTTCAGATATACAAAAGCTGAAAGAATACATGACCAGCAGACTTGCATTATCAGAAATCTTTAAGGAAGTCCTTTAGGCAGAAGGAAAATAATACCAGATGGAAATATATATTTACACAAAGGAATGAAGGACACCAAAAATGATAACCTCTTTAAAGGATATTTGACTATTTAAACAAAAACAGCAACGTACTACAGGGTGTATAACATATGAGTAAGTAAAATATATGACAACAATAGCAAAGAGGCCAGGAGGGGTAAAGTGAAGTATACTACTGTAAGGCTCTTTACATATGTGAATTGATATGATATCACCTGAAGGTAGACTATGATAAATTAAAGATGTATACTATAAGCCTTAAAGCAACCACTAATTATACAATAAAAAGTTACAGCTAATAGGCCAACAATATGGAGATTCCTCAAAGAACTAAAAGTAGACCTATCATTCAATCCAGCAATCCCACTATTGGGTATCTACCCAAAGGAAAAAAAGTCATTTTATCAAAACGACACCTGTATTCAAATGTTTACTGCAGCACAATTCACAACTGCAAAGATGTGGAATCAACCCAAGTGTCCATCAATTCATGAGTAGATTAACAAAATGTGATATATGTATACCATGGAGTACTGCTCAGCCATAAAAAAGGATGAATTAATGTCTTTTGCAACAATTTGGATGGAACTGGAGATGATTATCCTAAATGAAGTATCACAAGAATGGAAAAACACCACCACATATATGAGCTATTAAACTGGAACTAACCGATGAGCACACATGTGCACAGAGGAATGTAAAACTTAGTACAAATCAAACAGGAGAGAGGAGGGGAGGAGTGGAGGGGCAAAAACCTACCTAATGGGTACAATGAATACTATTTGGGTGATGGGCCCACTTATAGCTGTGACTCAAGCATTACAAAAGTGAGCCATGTAATCAAAAACATTTGTACCCCCTTAATACTTTGAAATAAACAAATAATAGGCCAAAAAAAGTTACAAAATGGAATCATAAAAAATACTCAATCCAAAAGCAGGTAGAAAAAGAAGGAAAGGGAACAAAGAGCAGATTTTAAAAATAGAAAGCAAATAATGAGATGATACACTTAACTTTATCAATAATCATATTAAATATATATAGTTTAAACACCTTAATTAAAAGGCAGAGATTATCAGATTGGATAAAAAAGTAAGACCTAACTATATACTTCCTACGAGAAACATACTTTAAATAAAAAGACACAAATAGATTAAGTTTGTAAAGAATGAAAAGAAGATATACCATGCAACCCTAAGCAAAAAAAAAGCTGAAGAGGCTATATTAATATAAGACAAAGTAGATTTCAGAGCAAAGAATATCTCCAGGAATAAAGAAAGTCATTTTATAATTATAAAAGAGTCAATTCAATAAGAGATCATAACAATTCTAAATGTTTATGCACCTAACAACAGAGCTTCAAAATACAGCGAAATGAATATAACAAAACCAATTTTCTTTTCTCATCAACATTATTAGGAAACAACGCTGAACCAAAGGACAATATTCAAGCACCTGCTGTACATCGGTTTGCTTAAAGTCACAGTTTCCAAGACCCTATGGATGTTAAGTGAGGACCTACTATAAATGAAGCAGAAACTGATAGAACTTCAGGGAGAAATAGACAAATCCACAATGACAGATGTTAAATCATTTTGGTCCCTGAGATACAACTGGTATCCCAGAGTTAACCCCAAATTATAGTTTTTCCTTAATGGCTCTTGGGCCTATCATGTCCTAGATCATCTAAGAGGAAAACCTTGAAAAAATCCTAACCAGAGGGGGACATGGTATCTGTGGGAAGATGAGGCTTAACAGAAAATAATAAGATAAAATCCCTAATTGTCTCTTTCACAGATAGCTCACAGATATCTTGTAAAAGTTTTTTTAAATTTTGATATTTGGACAAGATAATACTTACTAGGATGGCCATTTGGACTTATATACTATATACCTTGACATAACAGTGTACAGCATGATATCTTATATTGAGAA
Organism: Daubentonia madagascariensis; assembly: GCA_023783475.1. Taxonomy (NCBI): domain Eukaryota; kingdom Metazoa; phylum Chordata; class Mammalia; order Primates; family Daubentoniidae; genus Daubentonia; species Daubentonia madagascariensis. Next base: position 51,085,317 of record JAKFHU010000913.1, read on the forward strand.
GGAAGATTGTATAATAAAAGGAGAAGAGTTTGTAGCTCAGAAAAGGTAGCAAGATACATTTAAAGCTTGAGAGGTCAGGACAGATTTAGCATTGTTAAAATAATCTAATTTTTGCAACCATGTTCTAGTATTACTAGAAATCAAATAATAGAGGCACAGTCAAGTTTAAGCATCTTGTATTACACTTATTATGAATTAACTTACTGTAGATGACTCAGAGGGTGGTAAAATAAAACCACTGTGGCTGAAAACTACCACCTTCTAAGCACTTAGACACCTATGAGATATCAAAATGCCAATGACTTCAAACAGAAAGGAAATTAAAACAAATGAACTGTCCATCAGATAAATACCACAGATAATGAGAGATGAGTGGCTCAAACTAAAGTAACTTCACTAAAATCCTTAGGAGAACAAAAGTAACTACTAGAAAATTTCTATATAATAGAAAAAGAGATACTAAAGCATCAAGAATTTAAGCAAGAATATAATCCAATTAAAAATATATTGCAAATATTAATAGGAATTTATGCATTTATAATAAAAACACAGAAAACATTTATTTATCTGTTCTGCCTCTGTCCACTGAAATGGCCTATGAGAATGTCATCCCCATAATGTACCCTTATGCTCAGTTTATTGTCTCTAACCCTATCTTTCTGCTAAAAGTAACCAGGGCTCATTGGGAAATGGCTGATTTCCTATCTGATGCTGAAAAGTACAAAGTGGGCCTGAACACCTTGTTATGGAAGAAAGCAAGACATTTCCAAAGATTAATTAGGTTTTGTTGAAAGATACAGAAGTCAATCTCAAAGGACCTTCCACTGGCCAAAGTCAAGACAATTTGAGCATCAAAAGGAGATTACTGCCTGAGATCACCCAACATACAGTAAACCTGAAAAGCCATGAGTCCATAGATAGACAGAAAAACAAAAATGAATAAAAGTCTTGATATTAACATAATCTCATACACATTTATTCTCTCTCTCTCTCTCTCACACATACACACACAAACACACACAAAACCAAGCAAAGATGTATATTAAAAAGAATACCAGTATTAGAGACATAGTCTTGGATTAAATGTCAGCTCTGCCATTTAACAGTCATGCAACTTTGGATAAAATATTTAACTTCTCAAAGCTTCTGCCTTCACATTCATAAGATGGGGATACTTGAACCTACCCTGTAGGTTTGTTGTGAGAATTAAAGATATTTCCCAAAGAGCCTAGCATGGTACCTGCTAGGTTCAATAAGTGGCATAAATTATTAAAGGAAAATATAAGATAATTATTGAAAGAATGAGTATATGTAGAAATTCAGAAATATCAAATAAAGTCAACTTCAGATACTGAGGCATCCTTAAGAATTGAAAAAAATCATTTTTAGGTTAACTACGGTGATACCTTTAAGTATTATCATATAATTTGAAGTTATCAGAGAACTTGATAAAGAATATTTATCAATTCAAATAATGTTTACTTAGTACTCATACTATAAGTCTAAAACTATGAGGGATATAACAAAAGATGACAAGAACCTTACCCTCAAACAGTTCATAAGAAACACAAACCATACAGTAATATATTATGTATTATATAAAATACAAATAGTTAACAGAAATATAGAAAAAGTGGATTAATCTGGAAATAAAATAATAAAAACAGTTACACAGTGAGTTTCTACAAAGATTTTTAAGTGTTACCTAAATATGCCCTCTGATATCTCACCGCTACCGCTTTCGTCATGCCATTCTATATCCCTAAAACACATCCCTTCTTTATCTATCGACTTCCTACTCATCCTTCAAGATTGTTGTAAGGATTCAATGAGTTAATACATGTAAACTACTTAGAATACTGCCTGTCACAGTACTAAATGCTCGATAAATGTTAGCTGTTATTATCACAAGCCATTTACAAGGTTTTAGAAAATTGCTCAGCCTGGGCAACATAGTGAGACCTACAAAAAATTTACAAATTTAGCACTTACCTTCATATTTAAAATGGTAACATTTTCCAAGCAATAATACCGGGGAATTTCTACTAAAATATGTCTTTGTTTTCAACACCCAACCTAACCGGAAAAAAAGAAAGAGTTTTGCAATTAAGAGATTTCAGACTAAAAGTCCAGGAGAATTTTATTTTATTTTATTTCAAATCATCAATTATCACTTACGGATACACATTCTTGGGTTCTTATGGTACAAAATTTAAAAGGTACAAATTCTACTCCACTTTTCCTGACCACTTTTCCCAACCACTTTTCACAAAGGCAACAAATGTTACCAATTTCTTCTGTTTCCTTCCATCTTAGGCAATTAAAAAGCTTAAAGTATTTGAATATTCCAATGAAGTTATTTAGGAAAAAGATTATACAGTAGACTAGGGCTCATGATAAAAGCAGATCTCTGAATATTCCTAGAGAAATTGGTTATAACTCCATCATTTCAGCCAAATGAAGATGTCTGAAAGTGGTATATAAAGCTTTCAGACATCCCCATGCCAAATTTCCACCTCTCCACCCTCAACTCCCAAATTTAGTTGCAAACTCTAATTCTTCCAATTTTGTTCCTACTAAACTGTCAGCATCCTTTTTGGCTTTTCATGATGCCATTAATAGTTCTGAATTCCCTGAGAAAAGCTCTTACCCACTATATTCTTAAATATTCACAAGTATATGAAATTCCTGACTGCTAATGATAGGCTTAAAAGCATCTCCTAAAATGCAAGAGTGTATAAATAGAAATAATCTGAAATTAGGAGTCTTGTCTTAAGTAGACTATCTGCCCTTTATATTTAACAGAGTAATTAAAAAGTTCAAAAGGGGTGAATGAAAGTTCCCTTAAGGTAATATACAAATAAACAAAAATATGTATTTATAATAAAGATGATGCAAGTCTCTGAATTTGGTAATGAAAGAGAATGGGAAGTCAAATAAATACAATAATTAGGCTTCATTAAACTTCACTTAGATTAAAATACTTTGCAAAATAGTTCCTCTGCGGTCAGTCTTTCCCTACTCTAGCAAATGCCACAGATCACTGCCAAATTAATCTCCCTGTGGCTCACCTTTGATTAGGTAACTCTTCTGCTCAAAAAATATCCTCAATTACTCATTACTTATCAGATTTATTATGAACTTCTCAGTCATACTAAAGACTTTGCACAACATGATACAAATTACCTGTATAGCAGTATTTCCCACTACCCTTTACCTATACTCAAAGTTGAGCTTTGCTAGTTGGCTCATGCTATCCCCTGACAAAAATGTCCTCCCCAATATCAGCCCGTCTCAGTCCTGTTCCCTCACCTGGCTCAAGCATGCTCTTCTAAACCATTTTTTCATTTTCCCACCTGGCTCTGATTCTCCTTTCTAAACTACAATGGGAAATTGTATTAATTGACCACCTATTTATACCAAGAATTAGGCTAGGAGCTTAACATACATTACCTTTTAGAAATATTATTAGTATTATACTGGACTGATTCTAATTTCTAAAACAGTAAAAAATCCCTCCCCCCCAAAAGGCATTATTTCTAAGCAAATCCTAAGAACTTAATTTTTAAAAGCTCAAATAAAAAGAAACAACCACCTTTAAGGAGGAACTTCTCCCTTTCTCCCTATACTTTATATTCTACCTATTCTCTCTTACCAATCACCAGTCCTTTTTCAAGAAAAGAAAATTACAAAAATCAATTGTATTTCTATATAACAGCAATAAACAATCCAAAATGAAATTAAGAAAACAATTCATTTTACAATAGCATCAAAAAGAATAAAATAGGAATAACTTTAACAAAAGGAGTATAAGACTTATAAACTGAAAACTAAAAACATCGTTGAAAGAAACTTAAAAAGACCTAAATAAATGGAAAGACATCCATGTCCATGTATTGAGAGACTTAATATTGTTAAGATGGCAAGACATCTCCAATTCTATGTACAGATTCACTGAAATCCCTGTCAAAACTCCAGCTGGCTTTCTTGCAGAAATTGGCAAGATGGATCATAAATTTCATATCGAAATGCAAGAGATCCAGAGTAACCCAAACAATCTTGAAAAAGAAGAACAAAGCTGGAAGAGTTACGCTTCCAATTTCAAATTTTACTACAAAGTTATGGTAATCATGACAGTCTGGTACTGGTGTAAAGACAGACATATAGATAAATGGAATAGAATTGAGAGTCCAGAAATAAACCCAGACATCTGTGGTCAATTGATTTCAGACAAAGGTGTCAAGACCATTCAATGGAGAAATAATAGTATTTTCAACAAATGATGCTGGGACAACTAGATACCACATACAAAAAAATCAAGTTGGACCCCTACCTAATACCATATGCAAAAATTAACTCAAAAGTGGATCAAAGACTTCAATATTAGAGTAAAAGCATTAAAACTCTTAGAAGGAAACACAGGTACAAATTTTCATGATCTTGATTTAGGCCACAGTTTATTATGACATCAAATGCACAAGCGACCAAAGAAAAAATAGATATATTGGACTTCATCAAAATTTAAAGTTTTATGCTTCAATGGACACTATCAAGAAAATGAAAAGACAACCTGAGAATGAGAGGAAATATGAGCTAAGGGATTTGTATCTAGAATATATATATAACTCTTACAATTCAATAATAAAAAAGACAAATAACCCAATTACAAAATGGGCAAAGGACCTGACTAGACATTTCTCCAAAGAAGATATACAAATGGCCAGTGAGGTTATGAGAAGATGCTCAATATCATTAGTCATCAGGGAAATACAAATCAAAACCTCAGTGAGACACCACTTCACACCCACTAGAATGACTAATAAAAGATGACAATAACAAGTTTTGACAAGAATGTGGAGAAATTTTAACCTTCAAACATTGCTGGTGGGAATGCAAAATGGTGCAGCTACTTTGGAAACCAGTTCGGCAGTTCCCCAAAAGGTTAAACCTAGAGTTAACATAAGACTCAGCAGTTCCACTCCTAGAATTGGGTATAGATCCAAGGAAATTAAAAAACATATGTTCAGACAAAAATTTGTATACAAATGTTGACAGCAGCATTATTTATAATAGCCAAAAAGTGAAAACAACCCAAATATCCATCAACTGATGAATGATAAACAAAATTTGGTATAACCACACAATGAAATATTATTCAGCCATATAAAAGGATGAAGTATCGAAACACACATGCTAAAACCAGATGAATCTTGAAAACGTTATGCTAAATGATAGGAGTGAGACACAAAAGGCCACAGTTATATGAATCTATTTACACAAAAAGCCCAGAATAGTCAAATCCATACAGACAGAAAGTAAATTAGTGTTTCCAAGAGATGGACAGAGAGGGGAAATGGGGAGTGGCTGCTGATGGATACAAGGTTGCTTTTTGGAATAATGAAAACGTTCTGGAATTAGATGTGATGATGGTTGCACAACCTTGTGAATATACTAAAATGCACTGAGTTGAATACTTTTTTAATTGACAAATGAAAAATTTGAACTGTATCCTTTAAAAGGATACATTTTATAGTATGTAAATTATATCTCAGTTTTTAAAAAATTAATGTTCATTACTTAACTCCAGTGAGAATGGCTTTTATCAAAAAGTCCCAAAACAACAAATGTTGGCATGGCTGTGGAGAGATAGGAACACTCATACACTGCTGGTGGGCCTGAAAACTAGTGCAACCTCTATGGAAAGTAGTATGGAGATACATACCTCAAACAACTAAAAATAGAACTACCATTTGATCCAGCAATCCCACTGCTGGGTATTTACCCAAAGGAAAAAAGATGTTCTACAAAAAAGACACCAGCACTTGAATGTTTATAGCAGCACAATTCACAATTGCAAAGATATGGAAACAACCCAAGTGTCCAGCAACCCATGAGTGGATTAATAAAATGTGGTATATGTATACGATGGCGTACTACTCAGCCATAAAAAAAATGGTGAACTAACACCTCTCGTATTAACCTGGAGATGGAGACCATTCTTCTAAGTGAAGTATCACAAGAATGAAAAAACAAATACCACTTGTACTCACCATTAAATTGGAACTAATCAATCAACATTTATGTGCACATGTGGAAATAACACTCACCAGAAATCAGGCAGGGGGGGGGCGTAAATTCATACCTAATGAATACAATGCACACTATCTGGGGGATAGGCACACTTACAACTTTGACTCAAACAGTACAAAAGCAATTTATGTAAACAAAACATTTGTATCCCTGTAATATTCTGAAATTTTAAAAAAATTGATGTTCATAATTTTTAAAATGCAATGTCAGGTTATTGCCAAGTTATAGCTGTCTGCATAAGTGTCTGGCCATGACTTCCAGTGGACCAGGAGCCAACTGCCAATCATGTTTTACCTGAATTTGCATTATTAAGGAAGTGGTTTTACTGAATTCTGTTTTCATTCCTATTTTATGGACATGAACTTTTTCCTACTGAAACTGGTTCTGCCCCAGTACTTCTCCATCTTTGGTAAGTTTCAAAAATCTCCATATCATCCTTATTGGATTTGTTTGCAAACCAAGAGTAACTAGGTTAAAAATAAGGTCTAGGAGAAACATCAGAGGAATTGGTACATGAACTTTACACTACTTTGTGTGTTCAGAGGTCTATTTTGCTTATTTCCTGGTTCAGAGATGAAACTACCTGAAATTGACTCTGAAAAACTGAGGTGTTATCATCATCTGAAAAAATGCTATGTGCTTTGGGAAGTTAAAAAAAAAAAGTACACAACCATAAGAATATCAATATACTCTAGCAACTTAAAAAGGAAAAAAAAGACCACAAAGAACGCTTGAGTTACTAAGCAATGTTTATGATGATATTTGACTCTTTCTTCAAGAGGTATTCTTAACTATATTCCTTATGGAAATATTTCACTCTAGTAAAGTGCCATTTATTCTCAAGTAATTATCAGTGACTTAATAAGGAAGATGATATATATCTACCGATATGTCTTCAGATTTATACAATTTTAAAATCGTGATACTTACTATATTTCATGTTGTTCCAAGCAGATACAAATTTAGTTTTTAGCTTGTCAACTTCATCTGTTCCTGTGGCCTCCATATTCAAATTCTAAAGAAAAAGCCATCACTTGACTGCATTCTTCTGTAGAGTTTAATCTTTTGTACTGACTTCAAAAAAATTAAGGAAATATAAATAATCAGCATATATATGGTTATATGGTGCCATACCTGTTAAAGTTACTTAAGTGATTAAATACCATTTGAACTTGAAAAAAACAAAACCCATTTCTCATTTTATAGTCAGAAAACCAAATTCTCATTTTACAGACAGAAATCTTACAGAAGATATTCTACAAATATTTTAATTACAAAAACCATTTAATACCAAATATATAACAACAAAATTATCATACAAAACAAAGTAATAATCACCACCAATTGCTCACAATTGAATACAATAAATCAACTGAGTAACACAGCTTGGCTTTGGTGCTTCTGAGAATATCTAAGACTTGTTTTATTTGTAATTAGAGAAGGTGATTTGAAAACTTATTAAAAATGTTGACTATCTTCAGGATGGAGGCTTCCACTGATATTAAGTCACTATTTTCATATAAGTTTCATAAGTCTAATTATTAAGTTTTTTAAATTAAGACATCTCCACATTTCCTTCCTATCTCAACACTGCAGCATTTTTTTTAAAGAAGAATTTACAACAGAAAATGTTTTCTCACTTTAAAATAAGAATAAATGTAGTTCATAACCATTTGTTTTATAACTGACTTGAGGGAAAATTGAGATGTGTGATATAATCTGAAAGGGGAACAAATTATAACTGAAAATGCTTGTGCTTATTTGCAATAATTCACAGACGATTTACTTTTCAAGAAAAGAATACTGCACAGAACATTACCCTTTAGGGTTATAAATATCTACTCCAAAACATTGATACATTCATTTCTCTAACCAAAGACATTCTATTTTATAATATGTATTAAAAGCCACTAATTATAGATTATAGTTCTGAGGCAGGAAAAAGCATGGAAGAATTTAAAAAGCCAATGTGACTAGAAAACAGAAAGTCCAAAAAAGTGGCACGAGATAAGGCTAAAGGATTAGACAGGGGCCAGAGCACACGTGGCCTTATAGATCAAGTTAAGAATTTTCTTCCTTCCTTATAGCAACTGGTTTCAAACAGGAATATCACAATCAGATTCAGTAAGTTTGTTTTTTGTTTGTTTTACTCCAGTAGCAGTATGGAGAATAAACTGGAAATGGACAAGAGTAGATAATGAAAGTTTACTACTACAGGTTGAGTATCCCTTATGCAAAACTCTTGGGACCAGAAGTGTTTTAGACTTCAATTTTTTTCAGATTTTGGAATATTTGCATTATATGTACTTGCCATTTGAGCAGTCCTAATCTCAAAATCCAAAATCTGAAATGCTCCAATGAGCATTTCCTTTGAGTGTCATGTCAGCACTCAAAATGTTTCAGATCTGGGAGCATACTGGATTTCAGATTTGAGATGCTCAACCTGTATCGTACAAAACTAGGAAAGAGATGATAGTAGCTTGGACTGGAGCAATAAAGATGGGGAGAAATGGACATATGAGGAAACATGTCAAAAATTCAATAAGTCTTGGTGATACAATGGATGTGGAAGGTGAGGAAGAAGTATATGTCAAAGATATACCCAGGCTTCTGGCTTGTGAAACTAAACAGATGGTGCCAATCGTTGAAATAGGAAACATTAGGAAAGGAGCAAATAAGATGGAGAAGTTCATAAATTTGATTTGAGATATGTGGTATTTCAGATGTCTCTGAGAGATACAAGTAGAGAATCACTCATTTATTTAATCATTCGATAAATTATTGCCAGGCACTGTTCTAGGCACCACAGGTACAGCAGAGAACAAAGGCAATGAAATACTTGCTCTCTTGGACCTTACATTCTAGATATATTCTAGAGATGTCCACTAGCCAGTTGGGTATATAGACCTAGAGCTCAATGGAGAAGTCTGGGTTAGGGATATTAATTTGAGAATTTCTGATGTACAAATGAGAATTAAAGCTATAAATACACTCTTCAAGGACTTTGCCTTGCTTATGTTTGTACCAGCACTTGGTACAGTGCCTGGTACTTAAGGATGATATTCATGAAATAACCTCTGTCCACTTACTCAGCTTGCTCTCTTGCCACTCCCTCACATGCACCATGTAGGAAAGAAAGCATAATTTCTTTTCTTTCCTTTTTTAGATACTTAGCTGAGATACTCTCCTAAAAACAAAAGTCAGATTAACAAAAGAAAAACAAATTTATTAATGTGTGCTATATCCATTATGCAGAAGAGGCCTCAGTTCAAAAGTATTTCTCTCTCAAGGCAGTGGCTTAGGGCCTTGCTTAAATAGTATTTTAACAAAGAGCCATAAATCCTATATAGTGATAAGAAAAAGGAGAGAGTAATTCTAGTCTTTTAAAAGGCAGGAAAATGTGGGAAGATAGTAAAATCTGTTTGTTCCCAGACTCTTCCGGTTCCTTCTCTGGGCCAATAAGCAAGTGCTGTCTCCAGTAAGGAAGGATTTATGTCCTGCCATCAGGCAAACAGAGGTTGAGGCAGAGTGTTCCCCCACATTTTCAGTGTTTGTAACTTAATAATCCTCAGTATTTTGGAGAGCAATATTTTGGTTTCCTTCAATCATATGCTGAAACCTTTCTAGTATTAACATTAAAGCTTCCTGAACTTGATATGCTATCTGATACCTCTAAGCCTTTAAATATATTGTTCCCTCTACCTCAAGTGCCTTCCTGCTCACCCTCACTGTTTTGATGACCTTACTATCATGAGCCCCTAAGACCCAGTTTCACTTCCTCTGGTAAGATCGGTAAAATTTCCCTAACTACCCTCCCTAAACCTCAAACTAAAACAGGCGCCCTCCTCTTAGCTCTCATAGGATCCTATGTCTTCCTTTATCACAGCACTCATCGCATTGTAATTACTTGTTTCTTACTTGTCTCCTACCCTAGACAGTAAATTAAGTGTCCTTAAATTCTGCCTGGCACACAACTGGTTCTCAAAAATATTTATTAAATGAATCAGTGAACTGATAAATTAATGAAATACAGGTATATCACTAGCAGCACTCTCGCCAGGATTAGAATTTTTTTTTAACTGACAATGAAATTAAGAAAAGAAAATTTTTTCTCAAGAAAACTGCATACATAATTTAGCAAAATATGGAAAAGCAAGAAGAAAAACAGTTTATAAAATGCGTGAATTATATATAGTGCATCCATATGATAGATTATACATCTATTAAAAATGTCTCCAAAGAATTTATGAAAATGGGGAAACACTATGCAGAATCCGAAACTTATGTATCATATGACACAGGTAAGGGGGGGAGGGAAAGGAAGGTAGTTAGAAAGTTAAGAAATACACCAAAATTTTAACAATAATTTCTCTGTGGTTATTTTTATACCACAATTGCCCACATTTTCCAAATCTTATACAAGGAACATATTTTGGAATTTTAAAAGTTTATTTTTAAAAAGCCACCAACCTTGAATCTTCTAAATCCAAAATTTTTAGATAAGAGAATGTACATACAGGTATTTTCTTCCTAAGTCAGAAAGAAAGTAGGCCACACGGAAGACTTTTTGGTTCAGACAGTTCCCAACCAGCTACCAGGAACACTCTGGACAGTCCTTAGCAAGAGGGTGAAAGTCAAGATGCCTTAAAGTGGATGGGGAGAAATGAAAAATGATGAGCAATTAGACATTTTGTATAGAGAAAGTGTGTATCTTATATAATGACTCCTAAATAAAAAAGCAAGATAAGATACTGTGATAAATATAGAAATTAATGAGACAAATATTCAGACCTTGAGTGGAATAAATTGTTGAGTTGTTCTTTTATTGTTTTTTTAGTCAAAACTCCTTCTACTTAGACTATTTACTCAGAATAACTTAACCCCAAACTGAAACAATTGAAATGCTTTTGGAACATATCCTTAAATATTCTACAAGAATACTTTTAACATCATTGTTACATAGAGTAAATGAGAATAATAAAATTATTATCATAAGGTCAAACTAAAGATGAGCTGTTGCTAGTTTAATAATTCAGTATAATTACTCTTCATGACCAAAATTGAATTCTATTCTTCCATAAAGAGTGAAACCCACTTTATTTCTATAACAAAAATTTAAATGGCTGTTTCTAAAAATCTTAACTTTAGAGCAATCAGAGATATTTTGAAAGGTGATCCTTTGAACCATGTTAGAAAATATTATAAATTGATATACTTTATAGAGGAATAACCAAAAATTCCTAGTGAGGAGATTTGCCTTACTGCATTTTAAAAGACATTATAAAACTATAGTAATTAAAGTTTAGTACTACTTAAATTTATTTTTCTTATTAGCACAGGATGACACTGAATAAAACATAATAGGGAGCACAGAAATATACCTAAGCATATTTGAGAATTTAGTACTTAATATGAGAGAGATTTCACATCAGTGAAAAAAGATGGTTAATTTAATAAATAGTGCTAGAATAATAAGCTAACCAGTTTAAAAAAATAAAGCTGGATAATGACTTCACACATTATGAATTCCAGATGAATCAAAGATTTAAATGCAAATGCAAACACACAGTACGTGTACACACTTCAAGGAAACACAGATTAAAATCTTTTAAACAATTTCCGGGTAGAAAAGGCCTAAGTATGGCTTGCAAAACCAGAAATGAGAAAGGAAAATGTAAGTACATAAAAATGAAAACTTTGTAGAGGAAGAGGAAAAACAGCATGAACCAGGTTGAGTTACTATCTATCAATTAGGGAAAAAGTTTAATACCTATTACATACACAAAGGGTTAATGTCCTTAATATACAAAAAGCTCTTATAAAGCAATAAGGAAAATAACACAAATGGGAAAAAAGGCAATTAAAAAAAAATAGGCCATAAACATATGAAAATATTTTCAGCCTTACTAGGCCAGAGAAATGTACATTAAAGGAATTTCATCTTTTTTTTATCATCACAGGAAATAAAACTGTAAATCCTGAGGAAATAAGCATTTTACATAATTATTTCTTAAATAATAAACTCCTTGAGGGCATAGAATGACCACAGCCAGCACTTAACAGACACAAAATTATCTGCTGATAACTAAATTATGGCATACATATATAATAATGATATAGAGCTATATTTACCACCATAAAAAGATATCCAGGGCATAGAGTGAAGAAAAAAGGAAACAGCATGAATATGATTTATGCATGTACATGCATAAATATTATATACGTATATACATATGCCATCTCACATAATATATGCATAAAACAATGTCTAGAAGTTCATAATGTTAAAAGTAGAAATCTCTGAGAAATGAAACCTCTATTTTGACTTTCTTCTTTGTAATTTTATTTACTATTTAAATTGTTCACATTGAGCCTCTTTTAAAATAATAATAAAACTATTCAAAAGTAAATTGTTCAAATGAAACATTTAATAAAGTTACAAATGTGACTAGGTTATGTTAAATTCCAACAATACAACTGGAACTGCTGGACTAAGAAATCTACAGAGAAGACATCCTATTATAAAATTCCTAAACAGCTGAAACATAAAGTTAAAATGCTGAGACTTTTTTCTTCCCTTTTAAGATAAAAAACTCTATTCTTGCGGTTCTTAAAGACATCAGATTCAGCTATTTAGTCATGTGAAAACTTAACTTCCTCAATTTAATTCCCCAGGGAAGCTTTGGCTAAATAAAATGACTTGGAGGATATCCCTTATTAATTTATAACTTTTGTTTCTCCTTAAACTAAGTGTGGTGAGATTTGGAAAGAGAAAAAAGAATAAATTAATACTTCAGTCCATTCAGTCTATTAAAATGTTTTCTTTATGTTTATGTAAGATAAACCAAGGAAAAGCAAGACAAACAGTATTTTTAGTTCAACTGCAAAAGAGCAAAAACAAACACAAATGAGGAAACCACAATGAACTTTAAGAGTAATAGTCTCACTGCAAAATTCTAAAACTATCCTCACCCACAAACTCCCTTTCCAAAAGTTTCCCTGGTTTATAAAAAAATTTAAATGAATTGAAATTCATTTGTCTACAAGGCATAAAGTGAAATGATGATTTAGCCATTATCCAGGATATTTCAATCCCTCTAGGACCTAAAATACCTGGCTTGACTGCCCCAGTGAGCAAGCTAATATGCCAAAATTCTTGTTTATTTTATGTAGTGTCATCAGAGCCTTAGTCTGGAAAAGCATCAAAATAACATTCTTCAGCCTGAGCAAGAGTGAGACCCCATCTCTACAAAAAATAGAAAACTTGGCTGGGTGTGGTGTCGTGCGCCTGTAATCTCAGCTACTCAGGAGGCTAAGGCAGGTGGATCACTTGAGCCCAGGAGTTTGAGGTTGCAGTGAACTATGATGGTGCCACTGCACTCTAGCCAGGGTGACAGAGCAAGACCTTCTCTCAAAAATAATCATAATAATAATAATAATAACATTCTTCACAATTTCCAAATTACTTTTTAGAAGGTATTTATAAATTATTTCTTAAAACTTTTGAGAAATTACTAAATCTTTTTTCAAGTAGATGTTCCTAATTAATACATACTACAACACATCTTATCATCCACCATCTCCATATTTCTGTTCACTGTTAACATTCTGACAAATCCATTTTTAATTAGAAGATAACAGCATTAAAGAGGAGAAAACTCTATTTCATCCTATCTCAGTAAACAAAGATAAAGCTACCAGATGAGGTTTATTCCTAAACTTTACTGATAATGAACAAAAAGCACAGTGAAGACCAAGGAGAATGCTTTTGAAGAAGAGAGCTACAACATTTGATATGAAAATTATCGATTGAGACCCAGATGTAATTTTTAGAGTCCCTTTTAACCATAACCATGCGGTAAAATAGTCAAGAAATTATAAACTGATAAATGTAAAGGGTACTCAAATAAATGTCCTTGCAGGGCAGGTGAAGGTAATCAGCCTCTCCCATCTGGCAACAGATAGACTATTTTATCCACTGAGAATTTAAAGCCAAGTAAAGCTCCTGACAGAACTTCAGGGACTGAGTCTACAGAATACATCTTGGGCACATAGAACAATGGGCAAAAACACCGCAGACTTCTGGGATTTGCATATGCTTGGGCATCTTCCTCAAATGGTATTCTGCTAGATGAAATACAGATATTGATTTAGAATTTTTGATATGCTTCGCCAAATAAAATGAACTATGAGATGTGCTCTAAGTTTTTCATCTACTGTATATAACCTTCTCCACCTGCTTGCATTTTTAATAACAAATATCAATCCTTTATCTGATCCTGAAGGTCTCTTATACATTGGGCTATCATCTCTGCTCTCTTATTTCTTCTCTCCATCTCAGTTCTTTGTTTACAGAAACATAAATTATTGTGTTCATTTCTATTCCTTCCCTGTACCTTTACCTGCCAATCCTCTTTCTTCATGCACTGAACTTACACTCTAAAAAATGTTCAGTTTATAAATCCTCCTGAAAAGACACCTAAGGAGCCAGCATACTAATAAAAAAAAGTGGCAAGTATGAAGAAGGGGAGAGCAATGGTAATATTTATGTAGAATGTGCCCTTTCAGAGCTAATGGTCAGGCAAGGTAGATGGAAGTAAGAAATAAAGACAAAAAGATTCAAAAAAGGAACAGCAACATGATCGAGGCAGGACATACACATTCAGAAACTGGCTTTAAAAAGAGGATTAAAGGACTGATAGCAGAGAGACTAATAAGATAGTTTTGCTTCAAGGATACATCTTATAAACATTCTTAGGATTCCTCAGGATCACATCCTCCAGTTAAAAATACTGAGTCAATGCAAAGCTACTTTATAATGATGACTTAAATAAAATGTAATACTTATACATTCTTCTCTTAAATCTAAAAGGTAAACTATATATGGAAAAAACTAAATATTGAGCAGACACACATTTGCCCTCACACATGACTTCTATCAAGTCATATTACATGTTCACAGACTGTGCAAAGTCATCACTGTAACCAACCTAAATGGGATATAAGGAATCTAAATGACCTCAATCATTTACTTGAAGACCACAATAATTACAAATGATATCTAGGCTATCTTAAGACAGCCTAAAGTCTTGATCTTATCTCTAAGAAGAAAATAATATTTACTATACAGTAGTTTGATAAATACATTTTAATTATGTCAGGTTCTTAGTAACCTCTGACGAGTCCAAGGTAACTATAAATATCTGCAGCCTCCATACTTTAAAATGCAACTTTCCCAGCCTAGGCAACACAGTGAGACCCCATCTCTACAAAATTTTTTTTTAATTAGCTGGGTTAATTTTTAAAGGCTGAGGCAGGAGGATCAATTGAGCCCTGGAGCCCAAAGTTACAGTGAGCTATGATCACACCAGCTGTACTCCAGCCTGGGCAACAAAGTGAGACCCTGTCTCTGAAAATAAAAAAAAGAAGAAAAGAAAATGCAACTTTCCAAGCTGCTAAGTATGCAGTCTATATAGAAGAAGTAACACAGGGCATCAAACCATTAAATCAACAAACTATAATTAACTCCTACAAGAACTGAAAAATGTCAGAATCTCAGGATTGAAAGGGAACTTACAAAGCATCTAGAAACTAGTAAGTACTAATATTAACAGTAGTTCTTGACCACTGTCCCACACAATACACTCCAATCTATCAGTAATCTCTCCTAATCAATAGTACTTGGGTGGAGAGGAGCAGTGAAAGAAAATGTGTAAATTTAAAAGATTCAAAAACAATATCACTCCCATCCCAATAAATCTGATCTGCTTTCTGGTGCAGACTCATTAATCAATAATCACTAACTGGGTTCCACCACCCATATAGGAACAAGATCTCCTTCACAGCATCCTTGCCAACTGCAGTCTCTCAGTGATGAAACACTTCTAGAACAGGAAGCTCAGTACTTAATGAGTATTGTACTAGGCTCAAAATACACCTGTAAGTTTAAAACCCTGATAATGTTTTATACTGTTTATTCTCTATTTCTGGAGTATCCATAGTAACAACATGGTTTCTGCTAATTTTAAACAACAGTTGCTAGAAAGATATTATAGGGAACTAAAATTCTGCCTCCCAGTTAGTTTCTATTATAACTGGTCTTTCCATTTGACAGCCCATCTGATATTTAAAGACATATCTCCCAATCCCCCTCCCCTCCAATCTTCTCTTTTCCACATTAAATATCCCAACTCCTTCAACTAGTCATAAGCCTGTATATCAGTAGTAATGAGGGCCTCAATCAGGGTATTGGTAAGGTGATTAGAAGTGAGAAGATATAAACAATAAGTGGACATGGTAAAACTAGCAACATCATACAAATACATGAATGTGTATATGCCCAATACAAGAGAGGAGACTAAAGCGACTTTGAGATTTCAAGTCCAATGTCTAGGAGGATAATGGTTCCATTAGCAGAAATAGGGAAGCCAAGTGGAGAAGGCTAGGGTGAAGATGAGGAGCTTAGTTTGAGACACAGTGATTTTGAGGTCTATGATAATTAAATTTGGATGGTTTGAATGTTTGTCCCCTCCAAAACTAATGTTGAAACTTAATCCCCAAGGTGGCAGTATTGAGAGGTAGGACCTTTAAGAGCTAATCGGGCCATGAGGGCTCTGCCCTGTAATGGATTAATAGATTAATGAGTTAACGGATTAACAGGTTATCACGGGAGTGGGACTGGTAGCTTTATAAGAAAAGGTAAAGAGACCTGGGGTAACACACTCAGCCCCTCACCATGCCCTGTGAGGCAGTGATGCCCTGCACTGCCTTAGAACTCTGCAGAGAGTTCCCATCAGCAAGAAGGCTCTCACCAGATGTGGCCCCCTGACCTTAAGAAATAAATTTCCTTTGCTTTATAAATTACCCAGTTTCAGGTCTTCTGTTATAAGCAACAGAAAATGGGCTAAGATAATGAATAAGATTTTTTTTCCAAGACCCATTCTATTATTTACTCTTGTCAAGAAAAAGGTACATTCATATTATTGAGGCTAGCAACTACATGTCATTTAAACACAAAATATCACCAAGTATTTAAGTGGTCACTCCTGCAAGGAACTAAGGAAGATACAATGAGCCATGAAACCCCAGTTCCTGCCCTCATTAACCTTACATTCTAATAAGCAAGATGCTTATAACTAACCATTACAAAAGGCTAAATGTGGTTATATCTCACAACAGAGATGTAAAGTATTATAACTATTATGAGAAATGTGTTTCCCCTTTCCAATGAGAATAAGATCACACAGGTAAAAACACAGTCACAAAAGGCACTCTTCAAAAACAAAGAACAAGGACTTACATATAAACGTAAATCTTTCTATTCAGGGTATAAATATAGGAAAACACTAGACATATTACCTAGGAATGAGTTAAAACACCCTGAACAATTACATCTATTGTTAAAGATTAATGCTTGAATTGTATCATCAGTTTTTAAAAAAAGCATTGTTTAAAATGCTCACAAACACAATTGTTTTGGATTACAAATGGAATCATTTGATGTCACTTTTCTTGTTATTCCTAACTTTAAATAGTATTATATCAATTGGAAAATAGAGCTACAAATTTAAAGCCTTACAAAGTTTAAAACTGAATGTTCTCCAGCTGATATAACTGTTCTAGAGTTCCCTATAACCATACATTATGATAAAGTTTTAAATTGTGTCTACTTTAGTAGTTTTACAGATAACTGATTTTACAGAAAGTCTATTTAAAAAGTAGTTTAGTAGGAACCTAACTATATCTTAAATTGATAACATAATCACACAGAAAAGCTAATTCAAATAACTTTGAACACCTACTTTGACTATATACATTTAGTGGGATATATTGGCAAAGAAATCTTTACTTGGTAGATCTGTTGTTGAAAGCAGTATTGGTCTAGTAATTCCAAAACTATTTTATGTATGTTGTAGGATAGACTAGATGAGTAAATATATTGATATGATTGACAATGAGAATTCTCCCTATGGAAAAATGGAGACATAAATATGAATTAGGGAAAGTGAAGAGAACTCTAAAGTACTGAATATAAATTAATGGTATCCTATCAACTCATGATTTCTTAAAAAGAGTGTGTATGTCCATTTAAAGGGTCTAGTGCCAATGACACACCAGTAGCAATGAACATATCCAATGCCCAGATCTTGGTTTCTAAGTATCATTTCCCACTAAAATGAACCAGAACTCCATGGCTAAATGGCTGATTCCAGGTATCAAGCAGGCAATGTACAAGGTTAGCCTGGAACATAGTATTGTGCAAAAGAGTAAGAAAGTACTCAAATGCCAATGTGGACATATCCAAAGGCCACAGGAACCAGCTTGAAGGGACTATCACTGATCAAAGTTGAGATAATCATCAAAAATAATGAGATTAACAGATTATAACACATTGCATAAATTTTGAAAAAAAGAATATTTGGGTACATAGTGATACTATTAATAAAATAAAAAGAGAGAGGAGGAATAGCTAGCTCTTCTTTAGAGAAAATAGCCAGCAAATATATGTAGGATTGACAGAATTGGGAAATCACTATTTGGCAACCACCAATGCAATGACTGATTCTGGCAAGGATTATCAATGGCTACTAAAACCACTAGATAGGAAAAAAAAAAAAAACCTGCTGGAAAATAGAATATCCACATGATCTCAAAGTAGCACCCCCACAGATTAATTATTAAGTACAAAAGGGAAAAGTTACCTTCATAATGTAAAAATCTGTCTAAACTAAGTGATCAGCCCTAACATCACCAATAATGGGACAAACTATCATTATATTAATCCTGATGTGATGAAATAGAAAGTTCAAAACATCACCTGCATAATAGTAAAAACACACCAAAAAAAACAAAACCAAAAAAACCCCGTTCAACCTGAAACTAACCGTGAGGAAACAGACAAATCAATTTTGTGAGGCCTTCTAGAAACCAATTGGCCAAGACTCTTCAAGAATGACAAGACTCTTCAAAAATGACAATGTCTTCAAAAATTAAAAAAAAAAAGAAAAAGGTGAAGACTTAAAACAGAGAGACATGACTACTAAATACAATTCATGATCTCTAATTGGATTTGGTTTTTTGGGTTTTTTTTTTTAAAGAGACAGGGTCTTGCTCTTTCACCCAGGCTGGTACACAGTGGAGCAAGCTGTAACCTCAAATTCCCCCGATCAAGAGATCCTCCTGCCTCAGCTTCCCAAGTAGCTAGGACTACAGGCTCCCGCCACCATGCCCAGCTAATTTTGTAACCACATCAGACCAATCTGGTTCACCTTTTATGTAAGTTGTGAGTTGTTTTTCAGTTTCCATGCTCCCCACCCCCAGGTTGAAGGTCACATAACCTGAGCATGCCCAGATGAACCAAGCATGCACCATGGCTGAACCTAAGTGCCCTGAGGAGGACCGGGAACTGAATTAAGAAGTGGACATCATGGCAGGATCCAGGATCCAATGAGATAGAGCCCTGGCATTACCCGATGGCAGGATCCAGTCAGAGTACGATTCCTGGCATCACTCCATCAGAAGATCCTATCAGCTCATACCTCATTACCTCTGGCTGTAAAACCTGCCCCAATCCCCAGCTCAGGGAAACAGATTTGAATCTAACTCCTGTCTGCTTATTTTGGCCGCCTGACAAACTTTCTCGCTGCAAAATCTCAGTGCTTCAGCGTTTGGCTTTTCGTTGTACACCAGCAAATGAACCCAGTTTGGTTCAGTTACAATTTTTTTAAATTTTTTGTATAGATGGGGTCTCACTATGTTGCCCAGGCTGGTCGTGAACTCCCAGCCCCAAGTGATCCTCCTGTCTCAGCCTCTCAAAGCACTGTGCCCAGCCAGATTCAGTAATTTTTTTTAATGCTATAATGACATTACCGGGATATTTAGAAAAATCTAATTTTGTATATGGACTGTACACTAGATAATATTATCATATTGAGCTTAAATTATTTGGGTATACTAATAGCATTATAGTTATATAAGAGAATATCCTAGTTCTTAGGAGATGCATGATGAAGTATTTAGGGATGAAGTGTCACGATGTCTCCACCTTACTTTGAACTAATCCAGCAAGAAAAAAAAGTGTGTGTGTGTGTGTGTGTATTTATATGTAGAGAAAGAGCACTTGTCCAACACTGAGCGTCAGCACAAAAGAGGCACAGAGTTATCAACTAGTGAATCTAGGTGAAGGATATACAGGTATTTGTTGCACTACTCTTTCAACTTTTTTATAGGTTTGAAATTTTCAAAAGAAAAAAAGGTGGAGGAAAAAAGGTGGAAAGTAAGTTGACTTTAGAGCAACTGATCAGACTTTATAAAGCCTAACTACTTCTTCACCCTATCCATAAAAGCTAAATATATATATATATATTTTTATATATAAAGTTCAAAAAGTTTTGGCTAAAAATAAAGAGAGGTAATAATCCTAACAAATAAGAAGTAATCATACACAAATCAATGATCCGTTTTCTAATATAGCTGTAAATTTAACATAATCTCTCATGAGAATTCTGCAAAAGATGACATGTGCTGGCTCATCTAGGACAATAGTGAATAAGCAAAGCTATCTTATATAATATTTTCTCCAATTCTAAATATAAATACCAAACAAATTTTTCCCCAAATCAAGTTTTATTCATTATAAGGAGCCCTAAAATTAAATTGTTGACACAGAAGTCCAGATGATCTCAGACTCAGTATCACTATAATAATAATAATAAGCACTTAAACTTTGTACCAAGAATTTTGTTAATCTATGTACATATATCATCTCATTTAATATTCAAAACAATTCTGTAAGGTAGGTACTATTATTATCCACATCGTATAAATAAAAAACCAACAAAGGCTTGGAAAGGCTACATAACTCCTGCAAGGTCATATTGCTAATAAATAGCAAAATAAGGCCAGGTTCGGTGACTCACACCTGTAATCCCAGCATGTTGGGAGGCTAAGATGGGAAGAGAGCTTGAGGCCAGGAGTTTGAGACCAGCTTTGGCAACCTATTGAGACCCCATCTCTACAAAAAATTAAAAAATAAAAAATAAAAATAAAAAAACAGCCAGGCAGTGGCGTGCGCCTATAGTCCTAGCTATTCAGGAAGCTGAGGCAGGAGGATTGCCTCACCTGAGCCCAGGAGTTCAAGGCTGCAGGAAGCTATGAATGCACCACTGCACTTAGCCTGGGTGACAGAGCAAGACCCTGTCTCTAAAAAACAAACAAAAAAAAATAGAACAAAAGAGACCCTGAATCCAGGCGGTCTGACTCCAAACTCCATGCTCTTTGCTGTATACTTTCCACTCTACTAATTTATTATGAAATGTAAAATTTAGGCCAGGTGCAGTGGCTCATGCCTGCAATCCTAGCACTTTGGGAGGCCAAAGTGGGAGGATCACTTGAGGTCAGGAGTTTGACACCAGCCTGAACAAACTAATCAGACCCTGTGTCAAACAAAAAAAGTAAAACTTAAACGATAAACTATATTGGTTCAATACTTACCAAAAATTACACAAATAAGACATTTCAAATAAAAATATAAAGCACGTCTTTTTTTCCCTAATGCACATTTATAATCACATATGTACCAACTTAATGAAGTTATTAATAGAATTTAACCAGATGCCCAATTTACTGCCAAATCCCAAGTGAAAATAAAGATGATATATAACTGCATTACTCAGTTACCTATTCATATATATGGTTTAATATGTTACATATAGATTCAAAGCAGATACCACCATATTTCCAGATAGTTTCATCTAGAACTCCAACCCTGCTCATTCAAGAGAAAAAAATACCAAAAAAACTTATTTCAGGTATAGCATTACTCAAATATATTAAGCTGAAACAAAGACACAAAAGAGGAAAAAATAGCTAAGAAACTAATCTTAAACACTGCTGCCACAATAAAAAATATTAATAAACAAAGCATGTTCCCCAAACCTGGTCCTCTTTCAATGTTCTCTATCTCAATGAACTGCACCACAACCCACCCAGATATATAAGATAAAAACCCAGAGGTAGCCAATGGTGTCTTCCTCTCCCTCACCTTCCATAGCTAATCCATCACCCAGTTCCACCTTCTGGACATCTCTCAAATCTATCCACTTCTGTCTTCACCACCACATTGACCAAGATAATATCATCTCTCATCTGCACTACTCCAACAATCTCCTAACTGGCCTCTCCCCATCCCTACTCTTATCCCCTTTATAATCAGTTCTTCCTCTGTATAACATCAAGTCCTTTTTTTATAGCACTTACCACAGTTGTAACTTTAAATTTCTTTGACTGAGAATTTGATGTATGTCTGCCTCCCCTGTTACATGGTAAATTCTGAGAGCAGAGACTGTATTTATTCACTACTATATCACTGTGGCCTAGAAAAGTGTCTCATTAATAAATAAATGCTAAATGATTGAATGCATGTCAAAGATTACAAATTTATGTTTAAATAGTCCAAAAAAAAAATAACGTGGGTATAAGGCTTACAACCATCATAAGGAGTACCTATATCTTCAATTCTAGATCACAGATTTTTACATTTTAACTCTGAAATTGAAATGCATCTTACAATTGACACTCTTGGTCTGTTTAACTGACAATATTTTTTCTCTTAGTGATTCATAAAATAATGATGCATCTTGTAATTTTTTTTTTTAAATCGCATGACCTAATGAAATAAGTACAATTCACCTGGTCCACTCAGTCCAAACCTAGCAATCTAGGTTCCCTTCTTTCTTGGCTACCACTCCATCCCCAACATTTAATAATTAAAAGAGCCTACTGGTTCTTTCACCAACAGCTCTCAAATCCATTCCTTTCTTCCATTCCCAATGTAATCACTCTCGATTATCTATCTAATTTCTTATTACCTCATATCTGTGCTCTTGCCATACCTTCATTCATTTAGACGTCTTTTTCAAATGTACTGTGTACCTACTATGTGCAAGAAAACTAAAGATACAAAGCAGTCCAGTTACCTGTCCTTCCCTCTAATCTCTTTACCTTACAATTCAGCTTTAGGAATTTTGTTCATTTGGTAACTCAATTTGGAATTACTTCCCTCCCAATTTCTACCTACCAAATCCCTAACCACTATTTAAATTCCAGATTAAATCTCATCTTCCTCATGAAACCTTCCCTAGCTAATCTCTCTTCTCTATTTTAATACTGTAAAACATTCACATAAAACTAACATATACTGGCTATATTTTCTGCTTCTGAAGGCAAGGTTTATATCTCATATATTCTCTTTTGCTCACTGCTATGTCCCCAACACCTAGAAGAAAGACGGTATTTATTCACTACTGTAACACTGTGGCCTAGAGGAGTTGCTGCTCAGCAAGTATTTGTTGAATTAATACTCTATATATTTCAGGGTAGAGAACAAATCTTTGCAGCTGTGGTACAGTGGGAAGAGTCAAAAAGAACTGAACTAAATGACTAAAACTCTTTGATCAGTTTCTCCATCTGCTAAATGTAAATAATACTCAATAGCTCACTGAGTTGTTATAATTAACTGAGATAATGCTTTAAAAGCATCTAGTACAGAGTTGAGGACAAGAGGATAGTATTATCAACAAATATTTTGATGATTTTGTGACAATAGTTAAGTTGTAAGAAGTATTCAATAAATGTCTACTAAATAAAATCTCAGAAAAAATATTAAAAGTTTGAGTAATATCTAGCTTATCATTTCTCCAGTAAAGAATTCCATGAGTGAATTAACTCTTAAATATTATATATTTAGCCCCAAATCTTAAGCATGGCTGAAACCATTTCAGATTAATTAGGAATAATCCCAATGTGACACTGTGCAAGTATTAGGATTTATATTTTACTGACAGATTATATTTATATACAGATTATATTTAACTTCTTAGAAAAGAATGATAATCTTAGCGGTTTTTTTTGTTTGTTTGTCTTGAGACTGGGTCTCACTCTGTTGCCCAGGCTGGAGTGCAGTAGCAGGATCACAGCTCACTGCAGCCTCGAACTCCTGGGCTCAAATGATCCATCCATCTTTGTATTAGAACCTCTATAGCGCAATAATCAGAATAGAAAAGAAGCTGCAAACTCATTTGAGTTACATGGTCCCCAGAAGGCCAGGGAGTATAAAATTTCTGTCTACAAAACATTAGTGAATAGTATACAATGCTGTTTACCAGAACTATCAAAATACCTAATAATATCTCATAGGCAATTATCACAAATACATTTTTCAATATATTTGCATTTCATTTTACAGAAAAAGAGCATCAGTTAAATGGCTTTTAAACTCTTTTTACTAAGTAATACAATTCCTTATATTGGCCACTTTTTAACTTAAATTTTACAGCTAATGAACTGATAACTCAATATGGCATCAGTTTATTGGATTAATTAGAAACTCTTCTCTGTTCAGGGAAGAAGATTTATCAATTTGAAACTCAGAAAATACATAGACTTTTACCTTTCAAAGCCTTTCCAATCCCTATAGGTACTTCCAATGACTCATAATCTAATTATTATATTAATACAAATCACACGCAAGCAAGAAGGAAAGATCACTCCCTTGTGTCTATCTGCCATCAACCTACACAAAATCACTGCAAAAATTCCACTGGGGACATATGGTCCGAGTAGGAAAACAGAAGAAAATTCCCAAGTAATTCAGATATAAAGAGCTGTAGGACGAGGTATTCTCCTCTAACTATAGAGGAGTGAATCCCAAGTGGAAAAACAATCAATACAAAACGAAAATGTAAGCCAAACAAAGCATTAAAAAAATAAACTCAATAAGCAGAATGCTGCTGAGTTGACCGTTGAGGGCTCTCATATTCATGGTCATCATATGTAAAAGTGTATTCTAAACCTCCAACCTCAAAAGCCCTTAGATGTGGGTGGGGTGGGAGGGTTGAAGGTGAGCGAAAACCAAACAAAGTGAATGAACGTTAACATTCCGATGGAAAGGCATTAATATATCCAAGCTAGTTTGTCACGGTTTGAAGCCATAACAAAGACCAAAAAGGAAGAAAGGAGCTAGGAATGAACAGATTGAGATCTTGGGGATATGTTTTTTTTAATTTTGTTTTTCTTTCTTTCTTTCTTTCTTTTTTTTTAATGAGGAGAAACAGGGCCGACAGAGCACTGGCATGGGAAAGTGGTCAAATGGATGCGACAGCTCAAGGGTCAATAAGACCATGCCTGGAACACCTAAGAAAAACACAAGGAAAGGGGGAACAGCTGCCCACAGTCAGGCTTACGGTTTGTTATCTCTGGAACCCAGGACGGGGCGAGGAGGAGTCGGAAGACAAATGACACTAGAAAAGAGAGATGAGGGAGGCATCAAAACTCTCAGAGAACCCAGATGGTTGGCCAAAAGGTCTTCCCTGAGGGCAGGGCCCCTCAAGAAACCCGGTCATTCGGGGACAAGAGACACTAAGTCCCAACCTCCTCTACTCCGCTAGCCTCAAGTCGATCCCTCACCGAAACAGAAGGACTGGAGAACTACAAGAATGTGCAGGAGCCACCAGCCCAGGAATGCTCCAGCTCCAGCAGCGGCCAGCACAAATGCAGCCCTCACACACGCAGACACTCCGACCTCGGCGCCGAAGCTACAGGTACCTCGAGCTCCGCGGCCACCGTAGTTCGGGCAACGGCCCACCCACCTTCAAACCTACCAAGTCAGTCACTTCCGGGGCACGAAAGCCGTTCGATTGGCGGCAGCGATAGCAACAGAGTATGGGCCTTTGTTGCGTTTAGTTCATCCATCCCTTTTTTCCACCTATTCGCCACCCTTACCCCTAACCCACCAAGGCGGCAAGGGCAGAACCGAGAGAAAGTATCCATCTGTAAACAGCGTCTCTCTGATAGAGAAACCAGATTACGGCGGCCATAGTGCCTGTTGAACACTTGGACTTCAACTCCCAGCATGCCACGCAACATCACTCCCTTGCCTCCGGCGCCCGAACTGCAAGATCCAGCATGCACTGCGATCTCCATCCCTCACTGCCGCGGACCAATGTAGACGGCAGACCAAGCCCCACTTTGATAAAATACCAGTATGCCCTCTTACCTGTTGTGAAGGTACTCCAAGCCAAAGTTATAGTTAGGACTGTAGGTTACTTATAAAACATCCAGGGATGTGTGCTCTCGTTTTCTGCTTTCAGATTATTTTCAAGGATTGAAACAGGACAGTCTGAAGAGGCTTTTTATGAAATGGAAATTATTATCCTCACTCCTAAGGGATGTCAAGAGAAATACTAAATCAAAATGTAATCCTATGTCGTTTTGCAGCACTGCAGATTTTTTTGGAGCAAGGACTACTAGACGTGCTCCTGCGTTGTATAGGAAATTATGCTAAAATCTAAAAGTAAAACATTAACAGTCTGTACTACCAGACTATGGAACCACATGGGAATGAAAGCCTTCCAGGATGCAGAGTTGAAAAGTTCAAAATTAAACTTGAAACGGGTTGTTCAACTTTTTAATGTGTTTAGTGGTTTGAATTATTTTATTACTAGTCTCACAAAAACAGGTAATGTAGCTATTTATTTTCTATTTATGTGCTGAGGGAACCGAATAACCAGAGTATGAGAGGATGGCAAATGGAACATTTATTAGAGAGAGCAAACAGTTGTTTTCTTCCCTAATTAGATAGCCTGTGGTTTCATATTTTGAAATACATAACTCTATTCTGATTTTTTAGGAGAGATAACATGCATCTAACAAGCTGTCTGAATGCCTCTGTAACTTCCATAAAGACTTGGAGTACAAGAATGAATATATTTTATTTTTGTTATTGTATATTAACAGGTCATGAGAAACAATGCTTGGATTCTTAAAATAAATATATGATAATTATACAAAATTAAATTGTATACCACAAACATTGGTTCTCTATAGATTTATCATAACAAATTTTAATTGGTTGGAGAAAGGGAGTAGAATACTTTTCATTTTTACAACTTCACGTAGCAGTCACAGAAGGAAATTATGTTCTGTAACTGTGTCATGCACTCAGTTACCCTACAAACTGCTTTCCAACTCCAGTGTGCTAAATTATGCAGCACTAGCAAGTAAATATTTAAAATCTATGATCGTGGAAAACAGTCTGCTATTTTCCATGCTTATGCACCAAAACAATATGAATGCAGTGAGAGAGAACATTTCCATTGGAACAAATCAAACGTAATGTTGATGAACTGTAATTAGGTTGTCCGATATTCATAGGTGTTTGTAGTAAATAAACACAAAATTGCATAAACTTATTAGTGATGTTATTAAGGGAGCTTTAAAAATATGCTAAATATTTGATACACATATTTCTAAAGCAGTTTCAATAATTAATTGTGTAAATGAACATTGAAGAGAATTTAAAGATTACATAATTTATGTGACATACTTTATGCTTTTTAAAGAGATTCTTGCAGGTGCAGCACTCAGCAATATTCTCTAAATCTGTCTCTGCCTTTTTAATTCAGCCAGTTGCCAACCACTGAAGAAGTAAAACTGGACAAGCTGTTCATTTCAGTGCGTCAAATAAATGATGAATGCTACCAGGGCAAAGCACTCTGTCTAGGCACTATATGCTGATTCTGAAACACAGATAGTTTGTATAATTAGGAAAGATTTAAAGGGAAATAAAAAGCAGATAGGAGAGCTTTATCCAAATGGAAAACAGAAAGTAAAATATGTATAACACTGACTTTTAATGATCACTTATGCATTTGGTTAATTGGAACTCTGTAATAGCTAATATACCTTCTAAAAGATAGAAGCTGCATCTCAAACATCTGTGTCCCTCCCAGCTCTAAGTACAGTTCTTCATACAAAGTAACTAGCTCTCAATAAATGTTTGTGAAAGTTCACAGTGATGACTGAGGCCCTGAAACTCCCTTCTCATTCATACTATGTAGTTTTAATGTAAGCTATTTCTAATACCTGTGCTTTATTTTTTTAATTAGTAATTTAGGTTATGTAATAAAATAACTATTAAAACCAGAATATTTGATTAATCAGAATGCCACATTCAATAATCACGAAAGACAGCAATTTGCTGCTTAGTATGTGTGTATATGTGTGTACATATATATATATAAAACATTTATAATATGTAGGTAACATTTATCTTAAGTGTCTAAATGTGATCATATTCCAGGCATATACTTTGAAAGCATACCAGACATTCCAATGGCATTGATTTGTAATGCAGCTCCAGATTTTTGTGAGTGAGTTTTTAATTCCTAACTTCTACCAACTGTATTTCTTATCTGTCTCCCTCCTGGAGCAGGGAAAGAGAAGGTTATATTTAATAAATAAATGTGTACCATGAATGCATCGTTGGAAATATTATGTTGAGAGAAGTTGAACTCAGCCATGATGAGATGAATACCTTATAGACTTCTAAAGGCTAAAAAATTATTTTAAAGAAAACTTGGTGAAAATATTTCTTCCTTTCCAAATGACATTATTTCTATCCCCTCCCCTATATCTTCAACCTCTCTCTCTACTGCCCTCTTTACCTTAGCCTACAGACATGCACAGAATCCCCATAATTGTGAAAGCACCTTCAGTGGACTCAGCTTCCCTCCTAAATGCAATATTATTCTGTATAACTTTTCCTTTCACAGCCATAATTCAGCAAGTGCTACAAAGTAGCCTTAAAATGCAGTATAGGATCTCTTCACAGTGCCTAGTATTTACTAAACACCCACAACTATACTAGATCCTGGAAATATAAAAAGAATTCAGGTAAGAAGCTTGTGGTCCCACAATACAGTGTGATAAATGTTATGACAGAGGTATGGACAAGGTACTAAGAGAACAAAGAAGGTCAGTTACTCTCAAATTGAGGGATCCCAGGGAGAGGGGGCATCTCAAGATGGTCAGATAGAAACCTCCAGCGATCATCCCTCCATAAGAACACCAAGTTCAACAACTATCCATGCAAGGAACCACCTTCAGAAGAACCAAAAATCAGGTGAGTGATCATACTACCTGGTTTTAACATTATATCAAGGAAAGAGGCACTGAAGAGGGCAGAAAAAACAATCTTGCATTGCCTATGCCACCCCTCCCCCATCCCGGGTAGTATCACACCCGCACGCCAAGTGGAGAGAGAATCTGTGTACTCAGAGGAAAGAGACTGAAGTGACTTTGGGAGTTTGCATTGAAACCCAGGGCCACTCTGTCACCTGAATTCTGCCAGAGTCAACAGAGGGAGCATTTAGACCAGCAAGCCAGAGAGAAATTCTCTGCCCTGAAACCCAAATTCAGGCTAGCCCCACCACCAGCTGACAAAAGCAACCTGGGGTCTGGACTAAATTTATAAGGCAGTCAGGCCACAAAGGCTGCAGTCCTTGGGCAATTCCTGTAGCTGTGCTGGCTTGAAGCCAGTGGACTTGGGGTGCACATGAACCCAGTGAGACAACAGTGGTGGTAGCCATGCCAGTGCCTGTGCTACCTCCCCAATTACAGGGAGTCTTCTTCCACTTAGGGAAATGAAAGCGAAGAGTTAAGAGGACTTTGTTTTGCAATTTGGATACTAGCTTAGCCACAGTAAAATAAACTACCCTGAGTCCAGGCCTTAGTTCTTAGAAGGCATTTCTGGACCCACCCTGGGCCAGAAGGAAACATGCTGCCCTGAAGGAAAGTACATCTGTTGACTAAACAGCCCTTGGGCTTTGAATAAACTTCAGAGGTAGCCAGGCAACAGTCTCCATGGTCTTTGGGTGAGACTGGGCTGGGTTCAGGTGTGACCTGGTACTGGTAGCCACAAGGGAGTGCCCATGTCACTCCTTCCCCAACTCCAGAAGTTCAGTACAGAGAGTGAGAGACTTTGCCTGGTAATCCAGGGAATTCTCCCATGTCTTGCCCAAGTCTACCAAGGCGATACCACGAGGAGTCTGCAAGAGTCACAGCATTACTGGTTTTGGGGCACTCCCAGTGCTGATACAGCTGCGGTGACCAAAAGATTGGATCATGATGCTCAATTCCCTTTGAATACCTGGAAAGCCTTCACAAGAAGGATGGGTTCAAATAAGCCCAGACTGCAAAGACTAAAATAAATACCTAACTCTTCAATGCCTAGACATCAACAAATATCCACAAGCATCAAGAACACCCAGGAAAATATTACCTCACCAAATGAACTAAATAAAATACCAGTGACCAATCCTGGAGCAATGGAGATATGTGACTTTTCAGACAAAGAATTCAAAATAGCTGTTCTGAAGGAGCTCAATGAACTTTAAGACAACATAGAGAAGGAATTCAGAAGTGTATCAGAGAAATTTAACAAAGAGTTTGAAATTTTTAAAAAAACAGAAAGTCTAGAGGTTAAAAATTGAGTTGACAAACTGAAAAATGTGTCAGAGTCTCTCAACAGCAGAACTGACCAAGGAGAAGAAAGAATAAGTGAGCTTGAAGACAGGCTATTTGAAAATACACAGTCAGAAGAGAAAAAAGAGAAAAGAATAAAAAAGAATGAAGCATGTGTACAAGATCTAGAAAGAACCCTCAAAAGGGCAAATCTAAGAGTTATTGGCCTTAATGTGGAGTCAATGAAAGAGATTGGGGTAGAAAGTTTATTCAAAGAAATAATAACAGAGAACTTTCCAAACCTAGAGAAAGATATCAATATTCAAGTACAAGACAGCCATAAAACACCAAGCAGATTTAACCCAAACAAGACTACCTCAAGGCATTTAATAATCAAACTCCCAAAAGTCATGGATAAAGAAAAGGTTCTAAGGGAGGCAAGAAAAAAGAAAAAAAAATAACATATGAAAGAGCTATGAGACGTCTGGCAGCAGACTTCTCAGTGGAAACCTTACAGGCCAGGAGAGAGTGGCATGACATATTCAAAGTGCTAAAGGAAAAAACCTTCACCCTAGAATATTATATCCTGCAAAAATATCCTTCAAACATGAAGGAGAAATAAAGACTTTCCCAGACAAGCAAAAGCTGAGGGATTTCATCAACACAAGACCTGTCCTACAAGAAATTCTAAAAGGAGCTTTTCAATCTGAAAGAAAAGGGCATTAATGAATGACAAGAAATCATCTGAAGGTACACAACTACAAAAATACAGAATGCTCTATTGCTGTAATTGTGGTGTATATGCCACTTATATCTTGAGTAGGAAGACTAAAATACAAACCTATCAAAAATAACTACAACTTTTTGAGAGAGTATAAAAAGATATGGATGGAAACAAGAAAAAGTTAAAAGGGGGGATGGAGTTAAAGGGTAGAATATCTGTTATATTTCTCTTTGCTTTATTTGTTCGTAAGCAGAGTTGTCATATGTTTAAAATAATTGGTTATAAAATGTTTTTTGCAAGCCTCATGGTAACCTCAAATCAAAAAACCTACAACAGATACACAAAAAGTAAAAAGCAAGAAAGTAAAACACATTAACAGAGAAAAATCACTTTTAACAAAGGAAGACAGGAAGTAAGAAAGAAAGAGAGGGCCACAAAACAACCAGAAACAAATAATAACATGGCAGTAGCAAGTCCTTACCTATCAATAATACCATTGAATGTGAATGGACTAAACTCTCCAATTAAAAGACAGAGAGTGGCTGAATGGATTAAAAAAACAAGAGCCAGCCATATGTTGTCTGCAAGAAATACACTTCACCTATAAAGACACACATAGACTGAAAATAAAAGGATGAAAAAAGATATTCCATGCAAATGGAAACCATAAAAGAGCAGGAGTAGCTATACTGCTATCAGATAAAATAGATTTCAAGACAAAAAAATGTAAAAAGAGATGTAGAATGTCATTATAAAATGATAAAGGGGTCAATTCAGCAAGAGAATATAACAATTCTAAATATATATGCACCCAACACTGGAGCACCCGGGTCTATAAAGCAAATTTTATCAGAGACAAAGAGAGAGATAGACCCCAATACAATAATCACTGGGGACCTCAACACTCCACTTTCAGCATTGGACAGATCATCTAAACAGAAAATCAACAAAGAAACATTGTACTTAATCTGCACTATAGACCAAATGGACCTATTAGATATTTATAGAACCTTTCATCCAACAACTGCAGAATACAAGTTCTTCTCCTCAGCCCATGGATCATTCTCAAGGATAGACCACATGTTAGGCCACAAAATACATCTTTAAAAATTCAAAAAAATTGAAATTATACCAAGTATTTTCTCTGACCACAATGCAATAAAACTATAAATCAATAACAAGAGGAACAGTGGAAAATATACAACACATGGAAATTAAACAATAAACTACTGAATGACCGGTGGGACAATGAATAGATTAAGAAGGAAATTTAAAAATTTCTTGAAACAAATGAAAATGAAAACACAACATATCAAAACATATGGAATACAAATAAAGCAGTAATAAGAGAAAAGTTTATAGCAATAAGTGCCTACATCAAAAAAGTAGAAAAGGTTCCTGTAAACAACTTAATAATACATCTCAAAGAACTAGAAAAACAAGAGCAAACCAAACCCAAAATTAGTAGAAGAAAATAAATAATAAAGATCAGAGCAGAAATAAATAAAGTTGAAGCCAAAAAAAAAAAAAATACAAAAGATCAATGAAACAAAAAGTTGCTTTTTAGAAAAGATAAACAAAATAGATACACCTTTAGCCAGACGAAGAAAAAGAGAAAAAAAGACCCAAATAAATAAAATCAAAGATGTAAAAGGAGACATTACAACTGATATTGCAGAAATCCAACAGATCATTAGAGACTACTATGAGCTACTATATGCCAATAAATTGGAAAACCTAGAAGAAATGGATAAATTCCTAGACACATCCAACCTGCCAAGATTGAACCAGGAAGAAATCCAAAACGTGAATAAACAAATAACAAGTAAAGAGATAGAAGCAGTAATAAAAAGTCTCCCATCAAAGAAAAGCCCAGGACCCAATGGCTTCACTGCTTAATTCTACCAAGCATTCAAAGAAGAACTAATATCAATCCTACTTAAATTATTCCAAAAAATCAAAGAGGAGGGACTACTCCCAAACTCATTCTACAAGGCTTTATGACCCTGATACAAAACCAGACACAGACACAACAAAAAAAGAAAACTATAGGCCACTATCTCTGATGGACATAGATGCAAATATCCTCAACAAAATACTAGCAAACCGAATTCAACAACACATTAAAAAGGTTATTTATCATGAATAAGTGGGATTTGTCCCAAAGGCACAAGGATGGTTCAACACATGCAAATCAATCAATGGGATACATCATTCATATCAAAAGAGCAAAGGACAAAAACCATATGATCATTTCAATTGATGCTGAAAAAGCATTCAATAAAATTTCAACATTCCTTCATGATAAAAATTCTAAAAAAAAATCGAGTATAGAAGGAATTTATCTCAACATGATAAAAGCCATATATGACAGATGCACACTGAGTATCATACTGAATGGGGAAAAACTGAAAGCCTTTCCTCCAAGATCTGGAACAAGACAAGGGTACCCATTTTCACTGCTATTATTCAACATAGTACTAAAAGTTCTAGCTAGAGCAATCAGACAAGAGAAAGAAATAAAGGGCATCCAAATTGGAAAAGGAGAAGTCAAATTATCCTTGTTTGCAAATGATATGATCTTATGTCTATAGAAACCTAAAGACTCCACAAAAAAACCTGTTAGAACTTATAAACAAATTCAGTAAAGTTGCAGGATACAAAATCAACACACAAAAATCCGTAGCATTTCTATATGCCAAGAGTAAACAATCTGAAAAATAAACCAAGAAAGTAATCCCATTTACAATAGCTACAAATAAAATAAAATACCTAGGAATAAACTTAACCAAAAAAGTGAACAATCTGTATAATGAAAAGTATAAAACACTGATGAAAGAAATTGAAGAGGACACAAAAAAATGGGAAGATATTCCATGTTCATGAATTGGAAGAATCAATATTGTTAAAATGTCCATACTACCCAAAGCACTCTACAGGTTCAATGCAATCCTCATCAAAATACCAATGATATTCTTCACAGAAATAGAAAAAAAAATCCTAAAATGTATATGCAACCACAAAAGACCCAGAATAGCCAAAGTCATCCTGAGCAAAAAGAACAGAACTGGAGAAATGACATTACCCGACTTAAACTGTACTACAGAGATGTAGTAACCAAAACAGCATGGTATTGGCATAAAAACAGACACATAGACCAATGGAACAGAATAGAGAACCCAGAAATAAATCCACACATCTATTGTGAACTTATCTTTGACAAAGTTGCCAAAAACATATAGTGGGGAAAGAACAGTCTCTTCAATAAATGATGTTTGGAAAACTGTATATCCATATGCAGAAGAATGAAACTAGACTCTTATCTCTCACCATATACAAAAATCAAATCAAAATGGGTTAAAGACTTAAATCTAAGGCCTGAAATTATGAAACCACTAGAAGAGAACATTGAGGAAACACTTTAGGACATTGGTCTGGGCAATGATTTCTTGAGTAATACCCCCAAAGCACAGGCAACCAAAGCAAAATTGGACAAATGGGATCACATCAAGTCAAAAAGTTTCTGCCCAGCAAAGGAAACAATCAACAAAGTGAAGAGACAACCCACAGAATGGCAGAAAATATTTGCAAACTACCCATCTGACAAGAGACTAATAACTAGAATATATAAGGCACTTCAACAACTCAATAGAAAAAAGTCAAATAATTTGATTTTAAAAGGGCAAAGGATCAGAATAGATATTTCTCAGAAGACATGCATTTTGGCCAACAAGTATGTGAAAAAATGCTCAACATCACTAGTCATCAGAGAAATGCAAATCAAAACTACAATGAGATATCATCTCACCCCCGTTAAAATGGGCTTTTTTTTTTTAAGACAGAGTCTTGCTCTATTGCCCTGGCTAGAGTACAGTGGTGTCATACTAGCTCACTGCAACCTCAAACAACTGGGCTCAAAGGATCCTCCTGCCTCAACCTACTGAGTAACTGGGACTGCAGGCACACACCACCATGCCTGACTAATTTTTCTATTTTTTTGTAGAGACGGGGGTCTCGTCCTTGCTCAGCCTGGTCTTGAACTCCTGAGCTCAAGCGATCCTCCCATCTTGGCCTCCCAGACTGTTAGGATTACAGGTGTGAGCCACCGTGCCTGGGCTAAAATGGGTTTTATCAAAAAGACAGGCAATAACAAATGCTGGTGAGGATGTGGAGAAAGGGGAACCCTTGTACACTGTTGGTGACAATGCAAATTAGTGCAACCTCTACGGAGAACAATATGGAGGTTCCTCAAAAAACTGAAAATAGAACTAACATGTGACCCAGTAATCCCACTGCTGGGTATGTATCCAAAGCATGGGAAATCATTATATCCAAAAGATGTCTGCACTCCCATGTTTATTGCAGCACTATTCACACTAACCAAGATTAGGAATCAACCTAAGTATCCATCAACTCAGGATGAATGGATAAAGAAATTGTGGTACATATACACAATGGAATATTAGTAGCCACACAAAAAAATGAAATCCTGCCGTTTGAAACAACTTGGATGGAACCAGAGAACATTAAGTGAGACGAGCTAAGCACAGAAAGACAAATACAGCGTGTTCTCATCGTATGTGGGAGTTAAATATTAGGTCATTGAATATGAAATGTCTGATTTCTAATCAAGAGTGTAGTTTATTATATCTCAAACAAGAAGCACTAAAATTAATCGAAGTATGCACCTAAACTATCGACATAGTTTTGCCATCTTAACGGCAGCTTGTTTATGCCAGCAGCAAAGAAGCCTGGAGAGCAAGTGGTGGTGAAATCATGAAAGGCCTTTTCCAAAGCTTGTTGAGAATTGAATATTTTTCCTTGCAAGAAGTGGTCCAAAGCCTAGAAGAAGTGGTAGTCAGTTGGTGCAAGGTCTGGTGAATACGGTGGATGACAGAGAGTTTCCAAGTCCAGCCTCTGTAGTTTGAGCAGCGTTGTTTGTGCGACAAGTGGTCGAGCATCATCCTGCAAAAGGATTGGCCTGTCTCTATTGACCGATCGCAGCTGCTTAATTGCAAGCATCCTCATCATTTCATCCAACTGGTTGCAGTAGACATCCGCTGTAATCAACTGACCAGGTTTCATGAAGCTGTTGTGCATAATACCAGTGTTGGACCAACAAATAGATACCATTAGCTTTTTTTGATGAATATTTGGTTTTGGAGTGTGTTTCAGCATTTCATCTTTATCCAACCATTGTGCCGAATGCTTGTGATTGTCAAAAAGAATCTATTTTTTATCACACATAACAATACGGTGTAGAAATGGTTCACCTTTATGTCATGACAGCAAAGAAAGGCAAGCTTCGAGACGATGTCTCTTCTGACGCTCATTTAATTCATACGGAATCCATCTATCCAGCTTCTTTACCTTGCACATTTGTTTGAAATGGTCCAATATTGTTGGAATAGTAACATCAAACCTTGCTGCTAATTCACGTCTAGGTTGAGATGGATTCACTTACACCACAGCTTTCAGCTCATCATTATCCACCTTGGTCTCAGGTTGCCTATGTGGCTCATTTTCAAGATTAAAGTAACCAGAACAGAACTTCTCAAACCATCAATGTACTGTCCGTTCATTAGCCACATCCTTCCCAAACACTTCATTGACATTTTGAGCTGTCTGTGCTGTATTGGTTCCACGATGGAACTCATATTTGAAAACAACTTGAATTTTTTACTTATCCATGGTTTCACAAAAATTGCTCTAAAAAATTTTTTGAAAAATAATCACAAGCCAAACCATGTGTTTGAAAGAATGAGGATGTACCTTCACAATAAAAGTAGAACAAGAAATGTCAAAGTGAAATGTCACAGATATCAACTGTCAAACTTAGTACTTAAGAAAATCAGACATTTCATAGTTAATGAACTACTATTAAAAATGATCTCATGGAGACGGAGAGTAGAATGATGGTAACAAAATGTTGGGAAAGGTAGTGGGGAGGGGAGGATCAAGTGGGGATAATGGGTGCAAAAATATAGTTAGATAGTTAAATACAGGGTGTCCCAAAAGTCACCATACATAGGAAAAATGGGAAATTGTAGCTAAATATAACTTTATTTACAAGGAAAAATTTTGTAAAATTTTGTAATGAATATTTTGTAGATGGTATTCAAAGTGTGGCCTGCAGATTTCTGAGGTTTCCAAAGTGTGGCCTGCAGATTTCTGAGGTTTTCAAGACCCTTTTAAGAGATCCACAGCCAAAACTATTTTCATAATAATTCTAAGGCATTATGTCATTTTTTCCTTTGTTGACTTTGCACTGATGTTGGAAAGCATTGCTGGGTAAAACTATTGGAAACTCACTGTGAATCAGGGCAGTGGCACCCCATTTTTATTATTCACTGCCATGCACTCAAAGTAAAATCATGCCACTTTCTTTATGAATGCCATTGATAAAGCAATAAAACATTGATCTTATGGAATCTCAACTCTTAAGTGCAAGGTTTTTGTGTGACAAAATAGGAAGTATGAATAAAGCACTTCTGCTGCATACCAAAGTTGGATGGTTGTCTTTGAGGAAAAGCACTTGTGTGATTTTTGAATTTCCAGCTAAACTACACAATTTTTCTTGGAATGCCATTTTAACATGAAAGAGTAAATAACAGACAAACTATATTTGTTCAGACTTTGGCAATTGACAGAAATTTTTTCAAAAATGAAGTGAGCCTGTTACTTCAAGGAAAACAACACAGTATTTTTTTTTTTGCTGATGATAGAGTTTTGAGCTTTTTAGTGAAAATTAGAATATTGGAAAACTTGTATCTGCCATAATGATCTTGTTGACTTCCAAATACTAAAGACTCTCTGACTAGAAAAATGCACGGGTGAGACACTTTCCCACCTTAGGGCTCTTGCATTGCCTGCCCACTCTGCCCAGAATTCTCTTGCTTCATATCTGCTAGCCTCAGTCCCTTACTTCTTTGAAATCTTCATTCACACGTCACCTTCTAAATGAGCCCTACCCCGACCACCGATTTAGAATTGCAATCCATCCCTCAGGACTCTTGATCCTCCCTTCCATCCTCTGTTTTCCTTCCACTCTCTATCCTCACAGGACTTATCACCTTCTAGCATCTTACATAATTTACTTATTTTAGTTTTTATTTATTCTCTGTCTCTACCCGCTAAAACATAAGCTCCTTGAGAGAAAGAATCATTGTTTTTGTTCACTGATGTAACTCAAGCCTGTAAAACGGTGCCTAGAATGTTGTAGGCAGCACATACATGTTCATTAAATTAACAGATGTTTGTAATAATAATGTTTGGTGTAGGTATATTCATAAGAATTTAAGATTATAGATCAAACTGTCAAAGGTCATTATCTTGGTTGTAGTATGTTTCCTCACAGTTTAGGTTTTGCTTGATGAACCTGAGTTATTTTTAAAATCAGTATTTATATACACACAGATATACATACATAAATGCATATATACATACATGTATACACATATATACAAAGGTATATACACACATACATATATATACACACATATATATATTAAATACATTTAGCCCGGCTCAAATTGCCATCTCTGATGCAAAACCTTCATCATTCAGAATTTATTCTTCTTTGACATCACAATAAGACTTTGTGTTTTTGTTAAGTGCTGTTCACATTCTGCCTTGTTTTACCATTTATTATGTACATGCTTGTCTCTCTCAGTACGTTTGAAGCTCCTCACTGGCAAGACAATGTCATGTTCACATAGGCACGTAGCCAGTTGAGTTTTTGAATGACCATGCCTCAAAGACTAAACATTACGAAAGCTAGGGTGGATTCATTTAAAAAACTGGCATTTGGGGTTCAGTGGTATAGACTTCGTGAACTTATTAAGCAAACAATAACCTTTAACTAAGTAGTAGGACTAAATAAACATGATCCTTTTCAGCTTTTGTGTTTCTGTAAAGAAGTCAAAAAGAATAAACATCAAGAGGAGTGCTTTCTGACTGCCTTTTTACTTAAAATATATAAATCTAAGCCTTTTATAGTTATATTTTAAAACCATAGTTTTTATGATATCAAGATTTAATATTAATATCAACTTCATATTAATATTAAGTGAGTAGCCCCCTTTCTGAACCTCCTCCCCACTCAGAGTTTGAGACCTGGCTTTTGGTTCAAGTGACAAACTGCCAATATTACACCCTTTCGTCTTCCTCCAAGCCTCACCAAATTCCTGAGTCTCCAAACACCAAAAATAGTTTTCCTCTATCAAAACAGAGAGAGAGAGAGAAGAAGAGAGAGATGCTATTTTTAGATTCAGAAGAATCTGAAATTGGACCAGGCTGAAATTTAGACTAACAGAAGGAATGTTTTATGAGCAATATTTGACTTACAGTCTTTCAGTGTAAGGTAGAAAAAAGAACATGGGTTTGTTTAAAATAATGTTTATAAATAGTTCATAATAACATGGAAATGTGCCTTATGTTGTAATGGTAAGTGAAAACAACTGGATAAAAAATTATACCTGTAAAATAGTCACAATTCTGTTAAGCAAAAAATTAAAAATTACACTTAGAAGAAAAGATACCAAGAAATACAGATCAAAATGTCAACAATGGTTGCATTTAAATGATGAAACTTTGAATAATTATTTTTTCCTACTGCTTTTCTTCACGTCACAAATTATTTACGATCGTACATATTTATTTTATAATTGGGAAAAGTAACTCTCAAAAGAATGAAAGGAATAAAAAGAAGGAAATAAAGAGAAAATGTGGATTTTAGAGTTATACTGCTCTGAGTTCAAATTGCCTAAAAGTGAAGACATTTTAGACAAGCCAAGGAGTGTAACAATATTTAGTACCTACTGGGTTCCAGGTGCCTTAAACACAGCAGTTCTGGCACTAGCCCCGAGCAAAAAGAACTGCTATTCTATGTTCCCATGCTTTAGAAGGGACACATACACTATACCCACATACAAAAAATACTAAAAACATAAGAGTATCTTTTTCATTCTCTAACTGGCACTCAGCAGTGGCCCAAGGCAACCCCTATTCCTAAACATCTGTTCTCACGACTAACACTGTTTAGGGCCCAGAGAAATGCTTCTCCACATCTCTTGCCCTACAAAAAGGAAACTGTTCAAATGCTGTAATGGTTTGTGGGTTTTGCTGGTGGCAACATCAAAGATAAACACTGTCTCAGAGTATGGAGAGGATTTGAGCAAAATGCCAGGTAAGAGAAAAGACTAATTAATTAATTGGTCAAATCCTTCCTCTCAGTATGAATATAATAAATTCTTCCATAGCAAAGAATTATCTCCCAGGAGAGTCAAACATCTACTTTCTTGCTTATGTTCATATTCCAATTTGTGGTTTCTAGGTACTCATGAATTAGCACGGTATTTATAACAGTTGTATATGGTGACTGTGGTAGGCAGTCTTCTAAAATGGTCTCCAATGATCCCCATTTCATTTTTATGCCTTTGTGTTGTTATCACTTCCTCTTGAGTGTGGACTGGACCTCGTGGATTGTTTCTATCAAGTAGAATACAGCAAAAATGATAGGATGTCCCTTTCATGATTAGATTTTGAGAGACTATGACTTCCATCTTGCTGGCAGCCTCTCTCTATTGCCTTCTGGGTTCACATGCTTTGATGAAACAAGCTGCTATTGTTGGACAGGCCCATATAGCAAAGAACTGAGGGTGGCCTAGGACCAATAGCCAGTGAGGAACTTAGGCCTTCAGTCCAACAACCTTCAAAGAACTGAATCCTGTCAACAACCACTGAATAAACTTGGAAGCACATTCTTCCCCCAGTCATGCCTCTCAAAGACCTTGGCCAACACCTTGATTGCATCCACGTCAGAGACCACGATGCAGAGGACCCACCTAAGCCATGCCCAGATTCCTAACCCACAAAAATTGTGAGGTAATAAATATTGTTCTTAAAATTATATACATGTGGATCTAAACATAAAAATTCATGAAGTAGGTTACCAATTCTTTACATTAGCAACCAGACGGACAGTGAACATTAACACTGCAAACAGTTTTATCTTTATAAATATATTTAATAAGGTTTAAATAAATTTTCAAAATATTAAATAAAATTCAGTTTTACTTGAATAATTTTTATTTTTATTAATTAAAATATTTTTTGCCTTCAAGTTTTAATAAATGAAATTAACAATTTTAGAAGAAAAATAAGTTCTTGAAAATACTAAAATAATTTTTTAAATTTACATTTATTTTAATTTACAGCTTTGTAAAATTTATTCAAATCTTGTAAACTTATTCCTTTTTTTAATTCTTTAGGCTATTACATGATAGAATATAATTTATGTAAAAATATTGATTATAATAATGTTTATTTTGCTGAAATGAAGGCAAGAAAATTAATCCTATGGAATAAGCATGTGTTATGGTTGAATTGTGTCTCCCCCTAAAATTCATATGTTGAAATCCTAACCCCTAGTGCCTCAGAATGGTACCTTATTTGGAAATAGAGTAATTTCAGATATAATCAGTTAAGTTAAGGTGAGGCAATACTGGAGTAATGTGGGCTACTAATCCAATATGACTGGTGTCCTTATAAAAAGGAAATTTGGACACAGAGACATGCACACAGGGATAACTCCCTATGACATTTGGAATTATACTTTCCCAAGCCAAGGAACTACCAGAAACTAAAAGAGAAGCCTGGAACATATCATTTTCCAGTTCCTTCAGCGGCAGCATGGCCCTGTTGATGCTTTGATCATGGACTTCTTGCCTCCAGAATTGTGGGACAATAAATTTCTGTTGTTTAAGCCACTCAGTTTGTGGTACTTTGTTATGACAGCCCTGGCAAATTAATATAGCATGCAATAATTTACAGACTATATATGTCTTTCTTTTATTACTAATCCAAACATTGCCAATCCATCAACAGGATACACAAACATAGTAATAATTAATCTCAATCATCTTTGATATTTTGATGGCATTCAAGTGCCTAAAACCATAAGTTTAAGCCTATTTCCCAATTGTTATTATAAAGGTATATTTTGGCAAGCTAGGAAGATAGAATATCATAGTTTTAACTCTTACATTTAGGTCTTTGATCCATTTTGAGTTCCTTGGATGTATAGTATGAGGTAAGACTTCATTTTTTTACATGTGGATATCCAATTGTCCCAGCATCATTTGTTGAAAAGATTATTCTTTCCCCACAAAATTGCATTGGCATCCCTGTTGAAAGCAATTGCCCATAAATTATGGGTGTATTTCTGGACTTGCAAGTCTATTTTGTTGATATATATGTCTGTCCTTATGCCAGCACCACACTGTCTTGATTACTGTAGCTTTGCAATAGGTTTTGAAATGCGTAAATGCCAGTCCTCCAAATTTGTTCTTTTTCAAGACTGTTTTGGCTCTTCTGGGTCTCTTGCATTTCCATATGAAATTTAGGATAATCTTGTCAATTTCTTCCAAAAGAAAAAGCCAGCTAGAATTTTGATAGCGATTATATTGAATCTATAACTCAATTTCAGGAGCGTGGCCATCCTAACAATATTAAATCTTCCAATCCATGAACACAGATTATCTTCTGATTTATTTAAATCTTCTCTAATTTCTTTCAATGATTTTTGTAGTTTTTATATAGAAATTGTGTAGAAATCTGGGACTTCCTGTGTTAAAGCTATTCCTAAGAATTTTATTCTTTTTTTTTCTTTCTTTCTTTCTTTTCTTTTTTTTTTTTTTTTTTTTTTTTGTGGAGATGGAGTCTTACTATATTGCCCAGGCTGGTTTCAAACTGCTGGGCTCAAGCGATCCTCCCACCTTGGCATCCCAAAATTCTAGGATTACAGGCATGAGAAACCACACCTGGCCTATTTTATTCTTTTTGATGCTACTGTACATGGAACTGTTTTCTTAATTTTATTTTCAGATTATTCATTGCTAGTGTATAGAAAAATAATTGCTTTTTGTATATTGATCTTGTATCCTGCTACCTTAAGTACACTTATTTATTTACTCTAACAATTATTGTGGATTCCCTAGGATTTATTTTCTGTCTATATGATGTCATCAGCAAACAGATAGTTTTGCTTTTTTGTTTCCAGTCTGAATGTGTGTTATGTCTTTTTCTTACCTACTTGCCCTGGCTAGAACCTTAGTACAATGTTGAATAGAAGTGACAAGAACAATATCCATATCTTGTTCCTGGGGAAAACTTATTAACTGTTTGACTTGGGGCAAAATATCTAACTTCTGTGAGCTCAGTTTATTCATCTGAAAAATGAAAAATGAAAATAATAATAATACCTCCTTTATAAGGTTGGTGTGAAGATTACAAGAATCAATATAAGTAAAGTACATGGACCAGTGCTGGACATATTTTGTCTGCTCTTATTGTGTTCACTTTGCTAAACATCATATACCCTGTCATCATCATTCTTAGTGTAACAGCCAAGTCAGCTAAATTTCAAAGAATAATTCCTAAACCTGGGTATATGTGTTACAAATTGTAACTATTGTATTAAAGATATATTCCTTCACACAAAGTATAGCATGAAGGTTGGGCAGATTAAATTTATCCAGAAAGTTGGTCCCAGTATTATTTATGAGAGAATATTTGGCATAGAAACCGAATGAATTAAATAGAATTCAAGGAGTTGCCAGTAGATGGCTCTGTTAATTTGCTATTTTATTTTTAGTTCACATTTGTGCTTTTATATGTCAAGTCCCGCCATCAAAAAACCCATAAAGAATGGGGCAGAAGTGGCTCTCCAATTCATTTGCTTTCTTCTGGTAGAATTTACCACCTACAGTTATAAATGCACTTGCAGAGAAACCTTCTCAGTTGATAGCTGTTTTTCAAAAATGTTATTATTTTTTGTTTTTACTTAATAAAACATGAGGGAACATTTTTGAAATTGTCTTAAGTTGGAGCCTAGAATGTCAATTATTTTTATCCATCCTGATAGGTGAGTGAACATAATTTATTTTTTAAACTTTTCATGGACAACGAATATCCAATTTTTCTTGCTACCTCATTTTTTTGTAGTAACTTCATACTAAGCTAATTCTTCCCTCAGTTTTTCTCTGCATTATAAAGCCAAGTAATGACTTATACAAATCTCTCTTTTCTTTCTTTCTTTCTTTTTAAATTTAGAAACAGAGGTCTCACTCTGTTGCCCAGGTTGGCCTCGAACTCCTGGGCTCAAGCAATTCTCCCACCTCAGCCTCCCGAGTAGCTGGGACTACAGGCACAAGGCACCACTCCTGGTAAATCTATCATTTCCTCGGTGTATCAGTTCGTTGTTAAGGACCTTTCTGCTGCCACAGCTTTTTGCCTTTATTTTATTATATTGTCATTTATTGGCATTGATTACTTTTACTACTAGTTCCTCAAATGTTTGGTGAAGCTATACCTTACTCTCCAAGATATTTCTTAGTATGACAGATATATCCGGATATTCACCAGGTAAACCTTACAACCTATAGAGTTCAGATCCCTACCCACACTGTCTCTGCAAATTTCTAGAACTTATTTCCTCAGAATTATGTCTCTAAACTCCTAAATATGCCTGTGCATGTGGTTCCATCCTATCCTAGGCCAGTTCAGAGGGGAAGAACAGAGTTTTCACTGGTTTTACAAAAACCCTACTTGCACCCAAACACTTAATGACGATCTGCAGGGTCCCAGAGAGGGATCATAGGGCAAAGTGCTTGGTCTTTCATCATTTGGAACAGTTATTTGGTTTCACTTTTTGTTTT
Organism: Daubentonia madagascariensis; assembly: GCA_023783475.1. NCBI lineage: Eukaryota > Metazoa > Chordata > Mammalia > Primates > Daubentoniidae > Daubentonia > Daubentonia madagascariensis. The sequence goes on from JAKFHU010000913.1 coordinate 51,130,149, forward strand.
CTCCTCTTTGTTTCTCTCCATTTCATCCCTATATCTCTGGAATTAAAAAACAAACTCAACCATATTCTCCACAGAATAGTTCTGCCAAGAGTCAGACCTCAAGGTCCTCAGACTCCTCAACTGATCCCATGGGTAACTAAAGCTGGATGGCTCTTCAGATACGTCCTGAATAGAAGAGACCAGGCCTTTGATCAGTCTTTGGATGCAAGCTGTCCCCAGGGAAAAGGCATAAACTTCAATGAGGCACCTGCCTTTATCTAAGGGCAATTCTCAGACAGAGACTCAACTTTGAGCCATCAGCAGCCAACACGCCTGAAAGCTGGGGAAAACCAGTGTTTTGCTCCTAAAAGTGGCACCTGGGTGGTACACCATGGAATACACTTCAGAGTCCAACTTCATAAGAAAAGAATGAAACCCAAACTGCAAGAAATAAAAAGGTAGGGAGACCCAACAACATTATTTTAGTCCCTCAGCACATCTCTATCCCTGGAATTCCTAGTATGTGAGCCAACAGGTTCCATTTTCTGCTTAGGCTGTTGCAATTAGGTTTCTGTCACTTGCAAGCAAAAGTCTCCTGATTAACAAACCTTCATGTTTGAAGAAAGCAATAATCACTATTTTCTACTTCCAGTACTTATCACAATGTTAATATTATAACTTATTTGTTTACACATCTATCTCTCTTACTAGACTGTAAATTCCTTACAGGATCATATTTTATTCATCCTATCTCTAGCATCTACAGCAGTGTATAAATAAAGGAGATTGTGAATAAATATTTGTTAAAATAATAAATAAGAAAATACCAAAATGATAGACAATGCATGGGCATAGATGCAGATGCACTCTAGAGCACATTAAGTAAGGAAAGTGTGCCAAAAATTGACTTGAAAAGTACAGTATTTGGAGTCTCAGAGTTCACGTTACCTCTCTTCGCCCTATCTAAATTTGAGTTTAACCCAAGAAACTCATATTCTTTAACATCAGATAGCTTTAAGTTGACATTTAAGCTAGGTTTGGTGGAATGCTCATTCCCTCTTAAAATATACTTTTTGCTTTCACTTTAATTCTGAGCTCCATGTCCATTCTTGGTCTATTGATTCATTTGGTCCCAGACCCTGTGTTGGACTCTGAGAATATAGCTGTGAGTATAATAGAAAACCCTGCCCCCAGGGAGTATATATTCCTCAAAAGGAAGGCAGATTTTAAAAAAATAATTACAAATACAAGGTATTATATTATAATACCTTTTATATTACAAAAGGTAATTATGAGAGTGTATGGCAGGGAAGGATAACCTAAATTCTGAGATTAGGGAAATTGCCCCTAAGAAAGTGACATTTGAACCAAAGGAAGAATAAAAGTTAGCTCCATAAAGTAAAAAGAAAACAATATAAAGTAAAAGAAATAGCAGGGCAAGAGTCTGAAGTGGCAGGCAAACGGCAGGTTTAGGAAAGGCCCTAGAAGCTCTTGTAGCCATCTTGTCACCATGAAAGGAGTCAGCACAATAGGACATGTTAAGTTGTTTGGACTTGACTTTAAGGGCACAAGGGAATCTTTGTAAGGTTTGAAGTTGAGAATAAGATGTTGATCGAGTGTTTATTAAGTGCCACGCCTTATTCTAACTGCTTACTTGCTAACGTGACAGGTACTGTTTCTTCTAAGTACTTTACATGTGTCATTATCTTCATGACATTATATGGTAGTTCTCTGGGATCATCATTTTTCAGTCTAACAACTTGCTATCTGTGTCTCTCAGAAGTGACATGACTGGTTTTGAAGTCAGAATGGAAAATGGATTGAAAGAGAGTATAGTGGGATCATTTGTTTATAAATTATAGAAAACCTAACCGAAAATGGCTTAGACAATTGAGGAGTTTGGCTTATATAGCTATAAGTTCAGAGGTAAGATGAACTCTGGCATGATTCCTTTCCATTTCTCTTATTTGGCTTCTGTATTGTCTACCCAATCTAGTGGTTGGCCCCCATCCTGATCCCAAGATGGCTGTAGCAGTTTCCATATTTCTTTGCTCATGTCCAGCAGGAAGAAAGGATGCCTCTCTTGGAGAGAGAAACTCTCTTTCCAGAAGCCCCCAACAAACATTTACTATGTCTCATTGGCCCACTGGTATGGTGAAGGGAATAGATGAATTCAAACTCAGTAGGAATTCAATAGGAATGTATTAAGTAGCTAAGCAGAATCCACTCCTGGAACTGAGGGTGAGTTTAAATCCCACCCAAATCAGATGGTTGAGAACGGGAGAGGGGTGTTTCCCAAAAGGAAATTTTGGGTACTGCTACCAAGAAAGAGCAAAGATGGACAGTGGGCAGCAAACACAAGCATCTATTATAGAGAGCAGGACTTGAGTCAGGGAGCCAGTTAGAAGACTTTTGCAGTAATCCAAGTGAAAGATGAGACTGGCCTGAACAAGGAGAGTTATAAGTGGCTCCTTTACCCTTTATAGTTCTCTCTTGTTCTTCTTGACCCTTATATGTTTAATTCTATAACGTACTGCTTGTTTGACCATATTCATTCAAATGTTAAGGTTATTTCTACCTCAGCTTCTTTATGCACTACACTAGGCAAACATCTGACTCTTAATACTAACTATTAGGGTTGAAGTTTGAAATTATTTCAAAGCAGTTTTTGAAAGTGTCAAAAATTAGTATACCCAGAACTGTAGACACAAATTGGAATAGCTGCTCAGCTGATGATTCCCCTGTGGATCTATCTGGTAAGAGATTCCAGATCCATGGCCACAAAAGTAGGCACATGATTCACTGAGGCTAGGTCAATTTAAGTTCCTCACTACCCTAGCCACAATGATTCATCCAAGTGGTGGGCTTATGATTCCTTTCTAGAAATTTTTCAAATTTAAGCAGAGGAAAAGAAATTCACTTCCTTCCAAAATGACTAAGCTTGAAAATGAGTAAGCTTGAAAGAATGCAATTCCAAGTTGCTTTAGCTGTGTACTCTTCATGAATTCAGCTCATCTATAGAAGGAAAAATTGACGCCAGTGTGCAGAAAGATACAGAGACACAAGATACGAAAAGAGGAGAGGGATGAGGGACAGAGAGAGAGAGAAACAAAAATCCTGAAATCTGGTAGCATTTATATCCCTGGGTCCTGCTGTCCCTAGAGCTAGCTTCTGACCTTTCTGCAGTTTGGTCATGTGCTCCACAAAAGCAGGGATCCCAAGTGCCTGACACATAATAGGCAATCCAAAAATAATAGTTGAGATAGAGACTTCACTTTGGACCAAGATGGAGTGACAAGGGCTAGATTTACTTCCCAAGTGAAACAATTTAAAAACCAGACATTCATTAAAAAACAGATAAAATATGTGACACATGGTTTTCAGACATTGAACATCAGGAGGTGCAGGACAAAGATCCCTAGAGAGAGGGATTGCCCCACTTTCCTGCCTAGAGAGAGTTTCCATACTATATTGCAAAGAGGGGGAACCCAGGTGGAGCCTCATGGTCTTTGTGAGTGGAGGAGATAGAGCTGGGGGTCTGGGGAGGCCAAGGCAGCCAGAGTTCTCAGGGAAGCATACCAGAGAGGAGACTGCTGCCTAGGTGGAGTGCTCCTGGGATCTGTAGAGAGTCCCCCTTTATTGTTTAGCTGAGTATTTATCAGGGTGTGTATATGAAGAATGAGCTTAGGTGAGAGCTCTTAAAAAAACCCAGATTTCGCTATAGTTTTCTTTGAGCAGACCTGTGTTCCAATTTGAGAAATAAATGTACACATAGTTTCCAATGAACAAAAACTCTAAGAGTTAAAAAAAATATTGAACAAATGTGAGTCAATAAATTCTCCCTTTTTCCTTAAGCCAGTTCCAGTTGGGTTTTTGTCACTTGAAACCAAAGAATCTTAACCAATACACCTTACAATTCCACTTCTCAGAGTTTATCTTCAGGAACTAAGAAAAGATTCCAAAGATTTTGGTTATAAGAATGTTTATCATTTTAATGTTTATAAATGTCAAAAATCAACAACCTCCAAAAATTTTATGCAAATCATGGTAAATTCATCTAATAAAATACTATGTAGTAACTAAACTGACATTTCAGTGTCTTACTTTTTGACACAGAAATGAGTTCATGATATTTACTTGGCAGGGGAGGTAACATGATCATGAAGGCGGTTTTCCTAGGGCAGGGCTTATCCATTGCACTCCCGATGTGCTGACCCCTACAATTTCCCCAAATATGGGAAACTCGACTGCATAATTTTTGGTAGTAGGGCATTGCATTCACACTCTCCCCTGGTATTTTCAAAATATTTTTTTAATTAAAAAAAATTTTTAAAGAAATATGTTCATGATATATTCATGAATTTTAAAAACCAGGTCACAAAACAGAATATGTAGTTTTTCATTGTACATATGTATTATGCATACGAAGTCTGGAAGGCTGTATCTCAAAATTTTAATAATTTTTCTCTCTGATAGAATTACAGGTGTTTTTTATTCTTTTTTCTTTTAACTTATCTGTATTTTCTACTATTCTACACAAATTTGTTTCATCTCTTTTTTTTTAAATGCCTGTCTCCTTAGTTGACCTCTGAGTTTCTAGGTGTTTTTATTTTGTTTTTTATCTGAAGTTTACCACTGGCTTCCAGTATATTTGTGAAGCAGGGAAGACTGACATACTTTTAGCCATTTGAATAATTAATTCCTTTCCTAATCAGATTACAGACTTTTCCTATTTTCCTGAATCCCCTTCCAGATCTCTAATCATTGCAGTTTTACTACCTAAGATAATTCCATACACTGTATACATACTATAGGCACAATAATAAGTAAATGCTTATTCTATCACTAATATCCTAAGAGATGCTATATAGTTGAAGAGGTATGTATGTTCACTAAAATGGGGCCAAAGAGGTTTTAAACTTTTACCAAAATACATTGAAGCAGCTCAATTATTGAAGCTTAGAAATGTTTCCCAGTGTCTGGCTGACCTAATGCGTTGGCAAATATTGAAAGTGACCTATGTCCCTAGGGGGACACATGTTACTCCTAACAATTCGGTGTCCCAGATTTTCCAAAAAAGGCCTGATTTTTTTCTTTCTTTGTTTTTCCATAACAAAGGTCATTCCTTTATTGGATTTTGACTTTCACGTTTCTGGAAGATTTTTCCTTCTAATGAATTCATGTATTTAAATGAAAGATCTTTTGCTAGATTACAAATCTCAATTTTTAGTTTAGAAAAGATGATCACCAAAGCATCAGGGTAGAAACAATTAATCTTCAAGCAGGGTAATGTGGTATTGGTGGTTACAGCAGGATCAGAAAGAGATATGAGTGTTGTAGATATTAAAAATCTAACTGAGGCTGAAACTTTGGTAACCGTAAGAAACTACCATCTTGAATTCCCAATTAGCACAGTGACTACTACTGACCCCGTACTCTAGTCCCATATATAAAACTAATTAGTGTATAAAAGACGCCGAATCAGTCAATACCTTGTTGCTTTCATATCCTTAGTTCTCCAGTGGAATTTTAAAAAATGATCTTGGAGCCTTGCTGGGTTGTTTTGAGGATTAAATAAAATACTGAATACACAAGTGATTTGAAAAGCACTTGCTTGTTTTTGCCAAGGAGCCCAGTCCTTTGTTAAAACAAAATCTTACTACGGGAGTTAAAAAACAAAACCCAGAAAAGTTAAGCTGTTCTGGTTGAAGAGAACATGAAAAGCAGAAGCCCTTTACACAAATTTGATGTTATTCTTGCTTTTCCCCATGTTTATTAGAGAAAAATTACAACAAGAAAAAAGAGTAAAATCACTAACAATTCTACCACATAGAGAACTGTTAGTGGAATGTATTTTTCCAGACCCTAAAGAATGTCTTCAAACAAATTTGATCAGCACAATGAAATCTCTTTCCCATCTTACCATGGGGCTGGGAGAGGTGAGATTCTGGGCCAAGGGTCAAAGAGAAGAAGGCAAATTTTGTCATCAAATCCAGGAGGCAATGAAACCTACGGCCAGAAAGAGGAGACAAAGGCCAGAAGCTGCTGGATGAGTCTGAGGAGCCAAATTAGAGCAAACTAGAGAGTCCTGGGTGATAGAAGCAGGACAGGAGCTCCTTTAGCTTGTTTTTTATTGCCCAGCAGCTGTAAGCACTTGGTTCAATCAGAGTGGTTTAAAAAGTCAAGATTATTAAGATAATTAAACTTGGAATGTGGCCATTTTGTTAAACTTATAAGACTGCAGTTCTGAATTTTTGGTTGAAAAGTTTTGGCTGCTGTAAAAATGTTATTTTGAATATACTTTGAGTTGTAAGATCAAAAGAAAGATAATTTTTGTGGGTTTTTTTTCATTTAATTGAAATGATTTTCAAGTTTCTGCAAATATGGTAATTGTAAATTTAAAGCGTTAAGCATTTATTAGTGAATAACATATATTCCCATTGTAAAAAATATAAGAAGTGTGTGAAGTTGAAATAAATGCTTTAAAGTTTGAAAAAAAGAGAGAGAGTAAAGACTAGGCTATTTTCTGATAACTCCCTACCTCTCCTTTCTTATAACTCCAGGGCAAGACAAGGAATGTGACTTGCAAGAAATATATTAAGGCCTAAATAAATAGAGGTTTTTCTACACCAGTTATTTAAAAACATTGCAATTATTATTTTCCCTCTCTTTATCAAATCTATAAAGATATGTTAAAATATTCAAACCAGATATGATTCTGATTGTCAAAAACATTTGTCTAGAAACTTTCAACCTATGCATGCAAAGGCTCAAAACCTTTCTGAAACATTTGATTATTGTTTTATATCTTCCACTAACCCCTTCCACATGCTTAGCCATTCTTTATGAAGTCTTTCCTGACCCCTCTAGGCTGGGCTCAGTGTCCCTCCTATGTGTCCTCAGCACCCTTATTTATATATATCATATATATATATAATTTCTACCTACCACCTTTGTGTTAAAATTATCCACTTATAGCCTGTCTTTTTGACCATACTGTAAGCTTCTATAAGGAAACCCTCCACAAACCCCAGATGAGATTGGGTTCCCCTATTATAAGTGTCCACAATTCCCTAAGGTTTTCCTTTATAATACTTATGAGTGTGATTATATTTGTAGCAGGAATGGCAATTACCGCTCTCCAGTCTTACATAACCATTAAGGCTGAGGCTTTCCTTTACATACCACCAGTTCCCTCACAGCAGTCCTTTTATTTTCAAAAGATTGTTTGGGGGATGGGGAGAAAGAATGCTGCTTTATTTAAAACAATAGATTATATTTTTATGGAGTTTTAAAAGTCATATAATTCTATAAGGCTTATCATGATAAAAGCAATATACTGTTCCTCCTTTTCTACCCCAAATCCCCACTACTCAAAGGCAACATTTTTTTCGTGGTATTAGGTGTTTCTTCTGGTACTTGCCTCAGTCTTCCTGAACAACATTCTTGTGTTGACGCTATTTGGAGATTGCTTGGTGTCATATCTTGGCTTCCTACTATAGAGAATGAAGATTAAACTCTCTTACAACTCTCCCCACTCCACACCCCATCTCACACACCTTCACATACATTCTTTTCCTCCTCCATTTCTTCCTATATGACTACATTAGTCTATAACTTTTGGTTAACTGAACATGACCATGCACTGTACAGTGATTACATTTCCTTTCTTGTATAATTTTTTATTTTCCTGGAATTAATAATTATCTCTCTTTATTGTTTGCTTAGTTTTCTATGTACCTATAACAAATTCATCCCTAAACATTCCTCCAGAATTATGAATTTCCTTTTATAATCTTCAAATACATCATGTTGTTTCTTATTTTTATTAGTTTTGTGGCAACACTGGAATTCTGAAGACATTGTTCCATTGTCTTCTTACATGAAACATTGCTGTTGAAGAGTTAATTCCCTTCTAATTCTAGCTCTTTGTGGCCTCTTTTTTCTCTTTGGAAATGTTTAGGAACTTCTTTTTGTCCCTAGTAAATAAAATTTCCCATGAGGCACGTTGGTGTGGGTCTTTTTTAATCTACTGTACTGAGCATTTAGTGGGCTCTTACTCTAGAAAGTCATATGTTACAGTTGTGAAAAATTTTCCTGAACTTTATAATCGCCTTCTATTTTCTCTATTCTTTCTCTCTAAAACTCTTATTATTTTGATACTGAACTAAGTCTTTAATTTTCTTATCTTTACACTTTCCATCTCTTTTTCATTTTTATTATCTTTTGGTTCTACTTTCTCAGAGATTTCCTCCAATTTTACTTTCTAATTCCTCCAATTCCTGAGGCTTTGGGGGGATTTCACAGACTGAATCAGTTTGTTATCACCTTCCCTCTCTGCAAGTTTAGATTTGCACTTTCTCTAGATTGGAATATTTTTTCTCAATTATTCATCTGCTTCCATGTTCAAATTTTGTTATGTTGTCTCTTCTCCCGTACTCTTGGGCCCTTTCGGTTTATGCCTATTTTTTAGGTCCCTTTACTAGGATTTCAGGAGGAACCAGTGGTGAGTGCACGTGTTTAAACTGCCATGTAAAATCAGGGCCTTTGTTTCTTGCTATTTTCATCCTTACTGTAACAGTCATTCTTCTTCTCAAGGCAGCATGAATACCTCTGAGTTACAGGCAAAAGATTGAGTACAAGAAAGTACAGAAAAGAAAAAGTACAAATATTAATATTTCAAGATATTATAACATTTTCAACAATGCCATAGCCCAGGGGTGGGGAACCTTTTCATGTTAGAAGGCTGCCTTAATTTAGCTGTAATCAAATAAGGCTGTATTCAAGAAACTGCAATTAGATATACTTAAAAATGTACATTATTTTGTAAAAATCTAACGACTATGTACTTAATAATTTCAAAAAATGAAAACTATTTGTTAATTTTAAAGTTAAGTAACCTTTTAATGACTTTGTTGTGTCTGCTTTTTGTTGGAAAGCATTTGAATATTTGGTTGCAGCATGGAGCTCCACAGTTTCAGGTGATCCTGTAGATGGGTATCAGTCATTTGTGACCTTAAGGGCATCTTGATTTGGGTTAGGTAGGAGAATGTAGATTCCCAGAAATAAGTGGTTGAAAAGCAAGAAAGCATTTTTTGGGCATGTTGCTGAAGGCGTGGGTATTCTACTGCACTTTTCCATATTTCAATTGGAATCAAACGATAGCATCAAACAATGACTTTAAAATGTCATCTCCTGAGAGCTCAATCAATTCCATGTGTAGTTCTTTAGATGCCTTGGTGATATCAACTAGGTAAGGCTGAAATGCTAATTTAAGTGTGATGTCATGAATCTCAAAGTCAGTGAAACTTTCATTGTACTCTCCAATTAATAGGTCTATGATGGCTGCGTAGTATTCTTCAAATGATTCACGTATATCATCCTGCTCATCAATGACTTTTGCTAACTGGGGAAAATGTTCATCCAAAATTTCCTTTTGAAGAAGTGTTTTGAAAAAAGATAGCTTTTTTCCCAAATGCTTGGATTTTTTGCCACATATCATATATAGATTTAGTTTTACCTTGCAAAGAAATGTGCAAGTCATTTTGATTCGACATGATATCACACAAAGGCTGCATTCCTATGGAAATCTTCTTCCAATAATTCACATTGCTGACTCTGTTCTTCATAAAATTTAGCTACCTGTTCTCACAGAGATAAAATTTTGGCTAAAAATTTGGCTAGTCCCTGTGATAGCCAACGCACTTTAGAATAACATGGCAAATCCACATTGAATACCTCATCATTCAACTTTAGCATGTTATGAAACTGACGATGCCCTGTTGCATTTGCACAAATATAGTTAACAATACTTATAATGTGTTACGAAGTGTCACTTGAAATAGTAGCTTTAGCATAAAGATTTTGCTGATGCAAGATACAATGAAAAGAAATGAGAGCATCTGGATCTGTTAATACTTTTTTTTATCTGTGCAATAAACCCTTCATGTTTTCCTATCATGGAAGGTGCACTGTCGGTACACACATTCACTGAATTCACCAAATTCAGTCCAATTTCACAACATTTATCTTGAAAGTTGTTGAAAATATTTATTCCCTGTGTTCTGTTCACAAGAGTGCCCAAAACAAGTAACTCTTCGTAGCAAAGAAAATCTTCTGTTATGACACAAATGAAGTACAAAATCTGTGCTGAGTCAGTAGTATCAGTTGATTCATCCAAAGCGATTGAATAATATATATTTTCCTTTTGAAGTACTGCATGAAGTTGTTCTGTTAAGTTGAAGGCTCATTCATGCTGCTGATCAGTTATGGTCCTCCTTGAAAGAGGCAGTTGTTTGTACTTTGAAACATTATCAGAGTCTAAGCATCCTACAACTCCGACAACGCATTCCTTCACAATTTCTACATCACTGAATGGCTTCCCTTTTTCCCCAAGTATATAAGCTAGTTTATAAGTTGCTTCAGTGGCATTATTTCCAGGTCTTATTGCTGCTTGAAAGAATTTTCTTTGCTTTTCGTCTTTTAATTTCTGCAGCACAACCTTTCCACACCTCTCCCTCTAATTTAAAATATTGGTGGTCCTTATGAGTGTTATAATGCTGATGAGAATTGAATTTCTTTAATGTTGATATTGCAGTATCACAAAGCAAGCAAATCATCTTATCTTTAGCAGAAACAAGATAATATTGCAATTCCCAATCTTCATTAAAAAATCTGTTTTCTTCCTTCAGTGTTCCCTTGGTCTTTTTTGACATGATGGGTTGTTAAGCAGACAGAATTAAAAAATACTGTTGAGCTGTGCAACTATTCATAAATTCTGCTTCAAACAGAAACACAGTGCACCCTTGTCAAAAGCTGATAAGAGACTGGTGTACTCAACCACCATAAACTCTCACCAACCAGCCTCCTGCGGTAGGGGCGCCAGTAGGGGCGCCAGTCGGGGCGCCAGTCAGGCGGGGGAAGTTAGAACTAAAACATGAGCATAGCAGCTGTCAATTTAGCCCTTATGGCTTACTGATGTTCTAATTGTGCTGGTCAATCTGGGAAGATTATTTTGTTGAAACTTATTATATTCTTTGGTATTTTAAATATGTTCATTTTGAAAATAAGATAAAAATATAAAAGATGAACAAAAGTGTATTAATGAAAATAAAGGATTTGTTCTGTAAAATTTGGATTCAGTCAAAAGGTTGCACTTAAGGACCTAGAAGGCCACATGTGGTCTTATGGCCGCAGGTTCCTCACTCCTGCCATAGCCAGATCATCCTGGCTCACATGAATAGATAGCTTTATTTTTAGGAGTTTTGTGAGCCAGTTATTAAACAACCATTTTTAAAAATTAAATTAAATAAACATGATATTTATGACAACTTATAATGAAACAAATTATATTAAAAACAAAGGTAATAAGTACTCAAAACTCATCACTTCCTAATCTAGTAAATTTGACTATTATCTATCTTCTTGAGTTTATTTACATCTATCATATTTGTATGGTGGAATTATTATATAATGGTGTGCCATATCTCTCTTCCCAACTCCATATTCAGAGAAATCATACTAATAGCTTAAAAGAAATCACCATAACAATCAGAAAACACTACAAAAAAAAGATTGATATTTTTCTTTTCATTGTCTAGACTTAAGAAAGTGATGAAGAAAAATGTTAATAATGCAAATTAAACTTAAAGGTAAATTGAGTCTGTAGTAGCACAAAAAATTAATTTTTCTGGTATTGAAAAACTATCTCATTCAGTGAAGAAATCACTCAGTTATTGACAAACAAGTGAAGTTCTGATATTCCTTTTTTTTTATTTTCATTTTACTCTTTAACTTAAATTAAAATATCAACCAACATTCAGATCAGAACTATATTCATTTGTCAATTGCAACCAAGGGTTAGCCATGGATACAAGAGTTTGGCAAAAATTAATGGTATCATTCTGTAGGAATCAATTGGCTATGATGATTTCACAATAAAGAGTATTATATACATTATTATCTGAAAACTGTGTGCTATACATCCTTTATGTTAGTAAAATTTAGTACACATATACACACATATCTCCTTATGAATTTTTTTTTTAGAGAGCTGCTTGTTAAATACTTATCAATGCAACACTGCCTATAACCTCCTTTATACTATAAATTCCATGAGGATAGTAACTGTTTCTGTTTGATTCCCCAAGATTCACACAGTTTCTATTACCTAGTAGGCACTCCATAAATATTTATTGAATGAGTGAATGAAAGCTCAGGGTTCTTGCCTTCTTCATTTTTATATCCACAAACAAGTTACAGATTAAATCTTGAAAAAAAATGTTTGCTAACCTGAACTGAACTTGAGTCATAGCCTCCTAATTCTGAAAACAATCCCATGACAATCAAACACACATCAAGAAAAAAAGTGAGATGATTTATTTTTTCAGGCACAAGGCAGACAGTCACATGCTTATTTTCACGGTTGCTTTGTTAAGTCACTTTTTGCATTAAGTCCAGGGAGAAAGCCAGATCTCCTCCTTCCTAAAATAGTGCCCTATTCATTAGATTTTCTATTTCTCAGGGGCACAAGCATTTTCTGACACTAATGTTGGACAGGAAAGCTGGTTACTTGCTTCGTAGCTACAAGATTTTTAGTTAAGATAAATGATAAAAAACATTCAGGCAGAATCACATTAGGAAGAATCAGATAATGATGAGCACACACTATGTTTGCTACATAACTCAGATTTTAATCCGATAGCTTGGTTTCTCTCAACAACTCTCTAAGGTAGGAATTATCCTTACATTACAAATGAAGATACTGAGGTTTAGAAAAGTTTGTGAATTTGCTTGAAGCATACAACTACTCATTAGCAATATTGGGATTCAAGATAGCCCTGTCTTAAGAAAAATTCCAGTATATTTTGAAATAAAATAAAAAGGAAACAAATCAATCTATTTTGCTGAGAGGTAGGGAGGGAGCCTGACTCATACTTCCTGAGCAAATTCCCATTGCACAAAACAAGGAGGTTTACAAAACTTCTTGCAGGGTCACTGAAACCTTCCAAGCAACTGAATTGGAATTAAAGTTGGCAAAGGTTACTAAATGCCACCAGTGTTAGACAATTGAGGGTTACTGCAGAAGAACAGAATTGAAAAAAAAAAAAAAAAAAAAACCAAATTGTTGGAAAGCACCTACAGTGAGAGTCACACAGGATTCAAAAATCTAAGAAAAGCTTCTTGGCATTTGTGCTGCCCCAGCTGGAGTTGAAAGAATTGTTTCTATTCTTTCCTGTATGCTGGGGGAGGAAGTAGTTGGGTTGTCTTTCTTGGCTTTTGAGTGGGAGGAATAATCCAGCATTATCAGAGAAAATGGCAAAAGAAAAAAGGGGGAATTTTTCTTTTTCCAAACTGCTGTAAAACTAAATTCATATCTCTGTGAAAGAACCTGGATTTGGTCTAGAAGATAATTCAGAATGTTGTCCAGGGCATTTCAAAGGAAAAGAATAAAAGAGCATCAGAAACTATAACAGGCAAGACCACAGTGGCAAATAGTGTAGATTTTTTTTTAAAGCTGTGAAATATAAATGCCTACATTTGGATACATTTTAATATATCTCCTTTATGGTACCTTTAAGTCCTTCCACAATATGGTTTGTACCCAATCCTCTCCTTACTTCAAGCTTATTTGGGTACTATATCCTATACCCTAACTGAGCCCAGAACCAGGGGCATGACATGAGGGTTCCACCTGCATCCAAACTTTAAGTAGATCAGGACTTCCAAATCTTAGTATTCTTGCCATTTTATTTCTTAAAAAGAAAACCAGAACTTAGAGCTCAGAGGAATCTTTTTTGCTTTTTGCTTTTATTGAGGAAATGGAATCTTTCATAATACTTAAAACTTTGTGTGATTTCATCTTGCGGTGGTTGACTGTGTGGCTAGTAACCTAAATGACAAATTAAATGACTTCTAGTTGCTATAGAATCAACCCAAAAATGAGAGATTGTTTTTTTCCTCCTTTTCTTGGGATAGGGTAGCTGGGTGTTCTCTTTAGTAAGGTCTAGGCTTCCTTACCTTAGTTAAGAGAATGTTGCTTTTGAAATCTAGGTTGTTGGAGACTTGCTGGATTTACCTAAAGGGGGAGAGCACCTGGTGTTAAGCAAGAAGGGGCTGAAGTAGAGAAATATTTCCAGAGTAGGGAGAAGGGCAGTGGTAGGTCCTCCAGCTGTAAGGATCTATACTCTGCTTCCTCACAGTGGTTTATATCAGGAATTTTGATGGGTAGGGTGTTGTGTATACCTGGGGACTGAGCCTAAGCCATAGCCCTCCCTCTGGAGAGAAGGTCTCAGATGCCAAATCAGGCACAGAGGGAGTAGATGTTGTCTTCAGCAGAGGCAGCCTATATAGACTATCTAGACTGGACAATGTGCATTTCACCAGCAAAACAATGGATTGAGGACTCACTACACACTCTTCTCCACATAGGTATTCCTGAATTACATAAGGCATAAGGCTCTTTTATGAGGGGTTCTTTTATCTAAAAATAACTGATTAAGTCACCAACTCCATTAGGCTCGAAGGATTTAATTTAATCTGGAAAAGTAATGAAATGTGATATTTCTACACTTTAGTTGTATTAGTTATCTATTGCTGTGTAACTCACTCATTTATTAAAGGCTTAAAACCTTACTCATTTATTATCCCATATAGTGAATCTAAATCATAAATTCCTCTGAATCATGTATCTGGGCATGGCTTCACTCAGTCCTCTGTTTCGGGTCTTTCACAAGGCTGCAATCAGATGTCAGCCAGGGTTGGAGTCTCATCTGAGATTTGACTGGGGAGGGATCTTCATTCAAGCTCACCTGGCTGTTGGCAGCATTACTTCCTTGCAGGTTGTTGGACTGAGGGCCTCAGTCCTTCTACTGTTGAGAGGAAGGTGCCCTCAATTCCTTGCCCTATGGGCCTTTCCATATGGTGACTTGCTTCATCAAAGCCATTAAGTGAGAGAGTCAAGATCAAAGTTACAGTCTTACGTTATGTAGTCATGCAAGTGACATTCATTTCATCATCTCTGCCATATTCTATTAGTTACAAGAAAGTCACAGGTCCTCACCCACACTCAAGGGGTGCAGCTTATACAAAGTCATGAATAACAACAGGAGGTGAGGATAATTTAGGGCCATCTTTATGTCTAAACCACAAGTTATATAATAATTTTATACCTGCTAATGCTAAGAAGTTCATGGAAAAAATTATAACTTAAACATAATAATTTGCATTTACCCAATGTTTCTCTTATTAGTATTCTTTTTTTTCTTAGTTTTCTTTTTCTTCTTTTGCTTATAATGTACTACTTTATTGTACATGCCTTTTAAAACCGTCCTTAAATCTTTCATGGAAAGAGGTGGATATAAATAAATATACTTAACATACTTAATATAAAAGTAACTATTCTATTAAAATGGGGAAGATAGGTCCTAAAATTTATAATATGTAATGTTTACTAAAATGAAAAAACAAATTTCCATTAAACAGTTATGAGAAGCTTTTCTGTAATTTTCAACTTCCTTCATAGTAAGAGAAATGCAAATTAAAACTCCCTGACATACAGCTTATTATATATCAGATTACCAAAAAATTGAAAGCTCAGTTTGCAAGGCACCAATTATCCAAGGACAGAGCTGGAGTGATAGAGTTGCTATTTTTATACAGAGTGGTCAATATGGCTTTTCTGAGGAGACGTTTTTGCAGAAACCCAAAGAAGTGAGAGAGTGAGCCTTCAAATATCTAAAGAAGAGGTGTTCCAGAAAAATGCAAGTGCAAAAGCCCAGAAATAGAAACAAGTTTGCAAAGTTTAAGGAACAGGAAGAAGGCCAGTGTGGCTGAAGTACAGTGAGCAAGGAGGAAAATGGTGGGAAATGACGTTGGAGAGGCAGCCAGGGGTCAGATTGTGTAGGGCTCTGTAAACAATGGTAAAAACCATTTTATTCTAACTGTGAGCCAAGGCAATTTGTGGTTTGAGAGCAGGAAAGAGATATGATAGGATTTAAGTTTTAAAAGTATTACTGTTGTTGCTACAGAGAGTGAAGGAGGGGGAGGGATTCGCTGGAGTAGAAGCATGGAAACCGATGAGAAGATCTGTATGACTACTAAGCACGTCAAACAGAACTCTTGATTTCCAAGCCCACTCTCTGTCCTTAACCCACCATTTCCCATTCTTTCCCATCTCAGTAATATTACCACCATCCTCCAAGTTGACCACATCCTTTCCCATACCTCCCACATCTTTGACAAGTAAAGTCCTTTTGACTTTACCTAAAGAATGCCAGAACCCATCCGCTCTTCCCCACTGCCACTCTCTTCATCCAAGGTATTTTAATCTCACGTTTGGACAGCCATATCCTCTCTGCCTCTACCTCCAACCCCTACAATCCATTCTCCACGTGGAATCCTATTTTATATTTTATTTTGGAAATATAAATCAGGTCATGACACTTATCAGCTGAAACCTTAAGGGTTTCTTTTAGCATTTAGAATAACATTGACATTCCCCGCATCAGTCCTATAAAGCCTTACATGGTCAAGACGCATTTCATGGGGGCCCTCAAACTCATTTTACACTTGTGGTAGGCAGAATTTTGGCCCTCCATGATCTCTACCCCCATGATTATGTTATGGTACATGGCAAAAGAAATATTATCTGAGCCCTTAAAAATAGAAGCAGAAGGAGAAGTCAGAGAAATTCAAAACACACAAAAGGTTTGACCCACTTTGCTGGCTTGAAGATGGAGGAAGAGGGCCACAGGCTAAGGAACGTAGGCAGCCTCTAAAAGCTGAGAACACCCGCAGCTGACAGCCAGCAAGGTAATGGAGACTCCAGTCCTACAACAGCAAAGAACTGAATTCTGCCAATAACCTGAATGATCCCGAAAGTATTAATAGAGTCTCCCCCAGAGCCCCCGTAAGAGCCCAGCCTGGCCAACGCCTGGATTTCAGCCTTGTGAGACCCTAAGCAGAAAGCTCAGCAAAGCCCACCTAGACTTCTGACCTACAGAACTGTGAGCTAATAAGTGGGTGTTGTTTTAGGTTTGTTGTAATTGGTCATGCAGAGGTACAAAATAATTACAATTCAACTTTCTCTCTTGCTCACTTATGTTTTTATCACACAGTTCTCATTTCTCTTCTTCAGATATGCTAAGTGTCTTTCTGCCTTGGGATCTTTGCATTTAGATTGTCCTCTTCCTGAAATACTCTAATCATTACTGGCTTCTTCTCATCCTTTGGGTGACAGCTTAAATGGCATATCCTCAGGGAATCCTTCACTGACTACCCTATCTTAAGTAGCACTCTCCCAATTTCTGGCCATATCTCCCTACTTTTTTCTTCATAGTATTAGTAGATAGCTCTTATTATGCACTTACTATGTGGCGTACACATTTCTAAGCACTTTACATGGATTCATCCATTTAATCTTCACAATAACTCCCCTTTACAGATGAGGAAATGGAGGCACAGAGATTGAGTAACTTGGAATGATCACACAGCTAGTAAATAGCAGAACCAAGATTTGAACCCCAGGCAGTCTAATTCCAGAGTTCACACACGGAAAACTATATATCCTCTGCAGTATTTATCACAATCTAAAATCATCTTGTGTTTTATTTACTTATTTATTGTCTTTATCTCCCTCCACACTCCTGACTAACACGCAATCTTCTTGAAGGTAGGGATCTTATTTGTCCTTTTCATATAGAAGCTGCTTAGCAAATATTTTGGAATCAATGAATGATTATTCCCATTTTTCAAAAGAGGAAAATGATACCAGAGAAGTTAAGTGTCGTGTCCAAAGTGACACAGTTAGTATGTTATAAAGCCAGGATTTGTACCTGGGTCCGTCTAATCTTAAAGACTGTGCCCTTAGCTCCTATTACTGTCTTCATTAAAAAATAATAATAATAATAGTAATGATAATAATTAGTTGCTGCTTTCTTAATATATAACATTGCCCTGGAGTATGAATACAGTTTTCCTCAATTAGTAAAATGATGCATCCATAATAGTTTCTTGGAAAATATTGTGACATTGGGGAAGCTTGTCCTTGCTGTCATCTCACTTCGTTTTGTGCTTTTCTGTTTTTCCTCTGGGCACTTCTCTGGCACTTCCACAGAGGCACATTCCAGGGAAGTCTTACTAGTGCCCCTCAACTCCCTCTGCCTGCCCATAAGGCCGGCCTTGTGTCCAATATACACCAGCTTCTCTGCCTCCGTGGGGTTAGTCTTTCCTGGCCACAACATGTAATAACTATTTCCCTTTCCCTTTCTTCCCACGCTAGTTTCTCTCTAGCCTGCATAAGTGGCCCTTTCCATTTCTGAATACCCAAATTACAATGTATTTTAGAGAAAACTCTCTGCCCCCTCTGAAAACCTCCCTTCCTTGTGGTAGACCTCTGACCGCTATATTCACATTTTACTATAGGTAGTTGTGACTATTTAAGGTCTCACAGCTGACTCCATTGACTCAAAACAACACAGTAAAGCTAAAATTCTGGCCTGCAAAACATTTCCTCAATAGCCTGACATGAAACAAAGACAATCACACTGAGGCATTTGACCCAGGCTGCAGGAGTCCATGGAAGTTAATTGTTTGGTGATTTCCCGTACTTGAAGCACAAATGCTTCCTTTTCCAATAATAGACTCACTAAAGCTTCAGTCAATGCAATAAAATTAGGGACTTCAAGGGCAGTCTGTGTTCAGATAACAGTGGTAATTTAGGCTATGAGGTTTGCAGGATTGAAACATGGTTCATAAAGGAACTACAGGCCCTCCCAGTTTGAAGATTCCTGATTGCGGTTCTGAGTACTTCTGGAGGGTCTGTGGCCTTCCCGTAAATGACTCCTTGCTTTGACTGCACCTTGCGGAGTTCAGAGCCTATTTCTTACAAAGGAAAAAAAGATGGGTGTGGGTAGTGTACAAGTATAATATAAGCTAATGTGGAGTCCAAACTCCTAAGCATAATATAGAAGACCCTTTATGAATTCCTTTTTGGCTACCAAACCAGCTTTTCCTTCTGCCTTTTCCCCTATAGTGAGCTTGTGTTCCAGCCACACAGAATTATTCTCCACTTCTCAGAACATCCCTTGCTGCTTCAAACTCCTCCGCCTCTACACCTGCCCAGGAATGTCCCTCCTGCACTTCTCTGCCTAGTTGACTCCTAGTCATTCTTTGAGACCAAGGTTACATCATTTATTAGCCAAGTTCCCTCCTCTCTAGTCCTAAAATCACTACCACAGCTCAGGCCTTTAAATTTCTTGGCTGGATGGCTGCCAAGAACCTACATTCTCCAGATCTCCAGTGTTGAACCCCTCAAATCCATCTTTCACCCACCAGCCAGAGCAATTTATCTAAAACACAGATTTGATCATCTTATTTTCTACTTGAATTCTTAAAGCCTTCTCATCAACTACAAGGTAGAATCTAATCTCATTAAAATAGAATATGAAGGTGATTTTTTATCTTCCTTCTACCTATACCTCTGCCATTTCATCTTCCTCCCCTTCTTGCCTACTAGTTTTCCCTCCAGTAAGGCCAACTTACACAAGGCTCCTTCTGATACACATCCTCTGTCCCCCTTCACTACCAAATTATTTCTGTTATGTCTCTGCTTAAGCTGTTCTCCAAGAACTCTTCCTAACTGCATCCCCCAAAATACATAGAAATACTCTACATATAGGGTACATATGTTTTGGGAATGTATATATTATAGGAATATACTACATATACACATGTACATAATACTCTATGTATACATCTTATAACACCCTATATATATATCTATCTCACTATTTTCTGCATTTACTGTGTTTTATATTTATTAACTTATCTCTATCTCCAATGAGATTACTGAATTTTTAGAGTATGGACCAGATCTCCTCAACCTAGCCTACTGTATGGCACATTGTAAGCTTAGTAAAATGTGTATTGAATGAAGAAATAAAATATTTATCAAGTTGTATACATTAATTATATAGTTTTTATATGTCAATCATACCTCAATATAGTGGGGTTTTTTTGAGGTAAAACACAAATTTAGCAAGTTCTTATGATTCGTTCTAGAATTTAATCCTGTTTGCATTCCTTAGTGGAAAATGTGGAAAGACAAAGCTCAGGTTTTAAAAAGAATACTTACTTCACACTTCTAATATCGCATTTTATTCTATCAAGATAGTAAAGTCCATATAGTAGAATGCTGGCTGGCAATGAAAAAGTAGCCTTCTCTAATTTCACATCTGGAAGAGCTCCATTTTATTGATTATAAAGCCGCCGAGAAACTTAAAAGGGGCAAATGCTTCAATGGGAAAGATATGACTTGGAACACTAACAATGCCTATTTCTAATAAAGTGTTTTTTTAAAAAAGAAATAATCATACACACAAAAAAAGAAATAAAAGAAATACTAGAAGTTCTCTTATTTTAAAGATATTTTCCACCTTATAAATATTTCAACAATGGAGGTTCATTCGGGTTAATAAGCTCCTCTTTTAAAGTGTCAACTATCAAAGAGGAGTTGAAACTATCAATCATCCATACCTTAGTGTGAATTAGTTCAATCTGCTGAATACCTGGCTCAGATCAGTAGGAGTTAAGAGGTTAACTGGGGTAGAGTAGTACACCTTTGTTATTCTTATTGGTCCCCCATCATCTTTGAATACTCTTGTTATATTTGGCGATTTCTCTGCTCTGTTGAACAGAAGCCAAACCTTACTTTCTCAGTCTCTCTTGGAGTTAGGCTCCTCTAAATTAGATACATTTGTACCAGACTTTATATTTTTTATACTTTTCTTTTTTTTTTTTTGGAGAGACGGGGTCTCGCTATGTTGCCCAGGCTGGTGTCAAGCAATCCTCCTGCCTTGGCCTCCCAAAGTGCTGAGATTATAGGTGTGAGCCACTGCACCCAGCACGTCACCAGATTTTGAAGTGGAGGCTAGACAGATAAAGAAGCAGGTGGTACCCAGTTGAGCAAGAATGAGTGAAATACATCCAGATTCCCAGGGAACAGTAACAGAGTTTCTATTGTAAAGGTCCATGCCCCGCCTTAGAGTCAGTAGTGGAGGCAGTGATGTTTCCCTAGTGGAGTTCTGCCATGTGTTTTGGGCACTGCTCTTCCAAGCCTGGTCGTTTCACCTTCCAGGAAATTCTGTGAAATATTTAATGTCTTCAAATAAATTCCTCTTCTTTTCTTTTTTTTTTTTTAATTTAGAGGCAGACTCTCACTCAGTTGCCTAGGCTGGAGTGAAGTGGTTAGATCATAGCTCACTGCAGCCTCAAACTCTTGAGCTCCAGTGATTCTCCTGCCTCAGCCTCTGGAGTAGGCAGGACTACAGGCGCTCACCATCACACCCAGCTAATTTTTATTTATTTATTTATTTTAATGACGGGGTCTTGCTATGTTGCCCAGGCTGGTTTTGCACTCCTGGTCTCAAGTGATCCTCCCACCTCAGCCTCCCAAAGCACTGGAATTACAGGTGTAAGCCATTGTGCCCAATCTCTTAATAAATTCCTGTTCTGCTTAAACTATCTAGAGCATATTCCTACATTTTCTATCTAATACCATTGACTAACATGAAATAGGATGGAAGAAGGGAGTACTTTATAACGTGGTACTTTAGGAAAGACAAACCAGTAGAAGGATGGGTGACTTTGGACAGGAGAACAGCAGTATAAAGACCATGAATCCTTGGAGGAGCAGGAGTGAAGAAGCAGATAGAGAGTCACCAAACTTTGCCTACTTAGTAATTTTGCCTGTGGTCCCTGTGGGAGCCACTGTGGACCTAAAAATGATTCCTTATCTCTCTTTAGTGAGGAAGATGTGTGCTGAGATATACTGATACCACAATTGGTTTCAAAAACTGCAGTCTTTAGTCTTTAGTCTTCCCAGTCTGCTCAAGCTCCCCAGTCTGGAGAACATCGAACTCCCCCAATGCAGATGGGGCTCTCTACATTGGTTTAGTTCTTTCCTTTGTAATACCTGTTCCTCTCTTGGTGAGGAAGAAAAGGAAGAGAAGAGAAGGATAGGAGGGAGGAGAAGCAGCAGCAGAAGAACAAAAAGAAAGGAAAGAAGGAGGGGAGAACTGTGCGGAGAGGAGAAAATGCTAAGGAGAGAAGAGTATATGCAAACATCCATTTGGAAAAGGAGTGGCATATTTTTCTTTTAACTGCCTCTTCTTTCCTTAGCTTTCCTCTCCCTCTAAGTTATCCATACAGTACTAAAGGTTTTCCCATTTGAAAAGTCTTCCAGAACATATTCCTTTGTGAATAGTAAGACCCTCCTATAAACACTAACTTAGCTATAGAGCCCCAAAATAAATGTGTAATTTGGAGAAAGTATATTAATTTATCCAACAAATCTTGATTGAGCCAGGCACTAAGCTTGGGAGCAATGTTGAATAAGATAGATAAAGGCCTTTGGGAGCTTTCATTAGCATTGAGCTCATCTGTACTCTCATGTTTCATAATCTATTAAAATAAATGTCTTCTCTTAAAATCATAGCAGTGGTACAATGACAGATTAAAGTGTCCATCCCAAGGTTACATACAGGTAGGTGCTTAGAATAATTGCTTTGTAATGATAAAATGATGATACTATTAAAACTCTGAGTATAGTCAGGGTAATTTCTTGAACTTTATAAGGCAATGGAAAAAATAAATTTCTATCAGGAATATTAGAAAGAGCTATAAATCAATCAATTGAGACCTTCTAGATAGACAAATAGATGTATTTAACCTGTGAGTATGCTATTAGTGTTATTGAAACTACTTCTTTCCTGCTCCTGATGTTTCTTCCATTCAACAAGAGCTCATTAGTGTATGTATTATTACAGTACTTCTGATCTTCTGCCAACACTGCAATCATTCCACCCTGGAGGCGATCAGTGAATTTGAACAAAGAAAGTGGGCATGAGCAACTTAGTTTCTTCCTCTCTGGATATAGCTGAAGAGAGGACGCACAGGTTTTTCTTTCTGCCCGTGTAGGGACAAGCATTATCCATGCTGGGGATGAGGGAGGGGTCTGCCCAGTTCCATCACTGCCTGCAAGTGGGTAGGTACATCTGAATAATTCTGGACTCAATGTTATCAAGCCCACTAGCTCAGACTTCAGCCCTCCAACCCAACCTTTATCCATAATAAAGTTGATTTTGTTTGGCTCCCATCTGCCTTACTTTTATGTTTTATTTTCCCATTGATTCAGAAATCAAGTAAGGAAAAGGGTGCTAGTTATTGGCTCCTCAAATTAAGTAAATTTGCCCCAACTCAGTGGAATCTGACATCAGACTTGGATTTTGAATCCTGGCTGTGTAGTAGTGGTTAAGCCACATAGCCTCAAAGAATGTCTTTTCTTCTTTGGTACCGTGGAGATAATATATCTAGTATTGTTTCAAAGATGAAAGATATCATACGTAAATACCAAACACAAAGCCTGGCAATGTATAAACAATAACTGCTAGTAGTGGTATTTGGCAGTAGTAGTAAGACTAGTAGTGATTTTGGGTATCCAGCACTGAGATAGAAAAGTATTTCTGTCCTCGTGAAAACTCATCTTTTTGAAGACATAACACTACACTTTAAAAATAATCACCAATTAACTAAAAAATGCATCTGTCGTGTAAAACATTGCATGTCTCAAAACTTCATTAATTTCTTTAGAATTCAGGGGAGACAATGAAGACAACTGAAATGAAAGGGATTATTTTCAGCTTATTCCTTTGGTTATCCTACAGGAAAACTTTGCTAATAATAAGGTCTTCCTTTAAGTCAGGCATGATGAGGAGTGCTGGGAAATAACAAATCAGGCTTCTTACTTTTGTGGACCATTTGTGTCCCCTCATTTTTAAAGTTAATGTACCATGTATGGAATTGTCTGTGAGTCAACATAAGATATTTGCTTTCTTTTATCAGCCCTCATAGACATCTTCCTGCACACAATTTTATCATCCTTGCCCATCTCTGCTGATTTCAATTCATCATTGGCAAAGGTGTGGAGTATTTTGTGGCTGGATAACAGATTTATGAAAAAGTCCAGATATGTTTCTATTATTTTTCTGATGCATGCTTGCCAAGGTTCATTGGGTTTAGAGATTTTCATGTTTACCTCAAATAAATGAAAAACACCTATATCAATTTGTGACCATAATTCTACTGGAAAATAACATAAATTGATTTAATTTAGATTATGCTGTTTGTTATGAGGATACTTTTTTCACATTTTCTTTGATGTCCTGGAAATTTATATTTTATATATTTTCTCTGGAGACTTTTTAGGTATAAAGCAGGTAAGATACTTCCTTTTGTCTGTTAGTGCTTTCATAGTTCAGGTCATTCTTTAACAAAATCTACCCATCAACAACACAAATAAAACTGGAATTAAAGAATGAAAACTAAAACGATTCTCTTGTGCTGACAAGTGAAAACAGTGTGTTTTTTGCAAAGCACTAATGAGCAGTTTGTAGACGATAAGAACTCCATGCTACAACATTCTATTATGGAGGATTCATGTAAGGAACCGACTCTAAGCCAGAGAGAGAGAGAATTCTTTCCCTTTTCTTTTCTTTCTTTCTTTCTTTCTTTCTTTCTTTCTTTCTTTCTTTCTTTCTTTCTTTTTTTCAGAGTATTATGGGGTACAGACATTTAGGTTACATGTATTGCCTTTACTCTGCCCAAGTCAGAGCTTCAAGCGTGCCAATCTCCCAGAGAGTGTGCTCTGCACCCCTTAGGTGTGAATTTCCTCCCCCTCCCACCTGCCCGACACCCGATGAATGTTACTTCCATATGTGCACATAAAAGTTGATCAATTAATGTGTTACTCCCATATGTGCACATATAAGTTGATCAATTAGTATCAACTTGATGGTGAGTACATGAGGTGCTTGTTTTTCCATTCTTGAGATATTTCACTTAGAAGAATGGGCTCCAGTTCCATCCAGGAAAATACAAGAGGTGTTAGTTCACCGTTGTTTTTTGTGGTTGAGTAGTACTCCATGGTATATATATACCACATTTTTTTAATCCACTCATGTATTGATGGGCACTTGGGTTGTTTCCACATCTTTGCAATTGTGAGTTGTGCTGCTATAAACATTCGCGTGCGGATGTCTTTTTTTTCCTTTGGGTAGATACCCAGTAGTGGGATAACTGGATCAAATGGTAATTCTACTTTTAGTTCTTTGAAGTATCTCCAGACTCCTTTCCATAGAGGTTGTACTAGTTTGCAGTCCCACCAGCAATTTATAAGTGTTCCTATCTGTCCACATCCTTGCCAACATTTGTTGTTTTGGGACTTGAGAATTCTTTTTTTTTCCCAGCATATGAAAAGATGTTTAATATCATTCGTCATTAGGGAAATACAAATTAAAACACAATGAGATATTATTACACAACTATTAGAATGGCTACACTAAAGTTAAAAATAGTGATGTCACCAAATGCTGGTGAGGACATGGAGAAACTGGATTTCTCATACATTGCTGGCAAGAATTGAAAAGGGTACATCCACTCTGGAAAATAATTTAATAGTTTCTCTATATTGTACAACATTCTATTATGGAGGATTCATGTAAGGAACCAGCCCTAAGCCAGAGAGAGAATTCTTTTGAACTAGAGTGCTCATTCATAATGCAAGCCATTGAATGTATACATCAAATAAATGACTGAAAACATATGGGACAACATATTTGCTGAACTAATTATTTTAGCTATTATATTAATCAGAACTCTGTTAGTGGAAAGTATCAAAAACTCAAATTGAAATGGCTTAAGCAAAAACATGAATTTACTGGCTGATATTAGTCCTGAGTTATATAACTTTAGGCATGGCTAGATCCAAGTGCTCAAACCAATGTCATTCAATATAAATACAATGCAAGCCACAAATGTGAACCACATGTGTAATTTTAAATATGCTATTAGCCACATGAGAAAGGAAAAATAAACAAGTGGAATTGATTTGACTAATATATTTTATTTATCCACTATAACCCAAATATCATTCCAACAGGTAATCAATACAAAAAATTATTAATGAGAAATTTTACATTCTTTTATTTACACTAAGTCTTTGAAACCCAGTATGATTTTACACTTATAGCACATCTCAATTTAGACCAATCACATTTAAGTGCTCAGTAGCCACATGTGGCTAGTGGCTACTACACTGGGTAGTGCAGGCTAAAACAAAGCATCAAGAATATATCTGTCACCATTGTCTCATTCTGCTTTCCTCTCTGCTGGCTTCATCCACAGGTAGGCAAGATGGCCATCAGAAGATTTAGGCTTACAGCCAATGGGCTGAACAAATATAGTGAAAGATCATTTTTTCCCAATTGTTCCAGGAAGTGCTGATCTTGATATTCATTGGTCTGTATTGGATCATGTGACCCCACCTTGAACCAATCATCAATAATTGTGACAGGGATGGGGGTGGTGGGGGGAAACATGACACTCTGATTGGTCAGGTCTTCTCAAATAATTCCTAGAGCTAGGGACAAGTCCCACTACATGGATTGAAATTGAGGGAAGGTTTCTCCAAAGAAAATAAGTGTGATGCTATCAAAAGAAGGGATCAGTGCCAGACACCACAAAGCAATGCATACTCAATTTATCCATTAAATCCAATTTTCTACCATACAAAAAAATAAGATGACCAACTTCAAATTGATTAACACACCCTATATAGATAGGGCTATCCTTAGAGGAATGGCCGGGGGAAAAAACACATAGGTTCCTTTGTGGAATCCCTCTCCAACCCCCCAGAAAGAAAAAAAAGAACCAATGAAATGTGGTTAAAATACATCAAGGGAGACTTTAAGTGGAGAAACTCTCAGAGAGGATGGATATGGGTGCAAGGAGAGAGAGAAGGTGGAAGGCTAACCCTATTCTCTAAGTAATAGTTGAGATGTGGGGTGGGTGCATTGCCTCTAGAAAATCCCACACTTTTTTTTTTTTTTTTTTTTAGAGACAGGGTCTTGCTCTGTTGCCCAGGCTACAGCCTGCTGGGCTCAAGCATCCTCATGCCTCAGCCTCCCAAGTAGCTGGGACTACAAGTGCACACCACCACTCCTGGCTAATTTTTTTTAATAATTTTTTTTAGAGACAGGGTCTTGCTGTGTTGCCCAGGCTGGTCTCAAATTCTCCATGTGCTGGGATTATAGGCATCAACCACCGTGCCTGGCACTCACATCTTTTTAATTACATTTTCTAATGTACCTTCTGACTCTGACCTTAGACTCCGACTCTCTGAGTCACTTCCCAGTCAATCCACCCTGGAAAAACTCTGCAATCTGGTAGCCACTTAGCTCCCAGATATGATCTGAAATGACACTTGCACTTCTATTATGAAAGAGGGTTCAGATTGGTGCTTGCCCAGGATGTACCCACAGGAATTGGAGTTTTAAGTTAACTCCTAGTTTCCAAAGAGAGATAAGGCACAAGTGGGTAAATGGGAGCGGAAGGCCACTCTGAGTTGGGTGGCCTCGTTATCAGTTTTAAATTTCTGAGACTTGGTAAAAACTGAATACCATGGGGAGCCTTGAAGGTGAGGGATTATTAGAGAGTCACCATGAGGGCAGAAAGGAGACAATTGCTGGTCAGCCAGCCTCAGTCTTCACTATTCTCTGAATATCTAAGCGCCTCCAGTAGTTTTCAGCCCCAGCTGGCAGCTCCTCCAACGACGTTCCTCTAGCTCAACAGCAAAGAACACTAGGTTTTGGAGGACCCCTAAATTGCATATTCTAGGAGCATTCTATTCTCTTGTTTCTTGTCCATGATTCTCCTAATATAAAGACAGTTTTGCCTAGAGCTGTGGTATATCAGTCTGGATCCAATCAGGAGAGAAAAACCACATAGTAATTGGAAGAGAGCAAGTTTAATATAAAGTCGATACAAAGAAGGGGATCAGAGTAACGAGGGATGAGCTAGTAAGAAGTAGAGAGAATTCTAAAGAATACAGAAATAGCAGATATAAGGAGCTACCACTGGGGCTGAGATAACATGCCAAGGACAACACCACCCCATCCCACAGAGCTAAGATCTTCACCTTCTCGGAGAAGGCACCACTGTGGCTCATTGGATGGCAGATAAGTCACTGTGGTGCTGCATCTGTAGAGAGGAACTTGCTGGAAACCCATCACTGGAAATTGCCTGAAATTCACCCTCTGGGGTGCTGGGAAAACTGTTCGCTGAAGAGTTCAGGAGCTGAAGTGCTCCACCCAAAGGGGGTGATGGGGGAAGTTGATGACTACTAGATGCTGCTGGCCGCCATGCACAGCAGAAGCCAGGCACTGGAGAAGCTGTGAGTGCTGTACAACCTGCTGAGGGAGCACATGGACCAGGAAGGAAAACTCATTTCCTCCTGCAATATCTCCCCATCACCACCACCCACTACTGACAAAATTTCAGGATCAGCTGTCACAGGAAAAATATATTTAAAGGGCCCAGATCCATTTTCACAGAGCACTTTAAAAGAGCTAATAGGCAGCTGTGAGGCAAAAAAAAAAGATAACTAGCTCACAGGCTCCCAAATTTTTGCTAAGAAGAAGCAAGACATTTCTTTGTAAGACATACCTCCAGGTGTTATTCAAGGCACATGCTGTGATTCTATCCTTTTCTACTCAAGATAGACTGCTGTCAGAATGCAAATAAATAAGAGTGATGTTATATAGAGATAATCTTAAAACTTCAAAAGACATGCCATAAAACATTACTTTGTATACACCTCAAAGTGAATCATTTTTTTGTACATTTAGACTGTTTAAACTTTTCCACTATCATGATTAATGCTGCAAAATAGAACCTCTCTGCATTATGCCTATATTTGTCATTAATTTCTTGGGTTAGATTTAGAGAAATGAACATTTCTAAAAACCATTCATCAATTGCTTTCCTTAAACTATTAATAATACTATCTTCCACCTATTGGGCTCTTCCCATGTGCCAAGCACTGTAGAAAGTACTTTACTACATACATCCTTAATTTGATCCTCACAGTTACACAATGAGGTAGATATTACTATATATTTCTATTTTACAGACAAGGAAACTGAGGCTCAGAGAAGTAAAGTAGCTTGCCACATCAAACTCACAAAAAAGAATGGAACATAACTGCTGTTCATGGAACACAGCAGTTATTGACCAGAAAAGAGAGGGACTGAATTGATGGCCTCAGCATCCAGCCTCACCTAGCTAATTCCTACTTATCCTTCAGTTTTTTGTTTACACACCCCTGCCTATGGTGATCTTCTCCCCTACTCAGCCTTATTTCTTGCTAAATTTCCAGTGCGGAGCAAAATACAAAGTACAAAGTGGACATTCAAATGCATGTTTTTTTTCTAAAGGTTTTAAGGGAAAGAGTAGAGACACCAGTAAAAAGGCACTATTACCAATAAGGGAAAAATTCAGTTACTGATCCACACTGAAGATAGGAGGAAAATATCAATGTGTTCCTCCTATCCTCAGCCATGTTCTTCCAGACACAGAAAGGATATGGTGGATTAGTTGCATCATTTGCACAATAAAAGCATCATTTATGCAATATTATTAATAGAACTATGCCTACATTTGGTGTGAGAAACATTATTCTTTATATTTGTTCTGCCTTGAAGAGCGCTTGAGAAATCTGTTTTCTTTAGAGATTTGAAACATAGCAAACAGAACAGGAACTCCAAAAGGGAAAGGCACTGAAATGAGAATTAGGGAGGCCAGAATCAGAGCAGTAACAGAAGCTAACGTCCGTACCAGGCACTGTCATGAACACTTTCTTACATTATCTGTTTAGTCCCTGTAATAACCCTGGGATGCTACTATCTTTTAAGTATTTTACAGACCAGGAAACTGGAGTTTCGTGGAGTTAAACAAAATTCCCAAGGTCACATAGTAAGAATTTCTCAATTCTGACCCCCCAAGTTCTTAACTACTATGCTATAAAGTCCTCTTGGTAAGCGTGGCATCTAATAAAAATACATACCGTAAGGATACCCACAGTAAAGTTATGTTTAAATGCAGAAAGAGGTTGGGTGCACTGTAATCCCAGTGCTTTGAGAGGCTGAGGCAGGAGGATCACTTGAGACCAGGAGTTCGAGACCAGACTAGGCAACATAGTGAGACCCCCTCATCTCTACAAAAATTTTTTTAAAAATTAGCTGGGCATAGTGGCATGTGCCTGTAGTTCTAGCTCCTCAGGAGGCTGAGGTAGAAGGATCGATTAAGGCCAGGAGTTTGAAGTTACAGTGAGCTATGATCATGCCACTGCGTTCCAGCCTGGGCAATAGAGCAAAACTCTGTCTCTACAAAAATAAAAAAATTTTTTAAATGCAGGATACAGCAGAGAAAAACTGTCAAAATGGCTGGAATCTGCTCAGCCAATCTGAATATGTAGTAGTTGATTTGATTATGTATGAGCTTATATGATAGCCAGATCCACTGACTTGACCATATCAAAAGAATTGCAAATTGAGTTTAGGGTTTTCACAGTGTTCTTAATAGACGGGCATTATTCATTGTGATAAGGACAGGTAAAAAATGAAGAAGGGAGCCAGATGTGGTGGTGTGCACCTGTAGTACCAGCTACTCGGGAGGATGAGGTAGGAGGATTGCTTGAGTCCAGGAGTTGGAGTCCAGCCTGGGCAATATAGCCAGACTCCATCTCTAAACAAAAAATGAAGGGAAAGCAAGAGGAAGGAAGGGATAGGGAATAAGAGTTAAAAGAATAGGTAGTTATTGAATGGATTTGAGAACAATCCTAATCATAAAAATAGCAGAAATAGCTAATCTTTATCAAGCTCTTACTATGTGCTAAGTCTCTGAATTATTTTTCTCCTTCCAACAATCAATAATATAGGTGCTGTGCCGGTATTGCCCTCATTTAGGTTCCCTGACCATTAGAAACCTTTAGCATTCACATCATTTTTCTGGCAGTATCTTTCACAGTGTTCCTGTATAACTTTTATTGTTCCTGCTTCTTGACAAGCTCTCTTCTCTTGGCTTCTATGACACCACATCTCAACATTCTCCTCCTACTTGCATTGTTCTTTCTTCCTTTTCCCTTCCTTGGAATCCCTTACCCACTTTTGTCTTTAAACATTTGGTTTCTCTTCTGAGCCTTTCTTCTTTCTCTCAGTTGACACATTCCCTCTTCTCTCATGACTTAAGTGACGTCCTACACTTTGTTTTTTGGTGTTTTTTTTAAAGAGGTGAGGATCTTGCTATGCTGCCCAGGCTGGATTTGAACTGCTGGGCTCAAGCGATCCTCCTGCCTCAGCCTCCCGAGTAGCTGGGACTATGGGCACATGCCACCATGCCCGGCTTGCTCTTATATTTTGAATTTCCCTGTAGATACTGATGATTCCAAAGGCAGTCTACTGGACATTTCTGTCTGAACATCCTACATACTCGACTTGTGCAAAAGTGCCCAAGTCGGAAACCTGGGTATCATCTTTGGCACCATCTTGTCCCTCACCTCTCATATCCAAACCACAATTGAGTCCCGTCAACTCTACCTCCCAATTACCTCTCAATTCTTACTTAGTATGCTAGAAACTGCTGGTAGTCCCACAGAAAATTCATCCTCCCCTTTGTCCATGGTAATAAACTGTTTTTTAACTGGGCACATGGCCTCACAGAATAAAATTTACATTTCCTAACTATCCTCACATCCAGGCAATGGTCATGGATTTAAATTCTGTCTAATGAGATATGAGCTGAAGTGATGTGGAACTTCCAGGTCATAAACTTAAAGGGAAATGTATCCCCTTCTCCTTTTTGCTTTTTCCCAGGCTGTAAAGCAGAGGTGGTGGTGGTGAACCGTCTTGGAACATACACATAATGGCAACACCTGAGGGTCCATGACCTTAAACTGCTATATCAGCCTGGATTGCTCATGCCCAAACTGTTAAGTGAGGAAAAAAACTTTTATTTTGTGCAAACCGCTGTTATTTGGGTTTCTGTTACAATAAACAAATCTATAGACTAATACTCTTAGATTAATGCAACAGCCTTCTGATTGGTCTTTCCGCCCCCACTTTTAACTTCTCTTCAATCTATTCAAACTATTTTCTTCATTAAAGTTAGCGTAATCATTGTGGAATTCAAATTTGATCATATTATTCCCTGCCATCCTCCACTTCTCATGCCATTTCCTTCAGTGTGTTCTTTATATTCCTTAGCCTGGTGTACTAAACCCTTCATAAATTGGCTTCTGCTTTCTCTCTCCAGTCTCACTTCTAATTACTCCCTACCTTGTACTCCAAGCTCTAGCCACACAAAACCATTTGCAGTTTCACAGAATAAGCTGAGCTCTTATACCTCAGTGCATCTGTACATGCTGTTTACTCTGCCCAGAATGCCCATTCTCCACCCTCACTAGTTTCCCTGCGTGGCTAGTTTCTACTTTTCCTTTAGGTCACCTCCTCTTGGAGTTTTTCTTGACCACCCAAGAATCAGTTACAGTACCCTCTTATGTATTCCCAAAGTATTTTGTGCATATGTTTATCAAAGAATTGTCTGTTTACTTATCTACTGCCCTCCCCATTGCTCCCCTATCAACTGTCACTTCCTGGATAGCAAGAACTATTTTCTGTTTCAGGGGTGTATCACCAGGCCCTAGCACAAACCTTGGCACATAGTAGCACTTAAAAAATATTAAAATATTTATTCAGTGAGTAAGTCAATAAATGAATGGATTCCATGGAGTCATGAAAATAGCATTTGAATGGAATATAAAGACCTGAGTTTTGTACCTGGTTCTGCCACTTCCTGGATGGTTTCAGTTGAAATCATTTCAGTCCACTGGAATTGAACAAGATAAGCTCTCAGGTTCCTTCCAGATCTATGATTTATAAATACATAATACAGGGAAAGTAAAAGTATGCAAACTTACAGAGCTGACAACCTTAAAGGACTAGGTAGGTAATTCATGTATTAAAAAAATACTCTGAGGCCAGGTGCAGTAACTCACACCTGTAATCATAGCACTTTGGGAGGCCACGGCAGGGGGGTCTTTTGAAGCCAGGAGTTAGAGACCAGCCTGGGCAGCCTGAGCAACATAGTGAGACTTCATCTCCCCAAAAAATTTTTTAAAAATTAGCCAGTTGTGGTGGGGCACACCTGTAGTCTCAGCTACGTGGGAGGCTGAGGTGGGAGAATTGCTTGAGCCCAGGAGTTTGAGGCTGCAGAGAGCTATGATCATGCCATTGCCCTCTAGCCCGGGCAACAGAGTGAGTTCCAGTCTCCAAAAAAAAAAAAAAACAAAACAAAAAACCAAAACAAAAAACCAAAACACAACACTTTGAAAAAACATGCCAGATAAAATAAAAATGAAATTTTATAGCAATATTTAAGTTCTTTTTACTTATAGCTTTAAAAACTATTTTTGTAGAATCAATTATTTTTATAAAATCTTCAAAAATTATCTAATATAATCTCTGTTTGAAAAGTAGAGAATGTGAATTAAGTGATATTGGTTAATTTATTAAAGCCAGAAGCAAGGACAAAAGCAGAGTTAGAATTTGATTCAGAATTGACAGAAATCCCACCTTTTGTAAAACAGTCATGTGGTATAGAGCTAAGTCAGTAAAGAAAGCAGTGAATTAAAACAAACTGCAGATAGATTTAAACAGCAAATACTAAAGCTAAAGGGGCAAGATGCCATCCTATTTTAAAATCACATAATTATTGGCAGCATTCTTAAGAGGTAATTATCTACATTTTCCCTACCTTTAAGCAAGGTTATACATACCTAAGTAGTCCCCAAACAGGCAAATTATGCTATTCTTTAAAATATTTGGAAAAAGAATATCCTACAATTCTTTTTTGTACTTGTCCCAGTCATATACTGATAACAGAATTTTTATTTACCTTAGCAATTGTCTAGTTTCATCACCTTTATTTTATAGCTGAGGAAAGAGAGGCCCAGAAAGTTTGTGATTTGCTCAAAGTTGCGTAGCAAGATTGTGGCAGAGCCAGAACTAAAAACCTACTTTTTCCAATTTCCAGTTCCCTGCTGCAACTGTATCAAGAGGGATTATGACTTTCAGCACCTTCCCTATTTGACTCTCCATGTCTCTTGGCAAGTTTTCAATATGGTCCATGGTTCCCCATCCAAGGCTTTATCTCTCAGTTCATAGACTGAACCAGTTCCAGCAATGGCCCCATATATTCCCATATATCCAAGATTCTCATCCTTTCCTGGTTGTGGCAGGCAAGGTTCTAAGATGGTCTCCAAGATTCCTGTCCCTGGTGTGTATGCCCTGGATAAGCCTTCCACTTTCATGTGGGCAGAATTTATGGACATGGTGAGATAGTTGATCCCTTGATAGGTTACATTATATGACAAAGGGGATGGTCACCTTTGTGATAGAAAACTAATATACTAGCCTTACATCATTATATTTAGTGAGATAATGAAATGCTATATGAATGTAGCTCCCTTAAGTTCTATTCCCACCTCTAAAATGCTGTGTGGTTTCCCATCCACTTCTTCCATCCCGAGTTAGTGGGTGAAAGGTACTTCTTTCTTTTCAAGGTTATCAAAAGTGTCTCTCTCATATTTTCACTTTTGCTCTCTCCTCTAAGTCCTTCCCCACAATCTACAAACATGTGTAGAGTCTCCCACTCGATAAAACCTTCCCGTGACTCCAACTCTCTTGAACTTTGGTGCTTCTTTCCTTTCTCTGTGTTCAGATCTGCTTGTCCCAGATCTGCCCTACTGTTTCTAAAGAACAGTGGGCTCATGTCTGCCCAGATCCATAATCAATAATGCCCAGCAGGTCTCAGTTCTCAGCCCAGTGAAATAAAATAAGAAGAATGGCAAAATAGGGCACCATTGACATTGGTTCCAAGCTGGCCCTTGACCCAACATTTCCTCTACTTGCTTTATTGCCTTAACCCCTGGCTGCTTAGACCTTCTAGTCTGGTTACATTACAGATTCATGCTCTGAGCTTTCAACCCTCCTTCTTCTCTAATAGGTGGGTTGTCTTCTGTCTTCTGACATCATACTCATTTGGGGGCCTTTATTTCCAACTTAGAAAGAATGATGTAATGAACCCCCATATTCCCATTACCCAACTTCAACAATTATCAACAAAAGCCCATGTTGGATTATTTTTAAAGCAAATGCCAGATCTTACATCATTTTATTCATAAATACTTCAGTGTGTATCTTCAAAGAATAAAGGACTCTCTTTCCCTTTTTTCATAACCACAACATGCTTATTACACATAAATCAAGGTATCAACAGGAAGCAGATGATACATTCAAAGCAGTATAATTTTAGAAGGTTTTATTTACTTATTTATTTATTTAGTGACAGGGTCTTGCTCTGTTGCCCAGGCTGGAGTGCAGTGGTGTGATCATAGCTCACTGTAATCTCAAACTCCCGGGCTCAATAGATCCTTCTGCCTCAGCATCCTGAGTAGCTAGGACTACAGGCACCTGCCACTATGCCTGGTTAATTTTTAAAACATTTTTTGTAGAGACAGGGGAGGGGGTCTCACTATGTTGCCAAGGCTGGTCTTGAACTCTTGGCCTCAAGTGATCCTCCTGCTTTGGCCTCTCAAAGAACTGGGATTACAGGTGTGAGCCACCATGCCCGGCCAAGAGGGTTTGTTTATTTATTTATTTTTAATTTTTTTTTCATTTTGATCACTTAAAAGTTCTTTTTTTTCCATATTAATAGATTTAGAGGGTACAAGCTGAATTCCATTACATGTATATATTGTATAGTGGTAGTCTGGGCTTTTGGTGTACCCATCGCCTGAGTAGTGTACATTGTGCCCCACAGGTAATTTTTCATCCCTCACCCACTGGGAAGGTTTATTTAAAAGGTTGTAGATATCGGGAACCATAAGGTATAGTGCAGTATCCTAGCGCAAGTGGCTGCTAAGTTGGTACTACCTCCAGGTCCAGGTAAGAGAGTGGTTACCAGAACCTGGGAGGAGAATCTAGAGAGTCGGCTACTGAGAGAATCAATGACCTTTGGTCAAGAGACACAGCATGCAAGAGGTGGCCTTGGAAGGAAGAAGCCAGAGAAATAATTGGCCACATCTGACTAATAAGCTAGAGGACAAGGGAGCCCTGCTGATGCAGTCCATATAAGCCAGCCTTGTGGAGCAGAGACCAGGTAAGAGAGTGGATCTGGAGGAGCAAGTGGAAGGTATCCAGAAAATAATAATTCTTAATATCATTTA
Organism: Daubentonia madagascariensis; assembly: GCA_023783475.1. NCBI lineage: Eukaryota > Metazoa > Chordata > Mammalia > Primates > Daubentoniidae > Daubentonia > Daubentonia madagascariensis. The sequence continues at coordinate 51,166,306 of JAKFHU010000913.1, forward strand.
ATACTTAGTCAGTGATCAGAATGTGCCAACTGTCTCACAAATGTCTTTTATTTTTCAGTTGGCTTGTTTTCTTTGGATCCAAAACACTCCACGCATTGTATTTGGGTTGATATGTGTAATAGTTAATTTTATATGTCAACTCACTTGATAACTGGGTGCCCAGATATTTGGTCAAACATTACTCTGGGTGTTACTTTCTTTCTTTCTTTTGAGACACTGTCTTGCTCTTTCGCCCAGGCTAGAGTGCAGTGGCGTCATCATAGCTCACTGCAACCTCAAACTCCTGGGCTCAAGCTATCCGCCTCCCTCAGCCTCCCAAGTAGCTAGGACCATAGTGCTCCACCACACCTGGCTAATACTCTGGGTGTTTCTGTGACAGTGTTTAATGTTCAAATTGATTGACTGAGTAGAGCAAATTACCCTCCCTAATGTAAGTGGGCTTCATCCAATCAGTTGGAGGCTTCAATAGAACAAAAAGGCAGACCCTCCTCTGAATAGGAGAGAATTCTTGACTGCCTTCAGGCTGGGACATCAGTTTTTTCCCACCTTTGGACTCAAACTGAAACATCAGCTCTTTCTGGGTCTCAAGCCTTCTGGCCTTCAGACTGGAACTACACCATCAGCTGTCCTGGTTCTCAGGCCTTCTGATTTGTACTAGAACTACATAATCAGTTCTCTTGGGTCTCCAGCTTACAGACTGCAGATCTTGGGACTTGTTAGCCTCCATAATCCCCTAAGCCAATTTCTTATAATAAATCTCTATGTCTCTGTCTTTGTCTCTCTCTCTATATATGTATACTCACACATCCTATTGGTTTTGCTTCTCTGGAAAACCCTGACTAATATAGTATATCTCTTTAGTCTATTTTATTCTATTTTTAATCACAGCTTTATTGAGATATAATTCATATACCGTACAACTCACCCATTTAATGCATAATTCATATTTTTTAGTGTATTCAAAGTTGTACAACCAACACAATTGATTTTTGAACATTTTCATCACTCCAAAAAAGAAAGCCTATACCCATTAGTAGTCACTTCCCATTCCCTGGTCCTCTCAGCCCCTGGGAACCACTAATCTACTTTCCATCTCTATGAATTTGTCTATTCTGGATATTTCATATGAACAAAATCATACAATATGTTTTCTTTTGTGACTGGTTTATTTCACTCAGCATAATGTTTTCAAGGTCCATCCATATTGCAGCATGTATCAGTACTTTCTTTTTATTTCTGAATACTATCCCATTGTATGGATATACCACATTTTATTTATCCATTCATCAGTTGATGGACATTGGGTTGTTTCTATTTTTTGGTTATTGTGAATAATACTGTTATGAATATTCATGTACAAGTTTTTTTGTAGACATACGTCTTCATTTCTCTTGGGTATATACCTAGGAATAGAATTGCTGGGGTCGTCTGGTAACCCTTTGTTTAACCTTTTGAGGAACTGCTAGACTGTTTTCCAAAGTGGCTGTACCATTTTACATTCCTCCACCAGCAGTATATGAGGGTTCTAATTTCTCCACATCCTCATCAACTCCTATTAAAATCTGTCCTTTTGATTCTAGTCATCCTAGTGGCTGTGAAGGGGTATCTCACTGTGGTTTTGAACTGCATTTCCCTGATGCCTACTGACATTGATCATCTTCTCTATGTCTTAGTTGTCTACAAGTCTTCTTTGGAGAAATGTCTATTCAAATTGTTTACCCATTTAAAAATTGGGTTATTTCTTTTTTTATTATTAAATTCTAAGAGTTCTTTATCTATTCTAGATAAAAGCCTCTTACCAGATAAATGATTTGCAAAACTTTTTCCCATTCTGTGGGTTGTCTTTTCACCTTCTTCATGGTGTCCTTTGAAGCACAAGAGCTTTAAATTTACCTTTTGTTGCTTACGTGCTTATTCTATTTTTAATCTTTTTAAATCCTTGACACTTATTTCTTAAAGGAACCAGGTCATTTTGTCATGTAGAATTTCTCATATTCTGAATTTTGCTGATTATAACCTGAGGGTGTTGTTTAACACTTTCCTCCATCCCCTGTATTTTCTACAAACTGATAATTAGCTCTTGAGGCTTGACCAGATTTAGCCTCAAATTTCTGCCAGGAATATTTCATAGGTGGTGCTGTATACATCCTATATATCTCCTACACATGTATCATCCTATATATCTACTCTTTGCCTCACATGATAAAGCACATAGTGACTGCTTGACTTGTTGTGTGTATGTGTACGAGTGGGTGTGATATTAAGATTGGTCAGTGGGTTCTGATTTCATCAGCCTGATCCACCATTTAAAGTTTCCCAGTAGGCTCTTATCTAGTGGTTTAGCAGCTATGATCTTTGGATCAGTGCTGTCCAACAGAACTTTCTATGATGATGGAAATGGTCTATCTGTATACTGTCCAATTGGTTGCCTCTAGCCACCTACGGCTATTGAATACTTGAAATATGCCTAATACAAATGAAAACTGAATTTTAAATTTTATTTCATGAATTTAAGTGGCTACATGTGGCTAGTGGCTACTATATTGGACTATACAGGTTTAGCTTCACTTTTTCATCAGAGTTTGCATTTCTTAGCTGGAATTCTTTTAAAAGAATTTTACCTCAGCCTGAACAACACAGTGTATTATGTTTTGTCTTTACAAGAAAAAAATAGAAAAAAAAATTAGCCGGGTGTGGTGGCATACGCCTATAGTTCCAGCCACTCAGGAGGCTGAGGCAAGAGGATTGCCTGAGCCCAGGAGTTCGGGGCTGCAGTGAGCTATGATCCCACCACTGCACTCTAGCCCTGGCAAGAAAGTAAGACCCTGTCTCAAAATAAAAGGAAAAAAAAAAAGAATTTTACCCCATCAAATATGACTACCTTTAAATATAGCTGTAATATTACAAAATATATATTTGGTTTTCATCCTGTTTCCTGGCATAAAACTGCTAAAATTCTTGGAATCACCAAAATAATAAATGTCTTTTTGAATGCTAATGAGATGAGTTGTAGCTGGCAGCCCCTAGGTAGCATCAGGATGGGGCTGGTGGCCAGAAAGACCAAGGAAGGATTAGAGAGTTAGGACTTTCCGGCTCCATCCTCCAACCTCCTGGGAGGTGAGAGGGACTGAAGGTTAAGCTGATTACCAACGGCCAATGATTTAATCAATCATGCCTATGTAATGAAGTCTCCTTAAAAACCCAAAAGGACAGGGTTCAGGGAGCTTCCAGAAAGCTAAACATGTGGAGGTTCCTGGAAGGTGATGTGCCTGAAGACGTGGAAGCTCTACACCCCTTCCTACATGCTTTGCCTATGCATCTTTTTAACTGTATCCTTTGTAATATCCTTTATAATCAATTGGTAAATATAAGTGTTTCCCTGAGTTCCACGAGCTGCTCTAGCAAATTATTCAAACCCAAGGAGCGGGTTGTGGGAACCCCAATTTATAGCCTATCGGTCAGAAGCACTGGTAAAACAACCTGGGACTTGTGACTGGCATGGGAAGAGGGAGGTAGTCTTTTGGGGCTGAGCCCTCAACGCGAGGGATCTGATGCTATCTCCAGGTAGATAGTGTCAGAATTGAATTGGAGGACATCTAGCTGATGTCTGCTACAGAACTGATTGCTTGCTTGATGTGTTGGGGAAAAAAACCCCACACATCTGGTGTCAGAAGCATGTTGTGAGGGTACAGGAGAAACTGAATTTTTTTTTCCTACTCATACAATAGCTCACTCAGGAAAGACATTATAGGCCCATTTTTTAAGTGGGCACCAAGCCTGCATTGTGGACTATTTTGGCTGAGGTGGCCTGGCCTTTTGGCTCTTCCCAGCTCTGTAAACCAGCAGAACCATGAGGTGCAAACATGTTCTATTCTGGCAGGATCACTATTGCAGTCTCTGCATCACTTTCAGGGGATCTGTAATAGATACTGTTGGTGCCCCATACTTCCTTCCCACAGCTCCTCTCTGATTTTAGCTGCAGCTGTGGTGGACATTTCTCATGCACACTGATGGCTGCCCACCTGAAGCACCCACCATGCCCTTAGCTTTGTGCAGCATGATGTGTGTGAGCAGTTAATGTCCCAAGGGTAAGCCTTCAACCAAAGGGTCTTGAAGTCATTAGCTAAATACCCAGCCTCAAAGAGAAAATTCTGAGGCACATTCTATACCTCAGGCAGGTTGCAGGCAGGATTGAGGCTCAGTTGCCCACAGTGGTAACACCTCAACAAAACACCATTTACTGGCTTTCCCTCCTCTGTTCCACTCTCTCCATGCCCTCATTCCAGCTTCTCAGCATCACTTCTGTAATAAACTAAACTACCTGAATCCAAGTGCTTGTCTCAAGTGCTGCTTTTGGGGAAATATAAATTAAGGCAGGATCTGAAAATACTTTAGTTCATGGCATTTATTCACTCAACATTTACTGAGTGACTATAATGGATCAGGCGGTGTATTAGATGCTGGAAATACAATGGTGAACAAGAGATCAAGTCTAATGGGATACACGGATTAATAGGCAATAATCGGATAGTGTAGTGAGTATTATAATAGACTAAACATGGGTGCTATCAGTTGTGAAGTGTGGCCAGATTTAGGATCCCTGAATTGCCCCTTGCCAAAATTACATTTGCTAGGTATTAAGAGAGAGAGTGAAGGACAGAGGACAAGGCCAGGCAAAAGCATCCCTAGCTTAGATTTAGTGCTCAACTCCTAGGCTTAGTTTGGGGTTGGAGTAAACCCATGTGTCATGACCTAGTCCTCCCTTTCTCTGGGCCACACTCATTTGGCCTTGCTAGAGGCTTCTAGTGAAGGGAGCTCCACGTTGATCTTATTATATGAAACCAGTAGTACTTCATAAATGCCCAACCACTCTCTGCCCCCCCCAAATCCCAAAAGAGAACACGCATTCCACCTGCAAAGCCAGAACTCTATCTTTCATGACATAAAAACTCTACTGTGTAATGTGGCTTTAGAACCTTGACCATGCTCCTCCATAATCCTCCTTAGTGCCATATTAAAGGTGGAAACTTGGGTTTGATAGCGGTTAGAATGTGAAACTCATATGACTTTCCCTCCTTTTTTCTTTTTTTTCCTGTCTTATTCCTAAGTCTTCTGCTTGAGACGTTAGTACATTTGTATGTCTAATGAGAAAACTGTTCTGAGGCTTTCTTACCTAAAACTCATTGTTTTAAGGCTATTCTGCCAAATTGTTCCTGGACCTGGGTAAGTGGTTTCTTCCCATCGGTGGAGAACTTGGGTCCTGAATCCTAGTCAATGGTCAGGCCTCTGATGCCCCCATAGTTCCAGCCAGCCTTTCTGCAAGGTTGTAACAATGTTTTAAACGTGGGGCTAAACTCTAACCAATTTTTCCTACCTCATATCAAATCAACATTTTGGTGATAATCTAGTCTTCACCCAACACTGAGAACTGATGCTATTGAGAACTTACAGGTACTCAAATAGCTTCCTAAATTTTTTCTGTCTCAGCATGTAACATACTGTTTACTTACTTATCTCTTCAACCAGACTCTAAACTCATTGAAGACAGAAATAATGTCTTATTTTCTATTGTATCTCCAGGGCCTAATATCGTGGGTATTTAATGAATGTTAGTTGACTAATAAAGGCCTGTATCAGGTAAGACTCTTTCAACTGCTCAGAAAACTCAACCCAAACTAGAAAAAAAAAAGAAAATCCAGCACATTATTAGTTTATGTAACTACAAAGTGCAAGGTTCAAGTCATGTTATAAGGGGCTCATCTTTTTCAAATTTTTGCTCTCCTCTCTGCTATGTTTGGCTTCACTCGCACATAGGCTTTCTTTAGATGGAGTCCCCTGGTTATAGCAAATGAAATTTCTAATTCTGGTTGGGTGTGATTGTCTTGGCTTGATTCATGTGCCTATCCCCAAATCAGTCACAGAAGCCAGGAGAATGTGCTGCTCTGCTTGGACAGGCCTAGGTCACATGCTCACCCTCGAAACTGGGGATCGGGGGGCATGAGTTCTACAGAAGTACAGTGGATTGAGACCGGTGGGGGGGGGACTGGGGAGGGTGTGGGGAACATGGATGCTAGTCAGCTAAAGCAATTCTACTTTCACTCCCATTGCTGAGTTCCACATATTTCCCCGAGATTGGACCCCTGTGGGGCAGGGATGCCAGCTCACACTGGACTTGGTCTGTGACTGTCAGCTTTTCACAGAGGTGGGAGCCATCCTTTCTGCTTGGAGTGTTCCTGAGACTCTAAATACCCTGCCTACAGCTTGGTCCTGCTTGTCTTCTTCCTGCTGTAAATGTTTCCAGTGAGCTGCACAGTGCATGCAATGTCCTTTCAGGCACTTTGGCAACTAGTGAGTCATGTATACAAAGAACTATTCAAAGCAAAATGTGGTCAGTTCTCTAAGAGAGTAGTGAAAAGATGTTTGGAGAGCAGAGATAAAGGCATACAACATCTGGCTGGGAGTATGACAGCAGACAACCGATTGAGGGACTATCAAGAACCCAGGACAAGCTTAAGTGTAGGATGAATAATGATAAGAAAAGAGATAATAACAACAGCTAATACATATACTACTTACCATGAGTAAGTTCTAAAACTTTTTATGAATTAACTCCATAAATCTTCACAATATCCTTTCAATTAGGTACAATTATTTCCCCTATTTTAGAGATGAGGTTAAGTAACTTGTTCAAGGTCACATAGTAAGGAAGTGGCAAAACATGATTGGGTTCCTATCATGGAGGGTCTTAAAGGCCAGGTACAGTGGTAGCCTAGACTTATAGTTCCTTGAGTAGCTGTTTCATCGTTCCCAATAGACTCAAACATTCTGAGTGCAGGGCAGTGTCTAGTTCACCTTTGTACTCTTTTGAACACCCAGGTGGGCTCTATACTTAGGTAGAAGCTAAATATATGTCCTGTCTTAATAGACTATCTTTTCCCCCAATAAACAAGTATTTAAAAACAGTGCAATGCTGGAGGGCATGGTGGCACAAGCCTGTAGTCCCAGCTACTCTGGAAGCTGAGGCAGGAGTATCAGGATCACTTTAGCCCAGGAGTTCTCCACTGTAGTGCGCGATGACAGGGCCTGTGCATAGCCACTGCACTCCAGCCTGGGCAACACAGTGAGACCTTATCTCTAAAATAAATTAATAAATAAATAAAAGCAGTGTGTTACTGGAATGAGCACTGTTACACAAATACACTAAGTCTCCAGCAGCAGACAGGAAGTTATGGATCTGACTAATGGAGGCTTTCACCTCTGACTCAGTGTGTGACTCTGGGCAAGTGAACTTAAGGCTCCAAGCTACAATTTTCCAATGGTAAAAGAGAGGAAAACAGGTATCCAACATACTCCACAAGGACACACTGAGAATATAATAGTAACAATAAATAAATACACATATTAAATTCTTACAATACTTAAGAGGAAAGGTACAAGAAACCAAAATATTTTTCTTAATTTTCCATAACTTCAGTAATCACCAAATATGCATTAGAAGCCAAATATTCTAGCTACTATGGGATGTCAACAGAATAACACATGATCTCCGCTAGTCTCTATTTTATAGGATATTACAGGCAGTGGTTTCAGTGATAAACACAGATTATTTAACAGAACATCAAAATGGTGAAGAACATTAGAGCTCACCTAGATATAGATATATATAAAATGATCCAAAAGGGGCGTTGGACTCAGGAAGAGAATTACTAATATAGAAGCAACTGTCCTCAAAGAAAAGGCCTGGGCTCTGGGTTTGAACCTCAGTAGAAGAGTTTACCATCTGTGCGACCTGGGGCCAGTCACTTAGCCTCTCTGAGCCAATATCCTTCCCTCTAAAATGGGATGATAACAACTTACTTCAAACACTATTGTGATAATTAAGTAAGATCATGCGTGTAAAACTTTAATCCAGTGCCCGGCTAAGCACCGCAAGTCAACTATTACTATTGTTAACCTCTCCAAGAGAAATATCTTTTTTGGCTTTTTTTCTATAAGGAAAACCATTGTTTCTCCAGTCAGGCCCCATTCACGAGGTCGAAGCAGTAAAGAAAGTGCTTTAAACTGCTTGGAATGGGCGCTGCAGGAACACGAACCCACTCATCCTTGGCAGCAGAGCCCATCTCGCATTTCCTTTTCTTCCTTTTCGGGAAAGCCAAGCTCTCCCCACGCCTTCGGTTATCTTATTTTCTTGCCTCGCCAGGTCGCTGGCCTCTCTCTGGCTGCTCGCCGCGACCTGTCGGTCGTGCAGGCCCCGCGGCAGCGCGGCGGCCAGGGCTGGCGTCCTGGTCCCCCCACGCTCCATTCTTCCCCTCGGCTCCCGCCGGCCGCAGCCGCCTTCCGAAGCCGGGGCTCCCGCCGGGATTGACGCGCTGGGGGAGGAGCGGTTTCTCGGTGCGCGCCTCTAAGGAGCATTACGGCCGGGCTCGTTCCCGGCTCCGGCCGCCAGCCCCAGCCTCCCAGGTCCGGAGCCGGGACTGGCGGAGGCCGCGAGGGAGGGAGCGCGAGCGAGGAGGCACGCGCCCGCCGGTCCGCGCCCAGCCCGCCGCCGCCTCAGCAGCCATGGCCGAGCGCCGCGCCTTTGCCCAGAAAATCAGCAGGTAAATCTCGGGCGTGGGGCGCGCCGCCGCAGCCACAGGGAGAGCCGGAGAGTCCTCCCGGGCCGGGCCTAGGAGGCGGGTGGGTGTGGCGAGGCGGGCGCCGGGATCCTGCGGCCTGGCCCGCGGCTGGGCTGAGGGGCGGCGGGGGTTCGCGGTGGCTACGGCCGCCGCGGGGGCCCCGCGCCGCCCTCCAACCCCGGCCTTCAGCCCGCGCTGGTGGCTGAGCCTCGGCCGGCCGGGAGCGCAAGCGGCCGCGGACGCCAGCGCGCCCGCCTCTGCCGACTCCTCGGTGGCCCGGGCCTGGAGTTTTCGCGTCGCTTTATGGAAGGGCGAGTGGGGGAGCTCGTCGGCCGGTTCCCAAATTCTTTGTGTCCCCACCGCCGGGCTGGCTGGGGGCCGCCGCGGCGTTTCGCCCCCTCCCCTCTCTCCGCCCAACCCCCGTTTGCCCCCGGGAGGGTGCGGGGTCCGCCCTCCTCTCCACCCCAACAAAAGGAGCGGCGCGCCGCGGGCTCGGGGCGGGTGGGAGGCCGCCCCTCCTTCACGCCTCTCACCCGTGCTGAGAACCTGGCAGGAACCCTCTGTGCACGCTGGGGCCCAGCTCAAAGTGGGCTTGTGCACCCAGGATTTAAAACGGATGGCCAAAATGAAAAGTTGAGAGCTGGGGTCTGCACCTTCGGTGTGCAGCTGCCGAATCCTTGGCGAATTGTAGGCTGAAGCTTAATCTTAGCTGATCTTAGTGAATTTAACTGTGCGCCTGTGTTGCTCACGGCACCAGAGGAAGATGGATGATAGGCAGTGTTCTTTCTACGTCGGCCCTTTCACTCATATTTTAGGAGTCTGGAAGTAAGCAAGCGATCAACGTTGAGTTTTCCGAGCCTTTTACCTACTTGTGGTTGGTTGCCACCTTTCTCCTTCCGTGCCTCCAAATAGAAATTGAATTACAGCGGAGGATTCTAATACTTGTAGAATTTCTTTGTGTGGTATACTTATGTATAAGACAGTAGACATTTTGGTTTTAATAAAACCATATTTCTATGAATTATTATGTCCCAAGAAAGGAAACATTCAAATGAATTACTTTTTTTTTTTGACGGTTGTATTTCTGTGGCTCTGAATCTTTTTAGTTTGCTGACAGTTCTTAAAGATTTGTGGACTTCCCAAAAAGGTCTTTTCTTAACTGCCGACTTCTATAGTGTTACTCTCTTTTAGCACATTTTTCATTTAAAACTAACATCTCCTTGATAAAAGCTTTGTACTTTTTTTTCTTTGCAGCTTTAAAACACATTTCATTTTCTCCTTCAGAGACAAAATAGCAAGCGCTTAAGACGATGGGCTCTACTGTCACTCTCATATGGGTTCAAATTCTGACTGTTGTTTTCTAACTTGGCCAAGCTGGTGGGCCTAGTTTTAGTTTCCCCATCTGGAAAATGGGGATAATAATAATATCCAGCCCATAAGGTTGTTGTGAACGTTAAATGGCATAATTTGTGTAATACACTTAGCATAGTGCATGGCCTATACTAGTTGTCATTGAACACTTGTAATAATTAGTATATAGATTTGTGATAGAAAATCATTACTTCTTTTTTTTTTTGGTAAAATAACTGAGTCTTATTTCTGATGGCAGTGATCTTCTAAAAAATGATGTGTTACTTGACATACATTCTTAGTATTAATTTCTCTTTAATAGAATCAGAAATTTATGTCTGAAATCATTGTGCTGATCAAGTAAGTGCACATTAGAGAGTTAGATAAGAAACATATATACACTGTTCTCTATTAATAGAATTTGCCCTCAGATGGGACAGGACATACCACTAGAAAAAAAGATAATCAGTTGTGCACAACGCCACAAAATACAAACAAGGACAGCCTTGTAAAGTTTTAAAATTAAGTAATGCAATGGGAATGAAGAGACATACACCGATTGGAGAGCCACTTAGGAGGTAGACATGATAGTAATTGGTGATTGGGCACCGAAGGGGAAGAAGACTGAGGAGTCTGGCATGACATCCAGGTTTCTAACTTGGGCAACCAGGTGGATGATGGTGGATGATGGTGGCAGTCATTGGGGTAAGGGAGTACAGGAGGAACAAGGGGTTTGAGGGTGGAAGATGAAGTGGGGTGGAGATGATGATTCAGTTTTGGACATGTTGATTTTGAGGTGCTCCTGAATCATTCAGAGAGAAATATCTATTAGGTTTTTGGTGTAGGTTTAAGGTGCAGAAGAGAGATTGGGCTGGAGATCTATTATAGATTTGGAAGTCATCAGCAAGTAGATTTGATGCCAGGGGAGTTGATGAGATTGTCCAGAAAAAATGTGCAGACTTAACTTGGAGAGAAAGCCAAGGACAGAAGTGCTGTAAGTAATGAATTATTATCTGCTTATTGTGAATGAAAGGTACTTTGCTCCTTGTTAGCCACTGTGATTGAATAATACTTCTGAGTAAATTCTTGTTCTGCTTCTTGGTTTTCTACTAGAGGAAGTATAACATATATTCTGGAGATGAACTTCCTGGGTTTGATACTCCAGCACTGCCCCTCATTGAGTAAACTTGGGCAAGTTACTTGACCCCACTTTTGCCTTATTTCTCCCGTCTATAAAGTGAGGATAATATTAGGACTTACCTCATAGGGTTGTTGTGAGGATTAAATAAATTGATATCTTTTAAGTGCTTAGAGTAGTGCTTTGATGTTATAAGTGCCTAGTATCAACTATTTTTTTTTTAATAGGGACAGGGTCTCACTCTGTTGCCCAGGCTAGAGCGCAGTGGCATCATCATAGCTCACTGCAGCCTTAAACTCCTGGGCTCAATTGGTCCTCCCACCTGAGCCTCCTGAGTAGCTGGGATTACAGGCACGCCCCACCATACCTGGCTAGTTTTTTAATTTTTTAAATTTTTAAATTAATTAATTAATTTGGAGACATACTCTCGCTCTGTCGCCCCGCCCTGACTAGAATGCAGTGGTATCATTGTAGCTCACTGCAACCTCAAACTCCTGGGCTCAAGTGATCCTCCTGCCTCAGCTTCCGGAGTAGCTGGGACTGCAGGCGTATGCCACCATGCCCGGTTAATTTTTCTATTTTTTTGTAGAGACATGGTCTCGCTCTTGTTCAGGCTGGTCTCAAACTCCTGAGTTCAAGTAATCCTGCTGCCTGGGCGTCTCAGAATGTAAGGATTGCAGGCGTAAGCCACTGCTCCTGGCCTAGTTTTTAAATTTTTTTGTAGAGAAGGGGTCTTGCTGTGTTGCCCAGGCTGGTCTTGAATTCCTGGGCTCAAGTGATCATCCTGCCTCAACCTCCCAAAGTGCTGGGATTATAGGCATGAGCCACTGTGGCTGGCCTCAACTATTTTTTAGTTATAATATTTATGATGTGGCTTAGGACCATTTGTTGGAAATAATAATCCTTTCTTTGATGAGCATATATGAAATTTGTTGCTCTGTGAACGCCTATGGCTGTTTGAAATCTTATTTCTTTTTAAAGCTTCAAGATTGCTTAGAAACTTTTACTTTAAAAAGAATTATAATGATCTCTTTCCTGGCTCAGTTTTTTTTTGGCCCTTTGCATTTAGTGCTGTTATTTTTTGAGGCTGTGGTTTGGTGATTTTCTGAAGGCTCTTTATTCTTGTATCACTGATTATACTGCTTACTTCAGCTAATCATAGCAAAGAAGCATGTATATTTTGTGCATGTCAAGTAATTGTCTCTTTACTTGTCTGCCCTCCCTGTCTTTTTTTTTTTTTTTGAGACAGTGTCTACCTCTGTTGGCCGGGCTAGAGTGCAGTGGCATCGTCATAACTCACTGCAACCTCAAACCCTTGGGTTTAAGCAATCCTCCTGCCTCAGCCTCCCAGGTAGCTGTGACTACGGGTGTGTGCCACCATGCCTAGCTTATTTTCTTTTTTTTGTAGACATGGGGGTCTTGCTGTGTTTCTCAGGCTGGTCTTGAACACCTGGCTTCAAATGATCCCCCAGGCTTGGCCTTCCAAAGTGCTAGGATTACAGGCATGAGTCACCGTGTCCGGTCTGCCCTCCCTGGTTTTTGAGGATAAGGCCCATGCCTTTATGGAATGCTGACTATTTGTAGATTAATGGTCTAGAATTTTGTTTGGATTACTTTGCCCTGTCATTTGATACCCAGCATTAATGATGAACATTTGTGTACACTTAAAGCACTATTTATTATATTCTTATCTTCATAACCTAGAGAGGCAGAAGAACAAAGTAAAGAATTCAGGGGCCAGGCCTGGTGGCTCATGCCTATAATCCTAGTACCTGGAGAGGCTGAGGTGGGAAGATTGCTTGAGCCCAGGAGTTTGAGACTAGCCCGGGCAACATAACAAGACCCTGCCTCTACAAAAAATTTAAAAATTAGCTGGACATGGTAGCACGTGCCCATAGTCTCAGCTAATTGGGAGGCTGAGGCAGGAGGATTGCTTGAGTCCAGGAATTTGAGGTTGCAGTGAGCTACGATGGTACCACTATATTCCAGCCCAGACAACAGAGCGAGACCCTGTCTGGGGTGGGGGAAGAATATAGGCTCTGGGATCAGATCACACAGGTTGAAATTCTGCCTACGTCACATAATAGCTGTGTAATTCTGAGCAGTTGATCTAACCTCTCTGTCTTGGTTTCCTCTTCAGAAAAATGGGGATAACAGCCTCAGTAAAGTTAATGTGAGGATTAAATGACTTAATACATGTGAAATAGTTAGAGCTGTGCCTGGAACATAAATATGCAAAAAGTGTTAGCTACTGCTATTATTATTCCTATATTATTTACTTTTTATTATTATTACCATTTTCCAGATGAGGAATTGAGGCCTAGAAAGAGTGATATTATTTCCCTAAGTTGGGATTCAAACCCTTGTCCTCTGATTTCAAATCTAATACTTTTTATTTGGCTATATTTTGTTTCTGCAAAGAATATTCTGTGGTAATTCCAGGTTTCACTATTAGCATCCCAAAAGGTGTGTTTGCTTTCTTAGTCTTCCCTTTGTTAATTGGGTATCATTTTGCTGCCTAAGATGCATAATTTAATTAAAGGTTTCCATCAGATCTTTATTTCTGAGGAAAATCTTACATGAGTAGGATTTCCTGGATATAGGCTTATTTAACACCTCAGTTGTTTTTAGTCTTGTATCTGTTAGTAATCTGGCCAGATAGGCCCAATTTTTTTAATCTGCAGTATCTACTTTGTTCAATTCATAGTTCCATATATTATCAACTACTTCAGTGCTATCTTTTTCATCTTTTTGGACACATACACTTCCCTGGTCTTTGGTTTTACTCATCTCACTAATTCTTTTTTTTTTTTTAAATAGAGACAGGGTCTCTCTGTCGCCCAGGCTAGAGTGTTATGCAGTGACACGATCACAGCTCACTGCAGCCTTGAAGGAACTCCTGGGCTCAAGCAGTCCTCCTGTGTTGGCCTCCCAAAGTGCTGGGAGTATGGGTGTGAGCCACTGTGCCTGGCTGAGTCCTTCATTTTAAGCTTAGCATACTACTATCTCAATAGGTCATTCAACCATCTTTCCCTTGAACCTTAAAGGTCTCTTATCCCTAAAGCTTACCCATTTTATTGTACTTTGAAATCCATACCCTGCTACCTCCCTCAGAACCTTGATCCCACAATTTTCCCTTTTCTTTCTAACATCTTCAATCTATTTCTTTTTATTATGGACCTTCCCCGTAAATCATTAGACTTATTTTGCCTTTCTCATCATAAAACAAAGAACTATTGAGTCTTCTGGCATTTCTAGCTGTGAACCAATCATTCCTTTTTCTTTTCTAGTCACATTTCTCCCATGTATGTGGTATAGTCATGACTAGTTCCTGCTTGTTCTCATCATCAATACTTGGGCTATATGGATGTGCTTACCTTATGTGTACTTGAGTTATAGAACTCTTGAGGGTTAGGAACCTTTGACTTTTTTTCCCCATATCCCTGATTTTCATGAGCTACTTTCTAAAAAATTTCCCTTCCCTTCCCCTTTTCTATATTTATACTGCTTTTCAGAGCTCATTGATGGCAGGTCTAGGACTTGACTTTTTATCTCCAGTGTTTAGCACAGAGATATCTTGTGGATACTGGACATAAGAAGCGTTTCAATGAATGCACCTTGACACCATGGAGCATCTTTCAGTACTTCTAGATGGCCACAACACATTCATAGCTGATTTGGTCTCTCCCTCCTCTAATTCAAATGTTTTGCACATTAAGTCTCCCTGCCAGTTTTCATGGTGGCATTCTTTTGTTCAATAATGTATAGTGGCTTCTTACGGTGTTAAAGCCAAACTCTTGCTTGCATTTTTAAGGTTACTTACAATCTGGTCCTCTTCTCATTGACTTATTCTCTAGTTTACATTGTTGTCCTCCTGTCAGTCTGGTGTTTTCACTGTACCCCTACAAATGCTATCCTCATTTCCATCTCTATAATTGTTCTGCTGTTTTTTCTTTGTGATATAGCCTTCCTCTTCTTTTCTAAATCTTGCCCATTCTTCAGACTACTCCAATCCAATCCTGACCATTTGGAAAACCATTTCCTTGCTTTTCTTTAATCTTACCATCTATGAATGCATTCCTAAGCAATCTAGTTTTTTCTGTTTTTGAAGTTATTTAGATGGAATCATATTGTATGTTTGTATGCTCTTCTGTCTTATTTTGCATAAAATTATATTTGTGAGAGTCATGTTATTGTGAATAGTTGAAGTTCATTCATTTTCATTGCTTTAAAATATTTCCTTGTGTAAATATACCACAATCTATCCATTCCATAGTCGATGAACATTTGGATTGTTTCCACTTTTTGACTGTTAGAAACAATATTCCTATGAATATCCCTGTATGTATATTCTGGTACACATATGTATAAGTTTCTCTAGGGTGTACTCAGGTATGGAATTTTGACTGCTCTTAGCCCTTTGAATTTCCAGGTAGATTTTTAGAATCTAGTAAAAGCAAGAACAAAACAAAAAGCAAAAAACTGCAAAACCCTCTTTGAATTTGATTGGGATAGCATGAATCTATACATCAATTTGGGGGAGAAATGACAGCCTTACAATAATGAGTTCCAATCCATGACCAATGGTGTATCTCTCCATTTATTTAGATCTTCTTTGTATTGTACAATGAAATTTTATAATTTTTTCTATAAGGTTCTTGCATATCTTTTGTTAGTTTATTTCTAGGTATATAACAATGTTATGTTCAACTATACCTTGCTAAATTCTTGTTCATTCTAAAAGTGTATCTGGATATTCCTTTGTATTTTCTATGTAGACAACCATATGATCTGGGAATCATGATTTTTTGTTTCTTCCTTTCCAATCCTTATAACTGATTTATTATTTTTTGTCTTGCTCTGCAGACTATTATCTTGCATTACTGTGCAAATTATTACTATTTCTATTCAACATTGTGTTATTATTGAACATTGTTTTATTTATGATCTCAAAGGGAAAATATTCTGTTTTTCACTATTAAGCCTAATGATTGCTGAGGGTTATCTGTAGATATTCTTTTTGTCTGGGTTCTCTAGAAAACAGAGCCTGAGATATGAATTAAGAATTGATGTTTTATTTGGGAAGCACAATTCCTGGGCATCAGGAATGAGGGAAAAGGGAAATGAGGCAGAGAAAGGTGGGAAATAATGTGAGGTGATACCTTATCTCTCTGGCCACTGCTTCACAAAGAGCTGGAGAAAGATTGTATGGCAGGTGTGCTTGCATGGCCACACAGGACATCTCCGGATGGAGGAATAGTTCCTCAGACCAGTAGATGGCAATCTGGGAAAAGAGGGAATTTATCTGCCTGCTTTTCTCCTGCATTTCAGTCAATTCAGTCTCTCCCTTTGGACCCCTTTGGCAACCACTCTGGGTGTCTCACTACTTTTTCCGGTGGCTTTTTACATAGGGGATTGTTTTGGTTGTTAAGTGACAGAAACCAAATCAGATTAATTTGCACAACACAAAAGTGTTGACTCATGTAACTGAGTACATCATGTCCAGGGATACAGATGATGTCAGCAGGCCTCTTATCTTCATATCTTGGATAGATTTTTCACAGAATGGTTACAATGTGATTTGTCAGCCCCAGGCTCAAATTCTACCAGTTTAGTTCTGCCAGAAAAGATCCAGGGCCTCAATTATTGGTCTGGCTTTGGTCACATGTCCTTCCTTGAAAAGATTACCATGTTTAAGGATACAGTAGAGTCTAGCCAGTCCTGGGTCACATGCCCTTCTCTATGGCTTGGGGGAGAGATGTGATGGTGTTAGCCCCACTGAAATTTCAAGGAATAAGTTCCTTACCACAAAGGAGTTTTTAACCTAAAGAAGGGAGGATAAGAGTGCTAGTCACACCAAAACAACTGACGTTCTTTAAAATAGTCATTTTAGGTTGTTCCACATTACTATAATTATTTAAATATATGGCAGTATAGTCAGCTATCCTACCTGCAATTTAAATGGAACTGGTGAAATACAAAGAAAACCAGTGTAACCTGATGCTAGCTAGGTGTGGCTTCCCTGTCTCTTAACTTTTTAAAATTTAGCTCAGACCTTAGTGCCCACTCATGACCCTCCCAAGGACATCTTCTTGGTTTTTATTTTTGTTTTTTGGCTTTCTTATCCTTTCTTCTGCATCTGTACTCTTGTATCATCATGAGCTGTTCATGGTTTGCCCTGTGACACCAGAAAACTGAACGAACTCCTTCAGTCATATCAAACATTTAATGATTTTCATAATCTTTGCCTAAGATACAGTGATTGTGGTTTGGGGTCTCAGGGTGCAAAACTTTCTCAGTAACTCCACTGCAGCTCTCCTCTTTTTCCTGTCATTATTGTTCTTTCTCTAATAAACTGTTTTTCCTCCCCTTATCTTCGCAGAGCAGTTCCAACCGTATCCAGACTCTTAAAAAAAAAAAAAGCTGTATTGAGGTGTACTTTACATACCATAAAATTCATTCATTTTCAGGGTACAAATGATTTTTAGCATTATTTGTAGTTGTGAAACCATCATCCACAATTCACAATTTCCATCATCCCAAAAACTCCCTTGTGCCAGTTTGCAGTCATTCCCTATTTTTACCCAAGCCCCAGGCAACCACTAATCTACTTTCTGTCTGTCTGTCTGTCTCTCTCTCTGTTATTTGCCTTTTCTGAACATTTCACATAAATGGAGTTATACTGTATGTGGCCTTTTGTGTCTGGCTTCTTCACTTAGCACATATGTTCATGGTTCATCCATATTTTAGCATGTATCAGTACTTCACTCCTTTTTATGGCTGAATAATATTCTATTGTATGTAGCACATTTTGTTTTTCCACTCATCAGTTGATGGACATTTAGATTGTTTCTACCTTTTGACTATTGTGAATGGTGCCAGTGCGAACCTTGACGTACAAGCTTTTGTTTGAATGCTTGTTTTCAATTCTTGTGGGTATACACATATCTAGGAGTGGAATTGTTGGGTCATATGGTAATTTTATGTTTAGCTTTTTGAGGAACTGCCAAGCTGTTCCACAATGACTGCACCATTTTACATTCCCACCAGCAGTGTATGAGGGTTCTAATTCCTCCACATCCTTGCGAACACTTGTTACTATCCTTTTTTTGATTATAGTGAGTGTGAATTGGTATTTCATACTGGTTTTGATTTGCATTTCCCCAATGACTAGTGATATTTTTCATGTGGTTATTAGCCATTCACTTATTTTCTTTGGTGAAATATCCAAATCTTTTGCTCATTTTTAAATGGGATCATTTATCTTGTTTTTGAGTTATAGGAGTTCTTTATATGTTCTGGATATAAGTCCTTTTTTAGACATCTGATTTGAAAATATTTTCTTTCTGTCTGGCTTGTGTTTTCATTTTCTTAGTGGTGACTTTTGAAGCACAAAGTTTTTTAATTTTGATGAAGTCCAGTTCATCAATTTATTTTCTTTTATGCATCATGATTTTGGTGTTATAGCTAAGACTCTTTACCTAGTCCAGGGTCATGAAGATTTTCTTCTCTGTTTTCTTCTAAAAATTTTATAGTTTTAGTTCTTGAGTTTAAGTTTATGATCCATTTTGCATTAATTTTTGTGCATGGTTTGAGATAAGGTCTAAATCTATCTTTTGCATGTGGATGTTCACTTGTTGAAATACTCTTTGTTGAAAATTTATCTTTGTCCAATTGAATTGCCTGGCATCATTGTCAAAAATCTGTTGACCATAAATGTCAGAATTTATTTCTTTTTTTTTTTCCTCTTGACATTTTCTTTTTTTTTTTATTTTTTTATTTTTTCTTTTAATTTATTTTTTTAATTTCAGAATATCATGGGGGTACAACACTTTGACCATACACATTGCCCCTGTTCTGCCCGTGTCAGAGCCACAATCGTGGTCATCCCCCAAACTGTGCTCCCCACATCCATTCAGTGAGAGTTTTTCCCATCCCTTCCACCCCCCTCCCGCCCGCTCGCCTTCAGATGAATGTTATTGCCCTGTGTGATGTAAGTGTTCATCAGTTAGTACCAATTTGATGGTGAGTACCAGTGGTGCTTGTTTTTCCAATCCTGTGACACTTCGCTTCGAAGAATGGGTTCTAGCTCCAACCAGGATAATACCAGATGAGTTAATTCACTGTTGTTCCTTATTGCTGAGTAATACTCCATGGTATACATATACCACATTTTATTGATCCACTCGTGTATTGATGGGCACCTTGGTTGTTTCCACAACTTTGCAATTGTGAATTGTGCTGCTATGAACATTCGAGAGCAGATGTCTTTATTATAAAATGTCTTTTTTTCTTTTGGATAAATACCCAGTAGTGGGATTGCTGGGTCAAATGGTAATTCTACTTTTAATTCTTTGAGGTATCTCCATATTCTTTTCCATAGAGGTTGTACTAATTTGCAGTCCCACCAGCAGTGTATGAGTGTTCCTATCTGTCCACATCCCCGCCAACATTTGTTATTTGGGGATTTTTTGATATGAGCCAATCTCACTGGGGTTAAGTGATATCTCATTGTGGTTTTGATTTGCATTTCCCTGATGATTAGAGAAGTTGAGCACTTTTTTATATGTTTGCTGGCCATTATTCTGTCTTCTTTGGAAAAGTTTCTGTTCATGTCCTTTGCCCATTTTTTAATAGGGTTGTTTGATTTTTTCTTGTTGATTTTCCTAAGTTCTGTATAGATTCTGGTTATCAGCCCTTTCTCAGAGGTGTAGCATGCAAATATTTTCTCCCATTCTGTAGGTTGTCTGTTCACTCTAGTGATAGTTTCCTTGGCTGTGCAGAAGCTTTTCAATTTGATCAGGTCCCATGTATTTATTTTTGTTGCTGCTGTGATTGCTTTGGGGGTCTTCTTCATAAATTCTTTGCCTAGGCCAATGTCCATAAGAGTTTTTCCAACGTTTTCTTCGAGAATTCTTATGGTTTCATGTCTTAGGTTTAGATCTGTTATCCATTGTGAATTGATTTTTGTGAGAGGTGAGAGGTGTGGGTCCACTTTCAGCCTTCTACATATGGCCATCCAATTTTCCCAGCACCATTTGTTGAATAGGGAATCTTTTCCCCAGTGTACATTTTTCTGGAATTTGTCAAAGATCAGGTGACTGTATGAGGTTGGTTTTATATTTGGGTTCTCAGTCCTGTTCCGTTGGTCTATGTCTCTGTTCCTGTGCCAATACCATGCAGTTTTGGTTACTATAGCCTTGTAGTATAGTTTGAAGTCTGGTAGACAGATGCCTCCCAATTTGTTCTTTTTGCTTAAGATTGCTTTGGCTAGACGGGGTCTTCTCTGGTTCCACACTAAGCGTAGAATTATTTTTTCTAGATCGGTGAAAAATGATGTTGGTATTTTGCTAGGGATTGCATTGATTCTGTAAATTAATTTAGGTAGCAAAGCCATTTTTACTATGTTGATTCTGCCTATCCAAGAGCATGGTAGGGCTTTCCATCTATTTACGTCCTCTGCAATTTCTTTTCTCAGTGTTTCATAATTCTCTCTATATAGGTCTTTGACCTCCTTAGTTAGATATGTTCCTAAATATTTAATTTTCTTTGTTGCTATTGCGAAAGGTATTGCATCTTTAATTTGTTTCTCGGCTTGATTGTTATTAGCATATATGAAGGCTATGGATTTTTGTGTATTAATTTTGTATCCTGAGACTTTGCTGAATTCATTTATCAATTCCAGTAATCTCTTGGTTGAATCTTTGGGGTTTTCTATGTATACTATCATATCATCTGCGAATAGTGAAAGTTTGACCTCTTCTGCCTCCATCTGGACGCCTCTAATTCCTCTGTCTTGTCTAATTGCTGTTGCCAGGACTTCCAGCACTATGTTGAAAAGAAGTGGAGATAGTGGGCACCCTTGTCTGGTGCCAGTTTTAAGGGGGAATGCCTTCAATTTTTCCCCATTCAGTATGATATTGGCTGTGGGTTTATCGTATATGGCTTTAATAGTTTCTAGGAATGAGCCATCTATGCCTATATTGTTAAGAGTTCTTATCAAAAAAGGATGCTGGATTTTGTCAAAAGCCTTTTCTGCATCTATTGAAAGGATCATATAATCTTTGTTCTTGCTTTTATTTATATGGTGAATTACATTTATAGATTTGCGTATGTTGAACCATCCCTGCATCTCGGGAATAAAGCCCACCTGATCGTGATGGATTATTTTTTTGATGTACATTTGAATTCGGTTTGCAAGGATTTTATTGAGAATTTTTGCATCTATATTCATAAGGGATATTGGTCTGTAGTTTTCTTTTTTTGTTGTGTCCTTTCCTGGCTTTGGTATCAAGGTGATATTGGCTTCGTAGAATGAGTTTGGGAGGAGTCCATCCTTCTGGATATTTTCAAATAATTTCTGCAGTATAGGCACCAGTTCTTCTTTGTAGGCTTGGTAGAATTCAGGTGTGAACCCATCTGGTCCGGGACTTTTTTTTGTGGGTAGATTTTTTATTACTGCTTCAATTTCGGTGCTTGATATTGGTCTGTTTAGAAATTCTGTTTCTTCCTGCTTGAGCCTAGGGAGGTAGTGTGTTTCTAAGAATTTGTCCATTTCCTCCACATTTTCGTGTTTGTGGGCATAGAGATTTTTGTAGTATTCAAAGATGATGTTTTGTATTTCCACGGTATCAGTTGTGACTTCTCCTTTTTCATTTCTAATTGAGCTTATTAGAGTCCTTTCCTTTCTGCTTCTGGTCAGTCTGGCAAGTGGCCTGTCTATTTTGTTTATCTTTTCGAAGAACGAACTTTTCGTTTCATTGATCTTCTGTATTGTTCTTTTGTTCTCGATTTCATTTAATTCTGCTCTGATTTTGGTTATTTCTTTTCTTCTGCTGGCTTTAGGATTGCTTTGCTCTTCCTTTTCCATTTCCTTAAGATGATTTGTTAGTTTACTGATTTGTGACTTTTCTGTCTTTTGGATGTGGGAATTTATGGCGATAAGTTTTCCTCTCAGGACTGCTTTTGCTGTATCCCACAGATTTTGATAACTTGTGTCCCCATTATCGTTTAGTTCAAAGAATCTTTTGATTTCAATTTGAATCTCCTCCTTGACCCAATAGACTTTCAGCAATAGATTCTTTAGTTTCCACATTTTTGGAGGACGATATGAGTTTCTGTTGGAATTGATTTCTAATTTTATTCCGCTGTGGTCTGAAAAGATACATGGTATGATTTCTATTTTTTTGAATTTGTTTAGATCTGTTTTGTTGCCTAGGATGTGGTCAATTTTAGAGAAAGTTCCATGAGCTGATGAGAAGAATGTATATTCTGTGTTATTTGGGTGGAGTGTTCTGTAGATATCTGTTAGGCCCAAATGTTCTAGAGTCCTGTTTAGGTCTTTTATTTCTCTATTTGTTTTTTGTTTGAAGGATCTGTCCAGTTCTGTCAGTGGGGTGTTGAAGTCCCCTGCTATTATGGCATTGCTGCTTATTATGTTGTCTAGATCTAGCAGTATTTGCTTTATGTACCTGGGTGCTCCTGTGTTGGGTGCATAAATGTTTAGGATTGTTAAATCCTCTTGTGAGATTTTTCCCTTCACCACTATATAGTGTCCATTTTTGTCCTTCTTTACTTTTATTGCTTTAAAGTTTATGTCATCTGAAATGAGGATGGCTACTCCGGATTTCTTTTGGTTTCCATTAGCCTGGAAAATTGTATTCCATCCTTTCACCTTGAGTCTGAATGCGTCTTTGTGTGTAAGGTGTGTTTCCTGAAGACAACAGATACTTGGTTTGTATTTTTTAATCCATTCAGCCAGCCTATGTCTCTTCAATGGGCAGTTCAAGCCATTTACCTTTATTGAGAGAATTGATATTTGGGGTAAATTTCTGATTATTCTGTTGGGTGGTATCTTTTGTTTTACCTCTTGCATCATTGTGGAATCTGGTTTCTGGGGTTTTAGCTTTTGCGTAGTTTTACATAGGTGGGTGTCTGTTGCTCTGTTTAGTGTATAATGCAGGTCTAAGCATTTCTTGCGAGGCCGGTCTGGATTTCGCAAATTCTATCAGTGATTGCTTATCTGGAAATGTCTTTATTTCTCCCTCATATAAGAAGCTTAGTTTGGCAGGATACAGAATTCTGGGTTGACCTTTGTTTTGTTTTAGGAGATTGATGATGTCTCCCCATTCCCTTCTGGCTTGTAAGGTTTCAGCTGAGAAATCTGCAGTTAATCTGATCGGTTTCCCTTTGTAGGTTACGTGTTCTTTTCGTCTTACAGCTCTGAGGAGTGCCTCTTTTGTGTTTACTTTGGTCAGTCTAATAATTATGTGGCGTGGTGAATGCCTTTTCACATTGACTCTCCCAGGAGTCCTATGTGCTTCTTGTACTTGGATATCGAGATTTCTGGCTAAGCCATGGAAATTTTCCTCTATTATTCCTTCAAATATATTTTCCAGCCCATGCAAATTTTCCTCCTCTCCCTCAGGGATACCTATGATCCTTATGTTTGGCCTCTTTACATAATCCCACATTTCTTGTATGCTTTTTTCCTGCCTCTTGTTTTTGTGTTCTTTCTCTTCGGCTGATTTATTTAGCGCATAGGAGCTGTCTTCTAGCTCTGAAATTCTTTCCTCTGCATGATCCAGCCTATTCTTAAGGCTTTCCACTGTGTTTTGTAGATCTTTGAATGCTTCTTTCATTTCTAGGATTTCTATTTGATTTTTCCATAATATTTCTATTTCTTTGGAGAATATTTCGTTCATTTCTTGCATTTTTCTTGTGGTTTCTTTGTGCTGGGATTCAATTTTCTCTTGAATTTCATTGAGCTTTCTTATAATCCATAAACGAAATTCCTCTTCTGTCATGTCATTCTACCCATTTCATTTGGGTTGGTATCCATTGCTGAGGAACTGATAATTTCTTTTGGGGGTGACTTTTCACTCTGATTTTTCATGTTCCCTGAGTTCTTTCGCTGGTTTTTTCTCATCTGGCCTCTTGGTCGAGAGCTGGGGGTGTTAGAGCTAGTTTATGGCCCTGTCACCAGGCTCACAATTATTGTTCCTTGGCAAAGCCAGGGAGAGAAGTAGTGGCCTGTATTGCCTTAGGTGTATTTTAGCAAGTTTGGTGGATCTTGAGTTAACTCTGACCTGTGGTCTTCTCCTCGTCCCAGTGGAGTGTGGTGAGAATGACCTCCCAGCTTGGGCTCTGCGCTAATGGATTGTACTAGAGGATATGAGTCCTCCGCTCCCTATTAGCTAGGTATTCTGTTATGTCCGTGGCAGACTCTGATTCCCCAGTTGGGGTATGCAAAAGCCCCGTGCTTTGGGAGGGGCCTTGTGGCTCCTAGGGGTTACTTTGACCCTGCTCCTCCTGAGGTGCAGGTAGAAACAAAATTTCTTTTGGCTGCAGCGTGAGAGCTGAATTGGGAAAATTCTACACAGCTCAGAGGTTGCTCATCTAGCCACGTGTGTCTGCCCTTCTGATGTGCGTCTCTGCGTGATATTGGTTGATAGGGGGATCTCAATTGTGTACCCCTTTTCCACCACTAGACCCCAAGGCGAGGCGGGTGGCCGTCTCTATCCCCAGCAGTCTCCACCGGGGGGATGTTCCCACGGGGAGGGGGGAGTAGTGGCCGCTGGAAGCGCTCTTGGGTGGCGTGAAATTCCCTATTGAAGTGGGCAGGATTATGGGGAGCTGCTCTGGTTCAGCCTGTGGCTCTTGAGGTATTTGGTTGTCATGGGAACCAGCAGTTACACCAAATGAGTCACTATAGCCAGCAACCTTCAAAATGAGTGATCTCTGGGGTACAGGAGGGCTGGGACCTGAAGGGGCGGGCACTAGGACCAGCACATAGCAGGCTTGTGGGAGGCCAGAGCCGGGGTAGCAGAACCAGATGGACGAGCTGCAAACTGTTTCCAATACCCAAAGGTCCCACCGCTACAGTTCCGGGATCTCGTCCCACCTGGAACCCACGGATGCAGCTGACCCTGGCCACCAAAGGCAAAGCCTGTCTCGCCCCAGCAGAAGAGCCCCGGGCGGGGGCGGGGCAGAGCTAGAGACGCGGCTCACAGCTCCGTGCGGGTGGCTTTAAAGATGGCTGCCGCCACCAGCCTGGCGTATAGCCGGGCTCCGTTCGCACCGGGAGCGCAGTTTCTCTCCGTTGGCCGCAGCGGCAGTTGCTAGCAGCCTCTAAGGGCGTGTCCCGCTCCCCGTTAAACTCCTGGGCCCAGTCCCACTGACTTCCAGTGACGCAGTGCCGGTCTGCGGGTTCCCGCGCACCTGTCCCGGGAAGCTGAATCTCCGCCCAGCGTGATCCCCAGCCCTGCGCGGTCTCTGTATACTGCAGCTGAGGGTTGTGTTTGGCTTTCGTGATTACTCCAACTCCACAGCGTCTGTTGTCTTGTGCAACCGCCCTGCCCCAACTCTGGGCTTGTCCCTGACTGAGTGGATGGGGAGGTGCGTCACGGCTTGGGGGGCAGGTCGCGCTGCGCCGACCTGGCGAGCGCGGCCTTCCCGCGCTCTGGGCTCTACTGTGCTCCGTGCGCCCTCCGATCTTTGTGAAAATTTTGTACCTGTTTTCTTGGGCTGGGCGTTCGGCGTTGTTTCTCTGTAATTCGCAATGCTGTTTTCGGAGTGAGCGGTCCGTGCTCGCAGGCAGCCGCTGGCGTTCTTCACCTCCTTCCCTGGGAGCGGTGCGGTGGTAGGACGCTATCAGATCCTGATATCTTTTTTAAATCACCCACTGCCAGAAAAGGAAGTACATTTTAAATGTTAAGTATATTATATAGAAGGACAATTTGTGTTCTTTTGTTTCACATATTAATCTGTGTATATTTTTGTTTTCTTGAGTCTTCAGTGGTTATTGTCGTCCAGTCCTCTGTGTTCCTAAAGATTTTCACAAAGACTAATTTACAGGTGACACAAAGTGCCTCAATCGCAGTTTTATTTAGCCACACATAGAGAGGAAGAGATCATAACAATGGTGGTAGGCATTATAATGTTCTTTTAAATATGTTAGTATATACACTAGACATTTTTACTGGGTATCTTCAACAGACCTCATGGGCTGGGTTTTGGAAAATAGAGAAATCATTAATATGAACTGTAGCAAGTATTATTAATATCTGGAAACTTGCTCCAATGGAAGGATGCCTTAGGAGCTTTATGGATCTAAATTCAAACCCTGCCTCTACCTTTCATAAGCTTAGGCAAGTTACTTTATTTTTGAAATTTATCTAAAAATATCTATTTTCTCTGATTATAAAATAATATATGTTGCTGCAGAAAATGTGGACATACAGAGGTCCCCAAAGAGAAGATAAAAATCACCCACAATTCTTGATTCAGACAAAAATCTCTACCCCCATGGAGCTTACATTATAATGATAATCTTTACAAAAACTAGAAATAGCCTAAATGTCTACCAATAGAGATATTCCAGTTTTATCTATACCGTGGACTCTATAGCAGATAAAACAGAGAACAGTAGTTAAGAATGGGGTCTCTATGTTCAGATCTTGGCTCTATTTCTTATCAGTTATGTGACCATAACCACTTGAAACTTCAATATCCTAATATAGTACCTACTTCATAGGGTTTTTCTGAAGATTAAATGAGGTAAACAAGTATTACACTTTGTATAGTATATGGCACATTGTAAGTGCTTGACATGTTGCTAGTTTCATTATTAGTTTTATGTACTGATACGGAAATATTTCCAAGATTTATTAAGTGTATAATTTAATATATCAAGAAAAGATTATTATGTGATGTCATGTGTGAACATTAAAAAATTAGAATTTCTTGTATATATGATGATGTATACACATCTTTTTCTTGAAGGATACCCAAGAAAATATTAAGTAGTTACATTTGGGGAATAGGACTGGGGAGTGGAGATGGTAGAGAGATGTACCTTTTGTTTGTTTTGACCTCTTTGAGAAGTTTGGATTTTATTTTTCTTCTGAAGTTTGAATTTTTTAATGCCATGCACATATTCCTTTTATTTTTTAAAAGGTTTCTGCTTGTATCAGTTTATTTTTTTGGCTTTTCTTTATATTGGAAAATCTTATTTCCTCTGCTTCTTATACTAACTTTATTTACATAGTAGTAGAGCTTGAAAGTAATTCTGGAGCCAGCCCTTTGCAGATATGCTAAAGACATGTTAGAGACTATTTTGAGATAAGTAAACAAATTATATATCTTGTAAAAAAATTGTTTAAAAAAAAGAGTTTCACATAGGAGAGTATTGTATTTTAGTAGTAGTTTTTTTCTTTACCAGATAACAAATATGATAATAATGATGTCAACTAGGTTGAGATTATTTTCCCTCAGCAAATGTTTGCCTATTTGACAGTAATAGATAGAAAGGCGTACTTTTCTCTTTCCTTTCCAATCAGTTAGAAACCAATGCACTTGTAGATTGGTTTACTCTGAAAGGCATTTTGAAGGTATTAGGTAGTCTCTAAATTCATTCTTATTCTCTACCCTTTTCCTTTCCTCCCTCTAAACTCATATATTTGTCTCTCCATTTCTCTCTCTCTCCCCATTGTCTTAGACATTGAGGATGTAAAGATTCATAAGATATGGTCCCTGCCCTCAAGGAGCTCACATCAGTTGTTCCATTCTAGCATTCTTATTCAATTACTCTTTTGGGAAAGGAATTATTCTCTTCTATTCTCATTTTTTCCACTTCAGCTCTGTAAACGTTTATTAAGCACCCTGTATGTGTTAGGTACTCTGCTAGAAGATGCAAAGGTAAATAAGATGAAGTCTTGCTTTTTAATTGCTTAATTCTTTGCAAGAAGGTAGGTAAGCAGATTCTAAAACAATCTGATAGATGCTGTCACTGAGGTATTGTTTGGTTGTCATAATGAGATAGTTCTTGATAGAAAATTACCACCAGGGTTAGAGAATATACATTTTCTTTTCTCCTTTTTATTCTTTTTTTTTTGTGAGACAGGGTCTTGCTCTGTCATCTAGACTAGAGTGTGGTGGCGTGATCACAGGTTACTGCAACCTCCGACTCCCAGACTCGAGTGATCCTCCCACCTTGGTCTCCCAAAGTGCTGAGATTACAAATGTGAGCCACTGTACTCTGTCTGCCTTTTCTTTAATGGCAGAAATTAACCTGTTTTGAGACATTTATACCAAATAAAAGACATAGCATAGTCCAATCAGAGGTGATGTGTTCTTGTCTAATTCCTCAAGGAGGTTGGAAAGGCGCTTCTGAAGAATGAGTGTGCCAGACCTGAGGAGCCAAATTCTTGATACTTTACTGTACCCTCCCATCATACTTTTATAGTTGGGGGTTGCATTTCTGCGGAAACCTTTGCAATTTTTATGCTTCTATCAGAGAATTTTACAAACTTTGGGTTTTCCTACCACTGAAATCAAACTAAGTGTCAGCAGGCACAATTCTTATTCAACAATAGAAGGCAGCCAGTGGGTAGTCTGCTGCCTGTATGGATTCGTGTCCTGGATGCTCCATTTCCTGGAATGTATACAGGTAAGCACAGGATGCCATGAAAGCACAGAGGAGGAGTGTCTGACCTGAGTGAACCAAAACAGAAATAATCAGGCAGGGTTTTATGGAGGATATGATATACCTCTTGAAGTTTATTTGCCCCATCTTATAACATATCTAATTTTTAGTTTTCACCACTAAGACAGAATAATAATAACATAAGTCTTTTAAGCTAAATTATAAACATCATTTACATGTCTAAAATATAGGGACATTTTCCTGAATTATTACAATGCTGCTCTCACACATGAAAAACATTAAAAAAAAAACCTCTTATGTATGCTTCTTGTCCATATTCAAATTTCCCATTATTTCCAAACATATATTTTATAGCTGATTTGTTCAAATCAAGATACAGTAATAACCATACATTGCATTTGATTATATCTCTTAAGTCTGTTTTCCCCCCCTCTCTTAAATAGACTTTATCTTTTAGTCTTAAGGCTTTTTTATGCTAAAACTTAGCCCACTGCCCTTACTTCTTTATTTATCCATCACATTGACCTGTTGAAGAGACTTAGCGTATAGAATGACCCATTTTCTTTTTTGTCTGATTGCTTCCTTGTGGTATTAACTTGTTATACTGTCCTCTGTATTTCCTGTAAACTGGAAGCTAGATGTAAAGGTTTGATTCAATTCAGGTTAAACATTTTTGGCACAAATATTTAGTAGGTGATACAGTGTTGTTTTTCTTATTTTTTTTTTTTTTTTTGAGACAGGGTCTCACTCTCGCCCAGACTGGAGTGCAGGGGTGCGATAATAGCTCACTGTAACCTCCAATTCCTGGACTCAAGCTGTCCTCTTGCCTCAGCCTCTCAAGTACCTGGAACTACAGGCGTGTGCCACCATGCCTGGCTAATTTTTAAATTTTTGTAGAGATGGGGGTCTCATTGTGTTGCCCAGGCTGGTCTCGAACTCCTGGCCTCCAGCAATCCTCCAGCCTCGGCTTCCCAAGGTGCTGGGATTACAGGCATGAGCCACTGGTCTGGTCTTCTTTCTTTCTTTCTTTTTTTTCTTTTGTTTCCTTTGTCTCCTTCCTTCCTTCCCTCCCTCCCTCTTTGTTTGTTTGTTTCTTTCTTTCTTTCTGTTACACAAATTAACCTATTTATTATAGGATAGTGATGTTTGAAAAGGTGGAGATTCTACTGGTCTTTCAATTCCTTCAGTGTTCTGATGGACACTGGAAGTGGTGTTGTGGGTTCAGGTACCACCAGCTAATGTTTTCTTGCAGGAACCACAGTGTCAGATCCCCACAGCTTATCTCTTCATCTTGGTTTTGCCACAGAAGCAGCAAGTGTACTTGCCATGCTGGCTGATTTCAATTTTCTTCATCATTTTGTGGAGGGAGGCACCATAGCAGGTCCCGTGTTTACTGATGATTTGTACCTTCTTGTTGTATTTAGCCAAGTCGCTGCAAACTAGGTCCCAGGCCAGAGAAGCTCCTTCTTTATCTCTAATACCAACTATACACAATGCTAGAACTCTCATATAACCCATCAGTCTTGGACTTGTCACAGTACTGGAGTATCAGTGTTCTTGTCCCTTTTGTTTTGAGGATTTTTAGCTATCCCTTTTTTGCCTTGTCCCTGATACCCTTCACTTCTCCCCTGACTTCTTAGATATAAGTAGTGCCAGTTCCAAGAACTCTTATTCTCTTCTTTGACATGTTACATTGCAGCTATTTTTTGTGACTTTATGGGAGTAACTAGACTAAACTCTCCTTACTCATCTTTATTCAGACTTTGCTTCTGGTCCCATGAAGAATGACTAGAGATGAGAAAGGCGGGCCTAGATTGGCCTTATCATCCTTGAGTCATTCTGGAGATTGTGGCTAGATAGGGCATCTGAAAGTAGTAACATGGTTTTCTCTCAGAATATGGGCCCTTTGCCAAATATTTCTAGCACCCTATGGTGAATGGCCTGAGCAGGTGCTTTCTTTTGTGAAAACTGTAATGTTTGTTAACATAGGTAGCTTGCAGAAATGGAGAGAGTCGATAAAGAGATAAATAGGCCAAATATTGGATTAGGTTCCTTGAGAGGGGAAGAAGGCATTTTCATATTTATGATTTAGGAGCATAAGTTTTTGACCTATTCTTCTTTCCACTTTGCAGTTAATATTAATAGCTTATTATTATAGAAGTAAAAAAAAAGACTTCTTTGTTTTCCTTTACTCTATCAGCTATTCCTAGGAGTAAGAAAAATTGCTATTGGAAAAAGTAATCTGTGATAAAGGATTTTAACTGATGTCAGGGCATGTATTTATTCATCATATTTTTTTCTTGCATACTTTGGATCATGGTATGGTTAAGAGATACTATTTTTTATTTGGCAAGATTTTCTCACTACCATTCTATGAAATCTTTTTAGAAGGTCTCAGTATAAATACATCCCTTGTCTGGGTTGCAGATATTTTTATTGCTATTATAGCTCAGTTTAGAAATGGTTCTTGTTGCATTATCACACTTTATTTTCAAATTAGTATTGATTTTCTTTTTTTGGGAAATTGTGTCATGTAGAATACTGATATTTGTAATATGGGGATTGCAATTTTTATATGTTATTAAAAAATATCTCTTTTTGAAATAACCATATTTCATTTAAGTGTCACATTTTAACATCTTCTGAAATAACTAATTGTTGGTGTGGTGGTTAATTGGCAAGGTTTTTCTTTCTTAGCTATGCATAGAGTAATGCTACTGCTTAACAGTTAATGACATCTTGAATTTGATGAAATACCGTAGTTTACAATTCAGGTTACTCATTCTTTAGCCCTAGAAACACAGATAGTGCTGAGATTGGTAGACTGAGTTGAGTACCCTGACGTGGGTAAACAAAGTGTTTGTTCTGTGTCTCTCTCTCTTTTTAAAAGCTTTTTCATATTCTCGTCTCAGTTTTGATGAAAGGATCAGGATATGTAAGGACGTTAAACTAAACATAAAAATGAATACTCACATTATATAGGCTTCATTAAAAGACCTAATGAAATCCCAAAAACTGAAGTGAATGTTCCTTTCTTTTCACACAGAGACTTTACAGAATTTGCCCTTTGCCCTCTCCTCAATCTATTCTCCTCAAAGATTTCATTACCTCTCCAGCTTTCAACTCTAACCTCTAGTTGTTTTCTTGATGCTCTTCTCTTCCTTCCTTGTCTGTTCAAAGTTAATCATTTTTTTTTTGATTAGTAGACTTTTTTGGGGAGCCGTTTTAGGTTTACAGAAAAATGAGTGGAAAGTATGGAGTGTTCCCATATGTACCCCTTCCCCCAATTTTCCCCTATTAACATCTTGCATTAGTGTCGTACATTTAGTATAATTGATGAGCCAATATTGATATACATTATTATTAACTAAAGTCAATAGATTACATTAGGGTTCACTTTTTGTGTTGTACATTCTATGGGTTTTGACAAATATATAATGACATGTATCCACCATTATGGTATCATACAGAATAGTTTCATTGCCCTAAACATCCCCTGTGTTCTACTTATTCATTCCTCCCTTGTCCTCCCACCCGTACCCTCAGCCTCTGGCGACTACTGGTCTTTTTACTTTCTTCCGTAGTTTAGCCTTTTCCAGAATGTCATATAGTTGGAATCATAGAGTATGTAGCCTTTTCAGATTGGTTCTTTCCCTTAGCAATATTCTTTTAAGGTTCCTTCGTGTCTTTTCATGGCTTGTAGTTCATTTCTTTTTCTGCTGAATAATATTCCTGTAGAGATGAACCTCAGTTTGTTTTTCTGTTTACCCATTGAAGGACAGCTTGGTTGCTTCCAAGTTTTGGCAGTTATGAATAACAAGTTAGCCTCTTAAAACACAAATATGATCTAAAGTACCTCAAGTCACCTATAAAAAAATTGAGCTAATTCAGTATCTTGAGCCTTAAAGAATGATAACACTTTTGTTTCTGTATAAAAGATTTCTAATGGTGTAGTTGGCTCATAACAATACTTAATAAATTTATGTGGAATGATTGAATATGAAAGAAGGAAAGCGGTATTGAAGAGTAGAAGTAGGGAAGATGATTACATCCTAAATCTGGATAAATTTTGGAAAATGAGATTGTTTTGAAACTCACCTGGAAATTCTAATGGGGACCAAGATGTTCAGGGCTCTGAATTAAACCATTAGCTTGAAAACACTCCAGAGTTTTTTCTTCCTAATTCTTATCGTATGTTGATTTGTTTATAAAATATTTTAGAATTAACTTTATATCTTTAAAGTATACATAATACATTGTAATATATATATTTTTTTATAGCTTCTACCTATATCCAGCTTTTTAGAGCTTCCGGTTTTATCATAGGCCAAAATATGTTTCCTAAAGTGCCATATAAAAATGCCATCTCATGTAAGTTGGTTGTCACTTTTGTACTCTATGTGAGCATTATAAAGAAATTCTAATGTAATTATAAGCTAGAAAAGTATTTCCTGAAATATGTTATGAATTTATAGCCTTATTGATATACTGATATTTCGTTGTTCTTTAAATGAATCTTTAATATACTTAGTTTCCCTCTATTTTAAGCTAGGTTTTTTTGTTTTTCTTTTTTTAAATACTGTATATAATGTATTTGCTTTCTTTGTTATAGAACTGTGGCAGCTGAAGTTAGGAAGCAGATCTCTGGACAATATAGTGGTTCTCCCCAGCTGCTCAAAAACCTGAACATTGTTGGCAATATATCCCATCACACCACAGTAAGTAGCATATTTCAAAATATGGTATGTTATTGGTTTGTTACTGACAAGTTCATGAAAAAATAGTGGAAAGATAAGAGCTAATAGATTGAGTTCTATCACTAGTCTCAACCTTACTTGTTGCTGCCTCACTCTTGAAATCTGAATTGGGAAAGGGTGTTAGGGGATGTTATAGAATTGTTGGTCTCCCTTCAAAAAGATAAACAAAATTGGTAAATCACTAGCTAGACTAACCAAGAGAAGAGACAAGATCCAAATAAACAATTCAGAAATGAAAAAGGAGACATTACAACTGATACTACAGAAATAAAAAAGGTCATCAGAGACTATCTTGAATAACTCTGTGCTCACAAACTAGAAAACCTAGAGGAAATGGATGAATTCCTAAAAACATACAACCTCCTGAGATTGAACCAGGAAGAAACACAACTCCTGAATAGATCAATAATGAGTGGCTTGAATCAGTAATAAAAAATCTCTCAACAAATAAAAAAGCTCAGGACCAGATGGATTCACAGCTGAATTCTACCAGACATAAAAGATGCCAATCCTACTGAAACTGTTCCAAAAGATTGAGAAGGAGGGAATCCTTAACTCATTCTATGAAGTCGGTATCACCCTGATACCAAAGCCAGGAAAGGATGCAGCAAAAAAAAGAAAACTACAGCCCAATATCTCTAATGAACATAGATGCAAAAATCCTCAGCAAAAGCAAACGGAATCCAACAGCACATCAAAAGGGTAATTCACTATGATCAAGTGGATTTTATTGCAGCGATGCAAGGATGGTTCAACATATGCAAGTCAATAAATGTGATTCACCACATAAACTGAATTAAAAACAAACCATATGATCATCTCAATAGATGCGGGAAAAGCATTTGATAAAATCCAGCATCTCTTCATGATAAAAATCCTCAAAAAACTCAGCATAGAAAGGATGTACCTCAAAATAATAAAAGCCATATACGTACGACAAACCCATAGCCAGCTTCATACTGAATGGGGAAAAGTTGAAAGCGTTCCCCCTGAGAACTGGAACAAAACAAGGATGCCCACTTTTAGCACTTATAGTCAACATAGTACTGGAAGTCCTAGCCAGAGCAGTCAGGCAAGAGAAAGAAATAAAGGGCATCCAAATTAGAAAAAAAGGAAGTCAAATTATCTCTGTTTGCTCATGATATGATCTTATACCTGAAAACTCTAAAGATTCCTCCATAAAAGGAGATTTGATAAATGAATTCAGTAAAGTCCCAGGTTACAAAATGAATGTGCAAAAATCAATAGCATTTCTATACACCAAAAAAGACCAAGCTGGGAACAAAGTCAAGAACTCAATCCTATTTACAATAGCTTCAAAATGAATAAAATACCTAGGAATAAATTTAACCAAGGAGGTGAAAGATCTCTACAAGGAGAACTACAAATCACTGATGAAAGAAATCATAGATGACACAAACAAATGGAAAAACATCCCATGCTCATGGGTTGGAAGAATCAATATTGTTAAAATGACCACACTGCCCAAAGCAATCTACAGATTCAGTGCAATTCCTATCAAAATACCTACATCATTTTTCACAGAATTAGAAAAAGCAATTCTAAAATTCATATGGAACCAAAAAGATCCTGAATAGCCAAGCATTCCTAAGCAAAAAGAACAAAACTGGAGGCATCACATTACCTGCCTTCAAATTATACTACAAGGCTATAGTAACCATAACAGCATGGTACTAGCATAAAAGTAGACACATAGATCAGTGGAACAGAATAGAGAACCCAGAAATAAAACCCTATACCTATAACCAACTGATCTTTGACAAAGCAGACAAAAATATTAATATACACTGGGGAAAGGACACACTATTCAATAAATGGTGCTGGGAAAATTGGATAGCCATATGCAGAAGATTGAAACTGGACCCCTACCTCTCACCATATGAAAAATTAACTCAAGATGGATCAAAGACTTAAAAAGAAGGCCTGAAACAATAAAAATCCTAGAAGAAAATCTAGGAAAAACTCTTCTGGACATTGGCCTAGGCAAAGAGTTTATGATTAAGATCCCAAAACAAA
This sequence comes from Daubentonia madagascariensis, assembly GCA_023783475.1. Classification (NCBI taxonomy): domain Eukaryota; kingdom Metazoa; phylum Chordata; class Mammalia; order Primates; family Daubentoniidae; genus Daubentonia; species Daubentonia madagascariensis. The sequence goes on from JAKFHU010000913.1 coordinate 51,201,649, forward strand.
TGTAATAAAAACAAAAATAGACAAATGAGACTTAATTAAACTAAAAAGCTTGTGAACAGCAAAAGAAATAATCAAAAAAGTAAATAGACATCCTACAGAATGGGAGAAAATATTCAAAAACTATGTGTCTAACGAAGGGCTAATACCCAGAACATGCAAAGAACTCAAACAACTCAGCAAAGAAAAAGAAAACCCATTAAAGAGTGGGCAAATGATATGAACAAGCATTTTTCAAAAGAAGATATACAAATGGCCAAGAAACATCAAAAAATGCTCAACGTCACTAATCATCAGGGGAATGCAGATTAACACCACAATGAGATACCATCTTACTCCAATTAGAATGGCCATTATTAAAAAGTTAAAAAAACAATAGATGTGGATGTGGATGTGGTGAAAAGGGAACACTTACACAGTACTGGTGGGAATGTAAATCAGTACAACCTCTATGCACATCAGTATGGAGATTTCTCAGAGAACTAAAAGTAGATTTATCATTTGATCCTGCAATCCCACTACTGGATATCTACCCAGAGGAAAAGAAATAATTATTTTAAAAAGATACCTGCACTCATATGTTTATTGCAGCACAATTCACGATCACAAAGTTATGGAGTCAACGTAAGTGCCCATCAACTGATGAGTGGATAAAGAAAATGTGATATATATATATGTATGTGTATATATCAATATCTATATTACTCAGTATAAGTACTAAAGTATAGGTATACATAGTATAAAGTATAAAGGAGTACTACTCAGCAATAAGAAAGAGTGAAATAATGTCTTTTGCAGCAACTTGGATGGAACTGGAGGCCATTATCCTAAGTGAAGTAACTCAGGAACAGAAAAATAAATGCCACATGTTCTCACTTATAAGTGGAAGCTAAACTATGGCTACACGAGGGCACATAGAGTGGTATAATGTACATTGGAGACTCACAATGGGGGAAGATGGGAGGGAGGGAGGGATGAAAAATTACCTGTGGGGTACAATGGACACTACTCAGGTGATAGGTACACCAAAAGCCCAGACTCCACCACTATACACATGTAACAGAATTCAACTTGTACCCCCTAAATCTATTAAAATAAAATTTTAAAGAAGGGAAAAAAAAAAGGAAGTGTTGGTTTCCTAGTCAACTCTGAAACTTTACCTTCAGGATTTAATCAATTCTGGAATTTTGTATTTAGAACTTTTTAGCCCCAAGGTGATTCATTATGTGAAAATTTAGGAATCTATTTTAGAAATAAGCCCTGAAGTAAATATTAAATAATTATGTGGGTTTGTAGTATTATCTGTCCCCTTTTATTAAAAATGAATTTATATTTACTGAATCATTACTGTAAGCCAGGTATTGTGTCAGAGACATAAATAAATGTTCTCTTATTAAAGAAGCTGGCATGAGGATAATCAGTGTTGATAAAACTCATATTTATTAGCTATATTAGGAGTAAGAATTTAAAACACACCTTCATTTGTCTTAAAATTAGAGGTTAGTTTTTTCAAATGCTGTGGAAAACTAAAAAAGTACATAAGCATGATAGGATGAAGTTAATATATAATACATTAACATTTTTCATTTAGCTATGAAAGGGTACCTGTTACTGAATAAATATCAGGAAATAACAGTTTGATTGGCTTATAATGATAATGTGTATAATGTTTGTGTTATTAAAATTTTAAAACAGGTTTACTTTTAATTACAGTATACTAATTTGAGAAATTTTAGAATATATGGATTTCTGGGTGATTTCAATGTACATGGAGATGATCCTTCCAATATGCTTTTGGGATCTTGAGCTCCTCTCCTCTAGTGATATTATCTTGTATCCCGAATTGCAACTCAACTACTCAAAATTCCCATAGTCAGACCCTAGATTTTGTCATTATGAATAACTGTATCCCATGTGTAACCTCAGTTTTATGCTTCCCACTCGCTGATCACCACCTCTTATCTTTCTTGCCCTCTCATTCTGGTACCCTGGCTCTAACTGTGCTTCTACCCTACCAGGACCCAGAATCCATGAACTCACTAATTTTTTACTGTCCCTTATCCCTTGTCCTCTTTTCTCTTTTTACCAAACCTAAATTATATGTTGATCTATATAGTTACTCTCTTGCATGTACTTTTGACTTCTTTAACCTTTTCTCATGTCATTGTACCTCTTGTACAACCTCAGTGCTGTTTAAATACAAATCTCTGCTTACTTCATACCTACATCAGTGCAGCTGAATGTGGCTAGAGAAAAACACACAATCCCATTGACTGTTCTCACTTTAAATTTATGACCACAAACTCATGAAAGCTTTAATATTGCCAGGCAGACATCATTTTTTCCTAGTCAATTCATTCTGTGACTATTTTAGTTGATTTATTTCATGCCTTCTACTCTCTCCTTAAACTTGTCATCTTTATTCCCCATTTTCACTCACAGGATGACTCTGCTTCTTATTTCCTGAGCAAATTGAAGCAGTCAGAAGAGAACTTCCACATACTCCCACCACCATATCTGTCCACCTACCATCTGTACCCATGTAGTCTACCTATTCACTAGTTACTATAGATGAACCACTAGTGCACTATGGAGGCTAATCCCTTCACTTATTCACTAGATTGCAGCTTCTCTCAATTACTCAAGTATAGTACTTTAGTAATTCTTCTTTCTCTTTTATATCATCATTATTTTGCTCTCTATTTACTGGATCATTCTTATCAGTATTCAAACATGCTGTTATTTTTCCCACTTAAAAAAATCCTGTTTTTTTGCCCCACTTTTCCCACCAGTCTCTAACCTCATTATTTCTTTGTTGCTCTTTAGAACAAAATTCTTTGAAAGGTTGTCAGTGCTTGCTAACTTCAATCTCTCTCTTTGTATTCTCTCTGAAAAAGTACTTTTTAAATTATGAGAATCTTCAGACATACACTGAGATACAAAGACTAGTATATACATTGACATTTTCTTAACTACAGTGCTGTTGTTATCACTTAACAAAATTAACACTAATTCCTTGGTATCATTTACTATCCAGTGTGTGTTAAATTTCCTTAATTGTCTCATAAATGTCTTTTTATAGTTGGTTTATTCAAATCAGAATCCAAACAAGATCCAAAGGTGGAATTTGTTGTTAGATCACTTGAGTATTTTTTAAAAAAACTAAAGCTGTTTCTCCCTCCTGCAAGTTATAACTTCATTATTGTGTCATTGACTTATTGAGGAAATTAATTGTCTTATAGAATTTACTGCCTTTGGGATTTTATGTTTGCTTTCTTGTAGAATTGTTTCTGTATCACCCTCTATTTCCTGTTAACTGATTGGATTCTGGCTCTACTTCTTAAAACAGCTTTATTGAGATATAATTCACATACTATACAATTCATCCATTTAAAGTGTACAGTTCAGTGGATTTTATATATTCAAGGATATGTGCAAGCATCACCACAATTTAGAACATTTTCATCACCTCAAAAAGAAATCCTTTAGCTCTCACCCTTTTTTCCCCAAAACAACCACTAATTAAATATACCAGAAAGGATTGAAAAGAGATCTCAACACTAAACATGTCAGCTAAGATTTCAATGCAATTATTGTTGAAGTATGACAGTGTCTCATATTGCCTATGAGAGATTTTTGTGGTGCTCCACTTTTACTTCTCTCTGACACCCTTTAGCCCTGCTTACTGCCCTGCCAACTCGCTTTTATAAAATCATGATCTATGCTAGGTGTGGTGGCTCACGCCTGTAATCCTAACACTTTGGGAGGTCAAGGCAGGATTGCTTGAAGCCAGGAATTCAAGACTGCTCTGGGCAACACAGTGAGACCCCATCTCTACAAAAAATTTTAAAAAATTTATCTGGGTGTGGTGGCATGTACTTGCTACTCGGGAGGCTGAGGCAAGAGAGTTACTTGAGCCTAGGAGTTTGAGGCTGCAATGAGCTATGATTGCGCCACTGGGTGACAGAGCGAGCCCCTGTCTCAAAAAACAAAAAATCATGATCCAGTCTCCTCTTTGGGTCAGTAAATATAGAATCTTTCTTTGGAGTCTTAACTCTTGCAAAATAATTTGTAGTTGTAAGCAGCTCATCATGACATCCTAACACTAAACAGGCAGCTCTCTCTGATGGGCATCAGAGAGAGTGGAGACTGTTGTAGCAAAAGTAAATGTTTCCTTGATCAAAGTCGAGCTAACACTACATCTAGAAAGCCAGTGACCTTATCTATTTTTATTTATTTATATTTATTTTTTTTAGAGATTGGGTCTCACTCTGTTGCCCAGGCTGGAGTGTAGTGGCACTGTACCTGCGTCTGTGCAGCTGAATGTGGCTAGAGAAGAACCCACAATCAATTGACTGTTCTCACTTTAAATTTATGGCAGCTCATGGCAGCCTTGAACTCCTGGGCTCAAGTGATCTTACTCCCTCAGCCTCTCGAGTAGCTGGGACTACAGGTGCATGACACCATGCCCAGCTAATTTTTAAAAAAGAATTTTTTTTGTAAAGATGGGGTCTCACTATGTAGCTCAGGGTGGTCTCAAGTGATCCTCCCAACTCGACCTCCCAAAGTGCTGGGATTACAGGCGGGAGCCACTGTGTCCGGATGCTAATGACCTTATATGTGACTTTTGAAAACAAGATTGTTGTTTATGTTCTCTGTGATTTAGTGTTTTTAAGGGAGTGTCATGTCTTCCTCCCCTACCCTAACACTTCCTCTTGATATGGTTGGTCATTCTTTGAGGAAAAGTTCAATTTGAATTAAATATATATATGGACCTCCCAGGTTTTGTCATTATTTTCACTGAGTATTCATTTGTGACATTCTGAATCCTGAAATGTATACTGCCCTATAAATAATATCTGGGTGGAGAAGCATTGAATTACAAAAAAAATTTTTAATTTTTATTTAAAATTTACATATCTTTATGTTTTACCTTTATATTTGTATTTATAATATGTAGTAGTAAAATATACATAACAAAATTTATGATTTTAACCAGTTTTAAGTGTACAGTTCACTGATATTAAGTACATTTACAATGTTGGACAACCATCAACACCATCCATTTCCAGGACTTTTTCAACATCCCAAACCGAAACCCTGTACCCATTAACACATTAACTGCCATGTGAGTTTTTAACTCACGCTAGTTTTGAGCCTGGGGCCTCGTGAAGCATGTGTAACTGCAGTTGGTTCGTGAAAATCACGCTTGTTGATGTTCTTATTGTTACAGTTAATATTGACAATTTAATTGCATATAATTCATGCACAGAAAACAATTAAAAAATAACAAATTTTTCATTAAATTAGATAGGATTGTTTTGGTTTTGAAGTTTTTATTCTGTTTTCATAATAAAACACCGTGGCCCCAAGGAAAAAATTTTTTTTCTAGTGTGGCACTTCATGTGTTAAACAATAACTACCCATTTCCCCTTCTTCCCAACCCTTCGTAACCTCTATTTCCAGCCTCTATAAATTTGCCTATTTTATGTGCTTGAAATAAGTGGGATCATATAATATTTGTCCTTTTGCATCTGGCTTATTTTACTCAGCAGGATATTTTCAAGGTTCATTCAGGTTGTAGCATGTATCAGAATTTCATTCCTTTTTAAGGATGAATAATATTCCATTGTACATATATATCAGATTTTGTTTATCCATTCATCTGTTGATGGACATTTGGGTTGTTTCCACCTTTTGGCTATTGTGTGTAATGCTGCTGTGAACATGGATGTATAACTATCTGTTTGAGTCCTTATTTTCAGTTCTTTTGGGTGTATACCTATAAGTGAAATTGCTGGATCATAGGATAATTCTATGTTTATTGTGTGCTTTTTGAGGAACCACCAATCTGTTCTTCACAGCAACTGAACCACTTTACATTTCTACCAGCCACGCACAAGGGTTCCAATTTCTCCATATCCTTGTCTACGCTTGTTATTTTCTGTTTTTAAAAAAATGATAGCCATTGTAATAGGTGTGAGATAGTATCTCATTTTATTTTTGATCTATATTTCCCTCGTCTCACAAATTTTATGTTATATTTTCATTTATTCAATATATTCTTTCATTTTACTTTTCAGACTTCTGTAACTCATGGATTATTTAGAAGTGTATTGTTTAATTTCTAAGTGTTTGGAGATTTTCCTGTTATCTTTCTGTTGCTACTTTCTTGTTTGATTCTATTGTGGTCGGAGAACATACTCTGTCTGACTTCAGTTCTTTTAAATTTGTTGAGGTTTGTTTTATGGGTCAGGATATGGTCTGTCTTGGTATATGCTTTTTGGGCCTTTGAAAAGAATGTGTATTCTGCTGTTGTTGGATGGAGTGTTTTGTAAATGTAAATTAGATCCTCTTGGTTGATGGTGCTATTGTGTTCTACCATGTCCTTGTTGATTTTCTGTTTGGTTGGCTTTCAGTTGTTGAGAGAGATCTCTTAAAATCCCCAACTATAATTGTGAATGTGTCTTATTTCTTCTTTCAGTTCTATCAGTTTTTGCTTCACATAATTTATAGTTCTGTTGTTTAGTGTGCACACATTTAAGATTGCTATGTCTTCTTGGTGGGCCATCCCATTTGTCATCAGGTAATGTTTCTCTTTATTTGGTTCATTTCTTTGCTCTGAAGTCTACTTTTTCCCATATTAACATAGCTACTCTTGCTTTCTTTTGATTAATGTTTGCCTCATGTATCTTTTTCCATACTTCTATTTTCAGTGTACCTATGTTGTGTTATTTGAAGTGAGTTCTTATAGATATCTTGTAGGTAGGTCATATTTTAAAATCCATTCTGCCAGTTTCTTATATTTATTGGTGTATGTAAGCCATTTATATTTAATGTTGTTATTGTTCTGCAAGGGTTTAAATCTACCATTTTACTTTTTGTTCTCTCTGTTTTTCACTTCTCTGTTTTGTTTTTTCTGCCCCTCTGGGGGTTACCTAAACATTTTTTAGAATTCCATTTTGATTTATAGTATTGTTGAGAGTATTGTTTGGATAGCTTTTTTAGTGGCTGCTCACGGTACTATATATACATAACTTATCACACTATGTTGTTGTTTTACCAGTTTGAGTGAAGTATAGAAACCTTACCTACCTTTACATCCCTTTACTCTCCCGTATGTATTAATATAATATAATTGTCTCAAACATTTTCTCTACATAGGTTTAGAATCACATTGGAAAAGAAGGAATTATATTGTATTTACCTATATTTTTCCTTGTACTGTGTTTGTTTTTCTTTCCTGACGTTCCCAGGTGCCTTTTATTGTTTCCTTTATGTTTAGGGAATTTCTTTTAGCCATTCTTTTAGGATAGGTCTGCTGGTGACAAAGTCTCTTAGTTTTTCTGTATCAGCATATATGTTTTTATTTCCCCTTCATTCTTGAAGCTAATTTTGCTGTATCTAGAATTCTGGGTCAACAGTTCTTTTCTATTATTTATTTATTTATATTTATTTATTTACTTACTTACTTGTTTACTTATTTACTTACTTACTGATTTACTTACTTACTTCTTGAGACAGAGTCTTGCTCTGTTGCCCCGGCTAAAGTGTAGTGGCATTATCTTAGCTCACTGCAACCTCAAACTCCTGGGCTCAAGAAATCCTTCTGCCTCAGTCTCCTGCGTAGCTGGGACTACAGGCATGAGCCACCAAACCTGGCTAATTTTTAAATTTTTTTTTAGAGACGGGGGTCTCGCTCTTGCTCAGGCTGGTCTTTAACTCCTGACCAAAAGCAATCCTCCTGCCTCAGCCTCCCAGAGTGCTAGCATTACAGGCGTGAGCCACCACACTGGCCTCTTTTCTTTAAGTACTTGAAAAATGTGTCACTTTCTTCTGGTGTCCATGATTTTTGAGGAGAAATCTGTAATTTGAATTTTTTTCCCTCTAGAAGTAAGGTGTTATTTTCCCCTCACTGCTTTCAAGATTTTGTCTTTAGTTTTCAGAAATTTGACTGATGTGTATTGGCATTTATTTCTTTGGGTTTACCCTGTTTAACATTTGCTTAGCTTCTTGAGTCTATGGGCTTATATCTTTTTGTCAAATTTAGAAGTTTTCGGCCATTATTTCTTCAGATATTTTTCTGCCCTATGCTGTTTTTCCTCACTTTGCAGGATTCTGGTGACATGAATCTCACATGTTTTCTTGTAATCCCTGAAGTTCTGTTTTTTGGTTTTGTTTTGTTTTGGTTTGGTTTGTTTTTTAGTTTATTTTTCCTCTGGGTTCGGACTGGGTAATTTCTATTTTTCTTTCTTCAAGGTAACTGATTCTTGCCTTCTTTGTCCCCTCTATTCTGCTATTGTACCCACCTGTTGAATTTTTTATTTTTGTTTTTGTATTTTTCAGTTCTAAAATTTCCATTTAGTTCTTCTTTATATCTTCTATTTTTTTTGCTGAGACTTTGTTTCTTTACAGAGAGTTTCTGTTTTTTCATTTGTTTTAAAAGTGTTTGCGATTGCTTTTGAAGGATTTTTATGATGTTTGTTTTAAAATCTTTGTCACATAATGCTAAGGTTTCTTATCTTGGTATTGATATCTATAGATTGTCTTTTTTCATTTGAATTGAGGTTTTCCTGGTTCCTAGTATGATGAGAGATTTTTGATTGGAACTTGGACATTTCAGGTCTCATGTTGTAAATCTCTAGATCTTATTTAAACATGTTTTAGCTGGCTTCCTCTGACATTGCTCTGATTGCAGGTGAGTGGGTATTACCTTGTTATGAACTGATGGAGTATAAGTCCAGTTTCCCATTCATCCTCTTTCGATATGCAAAGAGGAAAAGGGCTCCTTGTTACTGTTGGGCAGGAGTGGGAGTTCCCACTTCTACTGGACCACTGCTCATACCCGTTGGCTGGGAAGGGCAGTAGTGCCTCATTACTGCTCCTCACATGACCTTCACTGACACCCAGGGGTGTGTGGCCTTTACACCCGGCAGTGGGGAAAGTACTGACTCTCCATTAGGCATTTCTGATACATCCCCAGTGATAAAGGAAAGGGGAGCCTTGTTGCCACTTTGTGAGAGCGGATGTCCAGATTCCCTAAGTGATCTCTATTGACCTGTGGGGTTGAGAGACTCATTATTGCTCAGTAGGTATGAAAATCCCAACTTCCTACTTGGACTTCTCTTATACTACTCTGGTGAAGAGAGTTGGGGTGCCTTGGTTCAGCTTGGAAAGAGTAGGGGTCTAGCTCCCTACTTGGCCTTTGCTGTTGTGGGTATGGGTGGGGCCACTGTTTTTTATGCAGGGTTTGCTAGAGTAGAGCATTTATTGTTTAATGTTTTTGTTTTGCTAGGCTGCCTCTTTGTTGATCATTTGGCTGGGGAGAACAGGCTTTTTGTTGGGGCTTTTTTTTTTTTTCTGTGTTCCTTGGTGTTTCTGGGTTGAGGGCTTCTCTAGCTCCGGGTTTAGAATATATAAGGCAAAAAAGAAATTTTTAGGTAACTCACTGTTGTGCTGTTCCTTGGATTCTGATGTCCCTGCTTGTCTGCTTTTTTCTCTTCACCTTTCAGAGTCTTCTTATGTTTGTTTTGTAGGCAATGTCCAGAGTTTATAGTTGTACTTAGTGGAAAGAATAAGGAAAAGTATGTCTACTCTGTCTTCCTAGAAGGGGAAGTACTCCCATTAACTTCTGATGTTGAGCACTTTTTCACGTGCTTATTGACCATTCTTATATTTTCCTTTGTGAAATGTCTCATCGGTTTTTTTCCCCCATTTATTTGGGGGGTGTGGGTTTTTTTTATTATTGAGATATATGACTTTTTTTTTTTTGAGGCAAGGTCTCACTCTGTCGCCCAGGCTGAAGTGTGGTGGTGTCATCATGGCTCACTGCAACTGTGAACTCCTAGGCTCAAGCGTTCCTCCTGCCTCTGCCTCCCAAGTAGCTGGAACTACAGGCACATGCCACCAGGCCCAGCTAATTTTTAAAAATCTTTTGTAGAGATGGGTCTCAGCCCAGGCTGGGGACTTCTTTATATATTCTAGATACTAGTCCTTTATAAAATATGTTTTGTAAATATTTTCTCTTAGTGTGGCTTGCCTAATCATTTTCTTAATAGGCTCTTTTGATATATCAGAATTTTCTATGATTGTTCCTTCTTGTATCACATCTAAGAAAACTTTGCCTACTCCCAAATCATAAAGATATTCTGCTGTGTTTTCTTCTAGTAGATTTATAGTTTTAGCATTTACGTTTATGTCTGTGATCCATCTCAGTTTAATTTTTGTGTATGTCGTGATGTAAAGATTGAGGTTCTTTTTTTTTCATATGGACATTCAGTTGTTCCGACAACAAAGGTTAAAGAAAGATTTCTCTTCCTGTTGGATTGCTTTCTTTCCCTCTGTTAAGAACATCATAGTGTAGTTTGTACTTGATAGGATAGGTAAGATAGAATGCTTATGAGAGAAAAAACCACAAATTTTAGAGCTTAAAGACTCAATTTCAAATTTCTGTTCTAACATTTTGTGGCTTTATTTTCAGAGGTTGGTTAACTTCTTTGAGCACAGAATGCCTTTATTTGTAGAATTGAAATAGTAATTATCTCTAACTTACAGGGCTTGGGAGAGGTTTAAATGAGATAACATATCATGATAATAATAACTACTGTCTTTTGACAAGTTAAGATGTATTAGTCATTTATTGTTTTATGTAATATCTTTAAAATGTTGCTAGTTGTTCAATCCAAAACAGCATAGATTAAGGCACCTTCTGCTTAATAACATATACCTACACAGAGGCAGGTTTCAGTGTTTTTATTCCAGATGAACATCTTGAGAAATAACATGGTCTTATTATCATTGGTCTATAACTACACATTTGTTATATATTCTTTGTAGTTTTGTGTGAATATTTTTTCTTTCTTGAACTAGATAAGAAGTATCTTATTAAAAAGTATATTTTCAGCCTGGCTAAAGAATACCATGAATCTTTTATTATTGCTAGTAGATACTTTCAATGAGGTCTGTGTATTAGTTTCCTATGGCTACTGTAGCAAATTACCACAAACTTGCTGGTTTAGAACAGAAGAAATTTATTCTCTCACAGTGCTAGAGGCCAGAAGTCTGAAATCAGTATCACTGGACTGAAATCAAGGTTTTGGCAGGGCCATGCTCCCTTCAGAGGCTCTAGGGGAGCATCAGTTCCTTGCCTTTTCCAGATTCTGGTGGCTTCTGGCATTACTTGACTTGTGGCTCACATCACTTATATCTTTAAGGCCAGAATCTTTAAATCTCTTTCGGTTCTGTCTTCATATGGCTTTCTTCTCTGTGTGTATGGCCCAAATCTCCCTCTGTTTCCTTATAATGATATATGTGATTGCATTTAGGACCCGCCTAGATAATCTAGGATAATGTCCCCATTTTAAGGTCTTTAATCACATCTGCAAAGACTCTTTTATTTTTTTTTCCATGTAAGTTAACATGCACAGGGTCCATGGACTAGGATGGGGAGAATTTTTGGAGGGCCATTTTTCAGCCTACCACAGTCTAATGATATGTTTTTACTAGGATAGTCAACAATAACAAAGAAAGTAAAAGCACTGTTTAGAAACTTAACAATGAAAATTCCAAAGATATAAAAAATAAAAAAGAATTCTTTCAGTGAGTACTTTGTAAACTGTAAAGTATAATAACACTTTAAATATTGTTACTATTTTTATGTGAGAATTACAAAGTCTAATCAAGAAAGTTAAAGAGATTATGACCAAAAGCATAAAGGAGTCTAAGAAGGCCTACTTTATGTTTCAGTGCATGTGGCCGAGTATGTTAAATTTTTAGAAAGAACTAGGTTAAAAGCATGTTATGTTTTAAAAAAATAATAAATTTTCCTTGCTTAAAGTTTTAAAATTCTTACATTCACCTCCTTCTGTCTACCTCTTACTCCCACCTCTTTTTATAAAGGTGCCCCTTACTGAAGCAGTAGATCCAGTAGATTTTGAAGATTACCTCATTACTCATCCTTTAGCTGTGGATTCTGGGCCTTTGAGGGATTTGATTGAATTTCCTCCAGATGATATTGAAGTTGTTTATAGTCCTCGGGACTGCAGAACTCTTGTTTCAGCTGTACCTGAAGAAAGGTAAGGAGACATTTACCTACTTTTAGTTTTATTGTAACTATAGAAAGGCTACCTTCCATTTTATTATTTAGAGCCTATTTCTTGTGGTGGTGTCATTTCTTTTTATAAGAACGTGAACTACGGCAGCCAAATTCACAAACATCAGTGCTTTTCTGTCTAAATTACAAATATGTTTTCTTTTTAAAAATAGTGAAATGGATCCACATGTTAGAGATTGTATAAGAAGTTATACAGAAGACTGGGCAATTGTGGTCAGAAAGTAAGTTATATGTTTATTATAACATTTAAAAATACTGAGTAGGATTTGTAAATGGATTGAGGTAGATTAGTAATAATTGTGAGATCTGACAATTTATTTAAACAAAATAGTTGAAGAAACAAAGAAGAACCTTATGTATGAAATGTCCGATTTTGAATCAAAAGTGTAGTTTATTATATCTCAAACAAGAGGCAGTAAAATTAATCAAAGTTGTACCTAAACTATCAACACAATTTTGCCATCTTCGCAGTAGCTTGTTTATGCCAGCAGCAAAGAAGCCTGGAGAGCGAGTGGTGATGAAATCATGAAAGGCATTTTCCACAGCTTGTTGAGAATTGAATATTTTTCCTTGCAAGAAGTGGTCCAAAGCCTGAAAGAAGTGGTAGTCAGTTGGTGTAAGGTCTGGTGAATACAGTGAATGACAGAGTTTCCAAGGCCAGCTTCTTGTAGTTTGAGCAATGTTCGTGCAACATGTGGTTGAGCGTCATCTTGCAAAAGGATTGGCCTGTCTCTACTGACCAATCTGGACTGCTTAATTGCAAGCATCTTCATCATTTCATCCGGTTGGTTGCAGTAGACATCCACTGTAATTGATTGACCAGGTTTCATGAAGCTGTAGTGGATAATACCATCAAACAGACACCATTAGCTTTTTTTGATGAATATTCAGTTTTGGACTGTGTTTTGGCACTTCATCCTTATCCAACCATTGTGCCAAACACTTGCAATTGTTAAAAAGAATCCATTTTTCATCACACGTAACAATACAGTGTAGAAACAGTTCACCTTTTATGTCTCGACAGCAAAGAAAGGCAAGCTTTGCAATGATTTCTCTTCTGACACTTGTTTAATTCACGGGGTACCCATCTATCCAGCTTCTTTACCTTGCCGATGTGTTTCAAATGGTCCAGTATTGTTGGAATAATGTCAAACCTTGCTGCTAATTCAGGCCTAGATTGGGATGGATTCTCTTCCTCTACAGCTTTCAGCTCAGCCATATCCACCTTGGTTTCAGGTTGCCCATGTGGCTCATTTTCAAGATTAAAATCACCAGAATGGAACTTCTCAAACCATCGATGTACTGTGCGTCCATTAGCCACATCCTTCCCAAACACTTCGTTGGTATTTCCAACTGTCTGTGCTGCATTGGTTCCACGACAGAACTCATATTCGAAAATCACACGAATATGTGACTTATCCATGCTTTCACCAAAATTGCTGTAAAAAAAATGTGAAAGATAATCACAAGCCAAAATGTGTGTTTGAAAGACTGAGGATGTACCTTCACAATAAACATAAAACAAGAAGTGTCAAAGTGAAATGTCAGAGAGATCAATTGTCAAACTTAGTACTTAAGGAAATCGGACATTTCATACTTAATAACCTAATATAGAGACATTTTCTCAGGAATTCCAGTTACTTTTACTTACTTTCCTTATAAAGTAATAGGTTTGTGGGAATAGTATGTCTATATTATAAATCATTAACAACTAATACTATATGATGATAATGATTTTGTAGTCTAATTCTTTTATGAAATCATGGCAAGATATTGATGAATAATTTGTATTTCTCAAAAAAGTCCAATTTAATGAAACTTAAATAGCTAAGTTAAATTTAATAGCCAGTTTTCTGGATTGAAGCTTTTTGAAAGGTCTCTGCTCTTTCTAACTAATGGTTTTAGGTCCTTGACCTGTATATCCAATCAAGTAAAAATCTGTAAAAAATAATGTTTTGTTCTACCCCAAATTTATTTTTCTAATGGACTGTGTTTGAAATATCAAGTCAGATTAAGAAACAAAATAAAACTACTTTTCCTTTGCTAATTTGCATAAGGAAGAAGGGTTTTCATAGTGAAACTTCTTAGCCTTATTTTACTAAAGGGGACATAATGACTAAAGTAGTGGAGAATTCTGATACGACATTATAGTTTTCACAAATGAAGTATTCTGTGCTAAATAGCACTAGCAAAAGCATTGCTTATTGTTTTGCCCTCATGGCTGCTGTCTTATTTCACTGGGCTTAATATTGTGCTAAATATTACTCTGGGGGATAATGCTGCCATGGTTTTTAGTTTTAGTGTGACCTAATAAAAGCACAGTCTGCTGCTATAGAAGAGCTGTTTTTATGAACTTACAATTTTGGGAAGTATTCTAGTAGCCAGATTTTAGACATTACTGAAAGAAACTGTTCCTCTCTCAGATAACTCAAAAGTCTTTACCTCTATGCATATATGTTAGAAACCTATTATTAGAAATCTTAATAAGAAGAGGTTAGTTGTAAAATATATTGACCTCGGAGTCACGGAATCTGTTAATTCTAATCAAGGGGTTGCTAACCTTGGTTTAGGCAAGAGGATAAGGGAATTAAATATGGGAGCTACTATGTGCTAGGCATTTTATTGAGCACTTTATACTCACCTCATTTAAGGCTCTAACAGATAAGGTAGCTCAAGCTCAGAGTAGTTAAGTAACTTCTCTATGGTCCCACAAGCCAAAAGGTGAGGTAGCCAGAATTAGAACCTAGGGGATCAGATTCTAAAGCTCATTTTTTTTCTGTTACACTAGTTATTATACATTATCTGCTCTGGTAAACGGAAGACAAAAGGGGTACTTTTTGTGAACTAGAAGTTATGAGGTATTTCTCAAAAACAGAAGATAGGTATAATTGGAACATAAGAGAAAACTACAGGACAGAATAATCTAAGGAGAAAATATATGCAAAAGCTTCAGTAGTGCTTTAAGCTCAGAAGCAGTAAATACAGGCAATGGTAGGGGACCTGGAGCAAATGTTGGAGATTTGGTTACTTTGAAACCCCCTATACCATGTGTGCACAGCAGTGGCAGCAGAGACAACTGCCTGTTTTTTAGGAGCTGTACTTGAGCAGATAGGATAGTGCCCAGGGTGAGCACACCTTGGAGGAAGAAGGAACCCTCATACCTAGACGACTAGATACTGGCAGACTTTGTCTGGCAGCATGATCTGCACCTTCCCCACAGCTACTGGATATGAGCTGGGGTAAGCAGATACAGTAGTTCAAGACAGATGTGGGGGATAAAAATTCAAAACTGAACATAGAACCCAGAATTGCCAAGTATTTGATGAAAGCCAATACATTTGAAAGAGAATTATCAAACTACGAATAAAAGAACTAACAATTTAGGAAATAGTCAGTAGAACACAGATTAAGACCCATAAGTGTAATGAATACACTTATGTATTAATGTACATAAAATATTTGACAGAATATGTTAACCATATGAAAATCAATTAGTTATCTTTGGAAATTAATATTTTTAAAAAATTGAGCAGATGGGCTTAATGGCAGAGCGGATGTGGCTGAAGAGTGAAATAGTGATAAGGTGAAACCACAAAATTCTTCCATAATTCAGCACAGAATGATAAAGGGACAGAAAATACTTCATTTGTTTATTCATTCAACAAATGTTTATTGAGAGTCTTGTATGTACCAGGCACTATACTAAGCACTGATTATACAGCAGTGAACAAAACCAACTCCTAGCTCTCATCGAGCTTATGTTCTAGTAGGGGATGAGGTCAATAGACAATAAACAAACACAAATAAATATGTAATAGATATGGTAGAGATAAGTCTTGTGGAGAAAAAAGTAGGGTGAAAGGGATAGAGAGGGCCAGGAAGAGGGACAAAATTTTCTATTTTTTGTAAGTAAAATAAGGAATGCTTACTGATAAAGTGATTTTGAGCAGACCTGAAGGAAGTGAGGAAGTGAGCCCTGTAGATATCTAGGGGGAGAGTGTTACTAGGAAGAACAATACATGCAAAGGCCCCATATTCAAAGTATGCTGGAAATGTTCAAGGAATAGTAAAGAGGACAGTGCTGCTGGAACAGAATAAATGAGGGTGAGAATGCTAAGAGACAAGTCAGAAAAATGGTGATGGTGTAGGGTTAGACAGGTAATCATGTAGAGCCTTCACTATTTCATGAATTGGCTGATAGCAAGAACCCTGCCATCTTCTGATAATCATTATTGTTTTGTTCCAACTAAAATATTCCCACAGTTTGACTCTACAAAGTGTTAAATCATGAACAATAATTGGTCTTTGATCAGCTATTTGGTATTGTTGGATATTGGGTTGGTAGGAAAGAAGGTTGCATTGATTTGAGTTGTTTTTAGCCATATATGTATATATAAAATATTAATTAAATCATGTATTATATAGTGATGCTGTTGATTTTGCTGTTTTTCACTTTACAAGTCTGCAGCTTTAGGTTAAGATCTTTTATAAATAATGAGATATAGCAAAAAATTTCTTGGTTATTTGAAATTTTAAGATTCAGTGCTTTTTATATATATATACACACACACACATATATACATACACACACACACACACACATATATATATTCACACACACATATATTTAACCGTTTAGAAATTTATATTATTATTAATGCAATATATTTTCTACTTTCTCATTTTATTCTTTAACCTGGCTTCCCAACTTTTCTTTTTACTGACCAATTCTCTGAATTGAAAGTACAACGTAAATTATATACACATGGTTGGCATGGAAAGAAGGAAAATACGATTTGCTTTTGGGAACTCATAATCTGCTCTTTAGTTGGATTAAAGGAACTTTGAATGGAAATTTTCTTAAACCTCTGGTTAATTGTTTAACACACTCAATACTGCTAGGCGAGATCCTTATTATGTAAAGAAATAATGCAAATAATACTTGGCTTATTACCTAATCAATGATGCTGAAAAAGTGAAAAATTTCCAAAAATTGATATTTATATAACTATTTTATTTTAAATAGATATCATAAACTGGGAACAGGATTTAATCCCAATACATTAGATAAACAGAAAGAAAGGCAAAAAGGTTTGGCAAAACAGGTCTTTGAATCTGATGAAGCTCCAGATGGCAACAACTACCAGGATGATCAAGTAATACTTTTATTCTTAAACGACTATAAGAATTTATTTTAAAACAGTTTATTTTTTATTTATTAATTAATATCTTCGTATTAAATGTTTTGCATGACAGGATGATCTTAAGAGACGTTCAGTGTCAATAGATGATACTCCAAGGGGTAGCTGGGCCTGTAGTATCTTTGACTTGAAAAATTCACTTCCTGATGCCTTGCTTCCCAATTTACTTGATCGAACTCCAAATGAAGAAATAGACCGTCAAAATGATGACCAAAGGAAATCAAACCGTCACAAGGAACTCTTTGCTTTGCATCCATCACCAGATGAGGTATAGATGTTTGCGTATAAAGAAGCAACTGATTATCAAAATACATATTTGGGGAGTATGATTTATGTATATTATAAAATACTATTTATATTTATTATATAATAGTATTATAATAATGTAGGGAATAAAATTTAACTGAAACATAGCTATAATTTTTATAAATGAATACTTTTTATACTAGTTAATTTATTCTTAATGAGTAACTTCTGTGAATTGAACATACTTATGATTTAATGACTTGTATTTGTGGATAAATAGGTCATTCTTTGTTCAATTGTGAAGACTAAGAAGATTAGTAAAATAGATTCTTAAAAATATAAATTGTACAGAGTTGAAATATGATGAGGATATTCATTTTGTTGTTGCTTGTCAATTTGTAGGAAGAATCAATAGAACGGCTTAGTGTTCCTGATGTACCCAAAGAACATTTTGGTCAAAGACTTCTCGTAAAATGTTTATCACTCAAGTGAGTATTTCTTTTGTTGTATAACTTTTATTTTCCAGGGTAATATTTTGAGTACTAGTATAACAAAATCTTAGTAGATTTTATACTTGTATTTGTGTCCTTTTGAGAAGTATTGTTCTATATATAATTTTAAATGCTATTCAGCATTCAAACTTGTGTGTGAAGCTAAGCTTTAGAGCATTTTTGGTTCACAGGCGAAGATAACTCTTTGCCACAGCTATACAGTTATTCTTAAAACTTGAAAAAATATTCACCGAAATCTTTAGTATTTACCAGACTCTGTTCTTGACTGGGGAATATAAAGAAAAAGTATCTTTTTCCTTAAAGAGCTGATTTTATATTTGTTACATGGTAGGCTTTGTTTTTTAAAGATTTTGAAGTAAATATTTTTTTCCCTTAAAAAAGTTAGGTGACTTCTGCTAACATCATTGAGGTGATGTTTCTTACATTTATAATTTGCTTTACAAAGTTCTTTCTCTTATTTTATTTCATGCTGTCTTCAGAGTAATTCTATAAGGTAGATATTATTTTCTTCATTTTACAAATGAGGAAACCAGGATTCAAAGGATTAGCAGAAGTTAACTGGCATGCTCATTATTATGCTATCACTAACTGAAAAATAAACTCCATGCTGTTTTCATTATATCATGTTAATAGTATAAGTTAATTTTTAGTTCTGACTTAAGAAAAAAGAAGTTTCAATTCATAGAGCTTTCTAAAAGAAGCAACTCATAGGGACAGACCACTTTTGTGTATAATTCTGGCAGGTTTCTTTCCTTGAAAACTAAGGCTTTATATATTTAGTTAGATTTATCCAGAAACCTGTTATATAGATCAACTGCACTGATTCTTTTGAATATCTGGACACTTAACATCAGTTCTTTCTTATAATCTTCTTACTTTTTTAATAGCTTTATTGTAATATAATTTACATGTCATAAAATTCACCCTTTTAAAGTGTCCAAGTCAGTGGCATATATTCATAGAGTTGTGCAACTATCACTATTATCTAATTCCAGAAACTGCTTATCATAGCAGAAAGAAACTCCATACCTGTATTAGTCTGTTCAGGCTGCCATAACAGAATACCGTAGACTGGGTGACTTAAACAACAGAAATTTATACCTCATAGTTCTGGAGGCTGGAAGTCAAAGGTCAAGGTGCTGGCGGTTGGTTTCTGGTGAGGCCTCTCTTCCTGGCTTGAAGATGGCTGCCTTTTTGTTGTGTCCTTACATGACCTTTCCTCTGTGTGTACGTGGAAAGAGAGAGGTCTCTAGTTTCTTCCTCTTCTTATAAGGACACCACTTCCATGGGATTAGTACTCCACCCTTAGGACCTCATTTAACCTTAATTACCTCCTTAAAGGCCCTATCTCCAAATACAGTCACATTGGGGGTTAGGATTTTAACATAAGAATTTTTGGGACATACAATTCAGTCCGTAGCAATACCCATTAGCAGTTACTCCCTGTTCTTCCTTCCCCTCAGCCCCTGGCAACCACTACTTTGTTTTCTATCTCTATGAATTCACCTATTTTGAATATTTCATATAAATGAAATTATACAATATGTGGCCATTTGTGTCTGGCTTCTTCATATTGCATAATGTTTTCAAGGTTCATCTGTGTTGTAGCATATATGAGTAGTTCATTCCTTCCTTTATTTGTTTATTTATTTATTTTACTAATTTTTGTGACAGGTCTCGCTCAGACCGGAGTGCAGTCGCATGATCATAGCTCACTGCAACCTCCATCTTTGTTGCCCAGGCTGGAGTGCAGTGGCATGATCACAGCTCACTGCAACCTCCATCTCCTGGGCTCAAGCGAGCCTCCTGCCTTGGCTTCCCAAAGTGCTGGGATTATAGGTGTGAACCACTGTGCCCAGCCATTCATTCCTTTATTGGCTGACCAATATTCCACTGTGTGGATATACCACATTTTGTTTATCCATTCATCATTTAATAAACATTTGGGTGGTTTCTGCTTTTAAAAAAAATAATAGCTTTATTGAGATATAATTCACATATTATGCATTTCACTCAGTGTAGCCAGTGTACAGTTAGTTCATCAGTGAATTCGATCAGTTTGCCAGTATACAATTCAATGGGTTTTAGTACATTTCAGATCTTGCAGCTATCATCACACTAAATTTTAGAGTACTTTCATGACCCCAAAAAGAAATCTCCTGCCTGTTAGCAGTCACTCCCTGTTTTCCCTAACTCCTCCAGCCCTAGGCAACCACCAGTCTACTTTCTGTCTCTATCTATTTGCTTACTCTGAGTATTTCCTATAAATGGAATCATACAGTATGTGGTTTTTTGTGTTTGGCTTCTTTGCTTAGTTTCCATAATGTTTTCAAGTTTTATCTATGTTGTAGCATCTGTCAGTACTGCTATTTCTCTTTATTGCAGAGTGATATTCCATTGGATAGATATACTACATTTTGTTTATTCATTCATCAGTTAATGAACATTTGAATTGTTCCCACTTTTTGGCTATTATTAATTATGTTCATAATTTGTGTACAAGTTTTTGTGGTACATATGTTTTCATTTTTCTTGGGTATATACCTAGGAGTAGAATTATGCTCGGTATGGTAACCCCATGTTTAACTTTTGGAGAAATTATCCAGACTGTTTTCCAAACTAGCTGCACCATTTTATATTCCCACCAACAAGTTATGAGGATTCTAATTTCTCCAAATTTTCACCAACACTTGGTATTATCTGGTTTTTTGATCATAGCCATCCTAGTGGGTGTGAAGTGGTGTCTCATTGTAGATCTTCTTGACTAGTAAAAGTTACAAGTTATTTTTGTAACTTTATGATCTTCTTGACTAGTAAAAGTTACAAGTTATTTTTCCCTTAGAGAAAATATAGAATGATTTTTCACATAACTCTATTTTCTTTTGCTTTCATTTGATCAGCTCTTGTTAGAAATTCTGAACTATGAATTATATACATCTGATTTATCTGTGATAATAAAAATCCAGGTTTAAGGTGGAGAAGAACTTGAGGTCACTTTATAAGTTCAGAAAGGGTCAGAAATGACAGCTTTATTTTAGTTAATTATACAAAGTGATAAATTTTTGAAAATAATTTCTCTTATATTTTATTCTCCAAGAATAGCCTTCCTTTATCCTGCATGAGAAAATTGTTTCTAATAGTAAGAAGACTATTAGTCAGTAATATAGTGGTCTAGACATTCAGGAAAGTAACTTCGCAGGCATGGTCAAGCTGATAAGAATTTCTTGAAAGCCTAGAGATGCTAAGAAATCATAATTTCACAGAGGTAAGCATTCTCTACCTAATTTTTACATTAGGGGTACTGCCCATCCTGCTTTTAATGGGTTACCCAAGAGAAAGGGCTTGACAGTCAAGCAGGGTGGAAACAGACTTCTGCATAAATGGCTAACACCAGATGTCATAGGAGTAATATTAAAAGTGGTAGAGATATTTGTCTTTCACAACTTTGGCTCTAGCAGGGAGAAGTCAGACAGGCAACAGGGGCAATAAAAAGAGAGAGAGAGAGAGAGAGAGAGAGGGAAAACTCTAAGAATTCCTAGCCATAAGCTTGCATATTATCTCTGTGGCTCAAAAAACTTCAAGGCAAAAATTCAGTTTAAAATGGTGCCAGATTTGTAGTAGCCCTAGGAACCTGGCAGAAACATCAATTGTTTTTAGAGCAACCCATTTAAAATCTAGGTCTCAAAAGATTTCTACAGATAAGGTTCCAGTTCTAGTCATAAATCAACAAACATGGCAAAATAAACTACAGACCTGCAAAGGACTATCAATCAGATTTAGAATATAAAATAAATATTTTTAATATATTTAAGAAAATAATCTTTTTTTTTAAAATTGCAAAGGAGCAAGAGACTCTCAGGATTGACCAGGAAGATTTTAAAAAGAGTCATTTGGTCTTTTTCAAGATTTTATAATTGAAATTATAAACCCATTTAGGTGTGGTAAACATAGATTAGATAAAACTAAAGAGTGAATAAGTGAACTGGAAGATAAAACTGAACATATTCACACAGAATGTACAAAGGTATAAATAGATGGAAAATACGAAAGTAATATCAACAAAAAGTCTAATTTGAATTCCATAATGGAAATAACTTAGGGAAGAGGGAAATAATTATTGAAGAGATAATGACTGAGAATTGTTCAAAATTCATAAAACAGTAGTAACTCTCAATTCTGGATTTCTAGTGGGGTCCAGGAGGGATAAATAAAAAGAAATTCACACCTAGACCAAACATAGTAAAAATGCAAAACACCAAAAACCAAGAGAATATATTAAAAGCAGCAGAGAGAAAAAGAGATTGTATGCAAAGAAATTACAATTATCCAACAGCTGGTTTATCACAGCAACAATGGAAGCCAGAAGACATTGAGTGATATCTTTGGTGTGAGAGAAAATAACTGTCAACCACGAATTTTATACCCAGTAAAATTATCTTCCAAGAAACGTATTCTTGAAGCAGTTAGTTTTTGCTACACTACAAACCACCTTAAAATGTAATGTCTTAAAGCAGCAAATGTTCAGTATTTCTCATGATTCTGTGGGTTATCTAGGTAGTTCTTGTAGTGTGGGCCAATTTGTCTGGAACTAGATGATCTATTTAATATAAAGGCCTCACTTGTATGTCTAGCAGTCGGCAGACAGATTAGTCTAGGAGTCTCTTACTTACGTGTTTGGCAGTTGGTGTAATGCTAGCTAAGGAAGTAGCCATACTTCTCTCATTATCCAGTAGGCTAACCTGGACTTGTTTATGTAGTGATGAAAAGATTTCCAGCAAGAAGAGAGTGGAAGGTATAAGGCGTCTTGTGGCCTTGGATTAGAACTGTTACAACATATCACTTATTGATCAAAGCAAATTACAAGGCTAGCATAAATTCAGGGTGTATGGAAATAGATTACCCCTTAATGAGAATGCAAAGGATTTATGTTTACCTACAAATGCTGAGGTAAATAATTTTTTAGACTGATAAAAACTAGAAGTGTTTCTTAACAATTTATCACCAAAAATGTAACTTCTAAAGGAAGTACTTCGGGAGAAAGATTTTAGATAGAAGAGGGAATGAGCAAAGAAATGGAAAACATAGGATAAACCTCAGTGTTTGCTGTAATAGTGTCTAGTTTATGAGGTTAAAATAATTAAGGTAAAACTCAAAATCGATAACACAGTGTATGAATTGGGGAGTGATTATGGTTAAAGCATTTTAAGGTCTTATTTTTTGGGAGGACAGTAAAGATATTGGTTAATATTATACTTTTTAAGTTAACTATGTACTTTAAAAGTTCTTAGGTAACCATCAAAAAGTAGAAATGTAGTTTATAGACAAATACAGGGGAAAAATTGGTCACTCCCAAGAGAAGGCAAAAACGGAAAAACACTTAGAAAAAGTAGAATAATAAAAATAAGCTGCTAGAAATGAATCCAAATATAAATCTTGACAATAAGTATAAATGGACTAAACTATCCATTTAAAGAGGATTATCAGACTGCTTTTAAAAACCCCAGTTGTATGATTTTTTAAAAAACAGATTGATGTAAAACATAAACACCTGAAAGATTGAAAGCAAAAATATATATTAAAACATATAATTGTCAAATATTCACCAAATGAAAACTGAGGGAACAATATTAATATCAGACAAAATTGCCTTTAAGTCAAAATAGAGAGTCAACACATATTGATGAACTTTTAAAAACTGTATTATCATAATTGTTTGTAAGCAAATGTATGAAAACACACTCCATTTTTTAAAAGTCTAAAGAAAATAAGTCAAATTTTATCAGTAATTTCTGGGTAATTAAAAATTATTTTTTTCTTTTATGTTTTTGTATTCTCAATGTTTTAAATAAATGACCACATATGGTATTACATTTATAGTGAGTAAAAAAATAAAAAATACTTTCTTTGCAGTTCAATAACCACTGAATATGGCTGGTCTTCAAATAACATTTCTTGATGAAGTTGAGTGTGCCTGTGTTTGATAGTATCGGAATAATGTGGTATGCTTTTGTCTGAAGTTACTAACTTAAGTTGTGTACTGAATGCACAAGGAATATACATTTAAAAAGAGAAAAAAAGTTGGGAGGCTGAGTTGGGAGGATTGCTTGAAGCCAGGAGTTTGAGACCAGCCTGAGCAAGAGCGAGATCCCCTCTCTACAAAAAATAGAAAAAATTAGCTGGGCAGGGTGGTGCGCACCTGTAGTCCCAGCTACTCGGGAGGCTGAGACAGGAGAATCGCTTGAGCTCAGGAATTTGAGGTTGCAGTGAGCTGTGAAGATGCCACTGCACTCTAGCTCAGGTGACAGAGCCAGACCTTGTCTCAAAAAAAAAAAAAGGCCCATATATACATCTTTGACAGTCCCTTTGTCTAATGGAAGACCCTTTGAAACTTAAAAAGAATCATATAATGTATCTAATTTATAAATTCTTGTCATACATTAATAGCCTTTCTTAAAGTGGAGCACAATGGAATTGTGTTAGTTTCTTCAGATTATTTTCTCCAGAGTTCCAGTCTTTGTTCATCATAGTAATAATATGGATCTTTAAATATTATTTAAGAATATTATAGAGAAGGTTATTATACAGGAACATTATGGCAGTAAATTACACATTGCAATACTAATTTTCTGACTAAGTAAATTATCATTTCTCATACCTTTGTTTTTGCTTAATTTCAGCTGAATCTAAAATTTATATGAAAATGCAAAGGGCTAAAAGGAGGCAGGACAGTTTGAAGAACTTTACAAAAAAAAAAAACCCAACCAGATATCAAGACTTAGTATGAAACTAAGTAATTAAGACAGTATAGTATTGGTACATGATTAGACAGACCAATGGAATAGACTGAAGAGCTAGAAAAAGACCCACGTGTTTATGGATTGTTACTTTGTAATAAAAGTGGGTACTACAGAGCAGTATGGAAAGGGTAATCTTTTCAATAAATTGGCAGGACAGTTGGATACCTGTTTCTGTTTGTCTCCTCCTGCCCCATCTCCCTTCCTCTCTGTCTCTTTCTCTGTCTCTGTCTCTCTATCTCTGTTTCTCCTTATATGTGTATATACATATATATATGCGTATGTATACATATATATTAGAAAATGAAATTTGACTGCTACCTCACATCATACACAAAAAATTATTTACAGATTGATAGTAGACCTAAATGTGAAAGACAAAACAGTAACGTTTCTAGAAGACGATGTAGGAATATCTTCATGATCTTATAGAAAGGAAAGATTTCTTTGACGTGACACAGAAAGCACTACCCCTAAAGGAAAACATTCATACATTTTACTTCATTAAAATGGACAACTTTTGTTCATCAAAAGACACAAGAGAGTGAAGACAGACCATAGTGGAGAAGATATTTCCAACACATACACTTAACAGTGTGCTTCAGAATACATAAAGAACTACAGATTGATGAGGAATAAGTCAAACAATAAATTGAAAAATGGGCTAAAAGAGGATATCCAAATGGTCAGTAAATATATGAAAAGATGCATGTGATACCACTTATGCATTGGATTGGCCAAAATCAAAAAGACTGACAGTGTCCAATGTTATATAGGATGCAGAGTAGGTTTTGTAGAGGCTGACACATGTGGACAGGATCACCTAGATCCCTTTTCTTTTCTTTTGGCTTCTGGTTGGGTTTTGCTAAGAGAGGTATTAGGAAGTTAGAGGGTGGAAGAGAGTGAGATCAGTGAGTATTCATTTCTCTTACTTACTCCTTCCCTGCTGAGTCACTTATATCTGTTTCCTCCTTCTCTCCAGGGTCACAGTTTCTGTGAAGGATGTTCTATACAGCTATCCTTTCTAATTTTTGGCTACCACTTCAATGTTCTCTTTCAGGTCTATGGTTAATAACAACTCCTGCTTTTGCTAGCCCTAAGGAATGGCACTCTGTGTAGTTGTTTAACCTAGATCCTGCCCTAATCAATGCCAATGGCCCTTTATTAAACTGTCAACCCAATGTGAATATGTTGTCTGTCTCCTACAAGTACCTTGACTGATATTCTTGTAATACAAAAATGAGCAATGTAGAGCAGGGCTATTACAACTTCAGCATTATTGACATTTTTGTCTGGATATTTCATTGTTGTCAGAGGCTGTCCTATGCAATGTAGGTTGTTTAGTCACATCTTGGGCCTCTACCAGCTAAATGCAAGTAATATTCTCAATAGTTGTGATAACCAAAAATGTCTAGGCATTGGCAGATGTCTCCATGGGAGCAAAATTGTCCTTGGTTGAGAACCACAGCTCTGGAGTTTTAGTTAACCTCACATTACATGTTATTTCATTCAACAAATATTTGCTGAATGTTTACTGTATGTAAGTCATTGTTCTTAGAAATGAATTACACATCTCAATTTAAGCATCCAGTTATAAAATAAATTTTGGCATATTCATATGATGGGAATTACTGTGCCAGCATTAGAAATGATGGTAAGATTAATATTTATGACATGGTAATTTGTCCATAAAACGTTAAAAAAGCAGACTATAAAATATTATGTATGCCATGACACTGTTTAAAAAAATCCGTTTACCAAGTGCATTTATGCATAAAGTCTAGGTGTATTAGGCATTAAACCGTTAATTATGGTTCTTTGGATGCTTCTGTTTTCCTCTGAATGTTTTAATGTATTTTCTGAGATTTTTGCATGGAATATATGCTTTATAATCTGGGAAAGAAAACACATAGGACTTTATTTTTAAAACTTATTTTAAAATGAACATATCTATGCATATAGATAAACAAATTACAGGTTAGAAAATGAACATAAAATGCCATGAGGCTTTTAGGCAGTTTGAGATTAGTTGTAGCTGGAGAAATTGAGGAGGATTAACTAAAGGAAGTAATGGTTAATTTAGACTGTGAAAGATGTGCATAGAAAAGTATATTACAGGAAGAATGTGTAATGTAGGCAAAGGCATAGATGAAAAGTGCAAGGTATTGCAATAATTTAGCTTTGGAATTAGAATTTCTCTCCAGCTGTGTCTTTTATATTTACTTTTAAATTATTTTATCCTTTTTTTATAAAGGTTTGAAATTGAAATTGAACCCATTTTTGCAAGTTTGGCTTTATATGATGTGAAGGAAAAGAAAAAGGTAAGGTATATAATTTAACCATAGTCATTTGTTATAATCGTAGGTTTCAGAAACCTGTTTTTAAGTTGTTTTATAAGATAAATAAATAATGTGTTTTTTTTGGGAATTATTAAACATGGATCTTTTAAAAAAGGAAATAGAGATTTAATTTATTAAGACTGGTTAAATATTTTCTTATAAAATACTTTGGTTGGAAAACTTTTCTTTCTCATTTTTTTGTTTCAAAGCAAGTAGCAGAAGCAACTATACAAGAAAAGCATTTTAGGCAAATGATGCATAAAGATATGAATGTTGATGACTGAATTTTCTTGATGTATCAGATTCTCACCAGCTGAAAGACCATTTTTGTGTATTTTAAATATTCTATCTTAATGCTTTTGGTTTTACTATTATATCTTTATTTTATTTAGGAATTTTTCAGAGGGCTAGCTCATATAGCATTTCTTAAATTAACTTTCTAAGCCTAATGGGTAGTAGAAACCTGAAGTGCCTTCAGTGACTTTTGCTATCAACATACGACATATTATGGATTTCTTTAACGAAACTCTGCTCCAACAACTTGCATTTGCTAAATCTAAACTGCTGAGATAATATTCATGTAATTTTTTAAAAACACAATTTGAGATCATTCATCTCAATGATAATTTCTTTGTATACTTTATTAGAATTTACATTTTAAATCAAGAGTTTGGTTTATGATTCTTTAGAATATGTTTATTATATTATATTTCCCAAATAGTTCGTACACTTTTACTTTGATTTAGACATGTAAAAATTGATGTCAGTGAAATATAAGATAAATGGTGAGTTAGAGTATAATGTCCTAATATCTGTAATATTTTAACACTGGATGTGTATGATTTTTGTGAGTTTCTATAAAATGTACAGATTTTAAAATTTAATATATGAATGTATTTTTTAGATTTCAGAAAACTTTTATTTTGACCTTAATTCTGAGCAGATGAAAGGATTGTTACGTCCACACGTACCACCTGCTGCCATAACCACCCTGGCAAGATCAGCTATTTTTTCTATCACTTATCCCTCCCAAGATGTTTTTCTTGTAATAAAGGTGAGAATAATGTTAAATGTATTTATTTATTTGCGTAATGTCTATATAGTTGTCTCTCTATCAATACTGCAAACTTTTCAAGAGGAAAGATTTGGCCTTTACTTAATTTTTTTTATCTTGATATTCCTTAACACAATATTGGACATACACTGTGAGTGTCACCTAATTTTTCTTGAATGGGGAGCTGTATTAGTCAGGGTTCTCCAGAGAAACAGAACTAGTAGGAGATATGTATTTGTATATCTATCTTTTATCTACATCTGTCTATATCTATTTATGTATCTATCTACCTGTCTATATCAAGAGAGGAATGGGGAAGATAAATTGATTTATTTTAAGGAATTGGCTCACACAATTCTGGGGGCTGGCGAGTCTGCGTTTTGTAGGGCAGGCCAGCAGAATGGAAATTCTGGTAAGAGTTGAACCGATGTTGTAGTCTTAAGTTGAATTCCACGGGACAGTAGACTGGAAATTCAGGCAGGGTTTCTAAGTTATAGTCTTGAGGAGAATTCCTTCTTCAGGAGGCCTTAGTCTTTGCTCTTAAGGACTTCAGTTGATTGGATGAGTCCTAACCACATAATGGAGAGTAATCTGCTTTATTCAAAGTCTCTTGCTGTAAATGTTTATCACCTCTAAAAATTACCTTCACAGCAACATCCAGACTGGTGTTTGACCAAACAACTTGGGCTAAATTTGATACATAAAATTAATCATCACAGGAGCTATACTATAATTTTAATCACTCAGTTCCTAAAACATACAAATACTAAAAGCTAAATCACTGATATAAGAGAGCATTATGATTTGACTGTCAGCTGATTAAGAATAAGGATTATAAATTCTAAAATCTCTATATTACTAAGCTACTTAGTTAAGTGTAACTTAAAAAATAATTTACCTTAACTTGACCTTGACTTGGGAATAGCCTAAAATATATTCCTTAATCACTTTACATTTATTTATATAAAATTGTCATAAAGAGGTAATGAATTTTAATAAGGTTATAAAGTAGATTATGAAACGAATCCTGTTTACCCAGAGGAATAATGTCCTAATTTGTGGATACATTCCTATGAGTTCAGGTTAAAATAAATCTTAGTTAAAATGAACAGTATTGGTTTAGTAGAAATGGTCTTCAGAAACTCACTTAAACAGTAAAATTAAGTTCT
Source organism: Daubentonia madagascariensis (assembly GCA_023783475.1). NCBI lineage: Eukaryota > Metazoa > Chordata > Mammalia > Primates > Daubentoniidae > Daubentonia > Daubentonia madagascariensis. The sequence goes on from JAKFHU010000913.1 coordinate 51,231,073, forward strand.
AGAAATGAATACAATATGAATGAATATTACATGGGGAAATAGTAGGTTTTCATAAAATAGAACATATTAGAGGAAATGAGCTGGTCAGAGAGAGATGATGGTTGGAATATTGGTTGCTTGAAATGAGATTACTTAGTGACAAGATTTGGTTGTCATGAAAATGAATGGCTTAGATAGGATTAAGGATAAGAAACATTGAATGTAAATGTTCAATATAAGGAAATAGAGGAATCATGGTACATTCATATGATGTAATACTATGACCATTAAAATCACAATTTGGAAGAATTTTTAATTTTATAGAAACATATGTGTGATATAATGTTTAGTGAAAAATAAGTATTACAAAACTGTACACTATACGATCCCACTTGTGTAAAATATATATGTATGCACACATAAACATATGTATATATATAGAAAAAGACTTCTTTGTAATTAAAAAAAAAGAACAAATGAAATTGCTATTTAAGTTTTAAGGCCAGGGCATAGTGGCTTGTGCCTATAATCCTAGCACTTTGGGAGGCCGAGGCAGGAGGGTCGCTTGAGACCCTCGAGTTTGAGACCAACCTGAGCAACATAGCAAGACCTCATCTCTACAAAAAAAAAAAAAAAATAGAAAAATTAGGAGGGTGTGGTGGCATGCATCTGTAGTCCCAGCCACTTGGGAGGCTAAGGCAGGAGGATCGCTTGAACCCAGGAGTTTGAGGTTGCAATGAGCTGTGATGACACCACTACACTCTAGCCTGGGCAACAGAGCAAGACCCTGTCTCAAAAAAAAAGAAAAAAAATTTTTTTTAAAGGAAATATATGTAGCAAGTTTTCTTTCATCACTTGTGGTCCATCAGGATGATTTTATTTCTTGAGAGAAAAATTTCCTTGGTATGTGTTTCAGTTAGTTATTGCTATACAAGAACAAAAAGACAAAACCCCAGTGGGATACAACAATAAGCATTTATTTAGTTCATGCATCTTAGTTGTCTGTTGGTCAGCCAATGTAGGCTGTACTTGGTTGAGATGGTTGTGCTCCTTCAAGTCTCTGTAGGTTGGCTGTGTGTGTGTGGGTGGGTGTCAGTTGACTTAGCTGGAGGTGTTCTTGTCTGTATGTCTCTTCTTTTCTAGGAGGATAGCCTGGCATATTCTCATGGTGATGCAGAAGTGCCACAGAACAGACCCAGTTGCATGGGTGCTTTTCTAGTCTTTAAGACATATCTTGCCAGCTAACATTCCATTGGCCAAAACAGTTCACAGGAGAGAGCACAAACTCAGGGAGTTGGGATATATAGTTGGTCTCTTTATTGGGAAGAACTGCAATATCATAAAGCAAAGGGAAGTGTAAAGGAAGGGTTAAAAATTTGGTCTATTATCTGTAATTCAGTCTATCACGGTCTGGGATGCTGGTGTTCTGGTTCAGCCAGGATTATTAATTACTTGCTTATTTTTCGTGCCCTCTTTATTGGCATAATTACTTTCTGGTAAATACGTGAAGGAGTTACACCACTAAGTTTGGCTTGTTGTTTATGTGTACCTGCCATTTTAGAGAACAAAAACTTGGATTACGATAAGGCAATGTTAATAAAGTTCACTGAAAAGTATTTTAATTAATTTTTGTTGAAATATGATATAATTATAGGAAGAACACAAGTTATAAGTATGTAGTTTGATTAATTATCCCAAAATGAACACACTTATGTGACCACCCACCCAGGTTAAGAAATAAAACATTAGCAAGCCTGTAATCCTAGCACTTTGGGAGGCCCAGGTAGTAGTATTGCTTAAGGCCAGGAGTTAAAGACCAGCCTGGGCAATAACAAGACCCTGTCTCTACAAAAAATAAAAAAAATTAGCCAGGCATGGTGGTGCACACCTGTAGTTCTAGCTGCTTGGGAGGCTGAGGCAGGAGGATCCCTTGAGCCCAGGAATTTGAGGTTGCAGTGAGCTATTATTGCACCGCTGCACTACAGGCCAGGCCACAGAGCAAGACCCTGTCTTAAACAAACAAACAAACAAACAAACTTAGTAGAATTCCAGAAACCACCCATGTGACCCATTCCATTCACTGTTCCCTCCCTCATTCACAATTTTTGCCTGTTTTTGAACACTATATTAATGGGATCAAACAGGATTGTATTTTTTTGTCTTCCTTTTTTCCACTCAGCATGATTGTTTGATTAATCCATGTTGTATACAGCAGTTTTACAATTCATTTTCATTGCCTCGTAGTATTTTATTGTATGACTGTATCACGATTTATCCCTTTTGCCCGTGATGGACATTTTGGTTCATTTAAGTTTGTGGCTTTTATTGGTAATTCTGTGAACATTTGCAGTCCATGAGGACAGACATTTGTACTCATTTCTGTTTACTATATTGCTAGGAGTGGAATTGCTAAGTCATAGGATGTTTGTATATCAGCTTTGGTAGATGGTGCCAAACAGGTTTCCAAGGTACCTGTGATAGTTGCATTCCCATCAGCAGTGAATAAGAGTATCAGTTATTCATACTTGGTATTTATCAATTTTTAAAAATTGAAATATAAAATAGATACAATGAGATCCATATAGTATATGTATCTGAGGTAAATATCTTGATGAATTCTTACACGTGTTCATCAGTGTAACCACTACTGAGCTCAAGCTACGCAATATTTCCATCACCCTGGAGGGTTCTCTTGTTTTCTCTTTATAGTGACTACTTCTCCCTTCTACAGATAACTAGTATTCCAACTTCCATTTCCTCTTATTGAATTTCATATGAATGCAGTCATATAGTATGTATATAGTTTGTGCCTGGCTTCTTTCAATATAATGTCTGTACCACTTTTGGCTATTATAAATAATGCTGCTACAGACATTCTTGTACATGATTTTTGGTATAAATGTGTTTGCATTTCTATTGGGTATATGTAGGGGTTGAATTACTGCAACAGAAGGTATTTATGTCTTCAGTTTTAGTAGAAACAGCCAATTTTCCAAAATGGTTAGTAGAGTTTTCTTCCCATTAGCAGTGTTTGAGAATTTTAATTGCTCCGTTTCCTTCTTAACACTTTTATTATATTATATTTTATTTTATTTTATTATATTTTATTTTATTTTACATTTTATTATATTATATTTTATTATTTTATTATCAGATTTTATTTTTTTTTTTACAGATTTTATTATATTTTATCTTACATTTCAATTTCATTAATTTTATTTTGTTTTTGGTATTTTTATCGAATTGTATCAATTTGGTTTTAATTTATAATTCTCTGATGACTAAGAATATTGAGTAATTTATTGGCCATTTGGCTATTCCATTTTAGGAAGTGCTTATTCAGATTGTTAGCTTATTTTTAACATGTTTGTAAGTAATTTTTAGCATACTCACATATACATATACATAAAATACACAAATTTTAAGTGTACCACTCAGTGAATTTATATATATGTCTGTTAAAATATATGTATATGTATCTATATAATCACATCCATTTCGTTGGATTGTTTTTACTTTATCTTATTAATTTGCAAGAGCTCTTTATATATCTTATGTTCACTAATTTGAAGTATCATTTTTATTGTAAGCTGTATTTGTCATATACTTGATTCAGTTTCTAGACTTTCATTCTATTTTATTTATGTTTCTGTTTTTAAAAAACCTTAAAAATTTTATAAGGAGAAAGTGAGACATTTTGGAGAAATATGGTAAGTGAAAACTATTGGCCACTCAATATTATTTTGTGAGTTATTTTTAAATTGTAATTTTGGAGTTTAATATATTAACAAGATAAATTTAGGACTTACTGCTTTTTAAAATATTTTTAACTGTGGAGAAATATGCATAACATAAAATTTATCATCTTAACCATTTATAACCATATAGCTTAGTATGAAATACATTCACATTGTTGTGATTCTCCAGAACCTTTTCATCTTGTATAACTGAAACTCTATATAAATTAAACAATGACTTCCCATTTCCCCCTCTCCCCAGCCCCTGCCAACCACCATTCTACTTTCTGTTTTTATGAATTTGACTACTCTAGATACCTCATATAAGTCCTTTTCACCTTTCACCTTTTGGCATTGTAAATAATGCTGGGTTGCTTTCACCTTTTGGCATTGTAAATAATGCTGTATGAACACAAGTGTAAAAATATATGTTTGAGTCTTTGCTTTCAATTCTTTTGAATATATACCTAGAAGTTGAGTTGCTGGATCAAATGGTAATTCTATTTTTAGTCTTCTGAGGAACCTCCATACTGTTTTCCATAGCAGCTGCATCATTTTGCATTCCTACCAATAGTGCAAAAGGGTTCCAGTTTTTCCACATGCTCACCAACTTGTATTTTCTGTTTTTTTTATAGACCATCCTGATGAGTACATGATGATATCTCATTGAGATTTTGATTTGCATTTCCCTAATGAATTGTAGTATTGAGCATCTTTTCCTTTGCTTTTTGGCCATTTGTGTATCTTCTTTGAAGAAATATCTATTCACATCTTTTGCTCACTTGTTAATTGAGTTTTTTAAAAAAATGTTGAGTTGTAGGATTTCTTTGTGTATTCTGGTTATTAAGTCTTTAGCAGATGTATGCGTTGCAGATATTTTCTCCTATTTTGTAGGTTGCCTTTTCACTTTCTTTGGTCTTAGTTGTAGTAAATGTAAGTTTGATGTAGTCCAGTTTGTCTGTTTTTACTTTTATTGCCTGTGCTTTTGATGTCATATTCAAGAAATCATTTCCAAGTCCATTGTCATGAAATTTTCCCTCTGTGTTTTCTTGTAAAAGTTTTATAGTTTTAGGTCTTACATTTAGGTCTTTGATTTATTCTGCATTAATTTTTGTATGTGGTATAAGGTAAGAGCCCAACTTCATTCTTTTACATTTGGATATCCAGTTTTCCTAGCATTGTTGGTTGAAAAGATTGTCCTTTTTCCATTGAATGGTCTTGGCAACCTTGTCAAAAATCATTTGACCATATATGCAAGAATTTATGTCTGGGCTTTCTATTCAGTTCCTTTGGTCTATATGTTCCTTTGATCTTTATGGCAGTACTACACTATATTGAATCCTGTAGTTTTGCAGTAAGTTTTTACATCAGGAAGTGTGAGACCTCCAACTTTGTTCTTTTTGTTCCAAGCTTGTTTTGATTATTTGGGGTCTCTTGAGATTCCATATGAATTTTAGGATGTATTTTTGTGTTTCTGCAAAAAACATCATTGGGATCTTGATAAGGATTGCATTATATCTATAGATTGCTTTGGGTAGTATTGACATCTTAATGATATTAAGTCTTTCAATCAGTGAACATGGGATGTCTTTCCATTTGTTTGTGTCTACTTTAATTTCTCTCAGCAACATTTTACAGTTTCCAGTGTATAAATCTTTCACTTCCTTGGTTATGTTTATTACTGAATATTTTATTCTTTGTGATGGCATTGTAAATAGATTTATCTTTTTATTTTTGGATTCCTCATTGTTAGCGTGTAGATTTTGTATTCTGTAACTTTCTTGAATTCATTTATTCTAACAATTTTTTTGAGGAATCTTTAGATTTTTGTACATAAAAGATCATGTCATCTGCAGAAATAATTTTACTTCTTTCCAATTCAGATGCCTTTATTTCTTTTTCTTGCCTAGTTTCTCTGGCTTGGACATTTAGTACTATTTTGAATAGAAGTGGCTAAAGTGGACCAGGCATGGTGGCTCACGCCTGTAATTCTAGCACTTTGGAGGCTGAGGCAGGAGGATTACTTGAGGCTAGGAGTTCGAGACCAGCCTGAGCAAAAACAAGACCCCATCTCTACAAAAAATAGAAAAATCTGCCAATTGTGGTGTCATGCGCCTGTAGTCCTAGTTACTCCGGAGGCTGGGGCAGGAGGATCGCTTGAGCCCAGGAGTTTGAGGTTGCAGTGAGCTATGATGATGCCACTGCACTCCAGCCTGGGAGACAGAGTAAGACCCTGCCCCCCAAAAAAAAGAAAAAAAAGAAGAGGAAGTAGCTAAAGTGGGCATCCTTATTTTGTTCCTGATCTTAAAGGAAAAGCTTTTAGTCTTTCACCTTTGAGTATGATATTGGCTGTAGACTTTTCTTATATGGCCTTTATTATGTTGAGGTAGTTTGCAATGTTTGTTCTACATCAATTGAGATGATCATGTGTTTTTTGTTTTCTGTCAATCTGTTAACGTGATGTATTACATTGCTTTTTTTTTTTTTGAGACAGAGTCTTGCTCTGTCTCCCTGGTTAGAGTGCAGTGGCGTTGTCATAGCTCACTGTAACCTCAAACTCCTGATCTCAAGCGATCCTCCTCCCTCGGCCTCCCAGAGTGATAGGATTACAGGCATGAGCCACCGCTCCCGGGCTACATCGCTTTTTGGATATCGAACCATCTGTGCATTTCAGGCTGACTTTTTAAAACTTAATTAATCTTTATTTTTTTGCCTTTGATAGCTGGAAAAAGTTCTACAGCAGGGAGATATTGGAGAGTGCGCAGAACCATATATGATTTTCAAAGAAGCAGATGCCACGAAGGTAGAATGTCATGCCTCTTATTTTCCCCACATTATTACCATTGTTAAATTTGGGAGAATACTATACAAAGTATATTAAAGAAGTTTATTACTAGTTCACTTTTTTCTGTTGGCCTATTTCCTATCTTCCTTTTTTCTTTATTTCCTTTGTTACCTAGTTTGTGTCATGTGCTGTGCTAGTCCTTAAAATCTCCCCTATCTCAAAACTAATTGATTCTTTAAGTTTTTTTTTCTTAGAACTAAGTTAATTCAGCTTAACTCCTAAATAATTAAAAATTTTCTTTATTTACAAAATATTGTAAATTGATATTGATATTGATAGAACTTTTTCTGGCAAAACAAGTATTCTTGGTTTCCATCTGACCACAAATAATTAAGGAATATTATAAAAATAGAAAATAAAATCTCTGTTTTGCATCAGGTGACTAATTTCTAGAGTTTGGATAAACTCAAATGAAAAAGAATTGAATAATTGATACCAAATTTCAGTTAGCCTGAATTAGCTACCAGAAAACAGGTGATCTTTGGATCTTTGAGCGCAAGATTTAATACTGAAACTGCCGGGAAACATATGCTTGAGGAATACTGAACAATCTACCAAAATCTAGAATATGTTTTGCTTTCTTCTTTCCTGAGATTCAGAACAAGAATTGAACTTTTTCTGCTAATATAGGTAGATCTGAGCACATGATGTTCTTCTCTGATCCTTGGCTATCTGGTTGAACCCAGAGTTAAAATAATAGTGTTCTGGCTTTCTGCAGGTTGTCATTTTACAAATTAAATTTGTTCAGTTAGATGGAACTCATAAGTATGCTAGCAGCTTATTCCACTCTTTGTTTATATATTTACATATACTGATAGAATTAAATATACTTGATATTTAGGCTCTTTAAGCAAGAATATGTTTTGGAGGTATAATAGATATAACAATAAACAGTGCTACCATTTAACTATCATTCCGTATTTTCCCAGCCCTGGGTCCCAAGGTAGGACATTGTCATTAGAATATACCTCACCGACGTCCTATTTGCAAAGAGTTTGTGAGAGAGGTGGTATAGGTTTTCAGTCTTAGATTGTTCATTGGCTGTTTCAGGCTACCTTAATGTTTGTTTCAGGAGTAGCTTAAAATTTGAGCTAGCCTCAAGATGTCTTTGAGATACGCGTCTGTTTGGACCATTAGTCTTTTCTTAGGGTGTAGTCCTCTTAGTATATATATTTTTTTGCTTTTATTACAATTCCTAGCTTATTGGCCTATTTGTGCTCGCCCCCCCAATCATTGTTATAAGTTAGGGACTATTTCAAATTAGCTCAGTTGCTTCCATCTTTTACAGAGTAAAAAATTTAACACATCATGACTTACAATGTTTTGTAGTTACCAGTTGCTAACTAGACCATGGTTATGCTTCCTTTCCAAAAATAATACTTGCAATACATAATGCATGTTTGGCACTTACTCTCCCTTCTTTTCTCTGAAGAATAGTATAATCACAAACAGAAATTTTAAAGACTTATTCTGTACATACATTTGTAGAATGTGTTGAGTTTGTTCAATGGTTAAGATAATACATTGTTACTTGATCTCTGAAAGGTACTGGTAATCTTTCTATTTTTGCTGAGAAAGGAGAATTCTTAACCTTCCTTTATATAGTATGAAATGGCCTTTAATTGATTGCTTTCAAGTGTAATCATATAATGTATAAAGTTCTGTTTTGCAGAATAAGGAAAAATTGGAGAAGCTGAAAAGTCAAGCCGATCAGTTTTGCCAAAGACTTGGGAAATATCGCATGCCTTTTGCTTGGACTGCGATCCATTTAATGAATATTGTTAGCAGTGCTGGGAGTTTGGAAAGAGATTCTACAGAAGTAGAAATCAGTACTGGAGGTAAGAGTGTTTTATATAAAATATTTCTAAATGTATAATTTTTTTCTTTTTTCTTACATAGTCTTGTTTTATTTGTAAAATCTGCAATGTGATATTGCATAAAAAGGATTTTCCTTTTTTGCCTTCTTTTTCATTTAATAGCAATATTAAGATATAATTGGCATACCCTACAATTCACCCATTTAAAGTATGCAATACAGCAGGTCCTTGAATAACGTTGTTTTGTTAAACGTCCTTTTGTTATAACATTGATGGGAAAAAAAATTGACTCCTATTGTGGGCCACCATCTGTAGAGAGTTTGCACATTCTCCCCATGTTTGTGTGGGTTTTCTTCAGATACTGTGGTTTCCTTTCACATTCCAAACATGTACATGTTAGGTTAATTGGTATGTCCAAATTGTCCTGTTCTGAGTGGTTGTGTCTGTAAGTCCTGTCCAGAATTGGTTCCTGCTTTGCACCCTGGGCTGCTGGCTTAGGCTCTGGCCATCCACGACCCTGAGGTGGAATAAGCATCAAGTAATAAGTTGGAAAATGAATGAATGAATGAATATGAATTATTGTCAAATAAAAATTCATAAAGTATGTAATCATACAAATGCATGACAGTAAACAACACAGTATAAAGTGCTCAGCGAGCTCACCATATTTGTTATTGCTTGTTTTTGAACTGCATAGTGGTAGGTGGTGCTCCTTGTAATTTTTGTTTTGCAAACATTTATTCCTTGATTTAACCTACCACTAATTGACCAAAAATTGGGCAAATAATTATCTTACTTGTTTTTATTAATCTTAAGTGTATGTATAGCTCACATTTATTTCGGTGTTTAACATTAGAAATGTTTGGGTCTTTATTTAGAAGTTTAATGATGTTTTTGTGACCAGAAATATGCCATAGGAACTTAAATCTTGTTTATATAAATTGGCATATGGTAAAATTGGTTTCATTATATGTCCTTTCACTTGAAGTCACCGTTTCTAAGAACACATTGATGATGTTAAGTGGGGACTTACTGCATATTGTTTTTATGATATATTCACAGGGTTCGCAACCACCACCACCATCTAATTTTGGGACACTTTTGTACCTGTTAGCAGTAGTCGCTCCTCATTCCCCCAAAATCTGCAAACTCAGCCCTAAACAACTACTGATATACTTTCTGTCTCTATGGATTTGCTTATGCTGGACATTTCATACAAATGGAATTATACAATATGTGGTTTTTTTATGGCTAGCTTCTTTCATTTAGCGTTATGTTTTCATGGTTCATCCATGTTGTGTAGCATGTATCAGTATTTGACTTCTTTTTATTGCCAAATGTTAGTCCATTGTATTTATATACCATATTTTATTTATCTATTCATCAGTTTTAGGTTTTTTTCCACATTTTGGTCGTTACAAATAATGTTGCAATGAACATTCATGTACAAGCTTTTGTGTGGACATATTTTTTTATTTCTTTTGGATGTATACCAAGGAGTGAAATTGCTGGGTCATATGGCAATTCTATATTTAATGTTTTGAGCTGTTTTCCAACTCTTCCGTACCTTCAGAAATCCTACTTAGCAGTGTATGAAGGTTCAAGTTGCTCTGTATCTTTGCCAATGCTTGTTGTTATCTGTCCTTTGATAATAGCTGTCCTAGTGCAGGTGAAGTGGTATCTCATTGTAGTTTGGATTTGCCTCTCCCTGATGGCTAATGATGCTAAGCATCATTTTGCGTGTATTGGCTATTTGTGTAACTTCTTTGGAGGAATAGGTATTCATATCCTTTGACCATTTTTTAATAGCTTTCTTGGTCTTTTTTATTGTTGATGCCTAATTTTTAAATGGGTTTTTCATCTTCTTGTCACTCAGTTGAAGAGTTCTTTATATGCTCTGGTTGCAAATTTCTTATATAATATATGATTAGCAAATGTTTTCTCCCAGTCTGTGAGTTCTCTTTGTTTGATGGTATTGTTTGCCACACAGAAGTTTTAAGTTTTGATGAAGTTCAATTTTCCTATATATTTTTTGTCACTGTACTTTTGGTGTTGTATCTAAGAAACCATTATCTAACCCAAGATCAAGATTTACTTATATGTTTTAAGAGTTTTATAGTTTTAGCTCCAACATTTAGGTTTATAATCTATTTTGAGTTAATTTTCATATGTGGTGTGAGGTAGGGGTCCAACTTCATCATATGTGGCTATCTGGTTGTTCCAGCACCATTTGTTGAAAAGGCTATTCTTTCCCCATTGAATGGTCTTAGCACCCTTGTTGAAAATCAGTTGACTGTAGATGTATGGGTTTATTTATGGACTGTCAATTCTATTCCATTGATCTATATGTCTAATCTTATTATTCCAGTGCTATTCTGTATTACTTTTACTTTATAGTAAGTGTGGAGATTGAGAAGAGCAAGTCCTTCCAACTTTGTTATCTTTTTTCAAGATTTTTTTGGCTATTGGGTTCCTTTTATTTACATGTGAAATTTAGGATCAGTTGTCATTTTCTGCACAATGGCAGCTGGGATTTTGATAGCAGTTGCATTAAATCTGTCAATTTATAGATTATTGCTATCTTAACAATATTAAGTCTTCAAATCCATGAACATGGGATTTTTTTTATTTATTTAGATCTTTTTCAACTTTTTTCAACAATGTTTTGTAGTAGTCAGTGTACAAGTCTTGTCCTTCTCTTGTTAAATTTGTGCCCAAGTATTTTATTGTTTTTTGATACTATTTTAAATGGAATTTTTTTTAATGTCATTTTCAGAATGTTCATTTCTAGTGATAAAAAGTACAATTGACTTTTGTATACTGATCTTGTACTATGAGACATTTTTGAATTTATTATTTCCAATTGTTTGTTTTTTCCCCAGATTTCTTAGGATTTTCTGTATATAGGATCATGTCATCTGTAAATAAAAATAGGTTTACTTTCTTTTCCAATCTGGATGCCTTTTATTTCTTTTTCTTTTCTAATTGTCTTGGCTAGAACTTCCTGTACAATGTTAAACAGAAGTGGATATCCTTGTCTCATTCCTGACCTTAGGGTAATTTCATTCAGTCTTTCACCATGAAGTATGATGTTTGCTGTAGGTTTTTCATAGATGTACTTTAATAGATTGGGGATGTTCTCCTCTGTTACTAATTTTTTTAGTGTTTTTATCATGAAAAGCTGTTGGATTTTGTAAAATACTTTTTCTGCCTCTATGAAAATGATTTGTATGTTTTTATCCTGTATCCTTTTAATGTGGTGTATTGCATTGATTGATTGGTTTTTGGATGTTAAATTAACCTTAAATTCCTGGGAAAAGTACTACTTGGTCCTGGCATATAATCTTTTTTATGTGTTGTTGGAGTCTGTTTGCTAGTATTTTGTTTAGGATTTTTCATAACGTATATTGGTCTGCAGTTTTTCTTTATTTTGATGCCTCTGTCTGGTTTTGGTATCAGGGTAATACTGGCCTCATAGAATGAGTTGTGAAGTGTTCCTTCTGTTTTTTGGAAGCGTTTTTGAAGGACTGGTATTAATTCTTTGAAAGTTTGGAAGAATTCACCAGTGAAGCTGTCTTGACCTGGTCTTTTCTTTGTGGTAAGTTTTTTCTTGATTCAATCTCTTGTTTTAGGTCCATTCAGATTTTCTCTTTCATCTGAGCTGGTTTTAGTACTATATATCATTCTAGAAATTTGTCCATTTCATTTAGGTTATCTGTTCTAAGTGTTGACATACAGTTGTTCATAGTATTGCTATATAATCCTTTTTATCTGTAAGGTCTGTAGTGATATCCTCTCTTTCATTCCTGATTTTAGTAATTTGAGTCTTTTCTATTTTTTTCTTTATCAGTTTAGCTAAAGGTTTGTCAATTTTATCTTTTTGAAAAAAGAAACAATTTTTGGTTTCATTGATTTTTCTGTATTGTTTTTGTAGTTTCTGTTTCACTATTTCCACTCTGCTATTGTCTTTTTGCATCCTTCTGCTTGCTTTGGATTTAGTTTCTCTTCTTTTGTAGTTTCTTGAGGTGTGAAGTTACATTACTGATTTGAGATATTTCTTTTTAATGGCATTTATAGCTATAAATTTCCCTCTGAGCACTGCTTTAGCAATGTTTTGGTATATTGTATTTTCATTTTCATACATCCTAAATATTTTCTACTTTCCTTTGTTAATTCCTCCTTTTCCCATTAGCCATTTAGAAGTGTGCTATTACACTTACAAATATTTGTGAATTCCCCAAATTTTCTTCTGTTAAGTGATTTATAGTTTAATTCTACAGTTCTTAGAAAATATATATTATATGATTTTAATCTTTTTGAATTTATTATATCTTGTGTTATGGCTTAGTATATAGACTGTCTTGGCAAATGTTCTCTAAGTGCTTGAGAAGAATGTGTATTCTGTTCTTTCTTAGTGTATTGTAGTATAAATGCCTATTAGGTCTAGTTGTTTATAGTTTTGTTCAAGTCTTGTATTTTCTTGTTAATTCAATCTAATTGTGCTATTGGTTCTCAATCTAATTGTACTATTGGTTTTAAATAATAGGATTATCTTACAAATACTTTGAATGCAAGTTATCTTATAATTCTGTTCCAAACTCAAGTGCTAAGACCAAGGGACCGTTATATGGTGACTAAAATTTCCATTGCAGTGAATATTTCATTGTAAATGCATAGTTCCTCTGTAACTATTCGTGGTAGCTCGTCTTTGGTCATAAACATAAATCTTTGTGTGCTAGAAACTTATTTTCACACTAGTGATGTTGTAAAAAGAGAACCAGAAGATTTAGGTATAGTATTTTCTTACTAATTTCTCCAGAAGTGAAATTCTTCTACTATAATCAGTGTGGCGAATGGATTATTTTTAATTTAGTGGATTCTTCCCTGTGTCTGGAAAGCTGCTTTAAAACAAAATTTAAATTTTATGAAAATGAATATATGTATATATTTTTCCTTGGTAGAACGAAAAGGGTCTTGGTCAGAGAGGAGGAATTCTAGTATTGTTGGCAGACGATCACTTGAAAGGACAACAAGTGGAGATGATGCTTGTAACTTGACCAGCTTTCGACCAGCTACTCTCACAGTGACTAATTTTTTTAAGCAGGTATTGTTCTGTCATGTAGGAATTCTGAGGGAATGTTTGTACACAAATTTCTTTTAGTTTCAGAAAAGTAGTAATTGTACTGTACCTGTACATGAGTGTGATTTCAAGAAATTTAAAAAACTTTAAGAATAACAATAAAAAGAAAAAGAAAAATGGCAACTGTAAGAATAAGAAATAATTTATATGGTACCTGTTCTATCATTGTATTTATTTGAATGTTGACCTTAAGTAATAATATATCAAAATCAATCTTCCACACTTATATCCTATTTCTCAATTGTAATAGAGTAACTTTTCTTAAATATTAATGGTTTATGACTTTTCTTATAGGTATATGGAATAGAACTTTCAAGGCCTAGTAATGCATTTCTGTGTTAGAATGAGGTCAATGTTATTTTTACAGATGAATTTATAGATACAAGAGGTTCTTGATCAAACATACTTTATTCTTTGTAAATCTGTTCCCTCTACTTCAAATCATGAGTCAAATCAATGTTTTTCAAATGCCAGTCATGATTTATTAGTGGTAATGGAAATCAGCTTAGTAGATGATACCAAGCTGAGGGGAGGAAAAAAAAACACTAGTAGAGTAGAAAAAATAATAGTTTATTGCACATGGTAAGGTTAAATATTGCTTCAGGAAACCTTTTCTCTCCCAGTTTTTGTGTGAGTGCGTGCATGTGTGTATGTGTATACTGGATTTTGATGTAAAATGGATTTTATACTGTGAATCAAGATCAGAAAATTTTAAAATTCTTTGTTGTAAGTGACCAGATGACCAGAACCATATACAAATGGGGAGAAAACTTGTACTAGGGTGACAAACTGAAGAAGTGTATCATCCAAGTGTTTTTGGAGCAGATTAAAGGAAATGCTGAAAGTGTCATTGTCTCAAAATTCCTTTTTCTGAGGTATTATTCTGAGTAAGAGGAGGAAATCCTGGCTTACTGACACCTCATAACTTGAGAGAACAAGAATTGAGGACATAAAGTGCTTTGAATTGATAGATAGCAATCTACTTGAAGCCCCCTTCACTCTTACATGTCAATAGTATTCATAGGCAGCTGCTCTGAGAGACTCTAATGGAAAAAAAAGCAAGTGATAAGTGTCTGAAGTGGTAACAGTCTTTTCATTATGGATAATAGTGAAAGAAAGAGTCTAGAGAAGGCCACACTTGGATAAAATGATAGATCAGATATAGCTATGGAAACGGGGCAGTAGATTTACTGTAATGATACAACCTTGCAGGTATGACACTTCCCTTTCTACTTCTTCAGCTGCTCCATCACTTCTGCTGCTGTTTCCACAGCTCTCTTTTCATTCTTCAGGCTGCTATATATTGTTGAACTGGTATACTGTAAACTTAAATCAACAGGCCATCCACTTTCTACTTATGTTTTTTAAGCATTCACCATGTACAGGGCATTCCTTTGGTTGCTGGTAACTGGAAAATAGCCACAAAGTGATTATGAAAACGTGAAAATAAATGATTGCCAGAAATATGGAGCAATGGAAAGTGTTTACATTTTATTTTGTACAGTGCTGTATTAAAAAAAATTTTTTTAACCATGAGCATGAACTATTTTTTAATCTCCTCAAATTCCTTTTTACCAGAGCATGAACTGTTTTTATAAGTGTTTTTAAATAGATGGAAAATTATATTTCAGATAAATGCAAATTAAGTAAGAACAGGGACTACAATTTTAATAAAGTAGAATTCAAGGCACAAGTTTCCCCTAAATGAGACTCAGCAGGCAGTTTTTTTTTCCAATTTATTAGAGATTACTATCAATAATTGGGATGTGGTAATCATGAGTGTTTATTTACAGATTTGAAATGTGTCAAGCCAAAATTATTCGAAAGACATGGATATTTAAAAGCAAAATCAAATTCACATAGTAGTTATAAAGACATTTGTTCTGTTTGTTGACAAGTAAATAAGATATCTATTGCTTCAGGAGTATACCACAGTGAACAAGCAATGTGTAAAGGAACAGGTGTCAGCTAGAAGGCTCCAGTGAACTAGGCTCATTCATGTATTTGGAGATTGGCTGGGATCAGCTGATAAAGACTGACTTCTACTGGAAAGACTGAAATGACTCAACTCTGTTTCATGTCTCTCAACTTCTACTCTCATCTTCTAGTAGCAGGCCAGCTTGGTTATGTTCTCATAGCAGTGGCAGAAATTTAAGAGACAGGGCAAGCTAAATTGTGCAAATGTTTTTCAAGTCTCTGTTTGCATCATGTTTACTTATTGGCAAAGCAAGGCACATGGCCATGCCTAGGGGAGGGAATTTTGCCTCATTCACCAAAAGGCATGGAAACAGGGAGTCAAGAATGGTGGCCAGTAATATAATTTAACAGGTTAAGTAGACAGAAATAATTAAGTCTAGAGATAATCTGAATGTATTATGAGTAAGGGCTACTTAAAGATCTTTATTACTTCTATATTAAAAAGGAGAAAATACACTGTTTCAGCAACTGATGGAACATTTGCAATAATTTGTCTTATTAGGTCACTGAAAAATACTTTATAAAGTAAAATTCTCTGACCATACTCAATAAAACTAAAAAATATTAAAAGTATTAACAAAAAAGTGTAACTACTTAGAAATTAAAAATCATTTTTCTAAATAATGGGATAAAAGAAGATCAATTCTGTACCCCATATACAATATAATAATGAACAAATGGGACATGGCTCAAGGTGAGTTCACAGTAATAAAGTAGCCTTAATATATTCATTACCAGCCATGTGTAGTGACTCACACTTGTAATCTCAGCACTTTGGGAGGCTGAGGTGGGAGGATCATTTGAGACCAGCCTGAGTAACACAGTGAGACCCTGTCTATACCAAAAAAAAAATTAGCCAGGCATGGTGATGCATGCCTGTAGTCCTAGCTACTCGTGAGGCTGAGGCAGGAGGATGGCTTGAGCTCAGGAGTTCGAGGCTGCAGTGAGCTATGATTGCACCACTGCATTCCAGCCTGGGTGACAGAGCAAGACTCTGTCTCAAAAAAAAAAAACAAAAACCTGTATATATACTATATATATATATACACACACACACACACACCCATATATGTATATACCATATACATATATATATTCATTACCAAATAAGATAAATATATGAAATATGCATAAAAACAATAAAATGTCAAAGTGGCAGATAGGATTAACAGAATCTAAAGACTGACTCTTCAGTAAAAGAGTAAGATCAACCCCTAGCTAGGTTAATTGTAGGAAAAAAATATTAACATTAAGTTGAAAATTTTGTATTAAATATGGTTCTCTGTGTGTGTGTGTGTGTGTGTGTGTGTGTGTTTCTCTTTCACCATTGACTGAGGCCATTTCAGAGTTTTGTTTCTGGTCTTAGTATCAGGATAGTTGTACCTTTCCTTAACAGTATTTTTGTTGTTTCGTTCTTTTTTTTTTTTAAATTTAGTCAATGCTGTAGATTTTGCATTTGAGAAATTTGGTGATACAAAGTTGAAAAGACAGATATGAACTCAAGTGTAGCTTTTTGGTTCTGTTGTATGTCTATATTCTTATTTTTCTTTTCTTCTTTTCATCTATTTAACTTGTATGGGTTTTCTGTATTTTAGGGTGTTCTGTAATACCTTATAGACATAGATAACAGACTATAAATAAATACATCAGATAAAAAGATAGATAATAGTATTATAAATTTTAGTAAAATTTGAAAGCATAAAAATAAGGAAATAAGTTGGTATGGTATTTATTTGTAATTATAATTATGTTAATTTAATTTTATTTTTTATTCTGGCTACATTGTAGGCCAAAGGGCTTATTAACAAACAATATAAATTTATTTTCAATCTACTATATTTGTTTTATCAAATACTTTTTCCTCTTTGAAATCAGGAAGGAGACCGCTTAAGTGATGAAGATCTATACAAATTCCTTGCTGATATGAGAAGGCCATCTTCTGTCTTACGGCGACTGAGGCCTATTACAGGTATTTTAAAATTTTTAATAGGAATGATTACACCTTAAATTATTATCACTAATGTTTCATATTGCTTATAATTATGTATTCTTTTTTCCCCTTGTTTGGCCTTCACATTTGTCTGTGCTCAATATTGTCAGTCGCCATCTCATAAACGATCATGTGTTCTAACAGTTTGGATACAGGATTCAGTACCTTTGACACTTTGAGTAAAGTAGTCCCACCTTGTCTGGTTTTGCTTTCCTCAGTTTCAGTTACTTGTGGCCAACTGTGATGTGAAAATGTTAAGATATTTTGAGAAAGAGTGAGAGAGAAAGAGACAACATTCACATAACTTATTACAGTATAGTATTATAATTGCTCTATTTTGTTATTAATTATTGTTGTTAATCTCTTACTGTGTCTGATTTATAAATTAAACTTTATTATAGGCATATATATATAGCAAAAAACAGTTTATATAGGGGTCAGTGCTATCTGCAGTTTCAGGCATCTGCTTGTAGTCTTAAATGTGTCCCCCATGGATAAGGGGGGATTACCATACTGAAATGAGAATGATAAATAATATCATGGCTTAAAATTATTTTCTAGAGGTAAAAAAACACACACAGAATGGTAAATATTCAAAAACAGATTCACATCGTGGTCAGAGCAAACCATTCCAGAGTAAAGCTGTTGTGAAGTCTGCTAAGTCAAAATTAAACCATTTAAACTTTGAAATGTTGGCTTGTTTTTATGCTAGATCCCTCCCTCTGTTTTTTTTTTCTTTTTTTACTTCTTCCCTCATTCCCTTTCATTTACTCAGTAAGAATTTATTATTTTACATGCATTTGTGTCTGTATCAGTAGTATTTGAGACATTGTAAAATGAAATGATTTAGACATCTGAGATGATAGTAATTTGGTTTCTGTAGTATTCTCCCCAGACTTCTTGCAAAAAACTAAGATCTAAATCCATCCTAAAGTCATTTTTAACATGAAATTTTTATTTATTATGTTTACATTGTTTTTATGATATATTTTAATATGCAGCTCAGCTGAAGATAGACATTTCTCCTGCACCTGAAAATCCCCATTATTGCCTAACCCCAGAGCTGCTTCAAGTGAAGCTTTACCCTGACAGTAGAGTTAGACCTACCAGAGAAATTTTAGAGTTTCCTGCCAGGGACGTTTATGTTCCAAACACTACTTACAGGTAAGAGATTTTAATTTTGGAGAATTTTGAGATAATATACTGTATATTCTAATATTAAAGTAGAATGAAGCTCTCTAAAAATCTTACATAGCTTTGTTACATATTCCATCTTTTACTGCATAATGTTATGAATAGCTGTCATGTATTGCCTTTACTTTGTGCTTGGTATAATGTTATTAATAATTACCTTACATGCATTATCTTATTTAATCTTTATGTTGTGATGTGGGTTCTGCCTTCATTTTAGAGGTAAACTGAGGGATAGAGAGGTTAAAAATTTTGCTGAGTATCATACTTTAGTGTGGTGGTGCTAGGATTTGATTCTTGGGCTGTTAGGTTAAAACATTTGAATACCTAATTACTGTATTTTCTGAAATATTTTTAGTAGCAGGATCTAGTATTACACACGAATCAAATTTATATGCCTGAATTATGTTCTAACAATTAGTCAACAATATTTGTTGAATATATACCACCTAAAGGATACTTGACACGAAGTTGTTGAATATAACTTTCCAGGATGAACACTACACAACTCCAGGGGTACCATTTACATATACTCCTTATGAATGATGATCCCTTTATTTGTGAATGTTGAGACCAGGACTTGACATGTCTGTTAAGATGTCCTACAGGGCAGCTCAGACATAAAATTCTAAAATAGAACTTTAAATTTCATCCCAGACTTCCCCATCCTAGTATATTTCACCACCATTTGCTGAGTTCCTGAGGCAAAAATTTTTGGAATCATAATGGTTTCATTGCTTTCCTTACCCCTTAAATTTATTTAGGCAACAAGTTATGTAGGCTCTACTTTCAACATATACCCTCAATCCAATACTTCTTACCATTTCCACCTTTTAAAAATTCTAGTCTAAGTCACCGTCTAGATTAGGACTGTCAAATAGGAATATAATTGCAACCACATTTCTAATTTAAAATTTTATAGTTGCTACATTAAAAAAAGATAAAATTAATTTTAATCAGGTTATTTAACCCGAAATATCTAAAATATTATTTTAATACATAATAAATGTAAAAAAATTCTTGAAATATTTTACTTTTTTTCCTCTTCTACTAAAAGTCTTCAAAATCTGGTGTGTATTTTATACTTAAAGTATATTTCAGTTCAGATAAGCCACATTTCAAATGCTTAATAGCCACATGGGGCTAGAGGCTACCAAATTGGGTAGGTGCTGATCTCAAATTTTGCTATACCTTTCAAATTTGGTCATCTATTTCTGCTCCTATGTCAGTCAGTTCTCAACATTATAGTCATGATTCATTCCTTTGTCTAAAACTCTCCAGTGGCTTCCATTACAAGCAGAAAAATAATTAATTTTTTATTATAGTCTGTAAAATGCTACATGATTTGGCTCCTTTTCTATATGTTACCACTAAAATTCTCTGTAAAGACTTCTTTGCAGGACAGTGAAATACATCAGATAATCAGTTGTTTTCCCCCTTTGCAACTTCTTTGCAGAGGAAGTTTTCTAGGCTTTTCAGGCTTACTGTACAGTTGTTATCTTGGATCCTATTTACCATTATCCTGGAAATTCTCTTTGCATTTTTTTGCAGTGGAGTCCTTATTTCCAATATATTTTTCTTAGTTCACTCATTTTACTGAATGCCTTCAGTATCTTCCTTAAACAGAATGTATGGAAGGTAAATTTTTTTGGGACTTTTTATGTCTGACAGTATCTTTATTTTACCTTTACTCCCAAATTGATAGTTTTGCTGGATATAAAATTCTAAGTTGTAAATTGTTTTCTGTGAGAATTTTGAAAATATGACTACTGTCTTCTGGCTTTAAGTGGTGCTTCTGAGGAGTCCAGTATGATACTGATTGCTAATCCTTGTGTCTTATTTTTCCTCTGAAGGCTTTTTGAGTAACTTTTTTTTAATCCATAGTATTCTGAAATTTCATGTTGATGTGTTGATATGTAACATTTATTTAGTGCTTTATAGTATATACATTGTTTTCATTTAAATTAGTTTATTCAGTCTAACAGAAATATTGTAAATTATATAATTCTAGCAGTATTGTGTCCATTTACAGGTGAGAAAAGGCTGAGATTAAGATACTTATTTGGTTTTCTTATTTAATTTTCTACATTCTTCATCCTTTGGGATGATATGACATCCAACATTCATAATTATATACAGTATGAATAAAAGTAAAATTTCTCATTGCTAGATAATTGCTGTATTTTTATTAAAGCAGGCAAGAACACCTTTCTTATATTTGCCTCAAAATCTACATCATTATTTATCTTTGTTTAATAATTTTTTAGTATCTTACAATTTACCTAAGCATAATACTTGATATAAATAGCATTCTAGAGTATCATGTCTGTGAACTAGTGGAAAATAGGGCCAATATAGACAATCTAAACATGTTATAGAACTTGAATGAGATTTGAGTAGAGAGAGCTCATACCAAGTGAGAAGATATCTTGGTAAATAGGTAGCACATGGTTTTCTTTTAAGGATGTATCCAGTTTTAATGTATCAGCCCTTCCTGGAGGAGATGGAAAAGTTAATAAGCCAAAGATTTTAAGGGGATTTTATAAATTATAAGTTAGTATGGTTTTGCTTTTTGAGTTTATGAAAATTACTCAATGTACTAAACATGTGTTAGTAGCTATTTGAGATACCTTGTTTATTTGAGTTTGCTTTTGGTTTTTATGATCAAATCCTTTATCACTTGAAGTGGTTAGTATTGGTAAGGCTAATGGATAGTCCAAAACTATAATTAGTTTCTATTGTGGGAGTAAACTTTTCAATTATAAGAATGAATCATAGCATATTAATTTGAAAATGATCTTGAGAGATTATTTAATATATTTCATTGCCTTTAGTTTGTTACTATATCTAAACACTGTATTAATTATAGAGTCGATACTCATTCCAGATATTATTAGTGAAAATAATATTGTAGACAAAAGGTTTTTAAAAAATGATCTATTAAATGAATACAGAAGAACCATTCTTCTCTCATGAGTAAGCATTTTATTTCTAGAGAATAATAGAACTGGCTACGGTCATCAAAAAGATTAGTTATTCCTATTTAACATTTATTGGATATGTATACTGCTTTAGGCTTTAATTTTTTCATAAAAATGAATTGATTTCAGATTGGAATTATGCATAACCTTGTCTCTCCTTATATATAGTTTGTAAGGAACTCCTGTAAAGTGCTTTAACCTGTTAACAAACATTGATAAATTGTGATATAGATGTCAAAGCTACTGAGTTTCTTAGTTTATGAAGATGATCATAGTGCTATTCTAGTAATGTATTACCAGCGAGAACTATTGAAGCAAGAAGGATGCGTTATTTTGTTTAAGAAAGAGATTAACAATTTTCTAGTATAAGGGTTTCCTCAGGGAAATAAAGAAAGTTGATACTACTTGAAAATACAGGAGTAGAACTGTGGTTACTAGACTTCCTTGGCTTTTTTCCTGTTGTTACTTTTTTGCCAAATAAAGTTTTTATCTTTTTCAAAAGATACAATGATTATAGAATTGACTGTACCTTTTAAAAAATAATCAATCTCAAAATTATATAAAGAAGTAGTAATTTCCATGTTACTTGAAATGGTATGATTATATGTGTAGCTTATGAAAAATTGGGAGATGGGCTCCTGTAAGCAATATTTTATAACTATATTTCATTTTTAGGAATTACAATAAGTCCTCACTTAACATCATTGATAGGTTCTTGGAAACTACAACTTTAAGCAAACTGACAGATAACGAAACCTTTGTTTTTTCTTATCAGTGTTACATGGAAACAACCTTAAACAAAAGGACATTATATGAGGAACTGCTCTGTGTTGTTTCCTGTAAAGTCATGGTTTTTAAGAACCTATCCACAACATTAAGTGAGGACTTACTGTATTTAAAACTGAGGAATGACTGGTTTTCCTTTTTGAAGATAGGGATAATAAAAGTACCTATATCTTAGAAATTTGTGAGCATTAAATTCATATAAAGTGCCTGGCACACATTAAAGTGCCTGGTACTTATTAAATGCTCGATAGAAGTTACTCATTGTTATCATTGGCTTTATTAGATTACATTTACTCATGTATTACACAACTTGAGAGAGATTGGTTTGAAAAGCATGAAGGTATTGAGGTTTTGGGGTATAATTGGATAAGAGAATGGTTTTAAAAGGGAGTCATCAAAGTCAATATTGGTTTGTTTTGGATTATTACTTGGACCATCAATGTCCATGGGACCTGAAAACCAAATCATATACAGGTTGCTTATTCTACTTAATACTGTCAGAAAAACCTGGTCTCATGGACAAGTTTTCATGGATAAATTTATCCATTTATCTCATGGATAAATGCCTAGTATATTTAGGCATTTGTAATTTATTAAAAAAAAAAAAACCCTTAGCAGATCTAGAAAACCTAGCATAGATAGAAATAATTTTGGAATGATAAAAGAGATGGTATGACCTCAACAGATAAGAGCTTACATACAGATATCATCAATAATTTACCAGAAAGTTCCATAAATATTTGCTGACTGAATGGTTGTGCTGGATCACAATAGTAGTTATCTTCTAACTCATTTGGATTCTTTTTGCTTTCTCAGGAATGTTTTAGAATAAGTCATAATTTCTGGTAATAAACACCAGTGGTCATTATACAAATCTTTGTGTGTGTATTTTCCCAGTGAATAATGTTAAAAAAGAAAATAAAGTTGACACTAGAGCTCTTTTTAGTTTATATGTGGCCATTATCTCATTGATTCTACATAGCAGCCTGCACAGAACCAATATGATTATCCTGTTTTATAGGTGACAAAGATGAAGTTCTAGAGGGCTCAAATTTATATCTGAGAAAACTAGGAATTTAAGCATTTTAATGTGGGTTTTAAGAAAATATTTGCACATTGTATTTAGTTTCAGTAACAAACTTGAGATATTCGTAAAGGGTCTCATGGGGTCAAAAAGGTAGAAAAAATTATTGTCTGAATAGAGGGAGAATTAATGGATCTTACTGAAAAGCAGTCATTTGACTAAGGTGAGAAACCATAGGAAAAAGAACTATGTTCTGAAAGTGACAGATTTCCTATTATTTAATACATTTCACTTCCAATCTTTATGTTCATCATCAATTTAGAGAAAGCTATCTAAAAGGGATATATTTTAGTTTAATTTATTTGTAAATAAATTTTTAAATGTACATAAATTTTTATGTACATTTAAAAAAATACTTCTAAAGACATTATTGGGACTTCTTAAAGACTTTTTAAAAATCTGTTATTAAGCTATACCTAAAGTTAGAGATTTTCACATTTAAAAAACAAACTCTATCATTTTTTTTCCACACATGGCTGGTTGCTTATATATTTACGTAGGGATAAACTGGGAGGAACCTGGTCTTTTTGAATTCTCTGTGGGGGTAAATGAGGATACACAGAGTTAAGATAATTTCAAGCAATCAGGAAATGAATGATATGTGTCTTATTGCACTAAACAAGTGGAGTTTATTTCAAATGCTTGGTTTATCAAGGAAATACTTACATTATCACAGTATCATAAAAAAGTACTAGTGCAGTTGTTACATTAAGAAAACCAAATAAAGAGCCCTTTCTTATTGGTGGGGAAAAATCCTTTATTGAGTATCTGAAATCATCTGAAAGTTAGGTAATAGATCCTGTGCAGTGTTACTTTTGTTCCAAATTGTTACTTGATCACCACTGTTGCATTTGAATTGTAATAGATCAAGGTACATCTAATTGAGCAAATGCTTATGTGTTTTATTGACATCGATTTTTAAAAGATATGTCCACAGAGCATGTGATATTTTTGGCGAGATTGTTAGAGTTAGAGTTAGCCTCTTTCCTAACAATACCCTTAGTTGTAATCACCTGTCGAATGTTTGTATCTGTATTTTTCTATCCAGTATTTTTGAAAGATTGTATCTGGCAAATATAATGTTACTAAAAATGTAAGAATGAGTGCAGTGGTTCAGACCTGGTAACTATTAGTGTGAGAAACAAAATGAAAGGATTTTGATCTGGACTTTAGGAGTTAGGAATATGCTCCATGTATCTCCTAATAATCCTTAGTAATTGTTATCTCTGAACTAATCTGAGTATAGTTTTAAACTTTTTATTACGAAAAATTACAAACATACATAAAGGTAAAGAGAACAATATTTAACTTCCCATTGTCATTCTTGTTTTATCTATTGCTTTTTGTTTTTTTCCCCCCTTTGGTACTACTTTCTGAAGCTAAGCCTAGATATCATATCATTTTGCTTATAAATCCTTCAACATGTATCTCTAACAGGTAAAGACTTTCAAAAATTAGCCAAAATAACAAATGAAATGTTTTATGATCTCCTTATAATACTACCCTTATCAGTTTTTTTCTTGAGGAGTTTAATAAGCTTATTATATACTGATTAAATTTTTCCCCTAAAATTTTGGTTCTAGGAACAGCATGGCCAGTCAGACCAACTAAATGTATACTGTTTATGTTTTGACATGAGAGCCATGTAATTCACATTTCTTAAACTAGGTTATTTATATGATAGTAGATCTCTCTCTGAAGTTGGGTTCTTAATTTTTTGTGTGCCATGGTAGCTTGTGGCAGTCTTATGAATCCTATTATCCTCTTTTTTGGAATATAGACTGAGCATCTCAAATCCAAAAATCTGAAATCCAAAATGCTCCAAAATCTGAAACTTTTTGTGCACCAACATGATGCTCAAAGGAAATGCTCATTGGGGCATTTCAGGTTTCGGATTTTCAGGTTTGAGATGCTCGACCATAAGTATAATGCAAATATTCCAAAATCCAAAAAATATCTGACACCTGCAAGATTTCTGGTCCCAAGCATTTTGGATATGGGGCATCAACTCGTAATGTTTTTAAATGCATAAAATAAAATACATTGGATAACAAAGGAAATCACTTACATTGAATTAAAATTATCAATATATTAAAATTGTGATGTTTCTTTATTAATGAATTAAATAACAGGATCTAACCTCAAATCTAAAAACAATTGTATTTTCTAATAGTAATAAATGGCAACATATTTTGAGGTATCTGCAATAGTTGTGATATAAAAAGATGTGTGGTTTCTATTAATAAAGTTTTGTATACTGCTAATCCTGCTGTGGTTAGTTTCTTACATTCATAATTTAAGGAAGTACAAATTTCAGCTGAACGTTACTGAAAATTAAGGAGCATATTTTTTCCATTCAAGTTTGTGGTCCCCTGCTTTAGAGAGTATTGGTCTTTGTTTTTATTTTTAGTGTTCATAGATGTCTCAAGCAATTGCCACATACTCTGCTATTTTGGTTTTGCCCTAGATATACCACTCTGACTTTTGTTCTATCTAATTGGTCCTAGTTTATTTTACCTATAAAAAGTCTTGAGTTGAGAACTCTGTTTCCTAACATTTCAACATAGCCACCCAGGAGTTTTTAGTTAGGGGCTTGCATCTGAGGTGGTGGAATGTTATCTCAGACTCCCAGGGGAAAGAGCAAAGTTCCAGAAACAGGAGCAGAATGAAAAGAGCAGTTTTGTTCTCCTATCCTGAGAATTAGAGTATTTTCAGTTAGGAAGCATTTGTACAGATTATTTACTTAAAGGAATGTGAAGAGTGATAACCCAAGATCAAGTTTTTAAAAGTATATACATTTGTTTAGAACTTTATAGTTCATAAAACTACTCAAATATATTATCTGACTTGATGATCACAACCCTATGAAGTAGATTTGACAGGGTTATTATTATTCGCATCTGTTGGGTGTGAAAACTGAGGCTTGGTTGCTTATTTGAAGATAAACATCTACAACCTTACATTTTTAAGCTTGTAATTTATTATTCTTTCAAATATCATTTTATTAGGCGTAT
This sequence comes from Daubentonia madagascariensis, assembly GCA_023783475.1. NCBI lineage: Eukaryota > Metazoa > Chordata > Mammalia > Primates > Daubentoniidae > Daubentonia > Daubentonia madagascariensis. The sequence goes on from JAKFHU010000913.1 coordinate 51,257,614, forward strand.
GAATGTTCTTAGGGTTAAACATGAATTTAGAAAAACAGTTTTTGTGTTTTAGATGGAATCCTTAATTATATTTTGCCTTTCCTAAAATGTCATTGAAACTTCATTTTATAAAAGCTTATTATGGCAGATTGTTAGTCCTACTTTCATGACCTTGAACTGCACATTTCATAGCAATTGAGTAATTCTGCCCTAGTTGTTTTGCCATGAGAATACTTTGGACTTTGATAAAAGGGGCAATTGTTTGGTCATTTTCTTTTCAGTTTTTAAAACTGCTGTGTTAGATAATTACTTAGTAGTACCTACATAAATTCAGTGTTTGTGGTGGTTAGTGATGGGAAAAAAAAACCCACAAGGAAATTTGATTATCCTATAGCAGAAGGTGGAATATATATGAATACAAATTTGGAATAAGTTTCATAAAGGAGGCAAATAGTAGGTGCTCAGTTAGTATTGGTTAATGAATACCTTTTTTATTAATGAATGAGTTAATTGACTTCCATGAGTTATGCTATTAGGAAGAAAATACACAAGCATGAAAACATGCTGATTCTAGGATAACAGAGAGTATGTAAATAGACTATGTTACAGTAGGTGACCCTGAAATGAGAAAAATGTATGAATTTCAGTAAAATTCATACTGGTTCAGAGTAAACTTTTGGTGTAGAAATTTTCCTATAATTCACTAAAATCAAGTAGATTGACTGTTTTTGGTGCTCTTGGAGTTTTTATTGTTATTTTTCAGAATTTTTATTATTATGACTTGCCAGACTTACTTTTTGTCTTTTCCTCTTCATTTACTAAGTGCTATTTGAGGGGTACAGACAGTAATGCTGCATGGTTTCAGAGGAAGGAGCTGCCATTTTACTAGGATATTTGTGGAAGAAGTGAGGTATTTGCATCTTGAAATATAAATAGGACCAAGCTAATCAGAAAGGTGTGGACAGGCATTCTAGACAAATGGAATACATTAGGAAAGTATAGAGGGGATGTTTTGATTAGAGCAGAGGGTTTGTGTTGCAGAAAAAATGGGTAAAGAGGTAATTTGGGGTCAGGCTATAGAGATTTTGCATTTGAAAGCTTCCAGTTTTGAGAGGGGGAGGGTGAAACACCCTTTTGGCATTCTGGCTCTAAAAAAGTCAATGTAAATTTTGACAGCTTGGGCTGTGGTTCTGAAAATTATAACCTATTCTTGCCTTTATTCATCTGTACTTTTCCGGAACAGAATATTTATATGGGGGATCCATATAGATTATACATATCTTTTATATATGTGATATATAAAAATATATATTACGTGTATATTGGATAATTAGAAATACATAATGCTGAATATTGTCAAAGGTAAGTCACTATATAACTTATGTACCATATCCTTTAAAAACTGGGTTTAATTTAAAATTTTATTTCTTATTGGTAGTTTCTTTAAAAACTTATTTAAAAATAAATGCTGACAAGTGATTTAAGGTAAAAAATTTGTATCTAGTAATTTTTGGAGTTTTAGAGTTTAAATTATATAAATTAGAAATAACAATACATCTATTGTGATGTCAATAAAAAACTAGAATAATTTAAATTTCTATAATTTAGGGACTGAGTCTTTATTGGATTTTAAATATACATACATGCCTGTCAGGCTATTTAAATATTCAATAACTTGTTATAATGTTTAATTCTACTTGAAAACCTACACAAAAGTATTAGACTCACCGCATGTCTGGGAAAATAAATTATTAAACTTTAACTTGATGCCACAAATACATTCATTCTTATTGTATTCTGACAAGATCTCTTTAAAATTGTTTTCACAGTATTAAATGTTAAAATACATAAAATACATACACTACAGATAAGTTAACAAATATGTGAAGATACAATGATACCTTATATTAAAGTCAGTGTGACTTAGTAATCATGATCTACTGCATTTTTTTACAAGACAGTGAACCTATTTTAATACAGTATTATTACTGCTTCCTTTGGCTTAATAAATAATCCATATCAAACATTTACTCCAGATTATTTCGTAGCAAAATGAATCATCAGTTTCAAATTTTGTATTACAGATTTTTGTATGTACTCTGAGCGGACTGAATTTTTGTTTTGAAATTAATATTATAGTATTTAAGAACTGTACAATTATCAGTCCTTTGTATTCAGTCAAGTTTGATTTTTTTTTTTTTTTTTTTTGGAGACAGGGTCTTGCTCTGTCTCCCAAGCTGGAATGCAGTGGTGTGATCACTGTAACCTTGAACTCCTAGGCTCAAGCGATCCTCTTGTTTCAGCCGCCTCGAGTAGCTAGGACTACAGACATGTGCCACTATGCCTGGCTAATTTTTAAAGTTTTCATAGAGGCAGGGTCTTGCTGTGTTGCCCAGTCTGGTCTGGAACTCCTGGCTTCAAGCCATCCTCCTTCCTTGGCCTCCCAAAGTGTTGGGATTTCAGGTGTGAGCCACTGTGCCTGGCCTCAAGTTTAGAATTTTAACAAGAAAACTCGTTTTTTAAACTGAGGAAGTTGTGAAATTAGCCCACATGGTAACTTTTAAAATAAAAGTCTCTTTTTAAATTTTTTATTTAAAAAAGTTATTTAAAAATTCACCTATTGCATATACTTTAAATTGTGACCGTCTAAAATTGATTCCCACATCCCAAAATATATGAACAAATGGTATCATAAGAATTTTGACTGAGAAATGTAAATGGTATTCTTTGAGGTGATGTGATGATATATTTAATCTTAAATTGATAGTGACTTTAAGATTAAAAAAAACTATTTCTCAAGCCTTCTATTAAGGATTTAATACCAGATTATTAAACCACATTAACTTGGAATGAGTTTAATGTTTAATATATTGGGTTTTTAATTTGCCTCAGTTCATTCAAAGATTTCTGAATCTGTTGGATGGATCAACATTTTGGTTGATTTGATAGAGTATAACCTTCCATTTTGAGTCTTCCAACATATTCCTCTTCTCCTCTCTGGCTTAGATTTTGCTCTTGGTTTGTTGTATTTACCATTTAGATTGTTTTCTCCACATACATCGTGCCACCACCAGCCTCCTAAAGGAGATAGATATGCAATTTAATGGATACAAACTCAAATGTAGTTACTATTATGATATTTCCCCATGACTTTATCATTGTTTCTTATAAATATTATAGCATTGTAGATGCATGTGTCCCAGTTTTAAATAATCTGTATAAAACTCATGTGTACCATGAAAACTGAAAATCTATGACGGATTAGAGGTAAAATACCTGGTTGAACTAGAATTAACACTTTTGTTAAGATAATCAAGAGCTTTTTATCTATAAAGAAAATGCTTATTTGGGGCTGGGATTTTAAAGAGTTGATGTTGGAGATTATAGCTAATATTGTGGAGTAGTGAAGATATGAAAATAAAGTATTGGTATCAGAAAAAGGATACCTGAAGAACTTTCTGGACAGTTGAAATGTTCCTTTGCTTTGTGATCCCAAGTAGAAAACACCAAATCTTTGTGTTCCGGGAGTGCATTGCGGATGTTGCCAGTAATCTCAGCGAGGTGTAGTGTATAGTTGGTTTCATGATCTCCCAAGTGAAAAGAATATTCAATATAATGTTTGTTGTCTTTCCAGTCTTCCAGCTCAATTCGTAAAATATAATTAGATTGCTTCACTATGGAGTATATCTTCTCTAGTCCCAACCAAAATTCTCCTGAAAAGAAAAGTTTAAAAAATCTGTGAATTGTTAACTACAGATAGGTCACTGATAGTTTTTTGAAGAGTGTTTTTTATTGGTGTAAGTAAATGAAGTATTTAGTCTTGGATCCCTCTTAGAGTCTCTTAAAATATCTCTTTTCTAAATAATTTTACTGAAGGTAGTTGTATGCACAAAAATGTTAAAAATGTTAATAGATCTGCTTAAAGGCTCATTATCCTTTCTAAAATGTATACTACAAGACATGTTTTACATGTGAAATGTATTACACTATTATAGATATTTTAGGTCTGGTCACTGGTAATATCCATATACAGTCAAGAGATTTGTTAAGTATTCCCAAAGCCTTGGTTAATAGTGATGTCATTTTCCCCAAATATAAACCTGGTCTTTGGTATTTCTTGATATATGTTTTCTTTGTAGAAAAAGAATAAATTCTTAAAAAATATTTTAAATTAAAAAATGTGGTTCTTAATAGCTTTTCTCGGTAATTTTAAAAATTATTTGGAATTAAAAACATAAATAACCAATATAAATAGATCATTCTTTGTCACAATTCTTTTTATTAAAGTATTAATATTTCATATTGCTATTGAGTTAGGTTACACTCACTGTTAGAAGGAGACTGGGAGCTATAAAACATACCACTGAATATACCTTCTAGTTAGGAATTTAACCGGTAGTTTGAATACAAAATTTTTTAAATGGTCAAATAGTACTGAGCATTTAAAAATTTGATATAGCTGGGTATGGTGGCATGCACCTATAGTTCCAGCTACTTGAGAGTGTGAGGCAGGAGGATTGCTTGAGCCCAGGAGTTCAGTCCAGCCTGGGCAACATAATGAAACCCTGTCTCTAAAAAAATAAATCAATTAAAAAATAAAAATTTAATCTAATAATGATGTTTTGTACTTTATAAGTGAGTACTTCTACATCATTCATGGATTTGTGTAATGTGCTTTTTGGATTTTAAACATGTTATTTATTTTTATTTTGCTTATTTTATATTATTTATTTTGTGATCAAAATAGAATAATTAGCATTAACTCATTTATTTTAAACCATCTTTCTGTAGTATACATTTATAATATTTAAATCATTGCAATTTTAAAATTTGTATATATGACAATTTTCTTATCCTTTATAACCTCCAATTAATTGATATTTAAAATATTAATAAGAGAATAGAGTGACTAATGCTAGGGATGGTTGTCTTCATAGCCTACTCATAGCACTTACCATTTATCAAAGCACACAGCACTTAATCAGAATTATCTTTAATAATTATAATTATGATAATTATAAACCATTAAATTAAATTGTGATAAGCATAATTAAGAACAGACATGTAATTGTGATAAATATAATTCAATTAATGACAGTTGTAATAAGTGTAATTACTAATAAATGTGTAATAATTTGATAATAAGTTTTATGAAGGCTGTGATTGTTTTTCATTGCTACTTTCCCAACGCCCAGCCCATAAGAGGTTCTCAATAAATACTTGTAAATTAACACATGAATGAATGAATGAATGTAGTCACCTTACCATCAAGCCTCCCAAAACCATATTTGTAGTTCTCCCAAGTTTCATTGAAGTTTTGTGATCCATCTATTCGTTGTTGAATTAATGTCCATGGGCTACCTGAATATAATGAACAAAATTCTGTATTTTTAGTAGATTGATGTTAACAGATGTAAATAATACTGTTTCTTTTTCATTTGGTTTTAATTGGTGGCTTTGTCAGGTAGTTTATTAATGTTATGGCAATATATTTCATTATTTATTATGGTCCGAAAAAGTTAAGTGAAGGGCAACTAGTGAATATTGTCTTTGTAAACTTATTGACAATAGTCACTTCAGATTAATTTATAGAGGAAAAGGAGAATATTAAATGAATACATAAACAAGATAAATATAAATACTAGATTTATATTAATACTCTTATATATTTCATTTATACATATGTGTGTGTATATATATAGAGAGAGAGGGAAAATGAGAGAGAGAGAGAAAACAAAGATAACAGGGTTAGTCTTGCTAATGGGTAGTGAGTAACTTGAACGGACTACTGTCTATTTTCTCCTTAGGCAGGTTTTACCTGATTTAACATCACAGTAGACATTAAAAACTTGAGCGTTGCTGGGTCTAATGGCATACATGCCACTTGTATGTTCACCTCTGTTATAAATGGTGGTACAATCAGGAGGAATGCCTAAAATCAACAAAATGTTATTACATAGGATTTAGTAATAGGAAAGATGTCTTGGAGCTTGAGATTTTACTTGATATTTCATCAAATTGTGGCAAATGTAGCTTTTTTTAGTAATTTTTATGCTAAAGCATTTTTATTGGATGGCATGTTACTTAAAGAATGTAGAAATAGTTACTACCAAAGTGATTCCTTTTTAAGAAAAGTGACAAAATGAGAATTTTAAACACATCATTATTTTTTCTAGATGTAGGAAGAATATAAAGTGGCAAAAATACATGTGAAACTTAGTACAATGCAACAGATATATGTGCAAAGAATGAACATTACATGGAGAAAACTAATAACATCTTTTTTCTGTATGAATTATGTAAAAAATAAAGGTTTTAAGAATATATCATTGTGTTGAAGTTTGGCTGGGAGTGAAGGTTTTGTTCCCCACAGCTTTTGTTATTAAGAAAAATTTCAAGAAAACATGAAAGTGGAAAGAATTTTTGAAGAGAACACCATAATCTTTCTATCTGTATTCAACAGTTGTTAACATTTTGCTATATTGTTTTAGGCATGCGTGCGCGCGTGCACACACACACACAAATATGTCTTTTGTTGCACTGTTTGAAAGTAATTTACAAACATCATGACCCTTATTAACTCCTTAAATATTTCAGCATGTATCTGTTAAACATGAGGTTATTCTCTTCCATAACTGCAATACCTTTATCACATCTAAGAAAAATAATAAACATTTCATATTATCTAATAATCAAATCCATATTTATATTTCCCTGATTGTCTTAAGAATGTTGTTTATAGGTTTAAAAAGAACCCCAGGATCCAGTTTAGGTTGACACGTTGTATTTGGATATGTCTCTTTATGTCTCTTTACTCTCTTTTAGTCTAGAACAGGTCCTAAGAATAGGGAATTTAATGATAATAGCTTCAGGAAGGAAACCCAGCAAAGTGTCTTACCATCATGTTCTACATTTTTTATTTCATTCAGCTGAAGAAAGGGAGTAGTTCTTGGTGCCCTTGGCTTGGAAGAAAGAGAATTTTCTGTGGGTTCTTGAATACCAGTCCTTCTGAGCTGTTAAAAGAATATAATCTACTTTTAAAAATGGTACTGAATATACAATTAGGAGAAATCTGAGTAAGGATATCAAAAGTACAACTTATATTCATCTTGTCTTTCAGTTTACAATAAGTTAGTGCTTTTGATGTTAAGAGGGATAAACAATGCTATTTAGATTATACAGATTACCTATTTACCTATTTTCAAGATATTTAATCAGGCATATTATTTAATAAGTTAAAAAAATAAAGAGAGTAGTGCAAGAAACAGATACGGGTCAAAAAACAGAGCAAGGCCAAAAGCAGAGACTTTGTTCTGCTTAGGATATTTTCATATATTCTTTTTATTTATGTGAATAGAATATACTTCATATTCTATTCAGTAACATAGGCAGATTTTAAATTTAATAATTCTCAGTTGTAGGTCTTATTGATTCTCAGACATGCAATAAAGACATAGCACATAATTTGAACAAGGCTGCTTTCTTGATAGTTTTTGACCTGTATACATATCTGTAGATGTTGTCAGGTTGGCAGGTTTATTTGCTTACATTCAATATATTTGATAATTGATTGTTAGTTTAGCAATAACATTTTTTTAAAGCATGTTGAGTTTGCAACTTATTGAATGATAGCTTTTCTTATTGATGATGAGAAAAGCAGAATATATAACATCTTGCGTTATCAGTGTTAGTTTTTTTATGCCAGCATAAATGACATTTTCTAGGACCTAGTTTATAAGGATCTGTTGTAAAGCTCACTTGCTGGATGTTAGTCTTTTCTATTAGTAACTGTGTGATCTTAAAGTCACTAAACTTTTTAGAGTTTTGGTTTCTGAATTTAAATATGAGGAATTTGGATCAGATGATCAAAGGCTTCTTCCAACTCAAAAATTCATTGTTTTGATTTCTTCATACATTTTATTTTTAGACAGAATATATGTCATTGTAGAATAGTGACATTTTGCTTTTGTGAGCAGGTTCATTTAATTGTCATAAATGATATAATAAAAAAATTTAGAAAAATAACGTGTAATAAGGATATTATGGAAATCAAAAGTAGTTGGCAATAAACCATTTTTGGAAAATTAGCATAACCTACTAAAATTGTTGTTTGGTGGAAATCAGTAGTAATTTTTTTTTATAGTTCTTGGGAACCATTTTTTACCAGTTTTCTCTGGTTCTGTATTATTTTTTGACTCTCTTGAATTATTGTTCATGAGTATTACTAATTAATATTTTTAAATTATTGTACTATATATGGGAATGCTTAGATTCTGACATAGCTTTATTCTAAACAAGTGCCTTCCTCCCTCACCTCACCAGTTGTTTACATTGTAGGTTATTTACATTGTTGGGTGTTGGCCTTTAATTATCAGGCACACAGTTTCTAATGCAAGTAATAATAATCATGGCAAGTATTTATTAACTTCTGTATGCTGAATATGACATTACCTTTATTAATCTAACAGATAAATTTATTGAGTGCCTACTATGTGTCATTCAGTGCTCTATATTCTGGGGTACAGAAATGAAAACAATTGGAAAAAATCCCTGTACTCATGGATCCTACATTTTATTTCAGGAATAGGCAAGATAAATAACTGAAATATCTGTTATGTTTACATAAAGGTAAGTGTTAAGGAGAAAAAGTAGTTAAGGAGGTAGAAGCTTTCAGGGGTGGGATTAAGTGGTTGTCATTTTCAAGTAAGTGACCTGGGAATGCTTCATCGAGAATTTTATATTTGATAAAGACCTAAAGGGAATAAAAGAGTGGGCCATACAAATACCAGGGCAAAGAGCATTCCAACTAGAAGTAACAACAGGGGAAAAGGCCCTGAGGTGGCAGCATGTTTGATGTGTTTGAGTAACAAGAAGAGGCTAGTATGTCTAGAGGAGAGGAGAGAAGTAAGGGAGATAATGTAAGGTCAGATCATCTCAGTCTTAAGAGCCAAGATGAGAGAGATGGGGAACCATCGTGGGGTTTTGAGCAAAGAGAAACATGATCTAATTTAAATGTTAATAGATCACTTTAGCTGCTGTGAATTAATTCTTTTTTTCTCACAACAATCCTATAAGATAGTTTCTGTTATTATCTTCATAGGATATGTGAGGAAACTGAGAAACAGAGGAGTTAAGAAATTTATTCAAGGCCACACAGAAAGTTTTAGAGCCATGATTTAAACCCAGGTAGTTTATTACTTTCAGAGTCTGCAATCTTAACAGTCATGCTGATGCGATCATTTTACTCACGATCCCGTTAAAGCTTTTAAATAATTTTAGAATCCAATGTTTCTATAAACCAATGTAACAGATTGGACAAACCGTTAAAATATTGACTTACCTGACTTTCTATTTCTTTTATTTGACTATGCTGTTGGTTTAATTGTTTATATTGTTCTTCCACGGTCTGGAGAAGGTCTTTGATGCTGTTATCTTGCTGTTCTACAAAAGTCTGGATATAGATTGTAGGTTGGTTAAAAGTTTCTTTCCTCTTTCTTTTTTGTTAAATTAGAGGTTTTATTTCCTATAATACTATCACAATCTAAATTTTAAACTAATAGTGGATTAGAAAAAGGAACATTAGTAATCAATTTCTCTTGTATGCGTCTTTCAAATAGTACATACTTTCGTTCTTCAAGTTTTATTTAAAATATACCACCTCTAAAATTTGATTTTCTGGACTTCAATTAAAAGAAAAAAACCCAGTGTATTTTAATAGGAATAAATCTTTACCATTTACTTTATCACTTTTATTCATTTTAAACATAGGCGAATAGTTTTCAAATTTAAATACCTTTAACTTTTTATTTACCTCCAGTAATTTGCAATAATGTAATGATTTAGTGTTCTAAATTTTATTACTTACTGATTTGTAATTTTCACATGAAATGTAAAGTTTAGTTGTTTTTATATATAATGTTAGGGAAACAAAAACTCACTTGAAAGTATAAGGGAAAATTTTATTTTCTGGAGGTTATTTTTCTTGAGAAAAATTAAGTATTTTAACAGTGCAACAGAGTATTTCAAATAGCATGTCTTCAGAAATTTTTTTTTAAAGATCCACATTGAAAACATAATCATAAACCTTCTTTGATTTCTACTTACTTTAAGTGAAGTTACTGCTGGGTGTTCCTGAGTTTCAGGTTGATTTTGAATTAAATTAGTTAATTGCTCCTCCAAATATCTCACTTTTTGTTGAAGTAGAATTTTTTCTTCTAGGAGGCTTTCAAGTTTTGAGTTGAGTTCAAGTGACATATTCTTCACTTCTTCATTTTTGACTTGTAGTTTGTATGTAGTTCTTCTCAGTTCTTCTTCTTCTTCTTTGATTTCGTTGGTTTGCAGTGATAGATCATAAAAAGACTGATCAAATATGTTGAGTTTTTGAAATATGTCATTAATTTGGCCCTTAGTCTTATGGACAAAGTCTTTAAGACCATGTCCCAACTGAAGGAGGCCGTTGGCTAAAATTTTTACATCATCTAACATAGCAAATCTTGATTTTGGCTCTGGAGATACAGAATCAAATGATGAATTGTCTTGGTCAATTCTTGAGGAAATAACTAGAGGAACAATAAAAAGAAAGAGCTTAATCATGTACATTTTTACCCAAATTCAGTTTCAAGCAATTTGAAACTATTTTTCTTCTGGAAGCAATCCTAGACTTCTTAACTCTAAATATATACCACTAAAAGGGGAGACTGGCAGGTAAATATAGTTAATAATTAAGCTGTGTTAACTTGTACGAATGTGACCTTCTTCCACATTGAGTTAGATCAATGCTAAATGAAATCAAAGAAATGAGTAACTTAATAGGTAATTTGAAATTGTTATTGTATTTAACTTAGCTATATTATAAACTACACTTTCAGTGTTATGATGTCTACCTGTTATTAAAAGCTCATTTTAATTTTTTATGATTTTAAAAAAGATAAGTCAAAAACAAACTCTTTTGATGGGTAAATTCATTACTAAAGTTGAGGAAAAATTAATGAAATAAGTATCCATTTCTCAAACTGTATTTTAGTTCTTTAGGAAACAGTGACCCATCCCCTAAAATGCCTTCTTTCTGAAGCCTTTCTCTACTCCTTCAGGTGACATTATGGCTCCCAATACAACATTCTTGTGGTACTCTGTATAAACTAACATATATGTTCCTTATTATTTGTCATTATAATTATTTGTTAGCATGTCTTTGTATCACATGTGTCTTAACCGTCCTTGTATGTGATCACAAAATCCCATACATAATAAATGTCATTACAGACATTTCCCCTCCTTTCTCCATTATGTTTTGTCTTTATTTCTGGGCTCTTTTCTGTATGCCCACTGAAGGAGCGACCAATAGATACGTGGTTTTCTAAGATCAAACTACAATTAAATCTTAAATACTTTCAATGTCTGAAACCATTTGCCCATCATAATTTTTTCTGAAGTTTGTGAGCTTAGTAACAATTTTGATAATAAAAATTTAACAAAAAAATTAACAGTATTTCTAAAAATAAATGTTCCACTGTGCTTCTAACTTAGTGTTAAAAGGAAAAATACTAAATGCTTAAATTAAATATGTAATTATACTTGAGTGTTCATATTAAGAACTTTATGAGGAAATAGCAGATCCTTTAAAACTGCCTAATCTTGACATACTAATATGGTGAAATTGTTAAGAATATGGGATCTGGAGTCAGACTGTGATCTGGGTCCAAAAGCCAGCTCTAGATGTCTGGCCTGGGACAAGTTACTTAACTTCCTCATACCTCAGTCTCCTCTTTTGTAAAGCTGTGGTAATTATAGTACATAATTCATAGGGTTATGAGAATTGAAAAAAATAATACGCATAGAGCACTTACAACATTGTCTGGCAAATAGGAGGTGCTCAATATGTTAGTTTTTATATCACACGAAACTAACCTGTGTATAATCAACCCTACCTAAAAGAAATTTTTCATAAAGTTAATAGCTTTTAAACAAAAAGAAAAACTTTGACATAATGAATTTTAGTGTAAATTATATATTGTCAAGCAAAATTTTATAAAGTGAACCATTTCCAAATTTCTATTCTTTGAAATGCCTCTTCCTGCTATAAAATGGAGGCCCTTCCTTTTGATGATTTAGGATTAGGGCTTTGGATATCATAGTTGCAGTAGAGGTAGTATACCCATAGTGGTTAAGAGCATGTTTCTGGAGCAAGTCTGCCTGAATTGGAATCCTGACTTTGCTCTTCTTCAGCTCTGTGACCCTTGGTCAGATTTCTTAGCTTCTCTGTACCTCTATTTTCTCATCTGTCCAATGAAGATAATACCTACTTTATAGTGTTGTATAAAGATTAAAAGTTAACATTTTCAAAGCACTTAGAACATTATCTGGTAAGCATACTTGGTGTATAGTAACATTACCTGGTATATACTAAGCGCTATTACAATCAATGCATTTACACCCATACTATAGTATTTTACTGGTGAAAATTATCTAATCCCATATTAAGATCATGTAAATTGGGAAATTTTACTAGAATCTAGGTTTTCTAAGTTTTGATCTTTTAGACCTTGGTAAGGAATTGTGTCTTTTGATTAGCATGTGTATACTTTTTATTAAGTGTCTAATACAGAACCACATAAATATTTGTGGAGAAATGAAGGGCATAAGTAAATAAAAATACACAAATTACTTCCATTAATGAAGAAAAAACCAAAAAATTTCCTTGTTCTTCATTTTTATTTTACTCTTTGCTCTGGTACATGTTACGGAATTTAAAAGTATATATTGAACTAGAAAAGAAATTTAAATTTTCTCCCTCTTTAAAGGAAAAAGTTACAATTGTAATTATTGGTCATGAAGGGCATATTTCAAAACTTCTCTTAACTAAGCTGTCAGCTTTTGTGGCTTAAAACTATTAACCCTGATATTTCATCCACCTACTAGTTGAGGGAGAACATAGATGGGCCAACTTTTCTACCCTATTGCACCATAAGCTGTTTATTGGCCAGATCTGTATCTGGTTTTAATTTATATCCCTTATAGCACTTTAGTACCATGCCTTCCACACTGTAGAAACAATAAATACTTATTGAATGAATAAGAGAATGATGAGTTCATAACATATAGGTGTTTTCCAAGCATAAAACTTACGTAAAGTGGATGCTTCACCCCCTTTTGATATAGCAGATTTGTTTTAGAGAAGGGTGTTTGAGGAGTAACCCCTTTTAGTGCATGGCAATAACTAGATACTAGTACCAAAGAGAGGCTGTGTGAAGGAATTTCCTTCCATATTTCCATATTTGATTCTGTACTAGGATACTAACACTTTTTTGCACAATTTATGCAATTCCTCACGTGTAACACTGACAGATTAGAGCCAGTGGTCACATATTCTTGGTTTGTAGTATATTGTCTCTGAGTATAAATAATTTTTTTCTTACAGTGGTTTGAACTACATTATTGATTATAATTAAAGTAAGTAATTCACCTAATTACAAGCTGTAGAGGTGCTTCAACATGGGAAAATGTAATAAAAATAATAATTTTATAAATGATTTTATGTCTGCCTTTTAATGCCTTCTGTCTGAGTACACATTGCTAAAGGCAGAATCTAATTTTTGCTTGAACTTGTGCCTATTTAAACAGAACCCTGGCTCATGCCTGTAATCCTAGCACTTTGGGAAGCTGAGTTGGGAGGATCATTTGAGGCTGGGAGTTTGAGACCAGCCTGGGCAACATAGCCAGATCCCATCTCTTAAGAAAAAAAAAATTAGCTGAGCATGGTGGCATGTGCCTGTAGTCCCAGTTTCTCCGGAGACTGAGACAGGGGGATCCCTTGAGCCCAGGAGTTTGAGGTTGCAGTGAGCTATTCATGATGCACTCTAAACCAGGCAACAGAGCGAGACCCTGTCTGAAAAAAAAAAAAAAGAAAAGAAAAATAGCACCCTGGTCAAATATAATCAGCAATGTTATAAAAATTAAAACATTTATCCCAAAGAAAGTAAGTATCTTATATACAAACTTAGGCCCTAGTTTAAGAGTTTCTAGGAACCAATATACAAAATTTCTTAGCTACATGAATTTTAGGACATTTAAGAGCCTAAATTGTTTAAATTCCAAGCAAAGCAAAGTCCTTTATCCTCCACTGGGTTGTGCAATATGACTTTCAAATAAAACACAAAGTATTTTGGCTCTTTTGTACATAGTATCTCTTTAATTTCTCCCTTTTTAACTGTGATAATTTGTTTTTTAATTAATATATTTGATAGAAAGATTCTGAAAGTAGTTGAGAAAAACACATTTATAAATAGAAATGTTTATGTCAATTAAAATAAAGGCTAATGCCAAATAATACATTAGCTCCTCTTCCCTCTCTTTGTCTAAAACAGTACTGTCCAATGCAAATATAATGTGAGCCATATGTGTAATTTAAAAATTTTAGTAGCCACATTAAAAAAAACTAAAAAGAAACAGGTGAAATTAATTTTTAAAGGTATATTTTATTTAATATATAAAAATTATTTCAATGTGATCAGTATAAAAGTGTTAATTAGGGGTTTTTTTCATACTAAGTCTTTAAAGTCTGTTGTATATTTCATACTTCCAGTGTATCTCAGTTAGAACCAGTCACGTATCAAGTGCTCAGTAGTCTCACTGGACTATCTTCTTGGACATAATAGATCTAGAAGTTGCGTAAGCTTTGAAGGAATCATTTTATCTATCTTACTTTTTTGTGTGTGTTCACTATTAATACATGTTAAGTTTTTTTTAATGCTGGAAGTACTTACTGTGAAAACTCAAGATATTTCAAAAACCTATGAAAAATAAAAACCTAGATTCTTCACTATTAACATTTTGGGGTCTATCATGCCAGATCCCTTTATGTATATAAATCATTCAAGACCTTAATATTTTAAAATGTATTTTCATATGAGTGCCTGTAGATTTACCATATCCTTTTTAATGGCTCCATAATCCTCTATAATATGGATGTCCCCTATTAATGATCATTTAAAGTTATTTCCAGTTTTCTAATTATAAATAGTATACATAGAAAATATCTTTATATATGTGTATATTCATATTTTTATTTTTATATTCATATAAATTCATAGACGTTGACTTTTAAATTATGATTGCTTTTGTTAGATTGTCCTTCAAAAGGGTTGTACCAATTTATATCCCTGCCAGGAATATATGAGAGTTTATCTTTTCCCATATACTTTTACCAGTGCTTTTAATGAAAAATGTAAAAAATACTGATAAATTTAATAGGTGAATATATATCTAGTTTGTTTTCCTGGCCATCTATGTTGCTCTCTTTGTGAATTTCCTGGGCATGTATGTAATTCTCCCCCCAGTTCCCCCCCAAACCCCGCCTTTTTAAGTTTGTTTCTTTCTGACTAATTTTAGGAATTATTTACATATTATGGATACTAACTCTTTGTCACATATGTGTAACAGTGTTTTTCCATTTTTTCTTTTTTCCTGCTCCTATGTTTATAGTATCACTTGCTATGTAGAAGCTTTAAATTTTATATCTTTTATGATTTGTGGTTTATGCTAAGAAATGCCTTCCTTGCCTATAAAATCTGATCTCTTTAAAGTTCTTCTAGTACTTTTATGGTTTTATTTTTATTATTTAAGCCTTTGATTAATCTGCAATTTATTTTGATGAAGGGATGAAATATGAATTCATCTTTTTTCCCCTAGTCAACCATCTACCGTTTACCTTCTTACTGATTTGAAATTTCTTTTAAGGAGTGTTTTAAATACAAAGTAAAGACTTACTAGGTTTATTTGGGAATTTATTAGTAGAGTGAGTAGTCAAATGGAAAAGAATCTGGATTCAATTGCATGCTTTTCATCTTCAGAGATGTTGAATTTAAAATTGTATTGCCTGTATTGGAAATCAAACATAGTTTATAGATAATGTTCAGTCAATTCCCATTTAACATAGAATCTAAACACTGAGAAGTGTTAAGTAACTAAATTTTTCTGTGCATTCAGCACTATTCATTATTTATTTGGTAAGTATGATACACTGTTTAGGCACTGAGAATATAGCAATTAGATAGATGGACAAGGTCCTTGTCCTGATAGAGTTTGGGCACTGTTAGAGGAGATATAAAAATAATAAGTAATACGTAAATGAACAATATACTTACAGATTGTATAAGAATTGTGAATGCAGTAACAAAGTGATGTGGTGGGGGCTAGGTAAAGGTGAGGCTTTCCTACATTTGAAAGATGGGAAGGGACCAGGCATGTCCATGCCCACAAAGCAAAAATAGTAGTAATCCTACTGTAGAGATTTGGGAGCAGGGGTGGGGGAGTGGGGGTGGGGAAGCATAATGTAGTTTGCTTTTCTGTGTGTTTTGTATGTCTCTCTTATTTTCAAATTTCTCTTTGAAATCTGTGGTCAGATTCTTTAATCCCAGATCCTCCTATGGGCCCCATTTATTCTGTGTTATTCTGTGTTTACAACAGTTATCATTACTACATTATAATTATTTGCTTGTCTGATTTCCCCTCTAGAATATGAGTTCTGTGAAGTCAAGGACTTTGTCTTTTATCTCTGTATTCTCAGTATCTAGTATTCTGTGGATATTCAATAATATTTGTTACAATGAGGAGTTTTAGACATAATTAGGATCAATATATTATCATGTGCTTTGGATTCTGTTCTCTCCCACCATCTCAGGAATGTTACATTCTTGTTCTAGTATATGCAAACTCTGCCTTAACTAGATTCTTTTCATTAGGATTAAATCAAGCTCAAACCTTTCTCATTTTAAAATACTTTCAAAATCCCCGTACTCTGTCTCCAATTATTGCATTGTATTTTTCTTTTCACAGCTACACTTTTAACTAGGAATTTCACTTTATTTCATTATCTTACCACCTACTTACTCCTGAACGTACTTTTATAAACCATTTTCACCCTGAGATTACCAGTGACCCTTGTGTTGCTAAATCCCATTGAAATTTTTCAGTTCTTATCTCATTTGGCTCCTTAGTGGCATTTGATACTTAACTATTTCATTCTTCTTATATTTTCTTCCTTTGGTTTCCATGTATTGTACTCTTGTGATTTTCCTTCTTCTTCTCTGTGGTGCCTTTTCAGTCTTTTTTGCAGGCTCATACTCCTTTGTCTGACCATAGAGTCTTGGAGTTCCTTAAGATGCCATGCTTGGAATAACACAGACTACAAATAATTAAATGATATAATTCTAATTCTTCCATAGTTGATGTCCTTGAGTATGATTCTTAGCATGAAAAATTATACATAGATGCAAGATAGAAAAGATTAAGTAAATACCTTGTAGTCCTGAATTTGAACTATCATTATGAACTGAGAATATATTTTATGTTAAAAGCATTTTTCCCCTCTACTTAAATGGGCTAGAAACAATGAATAGCCCACAATGAGTGCTCAGACTGTGGTTTGGAAAAACATTTCTTAAAAGAACCACAGCTCCTTGGAAAAATGACTGATTCCAGGTCTAGAGAGAAAATGTATAAGAAGAGGCTGGAACATCTTGTCATAACAGAAAACAAAAAGCTATCAAAGACTACTATGACTAAATCAGAAGCCAGTTTGAATTGTTTTTTTAATTTTCCAAAGATGGGACAATTTGGTCATCCATAGGGATGATAACTGCAATGTATTGAAATCTGTCAAGTATGTTTCATCCATGGGATTATAAATGATGCTTTAAAAAAAGATTTAATTGATCTGTTTTAGAGGATTATTGTATACCAATTTATTATTTTGAAAACTGGCAATAATGGAAAAGAATTAAACATTGATTTCTGCCTCTCAGGTAGTGGCTGACTGGCAAAGCAAATAGTAGATTAGGGAAAGCACTTTTCAGAGATGGTCCAGCTATTAAATAAAAAAGAAATGATAGAATATTACCTTTTGGCAACTTTAATGAATTAATGGATTTAGGCATCGATCATCATTGTCTACTACTTGCACAGAAAGAAACAACCAAACATTGTCTTCCTGATAAACGAACACAGTATCCTTTATGAAGTGATCTTGCTGAAAAATTTAAACCTAAATATGACCACAGCTCTAGATCCAACTCTCAATTTACAAAAAACACAGAGGAACATCTTAAATGACACTACAGGGATACAATCAGTAAAATCTAGACTCTGGAAAAATCCACACAAAAACAGTCTGCTTTCTTCAATAAATAAATTGCACAGATAGAAAAGATGGGGGATCTTACAGATGAAAAGACTTCCCACAGACAGCTAAGTACCTATCTTTTCCTCCCATAGCTTCTGCATACCTCTCTCGTAACACTACATTGTTTTGAAATGATCTGTTTATAGGCATTTCTGCCTCATTAGACTATGTTCCTTAAGAAAAAGGAATGGCTTCTTAATCTTCCTTTATTTCCCTAATGCCCAAGACAATGCTTGACATTTGTTGAAGAATCAGTAAATATTTCCTGTACAAATTTTTTGATGACTTCAGTAGTTAGTCAGTGATAGTCATCTTTGATCTTAAGTTCTTCTGATTAGCCAACTGACCAATCATAACATTTCCATATTTGCCTTTTATACTTTTTGACTATTTTGAGTACAACTGACTCTTCTCCATTTCTGTAGTATATCAGAGTGTCTTATTGTCAAAGACACTCCCATCCTCCACCATAAAAATTACCTTATGGCTGGGCGCAGTGGCTCACACCTGTAATTCTAGCACTCTGGGAGGCCAGGGTGGGAGAATCACTTGAGCTCAGGAGTTCGAGACCAGCCTGAGCAAGAGCGAGACCCCATCTCTACTAAAGATAGAAAAAATTATCTGGGTGTGGTGGTATGTGCCTGTAGTCCCAACTACTCGGGAGGCTGAGACAGGAGGATCACTTGAGCTTAGGAGTTTGAGGTTGCTGAGAGCTAGGCTGAAGCCATGGCACTCTAACCTGGGAGACAGAGCGAAATTCTGCCTCAAAAAACAAAAATTACTTTATTACTTTTTCTAATTGTAAAGATCATGTATTTTCACTATAAAAATTCAAACAAAATAGAGAAGTATAAAAAAAAGAAACTAAAGCCATTACTATTAACTAAAAAAAGAAACTCAAGCCATCATTATTACTTTGCAGAAATACAATTTTATTCATTCTTTCTTTCTCTCTTCCTCTCCCACCCTCCCCCCATCCCCCTACAGAGAGTTTTCTATAAATAGGGCAATGCTACTATAGATTTGGCTCTGGAACCTGCTTCTGCCAAACCCCATTCAACATGCTAGGCTTCTTTTTCCACATCAATAAATAATACTGTACATTGTTAGTTTGGGGACAAACTACTTATTAATATATCTTCATTTAATTATCCAGTCCAGTACTGGTGAGCATTATGTTTCTTTATAATTATTTGTAATTATTCTTTTTTATAAAACTGTTGTGATGAATTACTTTGAACACAACCATTTGCACATGTGTGCAGTTTTCCCCTCAGTGAGTTTGTTGGGGCAAAGTGTGTGTTCATTTAAAATTTCTGTATTGCCCTACCACCCACCAGAAAATTTAGGTCTTATTTTCATTGCCCCAGCAGTTGATGAGCAGGGTTTCATTATTCTTGAAGTCTTGTTCATCAGCTCCAAGCACTAGTTTTCAGGTAAAGTAACCCTCATTCTTTTTTTTAAGCCCTTTCATTTGGTGTCTCTTCTTGAATTATTTCTCTTCTCTGTGTTGGCAGCAGAGACTATTAAAGTTTATATAAGATGCAAGATCATAAACTGGACAAAAGTCAAATAAATGCAGAGTAGAATGTGATTGTCCCATAGTAACTACTGTATCTAACTCTTTATGCCCACCATATTGTAATGTTTTTTTGAACCATAATATGGAAATTGTACCTCTTAAATCTGTGATCACATTTATACAAAGCCACATTTATAAATGTCATCCTATTTATATCTGCTTGGAGGAACTAAGATAATAATAGAAGTTTTGTAACTTCTTAATAATGTTTCAGTCCATAGTCCTTTATTTCCCAGAAGCCTCTTATAGAGGAAAGATAACGAGTTTTGAAGTCTTACTGACCTATACTCTGATTTCAGCTTTGTCACTTACTTGGTTGTATGTGAAAATCACTCAACTTTTCTGGGTCTCAATTTATCTGCGGAATTGGGATATATGATTGCCATGTATTTGAATGATTTCTCTAAGGATCAAATAAAACACTTTATGTGAAAATACTTAGCACAGTGACTAACAAATATTAATAATTCAGTATTTGTTCACCTATTTCTTTTGTGGTATTTAGTGAGTGACACATTGTGTTTTTAGATATGTATTTACTATCATTTATACTGTTACTTTCACAGAAATCTTCTGTACATATACCCTCAGAGTCTTAATTTTGCCAATCGTCAAGGTTCTGCCAGAAACATAACAGTGAAAGTCCAGTTTATGTACGGAGAGGATCCAAGCAATGCCATGCCGGTAAGAAATGTTCCTTACTTTTCCTATTCTTCATATATGGTTCAAATAGACTTTTTTTTTTTTTTTTTTTTTTTTGGTATCACTTGCTTGGCAGCTCCGAACTGGAAATCTTTTAAACTAAATTTCTAACTGCATCACTTCCTATATAGATAGTAATGAGTTTACTTAAAGTCTAACTTTTTATTGAGGGCTTGGTATATGCTAGGCATTCCCAGAGATACAAAGATGAATAAGACTTGTAATCTGGATGATATAAAACAAATACATATAAATCTGAATTAGTGGCTTTCAAAAGAGGTCAGTATCACCTAGGAACTCTATCAAACGGATACCTTTTCTTTACTTTTGGCATCTGTGATTCTGATTCTCCCTAACCCCTTTAGAATGTAAGGCCAGGTAAGGGACGTGGAAGGTGATGGGTGTTATATGAGGTTGTATTACAGTTTGAAAATGCTCCCCAGTGATTTTATTATGTGTGGCTCTTCCCATCTTGGAAGAGGAACTCTGGCATTAATTCTCAACCTTGGCTGTACATTAGACTCACCTGGGAAGCTTTTAAAAATACTAGTGCCCAGACTGAATCTCATTTGAATTAAATTGTAATCTCTGGGGATTAGAACCATGTATCAATATTTTTAAATTTCACCACGGGATTACATTTTGCAGCCAATGTTGAGAACCAAGATATGTGCTAATTATTAAAAGATTGGTATAGGGATTCAAAGGAATAGATATTCAGAGATAGGAGAGAATGCCTTACTGAGGTAACAAGTAAGTATCACTTGGAAGAAGTACTTTTGTGCTGAAACCAAAGGTCATTAAAGTGTAAATGGCCGTGGGTCTGGCAAGTGGGGGAAGGAAAGCAATTCAAGTTGGGTAATGTCTATGAACAATGTTGAGTTGTCAGTGAGCCAGAGCAATGGAAGATAAGTCAGAAATAGTAGATTGAGGCCAAACTGGAGAGATTCTTGAATGCCCAGATTGTCATTTAGGATTTGTGGAACACTAATAAATGCAAGTTCCATGGCAGTAGATTTTTAGCTCAATTGAAGTTGGCAACATATAAACTATCACTGATGTTCAACCTTTGAGAACCCTAGTGGAATGAAATGAGCTAAGAATAGGTGCGTTGGTAACAGTGTTATTTTATCCTTCCACATCCATCTTTTAATCAAATTTTTCTAATTTTTCACTTACTAGGAAAGATATTAATATATTTTCTTTTCCCCTGTTGCCTCAGTTTCATCAACATTTGTAGATCTTGACAATAGTGAGCACAAATTATTCATCTTTGTATTCTCCTATGGCAGCTATTTCAGATCCTTGCATGTAATACATGCTGAACAAGTGTAGAATTTATTTTTGAGGTCTGGAATTTGCATTTTGTGCTCTTCACTAATCCCTCATTTCTGCTGAAGGAATGAGTGTACTGTCATAGTTGATGAAAAGATACTAGATTGTGAAAATATATGCTTAGTCAGCCTGTATGTGAATTCCCATATGAGTTTGAGCTTATGACAAATGTAGCATACATAAAATCTGTTTTTATTGTTTGCCTAACAAACTCTTCCTTATCTTAGTGTATATATGGCCTCCTCTACAGAGCCCCCGCTGTACCCAGTCTATACTGACAGTTAGACCATTCCCTCTTTGGTGCTACCATAGCATCTTCTCACTTCCTTCATGAGCCTTATCACTTATGAGTATATGTTTATTTCTTCATCTCACCCATTAGACTGTGAGCTCCTTGAGAGCAAGGACTATGTCTTACTCATATCTTTATCTTGATGCCTATCACAGTGCTTGGTACATAATTGATGTTCAATGCATGTTGCTGAATGATTAAAAATACATGTCAAATGGTCAAAAAAGGAACATTTTCCACTTTATATCATTCATGTTATGAAATAAACAAGTTATTTTATGAAAAGTGATAGCTTCTCAGAGGGGAAGAAAAGGTACTGCATTTTTTTCACTTGTATATTAGTTATGACAATGTATGTTTTTATGTTTATGTGAGTGGCTGGTTTGAAATAGTGTATAAATATGGACATACTGTGTTTACTTATGTTTTTAAAAAGAAGGACTATTTAAATGGATTGTAAGATAATTTTTGATCATATAATGTTGGTATGAAAAAATTGTAAACTTTATAATTCTGGCACTGGAACAACATTTTATGAAAACATACTAAGGTATTAGCAATTTGATGAAATACTACTTATATAGGAGAGTTGTTAATTATTACACTTTTAGAATAAAAGAACCTGCTTGAAATGTTGCAAAAAGAAACAGAAATACCTGCTAGTATATCCTTTGAATTAAGGATGATGCCTATTAATCCATTTATAAAAGGAAGAAACTTTGAGTTGTTTTACTGGTTGTACTGATGGAAATGCATTGACATATCCACTTACTTATTCATGCATATGTAAAGATGACTAGCCAGACTTAAGAGTTTAATTTATGGCTAGATAATATTGCAAATCTAACTGTCTCATGTAGGAATTAGAACTATGACCTTGACATCATTAAGCCATTATCTAATCAGCTGCCCTAATTAACCACAGTATTCCTGTTAGAATTAAAGAGGCAGACATACAAGGCTGAATTATTTTACCTCTAAACTTTCTCCAAAAGTAGTATCGTATATTTTTTAATGTGGATTTTTTAAAAAAACACGTGTAAGAATTTAAGAATGGAGCTCCTCCTCCACTCTGCAGTAGTTTGCAGGTAGTACTAGAAGCAAAGGGATACATAGCTTGACCTAAAGTAGGATTTTTTATATAATTTATAAATAATTTATATTTGACTTTCAGAATGACTGTGCTGTTTTAGTGGAGAAGCCACCAATTTGTGTAGTAGATTTATGTCACCATTCTAGGATCATATTTTTTATGTAAATTCCAAATGATGTGCTGTATCTAGTTTAAAAATGAATTCTTCAACTTCTTTAAGAAAAAGGAAAGGAATGTACCTTATTGCCCAGTAGATATAAATATAATTGATAGAAAATTTTTGAATGTTTGAATGTTAGATGGGTCTACCATTGAAATTTATAGTTAAGCAATTGAACTTTTTAATGAACGTCATTAGGCACATTGCTCTTCATTGGGCTGATTTTGCCCATTTTTCTCAAATAGTTATTAAATCAGACAAATTCTTACATAGAAATGAAACATCCAGCATTTATTACAACAAAGTTTCAACATGCTGTTATTTGTTTCAGGTAATCTTTGGTAAATCTAGCTGTTCAGAATTTTCAAAGGAAGCGTATACAGCCGTAGTATATCATAACAGGTACTGAATTCAAATATTTCTTTCAAAGTTACTGACTTCTCAGTGGCATTGTTAGCACCCACATTAGTGTGTTTACCAAATACTTTGCTGCACTGAATGTGCCAAATTCAAGGCTGACATCAAAGTTACAATTTTCAATCTGTAGATGCACAGCCGTTCTCCATAGACATCTCAAATAAGACTTTGTACACAAAACATCTTTTCTATCAAATTCTCTGATTCTTTCATTTTTGTTATATTGTTATGGATTATCATTGTGGCCTCTGGTCCTTTGGTCTTTCCCAATTGTTTTCCCCTGGCACTTTGTAGTTTTACATAACTCTTTACTAAGCTCAAACCTAGTAGTCAGTTAAATTAGTGGTGTTCTCAACATCCAATAACCTTTTGATTTAGTGACTTTCCATTTTACTTCTTTGGGAAATTGCTAACTTTGGATAACTTTTGATTTCTACTTTCTTTTGGGGGGGTTATTGAATGCCATTGGAGAAAATCACAAAATTGTACCAATCAGGATTATTACAAATTGATGTTATTGTATGACATGCTGGGGCTACAGTAATTAATTTTATTTTATCTTCTTTTGGCCCCACTGCTCTTGTGTAATGTTATTATCATTTTTTTAATCTTTTCTCTCATTTAGCACTAGCTCCTACTTCTTTTCTGTGTGCTTTACTCTCAGCATTCCTTTTATTAAGTTTATTAAGACCATACAACTTGAGACGTATCAACTTCTCTACTCTTCACCTCAAATTATCTCATACTGATCTGCCTTTCGTTCTGTTTCAAAGGGAGTAATGGCTCACTCCCTGCTCAGTGTAAGTCTTTTCACCTCTGCTCTCATACATTCCTATCCAGCCTTTTCCAGAATATGAGTTAGTTATCCCTTCTTTTGCATCATCAGTCTCCTGCTTCATTGCCTCCATCCCTTATTCTCAAAAAGAAGCTTATGTTTCCCAGACTTAAAGAAAAAACATAAAAGTCTTTCCTCAGTGCTGTTGTATGGTATGTATTTTCCTTGCCCTCATTAAAACTTTCTTCTTTCTGACCTTAATTTTGTGGCCCTATCTTGATTT
This sequence comes from Daubentonia madagascariensis, assembly GCA_023783475.1. Lineage (NCBI taxonomy): Eukaryota > Metazoa > Chordata > Mammalia > Primates > Daubentoniidae > Daubentonia > Daubentonia madagascariensis. Next base: position 51,282,410 of record JAKFHU010000913.1, read on the forward strand.
TTCTCTACCTCTTTGAACACTCTTTTTTTGTGTAGTAATTATTCTCTTCCCATAAGTGTAGGCATTCCACACAAAACACTAAAGCTTTGCCCTTAACCTTCTTTCTCTATATATTCTCTTCCTAAATAATCTTATAAGTATCTCTCAGAGTTGCAGTCAATGAAAATTCTACTACTTTAATGTTTATGTGGATTGTTCCCAGCTCTTTATTTTCAGTCATAACTGTCCTTCTGAGGTACAGATACGTATTTTCAGTGGCCTATTGGATGTATTCATTTGGGGTGCCCTGCTGCCTTCTCAATTTCCATGTAGCTATGCCTGACTCTTTGCCTGATCCTCTCTCTGTCTGACTCTTCATTTTTGTTTATGGGACCACCATTTTTCAGTTACTCTGGCTCAAAATTTGAGATATCTTTGACTTCCCTCTCCTGTTGTCTAATACCCAATCAGCTTTTAAGTATTGATTTTCTTTCTGCCTCATTACCAGACATATCCTGTGCTTTCCTATTTCTGGGCCGTTCTTGGATTTTTTTTTCTATTATAATACCAGTTCTCTCTGTTCATTGAACTCCTACTCATTCTTTAAAGCCAATGTCAAATGTCACCTCCTAAATCATAATTCCCTGATCTCAAACTTGAAGTAATCTGTTCAGCTGTGTTCCTAAAGTACTTAACTCTATATGCTTTATACCAGGGGTTGGCAAACATTTTCTACAAAGGACTGGATGGTGTATATTTTAGGCCTGTGGTTATATGGTCTCTCTTGCAGTCACTCAACTCTGCCTTGTAGTGGAAAAGCAGGTATAGACAGTAAGTAAAGTTGCAAGAAATTGGGTGTGGCTGTGTTCCAATAAAACTTCATTTATGGACATTGAAATTTGAATTTCATAAAATTTTCACATTATGAAATATTTTTATCCTTTTGATTTTTTTCCCCAACCGTCTAAAAATCTAAAGACCATTTTAGTTTGCAGGCTGTACAAAACCAGGCAATGGACTGGATTTGGCCTGTGGGCCATAGTTTGCCAACCCTTGTTTTATAGCATAGCTATTGATATGCGTGTGTCTTATTTATATTCCTATTATACTTTTTAAGAGTAATTGTTTTTTATATTCATCTTTAAAACTACCACAAAAGTAACAAAGTATTTAGCCTTAAGGTGGGCAGTTAAATCGACTGGTTGAATGAATAATCCTCTTAGATATTTAATTTTTCACAAAATCTTTCACATAATGTGATTTCAGGACAGAAATGAACCAAAACACTTAATACCAGGAAATATATTGATAAAGAAGATAGTAGTTTCTAAAATTATCCCAGTTTTTGGCTAGGACTTTATTTTTGTTGCTGTCAGCATTCATGGAATTAAAATGATGGTACTGTCTGACATTGCTGGTAAATTAAACTTTCTCATAATTCAGTGATGATTGGTGGGATTAGTTATAAGATGCATAGCATCTTTTTTTTGTCGTTTTCACCAAAGTCATCAAGTTCTCAGCTAGCATTAGCTATCTTTCTTTTTGGTATTATTAAAAGCCTAGTTCCACTTAATATTTCTGCGATCAAATCTATACCTGTTAGTATTTTTGAGGCTTATTGGAGATGAAAGGATATTTGACCTATTAGCATTTAAGAAAAAAACCCTAATTGGCAGGACAGCCTTCACTTTAAAGATAGTTGGAGCCGTGTGGTTTGGTTACAGTTTTGTTGAATATAATTCTGAGAGATAATAACTGAATATGGAAGATTGGGATGCTAAGTCTATATCATGAATAACAGCCATGCTTTTCTATAAAAATGCCCCTTGGGGCTACTCGCAATGAGTATTGAGGAGAAAGTGCTATTGGTTTGATCAAATATGATATTTGTTATATTCTCCTGGTATCTTCTGGGAGTGCTTCCAAACTGTGGGACAAATGCAATTTGTAGGCATTCCCTGATCTTATCTTTCTTTCTTTCTTTTCTTTCTTTTTTTTTTTTTAGCAGTCAGTCAATACTAGTCCATAGTTTGGTAACATTTTTTATTTCTTTAACAATGAGATGATTGATATAAGACATTTCATAAAAAGCCCAACTTGATATTAAGTTGTTTAAAGACACTTTTTTTCCTTTTTAAAATGAAACTCCTATAAAAAATGTTGTTCTATGGTATCATTCTAAAATACACACTTATAAAACTCATTATTTTTTCTATGTAATGTGTGTCAAAATCGGCTCATAAATACAGAAAGCTCTACCCTAGTCTCTTCTTTTATACAGTTTCCAATCTAATGAAGAATTCAGTATCAAGGTGGTTAATGAATTTTCAAATAATAGGATTACTCAGCCCATTAATGAAAATGGAATGAGAAATTTCAGAAACAGTAGCAGCTCTCTCGTTTGGAAATAGGATTTAGTTATTTAGAGATTGGGAATAAAAAAATATTTTAGACTAGAGGAAAAATTAAGCATGAATCCTAAAATTAATTTTAAAATTATTCAAATATACAAATGCACTTATTATTTATTTTGAACAAATTACTGACTCTATTGTTTTTTTTTATATGAAGGTCTCCTGATTTTCATGAAGAAATCAAAGTTAAACTCCCTGCTACTTTAACTGACCATCATCACTTGCTTTTTACTTTTTATCATGTTAGTTGTCAACAAAAACAAAATACTCCTCTTGAAACCCCAGTTGGATATACAGTAAGTACTTTTTACTAAACATTTAGCTCTTTGATCTTAAAAATAATTATAATATTTAAGATATAGTTGATGTTTCTTATTATTTGAATATGCCCTACCTTTTTCCCCACAGTTATAAAGTTGCATTGGTTAGGAAGAATCATCATAACAAGAAAATGCTTATTAGTGTAATTAACTAATATAATTAATTAACTAACATATGTAAACATTTAGGTATTGGTCCTGATTATTGGGTGTTTACTCAATCGTATAAATATAATACATTTAAGGATTCTTCAGAAGAGAATTATTTGAGTGAAATGAGTAGAAGAGACCCTTGGAAAAGAAATTAAAATCCTTGAATATTTTTCAAAAATGATTATGAGTGAATTGCAAAGGTAAACTTAAGATGAAGGACATCATAATGTGTTGTTACACAATTTTGTCAGAAAAATCATGCCTTTACCCAAAAGAGAAAAATCAACATTTGATTCATTATTTTTGTCTCTTGCAGTTTATGACATGAATTTTGCTAACTGTAAGAAAATAAATTTATGTTCATACTTTTCAGTTTTGTTTTTAGCATTCATACCTAATCAAATCTTTCATTGTTAACATTGAAACTATTATGTCAGTTTTAAAATTGATTCACTTTGTGGCCTTCTTCTAAGATCAACTTTCCCTTAAGGACCCCCTGTAGATTTAAATATTGCATGGTTAGTAATAATAATGTTTTGGGGATGTTCTCCTTAATAAAATACTGTCAGAGAAACTTCTCTTTAGAATTATGAAGGCTGATTATTATTACTTATATAATTAAAGCCCTTAATGTTTGGTGATGAGTCAAATTTGGCTTATACCAAGTTCTTAAAACAGGCCTTCTAAGTAATTATTTTTATAACAAACATATTTAAATTAAAATTTATTTTCTTTTCATTTAAAAGTGGATACCAATGCTTCAGAATGGACGATTGAAGACTGGCCAGTTTTGCCTACCGGTCTCACTGGAAAAACCACCACAGGCTTACTCTGTACTGTCTCCTGAGGTCAGTATTTCCCATGTTGAAATTCTCCAGACTGAATGAATTGGGTTTTTCATTATAAAGATGTTTTTACAACAAAACCTCCCTATTTCTTCTATCTATAAGTGTGTAGATAATGAAGTAAAACTTATTCTTCCGTGATGATTAAAATTCCTCTATATAAAACTTAGAAGCTTTTATCCTGTTTTTGTTTTTTTAAAAAAAAGTGTATATTCATTTTAAAACCAAAATAATATGTCAAATGTAAACTCAAAGAGAAGATCAATTCAGAGAATTTCATGTTATAACATGAGAAGCTTCTTTAAATAAATGAATATTTCTTTCTTTAGTAGACTATTAATATTTCACTAAAAGACTAAAGGAAGAAAAATAGATTTAAATTAATTTTTTAGAATCTTTTTGTAATTGATTATATAAGTGAAAACAAAGTAGCTGTAAGTATGCAATATAAGAAATATTAGCAGCTTTGATGATTACATATGTGATTTGAAAGACTTGTAACAAAAACATTGGAAAAATTTCAGTCAAGAATCAATAGCCGCTGTTCACAAACCAAAGGACCTCTTGAGAAAGCTATTACGTGATTAATTACCAATGTTGCTTAATGATTTTGACTATGACTGCTTATAAACGTTAATGTGAAATATGTCTTGTGAATATTCTCCTGGTGGCATTTGTTTTCAGAATCAACTATAAAAGTATTCACAGATAAATTTGTATTACTTTTATCTTTAAAAAAAGCAATTCATGGCTATTGCTCTGACCTTGTTTCTCACCATTCTCTGTCACTCACTCTGCACTAGTCATACAGTACAGAGCCTTTGCTGTTCCTAGAACATGAAGAGTGCATCCTTAGGCCCTTTGTACTTCCCTCTGCTAGCAATGCTCTATCACAAGGCCTGCTTCTTTATTTCATTTAGACGGTCACTCAAATAGCACCTCTTCAGAGAAGTCCTCCATGATTATTCTGCCTTAAGTAGCAGCCTCCATCACTTTCTCTGTTTATTTTGCTTTATTTTTCCTGATACCATTTACCATTGACATTATATTTAATATTTCTTTATCTATTAATATTTAGTCTCCATAGAGTATAAGCTCCATGAGGGTAGGGGGACTTTGTCTGTCTTGTTCATTGCTGTATCTAGAAGTATTTATTATAGAACAGTCCTAGACACATCATAGGCACTCAATAAATCTTTATTAAATGAATGAATAAAGACAGTAGGGAAGAAATACGACTTCTCTCCCCCTACATCTTTCATTCAGTTTTCCAGGAACACATCTTTTCAGTGATAGCGTTATGTGGCTTTGTTAAAAAAAAGGGGCGGGTGGGCTTTTGTCAGACATAGCATTATATTTCAAAGGAAATGTTTTAAAGAAAATATACTTTTGTGGAAGTTATAGGATTTGTTTTTACTTAATTGATTTGCAAATGCAAGGTCAGCTTTCTAAGGGGAAGCTGATGTTTTTCCTCTAGCTACTATGCTGTATATGCTCATATATAAAGAATATGGTGATAATTTGGATTTGACTATAGCTATATAGTGTAGCCAATTGATACGTGAAATAAACCAACTGATTAAGAGCTGAAACTCTTGTATACAGTTGACTCTTGAACAATATGGAGGTTAAAGGCACCGACCACCGTGCAGTTGAAAATCCATGTGTAACTTTTGAGTCCCCCAAACTTAGCTACTAATAGCCTACTGACTGGAAGCCTTACCTATAACATAGTCAATTAACACGTATTTTGTATGTTACATATATTATATACTGTATTCTTACAATAAAGTAAGCTAGAGAAAAGAAAATCATAAGGAAGAGAACATATATTTACTGTTCATTAAGTAGAAGTAGATCATCATAAAGGTCTTGATCCTCATCTTCACGTTGAGTAGTCTGAGAAGGAGGAAGATGAGGAGGGGTTGGTCTTGCTGTCTCAGGTATGGCAGAAGTGGAAGAGGTAGAGGAGGTGGAAGGGGAGGCAGGTAAGGCAGGCACACACAGTGTAACTTTACCAGAAATATGTCATAATCTCTGTCTAACTTTTTTTTTGCTTTTTCATTTATCTAGAAATGTTTCTGTACAGTACCGATCCTTCTCCACTGTTTGCTTTAGTTTCAGTGCCTTATCATAGAAGGGTCCATGCCATAAAAGAAGTCAAAAGCAGTCTTGAATAATCAGAACTCAGATAGTCTAACATCAATTTGGTTTCTTGCACTGCTTCTTCTATGTCTTCCTCATCATCTGGCACTGGTTCAAAAGCACTTATCTCCATCAAGTTGCTTTCTTTTAATTTCTCTGGTGTGGTGTCTATTAGCTCTTGAATTTCTCCAAGATTTTTATCTTAAAACCCTTCATACCCCACCCCCGACCTTTTTTGCCATATCTACAATCATTTTCATGATTTCCTTGATTGGCTATGTTGTAAATCCTGTGAAATCTTTCACCACTTCTGGACACAGTTTTCTCCAGCAGGAATTTATTGGTTTGTTCTTGATGGCTTTCACCACTTTTTCTATAACAATGACGGCATCTTCAATGGTGTAATCCTTCCAGACTTTCATGATGTTCTCTGTAGGGGTTCTCTTCCATAGCATTGGTAATCCTTTCCATAGCATACCGTGTGTGATGAGTCTTAAAGGTCCTTATGACCCCCTGATCTAGAGGCTGAATTAGAGATGTTGTGTTTGGGGCAAAGTAGACCACTTCATTGTCTCTGGTGTTGAACTCATGGGGTTCTGGGTGGTGAGGGGTATTGTCCAATATCAAAAGAACTTTAAAAGGCAGTCTCTTACTGGCAAGGTACTTCCTAACTTTAGAGACAAAGCAGAGGTAATTAGGTTTAGACAAAGTCATAAGAGTGGGGTCTTCATGATGGGATTAGTGCCCTTGTAAGAAGAGATAGTAGAGAGCTTGTGTGAGTGTGCACTCTCTAGCTCACCATCTCGCGTGCTCACACTCTCCACTGCCCCCCACCCCATCTGAGAGCACAGCAAGTAGGAGACCATCTACAACCCACAGAGACAGCCCTCACCAGAAACCAACACATGCTGGCACCTCGATCTTGGATTTCCAGTCTCCAGAACCATGAGAAAATAATTTTCTGTTGTTTAAGCCACCCAGTCTATGGTATTTTGTTATGGCAGCCTGAGCCTGACAGATACAGACTTTGGTACCAAGAAGTGGGGTGCTACTGTAACAAATACCTAAAAATGTGGAAGTGGCTTTAGAACTGAGAAATGAGTAGAGGCTGGAAGAGTTTTTAGGTACATGCTAGAAATATGGACATAAAGGGCAGTTCTATTGAGGTCTCAGATAGAAATGAGGAACATTTTCTTAGAAACTAGAGGAAAAGTGATCCTTGTTATAAGGTGGCAAAGAATTTGGCTGAACTGTGTTCTAATGTTTTGTGGAAAGTAGAACTTGTAAGCTATGAAATTGAATATTTGGCTGAAGAGCTTTCTAAGCAAAGTGTTGAAAGAGCATCTTGATTCCTCCTGACTGGTTATAGTAAAATGTGAAAAGAGAGAGATGAATTGAAGAAGAAGTTGTTAAACCTAGAGGAACCAGAACTTGAAGATTTAGAAAATTCTCAGCCTATCCATATTATAAAAATTGAGAAATACTGAAGAGAATACTAAGGGTGTGTCTGAACTATCACTTGATAAAGAGGAAGAATATGGGATTATATAAGCGGAAGCACTACCAGTTTGAACTGAAGGAGAGAGAGATGGGGTGAAATGAAGGATGTTAGACTTCTTGGATTTGACAGGACTGGACAATAGAGCTATTCAGCCGCCAACATGTGCTGTTTTTCAAGAAGAGGAGAAAATGACTGAAGGTGATTCAGAGATCATCAGGACTTTGGTTTTAACAGGCCAATGAACTCGGTCTGAAGCCTTGGGGGAAGAATCACCTGGCAGAGGCTTGGTGGCAGGACCCATGCTTTGGCAGAGCCCTGGGGGTGGACCAACCCTCAAGCTGTGGGAGTGCTTCTGCTACCCCAGTGGTCTCAGAGGGCAGAGCATCAAGCCAAAGAATAATATTCTTTACAGAGCCCAGAAATAAATCCAAACTTATATGGTCAACTAATTTTTAACAAGGGCACCAAGAAGACACAATAGGAAAAGGTTAGTCTCTTCAATAAATGGTGCTGGAAAAACTGGATTTCCACATGCAAAGGAATGAAATTGGACCTTTATCTTACATCATACACAAAAATCAACCCAAAATGGATAAAAAAATCTAAACATAAGATCTGAAACCATAACACTCTAGAGGAGAATGTAGGATAAAAGCTCCATGACAATGGCCTTGGCAATGATTTTTTGGATATCACACCAGAAGCTCATGGTACAAAAGCAAAAATAAATAAGTGGGACTACATCAAACTAAAAAGCTTCTGCATAGCAAAGGAAACAATCAACAAAACGAAACAGCAACATACAAATTGGTAAAATATATTTGCAAACCACATATCTGATATAGGGTTAATATCCAAACTTTATAAAGAACTCATACAACTCAATAGTAGAAAAACAAATAACCTGATTAAAAAATGGGCAATGGACCTGAATAGACATTTCTCCAAAGAAACCATAAAAATGGCCAACAGGTATATGAAAAGGTGTTCAACATCTTTAATCATAAGGGAATTGCACTTCAAAACCTCCATGCAGTAGGTTTTGCTCACATCCTTTAGGATGGTTATTATCAAAAAGTTAAGAGATAACAAATGTTGGTGAGGGTGTGAAGAAAAGGGAACCCTTGTACACTGTTGGTGGGAATGCAGATTGGTGCAGCTGTTGTGGAAAACAGTATGGAGGTTCCTACAGAAAGTCAAAGTAGAACTACCATATGGCCCAGCAATCCCTCTTCTGGGCATATACCCAAAGGAAATGAAATCACCTCCTTGTGAAGATATCTGCACTCCCATGTTCATTGCAACATTATTCACAGCAGCCAAGATATGGAAACAACCTAAGTGTTTGTCAACAAATGAATTGATAAAAGACATTGTGTGTGGAGGTGTATGTAATATCATTCAGCTTTAAAAAAGGAGGAGATCCTGCCATTTGCCACAGCATGGATATGGTACCTGGAGGACATTATACTAAGTGAAAAAAGCCAGACACAGAAATAAAAATATAGCATCATCTCACTCAACATGAGAACTATAGTTAATAAAATTGTACTGCATTTGGGATTCTTTCTATGAGCAGATTTTACATGCTCTTGCCACAAAAACAGCAGCAAAAAAGGGGTAACTGTGAGATGATCGATATGTTAGTTTGTTTCACTATAGTAACCATTTTACTATCTATATGTATCCTACAACATCATATACCTTAAACATATACAGTAAAATTTATTTGAAAAACAAAAAACTGTAAAAACGGGAGAATATTATTTGAGCCTTAAGAGCTAATTAATGCCTTGCTAGGTTTTGGACTTGCTTGGGACCTGTCATCCCTTCCTTCTTTTCTGTTTCTTCCTTTTTGAATGGGAATGTCTATTCTATGCGTGTCCCACCATTGTATTGGAAATACATAACTTCTCTGGTTTTAGCTGCACAGGAATTTTGCCTTTAGATGAATTGTGATTTGGATGATATTTGGGTGAGACTTTGGACTTTAGAATTGATGCTGGAACAATTAAAACTTTGGAGTCTGTTGGAATGGACTGGATATATTTTGAATGCAAGGGGGGTACAGGGGCAGAATGCTGTGGACTGAATTATCTCTCCCTAAAATTCGTATGTTGAAGTGCTAGCCCCATGTGATGTTATTTGGAGATAGGGCCTTTGGGAGGTAATTAGGTTTAAATGAGGTTATGAGGGTAGGGCCTTCATGGTGGGATTAGTGCCGTTGTAAGAAGAGATGCCAGATGCCAGAGAGTTTGACATTCCCCACCGCCCCCAGCCAACATTGAGGATACAAGCAAGAAGGTAATCATCTGCAACCCAGGGAGAGAGCCCTCATCAGAAACTGAATATGCCGGCACCTTGATCTTGGATTTGTAGTCTCCAGGATTGTGAGAAAATACATTTCTGTTGTTTAAGCCACCCAGTCTATGGTGTTTTGTTATGGCAGCCCACACTCTCTGTGCCTCAGTTTTCTCATCTGTAAAATGAGGAGAATAATTAATATCTAAAGTAATGGGTTATATTGATTGAAATGATACGATAATATGAAGAGCTTTTAGAATAGTGCTGGCATAAAAAGTGCTATAGAAGCATTTGTTATTGTGCCATTGCTATTGCCACTGCTTATTAGAGTTTGTGGGGGTTTTTTTGTTTTTTGTTTTTTTGCATGACAGGGTCTTACTTTGTTGCCTGGGCTAGTGTGTAGTGGCATCATCATAGCTCACTGCAACCTCAAACTCCTGGGCTCAAGCAATCTTTCTGCCTCAGCTTCCCGAGTAGCTGGGACGATGGGCACGTGCCACCACACCTGGCTATTTTTCCATTTTTTGTAGAAATGGGGATCTTACTCTTGCTCAGGCTTTATTAGAGTATTTTATGATAGAAGTTCTTTAGCATGCATCAAAATTACCTAGAGAGTGTATTGTAACAACAGTTGTTGAACCTTATTTTCAGAGTTTCTGATGCAGTAGGTCCGGGGTTTGAGTGTTTACACTTCTAACAATTCCCAGATGATGTTTATGCTGCTGGTTCTCAGACCAAACTTTGAGAACTGTTCTTTTTAAAGAAGTATGTGTGTATATATTACTTGTGTATTTTTTTTTAATCTGAGAACAAGTGTTTCGGGTTGAAAAAGCTAATACTGTTTCTTGCTTTAATAGGTTTCAACTTACTCCACCACCTTTTTCAAAAAATTGTTTCAAAACCTTTATTATTTGCTTCAGTAGAGATGCTGAACTTCTTACCTACTTAGTGTTGAAATTTGTAACAGGAAACTGACTTTATTTTGTTTCCTTCCCTACAGATGATAAAAAGATGGGAAAGAAATCCTTCATATTTTCTATTTTTTCTTGTTTTGCTGTGTCTTTCTCCATTTTTCATTTGTTTCAAGGATATATGTAATTGCTTGTTGAAGCATTTTTTTTTATGGTGACTGCTTTAATATCTTTGTCAGATATATCTAACACCTATGTCATCTTAGTATTGGTGCCTGATGATTGTCTTTTCTCATTTAAGTTGAGATTTTCCTGGTCTTGGTATGAGACATAACTTTGAATTATATTCTGGACATTATGGATATTATGTTATAAGACTGTAGATCTTATTTGAATATTGTTTTAGCAGTCGGGGAGGGAGGCCCTACTGCCAGGTAGAGATGAAGGTCCACTTTACCCACTCTGCCTCCTTTTACTCCCTGGGGTGGTTTGGGTGGGGGTGGCTCATTACTGGGTAAAGGTGGGATTTCAATCTCCCTACTAGGCCTCTGCTGACACCTCCCTGGTTGTGAGGGGGAGGGAGTGCCTTGTTACTGCTCCCTGCTTGACCTTCACTGACACTGCAGTTGCTTGGTGGGGCTTGTTATCACCAGGTGGGGACAGACTCCCAACTCTGCCTTCTCTGATACCACCCCAGTGTGTGTTGGGTGAGTTGGGGAGAGGGGTACCTTATTATAGCCAACTGAAGATAGCAGCCTAGGCTCCCCATTCAGCCTATGGAGACCACATGGGACCAAGATTTATTCTCTTGTGACTGGCTAGAGTATTATTGGCTTTGGCTAGAGAGAGCAGGCTTTTCTTAGGGCTTTGTTTGTCGTCTTCTTTTGATGTTTCTGGATTGCCAGCCTCATCTAGTCTAGGATATATGAGGCAAAAATAAAACCCAAGAAATACTGCCTTGTAGTTTCCTGCACCCTGAGATCCCTAGCCCATCTTCATTCTTCTCTCTACATTTTAGAGTCTTCATGTTCATTTTACATGTCATGTTTCAGGGTTTATATCTGTGCTTAGCAAGAGGAATAGAGAGAATTTATGTACTTGCTTTTAAAAATTATTTTTATGAAATAATTATAATTATGAAGAAGACCCCCAAAGCAATCACAGCAGCAACAAAAATAAATACATGGGACCTGATCAAATTGAAAAGCTTCTGCACAGCCAAGGAAACTATCACTAGAGTGAACAGACAACCTACAGAATGGGAGAAAATATTTGCATGCTACACCTCTGAGAAAGGGCTGATAACCAGAATCTATACAGAACTTAGGAAAATCAACAAGAAAAAATCAAACAACCCTATTAAAAAATGGGCAAAGGACATGAACAAAAACTTTTCCAAAGAAGACAGAATGATGGCCAGCAAACATATAAAAAAGTGCTCAACTTCTCTCATCATCAGGGAAATGCAAATCAAAACCACAATGAGATATCACTTAACTCCAGTGAGATTGGCTCATATCAAAAAATCCCCAAATAACAAATGTTGGCGGGGATGTGGACAGATAGGAACACTCATACACTGCTGGTGGGACTGCAAATTAGTACAACCTCTATGGAAAAGAATATGGAGATACCTCAAAGAATTAAAAGTAGAATTACCATTTGACCCAGCAATCCCACTACTGGGTATTTATCCAAAAGAAAAAAAGACATTTTGTAATAAAGACATCTGCTCTCGAATGTTCATAGCAGCACAATTCACAATTGCAAAGTTGTGGAAACAACCCAGGTGCCCATCAATACACGAGTGGATCAATAAAATGTGGTATATGTATACCATGGAGTATTACTCAGCAATAAAGAACAACAGTGAATTAACACATCTGGTATTATCCTGGTTGGAGCTAGAACCCATTCTTCGAAGCGAAGTGTCACAGGATTGGAAAAACAAGCACCACTGGTACTCACCATCAAACTGGTACTAACTGATGAACACTTACATCACACAGGGCAATAACATTCATCTGAGGGCGGGCGGGCGGGAGGGGGGTGGAAGGGATGGGAAAAACTCTCACTGAATGGATGCGGGGAGCACAGTTTGGGAGATGACCACGATTGTGGCTCTGACATGGGCAGAACAGGGGCAATGTGTATGGTCAAAGTGTTGTACCCCCATGATATTCTAAAAATAAAAAAATAAATAAAAAAAATTATTTTTATGAAATAATTATAATTGACATTTCTAGCAATTTATATTAGAAAAAAATGTTTTCTAATCTTTAAAACAACAGGCTTCCCGAAGTATCACAAGAATGGTAAAACAAGCACCACTGGTACTCACCATCAAATTGGTACTAACTAATCAATACTTACGTCACACATGGCAATAATATTCATCAGGGGGTGGGCAGGTGGGAGGGGGGTGGAAGGGATGGGAAAACTCTCACTGAATGGGTGCGGGGCACATAGTTTGGGGGATGTCCACAATTGTAGCTCTGACGTGGGCAGTGAATGGGCAATATATATAACCAAAGTGTTGCACCCCCATAATATTCTGAAATAAAAGGAAAAAAAAAAAGGACTTCCTTTGCCTGTGAATATTTTAAAGCCCAATTAAAACATAACAGGAATGTTTAAAATAAAGAAAATGGAATATTATAAATCATTAAAATGACATTATAAATATGAATTTATTAACATTAAAAGAGATCAACAATGTAATATGTGAAAAACAGGTGTCAAAATAGTATGTTTGGTGTTAACTATATAAGGGTGTGTAGGAAAATGTGTGCATATAGAGGAAGATTTGGAATGATATAACAGGAGAAGATAGAAACTTTGTGTATTATTTTGTGCTTTTTGCCCCTTTTAATTCTTTTATAGAAAATATTTATTGATTTTTAATAAGAATGAAATATAAGTTTTTAACTTATTTACAATGAATAAAAATATGTTTCCACAGTATTTTTTTTCATTGAGATATTATAATTCTTGGTTTGTGAAATTTATAATCTACTTAAGCATCTATGACCATTATATTTAATATCTTACAGGTTCCTCTACCTGGCATGAAATGGGTAGATAATCACAAAGGTGTTTTTAATGTTGAAGTTGTTGCTGTTTCATCTATCCATACACAAGTGAGTTTTAATAATTTTTATGATATAATTTCACTTGAATGAATTAACATATTATATAGTACTTATGTCAGTTTTGTTATCTGCTGTCAGATTTATGGGAATATATGTTAGTTAAAAGCATACATGTCTAGAAGGCTTTTTTTGGTAAGGAATCAACAAAATGTCATTGAATGTCAAAAAAAGCAAACATTTTGCTTTTCAAAATGTCATTAACTTAATTTTGAACAATTAAATGACTTGTTTTTTTCTAAGTTTCTGGTACATGGCAGAATAATTAGAGTTGAAAAATCATTATCTAATTCATTTTATTTGTCATAGACTCAGGTATTTCAAATGGAAAGAGTTTTTAGGGATCATTTGCTTCAAATTCTTTACTCTGTTTTTGGCAAAGGCCAAATTCTCCTCAAAGCTTTTATGCTTAAACTCTTTCTTTGGCTGGAATGCGTTTCCTCCTGATATTCGTTTGACTTCTCTTCATTAGAGTTTCTCCTCCTTGGTGATGCTTTTTAATGTAACAGCCCCGTCACTGCACTTCTTACTGCCTCCCCTTCTCTGTTGCACTTTCTCTCACTCTCCCTGTGTGTGTGTACACATACATACATATGTACACATTTGGTTATTATTTACTCCCCCCATTAGACAGTAAGTTCCATGAGGTCAGAAATGCTACCTATCGAGGAAAGAACCTTTCTTTCAAGGACCTTACAATATAATAGGGGCAAATGTAAAAATGATTATAATACAATAAAATTAGTACTGTCACATATATTAACTAAATCCTTTCAAATACAGAGGAGATAGTTATCTGTTCTGCTGGGTACTGGGATGTTGCATTGATAAGTAGGCATTTATCATACAGAGAAAGGGAGAGTGGACAACTTAGATGATCAAATAGCAAAGTGACAATAGTCTGTGTTTAAGGACCAACAAGTAATCTGGTGTGAAAGCAATTTCAAGTGCATGGGAAATCATGATACATGAAGATAGACGACCAGGCTGGTAACAGATTATGAAGGACCTTGAATGCCGTAGAGTACAGGTGGATAGCAATTTCTAGCCTAAATAGAGAACATGAAAGAAGTTAATTTGGGGGCATGCCAAAGGAGAGCAAGTTTGGTGCTATATGAGTTTATTTTTGAACCTGTTGAATTTGAAGTGCCTATGTACTTCAGATGGAGATGTCCTATAGGCAGTTGTGTTTAGTCTGGAATTTGGGGTTGGAGGTAACAGAATAAATGTGATAGCTGAAACTATAATTGGTAAATATGATTTTTCAGGGAGAATATGTAGAGTGAGAAGAGGTAAGTGTTTAAAATGGAATTCAGGGGTTCACCAACCTGGAAAGGGACAGGGTGGTGTGGAGGGCTTCCCAAAGCCACCTGAGGCTCAGTGATTTGTGAGGAGGACTTACAGGACTCAGCATATAGTCATACTTACAACTATGATTTGTTTTAGTGAAAGGATGGAAAGCAGAATCAGCAAAGGAAATGGTGCATGGGGTGAAGTCCAGAGGGAACAAGAAAGAAGCTTCCAAGAATCCTATCCCAGTAGAGTCACACAGGGCGAGTTGAAAAAACATACGTGAAATGTTATCTGGCAGGGAAGCTCAGTAGAGACTCAATTCCCAGAGTTTTTACTAAGGCTTGTCACATAAGCACCTCTCTGTCTAACACGTACCAAAATTCTAGACTCCCAGAAGAAAAGTAGTGTTCAGCATAAACAATATTGTTTGCACAAACAATTTAGGCACAGTGAGCCATCCCTATCAGTGGGAACTCTCCTGAAATCCAAGTTCCCAAACATCAGCCGGAGGCCAACCTTGTAAGCAGGCCTTTCAAAGAATAGCAGTCTTAAGCCTGCTATGTTAATTCTTTTCTGCACAGTGAGGGAAGGGAAAATATGAAGACATAGCACTTCTACATTATGTTTAGGAAAAAATTTGAAAATTGCTAAATTGTATTTAGCAGTGTACAGGTAGACCTCAGTAAAAGAATGACTCCAGTATTATAAAATATGACAAAGGTGGTAAGTTTAGAACTGAGAGACAATAAATTAATAATGGGCAGAGGTAGGGTACTAATATGTCTGCCATAATAATTGAGCTCCAGACTAATAAAGCAAACTCAGACTAAAATAAGAATCCCTAATTAGTATCAATAGATTTCTCGAGTAACTAATAGTATTTGAAGTGGCTGTTTTACAATAATAAATGAAAATAGATGTGTTTAATTGGAAACAATATTTGTAAATACCTATATGTGCTTTTTAATATTATCAATTAATATGAGATAATAGTGGCCCGTAGTTCTTCAGAACTGGAAAATTTACAGTTATACTTGTTTAGTGCTTTTGTTCATTATTTGTTTTAGGATCCTTATCTTGACAAGTTTTTTGCTCTGGTCAATGCTTTGGATGAACACATGTTCCCGGTCCGAATTGGAGACATGCGAATCATGGAAAATAACTTAGAAAATGAATTGAAGAGCAGTATTTCAGCATTGAATTCATCTCAGTTGGAGCCAGTGGTCAGATTTCTTCATCTTCTGCTTGATAAACTGATACTTTTAGTTGTTAGACCTCCTGTCATTGCTGGCCAAATAGGTAATTTACTTTGGTTTAGGGATGAATCATGAAATTTATAACTTGACATTTCTAACATTTGTAAAAAAATGAACCATGATTTCTATTTGCTCTTTGTAAAAACTATGTTTAATTTTATGGGGTTGAGGTGAGGGGTTGTTATTTACTTCTTTCTAATGGCAGAAAGTGACAACATTTTTTGTTTATTTTATATTAAAACTTCTACTCAAATTATGGAAACAAATAAATTTATTCATTTACCAGATATTTATTAAGCACTTATTATATACCAGACACTGATAGGTACTGTCCAGAGCATGGTTTCTGATTTTAAGATCTCACAGACTACTTGAGAAAACAGACAAACAGATAAATCATGTTACATTTCACAGGATTTATAATCTACCTAGTCTACATTTTCATTCATTTGCTATCTTCCATTTTTTCCTGTTTTTTTCCTTCTGTCTTCCTCTTATTTCCTTCATTTGCTCAAAATCATTGTATTCCCTTTTTCTTCTGTGTTGCTCTGGAAGGAGAGGTATTCCTCATTTCCACCCCTTTTTAACACATTGACTGCCGCACTAGAAAAAAGTTTTTTTCTTTAGGGCCATGGTTTTTTAATAAAAACTTTGAAAACAAAATGATCCTTTCTAATTTAATGAAAAATCTGTTATTTTTTATTGTTTTCTGTGCGCGAGTTATCTGCAACTTGAAAAATAGTTCTCATGGCTCCCAAAGTGAAGAGACATGTGAGTTACATATGCTTCACAAAGCCCCGGGCTCAATACTAGCATGAGTTAAATACAACTCACATGGCAGTTAATGTGTTAAAGGTTTACTCCTTTACTTTTGCGAACAGCTTTTACCCAAATCCTGAAAAGAAGTTGAGTTTGAAAGAAATTTCAGCTAACCTGTTAAGAATTTTTGTGTTGAGTGGTGGCACAAAGGACAGGAGTATTCAATTCCTTTAGATTTTTTTTAGGGGAGACTTACAAGTAGAGGTAATTCTTGGGTTAAGCATTTAAAGATGAATAGGATTCTGATAGGCAAATATTATTCCAAGGAGATGAAACAGCATGTGCATAATACATAGATAAATGAACTTAGAAATTTGGGGGAGGAATTGTAAGTAATTAATTGTAAATTGGAGGATTGATTAGAGGTGATATGGGGGGTGGGAGGTGAAATAGTGTCTTCCGTGACACTTTAGGAAATTGAGACTATTTTTCTGTAGGGAATTAGTAGCCTTTGAAGGGTCTCGTCTTAATTAGAGAAGTAACACAACCAAGTTTGCCTTTTAAAAGATGGCTTTGTAATATACTACATGGAGATAGAATGAAAGTGGGAAAACCTGGAGGCAGGGAGACAAATTAGGAGTCTTGCAGAATTTCATACAAAAAATGATGAGGTCCTAATAAAAGACAGGTGACAGCTGGATAGAGAAGAGAGTATTGATGATTATAAACAGTACCACTAATAGAAGTTATGGGAAAAGGTTTTAAGAAGAAAAGGTTAGCATTGTTCTTTGTTATAGATTGTGTAAATAAAAATAATAGTAATAAAAATAATAGCAAATACTTGCATAGCACTTACTGTGTACCAGGAATAGTGCTCTGTGCTTTCTTATATTAACATATGATACACAGGAAACCTTGTCTTGTGGTAAAAAAATTAATTAATTAATTAATTAAAAAATATGAAATCCTCACAACAACCTGATATAGTAGGTATCATTATGACCACTATTTTATGAATGAGTAAAGTAATTAACATATAATGCTTAAAAATCTTGCCTAGGGTCACTCAGCATGGCAGACAAGATTCAAACTAGCTCTGGAGTCCCTCTCTTAGCAGCTTTATTTGAGAAGTGTCCGCTGGTGAAATTAAGAAGAATAGTTTTAGTCTAAGTGAAGGTAGAGACCAGAAGACAGGGAATTAAGGAGTAAACAATGGATGGTGAAAGGAATACAAGAAGCCTCTGCTACTCTTTTAAGAAGTTTAGTCAGAAGAGAAAGCAGGGTTGAGTAGGTCATAAGAGTGGAGAGATTTGAGCATGTTTACCTGCTGAGAGAAACCAGTTGGGAGAAGAGAGAAAAATACGATATGGAGCAAGAAAGGGTTTGATTAATGAAGCAAGTCTGTGAGATAAGAGTGAAGGTGGATAGATCACTCTTATATAGGAGACAGGCATTGCTTCCTTTGGAAAGGAGAGAAAAGTAGTTTCGGATTCTGATAAATTTATAGAAAAACGTGAGGACTTTAATGCTTTATATATTTCTTCTGTGGGGGCATGATTTGTTAGGAAGGGAGTAAAGAGGACCGAAGTTTTAAGAAGAATTCTGATAATTTGGAATAGTTATTATGAGAAAAAGGAAAAGGGATTAACCAGGAATACAGGTAGGATTGGCAAACTCCACTCAGGTTTCTGTCTCTGGTCTCTTTCCCTTCTAGTTTAGTATATATAGATCAATCTTCCTAAATGACTGTTTTATCTGATTATTCCACTTTTAGGAAAACTTAATTGGCCTCATTATCTGTTCATAATTTCCTGTCTTGATTAAATAAATCATAGAATCTGAGGTCCTATTGCTCAGAATGGCTGTTCAGTTTACCCATTTATTCAGTATGCAATCTATCAGAATTCCCCTTGCAAAATTCTTGTGTACTGACTTGAATGACTGAGTAGGTATTGCTTAACCTGGCATTTAGAATATTTAATACTATACAGTCTTACCTCAACCTATTTTTCTAGCCCTTTTTTCCCTTCTAATCCTTTTACAAATTTACTCATTTCGATCAGTTGCTTATTCACTATTTCTTTTTCTTAGGTCAATATTTTCAATAATCCATTTTTATTGTTGACATTTAAAAATTTTTTAAACAAAAGTAATATGTGCTCATTGTATGCTATTTAGATTTTCAGAGTTATCTTTAAAATGAGAAGTTGCTTCTCAAGATGTTACACAAGATAGATTTCTTTTTTCTTATCATGTGCTTTGTATTGTTTTACAAAATAATAGATATCTGTTGGGCAGTGTTTTGTTTTTTGACTAAGCAAACCCATACAATTTTCATGTTAAATTAATAGAAAGAGTTTTTTCTCATTTTGTTTAGAAAAGTATTTTTGGTTCAGCTAACACAAGATGTTGTTAAAATCAACATCAAATTACAACCATCTTTATACACCTACTATGTATAATCACTATACTTAAAGCATGTAGAGATGAAATGCTTTTGATCTTTGTGGAACTTACAGTCTAAAAAAGTTAAAACAAAAGTATTTTCCTTCTTAAAAGTTAATCTAGGTCAAGCATCTTTTGAAGCCATGGCATCTATTATAAATCGACTTCACAAAAACTTGGAAGGAAATAATGATCAGCATGGCAGAAACAGCCTTCTCGCATCATATATCTATTATGTTTTTCGCCTACCAAATACTTACCCTAATTCACCATCACCAGGTATTTCATTCTTTTTACTATGGAACTGTCCTTCATTAATTGTATGTTCATGGCAGTATTGAGATAATTTTGTATCCATAGTGTGATGCATGCATTCAGTAGCAAACATTTATTAAACACCAGTTAAGTACCATTGACTGTGCTAGGTGCTAGAGTTAAAGGGATACATAAGTTACATATTTAAGAATCGTTATTTATGTAGCTTCCTTTTCATTTGAATTAGAGATCTTGGTTGAATTCATTCTTGGAAATGGAAAATAATTCTTGTGTCCTTGGAAGCATTTTATCATTCCTTGTTAAGATAAATAGAAACTTATATTTGTCATTCAGAATGCTGCTGGGCATTGAAGAAATATGGTGACTCAGTAGTTCCCTGAAAACCCTATGAAACCTACAATCATATAAAAGAGTGTTCTCTAGAACTGTGGTCCCCAACCCCCGGGCTGTGGACTGGTACTGATCGGTGGCCTGTTAAGAACCAGGCCACACAGCTAGAGGTGAGCAGTGGGCGAGCCAGCGAAGCTTCGTCTGTATTTACAGCTGCTTCCGAACACTCGCATCACTGCCTGAGCTCTGCCTGCTGTAAGATCAGTGGCAGCATTAGATTCTCACAGGAGCATGAACCCGACTGTAAGCTGCGCGTGCAAGGGATCTAAGTTGTGTGCTCCTTATGAGGCTCTAATGCCTCATGATCTGAGGTGGAGCTGAGGCAGCGATGCTAGTGCTGGGGAGCGGCTACAAATACAGATTATCAATAAGAGAAAGGTTTGACTGCACAATAAATGCAATGCGCTTGAATCATCCTGAAACCATCCCCCCGCCCCCATCTGTGGAAAAATTGTCTTCCATGAAACCAGCCCCTGGTGCCAAAAAGGTTGGGGACTACTGCTCTAGAAAAGTTCTGATCTCTTCATAGTCAATAAAATAATACAGCCTTTCTGAGTATTGGAACCCCAAGTAGTTATTTATCTGTTGTATGACATTGGTGATAATAGTGGTAATAGTGGAGGGGATGTCTTAGTTTGAATAACCCTTGAGTTGTTCAGTTAGCTAATGATCATATTGTGCATACTTTTCAACCTGCTCACATATTTGTCTGTATTAAAGTAGTGATAATGGTAAGTGCCCTTTTTGAGCTATTGGCAATGTTAACTTTGATCATGGGGACATAATTATGATATTCATTATGAAAACTAGGTATAATAGTAATCTGACTTTAAGTTTTAGCCCACTTTATTTCTTTACTTAATTGCAAAAAGAGAAGCAATTGACTTATATTCTGATTCATAATTTCCTATCTTGATTTTTAATATCATACTACATGAAGATCTGAGTGAGTGATTGTGAAATATCTACAATGCTCCTCCATTTACCCTTTCATTTAGTACACTATTAGAATTCCACAGATGTCTTTGCAAGACATCTTTTTTACATTCTGTATAAATTGTTAGTTAATTTACACAGCATGTAAGATTGTATAAATTAATTAGTTAATAGGTATGTATCATTTGCAAATATGACATTCAGAAAGATTTCTATAAATAAAAAAATGGAGATAGGTTGTGAATATAATTGCTGAATATTTTTGTGTTCATGGAACATGGTTGAAAGATATTATGCTTGGTTTTAGTCAGACAAAAGGATTCTTTGCTTTTTTATATAACTTGTGCTCTTAGAATTATCTTTAGTTTTTTGTATGTATATCATAAAGATGTCATTTTGTTATTGTTCACATTGTCACTGATGAAGATAGAGAAATAAAGCATGGTCTCACTTAAGAAAAGTTAGCAATAAATTGGCTCTTCCTCTAATGACTGTGTATCAGGGGCAGACTAGAAGGGGTGGGATAAAAGAAGAGACATCAGCTGGAGCATTTTGGAGATATATACAACTGTATCTAAGTGAAGGTAGTGTGTGTGTGTGTGTGTGTGTGTTTCCTATTAATTTTGTTTTTTATTGTACATGTAATATATAATCATAGAAACATTGAAGAGACAGTGATTTTATTTTATAACTCATGGTTTTATAAGCTGCTATAAAATAGAATATCTTATGTAGCTATGATTAGTTCTTGAGTGTTTTTATTTCTTTTCTTTTAAATGTATAGTATTTTTCATTTAGAAACAAAAGCAATTCATGATCCTTGTGGAATTTTGTAAAGTGACAGAGATTTTTTTCAGGTCCTTTCGTGACTAATTTTCTTTGTTTAATTATGTTCTATTTTAAATACATCTGTAGGTCCTGGGGGTTTGGGAGGATCAGTGCATTATGCCACAATGGCTAGATCTGCTGTGAGACCTGCAAGCCTTAATTTAAATCGTTCTCGGAGCCTTAGTAATAGTAATCCAGATATATCTGGGACTCCCACATCACCAGATGATGAAGTTCGGTCAATCATTGGAAATAAGGTAAACTGAAGACATGTGTTTGTAAATTGGTTTTCATTTTTTGAAGAAATGAGAAATGTCCAATTGTTTTTACTTACTCTGAATTTTGAGATATATGTGAGTTAGGAATAAAGAAGAAATTGTCCATTTCTCTTCTATCAGTAAACACTGTTTCATGTTTCCATCAAATATGCTTGCTGTTGCAAACTGGTTTGTGCACTCCGCTAAAAAAAAAAAAACTGCCAAATTCTAAAATTTGTATGGGATGACTAGTTACATATAACTTAGTTGTCTGTCTGATACTCCATCATGTGAAAAATGGCTAAATTGACCCCTGTAGAATTAAAGGAGACCTATATGATTGCTATGTAGAAGAGACATGTCATCATTGATTTAAAGTATGAGCCCCCTTTTCTCCAAAAAATAGCAAGAACAGTTATTAGCCTTAATTAGTAATAGAGCTATATTTTACATGAAACTGTATGTAAGGTACACTAGAATTTAAAAAGTATGACTTATTTAATGATGGTTAGTGATTATCCCAGACAACAAAGGAGAGAGGCCAGCTAGTATGAGATCTAGTTATATTTTATTCAAAACATCCGTCTTTATTACCCCCCAAAAATACTTAAGGCCTGAGTAGTTATTACCTTTCGATATGTAAAATACAAAAATAACTCAAGATTTTAAGCAAGCTGGATGAAAGCACAGTAAGACTGAGGCCAAGAAATCACTTTATGTTGTATTTTGGCCAAATTATTTCAAACTTATTTTTTGCTGTTGGAAAGGAGGAAGATATCATTCTTAAAGAACAATAGCCAACTTTTCTTTCAGATTTTAGTCTGTTAATTAGGATATGAGGAAGAATTAATAAACATGTTCTAGGGTCTATATTTAACTCTTAGCCTGAACTATAATAGAACTTTTAAAGATGTTGGTTTGTTTGTTACATGAAATATTTGAATGTTGATCAGAAACGTCAAAACTATTCTTATAGTTCATATAGTTACAGAAATATATAATTCATAGAGTTATAGGAATTTTACTTTCAAAAGCTTCTAATTAATTTATATTAATGATGTTAATTCATTCATATTAAGCATTCATATTTCTTATATATTTGATAGATTATAACCTCAAGATTTAAATAAACAAATAGGTCTATGTATAAGAATGATTTTTTGCCTTTTTTCAAGAAGTTCATTAAATGGGACATAATGATTTTTAAAATATATATAAACTAATTTCTGAGAAAGTCGTTACAAGATGAGAATTTGTCTTATGACAACTTAGCCTTATCCTAATCAAGTTTTATTTAGATGGTTTTTATGTTGTTTTCTCTTTTTATTGCAGAATTTTCATAGCTACTTTCATATTGGATTATCATTTAGTCATCTCTAATAATAATGGTATATAATTTTATCTCACAATTATAAGGAATCTGAAGTTTATTTATAGCTACTCTTCATTTATTGCTATTTTATTGGCCTGGCAATTCAAGAAACTCTCCTCCTTTAGTGATCTTGTCTTCCACCCTGCCTCAGCTGTGGACATACCTTAGATCTTTTCTTTACCAATAACTTTAACCCTTCTAATCCCAATTTCATGCACCTTGTTCTCTATTATCTCCTATTTTTCTCTCTAGTACCCCAATTCCAACAATTTCTCTACTCCTCTGCAACCTCTATCTCTTGATCCTGTGACCTTTTTACTGTGCCTCATCCCCTTAATGCTCTCTCTTCCTCTTTAGCCAGCCTCTGTGATCAATCATTATAATTATTCCCATCATAATCATACCTCAGTTCCCCTTATCCTTCCCAAACCTGAAAGCATAGTTAAACCCAATTGACTGCCTGTGCCATGTCATCACTTGTGCAGTTGAACATGGCTTGAGAAATACCATGGTGACTGGTTGAAATGAACCTTGGCAGAGCCTTAATGCTGTCAAGCAATTATACTATATTTCTGTATTCTGTTCACTTTCCTATTCTCCCAGGAAATGATTTCATGACGTCTTTTGTTACCTCACACCTCCAGACACCTCACTCTCTGTCCTCACTTTATCTGCTATTTCATTGAGAAAACTAAGCCATCAGAAGAAAACTTTCATAAACTTTTACCATCATATCTACCTGCCATCTACTCTCTACTACTTAATACTCTGCTATAGATGAACAGTTCATTTTTCTAAATCCATTCCTTTCACTGTAGACAAACTCCCATCCCCTCTCAACTACTCAAGATCCTCACTCTAGCAGTTCTTTCATCTCTCTCTCTCTCATGTCATCAGTTTCTCCCTGTATACTGAATCATTCCATCCACGTGCAGGTGTGCTATTATTTCTCTCATATTAAAAAAAGTCCTTTCTAGTATTTCTATTTTCACTGCTGTCTTCTTTGCTATTTCTCTGCTATCTTTTTACTAGAATTCCTTAAAGGAGTTTACTATACTTATATACCAATTCTTTTACTCCCTTTCTCTTTACTTCAATAAAATATTCCTCCCATCTTCCACCAAAACTGCCCTTGTTAATGTTGCCACTGCCCTTCATGTTGCTAAATCCAGTGGCTAATTTTCAGAACTCTGCTTACTTTACTTACCAGCAGCTTTTGATGCAGTTAGATTCTTTTTTCTTCTTGGTTTATTCTATTTATTTGGCTTCCAGGGTACTACACTCTCTTGGTTTTCCTTTTTAAGGTTTAGCGGTTACACATTTTCAGTCTTCTTTGTGGATTCTTCCTTTTCTCATCTCTTAGTCTGGAAATGCTCCAGTCCTCTCTCCTTATTTCCCTCCTCTTGTCTTCTCTCTACACTCATTGACTTGGTTATCTTATCAAGTCCCATGGCTTTAAGTACCATATAAATGTTATGCTAATGACTCCCAAAATTATATTCCCAGAATAGATCTCTCTTTGGAATTCTAAACGTAGCTGCTTTTTCTAATTCCTTTTGTTCAAATTTGGATATATGTTAAAGGTAGAGGCAATTCTTTCCACCTCTGTTGCTACCATTTTGGTCTGAGCTACCATCATCTCTCCCTGCATTTATAGACTTAAAGATGGTTTCCCTGCTTCTACCCTACACTGTGTTCACAGCATAGCAACCAGAATGTTGCTTTAAAAATTTAAGACACACACAAAAAATTGAGTCAGATTATGTCATTCCTCTGAGCAAGATCCTCCTATGGCTTAACAACCTCAGCTCCTTTAAGTCTTTACTCACAGAGCCACCATCCTGGTGAGGTCTACTCTGATCATTTTATTTAAATGTATAACCAGTGGCTATTTCTCCCCTGCCTTGGCCCTAGGACTTCTAATCCCCTTATTCTTTTTTTTTTTTTTGGTCTCATAACATATACTACTTTTTAAAGTAGCGTATGAATTAGTTATTTATTACATTGATTTTTTTAGTGTGTATATCCCTTCACCAGAGTATAAGTTTCATGATGGCAGGGATGTTTGTTCCAAAGCACCTATAATGTCCAGCATATTGAAGGTGCTCAATAGATATTTATCCAATGAATGAATATTAGTATGAGTAACCATAGAAAGAATAAACTACTTTTTTCAAAACTTGAATTATGCTTTTGTTCATTTTCTATCAGAATTAATTATATATTTAAAGATCTTCAGAGAATTGACTTTGTTAAAGTTTTGGTTCTACTTCATTCCCTAATATGAAATACAGAACTCCTAAAACTCAAGAATATTTATGTAATGTAAACAGGCTTTTATTACTCTAGTGGCTATAAAAACATATTTGTGAGACTTTCTTCATATTTATTTTGCCAAAACTATCTGTGCTTTTTTAGTGCTAGGAGTAGTCTTTAAACATTCGATTATATAAATACATGGTTTCATTAGGTTTGAATTTTATTGCTTTTAATCAAATGCTGGTGGAATTTTACGTTGATATGTAGTTTCTTTCTCATATATCATCTCCTGTTTTTTTCATTTATTTCTCAAACACAGCACTTACTCTGTCTGTGCTAGGCACTATGCTGAGGACTTGTAGATATAAAACCAAATCTTTGTATGTAATAACATGAATGTTGATGTCAAATCAAATACAATATGGGCCTTGCAAAGGAGCTTATCTATATCTAAGAGACAAAATTAATAAGTTACTGGGATTTGGCAAAAAAAAAAACCCAGAAAACACAAAGACACACTTACATATACGTGTGCAAACATTTGGTTAATCTGTTCTATGTTAGTTGGAGATCAGTAAAGTTATTACGTTAGTACACATCAGTGATGAATTTGTTTAACTAAGGGCTGTTAGATATGATTTTTAGCTCTATTACACATGAATTATGGAAGTTATTTGCTTTACAAAACAATTGGCTGTAGGTTTTCTTTAAATAGTCAGCTTTGACGTTTTTATAACTTTTCAGAGCATCAGTATTGTATATGCAAAATATAACTAACAGCACAATGAGATTTATTTTTATTCTCACTGATTATTATGTACCTTTGTTTTAAAGGAAATTATTAAATAATGAGTTAAGTGAATTTAATAGTACAGCAAAGTTATTCTTTTTGTGGAAATTTATGGGAGAGGAGAGCACAGTTAAAATTTTGCAAAAATCAAATGCTTATGTATTGTTATTTTTATAACATGAATAGTGACTGTAAAAATTGAATATGGTAGGAAGAACTTTACACTTGTGCAGTGGAGCAGTGGAGACATAATTTTGGAGACTAATGAAAACTTTGTTTTAACTGATCTGAAAAACAAATGCCTGTTGATTTGCTTTTATTTGAAATATTATAATGGAGTTCTGAGAAGGCAGGTGTTTTATTTTAAACAAAGCTACTGGCTACATAATTTTACTAGTATTTGGATATTGTATAATTTACTTTGCTAGAAAGCATTTTAGGAAAAATATGTATGGAAAGTTTTTATAAAAACTATTTTTGAGGGCCAGGTGCAGTAGCTCACGCCTCTAATCCCAACACTTTGGGAGGCCAAGGCAAGAGGATCACTTGAGGCCAGGAGTTTGTGACTAGCCTGGGCACCATAGTGAGACCCCATTTCTAAAAGAAAAAAGAAAAAAATTAGCCAGGTGTGGTGGTGTGCACCTATAGTCCTAGCTACTCTGGAGGCTGAGGTAAGAGGATCACTTGAACCCAGGAATTGGGGATTACAGTGAGCTATGATCAGGCCACTGCAGCCTGGGCAATAGAACAAGACCCTGCCTCTAAAAACAAACGAACAAAAAAACTATTTTTGAGAGTTTACTATTAATATATTTGAGACATTGCACTCAATAATTTACTTCCATTATTTAATTTGATCCTTACAACATGAGGGAGATGCTATCATTATTCATATTTAATTTATTCATATTTAATTCTGAAAAAGGGATGAAGTAATTTATCTTAGATTTTACAAGTAGTAAGTAGGAGAGCCTAGATTTAAACCTTAACTACCATTTTAAACATTCAGTGTCAAAAATGAGGAAAAATGGGTGATTATTGTACCATCATTTCAACTTCTCTATATTTGGGGGAAAAAAAAAAACAGGAAAAAGCGTAGGAAATACTCTCCCTAAAACCTAAGCCCTTGAGAGTTGCAGTTTTTCTTTTTCTTTTGTTTTTCTTCTTTTTCTAAACTTTTGAAGTATTTAAAAAATACTGATATCTGGGCCTTACTCCCAGCAATTCTGATTTAATTGTTTTAAGGTAGGGCCCCTGCACATTTGTTGTATTGCTGTTGTTGTTAAGCTTACCAGGTGGCACTTATGTCCAGACAGAGATGATTACCACCCTTTCCTTTTTTACCTATCCTTCCTTTGGTGCTTTCTGGTTTGGGTCCATACTCATGCTCTGATAACTTAGCTTGTCTTGTGTTTTCTTTGTTATTCTTAACCCAGGAATCCTCTAAAAATCTTTTACATCTTGCTCCAATTCTAATTAGCAGATTCCCAGGTTCCCATCCCAGATTGCTGAATCAGGATTTCTGGAGGTAGGGCCCAGAATCTCAATTTCATAAAACTTCTCAAGTGATCATGATGTTCAGTCAGGTTTAGGAAGTAGCAGTAAAGCCTCTGTTCCCTTCACCTGGAATCTTAGTAACCCTTTTCAGAGAAAGACAGACATAATTCACTTCTGGTCATATATATTAGTAACATATTAGAGAAACTTTAAATTAATGAAGGTGATGATGAAGATATAATTCCTATAGACAGCCCCAGCATAATGTTTTTCCTTATAATATTTATATAAAATAGCCCATTATGTTTAATTACAAGTACAATAAAACTGAACACGGACCCACATCTACTATCTTTATTAGAAAAGAGCAAATATTAGGTATTATTTTTTTCTTAAGTTTTTGCTTAATTTCTCCTATCTCTAAAAGAGAGTAAAAGAGGAGGCTAGGTCAAATAGAATTATGAAATACCACTGCATAGTATGTTTTCAATTGATGAGAGATGGAATGAAATTAAAGTCTTTTAGCAAAGAATTGAATGTTTTTCTTCCATTTTTTCCTTTACACCTCAGTTAAACACAGAGGAAATTATCTGTTGCTTACTTGTACTATCTTTAAAGAGAGTTTGGGGTGTGTGGTGCTGTGGGATCTTTAGTTGTGGGTACTTCAAGGGGTATCCCTTTACATAAAGAGAAATTACCTTTAAATGCTATACTTAATGTTCTTGGTGATTTTTTTAAAAATTATGTTATTTAATAAGATAATTTCGGTGAACTAATACTCTGTAAGTGCCTAAAAATGTTGGTTGCTTTAACAGTACTAATTAAAAACATGTTTGCATTGGAAGATCTGGATTTCTTTAAGAATAATTTATAGCATGCAACATGTAATATTTCTTTCCTTTCCAACTGCTTTCTGTTATATGCTTAGGGTTTAGATCGCTCCAATTCCTGGGTTAACACTGGTGGTCCAAAAGCTGCCCCATGGGGATCCAACCCCAGTCCAAGTGCAGAATCAACACAGGTGGTGTTTACGTCAGAGGTTTCTTTATTGGCTGCTGATGTTTCCCTTTAGACCATTACTTTTTAGTATATGCTATGATTTCAGTGGCTTGCTTACAAGTGTGTATTTTTGTTTACTTAGCACATTTTCCAATTACTATGCATGAATACCACCAAATGTACCAGTAATGCTCTTCCTTCCTATTTCCTGTCACCTCCTCCTTCCCTCTTTATACACCTTATCAGTATGTCAGTGCCTGCTGCTTATGCACTTGATGGCTTTGTAACAGTTTCTTCTTTAGGGATAGCACATCTTTAATAGGAATTTTTAAAATTTTTATGTGGAAAAAACCCAACAGTTTTCCATTTGCTTTTGGTTTAAAGTATAGCTATTGTACCATTTTTATTTAGTGTTTATTATCCTGTCATTTTCTTCATAATCACTGAATAGAAAGACTGGTAATGAGTTGAAATTAAATGTGAACAGTATATGATCCCCATGCTATAAGATTAAATGCCAGAAGCAAAAGTCCAATTTAATTTGTACTGTGTTGCAAAGTATGAAATTAGATTTTGCTTACTTAAGACTAGTTGCTTGATAGCTAATACTGCATGATACCTCAAAATATACTTCTCATCTGTGTGTTGGCTTTGGATGAAAATTCTCTTCTTGAAGAAAAATTTTAATTCTGTATCTAATATTATAAATTATTTATATTTGATGTAGTATATGACAAACCTGAACAGTGGTTTTTGATAATAGTGAAAAAGCCAAAGAAATCATTCTAAAGTTTTTATTTTCTTTATTAAGTACAAAATTCTTGATTTCTTTTTTGGTATGAGACCAGTTGAGAAGTATGTTTTTATTTTTTATATATTTTTACTAGATATGTGCATGTGTATAGATCACACAGATAAAAGTTTCATTCTTTGCAGCACTCTGAATATTATAAAATCATTGAAATACTCATCTTTTTAAAGACAAATCATATAGAAGCCATTTTGATACTTCTAATGCATTGTCATTAAAGCAGCTTTAAAATGGTGAAAATGAGATGAACAGTAAAATATATGGTTTTTGAAACCACAATAAAATTCTATTTTGAAATTGTACATAATCCTTGAGCTGCATAGTCATCCGCTGCAGATGTTAATGTTATCTCGTCATTCATTCATCTTCACTCCATAGGCTATGGATCGAGGTTGTAATCGTATGTCTTCGCACACAGAGACGTCAAGTTTCTTACAAACATTAACGGGACGCTTACCAACTAAAAAGGTAGATTCATATGAAGACAATGCATAGAGGGGGAAAATAATTTCAACAATAAAATAGATATAAGGTTTCTTTACATAACCAGTATGAGATATTATAATAATTGCATTGTGTTTAAAAATACGTCTGAGGCCAGGTGTGGTGGCTTACACCTGTAATCCTAGCCTCTGAGAGGCCGAGGTGGGAGGATCGCTTGTGCTCAAGAGACCAGCCTGAGCAAGAGTGACACCTCATCTCTACTAAAAATAGAAAAAATTAGTTGGGCTTGGTGGCGCACTCCTGTAGTCCCAGCTACTCGGGAAGCTGAGCCCAGGAGTTTGAGGTCACAGTGAGCTATGATGATGCCACTGCACTCTAGCCCAGGCAACAGAGCAAGACTGTCTCAAAAAAAAAAAAAAAAAACTGAGCAAGCATTGCTTTTCTGATGCCTTTTTGGGCATACCTTTCCAATGTAGGCTCTTTTACATTCTGATAATGTTTATTTCTTTGGGATTGACTGTTTTTAGAGTTTAGTGAATTCAAATTTGATCAAATTTTAGTACCAAAAAAATGTATCAACTCTTAATTCTGTTTCTGTAACTACTTCTGTTTTGTTTTAAATCTCCAGGGAAAGGAAGATGAGTTAGAAAAATTCTTAGTAAGATATGTTGATTTGCTTCCCTTATGCACAGTTTTGTTAGTCCTTTTTCATATTAATATACACTACTTTGCAAATGCTTTGTATGCATATCCATTATAAGGCAGGAGTTTTCTGCGATTTTTTTTTAAAAAGATTTTACCTGAAAACTTGGAAATTAATGGCTTATAGCAAAGTCTACATTTTTAAATGTAATTTCTAAATTGTACCAGCAAAATTCATGAGCATATTTGCATATGTTAAAATATATATTTAAGGCACAAGCAAGATCTTATTGTAACTGTAAGTTTTCGGTCTAGTTTTTGTTTGCAGGTACAATTTAGGAGGCTATTTTTTACCTGTCCTTTTAAAATTACATTTTACTCTAAGATAACATGTAATTCTTTCAGCTGTCAGCATACCACTGTCTTACGTGCATAAATAGCCGTTTCGTTAATGGGTGTCTTCACTGCGTCATTGAATGGTTCACATGCCTTACTTTGCTTACTCTCATTATATCTTCATTTGTATTTGCATTATTATTTGGTTTATGTTATCAGCATATTTGACTTGATAACAACTTTGGATTTACTTCTGGATAGCTTTTTCATGAGGAGCTGGCTTTGCAGTGGGTTGTTTGCAGTGGCAGCGTTCGGGAATCAGCTTTGCAACAAGCCTGGTTCTTTTTTGAGTTAATGGTGAGCAAACTAAACACATTCTTTAAAATTTTTTCCCTTAGTGAACAATTTTGTGTTAGCTCATTTTTTATCTTAGAAATCTTCTTCTATTGCACATCTTATGGTTTTGCATGTGCCTCTAAAACAAAATTACATGTGTTATATCTGTAAATAAACACTGTGGACACTCAGTACAGTTTAGGTGGAATTACAAAGGGTGAGCCTCAATTTAACTCTGTTTTTTCAGGGATGGTTGCAGAAGCTAGCTATCTTTTTAAAGGAAACTTGTGATACATGCTTTCCAAGTCTGAACATACAAGTGTACAATGGCAATATTGTAGATTTTATACCAAAGATAAAAAGAGTTTTATAGATACCCACTGCTATAATTATGGCTAGAAAACTCTTAGGGAAATGCTAGTTACAGCCAGTAAAAAAACCAACAATATTTTTTATTTAATTCAGTAAATATTAAAAATGAATTAATTAATATTTTAATTAATAAATACATATATACTTTTGATCCTTGAACAATGCAGGGGTTAGAGTCACCAACCCCTTGTGTGGTCGAAAATTCACATATTACTTTTGACCCCCAAAAAACTTAACTACTAATAGCCTACTCTTGACCAGAAGCCTTTCTGTTAATATAAACAGTTAACACACATTTTGTATGTAATATGTATTATATACTGTACTCTTACAATAGAATAAGCTAGGGAAAAGAATATATTATTAAGAATATCATAAGGAAGAGAAAAATATTTACTGTTCATTAAGTGGAAGTGGATGATCATAAGTCTTTTTATCCTCATTGTCTTCATGTTGAATAGGCTGAGGAGGAGGAAGAAGAGGAGGGGTTGGTCTTGCTGTCTCAGGGGTGGCAGAGGCAGAAGAAAGTCCATGTATAAGAGGACCCATGCAATTCAAACTTGTGTTGTTCAAGGGTTAACTGTATATATAAACATGTATATGTGTGTGTGTGTATATATATACACACACACACACGTACATTAACAAAGACAATAAACATTTATCAAGTGGATACAATATACTAGCACTGTCCTGGGGGCTAGGTATTACCAAGGCACAAAGAGGTTGGGTTAGTTGTCTTAGTCTACACAGTTTATAGGTAGCAGAACTGTGAATACAAACCTAGGCATTCTAGCACTTGGTACCTTCCTCTTCAGCCTGTAGAAAGCTGTAATCACTGAAACTTTTCCTCCAAAAAAGAAGTATGTAAAAAAATAAATAAGAAACAGTGAGAAACAAAAGAGAACAGCAACAAAAAAAGAAAAAGGAAGAAAGGAAAGAAAAAAAAGGAGCTTCCAGAGTATGTCATAGGGTGATTCTCAGCATTGAATGTTATCTAAATTGAGGATAAGAAAACATTTCTTCTAGAGAGTTAACAATCTACAGACAAAATAGATCAGGGACCATATATAGGTGACAGACAATTTATTTTTTCCCCTAGAAAATAAACACTAAATTTGTAATTGATGTGTTTTTATTGTAAGATAAGAATTGCAAATTTGACTTATTTTTTTATAGTCATATGTGTATGTTCAGATTTCTTAAATAGTCAAAAAACTGCAATTTAAGACTTGGCTGGGCTGTATACTAAGTATAGAAGCTTAGCTTCAATCTTCCTGAATTTAAAGTCTAAAGTTCTTTTTACCATTAACACATTATTGTAATAAAGAAGCTATATCTAAAAGCATTTTGTAAACTTAAATCACTCTGTTAATTTTTAATTAACATTTTGTTATTAATTTTTAGTCATCAAATATTTATTATACCCACCATATGACACTATATGCTAGATGCTGAAGACGTTATAGTGAAGACCTTCTTAAAGCTTACAGTTTGGGAGATATGGAATGGCAAAATTATTGAGTCTTGGAAAATTTTAATTAAAAATTTTTTTAAAGGGTGTAATTTTTTTCTTTTGACATACATAGAATTTTTTCCCTATCAATAGCCAGGATAGTTTTCTGAAGGTGATGTAGTGATTTAGTTGTATTGTGGGTGATATTTCTTTGGCACATACAAAATATTGTAGGAAACTTTTTCGAAATATTTTAAGAAGCTAAAGGTATTTTAGTAATCTATTAAATCACATTTTTAAAATAGCCCAAGTGTTCAGAGTCATTTTAATTGTTAATTATATCCATAAGAAATTAAACTAATGGCTTACATCTTTTTTCAGGTAAAGAGCATGGTACACCATTTATACTTTAATGATAAACTCGATGCTCCAAGGAAAAGTCGTTTTCCAGAACGTTTCATGGATGATATTGCTGCTCTAGTCAGCACTATTGCTAGTGATATAGTTTCACGATTTCAGAAGGTAATGATAACTTTTTCTTTTCACTTACCTCTCTTTCAAGCTAAGATTAAACTATCATACTTTTATTTGTTTTTGCTTTATATTCTGTTTCCCAGGACACAGAAATGGTTGAAAGACTCAATACAAGCCTTGCATTCTTTCTCAATGATCTGTTGTCTGTTATGGACAGAGGATTTGTTTTTAGCCTAATAAAGTCCTGCTATAAACAGGTAATACATAATTAGTAATAATTAGTAATCAAATAACTTAAATACTGTGTTAGCTCTTTTCGGGGCTGGAGCTAAGAGACCTTCAAGATCTCATTAATATACTGATGTTAAAAGAAAAAGTAGTATAAAGTAACATTTTTATTAGTAAGACAAGAATAAATTACATTTGTTTTGTCAGGACACAAGGACCATTGCAAGCTGATGTCAATACAGCCAGCTTTCCTTGAGTTGTGCTGGCCCACTCATGACTCTTTAATTTCCATTCTGGAGCACACCATTAAGTCAATAGTAATGTAAAGCAGCCTCAAGATGCCATGCAAGTGTAGTGTTTATATTGAATGAACAGCTCACTGAACTTTTGTATGTTGATTGATTTTTAAAGCAGTTGTATTTTGCTGTGTATTCCTCCTAATGAAGCCCTGAACATTGTAGAATTTGGAATTATGGACAGATATTTACCTAAGTCCCAAATGTCATTCATTATCTTACCTCTACTTAACTAAAAGCATCCTGGAACTTTTCCACAAATAGCTGATTTTGTTATATTCCTTTTAAAGGAGCTTGAAAACTATACAGATCTCTGGGTCTCATCTCAGAGTTATTGAGGAGTTTGAATCCTGGTGGTAGGGGTGAGAAGCACACAGTGCTTGTGAAACACTTCCCAGCTGGTCCACAGATTAGTTTTGGGAAACTAATGGTCAAGAATTCTATTTGGTAGTCTAATATTCAGAATTTTGAAGATCTGTTCTATTGGGTGTTTGTTTCTTCTAATAATCAGAAAAGTTAAAACTATGCATGAGCACTGACACACTTGCAAATATTTGCCACACATATATATATTAGTTTTACTTTTCCCCCAAAATTTTATGTACAATTGCTACCAAAACTTGTCCTGTTTTTATTCTTTAAGCATTGACCCCCTGTATTTGCTAAACATTGGGATAAACCCTTGGAATACTAAAGCTCTTAAGTTAGTTTACAGTATGTCTCCTCAAGTAGCTTATGATGTAACTGGGAAAATAGACAAATAGATAATTATAAATACAGGTAATCACAAAGTGCTATAAAAAGAATGGATAATTTATTTTTAAGAAGTAATATGAAGTTATCTTGGTGACATACCTTCTGATAAAGTGCATATTTGAGAAGTAGAAATATTAATACTTTATTGGAAATATAAGAATGTGGCTTTTAGGTTAGTCAAATGAATTTATACAGTAAACCTTAAAAGTTCCAAATTTTCAATTTTAGCAGTAACTCTGGAAAAAGCTGATTCAAACTTATTTAAACCACAAAACCCAAGATTGCCCATTGAGTACTAATCTTTAATCTGTAATTCTGGTGTTAGTATTAAAGAAATAATATTCAACTGGTGTCCTCTTATTTATGTAATACTTACAAGGTGTCTTCAAAGCTTTATTCATTACCAAATCCAAGTGTCCTGGTGTCCTTGAGGCTGGATTTTCTACGAATCATCTGCAGCCATGAGCACTATGTTACATTAAACTTACCCTGTAGCTTACTTACTCCACCTGCATCTCCATCACCTTCTGTTTCTTCTGCGACATCTCAGGTATGCAAAGTGTATGAACATACATATTTATAACTAATACTTATTGAGTAATAGCTGTATAATAGGCTCAGTTCTAAGTGCTTTGTAAGTATTAACTCATATAATCCTCAAAATAACTCTAGGAGGTAAGTTCTATTATTATATCCATTTTACAAATGAAAAAAGAAACACAGATCACTGAGTAAAAAGTGACAGACCCAGGCTTTGAACCAAAGCTTTATTCTAAAGCCCAAGTTCTTAACCACTATGTTGTACTCCTTTTACAGATTTATGTGCACGTGAATGAATTCACCTAAATAAACTCACTTATTTAGATGTTTTCACAAATTGGGTTCTCTTGAAGCAGACACTGAGAATGAGTCTCAGATGCAAGATGTTTATTGGTGATCAGTACCTGTGAAAGGAAGGGGCATGAAGCATAGGTGAGCAGAGAAAAAAATCTAACTACAATGCAGGCATTACAAAGCCCTGCCTAACTCTCTTGTATCCAGAAACCCCGAAGGAAACTAGATGAACATTTGTAGGTTTTTTAGTGGGTAGCACTTGACTTCAACAGCAAGTAGTTTCTCTAAAGATGAAAAAATGTTATTTTAGCAATTAATATGTATATCCTCTCATATAGATTGAGATTAAGGTATTATGTGATTTTAGTATCAAAGAAACTTGGCTTTTCCTTCCTCCAGTGAAACACTTTTTCTTCTGTGTTATTTCTGAGGCAATCAGGCTACTTCTTTAAGCTCTTAATGTCTAAAGTCAAAGTTGATCTTAAGCTCTTAATTTTGTTTTCAAGATATGTAATTCCTGAATAGAATTCCCTAGGGTAGATCAATCTCATATGCTTGATAAAAGAAAAATTTAAACTACCCTTAGAAAGACCAGAAAACATCAGAGAGTACCCACAACTTTTCATTTTTTCTTTGCAAAAAATCTTCTGGATCAGCCTATTTCCACAGCCTTTTCTACCTGGCTAGCACACCTTTCCTATAATGGATAAGGCTGATCTTTTTCTTTTTTTCCCTGTCCTCTGCCAAAGATGTAGCTACATAGTCAGGGACAAATTAATCATAGCTACAGTTCCTAAAACCTTCAAGGAAGCACAATTGTTTACATCTCACTCCTTACTGAACATCTCATTCAGCCAGGAAATTCTCATAGAATTTCTTCCACTATCTTATTGTCTACTTTCTCATCTAATTACATAATTTTCAGATTCTAATAGAGAATAGAGACATTACTCTTTTTTTGGGGGGGGGTCCAGGAAAAATTTATATACTGTACTTATTAGGAAGATGATTTCTCCATAGAGAAATCTGAAATCTGTTGTTGTTCTTCTAAGAAACCCCACACATGGGTGTTCCTGAATATGGACTATATTTTGGGGGGTGCTATTTTGCAGTATTAAAACTTCTTAAATTCAGTAGACCACAAAATGATAGTCATTTTCCAGAGATAGTATATTCTCTGAAAATGATTTTACTGGTGTGTGGAATTTCTCTGGATAACAATAGCCTTAACTGTGAATATTTCTCTTACACTCTGGGGTGAGTGCGTACTATATCATTTGGATTTAGTTGCCTTTTCTTCCTTCAGAGGATGATATTGAAGCATAAAATGGCTAAGAGAATAAGGAGAAAACATATGGAAAGGTTTCAATTTGAGAAAAAGGAAATTGAAACTAATTAAAATTTCCATTAATTATTAAGGTTATTAAGTATGAAATGTCCGATTTCCTTAAGTACTAAGTTTGACGGTTGATATCTCTGACATTTCACTTTGACACTTCTTGTTTTATGTTTATTGTGAAGGTACATCCTCAGTCTTTGAAACACATTTTGGTTTGTGATTATCTTTCACAATTTTTTAAAGAGCAATTTTGGTGAAACCATGGATAAGTCAAAAATTCATGGTATTTTCGAATGCGAGTTCCGTCGTGGAACCACTGCAGCGCATACAGCTCAAAATATCAACCAGGTGTTTGGGAAGGATGTGGCTAATGGACACACAGTACGTCGATGGTTTGAGAAGTTCCATTCTGGTGATTTTAATCTTGAAAATGAGCCACGTGGGCGACCTGAGACCAACGTGGATAAGGATGAGCTGAAAGCTGTAGTGGAAGTGAATCCGTCTCAACCTACGCATGAATTAGCAGCAAGGTTTGACATTACTATTCCAACAATATTGGACCACTTGAAACAAATCAGCAATGTAAAGAAGCTGGATAGATGGGTACTCCATGAATTAAACGAGTGTCAGAAGAGAAATAATCTCGAAGTTTGCCTTTCTTTTCTGTCACAACATAAAGACGAACCATTTCTACATCACATTGTTACATGTGATGAAAAATAGATTCTTTTTGACAATCACGATCGTTCAGCACAATGGTTGGATAAAGATGAAGTGCTGAAACACAGTCTAAAACCGAATATTCATCAAAAAAAGCTGATGGTGTTTATTTGGTGGTCTAGGGCTGGTATTATCCACTCCAGCTTTGTGAAACCTGGTCAGTCAATTACAGCAGATGTCTACTGCAACCAACTGGACGAAATGATGAGGATGCTTGTGATTAAGAAGCCAAGATTGGTCAATAGAGAAAGGCCAATCCTCTTGCAGGACAGTGCTTGACTACATGTCACACAAAAGCTGTTCAAACTTCAGAGGCTGAACTTAGAAACTCTGTCATCCACCATGTTCACCAGACCTTGCACCAACTGACTACTACTTCTTCCAGGCTTTGGACCACTTCTTGAAAGGAAAATTATTCAATTTTCAACAAGCTGTGGAAAAGGCCTTTCTCAATTTCATCACTACTCGCTCTCCAGGCTTCTTCACTGCTGGCATAAACAAACTACCCTTAAGATGGCAAAACTGTGTCGATAGTTTAAGTGCATACTTTGATTAACTGTACTCCTTCTTGTTTGAAATATAATAAACTAAACTTTTGATTTAAAATCAGACATTTCATATTTAATGACCTAATATTATTTCAGCAATAAAGTGATCAAATCAATAAAGTAACTTCACTATAGTTTTCTTTGCCAAAAGTATGAGCAGTTGCTTTTTCCAGTGTTAATAATAGTAATATAAAATAAACTACCATAGGTAAATTTTGTCTCGCTTTCAAATAATGCTCACATTTTACTTTTTGTAGTGCTCTGTAGGATGTTTTGTTGCACAGCTGATACAGTTTTGTTCTACCTCACTCCCCAACAGAGTTCTGGATTTTCCACAAATGTACAAGACCAGAAGATTGCAAATATGTTTGAATTGTCCGTGCCTTTCCGCCAACAGCATTATTTGGCAGGACTTGTGTTAACAGAGCTGGCCGTCATTTTAGACCCTGATGCTGAAGGGTGAGTAGATCAGTTTTTGCCTTATAGAATATCAATTTGATTTTGAACAGTGGGACAGAATTATTCCACTTATACTTCCTAAGAATCAAAAGAATACTCTTTGACTTTTTCTACTTCTCTATTCACTAAATTCCATATCCATATTATTTCTGTATTTCATCAATTTTAAGACTTTTTTCATATTTTGTCATCTCTGAATTTGAGATTTATCTTAAAATCAGTGGAATATCACAGTTTATTTGGTAGTATTCTTTCTCTTCTTAATATTACATAAAATAAATTGTTTATCTTAGTAGATGGACTCTTCGATTTGTTGATATACAGTTGGTGCCTTTCAGTTAGGGAAAATATTCTAGTCTTTTACTTGATTCCTTGTGAGGAAAATTTATCATTTGCAATTACATTATGTAGCATTTTATTTCAAAAATTGTCCTATAAACAAGTATCCTTAGGTTTTAAAAACTTGTAAAGTTGTGTATACTTTTAGAGGATTTTTGGAAATTGATATTGTAAGAAAAGAAAGGTATATTCTCTGATGATTTGAATTTGTAGAAATAGCTTGATGTGTTGTGATCTAGCATCCTCTATGGGCTACATTCATCTTAATAGTTATTTTCAAAAACCTGTATGACCATAACTCATTTGGGCAATAATTGCTTTTTAAAAAATTTTTCTCCTAATAGGATCATTATAAGTTTATAATGCAATTTAACCTCATGTAAGAGCTCCAGAGAAAGCAAAGAGATGCCTTTAAATAGTTTTTTACAAGGGTCCTCTGGTGTATCTGTTGAATGAATGAAAGAGAAGGTTTGTTGAGGTTCTAGCAGTATGTCAGGGATATAGTCAATGCTCAATGAATTGTGAAAGGCCAAATCTGCAAATGAAAGCCATTTTTTCTTTATAAGGGCAACTTCCTATGGTTGGAATATATTTTAAAGAAGTAACTTTTCACCCTGTGTTTTATGGAAATACAGGGTTTTGAAGAGGTGCTTAATGGGTTTCCATGTAGGATGGGGTGATATGTGTGTATATACTTTGGAGTATGGAGAGGGAAAACTAAGTGGATGAAACTCTGGGCCTCCTATTCCTGCTTGCCACCACTTTCATATTTTGCCATTTGACAAATGAGTATGATGTCATTTGGAAAAAAAAAAAAGAGAGATCCATTGTTTGGGGAGGAAAAATCCACTCTGAAAACAAACTCTCTAATCATACTAGCTTTTTGAAATAACCGGTTTATCTTAATCATTTGAATCTGTATTTCCAATATTTTTACTTGTTATATCAGGGTGTTTCTGGTTGTAAGAAACAGAAAATTCTTCTTCAAACTGGCTTTGTTAAAGGAAGTAAATTTACTGTTTCATAATTGAAAGAAGAGTTTCTTAGCACAGTGTAATCATCAGCTCCAATGATATCACCATGGTTCTGGTTCTTTACATCAGCTTTATCCTAAGGCTGGTGCCTTTTAAGATAGTTGCCACCAGCAGTTAAGAGTCAATGCTTTCTTATTCACGTCCAGTAGGAGGGAAGAGGGTGAGGGGAAAACTGTCTTCCCAAGCATGCGATGTGAAGTTTTCCTTTGGATTGATTTGGCTCACCTGCATATCTGGTACTACTAGTCACCAGTGCTATGTGCTAGGCTGCTGAATGTGTTAGATCAGTTCTACTCAAATGTAATCCTAAGACTGGTGTCAGTCCATGGGCTGTTTGTTACAGAGCACAAAATGAGGAGCTTGTGCCTAAGTGTAAATCAACTATGTCACTCAACACAGTGTTTAGTTCATGTGAATTTTTTTGGTAGACCTTCTCAATTAAGCAGGGAGTTGGTTAACATTTGTCTCTTCTTAGACTGTAACAAAAGTTTGCTAACTGGCTGCTTTAAGCAGCAACACTAGTCTAATAGGATCTGCTCCTGAAAGTGGGAATGCAGTTGGCTTCTCCTGAGTCATACAGGGAGGACTGTATAACCTGAACAAAATTTGAGTTCAATTAGTGAGGAAGACAGGGTAAATGCACGTTGTGTAGGTGTTCAACAGTGTCTGATATAAAAAATAGAGAATTCTAACAGTCGGCTGTTTCTGCAGTGATGTTTCTTTTTCATGTCAAGGATCAATTCTGTTAAAATAAGTTTATGTTTCTATGGAACAGTATAGGATTATGAAAGAATTCTTTACTCTTTTGTCTCTTCAAGCTAGATGTATTGGTCTCTGACACTTGGAAAGATTTTCTATAAAATCCAGAAAATAATGATTCCTGGGTTCACTACCACCTTTTGTTTGTCTATTTAGTTAACAAGATATTGGAATAGCTTTTAATAGTAGTGCATAGGTTTTTAACCTTAGCTTTTACTCCTGCTTTTTTCTTCCTTTTCCTACTCTGTCCTGAACCTAGTCCATTAGCAAATTCCACAGGTACTACCTCCAAAATATATCTCAAGTTCAGCAACTTCTTTCCATCCCCACTACTACTGCCCTAATTATGCTTCCATTTCTGCCTCCCTAAAATCCTTTTTCTACACAGCAACTTGAATAGTCTTTTAAAAACGGGAATCAGATTATGTCACCACCTTGCTTAAAACTCTTCAATGTGTGTGTGTGTGTTTTAAATAGCACTTACAGTAAAATTCAAACCATTAGGTCCTCAAAGCCCTATATATTTGGCTCCTCAGTGCCTTAGTATTGAGTCTGGTACAAAGCGGACATTTGGTAGCTATATGTTAATTCAATGAATGAATGAGTGAATGTGAGAAACTCACATCCCGTCCCTAAATTTTACTTTCTTTAGAGGTATATAAATGATATGCAGCATATATTGTCTTATAGAGATCCATGAGAGGAATGTTTGTCTTTTTACTCCATCTGCTTGCTAAGTAATCAAGAATGATTCCTTGAGTGGCAAAATATGTTCTATAATTGACCAATGCAATTGAGTAATGTAAACATATGGAAAGGCTTCATGCAGATGAGTGGGTAGAGTTTATATAAGTTGAAGCCTGGGTGTGGTAGTGGCTGAGACATAAGGAATACCTATTCAGGTTTGGAAATCATTAGTAGTGATACAAGAAGTCAAAGGGGAGAACATTAAAAAGTAAATGACCAGAATCCGAGCCTTGGGAATAATGATAGGGAGTATGAGGAAAGATGGGAACTATTGGAGAAAGTACTGAGAAGAGAACATGTAAGATGACAGGATGTCAAGTAGTGAGCTGGAGAATGAGATCTGCATTATGTCCATTAGATGTGGTTCTTGACATGTTTAAAACTATACTTTCTTTTTTTTTCCCAGTCAACAAAAGGGAAACTTTATTAAGGGCTCAGGACCATGGGACTTGGGCAGGAGGCTGCCCAACAGGGGAAGGAGGAGCTAGCCAAGGTGTCTTATTTGACCTTCGTCTTGGGGCACAGATTGTTGGTGTGGCCACACTTCTTGTGGCAGTTGACAGCAGGGGGATGCAGGCAGATCCTCTTGTCACAGTTGTATTTCTGGGTGAGCTGATGGGAGGAAGGCTCAATGATGCCACCTCACAGCCAAAGCATCATGTGCAGGTAGCCTCTTTCTGGATGTTGTAGTCTGAGACAATGCCACTCTTTCAGCTCTTTGCCTTCATATATTTTAAAGCCTCTATGAAAGTATACTTTCTGAATACAGGTACGGAGGGGAGAACAAAGAATCTCCGTCTAGATTTCATATACAGCTATGTAAAATGTTGGATAAAATCAAGGGCTCTAGAGGAAGACTACCTGTTTTCTAATCCCGACTTTTAAAGTGAAGATGTATTTTCAAGAAAATATATTTCAAGAAAAGGCATATTTCAAGAAAGAAGGGAAGAACTTAATGAGGGGAGACATTGAAGCTAGTGAAGAAAGATAGGGTTCATACAGAGAAATTACTTTCTTTGAGAAGATACAGCTTTTTCTGAGACAGAAAGGAAAGATGATTTGGTAGATATAAAGATGGAGTTGTGTTAAAAGATCTGGCCAGAGTAAATTCAGAATGGCCTTTCTTTCCTAAGAGAAGTTGGAGGTAAGGTCTCTTGAGATGGATAGTTCAGAGGCTTAAGGAGAGAGAATGAGATCTGAAACTGCTGCTGGGTGCAGTGTCAAGGGCCAGTTGGAGTGGGTGAATTTTTAATTAGAATGGTTTGCATAGTCAAAGTGCCTTCAGTGTAAGGAGAGAGACAAAAAATGTTAAGGTGAGAGTGACCCTTGCCTAGTGTATTAGCAAGATTGAAATTGAGGGGGATTGGGAGTCTGGAAAAGTTTTAAAGTCCAAGTTTAAAGTTATATGAGCAAGGAAGTTCAGTTTAGAGATTGTCAAAGGCCTGTGGACTACATAATCCATTAGGTAGAGGACTTTGCTTTTAGAAAAAGGAAATAATTTATTTTTGGTAAATGTGAAAAGATCTGATTTGATAAAATAAAATTTACAGCTACTTATAATTTACCTTTTATTGCTTCAAAAGGTAGCTATAAGTGGTCTTAAGTCCTTTAATATTCAAATATACTAATAAGGAATTAATGTAAAAATATTCAGATTTACTCCCAAGTGAATTTGTATAGCATTTCCTTTTCTAATTCTTATTTTTTACATTTTTATACATATTATTTATTTTAAAATGAGAAATGTTTTATAGGAATACATGCAAATATATGGCAAAGTTAAGAAATTAAACAAAATTTATTCAGTACCATGACTTACTGTTTGTTTTAAAGATATTAACTAATCTCTGTGACCTTACTACTTTTTTCTTCTTCATCTTCTTTTTAAATAGACTGTTTGGATTGCATAAGAAAGTCATTAATATGGTACACAATTTACTATCCAGTCATGACTCAGACCCACGGTACTCTGACGCCCAGATAAAGGCTCGGGTGGCCATGTTGTATCTACCTCTGATTGGTGTTATTATGGAAACTGTACCTCAGCTGCATGATTTTACAGGTATTTAGTATAATTAGGACAAATTTTAAAGGCAGAGCTCAGTGTTTAAAAGTGTTAGAAACTATCTC
Source organism: Daubentonia madagascariensis (assembly GCA_023783475.1). NCBI lineage: Eukaryota > Metazoa > Chordata > Mammalia > Primates > Daubentoniidae > Daubentonia > Daubentonia madagascariensis. The sequence continues at coordinate 51,326,548 of JAKFHU010000913.1, forward strand.
AAGGATAAAGATCTTATTTTAGGAAAATAAGCAAATGTACACTGATAAAAATAAACTATAAATATTTAACCATATTACTGAAAAACTTTTGACTATGTGAGAGAATTCAGCACAAGATTCCTGTAAGTAGTTCTTATGATGAATTTAAAAATGATGACTTCATGGCAATTCTGTATCTGTCTTTTAGGAAATAGGTTTGTTTGTGTGAATATGTACCATGCATCTGAAGAAAAAATACAAGAAAACTTGACAGCTGTCTACCACCCTCTGTTTCAACTTTATTCATATATATAATTGAAATTAATATTCATCTGAATATCAGGAATTATGTTTATTGCCAACACTGGGTGGTTAACAAGTTGAAGTTACGTTGCTTCTTCAAAACTGGAACTCACAAAGTTTTACTGATCTTACTTTCCATATTTAGAATTTACTTAAATTGGAATTCACTTAAATTTAGAATTTAATTAAATGTAGAATTTATGTTGCAACAATATTTCTTTAGGGTAAATGAAGAAATTTAAATTAGCAATTAGCCTGGTAAAGTACTTCCAGTTCAATAAAACAAAAACATTTCCTGAGTACTTAATACGTATTTAAGAGCTTTGACAGATGCTGATGTTACAAAGATGGAACCAATTTTTTGCCTTTAAGGGACTGATAGTTGAGTATAGTCTTCCCAGTATTTTGATCACTAAAATGGATTTCCTAACCTGAAGGTAGAAATATTTATATTACTATGTCTTTTATTAGCAAGTTAAAGTTCTCTAAAACTATAAATTATTACCATAAGAGTTATTGTTTAAAATATTTAAAATATTATCTAGAAGAAGTAAATCTAATGATAAATATTACATGTTAACAGGTTTTTCTTTTAAAGAATAATAGAGAATAGGAAAAGGAACTACATGTTCAATAACTGTTAGTTGAGCTAAACAGTTTTGTTATTTATTTTTGCGGGTTATTTTTCTCCAGAAACTCACAATCAACGAGGAAGACCAATTTGTATAGCGACAGATGATTTTGAAAGTGACAGCGGAAATATGATAAGCCAGACCGTTGCCATGGCAATTGCAGGAACATCAGTGCCTCAGCTAACAAGGCCTGGCAGTTTCCTCCTCACATCAACGGTAAAAACATTCCTCCTACAGAATTTTTTCTGGAAAGACAAATATTTACAAGGATGTGCCCTTAAATAACTGAGATTATTGATACAAAAGTACTCTGAATTTTATTTATTTTATGAAAACATTAAAGTTCCCAAAATATTACCTATCTTGTACCAAGCTGTTTCAAAAACTATTACCTCAGGGTTTATGGGATAAAGCCCTGTTTCTATCATTCAGAATTTTGAAAATTGCCTCTCTCTATATAACTAATTTTCTTTATTTTTAAATCCATTTTATTTTTTGTCAGCCCTAAGAAATATTCTTGGTTTTTTAGCAATTGAGAATTTTTTTATCTGTGAAGAAATCTTTTTGTGTTTTCAAAAAGTTAATGTTTCCTGTGCCCCTGTACTTTTCCTCCCTTAAAGAGGGAAGGATATAGAGGCAGGGAGGAACCAAACTGCCAATAGAACAAGATCAAGTTCTAAAAGTTTTAAATGACTTTCAGAAAAATGCAGTAATTATTTATGGAAGCTGCCCTACTTGACAACTTTTTATAACTTTATTAAGATATTGTTTACATATAAAAAAATATACCTATTTTAAATGTGTAGTTTAATGGTTTTTAGTATATCTACAGAGTTGTGCAGCCATCACAAGCTGCACATTTAGAACATTTCTATTACCCTGAAAAGAATCCTTATGTCTACTATAGCAGTAGATAGTGACTAATCTACTTTCTATCTGTATAGATTTACCTATTCTGGACATTTCATATAAATGGAATTATACACTATGTGATCTTTTGTATCTGGCTTCTTTCACTAAGCATGTTGTTTTTGAGGTTCATACATGCTATAGCATGTATCAATACTTCTTTCCTTTTTTATTACCAAATAGTATTCCCTTGTGTTGATATACCAAGATTTGTTTATCCATTTATCAGTTGATGAACAGTTGGGTCATTTCTACTTTTTGCTTTAGGAATAATCCTGCTATGAACATTTGTGTACAAGTCTTTGTGTGCACATATGTTTTCATCTCTCTTAGGTAGACACTTCAGAGTAGATTTGCTGGGTCATATGGTATCTCTACATTTAGCATTTTGAGAAATTTCTAAACTTTTTTTTCAACATGGCTGCCATTTCTTATTTTGCCAGCAATGAATAAGAGTTTCTGTTCTCTAAATCCTTACCAACACTTGTTACTAAAGGTGGCTAATCAAAAAGACAGATGTTTGATTAGCCACCTTTATAGTAGATATGAAATGGTATCTCACTATGACTTTGATTTGCATTTTCCTAAGGATCTAAAGATGTTGAACATGTTTTCATGTGCTTATTGGCACATTTTTTTGCATATCTTCTTTGGAGAAAAGTCTATTCAAGTCTTTTGCCATTTAAAAATTGTGTTATTCATCCTCTTGTTACTGAATTGAAAAAGTTCTTTATGTATTCTGGATATAAATCCCTTATGAGATACATGATTTGCAAGTATTTTCTCCTTTTCTTTGGATTATATTTTCTGCTTTCTTGATGGTATCATTTGCAGTGTAAAAGTTTTTAATTTTGATGAATTTCAGTTTATTAATTTTTTTGTCATTTGAACTTTTGGTGACATTATACATATAAAAGAATATATAAAGTGCAAGTACAAAGTATAATAATAAAAGAAACAGCAGTATGCTCATTGCCCAGCTTAAGAAATCAAACATTGCAAATACCTTTGAAGTTACCAGTGTACCCTCAATTCCATCTCTCCTTCCCCTGAAAATGACTACTATTCTCAATTTTATTGACCTTTTAATTTTTTCAGCTTTTCTTTTGTGAAATATACTACATATGAAAGAGTACATAAAACATAAATGAACAAGTTTTCAAAACATTAGAAAATAAACACCTTTGTGATTACCACTTAGGACAAGAAAGAGAACATTGGCCACCATCCAGAAATCCATAGCATGCTCTTCCTCAACCACAGTTACCTATCAAACTACTCACTGTCTTGACTAATGAAATAATTGCTTAATTTTGTATATGGCGTTACTATCAAAGTTTGTATCACTAAATACTAGTTTAGCTTTACATTATGTTTTTAGTATTCATTCCTATAATAAAATATAGCTACAATTCACTGATTTTCATTTCTGTGTGATACTCCATTATCTGACTATAAATCAATTTACCCATTCTGTTGATAGATGCATGAGTAGTTTCTGATCTTTAATTATTACAAATAGCAATCCTGTAGAGTCTTTCCTTTATGTATATATCCTGTATGCATTTATACACTTTTATTTAGGGTATTTCCTAGAAGTAGAATGTGTTGGGTCATAGGATATGTGTATCTTCATCTATACCAGATAATGCCCAACTGTTTTCCAAAGGGTTTGTCTTAATTTTTACTTGTGCCTACAATATGAGAGTTCTCATTCCTTCAAATGTTCAGTGATACTTAGAATTGTCATATTTTTAAATTTTTGACAGTTTCGTCATTTATAGTTGTATCTCATTTTAGCTTTCATTTTCCTGATGGCTTATGAGGGTGTGCATTTTTTCATATGTATGTTGACCATTTGGATTTTCTCTTTTGAAGTGTCTAGAGTTTTTTTGCCCATTTTACATCTGGTTGTCTGCCTTTGTCTAATGATTTTTTAGGACTTTATTCAGTGGTCCCCAACCTTTTTTGGCACCAGGGACTGGTTTCATGGAAGACAATTTTTCCACGGGGGTGGGGGGAAGCTCAGGTGGTGATGCCAGCGATGGGGAGCAGCTGTAAATACCGTTCCCCCCCACCCCCCACCATTTCCTAAGTTTCATGGAAGACAGTTTTTCCATGGAAGGGGAGGGGGCAGCGGAGCTCTTCGGCCCGGTCCCTAACATGCTGCAGTCTGGTACCAGTCTGCGTGGGGACCACAGTTCTAGATCAAGTCCATTGTCAGTTATAAGTGGTCCAAATATTTCTTCTCTGTGCCTTGCTGTTTTACACACTTATTGATGAATTTGGTAATTAGAATGCCTAGTTTTAAAATACTCTAATTTGTCAATCTTTTTTTTTTTACAGTGTTTTCTGTAAGAAATGTTTTCCTATTTCAGTATTTTGAAGATATTCTGCTGTGTTATATTTTGAATGCTTTTTTGTTCTTCCTTTTACGTCTGATCTTAAAATCTACCTGGAATTGTTTTTTTTTATGTACAGTGTAATTTGGGAGTCCAGGTTAATTAATTAATTAATTAATTTTGTATATTGTACCAATTTGTCTCAGCACCATTTATTAAAAGAGTATTTTCTCTGCTGCTATAAAGTACTGCCTTTTTGTATGGTTTATTGTGTAGAGAAAGTCCTTATATATTTTTAAACATTTTGTTGGCTAATTCTTGGCCCTCTGTATTTTTACACAGATTTTTAAATCAGCTTGCAAAGTTCCACTAAAATAAATAAAACAAACAAAAAACAATGAACCTGTTAGGATTTTGGTTGAGATTATATTGAATTATGGATCAGTTTTGGGGAAAATTGATATTCTTACACTATTGAATCTTCTAATTTTTTAACACAATGGATCTTCCCATTTTTTAGGCTGCATTTAATGTCTGTGAATACATAAACTTTCAGTTTCTACCAAAGAAGCCTTGCATGTCTTTTGCAGATTTATTATTGGTCCTTGATATTTTTTAATGATCTTACAAATGGCATCTTTTTAAAAACTTCTGTTTCCTAACTGTTGATTGCTTTTATGTGGAAATAGAATTTATTTTTATACAGTGATTTTTATTTCCAAAAGAATTGCTAAACTGGCTGGGCGTGGCAGCTCACACCTGTAATCCCAGCATTTTGGGAGGCCAAGGTGGGAGGATCACTTGAGACCAGGAGTTCGAGACAAGCCTGGCAACATAACAAGACCCTGTCTCTAAAAAAGATAAAAAAAATTAGCTTTATGTGGTGGCACATGCCCATAGCCCCAGCTACTTGGGAGGCTGAAGTGGGAGGATCGCTGGAGCCCAGGAGTTTGAGATTGCAGTGAGCTATGATCGTGCCATTGTACTTAGTCCAGCCTGAGTGACAGAGTGAGACCCCGTCTCTTAAAAAAAAAAAAAAAAGAATTGCTAAAGTAATAACACATCTATAAAGTCTTTTTATCTACACATATAGTCATGTGATCTATGAATAATAACAATGTAATTTTTTCTTTTCAATTTTTTTCATTACTTATTGTATTGGCTAGGACCTCTAGTACAATGTTGAATAGAAATGGTGATAATTGGTATCTTTAAAGATAAAGCTTACAATATTTCATTCTTAAATATATGTTCTGTAAGTTTTGGTTTTTTTAAGATACACTTTATTATATTATGGAAATCCCCTTGTGTTTCTAGTTTACTAAGAGTTTTATTTTTTAATTATGAATTGTTGAATTTTTATTGAATGCTTTTTATCTATCCATTGAGATGGTCATATTATTTTGCTTTTTAATCTTTTGATGTTGTTGGTTTAAATAGATTCTCTAGTGTTAAGCCAACATTGAAAATGGTGGATTTGGTTTGCTAGTATTTTGTTTAACATTTGTATATTTATAATCATAAGTAAGATTGCATACAATTTTTCTGGTTTTGAAATCAAGGTTAGGCTAGCCAGTTGAAATGAGCTAGGGAATTTTCTTTTTTATTCTCTTCTAGGCAAGTACTTGTTTAGGATTGGAATTATTTCTTCTTGGAATATTTAGAAAACTTGTGGGTGAAGCCATCTGTGCCCGAAGTTCTTTTTTTGTTTTCTGGTTTTTTTTTTTTTTTTAAAGAGACAAGGTATTGCTTCGTGGCCCAGGCTGGAGTACAGTGGCAAAATCATAGCTCGCTGCAACCTCAAACTCCTGGACACAAGTGATCCTCCTGCCTCAGCCTCCCAAGTAGCTGGGATTACAGGCATGAGCCACTTTTTTTTTTTTTTTTAAGTTTTAAAAGTTACTGACTTAATTTCCTCAATGGCTATAAGACTGTTCAAGTTTTCTATTTCTTCTTACACTAGTTTTTGTAAAGTTTATTCTAATAGAAATTTATTCAGTTTCTTGGCATATAAAGTTCTAAGTATCTTGTGTGATCTATTAATTAATTAATTAATTAATTAAAGACAGGGTCTTGCTTGTCACCTTAGGTTGAAGTGCTGTGGTGCCATCATAGCTCACTGTAACCTCAGACTCTGGGCTCAAGCTGTCCTCCTGCCTCAGCCCCCTGAGCAGCTTAGGACTACAGGTGTATGCCACCATGCCTGGCTAATTTAAAAAAAATTTTTTTGTAGGAATGGGGTCTCACTATGTTGCCAAGGCTGGTCTCGAACTCCTGGCTTCAAGCGATCCTCCCGCCTCAGCCTCCTAAAGTTCTGGGATGATAGGCATGAGCCACTGCACCCAGCCTTGTATGATCTTTTTAATGTCTATATCATCTTTAGTAGATGTGAACTTTTTTGTTTCTCTGACTAGCTTTTTGTACCTTTTCTTATCTGAAATTTGAAATATATCTTTGGTCTTTATAAAGAACCAATTTGGGGACACTGTTAATCCTCACTTTTGAATGTTTATTCTTTACTATGTTTTGTTTTTTTTGTGTGTTTACATTGATGTTATATTTCTAACTTCTTGACGTGAATGCTTTAACTTCCTAATTTTCATTCTTTTTTGATACGTATTTTCAGCCTATGTTTTTCTTTAATTATTGTTTTAGTTAAGTGCTCAGTTTGTATGTAGCATTTTCATTAATCAATACAAAATATTGCTGAAGTTCATTATGGTTTCTTCTTAGACCTTTGGGCTATTTAAGTTGTTTTTGTTTTAATTTTCCTGTCATGAAAATTTCTGATTTTGTTTCTGATTTTGGCCTAATAGTGAAAATTAGAAACAAAAGGATCAGAGAATTTAACTCTGTATGAGTGTTATGTTTGTAGCAGCTGGTTTTGTGGTCTAGAATATGGTCAGTTTTTATAAATATCTAGTGTATTTAAATGCATATTCTTTATTTGTTGGTTACAGTGTTCTATGTATGTCCATTACTCCTATTGTTTATTTGGTCTTTACTAAGTTGTCTGCTTATTCTAGTACCCCACTACAATTGTGGTTTTGTAATTTCTCCTTGTCAGTCAGATTTTTGTTTCTTTTGAGACCTGATTATGAAGTATTTAACACTTGAAAATTGTTAAAATTGTTATATTTTTTTTGGTGGATTGCACTTTTATCAACTGGAACTATATGCTTTTTAAAAATTAGTCTAGGTTTCTTTTGCCTAGTATATATATGGCATAACTTTTTCCATCCTTTTACTTTCAACATTTTTGTATCTTTATGTTTTAGATATATCTTTTATGAACAGCACAAAGTTAGAGTTTATCTTGTGTCTGAAAAATCTGGTCTGTGAATCTTTTCCTTTCAGTAGAGTTTTGAATTCATTTACTTTTAGTATAATTAAATTGAATGTATTTAATATTTTATTTTTTTTACTTTACATTGTCCCACCTATTACGTGAGTTTTTTCCTCTCATTTATTGACTGCTTTTGGATTATCTTTCCCCCATTCCATTTTTTCCCCATTCCACTTTTTCATTCCTACTACTTTGGAAGTTATACATTCTGTTTCTATTCTTTTTATGATTACATTAGAAATCACAGTATGCATCCTCAAATTATTCAGTCTAATGTTAATCAGTATCTTTACTTTCATCTTAGTTGAAAGAAGGATCTTAGAACAGGTTGACTTTACTTATCTCTCTCCCAATTTAAATGCTATTTTTGTGCATTTTTAATTTCATATATCATTAAAACTCACAAGGCATTATTGTTATGATTATGATTATTATGGCTATATAGAATCAATTATCATTTAGATTTGCCCATGTGTTTACCACCTTTTTTGCTCTTCATTCTTTCCTGAAATTCTAACTTACGTAAAATAATTTTTCTTCTTCGTGAAATATGTTCTTTAGAATTTTTTGTACTGTGGGTTTGCCTTTGGTAAACTTTCTCAGTGTTTGTTAGAAAACTGTTTTTATTTGACTTTTATTCTTCAGAATTTTTTTTAATAGAATCTGAATTTCCTGTTTTCTCTCAACATGTTGAGAACGTTGTTTTCACTGTCTTATTTCCATTGTGGCTTTTGATAAGTCAACTGTAATGTATTACTTCTTTGAAGATTATCATTTTTTTCTTTTGCTTGTTTATGATTATTATCCTTAGGATTGGTTTCCTATAGTTTTACTCTGTTGAATCTAGTTTTGAATTTCTTTATATTTATTCTGCTTTGTATTTTTGGACTTCTTAAATCTATGATTCAGCGTCTGTCTTCAGTTCTGTAAAATAGCCATTATCTGCCCAAGTATGTCCTCTTCTCCATTCTGTCTCTCCTCTTTTCATATTCCAGTTAAACATAATGTTAGTCCTTTTTATTATGTCTTCTATGTCTTCTATGTCTCTATCCTTCTTCTGAATATCCCATCTTTTTTTAACGTGTGCTTCATGCTGGATTGTTTCTTTTGATCTATCATCTAGTTTACTAATTCTCTCCTTAATTGTACGTGGTATTATACTAAACTAAAACATTGAGTTCTTAATTTGGTTATTGGGTAAGTTTTTTTCAGTTTCCTAAATTCTATTTGTTTCTTCTATTTTTTTCAAAAACCTTTCTCTTTATACTTTTAGGTTTGCTCATTTTTAGTGAGCGTGTTGGTTTGAATTACCTAGTTCAGCATTACCCAAAACAGAAGTCCCTCCTTTCTTTTTTTTTATAGTTTGCCATCCATGTATATATTCCTAAACAGTATTTTCTTCACCTTTATGTATTTTTTACCTTTTTATGAATATATACTGTATATACTTATATGACTTGATTTTTTTGTATCTTTGTAAGAGTCATTAATGTTGATATGTATAGCTATAGTCTCTAATGCCATAACAATCTATTATATGAAGATATTATACATTATATATTCATTCTCTTCTCAGAGGAAGTTTGTGTTACTTACAGTTTTGGGCTATTACAAATAAAGGTGTCATTAATGTTCTTGTGCATCACTCTGTAGAAGAGTTTCACTAGGGTTTACATCTAGGAGTGGAATCTAGGATCAGAGTATGTGTGCATGTTCAGTTTTACTTGGTTCAATTGTATTCCAAAGTGGTTGTACCAATTTACACTCCCACCAGTAATAAATAAATGTTTGTTGATCCACATTCTTGCTAGCACTTGGTATTGTGTGCATTTTGGAGCTTATTTATAAGAAGTGGTGAGATGGAAAGTTGAAGTGGTAGTTGTGGAGAGGGATCATTAACACGGAAATTTTGAGGATGCGTGCCATAATGGTAATAAAAGACCTAGAGTTTGACTGCAAGGGTAAGTGTGATAATTGGGAGAGTTGGTTGAGGAACAAAGAACAATACAGGATATCTAGAGAGTCAAATACATGGACATTGATGGGCACACGTGGGCACAGAAAGAAGTAAAAGTCATTGGAAATCAGGTGGGTCGGGGGGAGGTCAGACCCTACCTAACAGGTACAGTGAATACTATTCAGGTGGTGGGCACACTAATAGCCCTGACTTAAGCATTATAAAAGCTATCCATGTAAAAAAAACATTTGTACACCCTTAATATTTTGAAATTTTAAAAAAAGAATCAAATACATGGACATTGAAATCACTAAGGACTATGTCAGAAAGTAGTGTTGAAAATATTGTAAGTGAGTCAGGAGCTAAAAGTATCAAGATATAAGGGGTAGCCCTCTGGGGATTAGTATATGCCTGCAATGATGAAGGTTAGCAGGTGGTATAGTTTGATAAAATGATATTCAAGCTGTATGTTTCTATAGAGGAGAAAGAGAATATTCTGCAGGGAGCAGTGAGGAGCAAGGATGGTTTCTCCCATTCTACCTTCAGTCCTCCAGAGCAAGATGAAAGGAATGTTCAGAGAAGTTGGTGAACATACATAAGGCAGTTTTGTTGATGACTGACAATGTGTTTCAGAGGTCATAGTGGAAGAATTTCTGGTGGCAAGTAAGGTCAGAGAAGAGAATATAAAGAACTATACATATGGTGATCAGAGTCTAAGGTGTGAATTAAGGCTTCTGAAGGCCAGGCTTGTTAAGGTGATAGATACAAACTGGGATAAAGAACTTAATAAGATTAATCCTGATGGTCTAAAGGCATATAGTACTGGTGAAACTGTGCCTATGGTAATGTGAAGGGAGCGGTATGAATCTTGCCTGGAAAATACAGAACTCTGGGACCTCTTCCTCACTCCTGGTAATAGTGTTATGAAAGAATTCTTTATTTTCTAGAGGCATCCCTTCTCAACCAGAAAATTAAGAACTAACAACCTAAGGTACTTATTGTAGGTGATAAATTAACTTCTCTCCAATACCTCTAGAATGTTACTTGCTATCTATGTACCATCTTTGGGAGAATGAGGAAAACAGTCCCTTAGATCATTTTTTGTAGGGCTTAATTCTGCCATAGGACCCTGGTTAAGACAGACTGCTCTGGATACTAATCTCAAGTTGGTTTTATATGTGGCAAATTTCTAATATATGGTGTGCCTTTGCAATTTATTTATTTGAATGAACACACATTTTCAATTTTAATGTGGGCAAATGTGGCCATATTTTTTGTGGCTTATGGTTTATGCTTTTTGTGTCTTATTTAAGATATCCTATCCTACCCTCAAGATTATAAACATATTCTCTTATATTTTCTTCTAAAAGTTTTAAACTTTTGCCTTTTGCATTTAAATTTTTTGTCTAGAATTTATTTTTTATATAATCAAGGTAGGAATCCACTCTTTTTTTCTCTAGGGAAATCAGTTGTTTCAACATCATTTATTAAACAGTCCATCCTTTCACCACTGATCCACAGTGCCAGCTCTGTCACAGATCAGATTTTCAGATATGCATAGGACATTTTTATGCTCTCTATTCCATTAGACTATTTGTCCATATGCCAAAATCAAACTGTCCTAATTATTATAACTTTTTAATAAATGTTGATATCTGGTAGAACAAACTTGTCTCCCTACTCCTCACCATCCCACTTGGTGGTTCTTCAAGAATGTCTTGGCTATTCTTGGACCTTTGCTTTTCCCCCATTAAATTTTAAAAATCAGTTTGTCAAACTTGCGGGAAAACCTGACTGGGATTTTGATTAGTAATCAAATGCAATGATCCCATAGAACAATTTGGAGAAAAAGTGACATCTTTACATTACTCAGTCTTTTTCATGTTTGACTTTCTTCAAAATGTGTTGTACTGTGTTATTAGCAATTTATGTGGGAATATAAGAGATGTCAAGATATGCCTGTTTGTCAAGTTGAGAGTAGTTTTTCAATTGTATTTCTAAAAAATAGCTACTTGAAAATTGAGTCAGTGCTAAATATTTATGTGTGTCTGAAAGTTCAGTTACAAAAAGTGCCTGCTTTTAAAATAAAGGAGTATTTTCCTTATGAGAAAGATTGTAGATTTGGGGATGAGGGTATAAGTTATTTTTGCCCAGGTCAGAGGCAGTATAGCATAGTGGCTAAGCAAGTTTATGTAGGTGAATTCACTTATATGTCTGTCCATCCATGAGAGGCAGTAAACAGAGTGGTTAAGAGATTGGTCTCTGGAGCCACATTTTCTGTGTTTAAGTCCCAGTCCCACCATTTACTACAGAATACTTCAGATAGCTCAGTTTTTTTGGTCAGTAAGATTGGATAAGATTGGATGAGTAGTATTTATCTCTTTGAGTGGTTACAAGAGATAAGTAAGTTAAAAAGTGTTTAGTACAGTGCCTAGCACAGAATATAAGTATTAGCAGCTAAGATTGGTGAGGTAGTTGATATCACGACCTTAATAGTTAAGTATGTTCGGCTGTTCTATGTCTTTCCTCTCAACATCTCCTTCACTACTTTCTCATTATTATTTCATATATTTATCAACCAAATATGAGAATGTAGTATAATGGTGAAGAGTATAGGCTTTGGAATCTGTTTAACCTGGACTGAAATCCAAGCTTTTCCTTTTCTTAGTACAGTATGTGATTTAGGGAAAGTTATTTAATCTCTAGCCTTCAGTTTTCTTACCTATCAACTAGAAATAATAATAGTTAATATCTTCTCATATGATTATTGTGAGGGTAAAATCAAAAGCGATTAGCATAGTACTTAGCACATTTCAAATTTTATTTTTGTCATCTTCATTATTATTATTGTCAACTTCATTATTATTATTATCTTATATTGTCTGTAAAACTGAAGTGATACAACCTGCTTGGTAATATTGTTAGAAGACTAAATCAAGTAATGTATGTAAAATACTTAGTATGATGACTGGAAGAGTAAATGTCCAATAAATGATACTGTAAACAAGTTCTTATTTTCAGTTTTTCATATCTGCTTCATATACCATGTACTAATATAGATTGAAAATTAAAAATAGCATTTCAACCTTATATGCTAATAAGTAAAAATAGCTTTTTATTTCTACACGGCCTATGACTTTTCCCCTTTATGTCAGTGGTCCTTGATCAGAAACAATAGTCCTCTAAGCCTGATAAACATTATTTTGTGATTGTTTTCTATTCTTACCCCACTCTTATTTACTATGAGTCAGTTGGTTTTCCCATTTATTTCCATAATGTTTAATATTCTGTGGTAGATGTCTTTTAGTTTTTAGTGGTAGAAACTTTTAGTTTTTCCATTAACATTTATTTATTCTCTGCTGGCAGCCCTGCCATAGATTAAAACAAACTTCTATTGCAAGGAAAGCTTCATTAGACCTCAGGCCCTTAGTAAAGTTCTGTATGACTGTTTTATACAAGTGTTATCTAAATCAAGTGGCTCTTTTTAAATATGTTATTTTTAAGCAATTTTTGTTTTATTCTTTTTAGAAGAAAACGGTTGACAATCAAAAAACAAGAAATGGTCATTGGTCAATCTGTCTCATTCTACTACTCTTTATTTTCAGAGTGGCAGGCAACACACTACCTTTTCCGCAGAATCAAGTCGGAGCCTTTTGATCTGTCTACTTTGGGTTCTCAAAAATGCAGATGAAACAGTTCTACAGAAGTGGTTTACAGATCTCTCAGTCCTGCAGTTAAACCGGCTATTAGATCTGCTTTATCTCTGTGTATCTTGCTTTGAGTACAAAGTAAGTGGTCATTACAACATTGCAGAGAACAAGAAAGGAAACATAATGTGGAAAAGGAAGAAGAAAATTTCCTCAATACCTCTTCTTTCCTAATGTTTAAATTTTAGGGGAAAAAAGTGTTTGAAAGAATGAATAGTTTGACCTTTAAGAAATCAAAAGACATGAGAGCAAAGCTTGAAGAAGCTATTCTTGGGAGCATAGGTGCTAGGCAAGAAATGGTACGCCGAAGCCGAGGACAGCTCGGTACGTACACAATAACTTCTCCTTCTGGTGAGGATTTTTTCAATTTCCTTGAATCATATATTATAATGATCATTGTTGCAAGTTTTCAGTGACAATCCTATATTACATTATAAAAAGTGTTTTAACTATAACTGTGAATTAACTTGAATAATCATTTCTCTTCAGGAATGTAAGTTAGAAGTCTGATTTAAGAGGGGTGAATATACTTCCCAGTTTGCTTTAGATAGTCTCAGTTTATGCCTGTTGCCTTTGTGTGGTTATTAATAGCATCTCTTCCCCCTTTTTAAATAGACTTTAGGGCTGGGCATGGTGGCTCATGCCTGTAATTGCAGCATTTTAAGAGGCCAAGGCGGGAGGATCACTTGAGGCCAGGAGTTTAAGACCAGCCTGAGCAACATAGCAAGACCCTATCTCTACAAAAAATTTTAAAAATTAGCCAGGCGTGGTGGCATGCACCTGTACTCCCAGCTAGCACCTGTAGTCCCAGCTACTGGGGAGGCAGAGGCAGGAGGATCACTTGAGCCCCGGAGTCTGAGGTTGCAGTGAGCTATGATGATGCCACTGCACTCTAGCCTGGGTAAAAGAGCAAGACCCTGCCCCTAAAAAATTTATGTTAAATAAAAATAAATAAATAGATTAAATAGACGTTATTTTTTTAGAGCAGTTTTAGGTTCACAGCAAACTTGAGCAAAGGCACAGAGATTTCCCTTATACCCCATGTCCCCACACATGCATAGCCTCCCCTGTTATCAGCATCCCCCACCAGAGCAGCACATTTGTTATAACTGGTGAACCTACATTAACACAGAATCCATAGTTTACATTAGGGTTCATTCTATGTAGCATCCCTTTTTACTCTTAATAAAAATGTCCTAGTTTGTACAATGAATTAATATACCCTGTAAATAAGGCAAAAATATTGCCCATCAAACTCAAATAATCAGGGAAAGAAAACAGTTTAGTAGCATTTGAGTCCTGTTTTCTAATCCCATGTCTGCTACCCATTAGCCATATAACCCTGGCCTAGTCACTTAATCTCCCCACCTTCCTTTTCTTCATCTACGTGTGATTGTTTTGAGAATTTAGAAGGTAGCACAGCTGACTGATCATATCATCTTTATAATGACCGTGTATGCATAAACATTTTGTGAATGCTAAAGTGACATACAAATAATATTGTTGCTGAGAGTTCCCTAAGGCCAGGGACATGGGTCAGTCATCTGTGTACATGACACATGCTAATAGCATAATGTATATTTGTTGACTTAAAATGTGAATATATATGTAAATGAATTTTTAAATTATTGTTTTCCGACAGGCCATAGTGATCATCTATTTAAGTATATGCGTGTGTATGTATACATATATATTATATATATTTTTTCTTTCTTTCTTTTTTTTTTTGGAGACAGAGTCTCACTCTGTTGCCCAGGCTAGAGTACAGTGGCATCATCATAGCTCACTGCAACCTCAAACTCCTGGGCTCAAGGGATCATTCTGCCTCAGCCTCCCAAGTAACTGGGACTCCAGGCACATGCCACCATGCCCAGCTAATTTTGCTATTTTCTGTCTCACTATGTTGATCAGGCTGGTATTGAACTCCTGGCCTCAAGTGATCCTCCTGCCTCAGCCTCCCAAAGTGCTAGCATTACAGGCATGAGCCACAGTGCCCAGCCTATTTAAGTATATTTTATACATAATGTGTGGTTGGAATTTAACAATGAGTAAGACACAATCTTTTCCTTTAAAGGAATTAATAGAGCACCGTTTTTTCACTTTAGTTATATATAGATTATAATGTACCTTTGGGTTCTCTTTTAATTCATTTATTATGTATAAAAACCCTCTAAAAAAGTATGAAAATTAATTTTTACCTAGGTCACTTAATTAATACCAAAACCTAATGAATAATTATACTCATCTTTTAGATTAAGAAAGTAAAACTCAAAGAAGTAAGTCACTTGTTTAAGATCATAAACTAAGTGACAAAGAGAAGGGAATTGTTATAATATATTTGTAATATTTTTAAACCTGTGGCCTCAGGACAACTATCATTGTTTGAATATAAGAATTGAAGTTCTTCTTTTCTTAGAAAAATTAAGCCTTTTTAAATCTTATTTACATTTGTACATTTAAGCTAGGTCACCTAATAGTAGACATTCTTTACTAAGGAGGTGAGACACAACTTCATGGGAAAAAAAAGTGAATGATAGAAATGTAAATAGATATTATTTTACTAAATATCTTAATATAGGCATATCTTTTTTGTGTTCTTTCACAAAATTTCTTAAATATAGAGATTTCAAAACAAAAAAGAGGAGAAAAGAAAAGGAAAGAAAGAAAATGAAGGGAAAGAAAGTAGAAGAAATGCAGACATGTTCTTTATTATGCAGCAAATGATATTTGTTTCTCAGTATTTTTTTGTATTTTTTAGTGACATATAATAGTTGTACTTTTTTGTATATTTGTTTCTCAGTATTTTTAAAATTTCTATTTGAATTCTGAATTTTTACTTTCATTATTCTTTCATCCTCCCAACCAATTTAAAGTCTCATCTTTTTCAAAAAAGAGCATTAGTTTTCTAGTTGAAAGCTTGATATCATGACCAAGTCTATCGTTTAATTGTATATTTGTATATTTCTTCACAATTTTCAATGCCTTCTCCACTTCTGATGGATTCGTATGAATCATTTCTATTGCAACTGCCCCTTAAAGGAGCCTAAACCAGTCTGCCTTCAAACCTAGAAACTTCTTGAGAGAAAGCCCCATTCTTCCTCTTATCCTGCTTTAAGTAGATCAAAGGAAGTAATTACTTTAGGAATCCTTCCTATTCTGTTTATTTATTAAACAGAAACTTGTTGAGCTCTCAATATATGCCAGACACTTTATCAGCCTTGACATAAAGTGCTGGACAAAATAGATATCATTTCTGTTCTCAAGTAGCTTATATTCTTGTGGTCATAAGTGCTATGGAAAGGAACAAAGTAAATTAAAAGGAAAGGAAGTATTGGAGAGTGGGAGAAAGCCTTTCTGAGGAGGTGATGAATGATTAGCCAGTAAAAATTTGTGGGAAGAACAATCACATAAAAGGAACAACAACCATTGCACAGGTACTAAATCAGGAGCATATACAGTGAGACTATATATACTGATAGGGAATAGCAAGGAGAACACAATTACTGTAGTGGGGTAAGCAAGAGGGAGAATGGTAGGAAGTAAGGTTGTATCATAAGGTCGTATCATGTAGCCATGGTTAAGATTTTAAGGAAATCAATGTTAGAACATTTGCATATTAAGGGTGGGGTTTTTTTTCCCAAAAAATATTCCATGCAGCAAATACATTTCTTCTGTAACTATTGTGAAAATTTTTAATAAAAAAGCACCATTTTCAGGTTTCTCCACTTGTACTGAGGATAAAATGGCTGTTTACAAAATTAATGTGTAATATTTCTCATATGTTTGCAAACATACATATATGTGGTCCAACTGAAATAACATTTTTCAACTGGTTTTGAAATTTGTTTGACAGAGAGAAGCCCATCCGGAAGTGCCTTTGGAAGTCAAGAAAATCTGAGGTGGAGAAAAGATATGACTCACTGGCGTCAAAACACAGAGAAGTTTGACAAGTAATATAACCTTCTATTTTATGTCACTGATAGGCTTGATGGATTTCAAATGCAAGAGGAAAATGATTAATTTTAGTTTTATTTTATCTTGATTAGGCATTCAAATCTTAGAAGACAAAAGATATATATTTAATTTTTAAATTTTAGATTACAAAAGGTTTTGGGAAAGAATTTTTCATTTGGCATCATAAAGCAAAATGTTATATTTTAAACCCCATTTTCTCCAACACATCCTCTTGGAAAATGCATTTAGCAGCTATTTTCTGAACATATTTTAGGTGCCATATTAAACCAAATATTTCAAGTATTACAAAGAATTAGAAAACTAATATTTGTCCTCCTGGAGCTTAGAATATAATTAAAGAGAGACAAAATGCAACACAGGTCTTCTGTTTCTAGCACGAAGGCAAACGAGGTACATTGATCGACTCTACTATCAAAAACAACTACAAAGGCACTTATATGAGCCTGCCCTTCTCACTGCCCAGGCTGACTACAGGAAAACTTGCCTGGCTTGAAACTTGGCATTAAGTTGAGGGGCTAAAATTTTTCTCTTGAGAATTTGTAATTACAAGTTAGCTTTCATGTAGCTTGACTGGCCCAAAAGACTTTGAGGCCCAAAAGGCTTTGAGATAAGATGACCAACTCATTCAGGTTTGCCTAGGACTCTCCCAGTATTAGCGCTGATTGTCCCACATCCCAGGGAGCCCCTCAGTACTGTCCTAAGCCAAACCAGGATGGTTGATCATCCTGAGAACCATCTTCAGCCCAAGCCTCAGTAGATTGTCACAAATGAACTTTCACAAATATTTTCTCACAGACAGTAAAATCATAAAACACAAGAAACAAGGCCGCAGGAGAGCCAGCAGAGAGAGAAACAGCAGTCTCTGTACCATATATATTAGAGTTTGGAATAATCAGATACTGAATGTAATATAAATTTTAAAATTCTTAAACTTTGAGTGTGTGCTTTCCTTTCTTCTCTCTGTCCAAATCTATCTCTCTGTCTTTCTACATGTATTATGTTTTTTAGAAATCACAGAGCAGCCAGGTACTCTATTAGTATTATGTTGCTTTATTTTTGTATTTGTACAACATGTTCTCTTAACTTATATTGCTATGTTTTGAGGAAGACTTTTTTGGTGTTTTCCTGATTTTTTTTTGTTTAAACTGTCTTGTTATTATGTTTCTTTATAAAATCTCACTGGGAATTTTAAGTTTGAACATTATTTTCTTTTCCAGTTTAATTTTGATAACTATGTTCTGAAGTCAGTTTGGTTAATTTTTAAAACGTAATTTTATGAAGTATTCTCTTTAGTGGTGGTAATAAAGATTCAGAGACTTGCAGTTCTCTGAAAACTTTTCAAACTTTTGTTTGAAAAGTTAGCATTTAATATGTCCTTATACTTTCACTTTGATTTATGTGTTGTTTTGTCTACTTGGACATGATATATAGTTTCTGTATATCTATTGTTATACAACAAAAATGTCAACTTTATCCATAAATCATGTACAATTATTCTTAAATTTTTTATTTTCATTAAATGATACTTTTATATAGTATTCAAGTAAATCACTTTATTGCATCAAATCATTTTTTTCTTTTATTACTTTTTACAACTTTATTGA
Organism: Daubentonia madagascariensis; assembly: GCA_023783475.1. Classification (NCBI taxonomy): domain Eukaryota; kingdom Metazoa; phylum Chordata; class Mammalia; order Primates; family Daubentoniidae; genus Daubentonia; species Daubentonia madagascariensis. The sequence continues at coordinate 51,345,302 of JAKFHU010000913.1, forward strand.
GTTATAACTGACAAAATTATGTATATTTATGGGATACAGTGTGGTCTTTTGATATATGTGTACAATTGTGAAATGATTACCACAATCAAGCTAATTAACATATCCATCAGCTCACATAGTTATCTTTTTTTCCACATTATTTTGTTTATAATGAGTGATTTCATCAAGACTCACCAAAGAGTTAAATTATTATCTGAACTATTATTTATATCAAAAATTTGGGGGAAATTAGATGAAACCTTAGGAAAAATAAGTACTTTTATTCTGAGTAAATACATTGGAAATCTTTGTAACAGTAAGATGAATACTAAACAAATGTTGCTTTACGTGAAGCAGTCCTAAATACAAGCCAACATAGCACCACCTAGTGTCAGTGCCATTTAGAATAAAACTGTGTTAGCTGCATGTCTGAAAGCTGTCTGAACATTTATGCTTTTAGTGGCATTGTGCTTCTGTAATGGGGTGAGAAAATGTGTATTGGCGTAGTTAACAAAATGCAGGGTAAAAAACAATAGGTAAAATGTCTTTTTTCTTAATTCTCTTGTAATTTTTATTCAGGCAAATATTGAAAATGATTTCAAGTTTTTCATTTCTATGCATCCTTAAATCTTTTTAGAATTGTGGCTTTAAAACAATAAATTTAATTTCTTATAATATCTTGTGTTAGGTCAAGAGCAGAGATTGAACATGAAGCATTGATTGATGGAAACCTGGCTACTGAAGCAAACCTAATCATTTTGGATACATTAGAGATTGTTGTTCAGGTAAGAACACAAAGGAGGGATTTAAAATACAGACTTGGTAAAATGGGCTTAGGCATAAAGTATTTATTCAGGCATATAATTACATTTAAATATCAGTGGTTCCTAGAAGTTTAGTTTTAAGCATTCTGAGATTCTCTATAATTATAAATTCCCACAGCTTCAACTGTTTATTCTTTGAGGATGATTATAAAATCTATATCTCTTTTTCTGTCCCCTTCAAGGCCTAGTCTTGCATTTCCAAATGTCCTCTGAGTATTTATAGTTGAATGTTCTACCACCATACTGTATTCAACATGCATGTAGAGCCATAGCTACATATAGATACACTGGGTTTATTCATCATTTTCTGTAGCTACAGCAGTGTTTTAAGTTCTTCATCTATAATTATCTCATTTGGTCCTAATAGTAGCCCTCTAGGCAGTGTTATCCTGTTAGTAACAATAGTGATAACTGATATTTGTTTAGTTTTTCCTGTGTCGGACACTGTCCTAAGCACTTTACAAATCTTCATTCATTTGATCCTTATAAGAAACTCATGCAGTCAAAACTGTCAATATCCCTATCTTATAGATGAGAATACTTAGGCACAGAGATGTTACATAATTGCCTATGATGACACAGCTGGTAAATGGAAGAACCAGGATTTAAAGCAGTTAGCAAGATCTCTCAGTTGTTTTAGTAAATATGCCTCTTGCCTATTCCTTCGATTCCTTTTCTGCTACCATCACTCTTTGTCAGGTTCTTATTTCAAAGCTATTAAAATGGTCACCTGCTTCATCATATTCACTCTGTGTTCTTCCCATTGTATTGCATTCTGTACATTTTCCCGAGATGATTCTTAAAATATTTTATCATTCATTACCCTTATTAAAATTTTAAAAATATAAAAATTTTAATATTTTTTGATTGCCTAAAGAAAAAGGTAGGTAACTCTTCAGACTTAGAAACCTCTTTATATTTTGGTACTCTATTAGTTGGTGTAGGTCTAAGCTACTCTTACAAAGAGAATCAAAAGAAATAGTAAGTCCCAGATACGTAATCCAAGATGGTTGCTTGAGCTTCAGCTTCATGTCTGCGTTTCATTCAGTGGAAAGAAAGATCAGGGACAGAGTATACTTGTTCTTTTAAGGCCATGACTCAGAAGGTTAAATTTCTCTTTTGTTCACATCTCTCGCTAGCTGAATTCAAAGTCCTCAGCTAAAATTCAGGATTTCAGTTATTAAAGGAGGTGGGAAAGAATGGTTATTTGTGTACAACCAACATCTGCGATAGGCACCACTCTAGTTTTTCAGCCTTATCTCCAGTTATTTCCTACATGAACCTCAAGTCAGTCCAAATTTATTTACCAGTTTCCCTAAAACAGTACCTTATGCTTTTGTGCCATTATATCCTTGCTCCCCTTTTTTTCTTATTTAAATTCTATCTATTCTTTTTTCCCCTTTTCTTCTCTTATCTAAATCCTGCTCAACTCCTTCTTCAAGCCTCCTAGATCTTATATTGTCATTTTCTTATCTTTAAAAAATGTGTTTGTTTGTTTATACATATTCTACCTCCCTAATCAAATTGTAGGTACATCTCTATTTTGTTTATTTATTTTTAAATTGCAGACAGTTTCTGTAACAGAATCCAAAGAGAGCATCCTTGGTGGGGTGCTAAAAGTGCTACTACATAGCATGGCCTGTAACCAAAGTGCAGTTTATCTACAACACTGTTTTGCTACACAGAGAGCCTTGGTTTCAAAGGTAGGTTATTTTGTACCTGCAGTGTTATTAAGCTTTGCTGTCTTTATTAACATTGTCGAAGATTATTTGACACATTCGTTGGTTCATATATGTTGTAGTTAAAATGTCAATGATAACCTAAGACCCTTGATTCTTCTTTGCCTCTCTACTGTTGCCTGCCTTTTAGAATTTATTTATTTGGATCACTTTTAACCAACTTTTGGCTTAAAAAATAGTAATTTTGATGTGGAGAAGGGTCTGAAATTAATAGCTAATCTTAAATATGGGACTTCTCTTGTTTTCACCTTTTTCTGTCTCTTTTTTTTTTTAACTCAATTTATCAAGAATTCAATGTATAGGCAATCCAACACAGCGGAATCAATTTATTCTGTGGTAAACAGAAAAGAAGCTATTTCTGTGTGTTCATCTGCTTCAAATATTTATTTCCTATGTTTGTTTTCTGCTGGAAATATGTATATTCTTCGATTTTGAAGGGAGCTGTTTCATCTTAGTCATCCTAAAAGACAGAATGCAGAGATGTTGATGCAGTTTAACCAGTGAAAATGACTTATATACTATTTTGTAATAGTAAAAACATATTATAGAATTCATATATGTTGTTTACTATACTGTTTTATATACAATATCTGACCAAAGCTTCACAGCAATACCATCAATAATATTATTAGGCCTATTTTATGGATGAGAAAATTTGTCCAAGGTCACATTACTGGCTAGTAAGTGGCATAATCAGTATTCAAACCCACTCTGTCTGACTCTGTGGTCCATACTATTAACCATTAGCTAATATTGTCCCTTAACCATTCTTTTAATTTCTGTGCTGTACTTATAGATTTCCAGTTCTGGTTGTATTAATTTATCTCTGGAAATTTTAATGTAAAAAGTCAGTGATGATGTTGTTTTGTTGCAGTTCCCTGAACTCTTATTTGAAGAAGAGACAGAGCAGTGTGCTGATTTATGCCTCAGGCTTCTCCGACACTGTAGCAGTAGCATAAGTACGATACGGTCACATGCTAGTGCCTCCCTTTACCTACTAATGAGACAAAACTTTGAGATTGGGAATGTAAGTATTTTACCATGAAAATTCTCTGGATTCATAATGAAATATAACTTCTGCAGATAGTTATTAAATAGTTTTTTGGGAGAACATGGAGTTTTTTATATGTTTTGAGTCTTATTTTAGACTGTGTTAATATTTCTCATTCTATGGATATCTTAAAAAAATACAAATCACCAATTATGCTTCCAATACTTTATGTATATATATGTATAGTAGTATACACTTAGGATATAAATGCACATTGAGCAATTTTACATTTTAATTATTATCCCTAAGTAAAAAGAAAGAAAGAAAGAAAATTAAAGGTTTAAATGTCTTTGCTTGATATTTTATGATTGTGTGTCACAGCCTTTGAAGAATTCAATTTTTTCACCTAAGTTTTTTGTTAGATATTATATTCATGTGTTGTATTTTTCCAACTTTTTGAGTCAAATATTTAATTCATTTATTTTTGCTCATGTAAGTATTTGAGGCCATGAATTTTCTTTTAAGCATTGCTTTTCGTATCTCATAGGTTCTGATATGTAGTAATTTTGTAATTTCAGTTTGCATTTTATTTTTAACCCAAAATGTTGACTGACCTTTTTGTTTCAAAGTTTTGGTGTTAATTTTTAGTTTTATTACATTGTGACTATACAATGTAGATACTATTTCTCTCTTTCTGTACTGTGAGTGTGTGTATTTGTGTGTCCAAACATAGTCAGTTTTTATGAATGTTCTACAAGCACTTAAAAAAGGGGTATTTCTATTTTCAGAATATTAAGTTAAACATACACCAAACAAATATACCTTATTAATTAATTACATTATTCTGTTTTTTCATATCTATCTTATTTTTGCTCTGCTTGGTGGACTGACAGAAGTAAATTAAAGCCTCTATCTATTTTTGTCTATTTCTCATTTAGCTCTTATTTGATGTGTTGATACTCATAACTATTATATCTTCTTATGAATTATTCTTCTTAGAATTAAAAATAACCCATCTTGGTTTCATTTAAAACTTTTGGAGGGGGGCTGAATTTCACCCTGTATGGTATTAAGATCTTGACCTCTGCTTTCTTTTTAATTTTAACTTACTTCAATTACCTTTGCTTGTTCTTTTATTTTCACTTTATTTTAGGTGTGCCTCTCATGTATAACATAGAGTTGAGTCTTCCTTTTATGATCCAATCTCTAACTTGAATTAAACCTTTTCATACTTGTTATTATATCAGATATGTCCTGAAATTCTGTATTATTATATTGTTATGCCTTTCCCCCTGCCCAACCTTTTTTTAAAAAAAATGTGTTGATTGTTTTCATCTTACACTATATGGTCAGTTTACCTTATTTTGGGGGTATAGTAGTTATCATATTTAGCAAAGTTTTAATTATGTAATACCTGCAATCTTTTATTTCTTTAGATTATGCATTCTCAGTGGAGGCAGTATTGCCACCAAGGGAGTGAAAATTGGTTCTTGTGGGGGGTGAAAAAAATCTTAGCTATCACAATGGTTTATGGCTCCCCAAAGCTCAGTGCTACCCAACAACATCACATTCCTTAGTATTTGTTTCTCTCAGTGGTCTTATTGGGTATCACATGAGCAGCATTGACATTAAGTTCATGGAAGATAAAGAACAAAATGTATACCAAATAGGGGTTATAAAACTATGGAGAGTAGATAACTGTATTAGAGGACTTTCAATCAATCACATTGTCTCAAAGTCATATGACAAGAGGTTGCTTCCATTGGCTCCCTTGTTAGTAGTGTTTATATTTGATGATCAATGCTTTTGTGACTTGGACTTTGATAATTAATTAAAATTTTTTAAATTTATTATTTAATTCTACAGAAGTTATGTTAGCCCATCATTAATCATATCAATTGCTGAAAAGGAAAAAATGTCAGTAATACCCAAATGAATATCTAGTGGCCAATTAAGTCAAAACTTACTTTCTTATATTAAGCAAAAGTTAAAAGTTTGCTGAAATAATTTTTAAGAAATTGATTTTTTAATTGTTTTCTTTTGCTGGACAAATAGAAGTTTTGAATGATTTTTAGAATTTGACTATATTGCTATTACTGTTTTATATTTATATAAATTGCTAATTTGTTTGTATATTTTTTATGATTCTAATGGGAGTTTTTATTAATTTTATGTATTATAGCTTAAGCAAAAAGATTACATTAAAAGTTTCTCAGAAAACAGGGCTATAAAGTTAAGTTAAATGTAAATCATTTTCAAATTTTTAACTTAAAGTTTTTATTTAGTCATCCATAACCTTGTATTGAATAAAAAGAGTAAGCTTTATATTTATGTATGTATAAATTCAGATATACATACCGTATGTAAAAAGATATACAGTACATCTCTGGTATTAAAATTTCATAGAGGTGTGATCAGAAAAAAATGTTTAAAAAGATCCATTAGGGGAGCAATAATGAAGAAAACCTTGAGAAACACTGCTTGAGACAGTATCTATTAACTCCCTTTAATGAACAGTGATAAAATTACTGATTTTCTTTTTTCTATTTTCCCTTCTGTCATTCTTCTTCCTACCTCAGTATTTCAATAAAGTATCTTTCTTTTTTTGTTGTTGTTGGTAATTCATTTTGTAGCCAATAAAGTATCTTTCTTACTGTTTACATTTGTATTGTTGAATCTGCATGTACTTTACTTGATTTGTCAGCTTCAAATATTGTTGCTTGATTTATATCTGTTGCAGATACGATGATCAAAGTACTTCTTTCCATCTTCTTTCTCACTCTCCCAGTTTTTTCTTAGTTGTAACATTTCAGTCTTAGTTCTTAGTCTTAGTTGGAAAATGAAATATTGCTTACCACCAGTTTTTTTGCTTTAATTATCTCTTATTTGGCTAAATATTGTCCTCATGAAGGTTCTTGGGAATAATATTCTCAAGTTCTTGATTGTTCAAAGTTATGTATAATTGTAGGACAGCAGAAGTGGTTATGAAACTTTTGCCTCAGACTTTGAATAATAAAAAGTGTAAGAAAGATCGGCAAAATTTGTCAGATAAAGAACACTTAATAGGGAAAAAAAGGATAATTGAGTATGATTGTCTTCTGGCATTAAATGTTGTTGTAAGGCTGGTGGCAGTGGCTCATACCAATAGTCCCAGCATTTCGGGAAGCTGAAGTGGGAGGATCGCTCAAGGCCAGGAGTTTGAGACCAGCCTGAACAACATAGACCTCATCACTACAAAAAATAAAAAACTTAGCAGGGCATGGTGGCATTCACCTGTAGTCCCAGCTACTCTGGAGGCTAAGGCAAAAGGATCACTTCAGCCCAGTAGTTCAGGGCTTCAGTGAGCTTATGATCATGCCACTGCACTCCAGCCTGGGCAAAAGAGGAAGACCCTGTCTCAAAAAAAAAAAATGTTGTTGTAAAGATATCTGAAGATAGCCTGATATTTTAAACATTATTTTAAAAATAATGTTTTTTCCCCAGCTGTTTATGAAATTCTTTCTTTATATTTAAAATTATATACCTTTCCTAGAATATGTCTTGGTATTGACTGATTTTTGTTAATTTCCCCAGGTATATGATGTATACTTTCAGTTCATTTATTTCAGAAAGTTGTCTTGAGTATAAAATTAAATATTTATCTTTTCCAGTTTGGGGTTTCTTTACCAGGTACCATTGCATATATGTTGGATTTTTTAATTTTACTTTTTACCTATCATTTTCTCTTTTCCTTTTTAACACTTTTAAAATTCCATTTTAATTTCTGGGTTTTTTTCTATTTCTTTTTCAAGTAAAAAGTTTCTTGTGCCAGCTCACATGTAATCTCCTATTTTATGTTATTGCTTTCTGATTCTTGCCATCTTTTCATTGAGTTCTTGTATTTCTGCCTTGTTTTTCTTCCTGAAGGTAATGTCTTCATAAATTTTTATAATTTAAGTCAAAATACTTCATTAGAATTTTTATGTTTCATGACATTTTTCTATTAAGTATTCTTTATCTGGTGAGTTTTGCTGATCTTCCTTACTTTTTTATTACTCAATGTAGAAAAAGTTGGATTATCTTAGCCCAGATATTTGTAGGAAGTTCCTTCAGGAATATGTTTTTGCTGGATTTTGCTATTGAGCACACATCTTGCCTAACTGCCTGCACTCTCTTGTTGATCCATCTCTATCTAGTGTTACCAGATTTTTAACCCATTTTGTTTTCAAGACAAATAGTTTTATCACTTAAAGGTGAGTTTCTTATTTAAAGGAATTATTTTTTTTTCCATTAGTTCTGAAATCTGTGCCCTAGGATTCCTCACCATTTGCTTTCCCTTCCTTGCCTTATATTGGAACTACTTCCTATCTTAGCTTATCTTGGCAATCCTTGTGCATTTTTCTAATATGTGGATTGTGTATGTCTCCTCACTTTGGTGAAGATAGAGCTTATGGGTTTTTTTCCTATTTATTTTAGGATTTCCTTTTATGTTTGCATGAAATCCACGAGGAGAAGTGGGAAATTACTATTTCACATGGTCTTGTTTTTACTGGAAGCCAAGCCCTCTTTCTTAGTCCAGAACAGAAGAATCTAGTTACTTTATTGATCTTGTTTAGCTTTTGAAATAAAGTTTCTAAAATTTGACCACACTCAATTTCTTGATACATTTTTCTGGTATTTTAGAAAAGCTTTATATAATAGAAAAGAAAAGGCAATTTATAATACTAGTTGCAGTGTACAGTGGCATGTGTCTGTAGTCCTAGCTACTCATGAGGCTGAGGTGGGAGGATTGCTTGAGCCCAGAAGTTCACATTTGGCCTGGGCAACATATCAGACCTCATCTCTTGAAAATACTACTACTAATAATATAAAATTAATATCAGGTAGTGCCTCTAAAAAAGAATAGGTAATTTAAAACTTGCAGTGATATATATGGTTTATGTATTCAACAGATACAATATTGTATCTATACATTGTACAATACAATAAAGTATTGAACTGTATCCTAGGTACTGTGGTAGGCATTGGGCAACTTGGCATCTAGTCAGAGAGGATATAAGCAAGTAATATTCATCTAATAATGGATGAACCTATTTCAGATGGTTTTGTGAGAATATTATAAATTAAGTAAAACACTTACAGGAGTAAGTAGCACTGAGCAAGTGCTGAATAAGTGCCTGCTGTTGTTACTGTAATGAGAGATAAGCACAGAGGTAAGTCCATAGAAAAATAGCTTACGATTCAGGGATAAGTTTTCAGAAAGAAGAGATGCCTTGACCTAAGGATGAAGAATTACCCAATCAGATGGATAAGTAGATAGAACTTTTTAGGTAAAAACAATGGGACATGTATAATCAGAAAGGCATGGAGATAAGAGAAGGAAATAGGCAAACACAGAAGCACATTTTTAGCACTTCTTGATAGATATGGCTGGAAGAGAGAGTAGTAAGGGATAAAGTTGTAAATGAAAAGGTCTAGATTAAACTGTCATAGGCAGATACTTTGTTTATCACTGTACTCGCAGTGCCTACTATTATATATAGTTTGACATATTTACTGAGTTGAATGCTTAAATTTTATCCTCAAAGCTATGGGGAGTTAGTGGAGTATTTTAAAGAAAGGAGTGATATGTTCAAATTTGCATTTTATAAAAACTTCCCTGGTACTATGTAGAAGATAGGTGGGGGTGGTAGATAAGAGAAAAAGGCATGGAGGTTGATTAAGAAGTTATTACAGTAATCCAAGTAAGAAATGGTGAGGACATAAACTAAAGCAATGGCGTGGGGAATGGAGAAATGACAGATTGGAACAGATTAGAGCATGGTGTGTATTAGGTTTATGGTATGAATAATGAGAGGGGAGAATGAGTACAGGATGGCCCCTAAATTTTTGACCTGAGTGACTACAAGAATAGTAACACCACTTATTTAGATAATCAATAGGAAAAGAAGGTATTTTAGACATGATGACTTTGAGGTATCCATGAGACATCCAGATGGAGCTATCTAGTAAAATAAAATAGTTTGGAGCTCTGGAGAGAAATATGAGCTAAAGAAAAACATGTATATATACTAGTTGAAGGCAAAGGCATGGATGCAGCTCTTTAGAGTATGTCCAGGGATAAAAGAAGATTTTTGACTGAATTTTTGGGAATACTGGTATTTAAGAAGGACAACCAGGGAATAAAGAAGGCAGAAAAGGAGTGGATAAATAATAGGAAAACCAGGATAAAGTGGTGCCACTGAAGATGAGGCAAGAGACTTTCAGGGAGAAAGTAATCAATAAATTTAAATATACAGAAATGTCAAGTAGAATATTAAGAGTGGTTTCATAGTGGGGAATGGTGGGGCAGAAATGAATTTTCATTAAAAAAGGAAAAATGTAAGTTATAAACTCTTAGAGGTATTACTCTAAAACACATGATAAATCTTGAATTACTTTCATCATAGTATGGATGTAATGAAATGCACTAGAGTTTAAATATTACATCTACCATTTAAGAATTTTGTGATGTTAGTCAAACTCTTTAATTTCATCTGTAAAATGATATTATTATTAATAACATGTACCTTATAATAGATAAATGTAAAGACCTAGGCACAATTTTTTGTTGTTGTTGTTATTTTTTGAGAGAGGGTCTTGCTCTGTTGCCCAGGCTGGAGTGTGGAGTGTAGTGGTGTGATCATATTAATATCTCACTGCAGCCTTGAGCTCCTGGGCTCAAGTGATCCTCCTGCCTCAGCCTCCTGAGTATAGGTGCATGCTACCACGCCTGGCTAATTCTTCTTCTTATTATTATATTTTTTTTAGAAATGAGGTCTCGCTATGTTGCACAGGCTTATCTCGAACTCCTGGCCTCAAGCATTCATCCTGCCTGAGCCTCCCAAATGTCTGGGATTACAGGCATGAGGTGGCATGAGCCACCATACCCAGCTCTGACGATTTCTAATGCAGTTCTAACACATGGCTTTTTAATCCTTTTTTGAAGCATATTATTCACAGCAAAATTCTAAGTTTTATGTCCTTTCTAAAATAAGATTTCAATATGCATATTTCATTACTTTTTTGAAAAAAAATTTGCTTAGAATGGTATTTTCTCACTAAGTATTCTTTTCTTTTAGAGAGGAAAAAAAGCAGACTTTTTCCTTTAAGCTTTCCTATATTAAATATTTACCTGACAATTTCTCCGTTACAGAACTTTGCCAGAGTTAAAATGCAGGTAACAATGTCTCTATCCTCCTTGGTGGGCACATCTCAAAATTTTAATGAAGAATTCTTGAGACGTTCTCTAAAAACTATATTGACATATGCTGAAGAAGATCTGGAATTGAGGGAAACAACATTTCCTGATCAGGTCAGAAATGCTACTTTCTAAATCATTAATTGAAATAGGCTTATTAAATAGGCACTTTCCAGATTGTTAAATCAAATGGTGGTTTTTGCTGGAAGATCCTTTATTTCTCTTTCAATCTACATATCATTGCCATAGACAGGACTGAATCTTTTTATTTTATTAAGCTACCCTTCTTTTTTGGAATAGTTAACATCTTTGGTGTTTAATTCTGTGCATTTGTAACAAGTAAAACAGTAGACTTAATATAGACAGAGTTTTATGATGAAACATTATTCTCACTTATTAATCGAACAGTAATTTGCCTTAAAAAACTAGTTTCTACCAACTACCTTTTAGTAAAATCAGAAACATAGGAGAGAAATTTCCATTTGTTCTCTTGTATTTCCTATATCCCTATATTTTATTTCTACTAATAGTTCTACTTGTTTCTAGGTGAAAGAACTGAAAAAACATAGTCTGCTGAGGAATTTATATAATGTTTACAGCCCTTCACTTACCATTACCCCAGCATACATATGCTCTGTAGAACTATATCAGTATTGTATAATTTGTTTTGAAATCTTCAGATGTTTATCTGAAATATCTCCCAAATTGATTTAGTGATTGTGAATGGATGACAATTCAAGAATGTTTTTCGTATAATTCTCTGCTGCAGGTCCAAGATCTGGTTTTCAATCTCCATATGATCCTTTCTGATACTGTTAAAATGAAGGAACACCAGGAAGATCCTGAAATGTTGATTGATCTAATGTACAGGTAGCATTTGTTTGATTCACTTATACTTCATACAAGGGCTTAGTAAAACATGGAAAACATTAGCTGAAAAAAATAAACATACAAAAATAATTTAAGTGATTTCTCTAATGGTAGATTGAAGAGTCAAAATGTACTTTTGCCAGGCTTTTTCAGATCTTTCTGTGTTACTTCTCTTAAGAACTATGCAAGTATATTTACTGACTGTCAAAAACAAGAGGATTTTTAAAAATAATCATAACACATAATTTGACAACTTGGTGTCCTGGGCCCCAGACTTCCTAGTAAGGCCCAAGACCCATATTTTAAGTGTAAGAATCAGTCTTTTAAGAAGAAAATACAGTATATGGATGTTTTACCATAACATTAATTCCCTGATTTTCAATATAGTTATGCCTAAAGAATAATATTTATAGGGACACATTTTGAAAAATCTGTGATTCCTTTTGTACCTTAATTGATACAATAGTAAAATTTAAGAAGTTTTCTTTGCCATATGACCCTCTCTTTTCACAGTTTTGGAGTTCATTAAAGGCACAAATAAAACAATTTTATTCTCTTTGAAATAAAGATGATGTGATGAAAGTACTTTTTTATATGTCTTCTTTTTTTCTTGAGTATAAAGCTTATCTGTGTTTCCATAATGAACACATAAATTCCCATCCTTTTTCCCTTACTGATTGTTTCTTTAGTGGCCAGATTTTAATATGGTATGTATCTTTTTGCCCCCACCCCACAACTGATGTTCTCCATCCCATAGGTCACAGTTCTATTTCTCTAAGCATACACATTTTCATACCACTTAAAAACTTAATAGGTGTGTGCAGTAACGGAAACCTGTCTAGGTAAACTCTGAGCAAGCTATCTAAACTCCCTCCCAACTTGGGAAGCATATGCTAATTGAGAAGAATTTCTTTCCTAATTAGAATTGCCAAAGGTTACCAGACCTCTCCAGATCTGCGATTGACCTGGTTGCAGAACATGGCTGGCAAACACTCAGAACGAAGCAACCATGCTGAAGCTGCGCAATGTCTAGTCCACTCAGCAGCACTTGTTGCTGAATATTTGAGCATGCTGGAGGACCGGAAATATCTTCCTGTGGGATGTGTAACATTTCAGGTAGGAATCTGCCAGGTGTACGTTATATCAAGGTATGTCCTTTTCTGGTTTTAGCTTTTTCTCACTGGTGGTTAGATTCTTTCAGTTTATAAGGAAAGCTTAATGACTTAAGCCAAAGCTATACAAGGTTAATTAACATTTCACTGTCATTGTCATTAATACATTTTAAAAGAATATTTCTTGTTAATTCTCTTTCCATAGTTTCTTAACCTTTGAATTATCAGTGCTATGTATTATGTATTTATTCTTTTTGCCTTTACTGCTTTGTAATCAGTTATAGACTTTAGCATCTATGAAAATGTATTACACTCAAAATACTGAGAGTCAGAATTCAGTAGAAACTCTTAATTGGCTTTTACTTAACACACCAGATAAACCAAAGTTCTACTTTAAAGAAACCAAAACTGGAAATCTTAAAAGAAGTTTGCATTATGGGTATTTCCTCAAGAGAGATTATATGGAAATCTGATCTGGAAACCCATACAAAAAGAAAAGGCCTTAGACCTACTTCAAAAAAGTTGATAGATGAGTGTACATCTACTATAAATGTTTGGGTTAAAATAATAAAATAAGGTATGTATGTATGTATTATTCCTTTTTTAGAAATAATAGCTGATTCCAATCTCATTGGATAAGAGGGCTTCTATTATACCTGAGTTTTTTCATTAGCTGAATGTATATTAGATAAGCCAAGAGACCATTTTTGTACCTTACTTTCTCTTATAGAGAGTTTTGAGAAGATCAATTAAATAAAAAAGACTATTATATTTAAGTCTCCTTAGATATCTTATATCATATCATTATTTTCTTTAGCCCATGATTTTTCTTAATTTTCTTTCTCACAACTTTTTATTAAGGGAAAAGTTATCTAGCAATCGTGTTTCCATTTTATTATCATCTTTAAAATATAGAAAGTTTTTGGAGATTTTTTACCTTTATATCAACTCTTCTTTTTTTTAACCTAAGTTGAGAGTTGTATTTCGTCTTCGATTATTTATTCTTATACATTTTTCATGCTTGGAAATTAATTCATTTTACAAACCTTTTCAATGTTTTCTCCCCCTAGAATATTTCATCTAATGTTTTAGAAGAATCTGCAGTCTCAGATGATGTAGTATCGCCAGATGAAGAAGGTATCTGCTCTGGAAAGTACTTTACTGAGTCAGGACTTGTGGGATTACTGGAACAAGCAGCTGCTTCTTTCTCTATGGTAGATGACTCTTATTCATTCTTTTTCCACATACCTCTGAATTATCAATGACATGTATATTTATTCTGTCTGTCTTATGACCCTACTTTTAACATAGCTTCTTCTGAGTCCCTTAGAAACTATCTAGGAACAGATTTTCTTTCTAGATTCATCATCCTTTTAATCTTAATAATCTGTCACTTCCCTAAGTTTTTCATTTGCTTATTTATGAACCAGCATGTAATCTGCAGCAGATATTTTTTGATTCACAAAACTTTTACCACCACACATTTTCTATAAGTTTTAAATTTAAAAACAGAGCAAAATAAACAAAGTCTCTAGTGATTTAAGTTCTTGGTTGGGTAGACTAACATGGCTCTATAAATAGAGCTTGTCTGTTGAATAAAAGGGAGAATCTTCTTTCTAGTATGTTGGGCATTGTCCTGGTGTCCAGGAAAGTTATGGCTACTCATCCTATTGGTCACATAGTGATCCTTATTAGGTAGGTATTGGAGGCCTGGAACTTACTTTTCAGGAGCTTTATAAACTACATTCTGAATCCCTTCCCTCACTACCCTACCATGCTATATAACCCCAATCCTTGTTTCATCCCACCTATATGTGAAGAATTGAAACAGTCAGGTGGGACCCAGATGGGATGTTTATTGGAGAAAGAAAAAACAGCTGAATCCCTGCTTGAACAATGTTGATAGGCTCACCTGCTTTCTCTGATTTTTCTGCTGGGTGTTTAGTTTCCCAGCACCAAGGTTTAGGGGACACTGAGGTTCATCTTAGGGTAAGAGAGAAGCTTGAGGTAATATGCAATGCTGCCCTCCTTCCGCATTGCACTACTATTGGGAATTAATTGCTTATTTCTTCTCCAGAGCTTACCCCTATTTTGCAGTATATTGGTCAAGGGATAAATTTAGGGCCAGGTGCAGTGGCTCGCACCTGTAATCCTAGCACTTTGGGAGACCGAGGCGGGAGGATCGCTTGAGGCCAGGAGTTGGAGATCAGCCCGAGCAAGAGCGAGACCCCGTCTTTACAAAAAATAGAAAAATTAGCCAGGCATGGTGGCAAGCACCTGTAGTCCCAGCTGCTCGGGAGGCTGAGGCCGGAGGATCACTTGAGCCCAGGAGTTTGAGATTTCAGTGAGCTATGATGCCACTGCACTCCAGCCTGGGCGACAGAGCGAGACTCTGTTTTAAAAAAGAAAAAAAAACAAAGTTCAAATCCTGGCTCTGCTACTTAGTAGTTGTATTACTTCAGACACAAATTACCTAACCTATTGGTGCTTCACTTTTCTTATCTATTAAATACATCTAATAATAATACCTACCTCATAGGAGTGTTGTTAGGATTAAATGAGTTAATGTCGTAAAGTGCTTATCACAGTGCCTGGCTCTAAGAAAGTACTAGTGTGTTTGCCATTACCATCATATTCATCATTATTGGAACTTAGAACCAGCTCACTTAAACGTAATGATTCTGAGACTCTTAAGAATATTTTTTCATTTACCACTCCCACTGCTTCACTTGACCAGCCTTTTAAAAAAAAAAAAAGTATTTTTTCAGACTTAAAATATTAGGTGTTGGTCCTCTTTAAAATGTCTTGCCTCTGAGAACCTTGACCATCCCAATTCCTCCCCTAAACCAGTATGAACTAGCAGGAGGAAAAGGGTTTTGGCTATTGATAGTATATTTTAATTAACATAACTCTGTGTGTGTTTATGTGTGTGTAATTTTAATAATTCACCATAGTGCATTTAGGTTGGGGGACGGTGGCCTATATTATAGAAAATCTTTTGCAGTTGTATATAATTATGAATTTGATTCTTTTTCAGTTATCTCTTTGATTCTAATTAAAGTAATTACTGAGGCATTTTAGTTACACTAAACATATTTCACTAATATTAGCTACATTTTTGCTTAAATATACTCCTGTGAACTGACTAGGAAAATAAAGACTATATATGTTTTTCCTTGGGAAAAATATATTTGCTGATCTGTGAAGCAATGAAAACTCAATGGCTTTTGGAAAACATTTCTCTCTTCTCTCACTACAGCACCAATCCATTATTAAGGATAAGAGATGGAAGAGCAGTACAAACACATCTTGTCCCCTCACTCTGATTATACCCCTAACAACCATTGGCCAACCACTGGCCAACTAGCCCCCAGTGGAAGAAAATCTGGTGGCTCAGAATTTTCTCATGGTTTGTTAAAGATCAGTGATTTTTTTCTGTAGGAGATTGCCTGTGCTGACTTAATATTGTGAAAAAATGAATGATTTTAGTTTCCCAGGAGGCCACAGGTTATCTAATTATAGGAGAATTGGGTATGTGTGACTAGTATAATATGAAATCTTTTATTCCTCTGCTCAGAATTAGTTTCTGCAAAAGTTTATTTGCATACGTAAGTATATACACACACATTTACCTTAGTGAAGTAATTATTCAGTAGATAGAGGTAGAATGCCCAATTCAAATTATATAGAAATATAAATATGCATTTATTTTATTAATATACACAGACATCCTAATACATATCCATTTATCTAGAGATGATACATTGTATAAAATTCTTTTATTAAATTTTAATACAGTTAAAAATTAGTAGTGTTTGTTTTTATGTCCTATGGGAAAATCTTCAGTGGTATTGTCTTAATAGAGATATTGTAAATTCATACATTGTAATTATTCTACTTTCTTACTGATGTAAAAGAAAGCAATATCTTATAAACATTATTCTTATAGGCTGGCATGTATGAAGCAGTTAATGAGGTTTACAAAGTACTTATTCCTATTCATGAAGCTAATCGGGACGCAAAGAAACTGTCCACAATTCATGGTAAACTTCAAGAAGCATTCAGCAAAATTGTTCATCAGGTAATGATTCCAATTTCTAGCTTCAGTATAAGCAGAAAAAACTGTCTAAAAGCATTAATGTTGTTTTGTACTGATATCAAACTAGATCCCATGAAATAATCATTTTAATCACTTTACAAATGAGTAGTCAAAATGATAGTTCATGTCCAAAGCAAGGCTCATTAACAAAAAATGAATCCACCTGAAGTAAATGATGATCATTATAAACTTTCCTTATAGCTTTTCTTCTTCATTTTTTCTAATTGTTACTAGTTAGCAAATTTTTTAAATTGTGTTCTGTTTTCTGTTTCACATGTAGGTTATAGTTATGAATCTGATTTTTAAAATTGATATCTATTCCTTTGCTGCCAAAAAAAGCTTTTTTTACTAAATGATGTGAAACTTTAATAAATTAATATTTTTAATGACTGCAACTGAATTTTGTTTTTCCTAGATGTTTGCATTCCATCATCCTTTGATATATTTCCAATATGAAAATAATGTTTAGTGAAAATAATAGGTAAAATGGTTGTCTTAAATATATTTAATTAAAATAGTATGATTTCAGTACTTGATATTTATAGTTCATTATGGAATCCACATATTATCACCAAAATTAAAATCTAATTAAACTTTGTTTAAAGTGGAGTAGACTACTAGCAATTGATTTCCTTGAAACTAAATCCTTGGCTCCATTGACATATTCTGATATACCCTATTGAGCCTCCTCCTTCTCCACTTTCCTCTTCCCTTCCCACCCTGCTATTATCTGCTGCTGCCATTGTCTAAGAAGGAGGTGGAGTGTTGATTATCCACTTTTATATGCAGTACTAGTCCTACTTTATTGTCTATCAGCTTGACCTCTTTCTTGCCATGGGCTAAACTGTTCTAGATGAATTGATATAATCTGAAAAATTTTTAACAGTCTTAAAATAGGGCTTCTATTCTGTTGAGTCAGGATTTTAATGTCCTCTACTAAAATGCCAAAGCTGCAAAAGATTGATTAGGTTTCATGATAACAGGTGGGTCTTTTTATAATCTGTTGTATATATAATATCAAAGAAACCTTATCCCAGCTTCTAGAGTTGTAAATTGCAAATTATACATGTCAGCTCTAGAACATCTAGAGCTAGTGTTTCCAAGAAAATTTCATCCATTTGTGTCAATAGTATTTGAACAAAATTGCAATTTGTACTCCAATTTATCCTGGATACTTCAGTGAAGTGCAGCTTACTTTAGAGATCTAATTTAAACACATAAAGGGAACAAGCATCTGGCTCTCTTTCCCAAAAATTTGTACTTTCACTTATTAAAGTTTTTCAAAGGCAAAATTTTAGCTGCTGGGTTTTGAACAAGCAATTTATAAAATTACTGTAGGTCTTAAGTGAAAGAATATGCTGTTTAAAATATCCTTTTGTCTTCTGTTCATGGAGAAGAAATGACGGTATATGATGCCTTACACTACTGAACTTCCTTTGGCCTTTTTTTGTTCTTTTTAAACAGTTTTTTTTATGACTTGCCCTTTTTTACTTTTTATTATACAGAGTACTGGCTGGGAGGTAGGTAATGATTTAGTTAGTTAAAGACACTAATAGATTGATTTGATCAGATTTCTTATGCCAATGCTTTGCCCACATGTGCTAGCTGTGGGCATTCTGTTGCTATCTGCTATCAACTGAATTCATTAACCAAAGAAATTTTGTTAAAATACTGTAAGTTATTTTAATAAATTTATTATTAAGAGGTTGTAGGCAGTGCATGGAGATCCGTATGTTACACTAATGAGATTCTTTGGTAAATGAGCCACTTGTCATCACTTTAGTTTGTTTTTATTCTTTGAAGCATTTCTTTCATCAACATTTGCACACAGACTTCTTTTTTTAACCATATTGTTTCACCTCATTTTACAGAGGTCGATTTATGTGTTATTGCTCAGAGGTATAAATAGAAAATACTTTATTTCATCTGATGTTAAGATGCCATCAATTATAAAACATACTGTTATTTTGCATGTGTTTAAGAAAGTGAAAAAACCCTGTGTATTAAACCAGGACATCCTGTCAGTTGAAAGATGAATACCAATTACAGAAATATTAAAATGTGGGCAAAAATGTTCATCTTAGAATTGATGAGATATTGTGTTAATTTGATTTTGGGTCTCTTCACCGTGATTATAAGCACTATTGAGGAAAGAAATTCACTTTTGCCATTTAAATTGGAGTGGGGAGGGATAAAGAGATTGAGAGAACTTGAAATTTAATTTGGCCTCATATTCTTAACAGTGTTTGATGCATTAATGTTTAATAAGACTACATGTGCTTTTTATGTAGTAATTAGGCTTATGAAAAGTTATATGTAAATCAAATCTTACCTGAAAAAATGCCGGGAAGAGTTGATTACCATTGTTTTAAATCTTTCCGTAAAGGAAAGAATTCTATAAAATATGCCCTAATTTATTTTGATGAGGTAAAGCACGGTAGTAATAAATCAAATTTATTTAAAGCTAGGTGTGGTTGTAAATTTGTATGCTTTGCCTCTCACTTTATGGCTAGATTTATGTTGATTAAACAGCTTCGGTTTCTCTGTTTGGTTTTGCATTGCAATCCTTGTTTTGAGACCCAAATAGAAAACCTTAGTAATAAATGTTACTACTGAGTTTTCTTTCATTTCTGAAATAGTACCCACCTTTTGCTTTTCTTCAGATGAAGCCGGTACTTTTAGATCTACCTTAATTCTCAAGATTAAATGTGTATGACCTTATTAATATCTAAAACATAATCTCTCATTTCTGTGGCTCAATTAAGACATATGTAAAGAGACTTGCCATGGTTATCTATAAGTGATAAAATTCCTTATGGAGTTCCTAACATGAAATAGAATTAGCTGGAAATTAGGCATAAGAGAATATATTGAAACCTCTGAGCAGTTTACTACTAGTCTCCTTGATGCTAAATCGACCCCTGAAAGGTATAATTTTCACTGGTTATGACATTAATATCATTCTGTCATGATGTTTATTGCATGGTAAAAGTCGCACAGACTTTTTTGTTTATATTCTTGTCACTACCTTTTACTGGACCTTTAGCTTTGTAGCTGCTAAATTTGTTGCACGTTTGTTTTTTGCTTTTCCCTTGTAAAACTTAAATGGATGCTTGCATTTTAAAAATGTGTTTGCTACCATTTGCTGCTTATTTGTTTTGAAATTTCTGTTATTAAAATGCTTTCTGTTTTCTCTTCTCTCTTGCCCCTGGTTGCTGACCCTACTCCCTACTTTTACTATTGTCTATTGTGGTAAGTTCTATCTTGTGAATATTTTTCTTTTTGACTGTGAAAACTTCAGTAATTTTATTTTTTCTAAAAACTATGTTTCCTAGCTAATATCTTAATATTCTCGTGGAACTCTTACTGGATTGAAATCCGGTAAGGATAATTTATACATTGTAGAAAGGCTCTTTGAATTGATAACTTACTCCTCAACTTACAGGAATAGCCCATCTGAGCTTGTATATTAGTGATGTATTTCACTTTTTATTATGCTCCTTGCAAATAAATTATTTGAGTTGGCAAAGCTTTTTGGGGGAGGGGTGCGTGAGAGAGAGAGAGAGAATGTGTGTGTGTGTGTGTGTGTGTGTGTGTGTAAAAGATAACTCTGAAAGTTGATACTTAGCAATTTGGTAGTTTTTACAGTGCAAAATAACAAATCATGAGCCCTTCAGGAATCATGTGGCTGTTACCTCCTCTGCCAGTTTCAGTTCCTTAATGACTGTTTAGTATTTACTTTTATTTTTACTTTTCCCAAAACCTGTTTGTTTTTCTTAAAATAATAGGAAATAAAGTGTTTCAATTATTTCTTATGATGCATTTTTATTTTTAGAAGAAAGAGAAATTTCTATGTGAACATTTTTATAACCATTTCATATTTTATGTATATGTTTATTTTTAAATGATATATTTGTCCATTTATCAAATAGTGATCAATATGTGCTCAGAAGTACACTAATACAAATTTAGATTCTTCAGAAAAATCAATCCCCAAACACTGATAACATAGTCACATGACACTTTCTCCTTCCTTAAAAGATTACAACATAATTTCTCTAAAGAAAATACCACTACCCTAGTAGGTTTATCTTAAAGTTTCCAGACAGGCTCAAGAAGATGGGCTTAGCTTTGTTAAACTGAACTGTCTCTACTAGCTCACTGAGGAAACGTGGTTTACCCTAACTTTTGGGATTGACACATGCAAAATGAGCATATCTTACCTCTTATTATTGTACTGGATGGACATGAATATGAGCCAGTATTTTGGTTTTTATATGCTCAGAGTTCTGGCTCAAGGGCTTCTGTTGAATTTTTATATTCTTTAATCCACGCTAAAGCTGAGTGAGATGAAGTCACTCATCCAAGCAAATAAAGGTAAAGCTTAATTAGAAACAGCAAATTATAATGGGGATGGGGGAGAGAGAATAAACTCTGAAAGAAGGACATGAAATAAAAATTCAGGGGGTAGAGCGTCCTCAAAACAAGTTCTCTTATGTAATTGAGTGGAAAAATGTGATACTCTAAAGACGAAATTAGAACATTGTAGGTATACATCCATGAGTCTTTACCTCAGGAAGGTGAAGTTAGATGTGAAGAAAGTTAAGGGAAACAAAATAAATGGTAAGAAACTTATTATCTCTAGGAGGAGATATTTTCCGGAAGTTGGTGACTTCCTGATAATTGGTATAGACCCATGACTGAGCACCTAATGAGATATGCCATACCACTGATTTTTTTTCTGCCCTTTATGCTATTTTTGAAGAGAAAAAGAAAGATATGGACAGCAGATGTTTACTATGTAGATGAAATTAGATGTGATTTCTTTTTTCTGGATGGGGACTTATGTAATGGTCAGAATTGAACTTCTGATAAGAAATGGAGTAAGATGTATCTTAGAAGAATATGTTTGGTAGGTAAACCACCAACCTGATTTTTATACTGGAGTATACAGGAAGGATATGCAAACATGCAAAAACAATCACAATAGAGGATGGTGCTATCATATAGAGAAAGGCAAAACAGGGAGGGAGGTAATTCTCAAAAGAATTACATGAGGAGATTCACAAGAATTATCAATGAAAACATCAGAGAAGGGGAAGACAATTCAGGGATCATACTGATGTCCTAGTCATACTAATGTTTATACCAGTATATAGAGTATAGGGAACTTAGAGGTCAATTAAAAGCTTGGACTCTGGTATCAAGGATATAGGGGTTTAACTCCCAGTTCCACTGCTTACTAACAATGTGACCTTGGGCAAGTTACTTTTCCTTATCTTAAAATGAGGGTGAAAATAATTGTACCTTTCTCATAGAGTTATGATAAGAATTGATGTAATACATGTAGAGTGGTTGGCCAGTGTCTAACGTGTATTAAGTACTCAAAAAATGTTGGTCATTATTTTTGTTGTTGTTACTATGATTTTTATCATTAGTATTATCATTACTATTAATTGAAATCTTAACACAATTTGGTTAATAAAATCAACTTGTTCCCAAGTTGAGATCTATAACTGGAATGAACTGATAAATGCTCTTTAAGAGGAATAGATCTAATAGAAGGAAAGAGAGATTGCCACTGTGTGAAATACTGGTATATGGAAATCAGTTACCTTCAAGGAAGCATAGTGGGAAACAACTGGGTGAAGATAAAAGGAGTTAGAGAAGTGATGTCATTATGGAAATATACAACTAGCCCAACAGAATGTTTCTTGCTAAATACAACAAAACTAAAACAGATTTAAGATATATTTGTTATAAGAGACTTCAACCATTTAGAGGCATGGTAGATGGATTTCTTTGCCTGGGACATAGTTTCATCACCCAGAAGATTGTGGAAGCAGTAAGAGAACTGCTAAGGAAGAATAAGCTGTAGCGTGGGAGTGATGGAAAATTCAGAAAGAATTCATAACAGTAAAGAAGGCTAATGTTAGAAAAACTGTCCAGATTATGGGAAAGTAGGGTTTTTGTTTTTAATTTAAAGGAAAAACAGGCATCATCCCCTGTGGTCCAAAACTCTGAAGAGGAAATAAAGATGAAGTGATGTTTTTCCTGAAGGTGAAGCAATATGATCATGCATTTGTGAACTGGTTAGTGGCTAGTGGTTGAACACTAGAGGACTCTTTCTAAGTTGAAAATAAAGTCACTCAATCACTTAGCCTTTCTTTCTCTCTAGCCTTATCTATCACCTGCTACTCCCTCCCCAACTCCAGGACACACACATT
Organism: Daubentonia madagascariensis; assembly: GCA_023783475.1. Taxonomy (NCBI): domain Eukaryota; kingdom Metazoa; phylum Chordata; class Mammalia; order Primates; family Daubentoniidae; genus Daubentonia; species Daubentonia madagascariensis. The sequence continues at coordinate 51,368,362 of JAKFHU010000913.1, forward strand.
CATTTTAAATTCCAGTAACTCCCAGTAGTTACTTCCCTAAGCACATCTGCTCCTGTTCTCCCCCTTGCTCACTCTGCTTCAGCCACACCTTTTACCTTCCTGTTCCTTTTGCCTTAGGGCAGTTGAGGTGGCTCTTTCCTCTACCTAGTATGCACTTCCCCCAGGGATCCACATGAATAACTCCTCTAGTCTTTGATCCTTTGTCAGCTTCTTGACAAAACCTACCTTGACCACCTTCTTTGTTCCTTTTGTTCACAGATTTGTCACAAATGTCTAGAACTGTTTGCTGACACATAGTAGACACTCCGTAAATATTTGAATGGATAAATGGTTTCCCTCACATACATTCTATTTGATGACTTTATATCTGCCTTTTTTCCCCCTCCCTCTCTATTTGAATGTCCCTTCCTTCCCTCCCTCTCCCATCTACTTGGCTAATTCTTTTGAGTCTTAGAACTCTGTCAATGTGTTACCTCTGTTGTGACTTGGTTCCAACAGGATTAATCTTTTCTTTCTTATACTGCTTTTTATTATAGCATATATCCCTTTGTATTATAATTATTTGAATATTTTTTTTTATTCTCTTGAGAAGCAAGTCTTATTTATTTTTATTTTACTACTACTGAAGATCAACAGTGGCTACCATAATAAACACTCCATAATTTTTTTCCTTGAACCAAATGTTAGTGTGAGAAAATATATAAAAAGATGTAGTGTAGTTCTAAGCTGCATTAATAAAATTCAATGTCTAGATCCAAGGAGGCAGTTAGCCCACTGATAACTGGTCAGATCACATCAGCAGTATTGTGTCTATTTCAGGGATATCACACTTTAAAAGATGGCATTGAAAAACTAATAAAATGCAAAGAAGGTAGTAATTCCTGTCATATGAAGTTTGAGAATTGAATGTTTAGCTAAGGGAAACAAGTCCTAATTGCTGTCTTCAAATATTTAAAGAGCCACAATATTGAAGAATTGGATATTGTTTGAAAATGTTAATACTCTGAGAGGAGTACAGCCAGAATGACAGTATTTTAATATTTGTGGTTTTAAAAAGTAGGAATATATATGTATGACATTCTGAAAAATAACAATCACAAGTTTTTAAGTAACTTATTTAGATGTCTTTTTTATTTTCCATGCAGTGCCTTCATTCCTTGATTATGTCAAAATTTACTATTATTATATATTATTATATTGTTCCATTGGCTTACTGATGGTTTTAATCAAAATTTTGATTGAATTCATTTACTCTTTCTAGAGAGATTCATTTGCTATAGAAATCAGTTAATTTTTGTGTCTGTTAAATTTTGAAATAAAGTAACTGTGAAGAAATGTTTTAAAATTAGAAACCTCAAGTTTCTTTAGCTCCAGAGACATTTTTCTTTAAAACCTTACTTCTTTTGAACAAAAATGTGGGGATATTTTTAGTCACTACTTTTTTTTGGTATTATAAAACTGGTAAATGAAGGATCAGAGTTTCCAATTTTGCTTAATTATCTGTAACATTTCTAGCTTATTTTATATACTCTTTTGCTTTTTCAATATAGGAAAAAGAACTATAAAGCAGGTTAGGCTTAAAGAGAATTCAGAGGTATTTAAATACTTATGTGTAGTTGTGTATATAGGAGCCACCACAAAATCCTTCTGAAAGAGTTTTGTATCTAAATTGTAAAAATTGCATAGAAAACTTCCAAATATTTATCTTCATTGAAAGAATTTGCCTTCACGTACTGTGTGAGAGTTAAGGTGGCACTAGTGTACTATGTACCTGATGTGAATATATGGTTAATGCATGCAGTGGGTGTTTGGGAGTTTTAGAATAACCAACTCATGTGAAAATTTTTTTTCTTGTTATCTTTCATCCATACATTTTTTCCCTTACTATTCCATTTTTAGTTACTCTTCTGCATATAAATATTTTTATTGGCCCAGGGATACTAAATGTAGATTTTTTTGCTTAAGTGCTTCTGGAAGGTCTTGACATTTATGATTGTCTGCTCTATGCCAGGTGCTATACTTGACTCCTAACTTTTATGATCTTATTTAATATTTGTAAAGAGGTTATATAAAGGCTAATGCTAATTTTAAAATGTTAACGTTGATTATAAACTTAACTTTATCTAGTATGCTCTAATATTAGCACAATTATGACACAGTTCATGTTATACCAAACATCTTTTCTTGCAATAAGAAAAATAAGTGAATTTATCTCAGTTGTGTAGACTTAAAAACCATAGACCAATATGATATAGTCACTTGGTACAAACTCTGAAACATATATATCATATGTGACTTAGTCACTTGGTAAAAGCCCTAATTGCATAGTGTTGTTTGTTAGAAATAATGAAAAAAGACTATTTACTTTGTTTTCACCTTTATTTGAAAAACAATGAAATATTATAATTCTGAATTAAAGCTTTTTGCAATACTTTGGAAATTTCATACTATAGCAATCTTAGTATAATGTGAAAAAAAAAGACTTTATATTAAAGTTTCTTCGTTTTCCTAAACCTAGGATGGTAAGCGGATGTTTGGCACCTATTTTCGTGTTGGTTTTTATGGAACCAAGTTCGGGGATTTGGATGAACAAGAATTTGTTTACAAGGAGCCTGCAATAACCAAACTTGCAGAGATATCTCACAGATTGGAGGTGAATGCTATGGTAGTTCATAAAATGTCATCTTTAATTTGTATTCTCTGTGATGATTAGACTTAGATCCAGAACTAATCATTTAATAAGCCAGATCTTGCCCAATAAACTACTCCCTTTCAGTATAAGGATTTTTGATAATTACAATAATACTCTTTCAAATCCTTCAAATCTTCTATAGCAACAGTAAAATAATATTTTTAACTTTACTTTTTGAAGTTCTATTTTCATGCATATTTTAGAAACCTCTATATCCTTCAGAATTACTGTGATTTATGGAGAAATGTATATAGTATTATCCACATTTTGTAAAAAAAGACATAAGGAATTAAGTAGCAGCTAATAGTGAAACTAGAACTAGAACCCCAAGATATTTCTGACCCAAACAACATTATCTCTTTTGGCTTACCTGGTTCCCAGTGAGATATCTTTAGAACTTTAGCCTGAAATCACACCTAAAAACACCTTGACCCGTATAATTTCCTAATTTTCACCATAAATGATTGATTTCCATATTTATCAAGCTAACCAATCTTTTCTGTTATTCTTTCCAACCGTTCTCTCTTCTTTTTACTGAAAGTGTGGTCCATAGGACCAGAAGCATTGGCATTACCTGTGAGATTTGTGTGAAATGCAGACTTTCAGACCCCACCCCAGACTTTTGAATCAAAATCTGCATTTTAACAAGATCCCCAGGTGATTTGTATTCACATCAGTTTGCGGTGCAGTGCTCTAGGCTTCTCACCTGATGTTATTAATTTCTTGAATGTTATATTCTTATTGGCAACTTTGGTGGGCTCAACTTTCATAAATTGGCTCAAACTGTGACTTTTTATTTTCCAAGAGGCTAAGTCTTGGGAAATATTAATTGAGACTATATGTCTTAATCATAAAAAATTATCTTTAGGGCAGGAATGGCAGTTTCTCCTTTGAATTTTGTTTTTTTGGAGACAGAGTCTTGCTCTATCTCCCTGGATAGAGTGCAGTGGCATCATCGTAGCTCAATGCAACCTCTCAAGCGATTCTCTTGCGTCAGCCTCCCAAGTATCTGGGACTACAGGCACTTGCCGTGACACCTGGCTAATTTTTCTATTTTTGGTAGAGACAGGGGCCTCACTCTTGCTCAAGCTGATCTTGAACGTCTGAGCTCACGCAATCCTCCCGCCTCCGGCCTCCCAGAGTGCTAGGATAACAGGTGTGAGCCACCACACCTGGCCTCCTTTGAAAATTTAGATTTGATTTTTCCTTTTGAATAGCTCTGTCCATTGCCCATCTGCTACCCAGTGTCATATGAAATAGTCACTACATTCTTCTGTTTTGTTTTTTCTTTTTTTCCTAAAAGTCTGTATTTTCAGAAATCTAAACAATTTAAAACAAATTTCTGCTGCAGAGATGCAAAGCATCTCAGTCGCTACATTCTTGACCCAATGTTGCCTTTTCAAAATCTAAACCTATACAAAACTTCAACAGGTCAATGCTTTTATTTGAAAATTCTGGAATTTTTAAAAAAGCATTCAAAAAAATGAATGTTTATTCGTTGGCCCATGGTCTGTTAAGAAATTAGGCCACATCAAACTCAGTAAAAGTAAGATCGTATACATCAAAGATAATAAGTTTCTTTTGTCTTTGCTTTCTGTTACCTTTTGTTTCTCTTGAGAACCTTTTATGGAATCCTGTGTTTTTATTGGAGAAAATTGTTGTTTTCTTATATTTTGTGTTAAAGTGCATAGATGGGAATAATGTCAAATACATATGGACTGAGACCATGATAATTTATAAGCTAGTATAATTTTTGTAAGCCTAAATAATTTCTATTTTGTAATTATCAACATGGTTGTGCAGAATTTACTAAATCCCTTAATTTTGCTCAGGAATCTCCCTCAAAGGCCTTCTCTATTTTCTAATCCTGTTAACTTCATGTAAAAGATTTCTTTTTCTTTATTGTAGGGATTTTATGGAGAAAGATTTGGAGAGGATGTGGTTGAAGTAATCAAGGACTCTAATCCTGTAGACAAGTGTAAATTAGATCCTAACAAGGTATGGTTGATTAGACTGTAATGACATATAGGTGTATCTTTGAGATACACCTCTTTGCAATTTTGTTTGAGAAAGATTAAATGATGACTTAACAGTGAGGAAATGAAGAACTTTTTCCTTTCCCAGGCGTATATTCAGATTACCTATGTGGAGCCATACTTTGACACATATGAGATGAAGGACAGAATCACATATTTTGACAAAAATTATAATCTTCGACGTTTTATGTACTGTACGCCCTTCACTTTAGATGGTCGTGCCCATGGGGAACTTCATGAACAATTCAAAAGGAAGACCATTCTGACTACTTCTCATGCGTTTCCTTATATTAAAACAAGGGTCAATGTCACTCATAAAGAGGAGGTAAGTCCATAAATGGGGGAATAGAATTAGTGAAACAAGTACATGCAAACCATGTAACAACAATGTAGATGTAGCAGAAGATATGTACCATCCCTCATACCGTAACATACTAGAACTTTACCCATTTTTGAATCATTACTTTTTTACTTCTAAGTTCCTAATTCACTCTCAGGTTGTGCTTTAAAAGGTTGATTTTTTTTTTTCTTTTAGGGATCCAAGTTTGGGATTTTATTGTTACGTAAAAGTTTACAATTGATGTCCACTTTTTTCCTAATTTTAATTGATTATATGTAAAACTCATTAAATAGTTTTCAATCAGTACACTTACCTAATAGATGCTGTTTTACTCAGATCATCTTAACACCAATTGAAGTTGCTATTGAAGACATGCAGAAAAAGACACAGGAGTTGGCATTTGCAACACATCAGGATCCAGCAGATCCCAAAATGCTTCAAATGGTACTCCAGGGATCTGTAGGCACAACGGTTAATCAGGTTAGTAGTTTTTGCTAGCACTATGTGATTTAAGTTGTAAATAGGATTTGGCGTAATCTCATTATTATATTTTACAAAGATCACAAATACGTGCTAAATCAAGTGAAAAGTATATGTGTTAGAAGTGGTTGCAAAAGACACTGAAAGTATAAATGGAAGAAAATTAAAAAACAAAAGTTTAGTATAATCTTAGTTCTTAAGGTTTCTATACCTGCCTTCTCTATTGCCTATGGTTTTCTACCTATGTGTTCATATGCATTTTATTAAGAAAGAATCGATTCACTTAAAATAGCTTTTCCTTTAAAGCTTATACTAAAAGAATATGATCTAAATAAGAAGGGCTCATTTTCAGAGCTATGTACATATTTGTGAACCTCTACTATCTTAGATTCTCCCTAATGTTGTCTTCTGCAGATCTCCTTCACAATAAGTTGTGAAGATTAAATAAGTGATATGCAACCATTTTGAAAATTTTAATAATATATTTATATAAGATATTTATTGTTCTTTTGGCATATGCAAATCAGAAGCCATCTCCATTACCCCTTTGTAGTTGGTTCATTCAAATTCTCTTGCTGATGATTTTGGGCATGGCCCCAATCTTAAGGAATATTCCATGGCAAGGGAAAAGTCCAGAAAGGCTTCAAGTAAGATTTCCTGTAATATGGCTTAACTAGTTTTTAGATTAAAGGAACAAAGCTAAGAAATGCCCTACCCAAACTGAAGTAAACACCTTAAGTACCTTTACCCCCAAAGACATACGTAATTTTAAGGTTTTACCTCCAAATGATGTAGCTTATTCACAAAACATTATCATCTTTAACTTACAGGTTTAGGAGCACCTTTGAAATACTGAGGGAAGCTGTTTTAGCAAAATCAAGTCTGATAATCAGTGGATTAGCAGATGTAGTAGCTGACATTTACATCCTGGATAAATTAAAGAATATAAAAAAATACAAGACAAACTGCATTATTGAACACAGTAGTCAGTCCTTGAGCTCCTATTTTGTTTGTTTGAAGAATGAACTAATAAGTTAATTTAATTGCAGTTGGCAAGAATGTAGACATGAAAATAGGAAAAACTAAAACAGTCTGTCTCTGAAGAGTTTCAATATAGGCATAGACATATATGTATCTCAGTGCTAAGAAAAATCATTTGGGTAAATTCTGTCTCTGTGATTTTAGAGAAGACAAAAACACAGTTCTTATTTTATTTTCTTATCTTACAGGGGCCTTTGGAAGTTGCCCAGGTTTTCCTATCTGAAATACCCAGTGACCCAAAGCTCTTCAGACATCATAATAAACTGCGACTCTGCTTTAAAGATTTTACTAAAAGGTATTTAAGGCTTCCTGCATAAAGATCTTCAAATTAAGAATGTCCAACACCACAGTATGACATAAGGGCCTTATGGAACTACTGAAAAGAGAAAACATACAAAAATCGTTCACAATGAGAAATAATCTATGTAGAATTTACTATCCTTTAATAGTGTATACTTATCTCCCCCTTCCCCCTGCCCTGCCATACTCTATAATGCCATATTTTTAATTTTAAAGATTGGAAAACCCAAGGCTCAGGAAATTTTATGAATTTGAAACTATTATTAGACTATTTAACTTGAAAGCTACTATCTATTGTGAGCCTTCAATATTCAAGTTTTGTTTTCTCTTCCCCCAGGGAACTTACAAGCAGTAAACCTAGAAGCAGAAAATTGTATTCACATCCTGACATTATCATTCTGTGTCCTTTTCCAGGTCACTTAATTTCTGAGATCCTCAGTTTTCTCATAAAGTGAGGATAATAATATCTACCTCCCATAGAGAGGTTGTGCAAATTAGGTGAAATACTATGGGTGTGTCAGGAGTCCCTAAGACTACTTCCAGTTTCAATGATTTGCTAGGAGGACTCACAGGACTCAGCATATAGTCATACTGGTAGCTATGATTTATTGCACTGAAAGAATACAAAGTAAAGTCAGCAAAGGGAAAGGTGCATGGAGTAGAGTCTGGAGGAAACTAGGGGCAGGCTTCAAAGGGTCCTCTGGCAATGGAGTCACACAGGACTTGCTTAATTCCTCTAGCAATGAGTTGTGAAATGTCTACCAGGGAACCTCATTAGAGACTCAGGACCTAAGGTTTTTATTGGGAGCTGGTCACATAGGCACCCTGTCCCTGAGGTGTACCAAAATTCCAGACTCTCAGAAAGGAAAGCAGGTGTTCAGCATAAACCATAGTGTTTATATAAATGGTTTAGGCACAGTGAGCCACCCTTATCTTCTGTGAATGATGGGGAACTTCCCAAAATCCAAATTCCCAGATTCTGGAATCTGGGAAAAGATAAACTGTGGTAGTATAAGAAAGAAACCTGATTCTTGCTCAGAGAATTGACTGATTTCTAGCACTAATTTTATTATTTGGGAGGTTTAAAAAAATAACAACAAAATAAACCCTGCTGTCTTTGTTGTGAACCAGATGATCGTAGAACAATACATACTTCTTTAGGTCATAGACATTTAATAATAGACAATCAGATACTTCTTTTCTTGCTATTGTGGAATATTTTACCATGACTACAATTCTTAACAAATGTTTTCCTCTTTGTATATATTTACTGTAGGGTAATGAATTCCAGTAGTCAACAGGTCTCCTTAAGTGTTACTGTCTGTAGAGAAGCTTTTCTCCTTTTATATTATGAAAAAGCTAAAAACAAACCAAAAAAAAACTACATACTGTAAACCTTACAAAGAAGGTAATAGCCAATTCTGTATTTTTTATTTTTGTGTGTTACCATTCATTTTTTAAAGCTGAAACTATTACTATAATGGCTGTATTATATCCTCACATTAATGTACCGTAATTTTCTATATTCCTATTGTTTGAATTTAAGTTGAATTTGAGTGTGGTGTAGTTTGTACCACAATAGATCTTTTTTCTTTTGTTGAATTAAAATTTCCAGCATGAGATTACCAGGCCAAAGTACATGAGCATTTTTATCGGTTCATAGTATGTCATACATTCCAAAAAGTTTCTAAGTACAGTTGCAGTTGAAAATCTATGTATAACTCTTGACTCCCCAAAGATTTAACTACTAGTAGCCTACTGTTGACTGGAAACCTTGTCAATAACACGTATTTTGTATGTTATATGTATTATATACTGTACTGTTACACAAAGGTAAGCTAGAGTAAAGAAAATGTTATTAAGCAAATCATAAGGAAGAGAAAATACATTTACTGTTCATTAAGTGGAAGTGGACCATCATAAAGGTCTTCATCCTCATCATCTTCATGTTGAATAGGCTAAAGAGGAGGAAGAGAAGGCGTTGTTGGTCATCTTGTCTTAGGGGTGGAGAAGGTGGAAGGGGACAGGCAGGCACATTAGACGTAACTTTACAGAAGTACATCGTAATTTCTGTCTGACTTTTTTGCTTTTTCATTTCTCTAAAAATGTTTATATGTGGTACAGAGCCTTCTTCCACTGTTTGCTTTAGTTTCAGTGCCCTCATCATAGAAGAGTCCATGCTGTAAAGCAGTCAAAAAGCAGTCTTGAATAATCAGAACTCAGATTGTCTAACATCAATTTGGTTTCTTGCACTGCTGCTTCTATGTCTTCCTCATCATCTGGCTGTGGTTCTGAGGCACTTATCTCTCCATCAAGTCACCTTCTTTTAATTCCTCTAGTGTAGTGTCTATTAGCTGTTGAATTTCTCCAAGATCTTTATCTTGAAACCCCTCACCCCTCACCTCTTTTGCCATATCCACAATCTCTTTCATAATTTTCTTGACTGGCTCTGTTGTAAATCCTATGAGGTCATGCACAACATCTGAACACGGTTTTTTCCAGCAGGAATGTATTGTTTTGGGCTTGGTGGCTTTTATGGCTTTTTCTATAACAATGATGGCATCTTCAATGGTATAATCCTTCCAGACTTTCATGATGTTCTCTGTAGGGGTTCTCTTCCATAGCATTGGTAATCCTTTCCATAGCATACCGTGTGTGATGAGTCTTAAAGGTCCTTATGACCCCCTGATCTAGAGGCTGAATTAGAGATGTCATGTTTGGGGCAAAGTAGACCACTTCAACTCCTTCAGTGTTGAACTCATGGGGTGCTGGGTGGCCAGGGGCATTGTCCAATATCAAAAGAACTTTAAAAGGCAGTCCCTTACTGGTAAGGTACTTTCCGACTTCAGGGACAAAGCATCAATGAAGCCAATCCAGAAAAAGTGTTGTTGTCCAGGCCTTCTTGTACAACCAAAAGACTGGTAGCTGGAGTTTTTCTTTTCCCTTCAGGGCTTGGGGTTTAGCAGCTTTATAGATAAGAGCCGTCCTGACCGTAAACCAGACTGCATTTGCAGAAAATAATAGAGTTAGCCTATCCCTTCCTGCCTTAAATCCTGGTGCTCACTGGTCTTTCTTACTAATAAGTGTCTTTTGTGGCATTTTTTCCCCCAGAATAGGGCACTTTCATCTGCATTAAAAACCTGTTCAGGTATATATTCTTTCTCCTCAATGATTTTCTTAATGGCATCTGGGAATTTTTGTCTACTGCCTCTTGGTTGTCAGAAGCTGCTTCTGCTGTTATCTTGAAATTTTTTAAGCTGAACTTCTTTCTAAAATTTTCAAACCATCCTTTGCTGGCATTAAATTCTCCAGCTTTAGATCCTTCATTTTCCCTTTGCTTTAAGTTGTCATATAATAACTTCGCTTTTTCTCAAATCATGTTAGATGCTATAGGTATGCCTTTTTCATAGCAATCCTGCACCCACATAAAAGCTGCATTTTCAATATGAGATAAAAAGGCATTTTGTAAAAAGTGCAAGGTTTTCACACCTGTTGGCTTCACTAATTTCCTCTTCTTTTTTTACAATGCCCTCAAACTGGATTCATTTATATCTTTCATTCATATCTTGAATTGGCAGTTAACTAGCTGCAGACCTCAATCTGCGGTACATATCAAGCAATTCAACTTTTTCTTATAATGTCATGGCCTTTCTCTGCTTCTTGGGAGCACTTCCAGCATCACTAGTGCTACTTCGTTTGGGTCCCGTGGTGTTTTTCAGGGTTTACGGTATTGCACTAAACATGATGAAAAATATGCAAAAACGATGAGAGATGACTTTTTACTGCAATACACAGTTTACTAGAGAGATGGTCTGCTCACATGGAAATGATTAGTGTCACACAACGTTTTAAGCAAATAGTTACAACGCTTGAACTTCCTGTAGTATCAACAGGAGGTGGCTTTGAAATTATTGCAGTAGTACAGTAGGTACTACAGTTAATTTTATGCAGTTATGATTTATTACTGAGTCTTTACATTTGTTTACATTTCTCTCAACTGCAAATGGTGCCATGTAGGGTTTGTAAGTGTTTATGTGCATAAGTTTTGATAAATTTTAACTTTTTATAATAGATTTTTATGTATTTTATGGTAGTAAATGATAAAATAGGCTAATATCTACATATATTTTATGTGTTCATGACATACCTAATTTTTCTTAATTTTTAAAATATTTCTAGACTATGCAGTTTGTCTTCAAGTTTTTTCAAATTATCACAGATCTCCAAAAAATTTTGCAATATATTTATTGAAAAAAAATCACACGTAAGTGGACCTGTGCAGTTCAAACCCATGTTGTTCAAGGGTCAACTGTATTAACAGTGCCAACAGTGCAGATGTACTAGTCTCAATACACTGTGCTTTAAGTAATGCCATTTAAATAGGATGTTTTTGTTAGTTTTAACACATTAACTGCCACATGAGTTTATTTAACTCATGCTAATTTTGAGCCCGGGGCCTCGTGAACCATATGTAACTCATACATTTCTTTACCTTTACCCTTATGAACCATTTTTCAAGTTGAATATAACTCACACACAGAAAACAATAAAAAATAAATTTTTGTTTAAATTAGAAAGGATTGTTTTGTTTTCGAAGTTTTTATTCAATTTTTGTAATAAAACACCATGGCTCCAGGGAAAATTTTTTTTTCTAGTGTGGCAGTCAATGTGTTAAATGTTATTTCAGTTTGTTTTTATTACTAAAAACAATAAACGCTTTTCCGTGTGTTTACTTTTTATCTTCAGTTTTGTATTTTAAAACGTTTTCACTAAATCTTGCATAGATTATAAATAACATTTATAACATTTGCTATTAAAGAATAGGAAGAAAAAAGTCATGTGCTCACCACTCAGCTTAAGAAATGGAGTGTTATCTTACTTTGAGATCCCCTCCCCATGTACCCTTCCCTGATATCATTGCCCTCTCCCTTCCTTAACCAGTATCCTTAATGTATTTATCATTTCCTTTCTTGTCTTTATAGTTTTATCATAAATTAATGTATCCCTAAATAACATTTAGTTTTGCATTTTTTAACTTTATACAAATGAAGTCTATAGATTCTTCAGTGACTTGCCATTTTCAGTGTTTTTGAGCTGTATCTATAATAAATGTTTCTTTTGTTAATTTATTTTTATGCATTCCATTGTATGAATATGCCATGATTTATTCCTTCTTCTGTTGATGGATACTTTGGTTGTTTCCTGTTTTGTTTTGTTTTTTTAGTTACTAAAAGTCCTAATCAAATATTTCTCTATCTATTTCTGGATGTACATGTACAAGAGATTTTCTAGGGCTTATAACTAAGAATAGTGTTATTGGTTCATCGGTTCATCTTTGACCAGATGATGCCACATTTTTTTCCAAAGTGTGTGTAAGACAAATTTGCATTCCCACCAGTAGCATTTGAGACCGTTCCTATTATCTATATATCCTCACCAATACTTGATATTGTCTAACATTTTAACTTTTACCAATCTGGTGGATGTGAAATGATATGTGATCATGGATTACATTTGCATTTCCCTGATTACCAAAGAGGTTAAATATCTGGTCGTGTGTTTGTTAGCCATTTTTCTTTCCTCTTCTGTAAAGTTACATGTCCAAGTCTTTTGCCATTTTCCTATGGGATTCTTTTCCTTACTGATTTCTAAGGATATTTATATGTTCTGGATATATCATGCTTTATCATTTGTAAGTATCACAAATATCCTCTGTGAATTTGGGGCTTATCACTTTTTTTTTCTATAAACAGAAGTTCTTAAATTTAATGTAGTTAAATGATTCCGTCTTTTCCCTTATGACTAGTCATTCAATGTATAGGTTAAGCAAAAAGGGGGAGAGCCTAAAAAACAGCCTTTTTTCCTTTTTAGAAAATCCACTTGCAGTTGATTTTTGTGTATGGTTCAACATAGGGATCAGTTTGATATTTGTCCATATTGATAACTGAAAATTATCTCAGCACCATTTACTGAATATGGCCAGGGTTTTTTTCCCTCATATGGTTATCCAGTTGACCTAGCACCACTTATTTAGAAGACTGCCCCTTCTCCACTGCTTTGCAGTGTTATCACTATCATAAATTAAGTGCCCATGTTTGTGTGCATCTGTTTTTGGGATCTTTATTCTCCTACATTGCTCTGTTTATCTCTCCTTGAGCCAATATCATGGTGTCTTAATTACTGCAGCTTTATAATAAGCCTTGCTATCTGATAGAGCAATTCCTCTCACCTTGTTTTGTTCAAGGACTATTTTTGGCCCTTTTCTTTTTTATATAAATTTAAAATTTTTGACATCTTTATTGACATCAATCCATGAATATGGTGTATTTCTCCATTTACTTAGAACTTTTAAATGTCTTAATATTATTTAAATTTTCTTTGTAGAAGACATGTATTTTTTAAATTTATTCCTTAGTATCTAGTACTTTTAAGTGTTAATGGTATCTTTTAAAATTGTATTTTCTATTTGGTGGTATACAGAAATGCAGTTGACTTTTATATATTAATTTTACATGAGAACTTTACCAAACTTACTTGTTAATTCTAATAATTTACCTGTAGAATCTTTTTCTTGTCTTATAGTAATAATTAGGGCCTCCAGTACTATGTTGAACAGGAATAATTATGGAGGGCTTAATTTTCTTGTTCCTGATCTAAAAGAAAAGGTTTCACCATTGAGTATAATGTTGGCTGCAGGTTTTTATAAATATTTTAATCAGGTTGATGGAGTTTCCACTTATTTGTAGTTATGCAAGTTTTAAACTTTTGTTACCAAATACCTTTTTCTTCATCTCCTTTAATCTTTTAATGGGGTAATTTACATTTCTTGATTTCATAACCCAACCTTTTGTTTATTTCAGGGATAAACAACTTGGTCATGGGTTGTGTACGTGTATATGTATGTGTGTGTGTCTGTGTTTAATACATTGGTAAAACAGTTTCCTATTACAATAGTCTCTCGGGATCCATGGGGGATTGGTTCCAACACCATCTATGGATACCAAAATCCATGGATGTTTAAGTTCCTTATATAAAATGGCATAGTATTTGCATATAACCTATGCACATACTCCCGTATGTTTCAGATTACTTATAATACCTGAAACACTGTAAATACTATGTAAATAGTTGTTATACTGTATTGTTTAGGGAATAATGACAAGAAAAAATGTCTGTACATGTTCAGTACAGATACAGTTTTTTCCCCAAATATTTTCAATCCATGGTTGGTTGAATCCATAGATGCAGAACCCACTTCATAGGGGGCCAGCTGTATTTTGTTTGGGAGTTTTGCAATAATTTTTTATGGGTAAGATTGGATTATAATTTTTTCTTATAGTTCCCATTAGGTTTTGGTATCCCAGCCTTGAAAAATGAGTTGGAACTCCTCTCAGGAATAGTTATTTTCCCTATGCTCGTTTTTTATATACTCTGGAGTAGTTGTGTTATGTTGGGGTTATTCGTGCCTAGAATGTTTAGTAGAATTGCATGTTAGCATTTTCTTTGTGGATAGATTCGTGACTTAATTGATTCAATTTATTTGATGATTTTAGGATTATTCACATTTTTTGAGTCTGTTTTGCTAAGTTGTATTTATCTAGAAAAGTATATCTTCAGATTTTTTGGCATTAAATTATACATAATATCTTCTATGCCTTTTTAAACTTCTGCTGTATTTGACTTTTTGTTCCATTTTAAATTTCTAATAGGGAATATTTGACCTCTCATTTAATCTTGCTATAGCTTAGTCAATTTTTTTAGTTTTTTTTCAAAGAACCAACTTTTGCAAGTTTTGATACTCTTGTCATATTTTAAAATTTTGTTTCCTTCTTTATACCTTAAGTTTATTCTTTTTAAGTTGCTTGGCTTTTCAATTTTAGCCTTCTTTTCTAATATAAGCATTTAAGGCTATGTATTTTCTACTAAGCATCACTTTAGCTGCATTCCACAAATACTGATATATATATATTGTTTTTCTTAACATCCTTTCCTCCTTCATGGGGTCCAGATATTTTTCTTAAATATTTGAAATAAGTTGGATAAAGGATTGTCATCAAGATCTATTCATTTAAGAAATATTTATTTGAACACCAGGCAAAGCACTGTGCCAGGTACCATTGGTGCCACACAAATCAGTATGAATACATTCCTGAAGGAACTTCTAGTCTAGTGGTAATGTAAAAAAATGGCTTCAGATATAACATTTAAAAAAGTATAATTTTCAATTTAATGAAAACTGAAATAAATGTTTATTAGATTTTAAAGGAACTCAGTTGATCATCTGTTCCCTTCATTAAACCTAAAATAAAAGGATTATTTAACATTCAACCTAAAAACTGAATGTCCTCATTATGGTAAATATATATATATATATATATACATACACATACACACACACACATATATATGGCACTAAGCCCACAAACTATGCCAGAGTGATTTTTTTAAAACATGCTGTTTTTCCTAGGTGTGAAGATGCCTTAAGAAAAAATAAGAGCTTAATTGGGCCAGATCAAAAGGAGTATCAAAGAGAACTGGAGAGAAACTATCATCGTCTTAAAGAGGCCCTACAGCCACTGATAAATAGGAAGATCCCTCAGTTATATAAGGCAGTATTGCCTGTTACCTGCCACAGGTATGCTTATCTATACATGGTTTTACATAATGTTTCCTCTGAAAGCTAACAAATTCAACTGGTGTAAACCTTTTACAGGTTGAATATCCCTTATCCAAATTGCTTGGGACTGGAAGTGTTTTGGGTTGGAGATTTTATTGGATTTGGAATATTCGCATTTAACTTACTGGTTGAGCATCCTCAATCTGAAACTCTAAAATCCTCTTATAAGTATTTCCTTTGAGTGTCATTTCAGCATTCAAAAAGTTTCTGATTTTGGAGCATTTCGGATTTCATTTCCAAATTAGGGATACTTAACCCTTATTACGCTTACATTAATCAGTCTGTAAGGTAAAAGTCAGTTCTTCCTATAACTTGAGAATCATAAAGGTATGCTAAGTACTCATACTAATAAGGACACTTAAGTCTGGCCTCCTAAAGCTATTCCTTTTAAAGTCCTGTCATACTTCTGGTACTTTAGTGGGAGAATTCACTAGAATCTATCAGAAGCCAGGCATTCATTTCCCTCAGTCAAGACAGTAAATAGTATACACTGTGTTCTTCTAGATGTATTAAAGCAGGTAACTCCATCGAGTATCAAATAGGCTTCAATATTTTTCTCTACTTTTTAAGTGTGACAAATTAGAAATGGAAATTACTTGGAATTTTCTACAACTGAATCCTAGTTCTACTTGAGCGGGTCATTTAATTTTTAGATCTCTTCTGTATATGAGATGATAGTACTAAGAGGTTGTTGTTGTTACCTTGAAGAGATTAAATCACATTACAGATGGAACGTTCCTAGGACAGTGCCTGACATTTTACTTTTATCACCTGAATTTTGGAAAGGGCACAATAACTGCTAAAAGTAAACTGACTTTTTTACATTTTGAAATCACATTTACATACAACTGTTGAATTATGTGGCACTGATGTTTTACCACCCTTTTCTTTGATATAATAACCATAAGACAATAAAGCTATTACATTGTAATTATCTGATAAATTAATAATCGGAAGGCCATTGAAGGTGCTTACATGAAAAGAGAATGTAGGTGCATGGTATACTATACTGCAAAAGAAAGTTAAACTGGCTATTTACTCACCTGGGAATTAGTCCCTGTGCTTAAGTAATCTAATATTTTTGTACTTCTAGGCCTGTGGAAAAAAAATCATTCATTCAGAAAATGTCTACTAAGTGCCTGCTTTATGTCAGCATATAGATAATCTGAATCTCTTCCACAGTCTATAGGAACAGAGGCTAGACCAGAGGACCTGTTTTAGATCCCTTCTCTGTCAAAACATATTTTACTTCCACCATCTTTTACTGACGCAAGATACCCTATTAGGTTGTTTCTTCTTAAAATTCCCAATGGGAAACAACATAGTACTTCCCAACACTTTTGGTTTCCCCTTCAATCTTTTTGTATTTTTTTCCTTCTTGCTGCCTCCATTCTTCCCCAACAGTCTTATACCCACCAGGTCAGAGATCCCAGAGGGCCAGGGTACTGGGTCCCTAAGATAGTCAGGCAGTTGCCTAATCATAGTCTCAGTTCCTTCAGATCTCTCCAGCTCCTTTCTGTGGAAAGGCTGTGTTCTTCCTATCCGAAGGAAACTTTCCTTTACACTATATCCTGAATTTTGCCTTCCTCTATGATCTACTTTTTGGCCAATCCTCCAAGCTTTAGTTCTTAATATTTGCAGGCAATTTTCTGGAATTTAGAAAAAACTTTTTCTTGATGAACAGCATCTAGCCTTCATGACTGCCATTTCCCTTCAAAGCAAACGTGAAGATTCAGAGCTGAATGTGATCTCTTTGTACCTGCCCTCTCCTTTCCTAGTGATATTAAGCCTCATGGCTTAACCTTAATTACAGGCAGGATAAGCAAAAGAAACCAACTTAAGAAGTATTTTAAGAATATCATCTCCTTGACTTTTAACTTCAGAATTTAGAAAGTTCTTAGAATTTGAATTTTTAAGTGTGCTGGTTTACAAAATCTGCATTATTTTATAGTAGGCTTAAAGGTACTAAGATAGTGGTTCTCAAAGTGTGATCTAGGACCCATGAGGGGAGTTCCTAAGACCCTTTCATGAGGTTCCTGAAGTCAAAACTAATTTGATATTACTAGCAAATATTATTTTCCTTTTTTCCCTCTCATTCCCTTGTGAGGGTACAATGGAGTCGCCTGAGACTGCATGGGGTGTGATACTGTAAAAGACTGGTACAGAGCAGGTGTGAGAACCTAGGCCTTCTGTTGAGCCACACTGTTACACGAGGGCTACTCTTCTAAAATTTCTCATTTTTAATAAGCAATGGTATATATAGTAACATGTAATGGGTTATTTTGTAAAATAATTATTAGGTCATTAAATATGAAATGTCCTATTTCGAACTAAAAGTGTAGTTATTTATATCTCAAACAAGAAGCAGTACAGTTAATCAAAGTATGCGCCTAAACTGTCGACAACAGTTTTGCCATCTTAACAGTAGCTTGTTTATACCAGCAGCGAGCAAGTGGTGATGACATTGCAAAAGGCGTTTTCCACAGCTTGTTGAGAATGGAATATTTTTCCTTGCAAGAAGTGGTCCACAGCCCGGAAGAAGTGGTAGTCTGTTGGTGCAAGGTCTGATGAATATGGTGGATGACAGAGTTTCCAACTCCAGCTTCTGTAGTTTGAGCAGCGTTGTTTGGGCAACCTGTGGTCGAAAGTTGTCTTGCAAAAGGATTGGCCTGTCTCTATTAACCAATCTCGGCTGCTTAATCACAAGCATCCTCATCATTTCGTCCAATTGGTTGCAGTAGACATCCGCTGTAATCGACTGACCAGGTTTCATGAAGCTATAGTGGATAATACCAGCGCTGGATCACTAGACACCATCAGCTTTTTTTGGTGAATATTCGGTTTTGGACTGTATTTCGGCACTTAATCTGTATCCAGTCATTGTGCCAAATGCTTGCGATTGTCAAAAAGAACCCATTTTTCACCACATGTAACAATACGGTGTAGAAACGGTTCACCTTTATGTCATGACAGCAAAGAAATGCAAGCTTTGAGACAATTTCTCTTTGATGCTCGTTTAATTCATGCAGTACCCATCTATCCAGCTTCATCTTGCCAATTTGTTTCAAATGGTCCAATACTGTTGGAATAGTAACGTCAAACCTTGCTGCTAATTCATGCCTAGGTTGAGATGGATTCGCTTCCACTACAGCTTTCAGCTCATCATTATCCACCTTGGTCTCAGGTCGCCCACGTGGCTCATTTTCAAGATTAAAATCACCAGAATGGAACTTCTCAAACCATCGACGTACTGTGTGTTCATTAGCCACATCCTTCCCAAACACTTCGTTGATATTTCGAGCTGTCTGCGCTGCATTGGTTCCACAATGGAACTCGTATTCGAAAATAACACTAATTTTTCACTTATCCATAGTGTCACAAAAATTGCTCTAAAAAACAATTTGAAAGATAACCACAAGCCAAAACGTGTTTGAAAGAGGAAGTACCTTCACAATAAAAATAAAACAAGTGTCAAACTTAGTACTTGTAAGGATATCAGACATTTCATACTTAATAACCTAATAACTTTAAATTTTCTTAATTTCTAATATGGCAAATACCCATATATAACTCACATAAACGATTCCTGGGGTTCTTATGTAAAAAGGACTTGAGGCAAAGTTTGAGAACCACTGATTTACGACTTAAAATTTAGTATTTAAGGAAACACCCACCTTTTGCCATTTAATAACCCCAAATCTTTTCCTGAAATCTCTTATTATCTTTTAAGTCCTTGTTGATCACAATATCTGCAGCACCAAGTGGGCAAATGAATAAATCACCAATGGACTTGACAAAGTGGTTACTATAATATGCTTCTAATATAGAGAGAAATTTATAAGCCAGAATATATACATATATATGTGTGTGTGTGTGTGTGTATATATAAAATAAATAAATAAAAATATAAGGCAGAGTATGTAGGATGAGCATCTAACTTTGAAGTTAGTAAGAATTGGTGGCAAGACTTTGAGATAACTCTGGCAGGAAAAAGCACATAAAACATTTTAAAGGTATATGCAAAAATTGTGTTCATGTAACTATATCTTCTCATTTTTTCCCCAGAGATTCCTTCAGTCGAATGAGTCTTCGCAAAATGGATCTCTAAGATAAATGCACTTGTTCTACTCATTTGAAAAGAGCCATGTATTCAACACAAGTTAAGATCTATTGAAAAATAAGACAGGATGGAATTCTGGAAATTATAATGTTGATTTACTCATTGAAGAATGCAATGGCCAAAACAGTATCAAATGTAGATTGTTAAAGTTTGAGAATCATGGCTATGGTTTCTAATGTTCTGGTAACATACTGTTATCTTTTTTTAAAGACATTTTAATGACTCAAAGGTACCCTATACATTCACCATTATTTATACCATAGCTAATGTTAAATTTACTTTAAGTTCATATTTCTTAATTTATATTACCACTTATAGATTGATTTTGAAACCATTTTAAATGTAGTATTTTAAAGGTACTATTAAATATGTGAATGTTTACACTAATTTTACTGAGTGAGACTTTTAAAATTTTTCTTTACTGACAGAGGCAGAGAATAAGTTAAGGGTTGATTCAAGAACTAGTTCCAAAACTAGCAAAATGAAAATCAAAATTGAAAGTCATTATATGGGCCCAAAGAGCCCCAAATTAAACAAATGAGTTAATAGATGAAGATAGATATTGGTAACTGGTTTGTAAAGTCTTAAAACTGGGTTCTATCTAAGTTATTTTCCATTTAGATACCCAAAAAAGGAATTTTGAATGGCAGAAATAACTTTACCTAATAAAACTTTCATCTATAAATAATGATTTATTAAGTAGTGGGATAGCTAATACCAGTGACATAGCTTGCTCTTTATGACTCAATCTTATTAAACCAATGACAGTAGTATGAACTTCATGATTCTAGCAACTAAAATGAAAGATTCCTGTGTTTCACATTAACAAGGCAGCCATCAGTTTTTAATGATCTAAACCAGAAAATTAGAATCTGCTTTAAAGCTATTTTACGTCACCATGAAGGTAACACAGAACTGAAGTTTGAGAAGTCACATACTAACACTTGTAGAAATTTTAGAAAGCACATGTGAAATGTAACATTAGAAGCTTTAATTGAAGTTAACTAATTCATTTAAAATTATGAGAAAGTAATGCAAAAAAAGAATTGAGAAATAACATTTTAATTACTTGGCAAGTTTTTCCAAAACAGTACATATTAATGATTTGTAGAAATGTTTAGACCAATGTTTTTTGTGTAGTATTGTAGCTTATAGAACAGCATCATTTATAATTCCTTTCATCTACTAACCAGTTACATGAATCACTTAAGGACTGAATAGATTTAATAGTGCCTTCACGCCATACTTAATGTGGAAAACAAGAGTTCAAAAATGTCTACTTCTCCTGAGAGCCTAGTGATGACTGATATCCCCCCCAGCTTACTTTAATAATGGGCAGCATTCTCTCAATCAATCTATATTGTTGGACCAAGCATGAGGGGTGAGAAGGGCACATAACCTCAAAAATCTATTTCAGGAAAGAGCCAAATGAACAGTAAGGAAAGACGCAAGGTGTCAAGAACGGAAACTTTTTTAAAAAGTAACACACTCTCCCCGCTTCTTTGGGGGTGGTGAGGTAGACATAAAGGAGAGAATAAGTAATCCTAGGTCACTTCCCATTAAAGTTACATTTATGTAAGTAAGTTTGGACTGCTTTGCATAAATCTCAGTATCAAGGACCCCAAAATTTTATGTAATTATGATTTAATTATGTAATACCAATTTTTTTCTGACTTGGGTCAAAACAGGCTTCCTCTTAAAATAAAAACATTGGTGTGATACTGAACACTTCATAAATTCTTACATACTTCATTTTTCTTATAATGCAAACTTTCTCACATCAGGATCTGTATTGGTTCATTGGCTGTCTTTTTTGAGTGTTTGTTAGAGGCCCAATCTCTATTCTAGACCTATTCCATCGGAAGCCTGATATGGGTCATATTTAGGGGCTGTTTCTTTTTAAAAGTTCCATTAGTGATTCTGAAAGAAGAGCAGAGGACCCTGACTTTATTATCGCACCATCTTGTGGAAGAATGTAAGACATGCAAATAATTTATTAGTTGACAAGGTACTCTTATTTGTTGAAATGGGGTGTAACAGTGTTATCCCAATAGCATTTATATATTCTTTTTAGAATCATTTTTTAAAAAAACTTTTAGTACAAAGAATCTCCTTTAACAACACTTCACAAGATAACTGACCATTTACCTATTTAGTATACTGTATTTAAAATGAGATTTTAACCAAGTTTTTGTGTGCCCAAAGCATCATCTTAAGTTTTCCAGTTTTAGATTCCATTAACTTACTTACATGTCTACTTTAAGGGACAACTAGATGCGACAATTTTTATTATAAATCTTTTAAGTATGACAACTTGGATGGACTAAGCACAATTTCTCCTTTGAAAAATTTTCCACCTCCACTGTCTGAAAGTATTGAATATATTAAAGGTAATTATGCATGTTTATTCTTTATATATGCTTATTCTGTTTAAGAGAACTCAGATGTTATTTATGATAAAAATATGCAAGTAAAAAACTAAAACATTTGTATACATAGTAGTTAAGCAGTTTAAATTTTATTGACCTCCCAGTTTTTAAAAAAAGTTAAATTTAAGGTCACACCTCTAAGTTTGATGTAGTATATACAGATCGTGCAGAATATGAGTATGAAGAAATACAAATTAGTCCATGCCAAAAAGATTTACTAGAGTACAGAACCATCTTCATAAATACATATAAAATTCTTGTGAAGATAGACGGGGACCGTCCAGGTTTTCTGAGACACTTTTCAAAGTGTCTCAAGGCACAAAATGTACACCATTGTGAATACACACATTCTAGACTTTGTGCCTTTGATACAGCCCGTCAAAGATTTGGCTTCATGACTCTTATAAAACTAAATGTACTGTATGAGATTCTGCTTCATAGGTGAAAAACCACAGGACCTATAAACATCATGTAGATAATTACTCCAAAATATGGAGAATACAAATACAAGCACTTTATTTTAAAAAGCAAACACAAAAGATTGGTGTAAATCCAAAAGTGTTTAAATGCTTCCATTTTGTATAATTGAATTAAGAACCTATACAAGTTTGTTCCCAGAAGCTAATGCATCACTAGTCTCTACTAAGGAAAATGAATTCTAAAAATTAACATGGTTTTCAGTAATTCAAATTTCACTATTTATATAAAAACCTAGAGAGACCAATAATATCCAGTAGCTTCAAAAGATAAGCTAAAAACTTTGATGTAATCAACTTTACCAATGTTTGTGCGGGTCTGTTTAATATATACACAAGGAAAATAATACACTCAACTCTATAATTTCTTATAAAATAGCAAGTAAGGAGTAGATGTAGGAGATGTAGAAGGGGAAAGAGAATTCAAAAAGTCCTTCTCTTCAGTAACTTTCACTTCAGAATCATCAAAAAGCAACCACTTCCCCTCATACTCCTTTAAGCTTTGCACTACATAGGAAATTTTGTTCTCAAATCCACTAATATTAATGCCTGTTTGGTCACTGGATTCCTTGTTTCTATCAGATTCATGGGTCCCATTAGTATTGTTAGTCTCAGAATTTCTATTTTCAGCAAATGCTGTACTGGCAACCTTATCAGGATTAGATGCTTTGTTGTATAGCTCATAATCTGCTTTGCTCTTTTGTCCTCCAAGAAGTCCAATAGCTTCTACATTTTTTTTGTTCAAAACTTTACTTGGCTGTGTACTTCCACCAACTCTAATCGACACTTCATCATCGTAGTTTTCAACCACACCCCTTGCTTCCTCCTCATTCAATGGTTCTGGCTTACCTATTTCATACATTTGGTCAACCACAAAATTTCCCTTATCTAGTTCTAAACTGTTAAGGTCGGTGACTTTAACAGAAGCAGTGTAATGCCCACTACTAATTGTAATGCCACTATGCATCACAACTGCAAATAATCCATAGCTGTCGTTAGTTGGCTTTGTGCTCCATTCTTCTAGTGACAATTTAAGAGGTGTCAATAAAGGAGTGTTGATCTTGGAAAGTCCACCACCGTAACAATCAAACCTTTAGAAGGAAAAAAAAAAAAAGAAGGTTTCCTACAGTTCCATTTCAAATTCAAGATTTCACACCCAATGTGAAACCAAGTGACAATCTGAATGAACCCTTAATATTCATATTCATATTCATATGAATAAACAAAAAAGCAGAATATAAAGACCTCAACTGTGTGTCTGTTTATTTATTTGTTTGTTTGTTTATGAGACAAAGTCTCACTTTGTTGCCTGGGCCAGGGTACAGTGGCATCATATCTCACTTCAACCTCAAACTCCTGGGCTTAAGTGATGCTCCTGCTTCAGCCTCCTAAGTAGCTGGGACTACAGGCATACACCACCACACCCACTTAATTTTTTAAATTATTTTTTGTAGAGAAAAAGTAATTTCTCGCCATGTTGCTCAGGCTGGTCCTGAACTCCTAGCCAAAAGCGATCATCCCACCTCAGCCTTCCAAAGTGCCAGGATTACAGGCATGAGCCACAGCACCTGGCAAGACCCCAACTTTGATTAATATTTATAATATATACAAAAATATTGTAATAGCTGCTAATATTCAGGTGTTTCTATGGAGGATATATAGTATTTTTCCCCTTAATTTTCCTAATTTTGTGCAGTAAGAAAATAAATGGCATTTTAAATAGACTGAACCTGAAACCAAGATCCTTTACGTTTTAGTCATTTTAATGTGAAGTCTTTCTCTACCAAAATTTGGGAAAATAAGTAATATTATAGCAAAGAAAAGGTCCCCTGAATAAAGAAAGGACTGTATGTCATCATCTGACATAAAGAAGTATATGAGAGCTCTGGGGAAGCCCTCATGGTAACTTCAATCAAGTCATTAATGTCATTAGCATTTTTCTAAAATTGTTCAAAGGCTAGTCTGACTTCCTAGCTTACCTTAAAACTAAAGAGAATTTTAATTTTGCCTTTTCCCCCCTTCAAAGAACAAATCTTGATGTATATAATATTTGTTCCCTACTTTCATCGTTCTACTGAAATTGAATTCTTAGACACTACCAGCATCTAAGAAGGAATGAATATGAAAAGATGTATAAAGAAATCATACTTAATAGTAGAATATATGTTCATACCAAAAGGATTTAAATTTCATTTTTACAGGGAAACTATTAATAAGAGAACAAAACTTTTTCTAAGGCAATCTTTACAAATTACTTCATTTCAGTACTTTATATTCCTTCTATTACAGGATTTTGAATGAAATTTATCTTCTAGAGCAGCACATTTTCTTCATATAGCTTTTATTTACAATACTCACTCCAAGCCACTAGCAGCAAAGCACTTCAAATGAATAGTTATAACTTCAGGCATTTTGTCAAACAAAAGACTTCGTTCAGCTTCAGTATAATGATGGCAATTTTCACAGAAATATTTATCTTCTCCTACAATCCTCTCTACTGAAGCAAATTGTGAAATTGCCCATCTCAGGGTCTTCATTTCTGTTTTTGGCTCTGGAGAAACTATAAAAGAGAATCCTTTCATTCACAAATAAATCTCTCAGCCATTCAAAAAATAAACCACAAAGTTTCATGTTCTTAGCATTTAATTTCAATTGACTAATCCATTCCCAAGTAACTACAGTCTTCTTTTTTTACTTTCAGAAACTATTTTCGTAAGCTCATCCTCAACAGTATACGTATCTTTTAAATATTTATATTTGGTCAGCCAAAAAATACATGTGTGACACAGAGACAGCAAAAACAAAATAAGCCTAGTCTCTGTGCCATAGTGTAAGACAGACTAGTTTACATTTAATAGCCAATTTTCAATGTCTGACAGGTAAACCAGTCTCATGATTATTTCCCAAGATATTTCCATACTTTTTATGGTTTGCACTAGACAATGGTTGCTCAAATGTCTTGTTTTAAAATAACCTCAGTAGCTCTGAAAGAGGTCCCCAAAAGTTAATTTATTAAAGCATTTCATTTTTCCATTCTAACACTGTATCAAAAAGACACCACAATTTTCCAAATGCTAACCATTGACAAGTGAAGGTAGATAAGCAGAAAGGTTACATTAAACACTAAAGGCCAGTTTTTTCCTCCCTGTTTATACAAGCTACTATTAGACTGTATTGTTGACGAAAACTATAATTATTCGATGGTCCAAACAAGATTCCAATTTTGCTTACTTTCAGAACTCTCCTCTACTTTGGAAAGCTCATCTTCTTGTACTGGCACACTGATGTCTTGAAAATCTTCCCTTCTTTCAGTTAAACTTTCACATTCCAAGCAACGAGTCCTTAACACCAGCTGACCTTGAAATAATTTCTCCACTAGCTCAAAACCAATTTGCTCTGCACCTAAAACGAAAACAGGAAAAGTCTATACAGATTAGTTTTTCAGTACAGCCCAAATAACCAATTTTCCACTTAAATAAAGCATATCCTGAATAAAAGTCCCATTTTCGTATCTTAGCTTATTAGCATTAAGAGGTAACTTATTCATGAAATGTAAATTCCCTGTGAAGATAGTTTTGAACATGAATTACTCTTGTATCTAAAAGAAAAGCCAATTATGTCTTCTTAACTCCTTTCTCAAAGATACGTCCCTATAGAATAATCCCAGAATAAGTATGGCATTTTTGGTAAAACCATTAACTACATCAATACAACACATTTTCCAAGGTAGATCTGGAAAAACTAGGTAAATATCTAATTCAAGTAGGGAACATCTAGTCATGCACTGCATAATGACGTTTCAGTTAACGGCAGACCACATATACGATGCTGGTTCCATAAAGATTATAATACCATATTTTTACTCTACCTATGTTTACATATCTATGTTTAGATACACAGATACCACTGTCACAAGTGCCTACAGTATTCAGTACAGTAACATGACGTACAGGCTTGTAGCCTAGGAGCAATAGGATATACTGCACGGCCTAAGTATGTATAGTAGGCTATCCATCTAGGTTGTGTAAGTACACCCCTCATGTTCACACAACAAAACTGCCTAATGATGCATTTCTCAGAATGTATCCCATCATTAAGCAACGCATGACTATACTTAGTTCTCTAAAAATTTCACTACATGTAATTTCCTTCATGAGTTTATGTCAAATACTGCATAGATAAAAGGGAAAAACAGTCTTTCCATTAAAATATACTGAACTTCCCTAGTTTATGAAACAGAAATTAACATTACCATAATGACACTGCAAGTATATGTAATACAATTACATTACATATATATCTACTGTATTGACATTACGTATGTAAGTAATATAATACATACACCTCTAAGCACAGCACTTAAAACGCCACAGTTCATGTTCAGGGTTAAATTTCCTTCTTGTAAAAACTTTAGCAATACAGATTATATTGTACATGTATCTAAGAAGAGAAAATTCTAATTCTGTAGCTGTTAATGCTCCTACCTACCAAAGTCTAAGAATTATACTGACCTTTGTTTATAGGCTTAACTTCATTAACATTTACAGGTTTAACATTATTTCCTGGAGATTCGAGTCCACAACCATTAATTGTGTTATCACTTTCACACTTCCCCAAGTCCTCTTCAAGATCATATTCATTTTCTTTAGATTGTCCTTTGGATCCTTGGTTTGTTGTTATTTTTCCCAGGCTACAGAATTTAGAAAGAATGCTGGGTTGCTTAGTTGCCGACTTTAACCAATTTATCTTAACTCTTGTTTTCTTTTGTGAAGGTCTTGCACTCTCATTTTCAGGTATGTACTTGGGGATTATTTTAGGAGGAATCTCTAATGTATCATCTGTAGCTTTTCTTTTGGATCTAGTTTGTCTCTGGTTCTCTTCCGATGACTGTTGTTCCTTGGATACTTTAACTTTTTTCTTCATATTACCAAATTCAGTGTCACTTTTTCTTTTCCCATTTCCTTTTGGGAGTTTTTCTTTATACTCTTCAAAATGCCTCATATTGTCAATCTCCATGCCGTTAATACCACTCATTTCCTCTTTCTGATTAGGTTTTTCTTCCACCTTAGAAGATAATTCTGCCACATTTTTTACTTCTTCTTTTTTTAGGAGTTGGCATGTTTCTTGAATGTTTCCCAAAATACACTGTAATACTTCCTGTGCATCATGCTGTAGATATCCTTCATACATAGGGTTGAGTTCCCTATAAATAAAAATTTCCATTTCATCTATTCTAGTTTTGAAGATATAATACATAAAAGAAAATCTTTCTACATAGAAATGAATTCATTTACAGGGATATCATAAATGACTTCATTTTTAACACATTAACTGCCATGTGAGTTGTATTTAACTCACGCTAGTTTTGAGCCCGGGGCCTCACGAAGCGTATGAAGACTCAATTTTCTGAAACAAATTCAGTAACTATGTCATGAGTCACATACAACTCAAGTGGCATGCAGTGTGAAAACTTACTCTAGCAACATGTGAGTTGCATATACCTCACGCACAGAAAACAATAAAAAATAACATTTTTCATTAAATTAGAAAGGATCATTTTGTTTTTGAAGTTTTTATTCTGTTTTTGTAATAAAACACTGTGGCCGCAGGGAAAAATTTTTTTTCTGGTGTGGCAGTCAATGTGTTAAAATCTGAAGCCATTTATTCAGCTACAAATTTGAAATTTGTTACCTGTAACTAAAAACAAATTTTACCCTATTTTTATTATCACAATAATTTAATCCTATTCTCAATATATTAATAATAAGTAGTATTTCCATATACCAGGCTATGCTGAAAATGCTTTTTATATGTATGCATAATCTTCACAATAATTGTACCTTATTATCACCACTATTGACTAATGAGGGAACTAAGGCAGAGAGGTTAACTAACTTGCCCAAGGTCATAGAACTAGTTAGGATGCAAAGCCAGGGTTCAAAACTGCTCTTGGCCACCATGCCACAATGCCTGTTAACAAAATTGGGGCAATGTATTGCACCTAGTCCTACTTCTAAACTAAATGATTAAATGACTGTTTTAAAGACTTCCCTGTAATTTTTTTTTTTTTTTTTTGAGACAGAGTCTCACTCTATCACCCTGGGTAGAGTGCAGCAGCATCATCATAGTTCACTGCAATCTCAAACTCCTGGGCTCAAGCAATCCTCTTGCCTCAGCCTCTCAAGTAGCTGGGACTACAGGCACACGCCACAGCGCCTGGCTAATTTTTCTATTTTTAGTAGATATGGGGTCTCGCTCTTGCTCAGGCTGGTCTCAAACTCCTGAGCTCAAGCAGTCCTCCCTCCTCGGCCTCCCAGAGTGCTTGCATTATGGGTGTGAGCTACTGTGCCAAGCCCCCCTATAATTTTTTTGAATAAGGCTATTTTATATATAGAATGAAGTTTCATTTTTTAAGACAATAGCACAAAGCAATCTAATCCAGTTAACTAATAGTTCTCTTCTAAGCACATATAGCAAAAATAAAATATTTGGAGTTTATATTCCTTACACATAATATATTTTGAATATAGTCCTACAATTCCTAATCTGAAATCCTTAAGACCACACGTTTGGGAATTCAGAAATTTTCAGATTCAAAAAGACAATATGGCATAAAAGTAAAATATATATCACACACATGATATGGAGCAGTATCCTATAATTAAACACATTACTACTTCTATAGAAAAATGTATGAATATTCACATTAGAGATAAATATGAATAAAGACAATAAGAAGCCTCATATAAATTCAGATCCAATGAATTTACCACCAGATTTATGGAAAAATTTCCAGTTTTCAGAGCTTCTAGGATATAAAGGACTGATGACCTGGAGTTTCTGTTTTCCTTGCCCTTTATTCCTATTTGTTCACATAGCACTCTCCTCCAAAGATAGAAACAGGTAGCTAAATTGGAATCATAAAATTATATTATAGGCTATACCTGAGTGTGTTAAGCAGTCGCCTCGGCTGAGTAGCAAGCTCATCAGTATATTTCTCTGGATTTAAGAGAAAACTAGCCTGAAGCTGTTCAACTGAAATGATTAAGGACTGTAAACTGCATATCAGTTCATAACTTGCCAAAGAATCTTCTTTGCAATTTCCCTGTCAAGAAAGAAACACACAAACCAGTATTTTCATTTATGAACAAATTAAGTACCTTCCCCCTTTCTTGCCTTTGTCTCACTAATCTGTACTAGCTTTTCTAAATTTCATTATAGCACTAATTTTGTGGAGTATACAAATAAATTTTTAATTTTGAGAGGACTTTTTAGTTACTATTTATGTCATCCATGACAATGGTTTTCTAATTATGGAAATCAAAGCTTTCTATAATTACAATATATTTACTTAAATTTTAAAAGTCAATTTGAAAACACAATGGATAAATAACAAGTGGTACACGGGTATGACAAATTGTGATTGTAGTATACAAATGACAAAAGTCTAATAAACAATTTAGAGGACTAGAGAAAACACTCTGTAAAGGAGATAATCTAGTTAGCTAGCCTTGCAAGAATGAAAAATAATTGCCTTCCTGACAATATAAAGTACTGAGAAATTCAATTTTCAGTTATAGTTTGCTAACAGAGAAATCATCTTTGTCATCCTCCTCCCAAATCCTCTCGTGTATATTACTTTTTCACTTCTAAATAAGTAAATTTCCCTTCATTTACTTTTGCTTTTTACGTTACTTCTGTTCTTTTATTTATTTTACCTTATCTTTTTGATTGGCTTCATCCTTTAGAGCTTCTTTCTTCCTTGAAATAATATTAAATAAGTGCTTCACTCCAGATTTAAAACCAGGACAAAAATATAATACCTATAAAAAGTGAGACTGTCTAAGTGTTTACTGAACAATATACATAAAATCATTACAACAGTATCATAGTTTTTGTAAAGCACTTTCAATGTGCATTACCTAACATTCTGAGATTAAGCTGTGTGTCAAAACTTGTTCTCTACCTCATCACTAGAAGCCGACTGTCTTTCCTCATTGGCACAAAGACTGAGCCTGGGCAAGTACTGCTAAGACTTTAAGGTCAAGGACATACAACATAACACCAGTATAGTTCCAAGGGGTATAGCACCATAGCACCAGGAATCAGGCAGAGAAATTAAAGGTGTGGCATCTTCCACTTAACCAAGGTCTACTCAATTTTGCTATCCCATCTTTATTTAGTATATCACACTTTCTCTTATCCCAAAGGAAGTTTAATAACATGCAGCTTAGAATCATTATCATTATTTTAGCCTATTCTGTTTTATTTACAATCATAAGGCAAAGACAGTGTATGGACAATTAAAGTCTTCCAGTAACCTGAAATTCTCAGAAACATTAAATGTTACATCATTCTTAGCCTACTAAAGTATTATTATGTAGCAAAATTGTCAATTTACCTGAAGTATGCTATTAAGATAACAAGTATTGCCGAGATTATTCAGTCCCACAAATGGTAACAAGTTTTCTCTCTTCTCACAGTTTATCGGTGAGGACTGTGCTGCAGGAACAACTTGATCACTATTAAATATAGAGGGAAGAAAGGTATAATTAAGTAGTATCTTAAAAAAACAAAGTGAAAATATTATTTCCCTAGATTTAGCCTTTTCCCAAAAGTTGTATGATCTGAAAAGTATATGGATCTGATGACAGTTTAAGAGAAGAAATCTGTATAGACTCAAAAATTGCTATATAGCCAGAATATAAGTTTTAAAAGCATTTAAAAATATTATTATATTTAACAAGCCTCAAAATAATTCTCTTAAGAGGATATTAATCCCATCTTGCAGAGTAGAAAATTGAGGAACTGGTACTGTAATTTGTTTC
The DNA here is from genome assembly GCA_023783475.1 of Daubentonia madagascariensis. Taxonomy (NCBI): domain Eukaryota; kingdom Metazoa; phylum Chordata; class Mammalia; order Primates; family Daubentoniidae; genus Daubentonia; species Daubentonia madagascariensis. The sequence continues at coordinate 51,399,781 of JAKFHU010000913.1, forward strand.
GCCTACTTTCACATTTTAATCAAGTAGTTTAACTCTGAATAAAAACCTGGGAATGACCTGACCATAATATTTGGGAGAGGCTGCACTAAGTAAGATTCTATTAATAAAGATTAAGAGGAAAGAAAGTCTATGAAAAGAATTATACAGCTATAAAGTCTATGAAGAGAATTACATAGCTATCCCTCACTTAAAAACAAATTGTTTATCATTCTTTTACCTCTTTAACAGCAAAACTAGGTTTTTCCAGTATTTTTATTTATTTTATAACCACTAGCTATTATTACTCCAGCATCTCAAAGTATTTATAAGCATGAATGCTGATAAACAAAAGGTTCACTCACATACAATCTCCTTGACTGATTATTAGTAGATATTAGGAAATTACACATGGAACCAAATCCACTTTAGTCACTCAGCACAGTGCCTATTTGTTAAACAGAGAAATAGTATAGACTTGAGCTACAGCTGGTACCGGTGGAATAAAGTATTCCATTTTGTTCTGATTTCAGTCACTAAAGAATTTGCATCAAAAGCATTTCTTAAAGTTTACTTTAAATAAAATTTGCAATTATATGCCTCCAACAGGTATGACTAGTTATAACTACATACCTACATATGACTACATGACTAGAGTTTCAATAGCTCATAACTGTCAAGTCTTCTGAACCAAAAAATCACCTATTTTTTACCCTTACACAAATGTGTTGCTCTACAAATAATCAAATTTAAACCCCAAAATATAATTTTAGTTGATAAATATTCCTCCAAGTTAGTCTAAATGGCTGAGCATAATGTTAATGAGTTAACATTATGGATGTGATCCCTATGGGGAACCCCCACTTTTGCTCTGTTCCTACTATACTCTGCTAGACTTATTAAAAGTACACTAAAGTGTACTTTTTTTGTCTCTATGGACGATCAGGTCAGACTGGAGGTATCAATCCAAGTTCACTGCTGCTTCATTGATGTGGAATAAAAAGAAGTACGGAAATAAAATAAGATACATACATTTCAGATCCTCTATATTCAGAAGCTTTTTCTTCATTTTCTTGAGAATCTGTGAAATCCAAGGCTCTCTTAGTTTCCTTTTTCTGAAAAAACTTTAAGGAAAGTCTGTTTTTCTTAGATGGACTACCTCTTGAAAGTCCATTATTTTCACTAGGTATGACACCAGGCATTTTCTCTTCAAATCCCAAGGAGTTGGCAAGAATTTATAAAGGGAAGTTGTAATCACCAATTATATCTGTTAATCACAGAGAAAAGGTTTCATTAGTTTTCAGTTATCAGTTGTAGGCAACAAAATCATCAACTTTGAAAACAAATGTACCAAAGGAACAGTACAAATTAGAACTTCATATATGAAAACCTAATGCCTGGCCATAGGCATTTTAGTGTTTATTGTTTAAATGAAGGAGCTTGCCACAATGTCCTTAACTTTCTTAAAGAACAAAAAATACAAGATAATGAACTTTTATCAGCCTGCTACAGATCAAAGCCCACATCACAAAGTACCCTATTTAGTAGTCCTACAGTAAGGTAGCATAATTAAGGAATAAAAACTTAATTTTTCTTTATAACTTAATTCATTCAGAAAATACTGACAGAGCAACTACCATCTCTAATTCTAAAGTAGGAGGCAGGAAACTGAGGGATCAATGGAAAATCAAAGTAGTGCTGGACATTAATGAGTCTTCCCTTTCAAAGCCTTTTCTAGTTGTTTAACATGAATATATGAAATAAAGTCTCTACTTATTTAAGGTATAATTTGCATACAAGAAAAGGCATAGATCTGGTGTTCAGTTATACCTAAAAACCTGAGTGAAAGATAATAAAACACATGCAAATATAGGACAGTCATGTAAAAAACTGTTTGCTGCACTTTGTGCAAATTCTTAATGCACTAGAAAATACGTTATTCTACTAGTTTTCCAAACTTTTGTTAAACTATGAATTTCAAAAATACTGCTTTGAGTAGAAAAAAAGATGATTTGGTTTGCCTTTTGCAACCCTGCTACCCTGTTTTAAAGTAAAGCTTTCAGATGAAAAAAAAGGCCAACATTTGTAGTAATTTTATACATCCCTCCTATTTTTCATTAGGACATCTGAGGAAAAATTATCTGCCTGAAGTATTACCATAAAATTACTTACAGCCGAAAACCTTAGCAATGAGTTTCAAATTTAGATACAGAGTAGTAAGATGAACTACACAAAATTCACTCAAATTCCATCCTTAATAAGCATTTCACTAGGCTAACTCCGATCCAGGAATTCACAACACTGAACTCAGCAGTGAAACCATTTTTGAGACCCAACTCAGGACGAACTGGAAAATTGATCATTTCCCCATTGTCTCCAACAGATAGAAACTGGATCTCAACTGACAAGAATTAACCGGTCTTAATAAAAGGAAATGATTAAGCAGCTAAAATAGCGGATTGTCTCCTTAATTAAAAATCAAACCTCCTGGCCCCCTCAAAATTAAATGTTAAATCAAATATTTAACATTACCGAGAATGTACCATTTTGCCAGGTGCTGTTATCGTATGCTATATCATTTCTTGCCCCTGGCTTTCCTTATAATTGGGGGTTTGTTCCATCGAAAATATTTTTCCTCTAACCATAAATCAAATTTCGCAGAACACACAATCGAACATTAATGTTCTTGAACAAATGACAGCGTGAACACTCAGTCCTATTAGTTTTAAATTATTTCCTTTATAAGATGACACAACCCAATGCTATTTTTCAAGAAAAACGCAAAATAATTAAGGACCAAATCTTCGCCAAAGGTTTAAGACACGTGGCGTTCTAAATACTCTGGAAAAACTGTAAGTGAAAAAAAATGCGCGGTAAAATTTCGCAATTACCGACACAGGGCAACGTGTGTGAAAACATTTCTTCTTCTCCCTATCCTGCACCACTCTAGGGAACGGAAAGGAAACGGAAAAAGATGAGCAGAGACCGGCTTGCCGGGCGCGGCGGGAGGCTGGCCGGTGGCGTCTGTGGCCCTCACCACCGCCCCTGGCCCCCTCGCCCGCAGACTTGGCCTCTTTACGCCTAGCCCGCACCTGCCTTCTCGAGTCCCCAGCGGCGGCAAGAGAAGACGCCCCGCCCGGGTGCGCAGGGCTCCCGCTGGCAGCTCGGCAAGGGTGCGGGACCCACCAAAACGGTCCCGGGGGCTTCCCGGCAGCCCCACTCCGGCGCCGGCCGAACTCGTCCCCGCGCCCGGGCGCCGGCCCCTCCTCCCCAGGCCCTCCTACCTGGTCATGGCCCAAAGCGAGGTCCGCGGCGCTGACGCCGGCGAGTCCAACCGGAAAGAGTGCGGGTGCGACAGGTGAGTCCCTGCCCCGACCCCGCGTCCCCGACCCCAGGCAAAGCTGGTCGGATCAGCCTCCCCGCGGGGGAGTGACCATCCGCTCACAAGAGCGGGAACCCCGGCCACCGCTCCGTCCTGCCTTGCGCCGGCACCGACTACATTCCCGGAGCGGCGCCCGTCTGCGCCCGCCCCGGGATGGCCAGGAGCGCAATAAGCACTGGTCCCGCCCGCGACGCGCCTCAACCGCTAGGGTCTCTCCCACTCCACGACCGAGGGGAACTTGGCGCGTTTTCCTCAGTCTCAGGACCCCTGTGTTTTAGCCTCCGCCCGCGCCAGCGCTGCGATTGACGGTGGCGTCCTTCGAAAATGCCGGTTCTGGTCTCCACGCTGCAGAGAGACGACAGGCAAGAGCCGCCTCGCGACCGCCACTCGCCCCTGGCACGCACAGGCTCCGGAGTCAGCTGGAACGGTAGTTTCCCCAAGATCTTAACGGGTTCTACAGTTTCAAAGAGCGCAGGCACCGTCACGGGCAGCTCGCGCGGGTCCTCGCTGAAGGCGCGCGCTAGGTGCTGGAGGCCTGGCTGGCGGGCTCGAGCCTCACACCCTTTTTTTAACCATTCGTGCGCGCGAGTTGAGGGAAAAGCGTACGGGTCGGGAGACGGGACAGAGAGACGATGGGACGGGCCCGTCCTCGAGCAGGAGCCCAAACCCACCAATCCATGAAGAACAATCCCCAAAACCTTGCCCCCCCCCACCCCGCAGGAGAAGCCAATCAGAAGTACCTCGACAAAAGCCAATTAGATGGGCAGGAGATGCGCAGGAGAAGGAAGGCCAGCCAATACCAAAAAAGAAGAAAGGAGGTCTCCAGCCAATCATTGTCGGACATACGGAGGGCTCCTCAGGAGCGGTTCCCCTCCTTCCGCTCTCATTGGCGCTCGAGTGCGCGCTTTCGCAGCCGACTGTTAAAATCTTGTTTTGCGTTTTGTCAGTCCTCGACCGTGGGACGCCAGCGCGGGTGCGGTTTCCGGAGCGAGGCCCTCACAGCCGCCCCGCCTCCCTTTCTTGCGTACGCCCTCGGGCGGGGTTACCCGGGAGACCGGTGTCGGAAAATGGCCGAGCGGCTTGCTGGCTGCTCCGCGCCTGGGCTTTCTGTTCGGAGTCGCAGCTCCACGGGCCTAGGGCCAGCCAATGAGAACAAGCGCTGCCACGGATAACAATAAGTTCTCAGCCGAGTCCTGCAGAGCTGAGGCCCATTCCTCGGCCCCTCCACGCCTCATGTTCTGCGGTTTGCCCCTTCTCGGCCGCGCAAGGACGCGAAAAAGCGTCTTCAGGCCCAGCTCTGCTGCGGGAGCTTCCAAGGGGTCCGGCTCGAGCCCTGCTGAAGGGCTTAAGAGCGGCAGGCAGGCCTCATCTGGTTTTTGCTTCCTTTTGTGTTTGTGTGCTTTCCTTTGTGAGGTGACCTCACAGGGCAAGTGCTGCAGCTGAGCAGGATAAATTCAATCCAAATCCATTTAATCAAGTATCTTTTAGGCTCCTACTACGTGCCAGGCGTTTTTCAAGGCGCGGGGGATGCGATGTGAATGAAATACATTCCCTGTTCTAAAGGAGCTTTACACTCTAAAAAAGGAGACATTAAGTTAAACTAAAATGATACGAAATAAAGTAAGTGATAGGGAAAGGAGATAAACAGTGTGCTGTCTGAGGTACAATAATCTGGAAGCACCTCTTTGAGTTGACATTTGAGCGGACAGCTGAAAGAGCGGAGCGGGACTTGGAGGAATCTGAGGAAAGAATGGTCATGGCGGAGAGAACAGCAAGTTACAAACATCCTGAAGCTTAATGTGCTTGGTGTTTTGGAAAGAAGTAAGGAGGCCAGGGTGCTTCAAGGGTACTGAATACTTGCAAGTGTTGACTAAATAGACTCTAGATTAGTTTTTCAGGAATGAGTCCCAAAGTCTTCACAAAACCAGGCCACCAAGGGAGCAATGACTTACGTGGTCAGGAAATATCTCTGAGCCACATTGCTACTGCCATGCCTAGAAAACCACCACCATCAGAAAGCTGCTCATGCCGCCGACTCTAGAACCACTCTGTACCCACTATCATCTGCCCCAGCACAATGCAAGTCCTAGATCATACCTGTCAAAACCCACAGAACTAGTGGCTGGACACTGAGACTTCCACTAAGGCTGTTTCAGAAAAATCAAACACTTTTACACCTGTGCTTATCAATAGCAATAGCAGAAGCCAATGGATGCAAATCAGGCTTGGTGTATCTCTAGCAATATAATTCATGCAAAAATTTAGTATGCTTCTGATCATCTTGCTTTCAGTCAGCTCTATGCAGGAGAAATTATAGCTCCAGTTCTTGCCTAGATATAGTTTTTAAGCCTAGAACTCTTACTGCCTGGCTTCTGTGCACTACCCTGCATCTCCACTCTTGATGACAGCTAACTTAGGGGCATCTGAAACAATGGGGTTTAATAGATTGATGGCATTCTTAATCCCATATTTTTCAGCCTTGTGCCAGGCATATTTCCTTCCAAGGCTTCACATGCACTGTTTCTATGTACAGTTGTCCCTTGGTATCCATGGGGATTGGTTCCAGGACCCTCACAGATATCAAAATACATGGATGCTCAAGTCCCTTATATATAATAAAATGGTGTGATATTTGCATGTAACCTAAGCACATCCTCCTATGACCTTTATATCATCTCTAGATTACTTCTAATACGTAATACAATGCCTACACCTCACTTCATTGACCTGGATTCAACATAGTACTCATCATGTGGCAAATTCAAGTCTTGCTTTTTGGAACTTTGTGAAATTTTTTTCCTAACATTTTTGATCCATTGTTGGTTGAATCCATGAATGCAGAACCCATGGATATGGAGGGCCAACTGTACTTCAGTTTGAAGGTATAGAAGTAGTTGCTTTTTTTCAGTCCTTTACGGCTCAAAATTATGGGACTTTTAATCTACTTGGATTACAGACAGAATTTCTCCCTTAGCAAAACTGTATTCCTTACCATTTCTACTTGCAAATTGGCTAGTTCTAGCCTGAGTTAATCTCTCATAGAACTTTGTGAAAAATACCAAGATAAAGCAAATACCAAGTTTATAAATGTTTCCAGTCATTTCCCTTCATGCCACAACTTTGGTTGGCATGGGATCTGTCTTCTAAAGCTGTTTACCAAATGTCTTGCAACTGGACAGCAAGGGTCACCAGTTTTCCATCTTGCAATATCTGAGTCTTTACCACCCACTGCCCAAATGTTTGTGGTAAACCAATACCACATTTCTTTTAAGGTTATGTGTAGCATGAATTTACAGGAACCAAACTCTGCATCAGGTAGGAATAGATTTATCTATGAATAACAGAATATTTCTTAAGTGTCTTTAGCCAAGATGAGCATTGATTTCTTTATCTTATAAAAAGAGTGTAGAGGTAGGCAATCTAGATTAGTATGGTGATTCCATGACCATCAGGGACCTAATAATTTCCTCCATGCTCAACATGTGGCTTCTACCTTAGGGCCCAGTATGGCTACTTGAGCTCCAGTCATTTTGTCTACATTCCAATAAGCAGGAAAGAAAAAAGGACAAAGATGATCATGCTACCCCCTCTTAATGATGTTTCCTGGAAGCTATACACACCATTCCTACATACAACTCATTGGCCAGAACTTAGTCATTTGATGACAACTTTATTCTGGGTGGCCATATGCCCAACTAAAAATCAGGGGTCATACTGTTAAGGATAGAATGGATATTAGAGGACAAATAGCATTCTCTTCTTACCAGGCTAAAAAAAAATCCACAGCTGGTGAAGATTCCCACAGAAGGTTTTTTAAATGGAGTAAGTACAGTACATCTTCTGGTTCCTTGAAAAGAGAATGTACTTGATATCTGCCCCTTGTGGTAGATATGGAGATGTGCTGCCCAGATCCCCCTTCAAGGAAGGACTTGCTCCCAAGCTGCAGGGAGTACCTCCAGTTGTCACCTCCATCAGGGTATGTTTCAGCTGTGAACAGGCGTTTCCCAAGGTCATGCCCTTTCCAGCCTAAACTGGGTGATTAAGCAAACTAGAATATAAAGGCTCGGCCATTGTAGCCCACCCCTGGACACCTCAGATGGGCAATATTCACTCCAGAGCTCTGAGGCATGTTGGCCAAAGCTTTGTTGGACCTGTATTGGAATTTGACTTCTTCCTCTTCCCAGTCCTGCTTCCTCTCTCCTTTCACATCTTGTACCTCAGCTCTGTCTCAGCATCTGCTTCCCAAGAACACTACCTGCAAGAGTTGGTACCAGGATTGGTTGGAGAAAGCAGGCAGTAAGATGGGGTCTGGGAACTGAATTATGGACTGCTTGGCTGGTGGTAGGTGAAGCATCAGCTCCTGGCACAAGGTGATGCTCCAATTAGGATTAGGTACCAGGTGGAAGGGAAGGCATTAGCAGGTGTGATGTATCAGGCAGTAGAGCTATATGGTGGAAGTAGTAGCTATAAGGATAACAGAATTGGGTGGTTATTGCTAAACTCCATTGGTTACAGAAAAATAATGAACAGCTGAGGATAGGTAATAAGCAACTGAAGGTCAGGTGTGAAAACCAGAGCACCTCTTTTTACACACAAAGAAACTCTCTTCTGCAGGGAAGAGGTGGAGAAAGCTGAGCACCAAGACCATAACTTTAGAGTGGCTGAACTTAAAAGATGCTTAAATGCCCAAAATAGGTCTGTGTGCCAAAGTAAGGGCCATGGTTGTGAAAACCTAGCACCCTGACACATGGAGGAGACATCTGAGTACTGCTTCTAAAAATTTTGATTCTCCAGGCTCCTCTGGTATGTGTCTTGTGGCTCACTCCTCCCTACTAAGAGCTATCACTTTCCCATGCTAGAAGACATTTCAGAGCCTTCTACTTGGAAGGCAACATATTCTCCCCTCCCCCATGACCCCCACCTCTCAGCCAGCCTTCTGGCCAGTAGGCCTATAATTAAGGTTAAGTCATAACATAACGTAGTTAGGAGGGTGCTTAGCCTGATGATGGAGGTAAATGACTATTCCCCAAAGAAGATGTAAGACCTAGTCAGCATGTACCAATAGGAGCTTAGGGAACGTGAATGGGACTGGATTCAGAGGATGCTTGAGCAAGGGGGCCAGACCATAAAATTGGATAGGGAAAATTATATTGAATTGGGAGTATTCTCCTGAAATACAGAATTTAACATCCAGGCAAGGAGCCCCCAAGAGTTGATATGAATTCACTACTACAGTGGCTCCTAGAAGCATGGAAAAAACAATGACTCACGGAATGAAACTGAAATGCCAGAAGTGCTAAGGCAGGCAGGTGGGACAAAAAGGGACTAAAAGGCTCAGGGAAGTAGGTATGCTAGAGTTGATATATTACATACAGCTGGAAGGTTATGATCGTTATGTTTTTAGGGAAGGCCCAGGGGACATACCATTTGCCAAGGCCATAAGGAATGCATTGATGCAAAGGACATGCACATCACTCACTAAAAAGTTCAGTGGTGGCTCTCTGCAAGCCATGGCTGATGGTAGCAGAGGCCTCCCAGACCTTGATAACAGACTCACTGACAACAGTGCAGATGATAGGACCCCAAAACAATAGAGGCAAAGTGGTACTGTCTAATCACCAGAAACCAGGGGGTCACAGTTATTACAATGACCCATTAAGGAGGCCATGGCTGGGCATGGTGGCTCATGCCTGTAATTCTAGCACTCCGGGATGGGAGGATTGCTCAAGGCCAGGAGTTCAAGACCAGTCTGAGAAAGAGCAAGACCCTGTCTCTACAAAAAAATAGAAAAATTAGCTGGGCATAGTGGTATGCACCTGTAGTCCTAGCTACTCAGGAGGCTGAGACAGAAGAATCACTTGAGCCTTGGAGTTTAAGGTTGCAGTGAGCTGTGATGACACCACTGCACTAGCCAGGGCAACAGCGTGAAACTCTGTCTCAAAAAAAAAAACAAAAACAAAACAGGGGGTAGGGGGCCTGACCCACACACAGTTACAGAAATGTTTACTAGAACGTGGTGTCCTTAGGGTCAAAACAGATAGGCAACCACCAAAGTCCTATTAGTTTGTACCCACAAAAAAAAAAAAAAAAAAAAAGGATAGACTACCAGGATGCTAAGGACTGTTACCCAATAAAATCATGATTCCTTAGTTTCCAGACCTGAGCCGGTTTGTAGACCTGAAACCCACTGACTGAAGAGGTCCCCAGGAGGAAGAGCCCTGCTACACCTCAACAAGTATAAATGGTAATGATTTCTCCAGTCCTTCCCCAAAGGGAAGATCATTATGGCCATAAATGGCCAAAGAGATCTTTGGGTAATAGTACCCTGGAGAAATGGACATACCCAGACATTCCAAAGATTGTGAGACACAAGGTCTGAATTGACATTGATATCCAGAGACCTTCTGTTATTATGTAGGCACAAAGAGGCCAGTTAATAAATGGAGTCATGGTAAGGTCCAGCTCAGAGTGAGTTGACTGGGTCTGTTACCCCATCCATTGGTCATTTCCTCACTCTCCAAATGCATAAAGGGGTTGACCTATTTGGCAGTTGATGCAAACTCATTAAGACATTTGCCTGCCAGGTAAAAGCTATCATGGTGGGGAAGTCCAAGTGGAAGCCTTTGAAACTGCCTCCCCTCCACAGCCAAACATGGCACAGTATCTTAGTCAGCTCAAAAGTGTCTTTTTTTTTTTTTTTAAAGAGATAGTCATACATAGCAAGCTTTAATGCCTCATACTTCACCTGTGCCCCAACTGTCATGGTACTGAGGCACAGTACACTGATTCATTACTGCAGAACTCAACAAAATTTAGCATATCACTGCTCCTGCTACATACCTCCCATCAAAAAGAATAGACCAACACAATGTAAATTATACCAATAAAGTCAGCATTAGCCTAGGATTCTACTGTAGTATTACTACACTAACCAGGATATTAATCCTCTTCCTACCTATTTACAAATCCTCATTCTTAGAACCCGAAGCATTAAACATTGTTGCATAGATCCTCTTCTTGAGGTAGTTCAAGTTGAAACACAGCAGATTTACCTATTTTTCTATACACCATTTGGGTAAGTACATAAGGCCTACAAGCAAAATCCTCATCCCAATTCCCAGACTGTTATCGTTTTTTCCCTCAGATCAAACAAACTAACCTAACTGGAAACACATTCAAGGAGATGAAAAGTCATACAAAAATTAAAAACCAAAAACCATAAAAAAGAATCCGTAAGTATAACCACACTAAGTGTGTGGCAAACTGTATGTCTGCTGCTGCCCTCTCCTTCAGGTCGGCTTCAGAGGTGCAGGGATAGTGGCTGACGCCTGTTCCAGGTGGGCCAAGGAGCCCTGAGGGATGTCAGCTGGCTTCAAAAGTGTCTTTTGAATAACAAAATACCACAGTCTAGGAAGTATAAACAACAGACATTTACTTCCCATAGTTCTGGAGGCTGAGGAGTCCAAGATCAAGGTGTCAGCAGATTCAGTTTCTGGTGAGGGCTCTTTCTAACTTGCAGACAACCACTTTCTTGTTGTGCCCTCACGTGGCCTTTTCTTAGTACATGTGCATGGAGAGAGAACTCTAGTGTCTCTTCCTCTTCTTATAAGGATGTTAATCCCATCATGGAGGTCTTACCCTCATGACCTCATCTGCTATAGACTGAATGTTTGTGTCCCCAAAAATTCATACTGAAACTTAATCCTCAATGTGATGGTATTTGGAGGTAGAGTCTTTGGGAAATGATTAGGAATGGGATTAGTACCCTTATAAAAGAGACCCCAGAGAGTGCTCTTTACCCTTCCCCCATGTGAGGATGCAACAAGAAGACAGCTGTCTTTGAACCAGGAAGTGGGCCCTCACCAGATATAGAATCTACTGGTGTCTTGATCTTAGACTTCCCAGCCTCTAGAACCATGACAAATAAATTTCTGTTGTTTATCAGCCACCCAGTCTATAGTCTTCTGTTACAGCAGCACAAATGGACTAAGACATCATCTAACCCTAATTACCTCCCAGAGAGCCCCACCTCCTAATACCATCACACTGGGGGTTAGGGCTTCAAGGTATGAATTTTGGGGTAACACATAGGAAATATACACAGGAAATCAAACAATACTGTATCTCAGAAGGGGATGTTAGGCATTAGTGCCTTTATGATTCTAAAGGAAACAGAGGTACTGATTACCATCATATCTGCATTTAACTCACCATCTGGCCCTGCAAAAAAATAGATGGACCCTGAAGGATCGCAGTAGCTTACTGCAAGCTCAACCCATTAGTAGGCCTGATTGCAGCTGCCATACCAGATGTGGTATATTTGCTAGAGTAGATTAATGCAGCCTCAGGTATTTGGTATGCATCATTGAGTTTAGTGAGTGCATTCTTTTCTATTCCAATCATAAGAAAGGATCAGAAACAGTTGGCATTCCATGAAACAAACAAAAGTGCACATTTACAGTTTGGCCCCAGGGCTATGATAACAACACTTCTGCCCTCTGTCATAAAATAGCCTGAAGAGATCTGGACCTTCTGGACATCTTGCAGAGCATCACATTGATCTGCCCATTACATCAATGACATCTGCTTGATTGGGCAGGATGAGCAAATTATAGTATAAATGTTTCAGGAGAATTAAAGGACTGCAAGTATACATGTATGGTGGAGGTGCAGAGGAGTATGCAAAAGAAAGCTAAATCCTCATTTTCCATATTGGGAAGTCAACAGATAACAGTAGCTAAAAGTTCAAGAAACATAAATTTATTTATTTATTTATTTATTTTTAAATTTTTTTAAGTCTAGTCTAGTGAGGCAGTGGGAGTGGAGAAGGAACAAAGGAATCTGCAACGTGTTGTTATCAATTAGTTGTAAACACCACTGCACTCAGACCAGCCAAACATCTTATTTAGATATTTGGAAGTAAATACCAAAGAATCAGTCAAAAGTTGAAAGTGGTTGTGTTGGAGAATGGGAAGTCGTGTTGAAATTATTTAACTCTTTAAATCATGTACATGTATAAGTTTGAAAAAGGCAAAAAAACTTTTTAAAAAGCACTGTAAATGAATTGTTTTTTCATTTCATCCCTTAAAGGATGGTCAAAACAAGTGGGCTAAACAGGAGTAGGATAATTTTGGATTAGGGTGACAATTCTTCCAACCCTCTAGGTGTAAATTAAATGAAGGCTCACTATGTGAGCCCTTGGACTTCATCCAACATTTTTAGTAAACCAACCTTGAAACTACTGGTGAAACCACTATCCAGTAATTAAATTTAAACAAAAAAGATTATTTCCACAAATGAAAGTCTGCTTAAAAGGTAAAATCCACTTGGCTTCAGCATTTTAAATTCTTTTTTAGTCTCAAGCCCCAGGGTCAGGTGGGAGGACCTCTCATGCCTACAAAAGGAATGCCTTGCCCCACTTCCTTAATGTTTGGTAACAATTTAGTGGATGAATGTCCGGTAAGTGGGCGGGTGCTGGGGGACAGCAAGAAGTTTCCTGAGCCTATTTATATTTCACAGGAAGAGAGTTTTGTCTTTCTCATGCCATTAACATTCTCTTATCCTTTATATGTTTAACCCATCCTGAGAAGAGACCTACAATTAAACTTCAACAATATTTTTTCTTCTCTGAATAAAATTTACTTTAATAAAGTACTAGGTATTTGAAGAGTGAATAAATTCTTATTTTCTTTTGAGGATCATTATGGACTCATGAATTTTTACAATCTTAACTTGTATAATTAAGCATAATTTTTATTTCATTTTTGAAGCAAAAAATGGTCACAATTTAACTTTTGAGAACCTTTTTTCAACTAGCTTCTAGATTGTCTCAACATTTTGAAAGCATCCTTATCTTCTGGTAAATTCCAGGTCCATCTTTGAAAATATTTTCTTACTAACTTGAATATGCCATATAATATATTGTTTTATCATATTATATGTTTAAATCACAATATTATTAAAAGTTCATAAGCCTTAATTTTTAAAAATAAATCTTATTTAAGCATGTCAAAATGTACTATTCATCATATATTACTTTACCATTTCATTTTGGACTTTGAGAAGAGCTGATGTATTTTTCAATTAGACAAGTATACAGTTGGCGCTAACATGTGGACCATGGGATGGTTATGATGTATTTTTCCATCTTTCAGCCCGAATATCTTGGAATTAGATTTTGTGTAGGCCTTGGTATGGAATGAACAAACAAACAAACAAAAATTTAATTCATAATAACATTTTAGCTTAAGTGTTTTATTGCAATTTATCACAATACCAATAAAAGTTATGCCTTTAGGTTTGCACGCAAAACATGCTTATCCATATTTATTCTTTCAAACAGATTTTTTTTTTTATAGGGTCTCACTCTGTCACCCAGGCTAGACTGCACTGGCATCATCATAGCTTACTGCAACTTCAAACTCCTGGGCTCGAGCAATCCTGCCTCAGCCTCCCACGTAGCTGGGACTACAGGTGCTTGCCACCATGTTCAGCTAATCAAACAGACATTTTAAAATAATTTGTTTTTATACCTTCGATCAATGGAAGATTTATGTTTTCAATTAAGGATTTTATTTGGTTGCTTGGAAGGAACCTTTTCTAAACAATCATTTTGGAGATCTTGAGACATCCAAATACCTCTTAAAAATTTAAATAGTTTGCAAAATATTTGAACAAATCACATGGATTTTAGGTCATGCTCTTTCAATTCTTTGTCTTTAAAAGCAAACAATTCATTAACTTATGTTAAAAATTATTTATAAGTATAACTTTAAAAACATATTCCCCTTATTTGGAATTATAAAATCTACAATTTCTGCTATCTCTTGATCACTGTCTTGACTTTTTGTAAATTGGGATATAATGAGCAGGTTAGTCTGACTACCCAGTTTTGCTGAAGAACTTTGACCTGGCCTTTTTAGATTCTTGGTCTCCCCAGCCAAAATTTCTGCAAGTACTCCTTGTTTTCTCATACATTAAAAATCTAATCCACTGGGCTTTCTTGGAGTGTCCTTGTTGAGTTTTAAGTCCATCCTTAAGATAGCAATACCTTGCCCCAAATTACCTGTGGTACACCAATTTCCAATATTTATGAATCAACATTTATGTATGCATTAAAAATATTAATAGACATGTCCTTGAACTACCCTCTATGTCTCAGTACTCACACATCCTCAAAAAAACACATCCTCAGACTATTCAACCTTTGTTTATCCTGGGTATTTTCTCAATTCACACGGGGGGAGCAGCACACTCAAACTGAGTTTATTCTTAGCCCAAGCCTTTTGCAGTGTAAAGACAAAACTTTCTAGATTCTCATCCCTAAAGACCCCTGGAGCAGGGCAGCCAGGGCTAGCTGGCAAGTGCGCCTCTGGGAGAATTCAGGAACATTGCCTCTTGAGTCCACAGTTTTGAACCTATTGCCTCAGGTTTTACATAGTCAGAAGTGACTATACTGTATCTCAGTTCATACAGGGAAACCCACTCTTTGATGTTGTATTTTTCTTTAAGTCTAACCACCATTTTTATGCTTTTCTTACCTAAGAACAAATCTAGCAGATCTGTCAGCAATACACATGATCCTAAAACACAGTTAGACTGTCAGACTGTTCTCCATGGAAGGACCTCAGTAGTGATTTCAAAGGGCCTGTGGGTTTTGTTGCCAAAGTTGGATATTCCATCTCACTCTCCATCTATTAAAGTAGGCCCAAGTCAATGAATTACAAACTGTTGAAAGAAACCAGACTTCAAACTATTGTTAAGATTTGCTGGACAATATTTTATTTTGGCCAACATTTCAACAATTGCTCAAGAAAGAACAGAAAAGATTAGAACTGAGAACATCTGCATAATCAAAATTCTCTAGTTCCTAGAGATGAAACAGATACATTTTTTATAGCAAAAAAGTCATATAAAAGGTACAGTTTTGACATTTTTCCACTTCAATCTTTAAAGTAAACTTGGCATCATCTGATACAAGTATCATAAGCTTTGTCATTAAGCAGCTATATTTATTAGAAAGCCCTCATGTCTTTTGTACATGAGGTTTAAAAGAACCTCTAGGTTCTTTTCAACAGACCTAGCAAAAGTTCAGGTAACACGAATTTAGCTAGAATTTGTGTGAAAAATCAGGATTCCACAGAAGGGAAGGAAATATATGATAGAGCAAGAGAAGTTTCAGAAATTTTTTTAAAATTTACTCATAATAGTTTTATACTCACTATAGTGACTTTTATATCCTAGACTTCTGCCTCACCAATTTGGTCAACTTTCCAAATATTTTTTATTCATTATGAACTAACTATTTGGGAGATATAAAAGAACATACAAAACATAAATGTAAGTCGTGGAGTATAATAATAAAATAAGCACCCGTGGAGCCACCAATCAACTTAGAAAGTGAGCATCAGCGGCACTGCCGCCTCCCACTGCCCAGCCTCCTGCCTTCTTCCTCTTCCTCCAAATAGCTGCTATTTTGAGTGGCTTTTTTTTTTTTTCGTTCTTCTCTTATCTTTATAATTCTATCAACTATATATGTGCTCTGGGATAAGCTATTCTCTTGTGTTTGGTTTTGGAGTTTATATAAGTGGTATGATTCTATAACTTGCTTTATGTTTGAGAAATTCAACTATGTTATTGCATGTAGCTATGGTTGATCAAATTTTCTCTGTTGTGTGGTATTCTATTGTGTGAATATGCTACAATTTATCCATTCTCCTGTCAATGAGCATTAGAATTTCTTTCCAGTTTTTTTGTTTGTTTGTTTTGAGACAGAGTCTCAGGCTCACTTGGGCTAGAGTACAATGGTGTCATCGTAGCTCACTGCAATCTCAAACTCCTGGACTCAATCAATCCTCCTGCCTCAGCCTACAGAGTAGCTGGGACTACAGGCGCGCACCACCACACCCAGCTAATTTTTTATATTTTTAGTAGAGACGGAGTCTCGCTCTTGCTCAGGCTGGTCTCGAACTCCTGGCCTCAAGTGATCCTCCTGCCTCAGCCTCCCAAAGTGCTAGGATTACAGGCGTGAGCCACCATACCTGGCCATTTCCAGTTTTGTTTTTTCTGTTACAACAATGCTACCAAAACATTCTTGCACATGTATCTTTCAGTGTCCACATGCAGGTATTTTTCCAGGGTATATGTCATCTTTACCAGGTAATGCCAAACTGTTTTCCAATGTGTTGGTACTCACACTGGTTCTTTTCATCCTCACCAACACTTGACATTGTCAGATTTTTATGTGTTAATTTTCCCTGAATTAGAAAATATAAAACAATAACTTATTATGGTTTTAATTTATATTTTCCTAATAACTAATGGTGCTATATATATGTATATGTTTATGTATATATATGTGTGTGTATACAAGTATATGTATACACACACACACACACACACACAAAGAGATTTATTATAAGGAATTGGCTCACATGATTGTGGAAGCTGAGCAGTCCCAGGATCTGCATTTGGCCAGGTAGAGACCCAGTGGCATAGTTACAGTCTGACAGCAGGAGAAGACTGATGTCTTAGCTGAAGCAAGGAGGCAGGGTCAGTTCCCTCTTAGCCTTTTTGTTCTGTTCAGGTCTTCAACTGATTGTAGGAGTCCTACCCACACTAGGGAGGGGAATCTGCTTTACTCAGTCTACCCACTCAAATGTTAATCTCACGCAGGAACATCCTCACAGACACACCCAGATTACTGTTCGACCAAACATCTGGGGCACCCTGTGATCCACTCAAGTTGACACATAATATTCACTATCACAACATCTTTTGCACATTTTTTTGAAAATCAGGTTGTTATTTCTTCCTTGTTAAGTTGTAAGAGTTCTTTTGATATTCTGCATACAAGTCTTCATCAGATATAATTTTGCAGATATTTGCTCTCATTCTGAGGCTTCCCTTGTTATTAATATCTTTTGGAAAACAAATTTTAGTTTCAATGATTTCCAATTTATCATATGTTTTTTCCTTTATGGTTCATGCCTTTGATTTCTTTCTTTCTTTTCTTTTCTTCTTTCCTTCTTTCTTTCTTTCTTTCTTAGCTCTGGGAAGTATGTAGAGCAAAGCTTTTGGTGTGTCTAAGAAATCTTTGCCTAACCTAAGGTCACAAATATTTTCTCCAGTGTTTTCTTCAAGAAGTTTTATAGTTTTAACTCTTACATTTAGTTCAGTTTTATATTTTAAGTTAATTTTTGTATATGGTGTGAAATTAAAGTTATCCAATTTTGCATGTGCATATTCCAGAACCATTTGTCGAAAAAACTATGTTTTTCTCCTTTGAATTAACCTGGCACGCTTGTTAAAAATCAGTTAACAATATATATGTGGGTCTATTTCCAAAGTCTAGTCTGTTCTATTAATCTATATGTTTATCCTTACACCCATACCTCATGATCTTGATTGCTGCAGCTTTATAGTATGTCTTGAAATCAAGTAAAACCCTCTGACGTTGTCCTTCTTTTTCAAAATTATTTTAGCTATTAGAGTTACTTCACAATTCCAAGTAAATTTGTAATCGACTCATCAATTTCTTCAAAAAAACCTATGAGACTTGCCTTTTCACTCTTTTTATGTTTTGTTTTGGTGTTCTTAATTGTAATATGGTCAAGTTTATCAGTCTTTTTCTTTATGGGTTTTTTTTTTGTGTATTGTCTAAGACATCTTTTCCTATTCTGAAGTTAAACATATGTTTTTTTCAATATTTTCTTCAAAAAGTTTGAAAGTTTTTACATTTGGCTTTAATAGATTTTTGTGTATGATCTGCGGTATGAACCAAGTTTTATTTTTTCTATGTGGACAAAATATTGTCCAAGTCCACTTATTAAATAGTCCATTCTTACCACAGGGATCTGTAGTACCCCTCTGTCATATATCTAGTTTACATAAATGAGTCTGTTTCTGAATTTTCTGTTGTATTATTTGTAAAATTACTACAGCTTTGTAATAAATCTTGATACCTGGTAGGGCACATACTTATACCCTGTTTTACTTCAAGAATATCCCATCTAATTTTGGCCTTTACATTTCCATATAAATTTAGCTTGTAAAGTTCCATCAAAAACCCTGAGTAGTTTATGTGGGTTATATTTCCTCTCTTCTTGAATTTGGTCTGGCCCTGTGACCTATATTTCCGGATAGAATGTGGTAGAACTGATACTTTGTAATTTCCAAGCCTGGGCTCTAAGAGATCTGCAGCTTCTTCCTTTGCTGCTTGCAATACTCTCTGTTGGGATTGAGCCACTGTTAAAGGGAACTCAAACTAACTATGTGAAAAAAAAAAAAACATTTGGAGAGAGACAGAAAGGTTCCAACATTCCAGCTGCCCCTGCGAAGGCATCAGACGTGTGAGTGAAACCATCTTTGGTGCTTCATCCCTAGCTGTGGTCTGACTGCAACTTCATGAGATACCCCAGCAACTGCCATGTAAGCAAAGGAACTACCCAGCCAAGTTATGTCCACATTTGACCTACAATATTGTGAGCAAATAAAATGGTTATAATTTTAAGACATTTTCTTTTGGGGTGGTTTTTATACAGCAGGTAAAAGCCTGAAGAACAGTAGAGTGGCAAAATATCTGGCAATACTGTTATCTGTAGAAATAGAGAAGATAGGAAATATACCTAATAAACTTCTCTAACTTTACCCTCTATGTCTCTTCATTTTTCTTTATATTTTTGCATATTTTATCTGTATTCTGCATAATTTCTTCAGATCTATCTTCCATTTCACTAATTCTCTCTTTGGCTGCATCTAGTATGCTATTCACTCTAGCATCGAGTTTTTCATTTCCTTTGTGATATTTTTCATTTCTTAAAGTTATATATAAGTATTTAAATCTGTCTGAATATTTTTGATCATTTGCTCTGTACTTGTTTTTAATTTCATCTTTCATTTATTTGAACGTATTAAATATTCTTATTCAAAAATTTTTATCCCATAATTCCAATATCTGAAATCTTTGTCAGTCTAATTTTGTTGCTTTTTTTTTTAGAGGGGGGGGTCTCACTATGTTGCTCAGGATGGTCTCTAACCAACTCCTGTCCTCAAGCCATGTTTCTGCCTCAGCCTCCTGAGTAGCTGGGATTACGGGCTCAAGTCACTGTGCCTGGCTCTGTTTTTTGTTTTTTTGATTGACCCTTGCTTATGGTGCCTTTTTCCTTGTGTGGTCTTTTTTGGTTTGTTTCCTTTTAAAGTTGTAGTCTCATATTTAATTTAATTGGAAGCTTATATTTAGTTTAACTTAATTGTAAGCTCAAAAATATTTTGAAGCATGTGTTGAGGGCCCTTGTGGTAGGCAGAATGATGGTCCTCCAAAGATGTTGATGTCCTAATGCCTGGAACCTATGAATATATTGCCTTACATGGCAAAAGGGACTTTGCAGATATGACTAGCATTAAGGATCGTGAGATGGGAAGATTATTCTAGATTGTCCCAATATAATCATATGAGTCCTTAAAATGGAGAATTTTCCCCAGCTGTAGTGAGAGAAGATGTGACTACAGAAGAAAGTTGAGAGAAGAATAAAGTTGCTGGCTTTGAAGATGGAGAAGGGGGCCGTGAGCCAAGAAACATGGTTAGCCTCTAGAAACTGGCACAGGTGAGGACACAGATTCTCCCTTAGAACCTCTTGATAGGCATGCAACCTTGCTGACACTTTAATCTTAGCCTACTTAGATCCATGTTGGACTTCTGACCTACAGAACTGTAAGGTAATAAATTTGTGTTGTTAAGTCACTACATGTTTGGTAATTTGTTATAGCAGCAATAGAAAACAAATCCAGTCTTTTTTCCAAGAAGGATTTCTTCAATTTCTCAATTATGCCTGGAGGCACTCCAGACCAGGGTCTATTTTAAATAATGATTTGGTGTGTGGGTGTTGGGGGGGAGGTATGTCGCAGTTTTTAAGACCCTCAAAATAAATATAGATTCAGGCCCAAAACCTATGTGAAAGCTGGTCAATCACTAAAATTCTCAGGGGAATTCTCCCTAAGCCAAGGCCAGAACAAATTGTTTTCCTTGTTCTCTACCTTTGTGAAGAAGATGTTTCCCCCTACCTTCCTGGGCACTGTCTTTTCTGTGTCCCAGCTTTACCTGGGGTGGTCTCTATGCTGGCTCCCTGCCTTGGGTGGGCCCACCCTATATTCCCAGGTCCCTCTGTGCAGTGGCACTCCTGTTGCTGGTCCCTGAATGCCTCTAGGTTATCTGGTGGCTTTATCATTCACTTCCCTTGATGATTTCATCTTCCTTTCCCTTGTCTCCTGCTCTCCTCCCTGGTCTTATGTTCCCATTTCCTTCCTGACTTCTTGAGGTTTCCCTTTCTTTCTTGTAGCTCATCTAAGCATTTAAAAGAGTGAGAGCAAGCCAGTGTGTGAGTGTGTGTGTCAGTATTTTGTTGAGTATTTTTAGATGATATCCAGCAGAAGAATTTCAGGATCTCTAGTCTAACATACTGACAAAATGGATATCATAAATATCTTCTGAATCTGTCCCTTTCTTTCCATCTCTATGACCTTAGTTCAGTCTTCACTCTTTACTTTCACACCTACCTTCCTGCCAAGTTTCTCTTATTTAGTCTCTTTCCCACTCTGGTCCATCCTCCCCATTGCCAGGAGTGTTGATTTTCTAAGACATGTATCTGTGTTCAGTAATGTCCTAACTCCTGTGTATGGCATGCAAGCCCTTCCATGATGTGGGTTTTTCCCTATTTCTCCAATCTAGTATCCCATCACTTCCCTCTTCTCACCTTACATTCCAAATATACTGAGTTATTTGCAGTTTCCCCAATGGGTTATGTGTTTTACAAATCTGTGGTTTTTTCCGTGCTAATTCCTTTGCCCAATTCCTTTTTGGATTCTTCCCCCACCCCCCATCTCCATTTGTCAACCTTGAAAACTCCTTCTTAACTTAAATAGCAAGATCAGTCTTTTTGATGAAACTTCTTTGTCTTTTTCCTCCTCCGAGGACAATTCAACCAGCCTTGATTGGCCACTGTGTTCCAGCCCTGTGCTGGTCCAGGGATTTTAAAAACAATAAGACCATGTTACACCCTTAAGGAATTCATGTTCCAGTAGAATGACTCACTAAGTAATGAGGTTAATCATGTCATCTTTATGTTCCATTTCACGTGGTACTTACTCCTATTATAGTGTTCATACCAGGTGTTGAGTTCTTTGTGTGCATGGGTATCTGGGTTTCTTGATATTTATATTTCCGTTCCAGATTAACGTATTTCTTTCTGGTTTTATACAAAGGAGAGGGGGGAAACAAATAATTTGTTTATATCTTCCTTCCTTATTAGGCTGTGGGCTCTTTTAGAAATTGAACCCTGTATGACTTATCTTTGTGCATATAGTAGGCATTTCATAAATGAGTGGACAATATGTTCTTACCTATTCTAACATTCTGTAGTTCAAAAGTCACCTCTGCAGAAGCCCACACAGAACTCTATTTTCTGATTTTCCTTTATGTAGACTTCCATTATTACACTTAACATATTATTATTATTTTTTTTACATTGAGATAATTTTTTAAAACTCTGTATCCCTAGCATCTAGTGCCTGGCATAAAGAAAGCGATCAGTGAAGGTAGAGTTAAGTTTTATGTTCTAGCTCATAAATGCAAGCCCACCAAGCAGGTCTTAGAAGTACCAACTACTTAAAACATTCAAAGTTACATATAAAATAATTTAAATTGTGAGATTTAAAACTTCTTAAGTAGTTAAAAGACACAGAACTTTCTAGTTAAAAGGAGGAACACACACACACAAATATTTAACCAGTTAACTAATTAACTAGTTAGAGGTTAAAGGGAAAAAATTAAAGGGAACTTTTAAAGTCTTAGCCTTTTAGCTGGTTAACTGAAAGTAAGCATCACCTAAGTTTCATCCCCTTCGTGGGAAGGATCTCTGGAACAAGTACTGTAATACTTTGAACAATTCAAGCTATCAGGACTATCTGAGATGTGGTTTTACGTTTCACAGCAGTAGGTGGCGCCCACATCATAGGGTTGACTGGTCTTTAAACTTGGTGGTTTTCCAAAAGACGGTGACTTGGGGATGCCAAAGGGTGATTCCTCACATTCGTTATGTATGCTGAGGTCAGAGCGTGTAACTGTTATAAGGATAAAAAATAAGAATAGTATTAAATGACAAGTATTGCTAATATTTTATCCAGGTTCTGTTGGTTAGTACCCCAGGCACTTGGGCAAGTTTCTTTGTGTGAGTGGTTTAATCAATACACTGCTTAGAAGAAAAGTCCAAAGTGAAGAATGGCAATTTAGCAGGATGTTAGAAAGTGCGAGCTTTGAATTAGGGAGACCTACAGTTATGTTAAATCAATATGTTGATGTTGCTCATTTTAATAGCTAATGCCTGTTGAGTGCTACTAATTAATATGTTCCACACCTAGGACTTGCCTAAAAATATCCTTGTCCAATCTAATTACTCCAGTGCACTCACATCCGTGAGATAGGACTTGCGTTAAAAATAAATCCTCCTCCACTCCTAAGCCCCCTAGTCTCCCTTGCTTCCTCCACAACACAAATCCTTGTCATATTCAACCACAGTCTTCTTCCACCTGCCCCACCCTCTCTCTTAGGGCTTCCCCTCTCCCCTATCTCACCCATCAAACAGTTTGTTCTATGTTGAGACTTTATGTTTCTTCTCACACTGAGGCCTCTCTTCAACTCACTTCTCTTAGCTCACTCTCTTCTCCTAAGTCTGTACACACCACCTTGCCAGTTCCTGGTTTTGTTGTGTGTATTGCTTTCTGCTGGCTCAGGTGTCTTCGAGGCTAGTCCAGACCTCTTCTCCTATCTTCACACCCATGACAGCATTTACCACCTCTGTGCAGATGATGCACATGTTCACACCAGAGCCCTGACCTTTCCTGTGGGCTCCAGGGCTGTTTAGACAATCACCTACTTGATATCTCTGCTTGACCGTGTCAATGTACCTCCCACTGCCCAGAACCAAGCTCATGATCTTCACAGCTGGTTTCCTCCAAACTTCTCCGGTTAACGAAGGGCACCACCATCCAGCCAGTGATCCAGCCTGCACCTCATGTTGCTCACTCTCACTAACCCCCTTTTGTTGCAACTCCCATATCCAATCTATCACCCCCTCAGGTCAGTTTTGCCTCCTAAGTATCTCTGCATCCATCTACCTGTCTCTAGATCTCTTGTCACCACCCTCGTCCGTGCTTTCATCATTTCTTGCCTCCTCGCTGGTGTCTTTGCATCCAGTGGCAATACCCCACAGGCCAGGAGGATGGACTTTAGGATCAGTGGAGGTGCTCCACAGAGGGAGAAGGCAACAATGCAGCAGGAGGTCTCAGTTCATTCCTACTCTGCCCATCCTGCTCCACCTTGGTGCCCAGGGTATCATCTGGGTACTCACAGACTTTTATTTGGCATCAAGGGAAGGAGGTTTGTTGCCACCCTGGGCCAGCATCTGCTACCGATCCTTGTTGATTGGCCTCTCAGTCCACTGCTTTTGACGAGGCAATAACAACTAACGATGGCTCTCTTCTATGTTCTTGACTTAGTTTACTCATTTAGTCCACATAACCATCCTATCAGGTAAGAACTATTGTTACATCCATTTTACAGGTGAGAAAACCAAGGGCAGAGAGGGGCAAATTGCCCCAGGCCAGACAGCTAGAAGGTGGCAGATACCTGGCATTCATCGCTTCTCTCAATCTGGTGTTCCCCAAGGGTCCTACTTGGCCATGATGAAATTTTTTTCTAATATAGTGCTAAATTTGATTTGTTAAATTTTTAAAAGAATGTTTACTTCTATATTCATAAGAGAGATTGGCCTACAATTTTATTTTCTTGTACTCTTCTTATTTGTTTTGGGGATCAAACTATACTAGCATCATAAAATAAGTTAGACAGCTTTCTTTCTTTTTATATCCTCTGAAAAAACATTTTTAAGAGCTTATTTCTTCTATGAAGGTATAACAGAGCTTACCTATAAAACTGTCTGGGCTGGTGGCTTTTTGAGCATGGCAAGACTTATTTTAACTAGCTTCCATCAGGCAGATATTCTGCACGAGACAGGGAGCACTGACTGGCATCTGGTCCCTACGGTCAAAGGTGCAGAGTGTCAGTGGTAGAGGCGATAGCAGTGGAATTTCTGCTAGGAGGGTCCTACGATATGGGCAGGCATCTTTCCTAGTCGCATGGGTCCTGACTGCTATGATGCTAGCTACATGACATACAAGCTTGGCTCCCTGCCCCTCCTAGAGAATTGGGGAGTTACCTAGTAACTTATCAGATCTTCTCTGCTTAAACTAGCTTGAGTAGATTCCGTTTTCTGCAACTTTTGGATGTAATACATGGTAAGTTTTTGTAGATGTACACTCTCTTTTATTTAGTACTGATATTTTGTCCACTTAAGCTATCATTTCTGATAGGAGTCTATTAAAATATAACAAGGTATGTTAATAAGTCCCTTCAAATTCATGATTTTGTTTTGAATTGTTCCTTTTATGACCAGATACTGTCCTACCTTCTATGTATTACTTTTAGCCCTAATTTCATTTTATCTGATATAATTTTGCTACACTGGCTCATTACTATTTACATTAGTTAGAATTAGGATCAGCTGCAAAGAACTGAGAATCAAAATAACAGTAACCTAAAGAAAGAGAGGAGATTTTTCTCTCTCAAGTGGAAGTCCTGAGATGGGCAGCCGAGGGCTGGCTGGATGGCTGTTTCTGCGTCCTTGGGGACCTGGCTATTTCAGCCACACTACGCAGCATCCACAGGCCGTGGCTTTTGGTCCTCACGATCCGCCGTTGAACTAGAAGCCTTCGCAGCATAACTCAGGAAGGAGCGCACACTGGCAGTAAGATCACCCCTCTGCGGGATACCTTCCTGTGGTTCCAGGTAGTGTCTGTGCTCTTTAGAGTCTCAACTTCAAACATCCCACTTGCTGATCACAGTCGCTATCTTCCCTCTGCCATCCCGACTCAATCATCTTTCAACTCTGCTGGAGCCTTCTGTCTCTGACATCATCGGTTCTCCCCACTCTCCTGTCCATGAGCATTCAACAGTGCTATTATTCCTTCCCTTTTACATCTTGCCTTGATCCCAGCACCCCCATCCCAATTACTGGACCATTTCTTTACTCATTTTGCTTCAGAATTCTTGAAAAAGTTGTGAGTTCTCACTGTCTGCAGTTCCCTCTCCTGCCATTGTTCCTTAAGCCCACTGTAGTCAGGCTCCTGTCCAGGTTACCACTAACACCTCTTTAATTTTGCTATAGTCTGGGAATAAGAATTGTGAGCTTCCCTTTGCAGGTTTTATTCTTAAAAAGCATTCATCAAGTAAAACAATAGTTGTCCAGCTCCCAATCTCTCAGGCTCTCCTCTCGCCATGGCTGGGACCACTTAAAATTCACTCTTGGCCAGTGTGTTGCCTTGTGCCTACAGTCCCAGCTACTCGGGAGGCTGAGGCAGGAGAATGCTTGAGCCCAAGAGTTCCAGGCTGCAGTGAGTTATGATCGTGTCCAGCCTGAGCGACAGAGGGGAACCCTGTTTCTAAAAAAGAAAAAGAGAAAAATCCCCTCACTCTTTATCTCGGTCCCAAGGTAGACTCTGATCACTCCTGGCCTCAGGTCAGAGGGCTCTAAGGAGATTTTACTCCAAACTCTGGTTGCCTAAGGCCGTATCCTTCAGAGTCTTGACCCTTTGTTGGTTGAGTGCCGCCACCGTGGCAGGCTCAGAGTCAGGGGCTGGGATACAAAGATAAACAAGATATACTTTCCTGTATTTCCCTACCCCAAACACAGCCTAGTGGAATATACAGACAAATAAACTGACACATGTGATGATACATAAGTGCACAGAATATATTATTTGCTAGAGAGAAGGGCCTCCGTGTGGACCTGGAGTCCTCCCCTCCCCCTAAAAATGCAGACCTCTGACCCAGACCTACTCACGGCATCTGATTGGGCCAGCCTAGGCACATCCATGGATGGGATTTCACAAGGGCCCCTTTCCAGGGCTGCATGGAACAGTGGGGGCCGGATGGGGGCAGGTGGAAGATGGGGACCCCCTAGCTATGATTGTGGAAGTCAGGTCGGCAGGTTCTAGGCCTCAGGGTGGAGATGTTGATGGGATGATGGAAAAAGAAACAGTGTTGGTGTTGCTTACCAGTGCATCAGTTCATCGGAAGGCCACACGCTCTGTGTCTGATGTCATGAACCCACGAGCCCACAGGCTGTCCACTACTCCACACGGTCATGTGCCCCCTCTCAGGCTGGGCATGGCCGAGCTCCTGGCAGGATTCACCTTTCTTAGCCGTGAGTGTGGCCAGACAGCCACCGGAGATGCTGACATCCTATGACTTCTGCACATTTAACTGACAATTTATACTTTGAAATAATGTTTTCAACTATACTCCAGGCATCCGGGGACCCCATGTCATCAACTTAGCCATAGTGATGGACTCACTCCAATGTAGTTTAATGCCACCATTGGCACATATTGTATTATGAATAACCTACAGATTCAGCCCAGCTCCCTCTCCACCTTCCCTTATTGCTCAAGCTCTTACTTTCTGAACTCCAGCCACCCTGGACTCCTTGCTGTTCCAGCATGCCCAGTATGTTCCAGGCTTTGCTGTTCCCTGTGCCTGGGGTACCCTCCTCCACATCTCCACATGGCTCCCTCCTCACTTCACCAGGTCTCTGCTGAGATGTCTCCACAGAGAGGTCTTCCCTGACCCCCTTTGCTAACACACCACCCTCATCACCCTCCACCTCCCATCCTTCCTTATTTTCCTTAACAATAACTAACATTTATTGAGCGTTCAATGTATGCACGGTTCTAAGGATCTAAATTAACAAAATTAGTCTTTATAACAACCCTATGAGTGAAGTACTATTACTATCCTCCTTTCACACTTGAGAAGATGGAGGTATAGAGAGGTTAAATAGCTTGCCCAGCGTCACAAAGCTTGTAAGTGGCAGAGCTGAGTTTCCAACCCAGGCATCCCGCCTCCGGAGCACATGCCCTCAACCATGCAGGGAACTTAGCACTGCCTGAGGTTTGCAAGATCAGCACTGTTTTTCCCAGTGTGTGAGTTTGTCTTGTTCTCAGCTGGGTCTTCAGTGGGTGCCTGGCACATAGTAGGTACTTGTATTCATTTGCTAAGGCTGCCATAACGAAATACCACATACTAGATCATAGTAAACAACACAAATTTATTTTCTACACTTCTGAGAGTAGGAAGTCTGAGATCAAGGTGTTGGCAGGGTTGGTTTCTTCTGAGGCCTCACTCCTTGGCTTGCAGATGGCCATCTTTTTGCAGAGTCTTCACATGGTCACTGTGTTCTCTGCATGCCTGTGTATGGTGTCTCTCTCTGTCTGTGTCCTAATCTCCTCTTCTTATAAGGACACTAGTCAGATTGGGTTAGCTCCGCCCTCCAATTACCCCATTTTAACTTAATTACATATTCAAAGGGCCTATTTCTAAATACCTTTACATTCTAAAATACTGGGGTTAGGGCTTCAACATATGAATTTGGGGGGAGCACAAACAGTGCTTATAGTGCCAATAATAGTGCTTAATAGAGATTTTTTAAATGAATGAATAAAGCATCAGATATTAACAGATTCATTAGATATTCCCTAAATAAATAATCTCTATCAATAGCCTTATTTAAAATTCTCCCTATATTATCTGCCAGGGGGGTACACTGGTATGGCAATGAGGGGGAAAACACATAAACCCACATAATGTAAGATTAATTACATAATCACTCATCATCTTTATTTGTGGAACTCCCCAAGACCTGTAATGGCATTGGTTGGAATCACCCTCATTGAAGCACAATCCACCAACAGTTCCCAACTGGACATTTAATTCTCTCCATGCATTTGATTATAAGCTATGGGGAGACCCCACCTCAGTCACTGGACGTATTTCAGGGGTTCTGTGTTCTCCTGTGGAAGGTAAATGCTGCCCTGTGAATACATCCATTTAAATTTTGGAATTGGTTGATCAACTTAGACTCATCTAAACAAATTCAAAATCAAATTCCACAGTTGAAGGGCCCAACTTATTCATGTGGGGTAGATCCATAGGTGGTGGGCAAGTCATTTTTTAACAATTTATTCCTTGGGGGCTGAGCTTCATGTAGCAGCTCTTAGTGTTCTGGTTTTACAAAATAATTTTCTCTGTCCTTCCAAAGCTTACAGCCTTTCCTTCTGAGGTCTGTGTTCACTCATCTCCGACTAGTTTGAGACCCTGCCAGCCATCTTCGCTTGGCCAGATCTACTTGACTCACTACCAGTTAAAAAAGGTTGCGGGTTGGTCGGGGAGGAGGCTAAGTACAATCTGGCTGAGAATGTTCCCTGTGCACGTTGAGGCTATAAAGTCTCTTCAGGAGAAAATCTGAACTAGCACATTCTCCACGGCAGTTTCCTTTAGGACACCTCTCAGACCCCCTAGTCCTTTCAGCGCAAAAGTAAAGGTAATCAGCTTAAGAGGTATTGCCATCTACCCAGAAAGGGGCCAGCCCAGACAGGAGAAGGAGGATGGAGGGAGGTAAGAGAGACATAACCAAGAAAAAAATAAAACTTCTAGATTGCCTCACGGTTGAAACATCTTAAGAGATTTATACTTAAAACCAAGTTTGAAAATTAAATAGTGACGGTTACCTGGAAAACTGAACAAAACAAAGGCCATTATTAACTTAACAGAAAAAAAAGTTGTATAATATAGAAAATTAATCATGATACACTGCATGGTTCAGCTGGGAATAATATTCACATGGTTCTAATAATGCGAACATTGAGTATTAATTTGGGGTTTGAATACATTTTTATCCCCAGTATTTCCAGTTCCTCATCTCTTCCTCAAGGGTACTCAAATACCATTTAGTACTTACTGATGTTTCTTATACAGAAATCATGTAGACTGGCCATTCTTCCCCACCACCCCTCTCTGAGTCACTGTGATATTTTAACTAATATCATAATTGGTGAAGGAGAAGCCTTGACCAGGGGCTTTATCTGTAAAAGGGGACTCTTCCTCCTATCAAAAATATATCCACTCCAGAATGGGGTGTCAGCCCCTAAAGTTGGACAGCTATACTCGGCAAGGAACCCCCTGTGGTGTTCCTGATTGTAGCTAAGGTCTGGATACGAACAACCCTGAAACTTCCAGCTTTTGGAGGTGGGGTATCCTGCAGTAAAATGGTATCACTGGACCGGGGTGGGGTGGGTGGGTTGGGAATTGTCTCATTAGGGTAATTTTTACCTGGGGCTTTGGGAACCTGAAAGAACCATACCAATGTTGTCTTACCACATGTATTAGTTTCCTATGGCTGCTGCAACAAATTACTAACAATTTAGTGGCTTAAAACAACACAAGTTTATTATCCTACAGTTCTGGAGGTTAAAAGTCTGAAATCAGTTTCAACAGGCTACAGTCCAGGACTCATCAGGGTTGTACTCCTTCTGAAGGCTTAGGGGAGAATTCATTTCCTTGCCCTCCCAGCTTCTATAGGCTGCCCACATTCCTCAGCTTGTGGCCCCCTTTCATCTCTGAAGCCAGTGATCACATCACTCTGACTTGGCTTCTGTAGTCACATCCTCTTCTCTGACTCTGACACTCCTGCCTCCTTCTTATAATGACCCTTGTGATTACACTGGGCTCACCCACTGGAGAATCTTCCCATCTCAAGAGCTTTAATTTAATCACACCAGCCCAGTCCCTTTTGCCATGTGGGGTAACATATTCTCAGGTTCAGTAGATTAAGACACGCACATCTTTGAGGGGTCATTATTCTGGCCCCTATGCCAGGAGCTCTGGGTAGTGGGTCTGGCGCTGGGGGTTGAAAGTTTGGAATCAACTGGAGAGGCTGTGGGCACTATCCTCTCACCCTAAGTTAGGAAAAATACTCAGCGTCCTCAGCCAAGGGTTTCCTTCACAGCCTGTCCTCCCAAAGAGCTCCAAGCCAGGTGTCCGGATGCCATTCACAACCCACCTGTGTCCTCACTTGACATGGAGAGATTTGCTTCGACTTGCAATTTGACCATCTCTGCAGATCTTCGGTTCTCAAAATAAATTTCTGGAGCTGTGCCTCAGCCTGTTTAGCATGCCACAGAGAGTCCTGCAGAGTGGCCTGGGGGATAGAGACACTTAATTTGTCCCTAGTGTGTGACACCTTCTCTTCTTACCTCCTTCCTTCTCCCTCCCAAGCTTGCATGTTCTATGGCTTGTGGAGAGTCAAGAACCCAGGGCATCCTCATCCCCAGGACAGCCTTGGGGTTCCCAGTGCCCCTGGCCCCACCTCAGGAAGGCAAAGACCCAGGAGGCAGAGGGCCATGAGACCTCCCTTGCTCCCCTTCCAGGCAAAGTCCTGCCTTCCCACCTTGCTGGGCTTCCTTTTCTGCATCCTCATTTTGGCACTTGAGCCATCCTCTTAGTCATGCTTCTCTGCATAGAACAATGAGGGGGCTACCTAATGCTAAGAGAAAGTTTTCATTTCAAATCTCTAAGGCCCCAGGGCGCTGGGAGGGTCAGAGTTCCTTCAGCTGACACCTCTGCTACAGGATGGGTCCTAGTCCTGGGAGAAAATTTGCGTACCAGAGAGGGTGGGGAGAAGGCCTGACGTTGAGTGAAGTGTGGGATACCATACTGGATTGTTTTGTCTCTGAATTAGACTGTGTTCTACTGGCTTTAAGTGTGATCAGAAAAACTCCCTGATTTTCGAGAGGTTGGGAAGACTTTCTTCCATGGAATTGATTTAAAATGATGGTAGAAAACAAGATGAAATTGCATTCTGATTACATGCCGCAAGTTGGGTATGTCTTGTTCAACATACCCAATACATTAATTTCCTCTATGAGAGCTCAGTGTGAATAATTTTCAAGTGATTATCAATAAACAGTTCACCTACTTGCAGATTCACTAAGTGTTCTCTAATGTATCATTTCTATTAACATCCTTCTAAAATTTCCCCAATTTATGCCTGTTGGGAAATGTACTGGAAACCAAGTTCAAACGGCTTCCCTTTCCAAGCAGCACCCTCCCATTCCAGGCCACTTGATCACTTTAATGGGGGACGAGGAGTAGATTTGGAGCTGGAAGGATTTCCTCCTCAGGAAACAATTGGCCAGTGTGGCAGACCAGACCATCTGGGCCCAGCACACAGGCTGCTTTCTTCCAAGAGGAGTGCCGAGCACATGGACGCTCTGACCCTCAGCTGTTCCGGTCCCTGTTAGGATCCTCTGTTCTGGGGCCCTGGAGTGGGACCTGTAGGTCAGCCCTGTTCTGTGGCTGCTGGCTGGAGCCTGTGTCCCTGTGGCAGCTTTGTCTCCTCAGACCGGGGCCTGGTGTAATTTCCCTGTCCCCACCTCAGCCTGGGTCACTGGCAAGAGAGCAGACAGATTTGAGTAGGTGACTATTCAGAGGACAGGCAGGACCAGGGCAGTGGTCTCTCATTCAGTGAGCACTGCTGGGGGCCAGGCACCATGCTGGGGGCTTCACACCTCAGGTACTTTCACTGGGCGTTCTCAACTGCCCCATAAGGTAGGTGTTATGAAGCCCATTTTGCAAGGAGACTAAAGTCCCGCATCCAGCAGGGAGCCAACAGGAAACAGATGGCGGACTCACAAGGTTTAATTGAAGAGTGTAGAGGGATGGACTATTTATGAAGGTGTGAGCAGAGCTAAGGGAACTAACAAGAGATGATGAGCTCCCAGGGGTTAGCAACAGCTGGAAGCCAGTATCACCCCTTGGCCTAACTGGGAAGGGAAGCAAGAGAGTCGCCCAGACCAGACAAGAGCTGGAGCCGGGCAGAGGGTGGAAACACTGTGGCACCCCCAGGTGGGGAGAACTCTGGCACCACTGCTTCCCGCTGGCCAAACCCAGCTGGAGGCCAGAGGGCAACGGAGCTCAGCCTCCCACGGCCCGTGAGACCAGCCAGCACATGTCCTAAGAAGTTAAGTCATTTGACCACAAGTCCTGGGCTGAGATTTAAACCTTGGTCTTGTTGAATCCAGAGTAGCACACTGCTGTCTTTCTTCCTGCTGTCTATGCTATCGGAAATCAGAAAGAAAGAGATGGACAGGAAATTAAAGTTCAGCTCATAGACCAGCCATATCCAAAATGTATTCCAAAGTACACTAGATGCTTTTGTTGCCAAATAGTTTGACAAAGGCTTTATTTCATATCTCCCAGTTGGAGCTCCAAAATATGTTTTGGCATATTGATGACTCTGAGATGTAATTAAACCTAACTGACTTTCACTTTTCAACTTAATTGACCATGAAAATTTTTTTGTTCATATAACATCATATGGACTTTGTATTCTTTGAAACATACTTGGGGAAGCACTGCTGTGAGCAGTAGGGTTTGGTGCGGGGCGGTGGTGAAAATAAATGTAGCCATGGTGTAGAGGATGGGTTTGAAGAGGGCAGCGAGGGAGACAGACAGACCAAGCAGAAGGCTTCTCCAGTGATCCAGGCAAGAGGCGAGAAGGGCTCGAGCCCAGGAAGCAGCAATAGGTGGGAGGAAGCACAGATTCCTCATTGGTGACTGGGGTGAACGGCGATGTCATGGGATGGGCTGACCTCGAGGAGAACCAGATAGGCACAGTGAGATATTCAGGCCAGTTTTTTTTTTTGAGACAGAGTCTTGCTCTGTCACCCAGGCTAGAGAGCAGTGCCACCATGATAGCTCATTATAACCTTGAACTCCTAGGTTCAGGGGATCCTCCTCCCTCAGCCTCCCGAGTAGCTAGAACTACAGGCTAGTTTTTGACACATTGCACATAAAGTGCTTTGGTATAAACAGAGATTTTTAGTTGGAAATTGGGGATGCAAGCTTAGGGTTTTGGACAATGGTGGCTGCTGAAGGTGCACATTTGAAAGCTGTCATCATATGGGTGACAGTGGAAGCCCTGGGAGTGGTCAGCATCCCCCAGGCTGAGAAAGTAGAGCAGAGGGTCTAACTTGGCTTCAGGAACCTCCTGAAATTACTTAGGGTATTGTGTGTCCATGAATATAGGCATTTTTTTTTTCAGGGAAGAGTGTCTCATAGTTTTCAGCATATTTTTGTAGTTGTTGTTGAGACAGAGTATTCACTCTGTCACCCTGGGTAGAGTGCAGTGGCATCATCATAACTCACCGCAACCTCCAACTCCTGAGCTCAAGCAATCCTCCTGCCTCAGCCTCCTGAGTAACTGGGACTACAGGCGTGTGCCATAAGGCCCAGCTAATTTTTTGTTCCCATTTTTAGTAGAGACGGGGTCTCGCTCTTGCTCAGGCTGGTTTCGAACTCCTGAGCTCAAGCGATCCACCCGCCTCGGTTTCCCAGAGTGCTAGGATTACAGGCACGAGCCACCGCGCCCAGCCTTCAGCATATTTTTAAAGGTGTCCTTGACAAAAGAAATATAAGAACCATTGGTGAAGAATGGGAAGAGAGGAAGATCAAGGGTAGAGTCTGCAAGGAGAGTCACCAAAGAAGTCTGACACCTTTTAGCCAGACAGCGGAGGGAGCAGTGCAGGGTGCAGGGGCTGCAGGATCCGGAGCAGAAGGAAAGAGCAGCAATTTCTAGTGAGTGGAGAGGTCCAGTGCGGTTAGGTCTGAAGGTGATCCTTTGGATTTGGCAATTAGGAGGCCATTGCCTTATCCACAGCAGTATCAGTAGGGTGTTGGATGGGTGAGATTACAGAAAGTAGAGTTGTGAGTGGCTTGGGAGGAGGAAGGAGATGATATGAGAAGAGACAAACTCCTTCAAAATGCTTATGGTCAAGGCAGGACTAGGATTAAGTGTTTATATTGATTTGAAACTGAGAGCAATAAAATAATTTTGGTATTCAGGGCCCACCCCCTTAAGACAATGTTTTAAAAGCAAAACTAGAACCCATATACTGAAAGACAAAATTTCTCTGGGTGTCTTAGTCTGTTTGGGCAGAGTACCACAGACTGGTGGCTTATAAGCAACACAAATTTATGTCTCATGGTCCTGGAGGCTGGAAAGTCCAAGATCAAGGTGCTGGCAGATCTGCTGTCTGATGAGGCCCCTTCCTGGTTCATAGATGGCCAACTTCTTGCTGTGTCCTGACATGATGGAAGGACAGGGGAGTCCTCTGGGGCCTCTTTTATAAAGGTGCTAATCTTATTCATGAGGGCTCCACCCTCACGACCTAATCACTTCCCAGCCCCACCTTCTAATGCCATCACCTTGGGGATTGGGTTTCAACATACAAATCTTGGGGGGATACAAACATTCAGTCTATAGTACTAGGTGAATAAAAATTGTACCACATGAAACTCCTCAACACACACACAAATGCAGCAAGTGGATGTGGGGAGAAGAGGTCACAATAAGGATTAATGTTGAGGGTCTGGGTGGGTAGAATTTGCACTTACATTGGATCTAAAAGAAAGAGAGGAGTTAAGGATGACTTGTAGACTTTTGCCTTGAGCCAGCTGGGTGGTGTCTTTTACATGGTTGGGGAAGACTGGGGGAAGAGCAGGTGAGAGGTAGGAAGCAAGAGTTGCATTCTGGATGTCTTAAATTATGTGAAGTTTCAGGGGCCTATTAGATGCCCAGGTGGAGATGTTAAGATGGATATAGAGTCTGGACCTGGGGAGAGATAAAGCTGGGGATGGAATTTTGGAGTCACCATATTTGGGTGGCATTTGAGCTGTGGGCCTAGGTGAGATCACACTGAGAATGAGTAGAGGTAGAGAAGTTACTCAAAGACGGAGCTTCCAGCACTCCTGCATTTAGAGGTTCAGAAGACTGAGAAGGAGCCTTGCACTTGGCCTAACACGATCCAAAGTGATGTTCTACCCTCGGGAAGAACACACTGGGAGAAGTTGCTTTCTGGGCACAGTACTCATAAATCTGTTTTTGTAACCACTGCAGTAGCCACTGGGGTAGAAATCCACCTCTTAGCAATTGCCTGTTCTGAATTTATTGGCAACACCAAGCAACTTACCCAATGTTAACAATCACAGGAGCTTATGGAAACTTCAAAGCCCATGCTCATTCAGGGCAGATGGCCACACAGCCCATGCCCAGCACAACGTCCAGGATGTCAGTCCCATACGCTACAATACGAACAGCACCCCTGGGGCTGTGTAGTACGCAGTATGCACAACCATATGTGGCAGCCTGTGCCCTTTCTTAACTATGTCTTGCTGTCTTGCATCTTCCCTACAAAGTTCTGCTACTTTTAATGTAAATAAGTCCTTCCAATGCCTCCTAATAAAAGAGGTTTATCTCGGCAATTAGAGGCTTGAGATTTGGAGTCAAACAGAAATTTGTTCAAGTCATAGCTCAGCCTCTTACTAGTTGTAACCTCTTTAAGCTTGAGTTCCTCCATCTATGGGATGAGGAGAATTACAGCAGCCACCTCAGAGGCCGTGTAAGCATTAAAGGAAAGCAGGCACGGAGAAGGCTTAGCACGCTTTACTTAATACTTTTTGCCTGGTATTAACTCATTTTTTTTCCAACTGCAACTTCCTCAGGAGCCCGTGGCCTCAAGGGCACATGTGGCCCTCCAGATCCCCAAGGGTGGCCCCTCAACTGAATCCAAACTTCACAGAACAAATCCCTTTATTAATCCTTTACTAAAAGGATTTGTTCTGTAAAATTTGGATTCAGTCAAAAGGCCACACTCAAGGTCCAGAAGGCCACATGTGGCCCCGAGGCCGCAAGTTC
This sequence comes from Daubentonia madagascariensis, assembly GCA_023783475.1. Lineage (NCBI taxonomy): Eukaryota > Metazoa > Chordata > Mammalia > Primates > Daubentoniidae > Daubentonia > Daubentonia madagascariensis. The sequence goes on from JAKFHU010000913.1 coordinate 51,435,841, forward strand.
CTCACCCTTGCTTGGCTCCCAGGAGGATTCCATAATCCTTTATGGAAAGGATGGGAATCAGATCCGGTTCAAATCCTCCAGTGAATTAATGAAAAGGGCACCATGGTTCAGGAGTCCGTGTGCAGAACAAAGATACTTAGCTCAGCCAGCAGGGAAAATAATTTGGGTGGCTTTGTTTGGGTCTTTTAGTCTTCCTGTTCAGGAAAATGCCTGTTTTATTGCAAGGTTTTTTTGGGTTTTTTTTGAAGTCATTTATCATGAATTTGGTTTTGTTTCTATTTAGTCTGTGCATGTAAGGAATTCCAGAGCTGTGTAAAGAAGGAAACTTTGAAAACTTGAGATCTAGGATCTTGGCCCTGTAATTCCATTGTGGGGCAGGGTATTGGGAATTAAAGGCAGGGTGGCCCAAGGGATTGAAATCTATTTACAACCTAGTTACAGTATATCCTGTTTTCTCCTTGTTGTGCTGGGCTGAGTATCTAACAAAAGATTCTCCCACATATCTGAAAATAAAATGAGCACCTGGCTACAGTGTCTATGAGAAATTGACACAGTATGTTTGTATTTTATTTTTGTGAACGGTGCATAATGTTTTCCAGGTTTCTCTGCTCTTCTCCGTTCTTTAAAGAAATGGGAAGAGGCCAGTTCCAAGAAGGAGGAGGTGTTGGCCAGGAGCCCAGGCTATTCCTTCTGGTCTCAGAAGGAAATGTGAAGATGGTTTGAGTTTTAAATGAGGACAGAAGAAAATACATTTTCTGTTCTAGAGTCTGACATCACGGTCTTCTGTGGTCCCCCATCCAACAAACAACTGTGCGATAACTTGATGTTGGAAAACGTTGCTTTTGAATGTATATTCAGTTCTCTTATTTTTAAAGACTTCAGTGTGAGGAGAGTGATAGAGCAAGGTCACCCTGCTTTGGTGACCTCCAGGCATACCTCATCCCACAAGAATGGGGACAAAGGATGGTTTCCTTGGCCCCCTTTCCAGAAAGTGCAAGGTGAATCCTTCCAAGAGAGAGAATGATCAATCCTATTTAAATTTTTTTTGTTATAGAAACATTTTACTGTATACAAAAGTAGGGAGAACAGCGTAGCGAACCTCCACGAAACCATCATCCCGCTTAGCAATTGTCAACTCACAGCCCATCTCATTTCCTCTATCCCCTCCCTCTCCCCCCACCACTAGATTATTTGGAAGCAAATCTCAGGCACTATATAATTTTTCCATAAATATGTATACTTTTTTAAAGTCTGAGAACTATTTTTAACATAACTGGAACTATTCCCACACTTTAAAAAATTAACAGTCCTTAATATCCTTATATATCCACTCTGTGTTCAACTCTCTTTTGTGTCTCATAATTGTTTTACTATTTTTAGTTAGAATCAGGATCTAAATAAAATCCATGTATTGTACTATTGAACAGTTAATATGGTTAAGTCTGTTTTAATCTACAGATCACTCCTACCTCCTTTTTTTTGTTGTCCTGCTTTCCTTGCAATCTATTCGTTGGAGAAACTGCGTCAGTGTCTTACAGAGTTTCCATATAGTATGTGTTTTGCTGATTTCATCTTCCTCTAACCCCTGTATGTCCGGTAAATTTGTAGTTAGATCTAGAGACTTGATCAGATTTCGATTTGAGGTTTTTTGGCAAGAATACTTCATAGATGGTGTCTACATAAGGAGGTGCATAATGTCTGATCATCTCTTTTCTTGTGTGATATTAGCAGCTATCGACGATCATTATACAAATCCATTAGGAAATGTAAATTGGCCATACTTTGATAGCAAGAAAACAAAAAATAAACAAAAATCAGGTTACTGGGCCCCGACCCAGATCCATTTAATTAGAATTTCCATGGAGTATTTAATAATCTCAATATTTAACCACTACCCCAGGGATTCTTATCTTTGGGAAAGTGGGAAAACACTGTAATCCAACACTCTCATTTTTTAGATGTCAAATTAAGATGCATGGAGGGGAAGTAATTTGTCAAAGTCACCCAGCTGGAGAATGGCTTATATTCCTGGAAGACACATGCCCTACAGTTACTACCCATTAACTCACCCACATATGGATGGTCACCTATTTCTTTAGCATGTTGGTTATATAGTTGCCCAATGGATCCACAGACAGAGAATATTGTATAAGTAAGTATTTATGGATCTCTCATGGCTAATTCCATAGTAAAGAAGAACTTTTTAAGGCACTATACTATTGTTTAGCTTTCTAATCTCAGAAAAGTCTTTATCACAGCAAAATGTATTCTCAGAACTTAGCTTTATTGGGAAATATAAGACTTTGAAATGTAAACACACCTTCTTGCACAAAGGGCTCCTGTGAGGCAGAGGGCCTTGTTTAAAGAAAAACCAACATTTAAAATAGAAAGCAAAATGAAAGCACAATACAAGGATTGTTTCCCTCACCTTGGACACTGGCCAGAGTTTATTCACCTATGTCTGCTCATTACATTAGATCAGTGTGTCATGAGGAACACTGTTCTGGAGGTATTAATAGATGTGCTGCCAATAAAGATTTTCACTTATCAAAGTTTGGGAAAAGCGGCATGCATTAAGCTGCTCTGTCTTAGAAATTTATAAAGTACATTGGCTCACTGCTGTTAGGCCCGATGGCAAAGTAAGAAATAGAACATCTCGTCTATGGCACAACAAGGAATCCCTTCCATGGAAGGAGGCTCACGTTTAAGTGTTGGTGACACCTCACCTGTTCTAGAGATTGAAGTGGCAGCAAGCCCACAGCTCTGTCTCCTCTAACTTGGCCAGTTCCTCATTCCCTGTGAACTGTTTTGACCTCCAAACTTTAGGCACACCCCCATAAAAAACAAGAGAGAAATCAAGGAATTCAGTCCTTTCACTTGTAATCACTACTTTTCTGTGGCTGTGCCACGATGTTCTGCTACTAAAATATAGTACTTCTGTATTTTCCCCAACTTTCAGGAAAATACACTAGGTCAATGGATAGAATTTTAAATTTTTAAAATTTTATTTCTTCCATAATTTCTTCTTAAATGATTGGACCTGCTATTCCTTGACCATATTAGAGTATAGTATAAAGCAATGCATGACTTTCCACACAATGGTGTTATTGGTTATTTGCAGTTGAACGGACCACGGAAGTTCACAGTCATGAAAAGAGCCCTGTGATCCACTGACACTTACCCCCCTGCCAGGCCCCACAGACTGAATATTCTGCTGCCTGCCTTAATTGAGGCTTGATGCCAAGGGTGGTCACTTGGATTGTGGACATGCAGCTCCTGCACCAACCTCATGAAGACATTGTTTGTCAAGTCACCCAATGTCTGTCCTATGAGAAACCATGCCATCAATTTAGCTGAGAGCTTGGTGTCAGGAACAAGTATATCTTTTGAAAAACTGAAAAGTGCCTGGCAAATATAGATGGTTCCTAGATTTTACTGATGAATAGATATGTAGGACTGTGCCAGGTTCGGGGTGAGGGATGGGAGAACAGGGCTTCTTTTTAAAACACAGATACCATATGACACATTATGTTTTCCATTTTGCCCTGGTTGCTGGGAGGCTTAGCTCTAAATAAACACTTGATGCAATAACAATTTTATCCTAGGTTCCAGTCTCAATCATTGGCCCCCTTCCCAGAAGATTTACTTATTTATTTATTTATTGCATTCTTCTGTACATGCATTTTCATTAGCAATAGCTGCCGACTATTGAACGAGGTAGAATGGCGTCATGTCAGAGTTCTAGAGTCAGACACATGGTGGCTCACGTTGGCCGAACCTTGGGCAAGTGGCTCATCTGTTCTATGTCTTGTTAGACGAGAGTGTTGAGAGGCAACGCTTAGAAAGTGCTTCGCAGAGTGCCTGGGACACAGCACCTGAGCAATGTCAACTCTCTTTAACAATTAAAATCAGGCAGTACAGTATGCATCATAAATACTTCAAATAATACTCAGTGTACATACTCTGATAAAACCATTTTATCAGATAATAGACTATATAATCCCAGAATTGCTCCTAATAATAAAAGTGAATACTTAGTGCCTACTAGGCACGTTTTTCGGTCCTTCACATGTTAACATACGTAAACATGTTCCTGATGTTCATTGATGGAAATGTTGTCGTCCTTATAACAACCCTCTGAGGTGGAGCTATCATTTTCTCTATTTTACAGATGAGATAATTGAGGTCAACTAATTTGTCCAAGGTCAGAAAGATGGTGAGTGGTAGATGCTGGGATTCACCCTCAAGCAATCCAACTGCAGAGTGGTCTAACCATTGTGTATTCTGCTTCCTAATCCCAGCCAGCATTTACTGAGCACTCACCAAGGGCCATGCTCTGTGACAAGGGCATTACCTGCAGCATGTCATTTAATCCTTCCAACAACCATATGAAGTAGGCTCATTTTACTGACAAGGCCACAGGAGGCTAGTTTACCTGCCCAGGGTCACACAGCCACTGAGCGGCAAAGCAGGCCTTAAACCTAGGTCTGTTTACCACCCAAAGCCTCAGGTGCCATTTCACTAATGGCTCTTCTTACCCTCTGCCTTACTTTTGTTTTTAAGTTGTAGTAAATTTTATATAACATAAAATTTACCAATTTAACCATTTGTAAGAGTACAGTTCTGTGGCATTAAGTATATTCACATTGTTGTACAATCACCATCACTATCCATCTCTAAAACTTTATTTCTATCATCCCAAACTGAAATTCTATACCCATTAAACAGTAACTCCCCATTCCCTCCTCACCCCAACCCCTGATGAGCACCATTCTACTTTCTGTCTCCAAGAATTTGACTACTCTAAGTATCTCATGTAAGTGGAGTCATACAATATTTGTCCTTTTGTGTCTGGCTTCTTTGGCTTAAAATAATGTTTTCAAAGTTCATCCATGTTATGGCATGTATTAGGATTTCATTCCTTTTCAACCTGCTTTACTTTTGTACCTACTATTAATTAGAACACTCAGGCAAAGAAATATCCCTTATCATCCTGAAGGTGCCATTTGGGGAAAAAAAACCCCACACCATTTAAATATGAAATCATCTGCAAATGAAAAGTATGGCCAAGATTTATACATTATTCTCTCTCTGACTATGATGCTTACATCTCATGGAAACTCTTGATTAATAGAATTCATGGTTGAGGAACAGAGATCTTGTGTGAACAGGGCCCAACATAATGAATGAAGCCACAAAAGTCCTTATACATATTCATCTTGACTACAATTAAACCAGTAAAGACACTGCACTGAATAGACTAGTCATGGCATTTCCCCCTCCTCAGTGACTAACAACCCAGATGCCCATCATAACTCAGAACCCCAGTTATAGGAAAAACATGGCAGCTGCAGCAGGACTTGGAACTATTTGCACTTCAAGTTCACTCAGTGTGAAATTTTTGGCAATGATGTGGAATAACAGATAAATATATGTGTGAGGCCCTTGGGATCCACATGCATGAGCTGGTGAGTGAAGCACTCACCAACATTGATATCTGTCTCCTGGAGGTCAATCAGTTGCAAGGAAGAGCACCAGGAAAGGCCCACCCCACTCTGGGGTCACTGTTCAGGTCTAAGATGCTGTGACATGAACCCAGCTGATCCTAAGCATTCGGGACTAGTATCCACAGACCACAAAACGATGAGCAGTCAGCTTCTTTCAAGTATAGGCCACTCAGTTTGTTTTCAAGACAGCCTCAGTGTTTTGAGTTATTAATCAAAGATGTGAATGAACAAGGCCTTGAGGAACCTGCTCAGTTGCTGGTAAAGCCAGGCATTGCAATGTGTCATTATTGTTGCCGTTTGGGTTCTTCAGGAAGCTGACTCTGAGACAACGCAGTACGCGGATGTGAATCTGGAGAACCCACAGGCGCAACACCTGAAGGAAACAGGAGTGGACAGAAGGTGATGTCAAGTTGTGTCACAGGCCCAACAATCTCAGCTGACTCCCTTAGGGAACCCCGGAGCTGAACTGTGTGTCAGAGTTGTCCTGCATTGGGTCACAATGGCCAGGACACCTCATGTCGGATGTGGGCATGCCCCTGGCATGACCTTGGAGGAGCCAACTCCTCACAACTGAGGCAATCCCTGGAGGGTCAATAGGTGCCTACTGAAAGTGCTTCCACCAGGTGGGGCAACAAGCCCTTCCTGGAAGGGGACCTGTGTGGTACATCTCCATGTCCACCAGAGTTACTGATGGGACCTTTCTCAGTCAGTTAAAAAAAATTATTGTTCCTCGTGAGCCTGGAGGGAAGGAAACAAAACAAACAAACAAACAAAATTATTGGTAAGCCTCTCTAAGGGGAACATCTTAACAGGAATAGCGAAAAGCTTCTGATACCTATTATCACCAACTTCCTTCAGCTCAGCAGTGCTTTTCCAAGATCCAGGAGTTGAGAATCTGCTTGGGAATCTCTCAACTGTCTTGGCTAGATTAGTAGGGAAATTAAGTGATATTTTAACCAAAATGAGGGTAAATCATGTTTAATGCACAGGGAAGAGGGGAGGAAAACTGTTATAGTTTTAAGAATGATTTAAATATATTATTTAATAACATTGATAAATTTTACTTTTCAAAACTGGGAGAAAATTAACCTACCTACGTTTGTGAGTTGATAGATGGGTAATAAGATGGGACCAACTTAGTGTTTAAGAGCAGAGTTTTTTTAAGTCTTAAAAAAATTTTGTTGTATGGAGATTTTCAAACATGTATAAAAGTAGGGGGAATAATATAGCAAACTCCCATGTACCCATCACTCTGATTCAGTAATTACCAATACAAGGTCAATCTTGTTTGATCTATATTTCTAGCCACTCTCCTCCTGTGCTGAATTATTTTGGAACAAATCCCAGACATCATAATATTTCCTCTATCAATATTTCAGTATGTCTGTCTAAATTATCAAGAATCAAAAAGCCCACAATAATGTTAACATATCTAAAAAATGAACAACTTCTTAATTTTTATCAAATATTGCTGTGAGTTTCCCTATAGTCCTAAAAATATGTTTTGACTGTTTGTTAGAATCAGAACCCAAATAAGATCCATACATTAAAATTGATTATATCTCTTAAGTTTCTTTTAATTTACGCATTCTCCTTTTCATCTCATTCTTTATTCCTTGCAATTTACTTGTCAAAGAAACTAGGTTATGTTCCTATAGAATATGTTCCACAGTCTGGAGTTTGCTGAGTGTACCCCCAGCATGCTGTTTAACACGTTCCCTTTCCCTTGTGGTTTCTGTAACTAATAGTTAAAGAGGGTTGATGAGAATCAGGTTTGATTTTTTTTTTTGACAAGAATATGGGTAGTGTTGTTTACTTCCATCGTGAGGTTGATAATATCTAGTTGTCTCCTTTTTGTGATATTAGTATCTGCTGATGATTATTGCCTGCATGGAGTCATTCATATGGGTTGCAAAGTGGTGTTCCTCTGACCCTCATTCTTTGTTATATGAGCTGAAACACTTCTGTGAAAAGAAACTTCTCATCAACAGTTTGTACAATTAAAATATGTATATCTGTATATATAATTGAAGTTTTTTTCGGAGTGGTAGGATAAATTCTTGTTTCTTTTCTTTAATTTGCTAGTTTTCAAAACCATCAGATGGTTTCCTGGTGTCTTCCAAAATAATCAAAGTAGTCAAATAACTGTGTTTTAAAGTCACCGTAGAGTAGTCTTTCTCTGTATGGTTATGCCTTCAACTACACACAACTAGGTTCAAGTGCATCATTTGGTTTTATGTTCTCCAAATTTAAGAAAATGGGGAAAGTGTGTAGCATATGCTACCATTTCTCCAGGAAAGGTATTTGCTTGTATATAAAAAAATTGGAAGTATAAACCAGTTTAAAAAGGATACTTATGGGAGCAGAATTAAATAGCACGGAGGGGAAAAGGATAGAGACAATATTTTTATAGTTTGACTTTAGAACCATGTTCACATTTAATGATGTAATTATAAGACAATGTTAAATTAAATAAAAGACAATCCCTAAACTCAAGAGAGTGTAACTTTTGAAGACTGTTTCTACCACTTCAGAACTCGGAGGCCCTTAGCAGGTTGCATAACCCCAATAAGCCTCAACTGACTCATTTCTAAAATTGGGATAATTATAGTGACTCCCTCACTAAGTTAATATGAAAATTAAATAATGTGCACTAAACACACTTAACACAGTGCCTGGCAAGTGCCCAAAGTATATTAGTTATTAGAACTTAGAACAGAGTAATTTGGAAGCAAGAATCCATTTTATAAAAAGATGCTCCCTAAGATCCTTCTAAATATTGAGATGCCTCAAGATATTTAAGTATTTCATGTATAAAAATTTGGCTTTTCTGAAATGGGTCTCCTGTAGCCTCAAGGAGGAGAGTGGTGGTGTCTACCAGCCCGGCACCGAGAATTGGCTAAGTGGATTCTGTCTCACTCCAGTGAAGGAGAGGCAAAGGAGCTTCCTGCCTCCTTGAGTGGAAAGAAGCTTGTAGAACTCCACATGTAAAAGACAAGGGCTTTCCTTGATGGGGTAAGTGAGACTGGCTAGAACATACTTTCCTCTCACCAAGGGCCTTAGCCCAGCCAAGTCTCACTTTCCCCACCGAGGAAAGCCAGTCTTTCTTCTAACATGTTTTTCCTCCATTACTCTCGTACTTTATGAGTGTCACCTCTTCCTGTCAGAAGTCTGAGGGGGCTCAATATGTGGTTGGCAGGGATGTCCCTGAGAGCCTTTCCTATACCAGGATGTCTAGCAATAACTAAACGATACACCAAAGTGAATTTGAGCCACACAAAAATGTCCCACTACACCCAGACTAAGTGGGATTAGACCCAACTCATGATCCCTTTACCTGGATCCTAAAATTTCTCCCAGCCTCTCCAGAACCATGGACACAAGGGAAAGTGGTACGTAGGGGATGTCACAGTGGAAAGAGACAATATTTATAAGCAATTGCAATTAAAATATTGCACTTTTGCAAATTTGTAAAAAACATGACCATGGAAACACATTGTTAGGGATTCTCTGACGGCCTTGGAAGGGCCTCTACAAATGAGGGACATTGTAGTTTAAACTTTGTTGACTTCATGGTAAATCCGCCTGTGCTAATCAGGAAAGCTCAGTTTTCAGGAGGATTTTCTGGAAAATCCTTTTATAGAACAGAGGCTCATTCTCAATTTATTAGCCTGTGGGTTGAGGTATTTCCATGTCCAGTTTTCTAAAAATGAAGAGACACTTGCATTTAAAAGCTAAAAACTATGTGTGATGGCTGATGGGGCCAAGGGCAGTGGCAACACCAGCTGATTGCAGAATAGCTTTGAGGTTATATGGCAGGGCAGGCCCTACGGGGCCAGGTCTGAGCAGGCAGACAGCATCCTAGGGAGTAGACACACCCCAGACACAGAGTAAGGGGCCACTAGTGACCACAGCAGTTAACAAGGTCAACGATGGGAGGAGGGAAGGTTCCTAAGCAACCTCCCCCTCCCAACCCCCACACCACACATCCTCATCCCACACCACCCTCCGCTAGAGAGCTATATTTACATGGCGCCAGTTGAGCTGGAGAATTTTGGATGTATTCCCATTACGGCCTTACTGATAGCCCCTCTATTATCATGCCTTGGGCCCCCAGCCAGGAGAAGCACCTGGGATAATTCTACTTATCACTAGATCCTTAATATCCCCTGGGAATGCTAGGACTCCTCATTCCAAAGGCTGCACGAATGAAGAGTATTATTGCAAATTACTCATCTCAGACCTGGGCCCAGATTCTGTTTTGCATTTTTACAAATGGCTAAAAGGTTAGCTTAGGTTGGATCAGTTAAAATCACAGCATTCTTAATTTCACCTAATGTTAAAGGTAGTTGCTTAGAAAATGAAGGATTTCAGAAAACCAGGAAGTGACTAATGAATTAATTGGAATTTATTATTAGAATTAATGAAGCTTTCAGAACTGCCCTTGTGAGTTCTGTAACAAACTCCTTTTTGTTTGAATTTCAAAAAAGTCACCCCACAACATTGCCCAAAGTTCCTTAGATGCATATCTCTGTAATGAACAGGAGGTTTGAAAATGTGCCCTGTCCTTGCAGTAGACTTCAACGCTTTTCAAGATGGAAAGTTTCTTAGCTTTCAAAAGAACAACCGCCACCATTTCTCTCTCCAACAGAAACACACAGTGAAAGAACGAATCACTTGGGTGGACTCTTAGTGGCTTCCTGTGGTTGTAGTTCTATTGTGGGACAGAAAGGACATTCAGAAAGAAAAAGTGAGATTATGTCTGTATTTTCATAAGGAAGGATTATAATACTGTCTGCCCATGAGTGAGACTTTGTGAAGTATATGTGTTGCTGCAGAAATGGATCATATAATAAGTACATTGATGTAATTATTTGTTCAATAGCTGTTGTCCCCACTAGATTGTAAACTTCTTGTGGGAAAGGCTAAATTTTTTCTGGTTCACCGCTATGCCCCTGGACTCTGGCACATAAGAGATGCCAAAAATATGTATTGAATAAACATCATCAAGGTCCCAAAGAGTGACTAAAAAAAACACAACTCAGGCTCACATTTAAAATACCAGTATTTTGGTAGAGAAGAAAACGCACTATTTTTTTTTTAATTTCTAAATATTAAGGGGGTACAAATGTTTTTGTTACATGGATCAGCTTTGTAATGCTAGAGTCACGGCTATAAGTGTGCCTATCACCTGAATAGTGTTCATTGTACCTGTTAGGTAGGTTTTTGTCCCTCCCCTCTTCCCCCCTCCCGAAAATGCACTATTTTTTGATAACTTTTCATTTTGAGATAATTTCAAACTTAGAAAAAAGTTTTAAAAGCCATACCAAGAACTACTGGATACCCTTCATCCAGATTCCCCAAACTTTAACATTTGCCACACTTGCTTTTATATATATATTTTTGAGAGTAAGTTGTAGACATGATGCCCTTTTACCCCTAAATACTTCAGGGTGTAATTCCTAAGAACAAAGACATTCTCTTACATACCACCATACAATTGTCAAAATCAGGAGATTAATAGAGAGACAATATTATTATCTAATCCATAGACATTATTCAACCTTTGCTAGTTGTTTTGATAATATCCTATATGATTATACAAAAATAATTTTTAAGGATCCAGTCCAAGATTACACATTGCATTTTTTTCTTTTTTCTTTATTTTTATTAAGGGGGATTGTGAGGAGGGTTGTCTAGTTACATTGTGGTTTTTTTTGTGGAGACAGAGTCCTTGCTCTGTCACCCTGGGTAGAGTGCAGTGGTGTCATTGCGGCTCATGGTGACCTCCAACTCCTGGGCTCAAGCGATCCTCTTGCCTCAGCCTCCCAAGTAGCTGGGACTACAGGCTCACGCCACCACACCCAGCTGAATTTCTTTTTCCTTGAGACAAGGTCTCGCTCTTGCTCAGGCTGATCTCAAACCCCTGAGCTCAAGCAATCCACCCGCCTCAGCCTCCCAGAGAATCTAGGATTACAGGCATGAGCCACCGCACCCAACCTATGCATTGCATTTAATTAACATATCTCTTTAATCTCTTTCAACCTGGAACAGTTCCTCAGTCTTTCTTAGTCCTTCATAACCTTGACATTTTTGAAAAGTACATGCCAATTATTTTGTAAGATGTCCTTCAATTCAGGTTTATTTGATGTTCCCTCTTGATTAGGTTCAGATTTTGCATCTTCGACAGGATTAGCAGGGAGGCAACACTGTGTCTTTTGCAGTGCACCATATCAGGAGGCACCTGCATCAGTCTGTTTCATTACCAGTGACATCAACCTGGATCACTGGGACAAGATGGTGTCTGCCAGGCTTCTCCAATGTAAAGTTACTATCTTCCCCTTTGTAATTAGTAAGTATAAGTATTTTGTGGGAAATACTTTGAGACCATATAAATATCCTATTCCTTATCAAATTTTCACCCATAAATTTAAGCATCTGTTGATAATTCTTGCTTAAATTATTACTGTGATACTTGCCAAATAGTGATTGCCTAACTCCATCATTCATTCTACATTTGTTAGTTGGCATTCTAGTACAAGGAAGCGGTTTTCTTTCTCTCCTATTTGCCGATATATTTGTTTACATTAGCATGAATTTGAACTATTTTAGTCATTGGGATTATAATCTGTTAATATCATTATTTATTTGATATGCATATTCTCCCAGATTAAGCTGGCTACCATGTTCCTTTGACATGTCTCCATTAGTTTTGAGCATTATCTTTCTCTCTAAGATAATAAGGTATTTCAGGCTCAAACTGAACCTTCTCTGCCCAGTCCTGGAATCAGCCATTCTTTCAGGAGTCCTGGTTCCTTTTAGTGGAGAATGATCCCCAATTTACTTTTGAGATAAAACAAAAACAAAACCAAAACAGAGAACACATAACTATTCAACAAATATGATAAATATTAATATTAAATAAAAATTTACTCTGACTTATGCCACTGTCAGTTAAATAAGAAAGACACAAAGTTTGACTCATTAAGATAGTCTAGTGTGGGTTAGATATACGCAAATATGTAGATGAAACAGGATAGAGCTACTATAAATGCATATATGCATAGCGTATATCAGACATCAGAACATGATGTAGGAGGCATTACAATGGACTATTTAATTAATAGTATTAATGGTTTTTTAAATATTAAAAGTAATCAACTTACTTCCCTACTTCTCACAATTCAAAAAATTAAGCTCTCAATATATTAAAGCCTCAATTATGAAAATAAAACTTTAGAATTATTAGATAAAATTTAGAAAAATGTATTTAGAATGTAAAGATATGGTTGAGAAAGGTGGCTCACGCCTGTAATCCTAGCACTTTGGGAGGCTGAGGCAGGAGGATCACTTGAGCCCAGGAGTTTGAGACCAGCCTGGGCAATGGCAAGACCATCGTCTCTACAAAAAGTAATAAAAATTAGCTAGGTGTGTGCCTATAGTCCCAGTTACTCAGGGGGCAGGGGCTGGGGCAGGAGGATCGCTTGAGCCCAGGAGTTGGAGGCTGCAGTGGGCTATGATGACACCACTGCATTCTACCCCAGGCAACAGAGTGGGACCATGTCTCAAAAAAAAAAAAAAAAAAAAAGGTAGTGCAGGATTTCTGCTATGGTTTGAATGTGTATGTCCCTCCAAAATTTATATGTTGGAACTTAAACCCCAAGATAATGGTGTTAAAAGGTGGGGCCTTTGGGGAAGTGATTGTCAGGAGGTCTCAGCACTCATGATTGGATTCAGGCTCTTATAGAAGAGGTTGAAGAGAGTGCCCTAGTACCTTTTGCCCTTCCACCATGTGATGGCACACAGAAGGTACCATCCATGAGGAACAGCCCTCACCAGACACTGAACCTGCCAGTGCCTTGATCTTGGACTTCCCAGCCACCAGAACTGTGAGAAACAAATTTCTGTTCTTCTGTTCTTTATAAATTACTCAGTCTAAAGTATTCTGTTACAGGAGAAAGAGCTGGGTGAAGAGCCCCGTGAGTGAAGTGCAGACGATTATGATGGTGCTGACACCAGCAAAAATATTGGTTTTCCCAAACCTGGAAGAGATGACTTTATCAAGTCACTTCTAATGGCTCAACTGTGGGAGACAGTGATTTAGGTAATGTTTTAGACCAAACTGTAACAGGGTATTAAAATGGGTCTGTTCTTACCTCCGTTTTAACTGAGGCACCAAGATAGTAGATACCATATTCTAAAGTAAAGGGTCAGACCACCATGAAGGACTTGCAAAGACGGTGTTGGAAAATTGGCCTAGGCTGACCACACCTCTCTAGCCTATAAATAGATTGGAGAGACCAATAAAAGTATAGCTAACGATTAGAGGAGGATTTTATTGTCTTGAATTTGTCTAGTGTTGGGCATCGGAATATGAGCTCCATGAGAGCAAAATTTTTATGTTTTTTTACTATGAGGGATGAATGAATGTGCACATATTTAGGGAAAACTGTGAGTGTGTTGTGAGTTTCAGAAGGAAGAATGAGGATCACCTCACCCTAAGTCTGGGGGAAAGTACTTGAACAAGGTCACAGAGAAAGGTGAACTAGTGTCCTTCTTATGCCTCAGAAATTTAAAAGAAGAGAGCCTGGCTATAGCTCATTTTGAGAATGGAAAACCAAGAGGGGCTATGTTGAGATGAGCACCCCTGGAGCTCATTTGTTGGGGAAAAAGATGATTGTTTTCTGTGGACACGTGAGAATGAGGGCTGGAGTCAGGTCAGCTCAGATGGTGTCCAAGAGGCTCGGAGGGAAGAGGTGATTGACACAGAAGTGGACCTCAGGACTCTCAGGGGCTAAGAAAGGAATTGTGGGAGACCACCCAAAGTTTTTCTTGCACGTACATGAAAACACAGCAAAGAATAAGTACACTTTTTTGTTTTGTTTTGCAATATTTAATTTTTTTAACTTTTCCACATTTTTAAATACCTAAAATTATTTTAGAATTTATTATCTTATTCTAAAACAAAATAAATTTATTCAAAATATATTTTTATTACATTTAAGGTGTATAGTTGGCTTTAAAAAAAGATTAAAAGACTCACTTTGTCAACCCATATCTACCTAGCCCATATCTAAAGAGGCTAAAAAAAGTGAAACTGACGTATCAGAGAGTTCTCTGACTCATGGAAGAGAGGAATCTACTCCAAAGACACTGGCAAAACTATAAATAAGAAATAAAAAATATGAAAAAAGCCATCTTTTCCTAAGGTTTACAAATGTTAATAGTTTACCTTAGTGTTTCTTATGCAATGGAACATTTTCTAGTAGTATTACAGGGGCAGCTAAGTTACAGCATCATATTAGGGCTAGTCACACAGAGTATAAAGAAAAATGAATTGAATATTTTGAACATAGATATGATGAACTCTTTATAATACAATAATTATATGTTACAGCTTTTCAAACTAGAAGTGAAAAAGCTATCGAAGCATATTACATCACCTGGAAAAGTACATACAGTGGTAGAGGAGCTAACAACACCTTGTATAGTTGACGTACAAGTTAATATCTCCTCTGTAGAATTGAACTTTTCCTTAAAACAAACAAATCTATATATGTGCCTGCACTTGCAGTTTTGCTTGTATTTGTTCAGGTTCAGCACCAACTAATTATCAGAGATCTTCCTTTATGTGAATGCAATAAACACAAGTGGTGCTGAAATGCTCAAAGTGTTAAATAACTTTTTTTGAATTGCCTGGTTTGTCCCATAACAACTGTGTTAACATTTATGCTGATGGTGCAGAAACAATAGTGGGTAAGACTGCTGGTGTCTCAGCATGAATCAAGGCAATAGTGCCAAACTCTACTAGTAGTGATTATATTCTTCATCACCAAGCACTTTCAGGGGAAAATAAGTTTCACTGAAGAACATCCTTGATAAAGCAGTAAAAATTATTAATTTTATTAAATCTCACCCCTAGAGTACATGTCTTTTTCATATTCTCTGTTGAATAAGTAGTACGCATAAAGCACTTAAGCTGCATACCAAAGTATGATGGCTGTCTCCAAAAACTAGCACTTGTGTGATTGTTTGAAATGAAAGCTGACCTGGCCGCTTTACCCGGGGAACACCAGTTGAAAGAATGGCTGACAGACCAACTTTGATTATTCAGATTTGAGCATTTCACAGACACTAACAAATGAACATAATGAGCCTGTTTGGCAGGAGTTATTTGTGAGCTATTTGTTGACAATGATAAAATTCAAACTTTGCGGCAAAACTTAGTATTTTGAAAACTTTTACCGCCGCCATGAGCTTCTCAGCTTTCCAATGCTTAAAGATATCTGATGAGATCAGATATTAACGGTTGTGATTTGTTTAGTCTTTTTTTTTTTTTTTGAGACAGGGTTTTGCTCTGTCACCCAGGCTAAAGAGTGCAGTGGCACAATCATAGCTCACAGTAACCTCAAACTCCTGGGCTCAAGCCATCCTCCCACTTCAACCTCCTGAATAGCTAGGACTACAGGTGTGCACCACCACACACTTGGCTAATTTTTAAATTTTTTGTAGAGATGGGGTGTTTCCCAGGCTGGTAAACTATCAGCCTGCGTGATATAGCAAGACCCACATCTCAAAAACAATTTTTTTTTGAAGTTTGGAAAATATAGTTATTTTTCATAACAATATGTTACTGATGTTAACATATAATGGGCTTATATTGTCATTTTTATTTATTTAGTTATTTAGTTAGTTTTGAAAAGAGTGAATTTTATTGCTTGAGCCTGACTGGTTGCTCATAATACTTTTCCTGACAGAAGATAGTGAATTGGATATAAGGCTCAGAGAGCAAAACCCTTGAAATATAAAAAACATACTGTCTTAGAATTCCATTTAATGAAGTGTATGTTTGATTAGCCAACTGTTTTAATTACAATTTCAAGTCTCACAAATACAGAAATTCTATTTTTTCCAGAACAAACATGCATATCGTTATAACACAATAGGGAAGAAAACAAACATTAGATTTTAACTGTTGAGCTTTTTAACTTTTTGAGCATAGGGTGACATATTTTTTTTTCTTTTCCTTCACAGTTTGGTGTTCATCTGATTCAGTGCTTCTCCAATTTGATGGCTAGGGCCATGTTTCCTTTAATCTTCAATCTTCCTGACATGAATGCCATTGTTGGTTTTCGTTTCCCTGAAAACATTTTTACGAAATCATCCGTAGACATGCTGGTCACCACATCTGCCCGATCAGAAGGCTCTCCACATCTGGCATTCCCACCCTTGCCTTGCAGATCAAGAATCCTTGAGCCCCCATCTTCACCTGAGAGTTCAGACAGATAGATTGCTTGAGTGGCTTTAACAACATCATCACTGAGAGACTCTTTAACAATTTTAAATGTTTCTTCCACAGCTCCAGAACGTGGTTTTGGTTGCGGCTGAGGCTTTTCTTCTTTGACTTCTGGAACAGCACCCTGTGATTCCATTTTCTTGGTAACTGTTTCTAGGTGTTCTTCTAAGAAGAAATCTGGTATCAAAGGATGGCCTGGTTTAACTGCATAGATGTCAAAATTTTTTATTCCTTCTTCTTTTAAGATATTTTCGTCAATGATAAAGTTGCCAGTAAAATTTTTTGGCTTTTTGAAAATGGAATATGCAGCACCTGTGATGATGTCAACTTTTCTACATTGGCTTTCGATACCAGATCCTCCCAGCATATCCATAGCAGAAGGGTGTATGGTTGTTCTAGGCCACAATGCATTGACTGCAATTTTACCTTTAAATTCTCCTGCCAGTCCAAGCACACACATAGACATATCATGCTCATCAATAAGCACAGTGCTATTTGAACCACATTGGATTTAGGTTCAGTGGTGGGTTGAGATTAAGGATATGAGCAATTTTACTCTTTTTCAAATAAGGAATACATGCTTTAGATGTAAGGTAGGTGCTTCTGGTGTTCACATTCATCATCAAATCCACTAGGTGTTTCCAATGTGTTGGTCAAGCTGACATTATTCACCAAAATATCAATTCCTCCAAATTTCTTGACTGCTTTCTCAACTGCATCACTGATTTGCTGTTCATCTCTCACATCAACAGCACATGGCAAGGCCTTTCCTCCAACTGCTTCAATTTCTTCAGCAGCAGTATAGATTGCGCCTGGAAGTTTTGGGTGTATGTGGGTGGTCTTCACAGCAATGATAATATTTGCTCCATCCTTTGCTGCTTTCAATGCAATAGCTTTGCCAATGCCACAGCTGGCACCTGTGATAAACTGTACCTCCTGGTAGCTTCCCGGCGTTGGGTAACATGACTTTCTTAGACCAGAGGACGTGGCAGTAATGATGCAGCAACAAACCATGTCAAAGTCCCAGTGGCATTTCACACAAAAGTATCTTCCTCACTAATGCTACCTGTCTAGTGCAGAGTGGCAAGTATGGAGCATTGTAGTGACTCATAGGCACAGGTGATGGAGGCTTCTGCAATCACTGAGGCAGGAAAAGGGAAGGGGAATTCTTTCCACCCGACAAGAACACACTACTTTTCTTCTTTCATTTGCCAAAGCTAAGGCAGCAGGGGAAGTGAAATTTGACCTTATGTCCTGGAGGCAAGAAACAAAATATTCATTACTAGCCTTAAAGACTGCACAGAGGTACTCACTAAGTGTTGATTGAATTGAAGTTGAATGACCAGTTCTGACCACAGTGAGCGAACTCTGGATCACCCAGCTGGATTTATAAAGTTTTTGAGAGTTTGCAAACATAAGCACTATCAATCCTGCCTTGAAGGCCGCCAGAGGGTCGCTGCGTCACTAATTCCGCTCGCCAGGCATTTTTCTGTGAGGTCTGCGTGTTGCCAAGAGACCACAAAGGACCCTGGTTACAGGTAAAAGCATTTCTGGAAAACGTAATCACTGTCTTCTGACCACTGTCATTCATCCCTCGCTCCATCCCAGACCGCCTTTTTGTGATGGCTTTTTCCTTTTGTTCTCTTTGTGGTTTCTCTTGTCATGTTCTTCCACAAACTCCCATAGGGCACACACAGAAATATGGCAAACTTATGCATTAGAAAATGTTCTCAACCATTTGTAAGTGTGTACATTTCAGTGGTAGTAATCACATTCACAATGCTATACAGTCATACCACTATCTATTCCCAAAACTTTTTCACCACCCCAAATATTATAAAAACTCTGTGCCCACTGAGCAATAACTCACCGTTGAGGTAGAAATTTTTATTCTCATTTTGAAGACAAGGCTACTCAGGGTTAAGAACTTTGCTCAGTGTTACACAGGATGTAAGTGACAGAGAAAGGGTTCCTGACTGTGAAGCCCACGGTCCTCTTGCTACATTCTGAACCTCTCTAGAAGATCTCTATCTAGTCACTCATAGCAGGGTGATGCCAACCATGTGCTCAAGGGGGAGTGCAATCCCAAAACTCATGAGCACTCCTTCAGGTTCTAAGGAATAGACAGTCCTTCACTCACTCAACAACATTCAACAACATTCAACAACATTGCTGAGTACCTATGAAGTGCTGGGGATTCAAAGATGAATAAAGCCCTATGCTGTAGTAGTTCACAGCAAAGAGAAGTTATGTAGATGTTGCACGTTTCCCCACAAAAATCTGTTTCCCTTCTTGTTTAGTGAAAAAGAAAAACAGATTTTTACCTGGGCTCCTGGCTCCCAGAAGCAAGACTACGTTTCCCAATCTCTCTTGCAACTGGCTATGGCCACATGACTAAGCTCTAGTCAATGAGATGAAAGCATAAGTAGTATGTAAAACTTCTGAGGTGCATTTGTAAAAGACAGGGATATACACTTCTTCCATTACCTCCCCCTTCACCCCACTTCCTGCTGTCTAGAACTCAAACTGCAATGGCTGGAGCTTGGGCAACCATCTTGGATCATGAAGTATAAGCCGTGGGCTGAGGATGGAAGAATACCAAGATGGAAGAAGCCTTTGTTACCACCTAGTCTTTGTTCCTTGCCCACTGCCCAGGAGGAAGCCAATACACTGAGACAGCAACGGTTGCAGCACAGAAAGAGTTTAATGTCACAAGGTGCCAAGTGAGGAGACAGGAGGAAATTTCTTAAATCCATCTCCTTGAGACTTTGGGGGCTAAAGTTTTTAAAAGTAGTCTGGCAGACAAAGGCTAGGAAATTGGGTCTGCTGATTGGCTTGGGATGAACTCATAGAGTTGGGAAGCAGAAATTATCTTCTTGTGCTGAGACAGTTTCTGGGTAGAGGGTTGCAGGACCTGTTGAGTCAGTTCCCACACACAGCTACTGGTCTGGTTGGCCTCAGTTTGTACCCCAAATGCAGAGTTTGGATATCTCAAAGACCAGTCTTAGGTTTTACAATAGCAATGTTAACTACAGAAGCAATTGGGATACTGTGGGAGGCCAAGGCAGGAGGATCACTTGAGCTCAGGCATTCAAGACCAGCCTGAGCAAGAGCGAGACCCTGTCTCTACTAAAAATAGAAAAATTAG
Source organism: Daubentonia madagascariensis (assembly GCA_023783475.1). Taxonomy (NCBI): domain Eukaryota; kingdom Metazoa; phylum Chordata; class Mammalia; order Primates; family Daubentoniidae; genus Daubentonia; species Daubentonia madagascariensis. The sequence goes on from JAKFHU010000913.1 coordinate 51,455,792, forward strand.
CCAGGCGTAGTGACACACCTGTAGTCCCAGCTACTTGGGAGGCTGAGGCAGGAGGATCGCTTGAGCCCAGGAGTTTGAGATTACAGTGAGCTATAATGACACCACTGCACTCTAGCCTGGGCAACAAGAACAAGACTCTGTCTCAAAAATAAATAAATAAATAAATAAATAATAAAAACAAAAAGGAAGCAATTGGGCAAGCCACAAATCTTACACCAGTCAAGGATACATGACTCTTAAGCAGTAAGCAATTACAGGAAGGCAGGCTATGAAACAATTGCTGGTTGACTTTAAGCTATGTCTATACTTCTGCAGAAATCAGACTTTTATCACAGTTCTTGCCTTATGGCCTTACGCTGCTTTAACACAGGCAGTTTCACCTTAGTCCTTGACAAGTAGAGTGCTATGCCATGCCTGGGCTTCATATTTCTCATTTTTGAGAGGAGGAAAACAGGTTTCTATATTACATGTATCTGTTAGTTTTTGCTGAATAACAAACGTCTTCAAACCTAATGGCCTAGAACAACAGTCATCTTATTTAGCTCCTGATTCTGTGGGTCATCTGGGTGCTGAAGGACCGGCTGGAGCCGAAGGGTCCCAGCTGGCTCTGCTTGTCTGGTTGTTGGCAGCCTGATTGTCCTGGGGGCCTCAGCTGGGAGGCTCACATTTCTCCATCTGGTCTCACCCTCCAGTAGGCTTAGCCCAAGCTTTCTCACATGGCAGTCTCGGGCTTCCAAAACAAAAGAAATAAAGAGCAAGAGAAGCCAAGCCTCAATATATAGGTGCTTTTCAAGCCTCTGCTTGTTTCCCATATGCTAATGTCCCCTTGATCTAAGCAAGTCACCCACAGGCATAGTTACTGCAAGGAGCGATTCACTGGAGGTCATTACTGCAACAATCCCTATTGTCTCAGACACTGGTATTTCGGGATTTTCTGTCACATGCAACTGAACCTAGTCCTACCTTGTACAGGTGGTGACAAGCCTGAGCAATTGCTATGTTCCACATTCACCAGCGCATGAGTATAAAAAACAATTGTAGTATTTTTCGATGTGGAAGTCACAATGGCTCGAATCCCCACCGTCTTATTTGTCCTGATCTACTTGTCAAAATCATTTTAGAGTTATTGAGACTTCACTACTGGATGAGAAAAACAGATTTATAGTTTAATTTTCAAACAATACTAAGAAAACATGAAAAGTCACCATTTTTTTTTTTTACTGTGGTTTTTCTTTAATGAATATCAAAAACAAGGAATTTTTTTCAAAAGAGCCTCGTGAACATTCCCATACCCATTTAAACAATCTTGGGTCCTAAAAGGGTGTCTAGGCACTAGGGCCACCATATGCCACTCCCAAAGCAATCCTGTTTTGCCTGTTCTGGCTCACTCCAGCGGATACCCACTGCTCAGGAAGCAGTCTGGAGAGAGAGAACTTCCATGGCCCCTGCTGAAGTCTCCTCATGAAATCACCACTGCTGCCTCAAGGGTGCTGTCCCCTGGTGTCCCAAAAGTGCCACTGCTTGAGGTGCCCATGCAATGCTGGGCTCCAGGTGAAGGGCTCTTCTCTTGCTGTCAGGTAAGATTTGCCCCCAGGTAACCGAAGTGCCTCTGGAATTTTCTATCACATGTCTCACACCCAGGAATCTTGACAGCCCAGCTTCTGTCCTCTGCCCCCCACTTTCTGCAACAGTGAGGGCTGGTCCAGGCTCCCCCAAGAACAGGCAGCATGTCAGCAGCAGTGACAGCTCGGTTCAAACACAGCCAAGAAGCAGCTCTACCCATCTTCTTTCCAACAAAGCAGGAGCTGAGATATGATTCTGTTGCGACTACACATAACAGTTCACGTCACCAACCAGGGCATTGGCTTCCCAGTCCAAAGCATCTACAAATGGCATCTTCACAATTTTCCCTTAAGATCCAAGGAAGGGCACCTGGTGTATATTCTGGTGCCTTGCATCTTGAAGGTACACCCTGGAGATTTTGCCAAAGCAAAGGAACAATCTGCTTCAAAGGTGAAGTCAAACGTCCATCTCACAGAAAACCACTCACAGCTCCAAAAGGGCAGGTCTCCCAACTCCTACTTGTTGAGGTTTCTAAGTTCAGAATCATGTCACAGACAAAGCTCTGCTTTATATTTGGAACAAAATTATTACCATACAGTAAGACAAGTGCTTCCACAGAAGTGTGAGCATGGTGTAAGGAGGGAAAGTCCCTGCTTTGAGCCTCAGTTTCCTCATCTGTAAAGTTACTGCCCTCGTCAACTTATTACAAGGTTTAAAAGAGAAAGTGTCTGCAAGGTGCCTCAGTCAGAGCCTGGTTCAGTGCGCCCAGTGACTGAGGGCTGCTAGAAGTCACTATCAATGCCCAGGAGGACCCCTCCTATTTGTTCACTCTCACAGGACAGCACAGATGTGGGCTTTGGGAGCTGGGACCTCTTAACTTGCCTTTATTAGCAATTTATTTTAGTGACCTTGGTCATATCCTTCCAGGGTCAAGAATCTGTCTCTTTTTCCAAGTGATGGCTGATGTTCAAACATTCAGGCCCTGTGGCTTTCACACAGGGCATCTATCACCTCTGGTCTGCACGTGATCAGCCACGGAAAGGGTGGGTGGAGATGAATGGGAGACACTTCATCACTTTTCCTGTGTGGCTTAATCTAATCCCATTTTTCCACTAGCAAATATAGGGCAAGAGTTTCCTGTTAGAATCTGACTCTGGACACCTGGTGTACAGTTGGTTTAGGTTAAGGATATTACATAAACAAAACAGCAGCAGACATCCATCCAGCCAGAGTAGAATAGAGACACGGAGTGGGGGAAGGTGGGGAGATGCACCGGTGGTTCGTCAACACACACCAAGGTAGCCGGCTGGGTAGGGCCAAACGGATTTCCCATGGATTTTTTTCTTCTTTTTTTGGCAAACATTTATTTCCCACTACTCTGGGAGGCAAGGTGGCACAGTGGTTAAATATGAGCCAGAAAACTGACTGGTTCAGCATCCAGGCCCCGTTACTTACTGACTGTGGATGTAGGCAGATGACCAAAGCTGAGTGCCTGCTTCCTTATCCGTAAAATGACTGCCTCCCAACATTGGATTGTTGCAAGGATTACATGAGGGACAAATGCAAAGCCTTTAGATTTATCCTGGACTCACAGTAAGCCCTTGGAAACATTAGCTATTGCTGTATTATTGCTATGTGCTGGGCCCTGAGCCAGTCGGGGTTTCCAATGACATAGTCCCTGGCTCAAAGTGGTAGCTCAAGACAGCAAGAAGGTAATGGTCCCACTAGGAAAGAAGCCTCACGAAGACAGGGATTTTTTTTTTTCTGTTTTGTTTTCTGTTGTATTTCCAGGGCCTAGAATAGTGGCTGGTACACAGGAGGTGCTCAATACATCTTAGTTGAATAAATAGAGTTGAATAATTGTTTCAGGAGCTATGCTAGACCAAACAGGATTCAGGTGGGATACCAACGAGGCTGTCAATAAAATGATTATAAAAATTAGATTAGCGACATCAGTAAGAAATTAAAATACATAAACAGCATGAAATCTTACCAGGCAATAGACTGTTATGAAACAAGTTCCAGTAAAGGTTTTAAAACTTGACTAAGAAGAGTAACTTCTCATGACTCATAATCCAAGTCATAAAAAAATTGGGGGATTTAAATACCCATGACCTTAATACAGAGTTAGGGAGGTGAACCTGAGTCTTAGGTAGCATCAGCCTGGAAGTTGCAGGCCAGAACCTCTGACTTTGAATTTGAATCTGCAGCTCCATTCATAGGCCAAGACCCTCAGTTGGCCTGAGATGGTACATCTGCTCCCTGACATTGGGGAAATAACTTTGCTACTCAGGAAAGTTATTAATAAACTACAGAGATAAAAAAGTAAATGAAATCCTATGGTATTAATACTTTCATGTGATATTTAGGAATAAGTTTGGAATTCACCAAGAAAAAATTATATATAATGGTTATTAAAAGTGTTTGCAACATTTAAGAAAATCGGACATATTAATTGTACGATTTTACTATTATTATTGTTATTTTTGTAGAGATGGAGTCTTGTTATGTTGCCTAGGCTGGTCTTGAACTCCTGGCCTCAAGCGATCCTCCTGCCAAAATGCTGGGATTACAGGTGTGAACCACCACGCCCCAACTGTATGATTTTAATTTGAAATGTTTAATTATTATTAAAAATCATTTTACTTTAAAACATGCATAAAGGTTTAATTTGTGAACAGTATTTGACTATCTAAAATATTGAAATGTTTTTAAGGCTTTATAGGAACAATATGGTAACTAGAGTTTCCATGTTAAAGAATGTTTTGTTTGTCTTATAAGTCAATCAGCCTTGTAGGGTGTTTGACATGCTTGAGAGAATCAGATACAGTTGTTGACCCTTGAACAACATGGGGTTGGGGCTCAACCCCCCTCATAATAAAAAATGCTCATATAACTTTTGATTCCTCAAAAACTTAACTACTAATAATTGGCCTACTTTTGACCAGAAGCCTGGCTGATAACATAAACCGTCAATTAACACATATTTTGTATACTATATGTATTATTTACTGTATTTTTATAATAAAGTAAGCTAGAGAAAAGAAAATATTATTAAGAAAATCATAAAGAGAAAATATATTTAGTATTCAATAAGTGGAAGTAGATCATCATAAAGGTCTTCATCCTCATTGTCTTCACATTGGGTAGGCTGAGGAGGAAGAGGAGGAAGAGGAGGGAGTAGTTTCACCATCTCAGGGGAGGCAGGAGAGGCAGGTACACTCAGCATAACTTTTATTGAAAAAAAAATCACATAGAAGGGTACCCGTGCAGTTCAAGCCCATGTTATTCATGGGTCAACTGTATATTATTAATATTATTATTATTACTATTTTTTTTTTTTAGAGACAGGGTCTTGCTCTGTTACGCATGCTGGAGTGCAGTAGTGCGGTCACAGCTCACTGCAGCCTGGAATTCCTGGGCTCAAGCGATCCTCCCGCCCCAGCCTCCTGAGTAGCTGGGACTACAAGTGCACGACACCATGTCTGGCTAATTTTCTTATTTTTTGTAGAGATGGTGTTATTGGGAATAAGGGCCGTTAAAGCCTCCACATAATGTGAGCCAATACTGAAGAACAAAACCAGAGGATCAAAGAAAAGAGACATGAATTTATTTGGGGAACTTATGTGCAAGGGCATCAGTGGCAGTAGGCTGGGCCATTCTCCGTGCCACTCCCAGAAATAGCAAGCAATTATATAGGCGAGCAGAAACAATAACTTGGGGATATGGTGTGTGTCACCAGGTATGGTAGGGCAGTCTTCCGTAAAGGCCAGCATGGTCTCAACAGTGCTCCTGGGGATGACAGGGTGGCCAGTCCCCTTTGGCTTTCTTTGTTTTAACTCTTTTGGCCTCCTTGAGCAGGATTGAGGCCAGGATCTCCAATTACCCCACAGAAGGAGTCTCGAAAAAGACCCCAGGTTGGTCTCCAGCTCCTGGCCCCAACTGATCCTCCCATCTCAGCATCCCAAAGTGCTGGGATTATAGGGGTAAGTCACCGTGCCTGACCAGGAAATACTATGTGTTAAACTTAGCATTAATTAAAGGACAAATGAAAATGATGTTATTTTTATACAAAATGACTAGATTTATGAATAAATTAACTAGATTGGTACATTGAGCTTTAAGGCTTAAGAAGAAGGTATGGTTTAAACTTACAACTTTATTAAATTGAATATCAATGAAAACCAAGCAAGTGTAAATATCTTTTTTCTTGTAGAAAAGCCTGTGTCAGATATTTTAAAATCTGAATTGGCAAAAGAGTGCTTATAAAATCCAGAGTGGCTCGATTGAATTCTGTTATTGTGGGTCTTCCTGTCTTATCTTTTATTAAAGTAAATAAAAACTTTAGGATTATGTAACTGCTGTGGTTTGAATGCATTCCCCCAAAAGCATATGTTGGATAAAACTCAGTGGAAATCAACCAAAGGTGGGGAGGGGGGTAAGAGAAGGGGCAAAAACCTACCTAAAGGGTACTATGAACACTATTTGGGTGACGGACACACCTTTAGCCAGGACTGAAGCATTACAGAAGTGATCCATGTAACCTAAAACATTTGTACCCCCTTAATATTTTGAACTTTAAAAAATATATATGTTGGAAACTTAATCCCTAATCCAACAGAGTTGGGAGATGAGGTCTAATGGGAGGTGTTTAGGTCATGAGGGCTCCACCCTCATAAGTGGATTAATGCTGATTATAAAAGGGCTTGAGGCTATGAGTTCCATCTCCTGTTCTCTCCTGCATGTGAGCACTCCAGCCATGTGACACCTTCTGTCACGTTATGACACAGCAAGAAGGCCCTCACCAGATGCAGCCCCTCAATCTTGGACTTCCCAGCTACCAAAACCGTGAACCAAATTAACCTCTATTGTTTATAAATTGTCCAGTCTGTGATATTCTGTTATAACAGCACAAACAGAATAAGACACTAACTATCAGTTTCAATGTCCTTAAAAGAGTCTTCTGTTATCTGCTCACCAGAATGCCAACCCCTCTGGAGCAGAGACTGTGCATCACAGACTTGCAACTCTCTATGGGACTCCTCCCCAACTGACCCCAACACCCACCCCTTCTCACCAGCCAAATATACAGGGTACCCCTGGGACCACACATGTGGTCATACACAAAAGCGCTTGCATTAGGGGAGCCGGTGGGGGAGTGCTGCTCCTTAGGGAAAATTTTGGAAATTTGTGGGGACATTTTTACATCGTTTGGGTGATTGCAAAGCACTACTGGCATTAAATAGGTGGGGACCAAGAATGCTAGATGTTCTGTGATCATAAAACAGTCCCACCTATAAAGAATTGTTTTGTAAACTGCACGGTTTTCAAATGTCTGCTAGACATTCATGTGGGTGAAAAACTTGATTATAGTCATTTGAGGTTAGAATCTGACTCTGTTTTACATATAAACTTGAAACATTTTTTTGCATGGTTTTAATACGTGTGAATTTCCTAAGAATGCAATTACTATGTAAATCAAAAGAAGATTGTACTTTACTATATTTGAAAATCTACTAGGAGTTATTTATCATTTTGGAAAAATCACATTATCAAAGGCAAAGTAGCTCATAGTATTTGAGTCATCAATCCAATATAACAGTATCTGTTGGCATTTGTGTGTGTCCATCATCCACAGTGATTCTGTATACAAATGCAAGAATGTTACCACTTTATCCTAGCACTGATTGATGGTATTCCTAAGCTTTTACATATTGAAATACACATTATTTAATTCAAAATACTCTCCTTTTATTTCTTTTTTATATGACACTTGGGCATTAGATTCACTATTAAAAAAATCATGTTTGCGCACCGGTTAAATTATCTATGAACTCTATTTCAGAATAGTAAAGGGACATTACACAATATTTGTTGGGTCTGATAAGATTGCTGTCCACCCTCAATCTCTTCTCTGAAAGTTCCCTTCGCCTTCTTGAAATGTGGCTCTCTCCTGAGAATCCTGTTTCTTTCGTAGCTCTCACAAGTGGCGGTTGCTTTCCCTCCCATATCTCCTACCACTGGGCCAGAAGCAGGCTGGGTGTCTGCTTCCTCCTCCTTCTGAATTCCATTCCTCTGAAAATTCCCAGCTCTGAAACTCCCAGCCTCACCTAATAGCACTCCCTTCTTGTTGCAAGAGGGCATCTTCAGCTCCTTGGGTCACTGGTCTTTACTCCTCATAAGTTTTTTTTTTTTTCAGACAGAGTCTCGCTCTATTGCCCAGGCTAGAGTGCAGTGGCGTCATCATAGCTCACTGCAACCGCAAACTCCTGGGCTCAAGAGATCCTCCCGCCTCAGCCTCCCGAGTAGCTGGGACTACAGGCACGCACCACCACGCCTGGCTAATTTTTTCTATTTTCAGTAGAGATGGGGTCTCACTCTTGCTCAGGCTGGTTTTGAAGTCCTGACCTCAAGCAATCCTCCCGCCTTGGCCTCCCAGAGTGTTAGAATTACAGGTGTGAGCCACCACACCTGGCCACCTCATAAGGTTTTTGTGAGGATTAAACTATGTGAGCAAGTTAGCTCAATACCAAGCACATAGTAAGTCCTCCAAAATGTTTGACGATGATGACGGTGATGACAATGATGATGATGACATTGATCTCATTTAATTCTCACAACAACTCTATGTAAGACATGTTGTTGTGTTAAGCAATTGAGGTTTCAAAACTGTTACTGCAGCATAACATGGCCTGAGCCACACAAGTAATAAGAGAAGTTTTGAGATCAGGATCCAGCACTGACCTGCCAATCTGCCTTTGGGGCACCCTGCCATGTCCCTGGAAGCTGTCCAGCTGTGGCGTCTGACCACTTCTCATTTGGTCCTCATCTGCTCTCTAGATGGCTCATTCACTTACTCGACTTCTCTGGTGACCGAATCCGTGTGAAAGATCACCCTGAGGCAGAGACTCAGAGCTACACCACCAACCCTGGTTCCTCAGAGACTGGCTTTGGCTCTCATGCCTAAAAGGCACACTGGGAATCTGACCCTGAGACTTGGAATCCACTTGATTCCTTTCTGCACCAGACTTACCCTTTGGTCTGCCCAAACCAAAGAATTTATGTAAACCATAAAAAAACAGTAATTGGCACACAAGGTAAAAATATCCAGAAGATGCCAAAGGGTAAAGAGAGATGTCCCCATTCCCAGCCTGTCCTCTGGACTCCCAGTTCCCCTCCCAGAGGCAACCATGGTGACTGCTTTCCTTAATGTAGGGTTTGAATGAGTTCCTCATTTCTTTTTCTGGCTGCACCATCCTGGGAACATTTGTGCAGTGAGCACCCTCACTGCCCTGTGGCTGCACCTGCTGCTCCCCCGCCAGCAAAACCTTTCTGAAACCCTCTCTCCCTCCTTCCTGCCTCCGAATCTGCACATCCTGCTGCTTCTCTTCAAGCCACCTTCTCCAGGAAGAATTTTTTTTTAGCAATTCCAGCTGTTGTTTCTCATCCCTCTTCTTCCTGACAGCAGGACTGAATGTCAGGATATTTCTGTCACGTATTTGGACATTTTGTTTTATCTGATGTATCAGGTGCTAGTTACCAGTTGCCTGCTGTGGGCTGCTCTCCCCTCCCCAGTTAGCAGGGTTGCTGGCCCGTCCCCGGGGCTCCACTACTACCCACACCCTGTGACTCCCAAATCTACTCTCCTGAGCTTCAGGCATATGTTTCCAGTTGAAACTGGGCATCTTCCCAGCTGTCCTATGGGAATGTCCAAAACTGAATTCATTCTTTTTGCCCTTAACTTACTCTACTTCCTGAATCTCCTCTCTCAGTGAATGGCATTGGTATCTATTCAGCCATCCAAACATGCAACTTCAGTCACCTGGACTCCAAACACCTCCCCACCCCACCTACAGCCCCCACCCAGGAGGATGTGTGTATGGGAGGGTCGGGGGACCTGCATCAGAAGCCCTCTTGATTCTATATCAGAGACATCTCTTGAATCCATCCCTTTTTGTACACTCCCACCATCTCTTGCCTGGTTTATGGAAATTGCTTCCAAATTGCTTTCCCTCCCTACAACCTCTCCCCCCTCCAGTTCTTCATCTCTTTCCTTGGCGGTGTCATCTTTCTAAAGGACAGTTGTGATCATTTCACTTTCTGGCTCAAAAACTTTTCAGGGCTCCCGCCTTCCCCTCTGGCCCTTCCAAACTCACCTCCTGAACTCCTCCCACCACTCCCAGTGTCACCACCTGCCCACACCCCTGAGATTCTGCAGCCAGGCTTCACCTTCCTGTCCTTCCCCCCTCCTCTGCCTCACCAGACCCAAGGCCAGCACAAATGTCATCTTCTTCGTGAGGCTTTTCCCTCCTCCAGCCCCAACCGCCCCTCCTGGGCAGAATCCATCCCTTTTTTCTCTGTGTCCCTGCACATGGATGTGCACACATCACAGCTGTGCCCGCCCGAGAGCGAGCAGACATCACTCGGTTCACTTTAGTATTCCCAGTGACAAACTTGGTGCCTGGTTGCTGAGGAGACAGATATTCAATCTATGTCTATTTGACGTAATAATTGATTAATTAATTGGAGGTTGTATAATTTTTAAGTCTGCAAACAAGGAGGTTGTGGCGTACAGTCTTCAAGGGCCCCGGAAGCTGTAAATTTCTATCATTCGGAGCTCCTCGGTTCCCTAAAAGTCAGCCCCTTTCCATCTCTTCCTCCTCCCCGCCTTCCCTTCCTTCCTTTCTTCTTTCTTCCGTCCTTCCCAACAGTTACTGTGGGTCCCCTATGTGCCAGGCCCTGGGCTGGGCTCCAGGGACACCAAGGATAGTAAGGAATCTTTTCTGCTTTTGAGAAGCACACAGCGTAAGGGAGCGGGATGGGGGGCCATAGGGCCGCTACCTTTAACTTACAGGCCAGCAGGTCTGGTCCTGCTGTTTCTCTCCCATTTGTCCACTACGGCAGGTGTCATGCATATTTCCCAGCTGCTCCCGGTTCCTCTGCGGGCCACCCCCTTTAATGCTGGTCACTGCTTGAAACCCCGAATCCTGGTCCTCCGTTAGAATAAGGCACCACCCCACTGGTACCACAAAGGAGATTCAGAGGGGCAGGCTTCCTTCTCCCACCTGAGAAGGGGTCCACAGGCCTCCCAGGCTATCAAAGCAGCTCATGGAACAAAGGAGCTTAAGATCCTTGTGTTGCTTCAGGTCAAGGCCACATCCAGGTAACATGCTCAGGGTCATGAAGCAACTTAGACAGCAGAACTGGGGTCCACCACCAAACCTGCCTGCGAGCATCACCACAGAGGGACCTCCTCTTTCTGAGGGATGCTCCACAAAGACCACTCCTCTGTGAATCCCCTCGGGCATCTGGCAGTGCACTTGGCAGGAAGATTCTAATGGGTTCCATAAAGCGTATCAAGTGCCGGCCAAATGCAGAGTGGGACTAGAGGACAATGATCTTTGAAGTTTGGCCCAGAGACACTTGAGGTCTGAAAACTGTTGCTGGTCAAAGATGAGAAAAGTATAGAAATTGAGAATAAGAGTTAAGGAATCCTAAGGCGATTTGGATATAACAATAAAATGAAGCTTGTATTTTGTATAGTTTTCTTTTTTGAAACAAAGGCCAACGCTTGTATTTTGTACATATGTCTTTCATTTTATTTTACAAAATCATCAGTCTGCAATGGATTGGAAATTTACAAAAACAAAAACTAAACAAAAAAATACTGGCCTTTTCTCCACACAGAGTTTTTGAGAATCACCATGGTTGGGGGGCTGGTGGCAGTGGATACAGTGGACAGATAGTTGGAGAGAGAGACAGGGTACAACTGGACAAATGCTCTGGAAAGCAGATGAATAAAATTCTGGACCGGGAAGAGAACATCGGCCTAGCAGAGCTGGGAAAGGCGGCAGGGAGGAAGGAGCATCTGAGCTGTGTTTTGACCAATGTCCACAGGTAGAGACGCTGCCTTTCGGGCAAGGGGTTCCGTAGGAGCTAAGGCAAGGAGTGTAGAGCGGGAGGTGTGTCAGGGAAGGTGGCGGATGGGGCATGTGCCCACGTGAGAGTGTGTGTGTGTGTCTGCAGGCAGCAGGGTGGGGTAGGGTTAGAGTGGGAAAGGGGCCTGAAACTGCTACTGTGAGCCAACCATGGACGGCCTTGGAAACACGCTGAGGGTTTGGGGCTTGTTCAGTAGGCTGCAAAGGGCCATACGTCTATTTTGAGCAGGGTATGAAATGATCACATCTGAGTTCTAAGTGATAATATTTGTTGAGCTGCACTAAATTTAAGAAGTGCTCAGGCACTGACTCTTTCAGAGAAGGGAATTTTCCTCTTCCATCAGAATGTGCAAATACCAGAGATTGATTCCCACGCCTGGACGAACACGTGCAAGGATGTGCATGAATGAGGAATGTTCTGGAAAAACAGTTTCCCTCTGTCGCCATCTCCTTCCCTCTCCCCTTCTCTCTTCCTCTCTCCATCTGTGGTAGGCTGAACAATGGCCCCACAAAGATGTCTGTGTTCTGACCCCTGGAACCTGTAAATGTGACCTTATATGGCAAAAAGGATTTTGCAGATGTGATTAAACTAAGGTTTTTGAGATAGGGAGAGTATTCTGGATTATCTGGGTGGGAGGACACAATCACAAGAGGCCTTATAAGAGGGAAGCGGGAGGGCCAGAGCGAGTAGCAGTGGAAGTGACAACGCAAGAGGTGGGCGCAATGCCAGAGAAGCCGTAAGCCCGGGAGTGCAGGTGGCCCCTAGAAGCTGGAAATGGCTAGGAAACGGACCTGCTCCTCCTGGAGCCTCTGAAGGAACCAGCCCTGCCAACACCTTGATTTTAGCCCAGTAAAACTGATTTTAGGACTTCTGACATGCAGACTAGAAGAGAATAAATTTGTGATTTTTTAGCCACTAAGATTGCAGTAATTTGTTACAGCAGCAGTAGGAAGCTCACGTGCCTCTGCTCCTGCCCTCCCCTCTCTCTCCCTTCTCTCAGCACTGTCCAGCAGCACTTGCTGTGATGATGCAAATGCCCTATATCTGCACTGGTAGCCACTAGCCACATGTGGCCACTGAGCCCTTAAAATATGGCTCTTGTGGCTGAGGAACTGAATATTAAATAGGGTTTAATTTTAATTAATTTAAATTTAAATAGCTACATGTAGTTACCGGCTACCATATGGAACAGGGTAGCAACTTTTACTACAACAAAAACAGAGAAGGAAAATATAGGGGCCAAGAAGTCTTCAGTCAGGATGTCGTGGCATATTTTGCTAATGCTGGTAGCCAGAATAAAGTAAAGATGGAAGCGGGTCCTTCTGCTTTAAGCCAATGATGCGTGTTTTAATCTACCTGTGTCCACTGGGCCTCTTGGAGAGAGGTCTGGGAGCCTAAGAGTTCTCACTTGATTTTGATGTTACCTTAGGGAGATCACTGCCAGGGGAAGGACAGGAGCTAATGTCCACTGAGCATTAGCAAAGTACCAGGCATGGGGTGTTAAGCATTTTTACAGATGATCACATTTGAACATCACGGCAAACCCATGAATTAGGCATTTTTATTCCTGTATTACAGGTGAGGAAAAGAAGGATTGGTGAGGTGAGCACCTTGTCCGAGTCACCCAGGCTGTGAGCTGTAGGGAAGGTATGTAGAGGTTCTAAGGCCAAAGCCCTGTCCACTGCCCCTCTGGGTTTCCCTAAACTCTCCTGAGCATCTGCTTCCTCACCTGTGACATGGAACCGGCAGTCCCCATTGCTGTCTACCCTCTCAGAAGGTTAAGAGGATCAAACAAGGGAATGACCCTGAAATGGTGACAAGGCAAAGTGCTGAGTGTGCTTGAGGGAGGGAGAGGTGATATTTTCTAAAAATACAAACAGGGCACAGTGCTCTGAGATGGTTCTGCACTCTCACTGATATTGAAAATACTTTAAATTTTCCATTTAAGAAATGCCTGAGGCTCCGCCTGTTTCAATCATGTAAAAACCAATATCAGTTTGGAAAGGTTATCCCTGCCTTTCCAATTCCAGTCAACATTAAAAATGCAAATGTTTGCTGTTTAAATATAGCCTTTGGCCACTAGCTCAAGAGTGTTCAGGACTTAAGGTAAACCACAGTGGGTGCCATCTCCTGAGGGCTCTTCCCCCTCTGCAGGAAGGAGACAGAGGACATCCAGAAGAGTCTGTGTCACAGCAGGATGACTTCCTGCCCCACAAAGGTCTGGGTCCTCAGAGGCTGTCCAGTTTCAGCCAATGAATCAGACATCCATTCATTAGGGGCAGGGACTGTGCTGGTGTTCCTTGTCCTTGTGTCCCTAATACCTGGCCCAGTGCCTGCTTCAAAGTAAAAGCTCAAGGAATATTTGTTGAATAGATGAATTAATTCATTCACCATCTGTTTTTGGGTATTCTCTCCAGTCCCAGGCACTGTGCTCGGCCTTAAATTGATACAGAAATGAACCATTTGGGGAAATCAATCCCGAGTAATTTACCATCTAAGAAGGATGGTAAGATGTGCAAATAAATAATAATAACTTAAAACAGTATCAAGTTAATCTCACCATCAGTATTACTTCTGGAGGTCTGTCAACAAACAATAGGTGTTTGAGTGGCTGAACACCAGGACCCAGGGTGATCCAGGAGCAACTGGGCAATGAGGTCAGCAAAGTCAGCCTCTTGGAGGAGATGCCAAGAGCCATTCTGGGTGAGCTCATGTCCTTGGTGGTCTCCTGCACTCAGATTGTGAACTCCATGAGGACTATTTCTTAGGCAGCTCTACACCAATGCTTCACACATGGCCTGACAGATAGTAGGAAATCAACATATGCGGAATAAATGAATAAATGTTAGGAACCCATAAGAGCATAATAACGGGAAACATTTATTGAGTGTTTAATATGTACCAAACATTTCATATACATCTTTTTTTTTTTTTTAAGACAGAGTCTCGCTCTGTCACCTTAGCTAGAGTGCAGTGGTATCACCATAACTCACTGCAACCTCAAACTCCTGGGCTCAGGCGATCCTCCTGCCTCAGCCTCCCGAGTAGCTGGGATTACAGGTGAGTGCCAAGACGCCCTACTAATTTTTCTGTTTTTGGTAGAGACGGGGTCTCGCTCTTGCTCAGGCTGGTCTCAAACTCCTAAGCTCAAGTGATCCTCCTGCCTTGGCTTCCCAGAGTGCTAGGATTACAGGCATGCACCACCATGCCCAGCCATCTTCTTAATTATTTATAACAGTCAGGAGGCAGAGACCACACCAGTTATTTGCACTAAGAGAACTTAATGTAAAGGATTGTTAACTAGGTATAAAGTTGTTAACTAGGTAATTGAAAGGGCAAAATGAGAACTGGCCTAGTCCATTTGGGCTACTATAACAAAATACCATAAACTGAGTATTTGATAAACAACAGAAATTTATTTCTCACAGTTCTGGAGGTTGGGAAGTCCAGGGTCAAGGAGCCTGAGCATCTGGTGTCTGGTGAGGACCTGCTCTTTAGCCCCTAGATGACTCCTTCTCACTGTGTCCTCACATGGTGGAAGGGGCTGGGCAGCTCTCTGAGGTCTCTTTTATGAGGGCACTAATCCAATTCATGGGGGCTCCACCCTCCTGATCTAATGATTTCCCGATCTCCCACAGGCCCCACCCCCTAATACCATCACTTTGGGAATTAGGATTTTAACATGTGGATTTGGGAGGGGGACACAAACATTCAGACCCATAACAAGAACTATAAAGTATGACAGGCAGCAACTGCAGAAAGTGGCCATCACCCTAGGGATGAGAGACTGCAGGGGAAAAAGTTAGAATTATTAAAATTAAGCGGCTTAGAGCGGGGACCTGGTGAGCTGAACTTCAGGCCCCTGAGGAGGGAACACTGCTAGGCTGGTGCTGGTGTCTGTGAGTTGCATGGGATGAGACTGATTCTGCTCATGCTGGAAAAGCTGCAAACTGGCTTCAGCTACTGCTGTGGGGAGGCCCTGCTACTGCCAGGGTTAAAAAGCACTGCAGAGGTGGTGCTCACAGAAAGAGAGCAGACAGGAAGCCCTGGGAGGCACACAGGGAGGAGCGAGTCCAGGCACCCCCTCCAGTTGTGCAGCTCCCTCTAGCACCCCCACTGGCAAGACTTAGGAGGGAGTCGGCTGCCGAGCAGAAATGTGCTTTGCACAGACCCAGCCCCAGCATCACCGAGCAGAGTACAGAAGAGTTTGGAGCGGAGATGCCGGGACTTCATAACTAGTACAAGAATCCCATCCATGCTGTGACGCAGGTACTCCTATTATTTCCATTATACGGATGAGGAAACTGAGGGTCTGGGGAAGTCACGGTGACTTGCCTCACAAGTTGGAGTGGCAGCGCCCTGATGTAAAGCCAGGTGCATCTGCTCTTGATGGCAGTGCACTACCAAGTTTCTTTCATGCTTTTATGTTAACAAAGTGTCAGGGGACAGGTCAGATTTGAAGTCCCAGTGCTGTCAGATTGGAGCTGGGCTGGGGTAGGGTGGGTGGGAGTTTCAGGCATTGCCTCTTACAGGGAAGCAGACGTGGGGCAGTCCTGACAAAGACTCCCAACAAGCCGCCGAGCGTCCCCCAACTTTGGTCATTCCTGCTATGAAGCCCATAGCGCGTATCATCGACCCCGCCAGCTCCACAAGATGATGATTTTCTTGTTAGAGGATGAGAGAAATAATCTTTCACACTTTACTGTCCTGTCCTTTAAGAAAGTTGAGATCTTTGTTCTTTGACCAAAACTTTGCCACTACCACCATCACCAAACTCCTCTTCACACTTCAAGACGCAGTGCAGATGCCACCTCCTCTGAGAAGCCTTCCTGATCTCTACAGAGCTAGTCGTGCCCTGTGGGTGCTTGTATAGGACTTGTTGCAGGCTCCTGCATGGGGGCTCCTTGTCTATATCCTACACTAGATTGTGGGCTCCTTGAGGGCAGGCCTGGGTCACATGGTGGGCACCCAGTCCCTAATTAGTATAAAGGTTTATCTCTTGTAGAAGCCTGTTTCTGTAGGAGCGCTGGATATGTCAGGACCATATTTTTTTTTAACCCATTCTCCTTCTTCCAGATGTTCTTGATCTAGTGGTGAAGACATGACCAGAAAGACACCAGGAAAACAAAAATCCAATGGCTTTGCCCTTCACTTCTCCCCTCTTCCAATCTATTCTTCACACTTCAGCCCGATGCAAACGCAACCATGTAATAAGTCTCTGCTAAAACCTTCCAAAGGCTTCCCATTGCTCTCAGGATGAAGACTAAACCCTCAGTGCAGTCTCCAAGGTCCTCCAGCATGAGGCCCCTGCCCCTTCAGCCTCGGCTCTCACCACTCCCTGCTCCTCCTACCAGCTACTGAACTGCCTTTGGTCTCCCGACCTCACCACGTTCTCTGCACCTGGTGTTTGCAAGTGGGATTTCCTCTACCCAGAACCCTCTCCTCTTCCTCCCTTGGCCGGAGTCCCTCCTACTTGTCTTTTAGGTAACTTGATACTCCCAGAGCAGCCAGTTCCTGATCCTGGCTCATATCCCCTGAATTGTCATGGCCTGCTCTTGGTGAGTCCTCCCCACTAGGTGTCAAGCTCCCAGTCATGCGGCAGGTGCTCTGTAAGATCAATTGTATTAATTAATTTAAAACTTAACAACAACAACAAAAACTAAGAGAATTCTCTCCAAGTGATTTGGGAAGTCACAGTCTGCCTAAGACATGGTGAAGTAACTTCCTTCCCGCATCTGGAGGCTGTGTGAAGAGAGGCCCTCCAGAATGGGGGAAAGGGCTCTGGACGTGCCCTGGGGGGCAGGCAGTTTGTTGCTGTGAGTGTTAGTTACTTCATCTCTATAATGGGTATAAATATGCCTGTCTTTCCCAACACACAGGGTGGTGATGGCATGGCACGTGTGCGTATGCCGTGCAAACTGCAAAGAGCTGTACAAATGTCAGGCATAATCATTTCCATTGTTACCGTCTTCAGAGTCAGTCCAGGCCACAGCCTTGCCCGCTTGCTTCACAGCAGCCTAAACCCAGGCCTCGAGCTTCTCACCTCCTTTCCCCCCTGGAGCCAGGCTGCTGCTCCTGCAGAGAAGACATATGAAAACCCCAGCAGAGGATTGTTATAGCTCAACATTCGACGAGCTTCCCCTTCTTCAGAGAGAGAGAGAGAGTCTGGAGGAAAGGTGGGAAAGCTCATCTAAACTTCCTGCCCCCAGCCACTGTCCCCACACCTGACTCCTTTGAGGTGTGGCCTGCAGCTGTTCCTGCCTTTTGTTTACATCATTCATGATCCCCCTGCCCGCTGTTTCTCTTTGAGATTTTTCACTGTTCTCTGTGGAAGCCAGAAAGGCTTACTGGGTAATAAAAAGGACCTAGGGCACCCCCATCACCCCAGGCCCCCAGAGCAATACATCAAAGGGCAGGGCTCATTGAATGTTATCCAGCCACAGGGATGGGGCATTCCAAAGAATTCAAATTCTCCTGAGATTGATTCCTTAATGAGGCAAATTACATCCACGGCATAAACATTAGTGAACCTATTATATGTCAGGTATTTAACATGTGCTACATCACTTAAACTTCACATCAACTATCCTCATTTTATAGAGAGGTCAATTGGGGCTCAGAAAGGTTTTAGTTAGATGGATAAATGGATGGGTAAATGGGTGGATGGATGGATGTGTGGATGGGCATATGCATGGATGAATGGATATGTGGATGAACAGGTGGATGGGGGGATACACGGGTGGGTGGATGGGTGAATGAATGGAGAAGCTTCTTGCCAGAATCAAGGGGAAGTGGCTGCATCTCCCCAGAAAAGCAGAGCTGCCATGTCACATGTGGTTTCATATTGAAGCCCTTCACAGGGAAGGGCTGTGTGTGTCACTACGAAAGTGCAAGATAAGGCCGTGTTCTGGCAAAGCTATTCTCTGGATCAGCAGAGTCACCCGTCTTAGACCTATGATTATAGAAAGAATTTTTCATTTTTTTTAGTTGCAGCTTTAGAGTCAGAATAATTTATGTCTTGGCTCCACCCAGACTGTTTGTTAACTTGTCTGTGCTTACTGTGTAAGTATTTGTGTCTGTGCTCAGTTTCCTCATTTGTAAAATGGAGAATTATCCAACTTCAGTGTTACAAGCTTTAAATGATGTCACTCAAATAGACGATGTCAAATATAAGTCAGTTTTCTCCTCTGTCTCCCCTGGGCAATGCAAAAATCACTGCAGAGGTGAGCTACGAGAGGTTAGAATCTCCCCTGAAGGGGACAGTCTGGATGTAGCTGAGTTGCTTGGCACAAGGCCTAGCTGTCCTCCTCTGGGGTTGAGAGAGAATAGTTTCTCTCCCCGTATCCAAAAAGGAAATGAGTTTTCCCCTGTCATGAGGGAATTGAACATGACTACTATTCTTGGTGACCTCTGAACTGTGGCTTCAATTCTGGGTATCTGAGAAACTCAGTCCAGACCACCCAGGTCCTTTTCTTTCACATGAGAGGGAGGAAGAGGCTGGGGGTACAGGGGGGAGAAATGGGCAAGAGGCTGAAGACCCAAAACATCCAGCAGGGCAGATTTTCTCTTCCTGACTCACCCCAAGGAAGGACACAGAGGCGAATATGTTTCTTAGGTTGCTTCGGCGTGTACACACACACTTGTGTGGGTGGTGTGTGGGTGTGGGGTGCCTGCGAGGGGCTGAGTGTGGCTGTGTGTGGGGACTATGGGAGTGGGGGGCGGGTGTGTGGTAGGTGTGTGAGGGGAGTGGGCAGTGTGGGTGGGTGTATGGCTGTGGCAGGGAGTGGGGGAGAGTTGTGGGCAGGGGAGTTTGGAGAGCTGCGGGTGCGGGTCTGTGTCACTGCGTCACACTAAGGGAATGGCCTTTGTAAATGCATAAAACCACACATCTAAGCGCCGTTAATAAACTCTCCTTCCCTGGAAATTTGTCAATAAGTTTATTTTTCACTCAGTCATTTTCCCATCATCAACACTGTCCTACAATGAGAAAAACAAAAAATTAAAATCCCTTGAGGAACTTAGAATCTATTTAGAGAAGGTAGGACACACATGAATTTCATAAAAATAATGAACACATTTGCCATGTGCCAGGCCCTGTTCTGAGCACTTTATGTGTATTATCTGATTAACTGCTCACCACCACCCTACACAAAAGGTGCTATTGTGACTCGCATTTCACAGATGAGGAAACTGAGACTTGGAATAACTGGCTTCTATGGTTTGAGTTCATCCTTCCCCCACAAATTCATATGTTGAGACTTAACTGCCAATGTGATCATATTGAGGTGAGGCCTTTAGGAGGTGACTAAGTCATAAAGGTGGAGCTCTCATGAACACAATTAGCACCCTTATAAAAGAGGTTTGAGGAGCTGTAGGCCCCTTCTGCCCTGTGAGGACATTGCAAAAGGTGTCCCTTTGGAAGCAGAGAGCAGCCCTCAGCAGACATGGAAACTGCCGGCACCTTGATCTTGGACTTCCCAGCCTCCAGAACTGTGAGAAATAAATTTCTGTTATTTATAAATTCCCTAGTCTCAGGCATTTTGTTATAGCAGCACAAGTGGACTAAGACATTGATCCAAGGTCACGCAGCTTGTGAGTAGTGGAGCTGTGGTTCCAATGCAGGCAGTCTGGCTCCTGAAAATGTGTTCTTGAGTATTACATCACATCCGTACCATCTGTCTTCAGCCGACATCCAAGGGATAGGTGCATTCCTTTACAAAGGCCGGGCTGCCAGGGAGCAACCACCCCAGCAAGATGCATGATGCCCCACACCTCTGAACTCCTGACCCGTCGCCCTAGGTCCACTGCCATCTGCACACAATCTCTTCTCCCATTCCTCAGCCTACTTCTCCTACCACGTTTCTACTCTTATGTCACCCCAAGACCCGGCAGAAAGGGGTGCAGGGAGGAGATCTACATAAACCTAAAGACCGATCTCCATCCCTGCCCATTCCCCTCCCACCAGCTCTGGGGCTGGGGGACTGGTCACATTGTATTCTTCACCCCACAGGTCTCCCTCCTGCTCATCCTGGGAGGCAATGCCCATGACAACCCCTGCAGTGGATGAATCTGACTTCAGTCCTTGGGGTCTTAACAACATCTTCATCCATCTGGCTCTCTCCAGGGATCAGAATAGGTGCCGATGCTTTAAGGGCATATCTCATTCAGTTTAATTCCCACAACAGCCCCATGAACAAGATTACCCCCATGTATAGATAAGAAAACCAAGGCTCAGAGAAGCCAAATGGCCAGCTCGAGTGGTGGCGCCAAAATGAGAGGACAGGCTTGTCTGACCCCAAGGCCTATGCTCCTAGACACACTGTCATGCTGTTTGGTCTTTCCCTCTTCACACTCAGCTCTATGTAACGCAAAAAGGTGGTCCTGACTGTGTCCACTGCCAGGTGGGGGAGATTGGGTGGGTGAGTGCTTGAGTCTAAGCACCTCCTCCACTGAGGGGCAGACTTTCTGGGGCAGGCCTGTCCCAAGCCTACGAGCCTGGGAGACCAAGGAGTCTCCTGGGAAAGAACTTGCCTCAAGGGGAGCAATCAGGTGTCATTACCAAATGGAGGCCTATTGGAAGTAAGACCTGCTGTCTCTCCTTAACTGTGCCCCAGCCTCTGCAGTCCTGGGTCCTGGGGTTAGTAGCCTGAGAGTTAAAACTGAATTCATTTGAGCCTCAGAGCCATCCACTGGGCAGGCAGGGTATTGAAATCCACTCTAACAGTGAGCACGACAGGGAGAAGGTTCTCCCCTGTGGCTGTTGTTCCTTAAATAGCTGCAGGGCTTAGGTGTACTGAGGGTGGTGGCAGAGACAACATGGGGCCAGGAGATTCAGTGACAGCTGCAGAAATCCAGGTGCCAGAGGTGGTGGGGCCAACAGTGAGTGTGGTGGGAGGCAGAGGGGACAGCGTGCAGGGGAGGAGTCCCCCCTGGGATCTCCCAGAGACAGAGGGAGTGTGGTGGGGGGAGGAATTTGAAAGAGAAGGGGGTTACGCGATGGGGAAAGTTGGAGTGAGATCCCGCGTATTGTAAGTTACCATTTCCAGCAGTTAAAATCCTTATTTATAAAGGCTCCAAAAGGCTGTGTTCCTGACTCAGGGCCAGTGGAGATTTTAGAAGTATAGTACAAATTGTTCTAAAAGGAACAATTCAACACTATCCTTGGCTGAAATGGGGGGCATTCCTTAGCTGTGTGTTGTCCCACTCTACTCCTGCCTGTCCAAGGATCGTGGCCCACTCAGCCTGGCTGGTGACCTATGACCTCTGGCCCAGCACAAAAAGGGAGCTGGGCCAATCAGATTCCCAACTCAGGAATCTGAATCAAGAAATGCTAAGACATGCAGGCAGCAGCGGGGCTGGAGGCCACAGGAATGCCCTGGAAGATTCCACATGGTGGAGTTAGAGCTACAAGGGCCATTGAGGAGGAAAGAGCTGGAGCCAGCAGAGAACTGGCCAGTAGAAGGTGTGCAGGGGAAAGGCAGTGACAGGGAGACGATGTGGTCCGTGAAAGGCAGAGACACTCAGGGCCCACCAGTCCCTGCCCCAGCCCTGACTCTACCGTACTTCCTTTCTGCTGAGGTAATGGGGGTATTTGCTGGAATAGGAGTTGACCTCACCAACAGGGTGGTTCTGGATGAAGCAGTTCTGATCCTCAGTCCATGGTGACTTTGTAGGTTATCACAAGGACATTCAAGAGCCATGTGAGCAAGACAGAGACAGCCCAGCAGTGATTATCAGCTGCCTCCCACCACATCCCAGGCAATGCAAGAGGAAGCTGACTTAGAAGGCCTTCGCATGATCCGAGCCATGCTTCAGGAAGGGGGACAAGATGTGCAGCAGTGACTTGCGTGGGCTCAGGAGCTAGACTGTCTCGAATCCCAGCTTCTCTTTCCAACTGGAAGAACGTGGGAGACATGTATCCTTCTAAATCTTTGTTTCCACATATCTAAAAAGGGGATAAGAATAAACCCTCCTTCCTCAGGTTGTTGGGGGTATTTAGGAGGGTGGGGGAACCTGGAAAGCACAATGCCTGGCCTCAGGTAAATCCTCTTCGTTAGCCACTGTGATTACATGTATAAGCTCCTCTGTGAAGGGCAAGAGGTGCTATAAGACATTGAGAGGTGGCTCATGCCTGTAACCCCAGCACTTTGGAAGGCTGAGGTGGGAAGATTGCTTGAGGCCAGGAGTTCAAGATCAGCCTGGGCAACACAGCAAGACTCTGTCTCTACAAAGAAAATTTTAAATTTTAAAAATTAGCCAGGCATGGTGGTCCACGCCTGTAGTCCCAGCTACTCCGGAGACTGAGGCAGGAGGATAGTTTGAGCCCATGAGGTTGAGGTCACAGTGAGCTGTGATCGTGCCCCTGAACTCCAGCCTGGGTGACAGAGAAAGACTCAGAAAAAGAAAAAAAAAAAGAGGCTGAGGAATCTCTTCCCCTGCAGAATTTTCCATCTGAAATGACCAGCGTGGGCCTGTCCGTGGACAGGAGCACACCCCCCCTCTCTGTTGCCCTCGGGGACTGTGCGGGGAAGGAGGCTTTCCGAGCCACCCTGGCTGCAGATTGGCCTTGCTTAGCCAGGCTTATTAATAGGAGCATGTCCATTTCTGTCTTAAAATAGCCATAGAAAGTTATTTAAAATGAGCTTCAGTTGGGTGGTCAGACCACTTCTTATTGTCTTCCTCTCAGGAGAGCTCCAGGACTCTCTCATATCGTCCTGTTTCATTTATAGTAAAACAGTCATAACAGGAAGAGCCATTGCTCTGTGTAACTTCCCGAGTCAAGGATGCCAGGCTGTCTGAGGGGTCTCAGAGTCATCTGCCACCCCCAGGCACTACCTGTCACACCCCCAAGTGTCCCTGGCAGGTAGTCATCAGCCCTGACCCCATACGGCCAGGTGAAGGGGCCTCCAGGCTCCCATGGGGGGAGCTACCTGGGGAGCACTGGGTTCAGTCAAAGGAACCGGACTCGAGGGCCAAGATGTTGACCCACAGTGAGGCCCTCAAGGCCCACTTAGCTGCAGATTTGCCTTTGTTCTAAATATCTTAAGAGAGCCCCCGCCTAGGAACGAGGGGCTTATAACAAAAAGGCCCCTGCCCCACCTCAAAGCTTGCCCTCTCCCTGCCCTCGCCATCCCTTTCCTGCCTTGTATTACTTTCCCACCCCCGACTCAAATCCTGTTTAGCCACTGCACCCGCTGGAACCCTCTATTCCCTGTGAACACACTTCCCCTTCCCTCCAGGTCCTCACAGAGGCTCTCATCATCTTTCGTCTTAACAGAAGCCTGCATTTCCTCTGCAGCCTTGCAGGAGAAAGTTGCTCGCCCACACCCCCCGACTCCGAAGCAGAAACTGCGACTGACTCAGCCCGGCTCCCTCTCGCCGTTCCACACCACTGCCTGTCCACACTCATCTCCTTCTTTGAGCCTCGCTCCATCCAACCACTCTCCTCCTAAGCACTGAAAACTGTCCAGTGCTCATTCACTGAATCCCTCAAGACCTGGCGCACCATCCTCCCCTCCAGCTCGCGTCCCGTGTCATGCTCGGAGATTTCAGCGCCCGGGCACACGACGGATTGGCCTGCACCGCGTGGGGCAGAGCGCAGTATCTTCAGTTCTGCTTGCATTCTCCCTTTCCTCGAGCCATCTCGTGACCTCACACCCATGACCTCCAACAGACCCCAGTCCATTGGTCCCTCCATTTCCATCAGTCTGTCCGTTTCCTTGGCTGAAAGTCCAGCCCCTGTAGGTGGTCATATGAAGTGCACCCACACTGGTACTGCCATTCCCCTTGCACTTGTCCTGCAGTGCCTTCCTCTCCTGGCACATCCCAGTTATTTCCTTCCTGTCTCAGTGGAGATCCCTCAAGCCGGCTCCCCAACCTGTGCCCTGCACCTCCCCAGTCCCTCTTCTGTGGTGTCTTCTTCTCCTGTCAACTCTCCTCCCCCTCCTCTGACATTTCCCTCTTGTCCTATAAATCTGTCCAGTCTACTCCACCAGACAGGAACCCCACTAAGCCCCCTCCATCGCCCTCCAGTTCAGCTTCCCCCACTATATCTCTTCACGCTGTCACCCCCTCCTCACCTCCTGCTCTTTCCCCAACCCACTGCACGCTGGCATCAGCCCCGACCACTCCACCGAAACTGCTTTCTCTAAAGTCATAGTTTCAGGCACCATTGCTATGCAGCAAATTACAAATTACTCCAAAACCTTGTGGTGTAGAACAGCCATTTTATGGCCGGGCATGGTGGCTGACACCTGTAATCCTAGCACTTGGGGAGGCTGAGGCAGGAGGATCATTTCAGGCCTGGAGTTTGAGACCAGCCTAGGCAACATAGCAAGACCTTGTTTCTACCAAAATAAAAAAAATTAGCCATGTGTGGTGGCACACTGCACACCTGTTGTCCCAGTGGGAGGCTGAGGCTGCAGTGAGCTATGATCACACCACTGCACTCTAGCCTGGGCAATAGAACAAGACACTGTCTCTAAAAAAAAAAAAAAAAAAGATCAACGATTTGATTATGCTTATGGATTCTGCAGGTCAGGAAGTCAGATTGGTCACATAGTACCTGGGCTGGGATGATGCAAAGCCTGGATGTGCCAACCAGAGACTTGCACATGGACTCTCCATGTGGCATGTCTTCCTCACAGCATGGCAGCCTCAGGGTAGTCTAGCTTCTTACATGGCGTACTCTAGTGTTCCAGCAAACAGGGTGGAAGCAGCATCCCTTTTTATGACTCTGAAGTCATTACAACTTTTATAGCCTCAGAAGTCCCATAGCATCACTTCTACTATATTTTATTAGTCAAAGCAGTCACGAGTCCACCCAGAATCAGGGGGAGATATAGAGGCCATCTCTCAATGGGATGGTAAAGAGGTCGCATTACAGAAGAGCATGTGGGATGGGAAATACTGTTGCAGTTTTCTTTGAAAAATACAATCTGCCACAGACTTCAATGATCTTCCAGTTACTGAATCCAAGGTATGTGTCTTGGTCTGTTCCTGCTGCTATAACAAAATACCTGAAACTGGCTAATTTATAAACATAAGAAATTTATTTCTCACAGTTCTGGAAGCTAGGAAGTCCAAGATCAAAGCACTGGCGGGTTTGTTTTCTGGTGAGGGCCTGGTTTTTGCTTCACGATGGTGTCTTTAGTGCTGCTTCCTCACATGGAGAAGAGATGGAAGAGGAGAACAGCTCCCTCCTACCTCTTTTATAAGGTCACTAATCACATTCATGAGGGCTCCACCCTCACGACTTAATTACCTCCTAAAGGCTCCACCTCTTAATACTATCAGTTGGTGATTAAGTTTCAATGTATAATTAGCTGGGCATGGTGGCACGAGCCTGTAGTCCTAGCTGCTTGGCAGGCTGAGGCAGGAGGATCCCTTGAGCCCAGGAGTTCGAGGTTGCAGTGAGCTGTGATGACGCCACTGCACTCCAGCCTGGGTGACAGAGCAAGACCCTGTCTCAAAAAAAAAAGTTTCAACATATGAATTTGCAGGAGACACATTCAGGTCATAGCAGAATGTTTTTCAGTTAATATCAGGATCTCCACTTTATTTGTTATTGTTGATCATTCCCTGCTTCATGAAACTGTCTACGTCATCCATCTGGGTTACCACGCACTTCCAGACAGACCTCTGACCACTTCACTCCTCCCCCACTTCATGTACACCTCTGTCCTCTTAATGATCCCTGAGGGCCTGAGAGACCCTGAGAGAAGGAGAGAGTGGGAGAATGAGAGAGGGATCCCAGGATGGAAGCCAGTCTTTCTGTAACCTAATCTCATAAGTGACTTCCCATCACATTTGCCATATTCCATTTGTTAGCAGTGAATCGCTAGGTCCACCCTATACTCAAGGGGAGGGGATTACACAGGGCATGAATACCAGAAGGGGGGTCACTGGAGCCATCTCAGAGACTATCACAGGGGCCAAAGGAGATTATTAGGGCAGGTAATATCTGGACTAGACGCAGATGGAGCTAGCCAGGCGCAGAGCTACGGAAGACTGGCCTAGGCAGGGAAGGCTGTCTGTAAAATAGCGTGGCAGTGAAAGAGAGAGAGCCTGAGGTTGGAGGAACTGCAAGTTCAGTAGGGTTGGAGTAGGCTGCCCTCTACGTGGAGATTAGAGCGCAAATTGCTGAGATATGTTTGATGGCTATGTTTGATGGCTAATTTGTCATCCAACTGCGTCGCCCAACTTAACGTCAAATTCCTTGCTTAATATGCTCTTGTCTACTCTCTGTTTTAACCAAGTCTTAAATAATCGACATTTAATGTTTCACATATGCAACAAAGCTTCTTTATATAATAAGATAAAGAAACTGAACTTACAACCTCCTCCTCTTTACAAAAACAGCCAAAAACCATCAGGATGGTTTCCCAGCAGAGCACATTTACAAATCATTACAAATGTGCAAAGCATGACTAGAATTTCCACTTATCAGTGGGTAAAGATCCCCTGACACTTTGGAATGTATTTATTTTATTTTTAAATAAAATTTCACATTGAACTGTAACACACACAGAAAATTGCACAAATAATAAAGATACAACTCAATGAATTTTCACAAAGTAAAATATCATTCAGATTAAAAAAAAATAGATCATTGTCATCCCTCAACCCCCCCCGCCGCCACACCACCTCCCAGTCACTAACCCTCTCTTCCCTCAAAGGTAACCAATATCCTGATTTCTATTATCATTGAGTAGTTTTGCCTGTTTCAACTTTATATAAATGGAATCATAGAGTCCATACTCTTTGCACTTGGTACCCATCATTCATTTTTGTGAGATTCACCCATATTGGTGGATGTAGTAATAGTTGGTTTTCACTGCAGTATAGTATTCCATTGACTAGACCACAGTTTATTTATCTATCCTACCGTGAATAGAACTTTAAATTATTTCCAACTTGGGGAAATGATAAATTGCACTGCTATAGCCATTCATGATTATGCCCTAGATGTACATATGTACACATTTCTGTTGGGTCTATGCCTAGGAGTGGAATTCCTGGGTCATGGGTATGTATATATTCAGGTTTAGTCAATATTGACAGTTTTCCTAGGTGGTTGCACTAATTTGTACTACCAGGAGCAATGTGAGTTCCATTTTCTCTACATCTACATCCTTGCATCCACCTTATATCATCAACATTTTTACTATAAGCTATTCTAAAGGGTGTGTAGTGATATCTTATTGAGGCTTAATTTGCATTTCCCTAATGACTAATGATGTTGAGCACTTCTTCCTATTATTCACCTTTCAAATATCTTCTCTTGTGAAGTGTTTGTTTATACTTTTGCTTACTTCTCTATTGGGTTGTCTTTTTATTATTGTTTTGCAGACACTCTTTATATACTGTATTAATTTCCTAGAGCAACCATAACAAAGTACCACTAACTGGGTGCCTTAAATAACAGAAATTTATTGTCTCACAGTTCTGGAGGCTAGAGTACTGAGATCAAAGTGTTGACAGAATTGGTTCCTTCTGAGGGCTTTGAGAGAAAATCTGTTCCATGTTTCTCTCCTAGCTTCTGGTGGTTTACTGGCAATTTTGGGTGTTCCTTGACTTATAAATCTCTACCTTCATCTTCATGTGGTATTCTCCCTCTGTGTGTGCCTCTGGAATTTGGAAATTGTGTCCAAATTTCCCCTTTTACCAGGGCACTAGTTATATTGGATTAGGGCCCACCCTATTCAAGTATGACTTCATTTTAACTAATTTCATCTACAATGACCCAGTTTCCAAATAAGGTCACATTCTAAAGTACTTTCAGGGTTAGAACTTTGACCCATGACTGTTGAGTGGTAACAAATCAATTCATAACATACATGTTTTGAAAAAAATCTTCCAGGCTGTGGTTTGCTTTTATACTCTCTTAATGGTGTTGTGGTAAATTAAAGATGGCCATAATTCTTCTTCACTTTCCCCATTGAGAGTTGGTGTTTTTTACCCCCTCCCTTGAATCTAGGCTTGCTTGCCCAATGAGTGCTTAACCAATAAAACATGTTGAAAGTGATGCTGCACCCGTTCTGGGCCTAGCCTTTGAGAGAAAGGGCAGATTCTACTTCTTCCCTCTTAGAAGACTTGTTCTTGGGGCATTCACTCTTGGGATACCAGGCTGTGAGAAGCCCAAGCCACATGGAGAGGCCATATGTAGGTGCTCCTGAGTCAGCAGCCCCAGCCGATCTCCCAACCAATAACTAGAATTAACTAACCAGCCATGTGAAGGAACCATCTTGTGGGTTCCAGCCCAAATGATCTCTAGGTGACTCAACCCCAACCAACATTGTGTGGAGCAGCAGATCTGCCCAGCTGAGCCCAGGTAGCCCACAAAGAATCATAAGAAAGAGTAAAATAGTTGCTGTTTATGTCATTAAGTTTTGATGAAAGAAGTTCTTAATTTTAATGTATTCCTATATCAACCTTCTTCTTTAGGATTAGTGCTTTTGTGTCCCATTTAAGAAATACTTGCCAGGCCGGGCACAGTGGCTCACGCCTGTAATCCTAGCACTCTGGGAGGCCGAGGCAGGAGGATCACTTAAGTAAGGAGTTTGAGACCAGCCTGAGCAAGAGCGAAACCCCACCTATATTAAAATAGAAAAAAATCAGCTGGGCATGGTGGCGCGCACCTATAGTCCCAGCTACTTGGGAGGCTGAGGCAGGAAGATCGCTTGAGCCTGGGAGTTTGAGGTTGCTGTGAGCCAGGCTGACACCACAGCATTCTAGCCCAGGCAACATAGCAAGACTCTGTCTCAAAAAAAAAAAAAAAAAATTTGCCTACCTTTAAGACATGAGTATTGTCCTATGTTATCTTCTAGAAATTTTATTGATGATATTTCATATTTTAATCTACATTATCTAAATGATTTTTGTGTATGGTGTAATGTAATGGGAGCATATTCTTTTGAATTTAATAATAATGATAATGTTTTTGAATTTAGAATTAAGTGTGTAGTATAAAACACAAATCTAGCAGTAATTTAACATCACAAGTAAGCAAAAGAAAACCTGAAACCCTCATAATGATTTTACCTACCTGCTCTCTCATCACTCCCCAGCAGGTCTCAAGGCAGTGGAGATTTAATCATCTCTTCATTCATAAAATATTCATTGAGATCCAGGATTTACATTTACACGTGCCAGGATCTGAACCAGGTGCTGAAAAACACCAGATGAGATATAGGCCCTCACTTCATAGAATTACAATCTTTTGGGAGAAGCGGACAGCAAACACATAATTTAAATCATGCTGAGTATTGTGAAAGAAAAGCAGAGATGCTGTGGGAGCGGAGACCACCAACTCCTAACTTAGTCCAGGGCTTAGGGCTGCATCAGAGCTATTCCTTGCAGAACTGATGTTAAGCCAAGAGCCACGGGACAGGTATTAGTCATCTAGATGAAGAGTTGGGGGAAGAAACTTCCAGGCAGGAGAAAGCACAGCACATGCAGAGGAATGCCAGCAGGGAAGAGCCCAGTGTGTTAGAGGAACTAAGAGGAGTTTCGTGTGGCCAAAGGAGTGAGGATGAGGAGGACACAAGGCAAGGCTGGAGAGATAGCGAGGGGCTAGACGTATAATGCTTCTTAAAGGAATCTGGACTTTGTCTGGCAATGGGATGTATTTGAAGGGTTTTAGGCGGGGAAGGAGCATGATCAGATTGGTGTTTTTTGAAGATCACTAAGGATGCCTTGTAAGACAAAATAGAAGAGGAGCAGTGTCTGATGTAGGCTTCAAAATGCCACGGTGGTTCCAAGGAAGGAAAAATCTCATTAGCTTGAGACACCAGGAAGGCCTTCATGGAGGAACTGCAGATGGACAGCAGCAGTTGGATAGCAGAATCATCTGGACATGGGAAGACTGGGTGTGGTTGTGTGTACACATGTGTGTGTACGTGTGTGTGTGTGTTGGGAGGCAGAGAAGGAAGATCATAGGCAGAGGAAGCAAACCACATTCAACCACAAAGCTAGAAAAGTGTGGAACATGTTTGGGGAGTTGCTGGAGGATAATGGGAGACAAGTCTGGAAGCGTAGGCTGTGGATAAGAAGGGCCCAGAAGGCAACAATGGAGAGTTTATAAATAATGGCTTAATCTGGTGGGTGTCTTAGTCCAGGTGTCCTAGAACTGCAGTCCCCAATCCCCGGGCCACAGACCAGGCCAAAGATCTCTTCCACTCACCCCCTTCATTCCTGCACTGTACAGGGACAATTTGTCTTCCACAAAACTTAGGAACCAGGGGGCCTCACAGCAGGAGGTGAGTGGTGGGGGGGTGAGCAAATGAGGCTTCATATGTATTTACAGCTGCTCCCTGTCCCTCGCATCACTGCTTGAGCTCTGCCTTCCCACGCGCCCCTCGTCCTCGTCCATGCAATAGTTGTCTTACATGGAATTGGTCCCTGGTGCCACAAAGGTTGGGGACCGCTGCCCTAGGAAATGGAGCCTGGTGTAAAGGCCTATGTGCAAACACGTTCTGGGGAAAACAATCCTGGGGAAGCCAGGCAGAGGGAAAAGTGGACAAGGAAGGAAAGGAAGGAAAACAAATATAAAGGAGTAGGTGATGAATTAGGCCATGGCATTGCGACAAGGGGGATGCTCAGACTCACAGGAAGTCGCCAGAGAGACTGAAGTCCAGCCAGGTGGGAGATGGGGAGTGTCAGTCAGGGGAGGAGAGGGGAGGGAGGAATGCATTTGTGGGTTTCCATCACCTCCTCCGGACATTGACATTTCTGCATTTCCAGCATGTGTGGCTCTCTTGGGTTGAGCCTGAGAGTGACCCAAGGGACCAGGAGCAGCCCCCACAGTGGCTCCTAGGCCTGTGGCAGCAGTGGGGACCCAGCACTTTCACCACACAGCAGGGCACACCTGTGGGTCCAGGTTGAGGCACCCATTGGCAACGTGGGCCAGGGGTTGTAGAGACGGTGGTGCCCTCTGGGCTGACATGCATTTATCTAGATGAGGGGTGCTGAGGGCTCAAGTGTGGCAGTGGATCAGAGCAAGCGCACAGGCAGGCTGGGCTCTCCAGGAAACAGATGCTTAGAGAGTTAGGGGTGTGAAAGTTTATGGGGAATAGCACTTGGAAAAAAAGGAGCAAAAGCAGAACTGGGCAGGGAGAGCTGTCAGATGGTGATGCAGAGCCAAAAAACCCTCTACCAGCCCAAAGGGGAGCTCTGGAGCAAAGACTGCCCAGAGAGGAGTCCTGCCAGGGAGGAACTGCTAGACCCCCGTCCCACCTCTCTGCTCAGTCACTGACCACTAAACGAGCTGCCCAGAGGAGACCGAGACCACAGCCAGAAACGTGACTTGGTGGCGTGCTAGAGCCTACTTGCTCTGGCTCATGATAGCTGATTGTGAAATTCTCAGGAGTTTTATGAGCCAGTTGTTAAACACAGCTATTATTTAAAATTAAATTCGATAAACTTACAATTAAATAACATGTATTAAAAACAAATCTAATATAGATGGCAAATACGTACATGAATAGATGTTCAAGATCATTAGCCATTAGGGAAATACAACTGAAAGGTATGATGAGATGCCTCCACATTACCTATGGCTAAAGTTTTTTTAAAAAAATATTGATAATAACAAGTACTAACAAGGATGAGGAGCAACCAGATCTGTCACACATTGCCGATGGCAATATAATATGGTACAGCCACTCTGGAAAACTTTGGCAGTTTCTTATGAAGTTAAACGTACGCTTATCATATGAGCCAGCAGGTCTCACTCCTGCGTATTTATCTTAAAGAAATGAAAATTTGTGTTCACACAAAAACCTGTACGGTGTTCTAGACGTAAGAAAGTAAAGAAGAAAGGTTAATAATGCAGATTAAACTTAAAAGTGTATCATGTCTATAGCTGTTACATTGTAAATAACCTGAAAAATTGAGGAATATTTTTCTAGTATTTGAAAACCGCTATCTGATCCACAAAGAAGTCACTCATGCTACTGAAGAATGAAGTTCCCAACATATATCTTTGTTGTGTTACTTTCATATTAATCCTTAATGTAAACAAAAATATCAACCAATGTTCATGTCAGAACCTTACCCATTTGTTAATTGCACGTTGGATACAATAGCTTGATCATAAGAGTTGGGCAAAGATCAACAAAAGTTTTCTGTGAGAATCAATTACCTCTATGGAAGGTACAACAAAGAGTATATATATTTTATTATTATTTGTAAATTGTGCGCTATACATCTTTATATCAGTAAAACATAATAAACCAATGTATATATGCACACATGGATATATATACAGTCAATCCTCATTATTTGCAGATTTCATATTTGCAAATTTACCTACTTGCTAAAATTTATTTGCATAAATTTCAATCGATACCCACTGTGCTTTTGCAGTCATTTGCGGACATGCAAGTCATGGCAAAAAAATTGAGTTGTTTGACATACCCATTCTCAGCTGAGGTTAAACAAGACAAGCTGCTTGTCTCAGCTCTGATACTGTAAGCAAGCACACTTCTCACTGTCAATCTAGTGCCACATTTTTTGTACTTCTATGCTTTTTGTTGGGGATTCCTGTCTTGCTGTTTAAAATGGCCCCTACGTATAATGCTGAAGTGCTGTCTAATGTTACTAACATAAGAAGGCTGTGATGTGCTTCATGGAGAAAATATATGTGTTAGATAACCTTTGCTTGGGCATGAGTTCTAGTGCTGTTTGGACATGAGTTCAATGCTAATGAATCAAAAATATATATTGAATGAGGTGTCTTTAAGCAGAAACACACACAAAACATGGTTATATATTGATGGATTGATGAAAATATGACCAGAGGCTCTCAGGAACTTTACTCTGTATTTCTCCTAGGAGCAATGGTTCAATATTCACTACTTCAGTGTCTGGATCCACTTTATGGAGCTTGTAGAACTAGAGAGAATAATGAGAATCCACTGTATATATGCACATACATTTCCTCCCACCCAAGAGCCGGTTGATAAACATTTACCAACACACCACTGACTGAGGCCGGCCCCGCAGGCGCTCACCACGCTGTGGGCTGTTGGTGAACCACACTGCTTGCAGCTGCACAGCTGTCTCTTGAAGTAGGATCTGAGTGGTGCATCTCCCTGTTGGCCCCAATTTCTAGGCTTTCAGTTAGAGAGGCTCAGTATTCGGGTCACCAAGACCCAAGTTTGAATCCTACTTCCCCAATTTACTAGCTGTGTGTCCTCGGGCGAGTGACACTGCCTCATTATCCTCAAAAGAGAATAATACCTATCTCACGGTTCTGTTGTGAGTCCTAGTGATATCATGTATGCGATATGCTCAGCTCAGCGCCTGGCACATGGTAGACAGTGAGTCCACGTTAATCCTCCTATAGGCCACCCCAGGCTCCAGCAAAGAGTGAGAGCAGGGAGGCGTGCCACTCTGTCTGCTGCTCAGGCCTTGGATTGTTGAGATTCAGGCTGCAGCAGTGTTGTGCCCAGTCATTCCAAATCAGCTTTCAGCACGAACACTCAGTCTGTCTGAAAGGCCCAGGCTGCGTCCTGCAGTGGAGATACGTAAGCCTGGAATTCTAGAAGGCCTGCTGCCCAAAAGGGGTCCCCTTTTTCCAGGACCACACAAGGGGCCCACTTTCCAGTCTAATTCTTGTCGCTTTCCTGTCATGACAGAAAAAAAAGGCAATGTTCTAGCTGGTGTCTCTGTCTGTGGCTTTAGGTCTTGTGGGTGTTGGCGGGGGGAGGTGTAGGGGTTGGGTATATTTGCTTAGTCTGTTTTTCTCCCTGTTTTTTAATACCCTAATCTGGGCTTCAGCAGCCCCAGCTGCCCCAGTTCAGATCTTGCTTTGTCTGACTCAGCTTTACCCTCAAGACACAGTCTCATCTCTGAGTCATCAGGCTGAGCTCCTGCTTTCGAGTACAGAAGTCTGGCACTCCTGCTCCATCTTCCCAGGAAAGGTGCTATGTCTCCACACCCCAGTGCCAGCTCCATGCCTAATTGGGCTCACGATGCCCAGAAACCAAGAAACAAATTCTTCATGAGATCAGAGAATGCAGAGGGAAAACTGTATGAGATGCAGAGAGTGCGGGGCTTGGGATGTCTGGGTTTCAGTTCCAGCTCCACCCATTAGCTTGTGTGACCTTGTGCTAGTCATGGAACCCTCCTGAATCAGGCTTCCTCTTCCCTAAAACAGAGTGTTCCACACTGGGACTATCCCACTGGGATGCTGAGAGACCCAAATGAAATAATGAGAAGTACCCTGAACATGAGGGCACAAACCTTGGTCTGTAGTCTGGATCTGATCCATAAACTCATTTCATTTGGCTTGAACAGTGTTGGCCCATATGTAAAGTGTTTAACACTTAAAAAACAACTTCCTAACAAATTGGGAGACTTCCTTAAATATCTGATTTACAGCTCTCTTTAAAAATGGTAGGAGCTGGCCATATTAACTCCTTTCCCTGAATGGCCGGAGCTGAGTAGCTGAAGCCCCTTTACTTGGACAAGAGCTTGGAGCTGCTTTGAAGCTCACCACAGTCCCCACCACTCCCTATTGTATCCCAACACTGGGGCCGAGCCTCCTCTGCTGCCATTTATTCTTGCTCTAGGGTATTGATTTGCTCTAGTGAAGCCCTAGTGGAAGTGAAATCATTCTAATAACCATGTTTCTACCAAAGCAGAAGATGAAAGTCCCAGAAAGTACCTTGCTTCAAATTATCTCCCCCAGCAGGGTCACAATGTCAAAAATGAAATCCCTTTGGTTAAGTGTTACCCCCTGCCAACGGGCAGGTTGAAAGATGAGCATGGTGGGTCAGAGCTGGCATCTGGGGTCCCACAGGCTCCACTGCACTCTATTCCCCGATGCCTGTTCGTCCTCATCTGTAAAAGGGGAAGTAGTAGCAGCTCCTTTATCCCAGGGTTATGGTGCACAACGCTGCCCAGCTCTGTAAGCTGGTCGTTCAAGGTTAGCGATTGAAACGCAAATATTTTGAACTGATAAAAAACCTAAGTGGGAGGTGGGAGTATGAATTGAAAGACTTAGAATTCCCGAGAAGGGCTACAGCAAGGACTGGAAGCAAAAAAGGAAATGGACAAAGACTTAGGAGCGGTAAAAGTTCTGCAACCCCCAGAGCGCCCCCACTACCCCACATCCGCTGGCTTAGGACCTCGCTGCTGGCAGAGTCCCAGTTACCAGGCTGGATTCTAGTCCTGGCTTGGACAAGTCATCGCCTTGCCCAAGGCTGTCTCCGCATCTATCAAATGAGGATGCAAATGTCCAGATGAACTGAGATAAATGTATATGAAAGCACTTTGGAAATCTGAAAAGCGCTATACACAAGTTAGGAGTTTTCTGGTTTCTTCTCAAAAAGTTTTTCTCCTAAACTCATGTCCAAGGGCTTTTTCAGTTTATCAAGGCTAAGACCCTCCCTTCGGTTTCGCAATTCTGCCCCTTCCTACACACCAAAGCCGGCGCCGCGTCAGGAGTCTTTTTTTTTTTCCCCCAGCGAAGGCGGGGTCTCGGGCGGTGTTGGCAGCTGGCGACGCGGGGCGAAGCCGCGGCTGGGCGCGCCGGGCCGGTCCCGCATCCGCCGCGGTGGGTGTGCCCGCAGGGTGTGCGCCCGGGGGCCAGGCCGAGCCCGTCGGCCAGAGGGCTCCCGGAGGGTGTGCGCGCCCCGGACGACGAGGGTGCGCCAGCCCGGGGGTGCGCGCCTGGGACGCGGACTGTGCACCCGGAGGCTGCGTGCGCCCCGAAGCCGGGTGTGCGCCCGACCGCGCCGGCCCCGGGCACCGCCGGCCGCCTCCCGCCGGACTTCCGCAGCTCGCCAAGGTAAGGGGCTCTGCGACCCCGGCCCCGGGCAGTGCGTCTGCTGCGGCGTCCAGCACCCCGCCTGCGCGACCTGGGTCTTGGCCCCGGCGCTCGGCCACTCTCCTCTCGTCTCTGCCGCCCGCCTCGCCCCCTCCCCAGCGCCGCGTCCCTGGCTCCCTTTAAGGCAGTGGCTGCGGCAGCCTGGACCGACCTGGCCCCCCACCTCGGAGCCTGGGGTCCGCGACAGCGCGGGAGGGGGGCTGCCGGGGCCGCGCGGGCTGCCCAAGGTGGGCGCCGCTGCTTTTCCAGTCCAGACAGGCTCCCCGCGCCCCAGTTCTGGGGAGGGAGGAGACCGGCGGGGAGGGGGAGGCCGCCTTGTCCTTGACGCTCAGGTGGTGCAGCCCCAGCCCAGCTTTTGCGAGCGGGGCGCTGCGATTGAGGATGCAGCCTGCGGGATTGGGGTCCCCTGCCGCCGGCTGCCGGGACCGCCCAGAACCGAGCTCCTAGTCTCTGTCCTTTCGCGAAAGCCGCCCCCTAGTTCCTGCCCTGGCACCCCTGGGCCCCTGGCTGAACTTCCCAGCGCTCTCGTTGGGCGGTGACCTTGGGTGGAGGCAATGGGGCAGCTCCGGGGGAGTGCCCAGCCTGGGCTCCGCTTGGTGAGCTCCTCTTCCTTTGGCCTCTCCCATAGGGTCAAACTTTTGACCCCAGGTACTTTGTCCCTGCAGACTGGCCAGGTATGGGAGTTGGAAAGTTGAGCCTCATTGTCCCTACACCTGGTCTGAACCTACTCTTGCCCTGGGCATCATCGGTCAGGGCTGCAAAACCCAACAGTCTTATTTCCCAAGCGCCCTGGGGTGCAGGCCTTTAGGGCAAGGAGGGAGTATTTTCCAGGAGATTTCCCCTCCCTGAAGATGACCGCCTGAGGCCTGGGCAAAGTCCTATCGACCAAATAGGACCTGGGGAGGATGAGAGGCAGCCAAGTGGCCAGGTTGAGGCCTGGGAAGAAAGCATCTGGAATTAAACACGATTCTCAAGGATCTGCCTGGGTAAATCAAGTCCCGATTGCTCAGAGCCTCTCAAGACACCAGGAACATAGAGCTACACTGGGAGTAGAAGCAGAGTCCATTCTGATACCGCCTTTTCAAGCCCTCCCGCCTCACTGAACCATAATGTGTCCAGGGGACAGTAAGTTTTGGGGGATGGCTCAGGATTCAGACTTTCATTCAGTCAACACTGTGTGCCTGGCACTGGTCAAAGTAGCAAGGTACAAAGCAAACACAACTAGCACTCTCTGGCCTCATGGAACTTGCAGTCCAGTGGCCAAGACGGCATGAATCAAATCACTCAAATAAATACAGATTTCTCCACAGTGCTAAGTTCTTTGAAAGGAAAGGGTTAGGTTCCCTGAGAAAACCTGTGATAGGTCCAGTAGTCACTCAGTCTGAAGACTGGCAGGAGAGCGTGGAAAGAGCCTTCTTGGCAGAAAGAGCAGCCTGTGACAGGTGAGTAGCAGAGTTGATTAGAGGAACTGAAAGCCTCTGTTTGCCAGCTGACTGCCAGGGGCCCAAATGGACACGTCCCTTAGTCCTGTATCCCATCAACTGGGCTGATCAGTGTCTTCCTTTCTCAACTGTAATAATGGGGCAGGTGGAGGCGTCCTGGCTAGGTTACAGTTGCAGGGAGAAAAAGAGGGAAAGGGTGACAGCAGCTTGCTGGACTCATCCCCCCCCCCCCCAGCCCATGCACCTACGACCAGCACCTGGGTCAGACAGCCCAGGCCCGTCCGCAGAGTCAGGAGCAGCAGTTCTTTCCTGTACTCACTCCCCAGCGCCTGTTTGGCTCATAGCTGACCAAGGCCTCTGCCCACCATTAGGGAGATTCGTGCTGGGAGTGGAGGCTCATCCTAGATTTTTACAACTAGGAAGAACTACAATGTAAAATTCCTCAGGGTGGTATACAAGGCATTGTCTCATCTGGGCCCTGCCTACCTTTCCAGCCTCATTTCTGGCTCTACCCCTCCCCCAGCCCCCTGCAATGAGCACCTTCTATGTTCTATTCACAGTTATGCTTCAGGTGGTTCCTGGACCACACGTCGCCTTTGTACATGCTGCCCTTGCTCTAAAACACTCTTCTACTCGGCCACCCAGTGAATGCATGCTTAGCCTTCAACTTCAACATTGAACATAGGGTTTTTCCCCCTCTGGAAGGCCTTTCCTGACCAGATAGAGTCAAAAGCTGCCTTTTCTTTGTTTCCAAAGCTCCCTGGACATGCTTCTGTCACAGTGAGCATCAACTGCACCGAGCACCTTAAAAACAGGACTCTCCTGTATTTGTGTCCAAGTACCCAGCACAGAGCAGGACACATAGAAGGTGCTCAGAAATGCTTGTTGGGTGGAAACTGTCTAGTCCGGTATTTCTTAACTTTTTTTATGGGGGGGAGGAAGGTGTTACATGTCTTTGAGATCCTGATGAAAATTATGGATACTCTCTTTCAAATGCATATAACCTAAAATCTCTTGTATACAATATTACATGAGTCACAGCTTCCCCCACCCATAACCCATTTCCAGAACTTTGGACTTTAATTTTGTAGGAAATGGGGGCTCAGCGAGGTGCAGTGACTGCCTAAGCACCCACAGCTGGTTAAGAGCAGGGATCCCAAGCACTTGACTCCCTGTCCAGGGCTCCTTCCAACTCCCTCTGCTTTTTTTAGCCAAACAGCCTCCTTTCATCCCTGGCACTTTGTGAAGGCCACTGCTCATGGCTGGAAGATGGATATCTTGGTTTTGCTTCAGTTCAGTAGCAGCCTAAGGTATGACAGGGAGAAAAATCTTATTATGGGCAGAGTTGACAATTAGGAAGACAGATGAGCCAACTCCCTGGCCTGTTTGCTGCCCCTTGCCTGCAGGGTTATTACATCTGTTTTAGCTGGAGGAGGGTCACGTGTGCTTCACAGTCATCTTCTGGGTCCTGGATTGAGCCATGTGGGCCAGGCTGGGAGACACCCTGGACAGGACCATTGAGATCAGGGGTCCAGTTATTGGCTTTGTCAAAGGCATCTTCCCACAGAGCAGGTTAAGGGGAGGGTGAGGTCCTTGGTTGCTGCCACTGGAGCTCTTGCCTGCCTGCCCCCTCCTTTCTGCAACAAGACACCTGCTTCAGGCACTACCATTCTTATTTGCAGGTCAGGATCTTCATTCATTCAGTAATTCACTTGTTCATCAAGTGAATGTGTGATACCAGTGATCAAGTGAGTGTGTACCAGTGCATTTGTGCTTCTGCTCTGCAGGGGGATGGAAAGGGGTAACTTTCAGTCCTAGGTCAACCCATACCTTAGGAGGTGTGATGGGGAGGACATTTAGGACTTCTTAATGCTAAGGATGTGCTCACTTTTAAAACTCTGATCTCGTGCAAGTTATGTCATGTCTGGGGGAGATTCAATTTTCTTAACTGTAAAATGGGCTTGATAACAATTCTTTCCTGACTATCTCTGGTTGGTTGTGCAGATACGGTTATCACTATCCACTCAATTCTGTTTGTGAAACAGGAGCAGTACAATATAATCATAGTGTGCACGTGCGTCAATTCCTGGCGTATTTAATCTACACAATAATTCTAAAGATAGTTATTCTCATAATCCGCAACATATAGGTGCAAGTGAGACTCAGAGAAGTTAACTGACTTGCCCAGGGTCATGGAATGAGTAAACTACACAACTGGGACTGGATGGAGCTGTCTTTGGCGATCAGACAGCTAGCCACTTTGTGCTGTCTATGGTAGAGTATGTGGGAGAGTCATGGGCTTAGAGGCCAGGGGATCCTGGGATTGAAGCCCAGATTCTCTGCTAGGCAGCTGTGTGACTTACTGCTGGGCTCTGACCTCTCTGTGCCTCAGAATGCTAATCTGTCAGACCAAGTTTGGACTAAGAGGCTTCTAATAGGCCTGTGAACAGCTTCCAATCTACACAGATAATATTTCCAAGTAGGATTAAAGGAAAGAAGAGGGGCCCTCCGGCTAAAAATAGGCCTGTCGAAGTCTCCAGGAGAAAATAAATGCTGTCCCAAGATTTCAAGTACATAGATGGTTAATGTGATACGCAGGCAGATATAGATTGCTGGTGTCTGAAGAAGCTGGCTGAGTGTTCCTGCTCCAAGGGAAAGAAGTCTGTTTTCAAAAGGAACACCTCACTGTCTCACCCAGGCCCTGGGCCCTGCCCCTCAGATTGTTTTCTGAGGACACAGGCAGTGTGGGAGAAAACACAAATACCAATTCCATCCCTCTTCCCATTTTTTTCCCCCAAAAGTAAATAAAACTTGCTGGCTGAATATATATTTTTTAAATGTGGTTGTGGCTTTTTCC
Organism: Daubentonia madagascariensis; assembly: GCA_023783475.1. Lineage (NCBI taxonomy): Eukaryota > Metazoa > Chordata > Mammalia > Primates > Daubentoniidae > Daubentonia > Daubentonia madagascariensis. Next base: position 51,496,428 of record JAKFHU010000913.1, read on the forward strand.
CCTTTGTGTAGAAGGATCCTTTGTGTCTGCAGAGTTTCCTTTGGTATGTATTTCTAGTTTGTGGCTCTGACGTCAAGTGACAAGAAGGCAGAGAAATATAGTATTCGGGAGAATTTGCTCCAGGCAAAGATAAAAGAGCAGCCGGCAGTGCCCATTCCCCTCCACAGCCTGGTCTCGCCCAGCGCCGAGACGCTGGCTCAGTGAAATCGATTTAGGTTTTCACAGGGGGGCAGGAGGCAGCAGGGCTGAGTGTTTCCAGGTGCTGCGCTTGTTGGCTGTTCCTTACCCCCCTCTCCCCTCCGCCTTGGAAAATGTAGCTGTCCTGCTCTTGGGGGAAGACAGAAGGTTAAGTTGGGTGGTGACTGGATATAATAGTATGGTCAGGGTCTATATTTATTGGACAATAAATATTGAGGGTGGGGGAGCATTTTATCAGTAATATTTGAATTTTTTGAGAGCTTGTTTTCATGTATCATTTGTGTGATTTTAAATAAAAAAATAATAGAGGTTGTCACTCATCTGCACGTCCATAAAAGCGGGGGAACTGGAGGGGAAGAAAGGGAAAATGGCTTCACCCTTCCCTAGCCCTGTGAGCCTGAGCAAATTGTGCAAGTTCACTACACTTCAGCTTCCTCATCTGTAAAATGGTGTTGATAATACTGACTTAAGGCTCTTCTGACACAGAAAACAGAGACTCCCTTAAGCTGGTTCTAAGGAAGGGTGTGAGAAGCCATAAAATACAGTACAGTCGTGGCCCCTTATCTGAGGGGGACACATTCCAAGACCCCCAGTGGATAGTACCAAACCCTATGTAGACTGTTTTTTCCTGTATATACCTAGGATAAAGTTTAATTTATAAATTAGACACCCTAAGAGAGTACAACAATAATAAAATAGAACAATTATAACAATATATTGTAATAAAAGTTATGTAGATGTGGTCTCTCTTGCTCTTTCTCAAAATATTTTAATATTTTTTGACCACGATTCACCTCAGAAAGCGAAACTGCAGGTAAGAGGGGTACTTAGATATTGATATCTAAGCACGGGCCTAGGACGAGGCAAACATCTTCCATGCAGATGATGAAGGTTCTGAGTTCAAGGTAACTCCACAGGTACAGCTGGTCCATGGTCTTCACTCTGTGGTGCCACCTTTGAGTGCTATCAGCTCAGCACAGCACCTGCCCACCCCACCCCTGCCCTACTGTCACATGAACCTCTGCATTTTATTGCTTAGTTCAAGTTCCAGAGAGGATCCTGTTGTCTGTGCTGGTTCTCTGGAAGCTGAGGCTTTCTCCCCAGGCCATGTCTTGGCAGGCGCCAGGCACCCTGGGCAGAGGATGCTGCTGAGGTAGGCATCCTCCCTGGGCTAGTTAGATGAGAAGAGTGGGCAGGGTAGGGTCATATGTGCAGAACTCAGCCTTGTGAGGAAAGAGGGGTGTGGGTGGAGATTCTTCAAGAAGGAAATAAGGGTGAACTCGAACTTGGGGACATGCCCAGTACAAATACTTGCTGAGCTATAAAGGAACTAACAGGATTCCTAACTTACGGTCAACAGCCCCAAGGGGGGCATATATAGAATTCAGAGGAGTTTGTGAGCTTGGATAGGGAAAAAAAGAGCATCTTTATTTAGCATTTTCTTCAATTATGAATGTAGGCAACAAACCACAGTGTATTTGCAGTACCTGTGATGTCACCAATAGAAATCACAGATATTTTCATATTGCATTTTAGCTGTTACAGACATCTTGAATTATATTTACAATCATCATGGCTTTGAAATTACAGTAGTTACTACACCCGCTGCTAGAGTTTGCTATTTAATGCATTAATAAAGAAGAATATATATTGCTATATTACATAGTTTTTTAAATTTTAATAATTATATTTCAATATTATTGTTTTTCTTTGTAGTCAAGCTATTCATTTTATTCTATGCATTTTAAAACATTCTAAGAAAGGGTCCGTAGGCTTCACCAGTCTGCCAAAGGAGTGGGAGCACAAAAACGGTTAAGACCCCCTGACAGAAAGTCAGTAAGCCTTAGTCCCGATTTCCACCCCCCACCCTGACTTTTTATATACCCATCTATCTCTGCCTAATTAGTGGAAGACATTCCTGAGCAGTAGTAAATTCCATTTAATAGTTGGCAAATTTGCAGAAGCACAGAATTTGTGGTTTGGGTAGAAGGTTTTGATGTGCATCCATAGGTCAGTTTACAAATTGTGGGCACACGTGGGCAGCTTGTTAGGTGATTCCTATCAGCCCCCAAACTCACCAGCCTCTGCACTGATTGCTTGGCTAATCCCATGCAAAGCAGTTCATTGAGACAACCACCTAGTGGACAATTACGTTCCTGAGAGGTTAGGGAGTCTGTGTAGACAAATCGATGAATCACTTGATCCAGTGCAAACTGGAGTCCCAGGAAGGCGATGAAGCCCCAGGCAGAAGTAGCTTTGAAGTGGGTTCTGAAATGAAGGGTATACAAAGGAGGCAGACAGAGAAGGCTCTGGGATGACTGGCCCCAAATTGATTTTGAGGAGGAAGCCGGGAGAGAGGAAAGTCCATTGGAGCAACATTAGAGTAGTGGTTGGATTTTTTGCTACCTTTTATGGAATGCTTAACCCGTGCCAGACACTGTGCCAAGCCCTTTGAACACAACAGTCGTTTCCTCTTTACCAACTACTCAATAGGGTATGATGGTTTTTATTCCCATTGCAAAGTGAGCAAAGTGAGGCTCTAAGAGGGGAAACACTTGCTCCAGGGTCACAGAGGTACTAAGTGGTGGAGCCAAGAGCTCAGGTCAGATCTGGCTTATTCCAGAACACTGTGCTTTTTTTTTTTTTGAGACAGGGTCTTGCTCTATCGCCCAGGCTAGAGTGCAGGGGCATCATCATAGCTCACTGCAACCTCAAACTCCTGGGCTCAAGCGATCCTCCTGCCCCAGCCTCCCGAGTAGCTGGGACTACAGGCATAGGTCACTACACCTGTCTAATTTTTTGTAGAGACGGGGCCTCACTCTTGCTCAGGGATCAGGCTGGTCTCGAACTCCTGAGCTCAAGTGATCCTCCTGCCTTGGCCTCCCAGAGTGCTAGGATTACAGGCGTGAGCCACCGGGTCCACTGTGCTCCTAAAACCCACCACAGGCAACCACAGAAGAGTCTGTTTGGGAAAACTCTGGCTGCCATTTTGTTTTGGTAGGAAGTGCCTACTATCCATCCTCATCCTCCCCAGTCCACCTCTCCGGCCTTTTGCCTGTTCTTACACCTTTTCCCTTCCCTTCCCCCACCCTTAACCCAAGGGAGTGAGGACAGGATAAAAATTACAAGCCAAAGCAGGGTCAGGCAGAACTGGGTTCCGATTCCGACTCTGCCACCTGGCTGTGACCATGCTGAGCCTCAGTTTTCATATCTGTGAAATGGAGATAATGATGCCTCCTTTCTAAATTTACCTATTCTCTCTCTAGCGCTTCAGCACCATTTGGGACAGTGCTTTCTGCTTGAGTGCCCCCACTCTCCTCTTCGCCTGGGTGAAGTCGTCCCTACCTTCTTCACAGGGGGACTCCTGGAGGAGGGCTTCCCTGGTTCCCTCCAGCCTGGGCCCCCCTCCCCCCGCCATTGGCCATTAGTTCTGCAGCTCCAAGTGCTGGGCTCACAGGGCTCCGGTGTGTTTTTGTATTTGTTGAAGGTGGAATAAACCTCACCGGCTACCTAGAGGCCCCCCACCTCTCGTCTCATGGCTTAGGATTCTGTGGACCAGGGAGGGCAGGTGGCAGGCCCTGGGTTGCATAAGGAGTGAGTGTCTGAGCTGAATGAGGACCTCTTGCTCCAGCTGGCTGCCCTGACCTGGCACTGACGATGACAGTGTCTCTTCTGCACTGTTAAGTGGGCTGATATTTTTGAGGGAGGGGATATGGGAGGTACACATTCTTCTGCAGGTGTTCACTTGCCTCAGGTGCCTGCCTTGGGGCTGGCCTTTTCTGACCTAATCCTCTTCTGCTTCATTCTGACCCCTCTTTCCCAGCTGCTGAGTGGAGCCCTGTGTCAGCCAGGCCCGTGGGTGGCCGCCTTCGTGATGCCTGCGGGTGCCAAAAGGCTCCCACTGGCAGAGCTGAGGCCTGAAATTCCCCACATTAGAGCCATTCCTTTGGGCTACTTTGTCTTCCCCAAGGAGCTATTATTAAAATGCACATTTGTTACCAGAAAGGGGAATTGTTAGCCCCCCCCCGCTCCCCCCCCCCCCGCCCCACGTGTGGCCTGTGGAAGAGTAGTGGAATGCCCTGGGCTTTGGTCAGGTCAGATGACTTCCCTGTCCCATGGTTTCCTGTCTGTAAAATGGGGACAAAAAGAGATTGTGTTATAGGGTTACCCCAAGGATGAAATGAGATGGTGCACATAAAGCCTTTGGCACATAATAAGTACCTCATAAAATTAGCTTTTTTTTTTCTTTCTTAAGTCAGTAGGTTCGCCAGCTGAAGTCCTGCTTCCTGTTAGCGTTTTTTTTTTCTTTTTTTAAAGTTTTTTGTTTATTTAAGTATATGTGGTCTCCTTTCATTTTAAGGTATTTTCTTTCCCCCTTTCTAATTATAAAATGGTTTTGAACTTCATTTTCTTGCTTTTAACACATTGACTGCCACACTAGAAAAAAAATGTTTTTCCTTGGGCCCACAGTGTTTTATTATGAAAATAGAATAAAAACTTCGAAAACAAAACAATCTTTTCTAATTTAATGAAAAATTTGTTATTTTTTGTATTGTTTTCTGTGCGTGGTTATATGCAACTTGAAAAATGGTTCTCTTGCTCGTAAGGTAAAGAGACATGTGAGTTACATGTGCTTCACAAAACCCCAGGCTCAAAACTAGCGTGAGTTAAATACAGCTCACATGGCAGTTAATGTGTTAAAATAGGATAAAAGACCCTACCTTACTGGTTTGTTGAGGATTTACTGAGCTGAAGCACCAGCAGACTCCAGGCCTGCCCAGGGCTCCCAATGAGGGCCTGGTGCTATGGCCTGAGAGTTGCTTTCCCCCCAAAATTCACATGTTGTAGTCCTAACCCCCAGTGTGATGGTGTTAGGAGGTGGGGATGAAGGTGGGGCCCTCATGAATGGGATTAGTGCCCTTATTTATTTATTTATTTATTTTGAGACAGAGTCTCGCTGTGTCTGCCGGGCTAGAGTGCCATGGCAGAAGCCTGGCTCACAGCAACTTCAAACTCCTGGGCACAATCAATCCTATTGCCTCAGCCTCCTGTGTAGCTGGGACTACAGGCACTGCCTCCGCTAATTTTCTATTTAGTAGGACGGGTCTCACTTTTGCTCAGGTTCAGGAGTCTGAACTCCTGAGCTCAAGAGATCCTCCCTCCTTGGCCTCCCAGAGTGCTAGGACTACAGGCATGAGCCACCCTGCCTGGCCTAGTGCCCTTATAAAAAGAGGACTGGGAGCTCTGTGAGAGAGCAGATACTCCTGGGCCATGTGAGGACATGGCCAGAAGTCAGCAGTGTGCAACCCAGAAGAGGGCCCCGCTGGAACCCACCATGCTGGCACCCTGATCGTGTTCTCCCCACTTCCAGAACGGTGAGAAAGGAATGTCTGTTGTTTATATGCCACCCAGTCTGTGGTGGTTTGTGATAGCAGCCCAAACAGACTAAAACACTTGGTATTCTTAGAGTTACCCTGAAGGTGGCCATTGAAAGCCACTGGGATCCTGGGGGGAGGTTCTGGGTGGGTCACCAGGGGAGGAAATGGAGGAAAAAGAGGAAGGAGAATTGGAAGTGAGGGGGCCCTGTCCCCGCCCCCCCAGCTGCTTAGATTCCGAGTCCAGGTGGGAGGGGACTGGGGAATCCTGTCCTGCTGTAGGAGGGGGTGGACCCTGTGACTTTTTCCCCAGATCTTTTGCTTTCTAGGCCAGTTCTCTGAGGGTCTGAATTCCCTGGGGAGTGGTTTGGTACCCCTGGTGACCACGATGGTTTTCTCCAGCCTGGGCCAGGGAGGGGGCCCAGGAGCAGGAGAGCCTGGCCCGGCCTCCTGGCCTGTGAATGAGGAGGGGTGGGGCGTGCAGCTGCACGGGAGTTTTCTAGCAACCCATAAAGCCTCACTTCCAGGGCACCCCCATCTTGTCCTGACTCAAGAAGGCATGTTTTCTGGCCAGGCAGCTGCCCTGGGCAGTGGGAATGTTGTCAGGCCTTACTCCATGCACGAGGCCTGCTGTGCGCTCTCCCTGTGGCTTTCCTGTCCACCTCCGGGAAGGCTCATCCCCACCATCATCCACCATAACTGAAGTTACCCTTCCATAGCAGAGCCTGACAGAGCAGAAAACACTTTTCCCTGGGGCTAGAGACCAGGAGCAAAGAGCAGATGGAGGTGAATGCTGGATCCTAGGGCCCAGAAGCCAAGCAGCAACTTGCCACCTGCCTGCCCCACCCTGGGGAGTGGGTGGCAGCTGGATCCTTCCCAATGATCTGCTTTCCATCTGTAGCACATGGAGCCAGCATCATGCTAGCCCAGAAGTAGGGCTTGGACCATGAAGTTCAGGAGACCTCACGTTTCTGGGTTGCCTGTGGCCTGTCACTGTCCTTTCTTCCCTCCTTCCTCCTTTCCTCCCTCCTTCCAGTGTTCCCTCCCTCCCTTCCTGCCATCTAGTACATGTTGACTGATCGCCTACTCTGGGCCGGGTACTGTGCTAGGCGAGGAGCTTACAGTCCCACAGAAGTGATGAATATTCAAATAGTGAGTTACAGCACAGTTTGCTGAGGGCACTGTGGGAGCACAGAATGGGGGCTGGGGGTCAATGTTGACAGGTGTGCGGGGAAGGGGAGGGTTCTGGCAGGTAGAGCTCTCTAGAGGGTTGAGCGGGAGTTACCAGACGGAGATGGGAGGAGGAGGATTCTGGGAAGAGGGAGCCGCAGGAAGTCTAGATGTGCACAGAAAGCTCAGAATGATCACTTCTTCACTGAGTTTTGGTTTTCTCTCCTACAAAATGAGGATAATAGTACCCAAGTCATAACTGGCACCCAAAAAATCCTTCCTTCCTTCCAATGTATGATCTTACTGGAAAGATTTAAATATACAGAAATACCAGCAATGAGAGGCAGGATGTGAGATGTGCTAGAAATTAACAAATACAGTGGCAAGGGCAGAAAAGGTGCTTTTTGAAGAGAGCCTTGGAGGATGGGCAGTATTAATTGAAATTAATATTTAGGATTAGAAAGAGTTGAGACAAGGTGCAATTTGTGTAGATTCTTGAAGGATGGGAAGGACTCTGACAGAGAAGACAAAAAGGGCATCCTATGGGGTGTGTACGTCGTGAGCAAAGGCACAGAAATGGTAAGGCACAAGGTGAGGTGTGGGTGGCATTTGTGAGGGGCAGAGGAGTTGGAGGTGAGGCTAGAAAGGTGGACTGAGACCACCTTCAGTGCCTAACTGGTGTGCACGTGGGTGGCATTTGGCTTGCATTGGGGTTTTGTTTGACCTGCACAATATTAAAAAAAAAAAAAGAATTCAGTCAACATTTTAAAATCAGATTTTGCATAAATCCACATTCTTGGCTTTTTTTTTTTTTTTTAAACAAATCAGACAATCTGGCGACACTAGCCTTGAATTAATCCCCACATGGCTACACCTGGCCAGAAGGTAAGCCCTGGACCTTCAGGTGATTGCTGCCATCCCACAGCCAATTAGCTTGCCTGAAATCACCATAAATTCACTCTAGAGTTAATACAGTGTGCTCAGAAAGCTCCAAATAAAATGATAATGTATTACAGGGGAGGAGAAAGGAAATTCTAAACAATTTTCATTATAATCCTTTTTTCAGATTAGGGGATGAATTTTCCTGCTCCTTGGGACAATTTTAATTGTGGATTGAGAAGCAGTTAGGTGGGGCAGATAGGATGCTTGGTGCATGATGGCTTGGGAGGGAAGCTGGAGGACGTGAAGGTGGGGCCAGGGCACCTGGAGAGCTGGAAAGGATGGGAGGGACGGGCCTTTTCACTTACTGCTCTCAGCTACGGTGTCTGGCATCTTGGCTGGGGGAGAGCACCAAAGTGTCCACCCTTGGCAAATATTTGCTGTACTGAAAGATGTTTACTACCTTACTTTATTAACTTCTTAAAATTAAAAAATTGGACTCGTGGTGGGGCACAGTGGTTCATGCCTGTGATCCTAGAGCTTTGGAAGGCCGAGGCAGGAGGATCGCTTGAGCCCAGGAGTTTGAAGTTGCGGTGAGCTATAAATGATACCACTGCACGCCAGTCCTGTCAAAAAAAAAAAAAAAGATTTGGACTCTTGAAGGACAAGATGATATTTGTGTATGTGTGTATGTGTATGTTTTTTAATTGGTAAGAAAACTAAAAGAAAAGAGAATTTTTTTGGCATAATTTTGGGATGTGTGTGTTGGGGGGACTGGCCTTTACAATTTGAAAGGCTCAATGAAGCCTTTTTGGAAATTTTTATTAAAAAATTATTATACATATCATACCAGTTAGTAGCAAACATTTAAAATAACGTAGAAGCAGATAAAGGAGAAAACTCCAAACTCTCAAGAATTGGTGGTTAGGGTATATGGACCGTTTGGAGCGTATTGTTCTAGTTAATAAAAATGGGGTTTTACATACTGTCCTGCTATGTTTTTCTCCTACTACTCTATCTTGAACATGTTGCAGGTCATTGTGTTACGTCCGGGCCTGTGTAAAGAGTCTGTGATGGGAAACATTACTGGATAGAACCCCCGCTGCACTCCTGAAAGTCTGAGTTCCCTCCTCTATAAAGTGGGGATAATAATTCCTTCCTTCTAAGGTTGAATGAGGGATAAATAAAATGTGAATGTGCAGAGCAGCGTTTGGGTATTGGGGGAGCGGAGCCCATTGTGCCATGGAGAGAAAGCACCCCCTGCTCCCACCTTCCATTCTGTGGATTCCTCGTTCTCCACTCTTCACCCTGTTGGGGGAGGGTTCAGAGGAAGAGTGAATCTGGGATGAATTATAATTTTCACAATGGAGTTTAAAATCCTCCTTTTGGTGCTGAGTAACATTAAAATCTCAAGCAGTTCGTTCACAGCTGCATTCAGGTTTTGTTTAGGACATTTTCCCTGGAGTCACTTTTATTTACTCAGCTGCAGGAAAATTCCTGAAGCCAGGTATGTGGTGTTCTCTGATAGGAAGACTTTGACCAGGTGCTGGCTCTTGGGGAGGTGGGGGCGCCCTTCAGCCAGTGGGGAAAGTCAGTCCCTCTTAATACAACAGGGAGAGGGGGACTTATACTTTCTGTAAATGGCACCCCTTCCTGTGCCCTCCTTTTCCTCTTTAACAAAGCACTTGCACTGCCATTATCTCACTGAACCCCCTGGCAAGCCTATAGATTTTGGTCAGTATTATTAAGTAGCAAATGAAGCAGCCCAGAGAAGTTGTGGTGTGCCCTAAATCCACACAGCAAAAATTGGACAAATCTGGATTTCCTGGCTTGCAAGCCATGCTGGTCACGCTGTGTCATATTGACTTCCTTTCTTCATTGTTGGCAGGAAGCTCCTAGAAGTGGGGGACATGGTTAGAGGTCACCTGAGGTCAGGGGGCAGATGAGAGCTGGGGAGTTTGAGAAGGCCCAGTGCAGAGGTAGGAGGATTGTGGATTGGAAGTGGATCCAGGGTCAGTCCTTGTCATCACTGGAGTGCTCGTGGGCTTTTTCGGCATTTGGTCTCATTTTGGATGTTTGGCCCTTTTCTTGCCCTAATCGGCGGTACATCATAAAATCTTCCGGTACCCCAAAGAGGACCGCTTTCCTAATTCAGGTCACATCTCCCTGGCCCTCCATTTCCATGTCCAACAAATCAAAACTTATCAGTTCTGATGCCCATTCTTTCAGAATTGCTGAGAGAGCTATTCAGATCAACTCCTTTGCTCAAATGGACATCTGGCCTTTAATGCCATAGTTGCCTTATAGACCGACCAGCTCTTGCCAATGGAAATAGAATTTGAGTCACATTTTAAGTTTTCTGGTAGTACATTAAATAAACTAAAAAGAAAACAGGTGAAATTAATTTTAATATATATTTTCAACCCAATATATCCAAAATATTATCATTTCAACATGTAATCAACACCAAAAAAATAAAGAGAGAAATTTTACACTCATTTTTTCCATACTAAGTCTTTGAAATCCAAGTGTATTTTATACTTACAACACATCTTAATTCAGACTAGCCACATTTCAAGTGCTCAGTAGCCACATGTAGTTAGTGGCTACAGTATCGGGCAGTGGAGTTAGGAGGCTTCACTGTTACACCAGGAAGACTTGTTTTGGGATGAGTGGCAGGGTGCTTGGGGCACCTCTGTAACCAGGGTGTCTTTGGGTGGGGTGGCTGGTGGGGTGGCCTCAGTCACAGCACATGGTGGCTGCCTGCCCTGACCTCCCCTCTGTGCTTGCTGCATGGATGACACGACGTTGAAAACGTTCCCCCTCCCCGTTATGCCAACTGCGTGTGTCGTCCCTTGCTATTTGTGTCCTGCTTTGTGCCCTGCAATCTCCCCTCTTTACTTTGTTTACTTCTGTACACTCTAATCCTAGATTACACGTTCCCCTCCCATTTCTCTGACCCTGCCTTGGGACGGCTGCATCCATTTTGTGTCCATGCCCTTTGCCCTCAGCTGCTACTTGGCGTCCCTCCTATTTGTCTTGTCCCGGTCTCTCACTGACTGCTGCAAACCTCACGGGCGCTTCTCCAGTTCCCCAATCCGTTCACACCCCTCTCATCCCGGCTGTTGGCCTCTTCCTGAGAGGTGGAACCCATGTGGCTTAACCTCCCTTGTCCCCACCTTACTGTTTCTTCCCGCCTTTCCCTCCTCTTCCTGCCAGGGCCAAGCCTTAAAAGCCTTCCCTTCCTACCTCCAGAAACTCCCTTTACCAAACTGGCCCTTTGGGTAAAAGCCATGGACTCTAAAGCCGGAGCTTTTGGCTTCAAATCTTAGCTCCTGCAACTACTAACTTGGGTAAGTTATTTGGCCTCTTCCTTAGTCTGTCTGGGCCGCCATCACAAACTACCGTAGAATGGGTGGCTTATAAACGAAAGGAATTTGTTTCTCACAGTTGAAGGCTGGGAGTCCTAGATCAAAGCGCTGGCAGATTCGGTGTCTGGTGAGGGTGCCCTTCCTGGTTCATAGACAGTGATCGTCTTACTGAGTCTTCACGTGGCAGAAGGGGTGAGGGAGCTCTCTGGCACCTCTTTTGTAAGGACACTACCCCATTCATGAGAGCTCTCTCCTCTGTCCACCAAAGGCCCCACCTCCTAACACCATCCATTGGGGTTGGGATTTCAACATTAGGATTTTGGGGGAACACAAACATTCAGTCTGCAGCAGCCTCTCCATACCTAGTTTCCTCAGTGTGAACTATGAAATAAAATAATAAAAACCCCTAGCTCCTATGGTTGTAGTGACAATTAAATTCAATGTTTGTTGCATCTTTTAGCACAGTGCCTGGAGTAAATGTCAGCTCTTGTGCCACCTCCTCTTTCTTGCACCTTGATCCATCCTTCTCCCTTGGCTTCTTCCTCTGGCCTGTAAACATGCTCACCTTCCTCAGAGCCCACCCTGTCCCTCCCTTGAGCTGAGCTGCTGCCCCTTTCTCCCCTGAATTCCACTAGAAAAGAGCCAAAGAGTAGCCCACCTGCTGCTTCTGCCATCTTGTCAACCCTTGGCGTCTGCCCCCTGCTCTACTGAAACTGAGCTCGGGCCTCATCATCTGCAGATCCTGCAGCACCTGACACCATAGAACAGTTTTCTCAAGATTTACCCCCTTTTGGGTTTCTGGGCTGCACACCACCCTGGCTCTCCTTCCTTGTCTGCCCCCCACATGTGACTTTCTCCAGGGGTGTTCCAGGGTGTTTCCTCTGCTCTCTCTAACTCCTCACCCCACCTGCAGTGATCACACTGGTATGGATGACTCTAGAAGCTACATCTTTGATCTTCAGGCTTCTCCCTTGTCCTGGGCCCACCTTTGCAACTGTCTGCTGGGCCACTCTCTCTGAGTAAACCCCTCTCTGTGGGTGCACCCCTCGTCAGGCATACTCGGCATGCCTGAGGCTGAACTGTCTGTCCTCCTGCTCCCAAATCTCTTGTCCCTTCTGATTTTCCTAACTCAGTTGTTGTCCCCACCACTCTCTAGTTACCCAGGTTTGAACCCTGGAGTTATTGACACGTCCCTCTCCTTCCTCATCCTCATCTAAAGTGAGTGCTCAGTAACTGAAGGCTGGATGATCAGTGGGTCCCATCAGGTGCCGAGTGTTGCTGTTTTCTTCCTTGTTTTCTCTCTAGTTGATCACCCTTCAGTTCCCACTGCAGGCACTCTGATAAGCATTTTATATGTCCTCGTCTAAATTCATCGGCACAACCCTACAAAGGAGGTTTTTTTGTTTGTTTTTTGTTTTTTGTTTTTTTCCTGTTTTACATATGCAGACACTGGGGCTGGGAGAGGTTAAGAAACTTGCTAGACACACGCTGGTAAGCAGCAGAGCCGGGACTCAAATCCCAACCCGCCAATCTTCAGAGCCCACACCCTTAATCTTTATGCGCGCCTACCTCTGGCAGACCTAGTCCTAGGATGCTCTTTTTAGAATTTAATAAGCATTGAATGCTGAATACCTGTATGTGCACAAGCACATCCTCTGTGCTGTATTGTCTGTGTGTCAGTGTTCTGTTTACCTGCTGTTGTCCAGGCTCATCACTGGTTTATTTCAGAGTCTGTGCCTGGACCCTTGGTGTTAGCACTTGAAAGTCTTGACTGAGCCCAGGTCCCTGCTGTGAAATGCAAGAGTCTAGCAGTAGGAATGTGCACACATCTTTGGGTAGGACATATGTTTCCCTTTCTCTGGGTCTCAGTCTCCCCATCTGTAAAATGAGGAAGTTGGACCAGTTAATTGCAAGAGCCTGTCCAGTTCTTGTGCTCCATAAGTCTGCTTCATGGTTCTGCTTACATGAGACCTACTGTGTGCTCAGCACATGATAGATGCTGTTGGGCAATGCAGAGAGAGCACAAAAGGCATTGCCCCAACTGTCATGGAGCCAAAAATCATTCAGGAAGTCAAAGCCAACACTCATGGAACTGCCAACCACATAAGACATTGTGTAATTATGCCTGCAATTTCGGATTATATACCTTTGTGATGGTTCAACAAAGAAGAAAAGTGGCTGTTCTCTTAAAAGAAAAAAATAAGTAAAAGGAGCATTTAGGGAAAAGCATTAAGTCTGGCCAGACTTCTTGCCAGACTTGCTACTGTCTCTTCCCTCTAGAAATTGGTTGTCCATTCTGGAAATATTTATTGTGTCTGTTAACAGGCCAGTATCTGGGGACACACTCCCCTCATTGCAGTCAGAGTTGTATCCAGACTCCAGCTTCCATCTTGTTCCTCCCTGCTTAAGAACCTTTAATGGTTTCCTACTCTAGAGAATCAAATGAGCTGGCTTCCAAACCCTGCCTTCCCATCCTCTTCCCACACCCTGCAGTCTGGGCCAGATTTGCTGGGCATTCCTCAAGCCCACCATACATGTTTTCATCTCTGGGTTAAAGGGCTGCTTCCCTCGTCTGCCTTGCGAACTTTTACTCATCCTGCAAAACCCAGCTCAAATACCACATCTGTTTCTGATCCTCTGAAATGCCTCAGCCACACTTCTCTAACACCATGTCCTTGTTTAGGTGTCTGCTTCCCATTTTGGATTGTGAGTTCCTTAAAGGAAAGAACCCTGTCTTAATTTATCATTGAATCCACAGAACCTAGCCCAGCACCTGAAAAAGAATTTCTGAAGAATGGATGATTGCACACAATCTCTTAAAGCTGATCTTTGAACAGAAAAGGCTCCCTTTTCTTTCCTCAAGTTGCTGGGCTATTTGACTTCATGCCTTGTGGCCTGTGGAGGTGACATCGCTGTCTCTGTCCCTGAACAGTAGTGGGGAGACCAGCCACAGGAGCCTCACTTTGGCCCTGGAGGGGGACTTTGAGAACGGCAGCAGCTGAAACCACACACACAGGGCTGTGGTGAAGGAGGCATTTGTGTTGGGCTTGGCAGGCAGAGGTCTTTGTGCTCCAGAGCACAAGCGGGTAAGTGTGTCGGGCAGGCTCCAGGCTGCACGCACATGCTGAGGGGCTGGGCCCAGAACGCCTTCTGACCTGGGAAGAAAAGGAGCCATTGTGTGCAGTGGCAGCACTCCAAGGGAAATATTCCAGTTGTTCTATTTTGAACTGCTCCCTCTTTTAAAGAAGAAAAGTCCAGAAGTGAACATCTCTCTCACACGCCAATGCCTCCTGCCCACCAATTTTAAATCAGTTGCTGCCTTCAAAATATGAATTAATCTACTATTTAAGTAATTCATTAATTCAACTACTATATCTTTATGGAACACCACGATGGTCAGCATCGTACTAGGCACTAGGGAGGCAGAAGTGAAGAAGACACAGTCCTTGTCACTCTAGGCTCTATCCCTGATTGCCAAGTGTCCAAATCCTTGAGGAACCTGGCCCCACTCCTTCTCCTGGGTCTGATTTTTCTCTCCTCCCCAGTGTTCCTGCCTTGAGGCCTCTATCTGCCTCTGCCCATTCTCTGTCTCTGCACCCCTGGCCCTGTAGTGTACCGCCTAGCAATGTCATCTGTTACCAGCCCGCCACCTTCCCCAGACTCAGGCAGGTGCAGACAGGACCATGCCTCAATCTGGGCCGTTAAAAGCTTAGGCAGGAACACTTGAATTCAACCCTAGCTCTGCCTTTTACTATCCTAGTGACTTTGATCAAGTTACTAAACCTCTCTGAGCTTCTGCTTCCTAATCTGTCAAACAGAAAAAATAATACCTAGCACATGGAGTCTTTGGGAAGAATAAATGACAATGGTGTAGTACTTGGTATAGTGTCTAATATACCATACGACAACACTCAATAATAAAACAACTAACAATTGTTGAGCGCTTACTGGTTTCTACCTTCTCTCAAAAACAACAGCAACCACGGCTTCTGTTTGAGTGTTTTCTACATGCTAAGTACTGTCTGAAGTATAGGCATGTAGCCATCTGAACAGCCTTATAAAGTGGAGAGGTTATTTTATACCCTTTTATAGCTGAGGAAGCTGGCTCGAAGGGGTAGAGTGACTTGCCCGAGATCACGTAGCTTGCAAGCCCTGAGCTAGGAAGTGTTCCTCGGTCTATTAAGGTACTTCCCATCCCTTCCCAACCCGACAGACACCCTGATCACACGCCTTGCTACTTGGTGCTGGGACCAGCAGATCGGCATCTCCTGAGAGCTTGGTGGAAATGCAGATTCTCAGGCCCCTCTCCAGACCTACTGAATTAGCATCTGCATGTTAAGATCTTCAGGAGATTTATATGCAGTTTGAGAAGCACGGAACTATGGTTTTGTTTTAAAAAGTAGGCTAGAACAGTACTTCTCAAACTCTGGTGTGCGTAAAAATCACCTGGAGGGCTGGTTAAAACACATGTTCTTACCCCAGAGATTCTAATTTTGTAGCCATTGCTTATTCCGATCATATCCAGAGTTTTCATTGCACGGATTCCTCAGAGCAGGTATAGTGTATGTGAGTGGGATCCAGGCAAACTTCTGGCTTAAGTCTTGGCCCAAGGTAGCTCATGGTTTATATCTGCCATAACCATTAGCAGAAAGCCAGACTGGACTTGGCTTCTGACCGGGTCCCTGGCAGCAGCATCCTTGTGATTTGGGGGAAACTGCCCCACTGGCAGGAAGATACATCATTCTCCAGAGGCCTCCCCTGCCCTGCCTGGTGAATGACAGAGAAACCAAATTAATTTGTAACATAAAACCCTGTATCTGGCCTGAAAATATGTCTTTCTAATGGAAAATTTGACAGAGTATTAGATCTGCAAATAGCATTTTATATAAAATTGATATCTGTGAAACTCGACTGCTGCTATCTGGTTAAATAGCAATTAAACACCTCAAGACTCCTTGGAACTTTCAAAGATTATTTGAAAAGTAATTGTGTTTTATTGATTAAATAATTTTAAGTTGATTAGAAAGTCATTGCATTTTTTAGGCTATTCCTTCACAAACCAATTTATCTTATTTATAGACCTATTGCATCCCCAAACGTGTTTGTATTTTAATAATCATCTGATATTTAATGAGCATGGCTGATGATGGAATTTAATGCTAGACCCATTCCTTTTATCTGATTTCTTCTCTTTCTATTTAGACTTCACCGGCAACTTGCATCATAGATGGTTACAGAAATAGGACCTGAAAGACACAGAACATTGTGGTTCAGAGCTTGGTCTCTGGAGTCAGACAAAACTCAATTTGAATTCCAACCCTGCCACTTACTAGATTTGTGCTCCTGAACCCGTCATCTGTGAAAAGGATATAATAGCTCCTACCTAATATGGTCATCGTGAAATTAAATAAGTTACCATTTGTACAATATAGGACAGTGTCTAGGTAACAATAATAATTATTATTATATAAGTAGTCTCTATTAGTAGTAGTAGTATAATTAAGCCTCAGTTTTCTAATCTGTAAAATGGGTGTACAGGGAATAAAACCATTAACGTGCATATTCAAAACTTCTTGTAGAGCCTTCTAAGTAATTTACTTCTAAGGAAATTTCTGGCATAGCTTGCTTGGCTGTTGTCCTTCCATTATTATACAGATTGGGGTTATCCTGGACAAATGGAGCCGATATTGGGATTCCCAGTGAAAAGGACAGACAAATTGGCAGAGGATGGGGAGAGTAGAAGCCAGAGGTGAGGGAGGTGGGGGAGTGAAGAGCCAGCTGGGAGAGTTTGCTAAAGGGCTGTTAGGGAACAGAGCACATTGCTGCTGGAGAGTTGCTTTGCTTGAAATAGATACTGAGAATAGCAGAGACAGGAAAGAAAAATTTTAAGACTCTTACTTTGGCGGGGCATGGTGGCTCACGCTTATAATCCCAGTACTCTGGGAGGCCAAGGCAGGAGGATTGCTTGAGGCCAGGAGTTCGAGACCAGCCTGACCAAGAGTGAGACCCCCCATCTCTACTAAAAATAGAGAAAATTAGCGGGGCATGGTGGTGCACACATGTAGTCCCAGCTACTCAGGAGGCTGAGGCAGGAGGATCACCTGAGCCCTGTAGTTTGAGGTTGCAGTGAGCTACGATGATGCTACTGCACTCTAGCCAGGATGATAGAGCCAGACTCTGTTTCAAAAAAAAAAAAAAAAAAAAAAGACTTTTGCTTCGTGCTAAGAATATACTTCCCCTCTGGTATTTTCCCTAGAGAACGCAGTGAAAGTTTGAATTGCTTCCAATTAACTTTTTTCTACTTAACTGCTATTTCTCTGAGCACTGAATTCACACTGGGCCATGAGGCAGCATCTTTATCTCCTGTACAGAGGAGTTGAGACAGCATGAATCCCAGGGCTGGATCCAGGACTGAAGCAGTGCTTAATTGATGTTGGCAACTATTTTTATTATTATGCATTGTACTTCCCCTGTAGCCAGAGGCTGCAAGCAAAGGTCACCAATAAGAGTATGAGCAGTCTTTGGCACACTTTACCACAATAAAAACTCCATTATTCCGTGTTTAAACTGGAGACACCTTGCTACATTGTTTTTAAAGAAACCATCAATTCTGTGTCCTCCAATATGATGCCATGGACCAGTGCCATCAGCATGACGTTTATAAAGGAAAGCACTGGGTTAGGAGTCTGGAAAGCGGACTCTGACCTTGGCCCTGTTGTATGATATGGGCAAGTCACTGAGCCTCAGTTTCCTCCTTTGTAAATGCAGGTAATGTCCAAGGTCCTGTTTCATATTTCTCTTCTCCCAACAGTAGATAATCAGCCAGACTGATTGAGCACTCACCACCTGTAAGGCTCTGGACTGGTGCCATAAAGCAGTGGTCCCCCATGTTTTTGGCACCAGGGACCAGTTTCGTGGAAGACAATTTTTCCATGGATGGGGAGTTGGGGGGGAGCAGAGGAGCTCTGCGCCCTGCTCCCTAACAGGCCATGGACCAGTACCGGTCCGCAGCCCAGGGGTCGGGGACCACAGCCATAAAGGATACCCAGAAGCATGAAAGAGGAACCTTGACTTGAAAGAGTCCATAATCTGGCTGGGAGAAAAGATGTGAGCAGTGTAACTAATAAAAGTCTGCCAGACTATGCTCCAAATGCCCAACCATTTTGTGGCACTTGTGAGCTGCTGTGGGGTGAAATAAACCTGGGATATGAATTTCGGCAACACCTTTTCACAGTGACTTTGCCCACATTAAAACCAAACATACCCAGACTACAACAGTACATAAGCTTCCTTTGCATTGCCACCTGGTCCACTGAAGGAATCCCGTCTCCTTCCGGGACAAGCTGAGAGAAGCCCCTGCGCCCTTCCTGTCTCTCTGCCTCTGCTCGCTCTCTGATGCTGCCTGTCCTTCCTTTGGAGGGCATGCTGCTGAAGCTGGGTGTTCGTTCTCTTTATTTGACCCACATCACACACATGCCTGCTCCTTGTCAGACTGAACTTGCTAGAGGGCTAGGTGGGGGGTTGTGAAATAATCATAAAAGCCTTCCAACTTGCCTGAAAAATCTGGAAACATCACTTGCTCCACCCAGGTATCTGGGGATCACTTACCAGGCTCAGTTTGGTTTAAACTGACTTTCCTGAATGTGCAGGCTGTGTGTATTTGAGCCAAGAAAAACCTTCCTCCCAACCCAGAAGGCAGATGCCACAACCCAAGCAAGCTCTGAACTGCCTGCACCTGCACCTGGCATTGTGGGGCCAGGCTGATGCTTGGGATGGCTTCTACTGGATTATGACCAAGGATAGTGCTGCTGGGATAGGAGCTGCCCAAAGAGGGTGGGTGCAGGAATGCCCCACTGCGGAGGGTGTCTGAGCCCACCCTTGAGATGCTTTCATTGATGTGACCCAGGAGGGAGGAAGTGGAGCTGAATTCCCGGGAAGCATTTACTCCTCGTGGTGGTACCCAAGCCCTCTTGACTGTGGCCCAGTTCAATGGAGCAAAAGACCTTGTAGCCTACTGAGTTCACTCATCCCACTCTCCAGTAGGAAAGAATTTGGTAATAACAAAGGATTAAAGGGGAAGAGAAAAATAATCAAAGTCGTAATACAGCAAATACTCAGGACAGCAATCAGCAAAACTCCTAAAAGTAATTTTATAAGTAATATAAATTAATAGAATGGAAGCAGTTTAAAACCAAGACAATGCTGGTGCCGCATTATAGCAGTCAAGGGTCATAGTTGCAAACAGCAGTACCCACTCTAGCAGGTCTACATAAAAGAGGAATTTATTAAAGGATATCAAGGAGCTGAACATCACTCCACCTCCCCAGAATCACTTGCCTGCAGTCCTTCCCTTTCCAGACTACTTTCCTCCAATTTGAAGTCTGGCTTGGGTGTCTGTGCCTGCCTAGCTGAGGTCCTACAACTGAGTGCTAGCTGTAAGGGAGCTTAGCACTGTGAATTCCAGTTTCAACCTTGGGGAGGTCGGTCTCGGAAGGAGGGAAGTAACCCAAGCATAGGAAGGGTGTTCACAAAGTGCTGGGGAGCTGAAAAAAGTATAAAAAATGTCTTCTGCACTAATAAAAAAATGCCCTTCCTGAGAATTGCAGGAATTCCAGCTCTTGGCCTGGGTACATACATAGGAGTTGTGTTGTTTAGTGATGGATGGGGAGAATAGAGAATTAATGTTTCCAGTAAACTCTCAGACTAATTTTTGTTTATTAATGCCAAGGTTTATTAACATTAATAACCCATGGATTATGTTCCTAGTCCCTTATAAAAATGAAATGCCATATAATTGTGTCACTTGCATAAGAACTGAAGAAAACACACCTATTTGGAGTCCATTTTTGACTCTTTTGGAAATCCTTACCCTTTAGCACTGGTCCAGAGACTCTGTTGGGAGAATTATAAATTTAAAGAATTGATTCACATTTTAGCAGGGGCATTTCTGGGGCCCTATTAAGAGACCCCTGGGCACTGTGAAAGACTCAGATGAGGAAGGCTTGGTTCTTGCTATCAAGGAGATTTCAGTCCAGCAAGAGGCATTAGACAATTATTCAATAATAAAGGTGGATGGCGGGACAAGATAGGTACTGTGAGATAAGTTCATTAACTGGCCTGATGTCTTAATACATAGGAAAAGCAGCATTTGATGGATTTCAAAGCTGACTGTTGGATTGCAAAGCTGGCTTTTGCCACTATCTTGTCCAGCAGGCTGAGAAATAGGTCGGTGATCAACGGATCTCCTTGTGCAGAAGAGATGATCCAAAACATACCCAGATACATTAAACTGAAATTTTCTGAAGCCTTTCAGTGTTCATTTACCTCCAATTAAAGTGTAGATTTGTCATTGTCAACTGGAGGAAGGCTTTTCTGGTTAGAAATTGGATTCCTAATCCCATGTGACCTCACACAGATGAAATAGTGATTCTCTACCATGGGATTTCAGAGGATGAAGAATTACACCAGAATGGGCTCTCAAGATGGCTTCCTGGGGGAGGTGGGGTCTGATGCACCGAGAGGGATGAGTGGGATTTGGACAAGAGGTGATGTGGGGAAACAGTGATTCAGCCATGTGGCACAGTCTGAGCAAGGGCAGACTTAAAGCCTTGATAGAGAGGCTTACAGTGCAGGTCCTACTGAGAACTTGCCACACCTTCTTATGTGTTGAGATGTTTCTAGGGTCAGGGTCATTAAGGAAGAAAACACAGAACTGGGCTCTCATATGGACTCTATTAGCAAGGTACTGTGTGACATTGAAGACAGGGTTAGATTAGATGACCTGAAAAAATCCTTTCCAGCTCTGATGAACCTTGAAAGCATCATGCTAAGTGAAGGAAGCTAGTCACAAAAGACCACATGTATGATTCCATTTACATGAAATATCCAAAATAAGCAAATCTACACAGACAGAAAGTAAATTAGTGGTTGCCCAGGACTGAGGCTGGAGTGGAAGGAATGGAGAGCAACTGCTAAAGAGTATGGAGTTTCTTTTTGGGTTGTTAAAGATATTCTAAAAATAGTTGGTGGTCTTTTCAACAAATGGTGCTAGGAAAACTAATATTCACGTGCAAAAGAATGAAGCTGGACTCTTATCTCATACCACATATAAAATTACCTCAAAATGTATCAAGACCAAAACTTCAGAGCTAAAACTACAAAACGCTTAGAAGAAATCTTCAGAAATTGGATTTGGCAACATTTGATGGATATGCCAACAAAGCACAGACAACAAAAGAAAATATGAACAGGCCAGAGCAATTAGACAAGAGAAAGAAATAAAGGGCACCCAAATTAGAAAGGGAGAAGTGAAATTAGCCTTATTCACAGATGACATGATCTTATACCTAGAAAACCTATAGGCCAGCAAAAAACTGTTAGAACTGATAAATAAATTCAGTAAAGTTGTAGGATACAAAGTCAACATGCAAAAATCGGTAGCATTTATATTAGCTAACAGTGAACAATCTGAAAAAGAAATCAAGAAAGCAATACCAGTTACAATAGCTATAAAAAATATAAAATACCTAGGAATCAATCTAACTAAAGAAGTGAAAGATCAATACAAAAACAACTATAAAACTCTGATGAAAGAAACTGAAGAGGACACACACAAAAAAGGAGAGCTGTTTCATGCTCATGGGTTGGTAGAATTAATATTGTTAAAATGACAATACTACCCAAAGCAATTTACAGATTCTATGCAATCGCTATCAAAATACCAATGACATTCTCCATAGAGATAGAAAAAAGATCTTAAGATTTATATGGAACCAGCAAAGACCCCAAATAGTGACAGCAATCCTGAGCAAAAAGAACAAAGCATCACACTACCTGACTTCAAAATTTACTACAAAGCTGTAGTAACCAAAACAGCATGGTACTGGCATAAAATCAGACACATAGACCAATGGAACAGAGTAGAGAACCCAGATATAAATCCACACAATTACAGCTAACTCATCTTCAACAAAGGTGCCAAGAACATACCAGTGGGGAAAGGACAGTCTTTTCAATAAATGGTGCTGGAAGAACTGGACAACTACCTGCAGAAGAATGAAGCTAGACCCCTATCACTCACCATGCACAAAAGTAAAATCAAAATGGATTAAAGACTTTATTCTAAGACCTGAAAATATGAAACTACTAGAAGAAAACATTGGGGAAATGCTCTAGGACATCGGTGTGGGCAAAGATTTTTTTGTGTAGGACCTCAAAAGCACAGGCAACCAAAGCAAAAATAGACAAATGGGATCACATCAAGCTAAAAAGCTTCTGCACAGCAAAGGAAACAATCAACAAAATGAAGAGACAACCCACAGAATGGGAGAAAATATTTGCAAACTATCCATCTGACAAGGGATTAATAACTAGAATATACAAGGAGCTCAAACAGCTCAATGGCAAAAAAACAAATAATGTGATTTAAAAATGGGTAAAACATCTGAATAGATATTTCTCAAAAAAAGACATACAACAGGTATATGAAAAAATTCTCCACATCACTAATCATCACAGAAATACAAATCAAAACCACAGTGAGATATCATCTCACCCCAGTTAAAATGGCTTATATCAAAAAGACAGGCAATTACAGACGCTGGTGAGGATGCAGAGAAAAGGGAACTCTTGTACACTGTTGGTGAGAGTGTAAATCAGTACAGCCACAATGGAGAGCAGTATGAAGGTGCCTCAAAAAAGTAAAAATAGAACTACCATATGATCCAACAATTCCACTACTGGGTGTATATCCAAAGAAAGGAAATCAATATATTGAAGAGACATCTGCATCCCCCTGTTTTATTGCAGCACAGTAGCCTTATGGAATCAACCTAAGTGCCCACCAGCAGATGAATGGATAAATAAAATGTGGTACATATACACAGTGGAATGTTACTCAGCCACAAAAAAGAATGAAATCCTGTCATTTGCAACAACATGGATGGAACTGGAGGCCATTATGTTAAGTAAAATAAGACAAACACAGACAGACAAATATTGCATGTTCTCACTCATATGTGGGAGCTAAAAAAGTGTATCTCATGAAGACAGAGAGTAGATTGGTGGTTACCAGAGGCCAGGAAGGGTAGGGGAGAGGGAGGCATGAAGGGAAAAATATATATATAAAATTTTTTTTTTAAGACACTGTCACCAGGCTGGAGTGCAGTGGCATGCACTCCACTTCTGGGCTCAAGTGATCCTCCCACCTAAGCCTCCCAAGTAACTGGGACTACAGGTGCACACCACCATGCCCAGCCAATTTTTATTTCTTGTAGATACAAGATCTCGCTACGTTGCCCAGGCTGGTCTTGAACTCCTGCACGCAAGCGATTCTCCTGCCTAGACCTCCCAAAGCTGCTGGGATGTGAACCACCATGCCCATCCTACATAAATGTATTTATTGTCACTAATCTATGCACTTAAAAATGGTTAAGATACTAAATTATTTATGTATATTTTACCTCAATAAAAAAGTGACAAAAAATAGAAAAAAGAAAAAATACAAATAAATTGGACTTCATCAAAATTAATAACCTTTGTGCATCAAAGGGCACTATCAAGAAAGCAAAAAAAATCCTACTGAATAGAAGAAATTATTTGCAAATCATATACCTGATAAGAGGTTAATATCCAGAATATATGTAAAGAACTTCCACAACTCAACAACAACAAAAAAGCCAAATAACCTAATTCAGAAATGGGCAAAGGACTTGTATAGACATTTCTCCAAAGAAGATACACAAATGGCCAAAAAGCACATGAGAAAGATAGTCAACATTATTAGTCATTAGGGAAATGCAAATCAAAACCACAATGAGATACCACTTCATACCTACTACACCTACTAGGATGGCTATAATTTAAAAAAAAAAAACAAAAACCAGGTGTTTGTTAGGATATGGAGAAATTGGAACCCTCACAAATTGCTGGTGGGAATGTAAAATGGTGCAGCTGCTGTGGAAAACATTTTGGTGGTTTCTCAAAAAGTTAAACATAGAATTACCACATGACTCAGCAATTCCACTCCTAGGGATATATCCAAAAGAACTGAAAGCAGGGATTAGCATAGATATTTGTATACCAATGCCCATTGCAGCATTATTCACAATAGCCAAAAGGTAGAAGCAACCCAAGTGTCCATTGGCAGATGAATGGATAAATAAAATGTGGTATATACAGACAACAGAGTATTATTCAGCCTTTAAAAGGAAGGAATTTTTGATATATGCTACAACTTGTATGGACCTTGAAAACATGCTAAGTGAAATATGCCAGACACAGGACAAATATTGTGTATGAGGTACCTAGTCTAGGTACCTATTTATGTGAAGCACCTAGAATAGGCAAATTCTTAGAGATAGAAGGTAGAAAAGAAGTGACAAGGGGCTGGGGGCAGGAGAGAATGGGAAGTTATTGTTTAATGGGTACAGAGTTTATTTTGGAGATGATGAAGTTGTTTTGGGTATAGGTAGTGATGATGGTTACACAACACTGTGAATGTATTTAATGTCACTGAATTGTATACTTTCAAATGGTTAAAATGAGAAATATTATGTATTATGATACATAACAGATATTTTACCACAATTTTTAAAAATTAGATTGTGAGACCAGGAGCGGTGGCTCAGGCCTGTAATCCTAGCACTCTGGAAGGCCAAGGTGGGAGGATGGCTTGAGCTCAGGAGTTCGAGACCAGCCTGAGCAGGAGTGAGACCCCATCTCTACCAAAAATAGAAAACTGAGCCGCGCGCGGTGGTGTGCGCCTTTCGTCCCAGCGGTGGTGTGCGCCTTTCGTCCCAGGTACTCCGGAGGCTGAGGCAGGAGGATCGCTTGAGCCCGGGAGTTTGAGGTTGCAGTGAGCCATGATGACACCACTGCACTCTAGCCAAGGTGACAGAGTAGCACTCTGTCTCAAAAAAAAAAAAAAATTAGATCGTGGTGATGTTTGTGCAACTCTATGCTACAAATATTGAATTGTACAATTAAGTATATTGTACTTAATTGTACAATGTAAGTTATTAATATATGGTATGTAAATTATATTTCAATAAAGCTGTTGTTAAAAATCTTTTCCAGCTCTCAGAGTCTCTGATCCATCCATCCTTCCATTTATTTGTGGATTCAGCACATTTTTATTGAGTTCCTATCATCCTAAGTGCTAAGAATAGGGCAATGAATAAAATAAACATGATCCCTACCCTTTCCTCATTTCACACTGTGAGTTTAAAAAAATAATCATAGCTAAATTTATTGAGTGTTGTGCTTGGGCACAAGCATTTTGCATACCTTATTTCTTTCAGTCCTCCAATGTTGTACTGAGCTGGGCTGTTCTTGAAAAAGGAAATTTACTCAAGATCACATAGCCAAGATTTGAACCTGGTCTGTCTTACCTCAAAGCCATGCACCTGGGTCCAAGCCACCTGGGATTGGGGTCTTCCCTGGAGACCTACCTGCCCAGGGGACCGCCTGTCAGGCTGGCTGATCTGACAGCCTTGAAGGGAGAGTCAGACGTGAGGTGGCGTGACCTCCAGTAGGGAGTGGGTTTAGAAATTAAGACATAAGTCAATGGAGTCTTGCATAGACATTTAAAGTAATCGCCATAAAGCAGGTAAAACTATACTCTTTTTTTTTTGTCTAGTTGCCTTTTTTTTTTTTTGCGGAGACAGAGTCCTTGGTCTGTCCTCGGTAGAGTGCAGTAGTGTCATTGCAGTTCACTGCAACCTCCGACTCCTGGGCTCAAGCGATCCTCTTGCCTCAGCCTCCTGTAGTAGCTGGGACTACAGGCGCGCGCCACGACGCCCGGCTGAATTTTTTTTCCTAGAGATGGGGTCTCGCTCTTGCTCTGAGCTGTTCTCGAACCCCTGAGGTCAAGTAATCCACCCGCCTCAGCCTCCCAGAGAGCTAGGATTACAGATGTGAGCCACTGCGCCTAGCCTAAAACTATGTTTTTAAAATGGCTATGTGATGGAATTTTAAATGTAAAATTGAATTCATTATTGAATTTACATTATTATATTAATAACTAATATATTTATTTATTGAATAGGACGATATGCCAGCCTCTGTTCTAAGTGGTTTACACCCTATTTAATCCTCCTAACAGCTCCATGATTTGTAGGAAATGTTACTAGTCCTGTTTACAAGCAAGACAATCGAGGCACAGAGAGGTTAAGTAATTTGCCCAAGGTTACACAGCCAGTCAGTGGCAGAGCTGAGATTTCAGCCATGACTACTTGACTTGGAGCCCAGTCAAGTATGGAACTTGCCCTTCGGTTATGTTAAAAACACACAAAATAGGTGAGCATGAAAATTGTTGTATCCGGGGGTAGAATTATGATGACTTCCCATCTTTTTTCCCCCAAATAATTTATTTTTTATTTTCCAAGAATACATCATAATAGTAATGATTTTTAGACCAAGGAAAGAAATCACATTACTGTGACCTTTTTCATGTTCTTACCTCTCTTCAGCATTTTATTTTGCCTTATTTGATTTTGAACTCCCCGATGCACACTCACAAATTAGACGTGCCGTTGAACTCGCAGGCAGTGTACTGGGGCTTACTCACCCTGCGCCCAGAGACACCGCCACAGCCTGCAGTTCCTCTCTCGGCTGCAGCTGCCCTGACTCTGCTGCAGTCTTCTGGGGAGGGTGTGTCCCCTTATCACACGCTCATCAACACTGAGGATCTTTCTTTGAAAAAAATTGTTTTCCTAACTTGGAAGACAGTGTGTCTCACCGTGGTTAAGAGCAGCACATTAGCATCAGGAAAACACGGATTTGAATCTTGGCGCTGACAGTCCAGCCCCTGGGCTACTGGGAGTGTCTGGAGCCTCCTCTTTGACCTTGGATAATAGAAATACTACTGTAGAGGGGTTTTGTGGGAATTAAATTGGATAGTGTTTGGACTGGATCTAGAGTACCTGGCTCATTGTAGGGTAAATAAAGAGTGTGGTATCTCGATGTTTGTCTGGCATCTTTTTGGTTGTTACTTTGTGAGGTGAAACATTTTTCAGATATTAACCGTTTGTACTTCTTTGGTGAATTGCCTGCTCGTGCCCCTTCCTCATTTGTCTTTTGGCGGCTTGATTTTATAGCATGTTGCAGTTGAGGACTAAGAGTGTTCTGGAAGAGCCTGTATGAAGGGAGAGATGCGGAGGGGAGGTCTTTTTCCTGTGACCCTGATGCTTTTTTTGTTTTTCCTCCAAGGAGCATTTTTCACTGGTTAGTGCAGCCTCCTCTCTTCCTACAACTGGCCCAGTTTCTTCCCTCAGAAAATTACATCTGCTTTCTAGAGTCAATCTTTAGAATGGCTGATTTCCCTCCTGGATTGCTACACCCACGGTTCTCACACGCATGGTTTCTTTCTCTGCCTGTTTAAGTTGCATTCCGTGGGAATAACGGTGGCCGTGGCCAGTCTGCCCTGAGAGGCTCTGCTCAGTTGTGCGTGTGCCTAACACACATGCCCCTTCCCAGTCCTGTGCCATCCCACTGCCCACCAAACAGCTGACCTTCCTGAGCAAAGTGCAACAGCCTAAGGGGACCACTTAGATATATGGCACATTCTTAACATAGTTGAACCTCTCTTTCTCTCTTGCCTAGCCCCTATCTTGCCAAACATGGACAGTTCATTTTTTTCCCTCATGGGGAGGAGGGACCTGGGCCATAGAAGTTGAGTGTTTCTAAATTGCAAAAAGAGTGAAACCTCTCCCCCTGTCCAGTGATTCTTGCTGGAAAAGTTCTTGTGGATAAATGTGTCTGGTCCAGGAGATTCTCTGGGTGGCTTCATGGGAACATGAAGTTGGCTACTAGTCTTAAGACACAAGTCTGAGTGAGGCACAGGGGCAGGGGGTGCTGGTACCCTAAACATGGCAAGACCATGGAGTGGATCCCCCAAAAGAAGCACAGACTCCCCTAGAAAAGTGGCTGTAGCTTCCCATAAACACCTTCCCTCAAGGCAAGGTCACCTTCTGCCTGGAGAGCACCAGCATTGAAGTTTTTGTACTATTTGTGTGTCTCCTGCATTTGACTGCATGCCCTGTTCAGGCTGTGTGGTTTAGTAGAAGAGTATTCTACTGGGAGGAGGCAGAATATCTGGGTTTGAGTCCAGGCTTTGACCCATTTTTAGCTCTGTAACCTCAAGAACAAGACTGTTTCTTATCTGGAAAATGGAGGATAACAGGCCCTGTTCTGCATACCTCCCTGCTTGACCATGGAGTTCAAATGAGTGTCCTGAGTAAATTAGAAAGATGCAAAGACAGAAAAATTTCTTCTCCTCTTAGAGATGTAGGCTGTCGGTACAGTGCCTATCCCCACACCTCATGCAGAGCCCGAGAACTGAAGGTGCTACTTCTCCCCAGAAGGAGATCTGAAGACTACAGGGGAACTTGATGAGCCAGTATGGGTGTGGGTGTGTGGGTGTGTTTTTTTGTATGTCTTCTGTCCTAGCATCTGAGCAAAGCTGACTGGTGGCACTGCTAGGGGGTTACTACAGGTTGAACATCCCTAATCTGAAAATTCAAAATCTGAAATGCTTCAAAATCCAAAACTTTTTGAGTGCCAACATGATGCCATAAGTGGAAAATTCCACACGTGATCTCTTGTGACAGGTCATGGTCAAAGTGCAGTCAAAACTTTATTGCATGCACAAAATTACTAAAATATTGTATGAAATTACCTTGAGGCTATGTGTATAAAATATACAAAACATAAAGAAATTTTGTGCTTAGACCTGGGTCCTATCCCCAAGATATCTCATTATGTATATACAAATATTCCAAAATCTGAAAAAATTTGAAATCTGAAACACTTCTGGTCCCAACCATTTCAGATAAAAGATACTCAACCTGTATTTCCTTCCGTCATTCTGCAGCCTTTTTTAATCTGGTGAGAGGCCTGGAGCCTGTGGGAGTGTCTGGAGAGGTAGCCTGTGTTTAGAGCTGTAGGCATTGTGAGTAATTCTGTTTCACAAACTTTACGGAGCAGCTGGCCTGTGATGCTGGCCCGGGAGGCAGACACAGAGGCAGCAATTAGAACATGGTGCCGCATGCTGCAGTAGCAGGCAGACGTGGCAGTGGCAGCCAGGAGGATGGCCATTAGGCTTGGAGGGACTGTCTGAACGGAGGCTCGAAGGACAGGAGGAAAGTGGCCAGGCAGAGGAGGTGGAACAGCACTCCAGGTGGAATGTAGGGTCTTGCAAGAAAGGCACAGCTCTGGAAGAAAGCCTCTCACCTATTTGTCCTGGATAAGGAAGAATTTATCCTGAGAGAGGGAAACAGCGTGCTTATGTCACTCACATAGACAGACCAGAGGGCAAGGGTGGGTGGTGGACAGGCATGGGACCTAGCAAAATGGGGGGCTTTTTCCCACTCTGCCTCCTAGAAAAATGCCGTATGCCTCTGGCCATCTCTAGCCAGTTGGAGGAGATGGTCAGTGGTCACTTTAAATATATCAGAAAGGCAGTCTGCTCCTCAGTCTATTTTTCTATAACCTTAGAGTTCAAGGTGTATTTCTGACTCTTTTGATTCTGATGGTTTGGTCTGTGTACTCAGTTAATACAGAAAAATACTTTCAACAGTTGAGAAAAATGTATGTTAGTGTTCCATGGACTTGCCCACCATCACATCGTCCTGTGCCCTTCAGAAAGTCTCTTAACCTCCATCTTGAGCAAGTAGCTCTAGAATCTTCCAAGGAAAATAAGGAATTTGGTCCAGTGCAATGGGAAGAACACAGAACTCTACCCCAGGACTCTTTGCTTTTGGGTGACCCAAAGGAAGTCACTTAGATTCTCTGTCTCATTTTCTTCACCCGTACAATGGGGATACTCATGCAGTCTGGCTGACATAAGTGCTGGTGTGAGGGTAAATGGGCCACGGGATGGGAAGTGCTTTCCAAGTGTTCCCAGCTTGATGCAGGCAGCGTTTCTGGGTGACACTCCATGCAGGCATCAATGTCAGCCTGGGTTAGACAGGACCCTGCCCTGGCCTTGGAAAGCACATCCAACAGTCAGTTTGTCAGAGCTGCTTCTGACGTGCTCTACTGATGGGGCTTCATTTCCTACGACAGCCTCACTTGGTTAAGCCCTGGGAGGTCAAGGGGACAAGGTCCTTCTAAGCCTTTAGCTGAGCCTGCACAAAGGAGCCCAGATGCTCTCTGGGGCCCCTGTCGGACCGCCCCCACCCCTCTGGATCTCCTTCAGGTGCAGGAGCAGCACTGGGTTTGGAGAGTGCGGAGCCGGGAGCCTGCACCTCACACCTGCCTCTGCTCCAGAGAACTGCCACAGCTTTGGGCTGGATGGAGACTCCTGAGCACCTGCCTGGGACACTCTGAAACCTTCCTCCCACCGCTGCCTTCTCCCTGGCTCCTCCACCCCGCCCCTCTGAAATCTCTGGTCTGCGCTGCAGTTAGAAACCCTGCCAGATCCATTGAACAGTAATATGGTCATCGCAGCAGGTACTTCCTTGCTTTTCTCCTCCTGCCAGAATTGGGTGCATTTTGGTGCTCAAGGGCAACAGATTGGTAGAGCAGCAGGAAGCAGGAGCTGTCAGTCCGGCCCAGGAATTTACTGGTCATTGTTTCTGTCTCCACTCTGCCCTGACAGACTTCCATTCATTTAATAATCAGAGGCTTCAGTGTGGTCCTGGCACCCCAGGAGGAGGGGAGGGATGTTTCTAAAGCAAAGCCAGGAAGAAAGCAATGCACCACTTAACGGTTTCAACTCTAAGGAGGCTGCGTCCTCATTAGGAACGAATTCATTAATGTGCCACATCAGCTGCAGGGAGGAAGGGGGAAGAGCATAATTAATTATGACTGCTCAGATGCACTCCCACATTCGGAGAAGTCAAGAAGGAAGGTTGTGTGTGGTTTGGGTGTCTTCAGATGTGTCCCTCTGAAGCGATGGCAGCTCTGGGAACTAACTTTCCAGGTGACAGATTTGAGCGTTCTTCCTCTTTCTGCAAGGTCCAGTATTAGCTTATCGAGCAGTGAATTCCTTTCTGACCTCACTCACCTATTCCCGGGAGCAAAAAGGAAGTCAGTATTTGCTTTTCCAGCAAGGTCACGGATCACCTGACCAAGTCCTCTAACAGCTGGGAAGCAGACACGGCTGTGTGCACACGCACGAGCAATCAGCTCCGCGCCTGCAGCCCAAACCTGGCTTTCTGGGAAGGAGACGAGTCCTCCCCACTCCGGGATATGCAGGAGAAGGATGCAAGGGAAGGTAATGTGGGCTCAGCTTTCCTCCCGACTGTTTTCTCTTCTTCCTGAAGCTCCAGATTCAGCTGCTGCAATGCAGACAAAAATGACAGACACTTGCAAAAAAAATGTGGGAATGGAGTTAATGAGGTTGTGTTAATGTGTCATTTATGGAGCATGAGTTATCTCTTTGTTTCCTTACTTGGCGGGAAGTGAGCCTGCAGGAGAACTCAGTGGCAGAGTCTTTTTCAGGAGTGCATCTCACCTCCCATGGTGTCCCAGCTTCAGCCTTCTCTATGTTAAGAAGCGGCTATGGCTATCGGCTGTCGAATGCCTCCTGCTTCTTAGTGCAGGGAACATTTACACTTGGATGCTTGGGGTCCTGGGATGGGGAAACGGGAAGCTCTCATCATCTTCACAGGATTGGTCCGAGGTATGGGTGGTTTTTTTCTCTGTTTTGGAAACAGTGCTTTGTCTTTGCAAGTGATCAGGCAGGGACTGGCAGGGTTGCTGTTGGTGTACTACCTTGCTAAATATTTGACTTTGTAAGGTTGAATTCTCTAAGAATTCTCATGGCAATGAGGCTGTGCTTTGAGCCAAGCTCTCTTTTCAAGGAAACCCAAGGTGCTATTTATTTTGGCATGCAGCCTGTTCTGGGATAAAATACGGCATTTTTATTATTGCAGAATAAAGAGAGGTTTGAAGAGAACAAAAGTGCAGAACCAGGTTTCAGTTTCAGGACTATAAGTAAGGGAAGGTTTCTTTATATGTTTGAATTTGAGGTTAGAAATGAGGTTGAAAATGGCATCATAAAAGGAATAAATGTGGACAGGAGGAGGGTGTGGGTAAATGCTGCAGGAGTCGGGCTGACCGGGGGAAATCCATGCTCCTGGGCGCCAAGGGTGGACCGTCTTGGAATCGTTTCTAACCTGGCTTGGTATTTACAGGTGAACCATCAGTACTGTCTGCCAGAGACCGCCTCCTCAGGGGATTTTGAACAGGCAGCCTCGGTCCCCGCCTTCTCACTGCCTCATAGGCTTTGAAAGGCACTATGGGATGATAGAGTCACACAAGCTGTCCTGCTCAGATTGGCCACATAGACTCTTTGTGCCTTTGTTTCCTCATTTGTAACTTGGACATGGTTCCTATTTCCCAGGATTGTTTGTATGAGGGTGAAATGAGAAACTATACCCAGTACCTGATTCCCAAAGTGCTTAGCACCTGTTAATTTCTTTCTATGGGTTCTTTCCATGGGATTTGAAGACAGATCATTTTGTTCCTTTTGTTCATTCAAGAACCATGGACTGAGTGTAGACATGGGGAGTTGGGGTGACACAGGAATGAGTCTTGCAAAAATTCTGACCTCCACAAGCTTACAGATTAGTAGGGGAGAAGCGGTAGGGAGACATAAAGCTGCATACACTCAAAACATCTAGACTATCATGAGCTAAGGGGAGAGGTTGGGCCCTAATTGGGGTCCCTTGACCTTGAGCTAGGTCATAAAAAAATGAAAAGGACATGTCAACACCAAGTATTAAAAGGTTCTGAATGCTGGGGATACAGCTTAACAGAGTGAGAAATAAATGGCTTTATGTCAAAGCTTTAAATGCTCCAGAGGGTTGTGAAATTCCATTTTGAAGGGGAATTCTATCCAACAAAGCTGTTTTCCCATTCTGTTGTGTTGCAAACAATGTAGCATGTATTGAGGTGACAATTCTTCTTCTTTGCCACCTACCTGACCACATCCAGCATCCACCCACTTGAAGGAAACCCCCTTAGCTAAACTCCAAGACGTCTGCCCTAGGACCACGGAGGAAAGTGGGAAAGGTGGTGGTAGGGCTGGCAGCACACCCCAGTTTTTTCCTTTCCTTCCGGTGTTATGAGCCCCTTCCTCAGAGAGTGGGATATCAGCTCCATTGAATTTCAGTAGCCTTGAAATGATTGATTTTAGTAAAATCCAAGTCTAAGAGAAATCTCAGAGGTCTCTACACAGTTCTTTTTAATGAAATTTGACCTAATGTGTGCTGAATAACTCTTTGAAGTCTCATGATTTGATACACGATGAGCTGAATTCCCGATTCTAACCAGAGGCAGGAAGTGTGATTGAAGTCCCCCAGGTGACCATGAGAGTTTGTGCAGCCAAAGGTCCAGCTGCACCCCGGTGCCCTGTCACTCAGTGTGCAGCCTGGAAGAAGCAGAGCTCTCCTATGGCCCAGGAGGCTTTACAAGAGAGCAGTTCTCCTCATGCCCAAAAGGCTTTTCATGTCCTCTGTGGGAGAAGCAGGGAAGCATCAGTCAGAAACATTTCCCCTCACTAGGAGAACTGGGGGTCACTCACAGCATCGCTGAACCAGGCTGGCTTACAGGTAACAAACGTTTGCAAATCAACACAGCCTTGGAGTCAGCTAGACTCGAGGGCAAATCCTGCTCCAATGCTTGCTTGTTGTGTGACCTTCAGCAGGCTTGTCAGTGCTCTCAGCCTCAGTTTCCCTACCTGAAAAATGGGAAAAATAATAATCCTCCTCGGGTTATGATGACGCTTGCCTGAGATAATTCACGAATGCGCTCCAAGCTCCGCCTGTTGCTCAGTAATGTCACAGGGGTGGCAGGGAGTGGGGAGCAGGAGGAGGAGGAGAGGCAGTGATGACGATAGAGACC
The DNA here is from genome assembly GCA_023783475.1 of Daubentonia madagascariensis. Taxonomy (NCBI): domain Eukaryota; kingdom Metazoa; phylum Chordata; class Mammalia; order Primates; family Daubentoniidae; genus Daubentonia; species Daubentonia madagascariensis. Next base: position 51,530,272 of record JAKFHU010000913.1, read on the forward strand.
AGGGGCCAGGCTTAGGGTTTGCTTCTGCACCCTTTTCTTCCCCAGGCTTTACCTGCTACTGTTGCCCACTGTGGTCACTGCAGAGCTGGAGCATTGAGAGAGGCAGCAGTGTCCCCGGCCTGGGAGCCTTCTCTTTAAACAAGGGCAAGCGTCCCTCGCCCCAGGTTAGAACCTTCACAGCACGCCACTGCCCCTGTAGCAGCTGCTTCGCAAATGGGCTAGAGGAGCGAAGGCAGGAGGCAGTGCTCACAGAAAGAGGTGATGCTAAACTTTCTGTTGGGCAAACTTTGGAATTTCTCTCTTAGCTGGCAGGTCTAATGTTTCCCAGCCCTCCTCTCCAGTTACGTGTTTGTTCCCCTTCCTTCCATCCTGGGTTGTTAGGGGCCACCCCTCATCTTTCTCTTTCACCCTGTTTCCCCAACCCTTCTGTCATCACTGGTTCACTTTTCTAGTCTGGAGTTCGTTGTCAAGCACATTGGAATTCCTAAAACAACCCTGTTTCCATTGCTGTGGTGTCACAGACAATTCATTATTCTGATGTATGTGGAGGTACAATCATAAAAAGCCAATTTCCCAGGTGATTTATTGTGATGGGAGCAGGAGCTAGGTTGTTTGCCATTTGAAGAAAGAGTCCTGGGAATGGATTAAAACTTTGGGGAGAATTTATGGTCACACCTCAAGGTACACTAATTCAGAGCCAGGACAATATTCTGCTTGAATAGTTACTGATGTCTTCTGGCCACCCAGGTTGAACTTCCCCTTGTTCTGCCCATGGTTAGAAATCACCTCTGAGTATCAGCTCCTTGTCAGTCCTTGCAATTATCTCATCTTTGTCTTGTATTTGATTGGGATGTCACACATCATTTACAGGTACTCTGATTCCAGCTACTTTCACAAATGGATTATAATTCTCTTACCAGGATGGGGTGGTAGATTTCAACTCTCCGTGTTATGGAAAGAGCCCTGTGCTGGTTGTCAGAGCCCTGGGTCTGGTTCCAGCTCCTGCACTAGTATTTGCTGATTGGACAGAGCAATCAACTTCCCAGCCTCAGTTTCCTCATCTGCCAAGTGAGGGGGCTGGGCCAAATGCTTCCTTTGGTCGAACTATTGCTAACATTCCATGAACCAACACCCAGAATTGGGTGCTAGGAGGGTGTACAGCTTTTAATCTCCTCCTTGGAGGGCTGTGAGCTCATGAGCACCCCTGGGAGAAAGGCAGGTATGGGTGTTACTTTCTTTGGTGCTGGGTTTCCTCAATACTTATTCTAGCTCGAATGAGACTCTCCATTTCCCTGTCCCGCTTTCTTTCAGAACTCTCCGACGAAGACTACAGACTCATCGGATGAAGAGCGGCTGAGAGACCGAGGGTCAGCGCCCCCTAAGATGGAGAAGACAAATGGTAGGCAGCTGCTCTGTAGCCCTGGCTTGAAGTAAGCACTTGGGCTGGGAAGAGACTGTGACCATAAATCCTGGCGGAAGCCCAGGAGAGGCCTACAGGAGACATTCCCCAAGCAGCAGCGCTGGTAGGCCCGAGCCATGTATTTCAGGTGTGAACTAGAGAAGGTGGCAGAGAAAGAGAATGAAGCCTTGCAGAGTTGTGAAATATATGTTTGATCTTCATCCCTATTTCCTAGCATACAACTCCTAAAAAATCCTCAGAATCTCTTAAGTGATGTGTCTTTTTGTATGCTAATGAGATGGCTGGTGGCTGGCAGTCCCTAGGAAGCTTCAGGATGGGGCTGGTCACAGGAAAGACCAATGCAAGACTAGAGGGGTGGGACTTTTCATCCTCACCCCCCAGCCTCGGGAGAGGGGAGAAGGGCTGAAGGTTAAGTTGATCACCAAAGGCCAATGATGTAATCAATCATTCCTATGTAATGAAGCCTCCATAAAAGCCCAAAAGGACAGAGTTTGGATGAGCTTCTGGATAGCCCAACACATAGAGGTTGCTGGAAGGTGGTGTGCCCATAGAAGGCACGGGAGCTCCATGCACCTTCTCCCATACTTTGCCTTATGTATCTCTTTATCTGGTGTTCATTGGTACCCCTTGTAATATCCTTTATAGGAAACCAGTAAACAGAACTATAGGTTTCCCTGAGTTCTGTGAGCTGCTCTAGGAAATTAATTAAACCTGAGGAGGGGGTTGTGGGAACCTGGGTTTACAGCACAAGTAGAACAACCTGGGGCTTGTGATCGGCATCAGAAGTGGGGGACATTCTTGGGGACCGAGCCCTGTGGGATCTGATGCTATCTCCAGGTAGATATGTTGGAATTGAATTGGAGGACACCCAGCGGTGTCTGCTGCTGAATTGATTGTTTGCTTGGTGTGTGGAGAAAAACCTACACACAATAGGTCACAGAAGTTTTCTGTGTTGATTGAGCAAGAGTATAGGAGAAACTGAGTTTGTTTACTCCTACATATTCTCATGCCTTACAAAATATTGGACTTGTGCAATTTTCAGAGTGCTTTCTCATCTCATCCAAGCACCAAGAAGGGAGCAGGGTGCCCTCACTCACTACCCTCATTCTACAGATGCTGAAAGAGCCTCCGTTCATACCTAGTGACTCTATCAATCATTTCATGTCTCTGAGCCTCAGTCCCCCGTGTATCAGTTAGCTTTGCTGCGTAACAAACAACTAAAAAACAATTTAATGACTTAAGACATTTTATTATTTCTCAAAAGAGTCTGTGGGTTGGGAAGGCCATTATTCTGGTGTGGGCTGACTTGGCTGGTCTTTTCTGGGCTCATTTACATGTCCGTGGTCTTCTGGGTGACTTGGCTGGGGCCGATGGTTTAGAATGGCCACACATATGCGTGGGGCATCAGTGATGATGTGGCCAGGTGTCTGTCATCATCCAGGAGGCTAGCTGGGGCTTGTTCACATGGCAGCAGAGGGGTTTAAGCACAGCAGGAAAAGACACACCCCAATGTGCAAGCAGTTTTCAAATCTCTGTGTATGTCACATTGCTGTCAACCTACTGGCCAAAGCAAGTCACAAGGCCAAGCCCAGGGTCAGTGTGGTAGGGGAGAACCCCAAGGGTGGGGTATTATTGCAACTATTTTTGCAAACAGTCTACCACATCTCATCTATAAATGGGTATTAATACTATTTCATGGGGTTGGTAAAGAACTAAATTAGACAATGCATGTTATGTCGTTGAGGAACAGCTATCTAGCACACTGCGTGTCTCAATGAATGTTTCCTTCTTCCCCTCCCCAGGAAACCTGCTGAAGGTCATAGTCTAGACCCTGATCTCCTGACTTCTAATGAAATGTTTTTTCCAGATTGCCAAATGTCAGGAAGCAGGAGAGCCTATAATCCCCCTTGAATCATGTGGCCCTTCACTGGCACAGGACTTAGGGACCAGACATCAGCTCCAGCCCTGCCTCTTCCTTTCTTCCAAATGCAGTTAGCACATATTTCAAGAGTCTGCCTTTCTCCCCAGAGAGCTGCCTTTTCAGTGCATCCCTGGCAGTGGTCCCACAGAACACCTGATAATTCCCTTAATGCCCTGGGGCCCTGTCATCCTGCCTGCCTATTCCTCCCTGCTCAGCACCCTGGAAGCCACTGTGGCTGCCACCACATGATTGCCCACAGCTAACTGAAGAAAGGCACCCTCCCCCAGGCACACCCACACCAATCAGAACAAGGACAGAAGAGGGAAAGGCTTCCTTCCCTGTCTGGGCCTTTTGAAAGGTTCAGTTCATTCCCCTGCTTTTCCAGCTTTATTTTTAGCCACTTTCTCTCTAGTTTCTGTTTTTCCCATTTCCTTCAGAAACTGGACATAGGCTTTTGAACTTTTCTTTCTCACTTTAAATGCCTCTAATTGGTTCACTCACCTGCCATACCTCACTTTGTCCCTCCGGATAATTATTTTGGCACTCTTTCTTCCCCCGTCCCCTTGGGATTCCCCTTTCTCATGTCCGTGTGTAACTCTTCAGCTGATGACTGTGCTTGCAGGGCCTGTGCGAGGCCTAGTGATCTGTTGCGCTTTCAAGCAAGACTCCATGGGGAATTCCAGGAAGCTCTGAGCCTCCTATATCTTACTTTTTTCTTCTTCCCTGACTCATTTTCCCAATTTCTCCAGAATTATTTTCTTGGATTCCCATTCCTCTTGAGGCCGTAGTCCTAACAAAGAGGAACAGAACACATCCCCAGTGAATCCTCCCCTGCCCCATTCAGAACCAGCCCATCCCTGCCTTCAGAATCCTTTTTTGAGTACCTACTCTGTGCCTTGTTCTCTACTGCATGGGTGCTAATAGTCACAACAACTCTGTAAGTTAGGTAGTATTATTTCCACTTTACAGATGGAGAAATTGAGGCACAAGGAAATGAAATAATTTGCCCAGAGTCACACAAGGAGGAGATGAGAGCCAGGATTTAAATCCAGCCAGTTTGGTCATGTGTTGGTTTATCTGATCTGAACTTCATTTTGAGCACAGACAGTCCTCCTAATTAATTCTTGACATGGCCCAATGCCTGGAATGCTGAGCTCCTGCCTACCTGTCACCAGGTAGAATTGATAGGAGCAGAGCTTCATGTGAGGGTAGGTCTCTCAGCATATCAGCTCAGGCTCCCTCATCAAAGTCCAGCATTCCTCTTGCACTGGCAGAAAGAGACGAAATGCAGAGTGGTGGATGGCAGGCAGGGTGACGTGATGGATCAGCGTGTGTGTCAGAGAGAGACCCCACAGTGCTGGCTTGGGAAAGCACCCATTAAACCCGTCATCCCCCATAGCTGCTCAGTCTTACTTCCCTTCCTCTCCCTTGTGGAAGATTTTGCTTTTGAATCTACTGTTTTTTGTTTGATGCTATTATTGTATTTGTGCTCTGGACCTGCTCCCAGAGGCCCCTGGGCAAATCGGTCCATTTCGACTGAATTGAGGCAATAAGCAGATAAATAATGCAGCCTCTCTTTTAGGAGTTCTTTGTCTTCTGGGTCATAAATCTGCTCTCTACTTAACTCTGGACAAGTATCTCTTTTCTGATTTGGCCTGTCCTTGTAATCCAGCAGGCTGCTGAGTGGACCAGTAGATCTCAGAGTATAGCTGAGTACAACTTGGAAAACCAACAGAGAGCAATAAAAGATACTGCTCTCATTTACTGAAACTGATGATGTGCTGCTTTGGCCAGGGGAAGCAAGTTGATAAAAAAAAGAAAATTGTGTGGGTGAATGGGAACTTATTTGGAGCTTTTTTTGGGTGCTAGAGGAACATTTACTCCTTATCCACCTGAAGTCCAGGGATCTGCCACAGAAGCCTTGGAACCCAACATAGACCATCCTGTGGATCAGCACCGATGCTCGTTCTGTTCCCTCCTGTAGTTGCAATATAGTTGCCCACAGCCCCTGTGGCTTTACTTGGCATCAATGGCTGGTAGCTTCAGTGGTGTCCATGTTCATGAGTTCAACCTTCATGTGTCCAGTTGGTGTCATTTTGTTCTTTGGAGTAGCTGTACTTCTCTAAGCACAGAGGGCCACAGGGCAAGCATGTGGCATCACCCGGGGAAGGAGGGATCAGGCCAGTGGGAAGAGCTCAGCCCCAATCTGTCATCGCCCTTAGGGAAATGCCATCATTTCCACCTTCCAGATCCCCAAGTGCAGCCCCTCAACCGAATCCAGACTTCACAGAACAAATTCCTTTGGTAGAAGGATTTGTTCCGTAAAATTTGGATTCAGTCAAAAGGCCACACTCAAGGATCCAGAAAGCCACATGCCACCCCAATGCCACAGGTTCCCCACCCCTTTCCCTTTCCCTCCATTACCTTCAGCTTCTCTTTGACCAGATCAGCAGCCAGCTAATCCCAGCTGGCCTTTGGGCCTCTGGTTTGCTCTTCTCATCCTCTACAAGATGCTCTTGTTGAAATCACATCTGACCAAATCACTCCCTTGTTTAAAACCCTTCAATGACTCCCCTGACCTAGAGAGTAAAGTCTAGCTTGTTAGTGTGCACACACTGTTGCTCCCCAATCTGGCTTTTGCTGGCCTTCCCAATTTTATCTTTCTCTACTGTTCACCCTTCTCTACCACACTTTTAAGTTCTGGCCATATCAACCACATTGCAGAACTCTGAAATACTGTGCAACTTCACACCTCCATGCCTTTGCACATTCTCTGACAGGTATCTAGAATGTTTGTCCTGGCTATGTATTGCTGCATAGCAAACCACCCCGAAACTTAGTGGCTTAACACAATGATTATTATTAACACAGGTTCAGCTGAGTGGTTCTTACTTGGGGGCCCTCTTATAGTTGAAGTCTGATGATGGCTGAGAGCTCTTCTACTTATGCCTGGCATCAGGGCTAGGATGGCTGGAATAGCTGGGGGCTCGCTAGTTATCTCTCTCCCTCTCACCACATGACCTCTCTCTGGGGCTATCTGGGCTTCCTCACAGCATGGCAGTCTCAAGGAAGTTGAACTTCCTACATGGCAGCTGGCTTCCCACCGAGTGTACATTCTAAGAGGCCCAAGTGGAAGCTACAAAGCTTTTTATGACCTAGCCTTAGAAATCTCTCAGCATCTTTTCTGTCATATTCTTTGGTCAAAGCAGTCACAGGCCAGCCCAGATTCAAAGGCCTAGAGAAATAGACTCTACCTCTCGATGTAGGATTAGCTTGCTTGTCTAAAGGGGGTAGGAATTGATGATGGTCATCTTAGAGATAAACCGCTACAATATCTTTCATTCTCTTGTTCTACTGGCAAATTCCTATTTGTTTGTTTAACACCCCATCGTATGTCACTCTTGTGGAGTCATCCCTTTCCTACCAAGGCAAAATTAGCCTCCAAGTCCAAGGAAATAATTCTGGAAAAGCTGGAAAACTAAGTCAGGAAAGAAGACTATACATTGACCAGGTTTCTTTATCATACTGCGCTGTATTTTTTTGTGTCCCTCCTACTTGACCATAAATTCTTTGAGGGCAGGGGCTGAACCTAATTCATCTTTGTGTCCTTAGGATCTAGTTTAGCAACAGACATATAGGTGCTCAAAAAACAGTGGTTGAGATAAGTGAATTGAATTACTGCTATTTTGTAGTTTTGCACCCAGAGCCTACTACCCTGAGAGCCAAGCAATCAGTCAGTCACAAAGAATTTGTAGAGACCAGTCAGTGAGTCATATGAATTGCTTTCTATTACGGGATTTCAGTTCTCTTTATTGGGGCTTCCACAAAGATAACTATTAATATAATATTGAGCATGTATTGAATGCTTATCATGTGCTAGGCACTGTTACAAGCACTTTAGATTTAGTATAAATTAGTCCTCACGGTAATCTTATCTCATATATTATTATTCCTACTTTGCAGATAATGAGACACCAGGGAGGCTAAGTAATTTCCCCAAAGTCACAGAGCAGAGAAATAGACCAGGCTCCAGAACCTGAATTCTTAACCTCTATACTCTCCATTAATGTTCTCTCCTGAGCTCAGAATTTTCAGAGCCTATTTAGCAGGATGTCATAGAGGTAGTAAGGCGGGTCCCATGAGGAACATCAAAGGAACAAAGACTATCTTGGAGAAGAGGTTACTTGGAGACAAGCCCCTATGGATTCAAACAGTCAAAGGACTGACTTGTTCTCAGTGTCCTCTGTTGGAGTCAATAGGTGGATGCTGCACAGAGATCAATGGTGCCATGATGTAATGGAGAACTTTCTCATCATGATGTTTCCCCATAGTTTGTGTGCCCTGAAAAGGCAAGTCCCACACCTCTTGGAGCATGTATGCCAATGTCCCTTTTGACATTAATTGGCCCTTTTCCCTTGCTATCCTTTTTCCAGTCTGTGATAAATGTTATATTCCCTTTTTGTTTTGTTTTGTTGTTTCTTTTTCTTCATTGAGTTCTGGCCAAAGGAGTTATTTTCTTACTTGGCATGGGTTTTTGAAGGTGAAATTGGTGTTGGTAAGCACTAAGCAGTTTTCAGGTGGAAAGAGCATAGGCTGTGCCTAGTTACTTGCTGCAGTTCTCTCTGGTCTCGGTTTGCCTGAGGCTCAGGCACCTGAGGAAGCTTAAATAATGCAGAAGGCATAATTCATTGATACCTCCAGCTTGAGCAAGATTTACTACCTATTTGAGTAATGCACGTTACTTTTTTTTTGCAAGTTTCTTTTTTAATGCTGAGATACACTTGTGTATCTCATCCTTTAAAACCATCCATATCTATAATTGCCAATTAGTACCCTGATGTGGCAAATTCCTGGCCACTTCAGTTCAGCAATTATGTGATTCAGACCCCCCCAAAAAAACAGCATGAGACAATTTTGTTTTGCAGGTCTGCAGACAGATTCCACAGTAGTCTCTCAGATGACATACTGCAAATTGGAAACCATTCCCTCTACCTCTTTCCTTGCAGACACTGGCTAAGTACACATTGATTTAATAAGATGATTTCCCAGTACAGCCAAAAAGAATGAGCATCTCAGCCATAATTTAGAGGCTAGAACATTTAGGAGAAGTCTCATGTGATAGTGTCAAGTCAAAATCACAGACATTAGGCCTCATTGCCCTGTAATTCTTAATTAACTCTGTGCTTTTGTTTGTTTGTTTAACATGTCATGTCTCCCAGCCAAAGACCAGTCCTCTCAGGGGGATGAAGAAAAAGACCCTCCAAAGAGCCACCCTTACTCTGTGGAGACCCCATATGGCTTTCATTTAGACCTGGACTTCCTCAAGTATGTGGATGACATCGAGAAGGGAAACACCATCAAAAGGATTCCTATCCACAGAAGGGCCAAGCAGGCCAAGTTTAGCACTTTGCCCCGAAACTTCAGCCTTCCCAACAGCGGGGCTCGCCCCCAGGCTGCTCTGCCCCACCAAAACTGGTCCCCAGGGGTGCCGAGGAAAGTGCCGCCTGGGACACAGGAGCAAACCCCGTCACTGCCGCCTGGTAATGCCCCCCAGGCCACAGCCAGCGGGAGTGAGCTGAGCTACCATCGGAGGGTCCTGTTGGCAGAGGCCACCAGACAGCTGGAGGCGACTGCTCCGGAGGACGCTGAGCTCAGCTCCGGGGGTGGACGGCCCCAGCTCCTGAGGGCATCCAGCATGCCAGCCACGCTGCAGCAGAACAGGGCCTCCGAGGAGCCGAGCCCAAGCTCAGGTGCCCCCGCGCCTCCCACCATCCCTCCAGCTCAGGGCGAAGGCAGCGTCTGCGACGGCGCCGAAGACGCAGACGGATTCGCGGGTTTGCACAGCGCCAGCCCGGGAGCATCCCCGCAGCCCAAGGGCAGAGAATCGGGCGACCTGGGGCCCGGGCTTCTGGAGCGGGTCCGGGAGGGAGCCGAGCCTGCAGCGCGTGGCGCGAAGCCGCCAAACCATCTGTCCCTCCCAGCTCCTCCTTCCTCGTTCCAGAATGCGCTTGTGGTTCTCGAGGACGCGGAAGATGAAGACGAAGCCAGGGCAGCGGAGGTGGTGTTCAGCCCCGGCTCCCCAACGCCAAGCCCCCCGCCGCTGCCGTCACCCATGGCCGACAGCGAGCTCGCGCTGGAGGAGGTGGAGCTCAACATCAGCGAGATCCCTCCGCCGCCGCCCGTGGAGGTGCACGTGAGAAGCGTGGGCGTCAGGGTCACCGAGGAGAGCCTGGGCCTGGCGGGCGCGGGCCCCGGCGGCGTCTCCAGCCTGAAGCAGCAGGTCTCGGCCCTGGAGGGCGAGTTGTCGGGAAGAACCAGGGAACTGGCGCAGGTCAGGGCCGCCCTCCAGCAGCAGGAAGAGGAAGTGAAGGCCAGGGAGCGGAAGATTCGAGAGCTGGAGCTCGCTGTCGCCCAACTGGAAGAAAGGCTCAGCCAAGAGAACGCCAGGGATGCTCAGGGCCAGACTGACGCCATGGTGAACACTGACCCTCTCCATGGACTCTCAACCGGGCAGTCATGTGACAAGAGCATTGAGGTCAACCTTCAGGGCATCACAGAATCTGACAGCTGGGGGGCCCAAGGAGGGGAGAATGGTCTCCTATGGGGGCTAGACAGTCACAAACAAAGGGATCAGAGCCCAGCAGAACACGTACTACCGCCCCAGCTGTCACTGCTGCAGGGACCCGAGGAGGTCTTGTCCTCCTCTTTATATAGCTGCCTCTCCACCGAACTCAGGATCGAAGAAGCAGGCGCAGAGCAGGAGGGAGGCCCTCAGGGAGGAGCTGAAGGCCTGGCCAGGGGAGCAGGAGACTCTTCGTGGAGCAGTGACAGAAAGGCTCCCCGGGCAGGGAGGGAGGAGGCCAGTTCAGAGCTCCCGGGGAAGGAGCGCCCGGGAAGGCCACCAAGCTCGCCAACAGATGCCACCATTGGGCAATACGTGAAGAAGATCCAGGAGCTCCTGCAGGAGCAGTGGAGCTGCCTGGAGCACGGGTACCCAGAGCTGGCCAGCGCCATCAGGCAGCCAGCCTCCAAGCTGAGCAGCATCCAGAGCCAGCTGCTGAGCTCCCTCAACCTGCTGCTGTCTGCCTACTCCGCCCAGGCCCCCCCACAAAAGGAGCCCCCAACCCCCTCCTCCTCCCCACCGAAGGGTAAATACTGGGGCCTGAGACAGGGAACCATTTCTCCTCTATGCGATGAGTCAGAGGGAAAAAGGTTTTCAATTGCATGAGCATGATTTTAAAAAGATTTTAGCACCTTCAGGAACCCAGTGGAATAAAGACTGATAGGTGTGACAGTGGAGACTCAGTACCTCTACTTTTGTCCTTGCTCTGAGGTTGGGTCTGACTGCAGGGCCACCACATACAGCTGGACGGAAAGCGCAGGGCACAGAGATGCCAGCCAGGAGGGGCACATAAAAGTAGAAATCCAGCCCACACTCCCTTTGCCAAGCCATGCACTGCAGCAGTGCGTCTACGCAGAGGGGGCCTACTCTCATTTGCATTGTACAAAGGCAGTGTCTGGGACCAAGAACAGCCCTGCTGTGTGGGCTCCAAACCTCGGCCTCCCTCCACTGTTTCCTGGGCTCTTGCATTCTTGTGTTCCTCTCTGGTTGTCACACAGTAGAGGTTTTCTCTAGCCTGGTTTTGGAGGAACATTATGATGAGATCTGAAATAGTTCACTGAATATTTTCTCTGTGTGTGCATGTCTGTGTGCACACATGCGCAAAAAAGTGTTGGGGGGTGGGGATTGAGTGATGCTCACATGTGGAAATCAGCCCTTTGGCTGTTACTTCCTCTTGTAACAGATCAAACCCTCTTCGCTGTTGGGTAAAGTGGAACCATATTTTGCTTTGCTCAATGGCCAGCATTGGAGTCTAGAGATCACAAGTTGGCTGCCCTCTCATTGTCTCTGTGCTAGTTCTAGTCTTTCCCCCTGGGCAGTGCCTCCCGTACCACTGAGTGCAGCACAAGGAGATTTATGCCCTTGCTGCTGTGTCTGCCCTGAGCACGGTGTCATCACCACCTCCACATCACAGGTGTCAACATGCACTTGTGAGCCAGGAAGGATGCTGAGGTGTCCTCGAGCGGGAGTGGGTACTGGACAATGGGCCCGAGACCCAAGTTCTGTCATTCACTGAACAAGTCTGAGCCTCAGATTTCCCAGCCATCAGACAGAGACAACAGTGGCACCCGTACCACATGGTTCTTCTGAGACAGTGCTGTAATAGCTCTACTCTGTCATCTACACCCAGAGGGGCATTAACAGGGACAGTTCTCCCAACATTGATCAGAAAGCCAGGCCCTCCCAGAAGACCCCCCAAACATTTGATCTACATGATCTGGTTCCCTGTCCCTTCCTACCTCCTCATATGCCTGCAACCTGTATCTCCTCAAAGCAAGATGCTGGTTTTGCTGCATTCCCGTGTGTCCCCATGGTCATTCTAACCTGTGATGTTGTGTCTGCCTAGAGATCTCCCCGTCGACCAGCCTTAAATCCATAATGAAAAAGAAAGACTATGGCTTCCGTGCAGGAGGTAATGGGACCAAAAAGAACCTTCAGTTTGTTGGGGTTAACGGTGGGTAAGCATCGCTTGTGAAGCTCAGACCGCCCTCCCTGCTACCTCTCCTGCTGTTGTCCCTAGCACTCTCTTTTCCTAGGGGGAGGCATCTGGTTTTCATTCTTCTTCCAGGGAATTAGTCTCAATGGCTCTTTAAAACTCCATCTCGGGTTTGCATGTGTTTGGCTTCTTGCCAACTGTGGTGGTCTGTCGGAACCTCTGCTTTTAATACGTCTTGGCTTTGGTCTCACCCAGGGCCAGGACTCCAGGTGGCTTCTGGGAGTTTGGGGGGTACACAGCCCCTTTGAGGAAGGCATTAACCTGAACCACCACACTGAAACTAGTAAAAACTCTGTTAATTTGTTGAACTTCAAATTTCATCCATTTAATTTTTTCTTTCTTTAACTTCCTGCAGACCAAACCCAAGTGTTTTGGGATAAAGAAAAACAACCAAGTCTATTGACTTAGAACATGAACGAAGCCATATATATTCTAGAGAATTGAATGTTGGAATAGAATATTTTCTAAATCATTCATTCAGTGAACATTTATTAAATGCCAGCAGTGTGCTAGGTGGTGGGGATAAAGTCAAATAAATCGTGGTCCTCCCCTTTAGCTCACAGATAAGATAAAGAGGAAATGCTGGCTGGGCATGGTGGCTCATGCGTGTAATCCTAGCACCCTGGGAGGCCAAAGTGGGAGGATCGCTTGAGTTCAGAGACCAGCCTGAGCAAGAGCGAGACACCGTCTCCACAAAAAATAGAAAACTTAGCTGGGCGTGGTGGTGGGGCACCTATAGTCCCAGCTACCGGGGAGGCGGAGGCAGGAGGATCACCTGAGCCCAGGAGTCGGAGGTTGCTGTGAGCTACGATGACACCACGGCGCTCTAGCCAGGGCAACAGAGCAAGACTGTGTCTCAAAAAAAAAAAAAGAGGAAATGCTGATATGCCAAGATGAGTTACATTAGACAAGAACACATAGGATGCTGTGAAAGCCCAAAGGAGAGGACCCCAGCCCAGCCCCTGATGGGTGCTGAAGGCTGCCTAGAGAGGTCAGAATCCCTGCTAATTCACACCAGATTCACACCAGAAGGGAAGACACTAGAAGCAAACAAGGGGTGACATCATTGTTGCAGGTTCTGTGAGAGAAACAGCAGAAATGATGAAATGGGGTGTCTTAGAGTTGTCGTTCCCGCTTCCTCTAACATCTTGCGCTTTCACTAGTTCATGTACACAGGAGAGTCAACCTTATCTCAAAGCCTAGTGTAGGTCATATGTCTCCCCAGCTTAAACGCCCCCAACAATCTCCACTCTGTACCCAAACCTGGAAGGGCCAGGTCATGGCTCCGGCTGCCTCACTTTCTGCAGCTGTCGCACCTCCACCCCCACCGTGCTGAGCCCAGGGCCATCTACGGGCCCTGGCATTTGCTGTCGCCTGCTGAAAGTGCTCCTCTAATAGGCAGTCCTCAGCATTTGGTCCTCTAGTGCAGTGGTTCTCAACCTCGGCTGCACGTGGCAAACACCCAGGGAGCTTTAAAAAAATCCTGATGCCTGGGTCCCTTCCCTGGAGAGTCTGGTTTAATTAGTCTGGGTGCAGTCTGAGTACTGGGAATTCTAAACAACCCCAAGTGATTCTAATCTGCCGCCAAGGTTAGGAACTTCTACTCTAATTAAAGTAACCCCTTCTCGCATCCCTCTATTCCATGGCCCTTTTTTATCTTATTCATTGTTCTTATCACTGTCTGAATATAATGTTTGTTTACATGTTTATTTTCTGCCTCTCCCTCCTAGAATATGAGCTCCACTAGGGCAGGGACTTTGGCTTAGAGTTTAAAACAGTGCCTGGCACGTAGCAGGTGCTTAATAAATTCTCATTGAATAAGTGAATAAACTTTCAGGCAGAGTTTTTATGGGAGCGATTCTAAGATGAACACTGTTTGGTAAATGTTGTACGTCTCCCACTCTCTTAATCACCAGAGCCAAAGGTTGTTCCAAGCGCCATAGAGGGAAAAATATCTGGGATTAAGCAAGACAGAATATGAGCGTACAGGGGAGCAGGCTGGGTTTGCAAACCCCATAAGCACAGGGGCCGCCCTTCTGAGAAGGGGCCTTAGGGAGTGCAGTGGAGGCCATGGCCACTAGTCCCTGTAGCTGTATCCAGTGGCCCCAAGACCCAAAATCTTCATCTTACCACCAGTATCTTCCATCAGGGGTCTCCTGTTGAACACCAGCAGGAAATCAATTAATCTTCCAGGACTTTCCTCCATGGCCTCTGGTCTGCCAACTCAATAGAGCCACTTATAATGGAGCATAAGGATCACTGGGAGGAGGGACAGCCACGAGTCAAGTGGCCCATGCCCTCCCTTTTGTTGCTCCAAGCAATAGCTCAAATAGACTGCAGCCCAGTAAAACAGATGCTGTGTTGGGGTATCCCATGGAGCCCTGCTGGGAGAAGGTGCAGATGAGTCATCATAGCTGGGTGCAAGCTGGGCTGGAGCAGGCGGGCTAAAGGGAGGTCTCGCTCTCACCAAGAGACGGGAAGGCTGGTCAGGCAATTCGGAGAAGTCAGGGTGAAGGTGGAGGGTGTTTGCCTGGATTGGGGCCCCTCTCCATGCCTAACATTAGGATTCCAGAAGCAAATGCTTTCGTGAGACACTGGATTGCCTGAAAGTTTCACCTAAATGCATCAGCCAATTAGAGGTCAGGGCTGCTTGTGTGTTTGCTGCCAAGAGCACAGTTAGTTATCTTTTTTCCCCAAATGGCCTCCAGCATCAGAGCCAAAGCCCTTTACCATGTCTGATACTAAGATTCCTGGGAGCCCTCTCGCCCCGGTGGCAGGTGTAGAAAATGGAGGAGGAGATTAGCAAGTGTTACCTGAGGCCCACCCAGCTGTCATTGGTGTTGACACAGACGCTGGGAGGGAAGGACAGGACAAGTGACCTTTGTCTCCTTCTCCAGCTATGAGACCACCTCCAGTGAGGAGACGAGCGGTGAGGACAGCTCCCCAGAAGACCTGTCGGACAGCGAGGCTGAGAAGTGTGGTGGCCCACAGCACAGGTGGACCAAGGATGCCCACCCCAGCTGCGAGGCAGGGCAGGGCGTCCCTGAGGGCACCTGCCACGCAGGCCAGGAAAGTGGGCCTGGGGAAGAAGTCCCCCACTCCAAGGCTGAGAGGTGAGTCAAATGGGTATAAGTGGGGGCAGTTGGTCCTCTGAAAAAGGACGTATGTCCACCCTTTCATTTGATCGTTTTTAATCTGCTTATTCATTACCCATCCACTGTGCACTGGTTGAACTAAGCAGATGTGGCTCCCGCCTTCGTGGAATTCACTGTCATAGCCAGAGCTCTACGTCTGAAGCCACGTTTACCTAGCACTGAAAATGGGAAGGACTTTATAAGTATGATCTTATATAATCCTTTTAACAGTCCGTCAAGGTAGAGATTATTATAATCCCCACTTTACAGATGTGGAAGTAGAGGCTAAGAGGAGTGAAGGACGCAGCTAGCAGAATGGGGATTCCAGCCCGCTCTTTCTGATTCTCGTCCACGAGAGTCTCTGCCTCTTGCGTTGGCTGTGCTGACGTAACCCTGTCTTTTAAAGTGACAGAGGTCATGCAGCGTGACGAGAAGAGTACTGCCTTTGGAGTCTGACACATGTGGATTCAAATCTTGCCTCTGCCGTCATGTTACTTGAGGCAAGGTCCTGAAACTGTGCTTGCCTCAGTTGCCCTCATCTGTGAAATGTGGATAATAGCAACCTGAGAAGGTTTGATCTGGGCACTGTGTGAGAAAAAGCAAGTAAAATGCCTGGCACAGTGCCTGCCACATAGTAGGCACTTGATAAACAGTAGAAATAAGACTAGCCAGTACGCTTATCTTCATTACCACCATCCCCAGCCTGGTTGCCGGCGGAGTGACGGGCAGGAGACGGCAGCTGATCGTCACACGGGTCTGCAGGGCTGCTCCAACCCGGCAGCACTATATAGGACGTGTTGAGTGAGTGGCCTTCTAAGTGATCAATGTCAGTAAGTCCCAACTGAGGCCTCTTGGTGCCGATTCTGCCCTCATACCGACACAGGAAGAGTGCTTGTCACTGCGGACACCCCAGTTGAAATGAGTCTCATCTTACTGACTCTGTTAGTACTTAATGGTGTCCTTCATGGAAGAATAATCTGAAGAAATTTGTTGGTATGGATTGGTTTTTTGTATTTTTCTAGTCACCCAGGCAGAAAATGTTTGGTCTGAAGTCAGAAAGACAGCCCTCCTCTTCTGGCATGTCAGGAATTACAGGTGGACCTGTGGGCCCCTGAGTGCTTTGGTTACCTGCTCCAGCCCCTGACAAAAGCAGGGTGAAAAGGGCAGTGTGCTTGACTTATTTTTCAGAAGAGTTGTCAGGACCCTGTGGCCACCCCAGATTTCTGAGGACAGCCCCTCTCCTGGGGTGTTGGCCAGCTTGGGTGTTTGAGCTGCTGAGAGGTGGAAGAGGAGGAAAGCGAAAGTCTTTTTTTTTTTTATCAACATGGAGAATGATTATACAAACGTCTACATATTTGTTTTCTTTAGATATAAACCCTCAGAAGAATTTCTTAATGCATGCCGGGCATTGAGCCAACATCTGCCAGAAACTGGGACCACCACCGACCAACTCTGGGTACTCTGATTTTTCATTGTCATGTAAAGATTTCCCTTCAGTTAAGACATTAGACCTTAGACTGGGTGACTTTGGTCCCTTGCCTGAGGCAGTCTGGGTGTTCTCTGGCTTACTCAAAGGCTGCTGCCTGAGGTGACAGATCACGCTGAGGAGGTGGAACCGGTGGATGCAGACAGGAAAGTGGGCAGGGGCCTCAGAGGCATTTCCCAAGCCTTGTTATGCATTGCACCCTGAATGTCTGTCATCAGACTCTGTGGCTTAGCTCAAAATTGCCCTGAGTTTCGAGAGTACATAGGTACAGAGGAAAAAGCATGTGGAGTGGGAACGGTGGGTTCTAGTCCCAGGACGGTCATCTGTGAGATATCAGGCAAGTCAGTTCAATGCTCAGGGCCTGAGTTTCCTCATCGATAAAGTGAGGGTGGGCAGCATGTCTCCATCCCCACAAGCCCTGACATTTAATTCTGTGGTTGTTGCCGTTTTTCCTGAAGTGTACCTCTGGGTCAAGAGACCAAAAACAAGAAAATACACATTTGCTCCTTCACACCTTCATGGCCCACAGAGATTTAAACATGTAATGATTGGGTTCTACTTTTAATCAAGGGATACTGGCACAGACATATTTTCCCAAGTTAGGAGAGCAGCTGTAAGGCCCACAGTGGAATAACCTGTAAGCATTTTGAAAAGCCATTTTGCTCTCCTTTGCAGAAGAGCCCTAGGAGTAAAAACAATCAATTCATCAGTGTTTATTACTTGCCCAACCCATCTTTATTATTTTGTCTTAGCTGATTTGGCAAATAGCTGTTCTCAGACTGTTAACCAATATGTGATATGGATGTTGATCAAAACCCTTGTTATTTATTCTTAAACAAATTAAAGAACTAAGTTCTTTCTTAGCTCTTCATTCAAAATCTACCACTCTGTTCCTTAATATTAGACTCTTTCTCCAGATTTTCTTGAAGGTTCCATGGGTAAAGGAGATATTCCGATATATAAAAGTGTTTCAGCCACAAAAGATTCCACTGTTTCTGTCCTAGAAAAGTGACCAGAGGATGTGTATATGCGAGACTGACACTATACACATGTTAGGATCAAAGCACAGGACACCTCCTTCACCCCCGCCTAGAGACAAAGCAGGTTATATAAGGACCTCACTCTATAGGGCCATGGGAAGGAAGGGAGCCAGCCCGCCTTTTGTAATAGGGACAAGTAAGGTTCAGAAATGCTATATGACTTCCAAGGTCACACAGCTGAGCCAGGACTTAAACCTGGTCACATTGATTTTGTGACTCCAAATCCAATGCTCTTTCCAGAGTGAGTATGAAATCATTTATAATAATCACACGCCAACAGCTTTTCCTCCCCTTTAGGCAGATAATGTAAACATGATCCATTTTAAGCACTTAGGTCACGTCACACACGGAGTCGATGGCATTGGCTCTGGAACTCTTCTCATTCATGGTCCCAGAGGACCTGAATACTACAGATAGGTCCTGCCATGGCTGTTAAACTGTTTACTCTGAAGGTACTAGCAAAGTTTAAAAGCCAAAAATAAGTCAAGCACACCTGTTTAGGTTTTATTCCAAGCATAAATTGGATATGTTGTTTGTCTTAGCTTTCAGCACGCATTTTTCCCATTAGTAAGATGTTGTGATTTTCCAGCTATGCCTTTTAAAAACACACAAGAGACTTGGTAGAGTCTGGGGCTGTGTGAGCATGAAAGACAGAGTCTTTGTAATTGTGTGCATACAGGGGATGTGAGCCAAAGTTACTATAGATTCAAACTACCGCCAGTAAAGTGCTTTGTTACTGGTTACTGTGTTGTCTTACCTGCCATGGGGGCCGATCACACAGGTAAAAAGTACGCTGCTGCATTCCTAACCCTACTAGCTGTGAACCCTCCAGGAATAACTCATGGAGAGCTGGAGGGAGCTGAAGGGTTAGAGGTAGAAACATCTGAAGCTGACTTTTCCTAGTGCAAGGTAGGAACCTTAGCTGGGACACCCCAAGCCAGGGAACCACTTAGAATTGGACTCTTTTGGGGTTTCAGAGGCAAAGCTTGAACACCATCAGTCAAGAGTGGTTCCGCGTCTCCAGTCGGAAGTCGTCTAGTCCTGCTGTGGTGGCTGCCTACCTCCACGGGGTCCAGCCTCACTCCCCACATTTCCTGAAGCTGCTTGTCAACTTGGCTGATCGCAACGGGAACACAGCCCTTCACTACAGCGTGTCCCACTCCAACTTCTCCATCGCGAAGCTGCTGCTGGAGACAGGTGAGAAATGATTGCATCTGTACAGTCTGGGTCCCTCCTTGAAGGGCAATTCTTGTACTACACTTCTTTCCAGCAAGGAAATTCTCCACTGTTCTGCATTCCTTCTGTATTCCAGGAGCTGGACTAGACTGTTTTGTGTGTATTTATCACTTATACATCACAACATTCCTGTGATGTGGGTATTATTATTCTCATGTTGCCATTGAGGAAACCGAGGTTCAAGAGTTACAAAATTTGCTCAGGTCACAGTTTTTATTCTGTCTGTCCAATTTCAGGGCTACACCATACTGCCTGTAGGGAAGGTTGCATTTTCCCATCTTCATAAGATACTTTTTAACAAAGGTCATGGCTCTGTTTGATCAATTTGACTCAATTTGAGTCACTCCTCCTTCATTAGATATTTGTTGACTACAATGTGAGGTCCATACTGGCTACTACCGGGGTGCAAAGGTGAGCCAGGTGAGCTCTCTGCTTGCCGGGAGCTTACAGCCTAACAATCTGGGCGGAGCAGGATGATGGCTCACGACACAGAGATGCAGAATGTGATTTAGAGACTCAGAAGAAGTAAGATCATGTCCAGTTGAGGCAGCAGCAAAGGTGCACTGGAGCAGGTGGAGTTCCAGCAGGTAGAGTAATGTCCCTGGCAGAGAGAACTCCATGGAGGTTGAGAAAGGAAAAGATGCCTGGAGACCAGAAAGTTTCTAGTTCGGATGGGATGTGGATTAAGGTTGGGAAGGTAAGTTGGAGCCATAGTATGGAGGAATGGAGGACCCCGAGTGCCAGGATGAAGAGTTTGAACCCTATTTGAAAGGGCCCGGAAAGTCGGTGCAGGATTTTGTGTAGGGCACACCATAACCAAGTGATATGGTTTGGGTGTTTGGACCCTCCAAACCTCATGTTGAAATTTGATCCCCAGTGTTGGAGGTGGGGCCGTGGAAGGTGTTTGGGTCATGGGGGCAGATCCTTCATGAATGGCTTGGTGTCCTCCTCGTGGTAATGAGTGAGTTCTCATTCTTCGAGTTCACCTGAGAGCTGACTGTTTAAAAGAGGCTGGCACCTCCTCCTCCCTCTCTTGCTCCTTCTCTGGCCATGTGACACGCCTGCTCCCCCTTCACCTTCTGCTTTGATTAGAAGCTCCTTGAGGAAGCAGGTGCTGGCACCGTGCTTCTTATAGTCTACAGAACTGTGAGCCAAATAAACCTCTTTATAAATTACCAGTCTCAGGCATTCCTTTACAGAAACACAAAAGGGACTAACACATCAGGGGAGTCCTCTAGGAAGGTTAATTGACGGTGGGGGTGGGTTAGTGGAGAGAGCAGAGGAGGAGGTGGCAGGGCAGACAGAAGGACATTGCAGGGGTCCAAAGAGAGGTAGTGGGGGCTTGCAATAGGCGAGAATGGTAGGAACAGAAGAGTGAAAAGGCCACTGAGGAGGGAGTGACCAATGGGCCGTGAGGGGCAAGGGGCGTTGGAGCTCTCTGTGAAGGTTGGACAGCTGGGAAGACAGTGGTGCTGCATGAGGAGGAGAAGGAGCAAGCGTGGGGGAAGCAGAAAGGATAATTCAGTCAGATTTTGAGTCTCCAGTTTGTTGTCCAGGTGGAAATGTCCAGGAGGCTATTGAGAATTCCAGATGCAAAATCAATGAGTGATAGAGCTTTGGGCGGGGCCGACTAGAGCCCAGGCAGTGGTGGCTTTTAGGGGAGGGAAGGAGATGGAGGGGGGAAGAGCAGGAGGGAGGAGCCCTGTCGTGGTTGTCCTGCACGGGGCGGGGTGAGGTGGGGAGAGATAGGGCTAGGTGTGACGTACGTACACCCTGTCATATACAATCCTTGCAGGGACCATAAAGCAGATATTAATCAAATTTTCCAAGTGTGAAAACTGAGGCTCAGAGATGTCAGGTAATGTGGTCAAGGTCACAGAGCTAGTAAGTAGCAAAGCCAGAATTCAAACCAAAATCTGTCACCCTCCCAGTCGGGGCTTTTTCTACTACCCCAAATTGGGTTTCAGGGACACTGTGAGACTTTGGGAACATCCTTTATATGCATGAAGAATCCAAAGACCAGTAACATATAGCCCCTGTCTTTAAGTAGCTCACAGTCTTGTAGCCCGTTAGAAGTTCTAGGTGGGCCAGGCCAGGACGGAGAATGGACAACCTAAGATTTGGGTGTTATAAATATCTGCTGATGTTGACTAAGAATCCAGTTAATACTCATCAACCTTAAAGTGGTTTGGAAGCTTCCCTTTTAAAATAGTGAAATAGCTAAACAGCCACAGCATAAAGTATGAAGGGGTTTGGGGAAAACGGGCTGAAAGTGCCATTACGTTCCCTCATCTGTAGAAGGGGCGTTGAGGATGTCAGATCTGTCACGCTCACAAATCTGGCCTCCCTTAAGAGGCAGTTGTGAAGCATCCAGAAAATACATTACTGCCTGTAAAGGGCTGTACAGAAGTGATTCATTACTATAGAGATTAGAGCCAGCAAGTGCACCTCTGCTGATTTAGTTCTTAGTGATCTGTCCTTTATTTTGCCGGACGCCATTGCAGAAGAGCGAGCTTGTTGACTGGGAGCGTGCTCAGTCAAGAGCCTTCTCTCTCCCCTGCAGGGAGGGTTGGCTTTGCTGCCTGGTCTTGGGTCCTTAGCCCCTTTTAGTCCCTTTTCTGAGCCCATGGGGAAGAGGCAGACCTCACTCTACTGAGCTGCAAGTCATGTTTCTGAAGAGATAAAAGAGAACTGGGAACCTGAGGCTCATTCACACATCTTAAAAGTGAGTATGAAATAGTCAGGGGGTAGAAATAAAAAAGTTGCTAACAAGGCAATGCAAACGTTCACTTCTTTCTTGGGACAGAGCCATGAGGTGATGCATGGAGTTATTATTCAGCTTTCATAGCCTGCCTGCTCATGACAGTGGTCAGAGGGGCTGGAGGGAGAAACTGCCGATAAATGAGCCAGACTGGCATCCTGGTATTACTATGGCATACTTCTAAAAGTTGTTTGAAAAATTGTGGGGTGGAGGGAATATCAAACAAATGTTGGTTTTTCTACTTCCACAGAACTTGTAAGTAGCCCTGACATTTTTTCATAAACCAGATTTGTTACGACGAACACCTAAGTCCACAAGAATACCATTCTGGACAATAATAGTAATAACAGTTAACTCTTACTGCATGTTTACTATGTACTAGGCATTATTCTAAGTGCTTAAGATATATTAACTCAATACACTTGACAATAACCATCTGAAGTAAGTTCTGTTATTATCCCCATTTTACAGAGGAGGAAGTGCTAAGAAAAGCTAAGTGACTTGATTTACTGAGACAGTTTTGTTATTACCCAAAAGAGCCACCTAGGTTATTCGCATGAGCAGCAGTACAGGGACGTTTGGTTTTCCACGGAATATTGCCCTTGAGAGGTGGAATCATTTACATAAGGGATGTCAGTCTGTGTCTGATAATCCTCTGGCTCCCCTTAGGTAGAGAGGGATATGAATGCATATCCCCAGGCATACAAGGCAAGAATTTCTTGTGAATTCTCATTTACTACTTCATCTTTAAAAATATGCCAGTTTTTCATTGTATTGTGAAAGGTCTATTCTTAATTGCTTTAATATAAAAATTATGGAGTTTTTCCTGCCATCATTTTTCCAGTGAGATGGTTGGTTGTTCCTGGAAGATTTCCCATGTTTATCCTGTGGTGTTTTTCATGCCCCTGGTACATTGCACAGCAGATCACCAGACCCTTGGAAAGGACCTACAAACACAGCCATCACTTTAAGAGTTGCACATAAATGTGAGATAGTGAGAGTGGAACCTGAAATGCACAGCTGTGGGCAGTGTGTGGTTAGGTGAGTGATGGGCTCTAGAGCTGGACAGACCTGAGTCCTGGTCCCAGTTCACCTTCGCAGGAGCAGTTTATGTAACTTCTCTGACATTCAGTGTCCGTATCTGTAAAATGGGAATAATGTCCTGTGCTCTATTTTAGAAAATGAGGTCATGGTCACTGGCCCCTTTGGCCGTCTCTAGCTCTGTTGTAGACCTCTCTTGCTGGGTATCCTCAGAAAACTTGTGTAGAAAAATAGCCAGTTGTAAAGGCTGCTAAAAATGTAAACCACTGGCTCCACCTGTGGAAAGGATAGCTCTATTCTGTGGCATTTCAACCAGCAGTCAGTGTCCTGTTGAACAGGCTGAAGTGGAGCTTGGCTCCTGGCCCCTCGGGAGCTAGTCCAGCATCCTTCACTTCTCTTGTAGGCATCTGCAATGTGGACCATCAGAATAAAGCTGGCTACACTGCTGTGATGATCACTCCGTTGGCTTCTCCGGAGACCGATGAAGACATGGCTGTCGTCTGGAAGCTCTTAAGAGAGGGAAATGTGAACATCCAAGCTACTCAGGTGGGTAGTATGAACATGATCTCCTCTTTAATAAACGCAGGGCATCTTCCAGCTTTACTCTGCTGGTGGGGTGAGAAATTCCATGCAGATCCATGTCATTTTTAACCCGAGAAGGCTGGAGGGCCTCCAAATGACATCCATCCAAAGCCTGTGTATTTGGTTTTCCTTACAGGCTCCTGAGACCCAAACAGGCTGGGACAGAGGTCAGTGAGCTTCTAATCTAGGTCCCAGTCTGAAACTGGACAAATTCCATTTGGACTTGACTTCTTGAACCAACATTCCCACCGTTAGCATCTCGAGAAGTCATTTGTTAGTTGGCTACTCTAGGAAAGTCCCTGTAGGTGACCCACCTTGATCATGACCCATGGGCATCTAACTAGGCAAGATGCTCTTTGGAGGTCAAATCCTTTAAAGAAGTTCTTACCTCTGTCATCCCTTCTTTGCCCAAAGCCTTTTAAGAAGGTCATGAGTCCCTATCCTGATAGAAAGTGTGGATGGCCAGGGCAGACAGGAGTGTTGGCTGATCATTCATGAAGATCCCCACTTCCCAGGCCTATGCCCAGAGAGTTAGTGTAGAGTTCTGCTGTTGATTGTCAGTCTATCTGTCAGTCCTCCTCAGTCCTTGAAATAATCAGATCTCAGAACATTCCTGTCTTCGTTAGCTCCCCACCAACCTATGTGAGTGCCGTTGTTCTGGGCACACAAATCACGCGCCAGTCCCCAGGAGTGGTGCCATGGGCTAGGGTGGGAAAGCAGTTAGCTGCCAAGAGCCAGTGGGGCCCTACACAAAGGTAGTAGCTGGGGAGTCAGGACATGTGGGCTCCACTAATTCACTGGGTCACCTGTGCCTCAGGTCAGAAGAGCCCTCAAAGGTCACTTAGGTCTACTCCCTATTCTTTTGCAAAATCCTATCAGATGGTCTCCAGCTTCCTTACAGTGGTCTCCAACTCCATTACATCCGGTGTCAGGAAACTTGTGCTCTACCAAAGTAGCCCATTTGTTACTCTAGACAGCTCTGACAACTTTTAAAGCTGAGCCAAAACCAGATACTCTCAACCTTTCATAGAGTGATTAAGTAGAAATTGATTGGAGTTCATGCCAAAAAAGATTTCATGACAGCAAAGGTATACAAAGCAACTCAGACTGTTGGAATGTGTCTGTTCAGCTTCTGGGCTCCTCTACTTGAGAACACAGGGTGGGGATGTGGTCCTTACCCAGTAGGGCTTTGAGTTAGACAAGGCTCCAGGTGGAACAATGGGGACTCCTCAAAAGGTTATTTGCCCATTTTTGACATACAGGAATGAATACAATGAATGAATAGAGTACATTTAACTCTCCTTTCCCCCTAGAGTGATCATCTATTACAGTAGCGTAACTGACAAGAACTGTGAAGAATATGAGATTTTACTCTACATTTAAGCTAACATGTTAGTCTGCTACAGTTTCATGGATGCTGGCAGAAGACATGAGACCTCTGTGCCACAGACAAAGGACACAATATATTACCCATAGCCATAGCTGTAGCCACAGTATCGGCATCACCTAATTCCCAGTTCCCACAGGGCAGTGTGAGGAGGGCCAGAGACCTGAGCATGGAGCAGGTTATGTTATAGGAGAGGAACCCTATAGGGAACATGAATCTTTTATAATGGGCAAGCCTGCCCTTTTCTCAGGAGATACTATCTCTATCTTCCAAGGCTCTTCACTGTATAAACATCCTTGAAAATATAATCTAGAACAAAAGGGCAGATTCTTGTGTGCTTTACTCACAAGACATGTAGAGAAGCAAGAGACACATGGAAAATTGAACCCCAACAATCTGTTTAATTCCACTGTCCCACACTCCCCCGAAGTGATTACAGATAGTAGCCTAACCTGATGGCAAAGTCACTTTGCACATTTCATCTGATAGCAACCCTAGTAATGGCAAGAAACAGATATTTATAAACTACTTTCTGGTTTTCAAAGTATTTTCACCCACCTATGACTCCTATTCCATAAAACTCAATACAGCTATTTTTATTTTAAATAATGTTTCCCACAAACATGTTAATATTTTTTCTAAATTGGCCCTCTTGAAAGAGGAGATGCTTGCAAGAGGATCAAAATCAACTCCTCCTTTTTACAGAGGAGAAACTGATGCTCTAGGAGGGGACGGGACTCATCACAGGCCACCAAAGGAGGGATGAGAATTCATAGCTGCAGCTGTTCCCTTCAGCTCCCCCAGGGGCTTTACGTGAGAGGTGAGGTGGAGGTACCAGGTCAAATGGAAAGGAGCCGGGAGTGTCCCAGGGACAAGCTGCTTACTTCTCTTTGCATCTCCAGGGTCAGTGTGGTGCCTGGCATAGAGTAGCACTCTGCATGTGCTCCTTGAATTAAATTCTATTGAACTGGACCAGGAGGATGGTGGGGAAGGAAGGGGCCCTGCATCAGGCAGGGGCACAGGCATGAGGACAATCTGCATATGTCATCTGGTTTTAATAACAGTTGGAGAGAGGGGTCTGGATGGAAACCTCATGGTCTGGTTAGTCCAGTAAAAAACCATTACCTCAGGGCTGAGTTAAAGAAAACTAAAAAAGCATACAGGCTTCTCTGGAAAGATCTGTCTCGGTTCCAGAGAAATGGGGAACCAGGACATCTAATAATACCCACATACTGAACACCTACAATGTACAGAGTGTTTGTCAGACACTACCTCTAAGCCTCATAATAATAATATTAGCTAACACTTGCCTAGCACTTGCTAAGCACTTGGATCTTAGCACAACCCCATGAGGCAGGTGATGCTGTTAATCATTCGCATTTTACCAAATCAGGAAAAGTCACAGAGAGCTTAACTTATCCACAATCACATAGGTAATAAGTAGCAGAGCCAGGATTTTTCTGATTCCAAACCCCCTTCCTTTTCTCTTAGCCCCAGCATTCTGGGCAGGGAAGCCTAATTCATCAGTGACTGAAGGTTGGAGTTTTAATCAGTCAACACATCAGCAAACAAGTCCTCAGCACTTTATACATGTAAGACAGTGCATTCAGAGCCTCAGGGGATTTGAAGGGGGAGAAAACATAGTCCTTGCTTTATTCTTGCAACCTTACAAAGCCTGGTGTCCCGTCAGAGAAACCTGCTTGGAATCCCAGAGAACCATATAATAAAAGATGAGAGGACTATAGGACTATGTATCATATAACAAGAAAATCTATGGGTAATAAGAAATGACAGTCAATTTGTAATCAGAAAAAATTGCTACCATACGTGATTATATTTACATCCTTTATCTCATTTGATTCCTGTAAAAGCCCTATGAGGTTCGCAGGACAAATCATTATTATATTAATTTTTAAGAAAAGAAAAGCCAATAAAGTCCTTTAAATGGCCTATTAATTAAAGAGAAAAAAAGAAAGAAAAAAGAAAAGCCAAGATTCAGGGAAGACAAATGACATGGGCAGGGTCACACACTAGCAAGCAGCAGACTAGAGCCTAGACTTGCTTTCTGCCTCCAATCCATTGCTCCATCCACTGGTGATTTTAGGGATGTCCAAGATTATTGTCAGCGGCTGTAGAGTAGAAGTGACCACAGAGATGCAAACAGACATCTTGCTGAGACAAGAGTGTTCTGGATATCATTAAACTGAAAATACCAGAGGCGTTGAGCAGACCAGGGCTTTCTGGAGAAAGTTGGGCCGGGGCAGGCAGTAAGAAGCCGCAGTGCTGAAGCATTCAACCTTCATCTGTTCCATCATTCAACATTGATCAGCACGTACTTGGTGCTAGGCACTGGGGCGATAGAGATAAAAAAAAAAACAGTCCCTGCCATCAACAATGTCACAGTCCATGAGAAAGACAGAGATTGGCAAGTTGCAATACCAAGTGGTAAGTGCTGTGTTCTGAATCCCGTGCCTAGGGAGTTAGGGAATGCTTTGGAGAGGACACAGCATTTGACTATTATTTTGGAAGAGTAGAAATGTGCCAAACAGAAGGCTGAGTCCCATACCAAGGGCAGGAGGAGGTTCAGATCAATGGTCATTTTCTTGAGAAGTCTTTGTTGAGCACACCCAGGCTACAGAGGGGACCCTTCCCTGTTGACAGTAACCTCAGCACACCCCTGTGGCCCTGTGTGCAGGGAGGCCAGACTGCACTGATGCTGGGAGTCAGCCACGACAGGGAGGACATGGTTCAAGCACTACTGAGCTGCCAGGCAGATGTCAACCTGCAGGACCACGATGGATTGTCGGCCCTCATGCTGGCCTGTCACCATGGCAACGCCGACATGGTACGTCTGCTCCTGGCACACCCAGACTGCGACAGCAGCCTGACTGACAAGGTGAGACTTATATGCAATTAACAAATAGCTGTTTAACTTCCAGTCCTGCAAAGTGCCTTGCCAGCCAGCAGAATTCAAAGAACCATTTGGCAGGAACAACAAAATCGACCTCATAAGGCTGCTGTGGGACTTAAATGAGATGATCCAAGGTAAATGCTTGGGGCCTTAGAGCTGGGAAACCCACAACCCTAACCTTTCACAGCGCTATCGTTGGGGGGCATGCCCGGGCCTGGCTGGGCCCTGAGCCTCATCTGGTCATGGCAATTACAGGTGTGGGCTTTGAGGCAGCAACTTGGACAGGGAAGCTCTGCTGTCCAGTCGGGACTCTGGAAAGCCAGATGAAGGAACCGTCTCTGTAGTCATTCAGCTGAAAGTGCCTTTCTGACACGGATCCACTTTACGGAGCGGCCCATTCCATCAAGCCAGCCTGCTTGAAGTTGCACTTCCAGACTCAGGCCTCTCAAATAAACTTCCTTGTAAGGTGATAGCAATGATGATGACAATAACAATAATGATAACTTTAATGTCTTGAGGGCTTACTGTGTGCCAGGTACTGCATAGCGTTTACCATGGACCATCTCATTTAAATCCCACAACAGCCTTGTGAGGTTGGTTCCATTGCTGCTGCCGCTTTGCTCAGGGAAATGGAGGCACCAAATGGTTAGATTACCTGAGATCACATGGCTGGTGCAGCCTAGCTCCATCAGACTCCTAAGCCCATCCTCTTAACTGTTCCATCATCATCACTGTTGCCACATGGAAGCATCCATGTCCCTGGCTCCCTGCTCTTTCCCCCCACCTAGCAGAGTGCCTGCCACATGTTAGGGAATGAATCAACAATTGCATGAATGAACCCCTAAACTTTGGGGGAAAATCACCAGTAAGTGATCCTGTTCCTGGTAATCACAGCAGCTACTATTTCTAGAGTACTCATGGGAACTAAACCTTTTCTATGCCTTCTCTCTCATCCTCTCAACAATCTAGTGACATAGATAGTGACCCCTACTTTTTACTGACAAGGAAACAGGCCTAGAGATGTTATGTAACTGAAGTTTGCAAGCTACTGATTCTCAGAGCAGAGATTCAAGCCCAGGTCTGACTCCAGTATCCTTAATGTTGGCACTATAACTTAATGCTTTAAATAGACATCTTTATAGTTTCTTAAAAGCCACAATTCAAAGGGGACAAAAGCCTGAAGAGGGGAAGAGAGTACCCTCCAAGCCCAGGGACAGCATCTCTTACTGGGCCACATTTGAGCTGCGATTCAAGCTGCCAAGCACCTCAGTCACACCCAGAGAGCAGCCACCCCTCCAGTCTCCAGGTCCTGTGCCAGCTTCCCCCAAAGCCGTTTTTGAGATCATTATAAAGCACAGACCCTCTTGAAATTCATAAGGAACAGGGGTGGGCTGCTGGAAATATGAGCCTTCTTTTCCAAACATTGTGTAGTCAGACAAAGGATCTGTGTTAATGAGCTCCCTGCTGGGTCGCCCTGGAGGAGAAGGAGTTGGCTCTTAATCTGGAACAGGCCTGTACATCAAAGGCCTGGGGCTCTCTCGGGAGTGACCACTGCTGATGCCCGGAAGAGGCCTGAGAGGGGAAGCCTATAGGCAGGCAGGCGTGAGCTCTGCAAGTCCCTGGTTAGCGGGATAATCAGGCAGTGAATGTGAGCGCTCTCCCGGGCACCTCTCTCATCAGCGTTTAAAGTTAGATATAAATGCAGCACTCCCAGAACAGCCAGCAAGACACTTTCCCTAGGTTTGGAAGACAGTTCAAGGAAACGGGCCACCCAGCCTCTTTGGGGCCACCAGAGTGAGAACAGGGAGGATTTAGCCCTGGGCCCCAGAGGCTCACCCTTCGAAGGTCTTGTTTTGGTCTTGTTTGGCTTCTTCAAAGACCCATCAAATTGAAAACTTCTTGAAGGCAGATACTATGCCTTCCTTGTCTTTTTGTGATGAGTTCTTGCCATATTGAAAGGTATTGCCAACATGCACACACACACAGGTATGCCAGCTGCCCAAGCCCCCATCTCTACATGTCTCAGCCAGGGTCTCCTTTGCCAGACCTGCAGTGTTGCTGAGTGGGGGCTCACCACACCTGGCTCCCACAGGAGCTACGCGCCACAGGCTGGTTCCCAGGCTCCGGCAGAGGCATTTGAGGGACACTCACCCTCCCCATGTGTCCTCTCTGGCCATACTTCCTGAGCTGGATGGAGTACCTGCTCTCTGTGTCTGCAGTTGAGGAGCCCACAGATGCAGGCTGTCATCTCCAGATGGACCCTCTTAAGAGGTGCATGTCCCCCGGGGACCATCCCTGTGGCTCTTTCCCCAAAACATAGTAATCGCACACTCTTCATGTTTACACAGAGCCTCAGCGTTGACAAAGCTTTGACAAAGCGCAGCAGGATGGAGTGCAGGGTGCAGGAACACTCACACCCCTCCCTGAGGGGGCTTGGACAGGACTCCCCTGCTTAAAAAAAAATCTGTGCCTTCCTCCAGTAGTTTCCAATCTAAGAAAATACTCATTAGGATTTAGGTTGCTGAGGTTCTTCAGCAACTTGGAATCAATGCCATTACATTCTCACGCAGCATTGTCTTTCAACAAGGCTGGTTAAGTGCCGACCAGATGCCAGGCACTGGGCCAGGTGTGGGCACGCAGCCGTGAATAGGCCAGATCGAGTTCCTGACCTCATGGAGACCAAGATTTATCAAACAACCCCACAAATACCAATGTATAAAGGGTGGTAAAACAAAGTCCAGGGAGGCATGAGGCCTTTTCAGGAAAAGAATCTGTCATGTTTTGAGAAGTCCATGTGCCATCTTTTGGGGTCCCGCTGAAATGCCACTTCCTTCCTCTGCCGCCCCCTAACCAGCCCCCACCTGCACCCCAGCACACAGTGGCCATCCTCTCCCCTGAGCTCACTCTGTTCCTCTCTTCCAGCTCGGTTAGCTTTTCGCTATGCACTGCAGTTATTTATACCTCGTGTGGAGCTGGACTCCAACCTGGTGCCTGGGGAAAAGCCTGAAGAGT
This sequence comes from Daubentonia madagascariensis, assembly GCA_023783475.1. Classification (NCBI taxonomy): domain Eukaryota; kingdom Metazoa; phylum Chordata; class Mammalia; order Primates; family Daubentoniidae; genus Daubentonia; species Daubentonia madagascariensis. The sequence goes on from JAKFHU010000913.1 coordinate 51,560,821, forward strand.
TTTAAGCTTGGTGTTAACACTTCCCACCTGGTTCTTTCAAAGAATTTTTCGAATTTTAGGACGTAATTCCATATACAGCAGAGAAAATCTAGTGGGGTCTTGCATGCCGCCCACCTATCAAACCCATTTTCGCAGCAAAATGTAAAAATATTCACACTAGGCTAAATAAGGATAGCCTGAGCTCAGGTTTTACCTCCAAAGGAGTTACCAAGAGTGTGGTTTTCGGAGCTGTTTAGATTTCAGAATTCTGGATGCAGGACTGAGCCCACTAGAAAATACTGTAGCTGCCCTCATGGAGTTCAGCATCCACCTTTGCCTTCAACTCTCTGTAGAAATGGCCAGAGTTGCCTGATGACAGTGCCTCTGGGTGAGCTTCTGTAGACAATGAGACTGGCAGCTTCTTGCATTGCTGTGGCAGTGTAAAAAGTGCTATGGCATCGTGCATCAGGAGGTAAAAATGTGCATGTCCTTCGGTGCTGTGAGCCCACTTTTAAGAGTCAGTCCTTAGGAAATAATTAAAAATGGGAAAATGCTTTTTGCACTAAGCTTGTTATAACAACAAAAGTCTCCAATAGAAGGGAAATGGTAAGTAAATTATGGAAAATCATAAAGTCAAAAAGAAAAATTGTGCACTGTGTTGTGTAAGAACAGGGAACATTTTTATAGCATACCACAGTAAGTTACAAACAAAAGCAGGTTCACAGTTGATATATACTATCATTCCTCTATTTAAAAACCAACAACAAATTTGCACAGGAGGAAATATTGGGGGGAAACATACCAAAATGCTAACTTTCATTTAGGTCTGTATAATAGAATTGGAGGAGTTCTTTTCTTTCCTCTGTTTTCCAATGTTTTTAAAAAGTGTTAAAAACCAAGTGACCCTTCTTTATTCCACTAGCACAGATTTCCCCGGAGTGAGTGCTGTTTCCATGGAAGGGGACCCATTTCTCATGATCTTCATGCCCTTTGAACCGCCTCCTCTCCTGGGGTCCCTAGATGCTTGGAATAGACTCCTACACCCCAAGCATAACCCCGACTCCCAACTCGCCCTTCCCCTCTGGGGCGGGAGGCAGATAAGATGAAATTTATTTCTCCTTTTCTTTCTCCTCTGTAGGCTGGCCGCACAGCTTTGTCCATCGTTCTGAAATCACCCACCCATATGGAAATTGCAGGGCTTCTGCGGGCCCACGCGGAGCAGAGCAGGTCCCTGGGGCCGTAGTGGCTGTAGAACTGGCAGCCGGAACAAAAGCCTCCTTCTCTGGACTCCTCCCTCACCGTTGGAGAGGGCAGGGGTCACAGCCAGAGGGCCACCCCTCCAGAGAAGAAACTATGTCAAATATGCACATACATTCCTGTCATGTAATTCTGCTCATTAGGATGCTTTATAGTTTTTGCCTTAGGCCAAGCCCCAAAACTACACGGGCTTCAGAACAGGGTTCAAGGTGCAAGGTACGGGCTGTACTGGTGTCATCCAAAAATCCAAAATATTTTCAGTCTTGAATTCCTCATGACTCTACGCACTGTAGCACCATGTAGCAAGCAGGTAGGCAGGAGCACATTAGCACATTAGAAAAGCAATACTTTTTACATGGAATTTTAAAGTGCATTGTCTTTTTGTTTTTAATCAAGTATATACAAATATGTGCAATTGAATATGCATGTCTAGAGAGGATGGGAGGAGATTTAAGCCACCCCCCTGGCAATCATTCTCTAGAGGACCCTAGGAGAATCACCTTGCAGGTGAGTGAAACTAAACAAGCCACATTTGGGGGCTTTGTTTAGATGTGGTTGACAGAGAAATCTTAAATTCAGAGGAGGTAGGAAGAAGCACATTGGTGTCAATGCCAAAGGTACAGTCCTGACCATTTCTCAGTCATCGAGTGGCTCCAATTTGCTCCAGGTAAATTAGAATTAATTAAAAAACTCAATTCAATGACACACACCACACATATTTAGGCAAAGTCCAATTATATCAGCTATTCAGAACCTGTGAAAGAAACGAACGAATCAGAATGAGCTTCCTCCCGAGGATGGGTTGTTGTCATCTAGAAGGCGCCACATTTCCTCTGCAGCCTCACGCACAGCCTCATGGTAGTCCCGGTGCTTTCCCTCATATTCTCCTTGAGCAAACATCTGCTCTGAGGTTTTCCAAGGCTCCTGGCTGCAGAGCCTTCCAGCTGGGCTACAGCGGGAGCATGGAGCTGGGCAGGGCAGAGCCCTCCCTGGACTGACAGCTTTCTCCACTGGAAGCTTCCATAGTCCCTAGGGCCCACACATGCATGGTTGGTATCCAGTAGCTCACATAAAGGTTATCTGAATGTGTTCTTTCTTAAAATCTCTTATGCAAAAAATCCCCCCTTATAAAAACAGAGAGACAAAGAAACTTGATGCGCCTCACACTGGAAACTCAAAAGCTTTGAGTTCTCATTTTGGCTGGGATTTGCCAAAATGCCAATTTGCTTGGTGCCCCTTGGGTGAATCTCAAAGCTTCCTTGGGCCCCAGTTTCATCATCTCTGAAAGCAGAAATCTTCATACAACCTACCTCCTGGGGGTGCTGCAAGGAGCAGCTGATGGAAGTTTTGGAATCAAATTTGTAACCCATTAAAGCTGTCTACAGAAATGGTGCAGCAAACTTCTTTATGCCATTGTGATTCATAAGAGAGGCACAAAGTCCCAGAGTAGGAACAGTGACATGTGTTGGTGCTGCTCAGAAGTGGAGAGAATGGAGCAAATAATGAGCTAAAAATGCTTTAAGTGGGTTTATTTTGACCTCAAAACACATTGTAAGAGCAAAAGCCTACATTAATAAATGGTCTAGCCCAGTGCTTTGCGCACACTTCCGTGCATAAAATCACCTGGGATCTTGTTGGAAAATGGTAGGTCTGGGGTGGGGCCTGAGACTCCACATTCCTAACCAGTTCCCAGGAGATGCTGATGCTGTCAGGCCACAACCACACTTCGAGTAGCGAGGCGAGGCTCAGGCTTGTCCTTATTGTTTGTATATTAAAATGCTGTCTCTCAATCTTTTGTCTCAAAATTTCTTGGCACTTCTCTGTTCTTGGTTCTTGGGAATTTGCAGGGAGGGTCTTACCTGCCATTGCGTCTCTGCAGACAGGAGGAGGGGTCTGTGTCCTATGTGGCCGACTGACTTACGATGTGTTTCTGCATATCTCGCTTTAGGGTGGCAACTTGCGTTGGGTCACTTTTTTTTAACATCTCATTGAAGTCCAACTATTAACAACTTATTTACCAGAGAAAGCAAACTGGTTTTCCCAGAGTTTGAAGACTAGTACTCATCCTTGTGAAAAAGGCTTCGTCCCTCCTTTCTGAGATTTTTAACAATTTTCTCTTAATCTTGAGTTTTGAATGTGAGCGTGTGCTCTCATCCCTTATAACCATTTCATTCCATTGGAATGTCTGAGCCCAGGATGTGGTGAGACGAACAACACAGCCTGCCTCCCTGTCACTGTCCCTTGGCTCTAAAATTCATTCAACAAGTATCAATTGAAACTGCCAGGTGCCTGACACTGTTCCCAACATTAGAGACATCACAGTGAGTGCAGTTCAGTCTCTTGCCTTACCATCTGCTAGAAAAAACCAATCGGTGAGAGGGAAGCCCAGAGTCCTACAGGAGTATTAATAAAGGGCACCAGAGGCCGGGCGCAGTGGCTCATGCCTATAATCTCAGCACTTTGGGAGGCCAAGGCAGGAGGATTGCTTGAGGCCAGAGACCAGCCTGGGCAACATACCGAGACCCTGTCTCTACAGAAAATTAGAAAAATTGGCCGACCTCAGTGGTGCACACCTATAGTCCCAGCTACTTGGGAGGCAAAAGCAAAAGGATTGCTTGAGCCTAAAAGTTCGAGGTTGCAGTGAGCTATGATCGCACCACTGCACTCCAGCCTGGGTGACAGAGCAAGGCCCTGCCTGGAAAGAAAAAAAAAAAAAAGGCACTAAAGCTGGTCTTAGAACGTTAAGAGAGGCTTCCTGGAGGAATCTGAACTGAAAACTTAAAGCTTAGTGGATATTAGCCAGGAAAGCACGAGGAGCAAGGAGTAAAGGCAGGCGAATGTGCCAGGCAGAGAGAAGCGTACTGCCGAGGCTGAAGGAAGGGAGAGTGGGCGTTTGGGGACCTTGTGTTTGAGTGGGACACTGAGGTCAAAGGGAGGATTTTTAAAAGATGAGACTGAAAATACACAGAGACCAAATCAGAAGGTGCTGTAAAAGCTGTGTGAAGGCTTTATTATGAAGCAATGGAAAGCTATTGAAAACCGGATTTAAGACTAAGAAAGCCATTCCTTTAGCCCTCGTTTACCACATATTTATCAGGTACCTACTCCCTTCCAAATACGGTGTTTGGGGCTGGGGCTGTACTAGTGGGTAAGATAGGCGCAGCGTTTGCTGCAGGTTAGCAGGGAAGAAGGACGAACTTCATGGAATGCAAGACATGTTGCAACTGGGAGAGCACAGGGTGCCGTGGGGGTGCATAGGTGGGGCCCTCAGCCTATTCCGGACTGCAGAGGGGGTCCAGGAAAGCTTCCTGAGGGATATTTAAGGTATTGGAAGGAGGTGGAAGAGTTAGCCAGGAAAAGAGGAGCAGGAGAACATTCCAGGCAAAAGAGGGAGCACGAATAAAGCCCCAAGATGAGCGAGAACATTGATTTGGGGCGCTAAAAGAACATCAGGGTTCCTAGAGAAGGAAAGGGAAGACGAGGCCAGAGGGAAAGCCGCGGTAACAAGTTTGGACCCAAGTTTCAAATGCAAGAAGCAATGCTCAGATTGACTTTTTAGAAAAGGCACTCCAGTTTTTTGAACATGAGTGACATTTATTCAACAAACATTTATGGACTATCTATTCAGGGTCCTCAGCTCCAGAGTTTATGGTTTGGTGGTGGAGGAGACAGAAGTAGGCTAATGACAACCATAAACTGTATAAGTGGTGGAGGTCTGAATGGTGCTTCGGAGACTGACTTGGACAGAGAGTCAGGGAAGCCTTCCAGAGGAGGTGGCTTTTGAGCTAATCCATAAGGATGTATAGGAGTTTGCCAGGGTATTCTAGATAGAACAGCAGGAGTAAAGATACGGCACTCCTGAATAGCTACCATGCCCAGCTAATTTTTTTTTATATTTTGTAGAGACCAAGTCTCACTATGTTGCCCAGGCTGGTCTCAAACTCCTGGCCTCAAGTGATCCTCCCACTTTGGCCCCCCAAATTGTTGGGATTACAGGCATGAGCCACGGCACCTGGCCAATATTAGGAATTTGGACATGAGCCTGTAACTTGAGGGGGAATAAAAGACCCCTTTGAGAATACAAAGTTCTCTTCAGAAAAATGCACATCTGTGCAAAATTTGCATGTAACTTCAGGGATTCAAAAATCTGCACTTAATTTATTTTTGTTATTTTTTTATTTTTGGGAGCTCTACATGTTCAAGAAACTTCTCTAGTAACGAACTATAGAAATGACCCCTGAAAGTATAGTCTTTCAAAAATCTGCACTTAAAATCTCACTGCTAGAGGCTGAAGAATTTTGAAACAGATTTGCTCTATGCCACCATGTGGTGACAAACCAGAGGGGTCAAAAACAGTGACAGGAGAATGGTAGCACCATTGGCCCCCAATATACATCCTTTCCTTCCTCCTTAGTAATAGAATCCCAACTTCAGCTGGGCACCCAGAGTAGAGACTCCATTTCCCAGCTCCCCTTGCAGCTTGCCGTGACCACGTAACTAAGTTCTGGCTAATGAGATGTGAGGGAAGTGATGTGCGGAACTCTGGCTCCTGCCTTGAAAGGGAAGGGAAATGCGTTTCCCCTTTCCCACTGGCTGGAATGTGGGAGCAATCCATCTTGATCTAAGAAGATGAAGCCAGCCTCCCAGTGATGCTAGAACAGCAAGTCAGAGGGCGCTTAGGTCCCCAACACCATAAAGCTGTCATATCTTCTCTGGACTGCTTATTCTGCATCTGATATATGAGCAAGACATATTCTTCCAACTTGTTTAAGCCACGGTACATTTGGATCTCTGTGCCAGTAGGAGTTGGGCAAATGTACTCAGCACCACATGGCAGTCTCAAGGGTCAAATGCTATGGTGAGTGGATTTCAGGGTGGGAAAGCTTGGGAAGGCCTTTTAAAAGGAGCGTCCTTCCAATGCCCAGGTATAAAGGGTGTCTCCTTATGACACCAGCCCCTGTCCCATGCCCACAGTGCAATCACCAGCCCACAGCCCTGCAGAAAGTGCAGCTTTGTGTTGCTCCTGCAGATTCCTGAATACAGGCTGTGCACCCCAAGGCAGCCAGTCTTAAGTGAGTCATTGCCTATGAAGTGCCCTGGTGCGGGAATGTGGCCAGGACCATTGACTTATCTGAGAAATCTGAATGAAGGAACACACAGAGTTTCAGGCAGTAGCAGTGGAGCATGGTTGGGAGTGAGGAGAGAGTGCAGCCATGAGGTGGAGTGAGGCGTGAGGACAGATGTGGAATTTGCAGAAAGAGAGGTCAAGACAGGCTGAAGTATGAGCCAGAGGAGCTGTGAGGCAGAGCAGGATCAAGAGCAAAGAGAAGAACAAGCGTATGAAGTACATGCCTGTTGGACCATCTGCCAAGTCCACCTTGCCTAGAAATGTCTGCTCCTCAGCCCCATCCGCATCCACGTGACTCAGCAGGAGCTGCCATGTGCCTGCAAGAAAACTTGGCCCTTGGCCATCGAAACAGACACCAGACACTGCCTGGGCCAATCAGGCCCTCTCCTGGGAGTTTTGGAGCTGGGATTTAGGGGAGAGATTCAGTCTCCTTCTGGTGTCTGGGCTGTAACATGTAGATCTCAGAAGCTGCAGGGTCAGCCTTGTGGGCTGAGGGGCAAAAAGGACCCCAGCCATAAAGCCTGAAGCAGACGTTAGAGCAAAGCAGAGGTGAGAACTTCCTGGCTTCTCCAGAGCAACCCTTGCTCCTTCACGAGGACCCCAGTAGATACCCACCCTTGAATTCTGTAACCACACTACGTGTTTTTCTTTTCCCAATTTCCTCTCTGGGTTATGCAGCACGGTGGAAAGCAACAAAGTCATGGTGTCTGGAGTCAGATGTCTCAGGTGTTGGATCCTAGCTGAACCACTTGTCCACCCAGGCTCTTGATCCGCAAACTGGGGGATGATATTTCCTCCTCTGTTCTCGTAAGTGTTTAATTAGCAAAAGCACCCTGCATAGTGCTCAGCCCCTATGGCAGATCTCAATACACAGGGGAGAGCTTCCCTATCCTTTCCTGGACCTAGTCTCATACGACTAGCAGCTTGTCTTCACTGAGTAACAAAACTGCCCAGGCATGAGTCTTAATAGCTTTGTATGAAATCACTTACTTCTCACAATAGTTTAGTGAGATAGATACTAACATTATCCTTGTTTTACATATGAAGAAACTGAAGCACAGAGAGGTTAAGTAACTCATTTAAAGTCACACAGCCTGGTAAACAGCAGATTTGGGATTTCAATCACACTCCTGCCTGCCCGACACCTGGAGCTCTTTTTGATCCCTCGATAGTGACTCAGCCTGGGGAAGGGGTGTCTGGCAGCTGGGGGTGGACACCGCTGAGAGAACAAAGCTGCTTCAGGGACCCAGCGTTAAGTCAGTGGCTGACCTGCAGTCCTACTGGGTGGCCCCAGGACAGAGCAAACAAACAGGCAGAGTATTTGAGACAGGAATATTTGAGGTGTCAGGATGCCCATGTGCTCAGCATTCCTGGGGAAAAAAGAGGCCTCTGTCCAGGGCACAGATGGCCTGAACCCCACATTGCCTCAACTGCCTCCCCTAAGGAAGAAGTGAGTTCCCTGCAGTTCCAAATCAGTTCCTTCACCCTCTCTCCCATCTTGGAGAGAGATGGGCTGGAACAGAGGAAACCCATCTGGTGTCCAGGGGGGTCCTGCCTGACTTCCTATCTGCCCTGTCTCCATGTCCCGCCCTCGGTCCACTTGCATGCTTGAGAAGGCCTGGACATGGCTCCTGGGCTTTTGCTCTGAAGTAAACAGAACTGTTCTGTTGCTGGACAGGGATTGGGAGAGCACATGCTCTGAGCCTCATGTCGCCTTAGAAGTGAGGGAATTTTCATTCTTCTCCCCAGAAGAGAAAACTGTCCTTTGACCCCCTTCTCCACGATCCCAGTGGTCAGGTCCAGAGCAGGAAGGGAGCGATGCGCAGGCCCATCCCTCTGTTCTGCTCCCGCAGACAGGTCGCAGGCTGGGCTGCTCTCCGCCCCTCGTGGGCTCAGCAGGGCAGGCCCAGCCCTGTGGTGGATGCTACGGTTCTGCCTGTGGCCAGAGTGACCCCGTCACTCTGCGCTCACATGTTAGGATGGTCACCATGTCTATCTAAGCCACGTCCTTCTTTTGAGCTTTAATCAGTAATAAAGTTGACGTCTGTCTCTGGTATCTTATCTTTCAATTGGTTCCCAGCTGGGAAAATGAGAAAAGTGATGTTATTTGCTGGCCCCCAAGTTCCCTCCCGCCGAGCTCCACACACTCCGTGGCCCGGCCAGGAGAAGCGGGATGGAGAGAGGGGCAGGGGCAACAGGAGGAAGTGGGGCACTGCCAGAGCCGAAGAATGTCTGAGCCCACAGTTGACATGGCCCACGGACAGGCTCACTGCCATGGCACAACTCAAGGGGGCGCCATCATTGTGTTCTAGTGAATGGCACCTTCGCAGCTGTGTCCCAGGAGTTGCCATTCACACGGGACACAATGGCGCTCCCTGGAGTTGCACAGCAAAGTGCCCTGGGTCCCAATGTGAGGTTGGACAGGGCCTCGCAGCAGGGGAACTGGGGCCTCCAGGCCTCGAGGTTCAGAGGTCTGGCCAGACAGACAGGTGGACTGAGGTGCAGGCAAGACCAGACTGGGGTAGGGTTTGCCTCCCAGGAGCCCGTCCAGGAATCAGAGGGAAGGAGTCAGTGGTCCCAGGTGGGATTCAGCCCGAGTGGCAAGAGGGGCAACAATTCAGGACAGCAACAACTATGGAGCGCCAGGGGCCAGTCCCGAACAGACACGTTCTGGGCTTTAAAATACTTTCAGCCCAGCAGGGAACAGACACGGGAGCTCAGGGGCTTGGCTCAGCCTGCACTGAGCTGAGTCTTGCAGCATGGATAGGAAGGAGTTCACCTGGCAGAGGGGTGGGGGAGCATTCCAGGCCAGGGGGCCAGGCGGGAAAGGGCACCGGGATGTCCTCCAGCAGTAGGCAGATACCTAGGATTGAAGAACCTGGGGGATTACAATAATCTTAAAAACTTTTGTTTATTGATAACTCACCATGTTAACGTGCTTAACATAGCTACCAAGGATGTGTAAGAGTCTGAATTTGCAGGCTTCAAGGCTACGGCATACCCTGCTCGCCCCACAGCTTCAGAACCACTCCATTCTCCTCGCTTCCCTTGGACAGGCTGCGGGAGGGCGGGGAGGGCGAGGTGGATGGCACTGGGGCTCTGGCCCTCTTAGGAAGTCCTGAGAGTGTGTCAGATGGCTCTCTTGAGAAAGTGGCCGGCTTTGTACCAGCTATGTCCTCAGATTTAGGGATTCTCTATGATCCCTATCATTACCTATAAACTATGAAAATAAGCCACCCATAGATATCACTCTGGTTAAGGCCAGACTTCATTGCTCAACAACCTCTACATAGACTTACGGGCATCCCACTACAACGGAAGCTACGATTGTCAGAACTGACTTCTAGTCATGGGATAAAGCCAAACTCTGCTCTGCATTCCCTCACCCATAAACCATCCTTTGGACTCTTCTCAACCACAGAAACTGGTCTAGCGCTGCATATGTCTAAATGACTTCCCAATGCTTCAATCCTGGGCGACCACCCCAAACTAACTCCCTCTAGACCCTCCAATCCCTGGAAAAGTCTGAGTCATCCTTGGACCTTCTCAACCTAACACTTCCTAACAACCTTCATAAGCTGCCTCATGATTCGCTACAACTCCCATCCTGTGCCACATTCACTGCACCACTCTCAAAGTTTGTGGTACCTCGATCTAGACCCCACTCCCTGGACCCCAGTTGCTCGACTTCACCTGAATTTCCACTCCCATCAGAGTTCCAAAAGTGGCCCCTTCTCGTGCACCACGTCAGATTGGTGGTCAACGATACTGCGCATCGTCCTCACTATGTACACCTGTCCCAGACACGTGCAGTGCTTCTCCAAGTTTAGTACATACAATTCGCCTGAAGTCTTGTTAAAATGCAGATTCTGATTCCCTAGGTCTGGGTGGGGCATGAGATTCTCCATTTCCAACGAGTTCCCAGGTGCTGCTGGGCAGGGACCCCACTTCGAGATGCAAGGGGAAAGACCCACAAGCGGAGATGGTTGTTATCTCTGAGGAGGTGGCACGGGGAAGGAATGGGAAGGAGACTTTGTACTCTGTACTGTTTGGTACCTCATGAATTTTTGGAATTCTGTGCATGTGTAACTTATTCAAGAAAAATAAAAACTTAAAGTCGCTGAATTCCAAAATGAAGTTTAAGCTTCTAACTATACCACCTGCTGCCTTTGGGATCTGCCCCTCTGCCTGTCTCCCTCCTTCAGCTCATGCTGTCCCCAGCACCTGATGCTGCTCTAGCAACACCACTGCTCGTATAGGTTATTAAGTATGAAATGTTCGATTTCCTTAAGTGCTAAGTTTGACAGTTGATATCTCTGACATTTCACTTTGACACTTCTTGTTTTATGTTTATTGTGAAGGTACATCCTCAGTCTTTCAAACACACGTTTTGACTTGTGATTATCTTTCACATTTTCTTTGGCAATTTTTGTGAAACCATGGATAAGTCAAAAATTCGTGTTATTTTCAAATATGAGTTCCCTCATGGAACCAATGCGGTGCAGACAGCTCGAAATATCAACGAAGTGTTTGGGAAGGATGTGGCTAATGAACACACAGTATGTCAATGGTTTGAGAAGTTCTGTTCTGGTGATTTTAATCTTGAAAATGAGCCACGTGGGTGACCTGAGACCAAGGTGGATAATGACGAGCTGAAAGCTGTAGTGGAAGCGAATCCATCTCAACCTACGCGTGAATTAGCAGCAAGGTTTGACGTTACTATTCCAACAATATTGGACCATTTGAAACAAATGGGCAAGGTAAAGAAGCTGGATAGATGGATTCCACATGGATTAAACGAGCGTCAGAAGAGAAATCGGCTCGATGTCAATGTTGCTGTCGCGACATAAAGGCGAACCATCTCTACACCGTATTGTTACATGTGATGGAAAATGGATTCTTTTTGACAATCGCAAGCATTTGGCACAGTTCCAGAAGCTACAAGCCTGAGGCCAAGGTGTCAGCAGGGTTGGTTCCTCCTGAGGCCTGGGAGGGAGAATCTGTTCCAGGCATCCTCTGAGCTCCTGTCGGTGGCCCCAGGCCTTCCTGGCTTGTGGCGGCAAAACTCCAACCTCTGCCTCCCTCCTCACAGCCGCCTTCTCCCCATGTCTGCACACCCTCTTCCTGCGGTGCGTGTCTGTCTTTGTGTCCCTGTTTTATGAAGACACCAGTCATGTTGGACGAGGGCTGACCCTAATGACCTCATTTTAACTTGATTACCTCTGCAAAGACTCTATTTCCAAATAATGTCACATTCTGAGGTACCGGGGCTTAGGAGTTCAACATATATTTTGGGGAGAGCGGGACATAATTCAACCCATAACACAGGTTTTTGTTCCTCTTTTCAAATGCTGTTCCCTCGAGCTCTCTTCCTTCCAGCTCCTGCCTACTTTTCTTGAAGTTTTACCCCAGCGTGACCTCCTCTGGGAAGGAAACAACCTGATTTTTCCTTTTATTTTCACAGTTACCACTCAACCCAGAACATTTCTGACACCAGATGTGTGGGGGTTTTCCCTATACACCAAGCAATTCTCCAGTGGACACCAATTAGTGTCCTATAATTCAACTCAATTCTGACACTATCTACCTGGAATTGAGTCAGACCCCACAGGTTAAGGGCTCAGTCCCAGAAGACTGCCCCCACTTCAGACACCAATCACAAGTCCATACTCTGAGCTTCTGACCAACTGGCTATAAATTAGGGATTCCCCCGACCTTGGGGTCTATCATTTGCTAGAATGGCTCACAGAACTTAAGAAAGCATTTTACTTACATTTACCAGTTTATGATAAAGCATATTACAAAGGATACGATGAAGAGCCAGATGGAGGAGATATATAGGGTAAGGTTCCAAGCACAGGAGCTTCTGTCCCCATAGAATTGGGGTACACCACCCTCATGGGAGGTGCCAACCCATAACCTCTGAACCATGTTTTTGGTTTGGTTTTTTTTTTTTTTGGTATTTATGGAGGCTTCATTATGTAGGCATGACTGATTGAATCATTGGCCACTGGTGATCAACTTAACCTTCAGCCCCACACCCCAAGGTCAGGGTGTGGGGCTAAATATGCCAACCCTCTCATCCCATAGTTGGTTCCCCTGACGACCAGCCCCCATCCTGAGGCTGCCCAGGGGCCCCAGCCATCAGTCATCTCATTAGCATACATAAAGACACTATGCAGTTTCCTAAGGTTTTAGGATATAAATCACAATATCACACCTTCCATGACCTCTGCCCCCCAGCACCACACAGTTAGAGGGATGATGTGCAGCTCTAGTAACTTCCACATCAGTGCTACTCCAAGCGTGGCTAGAAACTTATAGCAACCTGACATTTCTGCAATGTCCAAGCCTATAATTAAATTTAATTTTTAATTTTATTTTTCTACTAATCCATTTTTATCCATGTAGTGGGTTGAATGATGGCCTCAAAAAGATATCTCCACATCTTATTCCCCAGAACCTGTGAATGTGACCTTTTTGAAAAAGGATCTTTGCAGATGTAATGACGTTAAGGATCTCAAGATGAGATGATCCTGGATTATCCAGGTGGACCCTAAATCCAATGTCAAGTGCCTCATAAGAGACACAGAGCAAGGTGCAGTGGCTCATGCCTGTAATCCCACCACTTTGGGAGGCCCAGGCTTGAGCCCAGGAGTTTGAGGCTGCAGTGAGCTATGATCATGCCTGGGCGACAGAGTGAGACCCTATCTCTAAAATAAAGGAGAGACATGAAGGATAGACACATAGAGAGGAGAAGGTCATGAGAACACAGAGGCAGAGTTGGAGTAAAGCTGCCACAAGGCAAGGAAAACTGGAGCCACAAGAAGTTGGAAGAGGTAAAGAACTGTTTCTCCCCTGGAGCCCCAGAAGGAGGACAGCCCTGCCAAAACTTGGCCTCCAGAACTGCAAGAGAATACATTTCTGTTGCTTTAAGCCACACAGTTTGTGGTAATTTGTCATGGCAGCCAAAGAAAACTAATACAATGGTATTTTACAAAAGTATTGGTCAGTAATGAGTTTGGAGGAAAAATTTGTTCTTAACCACAAATAGCTTAAGAAGCCCTACTCTACATAATGACATTGCACACAATGAATTGTACTTTATCTGTTTAGATGTCTCTCTTCCCTCACTAAACTGTGGATAGAGAGCAGGCAGGGAGACTTCTTATTTCTTCAGCTTTTAATTCCCATTGCTTAGCCCCTGACCTCATGCACAATAGACAAAACTAAATTGAATTAACATGTAGGTCCAGGCCAGATCACCTAGGGCCGTGCATGTTGAACATAAGATTAATGTCTTTATTCTGTTGGACAAGAGTTCCTCTAACCCAGATCTGCTCTGTTTGAGTGAGGATGGGTTCCAGAACCTGGGGAGAGGCTGAGAAGACAGACAAGATTGTCGAATGCTGGTTTTTCAAAAATGCCACCAGAACAGCACATCGATAAGACAAGGTGGAGTTCATTCTGATCTCAGTAAGATTAAGTCTTTAGTAGCTTCTCAGAGAGGGGAGGGCAAAGTTAGGATATATACAAGGTTTTGGCATCTGGTCTAAGGCAGGCCTTTCAATGTGGGCTTGTTTAGGATTGCGTAAAGGTGGTGATATAATAGTTTAGAAATGGTGAACACAGCAAGGGAGCATTTTTGAAGCACAGTTCAAAGAGTTATGAGAAGTAAACTGTTGTTTGATGCTTTCTGTTGAAGAGTTGAACAGGTTGATATTCATTTAAATAGTGTTTTGGAAACTTCCTGGAATAAACAATAGTCACTTGAAACTTTTATATTCCTAGGCCAAGAGTTTCCTGGAATCATAGTTGTGTTATTGAAGACAGTGGGAAAGTCGTGTTAATGTAGACAGAGCTATGCAGTTCAGGAGTCAGGTGGCCCAAATGAAGGGACAAGAAAGGCAGGGAGGCTGGCAGCTGGTGGGCCTGGACACTTATCCATCATTTATCATGATACTAAAAAAAATCCTGCAAAGGGAAACTCCCAGCCCTCATAATCACACGGCACAATAATATCCTTTAAATGCATGTTCACTGTTCTCTTGGCATTGGCTTTTGGTCACTGATGGCATAGGAGGCCATTTGGTCTTTTCCCCCCACATTCCCTCTCCTTCTGGCCCTGGTTTAGCCTTAACTCCATCATGGGCTAGAACAGATGTCCAAGATCTGGATAGACTTCCCCTTTTATCCTTTAGAGCCCGCCAAGATTTGTACGAGTATTTGTTGGTGGACAAGTCACATACGATTGTACCGGTAACCTTTTCCACACCCCTCCTGGTGTGTGTGCAGTCCAGAAGGAGGAGACTTGCCCTGCAGCTTCCAATGTGATTATTTTGTTGCAGACATCAGGCAAAATAAGCAGACAAGGTGGGGGGCAGGGAGGGGCAATGCTGATGCTCTTAGAAAGGTCAAACAATGCACACAGCCTCTAGCTGGGACAGACTCAGACATGTCTGGCCCCAGATGAGGAGACCTGATCTAATTTTTAATCAGGAAGAACCTAACTCTCTGGGATGGAACACCAAGTCTGATTTGTCTAGAAACTATTGGGAGTGGGAGATGGGGGGGGGTGAACAACATCTATTGAGAGGCTGCAGGACATTTTGACACATTGTTTCAGGGAAAAGTTCAGCATATCCACAATCTCTGTAAATTGAATAATATTTTCAGTACCCTAGCAGAGGCCTCTATTTAAAGGAAACTGGTAGCAAACCTTCTCTGAACTGAAGGAAACATTCCGTGTTTTTGTTTTTTTCATTTAGTCAACCTCTGTTTGACACACCTGTTATGCAAAAGAAAGCACCAGTCAGTATTTTCCACTGAACAGGTGCTACCCAGGTAGGTAAGGTGAAATTCTGACCTCCCAATAACAAAACAACAAGAACAACAACAATTCTCTAATAATTTGTCTGTTAATTATGAATAAAGTGAAAAGATCTATAGGGGTGAAGAGCCCATTCTTTCCAGAGCCCGCCTCCGGTCAATGCTTTCCTTCATTTACTTGTTTAGTATTAGGAACGAGGGAGCCCTCCAGAAGGAGGAGTCTTGCCCAACATTCCCGCTTCCTGCCGTTTCTTTCACTACTCCCCCATGACTCTGATGCAGCGATTTCCTGTGGCTTAGCGCACCTCTGTCCCTTGGCTTCTGCTGCCTCCTGCTGCGACAATGCTCTCCCTGCTTCCCCTCCCCCAGGTCTCTACCTCAGCCTCCTCTCTCCTTGAATCTCTTTAAAAGGTTTCATCCCAAGTAGGGTATAAATAAATACATAAATCATTTGAAAAATAGTAAAAATCTTTGGCATATATGTTGCAAACATATTTCCCATTTGTCTTTGACTTTGTTTAGAGTGTCTTCTGCCCAAATTAAGTTTTGCATTTTTATGAACTTTATCTTCTTTATTTTATCTCATGCTTAGAAAAAAGACCTTTTCCATCTTAATGCTATATAAATATATGGCTGATGTTTTTCTAGTACTCTTACATTTCTTTTTTTTTTTTTTTGAGACAGAGTCTCACTCTGTCGCCCTGGGTAGAGTGCCATGGCATCAACCTAGCTCACAGCAACCTCAAACTCCTGGACTCAAGCGGTCCTCCTGCCTCAGCCTCCTGAGTAGCTGCGACTACAGGTGCGCACCACCACGCCCAGCTAATATTTCCATTTTTAGTAGAGACGGGGTCTCACTCTTGCTCAGGCTGTCTTGAAGTCCTGAGCTCAAGCGATCCTCCCATCTCAGCCTCCCAGAGTGCTAGGATTACAGGCGTGAGCCACCTGGCCGCTAGTAATTTACATTTCTTAAGTCAAATATTTAATATATAGAGAGCTTATATTTGCATATGTTCCAACTTTCCCCAGTTGATAATAATTGTCCCAACACAATAAAATGTAATCTTGATACAAAAAAATAAATAAATAAAATAAAAGGTTTCATCCTCTTTTCTATTCTCCCCCACCATCCCTTAGAACCCTCAGGACTGCTGTGACTACTTTCATCCAAACAACTTCCACACCCACAGCTGTGCCCTGACCTCTCCCGAGCTCCAGTGCATCTCACCTGACTTTGAGAACTGATCTTGCAGGAGTACCCTGCCCACTACATCTGACACCCTGGTGCTGGCATCTGCTGAATCCCTTCGGAGAGCATGGCATCCTGCCCTAAATAAAATCTGCCTACAGAAACTCTCTGAACTCTTGCTTTAGATTCACGATCCAGGGTGGTCTGGCTTCACTCCCCACTTCCAAACATCCACCACTCTACTTATCATACCCTCCAGCTAGACAATACCTCTAATTTTTCCCTATCTCTGAGAATTTGCTTATATTGTGTCTTCTGCCTAATGTGACCTTTTCGTGCCCGATGTCTGCATGCTCAGATCTCACCCAGAGTTCTTCTCTAATCTTTTGGATTTAAGGTACAAAAAATACCTTGAAAAATAAGTAAATGCCAAATGGCCATCTCCAGTGGATGTGATATCCTGGAACGTCAACAGGTGGCGCAGCGGAGCCCATATCCACGACCTCAGGAAGATTCAGTCAACTGCCAGAAAAAACTCGCCTCTTTCAAGACATTAAAAAAACACTTGAAGCTCGTTATCTGGTCTTAAAAAAAAAAGAAAGAAAGAAAAAGAAATTAGAAAAACAATGACATAAACCCAAAGAAAGTAGAAGAAAGAAAGCAATAAAATTAAAATCAGAAGTTAATGATTAAGAAAACACAAAAATTGAATTTATAAATCTAAAAGGCGGATCACTAAACAGTATGGGTGTTGGTAGCTAATCTAAACAAGAAACAAAAAGGAGAAAGCACAAAAACACAAAGTTACCTAGCACTCTGGGAGGCCGAGGCAGGAGGATTGCTTGAGGTCAGGAGTTCAAGACCAGCCTGAGCAAGAGTGAGACCCCCCCCCCCAACTCTAAAAAGAAACAAAAGCCAAAAACACAAAATTAGAAATGATAAAGGAAAACTTGCCCCATATATAGAGGAAATATAGATAGATGTGAGACTATTACATGCTACTATAATCTAATAAATTTGAAAACAAATAAAATTGATGATCTGTGAAAATATATATTAACAAAATTGGATTGGAAAGAGATAGAAAGCCTAAACAAATTAATAACATGGAAGAAATTAAGAAAATTCCCCCCAAAAACTCTAGTCCCAGATCATTTCACAGGTGAATCTTTCAAATATTGAAAGGACAAATATTTTTGGCACTGTTTAAACTGTTCAAAGAGCATAGAGAAATAAAAGAAATATCTTAGTTCATTTTACAAAGTCAACAAATCACTAATCTAAGAACCTAATAAAGACAAAACTGCAGACCAATTTTGCATGTGAAAAGAAAAAGATGATGAAAAACAAAAAAAAGTTAAAAAAAAGAAGAAATGTATATATACAGACCATGTATAAATTATATACATCAAATTGAACCAGAAGTACATTAAAAGACTAGCACACCAAGACCAAGTGGGTTTTCATTCCAGAAATCAAGGAATCAAGGATGGTTCTATATTAGGAAATTTAGTAATATAAATTATTAAATAAATCAAAAGAAACTACATGATTACCTTTATTAATATGGAAAAGGCATTTAATAAGATTTCTACACAAATTCCTGATAAACCTCTGTCTTTGTTAGCTCAAGCTGCTATAACAAAATATCACAGACTGGGTGGCTTAAACAACAGACATGTATTTTCTCACAGTTCTGGAGGCTGGAAGTCTGAAACCAGGGTGCCAACATGGTCGGGTTCTGGTGAGGGCCTTTTTCCTGGCTTGCAGATGGCTGCCTTCTTGCTGTTTGCTCAAACCACAATTTTGGTCTCACTTATGAAGAATT
This sequence comes from Daubentonia madagascariensis, assembly GCA_023783475.1. Lineage (NCBI taxonomy): Eukaryota > Metazoa > Chordata > Mammalia > Primates > Daubentoniidae > Daubentonia > Daubentonia madagascariensis. Next base: position 51,579,031 of record JAKFHU010000913.1, read on the forward strand.
CTCTCTCTCTCTTCTCTCCCCGCACCCCCCCCCTTCTTATGAGGATACAAATCCATCATGAAAGCTCCACTCTGAAGGCCTGATCTAAACCTAATCGCCTCCCGAAGGCCCCACCTCCAAACACCATCACATTGGGAGTTAGGGCCCCAACATATGAATCTGGGGGGGGACACAAACATTCAGTCAATAACAACGTCTTAATAAATATTATGGGTACTTCCTTATCTTAATGATAAGTCCCAAAAGGCCATCTCCAGTAGGTGTGATATCTTAGAAGGTCAACAGATGGCGCAGTAGAGCCCATATGAAAACATTTTTCTAAACCAGAGAGGCAGCATGTGTTTAATGCTAAGACACTGGAAGCATTTCTGATCAAATCAGATACAAGAGAGTGCCTGATATTACCACTATTACTGAATATTGTTCTAGAAGTTCTTGCTAAGGCAATTAGATAAGGACTGAATTAAAATGTATAATTAATAGGAGGTTGCAAAACTGTCATTATTTATAGACTATATGATTGCATATCTGGAAAAAACAGAAACAGCTTACAATTACTAGAAAAGTAAAAGACTATTTACAAAATTAATATGAAAAGCAACATCTTATTAAAAATAACTTCTGGTTAAAAATATAATGTGAATCTCCAGGTCAAGATGGTAGATTGGGCACATTCTAAAACACTACCTTCCATGCTTAATACATAGATATGCTAGATAAAGTATTTTTTAAAATAATTAATTATTAAAATATTTTAAGAATACATGCCTCAAAAGCAATAGAGGGGACTCCATAGGTGTTAGATAGAGTGAGCAGGAGCTGGAGTAGTATAGCCCATGAGAGGACCAGGGGCAGATACAGAGGCTTGGGTTAAAATGCCCACAAGCCAGCCATACCATGAGGAGCCAGAACTGGACTACCCGTGTTAAGCTGGAGCCAGGATCAAGCTGCCCATCCACAAATGGGAATCTGAATGTCCCTTCACTAGCCCAAGTTCTTAACTAGAAGATGAATTATTCCTCCCAGTCTGGACGCATGAAATTGGAATCCTAAGCCTGTGCCATGTGTGTGGGGCTTGCATTCTCAAGTGGCAAAATCCAAGCCAATCCACTAACGTAAAAAATTATCTGGAATCAGGAAACCCAAAATAGGACCTGGGCAGAGGTGACTGAGAGACTGTCACAACCCAAGTCACTTGAGGAGAAACCTCTTGAGTAAGAATGAATTATCATACATGTGAGGAACTTCAATGCCATCTGAGTACAATCAACATTCTTAAATGAGAGAACTCATCCCTGAAGAAGATACTACAGCAATCTAAAAGAGAAATTAAAATAAATATATCGAAGGTATTCAAATAAATAAAGAATAGCACCATTAAGCACACATAGGGCATGACTCTCTGCTAGCATGACTTGGGCCAATAAGGCTTCCAGCATTAGCCACTTGCTGTGTCGGAATCTGTTCTCCCCCATGGTCTCAAAGCCAAGGTCCACATGGGCCACCACCACAGCTTCAATGCCCCTGCCACTTGATGTGATTTCCCCTTTGGGATCCTTGGATGTCAAGGCACCACCATCCATTCCAACAGCATTCCCTCAATATGGAATTCTAACAGAAAGGGTTGTGGAGGGACCTCCATCCATTCCAACATAGAAGGCCCCTTGTTTCCTTAGGCCATTCTGCCACCTCAGTCAGAGCTCACTTAGGCTATCAGGAAGGGCTAGCAATCTTACCAGAGGCAGAAAAAAGTCTGTTATGTCCTTCCCTCACGGCTGCCCGGGGCCATCTCCATGGTGACTTACTCCTGGATTTTTCACCCTGGCAGAGGTAAGAGGGGTTCTGGGGCTGGCAGAGGATATGGTAGGAGCTTACTGGGTCACCCCCCTCACCCTGGGTGACCCAGCAAGCATCTTGCTTTTGGGACACGTGCTTCCTGCATCAGGTTGTACTGTTAATTTCTCGACAATTTGCTAGCAGAACTCAGGATTTTTCAATCAATGGGTTTTGGGGGAGGTCCACATGTTCTCAGGAACAATTTGATTGTGTGTTTTAATTTGGAGAGGATGAGAAAAAAGCTTAAGGTAAGTATATTCTAGGACACTTCTCCCCGGTGTCAGAGCTGCCTGTCTTGGCAAGCTGAGGGAAGGAAGCCTTCCTATTGTTTTCAAGAGAGAAATGCACTGAAAGAATTGGGTCTCTGAAAAACATGCAAAGTTCAAAAGAGCCTATTCTGGAGTGGTTAGGACCATAATCACATTGTGAGCAACTATTAGATTCCAGCAATAATAACATTGTGGATATGGTTATATGAAGATTTTAATTTCATTGGCTTTGCAGCCTCCCTTGTAGTTCAGATGTAAGTTTGTTTCTGTTTTATAGTTGTCTAAGAGCTTTAAGTTCAAGGAGTTTAAATATGCACAAAGCTTGCCATAATTAACTTTATAATAAAATATTTTTTAATAACATAGTTTTTACTGGGTTAGGCAGGCAGATTCTCAAGGTCTTAGAGAAGGCTCACGTGCTGCTGGGACCACCAACACCTTTTTGGCTTCCAGACCAGGTCTGGGCCGCCACCCGGCCTGGCTGCCTGGCTCACCCTTTTCACCTGCGACCCATGCCATTCCCTGCGCCTGTGCCTCACAGATGTCGGGGTGCAGCAGGACTCGGGCGCCTGGGAGACTGCTGCTTCCACGACCTCCTTCCTTTTCAGCCTGTCCTGATGTGGCCGCAGTGGTGGGCTGCCAATGGTCATCTCCATCAGAAGGAACTGAAAGTTTCATATCAAAGCACATTTTGCTTGGCGCCCCCACTGTTCTAGGAAATAAAAAGACCCGAAAATTTTGCTTCTATCTCTGATTTGCACAGATTTTGTTTAGATCATCACTGAAGGAAGGGGAATATCTTTGGAGGCTGATATGGGAAGTGTGTGTCCATCTTGGTCCCCTCCAAGAGAGGTCACAGTGGGGATCCTGGCATGGGAGGACCAAGACCCCTGGAGCAGCAGAAACCACTGGCACAGAGGGTTGCCCACACCTGAGCACCTTGCAAACTCCATTGTGTTTTTTGGTGAAATAGCTGATAACCTTTGCTCAGGCAGCCTAACCTTGAGCAATGGTGGAGTCACAACGACCCCTGAGACTGGATCCAGCCTTCCAGGTTTTGGCTTTGAGAGAGCTCTGAGGAAAGTCATTTCCTCCTAGAAATGAGCTACATCTTCTACAAAGTCACCTACATTTCACTTGGTGTCTTAAATGTTCTTCTCCCCCAACTACCACTCTGTCATCTGTCCCTCAGCAAAGTTTTCCTATAAGAGCCCATTAGGTCCAAATTAGCCCCTTCCAAACAGCAATAGATTTCTGGTGAGTATGAAATAGTCTTGGGCACCACAGCCTTCACTATGTGGGCCTCTGGGGACAGTTACTGGCCTAGGGAGAGGGAAGGCATCTGGCGAAGAAGCGTGCTGGCTTTCTAGGAGCAACTTGCAACCAACCTTGCAGCCAATTTGAAGTAGCTATTGCCAGTAGCAAACTGGCTCTTCATCCTGTCAGAAGCACACACCAATGATAATTCTGGTTTTTGCTGTGGGGCCAAGGCCTTTCTCCTGTTTCCAAAAGCACGTAATCTGTAGCTTGCATCACTCATGGGACGAACTCAAAATCTCACTAGCATTTAAGACTTAACTAGCAACATTCCCCTCCCCAATGCTGTACCAAGACCTCCTTTTTCATATCAGCCTAAATCCTGTCAGTCAGGTAACATGTGGCTCCAGGAAAAGCTGGGTAGGTGGTGAATCTGAGCTCCGGCAAAGAAGGATGCATTCTGCTGCTTCTATGTCGGTTTACCTTTATGTCCTCTTAATCTTTAAATTTCTACCTTTGCTTTTATTCTCTTTTACCTCTAACTAAGAGTAAAAAGAATTTATTGTCTGTATTTGAAATTTAATTAAAGATAAAAAGAGTTAGTTTGTATCTTTTTATGGAGTCTTATTTTTCCCCTTAAATTTTTCTTTTTTTTTTAAGACAAGGTCTTGCTCTGTTGCCAGGCTAGAGTGCAGTGATGTCATCATAGCTCACTGCAACCTCAAAGTCTTGGGCTCAAGAGATCCTCCTAACTTAGCCTCCTGAGAGGCTGGGACTATCGGTACATGGCACCATGCCCAGCTTATTTATTTTTTGTAGAGACGGGGTCTTGCTCTTGCTCGGGCTGGTCTTGAACACCTCACCTCAAGCAATCCTCCCACCTCTGGCTCCCAAAGTTACAGGCATGAGCCACCTCACCCAGCTTTTTCCCTTTAAATTTTAACTATTTCTTTTTTTGTCATCCTGCCTGATGTCTGTGTTCTCATTTAATTCCATTTTTTATAACAATTAAAAATAAATTTATAAAATTTAAAAATTTGTAAAAAATAATTTTTTTAATATATTCACCACCCAACTCTGAGCTAGGGAGCTCACAACAGTCCCCTGAACAAAATCCTTCAAAAGCTGCCTGGTTCCAGTAAATTAGATAGGCTCACTTCTAACTCTGGAGCAACAGATGGAGGCCCACCCACCCTGCCTAAACAAGTAAAAACTATAAACCGAATGAACTAGTACAAATATGCCTTTCATGAGGACCTAGAATGCCAGGTTCAAGTTCAGAATTCTCAGACCCCCCAGAGTCCCATACTGGAATATGGAGACAAGGGAAAGCTGTCTCTGGCCCACAGCCCACACCTTTCTCTCTCTAACCTCAGCTCATTCTCACATCTGGAGGCGTCTCGTACGTACATGGGTGGACATTCAGACTTGTCCACACCTCTCCCCAAGCAGTCATACTCAGTCACCCCTTGGCCACACTTAGGGCCCAGAGATGCGCATACCAGCTATCTATCCTCAGGAGGTTAAGTGGATAACAGATGCTGGAAAGCCCTAGAAGTGGGTTCCAGACTGTTTGGCGAGGAAATTCTGGGAACTTGGCTAGAAGAGGTGGGGCAGGCTCTCTGTGTGGGATCCCCCCTCAACTCCTTGGACTCCTCTTGAGGGTAGGGGGAGAATGCAGGGTCCAAGAGGTGAGGGTTTTTGGAAAGCCCAGTTGGAAAGGGATTAGGATTAGGGGGAGTTCCAGGGTCGTAGTGGTCTCCAGATTCACTTGTGAACACCTTGGGTCCTTTCCACGCTTTTCCCCAGAAAACTTTCTTCAGCACGCACTGTAAGCATGAACAAAACAAAATATAGATCAGCAAGCAAACAAGCAAGAAAACCCTAAAGTGATATACAAAAGGAAAGTAAAAGTAAGAAAGTGACTCAAAACTAACTGCAGTAAGAATAAGAAAAAAGTAAATATTGGTAAAAGAAATGAAATGAGGTCTAAATATAGTATTAGAAACCCCAAGGGGATATGATAAAAGACAGTTAATGCAAATGGATCAAAAGGTAAAAACCAATGAAAGGGCTGGGCATGGTGGCTCACACCTGTAATCCTAGCACTCTGGGAGGCCGAGGTGGGAGGATCACTTGAGGTCAGGAGTTTGAGACCAGCCTGAGCAAGAGCGAGACCCCCGTCTCTATTAAAAAAAAAAAAAAAATTTAAAAAAGATTAAAAAAAAAGTGTTCTTAATTATACTCTTTGTTGGCGGTAAGAGGCAGAAAGCTAAACTTCTCGGTTGATAGTATAAATCACTGACACTGTTTTTGAAAGCAATGTGGGTAATATTTAGCAAAAGCCGTAAAATGACCAGGGCCCTTTGATCCATTAATTCTAGTCCTGCTAGCCTGTCCTACCCCAGGGATGGGGCGTGGAAGGGGGTAGCGCTAAATCAAGGAAACTCCTATCCATAACCATTGCTCTTTGTGCCTTCTAAAAAGGACAATTTTTAAAAAACCAAACATTTCTTTGTATATATGGTGATTTGCAACTTAAAATAACTGAAATGTCCAAGCATTATTTTAGATTTTTTTTTAAGAGCATGAACGTACTCCCCACTACCACAAATTATGTAGTCAAGTTTCCCCACATGTGGGGAAATTATGGGGGTCAGCACATCCAAAATGCAATGGATAAGCCTTGCCTGGGAAAACCACCTTCATGATCTTGGTATCATCTGCTGGGTATGTATGTATTTTAGGGGAAAGACTTAACAAATTTTGGTACATCCATTCATTTGAGGGATTATGCAGCAGTTAAAATGATGGTTACAAAGCTTTTTAACAAGAAGATACCATTTATTAAGGACCCAAGCACTAAATAAGATTCATTGTGCTCTGAAGTTTTACATCAAGGTATACAGAGTCAAATAATTTAAAAACCAATGCTCTAATAGCTGTGATGTCTTAGGGGTAAATTATGGGTGATTCCTCCTTCTTTTTACTTGCACAATTAACATATAGACATAATTGTCTTATAGAAACCCAAGGCCTCTAACTTGTCATCTTTTGATTCTGCTTCAGAGTCAGTGGCCCTTGGGCTTAGAAACCTCTATTTTGTCACCTTGTTTGTTTTGGAGGCTACACCTTCCAGCTCAGAGGCCTCTGCAGCAACAAATATAAAATTACTGACTTTTAGCAGCTTGAATTGTTTATTTTTCAGATTCAAGTGTGGTATCTGCATTGATATGATCCTAAAAATTGACTAAAGTAAAACATGACTTTTTTTATTTTTGTAATTAAGCAAAGAATTGAAATATCTCTATTTGGTTAAAAAACTGGGTGTGGCTGTTACATCATAAACATTTCTAGACTTCTGCAACATCTCAAGTGTATTTCCTCAGATAAACCCAAGGCTCTTCAATCTTCTTCTTGCAATACTGTTTTCAGAGAACACAGTATTTCCGCTTTCATATAACTTGGCATTTAGTTGACATCCTTCACTATTGTAGTGGAGAGACAGATGTCACAGTCCTTAACAGCCTGGAGTTTGCTGTCTGCTTGGGGGAGATTACTATATAAAAATTTAAATGTTTGCATACTCTCAAAGAAAAACTACCAATTTAATGGAAAGTCAAATATATAAATTTTTAAATAAGATCTCTAAGCCCAGCCATACTAAAGGAACAGAAATTCTCTGCATAAGTCAAGTCCTCTCTCTGGGTTTTTCCAGGATGTTCTTTCTACCTGGAGGCCCTGCTTCCTGTCTCTGTCCAGCTAACTCCTAAGATTCTTCAGGACTTGATTCATGTATCTCCTCCCGTAAGAAGTCTTCTTTGACTCTCCTGACTGTGCAGTTGCATGGAGGAATTAATTTCTGAGAATGGATATAAATCATTCAATGATGCTCAAATGCAAAGAATTTGGTGATCCACAGGTATCCTTTAACTCTTGTCATATGCTTCCCATAAAGAGAAGGACACCATGCAGGTTGGGCGCTTATACGTCCCTAGGATGTTTATATTTCTTCAAAAACCTGGAGGCAGTTGGGAAGGTAAAGCAGTGCACCCACTGGAAAACAGTAAGGAGGTTCCCCAAAAAACTAAAAATAGAATTACCATATGATCTTGCAATTCCACTTCTGGGCATAAATTCAAAAAGATATTTACACACCCATGTTCATTGGAGCATTATTCACGATAGCCAAGAGGTGGAAATGACACAACAGTCCACCTCTGAATGAACTCATAAAGATGTGGTATATACATACAGTGGAATGTTACGCAGCCTTTTTTAAAGGAGATCCTGTCACATGCTACAACATGGATGAACCCCAAGGACATTATGCTAAGTGAAATAAGCCAGTCACAAAAGGACAAATATTGTATGATTCCACTCATACGAGGTATCTAGAGTAGTCAAAAAATCATAGAAACAGAAAGTAGAAAGGTGATTGCTGGAGGGAGAGGGAAAGGGGAATTAGTGTTTAATGGGTATAGAGTTTCAGTTTTGGAAGATGAAAAAGTTGTAGAGATCTGATGTACAATAATACAAATATACTTAACACTACTGAACTGTACACTTAAAATGTTTAAGGTGGTAAATTTAAATGTGATGTGATTGCCCCTGAAATTAAAAATAAAATTTTTTTAAAAACCCTGGAGGCAGCATACTAAAATACACGTAAGTTTGAAAAAGATAGATAGATCATTTGGAATTTTGCTATCTACTTCTGTAAATTTGGGCAAGATAAGTAGTCTGTATGATTTTTCATTTCCTCATCTATAAAATGGAGGATAAAATCACAGAAGATTTTAGTGATGATTGAAGGAGACTGTGTGTGCAGGAAAAGCACCGGGCATCTGACTTGCAGTGGTGGCTCAGCTGTCGTCACCTACCCCTTCGGGGTCCCCACCAGGCCTCCCCATGTGCTCAGCTGACTCCAATGAAGAAACAACTCAAATGTCCAATAGCAGACTGCTTACACAAATAATATCACATACAATGCCATTCAAAGTCATGGTTTTTATTGTACAAGTCCAGTAAATAAAATTTATGGGTAAGAAAAGCAAAGTTCTGCTCTTATCAAATCTCCAACAGTAGAGCCATATGTATAATTTTTTTTGGAGGCATTGTTGTAATTAAACCCACGGCCTTCTAAGTCGTAAAGGCAACAGTAACTCTGTGTGTCCACATACTTCACCCCATACCAAAACAGAGAAGTTGGGAGACCTTGTGTTTACCAAAATGGTTCAGGACTGGGAGATGAGGTGGAGTTGGGCTGTGGGTTGCTTAGCAGTCCTGTCACCTGGCAGGACTCTCCACGAGATGGCACACCTAAAGATTATCTGTTTTTATTTTTATCGAATAAAATTGTATAACTTTTACTTCATGGCCAAAAATAAAATAAAATTGGAGCACATGCTTCCTCTGCTTTCCTTATACCACTATTCCAGGAGACTCTTAGTCAATTTACCCTTTTATAGCTTGAAATCCCTTTAATTAACACTTAGAAAACTTTTAATTATCTTACTCCTTTCTCTCTTGGAAAAAGTGGAAATTACAAATTTCAGAAAAACAGATCAATGGAACAGAATAGAGAACTTAGAAACACATTTTAAAAGAGAGTTGGAAAAGTGCCTTACTATTTGGCAATAAATAAAATTTGAGTCCTACCTTACACCATGTATGAAAATGGATTCTAGGTGGATTAGACAACAAAATGGGAAAGATTAAAATGTGAAGCCATACTCAGTGCTGATGAAAGTGTGGAGCAACTGGAAATCTCATGCATCACTGGTAGGAATGCAAAATGGTACAGCTACTTTGGAAAACAGTTTGTTTTTTTTGGGCTTTTTTCCTTAGAGATAGGGTCTCCCTCTGTCGCCCAGGCTGGAATGCAGCGGTGCGATCATAGCTCACTGCAGCCTCAAACCCCTGGGCTCAAGTGATCCTCTCACCTCAACCCCCACCCCCAGTAGCTGGAATTATAGGTGTGTGTCACCATGCCCAGCTCATTTTTTATTTTTATTTTTGTAGAGATGGGGACTTGCTATGTTGCCCAGGCTGGACTTGAACTCTTGGCCTCAAGGGAATCCTTCCACCTTGGCTTCCCAAAGTGCTGGGATTACAAGCATGAGCCACCATGCCTGGCCAATAATTTCTTATAAAAGTAAACATGTGCTCACCATACCACCCAGCAATCCCACTGTAGGTATAAATTCAAGTGAAATGAAAACTGTGTGCACACAAAAACCTACACACAAATGTTTATGGAAGCTTTATTTGAAATCGCCAAAAACTGTCCCTCAGCTTGGAAATGGATAAACAAATTATGATACATCCATACAACAGAATACTATTCAGTAATTAAAAAGGAATGAACTAGTTATACAAGCAACAACATAGATGAATCTCAAATACATTATACTAAGTGAAAGAAGCCAGACTCCGAAGGCTTACATACTGTATGATTCCATTCATATGACATTCTGGAAAGGGCAAAACTACAAGGACAGAAAACAGATGAGTGGATGTCACCAGATGAGGGTGGGGAAGAGGTTGGCCACAAAGGGACACTGGAGAATTTCAGGGGCTGTTGAACAATTCTACATCTTAATTCTGGTGGTGGCTACACATTTTGTATTGGTTTATCAAAACTCACAAGACTGCATGCTCACTTCAGCAGCACATATACTAAAATTGGAACAATATAGAGAAGATTAGCATGAAAAATGAAAAAGATATAAAAATAAATACACAAATAAAGAACTCACAAGACTGCACATAAAATGGGTGAATTTTACTATATGTAAATTATATCTTAATTTCAAAAGTGGAAAAATGTAAAGTAAAAAAACTAAATAGAACATTTGATGTAGAGTAGGAAAGGAATTCTTAAAATAAGATTTTAAGGCCAGGTGTGGTGGCTCACACCTGTAATCCCAGCACTTTGGGAGGCCAAGGCAGGAGAATCACTTGAGCCCAGGAGTTCGAGACCAGCCTGGGCAACATAGAGATACCCTGTCTCTACAAAAAAATTTTAAAATTAGCAGGGCATGGTGGTGCACACCTGTAGTCCCAGCTACTTGGGAGGCTGAGGCAGGAGGATTGCTTGAGTCCAGGAGTTCAAGGTTGCAATGAGCTATGATGACGCCACTGCACTCTAGCCTGAGTGACAGAGTGAGATCCTGTCTCAAAAAGAAAAAAATTTAGATTTTAAAAGCACAAACCATAAGACAAAACAATTATAGATTTTGAGTATATCAAACATTAAGAATTTCTACTCAAAAAAGAAACAATAGACAAAATTAACAAATGGGTAGTGAACTGGGAGGAGATATTTGTGCTGTCTAAAAACAATAAGAGATTACTATCCAGATACACAAACTTCTGCAAATCAGCAATAAAAAGAAAAGAGATTTTTGAAATTAATAAAAGAGCAAAAGATACAAATCAGCTATTCAAAGAGGGCCAACCCTAAACGGCTGAAAAATACATGGAGAGATTCTCAACTTCACTAATCAGAGAAATACAAATTAAAACAACAGGATACCACTTTGTACCCATTATAATGATAAAATATGAGAAAGTGAGGGAGGATATAAGGAAATATATATTCCACCTGGGCTTCAAAGAGGAAGAGACTGAATATACAAATGGACAATGGCCAAACTATATATGACAACAGAAATCTGACCAACAACCTCTGTGGCAGTCAGGCTGGGAGGCCAAACCACAACCTTTGCAGCAGTTGGCCCAGAATGGTCAGACCTGGTCAACGACTGTCAGCTTCCCTATTTTTGCTCCTGTTTCCAACTCAGGACCAAGCAAAGAAAGCCAAACATGTTCCAGGAAGCCCTCACATATGATGTCCTGTTTCTAGTTAGCGTCCTCATGCCAGCAACCTCCGGTCGGAGCATACCTGGCACCTTCCCCTTTTTTCCACTATAAAGTTTTCCCATTTCTCAGAGTGCCTTTGAGTCTCTGCCAAACAGTAGTGATGGTGGCTGAATCCTTTGCTATAGCAAGTTCTGAAGTAGTAGCCTGGGTTTTTTCTCGTTTGGGTACTGTCTTCATTTACTTCCATAATACTACAACCACCCTGAAGAACAAACTGGCAATACTCAGCAGAGTTAATATAAGCTGACTTTAGGGACCAACCAAGATATATTCACCCAGGTCCCTAAAGGGACAGGGATAAGGACATTTCTAAGTAGCACTGTTTGAAGTAGTGGAAAGCTGGCAGCTTGAGGATCAACCACTAGACACGCTGACCAGTAAAATATGGTAGATGCATACTGTGAAATTCTCTGAAGCAGTTAGAAATGATGAATTGTACGTGCAATAACAACCTATATAGATCTTTTTAAAAACCATGTTGAGTATAAACAGTGAGAAAAGAAATAGTCTAAAGCATCATTCCATTTACTAAGAACACAGTCATCCACGAAATGACATATTGTATAACAGCAGTCCCCAACCTTTTTGGCACGAGGGACTGGTTTCATGGAAGACAATTTTTCCATGGACGGGGTAGGGGGGAAGGTGGAGTTCAGGCAGTGATGTGAGTGATGGGGAGTGGCTGTAAATACAGATGAAGCTTCGCTTGCTTACCCGCAGCTCAGCTCCTGCTGTGCTGCCTGGTTCCTAAGTTTCATGGAAGACAGTTTTTCCACAGGACAGGGTGGGGGTGGAGCTCAGGCAGTGATGCACAGCCTGGTTCCTAACAGGCCACAGACGGTACCGGATTGTGGCTGGGAGTTGGGGACTGCAGTTTTAGAACACATATCCAAGGACTCACTTGACATATAGTAGAGTGGGTGAACCGTTAGCAGAGGAAGTATGAGTGAGGACATAGGATAAAGGGCAAAGTCAAGAGAGGGACCCTGCCCAGAATTGGTGATTGAGTAGCAGGGACGGAAGAGTATGATCAACTTTATCTACTTTCTGCACTAGAAATTCTCTTCCTTTTCTCCCAGCCTTGGAAAAAAGAAGCTTAATTACTATACTCAAATATATCCCACATGAAGAGGGGGTCTTGACGCTGTATAAATGTGTCAATGCAAGCATCCATGTTGGGGGCTGTGGCAGAGGTGCAGGTGCAGGCTTGTCTCTCAAGCTGCTTGCTGTAAATAAATCAGCATCAGCAGATTCCTGTGGTTTGGCTTCTTCTAATCCTCCACCCACCGCCATCTCCACAGAAACGGGTTTTAGTCTAGGTGACCACAGTGCTTCAAAGATGAATCGGGCTAATGGCCACTGTATTTGTTTCCTAGGGCTGCCATAACAAAGTGCCACAAACTAGGTGGTTCAAAACAAAGATGTATTCTCTTGTAGTTCTGGAAGCTACAAGTGTGAGATCAAGGTATTGGCAGGATCATGCTCACTCCAAAGGATCTAGGGAAGAATCCCTCCTTGCCTCTTCTAGCTTCTGCTTGCTGCTGGGAATGTACGGTGTTCCTTGGCTTATAGCTGCATCACTCCCATGTCTGCCTCATCTTCACACGGCCTTCTCCAGTGTGCCTGTATGTGCGTGTGTGTATGTGATCTGCTTTCTTATAAGGACACCAGGCATTGGTTTAGGGCCCACCCTAATCTAGTAAGATCTCATCTATAATTTACTTAATTACATCTGCAGACCCTATTTCCAAATAAGGTCACATTCTGAGGTTCCAAGTGGACATGAACCTTTGGGGGACACTATTCAACCCAGTACAACCACCTGCTCCCTCTTCAGTTGTTCCAGGAGCCTTGTCAACAACTCCATTGGTCAGTTCCCACAGCATAATTGTCCCCAATTCACACCTCCCGTCTTCACTCCTGACCATCCAGGAAGGGTCACTTCACCACCCCCCATGGCACCTCCTTTGGTCTTCTGCTTCCAGCTACCAGAGGTAAGCACCCATTTTTGCAGCATTTCCATGGTCAATAATCCCCCCATGGCCAACGTTGTCATGTACCAACATGAAGTCACTGAACCTAGAGCAGGGAAGAGATGCATGTAATAGGCTCCCCTCAGCCAGCGAGAGCCAGCTGAGGCTCAGCACCGCCTAGAGCTGGACGTGTTCCCCTAACGCTCAGCAGTTTCTCCTGGAGGCTCCAAGCCTTCTGCTACACCCTTATCTAAAAACACCATGGGAGACCTAAATGGTCCTCACTTCTTACTGAGGTAGATTTATTACCTGGGAGCTGGGTAACTAAGAAAGGACTTCAGCAACCTTAATTTAACAATTTAAATCTAAAAGGCATTATACCTAGTTTAAAAAGCAAATCTGAAAAGATTACATACTGTATGATCTCATTTATAAAACATTCTTGAAATGATAAGAGAATTATAAAAATGGAGAACCAGTGCTTGACAGGAGGTAGGGACCAGGTTTGACTATCAAGAGGCAGCATGAGGGAGTTCCCTGGTGATGAAAACACCTCTGAATCTTGATTGTGGTGGTTACACACATTCATACATGGCATCATTTTGTATGTAAGTGTACATGCATATAGATGAGTACACTAGTGCCTGGTATATTCTTAGTAAAGAATCTGTAGTCTGGTCCCCAAAGACTTGAGGTCTTAATCCCTGGAACACATGGCAACAGTGACTTTGCAGATAAGACTAAATTAAGGATATTGACAATGGGAAATTATCCTGGATCATCTATGTGGGTCCTAAAGACAATTACAAATGTCCTTGTAAGAGACAGGAGATTCTACCTCTGGGTAAGAAAAGGCAACGTGACCACAAAGGCAGAGATTGGAACAAAGTGGCCACAAGCCAGCTGCAGCCACCAGAAGCTAAAAGAGGCAAGGAATGGATTCTCCCCTAGAGCCTGTATGACATCAGTTTCAGCCCAGTGATAACAATTTTGGATTTCTGGCCCCCGGATCTGAGAGAATACATTCCTGTTAAGCCATCAAGTTTGTGGTAATTTGCTATAGCAGCCACATAAAGCTAAAACATTTGGTTAACAGTATTGTACCAATGTCGATTTCCTGGTTTTTATATTGGACTAGTTATGCTAAAATATTATAATTGGGGAAACAGTGAAATGAACATGGACACTATTTTTGCAACTTCCTGTGGGTTTGTATTATTTCACAAGTTAAAAAAAAACTGGAAAAAATTCTGTAAACCACTCAAAGCAAAGCAATGCAGCACAGTAGAAAGATAATGAGGCAGCTATGACTAATGTCTCCATTTTCCCAACCCACTCACCCCCAACCCAAATGAAAATAGCCCTCTGTGGTGTTCACTTTAAAATCTATGACAGTGAAAAGGGCAACCTGCCTGGCTCTGGATCTGTAAGCCAGGAGGCAGGATTCCCATCTACTGAGAATTCTCATGTTGGGCACAAATGTCACTTCACAGAACCTTCACAAAAAGCCTGCAAAGTAACCCATTTACAAACTAAGGTAGCTGTGACTCAAGAGAAGTTAGGGAACTTGCCTGGGATCACACAGAATTGGAGCTCAAAGCCAGGTATTCTAACAGACCAGGGTATTTAAAATTATAATCACTTTGCAGAAGATTCTTGAAGGCTGGACTTGGAAGGACTGAACTGAGAAAAGGAGAGGCTGGACAGAGAACTTTTTAAAAAACTGAATATACTAAGTGAGTCCTAGCAGCAAAAGCCTCAAAATGGTTAGATCATTCTCCCTTCTTAATTTCTTGATTATTCATCCATTGCAAATTGATTCATTCTTAATTAAACAACTGAAAACACTCTAGTGTTACATGCTAGATAAGAGATTTGATCTTACAATGGATGGGTTTATGCAAGCAAATGTAAGTTATTATACTATATAATGACAAAGTACTTCAATATATGTAAAATAAAAATTTTTTAAATATACAAGCAAATGAAGGCTGGGCACATTGCCTTACACCTGTAATCCCAATGCGCTTTGTAAGGCCGAGGTGGGAGGATTGCCTGAGACCAGGAGTTTGAGGTTAGAGTGAGCTATGACTGTGCTACTGCACTCCAGCCTCCTGGGCAACAGAGACCCTGTCTCTAATAGGCAAATGAAGCACACAGTATTCAAAGGAAAAATATTTAATATAAAAGTTTTAAGATTCACATCATGATCAACAATAAAATTTATGAAATATCCTTCTCTTGGTGAGTTCAGCTTTTGCATTTTTTCTATTTTAACTTATCTTGCCATCTTGTCCCCTGTGCTTTTTCTATTGCTTTCCCCTACATTGACAGATTCCATCTGGTGGTATAGAAAGTTTTACTCCTCTGCAAGCCAGGATGCTTACTATTATTTACAAATTTTTTTAAGACTAGTCAAGTACAGTAGTGAGAAACGGGGGAAGAGTAGAACAAGGAGTTCAGTTTCTAACTGACTGTGAACAATCAATTGAAATAACTCATTACCTTCAGAACAGCCTATCTTTTAAAATTTTTTACCAACGTCTGGGTAGTATCTGCAACCTTCCTTTCCCCTCATCCCAAAGTATGTTAGCTGTCCATCCTTCTGTGCAGAGGTATAGATTTTCTGGTTTTACTTGTTGATTTTTGGACATGTTGGTGGGAGGAAAGCATACTACATATGTGTTTGTTGTCACCCTGGACTGCTAAAGTATATTCTCCAGTAATTCTTTCAAAGAGGGTATACAAGAAACAAATTTTCTAAATTCTTCAATATCAAGAAATATCTTTGTTTTACCCTGAAAATCAAATGCCAATTTGGCTGGATATAGAATTCTAGGTTTAAAGCCTTTATCCTGCAGAACTTTAATGATAGCACTCCATTTACTTCTAGCATCCAGGGTGTCCAGTGATAAATCTGCTGTCAATCTGATTCTTGTTCCTTGGTAGGTTATTTCTTTTCTCTCTCTGGAAGCCCTTATGATTTTCTCTTTATCATTAGAATTCCAAAATTTTACCAAGATGTGTCTAGGAGTGAGTCTCCTTTTATCAATCTTACTGGGTATTCGATAAGCACTGACAATCTCAAGAGTCGAATCTTTCTTTAACTCTGGAAAGTTCTCATCAATTATTTCCTTAATTATGTCCTCTGCTCCATTCTCATTATCATCTTTTTCTGGAATTCCTATCAAACGAATGTTGGAGCTTCTGGATCTATCCTCTATATCTCTTAATCTTTCTTTATTTATTATCTGTTTGGTCATTTGTATCGTATCCTTAGAGAATTCCTCAATTTGATCTTCTAGATTGTTCATTCTTTCTTCAAGTATGTCCATCCTGCTACTCAGATCACCTATCGAATTTCTAATTTCCAAGACTTCTGGATGGTTATTTTTAATATTACCAATCTCCTCTTGTATCTCTCTGATGCTATTAATCACAGTTCTTCTAAAGTTTTCTTCTGTTTCCCATATTAAGTCTGCTTCATTGAATGTTAGCTCTTCTGTTTGCAGAATTTTGTGTCTCTCTTTTTCTGTTTTCCTAAAAATTTTAGTGACTCCTGACGAAGTACCCAAATTTGTACATGAATGCTTTTTATGCTTATTGTAACATATCTCTAGTGATTGTGAGGGACAGGCCAAGCATAAGGTCGGACAGGGTGTCCCAACTCCTTGACTTCTGGGCACAGCTGTTTCCTCTTCCTCCTGGGTTTTGTCTACCACCTGATGCTTCACCAACTTGTTCCTCTCAGAGTCCCAAACCAAACAACTAGAGGAAATTTCTTGAAGTCCCCGTAAGGCCTCACTTTTCTCAGTCTGGAAGGTAGTCCTTACCTTTCCTATCTCAGAGTCCTTTCCTTCCTCTTCCTCCTCCTCCTCAGGCTCAGAATCCTCTACCATGTCAATCAAAATAATCTCCAAACCATCACTGTTTATTTCCCCAGCTCCATGCTTTGCATCTACCATGGTATGACCCTGAAAGGTTGAGTCCTGTCCCTCACATAACACTGAAGTCTCTTCCCCCTCCTCCTCCAAACATGAGGCCTCTTCTCCCTCCTCCTCCTCCAATCCTGAGGTCTCTTCTCCTTCTTCCTCCTCCAATACCGAAGCCTCTTCTCCTTCCTCCTCCTCCAATCCTGAGGTCTCTTCTCCCTCCCCCTCCTCCTCCATCCCTGATGCCTCTTCATCCTCCTCTACCTCTGAAGCCTCTTCATCCTCCAACACGAGAGTTTCTTTTTCCTTCCACTCTGAAGACTCCTCCAGAGTCTCTAAATTCTTCACCTCCTCTGGCTTAGCAACTTTTACCTCTTTACTAAACAGAAAGTTCAAGCCATCACTGGTTGTTTCTCCAGCTCCATGGTTTGAGTCTATTAGGGTTTTACTCTGAAAGTTAGAAGAAAAAGAGTTACTTCTTTAAATCATGTGTCTTTTAAAGAATTAAAACTTCCACTTCACTCTCAGAATTTAATATATTTCTTGAAGACCTTAGCCTGCCCTTGAGCCTTTCACTTACTATTCCCTCTATAAGAAAAAACTCTTCATTTGTGGCTGGCTGATGGCTATTTGTCCTCAACTTTTCCAACTCTCCCAGGCCAGGTTAGGTGCCTCATCTGTGTAAACCTGAAGACAGCTAATTTCAGAGACTAAATTCTGATTCTTAAATAAAGAATTTGTTGCCCCAATGTACCTGCCAATTCTAGATTCTCATTTTGCACAGAGGTTACACTTGGAAGAGGTGTTCATTTGAAAACCTGTCAAAAATATTAGCTTAAGATTTCTGGATCAACACGATGAATTGTACACATGCATTTAACTCCCAGCTCTCTTGAAACTCTCCTAAAGTGATAGAGTTAATGGAAGGAAGCCATAGGAACAAAGGAAAAGGGAAAGACGGCCACAGCACAAAATTTTGGAAGCTGGAAAGCACAGAACAAGTGTTATATACTTTGGTAGAGCCAGGAAACTAACAACAGAAAAATACAGTAAGTGAAAGGCCAGGCGAGGTGGCTCACGCCTGTAATCCCAGCACTCTGGGAGGCTGAGGCAGGAGGACCACTTCAGGTCAGGAGTTCAAGACCAGCCTGAGCAAGAGTGAGACCCCATCTCTACTAAAAATAGAAAAATTAGCCAGGTGTGGCACATGCTTGTAGTCCCAGCTACTTGGGAGGCTGAGGCAGGAGGATTGTTTCAGCCCAGTAGTTTGAGGTTGCAGTGAGCTATGATGACGCCACTGCATTTTACCCAGGGCGACAAGGGTGAGACTCTGACTCAAAAAACAAAAAGTGAGAAATTAACGAAAGAAAGGCTAAAAACCTAAGGAATTAGCTGTTGGCAGTACTGCTAACAGTGGAACTGAAGCATAATATTAGTTGAGTCTTTAAGAAACAGAAGATGGACAACTGCCTTTTCCTTGCCCTCACAGAGGACTGGGGGCCAGAGCACAGGGGGAAGAGAGGGCTATATTCCTTTTTTTTTTTCTTAAGATAGGGTCTCCCTCTGTTGCCTGGGCTAGAGTGCAGTGGTGCAATCATAGCTCACTGTAGCCTCAAACTTCTCAAGCAATCCTCCTGCCTCAGCCTCCCTACTGAGCACCACGGGCACATGCCATCACAACCAGGTATTTTTCTATTTTTTTGTAGAAACGAGGACTCTCTCTGTTGCTCAGGCTGGTCTCTAACTCCTGGCCTCAAGCAATCTTCCTGCTTCAGCCTCCTTAGTTGCTGGGATTACAGGTGTGAGCCACCACATCTGGCCTCAATTTATTTTCCTACCAATGTCTAGGATATGCATAACTTTGTCCCAAAAAGACAACCCTAACCCTTTCTCACCTCTCCGATGCTTTCACCACCCCCCCCTTTTTAAAGCAGGCTTTTAAGTCACTATTTTTAATGTCATGCTTTTACTTTTAAGGAATCATTTCTGAAAAATTGATTTAACCTTCAAAATAAATGTACAAACTATTACTTATACTTTACCCATAAGCTTTATAGATTTTAATGCTTACCACTTTTTCTTGAACCCTGTATCTTCTTCCTCCTTGATTTATTTTTTCACTTTGTGGGAGTACATCTTTTAGTAATTCTTTCAAAGAATATTTTTGGCTAATAAATTTTCTAAGACTTTGCAGGTCTGAAAATTCCTTTATCTCACCATCACATTTAAATGCTAATTTAACTTGGCATAGAAATTTAGGTTCATAATCATTTTCTCTCAGAATATTGAAGACAGTACTCCACTGCTTACTAATATCCAGTGTTGCTGATGAAAAGTCTGCTGCCAGAGTAAGTATTGCTCCTTCATCCATCAGCGTTTTTTCTTCCCTGGAGGTTTTTAGAATTTTCTCTTTATTCTTGAAGTTCTGAAGTTTTGTTTCCTCTCCCGTTTCTTTGACTAGCTCATCCTCTCCATTTTTTCTGTTCTCTCCTTCTGTAACTTCTATATGGATATTGCAATTTCTATATCTGTCATCTATATCATATAAGGCTTCTTCTATACTTGCCATGATTTTGTAATTTAGTGATTCATTCTGGGATAATTTCTTACCGTCATTACTACTGTATTCTTTAGCTTTATCTAATTTGCTACTCAGCTCATTTACTTTTCTTTCAAAAGTTAAGTTTTCAATATCCTCAACTATTTTAGAGCATTCTCCTTCTATTTTCTCTACCAACCCTGTTTTGTGTGAGGTTAAATCTTTTATTTGTTGCCACCCTTTCCTGCTACTGGAGTTCTTTGAGCTTTTTATTACAGGTATTGTATTTTTTACTCCTAAAATTTCCTTTAGGTCATTTTTAAGAGTTTCTCTTATCTCATCAAACATTAGGTCTTGGATTTCCATCAAGACCTTAAACTTTTTCATAATAACTGCTGATATGTCTTTGTATTTTAAATCCAATATTGGGGCTATCTCCCTATCAGTTTCTATCAGTTTCTGCTTTCTTCCCATACAGGCCATATTTTCCTGTTCCTTCGCAAGGCTAGCAATTTTTGACTGTACACTGGACATTGTGGATGTTGTCAAGGCTGGATTCTGTTTTTTCCTCCTGAAGAATAAATTTTTTTCTTGCAGGCCTGCTATACTCCAGAAATTCAAAAATCTTAAAACACGTCAATCTGAAATATAAAGAAATGAATAATTGTTTACTGAAGAATTCAAGAAACTCAGTAAGAATATGAGCTTGCTTAAGAAAACTACACTGTGGGGAAAAGTTGAAAGCATTCCCCCTAAGAACTGGAACAAGACAATGATGCCCACTTTCACCACTTCTATTCAGCATAGTATTGGAAGTCCTTGCCAAAGCAATCACCAGGCAAGAGGAAAAAAAGGCATCCAAATTGGAAAAGAGTAAGTCAAATTATCTGTTCCCTGATATATGATCTTTTTATTTAGAAAACCCTGAAGATTCCAACAAAAAACTCTTAGATTTGGTAGATGAATTCAGTAGGGTTTCAGAACACAAAATCAGCAGCATTTCTATATACCAATAACAATCTAGTAGAGAACCAAATCAAGAAGGCAATCTCATTTACAATAGCCACAGAAAAAATAAAACATGTAGGAATATATTTAACAAAGCAGGTGAAGGATCGCTACAAGGAAAACTACAAAACACTGATGCAAGAAATTGTAGATGACACAAATGGAAAAATATCCCAGGCTTAAGGATCAGAAGAATTAATATAATTAAAATAATCATACTGCCTAAAGCAATTTGTAGGTTCAATGCAATCCCTAATCAAAATACCAACATCGTTTTCCATAGAATTAGAAAAAACAATTCTAAAGTTCATATGGAACCAAAAAAGAGCCCAAACAGCCAAAGCAATCTTGACCAAAAAGAACAAAGCTGGAGGCATCACATTGCCTGACTTCAAATTATACTACAAGGCAATAATAACCAAAGTAGCATGGTACTGGCATAAAAGTAGACACATAGATCAATGGAACAGAATAGAGAACCCAGAAATAAAGCCACATGCTTAACAGCCAACTGATCTTTGACTAAATCAACAAGAACATACACTCGTGAAAGGACACCCTTTTCAAAAAATGGTGCTGGGAAAATTGGATAGCCATATGCAGAAGAATGAAACTGGACCGCTAACTCTCACCACACAGGAAAATCAACTCAAGATAGATTAAAGCCTTGAATGTAAGACCTGACTGCAAAAATACTAGAAGAAAACCTAGGGACAACTTTTCTGGACATTGGTCTAGGCAAAGAATTTTAACTAAGACCTCAAAGGCACAAGATAGCCAAGGCATGGTGGATCATGCCTATAATCCCAGCACTCTGGGAGGCTGAGGTGGGAGGATCACTTGAGGCCAGGAGTTCAAGATCTGCCTGGGCAACATAGGAAGACCCCATCTCTACCAAAAAACAAACAAATAAACAAACAAAAAAACCCCAGCACAGGCAATAAAAACAAAAAAAAAATGGGACTTAAACTACAAAGCTTCTACACAGCAAAATAAATAATCAAGAGAGAATGGACAACCTGTAGAATGGGAGAAAATATTTGCAAACTATACATCTCACAGGGGACTATTATCCAGAATTTCCAAGGAACTCAAACAACTCAACAGCAAAAAAATCAAATATCCCCATTAAAAAGTGGGCTAAGGACATTTTTCAAAAGGCAAATGACCAACAAGCATGTGAAAAAAATGTTCACTAATCATCAGAGAAATGAAATCTCACTTATCATCAGAGAAATGCAAATTAAACCACAGTGAGATATCATCTTACACCAATCAGAATGGCAATTATTAAAAACACAAAAAAAATAACAGATGTTGGCAAGGATGTGGAGAAAAGGGAACTCTTACACACTGTCGGTGGGAATGTCAATTAGTGCAACCTCTATAAAAAAAAGTATTGAGATTTCTTAAAGAACTAAAAATAGAACTACCAAAGGATCCAGCAACCCCACTACTGGGCATCTATCCAAAGGAAAAGAAAATGATATATTAAAAAGATACGTGTACCTGTGTGTTTATCACAGCACTATTCACAATAGCAAAGATATGGCATCAACCTAAGTGTCCATCAACAGAGGAATGGATAAAGAAAATGTATAGACACACAACAGAATACTAGTCAACCTCAAAAAAGAATGAAATCATGTCTTTTGCAGCAACATGGATGGAACTCTGGAGGCCATTATCTTAAGTGAAACAACTCAGACAAATACTGCATGTTCTCACCTACAAGCAGGAGCTAAATAATGTGTAAACACGGAAGCAGAGTGTGGAATGATGGACAACGGAGACTCAGAGGTGGTGGGGAGAGGGTGGATGATGGGAGGCTGCTTGCTAGGTACAATGTATATCACTTAGTGGTGGTTGCACTGAAGGCCCTGACTTCACCACAATGCAATATTATAAATTCAGCAAAAAATTAAAAAAAAAAAAAAAAAAAGAAAACTATGTTGTGTGTACTCTGTAAGAATTCAACATAAAGGATCAGGAACAAGATGGGCATATGTACACTAAGACAAGAGAAAAAAATTAGAATTCTAAATTTATGCAATACAATCATTAAAACTCCATTTACATAAAGACTTGAATGTAATAACTAACAATGATGGAAACTGTCTGACTTCACATACTATTAACTTGTTGTCTATATTCTCTATAATAGGTACTAAATAGATTAATTACAAGAAAATAAACATTATTGTGTAAAAACCAAACATACATGCCATACCAAATTATGAAAGTCTGAGGTGACTTGGATGGAATCTTACAGAAAATGGAAATTGCAGAAATTATTCACATTTAGACTTTTCCTCAAAATCAGTTGTCAAGTCAATTCAGAACATTATTTTACAGAGTGCAAATGTCAAGATATACCCTGAGGGAAGAAGAACTAAATTCTGCACCTCTTCCCACCTCACATTAAGACCCATCTTTGCTTGAGGAGATTCACTTAGTTTGCTCATTTTTGGTTTTAACCAGTACATTGTATCGCATAACTGCTGACCTCGCATGGTGGAAAGCCAGAGGCCACCCCGTTCCTTTATCATTTAGCTAACAGGGATGAGAAGTGGGAAAACTCAACACAAACATTTTGGATGACAACTGGGATGCCAGTTGCTAATACTTTTCCTCTACAAGGCCTAGTAAGTATTCTAGTTGCTAAAAATTGCATCACCTGCTGGGTCATCACTGCCAACAAGACCCAAATTGCATGAATTCACAGCTATGAAAAGAAAAATCACACCCCCTTTAAGGGGACTCAGTGACTTAAGGAAAAGAGATCAGGGTAAATAATCAAAACTGGTAGATATTTTGAAGCAGATCAATGGAAGGGAATGGGCAAATGGCACTTGTGAGCACTAACAATAGCTCTGAGGAACAGAACCAGAAAACCTCCCACACAGCTAATGGAAGGAGGATAAAAAGTACATTACACGGTTAACAGAAAACCTACCCAAACTTGAGTCATCTGATAGAAAAAAAATCACCAAATCTGGTGCAGAGTTAATAAAAGATGCATATATAATACACCCACATATATCCTAATGACAGTTCTCAGTATAGACACGAACCTTCCAGGTTCCCAGACACTTGTTCATATTTACTGAGCACAGACTGTATGCTAGTTACTGTGCTAGGTGCTAAAGGAAAGAATGTTGAACAGAAACAGATATGAACCTACCCTCAAGTGGGTTAACATCTAGGGAGAAACAAATATAAAACTGCAATTGTGCCAACCTACAAAGTAGACATCCAGGGTCATGACTGCCTATACTAGGTGTAAATCTGAGGTATTCAGGGAGAGCCAGGACAGCTTCCCTGGTGAAGTGGGCAGTTGGCTCTGAACAACATGAGCAGCTATACAGCAAAGAATAAAAGGAAGTGCATTCCAGGCAGAGGAAACACTGTGTACAAGGACAGAGCAAGCAAGCGTTTGGTGAGAGACTAGTATAGAGGGTGGGAAGGAGAGGGAGGGCTCTCCCTTCATGGGAGAGGAATGGGGTACTTGCTATGCACCAAAGTAGGAAAGAACCAGTTTTAAAGAGCACAAAGGGCCAGGCACAAAGGGAAGGTACAAATAAGTAACACTATGAATGAAAAGGGGACACAACTACAGATGAAGCATGGTTCAAAATTGGAAGCATTATTAAACTTTCATAATTAAATTTGAAAATTTAGAAGCAATTTTTATCTTAGTTGTACCTAAGCCCTTCTAGAGAACAGCAAAAAGAAAATATTTCATTATGTTATAAGAGGACAGATAACTTCAACAATAAACTGGAGGACAATGAGAATAAAGTACTAGTTTCCTCAAACTCATAAATATAGATGCAGAATTCCTAAAGAAAAATTAGCAAATCAAATCCAACAGTATACAACAATTATACACAAAGATCAAGAAGGGTTTATTTAAGAGTGCAAGGAGAGCCATTATGAAAAACTGTATGGTGGCAAAAAATTACAATAGAATTACTAAATCCAGCAATCCCACTTCTGGGTATATACCCAAAAGAAATGAAAGCAGTGACTCCAACAGATACTTGTACACCCATGTTGATGGCAGCATTATTCACAATAGCCAACAAAAGGTGGGAACAATCCAATGTCCATCAATGGATAAATGGATAAATAAAATGTCGTATACACATACAACGGAATATTACTCAGCCTTGAAGGAAATTCTGACACATGCTACAATATGGATGTACCTTGAAGACATATGCTAAGTGAAGTAAGCCAGACCCAAAAGGAGAATTATCTATCATATGATTCCATTTATGAGGTACCTTGTGTAGTCAAATTTCATACAGACCTAAGTAAAATGGGGGTTGCCAGAGGCTGGGGGGAGCTGGAGGGTGGACGGGGAGTTATTGGGTATAAAGTTTCAGTTTGGAAAGATGCAAAAGTTCCAGGGATGGATGGTGCTGATGATTGCACAACAATGTGAAGGTACTCAATGCCACTGAACTGTACACTTAAAACCTGTTACGATAAAATTTTATGTGTATTTTATCACAATAATAAAAAAAGCATGTGAGAATTTAAAAGCAAACAATTTATAAATGTAATTCACTACATTAGACAATTAAAAAAGAAAAAAATAGTAGCAGAAATTTCTTTAATAAACTTAGCACTTACTTATGACAAAATAACTCCCAAAATATGAGCTACAGGAGATGAAGGGAACAAATGTATACTTAAGATCTTAAATAAGCCAGAGAAAAGGTCTAGAGAAGAAACATAAAAATGACTACAAATAACATAGACGTGATCAATATTAGTTGCACATTTCATCCCTCTTAATGAAATAAACTAAGAAAAACCCAGCACCAGGAGTGGTCTCTGAATCTAATCAAGGACTAAAGAAGCAACTGGAAAAGTGCACAGGATAGGACCATAGGACTTCAGTGCTTCTACAGGACTTCAATACTTCAATGACACAAGGAAGAAAAGGGGCCTTCTCTGGTTTAGGCAACTAAAAAAACAACTCACTAAATGCAATGTGTGCCCCTTATTTGGATCCCGATATGAGTAAGTCAATCCTAAGAGCAGGGAATTTTGAATATGGGCTGAGTATTAAATGACATTAAGGAATATAAATTTTATTAGCTGTGACAATAACACTGTATTAACTTAATAATATGTCTATTTTGTAAGAGCTACATGTGAAGCTTTTAGGGGTGAAATGGCATGATGTCTGCGATTTACTTTAAATACTTTAACAAAAAGAAAAAGAAAAAGAAAAATGAGATGAAGCAAATGGGGAAAACGCTTGTTTTTGAATGTGGGTGATGAGTTCCTTTGTTTGTAAATGCTTGAAAGTGCTCCTAACATTTTTTAAATTGAATGTCCTCATGGAAAATCACTGAGCTCTCCCAAATGAAATATGCAGACTGTTCCACATGACTTACAAAAGACTATTAAAACAAAATGACAAGCTGGGCACTGTGGCACATGCCTGTAATCCCAGCTACTCGGGAGGCTCAGTACTTTATTCTCTCAGCTTTTGAGGCTGCAGTGAGCTATGATCTCACCACTGCACTTCAGCCTGGGTGATAGTGAGACCCTCTCTTTAAAAAAGAAAACAAAAACAAAAAAAACCTACCAAACATAAGCAGAAATAAAAGGAAATCTTAAAAAAAAAAAACAAAGAAAGTTGAAAATAAGGGTAAAGTTGTATAGATAAATGCAGACAAGATTAAAGCACAAGGAAGGCAACACTAATTCAAGGTCAAAAGTATGAAATGAAACAAAGAAGTTTTCAGTTATGGTAGTAATCTACAAGTATCTTTGTGCCCCCTAAGGCAGCTAAATCAAAACCAAGAAAAGGAAAGACAAAAAAGGTGAGATGAAAGTAGAAATTTAAAAGAAAGCGTAAAGAATAAAATCAAGCCAAATGAGCTTTCTTCGAAGAGAAAAAAATCCAGTGTACAAAATTAAGCATGAGAAAGGACCCAGTAAAAGGATTTTAAAAGATGGTTTCCAAATGTATGGGTACTAAAGAGAAAATCTAGATAAAATAAATGATATCCTAGCAACACTTTGAAATAATCAAATATTGATCCAAAGAGTAAAAACAACAAAAAAACCCTCATCAGATCAGCAATGTAAAGAAAAATTAAAAAAATGATCAACATTTTAAAAGGTTCCCCGTCCAGAAGTTTCCATTTAAATAGTTCTGAATTGCAAAAAAAGCTGAAATGGGTAGGTACTTCAAAGAGGAAACACAATTCAATTTTAAAATAACCACACAAAAATCGCTAAGGTTTCTTACATAAAGAGTTTATATGAATTGATAAGCTAAGATAAAAGATTTCTTGAAGAGAATGTAAATCAATTCTTTTTTAGTAAACATGAAAAGTTACCCAATCCCAGGAGCTGGGGATATAATAAAAAGAGAGACCACTTTTACCCATTTGAAGTGGGAATAGTTATAACTTTTCGGGAAATTTGAAAAGCCCATTAAAGTCAGAAATAATACATATTATCTCCTCTTGAGAATCTACCATCAAGAATGAAACCGCCTGTACTTAAGATACATGAACAAAAGGTTTATTACCGTGGTTTTTGTGACAAAAAAGCTAGGAAGCAATGCCCTTTAGTAAGAGATGGATTAAACCAATAATGGTTTATGCATGCTATGGAATTATATATAATTAAATTATGTATAAGTAAATAAAATACATTGTCTATAATATACATTATTTTGCATATGTGCATATACAATATGTATTTATGTACATGCAATATATATGTTTATGTACATATAAAAATTATACTATAGAGTATTATATTGGAATCACACATATTGGTTAAGGATGTCATTGATATATTAGAGGGAAAAAAGTTGAAACCACATGGATAGTAAACATGAAAAGATGCTGAATATTACTAGTCAGAGGAATGCAAATAAAAAAAAAACGGAGTCCATGTTTGAACACCCTGATTGATGACTACTGCCAATGCTGGGGCAAATGCTTTAAAGGGCCACCTTTAAAGTAGCCCTGGGAATTGTCAGACCATGTGGGTAATTGGCCCTGACACCTGGCACTGCCTTTTTGGGGGAATGTACCTTGCAAGAGCCACTCTATGGTACATGACAGGTGCTATGAGAAAAAAAACTGGAAATTACTTGAATGCCCACTGCTGAGGGAATGATTGAACCAAAATATGTCCCAAACATGGAATGTCACACAGCAATTAGCAGAATGAGATCCACACATATAGACTGGAATATTACAAATGACCTACTGAAAAGAGAAAATAAGGTGAAAAGTAAATTATAAAGCCATTTAAAAAAATTCAGAACGCCCCTGACCCAAGGAAGGAGACACACTAGAGAAAGCTGAAGTGAGCATTCTCCTTTGTTTTCCTCCCCTGCAACCAGAAAAAATAGGCACTTGACCTGCCTGAGCAACAGGGCAAGGCCCCGTCTCTATAAAACCCAGAAAATTTAGCCAGGCGTGGTGGCGTGCGCCTGTAGTCCCAGCTACGGGGAGGCTGAGGCAGGAGGATCCCTGGAGCCCAGGAATCTGAGGCTACAGTGAGCTATGATCACACCACTGCACTCCGGCCAGGGCGACAGACCTTGTCTCTAAAAATAAAAACAAAGGAAGCAGGCACTTGTACACTATGGAGACACCACACCAACTTTAGGTGCCCTAAGAGATTGGATTGTAGAGAATGAGGTGGAGAATATTGACTGCTGAAGTTAAAAGGGCAGTCCATAATACCACCAACAAATTCAGAAAAAAAAAAAACCCAGAAAACTACACAGTCACACACAGAAAGAACAGGCTGCCTGTTTTGAAAAGGTAATTCACTATAAAGGAAATGCAAGTAGATAAGCATATGAAAAGACAGCAGTCACAAGCCAAGAAAATGCAAAACAGGAAGCTTTTTTCCAATTCCTTAAAAAGGGAAATTTATCCACCCTCCCAGCCCCCAATGCCTCAGGTGTGTGAATTGCTAAGTATTTCTTGCCCTTCTCGACTGGTCCCCAGTCGCCAACTATTGCCCTCCCGTTGTATATAGTTAGAGTAACCACCTTAAAACATAAATCGGAACGAATCAGTGTAGTGATTAAAAGCCTCCTAAATCTTCCAATCACATTTAGGTCTATGATCCTAATCCCTTTAATGGCCACGCCCAAGCCTGGCCAGAAATTTGCTAAATTTGCTCCAGCCTCTGCCTTCCTCCTTGATCGGGGATTCTGAACCCAGAGTGCCTGTGGACAGAATTTAGTGTCTGATATCTTGGATGGGAAAAAGAGATCTCTTTTCTTTAATCTTTGATTAGAATTTAGCATTTGATACAGTTATCAAAAATAATAAATTTGGGATATAGAACATATGAGACTAGCCTATTATTTAACAAGATTGAGTAGTGGGACTAAACTCTCATTCTTCAGGTAGTGAGAGTGTAAAACTGTGTTTCATGATACCTGCAACAACTATAATGTGAAATAAAATATCTGATTTCTAATGATAAGAAACTCAAGGGTTTTGCTAATGGCGCCAGGTTAGGTGCGCCCATCCTAGATTACAGGCAAGTCTCAATCAGCCCCAAGGTCACCTCCGCAGACTCACCCTAAAATACCCCTCCCCACACCCCACCTGCACACCAGCCCTCCATTTAACCAGCCACCAAGCCACAAAACCACCAAGTCTCAGCAGCTTACCCACTACTGTGCCTTCACAGCGAAGAGGGGTCTACTGCAGGGCAGGACTGTGGAGTTGTGCCTCAGTGCCTAGAATTCAAGTCAAGTCCATGATATAGAAGTCAAAGTTTAAAGTTTAATATATACAAAATCACCCTATTTTGTAGACAGGAAAAAAAGTACTTCTCTAGCTATGTGTTTGCTTAAAAAGACCTAGGCAGAGGGTGCATATAGGGAAAGGGCTACAGGTGAAGGCAGGATGCACAGCTGAATTTGAGGAGACAAGGGGAGGATGGCTGCTTCTTTGTGAGAGTTGGGGTCCATTATCTAAGAAGTGCTTTCCTTTCGTAATATGAAAAAGAATCCAGCCATTTTTTCCAACAATTGAAGGGAATCCAGAGAAGTTACCACTTCCAAATCTATTTTCCAGTCACATAAAAAGGAAAACGATTGGAGATGAAGTTCAAGGCCCCAGATCTAGGAGCGGGAGGAGATGGAACGAAGACCCAGGTCCGCCTGGCTCCAAAGCCCTCGCTTACTCCACTGCTCCCCAAAGACACTCTGCAGTGCGAGGGTCCACCCTCCTCCCCGCTCTTTTAAGCTAGTACTTGTCAGGCACCTGCTCACGGTCTTGCCCTCATTTTCTCCTCCCAGCTCTGCTATTTCAACCTCCCCACTTTGGGGGTACAGGCCTGGGAAGGTCCTGTGTCACTGCCGCACAGCCGCTGAGGGCCAGAGCAGGGGGAAGGCGAGGGGGCGCCCCCCACCCCGCGCCCCGCACACCTGGGCCAGCCTTACCTGGGGAGGGAGGAAGGGAGCGGCGAGAGGCCAGCGAGGTGAGGCAGGAGGGAACGCACTCACAGCCCCCGCCGGCTCCTCCCGCCTCGTGTGGATTTGGGAAGTTCCCAGGCCCAGCCCCCCTCAATCTACATTCCCTCGCCCCCTCCCCGGAAGTCCCGGTCCGTCCCGAAGCCAGCGCGCGCTTCCCCCCGCCCCCGACGGAGCGCCCAGCCGCCGCCCGCACGTGGCCCCGCCCCACCTGTTCCCACCCAGGCTCCCGTCGGGATAAAGGCGCCACTCGGCGCCCAACTGCCCGGGCCCGACCTCCGGGGTCGCCTCATTCACCACCCCGCACAGTCAATCCATTCCCCACCCCCGGATCTGCCTCTGCGCCCTCTCCACGGCTAGGGCCCAGTCCCAGCCCGTCAGCTCGCACCGATCAGTGACATAACCACCAACCGGTCTCCCGGCCTCCCCGGCCCCTCTGAAATCCCCCCCCCCCTTAATACCCTTCAGTGGCTTCGCATTTCAGTCCAGTGAATTTCTAACTCATTCCATCCTGTGTCCCCCTTCAACATTGTCTTCGTACTACTCTCCCCATACCAGAAACAGTTTCCTTTCTGTTCCTCAGAAAACACTGAACTTCCTGCCTCAGGACCTTTGCACTAGCTGTTTCCTTTGTGAGTTATTTTCCCAGTTCTTGCAAGGCTGACTTCTTTCATCTTCAGTCTCAGGTCCAATGCTAAGTCCTCTAAAAGGCCTCCCAGACCACCCTTTCCATCTATTACATCAGCCTCTTTATTTGGATCTCAGTTAACAGAATCTGAATTTGTTAATTCTGTGTTTCCTTATTATGTCTCGCTTCTCCTTCCCCGCTAGAGTATAGAATATAACCCACAAGGGCAAGAATTTTATCTTGTTCGCTGATTTATTAGTTTACTGTACCAAGAATTATGACTAGTATGTATTAGGCCCTCATGGGTTTTTTCTTTTTTCTTTTTTTCCCCCTGTAACCTGCTTCAAAGAAAGATAGGCCCTCGTGTTGAATGAAGGAATAACTGAGTAAGCAAACTCTTCTTACCAAATCAGACTCTGGTAGTACTCAGTATACTGCTAAGTGTTTCTCGCATTTTCTCCAGAATTAAGAAGGGGGGGCTGGGCAGCTCAGGAAGCTGTCCTGCAGCGAAGACTCAAGGGTTCTGGGTGGTTGGGCTCCCCAGGCCTGACTTGCAAGGCTCAGATGGAAGTTGACTTGCCCAAGGTCATACAGCTAACAAACAGTGAAGCCTCAATATCTGGTAGGTGTTCAATCTTCAATCAACATACAGTATGTGACTAAACAAAGAGAACTTTGTCTTTTTTTTTTTAATCCCTTACTTCCTCCTGTTTGACATTATTTTGAGGGTTTTTTTGGGGGATTTTTTTGTTTGTTTTGTTTTGTTTTGTTTTTTGTTATAGCACAACTTCTATATTTCAAATGGACAAAAAATTAGTATCATTTACAGTATCTTAATATAAACTGCCTTTGAATGGGAGCTTCCTTTCCAGTACTTTGAGGTCTACAAGACATATCTAGAAAACTTACCACCATGAAAAATGAAGACTGCTTAAATCAAATAGGGGGGAAGGGGAAGGGCCTGTGGTTTTTCTTTTTGGTTAATTGCTGTAACACTGTCCTTTAGGTGCCGGAGCTCTTGCAGGACAACTTTGATGCTATATGAATTCTGCCATTTTGCTAGCACTAATAAGGTTCTTGGGTCAACCACTCCATTAGAACTATTGGTATTAATTCCATTCATATTAATTTTTCTTACAAATCTTACAAAGTGGGATACTTCTGGGTATTTAGGTCCACATTCTATTTTAAGGCTGTATATTCAGTTTTCATAAATTGTCCGAGCCCGTGGTGGCTGCCATTTTGTGTCGCTATTGCCTAACGGCCAGCCCCTTCTTCACCCCCTGTTTTGTTTTTCAAGACAGGGTCTCTCTCTCTCTGTCTCCCAAGTTGGAGTGCAGTGGCAGGATTTGTATCTCACTGCAGCCTTGAGCTCCTGGGCTTAAGTGACCCTCCTGCCTCAGCCTCCTGAGTAGCTGGGACTCCAGGCACATGCTACCATGCCTGGCTAATTTGTCTTATTTTTTGTAGAGACGGGGTCTTACTAAATTGCCCAGGCTGGTCTCAAACTCCTGGGCTCAAGCAATCTTCCTGCCTCAGCCTCCGAAACTGCTGGGATTACAGACATGAGCCACTGTGCCCAGCCCTCTTTGGCATTATTAATAAAATTACTTACATGTAAAAAATTAAAATCAAATGGCAGGGAAAAAAAAAATCAAGCTTGAATGTCAGTTACAGTTTAGGGGAAATGCATGAGCTAGAATAGCATGCTAAATGACACTGTAGGGATGCAGCCAGCAAAATTCAGAGTGCAAGAAACCATACAGGACAAAACAGCCTAGTTTTGTCAACAAATAAATATCAACGGGGTAAAAAAGTGGTGTGTGGGGGGGAGAACCTATAGATTCAGTTTTAACCCTTTAGTCATGAAAAGAGAATTAAATAAATAACATATCAGTTATATGAATCCAATGCTTGTGGAGCCTCTTTGGATCCTGACTCAGAACAGTACACAAAATATGATACAAAGAGGAAAATTTGAACATAGTAACTGGAAATTTGATGATAGTACGGTATTGTTAATTTGTTTTAAGTGTAATAAGAGTATTGGGATTAGGTTTCTAAAAGGGTAAGACTTTCCAGCTCTGTGTGTAGTAGTTTTTTGGGTGAAAAAATGTGAGCCTTGGGCTCTGGGTTTAATGGGCCAATCCAAGCCTATTTATATTTAGAAGCAGTCGGACTCAGTGGCATGTGCCTGTAGTCTCAGCTACTCGGGAGGCTGAGGCAGGAGGTTTGCTTGAGCCCAGGAGTTCGAGGTTTCAGTGAGATATGATCTCGTCACTGCACTCTAGCCAGGGCGACAGAGCCAGGCTCTGTCTCAAAAAAAAAAAAAAAGAACAGAGCCATAAATTTGCTTTTTCCAGCAATGGTGACAGTGAATTTTCCACCACTTTCCTGTGGCCTTAGACAATCTCAGTGCTGAGTCTCTGTGTGCTAGTGACCAGGGAGCTGCAGGAGGGTGAGACAAGAAAAGTTAAGGGAAAGGCAAAAGCGCCATGGTCCCCTAGTCTACCCTGAGGCACCTTGAGGGAATCGGTTTTCCCTGTCTCACCTTCCACATGTATCTGTTTTAAAACTGATCTGCCAGGTAAGGTGCCTGAGGTCTGAGAGATTCTCTTTTCCTACCTTTACCTGCCTCTTTATCAGTCTTTCCTTTCCCACTTTATGAAATGATGACTAACAATTCTAGATTCTTATTATAGGATCATTTCCCCCAGGTATAAAAATCTGTTGGGAAGGCCTGGTTCTGAATGGGAATTCCTAACATGCCCAGTCTGGAAGCTTCCATGAGAAATATTGAAAGGGAAGGTACTTCGTCTCTTCAAGCCTATCCTTCCACCCACCCACCATCCTTCCTCCCTCTCTCCCTCCTTATCTCTGTAGGAATAGAAAAATATTTTTTTTTCTTCAGCCTTCATAGGTTCTTAGCTGAAATGTAACAAGACATTTTAACAAGACAAAAACCAAACAGAAGTTTATTAACATGTATATTTCATGTATACATGGGAGACACGTGGGAATGAGTCGTTTTCGAAGGGTTGGTCTTGGAATTCCAGTTTCTGTAGCACCTTCAACAAAGAGCGGTACATTTTCAGGGAAGGGGCAAGACAGAGGAAAAAGACGTTGAGTCTCTAGGGGGAGCAACGTGGGGAAAGGTAAATACCAGACAGATAAGGGCTAGTTAGTAAAGCTTGTTAAGGCAGATTCCTCAGGAACCATCTCCGGGCAGATGAGGGTCAAAGTTGTTTTTTTGGTTAACCTTTGTTCTCCCTGGAGGAAGGGAGGGGCCAGGATACCTTTTGTCTTTGTAAATCTGTGTCCTGCTTTTAGGCAAATAGAGAGAGAGCAAAGAGCTTCCCGCATCTGCTTCCTCTGAATTGCCTACAGCTCAACAATCCTTCATATCTTGAGGCAGCATATTCTGGTTCCTACATTTCTTTCTTTCTTTCTTTTTTTTTTTTTTTTTTGGCAGAGTCTCACTCTCTTGGCCTGGCTAGAGTGCAGTGGCATCATCATAGCTCACTGCAGCCTCAAACTCCTGGGCTCAAGCGATCCTCCCACCTCAGCCTCCCAGAATGCTAGGATTACGGGCGTGCGGTTCCTATATTTCTACTGGATTTAGAATCAGCAGTGGGATAGAGGTCCTCAGGGTGTACATTAACACTGTTATTTGTGAAATACCAAATCCAACCTTTCCTGACAGAAAGTATGATTTGTCGGATGGGACTTGCTTTGCTAGTTAGGTTATATAGGGAACACTCTGTAAACTGGTTTAACTAAGTCTGTTTTTGACAAAAAATGTATTTAAATATGTTCACCATATAAAAAAATAACCAGAGAATAAATACTCTGAAACTATTTAAACTTATGATTTAAAAAATTTTAGATGTCAATCTAAAAATGTGTTTTGTGAGGAATCTGGGCAAAAATATTTGAAAACCACTGTCCCATAGGCCCCTACATGGCCCAGAATAATCCTAGGGAGTTGCCTCAGAAGTAGAGGACAGGCTATCCAGGAGGTTGAGGCAAACGGGCTGAGCCTTGTAGCGGGCTCCTTGCCTGACACCA
Organism: Daubentonia madagascariensis; assembly: GCA_023783475.1. Taxonomy (NCBI): domain Eukaryota; kingdom Metazoa; phylum Chordata; class Mammalia; order Primates; family Daubentoniidae; genus Daubentonia; species Daubentonia madagascariensis. The sequence continues at coordinate 51,613,918 of JAKFHU010000913.1, forward strand.
GGCCATCCTTGAGTCTGCCCAGCTCTTCAGTCTTGTCTGGCCTGTCAGAATATCAAGTTTTGCCTGCTTCTGGTTTGATTACCAAGTTGCTACCCCTGCCACCTGCCAGGACATCCAAGCCCGAAAGGGAGAGGCATTCCTGGACTCGGCAGTGGAATGGACATAAGGAAGCTGAACCCCCAGCCTCTCCACACTGCAGAATGCCCAAGAAAACCAGTGTGGAGCCCTGGCTGAGCCACACCCCATACATTTACTCTGCTTAGAATGCCCTTCCTCACTTAAATACAAAATGTTTGCTGGATTAATCAACTCATTTGTTAAATATTTATTGCACATGTACTATGTGCCAAGCACTGATCTTTTAAAGTCCTGCTTTGATGATACCTCCTCTAGGAAGAAGCCTTATTTGATTATCCAGCCTGAATGAAGAACACTTCTGAGCTCCCAAGCCTCCTGGGACTCTTGCTATTAAGACACTCATCACTTTGTATGGTTCTCATTTCCCCCTTCCTTGGAATGCAAAAATGCCCACTCGTGAGACAGCTGGCTTCAGGCTTTTGGGTTGAGATCACCACTTTACCAGCTGTGTGACCTTGGGAAAGTTAGTTAACCTCTCTGTGCTTCCATTTTTAAAATCTATAAAGCAAAATAGTACTTACTTCATAGTGTTGTTGAGAGAACTTAAGATAATTCACTTAGTGCTTTTCACTGTACTTGGAATTCAGTAATACATGCACTTTGCAACAGGTTTGTTAAATATAGAAAAGTATAGAGAAGCAAAGGTCATATCTAACACTTTGATGTACATTCTTTCAGGTTTTTTTCTGTGTACATATGTACTTATATAAAATATGAACTTCTTACATCTGTGAACTTTCCTTCTTTGGGGATTTTAATCAGGGTTGAGTTAACTATAAAAAACAATTGGGGAAGAATTATATGTTTTTCAAGCTTTCCAAGCTTTTCCACCAATGAAGATAAAATTTCATCAGGCAAGTTTCTTAACCTCTTTGCACCTCTGTTTCCTATAAAATGAGAAATACTACCCGCATCAGCCTCATGGAATTGTTGATTAAATGAAGTGAAACATGAAAAAGTGCTTAGAATAGTGCCAGGCATGGTAAGCCTTACATAAATGTTTGCTATTAACACTGTTAATACCATCATTTGTTTAAACTTTTTGCCGGGTTTTTTTCTCAAACAGTTCTTACACATTTTCTTATTAATATTATGTCTGAGCAAAATTGATTTTCATTGCTATCGTGACTGATATTTTCCCCAGTCTATTGCTAAGAAGTAGGAAAGTAGTAGCTCATAGCCTAACATCTCTTGGGAAAGATGCGTCTTGAAAAGAGATTAATTTTAACACTATATTTTAATTGGAAAGGTAAGCAACGGGTTCTGTGGAATGGCAGAAGAGGCTGCATTAGCCAAACATTCAGGGGACATCTGGGGAAGGTGTCTTGTAAGTTGTAATAGGGAGCTGAGTCTTGAAGAATAAGACATTTTGCACAATTTGTGGGTGCTTTTCTCCCATAACTACTTAACTCTTCCTCAGTGGAGGTGCTGAGGTGGTGGGCTCTGCCTCTATCCCCCTCTTTGCTCCAGGACTCAACCTGGGAGCAAAGGAAGAGAACTGGCCATGTGGGTTCAACAGCCCAGGGAGCCTGCTGCATCCATCTGCGTCTGCCCTGGGACTAGAGGCCTTCCTCTCTCTTTCCTAGGGCTGAAAGCCAACTGCTGTTGTCCCTAAATTCCACAAAGACCTACCCTCTTTGGTGAGAGCTTTCTTTCTTGGGGTGTAGTACTATTCTAGCCTAGAGGACATGTCCTAATCTGCTAACCTTTCTCTAGAGAAGGGTGGCTTCCACGAAGTTAGGATGCCTATTCCCATCTGTTAGGGGTCTTTCTAGTTTTTCATTTGCCATCAGAATTTCTGGAGAGCCCTCTCCTGGACTTACGTAGTGAGATCAAGTAATTTCTTTTGAACAAGATTTCCATCGTTGAGCCACACATGAATCAGGTAAATGGAAAGCCTGCGCCATCTTCTGGCTATAATGTAAGTAGCTTTCTGAAGACCCATTGTTCTTTTATGTTAGGCAAATTTTTCTCTGCTTTTCTAGCTAGCGGCTAAATTTGAAGTTCTTCAAAGAATTTCAGGGTGTGTGTGTGTTTTCGATGAAGAATCACCTGAGGAACTAGGTTAAAATGCAGATTCTGATTTCTAAGTGTTCACCTGCCCCAATCCAGGGCTCTGGTGTAAACCGTTCATGGACCACACTGAGAAACAGTAAAAACAATGCAATGAAGGCCAAACCTTCATTTCTATAATGGGCAAATCTGATCACAAAACTCCCCAGATTAAAATATTTCAGTGACTCCATAATGCTGAACAGATCAATTCCAGGCTCCTTCAAGTGGCCTAGAGGGTCCTTCCTGAGTTGGACGCTGCCTGTCTGCCCAGCTGCATCTCCTTCCACTTCTGTTCTCACATCTTATGTTCCAGTCATACTTGACTCTTGGTGGTTTGCAGAACTCACTGTGCTCTGATTTCAGTTGGAAAACGCTGCTGTTCTCCCTGGTCACACCCCATCACTTCTTCCCCTGGCCACCAGGCTAACTCTTGCTGCTCTGCAACCTCTGCAGGTGGCTTTCCTGACCCTGCATGAGGATGTTCCCAAATCTCCTGCGTTTCTATCACTGCATCGTCTTCTATTGCAGTCATTGTTTCCTTATCTGCCTTCCCATTAGACTAAGCGAGTTGAGGGACGGGAATGTGTCCTATTCGGTGCTGTATCTCCTGAACTAACATGGTCAGCCCTTAATAAATATCACATGAATAGATGAGAAAGTCTTATTGTGCCTCTTACATAATTTTTTCTTTAGAGATGGAGTCATTGCCCAGGCTGGGGTACAGTGGCTATTCACAGGCATGATCATAACTCAGTACAGCCTTGAACTCCTGGCCTCAAGCGATCCTCCTGCCTCAGCCTCCCGAGTAGTTGGGAGTACAGGCATGTGCCACTGTGCCTGGCCAGTAAGGTTTTCTAAAAAATAATTTTAATGACTGCTAAATCTGCTAGCATCTTCTAGGTGCATCCTATAATAGCAATTTTATTTAAAGGACACACACACAAAATGATAAATTCTAGCAACCAGACCCCTCCAGAGTGCAGGTCCTGGGAGGGGACAGGATAAGGGTGGGGCTGGGGGCACCTAAGCACTGAAATCCAGGCCCAAGCCCTGAAATCCTCACATCTGTATCTTACTGCTCAGCGGCAAGGGCCAGGCAAACTGATCCAACTCGTTACTGGAAAAGCAGGGAGTGGAAGGCAATGGAACCTGGTCATAGTCAGAGAAAAAGCACCAATGGTTATGAGGATTATGTTCACCTTCCCGTACTGTCCGTTAACAACCTGACTGGGGGAGTGCAGATGTTCTGTGGCTCTGACCACACTGGAGGTCGTGAAGGCTTTCACTGCAGCTTGGCCCCCCTGCCACCCCTCCGCTCCCCTCCCCTCTAGTCCCTATTGAGAACTCAGCTCACTGAACACTTTTTTCCCCATTTGGTTTGGCCGAAGATTCCAGAGACCTGGAATCGGCTGTGGTGCCACAGCAGAGAGTTGGAAGGAAGAGAGCAAGTTCGGGTAGAGGTGGCCCGAGCCTGGACTTCATTTCTAGCCAATGAAGGTGCTTAAACGGACTAAGGATCCAAAGACTAACACCTTCAGGGGAGCCTTCTAGGTCTGGAATTCTCAGTTCTGCCTTCCCTCTCCCAGGGGCCCACATCCTTAGGAGAGTCGGTTATCTGATGGGATAGAAGTCTGAATATTGTTGCAGCTGCCTGGAAGTTAATCTTCTCAAGCCAGGTGCTTATGGGAGGACCTAAAACAATTGTTTTCAACTCTGGCTGCACATTAGACTCCCCTGGGGAGCTTAAAAAAGTACCAATTCTTGGATCTCTCCCTTCCTCCCCTAGTTCCCGTTTAATTGGTCTAGGGTGTAGCCTGGGTGTTGGGCATTTAAAATATCCCCAGATGATTTGAGCGTACAGCCCAGGTTAAGAACCACTGCCCTAAGAAGACAGTGGGCAGCTCAGTGTGTTTCCTGGACAGGTGGGGCTGCATGTGTTGTGCTGCTAACAAGTGTTTATGCAGGTGCAGAGTCAGTCCGAGACTGCTCTCAAGTGTAACATACCTCTGGTGGCAAGACAGTAAGGAAGGAAACCTTGTGTTCCTGTTTGCCTCTAACCCTGGAGGCCACTTAGGCATTCAGGCCTGGAGGCCACAAAGAACTTTGTGGCCTGGAGGCCACAAAGAACTTGGCAATTATGAATGGACCAGAAGGGTGCTCTAGGTTCCCAAGGTTTAGTGTGCATCGGAATCACCTGGAGAGCTTGTTCAAATACAGATTTCTTGGTCCCACCCCAGAGACTCTGATTCAGTTGGTCAGGGCTGGAGCACACACTTGCACATCTCCCAGGTGATCCCGATGATGATGGTCTGCAGTTCCCTGAGGAGCAGCACTGCTGTCTGTGCTGACGAACAGTGTGTACAAAGGCCTAAGGGTGAGAGAGCTGGGTTTATCTGGAGATAAGTGTTTAGTGAGACTAGAGTTAATACAACTGCTGGAGATTTAGATGGAAGCCAAGTTATGCAGTGCCTAACAACCATGCTGAGTTTGGACTTTACCCTGGGCACATTGAGAAGCCACCGAGTTAGGTATACAAATATCTAGAGGTCCTTGCGTGGTATGATGGCAGAGGTGAGATCTCAAGCTGTCTGCTCCTGAGGGTTATGGGGAAGTAGATGTGGTGATGGTGACTGCACCACAGCTGTGGCTACTAGAGGGGTAGCGGGGTGGAAAAGGGTTGAGAACAAGAACAGTGTACACTTTCTTGCTTACTCTAAGGCAAGGTCATCCATAGAAGGGTCGGTTCACAGTCTCATGATGTCTGTGATAGTTAATCTGATGTGTCAACTTTGGAAGGTGTTTTTGGATGAGATCAAAATTTCAGTCAGTGAACTTTGAGTAAGCAGATTGCCCCACATAACATGGGTGGGTGGGCCTAATCCAATCAGTCCAAGGCCTGAGTATAACAAAAAGCCCAGCCTCCTGTTGGCCTTCGGACTGGAACTGCACCTTTGATTCTTCTGGGTCTTGCACCTGCTCCCAGTGAAGATGCTGAACTTGCCCACCTCCATAACTGCAAAAGCCAATTCCTTCTAATAAATCTTCCTATATCCACACACATCCTGTTGGTTCTGGAGAACCCTAATACAATGTTGGACAGGAAATTTCTGCTCTCAACCTTTAAAAACAGGTGACTCCTATCCCTCTTGGCATGGGGGCCACTGGAGTATGTTTTCAAACAGCTATCCTGGAGCTTCCAGGAGAGTAAAACACAGCATGGGAGTTGAATGGCCCATACCCTTTAATCCATTACCATCTCTTCTGCTTTCCTGGGAGAGTAAAGCTGGGGGTGCACCCAGTAAAGCCAGTAGGCAGGAGGAGCCATTGGTACCGCATCTGTCATTGGCTATGGCTATCCTGAGAAGAACGCTTAAACAATGAGCGTGTCCAGGGTGCCTTGCCTTGGGGATGCTTCCCAGAATGTGGAGATGTATGGCAAGTTGATAGACCAGGTCTTCTTTGTGAACACCCAAAAGATGTGTCTATTTTTCTTTGTTTTTATTTTTTATCTTGTGAGTGCTTTGTGTTGTAGAACTAAGTTAAGGAGAACTGAAATGAACTTTACAAAATGTGGGCTATGCACATGAATGTTTATAGCGGTTTTATTCTTAATTGCCAAACTTTAGCAGCAACCAAGACGTCCTTCAGTAGGTGAATGGATAAATACACTGTGGTACATCTAATAATGAAATATTATTCAGTGCTAAAAAGAAATGAACTATCAAGCTATTAAAAGATATGGAGGTGGCCAACCATGGTGGCTCACGCCTATAATCCCAGCACTTTGGGAGGCTAAGGTGGGAAGATCACTTGGGCCCAGGAGTTCAAGATTGCAGTGACCTATGATAATGCCACTGCACTCCAACCTGGGCAACAGAGAGAGACCCTGTCTCAAAAAAAAAAAAAAAGTAAAAGACATGGAGGAAACTTAAATATAAGTAAAAGTAGTGAAAAAGCCATGGGAGCTGGGACCTGTGTATAGCCAGAGGCTTGTCTGTGAGCCAAGCTGGAGTCCTGGGTTCAAACCTGGATAAGGTTCCATCATGTTGTGGGACCTCTATTGGCTTGCTCCCTGAGTCTCAGTTTCTCCATGCGTGCCAGAACTTCTAAAAGGATTCCTACCTCTTGCAAAGGAAACAAAACAAAACAAAAAACAACCAAGAAGTGAAAAAGCCAATCTGAAAGGCTACATATGATTCCAATCATATGACATTCTGGAAAAGGCAAAACTATGAAGACAATAAAAACATGCGTGATTGCCAGGGGTTGGGGGAGGGGGCTGGAGATGAATAGTGGGCACACAGAGAACTTTTAGGGCAGTGGATATACTCTGTAGATACTATAGTGGTGCATACATGTCATTATATATTTGTCCAAACCCCTAGAATGCACCAAACCAAGAGTGAACCCTAATGTAAGCTAAGGACCTTGGCTGATTATGATGTGTCAACATAGGTTCATCAATTGTAACAAATGTACTACTCTTGTTACCGGCTGTTGAACTCCTCAGTTCTTGTCTTTTCCTGATGGAAGAATGGAAGCAAGAGACAGTTTTGAAGCAGCAAGCAGCAAAGTTTATTAAAGTGAAAGTTCACTCTTAAAGGGGTTAGGAGCGGGCACACGTGAGAGTGGACTGTAGCCCTGGGATTTCTGGTGTCATAATTAGCAAGTGATAGTACACTCCAAAAGGGACAGGAGCGGGGACAGGAGTGGGCACACGTCCCAGCAGACAGTGGCACTGGGGTCTCTTTGGGTTTCTCCTTTTCTTTCCTGTCTGGCCTCTCCTCCTTTGTGATGTTATCTCCTCCTTTTTTTCTTGACCAATGGGGACGTTGCCTCCTTCCTGCGATCAGGCAGGGGAGTTTTCCACAGCTGGTTAGGCCTAGATGCGTTGTGGTGTCCAAAGCCCATGGTGGGGGAGGAGACAGACTGTAATTTGTAATGTGCCGTTCCCATTATGTTTCTTGTGATAGTTGTGGTTACCCGTATCTTGTTACTGTTACAGTATGTTCTCTTACTCAGCATCCCATTTGTTTTGTTGCCTGCTTTCCTGTTTCCCCTGCTCACATCTCACTTTCCGACCTACCCTAACACTCTGGTGGGGGATGTTGATAATGGGGAAGGTTATGTGTGTGCAGGGGAAGGGGGTATGTGGGAAATTTCTGTGCCTTCCTCTCAATTTTGCTGTTAACTTAAAACTGCTCTTAAAAATAGTCTTTAAAAAATACAGGCTAATTTAGAAGCTATGTGTGGGTGCTCTACAATAGTTTGCTAAACTGATGAATTCCCACCAAAGTTTAAAGAAGACCCTTTGGCCTGCAAGCTAGTGGGTGACTGGGCTAATCACTTCTTCCCTCTGGTGCGTTTCTCCCACTTGTGAAACGGCAGTGGTGATGTGGCAGGCAGGACAGACTCCAATTCTGAGATTGCCATCATTTCTAAAAATCTGATTCTAGAAAGAGGATCAAAGAATGCATTGCTCCTGTATAATTTTGCCCCGCGTGGGTCCTGATACCTGACAACCATATCTCAGGGACCCAAGAGCCAAGTCTCTTGCTTGCTCCTTAATGTGACTGCAAATGCAAGTGCTGCTCAGAATAGGCGGGGGTTAGCCTTTTACACACTGTCATGTACACACAAACGACTCTTCTGAATGTCAATTGATCTTGGTATTGTGCAGACAGCAAAATGCTTCTTTTTTGGTCTTTACTTAAATATAGAGCATCTGAAGATTGCAAGTCAAGCTATCAAGAACATTTGCACTAGGCTGACATAGAACTGGAAATATAACCTAAATTTAACATTTTGTGTTCAAAAAAGTCTTGCTCTTCTGGTTGACTTTAATAGATGAATATAAATAAAATATAAAATTGGGGGGAAAATCGTGTGCAAAAAGATTTAGTTGCTTATAAATTTTGAAAGCCAATGCTATAAGAAAAGGAAATGTTGCTTGAGCTCCCAAGACAAGGTGGCTAGTTCTGTTCCTGATAATGTATATTCCTGGAAAGGGGTATCTTCCCTAGGTCACCTGGGCAGGTGTGGCTGTGGGCAGAGGTGGGGGAAGGATCCCAAGGACTAAGTCAAATGGGCGTTCAATTCTAGAAGTTGGGAGAAACTAAGGAGCTTATTTGTACAGTGCTTCCTTAAGTGCAAAATGCTTACAGAAAATCGTATAATCATATTTTGAGAAATTTATTTCCATTAGCATCTTAAATCCTTTTGATTAGATCAAAGATAAAGAACTTTTGCTTGGGATTAAGTGCTATGGGAATTGCCCTCTGGCTGTAGTAAACAATTAGACAACTGGACAATACATGAAACTACAGTTTTCAAACATTAGCCAATAGGGAGCGCAAGATTTTCATCCTTGAAAGGAGGGAAACAATTAAGGTAAGTTCTACGATTGCACCAGTCTAATGCCTGGAGGCAGTATCCGGGCCACACTCAGGAAGGGGAAACCCAGAGTCCAAGAGTACAGGAAAGAGAGATCAAAGTTCAGGGACGCCAAGATGGCTAGAATTTTTAAGGCAGAGGACAGGACGGGAGGAAGCTGCAGAGAGAGAGGGAGCTATGGAGATGGCTGGATGCTAACCTGCACATGCCTGAAAGGCAACTCCTCAAGGCCAGGAGAGAACCACCAAAAAGCAATTGCTGGGGTTCAGGTAGGGCTGTGAATAGTTTCCACCTGTCAGAGTGGAAAGACCTCATAATATACAGGCATTGGGTAGAATTCTCAGAATAGCACCTTAATAGTGGGACAAACTTACCCTTAAATGAAAGGCTGCTCTAGACCCACCTAAGAAAGCGTAAAAATAAGACCAGAGAGAAAGAGCGAAGACGAAGACGGAGCGAGGCGTGCGCCACTGGCCTCTGGGCTGGGCGCAGGCTGGGCCCCAGGAGGCCGAGTGCACCTGTCCTGCGAGGTTCCTTATCACAGGAAGAACATTTTCCTTGACCTTTAGGTGACCTTTCCTTATATTCATCTCAAAAACAAAATGCTGAACTCAGGACTTGGAAAGTATCTCTATGTTTTCTCCTAGAGTGGATAGTCCTGCTTCTTTTATCCAGCCACTTTCCCTATTCTTGAAATGTGGATATCTCTTCTCTACACATCACCTCCATGATTTGGAATGCAAAAGACCAGTATTTTTTTATTTTGTTCCACCTCTCAGATTCAACACAGAGAAGCCCCTAAGACGCAGTTATCCTGCTTACTTCTCCAGGAAGAGAGAAGCGACTGATATGGGTCTTCTGCTGCTGTTTGCTTAATTATAAAGAAATTATTTTACAAGGTGAAGGCTGATGTTTCATTTGAAACAGGTGATTAGGTGGTGTTGTTTCTGAATTCTTTACTTTTTGTTCCAAATGAGACTAAATAGCAAGTATGGGTGGAAAAAAAACCCAAACAAACAAAACAGCAAGACCTGAAAGGATCAAACTGATCACAAGTAACTGCGTGCAAGAAGAGTCCAATGCTATTTCAAGGAATATAACAGAATCCAGCACTTAACAATGTAAATTTTACAAGGCTTGGCATCCAATAAAAAATTACCAGGCATGCAAAGAAGCAGAAAAGACAGACCCATCCATAATTAGGAAAGATAAATCAATCAATAGGAACAGCCCCAAGAATGTCAGAGATGATGGGATTAGTAGATAAACATGTTAAATGATTACTATAAATCTTAAAATATGATCAAGAACATAAAACACTGCTCACTGTTTTTGTAAATAGTTTTATTGGAACACAGACAAGCTCATTCATCCATGTTATCTGTTGCTGCTTTTTGCTGCAATGGCCAAGTTGAATAGTTGTGACAAAAATTGCAAAGCCTAAAATATTTACTATATGGTTTTTTTTTTTTTTTTTTTTTTTAAAGAGAGGTCTTGCTCTGCTGCCCAGGCTGGGGTGCAGTGGCATCATCATAGCTCACTGCAGCCTCGAGCTAGCTCCTGGGCTTAAGCAATCCTCCTGCCTCAGCCTCCTGAGTAGTTGGGACAACAGGTATGCATCACCATGCCAGCTAATTTTTCTTTTCTTTTTTTTTTGAGACAGACTCTTGCTGTGTGGCCTGGGTTACGGTGCCATGGCATCAGCCTAGCTCACAGCAACTTCAAATTTCTGGGCTCAAGTGATCCTCCTGCTTCAGCCTCCCAAGTAGCTGGGACTACAGGCATGTGCCACCACGCCTGGCTAATTTTTTCTATTTTTAGTAGAGACGGGGCCTTACTCTTGCTCAGGGATTAGGCTGTTCTCGAACTCCTGAGCTCAAACAATTCTCCCACCTTGGCCTCCCAGAGTACTAGGATTACAGGCGTGAGCCACTGTGCCCAGCCCAGTTAATTTTTCTTATTTTTTGTAGACATGGGGTCTTGCTATGTTGCCCAGGCTTGTCTCGAACTCCTGGCCTCAAACAATCCTCCTGCCTTGGCCTCTCAAAGTACTGGGATTGTAGGCATGAGACACTGCCGCCAGCCTATATGGCTCTTTACACCAAAAGTCTGCTGACCCCTGATGTAAAGGAAAACATGAATATGAGGAGGGAAATTGAAGGTATAGGACCCAAATAAAATTTCTAAAGATGGAACATGCAGTATTTGAAAAGTACACTGGATGGAATTAACATGAAGATGATCTAGTCTATTTTCAAAGAAGCTTATCATCTGGTGGGAAGGCTGATTTCTTTGACAATGGATGGGCCTGAAGAGGTAAGAAGTGCTGCTGGGGTCCAAATTCCTGGGATTAAGGTGTGTTCCAGGTTGAACTTCCTTGACAAAGGGTTGATGGTAACGGAAGTGCCTTGCTTTATTTCAGAGGTGGGAGTCGATATTGCTTCTATCCCGGGCACATCTCAGTGACCTGGCTGATGATGGAAGGGCTGGTTTCAGCTCAGTTGCTGCATTTTGATAGCACAGGCTCTAGTTCCTCAAGCCCATACCATTATAATCAGTTACACACAACAGTTCAGAGGTAAGCTACCCTCAGAAATATATTTTTTAATAGGTTATTTCTGATTGAAACCACTAATTGCCAGCATAATCTAATTTTAGGCTACCTCCATAAATGAGATAAGACGTTTACTGCTAATATTTATTTATGTAGTACTTACTAGGACTCTGGCACTGCACTAAGGGTTCTAATTGGATTTCACTCATTACAGTGCTTGGAAACCTTCCTCCCTCCTTCAATTATTAGAAAATAATTGAAGAAACTAAAGCACAGGGTGATTAAATGACTTGGTCAAGGTCACATAGCTAGTAAGTCAGGATTCAAACTCAGGCAGTGGGATGTCAAGATTCTCCCTCTGAACTACTATACTGGCTCCTTTGTAAAGCATCTATTTTAATGCCCTACAATATGGTTGGTAACTAATACATGAGACAGCTATTAATGGATTCCAGATTTTAACAGGACACTGAAAAACCTCGTGAGAAGTAGGATTTTTTTCTATTAGGGAATAAAAGGTTGAAGAAAAAAACAAAATCAGATGCAGAAAGTACACTTTTCATATATAATAAGGCCCTATTTGCTCTTTAGGCAACTACATTTATTTAGAATGTTTGGAAACATTTTAAACATACAAACATTCAGCAGTTTTATTTTTTCTGGTTTATTCCCTCCCATGCTAACTCCAATTAGTGATATCATCACTATACTTAAATGGCCCAAACAATGAGGCCAAATATAAGACAGCTACTTCTTTCACAAATCCCCATCTTCATCTCCTCGCAGCTTGTAAGTTCTGATGCAAAAAAAATCTCTTTGGAAAGGCAATTATTTATTAGTCATGCAACCATAGACAGAACCAGTTACGAAAAGCACTAGTTCTATCAATTTACTGCAGCAAGAAGTATAAAGCATCATAATTCTTTTATCAATAGACTTTTAGTAGCATTACCTAAAAGGACAATGTACAAAGAAACACAACAATGACGTATTATTTCAAAATGTATATTTAATGGCCATTCCATCAAAATCAAGCAGAATCATGTTTCAAAAGTATTACATGTGTATATATTTTTCAGGTGCACTTTCAAGTTTTATACGGGTTTCATTCCTTCTTGGCTTGCTGGAGGTGTCCTTGCAGATACAATTGACAAAGAATGTTCTGAGGTTGGTAGCTTCCCATGCATTTAAAGATGAGATCCTAACAACATTGTGTATCTTGAATACATTAGAAATTTCAAAAGCCATGTGTAATTTCAGAAAACTTAACACCAGTCATGAAAGACATTTTCAACATAAAATTTAGGCACTCTATACTTTGGAATAGCCATAAAATATTCCAACAAGAGTTAATGCACTTTGTGATTACATCTACTCAAAGATAATTATCAATTAAAATCTATACTTATTAAATAACATTTTAAATTAGAGCCCATTAAATTTTGATAATTACTGTGAAACATTTGCAGCATTGTGTTGTAGTTAAATAATGCTGAACTACTTCTATTAGTGACCCTGGTACTCATTCTTCACGGTACTTATTAAAATAGAGGATACTATAGTATCCACTGATAAGCATTTCTCCCCTTTTCCTGCTAATATGTAAATAAGAATGCCCATAATCAATTTTAAAGGTATTCTTATATTTATATTTTCTGCTGTTGTTGCTTTCTTAGCATGCAAAACTTCAGCAAATCGGAGGGTCCCTGGACACCAGGAAATACCGGGCAAGTATTTTTATCACTAATTCCTAGGCTAGGTTCATTTGCTCAGTCATTTTGCAGCTAAGCATATTGTTCCATCCAGGTGCCTGCAGTCTGTGCTGCTGGACTGACTGGTATGGAGGTAAAGGGAAGGATAATCAAATTTGTCACTCTACTTTGCAAAACTTTCTGATTTCTGCAGTGTGCTTCTGGGGTTTCTACCTCCCCGACTGAAGACTGAGGGTTGGGGGTTGGGGGTGGAAATGATGCCTGCCTATTGACATGCCATTAATTCCAGATGAACTTTCTGGACTTGAACATAACTTAGCATTGTCAGAATTCAGAACATGGATGCTAATTGTTTTGATTGAGAATAAGGTATATTTGCTCAGTGATATGCATTTATGTAGATCAGAAAACAATTAGAAAGCCTTTCAGAATTTTTTAGAAGATTATAGTATGTAAATTGACTCATCAAAATCACCAATGACTAATATATAAAGATCTATCCAGAGAAATGAACTTGAGACTTAATTTGACTATAAGTCGTACAGAAGACAGCATGGTAATTTCCCACAGGAGAATTTGGTATTTCATCCCAGGGACCACTGGTAAGTTAATCACACTGCTAATGTTTTCTGGCTTACTTGAAGAGACAATTAGCATAAGTAAATCATGAGTGAGATGACAAGTTGCTTAACATCTGTTTCTGTTCATCGATGAGATCTGAAGTTGCTGTTAAGCCTCTCTGAGTAGGGGATAGGGAGAGAAGGGCATAAGGAATGGGAGGTTGTTAACGCCAGTTTTGGCAAATATAATCAGAACCAGTTACTACTAGTTGGCAAACATTGATGTTAAATGCAAAACACATAAGACTCATTCAAATTTTAGAAATTAACCTCACCAAGAGGTGACAGAAGCTGGGAAACATTAGGAGATGATTGTTGATTTGGGAAATTCACATGAAACCTCAGCCATTTCTCCTGAGCAGAGAGGATGAGATGGTAAAAATGAAGGTGAATTTTAGTCGAGGTTGCTTTTCATCCCCACCCAGAACATCATCTTCCTATGGATATTCTAAATAACAACATCTATCTTGTGATCAGGACCTGAAGCTCACGACAGCACAGTTAAGGTGACAGTCCCTCTCTGGTGTTTTAGAATAGCGACTGCTTGCTCATGAGTAACACCTTCCAGGGTCTCGCCATTAGCAGCTAAAATCTGATCACCTCGTTTTAATCGGCCGTCATCTGCAGCTGCTCCCTACAAACAAGAAACATGCCCGTTTAATCCAGGGTGAAGCAGTTTATATTAAATTAATATTACAACCTCTAACATCTGTCTGGTGTGCATATTAAAAGAGTAACTTTAAAAACTACCAATTAAAATTTTTTCTAGGTGATGTTTTAAATTAAGAAAAATATAGGCTAGGTTGTTTGAATAATAATGGTTGAACAGTAACCATAATTATGAATCATCTGAATAACATACTAGTGGAAATGTACTGACACTCACATTGCTTTTAATACAAGTAGAACCTTATTTTACTATTCAGTATTAAATGGAATTGGATGTCATATCATGTCATATTCATGGAAATGTAATATACAAAAAAAAGGCAGACAGAATTGAATCTGGTGTTAGTCTTACTGCCAATACTGTCATTATATTAGGGTTCCCATAGCATTATTAAGCTTTCAGCACTATGATCTGTCAACAGTAAGTGTAGCCTTTAAATGGGTGAATTGTATGGTATGTGAATTATATCTCAATAAAGCTATTATATATATAAAATATATAAAAGTGTAGCATCTCTAAAATTTTGTGATATCATACTCAAAAACTTCCACTTTATCTTTGATCATCTAAATAGGTTTCTAAATGACTACTTTTATTATATACTCAGTCATGCATGGCTCCTCAAAATGGCACAAAGCAAGTGAAACTTGGGTTTTTTTTTTTTTTTTTTTCATTCTAAAGCTGAGTATCTAAAAATGCCATGATATTACTTGCTCTGGAGACTGCTGTCCACTTGCAGCATGGAGGTCCTGAGATGCTGGGGCAATTAGCTAGAATTTCTAAACTGTGAAAAGGGTAGAATTCCTGTATGAATGTACAACAAAGAATATTAGAAACAAGGTATATACTAGAGGCAAAATATCAAAATTTAATAACTTGCAACTACTTCACTCAAATCCTTTAAGAAAGTAATGTGTCAACTATACTAAAGACCGTTTTATGGGCCCAGCACGCTTCCGAAGCCCAACTGTGCTATACACTAAAGACTGTTTTAAATAAGTAACTCTAGTGGATAAAATCAGAATTACTAGACAAAATTCATTTTATTAAATTTTACATGCTAAGATTTAAGGGCTTCAGGAAACTTCAGCTATCCATGTAAATTAGTTTTTAAAAAAATATGTTAAACTCAAGTTTTCATTTTTAGTAATTCAAAAAAAGGATGATTTTGCAACTTGCTAGGATTTGTATTCTATTTCACATATTGTAGTGCTTGCTCGATAATTACTTACTTACTTGTATCTACTCTCCTACTTCATTAGTGTGGCATTTGTGGGCTAAAGGGAAAGAGGAATAAATGGCTTGAAGACCTCCATCTAGTTTGGAATTGTGGCTCTCCTCACTTGCTATTTGTCCCAGGTTGGTCACTTAGCCTTCTCAGATGCTGTAAAATGGGCCTCTATGATCTACGTTGTGGTAGAGTCTAAACATTAAACGTATGACAGGTGGTGTTTACTCAACATGGTGGTAGTATAATAAAATGAAACTCTAGTGACAATCAAGCTCATGTTTCAGATTTCATAGGCTCTGAAAAACTGCTCCCTAAATTTCAGAGTTATTGAGGCCAATCTGTTTGGGCCAATCTCTTGTCGGTGTGGGGTAAAATTCAGCAGCCAAAGGGACTGAGACCTAAGGTTGGCCTGGATTTTGAACTTTCCAAACAAACACACACCTGAAAGAAAATGGAAGCACTTGACAGCCTGTTAATCAGCCTAAGTCTCCCAACTCCTACACACCCCAAGTGCCCTTGATGCTTTACATTTCTGAAGGGGCCAAATTAAATAATTTCTTAGCTGAGCAAGAAGACCGTTAAAAGATGCATAGGACACCAAAAAGGTCACATAAAAATCTACAGCCTGTAGACATCTGAGCTCCAGAAATCTGAAAAAAGAAACATTTTAAAGAATATACGTGCAGTGTTAGACATGGAAACTTATCTCTATAGTTCCTAGACCTTCAAAATTCCTATCAGGGAAATGTTGAGCTCAGTGATAGAATTCATTTTAGAAAGACTTCACCATTGAAAAAAAATCTCCTTTGCTAGTTTTTGGTTTATTGATTCTCTACAGAAAACTTTAAAATTTGGATACATTGGTTTGCTGTAATATATTTTTAAAAATCACCAAAGTAAATCTTATAATAAATTCTATGGGACTATCTAAATAATGATAACTATTATTTATCTAGCAGCCTTAGGAAATGAATAAAAAAAAAATAAGTATCATTTGCATCAGAATATTCTTTTATTAAGACTGGCTGCACTAAGTGGGCCACTGGATTTGGCTTAGAAATTAAAAAAATTTTTTTTCAATTCAGAGCTTTTCATTTTCAGTTGTGCCTCACTTTACTTACATGGGTGCTTCCTAAAGCAGCCCTTCCAATGGGACCTTTGAAAAAGGCATTCTGTGTGAGCTGCAGTGCATTTGTTATTCCCACTACTCTTGTCCCACTGTGATATGATGGTGGGTTCTTCTAAAAATTCACCAGGAATGCATGGCCATTTCACTCTTAACTGTATGTTCTGGTGCCCTGGCAAAAGGCACTCCACCAGTCTATGTGAAAGTATAGTCAGGTGGGGCAGCCTGCTGAACTCTGGGCCCCAGTCAAAAGGCTAACTTAGAAGCCAGCTAGCACTCTCTCCGAACTGCAGCTAATCTACCTACAGTTGTCATGAAGTGAGCTGGTGATTACAGTATGGAGGGGCTTTACGGAGGCAAAGGCAGGCCACCAGGACTTGCTAAAATGTAGGGGCTAATTCTGTAGACTTTCCACTACCCTCATTTACATAGCTGGCTCTTTCAAAAGCAAAGTGTAATTATGCCCTCCAAAGGATAATTATCACAACTACTTACGGTGTTAAGTGTGTCATAGGAGAAGGATGGTCAGTATATGGTTTATCTGCCTTGGGGAGTATCAGGCTGGGGCCTCACTGTTACCCAGAATGCTTCTGAGCTCTTGCCTATCACCAGTTCAACAGGTGTGTGTTTGGGAATAACATGCCTTCTTACTAGGTGCTCTAGCAAGATCAAATAGGTGGGGAAATCTGCAGCTGCCCAGTGCAGTCTAAAAGCAAACGCCAAATGACTTAAGGGTTTTATGTCAGGTCACTGGGTAGGCCCAATTAATAGGTGATAAAATCTGCACAGGTAAAAGCAAGCTTGGTGCTTAATGTATAGTATAGCTTTCTAGAAAGAGATAGACCCTATCTTCTCCTTTTGAAGACCTTTGTCTCTTTAGGAAAATAAAGCAGGAGGAAACAACTAGATCATTCATAAAACAAATGATTGTGATAAAACCAAAGAAGAAAAAAGTTGTAATATTAGTACTACTTTTCAGAGATCCTTCAAAGTTTATAACAAAATTAAATCCCAATTTAAAAAATCACAATGAAGTTAAAAATAATTACTCTAAGAGCTACCTAGAGGCAGCAGTAGGACTGGAAACCACAACCTCTGTACTAACTAGAATATGTTGGAATTAATATTTAATTCCTGAAAACACATTATCCAGTCTTAGTCTAACCTATTGAGCTGATGTGCAAGTACTTGGCAGAGTAGTGGAAAAGAGAAACCACCTTAAGCTAAAGCAACCTGAGGTTTTTGGTGATGGGCAGTTATTAATGAATGCACTGATCCAAGGCTTGTACAGCACAAAGCTTTCTGCCTCAGCCCTCTGGTGTCTGTTATCTTTTCTTAAAGGAGAAAGCCAAATCTTTTTTCTATCCCGGAACAATACTTCCAGAGCCAGCTTCCAAAGAATGTGGCATCGCTCCCTATCCTGTATTTCTGAAAGAAGACACTCTTTAAAATCTGTGAGCATCTACTTCTGTAATAGAGTCCAAAGAAAACTATACCATTTCTGATTCCACTCTTGTAAAAGAACTCTTCTTTCACTAGTCTTGTATGGGAATTTCCTATAAGATTCAAATGGAATAAGCATACATGCACACATCCAGGTTTAACTCAAAGTAAAGCAAAGCAAAGCACTTTTAAAAAAAATCTCACCTAGGTTGATTTTTTAAAAAGTACATTAAAAAAGAAAAAAATACCTTTGCAAATATAGTCTTGACATAAATTGGCAGGTCTCCATGGGGACTTCCATAACCCCCTACAATACTAAACCCCAATCCTTCAGAGCCTTTCTCCAAAGTAATAATCTTAGGTGGAGGTGTTCTGAAAACACAATGCACGCTGTTTAATTTAAGAATAGATATTGAGAGGGAATTTCATTTTAATGGAAGAACACAGATTTGAGAGAGACTTTCATACTGCGAAACTGTGAAGGTTGGTTTATCAAATCAAACCCTCAGAGAGCAATCTAGAAACATTTAAAAATTTCCCATGTCATGTCAACTAATCACCAATTTTTTTTTTTTTTTTTGAGACAAAGTCTTGCTCTGTCACCCTGGCTAGAGTACAGTGATGTCATCATAGCTCACTGCAACCTCAAACACCTGGGCTCAAGCAATTCTTCTGCCTCAGCCTCCCAAGTAGCTGGGACTACAGTCATGCGCCACCACACCCGGCTAATTTTTTCTGTTTTTAGTAGAGATGGGGTCTCGCTCTTGCTCAGGCTGGTCTCAAACTCCTGACCTCAAGCAATCATCCTGCCTTGGCCTCCCAGAGTGCTAAGATTACAGGCGTGAGCCACCGTGCTTGGCCAATCACCAGTATTCTTAATGTTTTAGGGGTTCCTTTTTCATAAAACCCACTGCTTTTTAATTAAAAATAAAGCCATGATGCTGAAATTGTCAAAGCACTCTTCTATAGGTTTAGTTTTTAACTCCTAAACTTACTGTTTAAAGTGGAAGGAAGCTGTCTTCCTATCCTTGAAGAATGTGCATGGAAACAGAGGTAGCATCACCTTAGCACAGTGGGAACATGCCAGTCCTCAGGTGGACTTGTGTGCCTAACAGGTAACAGCAGCCTGATAGCTCAGGAAACTGCTGTTCCTTTTCTGCCTGAATGCTCTGGCTACATCTATCCCACCACTTCTACATTTCCACCTAGGGTGGGAACTCATTCCTCAAAGCTCACCTCCGATGTAAGGCTCTCCTAATCCCTTGGGAGGATGAGCCACATCCTTCTCTGTGCTCCTTTTGCACTGGTCCAAATTTCCATTATGGCACTTACTATATCATATTGTAATAACTTAACCATGTTTCTCCTCTACCAGACTATGAATGGCTCAAGGCTCAGTCGTCTGAGTATTCCCAGCACTATGCATTGTGCTTGTCACAAACTCAGGGTCATGACTGCATATGTGAGAAATGAAATCCAGGACAGAGGGGAAAAACCAAGGTGAAGCAAAATGAATAAAGAAAATCTGTTTCAAATGTATAATTTAGATTTTCAAAGCTTCGTCCAGTGTGGAAGTCTTCTCTCTCAGAAACAACATGGCTAAAAATTAAATTACCTATGTGGACTCAAGTAATTAAATCTAAGCTTAGCTGATGCCAATTTCTTATTCCCAAATGCTACTGTCCAAAGAGTAAAAACCTAAAAGAACTCTTGTACCCCAGACCCTGTCTTATTTGTGGTAGAAAGCTCATATTTGTATGCTGGCAGCATCACTTGTTTATGGCAACATGCATGTCTGAGAGGCAGAGTCGTCTGATATAAGCTCAGCCACTCATATACTTGGAGAAATCTGCAAAATGGGGATATACTCGACCTTTGAATATGCTGTTCTGACTAGAATATTATCCCTTCTCTGCCTCCTCAATTTTGCCTGGCTTATTTTAGGGTTGATTTTCAGCTGGTTCACATTGATTCCAGTTGTTTGCTGATGTACTTACTGGTTGTTTCTAGCAGGCGTCCATAGTAATTGCTGATGGTCTAAGCCATTTAAATTGTTAACTGTTTTGAAGGCCACCCTGCTTATTACAATTCTTTTAAAACTCAGCTTAAGCATTAGCTTCTCTAAGTACACTCCCTATTTGAGTTATGCCCCATATCCATGGTTTCATAGAACCCTCTCTTAATGAACTTAGTGGTCCTACAGTTATCAACTCTTTTATAACCATGGATTTATGGGTCTGTTTTTCCAATTCTCTGGCAGCTCCTTGAGGACTGGGGCAATACTTCTACTTACATTTCTAAGTTTGAGTCCTCGGGACCTAGCACTTGTATGTCTGGCCTTGGAAAGGTGCTCAATAAATATCTGTTGAAATAATGATGTGTTATCCCCTATGGCTGAATAGTAATGACGTCAAAACACGGTTCTACTTTTGGCCCACTGGCTGGGCACGAATGTGATTCATGTTTCTTGTTTCAAACACAGCCCCCATTTCCAAAGATACTGGAATGGGAACCTAGATGCCCAAAGCCTTTGTTTTGGAGCTAACTCCTGGGGCCACCACGTCATTAGAGACCTTCATAATTGTGCCTATTTACAGTCAGGGAGGTGTTTTCAGGGGGAGAGGGAGGAGTGTGGCTCTATTCCTCAACTGGCAACATCACATGGAGTTTGCCTCCATTTATCTCACAATGTCAAAACACTTTCAATCAATTAGTTTTAATTTATTAATACTTTCATACAGAAGACTAGTAAAAAGCAAAATCTCCAAATGTTAGCAGTGGTGGGATTATGAGTGATTCATTTTTTTTTTTTTTTTTGAGACAGGGTCTTGCTCTGTCTCCCAGGCTAAAGTATGTGGCACCATCATAGCTCACTGCAACCTCAAACTCCTGGGCTCAAGCGATCCTCCTGCCTCAGCCTCCCAAAATGCTAGGATTACAGGCGTGAGCCAGTGTACCCGGCCATGAGTGATTTTTTAATCCCTTTATGCTCATGGTTCCCCACCTGCCAGAAGTTGTGGAATTTTAGCAAAGGAATCAGGATTACAAGGGATCTCTGTATTTCCATAGCCACATCAAATGATGCTAAAGACACACTACTCTTCCTATAAAGGTCCTGATTTTTTTCTTTTTTTAAGGAAAGGGCCATTGTAACTCGGAAACGTTATACTTCTATGTTTTGTCATATTTTAATGGCATGCACTTATTACTTTTATAATGAGAAAAAAGTAGAATGCACTTAATTTAATACCCTTTCCTCAAGAAAAATAAACTCAAAGCTATCATTTAAGTTGATGAACTACCAGGGAAAAGTTGGGAATGGCTGTGGCCATGAGATCCTTCAAATGAACAATCCAGATCAGTCAACAAACATTTATTGAGCACCTTCTAGCGACTAGGCACTGGTGGTACTGAGAGGAATAACTTCAGGCAGCATTTCCCAAAGTATTGATCCTCTGCCTGTCTGTAGCAGAATCACCCTGGGGGGACTTGTTAACATCAGATTTCTGGAATCCACTGTAGACCACCTAATCAGCATCTATAGGAATGGGGCCCCTGGGGAATTAACATCTTTAAACATGCTCTTTAAATTATTCCTATGCACATTCTAGTTTGAGAATGCTGCTTTAATGAGCAATTTTAACTGTAATGACTGGTTTTAATGAAACATGCCAGCAAGTATAACAACAAGATTTAATCTCAGAACAAGATTTTAGTTTAGAAAATTGAGGAAACATGGTTTCTTGCACAATAAAGCAGAGTGCACCTGGGCTATAAATCTGTGGTTTCTTAGGGCAGAAGGCATAGGCACCATGTCAAAGTGACCAGATGCAGTGTGTGCAGGCCCTACAACAATGGTCTTTTAAGAACTCATACAGTGGAGCAAAGCCTTGTGAGAAATAAGAAAACTCTGGTGCCTTCTTGGAGATTCTCTAGGAATTAGAAGAAGCAATGTCACTTTCCCCTTCTCTCCTTTAGAGAGTACACCTTAGTGTCCGGAAAAGTTCGCACGAGCTTTGCCCACACACGTAACAGGCCCTCTGCATGTAAAATACTCACTCTGCATCTTCCGGATGGTATTCAGCTGTGGGTGAACCAAGGTGGTAGCCTGTAGACATATTTTCAAGCTGAGTTGCTATAGCACTTATATTTGTATCTGCTACAACCTGGGGGAAAAAGTTAGAACAAAATATTTCATTATACAGCAGGGGGAAATTAGAGAAATCATGCTCTATCCAATGGTCAGTTCTCAGTCTTCATCTTATTCAACCTATCTGCAGCATTTTTTTTTTTTTTTTTTTTTGAGACAGGGTCTCACTCTGTCACTTAAGCTAGAGTGCAGTGGTGTCATCATAGCTCACTGTAACCTCAAACTCCTGGGCTCAAGAGATCCTCCTGATTCAGCCTCCGAGTAGCTGGGACTACAGGTGTGTGCCACCATGCCCAGCTAAGTTTTCTATTTTTTGTAGAGAGGGGGTCTTGCTCTTGCTCAGGCTGGTATTGAACTCCCGGCCTCAAGTGATCCTCCCGCTGCCTCAGCCTCCCAAAGTGCTAGGATTATGGGCATGAGCCATGGCACCTGGCCTAACTGCAGCATGTGACACAAAGGATTCTTCTCTCTCTTAAATGATTTTCTTCAGTTGGCTTCCATGACACCACACTTCACTAGTTTCTTTTCCCCCTTCTGGCCATTCCTTGCCGTCTTTCAAACCTCTAACTACCCCAGTGCCACAGGGCTCAGCCCTTGAGCTTCTTACCTTTTCCATTTAAACATATTCCCTTAGTCATCTCATCCATCCCATCTTGGCTGATGAATTTAAATACCATCTACATGATGATAATTCCTGAATCTGTATCTCAGGCTCCAACTTTTACCAAACTCCAGATCCACACACCCAGTCACCAACCTGACATCTCTAGTGGGATGTCCAGCAGGTATCTCACCCCTGACGCGTCCCAAACTGAGCCCCACCCCCTCCAACCTTTGCTCCTGTAGCCTTCCTCATCTCAGGCACCTGCAACCTGGTTCTTCCAGTTTCACGAACACCTTTGACTCCTCTCTCTTTCCCTCACAGCCCACCTTCAATCCTCATAAAATTCTATTCATCTATCTGCAAAACCGTCTTTTGTGTGGAGTTCTACAACAGCCTCCTCACCATCTCCCTGCTTCAGCCCTTCGGTTTACAGCAGCTAGAATGGTCCTATTAAATTAGAGCAGATTACTTTCTTTCTCTGCTTAAAACTGTCCTAAGAAAACCAGACGCTCTTGGTCACAAGCGAAGTCCTTCCTGTGACCTACAAGGCCATCTGTAGGTGATATGCCCTGTGATGTCGCTGCCTCTCCTCCTAACGTCATCAGCGGTCACTCTGCCCCACCGTGCGGGCCTCCTCGCTGTTTCACAAGCCAGACATATCCCCACCTCTGCACTTTCTCACTGCTGCGCCTTCTGCCTGGAATGCTGTGTATTCAGCATCTGCACGGCTGCTTCCTTCACTTCCCTCAGCTCCCTCCTCTCAAGTCACCTTCCCTGGCCACTCTAACTAACCTTTCCACATCAACATCCCAGCCCAACACCTCATGTCCCCCTTCCCTGCTTCCTGTTTCCCTCTTCCATCGCTACTTACCTTACCTTATTTACTGTCTATCACTTGATGCTAGAATGTGAGGGCAGGAAGTCTGTCTACTTCTACTGTATGCCCATCACACAGAACAGTGCCCGGCACATAGCAGGTGTTCAGTTCACAATTGCTGAAAGGAAGAAGGAATGAACATCTGACTCCCTGACACTTGCCTTTTGGATGGTCCCAAACAAAGGTATAGTAGAGTAATGACATTTGAATGTTCAGTTTACATCTGTATTCTGCAAATAACATTCTAAAGCATTCAGAAGAAATACAGTATAGCTCTGACAGTCCATACTAGGACTTAGAATGGAGTTCCTAGAGTTCAGTTTCTGCCACTTAATGATGTTGTGCCTGAGTTTCAGCTTCCTCATCTATTAAATGGGAATCACAAAAGCCTGCCTCGCCTCCCTATCCTGGAGCTGTTTTCCACCTCAACTAGTTACCAAAGCTTCTTTCTCAAGAGCTCCTTGGTTACCCCTGCTTCTGATCAACAGTCCTGCTTCTAGATTATAATTCTCATTGCACAAGTCCAGAGGGGGCTTTGCCTAACAGCAGTGCAAAGGAGCCTGATTTGATTGCAGTTTCAGAATAGGCCAACAGAGGGCAGGGCTGCCTAAATTGCGAAGTTGAGCAGCATGTGTTAAGAGCAGAACATGGAAGGCAACAGGCCGGCCCCAGCTGGGTCAGAACACATTTTGGGTGAAGCATCCTATTTTGCGGGAAAACACTGCTATGTGCAAGTTACAGGCTCTCCTGGAAATGCCATCATTTGAAGAATGACTTAATGAACTGGGGACTATTTAGGATAAAAGACTTAAGGAGAAAATGATAGATTCTCCCTAACTACAAAAGTCTCTCCTTTTTTAAAAAAATTTTTTTAGACAGGGTCTTGCTCTATCTCCCGGGCTAGAATGCAGTGGTGCAATCAAAGCTCACTGTAACTTCAAACTCCTGGGCTCAAGCGATCCTCCTGACTCAGCCTCCTGAGTAGCTGGGACTACAGGTGCGCACCATCACACCTGGCTAATTTTTGTATTTTTTTTTTGTAGAAAATGGGGTCTCACTCTTGCTCAGGCTGGTCTCAAACTCCCAGCCTCAAGCAATCCTCCTTCCTCGGCCTCCCAAAGTGCTGGGATTACAGGCATGAGCCACCGCACTGGGCCAAAAGCCTCTCTTACCACCAGCTTTCTGCTCTCCTCCGCAGCAAGTGTATTGGAAGAGTTACCTTTGCACACAATTTCTGTCATCCTCCCTACTTAGCGTCCACCATCTTTTTAAAAAATTTTATTTATTTTTTTGAGACACGGTCTCACTATATTGCCCAGGCTGGTCTCTAACTTGGGCTCAAATGATCCTTCCACCCAGCCTCCAAGCAGCTGGGATTACAGGCATGCCCTACTGTGCCCAGCTAGTCCATCATCTTTATAAACCCACTCCACTCCAGCTCCCATCCCCACCACCTGCCTAAACTTCCATGGCCCACGCTCTTCTGGCTTTTCTCCTGCTGCTGGGGTCTGCTTTCCACCTCTTTGCTATTCTTCTACTCACCTCTCACGGCTCAGTTGTGGGCCCACTTGAACACTCAGGCTCAAGTGACAGCACATACATTCCCATGGCTTTACATTCCAACAATGTGCTCACAATCTCAGCTTAGTCTGCTGTATCCAATTGCCAACTTGACATCTGCATTTTAATATCTCAAAGGCTTATCAAAATTAACACAACAAAATCCAAACTCTTGATCCAGTAACTCATCCCCTTCAATTCACTTTTCTTCTATTAATAGTTTTCCTCATTTTAGTAAATGGCATCTTCAACTTCCCAATTAGAAATCTACTAGGTGAAAAATTGAAAGTACTTGATTGCTGGCTGGTGCCTGTCCAACTGGAAGGGATGCCAAAATGCTAGCCAGCCATACAGGTGCTCACTCTCTGATATCAACCTGAGACCCCTGCCCTCACCCACCATATGTAATCCACCACCAAGTCCTCTGGATTCTACCTCCCAAATCCTCAAATCTGTTTACTTTTCATCTACAGGTGACCATCCTTATTCAATCCATCATCATCAAGTGCCTTTCTGGTGGAATCCCCACATATACTCTCCTCATCCCTCTCATATGGTAGCCAGTTACCTTTTCAAATATAAAATGGATAACAGCACTCCCCTGCTTAAAACCTCCAGTGGTTTCCCTTTGGACTTGGAATAAAATTCAGACTCTCTAATTATGCACACAAAGGTCCCTCCCTAGCCTCCGCCTCCAACCCCTCTATGTCCTTCCACTCCACCCCACATTCTCTCCACCTGCAATTCCCCTCACCCAACCAGTCCCTCTGGCATCAACTTAGATGTCACCTCCCTTACACAAGCCTGCTTTGACCACTTATGTTTAAATTAATTTCTCCTGTTTTCCTCTCCACAGGACTCTCAAAATGATTCTCACAAATCACGGTGGTACATTTATTTGTGTGATACTTCACTGTCTTTCCTACCCAATCACAGGATCCATGAGGACAAGGACTGCTTCTCTTCAGTGCAATGTTAACGGGCCTGGCACATAACAGTTGCTCAATAAGTATTTGTGGAGTGAATGAATTAATCTAAAAACCTTCATAAGGAAAAGGGATCATGGGACTCAATTTTCTGAATTTCCACAGGGCAGAGTGAGCCTGAAGGAGGTTAAAAGGAGATAGGTTTTGGGTCCTTTAAGGAGAAAAAAAATAACAAAAATTAAGGCAGTTACCGAATGGAAGGGCACAGTTTGTTAGGACATAAGCACCTCATCAAAGACAGCATTCCAATAGAGGCTCAAAACTGATCAGTCCAGGAGTGGGGAGGGATTCCTATGCCACGTGGGAAGTGAGATTTGTACTGTTAGCTGGCCACGAGACAGACCATCCATTGCAGGTCTGAGGAAGAAAGTCACTAAGTTTATGCCCCTCTTTATTGTTAGGCATGGTGCCCCTGCAGACATCTTGGGAGTGGTTAAGGTAGATAATCAGCTATGGAACTGCTGGGTGATGGGTATGTGTGTACTAAATTTAATAGAACTTCCTAAGCTGCCAAATGGAGGCACTGATTTAAAGTCTCACCAGGCATTTACTGAAAGTGCTTTGATTCCCCACATCCTCTCCAACGCCTGTTATTATCAAACATTTAATAATTGCCTGAGGTGGGGGAGACCACTGGCCTGAAGGAAGAGGGGGAACTTCCCCCCCTTGAACGGGGGAAGCCACAGACCTGGAGGAGGAGGAGGAAACCCCCCACCAGAGGAGGGGTAGGCCGTGGAGCTGAGAGAAGAGGGGGAAGCAGCCTTGTCCTTAGGCCTAAGGAACAGTCGGAGACACTGGCATCTGTGGCAGAAGAACCAAAAAGCGTGTTTCCCTCAGTCTGTGCTTCCTCCTCCTTGCACTTACACCTTATTCCCTGTTTCCTCCTTCAAATGGGGTCCCCCTCACTGCGTCTCCCTCCACGAGGTTTCCCATTCAATCTGAATTTCCTTAAATTGTGCTTCCTCTCCAACTCTTTCCCCTCAAGAAGGCATTTATTCTGATACACTCTCTTGTGCTTTGGCTCCCTGTGGCATTTAATAACTTGGGTTAAAAGCAAAACTAAACTTAATGAGAACTGTATGTTCTGTAGTAGAACACTGTATGTTTAATAAACTTTCTAAATCAGTAATAAAGCACAAGTCTTTATTGCATGGACCTAGGATGGGTACTTTTCCTTAAAAACAGGTTTGGAGATTATGTTTTAGAGAATAGAGAAGTCAAAAGTATGTCCAGATAAGTGGGCTATTATAATGCACAAAGACTTGAGCTCCTTGCTAGAACTTTTCTAAGCTTCTAATCCTGTAAAGGAACAAGATTAGCCCTTAGATTTGTTAGGACCCAAGTCTTTTTGTACAAAATATAAAAATCAGCACTCACACCCAGCTGGATCCTAGACCTGTAAGTGTAGACGTGCTGAAGACAGACAGGAAGGCTGTAAAGTCAAGGTGACCCCAGAGAAAGTTGGCATCTTAAGATAGGGTCATATTATAGAAGAAAAATCAAGAGAAGGCCAAGTGCAGTGGCTCATGTGTATAATCCCAGCAGTCAGGAAGGCCAAAGTGGGAGGATTGCTTGAGGTCAGGAGTTTGAGACCAGCCTGAGCAAAAGTGAGACACTGCTGTCTACTAAAAATAGAAAAATTAGCTGGGCATGGTGGCTTGTGCCTGTAGTCCCAGCTATTCAGGAGGCTGAGGCAGGAGGAGTGCTTGAGCCCAGGAGTTTGAGGTTGCAGTGAGCTATGATGAGACCACTGCACTGTAGCTGGGGTGACAGAACG
This sequence comes from Daubentonia madagascariensis, assembly GCA_023783475.1. Taxonomy (NCBI): domain Eukaryota; kingdom Metazoa; phylum Chordata; class Mammalia; order Primates; family Daubentoniidae; genus Daubentonia; species Daubentonia madagascariensis. The sequence continues at coordinate 51,641,814 of JAKFHU010000913.1, forward strand.
AGATTCTGTCTCCAAAAAAAAAGCAAAAAAGAAAAATCCAGAGAAGCCCATGCCTGGCCTTTGGTGTAACTTGATGAACTAGGAAGCACAGCTGCTTAAAGTTTTTATGTAGGATCTAGTGACACTGGTTTTAGTGACATCATAATATATTGATTTTTATGTGTCTTTTAAACATCTAATGGTCTGAAGTGTCAAAAGTTTGGAGTAAAATTTGAAAAGGGCAAAACTGACTGCCATCTAGTGGCACACACCTCAAATGCCATCTGGAAAACCACTTCCCAAGATTTTAAAAAGGCAGTTTTAGCTTCCTCTGACTGCAAGCCTGTTATCACAATGAAAATAATAAGATAGCACTTATTTAGTGTTTACCATTTGCAATATTCTGTATTTATTAAACACTTTACATCACACCTCATTTAATTCTCATAGCAACCTTGTAAGAAAGGAGCTATATATAATCCCTGTCGTAGAGAAAACTGAAGCTTAGACTTCAGTAAGACGATTCAAACCCACAGCTTTCCGACACTAAAGCCTACATCTCCTACAGAACTCACACTGGGTCTTCATTCCAACTTCCAAACCTTTAGGTTTCTGTCCTTTCCCTGCAGCTTATCACTTTCTTCTTGGCGTCACTTGGCTTCTATTCATGAGCCCTGTACATTATTTGCTCTAACCCCTGGCTGCATGTTAGAATCACTGAGGAACTTTAAAAATCACCTGATGTCCATGTCATACTTCAGACCAATTAAATCAGAACCTCTGGGGTGGGCCTCAGGAACTGGTATTGAAATCAGTGATTTTATTGTACAACCAAGGCTAAGAACTACTTACAAACTATCCCTTTACCGATACTTGCATGTGCCTTGAAATGCCTGCTTTGCACCATCTATAACACGCCTTTTCAATTCCCAGCCCTGGTAAGCTATCCATCGTTCTCCCCTATTGGAATTTTTCTGGACCAGATTGGTAACTGTGCCAATTTGTTCTCTATTAGTTCGTGTCCTTCAACTTGATTAGGATGGTTCAACAGTCAATGTGAACAGCAGTTATTAGGCATCTGCTCTGCCAGGCCCTGTGCTCAAGGCACAGGCACAGCTTTATCCAGCCTTGGATTAATCCATGGTCTAGAAGGAACTGACACCCAGGCACTCCCTATTGTTCCTTGGAGAGTTTCTAAATAAAGGCTTTTTTTTTTTTTTTTTTTTGAGGCAGATTTTCACTCTGTTGCCCGGGGTTAGAGTGCAGTGGCGTCATCATAGCTTGCTGCAACCTCAAACTGCTGGGGTCAAGCGATCCTCCTTCCTCAGCCTCCCGAGTAGCTGGGACCTACAGGTGCGTGCCACCATGCCCAGCTAAGTTTTCTATTTTTCTTAGAGATGGGGTCTCACTCTTGCTCAGGCTGGTCTCCAACTCATGACCTCAAGCGATCCTCCCGCCTGGGCCTCCCAGAGTGCTAGGATTACAGGCGTGAGCCACCATGCCCGGCCCCTAAAGAAAGGATTTTATAAGATTTATAAAGAGGGGAAGAGGGTGGGGTGAGAAGGATATTGCAGACAGAGAGTAACACGTGGAGACCTTTCTTCACCCCTAAATAATGCTCTATTGCAGTGAGTCTCAGTTGTGGTGAAACTAGCAGCATCAGCAACATCTAGGAGTTTGCTAGAAGAGATGCAAATTCTTGGATCCCACACCAGTCCTGCAAAATTAGAAACTCTGGGGAAGCCCTTCAGGTGTTTCTGGAGCATGCTGAAGTCTGAGAAGCACAGTTCTACTCAGTTCTCTCTAGCTCCTGACACTTGGTTCTTTTCTATTCCTTTTTCCAGGATATTTCTTTTTTGGGGGTACATGATAAAAAAGTTAAATAGTACAGTACATGATAGAAAATTCAACATTCCCGCTCCCTAGAAACACACTGAACTTTTTTGAATTCTAGAGGAATAAGCTAAATAATATATTTATATGCCTATTTCGAAATTTATCTTCTTGTTATCTATTGACTTCCTACTCCAAGAGATGAAAATTTAGCTTATCAAACTCTTCTACTTTTTATTTTTTTTGAGTTGTATTTGTTTCCTATATTTTAAAAATATTCTCAAACCTCTGTCGTTCTAACAATTTCCAACAATTTCTTTTCCTTTTATTTCAATTTTTAAAAATCACATTTATTCATGTTTATAATTTTTTAATGTTTAAAATTTAAAAAGTCAAAATGATTCTACAGTATTTAATGAGAGCCCCCTGCTCCCCTCCTCCATCACAGTTTCTCACTCCTTAAAAGCAATTACTGTGCTGGGCAGGGTGGCTCAAGCCTGTAATCCCAGCACTCTGGGAGGCCCAGGCGGGAGGATCGCTTGAGGTCAGGAGTTGGAGACCAGACTGAGCAGGAGTGAGACCCTGTCTCTACAAAAAATAGAAAAAAATTAGCCGGGTGTGGTGGCACGTGCCTGTAGACCCAGGTGCTCGGGAGGCTGAGGGAGGAGGATTGCTTGAGCCCAGGAGTTTGAGGCTGCAGAGAGCTATGATGACACCACTGCACTCTAGCAGGGGCAACAGAACAAAACCCTGTCTCAAAAAAAAAAAGAGAAGAAAAAAGAAAAGAAAAAAAGAAATTACTTTCAACACTTTTAACTGTTTCTTCTAATATTTGCTTCAATATTCCTAAATAATACAGTTTTACTTCTATTTCTTGATTTAAAAAATTTTGATTATCTATTTTTTCTTTTTTTATTTTTTCTTCCTCACTCTGCCCAGCCTCCGGAATAAAATTTTTGATATCTAATCACTTCCTATTGTGGAAGACAAAGACTGAACTCATATTTTCCTTCCACCAAAACACCACAAGCCCTCATGCTACTAATATTTCATGCATCATAATGTTTGGTTATATTGTTTATTATCACGACTTACAATGTTTATATAAATGTTATTCATACTAAGCTAACTAACATATCATACTTACGTTCCCTTTTTTGGTATAAATTTATTTTCCCCAAGGTTAATAATTATCTTATAATTTATTTTTTATATACTTATCACTAGTTCAGCCCCACACTTTCCAACTGATCTCAGACTTCCATTCTCGTTATACTTATTGCATAATCTGTTCCTCCTTTTCCTTTTTTTTTTTTTTAAGAGGCAGGGTATTGCTCTGTCGCCCAGGCTGCAGTGCAATGAACTCCTGGGCTCAAGCAACTCTCCTGCCTCAGTCCCCCAAAGAGCTGGGACTACAGGCATGAGCCACTGAGGCTGGCCTCTTATTTCCTTTTAACACATTAATTGCCATGTGAGTTGGATTTAACTCACACTAGTTTTGAGCCTGGGGCCTTGTGAAGCATATGTAACTCACACGTCTCTTCATGTTGGGAGCCGTGAGAACTATTATTCAAGTTGCATATAACTCACACACAGAAAATAATAAAAAAATAATAAATTTTTCGTTAAATTAGAAAGGATTGTTTTGTTTTAGAAGTTTTTATTCTATTTTCGTAATAAAATACCCTGGCCCCAAGGAAATGTCTTTTTCTAGTGTGGCAGTCAATATCTTAAATTCAGAAACATTTCTCTTCTCCTCCTAGGACAAGTTTTTCTCTAGGCCAGCCACACAGCTGTCATCCTGGGACGTCAATACGCTTCAGCACTGAAGCCACTGGCTTCCTTCTTTCTTATTTTGCTCTTTTGTTGGAATGCATCCTGAAGTAATTTTCTCAGAAAATATTGCTGATAAAAAGTCAGGTGCCATTTGAATCTCTTGTTCTTTTTTAGATAGCTTATACTTCTCTCTTTGAAAGTTTTAGAATGTATATAGGTATTATTCTAGTATTACTTATCCTGCTCGCTGATTAATCTTTAATTAATCTAAATTAAAGACTAAATTAATTTAGTCTTTAAACTAAATTTTTTCATTTGTTATTTTCCTCACTGTTTTTCTGTTTATAACTCTCATTTGTTGGATATTGGATCTCCTGGCTTAATCCTGTGTCTTGATTTTTCTCTTCCATTGTCAATCTAGGGTTTGTAAGAGAAGCCATTCTTTTCTCTGTTATCTTACTACTAACTTCCTTCTAACCAGCAGTGGGGTGTCTCACACCAGTTTTGTGTGCTCTGGTGGATGCCCCTAAAGGGCCTCCTGAGGTACTACTTTAGAGACAGACCCTTCGTTAATCCCCCCGACGTCAAGATTCTCTTCTCCTCCCCTCCACACTTGCTGCTGGCTCTAAGCCTTTGTCCTCTGTCTCCTGTATTTTCACTCATTTATTCAAGCAATATCTACTAAGTGTCACGTGCCACAAAGCGGGGATGTCAGCACTGAAAATCTTCAGGCACCTTTATTTACTCCTCTGTTTCCAGCACGGGTGCCTCCCTGAGCTCTGGCAGCCCTTCCTCTATGTGGGAGTCTCAAACTACAATGTTATCTTCTCTCCCAACATACTCTTCCTATGTTGCCCAGTTTAGTTAGTGCTACCTCAATCCACTCATCCTTGGAAGCTCTAAAAAGTTTGGAAAATCTCTTAGTGGACCCAGAACGAGCCCCACAAGTTCCTTTAGTGATAAAAATCCCTGATATGCTTTTTATCTTCCATGTCCTCAAAGAAAGACATAAAAACAAACAACAAAAAAAATCTTTTCTAGCAGAGACGTTGGGTTACCTGATTTTTTCTTCACATCCATTTCTGCCAGCTCAAGGGGTTAACTGAATTTGTCCAAAAAAAGGTTTTACAGTAATGCCAAAGACAAAAGAGCTGAACCAGGCTATCAAACTACAGAAGTAAATATAATTGGGAACATTTAAAATGACCCCGTTTATAGCCAAGTCAATCTCAGTTGACCAATCTACAATTGGCGATAAGAAACCATCAGACTTCGAGGGTAGAAAAATGTATCTTCTTAATATACCTAGAGATAGTAATTTAAACTGCGGGGAGAAGCTTCTGGAAGTGTTGGTCATCTCTTTCTCCACTCTGCAGTCTGCTGACCTAGACCGTAGTATTCCCTATGCATTCAGCATTTGCATGACACACCGACAATAAATCTTTTCCACATCATCAGACACAATTATCTGACCTTTCCTACTACTCTTCCAATGGGCTGGCTTATCTGACAATAAATATAACTACCTAATGCCAAGTCAGCTGTGATAACTGTATTGCTGGTACTACTCCGTGCACATTGTTTTAATTAAAACAAACACACTACTCAATTGAAAGGCACCTGATGCAGGACATAAGAGTTTACTGGGTTTTGTGTCTAAAGCCTTTGGCAGCATGGGTACTCCATGCCCATAAGTGTGTAGATTACAACTGTGAAAATCCCAAAGGATTCTGTTAATCTTTTATTTTTGTTAATTAATTTATTTTTGGGGGGGGGAGTCTAGCTATGTATGTTGCCCTGGCTGGCCTTGAACTCCTGGGCTCACGTGATCTTCCCACCTTGGTCTCCGCAGCCTCCTGACTAGCTGGGACTGCAGGTTCGTGTCACTGCACCCGGCTACCCATTAATCTTTTAACAGCACATATTAGAAAATAAAAACGCCAACTAATGTGATTAATGCAAGACAATATTTTGAAACCAGATGTCAATTTCTTCTTAAAATACAGAAACAGGAAAAATAACTGTTTCAAAAATATGTTACCTGTGGCAGTTTGGAAGGTACTTTTAAAATTTAGTTAATGTTATACTTTTAAATTGTGTTTTATTTCTTTGTGAAGGTGGAGCTGAACAGATTATATCAGGGTGTGAAAATATCGATAGTACCAGATTTTGCTAAGGGAAAGTCTTTTTTCTTGTCAAAGTTATCATTGGAAGTAACATCCTCCTAAGATCCGAATAACCAGTGGGCCACAGCTCTGAGATGGAAGAGCTGCACTGAACATCTGCTAGGGGTCAGCAGATCTAATTCCTAACTCGAAGGACCAGCAAGCACAGCAAACCATTTCAAAAAGCAAACGATCTGCAGGTGTGTCGGGAGGAATGCGAGGTAACTATGTTGAGTTTCCACTGAAAGTGAGAATGACAAAGAGTTCAGGGGAAACAGATCCTAGGCCAGGCCACACTGTGTTTTGGTTTGTGTTCCAAAGAAACTTGAGGACCCAAATAATTTAATAATATTTGGCCCATCACATAAACTTCCTTGAAACTACTGATGGTATTTCATGATTCCCTTCTGCAATGCTGCAAACCATTTACTTTTTCAGTGTCTGTTTTTGCACTTTGGACTTAGACTACTGAGATGTTAGAGTCAAGCACCACAAATTGGTTCTCCCAAATGTAATGGTTTTTCAATTTGGTCTTCCTATTTTAAGGCTAGAGTTATCTGAGTGGCTAGCTAGCCCTCTGTCTAAGGCTGCTGTCCCCAACACCCGGGCCACGGACGGGTACAGGTCCATGGCCTGTTAGGAACCGGGCCGCACAGCAGGAGGTGAGCGGCTAGTGAGCCAGTGAAGCTTCATCTGTATTTACAGCTGCTCCCTATTGCTCCGCCTCCTGTCAGATCGCGCAGCATTTGATTCTCATAGGAGCACAAACCCTACTATAAACTGTGCATGTGAGGGATCTAGGTTGTGCGCTCCTTATGAGAATCTAATGCCTGATGATCTGAGGTAGAGCTGAGGTGGTGATGCTAGCACTGGGGAGTGGCTGCAAATACAGATTTTCATTAGCAGAGAGATATGACTGCACTATAAATGTAATGTGCTTCAATCATCCTGAAACCATCCCCCACCGACCTTGGTCCATGGAAAAATTGTCTTCCATGAAACTGGTCCCTGGTGCCAAAAAGGTTGGGTACTGCTGCTCTAAGGTAGTAAATGGTGGGTTTTATTCTTTTTACCTATAAGCCATTTTATACTACCTCTGCAGAAGTATGGTGATTATAAGCATACATTTTTGGGGAGACTCGTTAATGAAGCTCACTGCCAGTATGCTGCCTGTCAATCACTGCCTGGTATCAATCTCAGAGACATGTGAAATGCTGAAATATAAGCAGAGGTAATTAACAGCACACTTTGCTTTTACTTCCTGGTGCATTTCCCTGTGCCTCTGAACAATACTCTTGGGGACCACAGCTGATGAATAATTGTCTGGCTTGGTTGATGACTACTATGCAGTGAGAATTTAACAGTGTTGCTGATCATTGTGCTACAGGAAAGAGCACTGTATTATTCTCTTCCTTAAAGGGGAGAGGAAGAAACGGCACTTGGGCAGTTCAGTAAGTCTTTGGGCATAAGAAAAGAAATCATTTTTCGTTCCTTGCAAACTTTGATTTACAAAAGAATGCTGGAAGCTAAAAGCCTTGTTGATTTATCATGTGAAGCAAAGAGTAATTTTTCTCCCCTTATTGTGCTTTCATATAATCATGCTCACTGCCTGTATGGGTGGCATTAAAGAATTTCTGAATAAAAATAATAATGTCTTGCTTTCAACCTTCATAATTCACATCAGCAAGCACCCTGCTGGGTGGCGATGCCTACTGCCAGTGACGCTCAATCTTTTTTTGCACGCCACTTATCTGCCTGGCACAGCTGCGTGCTCCATTGATCGCAATACCTGCAGGATAATGCGCCCGTAGGCGTTCTTCAGCAGATTAACTGCCTCCGCGTGAGACAGCCCATCTAAAGGTTGCCCATTAATGCTGACAATCCGATCTCCAACCTGGAAGTACAAAAGTGGCAGAAAATCACTATCATTAAGAAAAATTAAATTTGAGAAGAATGCTTAAAATTCTTTGTAAATCATATTTCCCATTTGTGGCTATTGTGAAGATTCTGTGTTTCTACTGTGTATGCATGTTCGAGAAGCATGAGGAATTTTTTTTGGCTTTCCCCAAATACAGACCAATCAGACAAACAAGAAGGGGGTCAGATTTGATTATTAAAAGGCACAGTAGGCCACTTCTGTATTTCGGTAATGGTGGTGTTTCATACACGCACTTGCCAGTAATAGCGGGGTGTACAAATTAACTGTTCAATAAAGCTCTAATGAGGAAGCCAAATATTTTCTGCTTTATTTTTCTACCTAAGATTAAGGGGCAATAGGAAAAAAAATTGGAAAAATGTTGATTCTTTTGGATGAGGGAAGACGCTAAGGTCAAATCTCTCTCAGTTGAAAACCATTTTGAGTGGAATGAGGTACTTAAAAGGGTATGGAAGGGTTTGCAAAGGAGCTGCAATTTCTTCTTTTATTGAGAAGCTTTGACACAAACAATAATATTTTTATATGCCCAGGGACCTAATGAATTTCAGGTATAAAGTTTCTCTAATGCATCTTGCCCTCAGCGTGGGTCTCTGATGGCTATTGGAATTCTAACTTTAAACAAGGTGCCTATGGCTGCAACTTCCTCTCCCACCCCACCACATGCTGTTAGCACGTCAGTTCATCCTCTCTTGTTTACTTTAAGCTTCTGTGTACGTGCAGCCACTCCACTGGCTTGAATCATGGCAATAAATACAGGGATATCTCCTAAGGGACTTCCTTTTCCTCCAGCAATACTGATTCCAAGGGCATCACTGAGCTCCTAAAAATGAAAGAAAACATAACACTTATATATTTAATAAAGAGTCACAACCTGATTGTCCCCAGATAGCTGTTGAACAAAATCCCTCCATGATGCAGGAGGCCAGGATAACACAGGAGTCAAGTACAGGGCCTTTGGAGTCTGAAAGGCCTATATTTTGGCTCTAGCATTTCATTAGCTGTGGGTTCTTGGGGAAAGTCGCTTAACTTTGTGAAAGTTGTCAGAATCAAAATGGAGTCTCTTGTGTTAAAAAAACAAAACAAAACAAAACCCTGACAAATAGAGCCAGGGAAAGCAATGAAGAGAGGGTTCTCATGCTTGTGTGCCTGGTAACAAAAACTATCAAAAAAGACTGCAAAACCCACAACCTTGCACAAGGCCGTCGCAACCTTATACAAAACAAACAAACAAACAAAAAAACTCCTGCAAGGCTATCTGTCCAGCACTGCCTGTCCATCCTCGCACTGGTATCACCCTTGATATTGAGCTCTGCTGCCAAGGATAATTATCTCAAAGCAATTATGTAATATTCTTCATTTTTCCTTTAAAAAATCTTTGTCTTCCTTTACGTCCCTGAATAAGCATCCTTTTCTTTTAAAGAGCCTCTCTCTGTTTGTTATTTAGAGTCACCATCTTGATGTATAAAATGGGAAGAATACTATGTACCTCACAGTATTGGTGTGAAGATTAAATGGATGGTACAGCACAGTCCTGGCCTATAGAAAAGGCTCAATAAAAGGCAACAGGAGAAGTAAATAAAAAAAAAACAAACCACCCTATGCTACTGCTTAGTTTAGTGGCCAATTCTGATGCAGACTTGGCAAGTACGTTCTCATATGGTGTTTATGATTTAAACTGCCACGCATACCATGCTCTTCTGGGTGTGAACAAACACACTTGGCTCTAAGAGACTGCGTTAAAACAAAGGATCTGAGAGGACACTCACTGTAGTCACAACGGTTTGGAGAGAGAAGTAAAATGTGGCTGAGAATGTTCCCGAAGATGGACCCTGGTGAAGAGACCTGGCTCTAGTCCAGTTTTCTCCATGTTTGATTCACAGGGTTAATATTTTAAAAATCACTAAAAGAAAAAATGACAAGTTCCAGTCCTGGCAAGGTGGCATATACATATGGCAGCATATCTCTCCTGCGGATTATGATTAAGAAGTCTTGTCAAAATGTAAAAAACAACTACCTGCAGCCTCAGAAACAGAAAGAAGCAAAATAAAGTGTGGTGGAGAGTCAAAACTTGGAGAGACAACAGCAGGGGATAATTTCCCAGTTTTCTTTTTTTCCTGGCATCTTTGCCCTGAGGGTGATTCCCAGTCAAGGAGCTGGAAAGGTGGAGTGAACTGCTAAAATTCAGATAGAAACTCCACCTTTCTGCCCAGAGGAACCAGAAAAAGGAGCTCTTGGGAAGAAAACCAGAGTAAAGAGAGCTGGAGAAAGGGGATCCCCTAATTCTGCATGTGAACCCACAGAATTCTCAGGCTCAATTCTAAGCTACGTATGTGTAGGATAGACCCAAACTATCACAGCTCAAATTTAGAGAACTGAACTGAGATTTGAACCACCGCCCACAGAAGGTGAGCGAGAACTTGCAGTCTGGGCCTACCCGGGTTGACTATCTGTTAAAGCATAAGCATCAACCTGCTTCAGAGTCTACACAACATGACATTCATGAGGGCCAGAAAAAAGTCCTAAATTACCCAGCAAGCACGCAAAAAATCAGGAAAATGTGACCAATTTTCTTCTTAAGTTCTTTAGACAGCTGAAAGCAAAAATCATAATATTGTTCAGTAGAGTTCTCAATTTATATAGATGCAAACATATGACAACTATGGCATAAATGTCAGCAGTGGCTGTGGTCAAGGGAACTATACGGTTGCAAGGCCTCTACAGTGATCATTTAAAAACATACTCAGCTTGGCCGGGTGCGGTGGCTCACGCCTGTAATCCTAGCACTCTGAGAGGCCGAGGTGGGAGGATCGCTTGAGCTCAGAAGTTCAAGACCAACCTGAGCAAGAGTGAGACCCTGTCTCTACCACAAATAGAAAAATTAGCCGGGTGTGGTGGCGTGTGCCTGTAGTCCCAGCTACTCAGGAGGCTGAGGCAGGAGGATCTCTTGAACCCAGGAGTTTGAGGTTTCAGTGAGCTATGATGACGCCACTGCACTCTAGCCCAGGGCAACAGAGTGACTCTGTCTCCAAAACAAAAAAATTAATTAAAAAATAAAATAAAAAAAATATATATTCAGCTCAGTGTAAGTCAATTATATCTCAAGTTGAAAAATGGAAAGAGAACAAAGTGACAACAGAAACTGTATATGAAAGAACTTTAAAAACTTGTGTCATGTAAGTATGAGAAATTATTCTTTATTATTAATATTATAGCTAGTGCTGCCATGTCATACCTATAAGACAGAATAATGGCAATGCTGACCTCTCCAGTCACAGGTAGCTTAGATCCTGCTTTCAAAGTGTTTGTGTCTAACTTATACTTTCTGAATGCATCAATAGTCAACCCTTGTGTGCAAAATAGCAAGATGTGTTTTATTATGAAGTTTCTGCTTTGGACCACGTGTGGGAGAATAGGGTTGGTAGGAGCAGGCCTTATTATAAAAGCCTGTGAAAACGAGTGGTTGAAATGCCTAAAGAAACATAAAATGATATTATATTTAAAATCTTGGAATGAGGAGAAATTTATGCAATAATTTGGCTTTGTTTAAATGCATCATGATAACGTTTCCTTAATTTATCCATAATTATATACACTGTTGGTATATTTAACTTCCCCATGATAGGAACATCTGAGTTACCACTCTGGTGGAAAGATACTGGGAACAAATAAGGCAGATTTAGTCAAAGTTGTAGCCAATAATAACAGATGCCACTTCCTAGGCATTCAAGATAAACTAGGTACTATGCTAAGTACATTACATACATTACCTCATTTAATCAACACAACAATATTTACATTTGAGATAAGTTAATGTTATCACCCCCATTCTAGAGAAAAGAAAATCAAGGTTGACTTGCTAAATATTATGAAGTTAATGTTATGGACTGAATTGTGTCCCCCTGAAATACACATGTTGAAGCCCTAAGTACCAGTGCCTCAGAATGTGACTGTGTTTGAAGGTAGGGCCTTTAAAATGAGGCCATTAATGTGTGCTAATCCAATCTGACTGGTGTCCTTATAAGAAGAGATTAGGACATAGGAGAGATTCAGGGATGATGAGGGACACAAAGATAAGGCCATGTGAGGTCACAGCAAGAAGGTGGCTATCTGCAAGCCAAGGAGAGAGGCCTCAGGAAAAGCCAAACCTGCTGACACCTTGAATCTTGGATTTCCAGCTTCCAGAACTGTGAGAAAATAAATTTCTGTTGTTTAAGCTAGTCAGCCTACAGTATTTTGTTATGGCAGCCCTAGCAATAAAGACAGCTAACAAATGATAGAGTGCCTTCAGACAAAGGTATGATTGAATCCAGAGAACTAAGGTACGCTGGATATTACTTTACCACAGTCGAGTGCTATGATCCCAACAGGGTCATACTTTTTTATTACTTCTGGAACCCCAAATTTATGATCAAAGTGGTCAAAATAAAAGTTTACTTTCTAATATTCTAGATATTTGAAAACCAGGGTTTGACAAACTTATGAACTAAAAGGCATCTCACACAATCTTCTCAAAAGGGCAATTTAGCAACATGCCTTCAATAATAAGCATGGCTTTTGACCCAACAATTTCATTTCTAGGAATTAATCCTGAGGATATTACCCATGCTATGGGCAAAAATGGAAACATAAAGATGTCTTGCTATAAAAGACAGGAAAAATTGAGAAATATGCTAATTGTTCAATAAGAGGAGGCTGGTTAAGAAAATTTTAGAACATATGATGGAATACTACATAATCAATAAAAAATCATCCTTTATGCCATCAAAAATACTTTAGTATGCACCACATGATAATACTTTTTGTTCTATAAACAAAATACACATGCATACACAAAATATAGTGGATGGCATTTGCCAGAAAATTCACAGTGGTCATCTACACTCTCTACTGTATTTGTCTAAGTCTGTTTATTGATGTTACATAGACCACATTTTTACTTTAGTAACTTGAAAGAGCACATTAACAATCCAATAAATTTTATTAAGCAGAAAATGTACATTTTATGCAAATCCAACACAAACCAGAAAAAAAAGTAGCAAAATAATCGACTTACCCTGATTATCTCAACAGTCCTAGGCACCATGTCTGTGCCTGTAAATAAAGAAGCAACACAATTAACTTTTTAAAATTAAGAGATCATATATTTAGGATATAATAACATGCCATGAAAATGGTGTCCTTTTCTAGGCCTTTCAAGAGAGGACACTAAAGGAAACAGGAATCAAACCCTTTCTCAACATCCAAACTGGCAGCCAAGTCATCAGGAGCCATGTCCCCTATTTTAAAGTGCTCTCTGTTTGAGACAGATGTGGCCATAATCGTTTGGTCTCACAAAAGCTGATGGACTGTGGCAGCAGCTGCCTGGAACATGTGATTAAATGCTTGGAGGATGAGCCAGTTGTGTTTCATTATACATTTTTCTGCCTTAATCAAAGATAACCCTCCACCCAACAAAAGACTTAAAAGATACCTCACCCCATCCCCAATGGTATTCACACTTCTGACCTTCTTCCAGTGGTCATTTATTAATTTTCTCTTTGTATACAGTTTCACTTTATGATGCATTTCAGCTTTCCACTTTTCTGTTTTTCATGTGATTTGTCTACTGTTAAAGGTACATTCCAAAAAAAGGAATCCCTATAACTCTCCTTCCTTCGGAACAGGCCTTGCAGAATGCTTGTGGCTTATGTGGCCAAGTTCAAAGATTTAAAAACATCTTAACTAAAGATGAAAAGACTGTTTTATCAAAATGCTAATTTTTTTTTTTTATTTGGGTAACAGGATGGTTTTGCTGGAAGTGTGTCCCCACATTACCTGAATTCTTCTGGGCAGGATCTGATGTTCTTTTCGTGCCGACCAGGTTTTGCAGGCCAGCAATGACGGGAGCGAAGGAGGGACGGCAGCCGCTGTGTGTGCTGTGCTGACTCCCCTGAAAAAAAAAAGACGCAGCGGTCACCTGTGCACAGACACTGACTTGGCCCTAAAAATTCATACTTGTCTTTGGTATTTCAATTACTGAGGTCACCATAACCAACTCACAGAAAATCCTGAAGAGGCCAAGAAAGAAAACAAAAATCACCCACACTTATTCTTTTACCACCCCAAACCAATCCCAATGAAGCGTTTCCTCCAGTGTTTCCTCCATTATATACGCTTTTATATATGGTTTCAATCATCAAGGTAGAGGACATACAATCACTTGAGCTGTTCTTCCTCCATATGAAATCAAAAACATTTTCCTACGTTGCTACATAGTGTTTATATGCAGTTAGTTGATGGACACTCTGTGTCATTGGGGGCTATAGTCAACATGTATTCCCTTATACCTAAAGCGTATTATATATTTTGCTAAAACAAATATAATGAAACCTTGATTAATAGAAACTTGACCAAATAACACCCTCAACTGTAGGAGAAAGCAGCAAATATCAAGGGAAAAAGGCTTTTCTAGAGAGAACATTTTTTTTCTTAAAGATTTTCCTAGAGTCAGTAAAAATTTAGTCCAATCTGCTATCCTCCATTACCTATCCTTTTATCATTTAAACAAATATCTGAGGCCTGCAGTATGTAGTCATTTATGACTAGTGGCTATTCAATGAAAATAGTGCAGGCCCTTTCTAACACAGATAATATCGCCAATAATGAATATTTTTCTACCAAATTATTAAGCCTATGCCTAATTGCATCAGAATTTTAAGCTAAGCCTAAGATCATTATTATTAGTTGATAAATTATAACTTGGTCCATTTCCTTAACTATCAAGCAAATTGTTTAATATTTTAAATATGAAAAATTTCCAATATAAAGTTGAAAGAATTATACAGTAGACACCCATATATACACCACTTAGATTCCAGTTAATATTTTGCTATATTTTCTTTATTTTCCTTCTTACACATCCATTCATCTATTCAGCACTCATTTTTTTTTTTTTAAAGATTCATTTCAAAGTAAGTTGCAGATATCAGCGTACTTCACAGTGAGATATATATATATTTAAAGGAGTGTTTTTATAGTTTTCTTGAACGGATATAATTTAAATAGATGCTACTACAATAGATAACTACTCAGATTTGAGAAAGTATAGCATATTATAACTTTTGCCTTAAAAAATCACAGAACAATGTGTTTGCTGAGGCCTTTGTAAATATGGACTTTGCCTGGCTGTGCTCCCTCAGTGACCTGAGGAAAAGATTCCCCAAGTGTTTTTTCCAATACACACTTTCCTCTGCAGAGTAGAGATACTGCTTCCTGGTTGGTGGGAAAAGCCATTTTAAAAGAAGAGGCTTGGTGGCCCCAAGGCCAGAAATTCTCTCTTAATGAACCCACTTCCTATGGATTAAGTCAACAAGTTATAATCTCCTTAGCCCTCAAAAGAAGGCACTGATCTCCCTATCTTGTCACTACCCAGAAGAAAATCTGTCTCCCTACAGGGTCCTGAGCTCTTTAAACAGGTCTGGATGTGAAAATGTTGGCAATGGAATCTTGTCCACCAGAGTCAGGGTCTTCAACTCATGATGATGGAAGACACTTTTTTTTTTTTTGATTTTTAAAAATAAAATTACTTTGAAAAAAAAAATTTTTTTTTTTTTTTGAGACAGAATCCTCACTCTGTCACCCTGGGTAGGGTGTGGTGGCGTCATCATAGCTCACTGCATCTTCCAACTCCTGGGCTCAAGCAATCCTCTTGCCTCAGCCTCCCGAGTAGCTGGGACCACAGGCGTGTGTCACTATGCCCGGCTGATTTTTTGATACTATTTTTGGTAGAGATGGGGTCTCACTCTTGCTTAGGTTGGTTTTGAACTCCTGAGCTCAAGCGATCCTCCCGCCTTGGCCTCCCAGAGTGCTAGGATTACAGGTGTGAACCACCGTGCCCGGCCAGACACTTTCTTTTTTTTTTTTTTACAGTTAGCTGCCAGACTTTTTCTAATTAGCCAAACAGGGCAAATTCTCATATCATCTCAGCCATAATTTTAAGGACAAGGAGATTATAAAATATATTTACTATTTTTAAAAAATTGAATTAAACTTCTACCCTCTGAAATAAAAATTCTGTGCAAGAAGGTTAAAGGAAAGTATCTCATACTTTGTCCCAGGTTTCCAAAATATGAGAGTTCACATTCATATGACAGATAAATGGTTACGATGGGGTTTTTTTTTGACATTTTTTTAATGATACAGCTTCTAAATTTGTTAGGTCTGTATTTAACCTGAGTGTGAACTTTATTAATCATGAAGATGCTCACGTACATTTGATTGTATACATGAAATACAATCATGAAGATGCTCAGGAAGGACAGAAATCCAGTTCCACCCACCACTCTATCTGGCAGTCCAAACTCTTCTTGAAACACACAAATTCCTGTTACCCCCCTGTGCTTTTGGGTATGCTACTCTGTCTGAGATGCCTTCTCCTTCTTTTCCCCAGACCCGTTTTGGAGTGAGACCCAATGGAACCTCCTCTGTGCAGCTCTCTCATACTCTGCCAGAGACAATAATTTCATCTCTAGTATGGCTCATTCTGCATTCTAATCTCCCATGTACAATGACGCTTTAATGAAATCATTCAATAAATACAATTTTTCTGTTAAGGAAGAAGCCATGTGTGAAGCCTAAGATGGGGACAATAAAGTATAAAAATACTATTCACAAAAGGGAAGAAGGTATCTGCTGCTACCTTAAGCTCAGACACCCCCTGCCCCAGGCCCCTTTTGATCCCTTAGAAAAAGCCTAGGAATCAGTTTGAGCATAGAACAACCCTCCTCTAGAGGAGCCTTCAAACTGCATCTCCAGTTCCTACTATCAATACAAGTCTGGTTAGAATCATCACTAACCATTCACTTATGGAATCCCACAGCAGCAGTGTCTTAGATATTTGCTGCCCATTATATTATATAACCCAGAAATGCACACACAAAAAAATTCCAAACTTAACATGGTATTTATTGGGTTTGATTGCTTTGAGGATTGCCTAAGATAAGCCAGCTAGTCTGTACTCCTATCTGAACAATAGTGTTTTTCCTCACCCATTTTCTAACACCTATGAGGCAAAGACACAACTGATAGCTTGCTTGTGACTGGATGCAACTAGACACACCTGTGTGCTAACCATAAAATCAAAGCATATTCTCAAAAAAGGCTTTGGAGAGGCTTTAAGTCTAAGGCAACCAGGGAGGACTAAAAGTCATGTTTTTAACCTCAAAACAAAGACCTATCCATAACTCACAGAAAAGAACAAGGAGTCCCATGCAAGTTTCTATAGTTTCATTATGTACCAAATGGGACTAAACACATAGTCTGCCACCTTGATTTTGTCAGCCATTACAATGAAAAAATACAGTGAGATATACTTTCTTAAAAAAAAAAAAGTGGCACTTACATCAGCCTTGCAAATAAACATAAGATGTTTGCTAACTCCCAAAATATCACCCACACAGCCTCTCTCCCACGGGAGAAACCCCCACACTTCGTTCTCCTAGGACTATACCACTAACTGCCCTCAGCATGTGTGAGTGGCTAGTCACAAGTTAACTTTACAGCAATATTTAATTGAATGAATAGAACAATGTTGTGCTAATGAGGGTCAAATTGCCACCAGATGTTGCCTCTTTTTTTTTTTAAATAAACACAGCTGTGGACATGCGTGCATAGGCAATATAGAACTAATAGTAGGAGAGAAAAGTGGTTCTAAGAAAACATTTGTGGGCAATAAAGTGGAGAAAAATCTAGGGATTAATGAGTTTCTATCCCACCTTTCTTTTTATTTCAAACACATGAAAACACACTGAACTTGGGGCTGTGAATACGCTATATATGAGACATTATTTCCAAACAATCATTTATGAAATGGAGAACTTTCTCTGAATGGGGGCAGAGGAGTGAGTCGGTCTGACGGGAAGCCATCAACCACCTGACTGTTCTGTGATGTCTTCCTTGCCGAGGTCCACGAACCAGCTCGGAGTCTTCCAATCTCTAGCTGCACAAGACCCTGTGCACACTTGGGAAGGCAAGAACAGAATAGAAATGAAAAGCAGTAGCATTTATGTTGTGAAGTACCATAGCAGAGCCTCCACTCATCTCTGCAGCCATGAATCATAAAAGGCTACTTAAAGCAACAGGCAAAAAGGAAAGTCAGTAATCCAAAAGCCAAACAAAGTAACAATAATTTAAAAACTCAACAGCATTCATCTCACGACTTCTTTAAATGTGTTAAAAGGATTAGATTTCAATCCCCCTCTTTTCTCTTCCTTCCCTCTTCTGATGACAGTATTCATAAACAGCAAAATAATTAAGAAAAAGTGGTGAAGAGGACAGAAACATCAAATATGCAGATAATTTACAAATACAGATCTTCTCTTGGGTAATAACTGATAGCTGACTATATCAGGAAATCAGAATTTTAAAATGAACAAAATTTGTCTTTGCAAAAGCTTCCATGGCTATCTGAAACACAGAATAAAATGTACTTGGTTATAGTTGAATAAAAATTTACAAACATTCCTATTAACCAGTTTCTTCCAAGGGAAGTAAGGTCCATGTGGCAGACACATTTGGGAGCGAATTTTGAATCTTAACATCTCTGCAACTTCAGCGAGAGAGAGCTTGGGTGGTAGAAAAACCACTCCAACAGAGCTTTGTGATCTTGGGCGTGCCATTCTTTTAGTTAATTAATTCTTTTTTGAAACAGGGTCTCGCTCTGTTGCCTAGGCTGGAGTGTAGTGGTGTGATCATAGTAACTGCAGTCTTGAACTCCTGGGATTAAGCGATCCTCCCACCTTGGCCTCTCGAGTAGCTAGAACTATAGGTGCATGTCACTGCACCTGGCTAATTTTTTAACATTTTTATGTTTGTAGAGATGGCGTCTCACTGTGTTGCCCAGGCTGGTCTCAAACTCCTGGCCTCAAGCGATCCTCCCATCACAGCCTCCCAAAGTGCTGAGATTCAGGCGTGAGCTGTCACGCCCAGCCTTATTCTACTTTTTAAACTTCATTTGTGAAATGGAGGAATTGATCTAGATAAGCTTTACCATTCCCACAAGTAATAAAAGCTGGAACTGATGAATTTACAATCATATGTTCCCTGACATAGCCCTGAAGGGAAGAGGATGAATTCTGTGACTCTAGGACAGCCCATCCCATCAAATGCATTTAGAGGGCAATCACAGATACTTGGAATTCTCACAAGTATGAAAAACTAGCTTGGAAATCCCAAAGCAAGTTTCCTTCAATTCTGTTAGTCAATATAACAGAGCTTTCTTTTAAAACTATTCCTGATCACTTAAAATAATCAAAGACTAGATTTCTAGTAAAAACTAGAGTCAGCATAAAATCCAACCCATTTTACAATCAAACTAGACTGGAACAGTCCCCACTTCTGGACTTTAGTTGTGCCAGCTGGGCAGAAAGCAGCCTGGCAACTCACCTTGAGGATAGTGGCCACTGTCTCCTGTGAAGCATTTCTCACGTCCTCCCCATTCACAGATAAGATTTGATCTCCCTGAATCAATCTTCCATCCAGGTCTGCAGCTCCGCCTTTCACGATGTCAGAAATAAATACTCCGCTTCCATTTCTGTTAATATCATACAACAGTGGGGTATTGGCACAACCAAATATTTCCATGCATAATACATATGTGTGCTTGTGACTCCTTTTTTCCTTCAGTTTCGTTTTCTTTAACTTTGCATTTTTCATGTAATATACCTTGACGATTGGTCTTTATTAGCACTTGGAGCCTCTTCATTTTTTTTTTATGGCTACATACTATTCTATGATGTTCCATGATTTCACTTATCAGTAACCTATGGATGGACATACAGCTTATTTCCATTCTTTAGCTATTGCAGACAATGTGCAGTGAATATCTGAACATATGTCTTTAAGATAAATTCCTAGTGATAGAATTGTTAGTCAAAGAGAATTATGAATTTTGAGAGCTAGCACATTTGATCCTTTGCAATGGAAGTTTTTGTGCTAAGGAATGTAAATGGTCCTTTCAAACTTAACCTGAAATACTGGTGCTGTATGAAAACCATTTCATCAATCCACTAAATGATAATAAAGGAAAAACCATTACTTGAAATGAAATCTTCCCAGGCATACACATATGACAAAACAAGAAAGCAAACTTCAACATTGGTTCTATTAGTTGCTCTGCACCCAGATGTGCATTGATTTTTGTTTAGAAATGTAAGAGACTCAGCTTTTTTTTTTAATAATGCATTTTCAGAGTAATGGTTTTATGGTGCTGAAGTAAAAAATGAGATCATGACAGCACAATACTTGGCACAAAAATCAGTACTCAAATGGTGGCTAATATTTTAATTTTAATAACAGCTTGGACTGCTGCACAAAAGCACTAGGCTAGTCATCAGAGGTCTGTGAGGGCACATAACACAACAGATATAAAACCAACTTGAATTCTTCCTAAAAAGATGGTTGATACATTTTAAGGCCATATTGGGGTATCACCTGGAAATCCCACAGCCCTGTTGGAATAAATACATACTAGATACCTAAAGCCAGTAAACCATGGAAGCTAGACTTATAGTTCAAGATATTACTTACCTTTCCAATTCACTGCAAGAAAAAACTAATATCCTGGAACAAATACTGTAATTCTCATCCTGTGGGTAAGTGGTACAAACTTCAAAAGGACGGTCTAGCCACAGAATCTACCTACCTATATTTTTGGTACAAAGTATTATTTGTGGGACATCTTTCTTTTTTTACTTTTTTGAGAGACAGGATCTTGCTATGTTGCCCAGGAGGCTGAAGTACAGTGGCTATTCATGGGCCTTATCATAGAGAACTGCGGCCTTGAACTCCTTGCCTCAAGTGATCCCCCCAGTTCAGCCTCCCAATTAGCTGGGACAATAGGTATACACTAGCACGCTCGGTGGGACATCTTTCTTAATAGAAAATTACTGTCATGAAGAATTTATTTTTATCTCTTAACTATGTCTACTCAACTAGTTTTAACATAGTGTGAAATTAACATGGTGTGATGCCAGAGCAATTTTTTTAACCCAACATTGTATAATATCAAATTTACCTCTTGATATTAGCTGTTTATTGAGTAGCATTGCTTTAATTAACCTCTGCAAACCTCAGATCTACTAGATAATTCTACTAGTTGAAAGAACCTTGCTAGCTGTTCTTACTCTGTAAGGAAAAATAACAGCCTGGGTTGATTGGGCTTGGAGTTCTATCATGAAATGACAAGTTTTTGGTAAGACCTTGCTCAGAAATATTACCTGTGTTGTTCAAATATTCACAATATCTTAGTTTTAGCAATCCCATCATTAGTTTACATTAGCTTTTATCATTCAGTGTTTACAGGCATTAGTCCCCAGAACTCTGCAGGAAAAGGCAGATCTTGACTCGCATGTCTTTACCGTTTCCCAACGATGCTCAGGCCCAGTCCCCGGCCGGCTTTCTTCTGCAGATCCACAGGGAAAATCTCCAAGTTTTCCTCGTCCCTGTAGTGTGCCTCATCTCTGTACACCACCAGCCGCACCTTCTGAGGTGTCTGCCTCAGAGCTGTGATGGCTTCTTCATGGCTGGAGCTCCTCAGGTCAATCCCATTAACCTGAAACAACAATGAGCATACTGAGATGGGCTACTGACAGCAGCAGCCTCTGCCAGCTCTGTCTGCTTGAACTCCTTGAACCAACCAGCAAAGAATCTCCAGAAATTTCTAGCCATTCCCAAAGCATACAGGTGGTGACCACTAGAAGTATGAGCTGCTTCAAATACAAAGGAGGCGACCCTTACAATCTCTCACCCCATGTGAGCACAGAGGGTGGATTAGTACACATGATAAGGCAATTTTACATAGCTATGAATTTTACTACGTACTCAATGGAGACAGAAAGCATGTGCACGTGAGGGAGCGTGCAGGGAGCTGACTAGCTCATTTAACTGATGTCAAAAGGAAAGAAATATTAGTGTTTGGTCAGCATTTTTACACTCAGTTTGCTTATTGAATTGGACATCCTCACTCTCAACTGCTCACATCACAACTACTTTAGAACAGGCCCAGAAGGGAAATGAGGGACCAGTATTTCCAACAGTGTCAAAGACCCCCTAAAGTCTCCTCATTTGAATCTGGATCCGAGTGAGCACAGATAGGACCATGCATCAGACAGCAGTGCACTGGAAATAGCACTGAGGAAAGCCATGGCTTTGATTCTGGCAAGCCACATAAATTTGGGCAAGTTGTGTATCCTCTCTGAGCTTCTGTTTCCTTTTCTGTTGAATGGAGACTACAGCCAACTTACTTTTTACTTAAATACTTCGACAGTGCTTGTGTGCTAGCCCTTTAGGATTATTTACTCATTGAATCCTCATATGAACTCTCTGAAATAGACACTCTTATTATTACCGTTTATAGATGAGGAACTGAAGCATGGCAAGGTTAAGGGACTTGACCAAGGTCACATAGCTGGCAGGTGGAGAAGCCAAGATCTAAACCCAGACAATCTTTCCACCCTGAGTCCCTGTTCCACGCTGCATCATAATGTGCTTTTAGATCCCCCCGCGACAACGAAAGTCAAATACTAATGTTTGTTACCAGGGAGAAACTGAAGAGCAGAGTAGCCTTGGACTCAAAGGAAGGGAGTCAGAGGTCATTCCCTCATGGTCACAGCTGAGAAAAGAGCCAAAATAATGGGCAGGATGGGCCAAGGCCGCAGCCAGGCAGACAGATGCCTGAATGGATGACACCCCCAATGTTGTCGGTTCCACGCCTTCTTCTGGTCTGGCCTTTGGAAGGCCAAACTGGTCTCTGAACCTTTGTTCCTTCATCAGTGCAAGGCTTTTCCAATTCTAACATTTAAAAGATGAAGTACCCGTGGCAGAAAGAATGGTTACAGAGAAAAGAGAAAAGAATGAACCCTTCATGGAGAAGGTGGCTTTTGAGCTGTTGTTTAAAGCTGATTATATGAGCTATGAAAATGTTTAAAAGCCTAATTTTCAAGCTGCTTTTTTTCCTGGTATATCTTGGTGGCTTGTGTACTCACTTAGATGAACTACATCCACAATAACAATGGTTAAGAACATGGGTTTTGGATATAGATGGACTTCAGTTCAAGTGCTGATTCCAGCTTACTGGCTATGTGAAACTCTGTGTAAATTACTTAAGCCAAGCTTCTGCTATGTCATCTACGAATTAGAGATAATATCTACTTAGTCTTGTAAAGAGTAAATGAAATAACCCCATAAAGCATTTGACACAGGGCTTGGCACATAGTTATACTCAATATAAGTTAGAAGTTATCATTTTATAAGGAATTGAAGTAACGGCGGCCAGGGCTGTTTTCCTCTCAGCATGATCACTGTTACATTAGGCCTAAGAATGTTTGAGGGTTAAACCCACAGAACAAAGGGGAAAGCAGTATTTCCAGGAAATGTGGTTTGAGCTGATTATTTTCCTGTATTCCAATAGATGGCACACAAGACCACTTTTGTTACTCAATTTAAAAAAAAAAAAAAATGTTACCTCCACAGATTGAAGGTGAACTTTCTAAACCTCTAAATACCTTTTGAAAGGCCTTAACAAATATACCTTTAATTAAAAGCACTGTCATTAAACTCTAATATTACAAAAGTACTTTCTACTAAATTCCAGCATTAAGGTATTTGCTCAGATCAAAGCGACCTAAGTTCACAGTTTCTACTTGCTCCTCTGCTTATCAAGACACCACTGAATGCGCCAAGGAGAGAAATATTGCTGTGTGGCTAGAATATTGTGCAGTGATGGATTATGTTAAGTGTCTTATAGAAGCACCAGATATATTATTTAGAACACTGATTAGCAAGGAAGAGGGTGGAAATAGCAGGGCTTCCTATTTGAGAAGGGCCTTAGGAAGCCCCAGCTATTAATGGGGGTGTATGGCACCCCTTGGGTAGAACAGCCAATGTGGGGAAACGGGTGAACCAGGGCTTGAGAAGGGAAGGATAACTGAGCTAGGGTGGCAAATCCTCATTATTTTATTCCAAAGGGAAAATCAGGCTTTTATTCTCTACTCTTTCTGCTCCCTCTTGCATTGAAATAGAAGGTGATAATGGCAGTTTGGGTAAGATAAGAGGAGGAACTGGCCTAAAAGGAGAACCAGAAAGAAGACATAGTCCATGCTCATCATAGAATCATAAATTCTGCCACGCCCAAACATTAGACTATATCCCTAGAGGCAAAACCTGGCTTGTCTTAATTTTAACATGGGGATAGTATTAAAACCATGGAAGGCCAGTTTGCAGAATGTAGAAGACTTTCCTGAGTGGAAAGGCCATTGTTTGGAAAAGCACTGATGTAGGGTTGCCTCATTTCACAGTCTCAAAATATTCCACTAAAGCTGGCCTATCTTCTCAAGGCAACGCGCAGGCCACGGGCCGGTTCTGCATCATCATGCATTTGTCTTCACCAGCTCCAACTAGAACCAGTCCAGATGCGGACTCTAATGCTGCTTAGAAAGGAAACATGTTACGTGACCAAACTGAGAGCTGTATTTCTCAACTAAAAACGTTAGACTCTTATGAACTACATCCCATCTGAAGTAACAGAGGAGCCTATACTGGCCATCTTTCATGACAAGTATAAACCATCCATCCTGACTGGATAATATAATTCTGCCACATGCCAGGAAATGGTTAACTTGATCTTTTAAATTCTCCTTCCACTTAAAACAAATTTGCTTCTTCATGGTCATCTTTACTGAGTATTCACTTGTGCATGAACATACTTTATAGAAGAGCGCAGCTACAAAGGTTCCATCCAGTAAAAATATAGTTTAAAAAAATCTTTATTGAGGTATAATTGATATAAAATAAACCGCACATATTTGAAGTGTACAATTTGAAGTGTATTTATAGCTGTGAAGCCATCACCACACTCAAGATAATGAACATACTAGATTTAGTTTCAAGTGAAAATTATAATTTGTGGACTTAAATTAATATAAGAATCAAGGCATATACACACTGAATTATTTTTAATATTTAATCTATTCATCTTAAAAAGCCAATTATGATAACACCAATTGAATAGAAAATCTAGGGAGGGAAAAACAAAAACCCCAAACTCTTGACACTAAAAAAACTGTGCTGTGCTAACGCAGTCAAGCCAATTCCCAAAGAGGCCTAGCTTATTTTTCTAACCTCATACACTTGTACGTTAATGAACGTACTGGGAATGTGTCTTAATCCAATGATAAAGCACAGTCAAGGCCTGTGGAGAAACCCTGTAATTTGGTCTGATTTTAATTTGCAGTCAGCCTGGCCTCTCCTTTAACCCCTTCTCGCCTATGTTTCCTGCCCTTAATTATATCTCTGGTTTCATCTTGGGAGGCAGAAATGAACCACCAAGGGGATAAATAAAATAAAATTCTATGATGTCATTCATAATGTGCTATGTTAAAGTTGCAAAGCAAAAATGCACATGCCCACCATAAAATGCTAACTATTCAATTAAATTCATGCAATGAAATAAATAAATGTTGCCTAAAGGTTTCACACCATTGAAAAAGTTCTTTAGTTCTCCCTACCAGAATACAGGGCATTGGCTTCCCATTCATTCATTCCTTAGCTCAGACATTGCCTGCTTTGGTATTTTTTCAAAGGCTTTGAAAAAGCCTTTGCTAAATGATAGTCAATTTGAAAAAGTCAAGTTAAGCATTTCAATTTTTAATAAGTAACACATACCACCTAAAGGGAGACGATTCCACATTTTTATCAACTTGAAAACACTGGCGGCAAGGCATGAACCACTATTTGACATAAAGACTTTTTAGGATTAAGAAAATAATATTTAAGCTGCAAGAAAGTCTTTAAAATATCAGGTGTATATGTTTATGTATGTGTGTCTATATGTAAGTGTTTTTAGGAGGGAATTTAATAAGGCAAAAAAAATCAAATCACAATATTATATAGTCTCATTTGATATTAAAGTTATAGAACTACAAGCTGTATTTTTCCTTTTAATTAAAAAAAGTGTTCGCAGACAGACTGATAATCTGTTATGATTCTAAACCAGTGAATTGTTCGATGTAGATTAAAAAAAAATACGAAATATGTTTTGCTAAATGGGAAAGACATCAGTGAAGATGTAGTTGAGTAGAAGACACATAAGTTGACTTTGAGAATCAAGTCAGCATATTTACTGATAGAAAACAAAATTCAAAATCACATACCTCTAATATCTGGTCACCAGCCCAAAGTCTTCCATCTCTGGCTGCTGCTCCTTCTTCATAAACTTCGTGTATAACTATAGCATCCTTTAAAAAACATTCTTATTAATTTTCTACAACCACAAATGTTTCCTTAAGCAAACAACCAAACCATAGTCAGCGACCCATAATTTACTATTTACTAATAATTTTATATTTTGACATAAAGATAAATAAAATACACAGTTATGATATATTCAGAGGTATAATTAAGTTTTCCTAAGATTATTTCATTCCTTTGGAACTGGCTTTGCCTAATATTTCATGTTAAACTTCTTCCATGTGTTTTACTGTTAACCCCAAACATTGCTGCTGTGTATGAACTTGAGGTGAACTATGTGTCATTCTTATTTACATTTTATGGTGTAGTTTGAAACACGGTTTCAGGTATTTATTGGTATTCAAGGATTTGGCATAGATGTGTGGCCTGATGGAGGGGGTCTGCCAGGCCTCATTACTTGGGCAATGAAAGAAAAGAACTTAATGAAATGAAGTGGCACTGGAGGACAAAGCGTGGAGTAGGGGAAAGAGCACAGATAGACCTAAGTGTGAGACAGCCATGGGTTTGAATCCTGACTCTGCCATTTTGTTATCCTGGGCAAATTAACTCCTCTGAACTTAGCATTTTGAGCCATAAAATTAGGACAACAATATCTATCGTAGGTAAGCTTTGGTTGAGAAAAGTGTTTCATGGCTGATGAATTAAAAAATAATTTGTATCTCTTCAAATTATTACAATAACCTTAAAATTTATCATAAAAATAACATGTAGCAATGTAAAGGACTCAAGCAATCCCACAAAGGGTTGCAAACCACATCAACCCAGACTCTCAGTCACACTCTTCAGAGACAATTACCACCAACAGTTTCCTAAGGATCTCTCTAGATAATTTACATTTATACACCCAAATATTTACATATTTTCCCCATTTCAGCAGCTGCAGCTTAAAAAGAAAATTTATATATTTTGGTGAGACTATTCTAAAAATATTAAATTGAGTTTGTTCACATTATTTTTCCCTCTTCCCCCCTCCTGTTGAGCAAGTAGTCAAGCTTTGAAATTCCATGCTTCAGGGATTTTTGTGGAGCTGAAAACAGAAGCAATCAGAAGTCATTGGCTCTGTTTTTAATAAAACTGAAGGGCTCTGAAAAGATTATGTGGAATGGATTATGCTAGGTGTCTTGGAGGGCTGCTGGGAGAGGAAAATGGTTTTGGGCAGTGATTAGAAACAGAGATCGATGGGCCCCACAGTGAGGATTTGAGTCCTGCAGTGCCCAGGGGCCTCCCATTCCCTCTACCCAGCTCATACACATGGGTTTTAAGACCCTGCTGGCAATGGTCAAGGGCTGACACCTCTAGGGTAGACCGTAGGCATAACGGACTCCAGCCTTGAAAGAAGTCCAGTGTCCCAAGCACTGGGGCCTGCAAGCAGCAGGACTTCTGGACTTAAAGAGATCACGTGGACTTGGGCAAGGATGGGCCTGCTGATTACCAAGGTGGACCTATGGCAAAGGACCACAGGGGCCTTACCAATGTCTAGGTGCTTTGTTAAGAACCTTGCGAGTTAATGAGCCACCAAAATGGCTGAGGTTGAATTTCACCTTCGTCCAGAAGTATGGAGCTTCAGAATTATGTTCATATTAAGTACAGAAATAAATATTCCTTGCAAAAATATAACAAAATAGAAAAAAAATCCAAATCAAATCTACTTTCTTTTCTTTTCTTTTTAAGAGATGGAGTCTCGCTATGCTGCCCAGGCTGGCCTCGAACTCCTGGGCTCAAGCAATCCTCCCGCCTCAGCCTGGGAGCTGGGACTACTGCATACACCCCAGTGCCAGGCTTACTTTCTTTAAAAAGTAAAAAAAAAAAAAAGGTTCCTATACACATCTGGAGTAGAGAAATAACAAAAGAAAATAAGAGGTCTATACTAGATAACCCATCTGGATTCCAAATACCTTTACAATACTAAATACAATATTTTCATTTTATCACTACACAGTTCTGAAAACATTCTTCATTATAGCAATTAGAGAGGAAGCCCCTAAGAGCCAGGAAAGGTTTCTTGATCCAGACAATTTACCCTTTGGATTCTGTACCAACAGATTTTAGACCATTCTTTAACTATGACTTACGAAATTTCCAGACCCAGGGAGCATTTACACTGCCAAGGGTTTGTTTCTCTGAACTGTTTCAGGGGAATGATTTGGAGGAAACTGGCTGGGTCAATGGCTTGCCACGATCCCAACACTACCAAGATCCCACCAAGGGTCATTTGTGTTAAGGTAGTGCAGGAAGAAACTAACGCAGACTCGTGGTAACTCCCGTGTAATAACGCCAGTTTGCAAAGCTTGGTGCCCAAACAACCTATCTTCACTGGATTGGGAGAATCACCCACTAAACGCAGACTATGCATGGTTTTTACAGAGCTTGATTTTCAATGTGAACTTCTTTGATCTTGGAACATTACAAAAGCCAAATGGAAAATTTCTGTTCATTCATACTCAAGAGGAAGAAAAAAACCCCATGGAGTTTTTATTCCATAAAAATGGTCTAAATCCAAAACCCTTAGATAATTCCTGGTGCTCAACTATCATACATAAAGGAAAAATATGTCAATAGTCTCTAATGCTGAACTCTCTGCCAACGATCCATTTTTGGTCCATTAATTCTTCCAGTATGAAAAACTCCCCATTTGTTTTTTTATTTTTGCCTGACTATGGCTGTAATTTCTCTAAAAGTTATGAGTGAAAATACAAGAAAACATGAGACACTGTGGCCTGCCAATAGAAAAAGGCTACATTTCTTGCCACGTGCCCTTGTGTTCTATGAAGACGTGCTTCTGGATAGTTGCATTAACAGGGGGTAATAGAGGTGAGAGGTGGGGACCAAGAGCTAAATTAGAAATGTGGGCTGGTGAACAGAAAAGAAAAATGGATTTGAATTTTTAAAAACTTGTGTACTTCACAAAGTAGGACAGAATAATCAAAAAGATATTGGGCTGAGATATTTTAGGCATCTATTTTGTGAATAGATGAAATAATGGGTCATTAATGAAAAACTGACCTTTGTTATTTTCAATAAAAAATTTGGAGTTGATTAGGCACATGATTCTTTTCTCATTGGATATCCTCCCAAATGTTAATACTTTTGAGCTATTCAAGCAAAACTGCAGCTCTGAGTGCCTTCTCCCCCACCAGCTCTCCCTTCCTATCTCTGCATGTGTAAATAACATTCCTCCACCCAAGAATGCCTCAGTGTCTCCAGTTGACCACTACCAACGATTTCTAAAGCTCATCTCTTCCAGAAGCAGTCTATTAATCAACCACCCTGTGGGTAGGTGGCTGGCTGGCTTTCTTGGGAGAGGCTGTAGAGGCAAAGGATTTTGAGCTTGGCATCTGGAGTCAGACCTCCTCTGTTCAAATCTTGACCCTGCTACTGCTGGCTGTGGAAAGACTATTAACCTCTCCAGGCCTCAGCTTTTTAGATGGTTTTAACAATATCATCTACCGATAAGGCTTTCTGTATAGTGCCAGCACCCGGTAAGGGAGTGATAAATGATATTTTTAATAACACGTCTGTTCTCATTTAACATCCATGTGCTATAGATGTTACCCACTTTCCATTTGTGTCATTTAACCCTCATAACAACTAAGCAAGTTCAGTGTTATTCGTCCCATTTACAGTTGAGGAAATGGATGCTCATCAGGGTTCAGACTTGACCAGGTCTCTGCAGCTTCTAATTAGGAGATGAAATTCCAACCCGGGACTGTTTAACACCAAGGCCTGTGCTCCCACCACGGGAGCAAGCTTCTCATCCGTTTTGAATATTTTATTTTGCACCTGTACAAAAGCTAACTTGGGGTTTTCCATATGGCATCAATTCTGTTGAAATAGTGTCACCTCAACTCCTCAGCAGAAACCCTGCGGGCAAGAGTTGATCATTTTATAGAGAGTGAACAAAAAGTCAACGTGTGGAAGTGGAAATCGAAGCCTTTGACTTAATGAGGTGAGGTGGGGATCCATGGCTCTCCCCGGCTAGTGCCGGTGCAGGATTAGGGGTCTGCGGTACACAAGGCACCACGCGTAGGCCCCGCCCCAGCACAGAGTCTCTCTCCTATTCCACTTGTTCTGCTTGTGTCTTTCCTCCCTTCCTTTCAGCTCTTCAGGTCTGTTGCTGTGCACCCGTATTATTCATTAAATGATTTTTTTCCTACAGGAGAGGGTATGAAACATTAATATAGATGTAAGTAATGAATAGATGTTCAAAATAAAAAGTTGTTCAGCCCAAGAAAGATTAATTTCTATTAATTAATGGCACAGGCCTGAGGATCATTTATAGACGATCAAGACTGACGTAGAGTCAAAAACTAATTTCCTCCTGGTAGTTGTGTGATTTTCACTGGGACAACAGACATTTAAGTCAGGTGACCTGTTTCCTTACGGCCTGAAACAACACCAACAATTTCCCTGTGGACACTTCATTATTTTTTAATTTTTAGAGACAGGGTCTTGCTCTTTTGCCCAGGCTGGAGTATAGTGGCACAATCATAGCTCACTGCAATCTCAAACTCCTGGGCTCAAGGGACTGCAGCAGTGTGCCACCACACCCGGCTAATTTTTCAAAAATTTTTTGTAGAGACAGGGTCTCTCTATGTAGTCCAGGCTGGCCTTGAACTCCTGGCCTCAAGCAATCCTCCTGCCTCAGCCTCCCAAAGTGCTGGGATTACAGGCCTGAGCCATCGTGCCCAGCTAGACACTTTACTCATTTAACTTGCTAACTCTAGAGCTGGAGAAAAATTTAATCGGTGAGTGGAGAATCTTTCAAAGAGTGGTTTTTTCCTCATCAGAAGGGTCAGGCAAGATTTCAGCAAAGTGGGAAGAGTCTTCTGCTTAAAAACTTATCCCTCACCAATCTGTGTCTGAAATGCCTTTAACTGAGGCAAACCCTCTTTATTCCACAATTAGAGATACCATTAAAAAAAAGAAAGACAACCAGGAAGAAGTAGCTGGCTAGAAAATTCATTATATTGTTTAAGGAACTTCCGTCTTCATGTCTCCATTCCTAAAAGGATTTAGGTATTAAACTCAGAATATCATCAAAACACTGAAAAGTTTCCCTCTAGCACCAGTCCTGCAACCACCTAATTTCCCTATCTAGAAACAAACAGTTTTAAGTTTCTTGTGTATTTTTACAGAGATATTCCATATACCTATATTGGAAGTATGAAGGGCTCCAAGTGTTGGAAGGTTATTCCCTCTTTATCTGCTACCTCCTTTGTTTCATAAAATTCCACTTGAGCCAGCCAAGTGCTACCTCTTCTATGAAATCTTCTCTCTCTCCCCTGGTAAAGTTGATTATTCCTTCTTGTGGGTCACCACTATACCTCCTAGTATTATTAAACTTATCACGGTATCACAATTGCTTGTTCATGGATCTCTGTCCCATACCATCTCCCATCCTTGATGAAACCCTTCAGGACAGGTGCTGCTTCCAACTCATCTTTGTATCCTGGTGCTGAGCCCAGAGTAGGCACTCGATAAATGTTCATTAAATGATTATCAAGAAATTGGTTGGAGTTAGAAAATGGCATCAAAGTGACTCAGAAAGGGGAGGCTGGGAGGATTAGTATGTCATAATCTTACCCTAACTCAACCAAGTGCTGGGGTTTGAATGTCTCCTCCAAAGCTCATGTTGAAATTTAATTGCCATTGTGATGGTGGTAAGAGGTGAGGCCTTTAAAAGGTGATTAATGCCATTATCTCAGGAGTGGGATCCTGATACATGGAAGAAGTTTGGCCCTGTTCCCTCTCTGTCTCATGCGCTCACTTGCCCTCAGGCTTTCTGCCAGGCATGATGCAGCATGAAGGCCCTTGCCAGATGCTGGTTCCATGCTCTTGGACTTCCCAGCCTCCAGAATTGTGAGCCAAATACATTTCTTTTCTTTACAAATCACCCAGTCTCAGGTATTCTGTTATAGCAGCAGAAAATGGACTAAGACATCAAGCTTCTGAGGATAAATTGTTAGTGACACGCAACCAAAATACCTATCACAAATGGATGTTAAATCCATCTGAATTTCCACAGAATTTACTTTAGCTCAGAGAGCAATTTAAAGGAGCCAAGTAAAAAGGACTTAATTGTCACTGAGTCCCACAAAAATCCCAAATTCCTCCAAGAGGATTTAAACTCTGAATTGCTGGAAAAGAATTTCACAACATGCAATAGTGTATCCTTAGACAGAGTCAAAGTCATCAGGCACTTTGGCCCATCAATCACCATTTTCTTTATTGTTCAAGCTGCCAACAAGTAGATAAAGTAACTCATAAACACACCAATCATTCAGCAAAAGGCAATTTTATTGTCACAATAGACCCATAACACTTAAAGAAGCCATGTGTTAGAAAAATTAACTAAAGGTCTCCTGTGGCCTGAAGGATATCAGTAAGTACCCTTTTATGGGTGAACTATATTAGTAAAATGAAAATTTACGTTTCTAGATATTCAGTAGATTGTTTTAACAAGCATTTTAGGACAAAATTTTGACAATTATTTTGTAGATATATAACTGTAGATACATAATATAATATGTAGATACTATTATAAAGAACTATGTATATATGCCTTAATTATACTGCTTGCAGGCATATTTTACTTAATTTTATCACTCTGGAATTAAACCCAATCTTTGCCATGCTCATAAAAGTCCCTACCTGCACTCCCCACAAAAAAAAAAGATCCTAAGGGACATTTTAACTATAGAAAAGTTTCACATTAAATTTCACATTTAGGTGGAAAGCATATTCACCAGTGACCCAAAAAGGGTATTATGTGTTATTACCCTGCTTTAAGGGAAAAATCCCTTCTAACAAGAAAAACCCATGAGGACCAAAAGAAATATTAAAGATATTGTATATAATAAAATGGGCATTTTTTTTTCCTTTGAAAGAAACTATGGTTCAGATCTGTGGCCCTAGAGAAGGGATGCTACTTTTAAACCCCAATTTAATAGAGTAGTCCTCTATGGCTGTCCCTGTTCAGAAATCATAAAGATAGCTGTGTCTTCTATACAGTAGACTACTTTCTCAGCAGGAAAGCTAAACCAATGAGGGGTGATAAAATGGTGGGGGTGGTAAAATCCTCAATCCAGTGCTGTGTAGACCAAAACTACATCCAAATCTACACTGAGAAACACATGGGTATGGATTAAGTTACCGATTTTTGATGTCTATTGCAGTTACAGAGTTTAAAAAATAAAGTGTTAGGTTAAATCTGTTAAAGTAAATCTCACTTGAGCCAAGGTGATAGGCTCCAAACCATATTTATATAAATAAAAGGATGAATGTCTTAGAACATGCTTCTTTCCCATCCCAAATCCTCTGTGACCAAATTTTTTAAAAACAAAGCTTCCCTATCATATTTCAATTAGAATGGGATTTGAAAAAAAATGTGTAGTGTG
Source organism: Daubentonia madagascariensis (assembly GCA_023783475.1). Classification (NCBI taxonomy): domain Eukaryota; kingdom Metazoa; phylum Chordata; class Mammalia; order Primates; family Daubentoniidae; genus Daubentonia; species Daubentonia madagascariensis. The sequence goes on from JAKFHU010000913.1 coordinate 51,675,182, forward strand.
TGAAAGAAAAGACTCAGGACTAGAGGGTCAGAGGAGTTAAATTTTCTGATAGCTCTGCAGGTAACCAACTGGCTCACTTTGTTTGTGACCCTTAACATTACCAGTGAACTACAGAGTTGAACTACATGAGTTCCAAAGTCATTCCAGCTCTAAAATTCTAGGCCTCTGTGAATCCAAATATTGTGCAAAGTGGAGCAGAAAAAGTCATTGTTTTACATAGATGTTTATTTCCTGCCTAGGAATAAGACCTCCTTCTAAAAGGTAAGCCAGAAGAATCCTAATTCCTATAGGTCGAGAGAAGAGAAAGATATGGGGGCTGGAGTCTGACTGTGTATTAATTATCTTTTGCTGCAAAACTTAGTGTCTTTAAGCAACAACTATTTACATGTTCATAATTCTGTGGGTTGGCAATTCACGATGGGCTCAGCTGAGGAGTTCTTCTGCTCTACACTGCATCACTTAGGTTCTCATGGGAGTTTGCAGTCCAGTTGGCTGGGGCTGGTTGTGTCCTGGATGGCCTTACTTTCATGTCTGGGGCGTGAGCTAAAATGGCTGGGCCTCTTTCCCTCCATGTGGTCTCTCCACATGGTGTCTCACCCTCCAGGAGGCTAGTCCAGGCTTGTTCACAGGGTGGCAGTGTTTCAGGAGGGCAAGAGCTGAACCTGAAAGGCCTCTTGAGGCCAAAGCTTAGAAGTCACACAATGCCCCTTTCACTACTCTTGGTCAAAGCAAGTCAATAGGCCAGATTGGATTCAACAAATATAGAAAGAGCTGCGTAAAATTGACAGTCAATTTTAATCCACCACAGACTCCACCAAGATTGCCTGAGGAATTTTCCAGCTTGTAGACAATGGAAGGCAACAATGTATGGCGGGATGAATACTGGCTATGGCAGATAAGCCCGTGTTCAGATTTTAGCTCTGCCACTTACCATAGCTTTATGATACTTCCATTAAGTTATTTAAGCTCTTGGAGCCAGTGTTTCTGCCTCTGTAAAATGGAACTAATAAATCCTACCATTTAGAGTTTGAGGATGAAACTCTAAGTGAAGTGTCAGCCAAATAGTAGGTGGTGAACAATTGCTAATGAGGGCTCCTAGTATATAGATATCTAAGTTTTAAGGGGCATAGGTCTAGTACATAAAGGGAGGAATACATCTATGTCAGAGTGGTCAAAATTCACGACTCTAAGGATGAATAACACTAGTCTTTGTCCATTTTTTCACTTCTAATTTTCCTGCTATCATAGTGATCCCAAAACATAACTGATTGTCTCTTTTTAGGAAAGATTATGCTACAAGGTTATTTTAGGTTATTTTTCTCGAGTATGGATTGCTCAGGACTAAGCCCAAGGACTATTTGAATGCCAACAATCTCTAAGCCATACTATAGGAGTCCTGTTCCCAAACATTCTGATTTTTCTGTTTTAGGTAAGTGCAGTCTTCACTGATCATGGATTCCATATTTGCCTACTTGCTAAAATTTATTTATAACCCTAAATCAATGCTTTCAGCACTTTCACCATCATTCTTGGACATGAGCAGAGTGGCAAAAAATTTGAGTCCTCTGATTCCCTTGTTCCTAGGTGAGGTTGAACAAGATGATATTTTGCTTTCAGCTTTCATATTGCAAACTAGTACCCTTTTTGTGGTCCATTTAGTATCATGTTTTTTGCATCTTTGTGCTTTTTGTTTGTGATTTTGCTGTTTAAAATGGCGCCCAAGCATAGTGAAGTGCTGTCTAGTGCTAAGTGAAAGAAGACTATAATGTGCTTTATAGAGAAAACATGTATGTTAGATAAGCTTCATTCAAGCAAGAGTTATATTGCTGTTGGCCATGAGTTCAATGTTAATAAATCAATAATTTATGTTAAACAATGTGTTTTTAAACAGAAACACATAAAACAAGGTTATGTATTGATCAGTTATTGAAAATGTTGTGACTAGAGGCTTGGAGGAACCTACCTCTGTATTTCCCCTAGAAGCAATGGTTCAGTCTTCACTACCTCAGTGTTTGCCTTGATTTTATAGAACACAACTTCCACATATAATGAGAATCGACTATACCTCCTGTTGTTGCTTTCCCCTGGTGATACTTCACTACAACAAAACTGGGAAGCCTAATGTGAAAGCTGATAAGGGTAGAAATGCAGAAAAATGCTATAGAGATGACAGGATTCACGTTGACAAAGGCAGCTCTCTAGTGTCCTTGCCACAACGGAGCAGTGGGTTGATTAACCCAAGGATGGGAACATAAAATGTATTTTTCCTATGCTGTGGCATGTAATGTTATGCTTATATCTCAATGTATTTTGTGGATCTATATTTTTTGAACGAATTACAAAGGTTAAATGCAGAGATGATTTAAGACAGTTGCAAAGCTGTCAATCTTCCCTACCTTCAGATCAAGAACTTTTCTCTTCTTTGATGCAAAGAGTATTCGCTATCACCTCGTTGATTCACGAGAAGCAAAAGATTAAGAGGCTGCTTAATTTCAGTATAGAGCATACAAGACCTGAGGCAGAATATAGTCAATATACTTTCTTCACTCTAAGATGAATTTTCTCACTTTAACAATTTCATAATTTGGATGAATCTTACACTCAAGTGTATATTTAATATATTGCTTTCCCACCATGGATCACAATAAAAGATTATTACTTTATAAGAAATACAGTATTTGTCAAATTGATGTTGTTTCACTTGCCAACTTCATGGGTGGAACAGATAATTGTCTCTGCTCAGAAAGTCTGAGGGACTATAGCTGTACAAGGGAAGTCAGCAAGGGTGAAAGGAACTTATCTACCGTACTTGAAATCATGGGTTTTTTTTTTTTTTTCTTGACAAGATGTGTTTAACCTGAGAAATCATAGTTTTAAAAATATGGATATTCTTTTACCTCAAGGAGGTGCTATAAAAAAATGGATATACTATACTACTCTCCTCACTAACAAATTATACTCTACTGCACAGATTTTCTGAGAATCTAAGAACACAATCAGACTTCAATTAATCCTTACAAAACACTGTTACAAAAAGGAAGAAAGAGATAGTCTATATATTCTAATATACACCTACAAAACTCCTCAAGGAGGAAGAAAATGGATCATAATGTTCAGTTCAATACCTATTATTTTGAAATACTGAAACGTTCTCAGGTAATAAATTATAGAAAACATAAATGAACATTACATCAGCAATAGATAATAGTGGCTTTTTTGACATAAAAGTAAGGATTAAATGCTCAGTTACACTGGAAGAAATAACACCAATCTGTGTGTGTGTGTGTTTGTGTGTGTGTGTTTTAATGGCTATGCAAGCAATCCCAAAACTCAAACTCAGGAATTACAAACTCTCGCACACAATTTACAGGTAACTAATACATGAAAAAAAAAATCACAGCAATAAAAGAGCTAGCATAAGAATTGCTGTTAATACATGAAAATGTTTTGCATTTCAAGACTGTAAAAAGCTTTCCCTTTTTAAGCTCAGAAAAGAAACTGTTTTATATTTATTTAAAATGGAGTTCCCTTGCCAAGTCTGATTTAACAAAAAGTTGATACTTATCAATATGAATATAATTTTTCATACTGAAATATAGATTTATATTAAGGAAATGGTATAATATTTGCATTACATTTTATATGTCCCTATAGTTCCATTTGGTTCTTATTTATTTAAATTTTACTCAGCTTGCATAATATTTGTGCTTATAGTCATATTCTTTAAGACCAGAAATATCCAAATCTGGAAATTCAGAGGTATGTTCGTTAACATTCTTTCAGTGTGATTCACAGACTTTTTGCAAACTCTGCTTTGATTTTAAAATAAAACTAAGGTAATAAGATGTTTTGTGTAAAAATATATGACTTAAGCAATAACGATAAAAGGAGTTTGGCTTTGGGGTTTCACACGCCAACGCAAACCACACTCCTCATGAAACAGACTGTACAAAGTTCATGTGTAGGGGAACAGCAAAATAAAACACTTAATCAAATGTAAAATCGGTTTCTCTTCAGCTCATCTTAAAAATATCCAGTGGTTTAAATTGTTTCAGTCCTACATTTAAATTATCAAAAGCAGTAATGAATAAATGATAGCATGCAACATTATGAGGCATTAAATGAAGTCACTTCAGAACTTGACATATGGTTACAGCTAAAGGACAGGTATTCTTCACTTCAATTTCTAGGTGGATGAACTTTGCCACATAGTATCCAAATGGGAGAGTACTTCTTCCTTAATACTTCCTGCTAATATACCTGCCCTACAGAACTTCTGAATTAAACTGGCTTTTTTTTTCCCCCCTGAGACAGGATCTCTCTCTGTTGCCTGGGCTAGAGTGCAGTGGCATCATCATAGCTCACTGCAGCTGCCAATTCCTGGGCTCAAGCGACCCTCCTGCCTCAGCCTCCCGAGTAGCTGGGACTACAGGCATGCACCACCACGCCCGGCTAGTCTGAATTAAATTGGTACTAAATCAGGTGGTGAAAAAAATGCAGACTTGAAACTTGGAGAGAAATGGCAAGATTCTAATTCTGACATTCCCAGACCTTTTTATTATTAAGAACATCTAAATTTTGCCTCCAGGCCCAGAAGAACAATACAAGTATAGGAACTAGGGCTTATATTTATAAACTTTCCTTTCCAAAAGTGATAACAATCACTAGTTTCTATAAAACAAAACCAAACCAGAACTTAGGCCTTATTCCTTGGTTAAAAAAAACCCTAAGACTTTGAAGTCCTAAGAAATTTGTGAGATGGGAATTCAGAGAGAGAGAGAGAGAGAGAGAGAGAGAGAGAGAGAGAATATGCACAATGAGAGAGAGCTAGAGAGACTTTTCTTACACTATCATCTTGAAAAAGAGAATTATAAATGTAAATACTCCTCCCTTGATTAAAAAACAAAGCTTAATAACAATACTATCCTTAGAAAGTGTCTGCTTGGACTTTGCCAAAATATCTCTTGAGATGGGGGCACTCACTATCCCCCAGTAGTTCATTCCACTTGTGGTCAGCTGATGTTTAGAAAGTGCTTCGTTATAAAAATGTGAAATCCATTTTTCACTGAGCCCCTTGGGAGTATCTGAATCATTCTTATCCTTCATCTACAAGAAGGTTAACCTTTGATGTTTGCAGAAAGTTATCATTGTCCTTTCTGATCTTCCCTTCTTTCTCCAATGATACGGCTTCAACATTTTCTTTTTTTCTAGGTTATGATTTCACAGGTATCAATACTGTCCTTATCAACCTCATATTCATGCCCAGAAATAAACAGGATACTCTAGCTACAGTTAACACTGATCAGAGAAGTGTTCCAGACAAATATAACAGGATGGGGAAAAGCATTGCATTGGGTGGGAACAAGACTCATTAGAGGAAGTGAAGGAGGCCACATGGTTGAAATTCAGAGAGGTGCAATGAGGCCGGAGAGGAGTCATATTTTTAAGTGTGCAAGGTACTATATGGGGGTATTAAAGATACAGAATAAATTGGAGCTCAGGGTCTGGTGGGTGAGATGGATAATTCCCTTTCACAGAAGAAAGGAGAACTCCCTTTTATGGAAGACACATAGTGGTAGCATCAGAAAAAAAGGCCCAATAGGGTGGCTTTGGAGATACATTGTCTGTTTAAACCCCAACTGGACCAACTGCTACTATTATGTCCTTGGAGAAGTTACCTAACTTATCAATGTATCCATTTCCTCATCTGTAAATGGAGATAACACAATTTCCTCTCCTATAGGGTTGTTGTGAGAATTAAATGAAATGATACCTTTTAATTACATATTAAGAACAGCATGTCAAACACTTTTTAAAAGTTTGATGCTGAAAAACAAATATTGAATTGTCTAGTAACAAATTTATGCTTCAGTATGCAGGTAATATACCAAAGACACACAGATGAGGAAAGTTAAGGCTCTCCTTTAATATAAAATGTTTATTAATAATGAATGATAACTGAACTCAGTATAGATAGGCCCTGGGCAAAGTTCTTTATAGTCATTATTTTAATTACTACACGCAACAATTTTAAGAGGTAGATTTTTGTCATCACCACAGTTGTACAAATGACAAAGCAGATTTAACTTGAAAGGTTAAGTCAGTTGTCCAGCATCCCATAGTTAAAGACCCGAGATTCTAAAGCCAAAGAATCAGCATCCTTACTCTGCTATGCTGCCTTTTAGGTTAGAAAGAACTCGCTGCCCACAGTCTGGGAGCCTCTGGTAATGGTATCCAGACAAAGAAAAATGCATAGAGAGAGGGTCCTAGAGACATTCCTTCTTTCTCCATTTCATTTTTGTTCTACCCCCAAAATAGTTCAAGTCTGCCACTACTCCAAAACTAAAGATCTCTTAAGCTTTTCTTTTTCTTCTCTATAATTCCCAACAAATGAGTCTAGACAGCTATATTTTACTTCTTCTGAGGACACTGGCGATGAAACTCCTAATCAGCAAGCAAAAATTTCTGAGAAGGGGATGTTGAAGGATTCAGGGAGTAGTAGTTTAAGGAATACGACGCAAGCATCAGAAGAGGAAAGAGCTCTTGGTCTTTCATTTGGCAGATTAGGTGGCATCCTCTGAGCTTCAGGATTTCATGCAAATTCACAGCCCAACAGGGAGGGGGAGGGAAAGAGGGAGAGAGAGAGTGCGCGTGCGAGAGCACAGGAGGGGGATGAAAGGATAGGTTGACGCAAGGAAATAAAAAATATGAATTAAAATACTACCTTTGTTATCCAACGTGCCTTATCTGGCTTCCTGCCTTATAAGAAACGCATAACAAATAGCTTGAATTAATTAAATCTAGAAAGTGCTTCTTTCTACTTTTCAGAGGAAGTCCCCACTTTAATTGTCCCAATTATGGTTCTTCTTTGGCTGATTCCCTGTATTAGACCATAAACATTAAAGTCAGTAGAACGAACTTGAACAAATGTGTGAGCTCTTTGAGGACAGGGTTCTCTCACTCAGTTTTGTATGCTCAGCACTAAGCAAAGGGCAGCCTTTGAGCAAACATATGCAACCAATCACAGAAGAGCCTCATTCACCAAAGGCAGACTCAGGAGCAACATGGTAAGATTAAAACAGCAGAGGCAGAAGTCTGTGACTGAGGATTGGGTCCAGGTGTGCTTGTAAACCTTCCCAAGAGGCTCTCCCTCATCATTATCTTGGCATTTTAAAAGGTTGGTTTAAATGACCGGCTGCAAATACAATGGGATGCTAAGTTAGCTCTTCCTCTGTGATCTCAGAAACCATCTGTCTTGGCTGGAGAGAAACTATTTATAGCGGAGAGGACTGATGTGGTGTCAAGACCAGGTCCCAGAGACTTAATTCCTATGAAGACAGCAAAAATATCTGTTGGACATACAAGAAGACACAAAAATCCTAACTGGGAGAGTTGGAGCAGAGGCTTAAGAAGGGTCACCAGAACTCAGAATGTACTCTTTTCCTACACCAGAGCTGAAGTAAGGATGCATCACTTAACCAAATGCACAAAGGTACTTTTGAGAGTGAGTCTCAACATCTCCCACAATTTCCTTTCATACGCTCTCATTTTTGTTTGCTGCCTTCCTGCCGGCTGGATGCAATCCACTTGGATAATGTGACCTAGAGTGCCAATTAGGTTGCATGTTCCATGTCCAAATTTGGAGGGGAGACAAAAAGGAAAAATGAAAGATCTTCATTGTGGTAAACAATAGCTTTATTTGTTAAAGCACTTTCCATCCCCCTGCTGTTCAGCCTCGCTAAAACCACAGACAGGCCCATATATTTCTCACAAGTCTAACTTACAGCTTTTGATGAGGTACCTGAGGTTAGGAAATAAAAGCTGTGTCCCATCTCTCATTTTTAAGTGGTGCTTATCCTTCCAAGGACAATGGGATTTACAGCCTTAAAAGGCAGAACTATATATTATGAACCTCAAGATGCTCTTAAAGAATTTTTTTGGGGGGAGCTGCCTCACGGTGGCAAGAGAAGCAGAGCATAGTGTTTAGCAGTCTCACATCTAGGTTGCAGGAAGTGAGGGAGCTCAGTGGAAGCCCTCAAGAGTAGCACAAATGAATGCAACGTGAAGGCCCCAAGGGCAGCACGGGCACACCTTGTTCAGGTATTCTAACAAACCCACACAAAGCAAAATCATATTAACAACAACAAAAGCAAAAGCAAAACCACAACTCATTCAGCTAGGCTAGACATGCTGATTAAATGTTTCTGATTTCCTACAGGAAATCTAGTTCTGCCTTATTTTAAGCAATATAGAGAGATCTACATTTACAAAAAATAAATCATAGGGTTACTTTTTCTTTATGAAGGAATTCACTAAAGAATTTCCTTAAAATGTAATTTCCCAGGTTTATTTCAAATATAGCTTTATTTATACAAATTCAAATTTATTTAATATTTAGGAACATCTCTTTGGGAAAATGAGGAAGCAGGCCCTTGGAAGGGAGTCACTGATTACCCAGTGTTCAGGATCAACCAGTCGTTTCTGAATACTACTCCAATGGCTTTGGTTTGACAATGTTATTTTATTTTATTTATTTATGTTTTTTGAGACAGAGTCTTGCTCTGTCACCTAGGCTGGAGTGCAGTGATGCTAATGTAACTCACGGCAACCTTGACTCCTAGGCTCAAGCAATCCTCCTGCCTCAGCCTCCTGAGTAGCTGGGACTACAGGTGTCTGCCACCATATTGGCCAATTTTTAAAATTATTTTTTGCACAGATGGGGTCTTGCTACGTTGCCCAGGCTGGTCTCAGACTCCTGGCTTCCAGCAATCCTTCCCACCTCAGCCTCCCAAAGTGTTGGGATCACAGGCATGAGCCACTGCACCTGGCCAACATTTTTATACATATATAAATTTTCTACTCTTTATAAGATCTCTGATCCTCACCAGAATCCAATGAGTCAGGATTATTAAGCTCATTTTGCACATGTACAAACTGAGGCTTGGAGAAGGTATGTGTCGTGTGCAATTGCTCACTACGTTCTAGGCACAAGGCTAAGCCTCAAGCAAAGGTCATCTCTCTGATCCTCCGAATAACTCTATAGGGTATTACTATCTCTGTGACTAGATCAGGAAATAGACTCTGAGAGTTCAAGAAATCTGCCCCAAATAGTAATGGTAGAGAGGAAATATGGCTGAGAGCTAAAAGTGAGGAATGGTCGAGCACCAGCTCTGAGTTTAGCTGAGGATAGATCCTGGGTCAGAGAAGCCAGGGAAGACTTCATAGGGAGAGGCAGCTTGAAGGAGGCACAGAAGGCCAATGAAAGCAGGAAAAGGAGGGCAGGAAGAGAGCAATTTGAGGGTAGGAGAAGCTGGAGTACACGTGCAGGTTTGGGGAACAGTGGTCTGGTCTGGTCTTATGTTGGTGGTATGTGATCTCCTACATATAGTAGCTAGCTGGATGGATGGCAGGCTTGCCAAAGTGTTTCTCTGAACTGCTAACAGGCCAGATGACATATAATTGGAAGGCATTCTTAAAAACACAGGTCGGGCGTGTTGGCTCATTCCTGTAATCCTAGCACTTTGGGAGGCTGAAGTGGGAAGATTGCTTGAGCCCAGGAGTTCGAGACCAGCTTGGGCAATAGGAAGACCTTGTCTCTACAAAAAATAAAAAAACCAGGCGGGCTTGGTGGTGCACGCCTGTAGTTCCAGCTATTCAGGAGGCTGAGGCAGGAGGATCTCTTGAGCCCAGGAGTTGGAGGCTGTAGTGAGCTATGATGACACTACTGCACTCTAACCTGGGAGACAGAGTGAGATCCTGTCTCAAAAAACCAAAAAAACCCCAAAACAAAACAAAACAAAAACAATTAAAAAATATATGTTTAAATGTGTCTTCCTTCTAAGCGGTGCCTAAAGTTTAACCAAAAAGACCAGACTAACATATTAATATATATCTGCTAGGCCAAGTTACTTGAAGGGAAATCTCTAAGGAAGACTCTGCCTCTTCCCTCAATGATAGAAGCTGAACAGAAAGTATTCTAAGCCAGACAACGAGAAATGTAAAAAAGTCTGGGGCCTTAAGGAGGCAAAGACCCACAAAAAGGGGCTGGGAGCTAAAACTGGCTCCTGAGCCTGGTTAACTCCAGGTCTTCCCAGTTCCACCCAAGCTGATAAAAACATCACGGTGTATGTAGGAAGCCATACACAGTAGCTTCTGCCTGCACAGGCAAAGGGAGAATTCAGGACATAAATTATCCTGTACTCTAGAGAAAAGTTTTAACAATACTTTAATCAAGCCAAAGGAGATAAAATCCTTTTGTAAACAAACACCAGCCTCTGAGCAGCACACATCCAGGTTCTGGTGAGGTGCTTCACTAGTAAGGTCGAGCTAAATAGCAGGACTCTCTACATTGGACTGAATGGAAGAAGAGAGAAGGACCATGACCAGCAAACAAAGACGTGAAAGGCATTACGACCCACGTTTCTGTAGCACAACTCATATACTATTCTTGAGTTTCCTAGTGCTTTAGGGGACTAATATTTATTACAGAAAAGTAGAATAGGATTTCCCCAACCCCCAACAGTACTAACACAAAAACATTATAATCCTACCAAAAATGAAAAAAAAATACTTTTATGGACCATATTATATTTGTTTTATCTATAAATTTGGCATGTACAATTTATTCTCTAATTAACAAATTAGGCAAAAGAAAAACCAAAATATTCATTAAAAACATTAATAAGACTGATTGTCCCTGGGGAGAGGCCCTGGTGTTTTTGGGGAGAGTGGTGGAGCGCAGGGCTGGGACAAAAGGGTAGGAGGGAGATTTATTTTTCACTTTTTTTCCTTTTGTGTCAATTGAACTTTGTATAATATACAGGTGTTACCTATTCAAATATATATGCATTGGTTAATCACAGTTTGAGTAAATCAAAACCCAGGAAAAATTTTACATTTTAATGGCACTATTGATTAGTGACAAACAAAAGGTACTGAATAATCAAAAATCAATCATTCCAGGAAAAGCTAACATTATAGACCAATTTAAAAAAAAAAATTATGAGGACATGAACATGGTCAGAATAAAATAAACCCTAAATTGTTGGGCTGGAATAACTGATGTATATTTTTTATCTAGCATTCCATTAAATAATAATGATGATGATGAGAATAATAACAATAGTTCCTACTTACAGAACAGTCACTAAGTGCCAGGCATCATCTTAAATCCTGTTATAATCCTTCTAAATGCTGGTGTTGTTGGTCTAATAAGCATTTATAAAAATACTCACTATCCTAGATGGAGAAAATCCTGGTGAAAATTAAACACTGAGAAAAACTTGAAAGCTAGCTAGAATATAGGTACATATCTATTTACGTTTTTATCCTATACTATGAAAAAGCAAAGAAGTGACACAGGGCCATCATGAGGCTCAACAACTAATTCTCTGACAGTGGATATATTTCACGTCTAGAAACTTACCAAGGGTGTGTCTTTTCCTCCCACAATGCTGAGACCAAGCCCTGAACGTCCCTTGGATATTTCTATAATCATTTCCTGGCCAGGGACAATGGGACATGTCACAGGGTCCACTGACAGAGGAGCCTGGAAATCACCTGGAAAAGGATGGAACACAGAATGACAGGCAGGTAGGAGACGCAGCTCAGCTCCCTGACTTGGGGAGTGGGGGGCGTGCATGTGTTTATCATTTCACTCTATTCCTGCAAAGCACCATGAAGGAAAAAGTTGGGTCATTGCTGCCCATTCACCCAGGGATGAAACATGACATTCCTACAACACTTTTGAGATTAAAACAACAAGCCCCCTGCCCCTCAACCCATCAAATTTGGTTATACTTGGAAATTTTTAAATCTTCAAGTACATCATGAAAACCTGTACGGAAAAGCTTAAGATAATTAAATGATTAGGTACATAAAGGCCTATGTTATGAGAATAAAGGCTGGTATGACAGAAGATTTTGAGTTATAGAATACTAATTAAGAAACAGTGCTTAAATACTTTCAATTAGAGCATATCAGATGAATTAAGATGTACAAAGGATTTAATCAACAAAGTATGATATACTTGAAAATAGCAATTACCTAAAATTTATCCCCAAATATATTATATACATAGTAAAAAAACAGAACACTCAAAAATTACTTGCTGGATCCATAAGGGAAAAGCTTTATAAGAGTTATTGCTGTTTTATAAAGGTTTTTAAAAAAATAATTGTTTTTGACTGAGTTGCTCCAAAAACTGAGAGAAAAAAACTTAAAAAATTTTTTTTGTAGAGACAGAGTCTTGCTATGTTGCTCAGGCTGGTCTCAAACTCCTGGCCTCAAGCGATCCTCCTGCCTTGGCCTCCCAAAGATCTGGGATTACAGGTGTGAGCCACCACGCCTGGCTAGAAAAAAATGTTTACAGGCTAACAAAAGATGTTTAATTATACCTGTTTATCCAGCATAAATTCTATATACGTGCATTTTCCAGATAACTGAACCTAACTCTTTAAAAAAATCAAGCCATTCAAAATGTTAAATAATTTCAAAATACTCTCATACAAATAATAGTCTCCAGAGAATGTTCTGATAACTAATTTTGATCATCATGAGTATTGATTCTCATTCAGGAAAGGGCTGATGATTAAGGGCCCCATCTGCTGGTCAACTGTAGCTAATGCACAGGAGCCAAGATAAAATCCACAATGTTCATTAAACCTATGTAAAAGCAGGGATTGTGGGCCAAGAATAGTTTTACATTTTCAAAAGTTTGGAAAAAAAAAATAATAATATTTCAAGACATGAAAATTATATGAAATCCAAATTTCAGTGTCCATAATAAAGTTGTATTGCAGCACAGACCCACTGATTCATTTACGCCTAGTCTATGGCTCTATGGCTGCTAGCACACTGCGATGGCAAAGCTGAGTAACTGTGACAGAGACTGTGTGGCTCATAAGCCTAAAATATTTACTATCTAGCTCTTTAGAGAAAAAGTTTGCCAATCTCTGGTATGAAACAAAAAGATTCATAGGTAAGCCCGTGCGGGGTTTTGCTCTAAGCAATAATCACGGTCTTTGTGACAAAAGGGCCCAGGTTTTGGAGTTGCACAGAGACAGATTTGAGTTCCCAAGCAGGAAATTAATAGATGAAACCGGGGCTCACTTCTCATCAGAAAAATGCCTGTAACCACTACCTAATAGGCTGCTAGAAGAATTAACTGAACAGTGTGTGTGAGGTGCCCAGCCCAGAGTCTGACATATTATAGGCATATATTTGCTGTTCCTGTCCACATGGAATTTATTAATCTAATGGCCTCCCGGTTAACAGCAAGAAATTTAGTGACATAACCTCAGTAACAATAAAAAGTGTCATATTAGAAGTAGAATATTAAATTGCAAACCTAATTTGTCTCTAGATTTTTTTGCAGCATATGCATTTCATGGTATATTTCCCATTAATTTACAATAAGAATGATGTACAATAGTGGCACAACTTCATGGATACTTTTAAAATGACTAGAGTACTCTCCTGAGAGAGAAGAGAGAAAACACACAGCAAGAGATACTGGAGATGGCATTTCTTTCCCTCCTCCATGTCTGCCTCACCCTAGCCGGTCCTGAGTCAGTCTTTGTATTTATTTGTCTCATAGAAGCCAGCCCAAAGCCTGATTCATACCAAACTCTCAAAAAATGCTTGGTAGGTAGATGAGTAAATGAATAAAATTTCCAGACCAAATTATAGGATGATGAATTCCTGTTATCTAGGTATAAATATGTGATATATAGCACCGCAACTCACCTGGTCTACATCCATGGTCAGCAAACTTTCTTGGTAAAAGGCCACATACACATATTTTGGGGATTATGCGTCAGACAGCTTCTGGTGCAACTATTAGTACTTAACTCTACCATTATAGTGTAAAAGAAGCCATAGACAATACGTAAACAAATGTCTTAATAAAACCTTATTTATGGACACATATTTGAATTTCATATAATTTTCATGAAATAGTCTTTTGATTTTTTTTTCAATCTTTAAAAATGTGAAAACCATTTTTAGCTTAGAGACGATACAAAAACAGCTGGTGGGCTAGAATGGACCCATGGTCCATAGTTTGCTGACCATATTCATCAAGTGTTTTTGTACAAATTCAGTGCTTTAAAATAATACCTGCTTGTTAAACTTTTTATGAGTTAATATTTATGAAAAAATACATAAAAGACAAATACCACAAAGGTTTCAGGATTGCTAAATTAATGCAGGGTTGTGCTTTGCTACTGGTGAGCATGGTGTTTTAAAGAGTCACCAATTTATATTGCATAAAAGCAAAGTGGAAACACCCATTATTCATTTTGAAGTTCTATTTTCAACCCCCTGTCAGCATAATTCAAACCAGGAATTTAATGAGAGAACATGAATACCAATTTCTTTAAACACTGAAAATTAACAGTTTTCAAATAGCTTATATCAACATATGCAGGGCTAAAAATTGGGCTCAATATGATTTTTTATGAGATATTACTCATGACCTAACATAATCTTTTGGAGACATTAGAGAAGAATAAGCTGTAAGCCTCAGATTCAAATAGCATTTACTCAGGGCCTTTTCTCTTCTAGTACTTTCATATTCAACAATCAGCAGGCAGTGGCGATGGTAGAGAGGAAAATAATGGTGTAGGAAGTGAAGTGACCCGCCCAAGCCCCAAAGCTACGGAAGTAGAGAAGGGATGTAGTCGGCCTTCTGACTCCTGGCCCAGTTCTCTTTTTAGGACATCATGATCCTTTCCTTCTCTAAGGTTTCATGAGCCAATTCTGCTCAGGGAAAGAATCATACCATAGCCTGTGAAGTCTGCATCTGTTGACTGGTATGATGGAGGTGGTGCTAACGGTATCTCTTGTGAACCGAAAGAGACTTTCGTTGAATATGTTTGCTGTTTCATCTGGCTGATAGCCTACAAAAGAGAGGAAAATTAGACAAATGTCAAGGAGGAGAACGGTAACAAAAGAAGACTTTAAGATTGGTGTATTGTTGCCAAAACAATGGGGCACTCCAATAATTATGTTTTTTGAGAATATAGGGTGGGAGAGGTGGCAAGAGGAAGTTAGGGTACCTTTACCTCATTCCCCAGGCTTCCCTATTTAACTTTCCATCCAAAATGCTCTGGTGAAGGATGGGAGGAAGGATCAATGCTGAAGATACTCTATCCCTGTGATCTGTACAAACAGCTTGGGGTAGCAGAACAAAAATTTTTGCAATTTCTACTCATTCTGATGAAGTCAACATGAAGTTCATGTATCTGTGCTGTGCCCGTTGAAAAACAATCTATACTGCAGATGTTCTGAGTATACAACATTGTCCATCTGTTCTGGACACATTTCACAGTAGTCAAAGATGCATTAGGTAGGTTAATTAAGCAACATGAGGAGCAGAAAAAGAAAACCAGCATCTACTGAAAACCTACTAAATGCCAGGTATATCAATTACATTTAATTTGCATAAAGGAATTGTATTTTGGTACCCAGTGCCTGGAACATAGTAGGGACTCAATAAATGATGAATGAATGAATGAACAGATACAGAAGAGCAAGACTGAAGACATGGGAAACTCAGGGTAGGAATGAACCTGCAATTCAATGAAGGTACAGGGACCTTTGCTGTGTGGGCTTTGGAATATTAGCTTATAATTCTGGATTTTTGCTGACAATACTGCCAATGAATATTACTATTAAAAAACTAAGAAAAACCAAAAGGACTCCATGCTTGTTTAACAGGCAGTTAAGAAATATAGGTAGTAACCTGACCTGCCTTCTGGATCTGTAGTTAGCCAGGGAACCCATCCCCAGGTGCAAGACTTTGGTGGAGGCAGTGAAGCACCAGGCTATCCCTGGGGTCTAGAAATAGGACCAAGGTAACTGGTCCAGAACCATAACACCTCAAGATGCTGTCAGTGGAAGGCTGGGCTTCAAAACAAGACATTGTATAGTATGTAACAACTAAAATAATACCACCCACATTACATTTGTATTATGCTTTCTAGTGTTCAAAATACTTTTACATCCATGAATTCATTCAAGCATGTCAACAACCCTGACAGTTAGACAATATTACTCTCTTTTGCAGATAAATGAAGACACAAATGTCAAGTGACATATCCGAAATGACACAGCTAATTAGAGGAAGAGGTAGGACGGAAAGTCAGTAGATGAAGAATGCTACAAGTTTAAAGTGTTTATCAGACAGCTACTGGACAATGATTCTATAGATGTTTATTTTTTTTCCTGCAGGTTTTCTATCACCATCATTTAATACTGACTGTGTACTTTAAAAAGACTTAATTATATATATATATTTTTGTTTGTTTGTTTTTGAGACTGTGTCTCACTCTGTCACCCAGATTGGAGTGCAGTGGTGTGATCACAGCTCATTGCAACCTCCAACTCTTGGGTTCAAGTGATCCTTCTGCCTCCACCTCCCAGTAGCTAGGACTATAGACGCACACCACCATGCCTGGCTAACTTAAAAAAAATTTCTTTTGTAGAGACAGAGGTCTCACTATGTTGCTCAGGCTGGTCTCGAACTTCTGGCCTCAAGTTATCCTCCTACCTCAGCCTCCCAAAGTGCTGGGATTATAGGCATGAACCACTGTATCCGGCTTTCAATTACATATTTATCAGTGATTTTAAAAAGAGGGACATCAGAAGAAAACAAATAATGGGTTACTACCAGAAAACTGGACATTGAAATAACTTAGATATCCAGTTACTCTAAGGACCACATTTCCCAGCCTCCTTAAAGCTAGGTGTGCCCACAGACTAAGTCCCAGTCAACGGGATGTAACAGAAGTGAATATACAATTTTTAGGTCATTCTCTTAAGGAGACAGATCCTGCCTTCCCCTTCTTCCTGGCTGGAATGCAGATGTGTTGGCAACAACTGGAGCAGCCATTTTAACAAAAAACAAAACAAAAAAGGATGCCATGATTTGAGGATGATACAGTAATCAAATAAGTATGGTACAGTAATCAGATAAGAGGTGCTTGGGCCCATGACACTGTGGAGATACACTATCCCCAAACTGATCACACCCAGACTCTTATGTAAAAGAGAAACTTCTGGCAGCACTTGAGCCTGTATCTTAACTCATACGGTGCTTACATCCAACTTTGATTTTGTAACATCTCAAGAGAGAACATGGATTCCCAACAAAGAGGAATGCAAGCTACAGAGTTCTTTTATGAAAAATCATGTGAATTTTAAAACAGGAAAGCATGAGACAGCAGTCACTAGATTATGACTTTTATAATAGTAGGGAATGACTCTCGCTTATCTCTATATCCCAGTTCCATGTTGCATCTGGTGCATAATAGTTGACCAATAGATACTGGTGGAATTTTGAATTCAATTTAAAAATGAGGAAACAGCCTGTAGAAACCAAGTGAATCGTCTAAACCTACATATGTATAGGCAGACCTCTTGGTAGGTGTGGTGATGGATGAATGTGTGCTCCTGGGACTCATTCACTGGCATAAAACCAAACTACTAAGTATGAAAGGTCATACTGTGATATGTTACTATATTAGATTATAAGAGTTGGGATAAACTTTATAGGTCATCCAACCTAACTAAACCAGTGGTTCTCAACCCTGTTTCATAATAGGAACACCTAGGGAGCTTTTAAAAATTATGGATGCTGGAACCCCTATCCCAGACCAAATAAATTGGCAACTAGGGCGTGTGGAGCTCAGGCAAGGTTTTTTTTTTTGGCTTTTGTTTTAATTAAATCCTATTGCTTAAAGTTTATACCATGGATTCTTAACCCAGGGCTTCTAAGAGATCCACAGAGGGAATTCCAGGAGCTATAAAACTTTTGTGGTATATCAAAAATTACTCTTATCAGTGTTTTTCTAGGGAAAGGGTCTATACTTCATCAGGTGGACAGGAAAAAAAACTCAAACAAAGCCATGAATTGCTAAGTTTGCTACCACTAATTAGCTGTGTGACCACAGACAAGTCACTTGACCTCTTCATCTGTAAATTGGTGGCAATACATCTATACCTTGCAAGGTTTAAAAAGATAAACCTATCCCTGTGCCAGGAACAATTTAGGCTCAATTAATAATAGCTATTAATACTTGTATGTCCTTTTAAAACATACTAATGATCAGCCAGCTTCTGAATGAAAACCTTCAGGGATGGAAAATTCCACTTCCATGAAGCAGCTCACCCCATTTTGGAAACTCAAGGGGTTGGGAAGTTCTTTATAACAAGCTAACACAGCCTCACTGTAAATGCTGCCCACTGATCTCTGGGCCACTTCTCTTTGGCAGCCACAGAAAAGGCTTATAATCACTCTCCCCACAGAGAATGATTTAGATATTTAAGTGTTCATTCTTAAGTAAGGAAAAGAAAGGCCAGATAATGTTTAGGATGTGCCCCAGCTCTAAAATTCTATGGTTATGAAATTCTAGAAATGTTTGGTATGTGCCTTGAGATAGGTGGTAGTATATAAAGTATTAACACATTAATAGTATTTGCAAATATATTACATAAAGTGAAATCTGGTCTTAAAAATTAATTGTTTACAGGTTTTCAGTTGAACTGAATTTGGTTATTTTTAAGGTTCTTTCTACACCTATTTGTTTTTATTTAGATTTTTAGCATATAATATTAAAGAATTTTCAAAGGCATTTTCTTTGGCAATGTTTGAAATATCACATATTTCCTATAAGCTATAGTAATCTATAGTTCCTTAAACATAAAAAGTTAATATAGTAAAGATGCAAATTTTAGTGGCACAAAAGTATAAACTAGTACACAAAAATAAAAATCAGGCCTTAAAAAAAGAAAAAGCTCAACAGCAACAAAAGTACATAATTTTGACAGACAAAAGTTTATAGTTTTTTAAGAGAAGTGAAATTCAAAATGTAAGGAACACTAAAGTTATTTTTATAGAAATTCTCTCATTTGAAATTTTTATTTATGGCATTGTGTAAGACATGGTGCTCTCAAATTTAAGTGCAAGGGTGTTCTCAAGGATGCCTTTAAACACCTGGTTTGGACATTGGTACAAAGAAATGAACACAGGATATTTCCACACCCTGCACATAATCAATGATATGGTTGTGGATTGACTCCAGGTTGCAAGACACACCATAATCTCCTGTCAAGTGGTAAAGGATTTGATCTCATTGCAAGCACCTCCTTTTCGTCTGGAGTCCAGTTTATAATGCACACCACCCCAACAGAGCAAAACTGAAAGTACAAGATACATACCTTGTCAGGTGGGTACACCAAAGCCTTCTGCTGATCTGCCACCACACCTTGACCAATCACCTGGGATACATCTTCCTGAAATGTAAACGATTCAACCAGTTAGCAGACCTGCAGGGCTCAAGTGCGCTTTCCTACTTTAGCAGTTAACACCATTTAACTGGGCTTTGGTCTACTACAAAATGACCAAAACACCAGGCATAAAAATTCCATGCACCCACTGGACTAACTCTTGGCAATGAACACAGGCTTGTCATTTCTAATTTCTTTTTCAGCCCTTTTAAATCTGTCAGGCTTTAGACCTATCAGATATCCTTTGATGGTCATTTCAGCCAGAGTTTTTTCTTCTGTCACACCAGTATCCCATATAAATATCCTTTCAGGGTTCAAATTCTGACATTAGAATTTCTTTCCCTTAAGATATTCAATTAGAGGCAAAAAATCATATCTATAGAAAATATTGTGGGATACAAAGGTAAGCTAGTCCTAAGTTAGTTTGTCACTCCTTCCATGGAGAAGTGCAGAGTCCAGACCTACGACAGAAGCAAACTACCAAAACATGTGGAAAACCTGCAACACATAGCTAAAGGGCAGTTTATTAACTGAAATAAATAATGACAGCAATAAATTAACCAGAATGTTTATTTCTGCCTCCTAGTATATCCCTTTTTTTTTTTTTTAATAGGCAACTTCACAGGGGAAATTATCACCAGATGGTTGACTTCAAGGCATGGACTCCTGCAGTTGGGCTTGGACAAGGCAGGGACCATGGAAGAGAGACTGATTTGGATAGGAGAAAGGATGGGTTTACTCTGCCCCTTGGTAAATGTCTGAGTGACACCCAGGTGGTGAGGGCAGGTAGATAAACTGATCTGGAAATGAGAAGAGAGGCAGGAGTTGTATAACAGAGTGTTAGGAGTTTGTGATCCTAGTTCCTCAGCTTCACAGTTCTGCAAACCCGAGCAGATTATTTGACCTCTTCAAGCCTCAATTTCCCCATCTATGAATGGAAAAAAATAAGAGTTGTTACACTATTGAAAGGATTAAATGAAGCAATATGTGAATGCATTTAGCATTGTACCTGGCAAATAATAATATTTAATAAAGATGTTAATGATGTTTCCACAGCCATCACGACAAAGAAAAAAAAAAGATGTTAATGACGATAGTAAATGGAATTGGGCTATGATAGCTCCATGTTCCTAACTGTACTACAGGGTTGGATCAGTCAGAACAATGACCTTGACAGGACACTTTCTCCTTTGGGGAATGCTCGAACAACTATCTGACATCCTCCACCCAAGGTTTCTTTGCTAGGCATGTTCACATACCCTTTCTTCAACAGGCTCCCATCAGATTTGTAACAATACAATAGGTAATGATCAGGTTATGCCCAGCTGTTCATCATTATTAGATGAGGTTGCAGTTTCATCCTGTGTCATCAATTTCCTATTGGTTTATAACCTGAGAGATTTAACTTCAGCACATAATATCCCGAGACTGGAGCCTAGGTCCTCTGGGTGATTGTGACCACCTTTAGCTGCCTATTTTCTAACTTCATAATTTTTCCCTGAGACCCTGGTGATGCCCCTTTCACAGCATGAACCGATTTATTTTATCTCTATTTTTGCAACATTATGTTGTATCCTTTTATGTATCTGTCTCCCATTTATTAATAAGATCAACCTTGTCTTATTTCTTTCTCCAACATATGGCAGAATAGAATAGAAGCATTATAAAGGTTTAGTGCTCAATGAATCAAAGTTTGGAAACTTAAATCTTAAATGCACCTGAGTGGATTTGAGAGTCAGCCATGAAAGGAAGGACGCACAATGAAGGTGACTCTGTGGCCTCCACTTTAAAGGATCACAGTTGAAAAGAGAGAAAGAAGACACGGGAAGGTCAGTAACGCTCATGGGAATTTCAGAATAAAAATTCTAAACTGCCTCCTAAACAGCAACCATTGGTGTTAATCCTTCCATTGTGAATCACATGGCCTGAGGGAAAGTGAGTGCCTCTATTTGAAAATAATACTGCAGATCTGCAATTCGACCTTGTTTTAAATCCCAATTAACCAGGAGTGGGGCAAAGGAGCTGATTTCCCTCACTACAGATTTAAAAACCCAATTTGCACATCACATAGAGGAACTACTAATTTGGTTTAATTCTTCCTCATCATTTGCACTTGTTAATAAAAAGAAACGGCACTGCAATAGCAGCCAGAAAACCTGGGTTCAGGTTGGTTCCCCTACTTAGCAGCAGCAGTAGTGCCTGGAAACCTTCATTTCTGATGACAGTGAGAATGCAGTAACGGCTACCCGAATACGGGGTTGGGAGCAAAGTTGAATTCAACACATGCTTATTGAGCATCTACTTCGTGGCAGCAGTGAAAAAGACTGACAGAGGGGCCCTTGCACGTGGCACATTGACACATCTGGTGAGACAGATAGTAAAGAAATGATTACAGAAATGATGAATTACAACTACATGATACATGTGTGAAGGTGTGTGGCAGGGAACAAATGCCTGAGAAGTGTTAGTTTCCTTCCCTTTCTCTTACCTTGTCCTCAAAAACACAGAAGGATGAGACGAGGAAATCAGATGGTGAAAAGCCTCTGGTCCAACACACTGTCCCATTTCTTATACTGATTACTGTTAAACCTCCAGGCCAAGGGACGGCGCTGGTACGTGATGGTGATAATTATGATAGCAAAAGCTTCCTGATACTGACTGTGTGCCTGTTACTAAGCCAGGCACATTGCACTTTTGTTGATGTACACAACAGACCTATGCATTAGATACTATTATCATCCTCATTTAGAGCTGAGGTAACTGAGGTGCAGAGAGCCTAAATTATTTGCCAAGCCAGAATTTAACCCAGACTCATCTTGCTCCAGAGCCCTTGCTCTTAACCTAGGGGTAAACCCCAAGAGAAAGGGAAAGCACTGTTTACCTACTCCTAACAGCACACACATGATTCTTTGGCTTGACATAGTGATTACATTTTTAGATTCAACATTAGGTGAGAACAAGTCATGCCTGGTTATTGTGAAACAGGGATGGAAAAAAAAATTCATGGCACTACCACTGCAGTGACCTTGGGTCTCTTTGCTTTGTGTCTTGTATTTAAACACATATTCAGAATTTGCTAATCGCTCAACTATTGCACCAAAGGAACTCTTAGTACCTTCAAAGCTGAGGTTTTAGGACATTCCAAGGTGTTGACTTTGCACAGGGGACCCCTTATTTCTTCAAATAAGACGACTGAGGAAGCATTGTGCAAAGATCATCTCATTTCACTAAAAAACTGATATGACGCATTCTTTTTTTTTTAAAGGCAAAAAGCAAGTTTATTGAAGTAAAAGAAAAAAAAAGGAGGCTACCCCATAGACAGGGCAGTGGTTATCTTTCAGAGCAACAGAGAGTAGCCTGATATGACACATGCTGTCTGCATTATCATGTTATAATCCTCAGCACGGTACTATGAGCTCCTGAAAGGAAGCTTTGTGGGCCAGGGAAATTACTTTGATCAAGAGAAAGAGCTTCTGAGGGGTGCATATAAAAGGCAACACTGACAATATCCTATGGAATAGATGCGTGAGAAGTCCAGCCTACGGTCCCCAAATCTGGTTGACTTCTGTCCCAAAGCTGGGCAATCAAAATGCCCATCTCTGTGGCCACTGTAATTGGTCCAAGGGTGGCCACTTGCACCAAACAATAATATCCCATGGATTTCCCACAGTGGAGCCAAGGGAAGACAGTCAGCTTCTTCCTGGCAGAGAGGCTGGGGAGCTTTCGGCAGCCATATCTGCACCGTGCTGGAGAAGCACGTCTGCAGTAGAAGAGAATCAAATGGATAAGCAGAGACACCCCTGGAAGCATCAGGTCTCTAGTTCCAGCTGTCCCTGAGGCTAAGTGTCAACTCTGTCCTGCCTGTAGATCCCTTGCCTGGGTCAGTCCACGCCTAATTCCTACTCATCTAACCACCTGGATCAGGTGAAATCATATTAGCATAAGTTCCCACAGCGCCTTACCTTGCCCTTCAATGATACGTGTTAAGAATCACTTATCTAAAGTTGGATTCATATCCTGACTGTGGCACTTATTACCTGAGTGTCTCTGTACCTCAGTCTCCTTATCTATAATATGGAGACAGTAATAGGATTGATCTCCTATAAAATATGAATTAATACACTTAGAATAACACCTATCAGAATGCATAGTAAATGCTGGGAAAGCCTGTTATTCTCAGCAGTTTCCTGAAGGCAGAGACTGTGTCTTTGTTCACTGCTCTACGTGCTGTTAGTTTAGCACAGTGCTTGGGACATACCGGGCATTCAATATAAACTTGTGTAATTTGTGAAAGATAGTTGATTTATAGCTCCTTTTGAAAGGTAACATAATCAACACAGGTTTTAGATTATAGGCTCTTAAAATTATGTGAGCAAATAAGGCTTCCCCAGAAAACTGAAAACTTTACAGACCCAGAGAATATGCCCAAGCAGCACTTGTTTTGGAGAAGCGGTGGGATTCTGGAGAGAGGGCACTCAACCGAGGAAGAAAGTCTGAGTTCTGGGCTCTGAGCTGCCACACCCTTTCACTTCCCTAGGCCCTTAGTGCTAATAATTATGGCTGTAAGATTACTTTCTCAATTTAGGAAAAACCTAATAAGAAAGCGATTCCTTCTGGGCAAGTGAAATTTCAAGTCTCCACAGTGGACCAGTTACCATGGTTGGGAGTGAATATACACTGGCAGACATCAAAGATGTGAATTTGTGTTAAAAATGTGTACTTATATTTCTGTTACCTTTGAGTTCATGAGGTTACTTTCCCTGTTACCCTTGTGTCCCTGTTACCCATGTGACTTTCATGAAGAAAGTAGACTTAACTGTAAATCTACTGTCTTCTTTATGCCCAGGAAAGGGAAATTTACCATGTACGCAAATCTCAAGTGGTTTTCAGAAATACAAGATATAAAGAACAATGAGCTGTGAAAAATGCCACATGTTTGAATGCACCTGAACTCTGCCATTGGCAATTTGCATACTGTCACAAAAGAGAAGCCAGTGCTGACTCAGACACACTCTCCTGCACCTTACAGGGAATTCCTAGACTCTTGCTATAGATGCAGTGTTCACGTT
This sequence comes from Daubentonia madagascariensis, assembly GCA_023783475.1. Taxonomy (NCBI): domain Eukaryota; kingdom Metazoa; phylum Chordata; class Mammalia; order Primates; family Daubentoniidae; genus Daubentonia; species Daubentonia madagascariensis. The sequence continues at coordinate 51,699,541 of JAKFHU010000913.1, forward strand.
AGATCTTAAACAGAAAATAAGATTCCCACAGTGACATCTGCTCCCAATAGCAAACCAGAAATCCAGCAGTTCTTGATGGAGTGCAAATTGGGGGTAAAAATGGATTTTAAGCACACACTTCAGGACCTTGTTTTAAAAACAAGCAGGATATTACACCTGGGAATTCCAGCCTGGAAGCAAGACCTAACAAGAAGCTCGTAATCATTAGAAACACATTTTAAACTATTTTTCCAAACTTAGATGCCAGTACTTTAAAAACATTTATGAATAACTTAATCAAGTACAGTAGTAAAAATTGATAAGCTGAACCTGTATTAGAAATCACAGAGCATATTATTCTCCTAAAAGTCAAAATTCTAAACTGAACTTATTATCTTCTCCCACAAATCTGTTTTTCCTACTATTTTTAAAAAAATTAGTGACAATATCAACTTTCTAATTACCCAGGTTTAAAACCACAGGCAGTTTTTACTAATTATTCTCTCTTGCCTGCTTTCATCTGTTCTTTTGAAAAGTATTCTTGATTTTCGGGACACAACATGAAGCAAAGTAGATTTTTCCCAGACCAGAAAATTTTCAAAAAAACCTTTCTATTCTACCTCTTTTTTTTTTGGTCAAGTTATTAAGACCAAAGAAATATCAAGTTGGAGCATATGAATTTGCCACTTTATAAATCAGGAAATGGTTAAGTATTAGTGATTTCCAACGGTTCAACCTATCAGCTACTATTACTAGGCTAACTACTACAATACATTATTACCAAAATGTCATGTAGGAAGAACCATTTTAACACCAAAAATTTAGGTACGATACAGTCTAAATTAAAGGACAGTCCTTTAAATTGAACAGATGTAGCTTTATGAAGAACTCCCTATATGGTTATTATTTTTCACATTTCCCACAGATCACCTGGGTCTAATAAATTTTTAGTATTGTCTGAGTAAAGGAGAGAGCTTAGACTTTGGAATATGACAGTGGGTTCATATCCTGGTTTTTCTACGTACAGGTTATGTGCTCTTTGAAAAATTGACTTCTCTAAACTTCAGCTTCTTTATGGGTTAATACCATCTATCTCTCTGAAAAGCATTATAGTTCATACTGCCTTCCATACACTGAAACTCAGTGAGTCATAAGGGTTCAAATCCTTATTATGGGACTTACAGGCTCTAAGTCTTTGGGCAAATGAATTAACCTCTGGAATACTCAGGTCCTTCATCTGAAAAATGGAGCGGATGACAATGCTTTCATTATGGGGAGGGCAGAGATGGAAATAATATGTTCTGCTCAGTTGCTAACAAATAAATGCTCAATAAATGGTGGAGGGTATTGTTATTGTTCTTACTGTTTCTGTCAGGATAAAGGAGATCATATTTTAAAGTGCATACTACAGTGACAGGTACGTTTTCTGTATCACAGAGACATGTAAAAACAGACAAGAGTGAACGTACCTCTTTCCCCACCAACCTACTCTTCCTCTTACTTCTTATCTCGTACCTAGCACCAGCCAACCAGCTGGTCAGCCACCATGAGGTATCTGAGAGCCATTCTTGCCTCCTCCTCCTCCCCTTCCTCCTCCAACTTTGACATCCACACAGCCATCGAGTCTAACAATTCTAACTCTTGTATATGTAGAAAATCTGTCCCTATTTCTCTGTCCTCCCTGCCAGATCCCTGGTTTAGGTCACTATCAACTTTATCTCAGCTTTTTAACTCCCTCCCTGACTTCAGCTTTAACATTTTCTAAATGATTCTTCTTAAGGCACCCAGAAGGATCTTTATAAAAGGCTAATGCCATCTTTATAATCTTCTGTGAAAAACCACTCTAAAGGCTTCCCTTGGTATAAAGTCCTTTCTCCTGGTCCAGAGGGCCTGCCACCATCCAGCCCCTGTCTACTTCGTGACTTTCACTTCCTGCTCCTGGAGCCGCATGCCCACAGCTCTGTCTCCACTACTGGATGAGGAATGCAGACATAGTACCTACAGGTGGTGGGGAGGGAAGCAGGCTGGGGTGAGAGAATGGTGAAAAGGCAGGGGTTGAAATAAACTGGAAGTATACAGTTCATGGGCAGCTTGGGACACTGGTCCATTTTCAGTAGAAAATGGAAACAAGGATTTTTATGGAAAATCTCCTGATTCATAAAACTTAGCTCAAACATCTTAAAAATACAGTGTAGGCTAAATGAAAGACAGTTGTGGGCTGGATCTGACTCCTGACAACCAGCTTGTGATCTGCGTTAGATCAAATGCAGCATACTCCTGGGCATGAAGGAGGTCTTATTCATCTTTATACTCCTAGAGCTTGACACATCGTAGGTTCTAAGAAAATGTGTACTGAATAATGAGAGTTCTGGCATACCTAGATTTCATATAGGCAAAATCTGGTATTAATAATAGCTACCATTTACTGAGCCCTTAAGTGGTGTGCTAAGAGTTTCCCATATAAAATCATACATGATTCTCACAACAAAGAGGTGAGCATCACCCTCTCCAATTTTTGGGTGAAGAAACATAGACAGGATAAGCCACTTTTCCTGGTTAGCAGAGGTAGGATCTAAGTCTGCTCAGACTTTAGAGCCCATAATTTGTATCTGACAGCTTTTTTCATCTGGAAAAGCAAGTACTCCCAGTCCATTTGGAGATACAGGCATCATTTATAACACATGACACTGACTTTTCAATAAGTATGTTTTAAAATTTTATATGGCTCAAGTGTATCTAGGTAGAGTAAAGAGAACTCCTAAAATGTTGGTATTCTAGCTGATGGGAACTCTGACATGCTAAAATGTACCATCAGCTGCAGTGTGAATTTCCATGTCATAGCTCATTTAGGTTACTGATAAGTTAATTCCAGAAGCAACTCATGCTTCCCCAGGCATTGCTACCCTGTAAATTCTAAAATATCCACAAGGAAACTACAGGTTGAATGCTGCCTCGAGCTGACTGGAATACTCTCATTTTTCTATTCTTGCCCTAAGGGTCAGAAATTATATTCCATAATGAAAGACAACAGTAAAGACAAATACCACTGACAGTTTGAAAAATCAGAACATTTTGAAAAATTTGGAAAAATCTAAAATATTATTGAGGCAGCCGTACACGAACTAGGTATGTAATGACAAGTGTCACTCGACCCACAGACTGCACTGTTACCATACAGTTTTACAGAATTGGAAAAGAACACTGGGCACATCTGTTTGGGGCATTTCTAGCAGGGTTATCGTGGGCTGCCGGCCAAGCCCTGGGGTAACGCTTGTTCTGAAGTCCCAGATGGCGTAACAGTTGCCATTTAAATAGCTCTATCCCTGCATTCAGAGGAAAGCTTTAAAGAACACACACAGAAGAAGGTTTGCATACTGGGGGCGAGACAGGTAAATTCTTTTACTGGCAACTCTCTGCAAAACTTACCTGGTAAACACATACATGGCCCTGCTGAAGAGTCAAGCATGTTTGTATGATCTTTGCAAGGACAAAATATGAGAACAGATACTGTTGCCACCATCTCTCATGGACTGCCGCTGATACAATCAACTCCCAACCGGTCTGTCAGCACTGCTCTGGCCCTGTCCTATCTGATCACCACACTGCAGCAACAGTGACTTGGAGTCACCTCCCACACACAGACCTCTGTGCTGCCTCCTGCTGCCAGCACAGAGGCCACTGCCTTAACGTGACCCGGCTCTGCCGACGACTGTGATTTCACTTCCATCTCACCGGTTCTTGCAACCATGGACTTTCAGCTCACCACACCTCGCTAAGGTCGCCTGAAACCCTCCTTTGTTTCTTCTTTGCCCCCTTCCCAATTACTGCCAACTGCTCCTTCAAATTCAGTTCAGCTGTCCTCAGGTGAGCCCTCCCGGACAAGGTCAAATTCCCTTTTGCGTGCTCTCAGCACCAAGAACCTCTAGTTCTTAGCTTTGACCAAAGTTGAGATTTCAATCTATTTGTGCCTTTTTTTCTCTCTCCATGCAGACTGCAAGCAACACGAGAGACAAGACTTCTGTTTACTTTCAACAGCATCTTCTGAGGATCAAGCACAGCGTGTAGTAACAAGCAGAACGCAAGAATTTACAAGATAAAGTCAGGCATGACTTTTGATGGACAAAGAAATTGGGCCCTTTCTACTAGGGTGTGGATTTTTAAACACTATTCCAAGAGGTGGAGAGGCTATATGTGGAGTTGTCTCAGCATTTCTGATTTGATTTCAGTCTGAGGATCATGTACATTCCTTCTTCCCCTCTTCCCTCTTCCTCCTGGGGTTTTTTTTTTTAAAACATCTTTATTGACACATAATTAACATACCATAAAATTTACCCACCATAAAACAATGGTTTTAGTGTATTCACAGAGTTGTGCAAACATCATCACAATCTAAGTTTAGAGTATTTTCCTAATTTCAAAAAGCAAGCCCATATCTCATTCCCTCTCCAAACCCTCAGCCACAGGCAACCACTAATTTACTTTCTACGCCAATAGAGTTACCTATTCTGAATGTTCCATATAAATAGAATCATACAATATGTGGCTGTAGCATCATATAGCAATACTTCATTTTTATTACTAAATAATATTGCATTATATGCATGTACCACATTCTATTTATCCATTCATCAATTGATGGACACTTGAGATGCTTCCATTTTTGTGGCTATTATGAATGTTGCTATGGACATTTATGTGTAAGATTTTGTGTGGATATATGTTTTCATTTCTCTTGAGTATATAGCTAGCAGTGAAAGCGGATCATATGGTAACTATGTTTAATATTTTGAAGAACTGCAAACTGTTTTCTAAACTATCTGTACCACTTTACATTCCCACCAGCAATGTATGAGAATTTCAATTTCTCCACATCCTGCCAACACTTGTTATTGTCCATCTTCTTGATTCTAGCCATCCTAGTGGGTGTGAGGTGGTATCTCACTGTGGTTTCAATGTGCATTTCTCTGGTGGTAAAGATGCTGAACATCTCTTCATACGCTTTTTGGCCATTTGTATATCTTTGGAGAAATGCCTATTCAGATCCTTACCGCTCTCCCCCACTTTTTTAAGAGACAGAGTCTCACTCTGTCACCCAGGCTGGAGTGCAGTGGTGCAATCATAGCTCACTGCAGCCTTGAACTCGTGGGTTCAAGCAATCCTCCCAACTCAGCCTCCTGAGTACAGGTGACTATGTTGCACATCATCACACCAGACTAATTTTTAAAAATTCTTTGTAGAGATGGGGTTTCACTATGTTGTCCAGGCTGGTCTCAAACTCCTGGCCTCAAGTAATCCTCCCACCTTGCCCAATTTTTACTAGGGGTTATTTATCATTTTATTATGTTGTGGTAAATTGGTTGCTTTTAAATTATCTTAGTGACTATTTGTAACAGCATGGAGAAGAAGATGGACAAGAACAAAAGAAAAGGCAAATTGACTTTACATCAAAGCAGAAAATTATGGAAACAGACAGGGTTAGAGATCCAAAGGCAGTGTCAAGGGCAGAGGTTAGCTGCTTATAAGAAGAAAGCAGTACCGTCTCTTTCCTTCCCTCTCACCTAACTACTAAGCTCCTAAAGTCAGCAAGCTGATGTGAGCACTTGTCCTTGAACATCTCAGGTCAAGAAGCTCTGATGGTTTTGCTCACTGCTGAATCTCCTGCACATAACACTGTGTCCAACACACAAGAGATACTAGATTAGTATTTGTTGTTTGAACAAATAGATCACATGATGACATTTCCTCTATTTTAAGAAAGGTTGTCTCTGTGCACTACACAGTGTACAGAAGATGGGCTTTAGAGGCAAAGAGAACTGAGTTTGGTCCCAGCCATGCCACCTGCCAGCTGTGAGGTCTTAGGAATGGACTTGCCATCTCCCAGCTTCAGTTCCTTATCAGTAAAGTAGGGCCAATAATATGTGCACTGGGTCAAATATGATAACCGGGATGAAGATGCCTGGCACAGGTTATAGCTTCTTGAAAAATTTTAGTTTCTTCATTTATAAAACATCTGTTTGGAGGTCTATATATAACTTTATTTACTAATGTCAAAGGTATAAAAGGTAAATTTTATATCTTCATCTGCTTATATGCCACAATCTTCTATTAATATGTTAGAGTTCAAGATTTAGACAAAGCGGGATGAAAATCACAAAGTTTAGTGTAATTTTCTTGCTGTGGTTTGACTTTGGTATTATTCTATATCTGTACCTCTCTGAGAGGCAACATTGAAGTGCAGCCTCCAATTTGGATCCAGGCTTCACTGGGGGATTATGGGCAACTTACTTACTGTTTCGGTGCCTCAGTTTCCCCATCTCTTACATGGAGATGATACTACTACTAACCTCACAGGATTGCTATGTGAATGAGTTAGTATGTGTAAAGAGCCTGCCTGGCACATAGGTATTCAATAAATGTTGTCTGTTATTATTAGCTATGATGGTTAATTTTAGGTGTCACCTTGACTGGATTAAGGGATATCTAGATAGCTGGAAAAGCATTTTTTTCCTGGATGTATCTGTGAGGGTGTGTCCAGAAGAGAATGGCCTTTGAATTAGTGGACTGAATAAGAAAGATCTGCCCTCACCCAATGTGGGCAGGCACCATCCACTCGGCAGAGGGCCTAGATAGGAAAAAAAAAAAAGGCAGAGGGCAGGCAAACTCTCTCTCTCTCTCTCTCTCCTGGAGCTGGAGAACCATCTTCTCCTGCCCTTGGACAACAGAACTCCAGGTTCTCTGGCCTTTGGATGCCAGGACGTATACCAGCAGTCCCCCGGTTCTCAGGCCTTGAACTGAGCCACGGTACTGGCTCCCCCCGTTCTCCAGACTGCAGACGGCCTACTGTGGTCTTCTCAGCCTCCATGAACGTGTGAGCCAATTCCTCTAATAAATCCCCTCTCATATATCTCTATAGCCTATTTGTTCTGTCTCTCTGGAGAACCCTGACTAATGCATTAGTAACTGCATTTTGGGGGTTGAAAAATTCACTTCAAATTTCCAAGTCATACCTTAATACTTCACTCAGAATAGCTAATCTGTATATGGCTAATCCTTAGTGCTTTAAATAGAATTATGACATTGTCATTATTAACAACAACTTATTCTTAAAAAGTGATTATGGTGTACTCTGGCATAGTTTTAAGTAATACTTTATAGTTATTAACTCCTTTAATTCTTACAACAACCTTTTGTTTCTTTCCTCCATTTTACAGATGCAGAAACTGAGTCACGAAGAGGTTAAGTCATTTCCCTAAGGTTATATTGCTAGTAAATGGTAGAACCAGGATTTGAATCCAAGTAGTCTGGCACCAGTGTTTGCACTTGTAATAATTTAGTTTCACTGATTCAAAACAGCATATTATATGAACACAGATATTACAAATATCATAAAAATACAGATTTATACCTAAAAGATGGAAATAATTATTTTAGGAATTCATGAGCTTCTATGTCAGCAAGCTACCAGGGAGTCACAGACTTCCAGAAAGAGTCCCAGCTCTTCCAATTTCTAGTTTTGTGATCTTTCACTGAGCAGACTAAGGTCTCATCTATAAATCTGGGATAAATAATTCCCATTCTTTTTACATAGGGTTAATATTTTGGGGGGATAAGGTTGAATAAGATTGTGAACCAACTAAATATCATTTTAGAAGAAATTATGATATTAAAAAATTAAGCTAATGAGATAATAGATGAAACTTTGTTTTGCAAATTGGAAAGTTCTGTGCTAATAGTTTTTTTAAAAGTCCTTTTCAGGGCCTGGTGTGGTGGCTCATGCCTGTAATCCTAGCACTCTGAGAGGCTGAGGCAGGAGGATCGCTTGAGGCTAGGAGTTCGAGACCAGACTGAGCAACACAGTGTGACCTCGTCTCTACAAAAAAAAAAAAGAAAAATTAGCCAGGTGTGCTGGTACACGCCTGTAGTCCCAGCTATTCTGGAGGATCGCTTGAGCCCAGGAGTTTGAGGTTGCAGTGAGCTATGATCATGACACTGCACTCTACCAGGGGTGACAGAGCAAGAGCTTGTTTCAAAAAAAAAAAAAAGTCCTTTTCAAAAGGCTTAAAAAATGGTCTTAACAGGCTCTCACCTAGACTTCTGAAATAGATACCAGACACTTCACTGACTCCAGTCTCTCACAATTGGAATCTATGTTTCACAAACCATAATCTGATCTACAAACAAGTTATTTCTCCTTTAAAAATATTTGGAGAAATGGAATACATTCTGAAGTTATTATAAACTCCTTGGCTGTGTATCTGAGGGCTACTGAGATATGGACCAAAGCCAACCACAACTGAATGGTGGAAATAGCACCGGAGTATACACAGACCCATGACTTAGTCTTAGCTCTGAAAATAACAAATCACCTTGGAGAAGTGACTTAATAGCTCTTTGGAGTGTAGTTTCTCTTAGGTAGAGCCTTGTGCCCACACGTATCCATCCAGCTATCAACAGACATTTATTGAGCACTGAGCATAAAAAGAGGAATAAATTAACCTATAATTCATAGCATACAGTCCCTTCACGCCTGTGATTCCACTGCCCACTGCTGCTCTACAAAAGCCCAGTCCTCACTTGCTACTCCATAATCCACACTGTTTGATTCATCTGGTAAACCTTTTCCAATTTATGCCAACCTCGGCAATCAATTGCCTTCTCACCTTTAAAGGTTCACCCTAAAGGCCTTCCTAATCTAAGAAAACTTCCCTAATCTCTGAACAAGATGGGTTTCCTTCCTCCTCTGAATTCCTATCACATTTTGCTTTTTTTTCTCCCCTTGATACACTTCTACCTGATTTTCCAGATATAAATTCTATTATCCTGGATGACGCTAGAGGATAAGATTCTTAAGGGTAAGGCCTGTGTTTTCCTCTTGGTGATTTCTGTAGGGTCCAGCACAGTGCCTGATGAGATATTTGCCCCCACAGGAAACAAGCAAGAAACTTTCAGAGGGTTAGAGCTTACTGCTTCCAACTGTAAAAACAGTCAAGGCCCATATAGACCACATGCTACTCTCTGGACAAGGTAGATCCGGCAACAATCCTAGGATGGTGTAGCCATGCAGGGAGCAAACACCAATCTTGCAATAGAAACAATCAAATAATGACTAGTGATGACGAAAAGATATTGATAACTTTATTACAAGACAACAATCATGCATATATTAGGCTGAACCATATAAAAATTTTACTACAAAACAGCAATTTCATACGATTCAATCTAATATTTTGCTGATTTATGTATTATATGTCTCCTTTCTCACTCCCACTGTGGCATGAGTCCCATGAGGGAAGGCATTTTTGTACATTTTGTTCACTGTTGTATCTCTAGTGCCTGGAACATGGTGGCATTTGGCAAATATTTGTTGAATGAATGAATGAACTTACTAAGCACCAACTATTTGCCTTATACTCTTTTATATGATTTATATTTCAGAGCCCATTTGATTCCTCATAACATCCTAATTACTGCCATTCTTTAGATGAGGAAACTGAGGCTTGGTGAGGTCAAGCGACTGGCCTATGACCACGCTCTTAACCAATACTTTATGCTAGGCCATTTATATTTATGCTATAAAAGTTGTCCAAATTCAGACTGTCTTTCCTCTATGAACTAGACCATGTGCAGATTCTACTGAAAACAGTGACAAAGAAATTTTAGGATACCCAAAACAGAGGAAGGAGGGGAGGAACAAAGGGGAAAAAGAGAGGCACTAGTCAATGAGTTTGGGGAAGCCTGTTATTCTTGTTGAAACACAGCACGAAACATTATCTAAAAATGACCCTTAGTCCTTCAGGTCCTCTGCTTCTTCAACTGTCTTGACACTTGGAGTCCCATCACTGTGTTGCTTACTTGGGAAAAGGGGTGGATGATGGATGCCTTTTGCCTTCAGCGTACAGATGAGCCTTGCTGGGACTCCCAGACTCTTCCAGAAAGCAAGGAAGTATTACTATTCTTTTTACCGTTTCCTCTGTAGATAAAATTGGGAGCCCCTGCTTATAAAATTGCTTTAATAGGTTAGGTTTTCCCTAATGTATCTATGGAGATACAGTGCCAAAAATAACAAGTTAATAGTTAGTATATTTTTAAATGAAAGGGATTACAGTTTGAAATTTGTTGATGCTACTCATTCCCCTTCAGTACAAATACGCAGGCTATCTTTTGGAAAAGGAAAACTGTAACCTTGGGATACCTTGTTCAAGAACAATGGTTATAATTTGTCACTGTCACTATTCTTGATGCCAGGGGTCTCAGGTCACATGTAGGGTTTGTTCAAGAGTGGCTCATTATAATTTCCACTATTGCTGAAATATCCTTTTACTTCAGCTGGAAATAATTAGTTTACTTTCTAGGATATGGAATATAAGGCTGTCCCAATATATATTTTCTAAAAGTTGAGGAAAGATAAATGGATGATTTCTCAAACTCCCTAAAGTAAAATGAACAACTCTGGGCTGCCATAAAATCAGGTTGACACTCCTAACTGATTAATTCTTTGAGATTTGTAAGATATTTTAAAACATAGAGGGAAAAAAGCCCACATTTCTTTCTAGAATTTGCAGTCTAACCTCGGAAGTGCTAGGCTGCAAAACAGAAAGATAGATTATGAGCAAAGCATAGGATTCAGACAGAATGGGGATCAATCTCCAAGTCTACCCCATACTACCTGGTGGCCTTTGGCAACTCAGTTAACTTCTCTAACTCTCAGTTTTCTCATGTGTAGGAAAATCAAAGATCAGGAAGTGAATAAAGCACAGTACCTGGGGCACAGTAGATGTTCAATAACTATTTATTTATTTTAAAATGGGGTCTCACTATGTTGCCCAGGCTGGTCTCAAACTCCCGGGCTTAAGCGATCCTCCCACCTCAGGTTCCTGAGTAGCTCCTGAGTAGCTGGGATTACAGGTGCATGCCCCCATGGCTGGATCTCAGTAACTATTAAATAACAAAATATTAAACATTAGACTACATAAAAAGGAAAGTTCTCTAAAACTCCCTCTCTTCTAATGCCCTAGCCACTGGGTGAGTTTAAGTATCTTTTGTTGTCAATCAATGGAATAAATTTAACATTTTTTTCTGTACCTCTAGGACTAATTCAGCACAGCCTTGGCCTTATAAAAACCCAATATTAAACCAGATTTAAAGGATTGCTTCTTTAGTCCTACACAGCACAATTCAAGTGTTAACAAGGTAGAAGATGCTATTTTTCGGAGTGAATGGGTCACTCACTATATGGACTAGCTTATTCTGTCTCAGAGATCAAGATTCCTAGAGAAGCAAACACAACAGATGGTCTTTTCCAAGGTGGTACAAAATATAAGCAATACATCCCTAAAAAGAACATAGGGTGGAAACACCCAGGATTCTCACCAGTTTGGAGCTTTCACTTTCAGGCAATTGTTTAAAACCAACTTCAAGACTGCCATCTTCCTCACTAATGACAGGCTCGGTGCCACTCTGATCCTGTGGGACATCAAAAAGAAAATGGCAAAGATGTCATTCTTCACTCACACTCCCCCAAACTGTACAGATACTCAATCAGTCACAGTTGCTTGTTTTCTTGTTGTAATGGATATTACTTCCTCTGCAGAAGCTGTTCCTGATTTCTTCCTTTCTAGCAGAAGGACATTTTTTTTTTCCAGGTATCTATCCCTGCTGCTCACAGATATGCCTTAGGGAAAGCTGGTACCCACTCACTGTTTCAGGTAGAGGCCTGATTGCCTGAGGTTGGTCTCACTCTTTTTGCCAAGGATTTTGTCAGGAATGGGTACATCGGGAATGGATTTTGTCAGTTCTGGCCAGTGAGACACAAAGAGAGGTTTGCTGGAGACTTGTGGAAAAGTTCTTCTTTAATCTTAAGAGAGCCACAAGAAGTCCCCATACTTCCCAAATTAACAAGAAAGCATGAAGCCCAAATTTCCATGGGCAACCATCCCCCAACGATGAGGGAACTAGCCTTAGGATGAAGCTGTCACTGTGGTGACAGAGCAAAGACAGAGATGGAAAGAACTCATTCTCTGATGGCAAAACTGGACCACCGGAAGAGCAAATCTAGAGCCCAGGCCTATCCTTAGCTGCTTTCTGTGACAGATAATAAATTTCTTTATTATTTCAGCCAGTTTGAATTAGCTATTCTGTTACCTCCAGCCAAAATATTCTCACTGAGCCAGTTGATTATTTTCTGCACAAGACTCAACTGCTTGAGAAAAGAGACTGTGTTTATCTTGTTTATTTCTGAAATCAAGTACCTAGCACCATTCCTGGCACATGGACATCACTTGACAAACACTGGTGGAACCAATGAATGGAGTACTTGTTTTCTTTGATGACTTTTTCCTGCAGAATCCTAAAAATATGTATTTAATATAAATGAGACATCTGGTAATAACAAGCCCCATTAAAATTCTAACGCACATTAAGCATCTCCTCAATTGAATTACAACATATTAAATGTTACAGTTAATTAACTAGAAGTTTCTTTACTTTCTGAGGGTACATAAAGGAGGATGAGGATGATAAATCTACATTGTACTTATCTGGATTTTTATTTTAAATCACCACCATCCTGGGATTACTGAAAATTTGGATGGGATAGTTTGTAAAAAGAAAAAAAAATAGTTTTGATTTTGGGACAGTCAACCTCACTCATAATTTTAAAAATGCAAATTAAAGCAAAGAGATAGCATTCTTCCAGCCATCAAATGAACAACAAAAAAGAAGGAGAACATTGAGTATTGACAATGTTGTAAAGAAATAGGAACTTTTACACACCATTGAGAGAATGTAAATTAAGACAATCTTTTCAGGAAAAAACACACACAATATATCTATATACATAGATACAGATATGTATGTAGAGAAAATATCTATAAGTATATAGAACAAATTTTTTAAATTGCTTACTTCTAGGGAGTGGAATTATGGAATGGGGACTTCTTGCATTAGTTATTTCTATACTGTTTGATTAGAGAAGAATTAGCATGTATAGTATTGCCTGTTTAAAAATAAAATAAAGGAGGACTATGAGAAATACCTAAAAGAACAAAAAAATCCAAGATAAAAAGTACCATGGACTTTAGAATTGGTCAGATATAGGGTCAAATCTCAAGTGTGCCACTTAGAATTGTATGATTTGGGGCAAGTTGCTTTCTAAATCGGAGTACAGGCTGAGTATCCCTTACCCGAAATGCTTGGGATCAGAATTGTTTTGCATTTCAGAATTTTTTGGATTTTGGAATGTCTGCATTATACCTACCAGTTGAGCATCCCAAACCCCAAATTCCAAAATTCAAAATGCTCCAAAGGGCATTTCCTTTGAGTGTCACTTTGGCACTCAAAAAGTTTTAGATATTGAATTTTGGATGTTCAACATGTACTTGTTCTTAAAGTACAGATAAAAGTACCAGATTAAAAATACTATCCCTTAAGGCTGCTTGGAAGATTAATGAGTTAATGTGTAAAATATCTACTTGCATAACACTAAGTGCAGTTAATTTTGTTTCTAGCTTTTTGTTGAGGCAGGTTCTTTATTCCTGTGCTGTCTCATGTAATCTTCCTACCAACCCTATACGGATATGTACTACTGTGATCCCAATTCATGGATGAGAAAAATGATACATTTTAAATAACTTGCTAAAGAACTCCTAGCTAATAAAAGAGGCAGATCAAGGGTTCAAAGCTCAATGAGACTAACACTGAAGGCCATGTTCTTGGTAACTACATGCTAGGCCCTAATACATGATGCTCCTGTTTCTCTCCCGTTCTTCCTTTTCAGTATTGAGTGTTGATAAGTAATCTTATAGAGACAGGACTGACAATCTTTTTAAAAATTATTATCATTAGACAATGGATTTTTAAAAATGTGATTCAGCATTTCATAACCAGAAAATTTCATTAGCTAGAACATCATCTTTGATAGGATGCCTTGCTAATAAACTATTTAACAGAGGAAAAAAACAGGAAAAAACTCACAACACACAATTGCCCTTTGAAGAGAAAGATCACAGCACACAACAGCCCCTTGTAAGATTAACCACCTGTGGCCTAACTTGTTGTTTCTAAAAGTTTGTTTTTTACAGCACTTGAAAAGAACTGAGAAGACAGAAGGAGTGTGGACCCCAGTTCCTGCCAGACCACATTCCAAGGACTCTGATAAACCAGCCTCACAGAGAACAGAGGGGGGAAAAAAAGAAAAAAAGAAAAACAGACACGGCTGCCAGCTTGCAGCAATAACTTTTTTTTTTCCTTTACCCCCTAATAAAAACCCCCAACCCCATATCCTCCCTGCTGGCACTTCTCCTTTCTTTCTCTTATGCCACTCCCTTTCTACCTTTGGGAACTAAAATAAATTTTCTTTCTTTAAAACTATTCTAATCTTTGTGTCAAGAATTCTTCCTCAGCCTGCATCACAAGTTCCCTACCCAAACAGTCTTCTCAGTGAATTCTGGGTAATCAAAATTACCATATAAAATAAACATGCCCAAGTTAAGAAATAAATTTTGAAAACAAACAAATTTTTAACATTTTAGACAGTGGGTAAATTTTAGAGACAGAAAAATCCTTAACAAATGAATTATCCTTTCAAAAATCAGTACTTAATCTACAGAAAACTTTTAATATCTGCATTACTTAGTGTGTCTGGTTCTGCAAGTTGTGGGGGCCTGGTGAGGCTATGCTATCCAACTGTAGCTTTGAAGCAGACGATATTCGTAACTGCAGCATGTTAAGATTATACAACAAACTGACAGGTCACTCCTCTAGGAACCTTCAAATGGCCACCACCTCTGGTCCCAGATGAGAGGAGATTTGCACCAGGATAGTGGTCTGCTGATACCATTCATATAATTATATACATGTCTCCTTGGGGAAAAGAAAGTATTACTTAAATAAATTAGAGAAATCTTTACATTTACATTTCTCAGCAATGTGCATACTGAAGATGAGAGTTTCTTGATCTTTATAAAATGAATACTAAAGTAGAGAAGAAAACATCTGTTTAATGGGTGCTTCAATTTGGAAAACATGGGCAAAACAAATGGTCTAAGCACCTTTTAAGATATGAATAAAAACAAAAACTACCCTCTACATCTATACCCACATCCCACACATAGAAACTAGAGGCTCAAGTGAAGCATAATTTATTGTACAAAGCCAGGTCTCAATGCCACTTATTCCATAAATCCCTTCCTTCTCCTTAGCTGGGAGACATCCCTCCTTCCTCTAAATTCTGCTCACATCCTGAACCTCCTGTGTCACCTACCATCACCTCTTTTGTATCCTAAGTGTGTACATACAGAACTGATCTCCCTGATGAGAATGAAAGATCCTTGAATCCAACATCTGTGCCTCATTCATTTCCTTTGTCTAATTCATTTTTACATTCATCCTAGGTCTGTCTCTCTTCAAAGGCCATGCTCTTTTTAACGGTACTATGCTCCCCTTCCAAATCTTTTCTTCTGTTTTCAGTTTGAGACTCCATACGGGAGGGTTTGAGGTCCAAATCTAGATGGAGAGGAGAGTCAGGCAAAAAGGAAGTTGCAATTGAGAGAGGTTAGCAATAAAGCGTTTGCTTTCCCGGAGAGCTAAAGTTTATAACAGTGTTCATGCTGAAATGAGGCACAGAACAAAACAATGTGGATTCTCTTCAGAGAACAGAACAGCTTATGAGGTAAGGAGCCTTCAAAATACCCCACTCACCAGGAGCTTAGAAAAATGATGGAAAAGGGAAAATAGGTCAGCAGCATGATTTCTAAGGTACGAGTGTATCACGGTGGTTTGAGGACCATCTGGCTGACGGATGGTGGCCCGTTGACACCCAAGATGAGTCAGCTAATCCAGGTGGCTGGATGTCCCTGTCCTCACTTGGTGATCATCAAACCACCTGTCCAAAGCTGCCTGCTAAGTCACGCCTGCTCATGGAGAACAACCTTTCCGCCTGAAGACCACAGTCAGTAGATTCCACAGTGAATTGTGTCTATAGGTGAATGAATGGTAAAGGCAAGGCTCACAATCGTGCGTTTAACACGGCCTTCTCCAAGAGACCGGGAAAAGACACGCAGTGCAGTCCCCACTGAGGTTAGTCTTTTCCAAACTCCCTTCCCCGCGCTCCCCCCAAATCTGCTACATAAAGTGATGATGGTTATTATTTTATTTTTAAACTTTGTTTTTTATACCCACCATTTGTCTATAGCTTTCCCCCCACTGAACAGTGAAAACATTGATAGCAAGAAAGATGTTTTATTTGAGAGTAGACTGTCAATAAAAATTAAAGTCATTAAAGATGTTATTGTGGATTGAAAAAATGTTTCTGATCAGATAAATGTTCAGTAGCGTTTCTCCCTACCCTGTTTCCTCATTTAACATGAAAGAACAGTATATAAGCATATACAACTGTTTTCCTTTTGATTTAAAATTTTACTAAGCAAAGTAAATTTTTTAAAAAACAGGAAATATACTTCCCTAATATAATTTAAAGTTTTTTTTAAAAAAGAAAACTTACGTTGGTTTAGATTTTGTCATCCCCATACTTCCTAAATCCAGTGCTGTTTTCAAAAACACCACAAAGTAATTTACTAGTCTCATTGCTAGCCTAAACTCACAGATATTTCTTTCTGCAAAGCCATGTTTACCAGATGTGACAAATTGAATTTCTTTCTTCTACCCCCAAACATGAGCATATTTACTAGGCTACTCAGAATTCCAGAAAGGCAATTAACATTAAAATGGAAATTACGTTAATGGAATTCCCTGCGTAATAAACTTCTCCCATCTTTATGAGGACTGCTCTACCTCACTTAGTATTCAAAAAAGCATGACTTCTGAGAAAAAGAAAAAATGAAGGTTCTTGCTTATATAAAGACATTCTAAAAGATTCAGGCTACCTTGTCAAGGAATGGAATAAATATCTTGCAACTCAAGTATACTTGAGCCCTCAGCACCTCTTACAAGACCACAACAGTGGCTTCTTAATTGCGTTTCCTTCTTCAAGACATCTTTAACATTGCTGTTAGACTTATCTACCTGAAGTAGAGCTTTATCAGACCATTTCTTTATTCAAAATGCCTTCAACAGCTCCAGCGGCCAAAGGACGAAATTCAAACCTTCTGAGATTTAAATTCAAGTCTCTCTCTTATTTGACTTCAATTTATTTTCTGAATTCCATCTTCTATCACTTCCTTTCACATCCCCTTATGTTCTTCTCCCCATGCTACACTAATTGTTTTACTTCTGTGTTTTTGTTTGTGCTATTCCCACATTCTAATCATATACATATTTTAAAAATTCAATCTATCCAACTGAAATAGCTGTTCCCCCACCAGGAAATACTACCCATCTTTTCTGAACTCTTCCTGCAGCTTTATTTTATCTCCTCAGACACATTGTATCTTAGTAACATAAATGTATGTCTTATTTTTCCTATAAGACTATAAGTTCTTTGAGGGTGGGGACTATGTGTGATTAATCTTTATATACAAAGTAGATACTTGGTAAATAGCAACAAGCAGAATGAATTGAATCAATAAGAAGTATAATAATTATTCAACATTGAAATGAAACATCAAGGATACAGTAAAAAAGGAACCAAAATATGGTTCCTGCTATTCATTTAGTCAACAAATATTTATTAAGCAAGTATTATGTACTAGGCACTGGGGATTCCGTGGTCAAGAAGACAGTAAGCCCAGTCCTACCGAAGCATACAATTTTGTGTGGTATCTACAGTCCTCATTCTTAAAACACTAAGATAATGGCCGGGCACAGTGGCTCACACCTGTAATCCTAGCACTCTGGGGTGCCGAGGCAGGAGGATTGCTTGAATTCAGCAGTTCAAGACCAGCCTGAGCAAAAGTGAGACCCCATCTCTACCAAAAATAGAAAAATTAACTGGGCACAGTGGCACGTGCCTGTAGTTCCAGCTACTTGGGAGGCTGAGGCAGGAGGATTGCTTGAGCCCAGGAGTTTGAGGTTGCAGTGAGCTAGGATGATGCCACTGCACTCCAGCCTGGGGTGACTGAATGAGCCTCTGTCTCAAAAAAAAAAAGAAAGAAAATTGAGATAATGAAGGAAATACAAGAACATATAGAGAAATATAAGAACATATAGAGTCCCAGCTGAGAAAACCCATTTAGAAATGGTTCCCTCTTTTTCCATAAGGCCCAAGTGATATCACACAAATGACAGAGGATAATTTTTAAATAAATCATGAGTATTATATAACTACAAAGGGAATAAAGATTACTGAAGGGAAGGAACAGTGTGGGATGCAGTTGATCATAATAATAGTATCCCACTTACATTTCAGGCACTAAGCTCATTACTCTCCATACATTATTTTATTCATTTGGAGTCATAGGAAACTTGGAGGAACCTTCCAAAAAGCAATCCTTCAAGGAATTGTTGTTTGTGAATTAATAAAGAGGTAGTGGAAAGGCAATCCAAGAGGAAGAAACAATAGGAGCAAGGACATAAGAGTTAGAGAGACCAAGATACAAGTGAAGTACTGAGCGCTTTGTAACGCATTAATGAGAAAAGAACGTTGACTAGTACAGCTGGGGAGGTGAATACAGAATCTTAATTCTAACCTTGAAATGAAGATTTGGTCTGACAGGCAAGAGGGAGGTATTAAAGATTTTTGAGCAAAAGGATAAATACAGTAAATATTGTAAGAAAAGAAATCCAGACAACCTATAGAATCAGAGAAAATATTTACAAACCATACATCTGATAAGGTATTAATATTCAAAATATATAAGGAACCCAAATAACTCAACAGCAAGAAAACAAATAACCCAGTTAAAAAAATGGGCAAAGACCTGAATGGACATATCTCAAAAGAAGACATACAAATGGCCCACAGGTATATGAAAAAATGCGCAACATCACTAACCATGATGCAAATTAAAACCACAATGCGATGTCACCTCACACCTGTTAGAATGGCTCTTATGAAAAAGATGAAAGTTAATAAGTGTTGGTGAGGATGTGGAGAAAAAGGAAATCTTGTGCACTGTTGGTGGGAATAATATTTAGTACCGCTATTATGGAAAGCAGTGTGGAGGAGCCTCGAAGAATTAAAAATAGAACTACCGTATGATCCAGTAATCCCACTCTGGGTATCTATCCAAAATAAATGAAATCAGTACATCAAAGAGATATCTGCACTCTCATATTCATTGCAGCATTATTCACAGTAGCCAAGATATGGAATCAACCTAACTGTATATCAACAAATGAATGGATAAAGAAAATGTGGTATACACAATGGCATGTGCATAAATCCAGCCTTAACAAATAAGGAAATCCTGTCATTTGTGACATGGATGAACCTGGAGGTCGTTATATTAAGTGAAATAAGCCAGGCACAGAAAGTCAAATACATATGATCTCATTTAAATATGGAATCTAAAAAAAGTTGGACTCATAAAGCAGAGACTAGAGTGGTGATTACCAGGGGATGGGGGTTAGAGTTGGGTTGCGGAAATGTTGGTCAAAGTATACAAAATTTCAGTTAGAATAGGAGGAATAAGTTCAAGAGATCTATTATTCAACATGTTGACTATAGTTTTAGTAACAATGTATTGTATTCTTAAAAATCTCTGAGAAGATTTTAAGTGCTCTCATAAAAAAGAAAGATAAGTATATGAGGTAATGCATATGTTAATCAGCTCAATTTAGCCATTCCACAATACATACATATTTCAAAACACCATGTTGTATATGACACATGTATACAATTTTTTTTTTGAGACAGGGTCTCACTCTGTTGCCCAGGCTGGAGTGCAGTGGCCTGATCATAACTCACTGCAGCCTTGAACTCCTGGGTTCAAGTGATCCAACTGCCTCAGCCGCCTGAGTAGCTAGGACTACAGGTGTGTACTAGCATGCCCAGCTAATCTTTTTTTAAAAAGTTTGTTTTTTTTGTAGAGACTGGGTCTCACTCTTTTGCTCAGGCTGGTCTCAAACTCCTGACCTGGAGTGGTCCTCCTGCCTCAGCCTCCCAAAGTGCTGGGATTACACACATGAGCCACCATGCCCAGCTTACAATTTTTATTTGTCAATTTAACACATTGACTGCTGTACTAGAAAAAAATTTTTTTCCTTAGGGCCATGGTGTTTTATTATAAAAATAAAATAAAAACTTCAAAAACAAAACGATCCTTTCTAATTTAACAAAAATTAAATTAATGAAAAAGTTGTTACTTTTTATTGTTTTCTGTGAGTGAGTTATATGCAACTTGAAAAGTAGTTCTTGCGGCTCCCAAGGTGAAGAGATGTGTGAGTTACATATGCTTCACAAGGCCTCGGCCTCAAAACTAGTGTGAGTTAAATACGACTCACACGGCAGTTAATATGTTAATTAATTAATTAATTTTAAAAAGGAAAGAAATCCTGTTTTGTATATAACTACTGAAAATGGAAGACGCTGGAGGCTGGGAGTTCTGCTAGAGGGCTGTCATAATACAAGCATAATCACAACAAAAATGAGTTCTTACCATATGCCAGGATTAGTGCTAAGCATTTTATAGACATTATTTAATTCTTCCAACAAATCCACACGATTAATTATTATTATCAAACCCATTTTAAATGTGAGGAAACTGAAGCTTATAGAGCTTAACTGGCTCAAGTTTACTTTGCTAGTAAATGGTGGAATAAAGATTAGGACTTGGACTTGTCTGACTTCTAAGCTTATGTTCTTAATCATTGTGCCATACGACTGCACCAGTGGTACCACAATTATCAAGAACTGCATCATAATCTCTTATAAATATATATAGCTGTATAAAGAAAATACTTTAGTACTTGATCCTCACAACCACCCACTGACACAGGCAAGGGGGACTATTAACCTGGTTTTACAGAAAAAAGCCTGCCTTTGAGAGGTTACCTGCCTTTACCAAGGTCATATGCCCACAGGTCACTGTTAGAGCCAAAACCAGAACCCACGTTGTCAGAGTTCTTGTTCAATGTTCTATTAGCACTCTTGTTCGCTCTACTAGCACACAACTGCGTGAAGCAATTTTATTCTTTGCTGTACCTTTGGTGTCTAGAACAGGGGCTGACACATAGTAAGAGCTCAATAAATATTTACTGAATAAAGGAATGAATATGAGATATCATTAGAATATAATAAAAGTTCTGTCTAATTATGCTGAATCATTATCATCAGGTCCAACTTAATAATCATATGGCTGTATTTCATCTGTTTGGTTATGATTTAAGCAGGCTATCTCTTTCAGTCACATGATGGATATGAGTTATGCTTAAGTACTCACTAGAAGCATCTAAGGGAGAAAAAGGCACAGTGAGAGGGACCTCCACATGCAAAGAAGAAGGGATGAGAAAGTGGCCAGGCAACCAGAGCATACCTATACTCTTCACATGCCACCCACAGGAAGGGTATCATTCATCATTTGGTGGCAGTTACTAGTGTCAACAGCCCAGAAAGGAGCTAAAAAACCCTCTTTAGAATATAATTCAAATTGTGCTGGTGCAATAGAAACACCACATAGAATATCTTTTTAGAGAAAAGGATTTATTATTTATTTATAAATTTAAATGCCTAATGTGATTTACATACATTTGAAAATGAAATATAAATAATGGCACACAAATTTGATTCAGATATTATGATAAGTGCTTGAAACTTAAGACTGACATTATTTATACTTTACATATATTACTAGGCTGATTTATTTAAAAATAAAATCAGTCTTCTATATTTTCAGAATACAATAAAGTTATTTTTGAATGACACCAAGTTATTTTTCTGGCTGATAACTGATTCTGCTAGGGTAAGGCATAAATAAAATTTATTTTTTTACAGGTGACTGATTAGAACCATTTCTGTGGTTAGCACAATTGAAAAAATGAAAACAATAACTAATACTGTACAGTCATCCCTTGGTATGCTTTGGCAATTGGTTCCAGGACTCCCTGAGTATACCAAAATCTGCACAGACTCGAGCTTCACAGTCAGCCCTAAGGAACCTGATATACAAAAAGTTGGCCCTCTGTATACATGGGTTTCACATCCTGAGAACACTGTATTTTCGATCCAACTTTGGTTGAAAAAAATCCACATATAAGTGGACCAGTGCAGTTCAGATCCACGATGAAGGGTCAATTATATAATATACTTAAATATTGAGCTAAATAAACCTAAATCTTTGAATAAATAAATAAATAGTTTGCACTTATTGAGCACATACTTTGTGCTGTAAGCTGTACTAAATGCTTTACATATATCACTTCCTTTACTCTTTACAAGCCTATGAAGGGGTGGTGATAGCATGCCCAGGTACGGAGGAGGAAGCTGATACCAAATCATATGCCTGCATCTGGGCATACAGATGTGCTTATTTAGCCTTTCTAGGCGCCAGTCTCTCCTTCGGTAAAGTGGATTTAATAACACTGTCTCTCAGTTTGGAGGTAAGTGGGACAGGGGACAACATATTGAAAGCATCTAAGATCGTGCTTAACACAGTAGACACTGTATTCAGTCATTCTTCTTTTTAAGGGCTGTCCTTTGAGCAAGAAGGCAGCAGAAACCAGTTCGCTGGGTATAGACTAAGGAAGATACACAGCAGATATCAGAAGTCATTCCTGACAGAAAGAAAAATGAAACAGAAAACCCAGAAATGGTCTTCGCAAAACTAAATATTGACATCAACAGCATATATTTATCTACTCTAAGACACAAAAACTGGATCGCACAGAAGCTTTATAAAGACATGCTAGCTTTCTTGGTCATTACAAGGGTTCTTCTCTTTTGCACGAAGAAAAAAATATGTGCAATAAAAGACAAATTCTTTTCCTATGGGATGATATTTTGATGTAAACATTTATAGCCAACAATACTATAAAAATACTCCAAAATACTGCCCCTCAAAGATTTATATGATATTCTATAAATACAAGAGAATAATTAGCAATTAAGTACTAATATTTATTTTATAGCAATCATGTGCCAGGCACAAGATATATATACATACATATATCTTATTTTATCTTAAAAATCCTGTAAGGTAGAAATTTTTCTTGCAGAAAAGTAAACTGAGGGTAGAGGAAGTTATTACAACTACCCAAGATCACATGTCTAGTGTGTGGCTGCACTAAGATTTGAACTGAGGTAGCCTGGCTCTGGAGCCCATCCCCTCTACCACCATGCTAACTACCTATCCTAGGTCTTAATCTGAATGAAAAAATCCAGTGCTGGCAAGGCTGTGGCGAAATGGGTATTGGTAGGGAGTCACTATCTGTCACTACAATCTTTTTAGCTAGTAAGTCGTCAATATAGATTAAAATTTTGAACACGTATAGCTTTTGAATCAGCAATTGTACATTGGGGATATCTACACCATAAAGATAAAAGCACAGGCTGGGCACAGTGGCTCACACCTGTAATCCTAGTACTTTGGGAGGCCGAGGCTGGAGGATCACTTGAGCCCAGGAGTTCAAGACCAGCCTGAGCAACAGAGTGAGACCCTGTCTCTACATAAAAATAAAATAATTAGCCAGGCATGGTGGCGCATGCCTATAGTCCTAGCTACTCAGGAGACTGAGGCAGGAGGATCACTTGAGCCCAGGAGTTTGAGGTTGCAAAGAGCTATGATAATGCCACTGTATTCTAGCCTGGGCAACAGAGCAAGATCCTATCTCAAAAGACAAAAAAAAAAAATTTTAAAAAAGCACTAACATCTAGTGAATGATACACATGTGCACCCATACACACACGGATGTTTATCTTGGTACTCTTTTACTGGCAAGATATTGAAATTAATCTGAGTATCTGTCAATTAGAAAAAAATAAATTATGACAGAACATATTAAAACACGCCATCATATTAAGCAAAAAAGCAATTTTTTTCTTTTAAATGTATAGAATATATTCCAGAAGGATGTATAAGAGGCGCCTCAAACTTTACCTATCTGAAACAAACCTCTTAATTGATACCTCCCTGTGGAAGAATAGCTATTCTTCAATAGATTGTAGTAAATGGCACCACTATCCACCCAATTGCTCAAGCCCAAAATCTACTTCCCTTCAGCTCCCACATTTAATCAATCAAGTTTGACTCAACCTCCAAAACATCAAGAATCTGCTCATTTTTCTTTGCCTCCAATATCAACATCTTATTTAAGCCACAATCAGGTCCTACCTGGGTTTCTAGTGTATTACTTTTACTGTTCCACAATCTATCCTCTCTACCTAGCAGCTGCGGGAGACCTGAACATGCCACCCCCACAAAGGAAGGGCTGTTGAGCTGAAGGCAGTTAGGAAGAAGCAGATGCAGGAAAGCTCTCTGTCCTCCCTTTATTTGCTAAAAGCAGGACATAGATTTAAAAAGACAACAGGTATTCTTACCACCACCACTACCAGGGAGAACAAAGATTAACCACTGAAGACATCTTTGGCCCCTTGTCCTCTGGAGATGGTACCAGAGGAATCCGCATTAACAAGCTTCACTAACTACCCTTTATCTGCCAGTTATTTGCCTTCCCCCATGTTGCCCCTCCCCCCAGAGACAAAGTCCTTTTCCTTTGTCTTGTCACTTCACTAAAAATTTACTGTTCTTTGTTGAAGATGCTACATAAGCTGGGATTTAACGCCATCTCTTTAAGAACTACTCATTCTCTGGGTGTCTCCCATGTACACATGAGATATACACATTAATAAACTTCTGTTTTTGTTTTGTTAATCTGTCTTTTGTTACAGGGGTCTGTTCCAGCTAAGAACCAATGAGGGTTGAAGAAAAAAATTTATTTTTATTCTCCTGAACGGCCAGATGAATCCTTTAAAACTGTCTATCAGTGTACTTCATTCCCCTGTTTAAAACCTAGCGGCTTCCCATGCACATAGAATAAAACCCAAACTTGTTACTCTGACTCACAGAGCCTCTCTCTCCTCACTTTATATTCCGCCACTCTCCCGGCTCCTACGAGGCTTCCAGCCATAGTCCTCAAACACTCTCACTTGAGAGCTATTTCTGTCCCCGTTGCAGGGAAAGCTCCTCCACCTTATTTTGGAATGTTTGGCTCTTTCTCATCGTTTTGCTCTTTGGACAATTTCACCTTGTCCAAAGGCCTTCTCATGACCAGAGTGGTCACACTCCCTATTTTAATTCTCTGCAAGGCACTGACCACTATATGCTAATTCTCTTGGTTTATTTATTTCTTAGTTAATTTGTTGTCTTTCTCTCCTCATTAGAATGTAAACTGAACCATGGCAGGGAGCCTTTATCTGTCTTATTCACACCTATATCTCTAATACCCAAAATAGTGCCTGACATAATATAATGTACTCACTGAGCACTTGTTGAATGAATAAAAAGAATGTGCATTGTATAATCAAATTTTTATTAAAAGGGACACTATAAATAGCTATTTATTTTTGTTGTAAAAGCAAAGAAAACAGTATGGAAAGATACTAAATAGTAAACATCAACTTCCTAGGGAGGTAGGGAAATACAAATTAAGCTTTCCTCTAATAACTCCACATTGTTTAATTAGTAACAATAAGTATGTATTTCTTTTTGGAATTAAAAAATAATTTAAGAAATAAAAACTGTGACGAGAATGAATATTCCCTCAGCTGGGGAGACAAACAGATTATACAGCTTTATATCTTTCTATCTATCCACCTACCTACCTACTCTAGAAGCAGACCAATACTATAGCAATCTTCTTGTACTAGTAATTTCTCCGTTAATAGACGAAAGTAATTATTTAAAGATACCTGTGATAATAGCTATTGAAGTATTTTGAAACCATAAAGAAAGGGGTACAATTTCGACATAAAAAAAGAATTTCCTAGTAAATTCTGAAATGCCCAATTAGGACAAAATTATATATCTAGAGGAAACCTTAAGCAACTCTGAGGAAGGTAATACTCACATGGTTAAGTTCTAATATATTTGCTTAAGAAAATTCCCTAGTTGACAAATTCTAGGAGTTTAGAATACCAAATACCGAAAATCAAAAATGTCAGATTTGGGAAAAATGATCATGACAAATCCATCTAATTCACTAAGAGCTAATTAGGGACATGCTTACCTCAACAGAAGATGGAGAACACGATGGTAATGGGAACGGCGTAACGGCCATCTGATTGACTGCATCTTCGTTTCTGTGAAATGTTAAAACAGGCAGAGTGAGTACACAGTAAATGCTAAGTTGTCGGCTCAAATGATAAATACCTACTTAGTTCTCGGTTGAAAATGCACACATAGCATCACAGAATAAAACATGTGCGCACGTGTGCATACACACACACATACCTTTCAGGCATGCAAAGCTCTTAGGCACAAAAAGAGATGTATTACTCAAGGGACACTTAGATATAATTATTAGTGACAAAGAATGATGATGCTAGGAGTTAGTCAAATCCCACTTACTAAGTCAGGTACTGTAGAGGATAATTTTGGAAATGCATCAACTTTTTCAGCACTGTACAATATAAATTTTTCAAGTGGGTGTGTGCAAACCTAACCTCTAGGCCCCATTAATGTCTAGAGTGTTTTGTTCTTTGAACTGGAAAAGTTCCCAGCCTCCTCACTTGGCTTCTAACTTTGTTTTGCCAAATGAAGGATGACAGGGTGTCTACCACAGGCCTTGTGACGTGGGTTGTGAGGAGTGGTGACAGATGGGGACAGCAGAGCTCCAGAGACAGTGCTTTGTGGCTGAGGTGCATTCTCCGCCTCCTCATCCCAATGAAGTAGAACAGGTGGGAGCTGACACCTCATCACCAGGGTGGCAGGCACACAACTCCCACAACACTGGTTCTGACTATTTGGGCCTATTCCTACCACATTACTAGCAAATGGTAGGCAGTGGTCTTGGGAGATAATGACTATCCTTTAATATTCATTCTTGATGCATGGCCAATATAATTATCTCAAGATTTATGTGAAGTGTGACTTTATGCTTCACAATATAAACCGAGGAAGCTCACAAAAATGCTTCTTGCTGATGTGTAAAGGTCTAAGACTGGTCACAGATATCTCTCCACATGGCCCATGCATATAGAAGAGGCACTGCTGACTTGGGAGGGATCTCAAAATCCAACCCCATTGTACTTTTTATTTCTCACCAATTGGCTAACGAGTCCATTGGTCCATGTCGTTCCTGCGTTAGTGCTTTAGTCACATCACTGCCTTTGCTTGCAATGCCCCTCTTTATTCAATTTATGCCTCCTTCTCCTCTAGTGTTAATTCAATAATCTCAACTACGTGAATTAGTCCCTTAAATTCAAAGACTATCTATATATTGATGTCTTTCAAATTCACATATTTCACCCAGATATTCTTCTGAGCTTGGATATGCACATCCAACTCCTACTTTATATTTCTACAAGATGTCTTAAAAGCCATCTCAAATAAAATAGAGCTTTTTCTCCCACTCAGTCCCCAGATGATTCCATAGCCAATTCTCCCCACCTGTGTAAACGTCAACACCATCTGCCCAGTTGCTCAACCAAGAACAAGGGGTCTTTCTTGAAACCTCTCATCCCTCACCTGTACTTCCATGCACCATGCACCAAGTTTTGTTGATTCTACCTTCAAAACATATCCTGAATCTTTCCACTTTTCCCTACCCTTTTCTATATATAAGCCATCATCATTTTTCACCTGAAAAGAGCATCCAATTTGGTCTCCCCGATTACATCCTCTCTCCAATCCATTCTTCACTCAGCAGAGTTATTACGATCCTAACACATAAATCTGATTATATTTCTATCTCTTGCTTAAAATCTTGTGGCTTCTTAATGCACTTAGGGTCAAGTCCACAATGGATAAGGAGGTGATAAGGCCCCAGCCCCCATCTCTGGCCCCTCTGCTCTCTTCCCCTTGCTCACTCTGCCCCAGTCCAGCCGCACAGCATTCTCTCCACTTCTCAGCCAAACCAGGATCCACCCACCTTCTCTCACCTACTCCCTTCTGCTCTGCATGCCTGTCATCCAAATCCTTTGTCTGATTTACTCTTATTTCTCTTTCATAGTTAATCATAAATGTCATTTCCTGAAACAAGGCTTCCATGACCTCCAGGATATGCACATAGCACTCTGTACAATGATGGCTTTTATAGCTCTGTTTCTCTCATAATTTACCTACCTGATTTGTGTGAACATGTGCTTCGAATCTTTCTCTCTGGACGGTAAGTGCTCCAATAGATGGTAAGCGCTCCAAGGACAAGACCCATGATCTTCCTACTTCTCTGTTACACTATCTAGGGGTAACACAGTGCCTGGAAAATGCTTGTGCTTAACACAGTTATTGAAAAAAAATGGATAAATTGGGGTGGGATGTAATGACCACTCTCTTCAATAAGGAGACAGAAATGTAGGATTTTCACTTCCAGCACTGCTGCTAACTAACTGTGGGGCTTTGGGGGAATTTATTCTTAGAGTCTCAGTTTCCTGATCACTTAAGCAAGTAGGTTAACTGTAACTGGTGTAAATTCTTTGTTGAATAAGGCAGAACATAGAGAGATGAAGTCTATGTACCATTTCTTACTCTAGCCTTCTTGGATTCTTGGACTATATATAGTACACAAACTAAACCAAAACAAATTGGAGAAAACTAAAACTATAAAGTGATGTAGAGCGTGAAGAATATATCTATTTTTTTCTGCAGCATTACAGATGGCTTGAGCATGCACTATTATGTTAAGAGATGGCTATTGTTTTTCAGGGAGTACAATCCATTCCTCAGCAGTTTGCTCACACATAGAAAAAGTAATCAGTCACCCCCGGGTAAGTAATAGCATTTTCCCAGTGTTAATTCCCTCTTCCATTCAGTTTCTCCCATCGAATAACACAATAGAGCTCAGTTCAGCTTAGGGCTGAAAGCCAACAAGACATGTCTGCTCCAGATTTGGAACTCATAGGGCAGAGTGTATTTGGCAGTAATTAAGTAGATGGCTTTTCATATCTCTTTCAAAGGTTACCTGCATTAAAAATGCGGCTGCATGTATATTCTTATTGAGAGATCACAATTAACTAGACCAAGTTAGCTCAAATCAGTCAAGTTATCCCTTCACAATTTAATGATTTTCCCCAAATTAGTATGATTTTAATGACCTTTAAAGTCCATATTAAATTTTTTTAACCCCACATAATAGAAAACCTGCAATTACTCTCAATGAAAAGAAGACAGCTGCTATAAGAAGTTACAGTTCATAATCCTTTATAATCTACTTAATAGTGAGTTTCACACACCTCAGCATCAAGTCTTGGAGAGCTGACACAGCAGCAATTTTAAAACCAAAAGAAGTAGAAAGAGGGAAACCAAAGGAGAGAAGGCATTTACATTTCAAACAAGCAGTCAGCCTAGATGACATCTGGGGAGACTTGACCCCTCATATCCTCTGACATCTGTTTGCTTTATATTAATAATTAACCTTTCTTTTCCACATAATTAACACAGATTTTATTTTCTTTTTTCATTTTTTTAGAGATGGGGTCTCCCTGTGTTGCCCAGGCTGGCTTCCATCTCCTGGGCTCAAGCGATCCTCCCGAGTAGCTGGGACTGCAGGCGCTCACCCTGTGCCTGGCTAATTAACAATAAGCTTCTTAGGCTCCGGTGCCCCATATGGGACACAATCAGAAATTGTTATTGTTTGTTGGTGTTTTTATAATTATCTTTAAGAGCTGTTGGGAGAGAGATAATGGAGTTCTACCACAGATAAGAGTGAGAACGTTTTTCCAGGGCACAGGAATCTGTGTATGTATGTCTTTTTTGCTGTATGTGTCATTCTCTGTTATTAATAAAATCATTTGAGCTGGTCTTTCTCCTTCTCCAAGCACAGGGATGGGATCTTATTTCTTCATATCCCCAGCTTGAAGCAGGGACTTGGCAGAGAGTAGGTGTACCATAAATGTCTGTTGAATGAAAGTGATCTTAATAAGGCAGGAAAAAGAAAGCAGAACTATCAAAACTATGCCCTGTGCTTTCCAAACTGCTTCAACAAGTTAATGACAACGTGCTCCCTGTAGCCAACCAGCTATCAGTATTTACCACATGTAAAGGACATTTCTTGGGGTGGCCCAGCTCACAGTGATTCCCTGGATGGGCCATAACATCTACACTAGGTAATACTAACAGCCCTGCCTCAACTTGACTGGATGTAGAGGGCAGACACCTGCTTCGGTGTGGGCCAATTAAATTCTCTCTCTCAGGGACTTGAAATTTAGAAAAGATACATAAAGATCAGGAGTGTAGCGTGAAGACACAACCAACAGAAATGCTCAAGGCTAAACAAGGGACTCGAACTCCCTTCTGCTGACAACTCTAGAGTCGCCCTGGTTCCTCCTTTTCAGCATCTTAGTTGTACGGCTCTTTTCTAAAGAGTCCATCAGACATTTCTGTATTCTTTTTTTCTTTGGAGACAGGGTCTCACTCTGTCACCCAGGCTGGAATGTAGTGGCGCGACCAGAGCTACCGAAACCTCAAACTCCTGGGCTCAAGCGATCCTCCTGCCTCAGGCTCCCAGTAGCTGAGACTACAGGCACGCACCACCACATCCAGATAATTTTTCTATTTCTTGCTATGTTGCTCAGGCTGCTTTTGAACTCCGGGGCTCATCCTCCCGCCTCAGCCTCCCAAAGTGCTGGGATTACAGGCGTGAGCCACCACACCCAGCCTGTATTCTTCTTCTTTTTTTTTTTTTTGATACATTATATTTGTACATGTTCATGGGGTACATGTGAAATTTTATTACATGGATAGAATGTGTAATGATCAAGCCAAGGTATTTAGGGAATCCATCACCCAAGTATTTATCATTTCTATGCCTTGGGTACATTTCAAGTCCTCTCTTCTAGCTATTTTGAAATATCCAATACATTGTTGTTAACTATAGTCACCCTACTCTGCTATCAAACATTATTCCTTCTAACTGTGTGTTTGTACCCATTAACCAACCTCTCTTCATCCTCCCCACTCCTAAACACCCTTTCCAGCCTCTGGTATCTATTATTCCACTCTCTACCTCCATAGGATCAAATTTTTTAGCTCCCACACATGACTGAAATCATGAAATATTTCTCTTTCTGTGCTTGGCTTATTTCACTTAACATAATGACCTCCAGTTCCATTCATGTTGCTAAAAAATGACATGATTTCATTCTTTTTTATAGCCAAATAGTATTCCATTGTATATATACACCACATTTTCTTTATCGACTCATCCACTGATGGACACTAAGTTTCATTCCATATCTTGGCTATTGTGAATAGTGCTGCAATAAACATGGAGGTGCAGGTATCCCTTTGACATACTGATTTCATTTCCTTTGGATATACACCCAGTAGTGGGATTCCTGGATTGAATGGTTGTTCTATTTTTAGTTTTTTGTGAAATCTCCATACTGTTTTCTGTAGTGGCTGTACTAACTTACATTCCCACCAACAGTATATGAGAGTTCCCTTTTCTCTGCATTCTCATGAATATCTGTTGTTTTTTGTCTTTTTAATAATAGTCATTCTGACTGGGGTAAGATGATATCTCATTGTGGTTTTGATTTGCCTTTCCCTGATGATTAGTGATGTTGAGCATTTTTTCATATATCTACTGGCCATTGTAGGTCTTCTTTTGAGAAATGTCTATTCAGGTCCTTTGACCATTTTTTTAATGGGATTATTTGTTACTTTACTATTGAGTTGTTTGATTTAGTTTTTCTCCACAAGATGCTAAGAATACCTCCAATTCAATTTCTTGTTTGTAGAATATATTTATATTATGGCAAACACACATTTTAGATCCTGATTTCAATTCTGATTTGTTATAAAAATACACTCATATTGGTAAAATGGACAAAACTTGTGTTAGGCAGGATGCTAAGTAGACTCCCAAGATTCATGCCCCTGATTTACAGACTGTGAATATGATGAATTTCACTTCCATGATTAGGCTATATGTTATATTACACAGCTGACTTTAAGATAAAGGGAGATCATCAGGGTGGGCCTGACCTAATCATCAAATGAGCTGTTTAAATTGGGAGATTTCACTTCTCAGAACCACAGTGTCCTGATCTTTTAAATTAGTAAATTGACTTACACGAATTCTAAACTGATGTAAATTCTTTGTGGAATGCCTCGAGGCCAGAGACAGGAAGTCTGAGATTAGAAGCAACATTGTGGCTTGAGGAGGGGGCAGGTTCTAGGAGCTGAGGGCAGCCTTCATCTGAGAACCATCCAGGAAATAGAAACTTCAACAAGAATGAGCCTGCAAGTGGATTTTTCCCCAAAGCACCCAGACAAGAACTCAGCCTGGCCAACACCTTGATTTCAGTCTTGTGATATCCTGAGTAGAGAACCTAGCCACACTGTGCCAGCCTTCTGACCTACAGAACAACTGTGAGCTAACAAATGGGTATTGTTTTAAGCCATTAAATTTGTGGTAATTTGTTATACAGCAAGAGAAACTAGTATACACCGGGTTTTTAAAATTATCTTTTTTTAAAATCAGAGACAGGGTCTCATTCTGTCACACAGGCTGGAGTGCAGTGGCATGATTATAACTCTCTGCAGCCTGGAACTCCTGGGCTCAAGTGATCCTCCTGCCTCAGCTTCCCGAGTAGCTGAGACTATAGACGCATGCCACCACACCCACTACACACATTTCTGATTTGGAAAACATGATCACAGAAACATAATATTTAAGTACTTACCATATACCACTATTCAAAGTGCTTTTCATACATTAACTCATTTAACCTTCATAACAACTCTATGTGGTAGTTAAAATTATTTTCTTCATTTTCTCTTTATTTTACATAGAGGTTAAGCAATCTGATGAAAGTCACAAAGCTAATAAATCACAAAGCTAATAAATAGCAGAGCTGAGATTCAAAATCAGCAGTCTGGTTCCAAAATCTACTCTTTTAAGCACTGTCCTACAGTGTTTCCCATTTTAATAGCCTATCCCAGAGCCACAAATGTCTCCTTCTCTCATATACCCAAGTTAACATTCCCAGACTCACCTTGGGGAAAAGTTCTACTAGGTCACAATTTACTCTTAGGATATTTCATAGATTTCCTTAGGGTAAAGAAACATGCAAGTTTGCTCACTCTACCAATTGCAGTCTCTCTGTATTTCATACTTAAGTTCTAGGTGTCATATCTATGTTACCCATGCCTTATATAGATATAATGACTATAAAATGCTTTAAAATATTCATTTTGTGTGATGGGGCAGGTAGAGAGTGAATAATACAGTGGAGTGTAATTCTCTCAGAACTATTCTAATAATAGTTATTAGGGCTCTTCATAAACCCTGTACTTTTCTTCCCCTTTAAAACTGAGCCAGTGCTTAATTAACTCTATTTCCTTTTTCTGTGTTGGCAATCATGGAAACACATGCTGAGATGTGAATATACAAAAACAAAGTTTTGTATATTCATAGAATGGAATATTACTCAGTAATTAAAGCAACAAACTTTTGATAAACACAGCATGGATAAATCTCAAAAACATTATGTTAATGAAAGAAACCAGACACAAAAGAATAAGTACTGTTTGATTCTATTT
The DNA here is from genome assembly GCA_023783475.1 of Daubentonia madagascariensis. Classification (NCBI taxonomy): domain Eukaryota; kingdom Metazoa; phylum Chordata; class Mammalia; order Primates; family Daubentoniidae; genus Daubentonia; species Daubentonia madagascariensis. The sequence continues at coordinate 51,733,053 of JAKFHU010000913.1, forward strand.
ACATTAAGTTCAAGAACAGTCAAAACTAACTTATAGGGACAGAAATCAGGAAGTGGTTGGCTCTGGGGGATGGAGGGATTGACTGGACAGGGACTCAGCAAACTTTCTGGGGTGAATGAATATTCTATATTTTTGTTTTGGGTGGAGGTTACACAGGTGTATGCAATTATCAAAACTCAATAAACTGAACATTTAAAATCTACTGCACTGTGTATAAATTATACCCCAATTAAAAAACAAATCTATGATTATATGTAGCATAAGTCAATTATACTATCCTGCAAAGAAATCTAGGCAAAGGTACAGACAAACCTAGGCAAAGGTACAGATTCTATCACTGATAAGACAGAAGTTGTTTTAAAAACAACTTTCAAAATCTTGGTTTCTTAATCTATAAAATTGGGAAAATAACTTCTAATATTGTTATGAGATAATATACATTGTCAAAGCACCAAAGCACAATAACCAAAGTTAATATGTAGTTTTTTAAGGTATTATGATAAGTCTCAGATGCTTAAACTTCCAGGTGCTCAGTCCTCAGTTATGAATAATTCATTTAGCTATCAACCAAAAAATCCAAAGTCTAATGGTTTCATTCTAAAGTCTTTATTCATTCTTTTCTTTTCTTCTAATCCCATGGTCCCCATCCTAATTCATGCCCTTTTCACATTGTCTGGACTATGACAACAGTGTCCCTACTGGTATCCTTATTCTGCTTTCTCTGTATCTGAATCCATCCAAATCACTCCCCTCTCAACTGTGAAAACCACCCCCTGGAACCAAGCCTGAAAATGGAATCTGAATAACCCAACATTAAAGAGTTCCCTCTGTTAGTGCTTGTTTTGCCTGATGTATAGTTACTTCTTTGCATGTCTCAGACGTTCTTGGAGAACTTCTTACTTAATTATAGGGCCTTATATAGCATATGACATACAGTGGGTGCTCAATACATAATTGAATTAAATTTGTTCATGCAGTCTAGACTCAGCTCTTTCCTATGTAAGTCTACCCAGCTAGCATTAACTAGCTCTTGCTGTACTCACTTGTCCAACAGTAATCACTCCCTCCTTTGAATTTATAACTACTTACACAGCTTGTCTCAGCAACTTCATTCTATTCTTCTTAGAATACGTCACTGCATTCTGGGAAGCACACATATGTCATGCACAGACATTCATTGACACAACACTATATGTTTATTCTTTATCCATCAAAGTTGTAACCATAATTCAAACTGTAATAAGGGATTTCATTAGCATGTTATTTGAAGCATTAATCCAACAACCCTTGACTAATTCCTCAGAATAAATATGGGATACTCTCTTGAATATAAACTCTAAAAGAACACTATAAATTGTGGTCCAAAGAAAAATTAGTAGGTTATGAGGAGAACATACTTATGCTTCAGGGAAGCATAATGAGCCCATGACAACAATTTCTGAATGAAGAAAACTAAAAGATGACAGCTAACATAATGGGCATTGTGTGTATGTTTGTAAAATGGCATAATTTTATCAGGGTCTGAGATAGCTTCAAGAAGCAAATATCTTCTAAAAGCAAGTGTCTTCCATCCCAAAATTCACAGAGCATCTCAAGGGACCCCAAATAGCCAAAATAATCTTGAAAAAGAACAACAAAGTTGGAAGTCTCATCCTTCCCAAACTCAAAACTTACTACAAAAATACAGTAATCAAAACAGTGCGGTACTGGCATAAAGACAGACATATCGACCAATGGCATAGGAAAGAAAGCCCAGAAATAAACCCTTGTATATATAGCTAAATGATTTTCAGTAAGGATACCAAGACCATTAAATGGGAGAAAGGATGATCTTTTCAACAAATGGTGCTGGGGAAACTGGATGCCTACATGTAAAAAATGAAGCCAGACTGGGTGTGGCGGCACGTGCCTGAAGTCTCAGCTCTTGGAAGGCTGAGGCAGGAGGACAGCTCAAACCCATGAGTTTGAGGTTACATGTGCTATGATTGTGCCTATGAATAGCCACTGCACTCCAACTGGGCCAACATAGCAAGACCCCATCTCTTAAAAAAAAATAATGAAGTCAGATCCTTCCTTTATACCATATATATTGAGTTAATAAAAATTAACTCAAAATGGATGAAAGACCTAAACATAAGAGCTAAATTTATAAAACTCTTAGATGAAAACATACGGGAAAAGTTTTTTGACATTGGATTTGACAATAATTTCCTGCATATGACACCAAAAGCACAGGCAACAACAATAAAAATAAATAAATTGGACTACATCAAAATTTAAAACTTCTGTATATCAAAGGACACAATCAACAGAGTGAAAAGACAACCTACAGAACGGTAGAAAATATTTGCAAATCAAATATCTGACAAGTAGTTGATATCCAGAATACATAAAGACTCCTACAACTCAACAACAACAGCAGCAAAACACACAACCTGATTAAAAAATGGGCAAAGGACATAAATAGACATTTCCGCAAAGAACATATACAAGTAGTCAATAAGCACATGCAAGGATGCTCAACATCACTAATCCAGCGGGGAAATGCAAATCAAAATCACAGTGAGATATCACCTCACACTCATTAGGATGGCTACTATAAAAAAACCAGAAAATAAGTATTGGCAAGCTTGTAAAGAAATTGGAACCTTTGTGCATTGTTGGTGGAAATGTAAAATGGCACTGCTACGGAAGACAGATATGGTGGTTCCTCAGAAAATTAAAAATAGAATAACCATATGACTCAGCAATTCCATTTGTGGGTATATATCCAAAAGAATTGAAAGCAGGGTCTCAAAGAGCTATTTGTATATCCATGTTCATAATAGCATTATTCACAATAGCCAAAAGGCAGAAGCTACCCAAGTATCAATCCACAGATGTGCGGAAAACCAAAATGTGGCATATACATAAAAATGAAACATTATTCAGCCTTAAAAAGGAAGGAAATTCTGACACATGGTACAACATGGATAAACCTTGAAAACACAGGCTAAGTGAAATACACCAGTCACAGAAGGACAAATACTGCACAACTCCACTTATATGAGGTACCCAGTGTAGTCAAATTCAGACACAGACAGTAGAACGGTGGTTGCCAGGGGCTGGGAGAGAGGAAATGGGGAGTTAGTGCTTAAGGTATACAGAGTTTCAGTTTGGGAAGATTAAAAAGTTCTGGAGATGGATGGTGGTGATGGTCACACAACAGTGTGAATGTACTTAATGCCACTGAACTGTACACTTAAAATGGTTAAGATGGTAAATTTTTTGTTAAGTGTATTTCATTGCAATTAAAAAAATTACTACTAAGCAAGAAAAAAAGTAAAAGTGTGATGGGAATATGTTTGAATTATTTAAAATATCACTTAAAATCATTATTGTCTTCAGAGGCTCTGGTCTGCCTCTTAGAAACATCGTTTCACCAACTGCATATGATCTCATTTTATGCCAACAAAATAGCATCATATCAAAAACAGAAGTTATGTGCCTGAATTCCGCCTGCACTGTTGGGCAGGCTGATTTAATTTTTTTGCAACTTGTTCTAAGATGATTACAACTACAGTTTAGTGCCTAACACATCATTTAGATGCACACACATGTATACACACACACACAAATGTTGAATAAATGAGGAACACATGAACATAACTAAAAAGGCCTGGATATTATTTTCTGATTGTACTAAATTTAGTGATAGAAGACACTTGAGGACAGAAAAAAATTAACTCTATACTTGTTGGATTAATTGGAACACGACATTGAATTAACATTCAGCCAGGAAAGCTCCATGTAAATGAACCAGAAGTAACACAAAAACAAAGCAAATCATTGTATCTCAATGGGAACAAAATTCCTGTCTGAAAAAATTCCAGAAGATAGTCCTAACTGTGTGAACAGACTGAATAGTTTCCAATATATAACTGGAAGAAGAGACCAAAATAGCTGAATATATTGAATTGGAAATAAAAGTCCAGTGGCAATAGAATTATGAACTCTATTCACTTGGCATTCCAAACAATGTCAATCACTAATGAGGGCTGCTGGGAAAAACTCAGTATCCAGACCCACATTTTACAAAGGTGTCCCCAGGCAAGTTCTAAATAACTGTTGCCAGTTGTGAGGTAGCTCATAAAATATTTGGCAATGCAGGTTGGTGGAAGGGTTGATGTGGGGAGCTTAGGACTGGATGGATGACTTAGCCTAATAAGTTTTTCATAGAGATTCTTTCTAAAAGAGAGTACAGGAGATACTCTCAGCCCTTCCCCTCTTATTCCTAGCTGGCAAATCCCAAACATGGTTCAGATATCCAGCCTTTGTCATAATGCCATGTGCTGGGAAATGTGACCCCTCCCCCTCAAGGATATCCCAGGACAAATCCTGCCTGATTCCTCTTCAATAATTATGGTAATCTCATTACAAGAGCCAGTGACTGGTTTGGCAATGGAAATGAATCATACAGGAGATCCGGGAAAATGCTCTGCTAAAGTAGTTTGAAGGACAAAAACTTCTCAGAATCAAGGCTAAAAGCCTACATCTGACAAGAAAATGCAGAGAGGGAACCAAATGTCTCACTCTGGTTGCTCATGATTTGATAAGATCAGTTGCTGTACTTTTATCACCCTTCCCATTTATTAGGATTCTTTGGCAGCAAGAAATAGATGAATTCAGGCCAACTTAAGCAAAAGGGAATTTATTGGAGGGATACTGGGATCTCACAAAACTGATAGACAGGCTATAGGACCAGGCTTGGAACAGTTAGGAACTCCAGAAGACAAGGAAATAAGAAGCAGAATTATGTCATTGCAGAAATGTCTGATCAGGGCGCTGTGGCTCTATGAATAAACACCATTGAAACTCCCATGACTTGCTTCCGGTCCTAAGCCTAAGGTATCATATTGCTCAAGCTTAGGACACATGAACACCCACTGGCCACATCTCGGCAGTGAAAGATTTGGCTCTTTAAGCTTCTACAGAGGGAGACAGGCATCTAGGTTTACTGTTTGTACTGTTTCACCATTGCGCGCGCATGTGTGTGTGTGTGTGTGTGTGTGTTGGGGGGGGTCTACCAAAGGAAATAGGCATTCTACAGGGTAAAGAGTATAAACACTGATGAGCAAAAAGGAAAAAAGGAAGTCCACATCATCCCTGACGACCATCCTAATCAGGTGTTTCTGAGTGCCAAAAGAGGTGTACCAAATATAGCAGTCATAATCCCACAAGCTAATATGTGCTGGTACTATGTGAAGGAATGGAAGCAGCAAAGGAAAAATGACCAATTCTGCCCATGAAACAATAAAACTGATTTTCAAAGATACTTTACAAATCATTCAAAAAGGTTAGGTTTGTTGTTTGGTAGCAACATTTTACCTAATTCTCTGAATTCATCTAATTCATGAATGGCCCTATAAAATATTTGGTGACTTCAGACTGACTAAAATCACTCTCATAAGAGGAAAATTTACAGCTACTATGGATCTGTGGATACTCAAAAGAATATGCCACAGGCTTTCAAGATGATTCCAGAAATGTATGACCCAATGGAATCATATCTGGATTAAACGTACAACTTCCCAGGGTTACCATAGTATCTCAAAGGGAGCAATGCTTCTTATTTGGATGTATAAATTCTAATGCCTTTGACAAAAGATCAAAACACAGAACATTCCAACTGCACCTTGTTCTTGAACTAAAATACTTATAAACTCTACTCACAAACTAAAATTAATAAATAATTAAAATTATTATTTAAAATGGATAGTACAGAAAGTAATTACTGTAAGAAATTAAGCAAGAGTTAGCATTTCATGGCATTGTGAGTGACTTATATTGGTCTACTATATGGTCCCACTAAACAGAGAAACAGAAGAGCCTTGAAATTGCCAGTGTCCTCCTTCTTCCTCCATGCAACTCCTAATAGAGTTCAGTGCTAACGACAGGCACCTTCCTCAAAATTTCTTTTCATATATACCATGGATATTTTACTGTACACTTGAAAAAGGGCACTGCATTCTTTATAGGTTCATGAAAGTCAGAAAGATGCTTCCTTACAAAATTCAAAATGATTGACATACACAGCTTTACTCATCCAATGGTACTTTGCTAAAGAAGGACTGGCTTTTCTCCTAGAAGTAAATGTCCAGGTATATTGATTGGGCATAATATCCAATTCTGGAATCTTTGGGCTTCTATACATACTATGACTTTGCTTATTACCCTTCAAGTCTCAGCTTAAGCATCTTTCTCTTGTGACACCTTCTCCCCTAGGCCCCAACGACTAGATTGGGTGCATCTCTTATATGTTCCTACAGCATCATAGCATTTTTATCCTTGGATAAGGTACTAGACTATTATTTATTCTCTGTCTCCTTTTTTAGGGCAGAGATTGTGTTCTTTCCATCTCTGACTCCACAGCACCAACACAAGTAGGCACTCAGTAAACACCTGTTGAAAAATGAATGACTGTTTCTTTACCAAAGTAAAATTCATACTTGTGTGCACAATCTTTTCCCTCCTATTTATCAAAACTAGATCTAATGAATTGAGAGCACAATGAGGATTTTTAAAACATCCACGTTTCTTCTTCAGATGGAAATCTCTTCAAGATGACTCTGACATTCACATTAATCTCAAGTCACTATCATCTTTCAGGGTTATGGCCAGAGGATAATGGGCCAAACTATATCTTTAATTACAAAAACAAGACATATGTTCAATCAATACAGTAAGGTGGATCCCACGGTGAGTCCACTTTTACTCGGTAGGGCTTGACGGCTAGCACTAAATCTTCCCAAGTGTTTCAGTTTCATTTGGCCTCCTTTAGCCCCAGGAATTTTTACACAGTACACATTTTCCACATGTAATTAAGTAATGGAGAGTGAGTTGTTATACATGACATTTAATTTTCAATAGTGGGGGAAGGTACGACAAGAGCTGCAGGCAAGATCATTAATCTCCTTGGATCCCTGCACCGCCAAGTACAGCAATCCATTCATTGTGTTAATATAGCTCTTCTGCACGTAAATTGGTGTGCTCATGTAGAGGGGATAATGCTGAGCAGGAAAACCCACAGAATTGAATGTATGGTATGTGGCAAAAACTCAGATTGCGAAACACATCTGGATGATCCAGAGCTGAATAATTTAGTACATCAAAGTCTATATGTTTAGGATACAATTTCCAGGATAGTCCAAAATCTAATGATATGTAGAGCAAAAGGGAAAAGGTGATTATGTAAGTCATGTATATATAACAGCAACTTGCTAATTTGCATTAATGATCCATAGATCCCTTGCAAATTATAGATCAATTACTATATGCATAACTACAAGTATTAAAAGAATATGACAAGGACCTGATTGCAAAATGTACATCACTGTAGACTAAAGGCCTTAGTTAATTAAAATGTTGCCTGCAGCATATTTTAATAGCTTTCTGTGATTACTGCTAATCATACTCCAAAACCTACGGCCGGTTCCTGTTTTTATCTCACTTGTCAATAAATTTGAAAAAGAGTTGCTGAGGTATAAAAGCCAAAAATTTTGGTACAGTGGAAAGGCACAGAGAATTAACAATTTCAACTGAGGAAGGAAATTTTGCTAAATAGACATGCAAACTGTAAAGAAATACAAATTACAAAAGGTAGTTTTCAAAGTAACATTATAACACAGTACAAGTTATACAGAGTTTAAAAGAAAAGTAAAATCACATCTGTGGTGCTCATAGGATTCAAGTGTTAAAACTTCCTGAACCTTGATAACAAATCAATTTTTAACTACTTCAAGATTTGGTTCCAAAATAGGCAAAATCAAGGCTCGTATAACAACAGTTTGAAAATAGTATTAATAATATATATGGCAGAGGTTGAAAGATGCACCTAAGTGAATAACGAGCTAGACAATCAGCCTGAGGGAGGAGGACTGTCAGACAGCACCTAAAACGCACAGGCCAGCACGTACGACTGGGGAGAAAACCCACCACTATGCTCCCATTGGTCATGCACAGACCAGAGGAGCAATAAAATATTTTCTTTTCTGTTTTCCTGAAGTGCCTCAAATTCTGACACTATTTGATTTTACTTGCCTCAGTAAAATCTATTATATTTTATTGACCTGGGGATTAATTAGTGTTAATTAGATTTTTCTTTATACATTCCTTATAGCGTTCTACTCCTGTTAGAATATCAAGTCATCCATTAAAAAAAAAAAGAAGCCGCTGCTGACAGGGAACTGATGTTTTAGGCAGTCTGTGCCCATCTCTCTTATTTTAATGTTTCCCAGAAATGGTTTTAGATAGTGTCCACAGCTATCTCTTCCAGGGCTTAATCAGTATGATGTTAATTAAAGCATTCTTAAATGAATGTGCTTCACTTAAGAAAAATACTCAAAATGGACAAAGTATATATAGGGAGTGATTCTTCTTTTCCTTCCTCTTTCCTTCTTCCTGACTTCTTTACTTTTCTATTACTTCCTTCTTCCTCCCCTCCTTCCTGCCGTTTCCTGCCATCATCATACTCACCACCATTGTTGAGCCCTTATGGCCAGGCGATTTCTACGTATTAACATGTTAGACAATTCATGAGATAGCTATATCCTCCCCATATTGCAGATCAGGAAGCTGAGCAAGCGCCCAGAGCTGGGGGAGCTAGGTTTCCAGCCCAGGCAGGGCAAATCCAGGTTTTTTCTTTGAATCACTAAGCCTTATATTTCAGCCATGCTTTAGAACAGAATTCATCTCCTTAGGTAAAAGCTCTCAGTCAGATGAATACTTCCCTCCTTTACGGCAGTTGCAGCAATTAATAAAATGCTGGCACACAAATTACAGATACATATCTACTCAATCAACAAAAGGCTGTCTGCTGTGTGTACATCTTCCTTGATTCAATTCTAGCTCATTTTTCTTTACACAGTCTAAAAGTGGCTATGACAAAAGACTGCTCAGAATCACTCCTATATCTTTTTTTCTCCCTGTAAGAAGATATAGAAAATCTTCTTAACTCAGCTAATTTGGGAAAGTACCGGGAAGAGGGACTGAGGTATGAGGAATTTTGTAAAATTCCTGAGTTACATATATATATTTTTTAATCTACAAAATAATAATAACTGACTTACTATGATTGTTGCCTTTGGAGAATAAATAATCTAGAATTGCTTAGTAGGAGCTGAAAGGAAATTTGTTCAATAAAGCTTTCTGAATGTCCACAATGTGCTAGGCACTATAATTTAATGACCATGCAAGAAAGGAAACATGAAAGTATTAGTAGGTGAGGCCTTGTGGAAAGTGTTTAGGTCTTGAGGGTGGAGCCCTCATGAATGGGATTAGTGCCCTTATAAAGTAGGCCCAAGGAGCCCCTCCTGCCATATGAAAACCCCATAAGGATAGGCTTTCTATGAAACAGGAAGTGGATCCTCACCAGACACCACATCTACTAGTTCCTTGATCTCAAACTTCCTAGCCTCCAGAATTGTGAGAAACAAATTTCTTTTGTTTATAAGCCAACCAGTTTATGGTATTTTGTTATAGCAGCCCAAATGGACTGAGACAGTTCACAATTAGATTACATATTTTAAATGTACATTGATACTTCCAAATTGCTTAAAATCACTTCCATTAAACAAGCATTCAGGAGCATCCTTAATCTTGTATATACCACTAATTTACTCAACAAATTCTTTTCTTGATTCTGTATTGTGCTAAACAATCAAAATTGAAATCAGATACTAAATTGATGGAGCTTTACTACATTATTTAAATTCTACTCAGCTTTCTCTTCTGTATTCTAAATAATTTCAAGTCATTTAACCTTTTTTTTTTGAAGGAGGAGGAGGGGTCTATTTTCCAACTATTTAATTGCATTAAATGATTTTCTTTGGATCCTATTCAATTTTCTTTTTGCTCTCTTTAAAATGGGATGGCCCAGTAAGGGTAACAAAGGCCCCACAAACGCCGAAGAGGTAATAGTAATGTTAATAACAGCACTTGTGGTAGCAGCCACCGTGTCCCGAACACTATGTGCAGACACCGTTAAGTGCTACATACATCTTATGTATCCCCACACAACTTTATACGGAGCCTTCAAGCCTAAATGCATTACTTCTGTGAACTTCTCTTAATGAACATCTCAATCTCTTGAGTGGTGACCTTTTTTCAAATCTGTTCAAGTTTTCATCAACTAACTGTAATTTTGTAACTCCTGACAATAGGAAGAACAAGAAAACCAAAAAAGGAGGATTGGTGTCTAACAGAGGATGTCAAGGTGAGTAAGCCTGAAGGGGTCCTCTTAACACACAAAGACATACAAGAAGGAGGAGGGCTTCTCCCTCTGGAAATAAAGAGTAAAAAACTGGAAAGCCAGAAATTGCCACTAGGTGGGAGAAAAGGGCACCAGGGTAGGATTTATTCAGGAGCAAAGTGGCAACACCAGGTGAGGCTGAAGTGATGACGTGCAAAGGAATGTTTCAATCACATGAATGCCTATACCCGGGAATAAAACTATCCCCTCATCCCAGTGGTCCTGGGAATAGATAGGTCTTACTGATGGTAACTAACGAGAAAGGGGAGAATAATGATCATCACCATCATAAAATAGCAGCTAACGTTCTTTCAGCCCTTACTCTGTGCTAGATATTATGTTGAACATCTAAAATTTTTGGAATATCACAACGAAGGAGGTAGGTGCTCTAATATCCCCATTTTACAGATGATAACTGAGGCCCAGAAGGAAAAGAAACAGAGCAACGGTTAACAGATAGGGTTAGTTACATCACCTAAAATAATTCAGACTTACTCATCATTCAGTCCAATAACAGAGAATTGAACAACCCCATTCCACTGCTGATGTGGCAGTGATGGCTACTCAAAATAAGATTCCCAATTCTGGTTCCTTTATATCATAAGGGCTCAGTCAGCTCACAGGTGAGGTATGGGTAAATGCAGAACCCCAAACACATAACACAATTCTAGACAGTGGAGCTGACATCTCCTCCACTCTGAATTTCTCACCAGCACCCTTAAAATGAAGCACCTAAAAATTTCCTTGGTTCGGTTTTCCTGTTTATTCTTTGATAAAGATGTTAATGATTCAGCAAATCAAATAATGGTGACAGGTAGAGAAGTTAGCAAGTTCGACTGTATTTATATACAGGATAACCAGATCCAGCAGAGGAAGAGTTTTTTATAATTGAAATACAAATACTAACCTCAGCTACCATTTCTATCATGCGAAACATAAGAAAACCTCATAATCATAACAATCTATACTTTTCTTAAACTGATAGTTACAAAAGAAAAATGTATTTTTAGAATAGACAGTGATTTTGTTAGACAAAACAAAGATAACATAGTCTTACACCAATAATAACATCTTTAAAAGATACTTTAGATTTTAGAAAATCAGTTCTATCAATCTTACCTGATGAAAACCAGCTTGACCTTTGAAGGGGCAGTCTTAATAATGGCAGATGCATTTTGGTGACTTCTTCCATACAGGATCTGATTGTTTATCTGTTTGGGAAAAAATAAAATGTACTTATTTATACATGTATACAAGTATATATGTATATACTTGGAATTAAATGATAAAGTCTATTGATTTTTAAGTGAGTATATGTTGGCCTATTTAATGCTAAAAATCTTAATATTCTTTGTAGTGCAGCTTCAAACACTAATTCTAAACAGCTATTAAAAATCTCTTAAATTCAGTTCGACTACAATTAATGTAGAATATACAGTTCTTGATCCTTTTGCTAAACTTCAAGAGCAGGAGTTGAGCTTGATGCAAAAACTTTACAATAGATATTTCCTTTCCTACAGCTTTTCCAGATTTCTAAAAAATGTAGAAAACAGACCAAATTGTGGTATTCACCAGAGCTCTGGAGGGCCCATTAAACATGATTCTGTAAATGTGTCAAAGTTATTACATAGCATAAATTTTGTTACTCTAGAGGAAGTAAATATTATATCCCTGTTTTAAGTCAAATTTTAAATCAACTGCACAAAAAGATTTTACTGTACACCATCAATGAGCCATCTGCTCATATCCAAGACGTCATGGGATTTTTAATTTCATTGGATTCACCTAAATATGACATAAAAAACATTTACATTTTAAATTTTTTCATTTCAAATTTTTCTACTGATAAACTGTGGTGATAGCTGTCATCAATCTCTCATTGTATTTTATCCAATTGATATTAGCTCACACAGTTTTGGCTCCCTCCATCTCCTTAATGAGTAGTTAATGATCTATACTATACTAACCCTATTTAACTGTAGCCTTGACAATTTCTACTATTTAAGAGATAGTATAGTACACAATATAAGGGATAGTAAGAAGGGATTGAAACCTTTTGTAATTAGCACCTAATTTGTCCTTGCTGTCTCTGAAATTTTGCATTTGAAGACACACGTGACACCTTTTAAGATATACCTGAAAAAGGTATCTTTTATTGGTCACAACAGTTACAACGAGAAAGCATATGGAAGTGAACACTTCAAAATATGGAATGAAGATATGGTATTTTTAACTGCCTAAAAAGCAGTTCCTCCATCACCTTGCTTCAGTGGTAAAGCTGGGATTCTTATCCAAGACTTTTGCAAAGACTAAACTCAAGCTACCTCCTCACTTCTGCCTCTCATTCTATCAGATTTTGTTCTTTACCAAGATTATCAATCTCACAGAAATCTATTGATTTGCACACTGTTATTTCTCTATGCCCCCGTTTCCTGTTCTCTGAAGGAAATCTAAGCTCCTACTTCACAAAGCTCCTGTGAGAATTAAACGAGAAAATGCCTTTAGATTTTTAGTCCTCTCGATTCCCAAAGGATTTTAAATTTTTATGTGTTCAAAATTACTCATCTTTTTTAAGTTTTCTGCATCTAATAGCATGTATTTAAAAATGTGCCCACCCTCTAGATTGTATATTTTCTCCTAATACTTTCATGATTTAATTTTTATTCTATTTATATCTTACCTAACTTAGTAGTAAGGGAAATGGTTAAAGAAACCATGCAGTCATCAAGAGTATGTGAAAAAGCATATGTAATAACATAGAAAATGTCCAAAATATATTAAGTGGTAAAACCAGGACATAAAATAGTATGTGAAGCACGATCGTGTTTTTTTGCTAACCATATTTTCCAATCTCTTTAATTTACAATGAACTACAAACAAGGATCTTTAAATCGGTAATTATTTGTGAATGTCTTCCACACCGTGCCTGGGCTCTGCTTCCAGAAAGACTTTTCTAAACCACGACCTAACTCTGTCTTTGAATCCTATGGCATTACAATTTTAAAAATTTCTGTTCATGCACTTGCACCTCAACAGAACATGGTAAAGTCAATCCTTGTCAGGAGGTAAGCATCAGAGCAGGCACAGACATCTACTGAACTGAGTTAAACTCTTGAGGGCAGAAACAGGCATCCTCTTCTTGGTATTTCCCAGCTTTTCGCTCACAGCTTGCAAAAAGCATACTGGCCCTTGAGGAGGATGTGCTGAATTGCAGAGCCCTGAATGCAAGCGGCACTTAATCAACTGCCAGTAGACTTTTTTCTGATGTGGGTTACAACTTCTGAAGTGACTGAGATGAAAAAAATTTTTTTTGGTCAGCAAAAGGTTGAGCATATAGAAAATCAAACTGTTTCATGGTTTGTAGATATGCCTGCTTTTTAGATGTGATCCTCCATTTTGGTAGAATAGAATATATAGTACTATTATTCTAAGAGGGAAAAATTATACCTCAAATGAAAAAAGCAGTTCATTAATTTTAATTTACCTAAGAGTAAATCTAAAGTCATGGCTTTCATGGTGCTGTTTCTAACTGTTCAGAGGCTCTGGCAGTAAGAAGGCGAAGCAGCTTGCTTGCTGTTGACGTTTTTTCCATTGCCAATAACTGCTGTTTACTGTTGAAGCAGCCTTTCCCTGCCAATGTTCAGAGGCCTCTGGAGAAACTCTGCTAAGCAGTGGAAAACTGGGAACACAGCAAGAAACTCAAAATACAGTGAACCCAGATTTAACTGGATGAATCTAAAAGGAAATGTAAATCTTTTGATGAAAAAAATCCAAGATCCTCTTTTCTGGAGGTAAAATTGACATATTCACAGCTGCTCAGTTTCAGGAGAGTTATCTCTCTTTTGTGTTTTCTTCTTATTTAATATAAAACAATTTTACTTTTTATTTTTTATTTTTTTTTAAGGCTGGTCAAGTGAAGCCGTGGGAGCGGAGAAGGAACAAAGGAATCTGTAACTGGTTGAGATCAATTAGTTGTAAACACTGCACTCAGACCAGCCAATTTTACTTTTTAAATGAAAGGTATATAGCTTCCAACTACTGTCACAGTTTTTATATTTCTTCATCACTAAAGGAAACACACTCCAGAGGACATTCAATAATAAGAATATGATATATTTTATGCACAATTAACTTTAGACTGCCACTTGTTCTATTACTGAGAAGCTGCTGTTCTCTGAGGGCACTATTCTTTAAAAAAAAAAAAAACAGATGTAGGAGGTCTTCCAAGCAGGATAGCACAGGCAAAAAAAGAAAGCATTCTTTTCTGGAAGTCTATCAAGTTAATTATAATTAATAATGGCCATGATCTACTGAGTGCTTATTCTGTGCAGAACGTTATGCTAAACTCTTCATGCACTGTATCTCATTTAAATCTCAAAAAAACTGGGATATTATTTACTTTCACTAGATTATGAAACTGAAACTCAGAGGGGTTGAGCAATTTGCCCAAGGTGATTTAGCTATTATTAACAGTTTAAAAGCCTGTAATCCTACAGCACACCCAGAGGATACATCATCTGTATGGTGCACATAAAAATTTAGATGATTACTAAAGGTCATCTTTATAAAGATATCTATTAAATAAACTCTGAGCAGGAATAGAGGGGTGCTAGTCATATCACCACCATAGGTCCTGGACTTCTGTGATATAGAGGTTAGAATCAACTAGATCACCACAATGCACAGGGGAAATGTCCAATAGTTGACTGTCAGGCTTTCTAAAGTCCCAAAAAACTGTACCTTTTTCTTCATGCAAACAAACTGCACCATGAACAACAATATACCCTCATGGCACTTTTTTCAATATACAGGCATACCTTGTTTTATTGTACTTCACAGATAACGCTTTTTTTTTTTTTGACAAATTGAAGGTCCGTGGCAACCCTTTTTTGAGCAAAGTCTACTGGCACCATTTTTCCAATGGCATGTGCTTACTTCACGTCTGTGTGTCACATTTTGTTAATCCTTGTAACATTTCAAACTTTTCCATTATTAATACATCTGCTGTGGTGATCTGTGATCAATGATCTTCGATGTTACTATTCTAACTGTTTTGGGGTGCCACAAACGGTGCCCATATAAGACTGCGAACTTAATCCACAAATGTTGTGTGTGTTCTGACTGCTCCACTGACTGGTGGTTCCCCCGTCTCTCTCCTTTCCTCCATTCCCTGAGACACAACAATATTGAAATTAGGCCAATTAATAACCCTACAGTGGCCTTTAAGTGTTCAAGTGAAAGGAAGAATTGCACATCTCTCATTTTTAAATCAAAAGCTAACAATGATTAAGCTTAGTGAGGAAGGCACATCAAAAGCCAAGACAGGCCGAAAGCTAGGCCTCTTGCGCCAAACAGTCAGCCAAGTTGTGAATGCAAAGGAAAAGTTCTTGAAGGAAATTAAAAGTGCTACTTCGGTGAACACATGAATAAGAAAGTGAAAGAGCCTAATTGCGGACCTGGAGAAAGTCTGAGTGGTCTGGATAGAAGATCAAACCAGCCACAACGCTCCCTTAAGCCAAAGCCTAACCCAGAGCAAGGCCCTAACTCTCTCCAGTTCTACAAAGGCTGAGATAGATGAGGAAGGTGCAAAAGAAAAGTCTGAAACTACCAGAGGTTGTTCCATGAGGTTTAAGGAAAGAAGCTGTCTCAATCTCATAAAAATGGAAGATGAAGCAGCAAGTGCTTATGTAGAAGCTGTAGCAAGTTTCCTAGAAGATCTAGCTAAGATCGTTGATTAAAGTGGCTACACTAACAGTTTTTCAATGTAGATGAAACAGATTTCTTTTGGAAGAAGATGCCATCTAGGACCTCCATAGCTAGAGAAGAGATGTCAAAGCCTGGCTTCAAAGCCTCAAAGGACAGGCTGACTCTCTTGTTAAGGGCCAGTGCAGCTGGTGACTTTAAGTTGAAGCCAATACTCATTTACCATTCTGAAAATCCTAAGGCCCCTAAGAATTGTGCTAAATCAACTCTGTTTCTGCTCTATAAATGCAACAACAAAGCCTGGATGACAACACTTCTGTTAATTGCATGGTTTACTGAATATTTTACGCCCACTGTTGAGAACTACTGCTCAGAAAGAAGATTCCTTTCAAAATATTACTACCCAATGACAATGCATTAAGTCACCCAAGAGCTCTGATGGAGATATACAGGAGATTAACATTGTTTTCACGCTTGCTAACACACATACATCCTACAGCCATGGATCAAGGAATAATTTCAACTTCCAAGTCTTATTATTTAGCAAATCTATTTGATAAGGTTATAGCTGTGATAGACAGCAATTCCTCTGATGTGTCTGGGCAAAGGAAATTGAAAATCTTCTAGAAAGGACTCACCATTCTATACATGCCATTAAGAACATTTGTGATTCATGGGAGGAGGTAAAAATATTAAAAGGAATTTGGAAGCAGTCGATTCCAACTCTCATGGATAACTTTGAGGAGTTCAAGACTTTAGTAAAGGAAGTAATCACAGATGTGGTTGAAATATCAAGAGAACTAGAATTAGAAGTGAAGCCTAAATGACTGAATTCCTGCAATCTCATGATAAAACTTGAACAAATGAGAAGTTGCTTCTTATGGATGAGCAAAGAAAGTGGTTTCTTGAGATTCCTGGTGAAGATGCTGAGAACATTGCTGAAATGGCAACAAAGGATTTAGAATATTACATAAACTTAGTTTATAAAGCAGTGGCAGGGTTTGAGAAGATTGACTCCAATTTTGAAAGAAGTTCATGTGGGTAAAATGCAATCAAACAACATCTCATGCTACAGAGAAATCTTTCATTAAAGGAGTTAATCAATATGGCAAATTTCATTGGTGTCTTATTTTCAGACAACCTTCAGCAATCACCACCCCAACCTTCAGCAATCACCACCCTGATGAGTCAGCAGCTACAAAAAGATTATGACTTGCTAAAGGCTCAGATAATCATTAGCATTTTTAGCAACAAATTATGTTTAAGTTAATGTATGTACATTGTTTTTATAGACAAAATGCTATTGTACACTTAATAGACCACAGTATAGTGTAAACATAAGTTTTATGTGCACTGTGAAACCAAAAAAATTCATGGAACTCACTTTATTGTGATATTTTCTTTATTGCAGTGGTCTGAAATCAAATCCATAATCTCTCTGAAGTATGCCTGTAAACATATATGTACAATCTACATAGATTGACCATCCTTTTAACTTTTTCTGACCCAACCCAAAGGAAAACAATTAAAATATTTCATTTTGGGGCAATATTGCTCACATCCTTTCATAACATGAGTGATCATTCAGATTATCTAGACATTGGAAAAACATTATTATTATTTACTTTCAATAAACAGAGAAGTAGAGAAACTAAGTGCTTTCCCCAGAGTTTCTCCTTTCAAAGGTAACTGGATGATATAAAGGAAGAATAATAAATTATTTGGACATATCCTTATCTTTGATATTATCCCATAATAGTGGAAGAGCTATCTTTAGTCCCAAGTACTATCTTCAGTTTTGGTACTTCCCAGTCCACCCAAATAATCTCCTTATTATCTTAAAACCTGAGATCTACAATGTTTTCATTCAGGAGTAACCATATATCTTGATTTTTCTGAGACATGTTGTTCCAATTATTGACAGCACTCCCTCTCAAAAGTGACCCGGTTTGGATGATAAATTTTATCTTCATCCCACGTTCATCAAGCCATGACTATAGGAAATGACTTTATGCCATTCCATCTCAATTTCCATATCACTAGGATGAGAAAGCCGGATCAGACAAAAGATGTAGTAGAGACTTGGGGGGTGGGGGGTTGTCTTTGCCCGCACACAAACGCTCCTCTTTGTGAGAGGCTGTCCTTCAAACCTTCTCATCACAAACACCATCCTCTATGGTAGGCAGCCAAGTTTGTACTGCCTGTCATGCCACTCCAGGCCACAGCTGAGGGACACATGACATAGGCTGAGACAATCAAGATTCTCTCTTTTGGGAGTTTTAAATTGTGGCTGAGACATAGCTAACTATTTTCTACATCTTCATTGAGCTTCTGTGAGATAGCCATATTCTGCCCCATGGATAAAGGAGCAAGAAAAGCCATCATTTCCTAAAGCCCTGATGTATCCTAATCTTCAGGTTCCAGGAGGGACTTTTATACCAGTACAATAAATTCTACTTTTTTTGCTGAATCATTGCTATGGGCTGACTTTTTGTGTCCAACACCCCTGCATTCCTATGCTGAAGCCCTAATCCCCAATACGACGGCATTCGGAGGTGGGGCCTTCGGGAGGTAATCAGGTCATGAGGGTAGAGCCCTCATGAATGGGATTAGTGTTTTTATAATAAAAGACATAATCTTTCTCTCAGTCATATGAAATATAGCAAGAAGGAGACTGTCTGCAAACCAGGAAGAGGGCCCTCACCAGGAACCAAATTAATCACCATCTCAGTCTTGTGCTTCTTTAGCCTCCAGAACCATAAGAAATAAATGGCTGTTGTTTAAGCCACCCAGTCTATGGTATTTGTTACAGCAGCTCAAGCTAAGACAATTATTTGAACTAATTGCTGTTCTTTGCAATCAAAAGTCATCACTGATACAGTTTCTTAGGCCCTTTCTAATTCTAAATATCAATTTATACATCCAGGTGACATACCTCTCTTAACTGCCTAGTCTTATGCTCTCTCAGATACTCAGTAATTTGCTCTGGCATCCAAAAGGATAAAAAAGAAGAAAAAGGAAAAAGGCTTTCAGTCCAAAGGCACTTTCTAATGCTCTTGACCTACAACTCTAGCTTTATCTGGTTTTGGCTCCTCTTCTGATTTCCGACAAAGAGGGATTTCTGACATACTCCAGACAGTCAGTAAGTTCTGTTTCAGCTCCACGATCCCTGGTCCCAGAAAGACAGTAATATTTTATCTTATGGGTAAGTGAGTTCATTTTTTTCCAGGTTCTGGATTTCCAATTTAATCAAATGTCATTCAGGAGCAAATTATAGCAGCTCTGGATACTGAAGACAACAGCCCCAAATAAGAAATACCTCTACAGTCAACGTGCCGCATGATGACATTTTGGTCAACGATGGACTGCAGATACAACGGTGGTCCCATAAGATCATAATACTGCATTTTTACTGTACCTTTTCTATGTTTAGATACACAAATACCTATCATTGTGTTACAAATGCCTACAGTATTCAGTACAGTAACATACTATACAGGTTTGGAGCCTACGACCAACAGGCTATGCCATATAGCCTAGGTGCTGTTTGCACAATAACAAAATCACTTAACAACACATTTCTCAGAACATATTCCCATTGTTAAGGCATGACTGTATTTGCAAAGCTTGTAAATCATATTATAATAGATTTTCATTGTGCTTAATTTTTCCCCTCATGAACTGATGTCTGCTACTGCAATGGGAAAAAAAATCTGATATGAGGTAAGTCCCCTATATTTATGTACCACAGATGGGATATTTAACTGTAATATTTTATAGTTTGCAGCAGAAGTAGAATTAGGGTTAATCCAGTAAAGATTCAGCAAGAGTAAATGGATGCAAATCCTTTTGTTATACTACATAAACTTTCACTTTAGAGGTCTTTAATGAGATTTGTTTCAATAAAATTAATTATTCAAATATATCACGAAGAGATAGGTTTTCAACTACTCTGAATTTTCTATACTTCAACTGAACATGAATATAAATTTATGCTGAAAAGCAGTTCAATTAAATCTACTAAAAAAACTTACCAAATTTGAAGTAAAAGTTAATGAACTTAAGCTAGGAATGGAAATATTAATTATACAAAAATGAAAGTTTACTTCAAGTAACAGATTCACCTGAGGTTTGAACATTATGTCATAATATATTATACTCAACAATACCCCCACCCATGCTTTTATTAAAGTGGAAGGATTTATTATGAAAAGTGAAAAATTATTATTAAAGAGTTGAGTTGAAATTCACGTAATTTGAATTGCAAATAATGAAATCTCACCATCCTTTTCCCTATTTTACTTTCAAATACATTCTGAACTTCACATTTCAAGACATTAGAATCTATAGGTTAACTCTTTTCCTTCGATAAACTCTTTTATTGAATATAACACACAAGCAGAAAAAATAAACAAATCACAAGTGTTTATAACAATGAATATTTTTACAGGTTACCTTTTGATTTAATAATTTCTCTTATAATAACTTACCCTAAAAAGATTAAAAACTCAGGCATCAAAATGTCTATCATAGCTATACTTTTAATAGAGAAAAAAGTGGGAAAACTACATATTTATCAACAAACTATTATATTCATCATCATATACCAATAAATGGAAAACTGTGCTATTAAAAGGAGGTGAGGGAGGATGATATAGATACAGAGGCACTGCCATAAAAAGATAACACTACTGAGTGAAAAGGATAACAAATTTCATGTGACCTATTTATCACGTTATTTTCATTTATGTAAAAGTTTCTATGAGGGTTTAAAGAAAATTCTGTGAATATCTCTACTAAATGTCAATAATGATCATATCTCTGGTAGGATTTAAGGTGATTTTTAGTTTTTCTATATGATATTTAATAAATGTTTACAACATACTGGGCACACACAATCCACACATACACATTCACACATGCCTTAAAAACATTACGTCTTGCACAAATGAACAGAGGACTAATTACCTCATTATATAGATGGAGAAACTGAGGCTTAGTGAGTTTAAGAAATTTGAGCAACGTAACATATCTAGAGCCAGAATTTATAGCCATTATCTCTTTGAGTTCAAAAGCTTGTCTTGTTAATAATTAGGCAATATTCCTTAAGGGTATTTATCTGGGGTGAAAATAAAAGCCGTAGGATGCATAACTCACTTTTAATCCTATGAAATCCTAATTCCAATTTATGGAGCTCACAAAGTAGAAACCCCAGGCCAAGAAATATTCCAATATAAGTAGAATAGATATGTGTATATTCATCGATTTATTCACTTATTTAACAGTCACCGCACAAGTGATGAGGATACAGGAATTTTCATTACTATCATCACCATAGCTATCATGTATTGAATACTACGTTCTAGATGTACCAAATTCTCTGAAAGCCACTTTGTAGAAATGACTTTATTTAATCAGATATGGTTCCTGTCCTCAAGCATCTGGTATTCTAATAAGTGACACAATCTTGGAAACAAATAACTGCATTGCCATATAATGGATGTGGCATAAAGCAAGAAGTAATTGTCTCTTCTTGGAGGTGGGTAGGTTGGTCTTAAGAGGGAGTAGACAGAAGCTTAGCAGTCATAGGGGGAAGCAAGGGGCAGGAAGGCACCAGGACTGGCGAAAAGCATAGGAAAAGATAGGCAGGTGTGAAAGTAAAGGTCTCTTTGTAGGAACTGCAGTTACCTCAGTGTAGCTTTTAGGGGGAGAGAAGTAGTCTAACAGATAGTAGAGGCAGCTAGGTACTATTCAAAGAAGACCTTGCATACTTATAGAATATTTTTCATTTCATTTCATTGAATTTCAATATTCAATAATATTCATAGAATATTTTTCAAAAGTCTTGGGCACCAGCCCCCATGAAGAAGAAGATGTTCACTTTTCCAACCACTGCTTCAGTTTGGCAGATGGGAGAACCGAAGGGAGGAAAGGAGTACCAAGGCTAGGGATGGAACAGGGAAGACGAGTAAAACTCACGTGAAAACACAATTTCACAATAACAAAAAGGAATTTTGAATAAATTATTATATTAATATTTTTCTCAAAAAAGAAAAAAATAATATACATCAAGCAGCAACTTAATACCTTGGGCAATGGAGCAGATTTTAAGGACTAAACTTAATGGATGCAGTGCTGAAATGAGGTTTTCTGCAACTTCAATTTAATACATTTCTTGGGAACTACAATGTTCCCAAAGGATCACATTTATTTAAAAGGCTTAAGCATGAGAGATTTGTTTTCTTTCAGACAAAACTAATTAAATTGAAATATCTTCTAAAGGCAGAGTAATAGAAATATGGAGCTCACATCTTTCTAAGTTTGTTATACTGGGAAGATAGTAAGATATTCTTTTGAATCCTAAACCCTGACATATTTTTAAAAATGCTGACTTCAAGAAAGTGAATAGAGAAATATGTTTATGTGTTGCTCTGATTTTTAGTATTCCTTTAGAAGTTGCCCACATTGCTATAAGTTACTTCACTTGACCAAATAAAGTAGGTGCCTGTAGATAATTTCCCATTATCTGCATGGCATAGGAAAGAGTAAGTGAATAAAGGAAGAGTATAATTCACCTCTTAACAGCTCATTAATATTGCAGAGGAATTATGTTTCTCTAAAAGACTGAGGCATTACAGCGTAATTCTATTAATGGTATTGTTAGCCACATAAGCAAATAGGACTCCAGTGACAAGTGACCTGGAATTCCTTCTATCAAGAACATGGGTATATGCTACCAGTCAAGACTTTTCCCAAACTAGTAACGCCCAGCTTCATGTTTGCTCCTTTCATATAAATAGCTGATCTGATTAGAACTCTACACCAATTCTGTTACTAGAACTTTTTCTCTTGCCTTCAAAATATTTCACTTGTCCCTTCTAGAGACATGGTCAAAAACCCAGTTAAGGCCAGGCATGGCAGCTCATCCCTGTAATCTTAGCACTTTGGGAGGCCAAGGTGGGAGGATTGCTTGAGACCAGCCTGAGCAATATATCGAATCCCCATTTCTACAAAAAAAAATTTTTTAAGTTAGCTGGGTGTGGTGGTGCGCACCTGTAGTCCCAGCTACTCAGGAGGCTGAGGCAGGAGGACCGCTTAAGCCCAGGAGTTTGAGGTTGCAGTGAGCTATGATGATGCCACTGCACTGGAGCCTGGGCAACAGAGTGAGACCCTGTCTCAAAAAAACAAAGACAAAACAAAACCCGATTAATCACTGAAGGACTCTACCTAAAGCCCCTAACTCCCCTCCTTCCAACTCCAGTTTCTCTTCTTTCTTTTCTCATTTTAAACACTAATCTTGTTAGTGAAACAGTCTTGTAGAGGCAGGGTTACATCATGCGCTCTTAAAGCACAATTCTTAGAGAGTCCAGCACTGCCACCCTGCTCCGCATGACAGATAAGGTGCTCCAGTACTTTTGTAATGAGGACATGGAGACCCACAAACTCCACGACTTGCAGAAGAGTGGAGGCCCGGCGAACTATCCCAGGAGGTCATGCATGACATGGGGGGAAACTGCAGACAGAAAAAAAGAGAGTGGAGAAATGCACTGCTGAAAACGAGTCCTTCCCAATGGCAGGTTTCTTCCCCAGCACAGCTTTTTGTCCCTGTTTTTTACAGCTTTCCTCAGTAATCTCTCTTTCTTCAACCATCATCATATTTTCTTTTCTTTTCTTTTTTTCTGTTTGCCAACAGCAGCAAACATCATCACTTTTACTTTGTTTTCGTGGCACTCTCCATGATTTTAAGATAACTTGGCTCACTGGAGAGACCCTAAATAAAGCTTTTGTGAAAGCAATAAAGAGGACCGCAGTAGTAAAAATTAGATGATTGTCGTTTCTCCAAGACAACAGTAAGAATATAGATTTTTGGCCTAAATATTTCAGCAGCATAAAGAAGTAGGACTAAATAATTCAAAACTCTTCCCCTAACAAGCCCAAGTCAGAAACAAAAATGGCAGAAACAGAGCTCAGAGCCTTCATAGCAGGAAACAGAAAAGAATGAAGCCACCCAATATGAACTAGGTTTTACATAATAGTTTCTGCAGCCCCCAAAATAAAGCCCTAACTCTATGAAGTAACTGAAAGGTAAAGTTCTTTAATTATGACGTTCAGACAAGCTCTCTTATAGTGTAAGAACAAACTCAAAAAATGATCATTTTTCTTCTTTGGTTCTTAAGAGATGGATATAACTTCACCAACTACATTCTTCTTTAAATGAATTCAAAGTGGCATTAAATTTTAAGAAGATAAGATGAATAACATAGAATTGCATTGTGAGAAACTATATCAGATATTTTAAACTAGTACTGGGTTAATTACAACAATCTATATCTACCAAAACTACAAAATGGTAAGAAATTCACTTATAACCTTCTGGAATCATTATTAATCCAGAACTAAATAACTTAAGAACACAGACTTTAGAGCCAGAAAAGCCAGTGTTTGCATACTGGTCCTGCCCCTTCATGTCCCAGTTTCCTTACCTGTGAAATGGGCATTAAAAAAGCACCTACTCAAATCACAATGAAGTAGATTAATTCTTTAAAAAAGCACCTAATTCATACGGTTACTGTAAAAGTTAAGAGAGAATGCACATAAAGAATTTAGTACTGCCTGGCAAATAGTAAGTACTCCGTGTTACTCAATTCCCAACATAGTGCCCCCATCCCCAATTTCTCTCTCTCTTTTTATTTTTTGTAGAGACAGGGTTCTGCTATGTTGCCCAGGCTGGTCTCGAACTCCTGGTCTCAAGCGATCTTCCCACCTTGGCCTCCCCAAAGTGCTGGGATTACAGGTGTGAGTCAGCCTGCTCCTCAATTTCTCTTAGTGAGGAAGTCTTTTGTAACTGAAATTGGATATAAAACAATTGATTAATTAGGGAACATGATTAGCAAGACTCAGATAGCTACTGGTTACAATGCTATAACGACCTAGGCACTGCACTATGGGTGTAAGGCTGACCACTCAGCCAGCACCACCTTCTTCTCGTGACTTGTAGAGCTGTGAACTGGGTTGCAGATTATTTTAAGAGTCACAAAACTGGATGCCTTTGGCTTTGTATTTGGGAAGATCATATTCAGGACATGTTACAATATTTATTTTTGTCAGGCTTGATCAACCCATTTTTAAAAATAGCTTTATTGAAATATAATTGACATACAGTAAATCACATATTTAAAATGTAAAGTTTGATATGTTTAACATTTGTGAAACCATTGCCACAATGAAAAATTTGATCAATTTATTTGTACACTTTTAGCTATCAATAGCCTATCTCTGTTAATAAAACTACAGAAAAAGTCATTTTATTACAATTTTGAAATCCTTTGCTCTTCTTCCTGTTTCTCAAACTAGTGTTTCTACAATGGGATATGTTATGACATGAGGTCTCTTAGGGCATAATTATTGCATTAAGAAAAGAAACACACTTTATAAAATGGCATCCACGTATAGTAATCTATTAATAAAAGAGCTGATGTAGATGACAGAAGCTTTTTTTTTTTTTTTGAGACAGGGTCTTACTGTGTCACCCAGGCTGGAGTGCAGTGGGGCAATCATAGCTCACTGTAGCCTTGAACTCCTGGGCTTAACTGATCCTCCACCCTCAGCCTCTCAAGTAGCTGGGACTACAGGTGCCCACCACCACACCCGGCTTAGAAGCTTTTGACTATAAATTATCCATGGATGCATAAATAAATCTATGGTTATTTATTAACTACCGTATTGTACTTCCAAATCACATTTAAGTCTTCCAAAAGATTTCAAAAATGATTCACTGGCAGACAGTTAACTAGCAAAGAGTCAAGGCTAAACTGTTGAGACTTGGGTGGTGGTAAGGCTTTCAGATAGGAGCTTTGCCATGGAGCAGCTTCATGTACCTGCATCAGTCATTTAAATTTTATGGTTTCAGTTTGTTCTCTTATAAGATAAATATTACTAGACAATAAGATCTGAGCTTACCTGTAGCTCTATGTCTTTATCCCTGGTAAATATGGGAAGTATTTATGCTTTTCATTTTTAATGGTTCTTGAATACCACATTATACACATGCAAAAGGGCATGATTTAGTTTTGGTTATCCTGCATGTAAATGTTACAAAGGGAATGTACTGCATACTTGCTCTATCTCAAAGGGCTCAGGAGCCAGACAAGACACAGCTCAATATGCTAGCCCAATCAATTGTGCACTTTTTGTGCCACCCACTCTGTTCCTTCTGGCTGCTTCTGGAACCTGACAAATCACTCCAATTCCCTGCACAGCACTATCAGCTCTTTCTTCCCACACTCACACTGTAGGGGAGATTATAAATAAATCGTATATTCACATGACAGCACCATGCCCAGGCCTGTGCATCTTCTGGGGCTAATTGCTTAGGGAAAGTCAATACTTAGTGTAAGTCTCATTCCAGTCTACATGGTAATTACATGCTAATGCCTTTTGAAATTAATTCAGCAACCCCCTTACTAGCAGTGAAGTAAAGGGTAAAGAGCCTGAGGTTTCATTTAATCACTTTGTCTTCTAGGGACTTAATGTAAAATTTCTTCTATGCGTGAACTGGCTCATCGATTGACAGAACTTGCTGACTGCTCTCCTGCTGTAACGGTGCAGTCCCACAGTAAAAAAACTGCTGGCAAATGTCCTGCCAGAAATTGGTCACGGATAGGGCTCTCATAGAGAAGCTGAGTTTCTGGCTTCAAGGGTGCCACAATGTATGCTTGGACCATTCTTTTTCCACTTCCTATAAATCAGCCTCATCTCAGGGTCTAAAAGAAATAAGACCAACTATAAAGAACAAGAGGCTGTGAGCAAAGTATTAATATAATAATAATGACAATATAATAATGATAAATAATATGAGCAAATGATGGAGTTATAAAAATAATCATGACACTGACAATTTTACTTCAATTGAGGGGAGAGACCATAAAAAAAAAAAAACAACACAGTGTGAGTTGGTAAACAAATATACATGATTTGTTCTACCCCAGAAATCCAGTAAGTATAATCTCAAAGCCCACTTGCAAATGCTTTCTACATAATGCAGTATACTTCTATAATCTACCACACTGCAATAGCCAAAGATGTAACACTAGCTTTCAGCTTTCCCGGTACTCATCGTTAAATCAATTTCCTATGCTCAGATCAAAAGCACACTGGATTTGATATTATGCTATATACAAATTCCCCATATATGATAGAAAAATGACTGAATTTTTTCTGAGGTATAAAAAGAAATCAGGGAAATATTTCCCACATGAATTTAATTCCCTATCATCCCTAACCTAAAGCAAAAAAATCCCACAAGAAGATGGATTACAGCTGCTTAAGAATCCTGTATGTGTATTTTTTCATCCTACCAGCTCCTCAGGATACTGCATGGAGCTATTAGATGACTTCCCTCTAGAATAGCGGTCCTCAGCCTTTTTGGCACCAGGGACTATTTTCATGGAAGATAATTTTTCCACGGACTAGGGTTGGGAGTGGGGGGCGGGGATGGTTTCGGGATGATTCAAGCACATTACATTTATTGTGCACTTTATTTCTATTATTATTACATTGTAATATATAATGAAATAATTATACAACTCACCATAGGTTGGGGACTGCTGCTCTAGCACACACTTTCAGAGAAAAAGGTATTAATATAACAAACCAAAAAAGAACTGAACTACACAAATCCACAAAAAACATTATTTTATGAATAAAATCATCTGAAATATATTAAGGTATTATTATGTGCCAGATACTATGGCAAAACTTGATATATCTTCTGTTATTAATTCCCACAACACCCTCTGAGGTTGTACAATCACTAGACTGTGAGCTCTGTAAGAGCAGGTACCATGTATTTTGTTCACCAATGGAGAACCGACACCTCGCTCATACTGTGCTTGCTACGTGACAAATGTACACAGTAAGATATTTGCTGAATGAATTAATAACCTCCATTTGAAAAAGGACATAATTGAGGCTTAGGGAAGATAAATAACTAGACAAAGATATGTGACACTAGAACTTACATTCCAACAAATTTTTACTTGTTATTTTTTAAAA
This sequence comes from Daubentonia madagascariensis, assembly GCA_023783475.1. Lineage (NCBI taxonomy): Eukaryota > Metazoa > Chordata > Mammalia > Primates > Daubentoniidae > Daubentonia > Daubentonia madagascariensis. Next base: position 51,761,098 of record JAKFHU010000913.1, read on the forward strand.
AAACTAAATAATCTTTAGAGGATGCAGGGGAGTTCATTTATTGCTATGTTTAATCTTCTTGCATTGTCCACGAAAGGGCCAAATTCAGAAAGACAAAGGAAGGAATACAAGGGGTCCAATAAGGCAAGATATTAATATTCTTTTTTACCCAGGAGAGCTCTTCCAGCCTTTACCCTAGCAAACAGATACCTGAAGTTTCTGTCTATGGGGGAGGAAGCACATTTTAATTAACAGTTAACTATTTGCCCTGCTGTGTTATTGTGATATAATAAGAAATATATATTTGGTCTCTGATCTCGGTTCCTAACACAGAGCTCCTAAAACCCTGTAATTTCCTAAGCAATAGGGGTGGTAAGTGCATCTTTTGTTCTAATATTTAGTCTTTTCTCTGGGTTCCTGACACAGAGCTCCGAATTCCTTGGAATTTCCTGGGAGACAGGAGTGTCTTTTGTTATGAGGCAACTCTTGATGGATTCTTGAACGGGAGATGTTTACTGGAAAGACCAAACCATGATTAAAGTTTGGAATTTTCAGCCCCAAGCCCCACCCTCTGGAAAGGGGAGAGGGGCTGGAGGTTGAGTTAATAACTGATCACGCCTACATGATGAAGTCTCCATAAAAACCCCCGGACTACAGGGGTTTGGAAAACTCCAGGGCTGCCGAACGTCTGCAGGTGCCTGGAAGGTGGCACGCCCAGAGAGGGCACAGAGGCTCTGCCCTCCCCTTCACGTATACCTCGCCCAGTGCATCTCTTCATCTGACTGTTCATCTATACCCTTTGCAACATCCTTTATAACAAACGGGTAAATGTAAGTAAAGTGTTTCCATGACTTCTGGCAACAGTCCTAGCACGTTAATTAAACCTGAGGAGAAGGTTGTGGGAACTTTCAATTTAAAGCTGGCTGGTCAGAAATTCAAGTCATAACCTGGGACTTATGATTGGCAACTGAAGAGGTGGGGGGCAGTCTTGTGGGAGCAACCCTTAATTGTGGGATCTGATGCTATCTCCAGATAGATAGTGTCGAATCATATTGAATTATAGGACACTTAATTGGTGTCTGCTGGAGAACTGCTTGGTGTTTGGGGGGGAAATCCTTACACATTTGATGTCAGCTCGTGTTTACTGACTGCCTAAGAGAAGAAAAACTCTTTATCTCTTACATACACGCTATGTTAAGCACCTTCTGAAACACAACTAATAACCAAAAGAATTGGGATAAGTTAAAGTAGGTCTTCCAAGAACAGTGCACATTGCCCTGTCCACAATGTTGAATTTTGTGTTTGGCTGTTAAACACCGTCATTTCCTTGCAGCACAGTTCATTCGTTACCAGTATCTAATAAAATGTCAGACAGAGAAATAAAATACTAGTGCTCGACATTCTACCTTGAGTCTTAATAAGGTAGAAAGAATAGAACTAGAATCTTCATGTTCCAAATTATAGCCTTTGGACTTTTTCCATATACCATGCAAGGCAGGAAATCTATGTCTAGGTATGTATAACAACAGTGACTTAATATACGTGATTCCCTAAAGACCAGAGCATCATAAATCAGGAATCTCATGGCCCTAAACAAACAGGCTTGGTTAAATAAGTACCATGGGGAACACAGTGTACCTCAGTGGCTAGAGCATGGGTCTTAGAGTCTGGCAAGCCTGGGTTCTTATCCAAACTTAGTCACTTTGTTCTGCAGTATTAGGTGTGTTACTTAACCAGTTTCTTATCCATAAAATGGGGGTAATAGTAGTGGTTACCATATAGGGCTTTTAAGAATACTGAATTCAAATGTGTGTGATGCCTAGGTGCAATGCCAGCAGTAACTCTGAACTGGCTCTTTCTTTCATCATTACTACCACCACCGTCATTTTTGTCTCATCTCTGAGAAGTCTCTAAACATTAGCCAAAGGAAATAAACTTGAAGCAGTGAATTTTATTGGTTAATGCATAAAGTCATCTTTGACTTTCATTTATTTAATGGTTATGCTAGTGAGTGCTACCACCCAATGTGGGTCCCCTGCCTTATGCTATATTACAAAAGAACAGGAAAAGTAATGCCAAAAGTGACTTCTTCATGAAAACAAGTTTTAGGTGGGGAGAAGCTATTGGGGATTGGAAGAAAAAAGGTGCACTTGACCAGGTGTAGCTGTAGTTATTATTAGGCAAGTCGAATTACAGATGACTGATTTCTATTCTGAGTCAGAGTCTGAAGAGGAAATCATAAAGTGCAAAATCAGTAAGGCTCATCTTAACTAAGCAGTCTGACACTCGGTGCCTGTGATTTCGCACCCCTGAATGTCCTAATGTTGGAACATTTCACCCAAGAGGCCTTAGAGCACAGTGGCTAAAAGTCAAATGGCCTGACAATGAACCCCAACCAGCACCATCACTCACTTTGTGACCTCACCAGTAAAAGAGGTTGTGGTGTCTGGTACCAGATGTACATTAGCTGCTACCATCATTATTATTAGTATATTTTTCATTTTGTTGTGCAAATATCTTTTCACGTTTACCTTTTTCCCCCTAGACGGTGAGCTATTTTAATGAAAGGACTGGTTGTATTCATCTCTTTTTCTGTGTAAATGCTTAAAAAGTGAGTTGAATGAATAAGTGAATAAACAAGCAAATGAATATCAAACTAAGACAAACTCAGAACAAAAGCCCTCATTTTAAGTTTAGAAAAATAAGAATAACCATTTCAGATTACTGATGAAATCATTGAGAGAGTAATTCTCAGAGAATCAGTCTTCTTCCTAGCTTATTTTATCTCTATTTCTAAATAAGGAACCTATGAGGTCTTAACCCACACCCTCAACTTCACAGACATTAACTATTTCTGACAACGAGTTCATAGGCTTTTGTTGACTCTAACACCTTCCAAAAAAAACTAAACAACAATAACAACAACAATTATGGTTAATTCAAAACCCAAAGAGAATTTTGATAAATATGAACAATATTAGATTAATATAAAACCAAATTAGTTTTAAACATTTTTGAATTGATTTTAAAAACAAGTCCTATGGTTTTAATATGTTTCCATGATATTTTACTTAAGAGCTCTTAAAATATTTTGTGAGATTAGTGTTTACCCAAGCAGCAAATAACATTTGCAAGCAATAATATGATTTCTGTTCTTCCTCTGGAAAATGATTTTAAGTAGTTGAAGGAAATATAATTTGTCAACATTCTTCCCTTTCACCTCATTTTCCTGTACACCAATCCACTGCATCCCTCCACTTCACCAAAGAGAAATTAAAAACATATGCCTCTCACCTCTAACAGTTCATCTCCAATACGCATTCGTCCATCTGTTGCAGCAGGTCCTTCTGGGTTAATCCCCACCACAAATATGCTCATGCGTGATCTGTCTTTATTACCAGCAAGGCTGAGTCCAAGTCCATTCTTATCCTTTTCAAGTTCAATAATGTGCAGTTCTCCAGGCAGATCTGCATATCTTTGCCTGATTTTTTCTATTTAAAAAAAATTTAAAAATTTAATAATATTAAATAGAGCAGTTGAATCTGCATTATCAAGATGTCAGCATTTCCCTGTCCTTAATGTGATTCCGCTACAATAGTTCCTTTTGTTTTTAATCCTGACTACTATTTTTTCTTTAAGAGATGGGGTCTTGCTATGTTGTCCACGCTGGAGTGCAGTGGCTATTCACAGGTGCAATCATGGTACGCTATAGCCTTGAACTCCTGGGCTCGAGTGATCCTCCTGCCTCAGCCTCTTGAGTAGCTGGGACTACAGGCATATACCACACCACGCCTGCTCTAGAATGGTTCCTTTTTCTCTCCCTCCAAAACAAAGGGAAGCAAAAATATTAACTGAGCACCAGATGTGTACCAAGCAAAATGTATGGTTTTGGAGATATAATGCTGAATAGTCATGTTTTCTACTCTTAGGACTTATGAGCCAGTAGGAAAGAAAACAAACAATTAATTCTAATAATCATATTTCTTTAAAATATACAAAGGGCACCAAATAACATTGGGTTATGTGAACAAAAGCAAGCGAAATTAAGGATGTTAGTTTAGTTGTCAGATCTGAATTCAATCCAGAAATTGACCACTTACTCAACATCCAACAATGAACACACTGTTTCTCTATGGGATTCCATTTCTTCATTTGTAAAATGGGTATGAAAACATTCATTTCATGGATGTTGGGAAAATTAAATAAAATACAGATTAAAGGACATATAAGCCCACGGCTTATAGGTGTTCTATAATTCTTTTACTCCGTCATCTGTCTTACCTTGCTACCTAGACTTTATAGTCTAAATTACCTATTTTAAGATACGGCTGGCTACGTTTCACTTTTATTGATTCTGTGCAACAAAACCACATGAGCAAATCAGTGTGGGAGGATGCTGCTGTAAACATGTCTTGTGCCCCACACAGCACCAGCTCAGGCCAAGTGTGCTGCCAGGACTCAAGGGCTTCACACCCACTACTGTGGTTGGAAGTAGTCATCTCGTCAGCAGAATAATGAATTAGTAGATTGTGACAATCTTGGAACTATTGATGCTCAGCCTATGCTTGACTTACATTACATTTGCTATCCTTAGGAGGGAAGCTCGCAAATTGCAAGCTTCAGTCAAAAACTTAGTCTTAAGGCAGAGTGGGGAGCAAGACAGCCTAGTCCATTCTATTACGTTACAGTCTTAACAAACACTGCTTTCTAAGTGAGTAGATAAATTTAAACTCATAAAAACGACTTTATGCATAAATTTACATTAAAAGAATAAAGTACAAGTGGGGGTTTATTTTAGAAAGAGAATAAATCTGTCTGCTTTACAAAGATTTTGAAGAGAATTTTAAAGAACTTTGACCAAGCTTGTTATTATTAAGAACACATTTAGCAAAATACAATAAAACAAAGAACTTGTAACACTTTTTACAGCAGTGGATAAAATTTAAAAAAAGATATAGGAGACTTTAACAAGACAATAAGCTCAACATAGTAGATTTAAGAGAACTCTACAACTGACAGACAGAAAATATACATTTTTGAGAAAACGCAAAACAAGTACAGAAACAGACTGTGTATCAGGCCATAAAAGAAACTTGAATAACTTTCAAAGAATCATTATCACACAGGCTGTGTTCTTGGAACACAGTACAATAAAACCAAAAACTATAAGTTAACAATACAAAGATAATTTTGAAAACCCCATGTGTTTAGAGATAAAATAATACTAGTAAGAAGCTTAAGATTGAAAAAGGAAATTAGAGAAATACAGAATTTATAACTGAATAAAAATTATAATTCTAGATATCAAACTTGAGAGACACAGTTAAAGCAGAACTTAGAAGTCTATTTATAATTTTGAGTAATTCACCAGAAACAAGAAAAGTTTAAAAATAATAAGTTTAGTGTTATACCCAAGAAATTGGAAAAATAACTACATAGCAAATGCAAAGAAACAAGAACAGAGAAAATATCAAAGATAAGGGCATCTACTAATGAATATGGAACTTTCACCACCAAGCAAAGTGAAAAAAGACACAAAAGAAAAATACCACATAAAGGTCAATGAAATTAAAACCCAGTTCTTGGAAAACATTAGTAAGATAGACTCTGCAAAAACTGAACAAGAAAAAAATTGATGATACCAATAAATTACAGAACTAAAAGAGGGAAGTAACTGCAGACAGGGTTTTAAAATGAAAATTATTATGGATACTATATCAATATGAACTATATGTCAGCACATTTTAAAATCTGTATGAAGCAGATACATTTCTCAAAAAATTTAAAATACCATACATATTTGGCTGGGTGCAGTGGCTCATGCCTATATTCCCAGCAATTGGGGAGGCCGAGGCAGGAAGATTGCTTGAGGCCAGGAGTTGAGGAACAGCCTGGACAACATAGTGAGACCTTGTTACTATAAAAAATTTAGCCAGATGTGGTGGCATGCACTTGTAATCCCAGCTATTTGGGAGGCGAAGGCAAGAACATCACTTGAGCCCAGGAGTTTAAGGTTACGATGAGCTATGATGACATCACTGCACTCCAGCCTGGGCAACAGAGTGAGACCCTGTCTCTCAAAAAAAAAAAAAAGAAAGAAAGAAAAAAGAAATCAAACAAACAAAACAAAAAAACACCATATTTAGTGCAAGAATAAATGTAAAACTGCAACTGACTAGTAAATATTAAAGAAATTGAAATGATAGTAAAAAATACTGTCTTTTATAACAAACTCAGTGCTAGGTAGTTTTACATTTGAATTCTACAAGATTTCAAGTTATAATGAATTTTTACCCTATATAAGTTGTTCCAGAACATGGGAAAACATTTTAAAGTGCTATCCACCTCATTTTTTGAGGCTGGTAAAATCCTGATTCTGATTCCAAAATCAAACAAAGACAAATCAACAAAAGAAGATTAAAGTCTTATTTAACTTATGATGAGAGATGTAAAAATCTTTTTCATAAAAAGCTAATTTGTTGAAGTCTATCCCAATGGGGCTTTCCCTGTAGCCACACATCGCTGGAAACAGCTCATAGAGTAAGTCTGTGGTTCTGCCTTACTTACAAGGGTGTTAAATCTGTGGGAAGGAACTATAAGACAGTTGCTAAAACTATGAAAAACCTAGTAACAGTTTTTTTTTAACCTTAGGTATTAGCACATCCCACAGATCTGTACTAATCTTGAGTGTGACTGCCGAGGAATGAATATGATTTGAACACATTCATGTTTAGAGAAAGTGTCAAATTGAGAACCAGGTAGATCCATCTACTCTAAAAATGATGCTAAAGTAAATTGCTTGAAGAAATTAGATCCCAAAGATTCTTGGTGGGGAATTTTTGAAGTTTTCATCAGTATGTCTGTATTCAAGTGGAGACAGAAGCCAAAATAAAAGAATTGTGGGCTGACAGGACAATGGTGGATTAAGCATCAGTTCTTTTAAAAAGGGCTATTTTGAAAATAAATCTTGACTCCAGCTTTAGAAGAACTAAGGTGACCTTGATTGGCAGTGAAAGGAATCACAACATGTGAAATTCCTTGAATAAAAATGTATTGACTTTTAAATAATTTTGCCTAATGTTATATAATTAAAAAAAAACTCTTTGGAAAAAAAACATTTAAAAAGCTAATTTAATTGAAGAGTGTATCAAAAATATTTAGTTTGACCTCTATGATATAATGGCCATTTAATCAAATATAATATTTGACCATTTTTTGACCTTAAGAAAACATTAATTTCATATGATTCAACCTAAGAATATATGATGAAGAAGGGTGTATCCCAGGAACGCAGGGATAGTTAAATATCAGAATATTTTTCAAGGAAAATCACCACATTAATAAACTAAAGGAGAAAGCTGGAAGATGTTAATAGATGGAGAAAAGCATTTGATAAGGCATATCTATTTAAGATTAAAAATAAAATAGCTGGCAAAATAGAAGGATACTTTCTAACTTAAATTTACAAATAGAAAATATAACATGAGCAGATATTTGCAGTAATTTAAGCCAACAAAGAATTAATATACAGGGAGCTTGTATAAATAAGCACAAAAAGATGGCAACCCCAATAGAAATGTGGCCAAGATGTATAAACATTCTTAAAAGGCTGACAGACATGTGAAGAAATGCTCAAATTCATTAGTGATTATGTATGGAAATGCCAATGAAAATGAGATATCAAAATATCAAAGGAGACATTAAGTAAGTGAGATATATACCATTAGACTGGCGAACACATGAAAGCTGGATCATTAAGCCTTAGTGGAGACAGGAGGGTATGCACCAGAGCTGGGAATGTTGACTGGTGCAGCCATTCTGGAAAGCAGTTTGGCACGACTTCTCAAATGAAGCTCGTACACACTCTATAAACAAGCAGTTCCACTGTTGGGTATACATATCCTAACAAAATTTTTACACAGGTCTCAGGGGACAATGGAAGATGTTCACTACAATGTTATCTGAGATAGCAGGGAGGTGGAGGTGAATGGAGTGTTCGTCATTGGGAGAGAGGACAGGTGACATGTGGCGGGTGGACATCAGAGTGTACTAGCAGCAGTCAGAAGCAATTAATTAGAAGTAGCAACATAAAGAGATTTTTTAAATAGTGCTGAATAAAAAAGGAGAAAAACAACAGAATCCGTATCACTTATGTAATATCATTAAGCAAGTCAAGATTACTACATTAAAAAACGCCATAATACATATTTTGGAACCACATATGCAAAGAGACAAACACTTAACACATTAGAATGGTTACTTATACAGGGTGAAAAGGAACAGGAATAAAAGGGAGCAAAGAAAAACCAGACAAAGACCTCAAGCAGACCAACGATGGTAACGTGCCAAGAAGTAAGGACTATGTTTAATGCAAACCTCTGCCCCTGAAGACTGAAAAAACAAACAATGATGTTAAGAAAGGCATTAGTGTTGGATTAATATAAGAAGACTTCCAGGTTCAAAATTCATTGGATCTATCCAACCTTTAGAGAACAAAATAACCTTCATGGCCATTAACTATAGATGCCATTGCTTAGACACATAAATGGTTAATGACAACATTTATTCCTTGGTAAAATATGGCTCCATTACAACTCGTGAACCACCAAATTAACTGTGCTATGAATGGTGAGTCTCTCATCCATACATTATTGTGGCAGAGGAAAAAAAGCTAGGGATAAATATCAAGCCCTAGCCAATTCCTTAGACCAATTACTGAACCTCTAGGAACTGTAGATTTCTTATGTGTAAAATGAGGTTATTACCTTAAAAGTAGATGTTACCTAAAAATACCTAGGACACAGAGGTCCAAATAATGTTAGGGGAAAAAGAAAACCACAGTTTTCTTTCCATGATTTAGTTATGTTGAGGTTTAAAGTTAGTCTTAAGTTGATGACAAAGTTACTTATTTCTTCTTAACTTTGTCTGTCTTGAGGAAAATTGAGACTTGTGAAAAGAAGCAAAGTTCCCCCCATGACGGCATGAAGAAAAGCCCCACAGCCCTTCAATGGGAAGTGTTAGAGTAGGGGGCTGACACCATTCTCTCCTTTGAGTGACTCATATTGAGAAGTTCCTGGAACATCTTCTGCAGGTACAGAGAAATACCACTACTGGATCTCGTGTTTGTCCCATGGTCTGTAGGCCACTGAGGCACCTTTAAAATCGTGTGCTAATCGAGTGTGGAATAAAAACCCTATCTATAGTTTCAGTTTGGGAAAACAAAGTTCTGGAGATAAATGCACAAAGTGAATGTACGTATCACTGAACAATACACTTAAAAATGCAAATTTTGCTACATATATTTTGCCATCCTATCAATGGCTTAAAATTGGTTTTCTTATCAATATCCCACTAAGGGACTAAGTTATAGATTTATTATTCTGACTTTTTGAAACCAGCAGCTTTATTTTTCTGGTCAATTTTTTTGACACTACTATGATCCCATTTATTCAATGAACTAATATTGATTGAACCCAAATTCATATCAGCCTTGTGATACAAAGGAAATACAATACTGAATTTGTTTTCAAGGACCTCAAAATCTATTGCTGGAGACAAGCATACATATAATTAGTTATAATTCAGAGATATTAAGAGCTATGAGAAAATGCCAGCAGCTGAAATCACTCATCTATTTTAATAAGTCATCAGGAAAAACAACTAATGCCTGCAAACCACACTGACTATTATAGATATTCCAGCCAACTCTCAATCTATTGGTCAACTATACCTTCTACTGCATAATGCCAAGGCCTCATTTTAGTTGACATTTCTAATAATACTGCATCTAGCTTTTCTGACTTTATTTGCCTAAACCCTAACAAATGAGTTATTTAGCTTTCCTTAACTTCTTTTTATTGTTTTTTCTTTTTTTCTGAGATAGGGTCTCAGAAAAAGAGATAGGGTCTCTGTTGCCCAGGCTAGAGTGCAGTGGCACAATCATAGCTTACTGCTTACTGCTACCCCAAACTTCTGGGCTCAAGTGATCCTCCTGCCTTAGCCTCCCGAGTAGCTGGGACTACAGGCGTGCGCCACCGTGCCTGACTAATTTTTCTATTTTTTGTGGAGACGGGGTCTTGCTCTTGCCCAGGCTTGTTTTTTGTTTTGTGGGAGAATGGGATAAGCTCAACAGAATAAAGCTCAGCAAAACAAACAAAACAAAAAACCTTGAAACTTGAAAGAGTAGAGCATTGCTTGCACAGATGAGACTTTATTAACAATTTATTAGGGATCTGCTAAGTTGCAGAAGCTATGTTAAAAATTTTCAATAAATTTTCTTCTTTCCTGCTAAAAAACACCCTATTAGGTAAGAATTATCGTCTCTGCATTCCAGATGTGGGAAACAAGCTGACAGGTTAGATAACATGCCAAAGGTCACCCAGCTAGTAACTGATAGAGTAAGAATGTAAACCCCATTTTGTCTGTCTTCACAATACTATCTGAAAGTCTTTTTTTTAGATTTCTTGTTTTTTATTACTTCTTTCTCCTAGCATATAAACTCCATGAGGCTCCTCCTCCATCCAGCTCACTGCTGTCTTTTTCACCCACAACAGTGCCTGGCATATATTAAGTGGTCCATTTAAACCCATGGAAAGTATAAATGAATGATTTCTAAGATCCTCTTCAATTCCTATACCATACTGTTCCAACACTGCCCCAAACAATGCTACATAAAAGTGATTTGAGACCTAAAAGCTTTAGACATATATGATTTTTTCCCCCAAAGACAAAGCATAGTAGTTAAAAGAAGTACAAGTTTCCTCTTTAGATTTGTATTGAAAATTAACAAAATCCATTAGTGCTACTAGAAAAACAAATTACTACGTACATATTCTTTTAAAACCTATTCTATTAAACTGAAGAAACTTGAAAAGCAAAAAGGTTTATAGTTTATCATTTTTTTCTGTGTATCATAAAACAGAAAGAGTAAGAAGACAGTAAAAGTGTCAAGTGCTCAGTAACACATATGCTTCAGAAGTTGAATCTTTATTGTTAACATTTTTAGGCCTCAGAATTTGGGTTATCCTAAAATTTTTATTTAGACTCCTAGCTGTGTTTTCACCGTATCATAGAATTAGAGACTTTTAATTCAGCTAAAACAAACTAAGAAATCATATAAAGTTACCTTCTCTTACAGGCCCCTACACTCACCCTCAGACTCCGTTTTATAGATAAAGAAATAAGACTGAAGATCTCATATAACGTTATGAAGCTAATTTGTCGCTAGAAACTAAAGTTTCCTAATATGTACATCAATTCTTTCTCTACCAAATGATGTAAATTTCTCTGATATAATTTTTAAAAATGACTTCAAATTTCTCCCTTAGTTTAAGAAGCTATCTCTAGAATTCTCATATTGTCACAGAAACACTTCACAGTTCACTTTGTCACTGATTGCTCCCCACACCTTTGTAAATACCTCCATTTGCAGATGAGTTGAGTGATACTCAGAGAGGTGAAGTAATTTCGCCAGCATTAGGGTCAGGTCTGCTGACTGCAAGTGCTGTGATCTGTTCATCACACCACAGCTATCTCTTAGACTGGTAGAATCTTAAATAATAAGAGGTTCCTTTAAGGGAGCTGAAACCACGGTTTCTAGGCCTAGTTTCCTTAGATTATCTGTCAGCCTTAGATTTATTGCTACTGTCAGGGTTCAGAGCACAAGACCCCAAAATATGGCACCACAGCCATATTTTACACTGAAGGAAGAAGTTGAGAAAACCAGCGAAACAGGAAGATCTTTTATGACCTTTTCCCGCCCCCCCACCTCCTCCACAGAAACTGGAATTCCCCTCTGAAGTGGACCAGAAAGCCAAGGAAGGTCATTCTCTGACCTCTCTCCTTTCTACCCTACAGATCCTTATGTAACAAGCATCCTGCCTTTTACCCAGAGGGAAGGAATGTCACACAGGGATGCTAAGAAGGATGTGGACAAATAGGCCTTGCTGAGTTCCCCCAGATTACTACCAAGAGATCACACCCTTTTGTCCTTCAATCATAATTCTGCTTGACTGTTCATAAAAATGTAACCCGCTCTATGAACAAATTTCAATGACCCCTATATGTTTTTTAATAATCTTCCTTAGCTACTCAACCTTTTGAGTTGTTTCCCAGAAATGGTGGATTTTCTCCAAGACAAAGGAGCTGAAATTCTGAAGATTCACCAAGATCCACCATCCCCCAAAACGTGCCCCTCCTTTGAGGCAGCTTCTGGGGGAGTTGGGGGGGCTCTGATAAGATGTCTGTCCTATTAAAAATTCCTTTCTCCCTGGGTGATCCTCATGGTCTCAATAATTGGATCTTTGTGCAAAGAGCAACTAGACCTAGGCTGAAACCCCCTTGTGGTTTTGACAACAAAAAAACACGGTTTTCCCTGGGTCTTTGAGTCTTCACTTCTGAAAGCTCCTGTGTCATGTAAAATTTTGGTTAAGTAAATTTGTTATGCTTTTCTCTTGTTAATCTCTTTTTGTTATAAGGGTCTTAGCCATGAACTTTGCAATGGGTGAAGAAAAGATACTACTTTTTCTCTCCTACACTACCTAAAATATTGAAACTGCGTTTTATAAAATGAATAAAGGGCCACAAGGTGGGAACTGTGGTAGGGGCCTGAACCCTGCAAAGGTATAGGTGTAGTTAAAATATATATAACCAGCCATTGTTCCCTAGCTTGTTTTCCTATAAATGCTTATACTCAGGAGTCATATAGCTGATGGTCATAAAGATTCTTAGCTTTCTTCATTGCTCCCATAGATAACATCACCCCTGTGAAACCTAAGGCTATTTTTGAGATATCTTCCAGGCCCTGCATTCTGGTGGAACAGCTGATCCACCCAGACCAGTGGCCCAACCCAAGGAACTGACTCAACTGGTCTTATGACCCCCACCCAGGAAATTACTCAGCACAAGAAGATAATTTCTACACCCCTATGATTCCACCCCGAACATAGCCAATCAGCAGACCCAGTTGCCTAGCCCTTTGCCCGCCAACCTATCTTTAAAAACACTTTCTCCCAAATTCTTGGGGAGCCAGATTTGAGAATTTCCACCCTTTTGTTTGCATGGCACCTGCAAAATTAAACACTTTCTCTGCTGTAACCCCTGCTACCTCAGTGTATTGGCTTCCTCGTGAGCAGTGGGCATGGAACCTGATTGGGCTGTAACAATATCACCCTTGGAGCTTATACAACAGAATCACAACTGGGCCCCACCAGCTAAGATTCTGAGCCACTGCATCTGGGGTAAAGTTTAGGAATGTCTGTTTGTAACGAGATGCTCGGGGCTGCTGGGTTTGTAAACTGCAGACTGATCTCCCATCCAATGCATGACAGTCAACCATAAAGTTCACATATATTAAACGTAAGGCAGCCTTTAAACATTCCCTTCACAAGACTAATCTAATACCGAGACTATCTCTGTCTCCACAGTCATGCCTTAGGATTAAATAAGAGGTTTTTACTGTACAACAGTTTACTCTTCCTCTCTCTCCCACCCTCCTAGGTTGCCTCCCACCCTCCAAAATCTAATGGGTTTCCTATAATCTCCATTTTAATTGCTTCTGTTCAGTATGCATAACAAAAGGTGAACTAGAATTTCAAAAGGGGAGAAGGAAAACAAAGTTAGTGTGTGCCTAAAAAAGCAGATATGAAATCTCATTTTTGAAAAATCAAGACACTGCACACCAGTTTATTTTTTAATTCAAAATTTAGAGAGAAACAGTAGCGCTCCCCCTGTGTGTGGCTGAGTCAGCACAAACTGTTCTCCGGGAGACATGTGGCTGCACTGCAGGGGAACCCCGCATGGCCTGGAACTTGCTCTAGGGCTGCTGAGGTTGTTTCCATGGCAACCAACGGGGGTAGGCAGAGGATAAGTGGACTGAAAATGTATAAAGAAAATGGTTTTCTTAAAATTTACTTATTTCAATTTCACTAAAAATACATCATTTTAAAGAGTTGAAGTCAAAAGTATTCTTTTACTTGAAGCCAATGAAATTCTCTCCTAAAATTAAGAAACAAAAAATCCAAAGAACCCACCTTTTGTTTCCTATACACAAACGTCTTCACACACACACAACCCCCCCCAAACTGTAAAAGTACTAGCTTTTGGCAACAAAATATCCAAAGTGTTACAATCATTCAGGATCTTACCACACCTGATATTTCCAAGAAATATTTGTGTTCAACAGCCAATCTTTATAATGATTTTCATCGACTTTTGATGGGGCTCAAAATACGGTACCTTGGCATTTGAGAACACAGCAGAAACAGGAAAGTCACCCTCATCTTCCCGTCTTCTTCCCCGAAGCAGATCATAAAACCCAGGAAGGATTTTTCTGATCTTCCCCTGAAGCAGGTTATACAACCCTCACTGGAGAGGTGCTCTCCCTATAGCCACAGAAAAAGAACATCCCTACCCCTGAAGACACTGGGACACAGAGAAAAATCCGAACAAACAGGTCTTGCTAAGTTCCCCCTACTTTATTACCATTAGATCATGCCCGCTTTGTCCAATCATGCTTCTCCACGACTATCCCCTTCTTCATCAAATCTAGCATAAAAAATATACAGGTTTATTTGTTTCTTTGGGACTTCATTTCCCCATGAAGGCTCCCGTGTCACATAAAACTTATATTAAATACATTTGCATGCTTTTCTCTTGTTAATCTGTCATTTGTTATAGGGGCAGCCATGAACCTAAGATGGGAAGGAAAGATATTTCTTTTCTACTACACTGTCACAATGTGTTAGTCAAGTGGCAGTATATCCTATTTGAAATAACCTAGATGCCCTTCCATTTCTAAATAAAAACCAGAGATGAGGAGATAAGGGACCTACATCCTTTGGCACCAGGCTTTATTCAAGTATCCCTGAATGAACATCAGACTAGAATAACTGGAGAGAGAGAACAGTGTTTTGACTCAGCTGAACAGTCATGCTTGTGTTAAACATAGATTTTCTAGCCCCATGACAATGTTATCTGGAGAAAGGAATCCCAAGTTGCTCATAATTCTGTATCAAAGCATCAAATGCCTTTTTTTGTCCAAGAAAGCCAATAAGATTTCTCTATTATGGTCACAGAGTGTTTTCCTATCATCATAGGATATTAGATGTTGCTAAGTAACAGAGCCTTTCTCCCAAGAAACTTAATTCAAGTCACTGCCCAGTATTTTAATAGAAAATGTTCAACACACTGGAATAATGACTCAATACAATTTCAGAAGCATTTAGTTACCTGGTCTGTCTCCAAATAACAAAGAATAATATGATACAGAGAAAATATGATAAAACATTTTTCTATACATTAAATATAACAATCCCATTTTTTTAAAAAATTGGGTATGATAAACATCTCGATCTATTTTCTTATGTAGTAATCAACTTTTAATTCTCTGAGAGTTAATTAGTACATTCAGATTTGAGAAGTAAAAATATAAAAAAGAAAACCAAACTAACCAAAAGAAACAGCATATGAATGTCCAGATCAAATAGAGGAAATAATGAAAACATGTCATCATAAAGAAACTATATTTGACATTACAACAAATAAACAAACTTTCCCCTTCTAGTAGGTATTTTTTGGCCAGTATACAAGCTTGATAATAGCACACAAACCTATAGATGGAAATTAACAATTGAAAAACGTAATCATGGGAACTAAAATTAAGCATAATATAATAGCTAACATTTATACACCACTTATATGCTAGGCATTGTTCTAAGCACTTCATTATAGTTTAAAACTCATTTAATCTTTATGAAAACCATAATAAGTATTATTATCCCCAATTTTACAGAAGAGGAAACTAAAGCACACAGAGGATAGACGACTTTCATGGTAACTAATACAAGTAGTGGACAGTAAAGCTAGGGTTTGCACCCAGAGGTTTGGCTTTGGAGTCAATGATCTTTAGGTTAATGTTAGGGCTAGAACTGAACAAAAAGTATTATATACAGAACCCAGAAAAGAAAAAATACCAGAAAGAAGTTAAATCATTCCCTCACTTTCACAAAAATTTAAGCCATATTATATATAAAAATGGAAAGGAAAATCAACTACAAATTTAAAAGGACTAAAGGCAGACAGCCAACTAGAAGAAGAATCAGTAAGAATCTAATTGATTCTTCTTTTTCTTTTTTTTTTGGGGGGGGAGACAGGGCCTCGCTCTGTCACCCAGGCTAGAGTGCAGCGGTGTCACCATAGCTCACTGCAACCCCCAACTCCTGGGCTCAAGCGATCCTCCTGCCTCAGCTTCCCAGAGTGTTAGGATTACAGGCCTTAGCCACTGCGCCAGGCCAAGATTATTTCCTTTTTTTTTTTTCTTTTTCTGTTCCCACCCCTCCCTTTTTTTTTTTTGTTAATGGAACACTTCGTGAATGTGTGTGTCATCCTTGCGCAGGGGCCATGCTGATCTTCTCTGTATCATTCCAATTTTAGTATATGTGCTGCCTAAGCGAGCACCAAGATTATTTTCTTAAGAGACCATAGAGTGTGAAAGAAAAGGCCTCAATTAATAGTGAAAATCTAAAATTTTCCCATTAGATGAATCAAAATTCAAACCGATCAATATACAATGAGCAAATTTTAAACACAAGGCACCTTATTAATAATATTAATTGAATTTTCTGTTACACCATGTTAACATCTTTGCATATCCTGTATTTTGAAATGTAATCCTCACGATGTCTATTTACAATAGAAAGGGTAAACAAATTGTGGCATATTCGTACAATGGAACATTATATAACAGTGAAAACAAACAACTACTTCTACAAGCCACGACATTGTTGAATATTAAAAATATAATGTTGTGCTAAAGAAACCAAGACAGAAAAGTGTATTTATCACACGATTCCATTTTTATCAAATTCAAAAACAGGCAAAATTAATCTATGGTTTTAGATGTCAAGACAGTGGTAACTTTTAGAGAAGAGGAAAAAATTGTGAATCAGAGGGGGCATAAAGTGACTTCTGGGTACTAGTAATGTTCTATTTCATTACCTGGATGGTGGTTACATGGGAATATGCTCTTTGTGAACATTCAGCAAACTATAGTAGAGTTTTCTGTTCATACGTACTTCATTGAATTTATTTTAATTCTTCTAGTGTTTAGGTTTTCTCTCTTAGAGGCAGGCTTTCGCTATATTGCCCAGGCTGTTCACAGGTGCGACCATGGCACACTACAGCCCCAAACTCCTGGCCTCTAGTGATCCTCCTCCCTAAGCCTTCTGAGTAGGTGGGACTACAGGCCCACACCACCATGCCTGGCTAATAAATTGATTTTTAAAGAAGACACAAAATAATGTGATGTAAGGACCTTGTCTGAATTCTGATTTGAACTGTAAAAATATATTTTGAGAAAATAAAGAAATTTAATTACAGATTATATATTAGAAAAAAGCCCAAAGAATTATTGTGTGAGGTATGTTAGCGGTATCGTACTCATATTTTTAAGAGATGCATATGTACCGATGAAATGACAATGTCAGAGCAAAGAAAAATAAAAGAAAATACAAGGAATAGGTGAAACAAATACAGTAAAATCTTGGTGATTATTGAATCTGGGAGAATAATATGGGAGAATTCACTGACTGTTCTCTTCATGTTTGCAAATGTTTGAAAATTTTCACAACTAAAAGAAAACAAAACAAAATCGTCCTAACAATCCTATAAGGTATAACCACCCCATCTTATAGATGATGAAACCGAGCCAAAGGAGGTTATGGAACTTGCCCAAACTTGGAATTTGGTAATTGGCAGACCTGGGTTTCAGATTCGCGCCTGCCCATTCCAAATCCTGTGTGCTTACTCACTACACAAGGAAAATAAAGAAGTGTGTGATAGTCACATCTGCTAGAGTAGCAGAAGAGAAGTCTAAAACTTTCCTCAGACCTTTTGGAATCTATAATTTAAGGGGAGGCAGGGAACACATCCAGGCAATCCTCAGAGCTGAGCCTTAGGAAGTCTACTTTGGCAGCAGTACACACAGGATGACTCGAAGAGGAGAAAGAGGAAACAGGAAGACCGAGAGCATGGCTATAAAAGTAGACTGGTGGAGAAAAAAAATTCGAGGCAAAAATAGCATGTGGTGGGGGAAAATAGTTTGAAAGATAATACCAACTAGGCAGGTGGACTGTTTGGATACCTGAGGAGAGGAAGGGGGAGAGAAACAAGGAGACTGAAGTTCCATCCGTATGTAGACACGGAGTGAAGCACAAATAGGTGACAACTTAGTTTGAATGGACTGGTTTATGGTATCAACAACAAAGAGCTGCTGCTGAATGTGGCCTGGAGCTCAGGAATGAAGGAAAAGATAACCCTGAAACTGCTGCTAGGACCAAGCAGCACAGAGATTCCAAGCACAAGGATAAGGCAGAGATGGCTGAAATGATCTGAACAGTGAGGGTGAATTACCACTCAATGGTGGGAAGGATGGCTCAGAGGGGAAGAACAGGGAGGTGATCATTCAGAAGGACATTACTATGTACCTAAGAGTTATAAACTGGGTTCAGGACATCAGTTAGAAGAGATTTAATGGAACTTAAGGAGGTGGAGAAAAAAGTAATAGTTGACTTTACTTCATTTATTCATTTAAATAACAAATTTTGAATGCCAGCTCTGGGCCAGGCAGTAAGCCACTTGCTAGCGATATAAGGATGCAAGAGTAAAGGTTGATTTAGGTACTATCAAAAGCACAAAAAGTTTTGTGATTGGGATCTTTCTTTCAGTCACATGACAGGGGACAAAGATTCAATTTCTGCAATCAGTACCTAAATTTTTAAGAATCACACTTAATTTGGAGAGGGAAAGAAACGAGTCCAGAACATTCACAGTCAAGGCCACCAAAGATCATAGAGATTTGCAATTCACTGAAAATGAATGCCACAACAAAGAATATAATCCAGAACTCCTCATGAAGCAGGCCAGTTTCGCTCTTCCAAATCTCAGATATTGGAGCCATTGGGTCAGGTCTGAAGTTACAGGTGGGCTATCTTCATCTCTCATTTCCACAAATCTCATCCCAGTGCCTTCTTTATTTCACGCCACGAGAAAACTGACTCTTCTGCAAAATCCCTCTGGTAAAGAGAGATGTGGGGTATCTCCGAGGCAATCGTTTAATGGGGGAGACGTAGTTGGCAAATCATCAATCTACAAAGTTTAAGTTTACTAACCACCTTTAGGCTTAAAACATAAAATGAAATTAGTTTAATACAGAGGAAAGTTTATCCACCCTAATTAAGAAAGATGCACACATGCGCCTGTGCTAACACTATCCATCAGGATCACACTGTCAGTCTTGATAGATATGTCCTTTGAGGCCTTTCTACAGGAGTGCCATTACACCAAAACCGGTTTCCCAAAGTGTGGCCCCTGAATCACCAGAGGTAGTTCTGTATAAAATACTGGTGTCTGGGCTCTGTATAATATTTGTAAAATTTAAATCTCTGGGGATGGGGCCAAGGTGTTACTTTTTTAAAAAAACAAAAATCTGTATGTAATTTTTTTAAATTTTATTTTTACAACTCGAGAGCATAAATTCAAGTTGCTCTGAACATACACTCCCTCTATGTAATTATTATGCACACTAAAGAACACTGTCTAAAAACCTAAGTCCCCGTTCCAGCTCAAAATGCCTTTATGGTCCTTAAGAGATGCCTGAAAACGAGGTATAAAAAAAAGTCTCATTACTACCTCAGATTTTTAACTAAGTCTTGAGAGAAACCAGTCAAAACATTTTAATTTTGAAAACAGCACAGAGGAAAGCCAAATGTAATTTTAAAAACACTCTTTACAACCGTTTGTCGTACATTTTAAGTTTCAGGAGAACATAGAATATGGTTCTTTAATTACTATAAAAGTATTGAGTTGTGAGCTCATTATGCTTACAGCATAGCAGAATTGTGTTCCACTTGGGCTGATTTTGCTTCCTGGTCACTGTCCAGTCATGCAATAATGCTCAACAAAAGCTCCACACTGGCATCAGATTATGGTAATTGGCAGTGGCACTGACAGCATTAGGTGTTTAATTATATTTTCTGGAGGGGGAAAAATGGTAGTTTCCAATAATTAAAGGAAACTGCAGTAGAATGTAGAAATATTATAACATGATATTTGCCAAGTTGACCTGATACCCTTAATGACTAATACTGTGGAAACAAACTTCTCTCTGCATACCTGCTTACGAAACAATCAGGCTGTTTGTCCGGGGCCCTGTACACATGTATTACTTCCAATAACCATCAGAACAAGGTTCAGGGAGAAAGTAGTATTCCAACTGAGATTTGACAGTATTTAGTTGTGTCATCTTTAGTCATTTATTCCTCATGTCTGCACTATCTTGTCAGCTCCAAGAGAGAAGAAACCAATTCTGTTTTGTGCAGGCAGAGTTCCTGGCCCAGAGTAGGTGCAGCATAAATATATAAATAAATTACAGAAACATGAACTTGAAAATTTGTCATTATCTGAATTGGTCAAGAAACAGGTTGTTTAGGTTAATTGAAATTTTAAATTAATAGTTTTATTTTCCCTAGAATTAAATTATAATACAACTCCAAGGTTAAACTGATAGAATATTTTTTCTGGATCATTCAGATGTTTCATCATTATTAGAAACACTATCCTTTAGGTAATTTTGAACCAGAGTCAATCAGAAAAAAAGTACACGAGCTTTACAGTCAGAAAGATCTTCACTAAAAGGCACATAGTAAAGTCAAAAGAACTATTTTCCAAATTCCATTGAAATCACATTGTACCTGTTGGCCTCCTGCAAATTACTTAACCTCACATGCTCCATCTTTAAAATAAGAACAATCACTTTCCTTGCCACAGGAATCTGAAAACACAGAATTAAAGAATGTAAAGTATTTAACTTAATTGCTAGCACCTAGTAGCTATATGTGCCTGAAGTTTGTTCCTTCACCAGCCAAAACTTTCCTTCCTTATTTCTTATACTTAGAGAGCTCCTTAAAGTACCCAAAACCCCCCGTTTTAATTACATAGCATTGTTTTTGAAAATTATTTTCATTTATTTTACAAATGAGTAACCACCTATGAGAGTTTGAGTAATAGGCACAAGGCTGCAGACTACATAGTATTATAGTATTATTTTAATATTTAAAATTTTTTTTTTTTTTTGAGACAGAGTCGCCCCGGGTAGAGTGCAGTGGCATCATCATAGCTCACTGCAACCTCAAACTCCTGAGCTCAAGCGATCCTCCTGCCTCAGCCTCCTGAGTAGCTGTGACTACAGGCGTGCACCACTACGCCTGGCTCATTTTTTTCTATTTTTTGTGGAGATGGGGTCTTGCTCTTGCTCAGGCTGATCTCCAACTCCTGACCCCAAGTGATCCTTCCGCTTTGGCCTCCCAAAGTATTAGGATCATAGGCGTGAGCCACCGTGCCCGGTCTTTAATATGTAATCATTAAATACTAACAAGAAAATATCCCATGAGACCCTTTAAAAATAATTTTATAAGAAAGAACAGCAATTTTATAATTTGTTATAATGCAGGTTGAACATCCCTAATCCAAAATTCCAAAATCTGAAATGCTCCAAAAACTGAAACTTTTTGAGCACCCACATGACACGACAAGTGGAAAATTCTACACCTAAGCTCATGTGACAGGTCACAGTCAAAACTTTGTTTCATGCATAAAATTATTTAAAATATTATATAAAATTACCTTCAGGCTACATATATAAAATGTATGAGAAGCAAAAATGAATTTCATGTTAGACTTGGGTCCCATCCATAAGGTATGTCATTATGTATATGCAAATTTTCCAAAATCTGAAAAGAATCCGAAATTTGAAACATTTCTAGTCCTAAGCATTTCAGATAAAGGCTACTCAACCTGTGTGATTGGAACATGATTATTTTGGTTCAAATAATTTTATATTCATTAAAAAAACCCAAATATTTATGTTTAACAATTTCATCCTATAGCATGTCAGATTCTATGATGTTTTGTTTTAAATGGAGCTTGGGCAAAGAAACGAGTCACTAGCAAGATCTCATTTACTTCTGCAATAGGCTGATAACATGTTCACATTTTCGACGCCAAGAGAAGAGGCAACGAGGGACAGCAGAGAGAGACAACAGACCTGGACTCTACTTTCCAGTAACGAACTCCCGGGCAAATCACTTACCTTAGTCCAGCCTCAGTCAGTCTGGTCGTGGGTTAAATGGAAATAATCTTGCATGCCTTAACCATTGTAGAGGATTTGTAAAATGATCAAAATAAAGAATACTTGTGAAAAAACCTTACAATCTGTTGTGCTCCAAATGGATGCAAAGGAGCTGGCAATTTTCTTAAATAATGTTTTATGGTTTTGAAGCTTTTGTTAATAAAGATTGTGAGAAAGGGAACATAACCCTGATTAAATTTCTACTGCAATGACTATTATACCAGGTGACTAAAAATCTCAGAGGTATCTTACAGTTCTACAATTTGGGCACTGAATATATTGATGGTGGTATCTTCAGAATAGTTAAAAATATTCTTGATTGAAAGTTAACCTCTTGGGGGTTGAAAGAGATGAACAGGTAGAGCATAGAGGACTTTAAGGGCAGTGAAACTATTCTGTATGATACTATATGGTAGATACATGCCATTATGATTTGTCCAAACCTGTAGAATGTACAACACCAAGAGCTAATGCAAATTATGGATGCTGGGTGATAATGATGTGTCAGCATAGGTTCATAGATTATGACAAATCACTGCACTCAGGTGCAGGGTATTAATAGTGGGGAAGACCGTGTGTGTATGGGGGCACAAAGCGTATTGGAAACTCTGTACTTTCTGCTACATTTTGCTGTGAACCTAAAACTACTCTAAAACATAAAGAGAAAGAAATGAGAGAGAGAGAGAGAGAGAGAGAGAAAGAGAGAGAGAGAAGGAAGGAAGGAAGGAAGGGAGGGAGGGAGACAGATAGACAGACTATTGCCCCAAACTATAAAATTCATAGGAAAAAGCAGATGAAAAGCTTTGAGACATTGGATTTGGCAAAGATTTCTTGGATATAATACCAAAAGCACAGGCAATAAAAGCAAAAATAGATAAACAGTACTATGTCAAAATTTAAAACTTCTGTTCATCCAAGTATGTAATCAACAGAGTAAAATGGCAACCTAGGAAATGAGAGAAAATATTTGCAAATCATATATCTGATAAGGGAATAACATTCAGAATATATAAAGAACTCCTGCAACTCAACAAAAAAATTCAAATAACCTGGTTTTTAACATGGGCAAAGGACATGAATAGACATTTCTCAAAGATGATATACAAATGGCCAAGCACGTGAGGAGATGCTCAACATCACTCATCATTCATCAGAGAAACCACCCCACATGCGTGAGGATGGCTATTAGAGAAAAAAACGGCAGCAGCAAATAAGTATTGGCGAGGATGTGAAGAAAATAGAACCCTTGTGCACGGTTGGTGGGACTTTAAAATGGTGCAACCACTGTGGAAAACAGTATAGCAGTGCCTCAAAAGATTAAAAATAGATCCAGCAATCCCATGTCTAGGTATATCTCCAAAAGAATTGAAAGCAGGGTCTTTAAGAGATATTTGCACCCCCATGTTCACAGCAGCACTATTCACAATAGCCAAGAGGTAGAAGCAACCCAAGTGTCCAAAGCTGGATGAATGGATAAACAAAATGTGGAACATACAGACAAGGGAACACTACGCAGCCTTTAAAGGAAGGAAATCCTGTCACAAACTACAATATGGACGAACCTTGAGGATACTATGCTCAGTGAAATAAGCCAGTCACAAAAGGTCAAATACAGTATGATTCTGCTTACGTGAAGTATCTAAAATAGTCAAATTCATAGAAACAGAAAGTATAATGGTGGCTACCAGAGGCTAGGGGTAGTGGAGAAAGTAGTTGTTATAAAACTTGTGAAAAGTAAAGAGTTGTTTAATGGATATAGAATTTGCAGTTTGGGAAGATGAAAAAGTTTTGGAGGTCTGTTTTATAACAATGTAAACATACTCAATCATACCGAATTGCACACTGAAAAAAGGTTAATATAATAAATTTTATATATTTTTTTAATCACAATAAGATAAATAGTCTGTTAAAAAACAAGTTAATTCTTGAACATGTATTTAAGGTTATGTTGTGATCTAGATCTGCATTTGCCAAAATGACAACTGGGAGATAGGATGGAGGCCACAGTGTATTCTATAGAAAAGCTGCTGAGTGAGAGGAAGCATCTGTTCCATACACCTAAAGAAGCTAACAAGAAAAGATTAAATTCTGAAAAACTTGTAGCTAAGATGATTTTAATAAAGGCACAGAAAATATACCAAAGGCTGTCAAAATAAACTGACAACATCCACCATCCATATCCTTCCCACACAGTAATAGATACTTGTTAGTTCTGTGGCATTGGTATTTTTGCACTGTTTAATGCTTTACCCTTTGGGCTTTAATATCTTTTTGGCTTTTTTTCAGGCAGAGCTGAGATGGTAACAAGGAAAAGGAATCATTTCAGGCTTCGTAGGCAGCCTGTTCTCATCTGCGTCTCGTCTTTAGGCTGATCACACTCTGAAAGCAGCTGACGGTCAGAACCTGGACGGGATCTAGCACATCAATGAACAACTGCTTTTCCCACAAGATAAAAGAAAAGATAAATGAAGGGGGTGGAACTGGCAGGGAGAAGCAAGCAAAATGAGAAGGCAAAAGCAACGGCAGAGGAAAACAAGCCGGGAAACACCTATTTAACACTAATCCAAAATCTCTTATGGACAATTCTAAACTCAAATTTATAACAACGGATGCCGCCATTTGAGTGACAGCTACCTTCCAATAAATTATCTCATTTAATACTTCAACAGTCCTTTCTAGAAATAAGAAACAATGAGGTTGGGAAGGATTAAATGAACTGCCAAGAACATCAGCGAGTAAAGGGCAGAATTGATACTTTAACATAAATCACTGTCTCTTTTACAAATTATAAATCACACACATTTCTTTAAAAGGTAATAGGAAACTGTACTTAGCACTCTTCTTATCTTTTTTCTAATGCCAAATCAAGTCAATCCTATGAAGAGCAGGTCCTGAATGCTTGTTAAAGGTGTCTTTCCTTGAATAAAAAGTTCAACTGTTAGGGATAATTTAAGGTTAAATTAGTAAAACTATATTTTAACTATCAAAAGCAAGTTTTGAAAAATTAAGATTTTGGGAATAAAAGGAGGGTTCTTAACTTAGCATATCTAAATAAAAATAAAATGGCACATAGTAAGCACTCAGTTAACTAATTAAATACTTGATTTGCAAGTATACTCCCGGGTTCAAGCGATCCTCCAGGTTAAGCCTCCCAACTAGCTAGGACTACAGGTGCATGCCACCATGCCCAGCTAATTTTTCAAAATTTCTTGTAGAGATGTGGTCTCACTATGTTGCCCAGGCTGGTCTTGAACTCCAGGCCTCAAGCGATCCTCCCACCTCAGCCTCCCAAAGTGCTGAGATTATAGGCATGAGCCACCGTGCCTGGCCCAAATATATCTTCTGATTAGTCCTGTTGCAATTTATCAACAAGTTAATTCTCCTTAAAGAACACAAGATTAGTCCTTTACTAACTACAAGAACAAGACTCACCTCATTCAAAACCTTGCTGCATCACACCACAAACCTTGTCCAATTATTCCACACATCTAGGCTGATTTGCCTCACATCTGATTTATCAACTATAAAACAGCTTTGTACAAATAACTCAGAACTAAACTCCAGATAGGGTATTTGAAATAAATATTTCAAAAATAAAAAAATATCAGAGACAGAAGAACACAGTCAATGCTCAAACCCCTCCATACTTACATGCCTTCTGCATAATTTTATATATCCTGATATTCATCCATTAGCTCATTCGCTTAACACTTATTGAGTGTGTCCTCTGTACAAGGCATTAACAAGACATGCTGAGTTAAAAATTAATCAAGACATACTTTTCTTATGAAGCTATAAATATAATGAATAATCATACATAAATAGTGATCATATCATGGTAGGCTGCAGAAGTAGAAGTAAAATAATAGAGGAACCAACAAAAAGAGCTATAGAAGATGATACTTCTTGCTAAAACAATCAGGAAAGGTTTCCCAGCAAGAAGAAAGGGTGGCAGCATTTCAGCTTTGCTATGTAGGGCTGCGACCAAATAGAGACTTCTGTATTCATATTTCTTGTGCTTGCTTTATGTAGTTTTTCTAACTCTTCTTTTGCTGTCAGGTTGATACTTTCCATTTGTTGATTCTGCAGTTAGCAGGTCTGCCTAAATTCTCTTTGCAAAATGCAGTTTTTCTCTCATATTATATCAATATAAAACATGATGAATTATAATAACAAATATTCTTTGCAAATTGGTAGCTAACAAAGCCTAGTCAGGGATTCTTTCTCAAGCAAAGTAAATGAGCTAAGAGCACAAATGCAGTCATATCTATTTTGGCCCCTGAGAATCTCTTCTGATCACTTCTTTCTTGGTTTTGTGCTTAAGGTAGGAATGATCAAGGAAGTCAGAGAGATAAGTTTCAGAAGGTCTAGTAACAGAGCCAACCATGTTTGGTTGTGCAATATGTACACTGCACAAGGGTACCAGGCCAAGATAAAGAGTGGGGGTTGTTATCTAATCCATGGAGCTTTCACAGTTGTGAGAAACTGTGTCCAAAGGATAAAGGGATTCCTTTTTCCCTTGATCAAATGCCTTTACCTTGCTAAGTCATCTGTCTACCTCCACCAGTATCTTCCCAGAGGGGTTGGCTTTCCCCACTTCACACAAAGGTATAGTTCTAGATATTCCAGAGAATTAATGGTAGTAAAGAGAAGAGAACTTGAGACTCACTTCTTCTCAGACTCATTTTGAGAGTTTAACCATAACCTTAGACCTACCTCTATACTCCCATCTCTAAAACAGGCAGCCCCTTTCCTTCGCATGTGAATCTTTGGATATTGTTACAGGATATCAATCCTTCTATCTTTTACTCTGCCCCTTTCAGTGTAAATATGCACCTTGATAAAACTAAAGAATCAGAAATCAGCGTCCATCTGAAACAGAAAGAAATCAAGAACACTGAGAAAAATGCTCAGTAAAACGATCTTTTCTAGAGTATTCATTGTCATCAAGATTTGAGGAAATTAAAAAAAATCAAGAGGAATTCAAATGTTTTCCATAAAAATTAGACTTCATTCAAAGGTAAAACAGTTTTTATAATGAGCTCAGATTTGTGTATTAGGAAGATACGAGGGAAAGGACCATCATGCAGGGAGGATGTTCTGCATTTTGTATGGATTATGTCACTTACTCCTCTAAAATAAGGTAGGTGCTTTCATCTCCACTTTATAGCTCAAGAACGAGTTTCAGAGATGACATGGGACTAAAATTATATGACTCCAAGTTCCATGCTTTTAACCACTAATTTATGGATTATATAAACTTATATAAAGTCAAAGATAATTAGACTTTCATCAGAACATTATCTAACTAATACTGATACAGAACAAAAAACTATAAATCATTTATTCTTTCATACAAATTAAGCAATTATTATGTACAAAGGACTGTGTTGGGACCCATGTGACAGAGCCATTCTAAAAGCAGTGGCAGAGTTCTTTATAGAAGAAGAAATTATCATTTCCTAAAGTTTAAAAGTTCATCTATTTAATTTTCTTAAGTTTTATTGCAGCTTAGATCAAGTTTCGGAGATAAACAGTTATACATATTTGTTATCTGCTGTGTAACCACTGGTCCCACACTCATTTCTTTCAAAAAATTTATTGTACTGTATAGGTCTAGCTGGCCTGTTCCAAATTGAAGTGTCATGTATTCATCCTGCCCTTTGTGATTTTTATAGATTTAGAACAGTGGTGTTTTTACCTGCCTTGAGCCATGGGTTTCATGGATAATATAATAAAGAAAAATAAGCCCCTTACCCCCAAACCCCACATATTCCAAACTTACATAGAAAGTTCAAGAGACTGGCAGACATTCTTAGACTTCTTATGGGCTGATAGACTTTAGGCTAAAAAGCCAAATTTAGGCTCTTAATACTTATTAACTGAAAATCAGTAACTTCAAGGTTTAATCTGTCCTAACCAAACAGAATATCCTCTTCCCCTAAAAATCACAGGACTTGGAGGAATCTTAAAAACAATTTAGTCTAGAATTCATTTTAGAGATTAAGAAAGTGAGCCTCCAGAGAAAGTCAATTACTTGGCCACTTGGTCACAAACTAACAAGAGGTAGAACCTTGATTTCTGGCTCTATATTCACTCCCTCTACTAGGTAATTCCTTTTGATCATAATTTCTCCTCTGTGTTCCCTGAGGAAATTGAGAATTGCACACATATTTGAGGTCAGATTCACAACGGGCTTTTCATACAATGATAGAACAATCTGTTAAATGAACCCAGAAAGACACTGCTTAAATCTTGGAAAAGTCTTCTAGGTAAATCTTTATGGTTTTCAAATCATATGGTACTTTAACTATAAATAAGCATATAGGCAATAATATAATAAAATATAATGATATTTTATATTAAAATATTTTGATCTGATCAATTTAGTATGATATTACTATTTGCCAGAAAGAATTAGGACTACGTTTTATCTGCAAGTTAACTTAATGTTTAAGCCGACTTTTTTACAGCATGAGAAAAACCTAAATACCTAAGCAGCTTGACAAAATTTATACCATCAAAGTAACAGAGAGTTAGAAATAATGAGTAAATCATCAATTGTCACAATAAATACGTAAACAAATTATTTTACAGTTAAGAGTGTACCACTATAAGGGTAACAACTTTCAATCTTGCACAAAGGAAAAATAAATTTACCAACTAATAGAAAAGGAAATCAAAGTTCAGAAAATTTTGTGAGAAGTAATTGTCTTAAGGCTACACAGTTAACAAGCTGCAAGGCAGGATTTGAACTCACATCTGATTCAAAGCTTTAACTTCTATGGTACAATTCAGGGGTTGGCAAACTTTCTGGAAAGAGCCAGACAGTACATAATTTAGGTTTGGGGGGCCTTATGGTCTCTGTTGCAACTATTCAAACTCTGCTGTTTTTTTGTAGTTTGGAAGCAACACAGACAATACATAAATGAATGTGTGTGTCAGTGTTCCAATATGACTTTATTTACAAACACATATAGTGGGCCACACCAAAGGTTCACTGGTTACAAAATGGAAAAGCTACTACTCTTTCCTACTTGACCAAGAAACTATTCTCAGTTACTTCCACTGAACATGTTATAATGTATAAATCATATTACAGATTTGTTCAGAAACCACTGAAGAAGCGAGCAGAATGGGTTTCTCACTAAAGAAAGGGGGAAAAAAGACTGAAAGCAGGAAAACAACCTCATCTGCCCATTATTCTACTGCCCACCCTCCCCAAATACATAAATTCCTTTATGATTATAGATGAAATTCTTTTTCCAAGAAAAACCATTGTTCCACCGGGAGAAAATGTCCTTTCCTTACATGCTATCATTGCACTATGCAGCCCATAAAGAGAACCTTCTAAGTAATACATGTAAATTGTAGAATGATCCCATTTTCTTCAGCGAGCCACTCTTCCAAGAGAATGCCCACTTTCTAAATGGAATAGATTTGGTCATCCTGTCATGAGTATTCATTAGGCTACATGCAAAAATGACTCTTTCTACATCAGTTCAAAAAACATTTATTAAACATCTACAAGGAACTAGACTCTGGTCATAGAGGAGACCAACAACATAGAGGAGACCATTTACAAGGGGGAAGGGTTTATTTAAATATAAAGTGAGAGATGAGAGAAACAGGAGCACAGGCTTATGATGGAGGTAACAGGCTCCAGGGGACTAAAGAATGGAAAGCTAGTTTCTGTAGGCTCTGTGATCTGTGAAAACACAGATTACCTATCTGCCAAAGTGATTCTTCTTAAAGATCAAAACAGGTGACTAAACAAGTTGCAAATTATTTAATATTATGTAAATGTGACTTAGTAATAAATCAAATCCAATGTCTGTCATTTGAAGAACCGACACATTTTACTTAATTTTGCACAGGAGCAGAAAGCTGTTTTCAGAGATTTCACATAACACAGATAAACAGCCATAACCAACACAATTTTGTTTGTTATTAGACTATCATTATGAGCATGTTTTATCCCTGCAGGTATAATCAAAACATTTCCAAGGAGACTCAGATATACTCAAGCAAACACTTAGATGGGGGAAGCTAGTAGGCCATACATCAGATATAAATTTCTTTTTTTTTTTTTTTTAACCTTTTATACCTCACGATCTTTTGCTTTATGAAACTATAAGGTGCTACCTTCTCATTCCCGGCATGCTCTTATGTCTGTACTGGTTTTTGTTAGATTTGAGAGAAAGCAGATACTGAAAACCTGAAGCAAGTACAGGCAACACTGAGCCAAAACCCAGACGCAATTCAAAGCATTTAACAAAATGCCAATATATTTCCATCTTACCTAGGACAGACATGGAAATATTGAGTGACACATAATTTTTTAAAATTTCCTAATTTAAAACAATTTAAAACCCAGGCCCTCACTCACCCATTCCCATCTGGTTAGCACCAGGAGACTTGCTATTTGTTCTTCAAATGCAGAAATTTTTCAGTGATGGAAGAGAAACGTGTTCACTAAGAAGCCTGGTTCATATTGTGCGGTGTGTAATGCCATGGTTAGGTGTACCCTACAACTCATGGCACACCTCCATTACTGTATTTTTCCGCAATTCAGCTTCATTTGCTTGGTGACTTTTTATTTTAAATTGAATTTTCAATATTAAAATGTGGTTTACTGAAGAACACAGTAAACATTTTTCAGAATTTGAAACTTCAGTATGTTTT
This sequence comes from Daubentonia madagascariensis, assembly GCA_023783475.1. Lineage (NCBI taxonomy): Eukaryota > Metazoa > Chordata > Mammalia > Primates > Daubentoniidae > Daubentonia > Daubentonia madagascariensis. The sequence continues at coordinate 51,791,945 of JAKFHU010000913.1, forward strand.
TTGGGGGGTGGGAATTCTAATTCCATGTCTATTTGTCCAATGAGTAAATGTAAAAAATAAATTACCTAAAAAGAGAATAGTAATCAATTTGGCTTTGCAAAACTTGAGAAGATCCTTGAAGATATGTAAAGTCAAAACTTGTTAAAAGTACGGGCTTTGGAGTCATTTAGACTTCATCTATAAAATATCGAGACTTTTCAAAAACTCGCACGTGAGCACACTCAGCCCCCTCGCCATGTGATGTCCTGCACCACCTTGGGCATCCAAAACACCCTCCACAGGAAGTCTCCACCAGCAAGAAGGCTCCCATGAAATGCAGCCCCTCAACCTTGAACTTCTCAGCTTCCATGACTGTAAGAAATAAATTTCTTTTCTTTATAAATTAAAAAAATATATAAAGAAATTTTAAAAATTGTATGTATTAAAGAAAATAATGTGTATAAAGCATTTATCACAGTGCCTAAAACATAAGTATTCTAAAAAGGTAAAGAAATAAAACCATAAATTTTATTTCAATGTTCTAAAATGTAGTCTCCTTGGATTAGCTACCATTATGAATATTATTTTCAGAAAATAAATTCTTAAACTTTCAGTTTTAAAACTCCGTCTCACACATATCCTTTCTAGGCACAGATCATTTCCGTCCTTTCCCTCCTACACGCCCTGCTTATGGCACTTCTTTGCCGTTAGCGAACTCCCGAGTCTGAAGCTGCCATACTCCTGTCAATCCTACCAACCTTTCAAGCTGAGTCTCTTCCAGGGGGCCTTCTGATGCATTTGTTTCTGCACCTATATATATTTTCTCCTTTTGAAAATATCACAAACTTAAGAGCAAAGATCACATTAGATAGTGTATTTCTCCCCTTAGGCTTCCAACTGTATTAGGTTCCAAAAATCCTTGATGATGCCAGAGTATGGCTATTTACCTCCACAACCATAATAACCCCTCAAGCTTTCTATAAAAGAGTTATATCCATAAATGTAAAGGAAAAGAGATAAAAGTGACTATTTAAAAAAATACATAACTAAGAAAGAAACATAATAGAAACCTAAGGGTGGTATTTCTTACCTCCTGCCCCATTGCCTTCAACAAAAAAGAGGCAGTCTCTGCAAGGAAATAACTTTAAATGCTACTCAATTTTTGATATTTTACCTCCTTAATTCAAATTAAAATACTTTCTCTTTGTTCAATCTACACTCTCTTTGCTTAATCTACATTCATATATGCAAACTTGAAATATTTTAAAGCAACACAAAACTACTAAAATCAAAGCAGCAACAGAAATTCATTTAAAATAATGTGTTTCTAAGTACAAAAGAAAAAGTAAATTCTCTGCACACTGAAGCCTCATCCTTTATTTACTGTTCTACATATAACTTTTTATAAAACATGTCAAAAAGAGACATGAATAGAAACATCCTTTTAAAATTAAGTGATTGCCAAAGCAGTGAACATAATATTAAACTACAACACAAGACTATCACAAAGCATTAAAATACTTTGGATTCAAATATATATACATAAATAGAAACCTTTAATAAAAGTTAAAAATGTTTATTATGAAAATCCATGAACAATCTTGAGCAGGAATACTGGAAAATAACTTATATATAAGCGTGTATCTACTTATAAAACACATTTATAGTTAATAACATTTTTAAAAAGTGAGCTCATATTATTTTAATAAAATCCAAAGGACACAGAAATTCACAATGACGAATTATACTTGATTCCATTTCTGGAATACTGCTATAGGGATTCCTGAGGGTCCTACTGTGATTTCTGAAGCATGGACAGTGACAACTGAAAGTCAGTGAGGTAGAGATTAAGGAAATTATCTAGTATGGCAGGTTACACTGAGGAGACTAAAGCACACATGTATTTATAATCTGGAGAAATAGATTTTAAAAATCAAGAAACTTCCTAAAATAAAAGGAAAATGAACAAACTGCTCTAAAGAGTCTGAGAAGAAGCAGGTAGGACCCAGAAACATTCAGGACCTTCTTACAGTTGCCTTGTCAATACAAGTGTGACAAGTAGTATCGAAAGGATGACACTTAGACAAGTGAAAGCAGTTCCAACTACAGAATGAAAAGAAACACAATACGGACAGCTGTCACTACAGGGAATCTGTGATGCTTCCATTCAAGAGCTATAACATTTCCTCTAAACCAAAATTACAGAATTGGACACTAGATAGCTCAGGACCCTCACAGGAAGATCTTCAGAAATTATACTTTAGACAAAAGAAAAGTTCTTGCTCAAGTATTCTGACAGCATAGCCACGAATAAGGTTTGCTAGCTTAATCAGGAATGCAGCATATATCTTGCCGTTGCAGTAGAAATAACCTAATTTGCGTGTGCACTGCTGAAAATAAAAAGAAAGGCTGCTATAATGTGATGACTAACTCTTTGAGTCTACAGCTGCCTCCCATAGGCAATAATACTTAAGCAGAAAGACCCCTAATATGTCTAAATATTCCATATCTTACTTGGATAAAAGAGAATCTGTGATTTTGATAAATTAATTTTTTAAGTCAGGCAAAAGCATAAACCAAAGAGAGTACTCTATTGTATGAAATTATATTGCCAATCTAGATTTCAAGAACCGTATGTTAATAAGGAAGTCAGTCTTAATACTTTCAAGCACTGAGCCCCCACCCCTAATGAATTTAAATTTCTAGGTTTAGAAGAATGGAGTATCAAACACAATTAACAAATAATACTTAAGACGCTATTTTACAATTTAGAAAAAGCAACCATTTGTTTACTACTATGATTCCTTAATGATATTCTGCTTTCACCTACAAGGAAATGCTGAATGGTCAATTTTTAAAATTAATCAGGGTAACAGTGTTTTAATGTGAATTGTCTTCCCTTTTTATTATAGTGAAGTCACAAATAACACCAGAAATGATAATAAATGTCCACGAGATCTACTTCTCAATTACAATCCTGAAAGGAGAAGATATTGCATGAACAGTGTTAAGAATTTTGGCAGTGAAACTACTAGTATATTCTTGACAGTCTGATAAACTGCTCCTCTTTTCAAAAACATCATAAGGGCGATTCAAGCTACAATACACATGAAAGGAAATTTTAGAGGTTTGTTTCTAACATACAATCTCCTTGCTCATGCATATGTACCCTCACTCAAGATAAATGCCTTAGCTTACCATTGTTTAAACCTTTAAAACAACATTCTGCATCAACACTAAAACAGTATCAGATTGCATTCCGAAAGAACCACAGATCACATAGGCAACAGAAATCTTACCTGGGAACCCCCCTTGGACCATTGCTGTACCAGTGTTCTCTTCAGGTTATCTGCATTCCTGACAAACATTCAATGCTGGAAGCAGCTCAAATCCTCACCACAGACTCTGTCCTCTCTCTTCTGATGACCTTGGGCCTATTTTTTTTCTCTCAGATTTTATTCTCTTTAAGGGTAACCTGTCAGACTATTTCTATCACAAGAAGGAATCAATTAAGCTAATTTCAAACTAGCCCTCAAGCTAACATCACATCTGTCAGCAGGTGAAAGCTGCCTGGAAAAGTATGCCAGAGAAGCAAAATCCCTGGTTTCCAACATCTGACCCTCAGATGCTTCACGCTGCCGACTGTGACATTCAGTTACCCTGCTCGAATCAGGATGATAGCTCTATTCCAGAACAGGAGGCAATAACGCAACCGTTTATTTTGTGGCCACCTTCAATTAATATCATTTTAATGACCCACTTTTCCTGCGGAGAAACAGTTCATCACATTAGTTACATCTTTCAAATGCAAATTAAAAGGAAACAGCAGTCGATTTTAGCCTGTCCCAAGTGAGGGGAACAGTCATCAACTCACTTTGTCCTTCTTGCTCGCAGCACTGAATCATGTTTATAACAAAGAAGCCAGTGAACTACATTGAACATGCGGTATCTGGAGCAAGATTCATTTGTGTCTCGGTAACGTTCTAAACGTGCAGTAAAGATTCTACTTAAGCAGTCAAGTCTTCAAGTTAGCTTTTCGGAAAAAAAAAAATTATGAAAAAAAATTGTAGCTTCAGAGAAACCACTAGAAAAATGGTTGAGGTTTCTTAGACTTCACTCCAAATGCTACATTGCACCCCCCCACCCTGCTCCACCTGAATATAATCATAATCAACTGCAATTACTTCAGAATTTTCTATCAATTACTAAAGTATCTTCTAACCTCTTTGTAAAAGAATAAAAAAATCATCTATTTGATCACTATTTCAGAGTAATATTTAAAAAGTCAAGAACACCTGAACACAATTTAAATGCTACTCAGGTCTTAACACAATTTTTAATTTATAGTTACAATAAATGCATCCAGATATCAAGAGCTGAAGCTTAGAAAGTTTTCAGAATTAAAAAAAAAAAACACACTAAAATAGAAAGCCAAGTTCATCAGTCTTCTCTAATTATATGGCTATAATAAAAATTCTACTTATTTTACTTAATTATAAATATGAAAGGTCTAGAAAAGGATGATTAACTGTGTAGGAAATGAGAAAAAGAATTTACATGAAACCAAAAAAATTAAATCTTAGCCTTTACTTCTAACACTTTCGCCTCCTTCGCCTCCTATTTTGCATTGCCAAAAACAAAAAACAAAACAAAATTGAGAACAAATAAATTCATATATTTGGTAAAAGGAAAATGTAAATACCGCAAGAAGCCACTAATGCCTCTGGCTTATTTGAAGTGAACATTCTTAACATTCTTTAAATGCTTGGTAATAATTGCTGTTGATTGTAGTGACATCTATTGGCAAGGCAGAGATCAACTACAGAGTCCGCAATAAAACAAAAATAGAAAAATTTTCAACCAAAAAAGCTACTAGTTGCTCAATAAATCTTTATCATGAGTTTACTTCAAGCTAAAAACTGGCACTGCACACAGAGAAAGGCCCTGGAAGGGAGGAACCACATGTGGCCCCGGACACCAAATGAGAACTGGAGTCTTGTCCTGCCCTCAATAACTAATTTAGCATTTTGGGCAAATTAATCACTCTTGGTCTCAGGATCCTCAACCGTAAAATTAGACAGACTCCAGATGAGCTTTAAGGTTCTCAAATCCCATCGCTGTCAAGGAAGACATTGATTAATATACTTTTATTCCCTTCTTTAAAATAATTTACTACTTGATTGCTCTCCTCCTTTAACAGAGACCTTTTTTTAATTAATAACTTTTAACTATCTCTTACACATGTGATTCTTTCATTTGAAATTATATCTCACTTTGGAACAATTTTAACAGTTTTACTGAGTATAATTTACACACCACAAAGTTCACCCATTGCAAATGTACAATTCAAGGATTTCTAGTAACTAATTTACAGAGTTGTACAACCATCACAACTATTCAGTTTTTGAACACTTCCACTACTCCAAGAAATTCCATCAAACCCAATCCCAAGCTCAGCCCCAGGCTGCTTTCTATTTGGTAAATTCGTTTCTTATGGACATTTTATAGAAATGGAATCATACAGTATGTAGTCTTTTGCATCAGACTTCCTTTACTTAGCATACTGAACATGTATCAGCATTGTGCTCCTTTTTATTGCTGAATAGTATTCCACTATATGGATATACATTTTGTTTACCCATTCACCAGTGGGTGGACACTTGGCTTCTTTCTAGTTTTTGGCTATTATTGATAATGCTGCTATGAACTTTCACAGAAGAGTGTTTGTGTGGACATATGCTTTCATTTCTTTTGAGTATATACCTAGAAGTAGAATTTCTGGGTTGTATAGTAAGCCTATATTTAACTTTTTAAAGAAACTGCCAAACTGTTTTCCAAAGCAGCTGCACCATTTTACATTCCTACCAGCAGTGTACGATCATTCTCGTTGTACTGCCTTGTCTTTTTTATTAAAATCATTCTAGTGGATGCACAGTGGTTTTAGTTTGCATTTCTCTAATAACGAATGACATTGAGCACCTTTTTATGTGCTTATTACCCATTCACATGCCTCCGGTGAAATGTCATTTCAAGTTTTTGCCCATTTTAAAAAATTGGGTTGGTTGCTTTCTTATTATTGAGCTGTAAGCCAAAATGCTTTTTAAATCTTTTAAATAAGCATATTTTGTTATATTAAATTCAAGTGGATTAAATAAAGTTGAAAGTAGAAGTGTTTTCTCGATAGGCACCACGGTGCTCGCCTGTAATCCTTGCTACTTGGGAGGCTGAGGTGGGAGGATTGCTGGAGCTCAACCTGGGCAATGTAGTGAGACCCTGTGTCAAAAACGAAAGAAAGAAAGAAAAGACAAGAAAAGCAAGAAAAGAAAAGAAGGAAAGAAAGAAGCCTCCTCGCTTAAATAGTTCACTGTACATTCTTCTATGCTTTTTTCCCAAGTAAGAAATACTAAGAATCCTACAGAGTTTAGTTTTGGCCTTGGAATTTGGCTAAAATCTGCTATTTGGCTTTGGCCTCCAGAAGGCTCAAGGTCTGAAAGACACTGGGGCATAATTCAGGTATCTCTGAACCAGTGCAAGATCAATGATATGGTGACAGCATGGATTAACAATAAAAACAAAACTGTGTATTAATGGCAATAACTCAAACAAGGCTGACATTTGGATTTGCTGTTACTACTTAGTTTAACGTTCTTGAAGTAACTTGGGAGTGAAAAATCTCTTTCTGTGACATGTGCTTGCTATGTTGAAATTCTATCAGTTAATTGAAATATAATGCTTATTTATTACTACAAGAGTAAAACATTACAAATAAAGATGGAGATGAAAGCTGCTAGGATATTTTTATTTTTTTAAATTAATTTTTAAAAATTTTAATTTAATAATAGAGACAGCGTTGTGCTATATTGCTCAGGCTGGTCTCAAACTCCTGGGCTCAATCGATCCTCCTCCCTCAGCCTCCTGAGTAGCTGGGACTACAGGTGCGCACTGCCACACTCGGCAAAAGTTGCTAGTCCTTATGTTACTAAAAATTACTAAATTAAAGTTACATAGAAAAATATATAGAAAATGGGAGAAATAACTTTATAAAGAACATTATACCCCTTGTCAGTTAACAAAATTTTCATAAAAATTTACATACTGTAAGGCAGAATAATAGAGATTTTAATAGTTTACCATAAGTTTTTTGGAACTGTTTGGCAAACTAGCACTCATAGTAAATGGAGTAACCTTTAAAAGCTACATTTTTCGTTGTTAGATTCCATTTGAACTATTAATTTTTCTCAAAACATTTTCCAGTATATACTTCCTACCTGGGAGGGAATGAAGTAAAAGTAAAATGTCAACACTACAACATCAAAATTCCATGGGAAGGAAAAATTACAAATTCATATACAAATACTAGGATAAATCTACCTTTGGTCAGAGAAAATAAAGAATCGAAAGAGAAAAAGTATTAGAGAAAAGGGAAGTACTCCAAAATACCTTTCCCTCCCAGCGATCCCGGTTGAAAATGAAAGTGGAACAGTGAGAGTATGCAAGGGTGATCAGGAAGCAGCTCAGTAGCAGATAGCGTTAAAAAAGCATTGGCCCTACATGATAATGGTAAACTTCAAAAAATGGACTTCCAAAATTTTTAAAAATTAAAGTATCATAATTTTTGGATAAAATTTTAATGTTTTTATGCCAGAATCTCATTCTGTAATGGCAATATTTGGCACAAATTAAAGAATTCTGTATCACTATTGATAACAATAAAAAGTAGTAGCTAACATTTCTGGAGCGCCTCCTATGTGCCACTTCTTATATAAACACATTATATACATCATCTCTTCTCATCTCTCACAACAACCTTGTGAAAGGTATATTATTATCATTTCCATCTTACAAATAGGGAAACTAAAGAAAAGAGATGAAACCTGTTCCAGGTCAGATGGCTAGAAAAGCTTAGAGGTTAAGTGACTTAATGAAAGTGTATTACAATATATATCACTATAACTGCTATTAGTGGAAAAACGCCAAAGTAAATATCTTTGTAAATATATATATACACACACATACACATATATTCACATGGACAATGAATTCCTTAGGATATGAAGCTAAATTATTCAAAGAATATGCACATTTAAATTTTTTATACATGCTACCAAATGGGTCTCCAAAAAGAAGTATACAAATTTCTACTCCTACCAACAGTATATAAGAACTTCTATTTTTCTACAACCTCTCCAATATTAATTAATATTAATTTTTAAAATATTAAGTAATCTGATAGGCCCCAAATTCTGTTTTTATATTAATTTACACATCTCTCATTGTAAGTAAGGCTGAACATTTTGTACTTGTTGCCTGTATCTTTCTTTTGTTACATACTGTCTGATTTTTGCTTTTTTCTATTATTGTACATGTCTTTTTCTTCTGTGTATATATTTATATATGTATATACACAATGTTTTTGATTTTTATGTTAAAAAATGGACTATTTTCCTTCATAGTTTTGGTATAATAATTTGAAAGGCCTGTCCCTGTACCAAGATTATACTTTTATAAAATCTTATATAGACTTTTTATAGTATTTTTATGGCTTCAGGTTTTAAAATTACATGATTCTTTTGGAATTAATTTGTAATGTTGTGAAGAAGTGAAGATCTCTACAATTTGTCCCCAAATGACTACATATTTCATCATTTATTGAATAATCTATCCTATTTCTACTATCTCAAAAAAGAATTTATGTTCTAAATTCTAAACAAACACCTGGGTCTATTTCTAGACTATATTTAATGCAAACATTAAACTGATTCTATTACTGCAGTTGTAAATCAGAATTATAATCAGGTGTGCTACTGGCACTCTGGGCAAGATAATTCTTCACTGTATGGGACTATCCCTTGGCACCTCAGCCAATCAATGACACTAGAAACCGCCATCCATTTAGACCAGAGGACACGTGGTAACATGTGGAAATGGTCTCAGACCTGGAATGCTGCTAACACCCTACAACACAAAGGACTGCCCCCCACAACAAAGAATTATCCAGTCAAGATGGCAACAGTGCCAAGGAAGAGAAAATACTCCCACCCATGTCTAAAAGCTCCAGACCGAGTTTGGAAACTATCAATTTAGAATAGACTCAGATACCAGGGGAAGGCAAGTCCCCCCTCGTTATTTTTCTTTTCCAAAATTACTTAGCATCTCATTTCTAAGTCAATTTTCAATCAAATTCTTGTATTAAAAAAAAAGCCTATTCTGCCTAGGATTTGGATTCAAATTACCTCAAACTTACAGACTAATTTAGAAATAATTGAATTCTATAATATACTTAGTCTTCCAATCAGGAAAACAGTACGTCTATTTTTCCACCAAATCTTCTTCAATAAAGTTCCATAGTTTTCTTTAAAAAAGAAGCTATGAATTGGGCATGGTGGCTCATGCCTGTAATCCTAGCAAATCAGAAGGCTGAGGCAGGATGATTACTTGAGGCCAGGAGTTTGAAACCAGCCTGGGCAACAGTGAGACCCTGTCTCTAAAAAAATTTTTTTTTTAATTAGCCTGGCATAGTAGTACATGCCTGTAGTCTCAGCTACTACTTGGGAGGCTGTGGCAGGAGGATTGCTTGAGCCTAGGAGTTCGAGGCTCAGCAGTGAGCTATGATTGCTCTACTACACTCCAGCCTGGGCAACAAAGCGAGACCCTGTCTCCTAAAAAAAAAAAAGAAAAGAAAAGAAACTATGGCAGTTGTTAACCTGTGGCCTATGAATTCTTAAATGAGCCTTAATACTTCCACTAAACAAGCAAAATGATGCTTAAAAGGTTGTGTAGGTGTGTACATGTACATGGATGACAATGTTTCTGTGTATCAGCATACATTTTTCTGGGGAGTGGGTTTATAGCTTTCATCGAAGTGCCAATGCATAAATGACTCAAGAAGTTATGGATCATTGCCATGAGTTTTACATTTCTAATTGCATTATTCCTATTTTCTAGTTTTTGCAGTTATTGCTATTAGAAAATTTATATCATATTTTCTAAGTAATGATTAGAAGATTTAAAAAATATGTATAATTCATATATAGCTTTACTTATTGTAGCCAAAAGATATTTTAGGTTTTGAATTTCTGAGACTGACAGGTATATGACCATCTGTGAATAATTATTTGTTCTCTTCCTTTCAGATTTGTTGTTTTAATCAGAAAGAGGAGAGAAGGCAAGCTTAATGCATTGCTAGATGTTAGCAAGTTTCCTTATCTTTTTCCAAACTTGAATACAGAATTTTTTATTGTAGGAGGAGAGGTTTGGGCCCAGTTTCCTACCCTACTCTATTTGAAACACATGGGAATTATCTAGAAAGACTTTTTCTTAAATTAAAATATATATGTGTGTATATATTTTATATGTGAATTTTAAATAAATATGGTGAAGTGGAGTGATTCCTAATAAGTACGGATTTTTGGGTGAGTGAAGCTACTGTATTGCACATTTTAAGTAGGTGAATTGTATGGTAAGTGAATTGTATCTCATCAAAGTTGTTATTTTTTTAAAAAGAAATTATCCCCTCTAAACTTATAAATATTGTGACTCTGAGTAACAGATTTGGTAATAAACCACATTTCACAAGGTCTTAGCTAGTACCCTATCCTTAAAATAATTGAAACAGTAAGAATTGAAGGAAAACACAAAGATGCAAGGTTTTGGCAATCTAATTTTTATTTGTGTGGGGCAGTACACAGGTTAATTTTACCATTATTTTTCATACTCAAATATACTCTTTATACCAAGCATTCTATTGCGACCTATGACAACCAGGTCCTTTCTGAGAAACAAAAATTAAGGTGGAAAAAAACACCTAAGAGTGCATGCTTTTCTGGAATTAAAGTACAAAGAAAGGGCTTTAGGATTTCTACAGTGTGGGGTTCCATTCACTTCTCTGCTATATACTTAAAAGCCAGTGACAACAAGCAGGTCAATTATACTCTGAGTTTCTAGGACCTTATCTGAGTCAAGAGACATGTCTGTTGTGAGATTCTCAGTGTTTCTTTATGACCCCCCCGCCCCCGCCATGTTACAAAGAGTCATTCCAAAGTCTTCTGCTCCCTGTAGTTTACAAACGTAGTTGAAAGAATGAATGCTGACAGGTTACAAAGACCTGGCTGGTGCAAAAGCATTTAACCTCTCCGATCAAAGTGAACAAAGCAGGATTTTCTGCAGGTGTGGCTTCTCTTCTAGGGGACTGAAACTTTTAGATAAGGTGGGGGATGGCATATGAGGAAGGAGTTGTCAAGCTGTTCCACACAGAGTGCTCTGAAACCAGATGGATGGTACAGTTCTGCAGACAGGGCGTCTCTGAAGCGCCATGAGCAAACATGGATTTTCATTGCATCCCCTCTGTTGACTATGCAAGTCACATACCCTATGTTGTTAATTTGCCCCAAATACTGAGTTTCTATAATGTGTCAGGCCAAAACAGGGAGAGTCACTAGCCTCATGAAACTTAGAGGGTTTAGTAGGGAAGACAGATATTAATCTTATAAGTACATTAAAAATTATATTTTGCTAAATGCTAGAAAGGAAAAATGCAGGAACCTATATTGGACTAAGAAGTCAGGCAAGGTTTTCCAAAGAAGGTGACATTAAGCTGAAATCAGCAGAAAGTATAATACTTCCTTCAAAGGCTCTTCTGTATATCAAATGAGAATGCATTTAAAGAGGTGGTGAGAACGTATGGCACATAGTAGGTACTCAATAAATTGTTATTATTACCATATAGTTACTAAAAATGTGGTAACAAAAATGTAAAGGATACTACAAATGCCAGAGACTAGGGATGAAGATTCACTTGTACCTGTTGATCCGCTGTCAGGAAGAGAGAGAACAAACAGGAGAGAAGTTTCATTCTGGGGAGAGGGGATGGGAACTCTGGTAATGGCTTCAGTCAGGACTGAGAACAAGAGGTAAAAAGCCAGCCTAGGGGAAGACATAACATTTTATTTTGCTGAAAGGATTTAAAGTGCTAGTGGAAAAAGGACATGGCATATTCCCAAAAGCCAAGTGAAAATTTGGGTCAGGAGATCAGAGAAGGATTAAGGCTAGAAACAAAGCCTTTAAAGTCACCATGTGATCATGAACTCAGTGGTCTTGTCATGCCCTCAGTGATCTTGAATCTTTGACAAGACAATCTGGTTTTAAATTTAGGTATTGAAGGCTCTTACCACAAGGTAAGTCGAAAGTTCCTACACCATCAGTATATATCTTTGACAAACACTGCAACCTTTGATACTGGTAGTTTTGTCAACAGCTAAGCATTGATGAAGTACGTTGTTTCTTAATTCCTTTCTTTTGAGACAGAGAATCCTCTGTAACCCCAGCTGGAGTGCAGTGGCATCATCTTAGCTCACTGCAACCTCACACTCCTGGGCTCAAGCGATCCTCCTGTCTCAGCTTCCTGAGTAGCTGGGACTACAGGCGCACATCACCACTCCTGGCTAATTTTTCTATTTTTTGTAGAGACAAGGGTCTCGCTTTTGCCTCAGGCTGTTCTCAAACTCCTGGCCTCAAGCAATCCTCCTGCCTCGGCCTCCCAGAGTGCTAGGATTACAAGCGTGAGCCACCGTACCTGGCCCTGTTTCTTAATTCTTAATTGTTTCATAATTCTTAAAATTCAAGCAACTTTGGTTCAACTGATGGTTATAAGACTTCTTATGATAATTAGACAACAGGATGAAATATGTTCAACTATGCAAGTTAAGTGATCTAAAATATAAATGCCTATTACATAACACACTTTCTATATTGGTTGTAACATTTAATTCTTACAATAATCTGAATGACAATTACTATGGTTATTTTATCAAGTTTCCTCTTTCTCTTCCTTCCTCATCAATTCCTTGTTGCTACACTTGATGGTTACTTTTATGCCTCCAACTTCCTCAACCTCTCAGCTGGCCACTGAAGTTCAGCGACAGAAGCCCTCTTAAAACACTTTTTTTCCTCATAAACTACATAATACCATAATCTCCTGGAAGCGTTCTTATGCTAGAATGCTCCTTTGCTGGCTCTTGGGGCAGGTGTTGGGCTTCTTCTTGCTGTCTATACACTATTCCTATGTAAACTCATTGGCTACTGTGACTTTAAATATCATCTAGACCAGTGCTCCCCAACCTTTTTGTCACCAGGGACCAGTTTCATGGAAGACAATTTTTCCATGGGTGGGGGTGAGGGGGATAGTTTCGGGACGATTCAAATGCATTATATTTATTGTGCAGTCAAACCTCTCTGCTAATGATAATCGTATTTGCAGCCACTCCCCAGTGCTAGGCATCACCGCCTCAGCTCCACCTCAGGTCATCAAGCATTAGGATTCTCATAAGGAGCACGCAACCTAGATCCCTCGCAAGCACAGTTTATAGTAGGGTTCACACTCCTAAGAGAATCTAATGCTGCTGATCTGACAGGAGGCAGAGGTTATGTGGTGATACCAGCAAGGGGAATGGCTGTAAATACAGATGAAACTTCACTCCCTCACCTGCTGCTCACCTCCTGCTGTGTGGCCTGGTTCCTAACAGGCCACGGACTGGTACCAGTCCACGGCCAGGGGGTTGGGGACCACAGATCTAGACAGTGGTTTTCAGAGCTTGGTCCCTGGATCAGAAGTATCAGAATCACCTGGGAACTCACTGGAAACGCAAATTATCAGGTATCCTCCCAGACTTAAGAAATCAGAAATTGGGGGTAGGGCCTATCAATTAGTGTTTTAACAAGCTTTCTGGGTACCTCTGATGCACACTAAAGTTTGAAAACCACTGATCTAGATTAGTGTTTTTTGTAATGCAGGTGGCAACTCACTTGCTTGTCACGAAATAGTTTTGCAATAAATAAAATATTGCAACCAATATTTTAAAATATGAAATAGAAGAGATAAAGAATAAAATTTATCACATTATAAAGGTAAGTAATATCTCATGAAGCTTTTGTTTCAATTATATATGCACATTCCTCTGTGTGTGCATGCGCACACACGTGCATATCCACACCAGTTGTTAAGTATATGTTACTGTGAGTTATAGTCTGAAAAAAAAAAACTGATCTATATGATGACATATATGAGCCAGATCTTTGCATGTCTGGTTCCTTCTTGTCATTTAGGTTCTATTTTGGCCTTTCTTAACCATTCTACTTAACGTTGCCTCCTCCAAAGCATTTATTCTCATGTTACCTTGTTTTTATTTTAAAATTTATTTTATTTTTAATGATTTTGTTTTATTCATAGTACTTACACTATTTAAACTATCTTCTTGTTTGCAATCTTTCTCTCCCACTAGAATACGCTAATGAGGGGAGAGCCATGTTCCCTGCTGTGTTCCCAATACCTGGGACAGTGTTGGCCCACCCACAATATCCACTTAATAAACACCTCTTGACTGGATACACTTTATAATTAAGCAGCTACCAAAGCCTTTTAACATTCTTTAAAATCATGTGTATCGCACGTCTGTGATCTCTTTAATAAAATCACACTTCTTTGTGGGTCTATGGTTTAAATTCTAGCCACCCACTTCAGAGTCATGGACCTTGGAAAAATTATGTAATCATAATTTCACCACTGTAAAAACAAATGCTTAGCCTTTGGACCATAAGAATCTGATAAAACAGTGACCCAATCCACTCAGTTTTGGACAGATGTGCAGAGTTTTCATTTAAAAAGAGGTAAGGAACAAAGAAAAACCCATGGGATCCATTTCAAAAGGAAATATGGGAGAGCCAGAGGCTGTAGGCTCACCTGCATTTTAAATATGAACTATCTGACAAATACCCCCGTGCAGTTCAAACTCTTCTGGAGAAGGTTAACAATAAGTTTAGTAGGATATAAAATGGGAAGGGAACGTACATGGGGAAGGAAAAAATTAGGGAGCAAAATGAATGGACAGGAAAGTCATATATACAGCCCAAATAGGTTTGCTGGAGAATGTGTGAAATGTATTATGTTATAATTAGAGAATGACTTAAATGTTAGATTTTTTCCCTGCATTTAGTGTAAATCAGTGTCCTTCCTGAACCCCACTGTGCCGTGTATGTGTGTCTGTGCATGTGAGATTGTAACTTTGGGGAGGATGCTGCTACTCTGCCTATCTACGGCATAAAAGTTATAGTCACAAGAGAACCCCAAATCACTCTACCTATTTTCTGCTAGAGTAGTGGGTTTTAAGTAACAGCGAGTGTAGATGATGGTACAGGCTCTGAAGTCAATGTGCCTGTATTTGAACCCCATTTCCACTATTAGCTATGTGACTTCGGATACATTCCTTAATTTCTCTGAGCCTATTTCCTTATTTGTATAATTAGAGACCTCATATTGACTGAGTTTATAATATATGTAAAGACTTTCAAACAATGCCTGGTGCATGGTAAACCAAAGTACTTACTAGTTATCACAATTCTTACACTTAACTCTTCAAATGCTTTTTCTTCTCTAATTGTCACAACAATCCTATGAAGCAGGTTATTATAAGACATCCCTTGGCCCCCTTATAGATAAGCAAGTGTGAACCATGAAGAGGTTAAATAACGCATCCAAGAACTCACAAACTAAGAAGTAGACCTAAGATTAGAACATAGTCTTAGTTGCACACGTAAACCCGGTTTCCTAATAACTAGGCAAGTATTAGCCTTCTAGCATCCCAGAAATTATGAATAATCAACAATCCATTCTCATTCTGCTTCAGTTACCCTAATATCTATATCAGAACAAGGAAGTATATTACACACATGCACACACATATCAACTGTGTCCAATCCATCATTTGTAGCTCTCCAAAAAGAGGCTGAGAACCAAAGCACTATAGTACACTTATCAAATTTTGTTCCCATGCCTTTGTATCCTCTCTTCCAGGCTGATGACTCCACCAAGAATAAAGGAGCTATGTTTTACTCATTTCATTGCAGACTCACTTAGCACTGTTACTAAAAAGCAGACAGTATTCAACAAAGATTTGTTGAATAAATGAAGAAAATATTTGCATGAGAAAGGCTCCATAAAATCACAAAGTACAAATCAAGTTTTTACAAAGTCAACTTAATTATTATAAAGTGACATTTATTTTTATATTTTCTATTTATATGTTTATTATATTTAGAAAAATATACAGTTAACTTAATAATAATTATTATTAACAATAATAAGAGCTATAACACTTACTGGCCACTTACTATGTGGCGGGCTAAAGCCATATCACGTTGTCTCCATTCTCACTGCAACCCTATGCACCTGCACACTATTATAGAGCTCTTTTTACAGAAGAGAGCACCCTTAAGGCCACCCTCTAGCAAGTGCTGGAGCTAGAATTTCAGCTCTTTCAATTTCTATATCAAATTCCTTTTCTATATCATAGAAAGGGAAACATTTTTAAAAACAAACATATAATATATATTTCACGTTCCACAGACTTCACTCATTTAAAATGCATAAGTCAGTGGTTTTTAGTATATTCATAAACTGTACAACTATCACCACTATCTAATTTTGGAATATTTTCATCACTCCCAAAAGAAAATCCATATATACTAGCAATCAGGTCTAACTAGATATACTGTACACACATAAAAGAAGTGCAAATTCTGTTGAATAAAGCCTCCACTAAATATATGTATGAACGTACATTTTATTCAGCTAATGCAAAAGAAAATCATGAAATGAATTCCAAATAACTTGGTGGGCCTTCTGTAATTTTTCATTAGAAACATCAACATCACTTTGAGTAAGACAAGTAATCAAGAGCTGACATCTATATCCAACTTGGATTATTATGGGTCAAATTCCAATTTCAAGGACTTCTTAGAATTTCTGTACTCACAACCAAATAGGACAATTAGGAGGGAATATAGGAAAAATTGTATACAACACAGCTTTCTTCAATAGTCCCTCTATCAATGTCAAAGAGAAAAGTTTAGGAAATAAAGCTATAAAAGTTTCAAAGATATAAATTTTCTTTCCAGCATATGTTCATGCACATTTTTGAATAACCCACAGCCCTATATTTGAAAATTTACAACAGTTATTAAAGCATAATTTAATAAATTCTGCATCCCCTGAAGAGTAAAAAGGAACTTACCATCAGTAAATGTATATTCGTCTTCATTTTCATCACTGTCATCGGATGGAGCTTTATAAGGAGGAGGCAGCTTCATTGGAGGTGGAGCAGTTCCATGCCTCTGAAGATGCAAAATTTGAGAGAAGGGTTAATTGCTTTTGTACAATCCTCTTCTTCAATGACAAAGAGCATAAAAAGATAGTCTGGAAATATTTTGACCAACTGAAGTTCCCAACTTCAGTCATATCATGAGGATTATAAAACAAATACAATTTATCTTTTATGCCTATGCTGTTATATCAAATAATTCTATGATACAGAAAACAGGAATTCAAAAGCCCAGCTCTTAAGACTGTTGATCTACCTAGAAGAATGCATTACTTTCCAGTGAGAAAGCCTGTTATACATATTTTTTTCTTTACACTGTGGAACCTTAATTTTCTGTGTTATTAATCAAATAATTCAAATGCAGGACATCTCTAAAATAAACCTAAAAGTAAAAAATACCCAATGTAGTAATTCTACATTTAAACTTTTTTTTCAATTGTAGAAGTTACAGATTTCACTCTTAAAAAAAATACTTGAAATGAAATACCAAGATTTTCTAACTGAAAAGGTATTCATTTATAATTTATAGATGGTCAACACACATTTTACTGTTTTAAAAAAGAGAAATCCTTGTGATAATTATTTCTGCCTAAGTATGCTTTCAATTTACATACCAAATGATACAACACATCAATATTTGGTTCATATACACAATTAAAATAGAACAAAACTCTATGATCAGATTACCTGCAGAGAATGAAGACATTTTCTTGAACGATGAGAAAAATAAAACATGCCAAACTTTACGGAGAGATCCAAGCTGCTTAGAAGAGTAGGAGCCGATATACCCAAGCACTCCACAAAAACCAATATAAATAGATTATGCTACAGGATTTCAATAAAGTACATTCAATTATGCTCTATATGACAAAACCACTAATGGCAGGATACACTTCAGTAAGTGGATGGTGACTGGTCCATTACGGAAAGCAGGCATGTAATAAATTCCTCCAAAATAGAAAACACAATTTGGGAGTCATAAAAGAAAACACACGCCCATATTTACTTAAGATAATGTCCAAAGCAGTAACTGCATACATTTGTAGAAAATCCAAAAATCTATAAAAGGCAAGAGTGATGAAGGAAGACAAGATGCCAAATACAAAACGCTTATTAAGCAACAGGACAATACAGAAATGTGATTACTGTGTCTCTTAAAGTTGAAAAAACTTAGAAGTGTGTGAAACAAAGAGGAAAGGCAAATGAATACTTTTCAGTAAACCTTTTCCTCAGAACCAGGTTACTCTATGTCAAAGACAGTACTCAGAACAGAGACAGCCAGATTTTAAAATAATATTAAGAGAGAGAAATTCTCAATAGATTTTTTTTTAATTTAAGGGGGAAATGTACAATTGACTTATTTAATTAACTTCTACTGATTCTCTTGAAAGAAATACCCAATAAGCATGTCCTTGTCTCCCTACAGTTTGAGTGTGGATTGCTGGATACTTGGGGCATCTTTCTGCTGCACATGAGAGAAGGGTGTGGGTAGGGCCAGGTTGGCAACAAGGCTGAAGCAAGGGATATACAACAGGCCAGCTGATTAGGACCTCCATGAGGGCAAAGAACAAAACAGACTCTGTGCTATCCTCAACTCTGAGAATAGTCCCGGCACAAAGTAGGTCTCCCTTAACCGTTTGCTGAATGACCAAACAATTGGCTACCATTCACGCTGTTTGGGTTCCCTGATGCATTAACTTTTAGAAAAAGACAGTGATGCAAATAATTTTAGTCCTCTAGAAAAGGTAACTTCAGGCGCAGTGGCTCACACCTGTAATCCCAGCCCCTTGAGAAGCCGAGGTGGAAGGTCCACTTGAGGCCAGAGGATCATTTGAGGCCAGGAATTTAAGACCAACCTGGGCAACACAGGAGACCCAGTTTCTACAAAAAATTTAAAAATTAGCTGGGTGTGGTAGTGTGTATCTGTAGTCCCAGCTACTCAGGAGGCTGAGGCAGGAGGATCACTTGAGCCCAGGAGTTGGAGGCTGCAATGAGCTATGACGATGCCACTGTACTCCAGCCTGGGCAACAGAGTAAAACCCTGTCTCTCAAAAAATTAATTAATTAAAAATTTAAAAATAGAAAAGATAACTTGAAAGGTTACAGTTTCATTGCCCTGTAAGACATTAACCAGTTTGGTATCTAAATTTGAATCTTAAGCATTCTTTCTTTCTGCAACTATAAATACTTCATTCTCTTCAATTCCCTCTGAGCCAGGCATACCATCTTATTGATTCTCTCGTTAATGAGTTAGATAAATACCTGGCACCTGCACATTTTGCATAATTTTGAGTAGTGTTTTTATTTTTTCTTAAATTATACTTTGACAGTTTTGGAGGTCCCACTGAGATGCTCAAGTAGACTTACCTACCAGAACCAATTAAACTGTGATGTCTCAGATATGCAATTCATGAGCTGTTTAAGCCCATTTACATGATTTTTTAGCTCCCACAGTAAATTCCAAGTGGCCACAGAACTTTGCCTTTTTGACAGTTTCTCTGTTTTTTTATTTCCAATTCTGTGTTTTTGTCTATGATACACTAGGCCAGGGGTGGGGAACCTATGGCCTTCTAGGTCCTTAAGTGCAGCTTTTTGACTGAATCCAAATTTTACAGAGCAAATCCTTTTGTTTTTATTAATACTTTTTTGTTTGTCTTTTCTATTTTTATTTTTTAAAATGAACCTATTTAAAATATCAAAGAATAAAATAAGTTTCAATGAAATAATCCTCCCACATTAACCAGCACAATTAGAACATTAGTAAGCCACAAGGGCTAAATTGATGGCTGCTATGCTCGTGATTGATTTCTAACTTCCCCCGCCTGACTGGTGCCACTACTCCATGAGGCTGGTTGGCGAGAATTTAGGGGGCTCGAGTACGCCGGTCTGTTCTCAGCTTTTGACAATGGTGCATTGCGTTTCTGTTTGAAGTGGAATTTGTGAATAGTTGCACAGCTCAACAGTATTTTTTAATTCTGTCTGTTCAACAGCCCATCATTTCTAAGAAGACCAAGAGAATGCTGAAGGAAGAAAACAGATTTTGTAATGAGGATTGGAAACTGCAATATTATCTTGTTTCTGCTAAAGATAAGATGATTTGCTTGCTTTGTGATACTGTAAGATCAACATTAAAGAAATTCAATGCTCATCAGCATCGTAACACTCATAAGGACCACAAACATTTTAAATTAGGCATGAAAGGTTGTATTGCAGAAATTAAAAGGTGAAAAGCAAAAGCAAAGACAATTCTTTCAAGTAGCAATAAAACCCAGAAATAATGCCCCTGAAGCAATTTACAAAGTAGCTTACATACTCGGGAAAAAACGGAAGCCATTCAGTGATGTAGAAATTGTGAAAGAATGCATTATCGAAGTTGTAGGATGCTTAGACCCTGATAACATTTCAAAGTACAAACTGCCTCTTCAAGGAGAACCATAAATGATCGGCAGCATGAATTAGACTTCAACTTAGCAGAACTTCATGCAATATTTCAAAAGGAAAATATAGATTATTCAATCGCTTTGGATGAATCAACTGATACTATTGACTTGGCGCAGATTTTATACTTCATTCAGGTCGTAACAGAAGATTTTCTTTGCTATGAAGAGTTACTCGCTTTGGGCACTCTTGCAAACAACACAGGGAATAGATATCTTCAACAACTTCCCAGATAAATGTCGTGAAGTTGGACTGAATTTGGTAAATTTAGTGAGTGTATGTACAAATGGTGCACCTTCCATGACAGGGAAACATGAAGGGTTTATTGCACAGACAAAAAAAAGTATTAACAGATCCAGATGCTCTCATTTCTTTTCATTGTATCTTGCATCAGCAAAATCTCTGTGCTGAAGCTACTATTTTAAGTAACACTTTGCAACAAGTTATAAGTATTGTTAACTATATTCCTGCAAATGCAATACAGCATTGTCAGTTTTGTAACATGCTAAAGTTGAACGATGGATTTGCCTTATCATTCTAAAGTGAGTTGGCTATTGCATATGTTAGCCAAAATTTTATCTCTGTGAGAACAGAGAGTTAAATTTTATGAAAAACAGAATCAGCAATGTGAATTATTGAATGAAGATTTCTATAGGAATGCAGCATTTCTGTGTGATATCATGTCAAATCAAATATTGAATATTTCTTTGCAAGGTAAAACTAAGTCTACATATGATATGTGGCAAAAAATCCAAGCATTTTGAAAAAAGCTATCTTTTTGCAAAACACTTCTTCTTCAAAAGAAAATTTCAGATGAACATTTTCCCCAGTTAGCAAAGGTCATTGATGAGCAGGATGAGATATGTGAATTATTTGAAGTTTACACAGCTGTTATAGACCTATTAATTAGAGAATACAATGAAAGGTTCATTGACTTGGAGAATCATGACATAACACTCAAATTAGCATTTCAGCCTCACCTAATTGATATCACCAAGGCACCTAAAGAACTACAGATGGAATTGATTGAGCTCTCGGTAGATGACATTTTAAAGTCATTGTTTGATGCTAAGAAAGATCCAATTGAAATATTGAAAAATGCAGTACAATACCCACGTCTTCAGCAACATGCCTGAAAAATGCTTTCTTGCTTTTCAACCACTTATTGGTTATTCTCCTACCCAACCCAAATCAAGACGCCCTTAAGGTCACAAATGACAGATACCCATCTAGAGGATCAACTGAAACTGCGGACCTCCATGCTGCAACCAAATATTCAAATGCTTTCCAACAAAAAGCAGACACAGCAAAGTCATTAAAAGGTTAACTTTAAAATTAACAAATAGTTTTCATTTTTTGAAATTAAGTACATAGTAGTTAGATTTTTACAAAATAATGTACATTTTTAAGTATCTCTAATTGAAGTTTCTTGAATGCGGCCTTATTTGACTACAGCTATATTAATGTGGCCTTCCAACATGAAAAGGTTCCCCACCCCCGGCCTAGGCCAAGTTTGGTTCTGATATATACTTGAGGCTGTAAGTTATTCCTCATTAGCAGCAGCAATAAATGAAGTTTCATTTTATGGTCTGGTCATTTAGTGCCATTTGTTGAGACGAGAATCTATTCTATAGTGGTTCTATAAAGACCCATTCTCTATTGGTTGAAAGACAAGAGAGAATGTGTTTTTTAGTCTTTTTGTTTGCCTATTTGTTTTTATACAAGGACGTGTCTTGGTTCCATAGGAAAGAACAGCTCTTTGACATATAACCAGTGTGTTCTTGCATTTCTGTATGTACATTTGACATATGGCTATGGTTGTAGGCCAGAAGTCGAACACTGTCTATCTGTAGTTCAGATTCTCATTTTGAACGTGAAATATTTCCTATTTTCAGAGCATATTAATAAATTAGATGCAAGTCTCTTAAAATGAAGAACCTCTTTCTGATTATAGACTAATAAGCATTATTTAAAGTAATATTCCCAGACTTTCCAGAAAACAGTCAAACTAAACTTTAAATGTGCCAGCCTTTTAATTTTTTTTAAAAAAAAATCCTTTTTCACAGAAACCACTAATTCAGAATCATTTTTATGTAAGAATCCAGATTTACATAATCGAAATGATTTGATAATTTTAAGTTAGAAACAGCCATCCTTAGTCCCAGAGTCTGGCATGTCTGGATTTTTCAGTTGGAATAGATGCATGTCTTATGATAAATTTTATTGAGGTATAATTTACATACAATAAAACACACTCACTTTATAAATCTGGAAGAGATATAAGTTTAACATATCTGTATTTTTAGAGACTCTTACTGTTTCGTGGAAGACATTTTCATTGGGTAACACCTGAAAAGAAAATGAAGGTAACTGTTTCTCTAGTAACGCATCTCCCTGTTGTACATAGTGTCCACAGCCCCTTGAAGAAAAAGAATACATGAAATAACACTGAAGAAAAATTTTAAAAGAAAACACCAAAATTGTTATGAACCTATGGTTAATATTAGCATTTCTATGAATCCTGATTGCCTGTCCTTTAATATTCTACATGATGAAAAACAGGTCAGAAAATATTGAACTGAGGCAAAACGGAACAAAACAAAACTAGAGACTTATTAAAAACCTGCTAATTGATTTTTCTTTTTTTTAGTTAGTTTTTTAGTCACTCTTTTTCTACCTCTTTTTTTAATGTGAATGATCTCAAGGCAAACATAGACCCCTCTTAAGAATGAGTCTATTAATCTATGCGGTGTTTATTGATTTTTGTCTCCCTTTTTGTTGGTAATTCTACAGAACATGTACTGCTTTTGCATTAAGTAGAAAATAATGCACGAAAAAATTATTAATACTTCTAATGATAATTATTTTTAAAGAGATAGATTAGTCATCATCTGACCTCCCGACTTTGGAAAAGGTGTGTTTCCATAGCGCCCTGGGCACATTTCTATTATCATACTAATTACACTTCTGTTTATTTCACAACATGTTGCCCTCATCTGTGTGCCTCTTCGGGTGAAGGTGCTTTGTCATTCCAGAATGTAGTATAATGCTTGGCACCTAAGATGTAATTTCAGAGAAAAGTAATATAATGAAGACCATTCTGCAACCACTGAAACACCAGCCTGTAATGGAGCTGTAGATTCTGATATGATTTCTTCTACTGCAATGTTAACTTAATGGTTAGTTGTTTTTCTCTGTGACAAAGAACTCAGCTAAATAGACATTTATTGACTTTTGGTATTACTGGGCTTCTACTGGATTTTTACTGAATGCGAATATCCTTGCTATGTATTGAAATTCAATTTCGTTCAATGGAACAGGCCAAAGTTGATAAGAATCATACAACTACCTTTTTCCTTCCTGGGATCTTATGTGGAATTTTCCTGAACTGATTAAATTATATTATTCCAAAAGTAGCTGGATTAGTAAACAGTTTATTAATCTATGTGGTGTTTATTGTCTGTCTCCCCACAGACTGATACTTTGTCTATTTCCTTTTTGATGTTTTACCCCCAGACTTTTGTACAGTAACCGGCTCACCATGGTTTTCAATAAACATTTGATGAATATTCAGATCTTTGAAATACCATATGAATCGACAAAATTCCAGCAATAGGGTAGATTAAATATTCTGAGAAACCCTTCTTAACTACTTAAAAATGTCAGATTAAATTTTAAAAAGTGTTTTCGTGACATGTGACTGAGGCCAGAAACAACCATAAATCCCAAATCAACTAGGCTCCACTAGGAGGCCTAGTGGAGCACTGAAAGGTAGCGTTTGCCTAGAGAGCATCTGGTAATCCTTAGTGAGCTAAAGCCAGAGATTTTGTTTACCTTTTAGGATTCTATATGCATTCAGCAAATATGTATGGTGCCAGACAGCATTCTGGGCAATGGAGATAGAGTAAAATGAGACAGAAGAGGTACCTGCTCTCATGAAGCTTAAATTCCAGTCCCTTCCAGATGTTACATTTTGTGGGTCTCCACATCTGGTCCCCAAATTGCTTTAAAGTAGTAGTTGCTGAATTCTATCTTGTTTGCCTTGCCTCAACAGAATGCAAGCTCCAGGAAGGCAGGGAATTTTTGTCTTTAAAAGCTTTATTGCAATATATTGAGGTATGATTGACATGTAAAAAACGGCACACATTTTAAAGTGTACAATTTAAATTTATCACCACAATCAGGATAATGAACATAACCATCACCCCAAAAAGTTTCTTCATGCCTCTTTTTAATCCCTTCTTCCCACCTTTTCCCCCCGACATCCTATTGCCAGGGAACCATTAATCTGCTTTCTGTCACTACAGACTGTATTTTCTAGACTTTTATATAAACATAATCATACAGTATCTACTCACTTTTATCTAAAGAGAGCTAAGGATTTAATAAGTCCCAAGTACCTCCTTGAGGCCAAGCAAGGTGAGAAGCTGGACTAAAAATACCATCCTTTCCAAACCCCTATCCCTGAAAACAAAGCCTGTACCTCTAAAAGGTTGAGAAAGAAGTCTGCAAGTAATTGCCTGCGATCTGTACCTAACACCTCTGCAAGCAATTAACCACAGTCTTAAGGACTTATTATTAACAGTTATTATTAACAGTGTGCTTATTAACAGTTGCCACAGAATCCTGATCACACAGTATGTGATATTCCTAATCTGAATATATTTGTGATTAAGATCTGAACACAAAGACAGTGGTCAATCAGGTTAAACAATCCTATAATTTGGTAAACAACCTACTGTTACTTTTCCTTGTCCTTCTCAACAACCCTCCTCCCAAATCCTCAAGGAGTCAGTGTCTTGATTGGCCTCCATGTACATGTCTGTAATTAAAGTTTTCCCACGTTATTATTTTCTAACTAGTTTCTTCATTTATTGCAGGTTTTACCCTGTTAGAAAAAAAAGCTAAAAAATCTAAAGACAGAAAATCAAACCAACAAACCAAAATGCTGATAGCAGAAGCTATTTCCTAGCCTTGTTCATAGCTTGAGGTGGAACAGAAAAAGAGAAAAATGTGTCCCCTGAGAATTCCATACAAGTCCAGATTTACCAAGATTGGAGACCTGAATTCCTTTTATGTGTAGCTCAAAAAATTCCAAGTCAAAATGCCAGGCAAATAGAAAAAGAAAGGCAGCATGGTTTCAGTGATATTGGATGAAACAGATGTTAAGGCATTACCAAATACTGCCACATATTAATAAAAGGGTCAATTCCCAGGAAGATAGAAAAACTTAAACTTCGATGTGCTTAATAAATTAACTTGAATACATGTAAAATAAAAACTGAAAACTACATGAGAAAATAGAAAATAGACAAATTTTACCACCAAAATGAGCAATCATTAAGTTATGCTAATAAAAAAAATCAGTGAGTATACACAATATCTGAATAACTCAATTAATTAGTTTGACCTAACAACTTTTTATAAAAAGTTGTACCAATAGCTAGATATAGAATAACCAGTTAATCACAAATAGAACATTTACAATAAGTGACTATGTACTAGGCCATAAAAAACTCTCAACCAACGTCAAAGAATTAATATTGCAAATAATGTCTGATTATAACTGAAATTAGTTACAAAATAATAACAAAAAAAATTTTTCAATTCATGTAGAAACTTAAAAATACATTCCTAAATAAATTTTGGGTAAAAGAGAAATCATGTTGGGAGCTAAAAAAAAAAAACAAAACCTGAACAACAGAAATTCAACATAAAATCTTGGAATGCAGTAAACAGGGACTTAGAAAAAAAGTATAGTCTTAAATGATTATTTGAGAAAAGATGGAAGTTTTAATTAATAAACTCTGCAACTAACTAAAGTTTATTTTGTGGTGGGGGGGTGCTGTGGAGGGAGAATAAATCCAAACCAAGAAGTAAGGCAAGATGAGAACAAAATTAAGCAGAAAAAAAGACAGAATTCTTCAAAAAGAATTAAATAAAAAACTACTTTCAAGATTAATCAAGGAAAAGATAAGGTAAATGATTAACTATATTCAGAATGAAAAAGACTGAACTACTAGGAGGGAGCAGAGATGATAAAAGAGAATACATCAACAGCTTTATGTCAACAAATATAAAAAATTTAGGTCATCAGTACTCCTAGAAAAGAGTCAATAACCAAAAATGACACTAGAAGAAATAGAAAATCTGAATGGTTCAATAACTGTTAAAGAACTAAATCAGTATTTCATATTTTTCCCACATAGAATACACAGGCCCACAATGGCTTCATAGGCTAGTTTGACCAAACATTGAAGGAATTAATAATTACCACCTTACATAAACTCTCAGAGAACTGAGAAGAACAAATACTCATACAATTCATTTTAGTAGTTTACCATAACCAAAGCCAGATAGAACAGCACATAAACGAAAAATTCCAGGCAAATCTCATTCATGATCATGGATGCAAAAATTCTAAAAGATACAATACTAGCGATGGGCAAAAAAAATTGTGACCAGATTAATTTGTTATTTATTTATTTATTTGAGACAGTGTCTTGCTTTGTGGCCCAGGCTAGAGTGCAGTGGCATCATCATAGCTCGCTGCAACCTCAAACTTCTGGGTTCAAGTGACCCTCCTGCCTCAGCCTTCTGAGTAGCTAGGACTACAGGCATGTGCCACCATGCCTGGCTAATTTTTAAAACTTTATTTTAGAGACAAGGTCTCACTATGTAGCTCAGGCTGACCTCGAAATCCTGACCTCAAGCGATCCTCCTGCCTCAGCCTCCCAAAGTGCTGAGATTACAGGTGTGAGCCACTGCACCCAACCATGATTAAACTAAGTTTAACCCAGGAATTCAAGACTAGGTCAACATTCTGAAATCTATTAATATAATTTACCACATTAAGGAATTCAAGGAGAAAAAAAACTTACATGCATGCCCACACACACACACATATATAATTATTTCAGTGGATGCAGGTAATACATATGATAAAATTCAGTGCCAATGCCATTCACGGTAAAAATTCTTAGCAAAGTAGGAATGAAAGAAAATATTTCCTTAACCTGAAGATTATCTACAAATATCTACAGCATACATCATATTCAACGGTGAAATGTTAAAAGCTTTTACTTAAATGTCAGGAATAAGAACAAGAATGTTAGCTATCATTACTTCTATTACACATAGTACTGGAGGTCTTAGCAGATACAATAAAACAGGAAAAAAAAAAATTGGAAAAGGAAAAACTGCCTTTTTCCAAAGCATTTATTATAACCTGTATAGAAAATCCAAAAATAAAAATCTACATAGTACTAGATTTTGAGATTCATATTCTTATTAAAATACTTTATATATATTTATGGAGCACATATAGAAAGACACAAGAAGGCTCTACATGAAAGGTTTAATAAGTTTATCTTTAGCTGTTAACTTTTATAAGAGATTTTTATTTTTTTATTTCAGTGTTTCCCCAGTGTTCTGCACTGGATTATTTTATGCACTAAGAGAATAAGAGAATAATGTTACAAGATGTCAAATAAATATATACAATTTTATGTCTATACTAGAAACAGACAGAAAATGCAATTTAAAGAGATATCTCACAATAGCCAATATATGGAATAAACCTAAATGTCCATCAACAGATGAATCGATAAAATACGGTACACATACACAATGGAATATTATTCAGCCATAGAAAAGAATGAAATCCTGTCATTTGCAACAACATGAATGGAACTGGAGGAAATAAGCCAGGCACAGAAAGACAAATATTGTATGTTCTCACTGGTATGTGGAAACGTAAAAAAAATTCAATTCATGGAGATAGAGTAGAATGATGGTTACAGAGGTTTGGAAGGATAGTTGGGGGGGGTGGTAAATGGGTACAAAAATACAGTTAGAGAGAAGGAGTAAGATCTAGTATTTGGTAGCACAATAGGGCACCTATAGTTAACAGTAATTTATTGTATATCTCAAAATAACTAAAAGGTGAAATTGGAATGTTCCTAACACAAAGAAATGATAAACGCTTGAGGTGATGGATATCTCAATTGCCCTGATTTGATCGTTACACATTGTACACTTGTATCAAAATATCACATGTATTCCATAAATATGTGCAACTAAAAAGATATCATTTAATATTAATAGCAACATAAAATATAAGGATATCTAGGAATAAATCAAAAGATCACAATACTTTTCTGGAGAAAATTATAAAAATAAATTGAAAGAAATAAAAGATGACTTTAAAAAACAGAAAAATACACCATGTGGTTTAAAGTCTCAATGTCAGAAAGATGTAACCTCTTCATAAATTAATCTGTAGATTCAACACAATTCCAATCAAAATCTCAAAAAAGACTTTTGTGGAATTTAACAAACTGATTCTAAATTTATACAGAAAAGAAAAAGGACACAAATAGGTAAGACATTTCTAAAGAAGGAGAAATATATAAAAGAAATTGCTCTACTGGAAAACAAGATTTATTATTAGGCTTTAATAATTCAGATAGTGTAGCATTTGTGTTGGGATAGACCAAATGAAACAAATTGAAGGCCCAGAAACCTGAGATATGACACAGTCCCACAGCAAATCAGTGGGTAAAGGAGGTCCTACTTTAAAACAGTGGAACAATTAGTTCTCTTTACAGGAAAAAAATGACAATTAATCCCTACCTGACACTATATCTTAAAATAATTTTTAGGTCAACAAATTCTACAAGCATAGAGGTGGGAAAACAGGAATAGGTGATTAATTCTGATTGACAGTAAGGAAAGTTTTCTCAGGAGAGATGACCTTTGATCTGGTCCTAGAAGGATGAAAAGGATTCTCATGGGAGAGCAATGTGGGAAATGGACTTCCAGGCTGAGAGAACAGCAAGATCAAAGTCTCAGAGTGTGAGAGGCATGTTCTGGAAATGGACAAACAGCCAGCCCCACTGAACAGGAAAGAGAGATACAGATGTCAGTAGCTGACTGGTCCTTTATATTAATAGTATTTTTGCACCTATGCTTCACTGGGTTTCGGGCCTTCACTCTGGCGAGAACCAATCATGTTCACGAGAAGGAAATTTTACAAATACAGTATTTCTACACTGACAGTCATCAAAAAACCACTTTTATTAAGTACAGCTCAAGAAATCAAAAACGCAAAAAGAAATCAAAAACATTTTTGTAAAAGCTTGAGAGGTTCAAGTTACCTTTTGTTTTTTCTCTTGGGTGCCTTGGTCCTGGTTATTGGCAGTTTTGTTGGCCTTGTTATGCACAGTAGGAATGACCTACCATCACAAAAAAAGGGGTGGGAGGGGGAAAAAAAAAGTTAAATGCCATAATCATTACCTTTAACATAATTTTTTAAACACCTAAAATCTTACCTAACTTTGTAAGTTTATCTAAACAGTAAAGATATGAGAAGTGCAATTCAAGGCAAACAATAAAACTTGGGAAACCTGAAAAGATATATAGACCTAAAATATTATAAAAATTATATATATGCCATGAGGGCACGTAAATTCATACATTTCTCTGTGTGTGTCCGGAGGTGAAGATGAAGAACGTTACGATACTAATTGTCATCTAAGCATTTCATTTTGCAAGATAAAGTTTTAGGGGTGACCTAAGTTAATTCCTAAAACATAGGCTAACTCATTTATTTGATAGATTTACCTTATTCATCACTCAATAAATATTTCACTATCACTGTTAACATAAGGATGAATTACAAATGTATTTTACCAGTGAATAAGCTCGATGACAGCAGAAACCTAGTGTTACTTCTCACCATTTCCCTGGTGCTCAGAAAGGTCCTAATAGTTGTGCTCAACAAATGTTTATAAATGAATGAAGCAGCTCAGTTTCAAAAAAATAATTTTAATTCTTAATGGTGCCAACAACACAGATTACTTTTTGACTTCTTTTTGTAAAACTATCTATGAAACATCTTAGGAAATTACAAAATTTTTAGTGATTTTTTTTTAAGGCTCCTCAAAATGGCTAACACAAATAATCCTGGCATAAAATCTGATGACAGACATGAAGATTAAAAAATATAATAAATCTCCTTGCTCAGAAAATTAAAGCATTGCCTGCCTAGAGGTAATTAAAAACAAAAGAAAAAATCTACTTCTATATAAATGCAGTTTAAGATTAAATTTCTTCATTTTTAATATAGAGTATAAAGAAATAATTTTAGAATAAATGAGAAAGTCTCAGAAATGTTTCCTTTAAGTAAAAACATTAGTAATGATACATTAACATATATCCAGTGCTTCCTATGTGAACAGACATTGTGCTAGTGCCTAGTATTTATATCTCTATTTAATATAGACAACAACCTAAGTCATAGTTCAGAGACTGGCAACTCCACAGGCATGTGTTTCTTGTTCTAATGAATCTTAAAACAGAACTCTTTGCCTCCCTGCCAAGTCAGGCTATCTGTACACACTATACCTACTTTCTCCCATGGAAAAACCAGCTGAAGCTAAATAGTAGAAGCTTTGGGATGGGACAGAATGTCAGTTGCCACTCATAATGTTTACATTGTTTTTCAAATAGCAGAGAAATATATTTCTGTATGCATATCATTAGCAAAATTTAGAAGACAAAATGCTCAATACATCTTTTAGAAAAATAGAAGACAGGATATTTCTTGTCCAAGTAAAAATATATTCTTATATGATTAATATGCAAAATATATATGTGTCCAAAAAAGTAGGCGCCATTATAGACCAATGGTATTAGGAAGTAGAACTGGAATATAGGAAGGAAGAAAACAACACAGGATGATAAATTTAATGAGGTGAAGAGATGACCTAATTTCAAAAGGGTTTGTTTTTAAATATGGGAAAAAAATACGTGCTGCTTCTGTGAAATGCAGGTATGTTATTAAGTGGAAAAAATTACCTCGGCACAAAAACTTTCTATGGGTCCTCCTCTCAAATAAGCATTTGCCAAGTAAATCTAAGTGGATACACACATTTTTCCAGCACGCTGAAAACACACTTGAGAAAGGAGAAGAAGCTTAAAAAGGTAATGCATTGGTGATGCTCCTAAGGCAGCTGATGATGCACACATATAAACACTATCACTCAATTCATGGTGCTGAGGATTTTTATGTGACCAAGGCACTATTAGACATTGGCCCTATGATGGGCACAACATTAGGAAATGACTTCTTTTTGGGTTTCAAGGAAAGTTCAAAATTTAACATAGACTAGACAAAAATGACTAAACATTGCCCATATTTTCTGTTCCTGGATGATCAGTACTACTTGCAAAGATATGAAACTTGATTTTTTTTGTTAATTTGCCTCACGCAATAAGAATCACTTTGCACTAAAAGCAAAGTTGGAAATGGAACAAGTAATGGACAGAGTAATTACCACCACCAGTGGAATATGCTCCCTTGCTAGAACCACAGATATGCTTGATGAACCGAAAGCACGATGTGGCAGTCTGTTACACCACACAGGGGATAAGGACTTGAGCATGGCATGATATGGCATTGTGCTGAAGAGACATTGAAAGAAATCGCACTGTTCATGTTATCCAAGCAAAAATACCCACCTCAGCTCACTAGCAAAGCCTGGATTGAAAGCCTGGCCTTTTGGGTTGACTTTAAAATCTAATTAAATGCTTTGAATATTTTTTTGGCAGGGCATTCACAGCTGGCTGCATAAATGTATAATTTGATTGACTCATTCTCACTCAAAATTGTTGATTTGGAAGTATAATTTGGCAAAGACTAATCTGGCCAATTTTCCCACTGAACTCAGTTTCCAGAAATAAAAGTGATGGCCTCAGCTACATCCTCCATATTATAAGAGTGAAAAACTGGATTCCAAACATTCTTATTGAATTTCAAATTTTATGAAAATGAGAGGACTTTATTCATTTCACCTCTCTCAATTAGTCTTGATGGTGTAAACATAGTGCTAAGAATGGAAGGCACTGCGCTAGAGTGCAGTGCAACATAGGAGAGGTGGCCAGGCAGGATGGAGGCTGCAGCCCACTGTGCATGGGCAGGTTGCAAGTATGCCAAAACATCACATCAATGTCCCCACCACTGGGGCAGCCAACCATCTCTTTGTATAGTTTGCTGTACAAACATTATTTTCTGCATGCCTTGACATACAAAAGGCTGGAAAGCATTACACAACTATACTGACAAGCAAATACTTTTTAAAAATAAGCAACGTTTTTCTACTGTTCAGATGTGCACGTTTGGAACAGCTATCTTCCATTATAGAATAAAGAAAAATAATATTGCTTCCAGTTATAAGATTTAAGGGTAACATTTCTGAACATTGCAATACAAAATACACATCCTGCCACTGACATCTTCACATCAGAGTTCCAAATCCATATCAAAGAAGTAATTACAGAAGAAAATTTTGATGATTAGATTAAATACTGTTTTTAAAATTTGGAATCTCCAACCTTAAAGCATACAACAATATAACATGTCAACACATTTGTATTTTTATATGCTTTAATAAACATACAGAACATTTGATAGTATCTCTAGAATGTTTTGATATCTGACCTTCTTTATGTTCAAAGTATCTCATAAACTAAGTAACTGGCTCGGAAAAGTTAAGTAACTTGCCTCTAAATTAGCAAAGCTGGTAAATAGGGAATCAGGGAATTGAAAACAGGTCTGTTTAGCTCCACAGACTGTGACTTAACCCAGCACATACTGTAATGACTCAAATTTGACCAGGAGATCAAAATTCGAGGGAAAAAAGGGAAATTGAAGTTAATGACTAAGTTTTTAATGAAGGTGATACTTTTCTAAGTAATAGTATAACTGAATAACAATTAAAATATATAGAAAAATACTTAGAGGCAAAGCTTGGTCCACAGGTATAGAGAATACTGTTAACGTTTTCAAAAATATGAACTAAAACTTACTCTTGGAGTGGGTGACAAGCTCTGGACAATGAACACCACAGGGTTTCCCGCATTCTTAATGGCCTCAACTGCTTCTCTGTGGGAGGCATTCTGCAAATCGACTCCAGACACCTAAAACACAGAAGCAATTTATTTCAATTAGGAAGGCACTAGATGTTGTGGATAGGTTAATTCAAAGTCCATGTGTCTTATCTACTTATGAGAGCAGCCAGAGTCTAATAAGTTAGACTACAGCCAGAGAAAAATAAGATTGAACCATAAAAAAGTTTTCCTGTTTTAGAACATGTTCAAGAAAAATAGTGTTTCACCTTCAAGAAAAGTAAATAAGACAAATACATTAATAACAATAGCCCTGGTTAAGTATAATTATCCAAAACAGGTAGCTCAGTCGGTAACAGAACCTTAAGATGAGTGGGATGAGGGAGAGGGAGGAATCTCTATGGACTTTTATCATCTCTCCACTAAATTTAGAAGAATGATATTTTAAGCAAATTGCCTATTATCACAATTGAGTAGTTGAACACTTCTCAAATTGTGTTAAAAACAGAAGCACAAAAAATCATCCACAGGTTCTTTTACTAAATGTGTTCTGTGTTGAATAAGTTTGGGTTTCTCATTATAGAAATCTCTGAGAATCTAACTTGCTAACATGCCCATAAATCTCCAACAGTACTCTGTATTTCCTAAACATATTTAACATAACTAATTTTTCAAACCTATAATGTAACAAAGCCTTGGTAAATGTTGGGGTGGTCTACGGTCAGTGGATAGTGACAATTTGTGAATACTACTTTGCTATAAGAGGACCAAAGAAATATGAATGTAGGTGGAGAGGGATGTGGGATCAAGGGAAGTTTTTAAGATAGAAGATATTACAGCAATAATGATGCAGCGGAGAGACAGAAATGGACAGGAAGGAGAGAGAAGCAACTACTGTAGGAGCAATATCCTCGGACAGTTAAGGAGGCATGAAATCTGCCGCACATGTTACAGACTGGCTTTGGGTAAAAGCACAAATCTAGTTCCTCTGTTGTTGGAGATGCGGTTAGAAGATCTGGTACGCACAGGAAGCAAGGGGAAGTTCCCTTTGACAGCCTCTGTTTTCTCAATAAAACCTGAAACGAGGACCATAAACTGAGAGTGAGACTGAAGAAAGAGGCATAGATTTGAAATATTGATAGTTACCTATAAAAGTAGGAGACTAGGGGAATATTATAGGACAGCGCGGATGAACTAAAGACCCGCTTAAGTGGGTAGGTCATGAATTTCAGATGTTCCTTTCTCCAGCCATGCCAGAGACCTGGAATAAACAGAGTTGCAGTTAACTAGAGTGTGGTTCTTCTAGTTAAGTTCAGCGAAAGGAAAGAGCATTAGAAGAGTTGCAAGTATATGCAAGGGACTGACAGAGTGATCAACCACTGAAGGTGAACAGGTCGAGGAGGAAGGTGAGCACACGAGAAGCTGAGGGACTCGGATGTGAGTGCCTGTGGTATGATACAATATATACTTGGTCTTTGTCCTCGTTCCAGTCACAGAGCACCTAAAACACTTAAAATTTCCTAGGTGATAGGAGTATCTCCTGTTATTCATAAAGGCCCCTTTCAGATCACACCTGAGTTTATGATAATGAGGTAGCTTAGGGCAGAGCTCTTAGATAGCCTCAGGGTGGGGCCAGTCACCGGAAAGACCAAGTGATTAGGGAATTAGAGGGTTGGAACTTTCAGCCCCCACTCAAAGGGGTGGGGAAGGAAGGGAGGGTGGGGGCTGGAGATGAAGCTCTGTAAAAATTCTTAAACAACTATAACATTCTCGGTCGCTGAACATGTGGAAGTGCCGGGAGGGTGGCATGCCTACAGAGGGCCTGTAAGTTCTACACCACCCCCATATCTTGCCCTATCCATCTCTTTATCTGGCTGTTCATCTATATCCTTTGTAATATCCTTTATAATAAGCTGGTAAATGTAAGTGTTTCCCTGAATTCTGTGAGCTGTCCTAGCAAATTAATCGAATCCAAAAAGAAGGTTGTGGGAACCTGTTTGTAGCTGGTTGGTCAGAAGTATAGGTAACAACCTACTACCTGTGATTGGCATCTGCAGTGGGGACAGTCTTATGTGGACTGAGTCCAACCTGTGGGATCTGACACCATCTTCAGGTACACAGTGTCAGAATTGAACTGAATTATAAGACACCCAGTTGGTGTCCACTGGAGAACTGCTTGGTGTGTGGGGAAAACCCCCCCATGTCTGGTCACAGAAGTGTTCTGTGTTGAGTATGAGAGTAAAAGGAAAATGTTGGTGAGGAAGTGGAGAAACTGAACCACCCATACATTGCCAGTGAGAATGTAAAACGGTATAGCCACTGAGGAAAATAGTTTTACAGCTCTTTTCAAAACTAAAAATGGATTTACCATAAACCCCAGCAATTACATTCTTGGGTATTTATCCCAGGGAAATGAAGACTCATTTTCACTCAGGAATTTGTATATAAATGTTTATAGCAGCTTTACTTGTAATAGCCAATAACTAGAAACTACCCAAGTGTCTTTCAATGGGTGAATGGTTAAACAAACTGGTACCATCCATATCATGGAATGGTAGGTATTGCTATAGTTGGAATGTATGTGCCCTCCCCCCAAATTCATGTGTTGAAATCTTCACCCCCAAGGTGAAGGAAGGTATTAGGAGGTAGGACCTTAGGGATGTGATTAGGTCACAAGGGCTTTGCCCTCGAGAAAAGGATTAGTGGCCTTATAAAAGAAGCCCAAGAGAGCTAGCTCATTCCTTCCACCACGTGAGGGCACAGCAAGGCACCGTCTATAAATCAGAAAGCAGGTGCTCATCAGACACCAAATCTGCCAAGGCCTTGATCTTAGACTTCCCAACCTCCAGAACAGTAAGATATAAATTTCTCTGTTTATGGAATTTTGTTACAGCAGCCTGAATGGACTAAGACAACTACTCAGAAATAAAAAGGAATGAACTATTGATACACACAACAAATTGAATGAACCTCAAGGAAATCATGCTGAATTTTTTAAAAAAGCAATCTCAAAAAGATACGTAATACATAATTGCATTTATGTGACAATTGTGAAATAACATAATTACAGACACGAAGAAACAGGTTAGTGGTTGCCAGAGGTTAGGGATGGAGGAGGTAGAGAAGTAACACAAGAGAGTTTTGTGGTGATGATACAGTTGAGTCTCTTGAATGTGGTGGTGCATATACAAGGTTTTACATGTGATAAAATTGCATAGCGCTACAAATACACACAAATGAATGCATGCATAACTGGTGAAATCTGAATAAACTCTATGGATTGAGCCAATGTCATTTTCTTAGTGTTGCTATTATAGTATAGTTGTGTAAGATATTAACATTGTGGGAGGCTAAGGGAAGGGTACATGGGACTTCCCTGTACATTTCTTTGTAACTTCTCTCTATGGATCTATAATTATTTCAAAATACAAAGTTAAGAGGAAAAAATATAAAACAAAATACAAAATAAGTATTTAAAAATTAAGGTCAAGTATCACAAGAATGGAAAAACAAGCACCACTGGTACTCACCATCAGATTGGTACTAACTGATCAATACTTATGTCACACATGGCAATAATATTCATCAGTGGGCGGTCAGTGGGAGGAGGGTGGAGATGATGGGAAAACTCTCACCCAATGGGTGCGGGGTGCACAGTTTGGAGGATGTCCATGATTGTAGCTCTGACTTGGGCAGTGCATGGGCAATATATGTAACCAAACTGTTGTACCCCCATAATATTATGAAATAAAAGTAAATAAATAAACTTAAAAATAAAAAATAAATAAAAAATAAAAATTGTTCAAATAGAGCAATAATCAAAGTAAAAAATGCATTAATCTCACTTATTTACTAGATGATTATCAATTTAGATTTTAAAAAAGCAAAATGCAGTTGTATGCTGCTGACAAAAACTACAACTAAAACAAAATGACAAAGAATAGTAAAAAAGAAGGAATAAAAAAACAATGTACCATGTAAATTACTAACTAAAAGAAAGCAGGATTACCAACATTAACAAAATAGAATTTAAGGCAAAAAGTAATTACTAGGAATAAAGAGGAAAACTACATATGTCAAAAAGAAATCACTAAAGAGATACGAAGTTCTATGTGGCTAACAATAAAACCATTAAATATATACAGCAAAAACAGAATCACAAAGAATAATGAACAAATCCATAAACACAGTAAGAGACAAACACATCTCTGACTGAAACTGAGGGGAAAAAAAATTTAGTAAGGATCCAGAACTCCTTATTTGTTTATTTAACTGCCTATTGCGTCTTCTTGGATGTCAAATGGGCACCTTAAACTTAACATACCCAAAACATGTCTCCCCAAATCTGCTCCTCCTGCAGTCTTCCCTATCCCAGTAAATGGAAATTCTACCTTTGATTCTTGAAGCTAAAAAGTTTTTCAATTATCTTTTACTCTTTTTCTCCTCTGTATCCAATCTGTTAATAAGTCCTATTGCTCTCCTTGCAAAATAGATCTACAACCTGAACACCTCTCACTATCTCCACCACTCTCCTGCTGGTCCAGGCCACCTTTCTCTCTCTCACCTAAATGACTGCAACAGCCTCCCAGCTGAGGTCCCTGCTTCCACCCCTTCCCCAGAAGCAAGAATACTCCTTTTAAACAACATATATGTGCTCTTAATTCTCCAGCAGATTTCCATGGCGTTCAGAGTAGATGTTCCAGGCCTTCCAAGCTATGCTTGATGTGGTTCCCGTTACCGCACAGGCCTCGCCTCTTACTTATGCCTTATCCTGTGTTCGCGCTATACCAGCAATGCTGGACTTCTTGCTGCTCCCTGAGCACACATCCAGGCAAGCTCCTCCCTCAGAGCATCCTCACTTTCTTCCTCCCCCATAATTTGTCCCAATATCATCTTCCAAACAAATCTATTAAAATTCCAACTAATGCTTTCATACCACTCCAGCACTCCTTATCCTCTTCCCCTGCTTCACTTTTCTCCCTCGCTTACTACAATCTAACATTCTACATGTTACTTATTTATTTTTACTGTCTACCCCCGCCCCTGCCATCATGTAAAAACCATAAGGGAAGGGGCTTTCGGTCATTGTCTTCACTGCCATATTATCAGTGTGCTTAAAAATTTTTTTAAGCATTTCACAGCATAAATATAATTCAAAATTTGCATATACAGAGCAGCTTTATGTAATTCTTTGATTTAGTCCTCACAAAAATGCTATCAGGTCTAAAGTCTCATTTCCATTTTATTTGGAAACTGAGAATAAGGTGGGTCTAATAATTTGTCTAAGAACACATAATAAATAAAAAGGACAGAGTCTAGACTCCATGAGCTCCAGGGCTCTTTTCATTCTGTTAGAACTGAAACACCATGGCAAAAGCATGAATCAAGAGCAAGCAGACTCTGTGACTGGAGATACCTACTATGGTATCTCCCAATAAACCCAAGGCAAAGAAACGTATCACATTCAGACCTCAGGGCATTCTCAGTGCTTTGATGTGCCTTTAAAACTTGGCTCCGGCAAAGCCTATCACTTGCAAACCATGGATCCACCCCTCCCCCAGTGGAGTCTTTGACTTTCCAGGGTCAACTTCTTTCTCTAAACAAGCCTAGATATCCCACTGACACACAATTATAAAATTTAGAGCTTGAAAAAAAAAAATTTAGAGCTCGTTAAAGACTGTGGGAGAAGCATAATGCCCACCATCTGCCCCATTCTATATAGAGCCCTTTGTTAGCTAAATTGTTTTTTTGCAATCAACTGAGGTTTTTGTTTTATCATTTTATTTGCTTACCCTTCCCTACTTGAGAAACTCACAAATTGTGCATACAACATACAAACTAAGGCATATAAATAGAGCACATTAATTGTACACCCATACTCCCCAACAGAAGAAAAGTCTTCTGGCTAAATGAATATTTCACAGTATGTTTCAAACAAAAATAGTACTTTAACATCATTTACCTCAAGTATTTTATCTCCAGTTTTAAGTGCGTTTGTTCTTCCTGCTGGACTGTCTTCTAAAACTTGTTTGATAAATATTCCTTTAAGCTCCTCTCCATTCTTCAGGCGTTTTATAACAGCTTGTCCACCAACAATACTGATACCAAGAGACACACTGGGTTCCCTAAAAATCTCAACACTATAAAAAGAAAAAAACAAAACTCACTCATTAACAAGTTAATTTAATCTGTTAGGCTGTCACTGTAAGTATTCATCTTGTACCAAATCCTTGTGACATATTTTATTATATAAAAATAAATTTTCTAAATATATTTTTTAAAGTGTTATATAAATTTTACCTAGTTCGAAAATTATAAGATGCTATAAATAATTCACGACATGCAAAAGTTTCAATTGTGAAATAGATAGATTTCTAAAACAATAAATATAACTCAATATTCAGAGATTTAGTTAGGCCTTAATGTCCGCATCTCCTATTACAATATATTTTCTGTGATTAGTCCCGTTCATTTATATCCATAATGTTAGCAAAGAATGGACTGAGGAAATAACAAATGGGTGACAAATCAAGAAAGCCACATATATCATTTTGGTAAAAAGCACAGCCTTTAGAATAAAATTAATTTGCCACTGAGAGGCTCATTGCCCAAGCTGCTTTTCCCAGTCAGCAGGTTTAACTCTGTGGTTCTTTAATCAGATGACAGATTATTATCTGCTCCTAAGGCTAGAAGGTTTTCTTTTCTACCTACCACCATGTCATTTTTAAAAAGAAAGTATGAAATGAAATTTACCCCTCAAAGTATTATAGATTTTGCTTCAACTGCAGAGATGTGGCCAATAATTAAACTAAAAAGTAACTCAGCAAACAGCAAAGAGTTTTTAAGACAAAACTCAGAATTCAATTACACCAAAAAAACAGGCTGGATGGAGGTGGTGGAATTAATAATGCATAAAGAATAGAGAGAGCAGCTAAAGGAAGACTTTTATCATCTTAAATTGCAGCCTTGATGAGTTCTTAAAACTACAATGAATCCATGGGAAGATGGGTTTTCAACACATTCTGTTAGCACAAACTTGGACTTCCCACCAGGGGAGGAAGGCAGAGACAAATTGATATATACTAGATGCTTCAACTACTGTTGTTGTCTACAAAAAAGCAGCTTTACTATATTCAAGGCAACTTTATCTGACATGCTTAATGACACAGTGATAAACTATACTTGGTCCACCAGTTTACTATCATAGATGGACATTTGTAAATTGCTTTCTCAGCAAGAGTATCAAAGATTTCCTAATGTTGGTTATAGTCTTTTTGTCTGGCTAAAAATCTCTGCATAAGACAAAATGAAACTAAAATTTAGGCCAGCTTCTGTGTGAATTATCCCAGTTTCTCAATCATTACAGTATGACTGAATTATGCTCTGTTAAATTAAAGAAAACAGCAACTGATTAAGCTCCTACTGAGAAAGCTAATGATATCATCCACATACATTCTTGGTGGACCCCAGTGGCTGAAGTTTGGAGTTTCTTCCCCTTCGCCTTCTTCTCTCTCAGGTAACTCACTGAGGAAGGAGAAAGGAAAAAATACACACAACTTATAAGACACACTCTTATTTTTAAAGGTTCTTGCAAAGTTTTGAAATTGCACAATCTGTCGGCAGTTAAATAGTTCTTAATTTTTAAGCTTTTAAAATACTCACATCAATAAATACGCAAAGCAAAAATATATTGCTTTTACATTCAACAAATCCAAATCCCCACCCAGCACCAGAAAATCACAGAATTATTATAAATACTGTTTTTTTTTTTGAGACAGGGTCTCACTGTGTTGCCCAGGCTAGAGTGCAGCAGCATCATCATAGCTCATTGCAACCTAAAACTCCTGGCCTCAAGTGATCCTCCTGCCTCAGCCTCCTCCTGAGTAGCTGGGACTAACGACCAGTACCACCTTGCCCAGCTAATTTTTCTTATTGTTTTTAGAGACAGGGTCTTACTCTTGCCTCAGGCTGGTCTCAAACTCCTGGCCTCAAACAATCCTCCTGCCTTAGCCTCTCAAGTCACTGGGATTACAGGCATGTGCCACTGTGCCTGGCTATAAACATTTTTATTGGTGACACTCTAGATGCTATAAAAATATGTGTTTGATTTGTACAATTTCACATTTGTTTCTCTATCAATACATAAAATGTAATAAAACATATTCCTTACAACTTAGTATGGATTGACTAGCTAAGAGATATAAATTGACATGTATCATATATATCAAGTGTAAATCAACATACACAGGTAAACATGATCCCTTTGTCGAGATTTTTCAGTAACTCTAACCCTAAATAATTCCCATCATTTTTATCCCATGAATATTTTGTGTGGTTGTATAATACTTTTCAGTTTATAGATTTATACTTACATTATCTAATTTGATCCTCACTCCCTTCCACCTACCACCACATTTTCAGTCATCAGGTTATGTTAGTACAAAACTGCTGAACTGGATAACATAAAATGCTGAATTACAGAGTAATGAGTTACAAGAGTAATGCAATTTAACAGGGTATAGAAAGACATTACCATATATTACATGGAGGAGAAATCAGGCGGCTTAAGTTCAAGTCTAACCTGTATCGTGAAATAGGTATACAACTTTGGATCATCAAATGAAATATGTCTGATATTGTAAATTGTATTGTTGGTTAGATAGCGAGGCATTCCGGGTCTCCTAGGGATGAAAGTGGGTGCCATTGCGGTTCACCCCCCAAAATGCGCTTTCAGAGAGGCTCATGGGAGATCCACATGCACAATAAGACTCAGGGCATATAACTCCCAACTGTCCAACCAAAGTGGTTCCATGGTGATGTCTGAGCCATGAGGGAAGTCCCAATCTGGATACTATAAAACAAGACCCAGACCATAACCAAGCCCTTTTAGCTCTCTCTCTTTTGCTACAACAATGGGTCTGGTCATTATTGTGGCATATATACCTCGCTCTATAAACCTATATCTTGCTCTTGCTCTATAATCCTGTCTTTCTTTCCTCAATAAGCCTCATTTTCATGCTTTCTTTACTTTGCTATGTCCGGTCATTCTTCCGCCATAAGTGCACCAAGAACAGGCATTTCAGACTGCAACCTGACAGTGTTACTCTATACAAAAATGTAGGCACTATCTCTTCCATCTCATTTTCATAAAAAACCTCTAAAGTAAGCAGAACAGGTCATATTATTATTTTACACATGAGGATCTAAGGCTTAGAGATGGCTCAGACATACTACACAACTTCACAACCTCTCCACATATATCCAAATCTGTTTCAGCACTAAGTTTCAATGCTCCATTTTTCTCTGAACACTCAAATAAGGCCTGTAAACAACAGCAAAACTCCACCTTCTTGCCCCTCTATAGACTTTCTAAGATACAACAGTCTTAAGACCATGTGAAAAGGAGGAAGCCAATCCAAACGCTGGTTAAGAAATTGGGATCATTAATCTCTCACCCACTACCAGAGGTCTTACCTTAGCCGGTCTAATTTCTATGAAAGTATAAAATGCTATCAAAGTATCACAGCATTCAGGGGAAAAAAATTTGGCAAACACTTGCTGGTTACTTATCTAATGTCTTATTCTCCCCTTCTTTCTTACCAATATAACCCCTCTTTTATTCCAGGGGGCACTATGCCAGCTTTGAAAAAAATATATTTTCTGGACTTCCTTTTAGCTAATGGGAAGCGTGTTCCACAGTTCTGATCAGTGATATGGAAGCAAAAGTCCCTAGAAGAGAATTCCAGGAAAACTCATCAAAGGAAGGGAGAATCAGCTCGCAGAAGCCTTTTGCTCTATGCCTTCCCCTTCTTCTTGATAAATGCAGAGGTGATATTGGTGGTGAGGCATCCATCTTCAAGTCATAAAGACACAATGAGGACTAAAGCTATACATTAAGGACAACAGAGCAGAAAGGAAGAAGGTACTTAAGACCATGAAGACAGCAGCACTATACCATCCTAAAACCACTTTCTTCAAGACTTTTTACATGAAAAAAAAATTAAGCTGTTGTTTGGCTAAGCCACACTAAGTGGGTTTTCTGTTTATGAATAGCTGAATGCAATCCTTTAATGAAACACCCATGATTCCACCAACTTAAATTAACTATCTTCACTTTACCCTATCACATTATTATTCTTTGCATATGTGTGCATATATATTCATTAGAGAGTTGTAACCATAGCACAACTTTCATATTTTGGTGATCTATGCAACAGTAATAAGGATTAAATAAGATATGACTGGCACCTAACTGAGCCTCAACCAACATTCATTTCCTTTATAATTTTTTAACTTGAATTTATATCAAAATCTCCTTACATATTATCATAATCTTTTTCATTTTTTTTAGTAGTCCCTTAATAGTTCATGGTATTGATGTAATT
Organism: Daubentonia madagascariensis; assembly: GCA_023783475.1. Taxonomy (NCBI): domain Eukaryota; kingdom Metazoa; phylum Chordata; class Mammalia; order Primates; family Daubentoniidae; genus Daubentonia; species Daubentonia madagascariensis. Next base: position 51,835,806 of record JAKFHU010000913.1, read on the forward strand.
TATATGCTATCCCAATATACAACGAACTTAGATTATAGCCTGTTTTTTCAAATATGGACATTACTGCAAGGAATATCTTCATGTTCTGCTGTATTTTAGAATTCTCCTTTAAATAATTATTACTTGAAGTAAGATTGAAAACTAAAAACCAAAACAGCACTGAAATCTTTCTCCTCCCCATTTCCACTTTCCTGTACCCCAATCATGATAGTCATTAAGGGGGAAAAAAAGGCAAATATTTTTACTAATGGCACATTTATATTATCATTAAAGGAGTTAAGTGCTTTAGTTTTTTTTTTCTTTTTAACAACCTAAAATAGAAGAGAAACCAAGCCTTAACAAATAGTAGGAGCTATTTGTTTTTCTATTTTAAAAAGTAAACACTAAAAATTTCCTGAACTCTGACATACAACTCTGACATAAAACTCTGACATACAACTTAGAAGAGGCAAGGGGAACCACTCTGTCTAGAATATAAAAAAGTTTAGTTTTCTTTGATAAAGTATGTGACAAAAGGATTATTCTGTTGGAAGAGACTCACTTTTTCATAGCATGTTTCCTTTTTTCTGGGATCTGGTACACACATATTTTATTCAGACTATTTCATATCTAACAAGAGATAGAACTTGTGAAACTTATCTAGATAGTGTGATTAGTTTTAGAAATACAGCCAGAAAAGCTGAGCAACTATACAAATTAATGTAGTCACTTTACATTGATGAATGCATATAATTTTTAACCTGAATTAAAGTTTAATTGAGAAAATAAAATACTTATACTGGACATATTAAGATGTAAATATACACAAACATATATGAATCTTTAATAAGGGATTTCTTACCACAAATTTTATAATTTGCACCATGATTAAATATGACCAACAACTTAATCAGTTACAATCTCAAATCTTAAAATAACTGAACTTTCCAAATCCACAGAACATACAACACCAAGAGTAACCCTAATGTAAACTATGGACTCAGAGTGATGATGTGTCAGTCTAAGTTCATCGCTGTGACAAATGTACCACTCTGGTGGGGAAGTATGCATGGGGGGTGAGGGGGTATACAGGAAATCTCTGTACCTTCCTCTCAATTTTGCTGTGAACCTAAAACTGCTTTTTAAAAAAAAAAAGTCTCAAAAAAATAAAGTGAACATTTCATTCAAACAGAGTTTTATAACCAATTTTTCCCCAAAGGAATTAACCATCCAACAGAAACAGTGCTTTTTATTTCAGGCCTTTATAACAAATGCCCAAAGTTATCATTCTTTATAGATTTGGGAGGAAAGATGGAGGTGCTCCATTAGTAAACAAGTGGATATTAATGGTAAGTCTTGATCATCATATACAAATTCTTTGCAAATAAAATTTGCAACTTCATACAAAACTCAGATGACTCCAGATAGCCTAGGTGACTTTGCTTCTTCAATAATACTTATTTTCATATAAAATTTCTACATACTAAGCCCTATGAGGGTCAAGTAACTCAGTGCCCAAAAATGATGGACGCAGGGAGAGCTCTGAGTGTGACTATATGATCTCAAGTTTCCTTTTTTCTCTTTAAATACAGATTATATATGGCAATATTCTGTGACACACCACAGGGGATATGAGTGTTTGAAACCAGGGAGAATGGGCACTGTGTTTGCCAAACTAGTAGAGTTACTTATACAGATGTTCCATATAATTTTGAAATTGCAAAGCAAATTATTACTTGACACCAGTATATAAGAATTAGGTGTTCCCTTACATTAACATTTAGAATGACACAGACATTGTGCTGAGCAAAAGAAGCCAGACATGATAAAATACGTACTGTATGATTACATTTACATGCGTTCTAGAACAGGGAAAAGTAATTCACAGTGTTAGATAATAAGATTAGTGGTTGCCTGGCACAAGATACACAAAGGGGTGGGGGAGAACTTTCTGGGTGATGAAAATGTTCCGTGTCTTCACTGGGGTGTAGGTAACATGAATGTATACATTTATCACAACTCAGCAAACTGTACTTTAAAATTTGTGCATTTTATTCATATATAAAATAGTATTTAGGAGTTTTGTTAAGAAATAGAAGCTCAAGCCGTAGGAGTAAGTTGCTTCCTCAGGTCAACTTTACTTCTCTTCTGGCCTTTTGTACAGCCTGGATTAGTAATCAAAGATCTAATTATATTCTGAAAGGCATTAGTGTAATATTTGTATGTACCTCTTGTCCTAATTTTTCATATTCACTTTCAGCTGCCACAGCAAGAACTGGCCACAGACCCAGGCCACGGCTCTCTAGAAATCTTCCCTTTTCTCTCCCAACTCAAAAACCCCAGAGTAGCCCTCTCTCTGAAATACACAGATTCATTCTCTCCCTTATTCTCCGTCTCCTACCAACGTTCTGACTTTGCACATAATTTCTGGCAGTTTAACTCAAGGGTAAACCTATTAGATAAACACAATTTATTTAGAAAGTATTAAATGCCAGGCACTTTGTGGGGGCTTAAAATATAACATTAACTCAATTAATCTTTTTCTCAACTATGACACCCTGCCTCCTATTTCGTCTCCCACTATTCATTAAAAGTATCCAATACCTAAAACCATTTCTGTTCATTTGTATCCTATTATACCTACAACATAATTTTTTTTTTCCCTTTTAAATACAAGTCTTTCTCAAATTCATCATCCTCCCAGACATCAGCCTCTGACACCTTGGCTGGGATTGATCCTATCTTATTACTTAAAAAAAAACAAAAACAAACAAACAAACAAAAACTACCATCTCTTTGAGTGCTTTAATAAACTCAGCAACAATGGATACTACCGTGGGTATACACATCAGGACCTATCAGTGTCACTGTCATCACCAACACTGTCAACCTTTTATTAAACATTTAGTATGGGCAAGGCATTATATTAAGCCTCCTATATGTACTGTTTTCCAGCTTTATTGACATATACTTGATAAATAAAATTATATAAATCCTTTATATGTGTTCCTATTTAACCTGTAGAACTACCTACTATACAGGTGAGGAAATACAGGCACAAGGGAAATCCTTTCAGGGTCACATAGCTATAAACAGCAGAAGACAGACTTGAATAGCCCTCACAATATATCCATACTGCAGATCTCCTATTAGTCTGAGATATAACCCATGTCTCCACCAGGGGTACCCAGATGATAACAGAGATGAGGAAGAAAAAGACTGAAACAGGTGAGTTCTGAAGACGTGCTCTCAAGTGACCTTAGGAAGAGAGAAGGAGACAGTAGACCCTCCCTTAACAGAGCTTTCACTTTCTGCAGTTTCACTTTCCTCGGTTTTGGTTGGTTACCAGCGGTCAACCGCAGTCCAAAAATATTAAATACAAAATTCCAGAAATAAATAATCCATAAGTTTTAAATTGCATGCTATTTTGAGTAACATGATGAAGTCTCTCACCATCCAGCCCCAGATGTGAATCACCCCTTTGACTCGTGTATCCAAGCCATGTATGCTACCTGCCCATGAGTCACCTGGTAGATGTCTTGGTTATCAGATCCGCTGTTGCAGCATGATTCTATTTTATTATTAGTTATTCTTGTTAATCTCTTACTGTGCCTAATTTATAAATTAAACTTTATCATAGGTATGTACGTATGTATAGGAAAAAACATAGTATATATAGGGCTTGGTACTGTCTGTGGTTGCAGGTATCCACTGGGGTTCTTAGAACATATGCCCTGAAAACAAGGGGGTACCACTGTACAAGAGAACCTGAATTCCTTCCACAGTATCATACCCTGCCTACCCACAGTCACCTTTCTGGAGATCTCTGCTTTCAAGGTGCATCTGAACTCTTAATACTAGTCCTGTCTCCAAAGTAAGGAGAAGTTGGTGCAAAAGCACAGAGCACAATAAACACCACAGCCATTAAATACCTACCCTTGGTGCATGCATACACACACACACACACACACAACTCTGCTGGGTCCTATACAAAATTCAATGCAAAGAAGAAACTCTAAAATACCATTTGGCACTTCATGACACCCTGATTATCTGAAAGATTATCAACTAAAGGAATCTATGCATTACTCAGGAAGGCTTCTGAGTGGCAATAAATATTCACCTATGAACCTAACGCCATGGGGCATACCCTTAAAGATAAAAATGAGTAATACGATTTACAGGAACTCTTCTGGAACCTGCTGAGATTTAAATATATCCTAAATCTCCCGACAGCCAGACGAAGAAACAACTAAGACAAAGGTTAGGTTGGAGTCCTTAAATGCCTGTGCCTGCATGAGAAAGCAAGGTTGTCAAAGTACGCACTTTGGAAAAGCAATGAATAAGAATAAAGCATATCTTCCAGAAGCTGGGATCAAACCGAGTAAGACACAACTCATGTTCCATTTCCTCTTCTGTGCAAGGACGGAAGGGTGGGCTTTTAAGTCTATTTAGGGCTTTTCTAATTCTACAGTTACAATTATACAGTTTAGGGAAGCAGCCCCACTTATGAATTCTTTTGCCAGATTCAATTATTAACACTAAGCACAAGAGAAATTTAAAAAACAAAGGTGTCTTATTCGAAAAATAATTTGACTATATAAAAGGTCATCCTAATTCTCCTACTTCGGGCATCTCTCCTAAAGAAACGAATCCGTTGTTTATTCATCACTGTGTTTCCTCCATTGGCTGCACTGGATCTGGAGGCACCCTCCCTCTGCAGGTCTGGTTCTGCTGAGTTGAAAAGCAGTTGGGCCTGTCCATGTCCTTTCCTTCCACTTAGAGACGGGCTATGCAGAAGCATAGAGAACAGCTTTTTATGAAGTTTCTATCTAACACTCTGGGTAAAAGTCACAGGTCACTGAACAGAGAAATGCATATCATCAAAGTCTAAAACACCTCAGATGTCAACACAAAAATCATTCTTGGATTAAAGTTTTAATAAAAACATTTAAAGCCAATTAATCCCACCCTGTCTCTCATCCTTGTTATGCTTCGCCAAGACCTCCAACTCCTTTGTGCACTTCTTGTCTTCTGTCCTCACCATGCCACACCTCCCTGAACCTTCCTTCAGACGTGCCTCCCTTGGCATACCCCACCCCGCCATCCATCACACGCCACGGAATCTGCGTGAACTGTAAGCAAACCAATCCACACCCTGACCTCTTCACTCAATGTTCTTGGAACCTCCCCTTCTGCAGCTCTGGTTCTCTGCCAAGGATTCCATACTCAAGGGGGTGATGTTCATTCCCTCACTCCCTAGGGAGTTGGAAAAACGGTAAATATTCTTCTAAACTCCTCCCTACCACTAAGTCATTACTCTCCTACTATTATTTCAAAAGCTAATCTCTACTCCAACACCTCTCCTTTTAATGCCCACTTTACTAGCACTTCATTATTCTTAGTGATAACATTCCCCCTAAATGACAGGGGGGAAAAAAAAAAAAACCATGGTCATTGGGCAAGAATCCCTTTGGATTCCTGCTCCAAGCTACAAAAAGTACCTTCCTTTCATTCCTGGCACCTGTCTCAGTGGAGGAGGTGAGCTTCCTCTAAAAAACTATCAGAGTTTTCTCTCTCCAGGTGTGCAATATCCTCCTCTCCCTCCACCATCTCCAGGGACTATGTTTAATCACCCCCTTCCTTACCTCTACATATTCCTTTTCTGGATCTTTCCCACAAGCAAATAAAATTCTCTTGATTTTTATATGTGTGTGATATATATATAAATGCAGTAATATATTATACGTGTGTGTATATATATACATATGTAGTTATATGTATAAAACTCTCCTCTTGCTTAATCCATTAATATCCTCCAGTGATCTAAGTAATATGTATTCTATCTGCCTCTTTTCACGACCAGGATTCTCAAAACATCATTTGGCTCTTACAATGCCCAATTTTCGACCTTGTGTTCAATTCCCAACCCACTACTCTCTGATTCCACTCTACTGAAGCTGCTCTGTGCTTACCAAGGCATCCGTGTGGCCAAGCCCCAGGAAGTCTTCTCTGTCTTATTTACCTCGACCTCACTAGGATGTGACCACACTCTGTGACGACTCTTTTGTTAAAATGCTCTCTTCCTTGGGTTTCTGTATCAGCCTCTAGTTCAACAATTTCCTTCTACCTTTTGTTCATTCCACCTCACTCTTTTCTTCCTCCATTTATGCCTTAAATATTGTTGCTTTTCAGGACTCCAGTCTTGGCCTTACACTCTTCTTATTGTTTGAGCTTCCCTTGGACGACCATTCAAATCCAAGAGTTTCACCTACACTTGATCTTGCTCCCAATGATCCATGCCAGGACAGACCTCAACACGAATCCCCAGACTTATGTATCTAATTGATTGCACTTAACTTTGTCATCCTATGGATACTTTAAACATCAACATGTCCCAAATTGAACTTATCATTTTCCCTTCCAACCTGTTCATGCTCCTACATTATATCGAAGAATTAATGTCCCACTATCCATCTAGTTTCCCGGCCCAGAAACACAAGTCATCCTCAACTACCCACTACTCCCAACACATAATGAGTCACCAATTCCTACAGATTCTCTAATTCTTAAATCCACCCCCTTCTTAATTTGTCCTCAAGTGCATTCACTTGAGTTGTTAAACTCTGAATTAATCTCCTATTCTCTAAGCAAATATCCTATGTAATCATTTCATACACAACTGCAAGAATGTAAAATCGTATATACAGCATAATTTTAAGTATGTGAAATTTTCATAGTAACTGTCAATATAGTACATTTATTCATAATTTTTCGTATCTCTAAGTCCCCCAAATCAGCATTTTTTAGAGCAAAATCCCCCAAACTTTTATATGTGAAACAAGACAAATGATTCATACCATGCATCAGTGGCATATCTAGAAGACAACATTCCTGTGTATGCTGAGCCTTTGAAACAACTCGGGTCCTGGGGAGTTGATATAAAGGCAAATCTTGCTCCCTTCTTTGAGTCACAGCAGGAAGGTCAACAAGCAGGCTAGGACCTCGGACGTCATTTGGAATCATGCCTGAAAAGCAAATCCAGATGATAGTGAACACGAGATGCATTCATTCATCCTTCCGTCATTCCATGAATAGTCATGGGCACCTAGTATGGGTAGGCACTCTCCCAGTTAGGAGACTGACATTAAAGTAAATAGCTAAAAGAGTTAATATGTCAGATGATGATAAGTACTATGGTAAAAAAAAAAAAAAAAAATGAAGAGGAAGAGGGATTGTTCAGCAGAAGAGGGTTACAATTTTAAGTATGGCCTCACTGAAAAAAATGACATTTTAGCAATATAATATTACTAAAAATCTAATCTTAACTACAGATTTTCCCTTATCAACGTGGGCTGTCTCAATTATAGGAACTGTGACATTTCACTGATTTAAAAAAATAATTCCACAGGATAACACATAACTTTGTTCATAAATTTCATAAGTCTTTTACATACGTTACCTTAATTCTCACATCAAACTATGATTTAGAAAGAAAAGATACCATCTACCATATTTTAAAGACAGGGAAACTCCGGTTAAGGAATTTTGCCAGTTTTTACCCAGCAAGTGAAGGATACAGATTGCCATAATTTACTTAAATATTTGTAATAAATTTTCTGCCAAAGTCTTATTAATTTTGATTTCTACTTGGGGGGGGTGGTTCACTTCAAAGTTGGAGAAGTATGGGGGTGGGGGGAAATCTTTGGACTTCTCATGTTTGTCCCTAGGTATAGGTAGTATATCAGAGAATTATGGTATTAATAAAAAAATTAGAAAGGCTAGTATTGCCTCCTTACCTTTGCCCAAATAAACTAGAGGAAGCTGCTCTAGTCTCACCACAATCGACCCTGTGCTGACACATACTACATGTAGTAAGCAAAGTATAACTACCCTGTACAGAAATGTGTGTGTTGGTCCATGCGTATAATCTATACACACCCTCACACGTACACCTACCTAAAGATAATGCATAAGGTTCAAAACACGTGGAGAGGGAGTTAGACTGTACTATAATGGTTTTATCGTTTAAAAAAAGAGAAGATCTGGGGATGAAGGGGAGAGCTGAGAGAATTCAGTTACGAGGGTGGACAGGTAGATTTTTATACAGACTAGAAAAAATTTGGAAACCTATAAACCAAATCATGATTACCTCTGCAGACAATTGTTATTTCTTTTTGCTTATCTGCATTATTTATTTATTTTTTATTTTTGCAACAGGGTCTCACTCTGTCGCCCAGGCTGGAGTGCAGTGGCCTGATCCTGACTCACTGCAGCCTCCAACTCCTGGGCTCAAGGGATCCTCCCCCCTCAGCCTCCGGAGTCTTTGGGACTCCAGGTGTGCACCACCACGCCCGGCTAAATATTCGTATTTTTTGTAGAGATGAAGTTTCACTATGTTGTCCAGCCTTGTCTTGAATTCCTGGCCTCAAGTGATCCTCCTGCCTCCCGCCTCCCAAAATGCTGGGATTACAGGTATGAACCACTGCATTGGGCCTATCTGCACTGTCTTATTTATCCTCCACAAACGCACCTAATTGTTTTTTCTCACACTGCCAAGCATACTACCACCTCAAGACCTTTACATTCACTGTTCTCTCAGCAGAGAGCTCCTTTATTCAATTCTAGGTCAGATGCCATCCCACTAAAATAGCCAGCTGGACCACTCCATAGAAAATAGCACCCCGTCCCCGCCAAACATTCTCTCTCCCTTTACACTGCTTTATTTTCCCTCATGACCCCTACCACATTACACATTCATTTGTTATTGTCTGTCTCAGCCAACGAGGGTGCAGGCGCCACAAGAGCAGACTTTATTTTGTTCACCAACCATCCTCACAACCCGCAGCAGAACTGCTATCTGTTAATAGAAAGCACCTAGAAAATATTTTTGAAGAAGTAAATACAGTACCTGTTTAATAAATCAAAAATGAGGGGTTTTTTTTGTTTTGTTTTTTTGAGAAAGGGTCTTGCTCTATCACCCTGGCTAGATTGCATGGCGTCATCATAGCTCACTGTAACCTCAAACTTCTGGGCTCAAGCAATCCTCCTGCCTCAGCCTCCCAAGTAGCTGGGATTACTACACATGTGCGCCACCACACCCAGCTAATTTTTCTATTTTTTTTGTAGAGACGGGTTCTCACTCTTGCTCAGGCTGGTTTCGAACTCCTGGCCTCAAGGGATCCTCCCATCTTGGCCTCCCAGAGTGCTAGGATTACAGGCGTGAGCCACTGCACCTGGCCAAAAATGAGTTTTTAAGTTTAAAAAGTAATGAATATGCTGTTTTCCTAAGGAGAAAGCAAAACAAAAAAATTTACAGCTAATGTTATTATTAGAATGGATGTTGCATCTATTCTAATAACAGTCATCTATTCTGCACCACACGGTCCATTCTACACACAATGTGTATCTTCTATAATCTCCAAAAGTAGCTGTGAGACTTCTGATTAAACACCTTCAGTGATCTGGGAATGCCATTTATTCAAACATTATTAGCTGGGAGCCTAAAATAATTCTGCTTATTCAAACTAGGTAAATGGAGTGCCTAAAATCTATCTATAAGGTATCATGCAAGGCACTGGGAAATCTTACAGAAACCTAAGGAATTATTTGCTGTTCTCTGTTTTCTAGCATTACAGACAGAGAACAGCAGTATGGTTAGAAAAGTTTAGTTTGCACAGTTCAGTGCAGAGGCAGGCAATGGAGAAATCCAGGAGGACCCAGCTGGGGGGACCCTGCGTGCCCAGGGAGCACCCTGAACTTGACTTGTACACTCAGGAGCCTTATCCTGGGCTTATGTGGGCAGCTTCACAGTGTCCATGAACCATAAGTAAAAATAGTTTTTCCTGCAATGTATTTCTTTGAAAACTGTGTTTTTGGAAGAAAGAAATTTTAAAATTATCACAATTATGTGATTAAAGTGTGATTGAAAACTCAAACATATGTAAGATGATGAAATACTGTTGTATAGGGTTCAGTAATAATAAATAACATAGCCTTTATCCAAATGATAAGAAATAAAATGTATATGCTTATCAAGATCATGGACATCTATTTTTTGGTTTGTATCATTTTTGAGGATTTTTAACATCTGGCAGAGCTCAAGCTAGGAAATGTAACAAAGAAAACTTTCTAATGTAGTTTCTATACTTTGTTTTGTTTCCTATCAAACAAATGTAAGAAGACACAAAATCTTAAGTATTTTACTTCTGTGGCTAATGGGGAAAGAAGTCAACACTACAAAATATACCTTTGAGTGTATCCAACATTAATGTTGATGTTCCTTATTCATGCATCCACAAATTCACTTAACAAATGTTTGTGGTGCACCCACTACTTGCCAGCAACTATTCTAGGCATTAGACATAGCTAAGTGTACAAGACTGACAAAGTTCCTTTTCTTGGGAGCTAACATTCTAGTGGAGAAAGACACAGAATGAACACACAGCATGATTTCATCAGGACATGGTAAGTTTCAAGACAGAAAATAAAGCAACAGGTGGGAAAAGAAAGAAATGGTTATTTTAGATAGAGTAGTCAGGGATTCGGATGGTAACAGGGAAATCAGTCGCACAAAAAATCTGTAAGGAGAGTGTTCTAGGTATGGGTAACAGCATGAGGAAGACACTTGATTTGAAAAAGATGGAACTTTACCAATATTTTGATTTGCCACCACAAAATAGCACTGTTACTTAGCAATACACTAAGCAGAAGAATGGGACCCAGAAGTAGGTGGGCTTCAGAAAGAAGAAAAACTCTAAAACCTAAAGTCCTGTGAACCTTATTTGTCATTCTCACAACACCAGAGAATCCTGTAACGGCAGAAAACCAAATTACAAACAACACATTTCTCATCTCGTAATTGGGCAGTTAGGTTTTGGGACCAAACAGCAAGACTTCACACTTTTCTTCTTCTTCTTTTTAAATATTTTATCTATTCGATGGAGGCCTTTATTCTGGATTATCAGAGTTTCTTTGGATCCCAGCTCCACAATCCAACATATTGAAAATCCCTCCCAATTTACCGGAACATGCAAATTTATCCAACATGCCATCTATGTCATTTTCCCATTTACCGCAAAAAATAACTAGGGTAGACTGTGTGTAGAGTCCTGTGGCAAATGGTTAGAGACCTGCACCTGTGCCAGCATAAATCCTTCTCTCACAGGGCACACCTCAGTAATCCAATACAAATTCTTAGCCAATCTTTCTTATCACGTTTCTAAGAATACGATGAATTGTCCATCAAATGTCTTCCTTAAATCCATACATTTATAGTATATATTAGGAAGCTGGCTTATCAAAAAATCAGAAATGATCTCTAACTAAGCAATATAGATACTCTTCTAAAAATTTTCCTATAAACATCATCTAAACTCTTTCCATTTCTTCATCCTGAACAAATTTTCTAGTAAACTCACTACCACTTCTGCTTTTTATCTCACCTAGAAACTTCAGAATAAGAGTCTAATCAGCTGGCAACGCAGCACGGATGGGGTGAAAATAATCGTCACGCTCAGGTGGGATTAAAGGAAACCTCAGTCGCTTTCCCCCATCCCCATAGCCCCTTCACTCCCATGCACTAGGCCCCCATTCCTACAGGACAGTAAAAGCAATGCCCCACGGGTCTAGCTTTGCCTATGTCTGCCTCCTCCCCCCTGAGAAGGAGGGACCAGGGGTAGGACAAGGACTCGGGGAGGAATGGCCTAAAACCAGAGTGTTCAGAACAGGGAACTGGCTCTATTTGCAGAGCTATGTCCCATCCAGCTTGTTAAATTACACCATTGGGGGGCATAGGTTGCTGCAGTTTGTTTAAAACTTTTCATTACCTGCTCCACACAAAGCCCACCTGTACCCTTTGCCCAAGTGCCCCCTCTGTGGACCCTGTTGGTGCACAGGCACACATTTCTCACCTCTCACGGTGCTTGACACAGTTACACTTTACAGAGCTGTTCACCAAGTGCACCATAGCACCCAGGAGCCCATAAAACAAATCGAGTCCTTGAGGGCCTCTGCAGTTGTTAGGTAATGGCTGTAACAGGGGCACAGAGGTTAGAAAAACAGGGAAGTTAGAAAAAATGCTCCTGGATAAAGGGAAGTAGATGCCTACAGGAAAGGTACGGGGAAATTTTCAAAAGGTTTATACTTGGTATATGTGGTGAGGTGCAAGAATACAATGACAAAATAAAGGCAAGAAGAATCTAGGTAGAAAGGAGACTGGGTTATTGTACAACTGAGCAACTGAAAAACCAAATGTAACGAGCTGATATGCTGTTGAGTAACCGCATGTGAGCAGCATATCACTTCCTCATTCAACAAGTTTTTCTTGAGCACCTACTGTGGTAACACAAGTAGACACAATCCTTGCCCTCCTGAAGCTTTGTGTACAGTAAGAGACAAGCCTGCAAATGAGTATGCACACTGACTCTTAGGAGCAATGACAAATTCATCCAGGGTTCACTGGAGGCACACTCCAGGGAAGGGCAGCCAAAGACCGGGAAATAGAACTACTTTCCGTCTGAAATCTGAAATCTTGTAACACTAAATGCACTACTCATTTGGAATTTACCTTGTATGCCACACATTATGAATTATGCTAATTTATAGGTTTAGTTTCATAGCCCATGAAGAGTATAAACTCCTTAAAGATACACAACTGTAATTCTAGCACTTTGGGAGGCCAAGACCGAGACGGGAGGATCACTGGAAGCCACAAGTTCGAGACCAGCCTGAGCAGCATAGTGAGATCCTGTCTCTACAAAAAACAGAAAAATTAGCTGGGTGTGGTGGCATTCATCTGTAGTCCCAGCTACTTGGGAGGCTGAGGCAGGAAGATCGCTTGAGCCCAGGTGTTTGAGGTTGCAGTGAGCTATGACGATGCCACTGCACCCTAGCCTGGGTAATAGACCTGGGCAGTGAGACCCTGTTACAAAAAAAAAAAAAAGCACCATAATTGTGGATTAACCAAAGGCTCAAGAATAGCCCTTTACATGCAGGTTCTCAAAAACGATTTTTGAATTAATTGTTCTATAGATAAATCTAAAATTGGCTGTTACTCTACTGTCCCCCAACCCCACCCAAACACCTACCACTCCATATATCTAGTCTATTCCTTTCAATCCTGATAGTAAAAAGCAGTAATTCTTAACCAGTAGCAGTGTTGTTCCCCCCACACCCACCTGGGGACATTTGATGACATCTGGAGACATTTTTATTTTTGTCATGAGTGGGAGAGGGTGTACCACTGGCATCTTGGTTTAGAGGCCAGGGAAGCTAAGCATCCTACAACGCACAGGGCACCCCACCCCCACCGCAAAGAATTACCTGGTCCAAAATTGTGCTGAGATTGCTACAAAGTACAAATGGTAATGAAAGAGATATGGTCTATTCATTCATTTATCCATTTATTTGTGCCATAAATCTTCTTCAAATATATTTAGTAGTCAGAGAACTATAGAAATGTGGTGAATTTTAAAGAGCAGTATACCTGGAGAGTTTTGGGGGGGGAAAGTTTCACTTTTCTCCTAATCATGATTTTGAAAACTTGGATAGACTCATCTAATCTTAGATATTCAAAATTAACTATCCATGCTCTGTTTTGACCCATGGGGAACTGTATGTTATCATCTCAGAGATGCCTTCAATCTTTACCACGAAGGACTCCATTCTTCAGAATTTTACTTAACAGAATCCTGATCTCATACAAAACTGTTACATCACTCTCTACAGCCCTCTCTCCCCTTACAACATATTACCACTCAACACGAGAAATGCCCAGAGAGAGAGATTTTTCCTTTAAGTAGTCCTAACAGGTGAAGGACAGCATAAATCCTCAGCAACAGCTCTATAAATCCCAGGGCTATGAAAAAACTTAACAGTCTCACCAAGGGATGTCAACATTACAATGACATTCAATACTTCAGTGTTAAATGAAGAAAAATTCTTTTTTAAAGTCAAGTTTTCAAAAATATATAAGAATTGATATTGGGGGAGGCAAGGACAGGCCCTATACTTTTAGAATTCTTTAATGGAAACTAAGTTATTAATGTACTAAAATTGACTGTAATATATGGCTATAAAAATGTTTCATAAATGTTTAAAATATGCCTCTTTCTATTAATATTTAACAGGCCCATTCATGAGCTAACAATATCACTTAAGAGCATCAGAGATTTTAATATATATTAGTCGAGACTTATTTCAGATTCAGTGTAAGGTACTAGTCTGAGTTTCAATCTATACTGCTAATAAAAACCAAAATGAGGCAGAGATAATGTAGCCCTCTCTGGAAATAGAATCTGAACATTCTAAGATATGAGCCATGTTTATTCTTTCAGGTACCATGAAGCAGATTAATTAATAAGCAGATTTAAATGCAACACATCATAATGAATAAAAATGTGACAGTAAATTCATTGTATACAAACATAAAGCTGAAAGATTGTAAAATAATGTAATTTGTGTTTATGAGAAACAAAAGCCACAAACCTAAATCCAGACTGCTTTTTGCTAATGAATTAAGATTTTCCAGATCATCAAATCTGCCTTGTTGACTGTTTCCTTCAGTTGACGGTACGGATGGTAGAGAATCCACGCCAAAGCTTTCTTTCATCTTGAGAGGAAGAAAATAGAAATGCATTAGTACTTTCTGAAAAAATGTGGAACACTGTAATGTTGTTCAAACCAGGTAATAATGACAGTGGAAAACTGGCTCTGCAAACAGGCATACTCAAGTAATGGTTTAGTGGTAAGCAGTAACAAATGCCAGTAACTTAATATTTGCAACAGTACAGGCTAGTAAAACCTGCTTTATCCAAACACTCAATTTTTAACAAAAATTTTGTTTTACAAACATTAACAAATGGATTTAAATAAACATTTACCAAGGTAGAGGGATAAAAGAACTACCAAGGCAAGCAAGGTTGACTGTTGATATACACAACCTCCTGGATCATGTTGCTGATGTCCACAAATTAAATAGCTTCACTGCTGATCCCAAAACATGGTGAATTTCCATACCTCTAAGCCTTTGCTCTGCCCTCTCTTGCACTCTTATCTGCCTGGTAAATACCTCATTACCCAAACCTGAAACCTACAGATAAGTGCTGTAGATAACTTATTGCATTTTCCTCTCATCTTCCTTTTATACGCATCTTTTACGGTTTTCCAAAGTAACAAACTTCCAGAATGCTAAAATGTTTGTGTCCTCCCCTCAAAAATTAATATGTTGAAATGTTAACCCCCAAGGTGAAGGTATTAATATTAAGAGCTGGGGCCTTTTGTGAGGTGATTAGGTCATAGGGGTGGAGTCCTCATGAATGGGATTACTGCCCTTATAATACAGGCCCAAGGGAACTCATTCTACTCCTCTACCATGTGAGGACACAGCTTGAAGGTGCCATTTATGAACCAGAAAGGGAGTCCTCACCAGACACTGAATCTGCCTGCACCTTGATCTTAGACTTCCCAGCCTCAAGAACTGTGAGAAATAAATTTCTGTTGTTTATAAAGCTACCCAGTTAATTGTATTTTGTTATAGCAACCCAAATAGACTGAGATAGAGAACATACAATTTTTACTGAAGTATCTTATTATGATATTTTTAAAAATTTTGTAAGAATAAATTTAAATGACTATTTTATAGCCACCACAGGGATATACGTTAATTAATTTAAAGTGAATAACAGTATGTTACACTTTATTGTTGGAAATTTTGGTTTTTCAAAACAAAAACATGAATTATATCTTTTACAATGGTCCACTTTTTTTGGTAAAGTTATATTGGTCAGACTTCAATGGTAAGAGAAGGATCTCTCATGAACTGGTATACCAAATACTGCTAGCTTTTTCCAAACAGATTATGAATATAAATAAGTATTTAACTATATCAGATACCTAGTGGAACCTAAAGAACATAGAATTCAACTCAAATATTAAATAGGAATAAGAAAGGAGATATAACTACCTAGTTGCCTAGAATAAAATAAGCAAGAAGAACTTCTTAGAGAATGGAGTAAAGAAGAGATGGTAGGTACTGAGCACTTAAAAAGAAGAAATTTTATAGTGAGTTTGAACCATTTGTACATATTTCTAAAAAAGTTAATGACCATTATGTTAACAGTAACTGAAGAATAAGAGAATTGATACCCCAATCTGGGATTTCAGTATAGTGGGTATGAGAGGTTAGAGCTTTAGAAAAATGAATTGTTTTTTTCCAAATAGAGAAGAAAATAAGAACATACAATTTTTTTCAGGTAAATAATCCTCAAGCAAAAAGAACCCAATCTTTAAACAATGGACAAAGAGGCCAGGTGTACTGGCTCATGCCTGTAATCCCAGCACTTTGAGAGGCCAAGGTGGGAGGATGGCTTGAGGCCAGGAGTTCAAGACCAGCCTCAGCAATATAGCAAGACCGCATCTCTACAAAAAGATAAAAAAATTAGCCCGGCATGGGGGCATGCACCTGTAGTCCCAGCTACTCAGAAGGCTGAAGCAGTAGGATTGTTTGAGCCCAGGAATTTCAGGTTACAGGGAGCTATGATGACTCTAGCCTGGGCAACAGAGGGAGACCCTGTCTCAAACAAAACAAAACAAAACAAAAACAATGGACAAAGAACTTGAATAGACACTTCTCCAAAGAATATAAAAAGATGGCCAATAAGCACTTGAAGGGCTGCTCAACATCAATAATCATTGGGAAATGTAAATTAAAACACAATGAGATAGCACTTCACATTCACAAAGCAAATACACAAACAAAAAGCCCCAGCAAACAACAAGTGCTAGGATGTGGAGAAATTGGAAACCTCGTGCATTGTTGGTAGGAATGTAAAATAGTGCAGCTTCTATGGAAAACAGAACGGTGTTCCTCAAAAATTAAATACAGAATTATCATATGATCTGGCAATTCCACTTCTGGGTATATAAGCCTCTAACTTTAACCATTTAGTGAGCTAGCTACTTCTTTTGTTGCATTCATATGTATACAAATACACTTCTAATGTCTTTTTTCATTTTAATCCCCACCCCTCCAAGCACAAACACAAGAGGGCAGAGGAAAAGTTTTGGGAATATTATTCAGCCTTAAAAAGGGAGAAAATTCTGACACATACTACAATATGGATGAACCTTGAAGATGATATGTTAAGTGAAATAAACGAGGCACAAAAGAACAAATATTACATGATTTTACTTCTAAGAGGTGCTTAGGGTAGTCAAATTCTTAAGAGACAGAAAATAAAATGATGGTTGATTTTCAGGAGATAGGAGGAGGAGAGAAAGAGCAGTTATTATTTAATGGGTTTCAGTGTGGAAAGATAAAATGTTCTGGAGATGGATGGTGATGATGGTTACACAATGATGTAAGTGTAATTAATGCCACTGAACTGTATACCTAAAAATGGTTAAATGAATGGTAAATTGTGTGTTATGTATATTTTGCCATAATTTAAAAAAAAAAACAAAACAGATTTATAAACCTTCATGGTTTCACCCTTCAACTAAAATGGAGTACAAGGGTGGTAGAGAAAGATAAACTGTAACGTAGTTAGGTATACCTGCATTCCATAAATATAACTATATCTGTAGTCCAAAATGGAGATTACAACCACGACAGAAATGATAATATTCCTCTACCCTTCTGGAGGGCACCTCTAAATAGAAGAGTTTTGGGAATTACATATTTGTAACACATTGAAATGTGTTTTTAAAATCCTCTTAGGGCTTGCAATATTAGGTAACATTATAAAATAACAAATTATTACAGGGGTCCATCAGTAATAACAGGTGGGCAAATAAAGATCTGAGCCCATCCTAATCATGTGGCTGTAACTGTCACCATTATGGAAGGGAGGAAAAATGCCAATACCCTAAGCAAGAACATACAATTATTTAAAGAAAATAAAATACTGTTTACTTAAGACACATTAGGACTGAAAATCTTAATGCCAGTTTGGGGAGCCTATATAGGTTACTACCTCTGTAACTTTAAATTAAATAATTAAATGTGCAAATAGGCAAAAAATTTTAACATTTTACAGGTTTTAAAATACGAATGTTTAACTAAACTTATAAAGTAAACACTATGAATGTACATTTGACCTTTTCCTCTATAGCCTTAAAAGTATATATATTAAAATGGACTGGTATTTCAGGCTGCCTTTTCTTTGGGTAAATAGAAATATTTTACAGAAGAAAATAGCCATGACAAGTGAATATGGCTGAATCAGTAATGGGAAATAAAGAGGGAAACCAGGGAATTTAACATAGATTTAGTAATTAGGATACATGTCCTTCAAATTGTAAGCATTAACAGTTGTTTTAAACAAGCCTTTTAAAGAGCACTTAAACAATAGAGTAAGTGGTTACGTTGTTAAGAGCATCAATATAAGCTTATAAGAGGGATTTTTTTAAAACCCTAATATTATGCAAATGGATACTTGAGATAACAATAAAATTTTGAGTGACAGCATGGATTTAAAAATTGCTGTATCTCAAACAACCTAGTTAGAAATTAAGATGATATATTTGGAAAGCTGTGTTAAATGATCAAAAAGTGATTCTAATGACACTGTAGATACTGCCATTAAATATGCATTGAAAGAATTCGAATAAAATTATATGATTAAAAGTGAGAATAAGCAAAAATTGAACATTTTATGAGGTTCTAAAATTGAATGTTTAACTGAACTTATAAAGTAAATACTATGAATATACATTTGACCATTTCATCTATAGCCTTAAAAGTTATAATATATCAAAATGGACTGATATTTCAGATTGCCCTTTGTTTGAATAAATAGAAAATTTTCTTTTTATAGAGGAAAACAGCCATAACAAATATTGATGAGTATTCAGTCATCTATGATTCCAATTTGCTCTATATAACTGAATACATATTCTGTTTGCAGTTGAGCACTTACAGATCACAGGAGAGGGAATGGCAAAGGTAGAAAGCACTGATGTCAATGGACACACTGGACAGTTCTGTGTCACCTCTCCCCACATCCAGGCATCATTCACACATTCCAAAAACACCTGTTCTTGGTAGACTGCCCAGGGCCCTCTATCACGGGGAATCCTGCAGGGTCCTATAAATACAGAAAGCACAGTGCCTTGCCTCACAGAGGGACCCACGAGCATTTGCAGCAGGAAAAGAAGGAGAAAATGTCTGGGGGAGACAGAGGGAAGAAACCACCTCTACCTGCCACGTGAGAGAGCAAGTGAAGGCACGCTTTGCACATCACAACAGGAAGTTGCCAGCCTTGGCAAGGGAAGCACCATCCGGCATCTGAACATACCACTAAGTTGTCTTTTTAAAAACCATCCCCATACAGTAATCTTTTCATTTGCCTGAAAGTTAATTCAGGGCAGAAAATAAAGAAACAAAAATATTTTAAAAAGTTGCTAATGAGGATTCCAGTTGGTGACTGGCTGACTATATACTTTTATATAAAATAAAGCTGATTGGTGATTTAATAGTAAGGGCAAACCTATTAAAACATAATGCTTTCCTGCCATACTATCTATTTATAACTATAAGATAATTTTCTAGAGATCAGTGTTTTCATATCATATATAACACAGAGAACAATGTGGATGACAAAGACACAAACAATAATATATTTCTAATCAATTTTGGCTTGATTTCCCCTGATAAACACACTATGTGAGAAATATACAGCTGTGTTTCCCTGGGGGAATTAAAAAGAAATCACAAATGTTAAAAGAACTCTTCCCTGAAATGAGAAATTTAGGAGAAAAACATCACTAAAAAGGCAAAGCAAAAAACCACTACAGTAGCATGGCAACTGCAGCTTATGGACTCCAATAAGAAGTTGTGTAATACAGAAAAGATGAGCTTACACTTACAGCTAAACGCCGTATGGTACATCTTGCAAACAACGATTGATTATATAAAGGCCCATTAAATTTTGTTTAAAAAAATAAAAAAAAATTTTTTTTTACGTTACATGACTTAGAGACAGGACTAGGCAAAGAGAGCAGAAGGGGAAGATGTGGACTATCTTTCCTAATCCCTTACCATGTTTTCGGAGCAACAGCCATACTGCTGTGTCTCCTGGGAATATACACTCCTCATAGATCTTGCTTCTTGAGACTCAGGCAGTTCACTGTCATGTAACCACCGTGTAGCAAAATGATATTCCTTCATGGAGGGCACAGGAGGGGCCTCTTGAATGTGTGACGAGGGATACAACTCCATGGGCTGAAAGTGATCTTGACATAGCTCATAGTCTTCATCAACAAGCATTTCTCTTTCTTCATCCATTTCCTGCAGTCTAGGAGTCAGAAATTCACGCATCTCCCAGGCCTCCTTGCTGTTGTCTATCTCTTTTTGTTGGGTCTGGAAAGCCTTTCCCAAATCTAGAAACGGTTCATCTACAAGTTCTTCTTTAAAATGTGGTTCATCTCTAAATCCCTGTAAATAAAAGTTTCAAAAAATGTCATACACATAAGCTAGAAAATTTAAATGCTGACATCATGGCAAGGTACCACCTTATATGCCAATGCACAGCTAACACGCACAGCTCTCCATCGCAAACAAGGAGAAATAGCTTCCACAAAATCCTCAACCCAGAAAAGGGACAAACAGGAAAATAAGAAGCAGAAATCTGCCTGTGGCAAGGTGAGTGATTCTTCTAAAAGGTTCATTATACATTAACCACCAGGACATTCTCCATCAGAAACAGGAATTTTGTTAAAGTACTACACTAAATATTTAACCCATGCACCTAATATAAAAAGTGGTACATAAATATAGATTCACTTCATACCACTACTTAAGAAAGCAAAGATTTAAAAAGTCAGGATTTTCAAGCTTAAGTAACTCAAAAGAAATTATGGCTATTAAAATGTTCAAAAACCATTCTCTATAGATTAAAGATAATGGGAGTATGTCTAACTACCTTGAGTATGACTTCTATAATATACCAAAAAATAGAAATGTATTTTTTCAACTGTGTTGAAAATATGATAAAAAGGAATGAATACAATATACTTTTAACTTAACTTATATTTCACTAATCAGAACAGCTAGGACATACCACTGAAAATAAATGTGCAGAAACTGTTGAGTTCTTGGCTAGAGCCTGATGAATATAGGGATATGCTGAGCCTTCAACCTAACTCTGAGGAACCTCTGGGTGCTGGACACAATGAAGCCCAATTCCTTCTAAGAGATCAGGATATTTCCTATTTTAAGTCCTACTCATTATTACCAAGCGTAAATTTCTCTTTTCTATTGCTTCCTCCTCACAGCTAAATACCATTGTGGTGAAGCTTTTAAATTAATTTAGTATACCAAATACTATAACCTGGTTATTTCAAAAAAAAAAAAGTGGTTAGCGAATATATTTGAACACATCACGTGGTTACAAAATTTTAATGAAAAATGTCTATACTAAAAAATATAATGGACATTACAGGAATGTATATCAGCTTCAGGCACTTTCAACATATTATACAAAGAATACCACTAGACAGTTGTTATCAAGTAAAGCAAAACCATACTCTAACTGCAAAGAACAACACAAGCACAATTTCTTTTAAGAATAAAAAAGGAGGGGTCAGGCACGGTGGCTCACGCCTGTAATCCTAGCAATCTGGGAGGCCGAATCGGGAGGATTACTTGAGGCCAGGAGTTGGAGACCAGCCTGAGCATGAACAAGACCCCATCTCTACAAAAAATAAAAAAAGTTAGCTGGGCATGGTGGCTTCCACCTGTAGTCCCAGCTACTCGGGAGGCTGAGGCAGGAGGATCGCTTGAGCTCAGGAGTTGGAGGTTGCAATGAGCTACGATGCCACTGCACTCTAGCCTGGGTGACAGAGTGAGACCCTATCTCAAAAAAAAAAAAAAAATGAATAGAAAGGGAAAAGCTTCATAATACATTTTGTAAAATTAAAGCATAAAGTAGGGTTTGACTAAATAAGTCTTTTCTTTAGAAAGTATTAAATATGAAATTTTTTGGTATAGCTCCATTTTCTACAGCATTTTAAATGTACATTTATTTTCTACCCCTCTAAAACTTTAGGAATATATTAATGATATAAAATAAGGTATGTCTGTTCTTTGAAAATGCCTTACATCTTGCCTGTGTCATTCAGAGAGGCAATGTGATACAGGAAGGAAAAGATTTCAGTTTTAAAAAAAAATAAGAGAGGGAGATTAATTTATATCTATTTAGCTAAGGGATAGGGACAAGTTTTTGTCTTCTTTATAGAAACTTTAGCTCACAGCAAATCATTGAAATGGGAAATAAATTTCCTAAGTACCTTGGGTGCTTCAAGTATTAAAGATGAATTTATATCATGAATTGTTCCTGAAAGTTCAGTCTTATCTTCATTATTGTTTGAATGTAAAATATAACAACTTTCTTCTTCTTTATCATCTTCCTGAAAATAAAAGCCACTTTTACAATCAAGAAAATACCTTACTTTCAAACTCTCTTCAGCTTAATTCTCATCTTTCCACTAATTGCAAGTATATAACAAAATTTATGCAAAGTGTTTCATTACAACAAAATTTAACAATTAAAAAGAAAGCTATATTCAGGTCAGAGCTTCTCAAAATTTTTTTTTAAAGTATTCCTTGAAGAAAAATCACTTTCCTAGGAAAAGACCTTGTATATGTAGCTATATAGCTATCTATGTACCAGACACAAATTTAAACTCTTTAAATATATTTCCTATATTAATTAATATATTAATATATACTCTAAGAAGTAGGACCTTTTATTAATCTTGTTTTACCAGTGAGTAAAAGGGGACACAGTTATTTGCCCAACATTACATGACTATTTAGTTACACATCCAGAATGCTAGCTGGCTGACTTTAGAACCTATGTTCTCAATTACCATGCCATGTGATCCCCATCTTATAGGTGAGCAAGGCGGAAGCTGGTGAGGTTAAATAAATAGCCCAAGGACACAAAACCTTGCAACCACAGAACTAAGCAAAAACCCATAGCTGTCTGGCTCAAGAGTTCTACTGCGAGTTCTATCTTGTTAGTTCTGAAGATACAATACAGTTTTCAAAGTCATTTAAAGTCATTTCATTCATTTTGGGGGTCTAGTATATTTGAGGTAAGTTTGTAGAAAAGAGAAGATAAAGCACATTTGTGGTTAAGATGAAAACATACAACAAAATATATAGATATATAATATGCTATATCTATATAAGAGTTAATAAAAATATTTTTGCTCTCATAACTGTTATATATTGACAGTCTTTCAGCCCCAACCTAACTTTGGATCGTCTTATTCATATTTTCTGCTGTAGACTGAGAAAATGCTCAGCAAACATTAGTTAATTAGATAAGCAGCCACCAATTTGAGAGAGAGAGAGAGAGACTTTAGAGACGATCTGTGCCTGGTTCCCTGAACCACTTGTGTTGCTAAAAGAACCCAAATGTTAAAGAAGGATTACTTAGTGGTTTAAAAAAAAAATCTTGAAATTGGCCTTTCTCGCAATCCCTGTGCTGGTCTTCCACTCCTAGGTATTCTGGCAGCCTTGGACACACAAGGGAAGCCTGGGCGAAGTTCCATCCCACAATTATTATGTTCCAAAACACTCTCAGAGTAACATTCCAGGGTCCTGAGGCTTCTGCAGCTCTTCCTCCACCAGAAATAGCACAAGAATCCACACCCCCTTGGTACTGAGTCCCTTTTTTTTTTTTTTTCACTGCCTGAGACTTCCTGAAACTGCTTAAAAGTAAAGGTTGTGCTATTTAAGTCTGATAGGACATAAACAGTTTGGGATTGCCCCATACAGCCAACTAACCTGGCAAATAGTCATCAGGGAAAATCTAGACAAAGTTCCTGTTACAACCCAAAATACTAAGAAGACGAGGTCTCATAAAGGTATTAATAGTTCTCCCCTCCTTAATTTATCCAAAAATCAAACCAAGTACCTCATATCATCTGTTGGCTATGGCAACACCCACACCAAATACAAAAAAAGTCAAGAACTTGACTGAGCTATGTACTATATTCCATTTTGAAACATTTAAAGTCTCTGATAGGTGTGATACACAGTCATTTTTACGTGTAATACATGAAAAATAAAAAAGTAATACATGAAGACTACATTGACGTTTCCTAATGCAAAAATGCTATGTGTAATACAAAAATCTATTGGTATTTACCTATATATGAACATATCTATATCTACCCATCCATCTATATATGAACACTTGTAGTATGTTTTTCATGTATTATATTAAGATATTTAATATAATAAAAGGATTTTAGAGTTAAGAAATACCTTAGAAGTTCTCTGGTCTTGTCCAATCTTTTCAGAAATGAAAAAAACAGATGCAGAGTAGGGAAGTGTCATACCTATTGATCAAATTACCGGTACAATGCTTCTCACAGTGCAAAATTCTGCGTCAGAATTACACAGGTGCCCCACTAAAGAGGTAGATTCCTGAACAGCACATCAGTGTTACTAACTCAGAATCTCTGGGAGTGGGATGTAGGAAACTGCATTTTAACCACCTCCCAGGTGATTCTTCCTCCTGGGCTAACTCATAAGAAAGCTAGAAACAGAGTCCAGGTTTCTCGAAACCAGAAAAACAATCTATTACAACCAAGCTATCTGTTTCATCAGACATGCTACATACAAACTAAGCAAGCGACAACATAAAAGAGGAATATACGTATAGCATTGTGGCTAGAAGCACAGGGTTTGAAGGCACCCTGCTGAGTTCATATTACAATTCTGCCCCTTGCTAGTTACATGACTTGGATAAGTTACTCAACTCGTGGAGCCTCGACTGATTTATCTGTAATGAGAGTAACAAGAGGACTACCTCTTAAAGTTGCTGTGAGGATTAAATTAGCTAACACACGTAAAGGGCTTAAAAGAATGACTGACATTTAGTAAGCACTCACTAATACTCTAAAAATGGCTGAAAGTTATCATCATGAAGTGTTTTTCTGCGTTGGGGACCGCAGCAATACCACAACTGTAATGTAGCTTCAGTCATAAACAGTAACCTGGCCCAGTGCACAAGATAAAGCAATAGGACGACTTTAAGATGGCTTGACTGTGTAGGGGTTCTAGATACTAGGAGTTACGAGGTGGTCTGATGGTCAGAAAATTGTATTAAATCTCATTGTCATATGGTTAAAATGATACGATTACCTGGATTTCAACTTACCATGCCATCTTGACATCATTCCCACATGAAAGTTAAAACACATAAGTACTTATTTTAATTTACACATAAGGAATGAGATGAGGACTTAGAAGTCCGATAAAAGGATGAAGATGAAAATAGTAGTAAAAGTGGTGGTAGGACTAGTAATATTAGCAGCTGGCATTTATATAATAATGTGCTATGCACTTAATGAATATAATCTTCTTTAATCTCCAAAACCCTATGAGGTAGACATTATTTTTTCTGATTGTGTAAGTCAAGGACATTAAAGAAACTTGCCCAAGGTCACACACACACTAAGCGGTGAAACAGAGATTCGAGGTCAGCTGTATTTGCCTTCAAAATCCATGTTCTTAACTTTTGCACTATTATCACTTCCTATATTAACAAAAT
The DNA here is from genome assembly GCA_023783475.1 of Daubentonia madagascariensis. Taxonomy (NCBI): domain Eukaryota; kingdom Metazoa; phylum Chordata; class Mammalia; order Primates; family Daubentoniidae; genus Daubentonia; species Daubentonia madagascariensis. The sequence goes on from JAKFHU010000913.1 coordinate 51,861,356, forward strand.
TCAACACTTACCACCAAAGGCTTACAGATGCCAAGGCGTACAGTGCCTGGTGGCACAGCTTTCAAAACTTCCACAGCTTCAGCAAGTGTGGTGTTGTCCAAACAGTATTCATTGACTGAGACCAGGCGGTCCCCAGGTAACAGTCCTCCACTTCTTTCTGCTACACCATCTGCTACCAGAGAACGGATCACAATCACTGATCTTGTGGGATCTAAAGGGTCCTACAAATCAAGCAAAGAAGATAGATGAGTTAGTTCCCTGAAAATAAATATGCAGCCTTAAGACCATTTATATTGGCTCATGAATTTCATTTGACTATTTACTTCATGTGTTCAGCACTCTGGTGATATTCTTCCAAACATGTAAAAATAAATTAAAATATCACTCTATATTTCCACACAAATATCAGCTTGTATCAAGGTGAAAAATGTAACCTTAACAATTTCAATTGCACGTCTGAGTGCTTAAATACATAAAAATTTCTTTTTAAATTTTTTAGTGACTGACATTTTGTTGGACCACAAGAGGTCTGGGAACACTTGGGCAAGATTCTTCGACATTCTCAAGCATAGTCTTGCTATGGACCAAAGACAAACCCATTTATTACTCCTTTTGGGCCATAAGTAGGCTCCAAGAAAAGTATGAATATAATCATGAATATAATATGATACTCCATTCTTATGCATTCACCAGTACAGAATCCTCCTACAAAACCACTAAAGTCCAGAAAAGACGTGGAAACCACGGAATATTATGCTGCATTTAAAAATATTTTTTCAAATAACATAACCTAAAATTATGACATGGTACCCCTAGGTCAGAGCTCTTTCAATACATAGAAAATGAGTATGAATTCATAAACAAAACCAATGTGCAAATCTCCCTTATCCATTGGGAGGGCCCCATATTTCTTTTCATTAAGCACTGAAGATAATGCTGGCATTTAACAAATACATTTGGTTAATAAAAACCAATTTATAACTCCACTGTTGTTTTTTATTTTATTCAAAAAACTGATATATGCACTTACTGTGTATCAGGTTTGACAATCATTAATTCATCTAATCCTTACAACAACTCCAGGATGTAGGTGGATTTTTTTTGTGTGTGTTTTATAGAGGAGGAAACTGAGGCTCAGAAAGTTAAGGAAACTAGCCAATATCACCCAACTGACAAGTGGCAGAGCCAGGATTCAACCAGGCAGTCTGGCTCTTAAGTCCTGACTCTTGATCACCATGCTCTGCTGCCTGCTCCACATCACAATAAACTGGAAACAAAGAGTTGTGAATGGAGAAGAAAGAAATATTCACATGGAAATCTTACAGTTGGGTAAAGTCTCTTAATCTGTCTTAATGGTAGAGGAATATGGCACTATTACTAAACCTCAAACTTAACACTGGGGAGGAAAAAATTATTAAATCCCAAACAGCAGTATTTGCTTTGGTTTGTCTATGTTGCTGCTACTGTTTCATTACACACATACTGTTCCACAAAGGCAAGATGTAATAACACGAGATTCTACTACTTTAGCTTCTATTAAACCCTTCCAGAGAAAGTAGAGAGAAACTGCTAGGTTTTATGTTAGAATTATAAAACTTTGGAATTAGCAAAGTAAGGATTTGCCAAGTTCCAGGCTATGTCTGTTTGAAGTTGCTGACGGTTCTTTTGAAGTTTTCTGATCCAGTTTTCTATGCCTCTGTGTTTCAGATATCAGGGTTCATTTTCAAAGTACTGCATGGAATTTTAACCAAATATACCATATTTAAATCAACAAAGGCTACACAGCTTATTCCTTGAAGAATGCCTTCAAACATAACATCTTGCTTTTCTCAACTAACCTTGCCTTTCTACCCCCAAGTCAAGAGACTCTCGGTAATTTTCTTACACGCTCTGGTGTACACTACCACGTATTTATGAAGAGGATTAAAAGTAAAAAACAGTCCTGGGGGCTGGGCGCAGTGGCTCACGCCTGTAATCCTAGCACTCTGGGAGGCTGAGGCAGGAGAATCGCTTGAGGTCAGGAGTTCAAGACCAGCCTGAGCAAGAGCAAGACCCCATCTCTACCAAAAATAGAAAAAATTAGCCAGGCAGGGTGGCGCGTGCCTGTAGTCCCAGCTACTTGGAAGGCTGAGGCAGGATGATCACTTGAAGCCAGGAGTTTGACCTGTGATGACATCACTGCACTCAACCCAGGGCGACAGAGACTCTGTCTCAAAAATAAATAAATAAAAAGTCATGGGAACTCACTAATAAAGTACATAGTGCTAAACTATAATTGCACCAATATTTTCAAGTAGAGGGAGCTATTGCATAGGAAGAGAACAGAAGATAACTGAAAAGTACAGTGGTATATCAGGAGGCAATCAGTGCAGTAATATAAAAGAGCTGTCTATTTTGTCACTGGCAACCATGAATCACAACACACATTTCATTCTGAAATATGAAACCATTACATTTTAAGTTTGACACACTAATAAATAAGCTGTACAATTATGTCCTTCGTTTAGGATGTCAGTTTTTGATGAAAGGCTTTTTTATTAAGGGGGAAGGGAAACTACATAATAGCTTATTACTCTCATGAAACGCACAGAAGGCAGCTAGCATTACTTCATATTCATAATTACTAAACTTTCTTAGAGAAAATTGCAACAGTAAAATATACCAAAAGAAAATAAATGATATCACTAAGATAGCTGTGAACAATCTCTGCAGTTTCATGTAACATTGAATCAAAAAATATTATTTTTAACCCAAATACGTGGATAGGTTTTCAAAATGCAACCTGTTGAAATGATAATTAGAAACATTTCAAAGGAAGATTCACCAGGAAAAAATGGAAATAGAGTTCTACCCTTGAAAGATGAACAGATCTCCCTTATTTCAGACAAGTCATGGTGAGCACTTAGTTACACAAAGTACAGTCTTCTTTAGGCCTCAAACTAGTGACAGGTATGTTTGCTTACTAAAATTTATTCAGGTGTAGATCTACAGTTATTCTAAACATGACCACCCCTTCTCCCAGAGGAGAGAACCCAAAGGCAGCTTCTTTGTCACTTGGAGGGGGGAGAAAAAAGACAAACCACCCACCTCTGAAGATGCCCCATTATATTTAATCACTACTTCATTTTCTACGATGACTTTTCTGATTGTGTGATTTCCCACGTAGCTGAATGGAGTCACTGTAATGAGTAACAGCCATTTCTTTTCATGGCCGTCACATGTAGCAGCCACGCTATGGAAAAACAGCAGCTGCTACTGCCTACTGGGGCGGCTGCTATTCTTGAGGCTTTGCTGCATAAAAAGTGCTCAAAACCCAGCCTGACTCAGACTGCTTCTCATCAGAAAGGACCATTTTCTGAAAATACAGTCTACAGTATCACACACATGCTATATCAGACAAAATGTTCTAAAGATATTTTTCAAGACCCCTACCCAACCCCTAAGCCCCCCAGGCATGCATATATATATGCACGCATATATATATGCGGCATGTGTATATAATATACATACACACATACATACATATATTTATTTTAAAATATGGAATGCTCCACGAATTTGCATGTAATCTTTGCTCAGGGGCCATACTCATCTGCTTTGTATTGTTCCAAATTTAGCATATGTGCTGTCAAAGCCTGTACCCCCCAAAATATTTTTAAAGTCCCCAGGGTTTTTTTTATCACCTTTTGTCATAATTTCTAAATCTCTAATATTGCTTCTTTTGGTAAATAACACTGCAAGGAACATTGTGTTCAAGAATCAAGATGTTGCTTTAGACTAAATAGCCAATAGAGGGCACTAAAGACCAATCATACAACAGAAGAAACATCTACTATGTGAGCCGTTCTCTTCTGAAGGAATTTTTTTCCTCTTTATTCAAAAGCTTTATATTATTATACATGCTCTAACAATGTCCTGTATGTTTGATTCAACCCAATCATTTATAAAAGTTGTTTCTTACACTTCTTAAAAATATTACCAAACTTCTATAACTACTTAGAAATGGCAAATTTTTATCAGAATACTATACCAGAAGACAGGAGAGCTGACCTGAATTCTGCACCTCACTACTCAACTAGGAAATCCCAGTGAACCACCTAACTGCTCTGTCTCACAAGTGAACAAAATCACTGTACCTGACTGCAGAAAAGTGGATAAAAAGATTTTTGAGGTCTCTTGTGATGCTAAGGTTTGGTATTTATTATAAACAAAGAAAATTTCGATGTTAGGGGAAATCCAAGCTGACAGGCTCCTCTCCTCCTATATTCCCTGCGTGGCATCAGCATAAACCCAAGAAGTCACTTCTCTCCCTCACCCCTTCTCTGAGTTGCTCACCCGGCCACGTCAATTTCACCTTCTGTCTCTTCTGATCCTTCCTTCACATTTCCACTGCCACTACCCTGGTTCATCTTCTCATTATTTCTTGCCTGGGTAACTGCTATAGTTTGCTAATAGGTCTAACCTGTCTCTAATCCTGCCCCCATCAGTCCATTTTCTACAGAGATAATAGAATCATCTTTTAAAAATAAAAATGCAGTCATAATTCCTCCTCTGTTTAAAATACTTCAGTGACAGCCACTGCCTTCAGGATAAAGTCCTAACTCCTTCATCCTTTATGGAGGGCAAACCCTTCAGATCTGCAGTTCTGTCTCATCTGCTCTCGCTCTCCCCACATGTAGCACTCTGTGCCCCCATTTGCCCCATACCTTGTGGCAACAATGAAGAACTATTGAAACTCAGGCACTGTGAATGCTTTGGCATGTCCCACGACATCACGCAAGCCATTCCCTCTGCCTGGAGTGCTCTCCCTGACCCACTGCCACTTGTCTAGTCTTTGCCACCAGAGTCAGCTCTAGTGTTTCCTCCAATAAGAAGACTTCCCTGACTTCCTGAAGACCCAAGCCCTTCCTACTTTGTGATATCCCTAAACCGACAAAGACCTTCCATTATAGCATGTGTCATAATATATTTTCCTTACTGTCTACTTAACTAGAATTAGTTAAGTCTTCCTATTAGACGTATATCCACAGCACATTGAATTTTATTATAATACTTTTGACATTTTACTGAATTTAACCGTCTTCCTGCTAAAAATAAGCGTCATGAGAGTACGAATGTGTCTGCTTATTTGTTGCTTTATTTCCAGGGCCCACTACAATGCCTGCCACATCGAAGGCACTGAAGAGTAGTTGAAATATTGAATGACTATTTAGTTTCTCTCTCCTCACTGGACCATAAGTACACCAAAAGCAGAGTCACATCCTATCACATATGAATAACAACAGCAACAGCTGTTAACACCTAGCTCTTGCCATGCCAGGCACTGTTCTAAGAATTTTATTTATTTTAACCCATTTAATCCTCACAACACCATGAGGTAGGTACATTACCCCCACTTTCCAGATGAGGAAACTAAGAAAGAGAAACTTATCCAAAGCACATAGCTGGGAAAGGGCACAGCCAGAATCGAAACCAGCTGGTTAAAATCCAGAGTTTATGCTTTTGGCCACATTAAGCAATGCTGCTTCCCTCCCTTAAGGTAAGCGTTTGCTAAATGAATGAATTTTGAAAGATGACAAATATGTTAGAGGATATATTTACCACCTTCCCAAACGGTGTAAAACTGAGCCCCTTAAATATCACATCTGGCCACTACAGGTTTTCCTTTCAGTACCTAGCAGATGAAAAGCTAGAGAGCACAGAATGTGCAGCATGCTTGCATGTATAGGTAAAACATGCATTTGCCCAATTTTTATGTACATTAACTTTCTCAAGAATCCATTCATTTGGTGAGCATAAGAACACCTTTACATGAACAAATCCAAACATGTGATAATCATTATGCCCAAATAGATGGGTTTCAAAGTTTCTAAAATGTCCATAAAATGTATTATATGAATATTTGTGTACATTCCCACAGATCAAAGAGACCAGATTTCACATAAACTAAAGCAGAGTGCAGAGGCGTCACCTGGGGTGGGGAGGCGGTTCAGTTGAATTGTGGGCTCTATCAGAGACAGAGATATCAACTAGAAGATGTGGAGAGCTCTAGTCAGAAAGTTGTCCCAAAACCTAAACTACAAACAAGCCAGCAACTATGGCAAACTTAATGTAAAGGCATGAAGTAGGGAATGCGACATAAAGAGGAGACAGAAGGAATTAACAAGAAGAAAAGTGGTTACACTTAATAAATTGGCAAATGTATCATAAGAGGCATTTTTGAAAATAAGAGGAAGATGAGATACACACCAAGGAGTGGTCTGTCATTGAATATCTATGTGCTTTGCAGTATCACTTCACTAAAGAAAAACAAAAATCAAGGTGTAAAAATGACTTAATTAGATTCAAAATAAAGACTCTCTTTGGGGTTTGTTTGTTTTTAAAAAAAAAAATCTGTATCTAACACCCAAACTTTTAAAAACATTAAGTAATGGGACAGGAATTTAAAGACCACACAGCAGGATGGCAAAGAGACAGACCATAATTTATTTCAGATAAAAAAATCTGTTTTCAAATTTTTACCTTTGGTAATTTTGACACTTATTGTCAAATTAGTGTATTAAAATATAAAGTTGGCCTACTAATCTCATGAGAGGAAATATGGGTAATTCATACAGTCTTAATTTTATGTCACTAAAGTTCTGTGCTGTGTTGTACAGCTCACTGTATCAAAATACCTGTTCTACAGCTGTATTACAGAAGTCTTTCACCAAGGATGAAATGATTCCAAGAAAGGACTAGCAAAGCAACTTCAACTCTGAAATAGAAAGTGCTCTACAAATAAAAAGAAACAATCTACCAACCAATGAATTCAATGCTATAGTACACATCATTACAGGATTAGGCTTAAAGCTTCATTCCACAAATATTTATTTACTTAAGTGTGAGGAATTATGTTTTAAAGATAATTTTAAAGGACATACATACACTAATTTCTGGACCATACGCATAGTTATCTACATAATATTTGATAGACAATTGTTCCAACTCAACTGTCAACTGAGAGAAAACTATGAAAACTACAAGTAGCCACATGTTGGCTCCTTGAAGACTATACTCTTAAATGTAGCCATTATTATTTGAACTAAGGAATATTAAGTTAAGATCTAAATAAGTTAACAGCTAAATAAATTTTCATAATATCTCAAGGAAGTTGCTAAAATAGAGAATACAGGAAGAACCCATTACGTTTAAAAGGCAGACTGCTAACTATTTCATTCTGGAGGTAGGCAAAAGAAGGAAGCAGGTACAGAGTCTCTCTCTCACACACACACACACACACAGATGTATACATCTTAAGGAAAAAGGCAAACAGTGATCTGCAGAAGCTCTGATGCACAGCTGGCATGAATTAAAATTTCCATGGTGAGCAATGTCAGTCAGAAAACAAGAATTCAAAGATTTTTAAAAGGAGAAAAGATATATAGGAGAGAGAGAAAAGGAAGACAGATATTCAACCCACTAGTGGTAGGATGATTGTGGATTAGAAGTCAAGAGACAAGTTTTGAGCCCCAACTTGGTCCCATCTTGGATGTGTACAGTTTCAAGTGTCTTAATTTCTCTGTGTCAGTTCCCTCAAATGTAAAATGAGAAAGTTGAATACATGAGTTATGATCCTTTCCCCCAACTCGAAGTTAATTCAAAACACTGCATTAGCAATGAAAAAGATGTACACTATAGTCACAAACATGGTAAAACTTTAGCTAGGGATGTCTTTTAAAAACTCATAAAAAGGGCCACTGACTACACAAGACTAACTTCTTGGGTATTCTGCCATCAGAATGAAACAAAATAAGCAAACAACAAAATATATATATGACAACATGTGCTCTTTTTTATGAGATGAATCTTAAAACACCTTTTCCCTTTGCCATTTTAAGGCAGCAACTAAAAACAAGTCAGAAACCATTACTTTAATTAAAATCATTAGACTAGTTCTGGTTTAAGATAGTGGAATATAATTAATTATTTCAAAAGAGCTTCTTCTGATTTAACCAGTAAGTTAAGCATTTACTTTTAGGAAAGAGAAATAAATGTATTTATAGTGAATGCAAGGCAATAAGTAAATGATTCTAATGAATAATGAGCAAGCTATCTTATCTAAAATCTAACCCCATTTTTAACTATTTCATAATATAGTGAAGTATTACACTAATCATACCAGTTACCACAACACCATCATGTTCAAAGTAAGTGCCCACAAAATACATCCAGTCCACTCAAGATAGATTACACTGATATGGTTCCTGGCTCCTTGTGTCTTATTACTTCCTAAATACTATTAGGCATTAAGAATAGATTTTTCCACACATCATATGTAGAACTAAACAGTCCCTAAGCTGCACAGTAAGCACAGCATGTAAGGCAATTAAAATTGCAATGGAAGAGAAGTGGACAGAGAAACTTGCTAAAAGATCAAAATATATTATAAAAAGGAAAAAAATAGATAAGCCTGCACTTAAGTTTATCCCATATAGCTTAGTACTTTAAAAATTTACTTTAAGCACCATAATACATTTAAAGGTTTAAGCAGGAGTCCTATAGAAGTCACTTCTTAAAGACCATTTCTTTCTTGTATCCCCTTCTAGTCTCCTATTGGATAATTTCTTAGGAGTCATCTGGCTGAAATGCCTGAGGTTCCATCGGGCAGACAGTAGTACTCAAGTATGATTAAAATTACATTAGTTGAAATGTGAATATACTTAACACTACTGAATTGTACATTTAAAAACGGTTAGGATGGTAAATTTTATGTTATGTGCATTTTACCATAATTTTTTAAGATGCAGAAAATGAATTTATAAATAAGAAATATCCTAATGTCTTCCAGAAAAAAATTACACTAGTTGAAATTTATTATGATGCAGGGAAAGTACAAATATATAAAATTTAAAAGCTTTTCAAATATCGATTGTGGAATTTATTTTACTTTTCCAAACAAATCACTCTCAACCTAAACACAAATACTAGCTGAGTGATAACTGGTCAAGTTGTTTAATCTCAGAGACTTGAGTTTCTCATTTGTAAATGGAAATAACAAAAGCACAGATTTCACAGAGTAGTCAAAAGCATTAAATAAGGCACGTAATATGCTTAGTAAGTCCACGGTGATCACTTCATAAATGCTGTTACTATTATCATTACTGCGAAAATGATGGAAAAGAAGTTAATAGGACATCTGGGTTTGAGGAGTTAACAGTTTCCATCCCATTTACTGCCTTCTAAATTCAACTGAGCATATGTGACTTAGACCAACAGTGCTATCATTTGCTAAATCATTCATGATGCTACACTTAAATATTAACACATGAAAATACAGAGTTGAACCTATGTTTTCCAGATACACAGACCTCTAACCTCCTGAACACACAAAGAGAGGCTCAGAACAGCATGGCATTCCTCATTCTTCCTGAGCAGACCCTGAAAGATGGGAGCCATCTCTAGGCAGAGAGGCCATCTGACAACCATGGCCATGTCAAGGACACAGAATGCCCTTCATTCTTTAGAAAAGATTCTCCAGTGTTTTGTTTCTCTTTCTTTAAATTTAAATTTTTAATTATCATGGGTACATAATAATTGTATATATTTAAAGGTACACATGATGTTTTGATACACACAATGTATATTAATTAAATCAGGGTAATTGGGGTATCCATCACCTCAAGCATTTATTATTTCTCTGTGTTAGGAACATTCCCATTCCACTCTTTTAGTTATTTTAATGTATACCCTAATTTATCATTGATTATAGGCACTTTGTTGTGCTATCAAATATTGTTCATCCTATCTAACTATCTAACTATATTTTTGTACCCATTAACCATCCCTACTTTATTCCCCTCTTCCCACTATCATTCCCAGCCTCTGGTAACCACCATTCTACACTCTGTCTCTGTGAGATCAATTGTTTTAATATTTTGACATTTTAATATATCCCTCATAAGAGTGAGAACATGTGAGATTTGTCTTTCTGTGCTTGGCTCATTTCACTCAACATAATGTTCTCCAGTTCCATCCATGTTATTGCAAATGGCAGGATTTCACTCTTTCTATGGCTATATAATATTCACTTGTGTATCTGTACCACAATTTCTTTATCCATTCATCCACTGATGGACACTTTGGTTGATTCCAAATCTTGGCTGCAACCACTATGAAGAACAGTATGGAGGTTCCTCAACAAACTAAAAATAGAACTACCATACGACCCAGCAATCCCACTGCTAGGTATATATCCCAAAGAAGGGAAATCATTATATTGAAAAGATATCTGCATGCCCATGTTTTGTTTTTTCCTTTTTAATCCTTGAAAGGTCAACTGATACTCCATGATATACAGCACACAATTTGCAGAATAAAAACTTTGCTAACTTTGAAACTGTATAGGAAAAAGGCCAAGGAGTCCTATTGGGAAATATAACGAAAAGCACACAGTTTTTACTCAGGCAGCAAAAAAAAAAAAAAAAAAAAAACAAAAACGGCTTCTCAAAAGTTTTGGCCAAGTGGGAAGAGTGAAAGCAAGGGATCATAAAGCTTCAAGAATAATCTGAAGCAAAGCTTTTTGAATAGAAATAAGCATGTCTCTCTGGAAAGACAAATAACTAGAAACTTCTATTATCTTTCACTTTAGCCACAATTATGAAGAATTAATAATGTTTCTGGTCTGAAGAGGGTACTTGCACCCTCCTAGAGCACAGACTCAAGCGCTCAGCTCCATTTACCAACTGAGTGGTCATGAGCAAATTCCTTAATCTCTCAGCATCAGTTTCCTCATCCATAAAATAAAGATGATTACAAGACCTACTTCCTGGGGTTGTGGAGAAGATTAAATCAGTTAATATACATAAAGTGCTTTAGACAATGCCTGACACAGAGTACAGTAGTCCCCCTTAACATGGGAGTTACATTCCAAGAGTCCTAGTGGATGCCTGAAACCATATTAGTATCAAGCCCTATATATGCTATGTTTTATCCTATACATGCATACCTATGATAAAGTTTATAAATTAGGCACAGTGAGAGATTAATAACAAGAAAATAGAACTACTACAACAATACACTGTAATAAAACTTATGTGAATATGGTCTCTGTCTTTCTGTCTCAAAGTATCTTAATATTTTCAGACTGCAGTTGACCATGGGTGACTGAAACTATGGACAGTGAAGCCACGGAGAAGGGGAGGACTACTGTAGGCAGTACATAATTGTTGGCTATTATTACCTTGTGATCCTGTTTTCCAAATAAAAAACTAGAATACAAAGTTTCTCAAAGGATTTTTATTAAAAGGAATAAAATTTGAAAGTTTAGAAAGATATTCAACAATTCACAGTTACTAAAGAAAATAAAGACAGGAAATCAGGACTAACTCATCAAGTCCAGGTCATTCACCACACCTGGAATGTCCACTCCCTGCCTGTTCACATGGCAGGCCTCAGGTCCCTGAGAGGCTTCTTTGGATCCCAAGAAATAATCCTCAGAGATTCTTTTAGTCTTACTTCCACCATGGCTAAAATCATAACGTATTGTATAGAGTTGTTCCCAACTCTGTTTCCTTCATTACATTTTAATATACACTTATTTGTCTACTGTCTGTCTACTCCAAATTGAATTTAATCTCCATGAGGACAGAGACTTTGCCTAATTTGTTCACTGCTAAATCCCCAGTTCCTAGAATAGTATCTGGCACAGGAGATGTTTAATAAATATTTTTTATATATAAGATCATTAAAGGGAGTATATCTTTTAATCTTTATATCCTCGATCCTACTTCATATTAAGTAAAAAATAATTTCTTTTGAAGATGAGAATGAATGATAGGCATAGCAGATTTGTGCCCAGATTCTATCTTCAAAAATCTTCATCATCATCATCCTTTTTCAATAAATAGTAACACTTCCTATTTTGTGCCAAGAAAAGTGTGGGCATTTAGATGCATCTTTTTATTTAGTCCTTGCAATTTATAAAGCAAATATTATTTCTATCTTAGAGATTATCATTTTTAGTAAACTGAGAATAAGAAAGGCTAAAAAGCTTATCCAGAGTCCCAGTACTGTGTCACAGCCAGAGTGCAAACCCAGATGCTTGGGCCCTTTGTGACTCATAAGCCAAGTGCTCTTAAGCATACTACATGTTCACAGTGGCATACTGGTAGCATCTGATTAAAATAAAATACAGAGGGAAGGGCTAAAGGGGGGACTTGAGCCCTAGAAATAGCGTGTAAGGATCAGGCAGCCAATCCTTTTTCATGCATCATCAACAAATTAGACCTTTGGTACCAGAAGGAGGCAGCACCACTTCCTGGCCCTCAATGGGAAAGCATGGCTTCTCTGGATCAATGCCTGGCTCCAAATGACACCCACAGACAAGGCAGAGCAGTACAAATCATCATGGGAATAACAGATTCCCAACACCTGTTTGTTAATGATTCCATCATTCTGCCATACTCTAGGAAGGGCTATGACTTTCATCTACTGCCATGGTCCTCAGTGCTGATGTCAGAATCAAGTGGGAACTTCGATATCTGGCGGTAGGAGAAGACTGGTAATGAAATACCTCTGGAAACTGTGTTTCTTCTTTAGATCAACTCTTCCCTTTTCTTTTCTTTTAGTAGGTGTTGTCCTGTTTTTAATTACATGGGAGACAAAAATGCACAGCCAGGCTGATTATCTACTAACTTCCTGGAATATCTTGAGCACTTCACAGGAGAGAGGTGATTACCAGGCATTGCAGTAAATTTGAGCATCTTTATACTCACATTTTAGCTCTCCATGGCCAGTTCATAACACTAATATTTATAGTTTGGCCATTTCTCAAATACTCACTAAAAGCGATATGTCATTTCCAGAATCCTCTCCTCAGAAATGCCTTCCAGTATGAAGCAGAAACAATCATGGAAAAATATTCATGAAAAGGCAAGCTACCCTATGAGAATGCCCTGTCCGGCTGACAAAAATTTGCCACTTGCTGCTTTTCTCTTTCGTCCCCATTAGACACAATGGGATTTTTTGCCAAATTCATATTCCAGAGCCATGAAATCCCTGCAAAGTTCAACATCAGGCCTGACTTAAGATCTTTGAGGCCTCCCGCTAACTTCATCCCCCTGCAGCTGCCTCACTAAGGCAAGCTTTTGATCTGTACTATCTGGAGTTCAAGCTGATATACACACAGCCTCTTTGATCTCTTATTAAGTGGCTTCTGGTCTCCTGATGCCTTTCGTCTTGCTGCACTGAGGTTTTTGGAAGTCAGTCATCATCCTGAGCACACTACAAACTCCACACATCAGGAGTGGGCTCCCTTCATTCATCCACTTCGCAGGCTTGAAAAGCAATATTTAAGCCATGAGAGAATTTCCCCAGTAGCCACAATCAATCCACTCCATGAACACACCACTAAGAATTATTTTCCAAATGAAGCAGCTTAAAATGATTTAAAGGATACAGAACTTTCCCATAGAAGGAAAGGGAACAAATCCTCTGTGAAAAGAAATCTTCAGCCCAGTTGGCACTGGAGCTTACAGTACTTTGATGTTAATAAAAATAAATGTGGACGGGAATCAGGGATGAGCAAAAAGCAGCCTTTATCAGTTCCCCTAAGTTCTGTTAAGCAAAAAGTGACCTTTAAATGCAGCTGTGTGGTTTGTTCAGCAGTAATCTATCTGATATATCCGCAAGAATATGGATACTGCCAGTAGTAGCAGATTGACTGCATTTTGCTTAGTATCAATATCTTACATGGGTGAAATGGACCCAAAGAGCTCTAAAAAAAAAAAAAAGACACAAACAAAAAAAGGAGGAAAAACTTCAGATACCAGTGGCCATGTTATAAGATTGCTTGAGTATTAAAGTGAAACTGTATGATAACTTGCAGTACATGACTATCCTGTACATTTTAGATTCTGGAAATAGTATAGTTTCACACCTGCCTTTTTAATATTACTACTCTAATTATGTTAAAATTATGTCAATACCTATCAAATTCTCTATCCTAAATCCTGTAAACTAATCAGCTGGGGTGAACATAAAGATATTGGGCTTCCACTTGCTACTGAACACTATGTACTAATAATAGCATTCCATCAAACTTTCAAATCTCTTCCCCTCCCCCCTCAATTTTAAAGCTCAATTTTCTGATATAAAAGATTAAAATTGGTGAAAGAAATAGGAATAGACTTGTGGGCACTAATATCATAGTCTGAATATAAATACTTTATGCTCTCTTAGCTACAAAGGCCAGTAAGTTATTGCCATACATAAAGTTGAAACAAAATTGATAGTTATATATTGCTATCACTTAATCTGTCCATATCATGGAAAACCATTAGCAAATTCATGAATTACACACCTGCTTACACTATTTTCCAGGAGAATTATCTGAATAAAGAAATGACTCTACATAAGAATGTATCAATTTTAAGCGGTGTAAATATATGTGAGTCTCACAAATAGTTATGTACGAGCAATTTGGTAAAAATGTACCAAAAATTAAAAGATATACAGTATGATCTTTTGATGAGCAATTCCACTTCTAGGAATTTATCATCTACCTATCACAAGATTTATTTCCATCTTCTTACAAAAGTATGACAAAGATATCCACTACAGCCTCGTTTAAAATACCCACCAGTGGGTACAGGAGGCTGGTTAAATAAATTATTGTACATCAACAATAAAATACTATGCAGTCATTAAAAAGAATTAGGTAGATCTATAAATACCAAAGTGAAAGAACATATAATTGAGAAAAAAGCAAAACACTTAAAATGTGTATGATATATCCCATTTACGTGTCAAAAAATAAAATGTTTAACAACAACAAATACTATTATTTATATAACCACGTATATATAAAATATTTCTGGGAGGATAAATAAGAAAAACAGCAGTTTTCACCCGGGAGAAGTGAGGGATTATGATCAGAGGTAGATTTACTTGTCACGGGATACCTTTATGTATCTTTGAATTTCTATGCCATACATATGTATTACCTATTTTTAAAACATTTTTAATGTGCCCAGAAAGTCATTCGGTTGCACGTAAGAAAAACGACAACTTTTAAGACATACATGAAATGTATATAATCCCTTCCTACAACTTTTAAAAATCTTTTTTAGCCAGGCGCGTTGCTCACACCTGCAATCCAGTTGCCCAGGAGGTTGAGGTACAAGGAATGCTTGAGGTCAGGAATAGTTCGAGACCAGCCTGCGCAATATAGTGAGACCCTGTGTCTAAAAAAATTTTTAAACAGCTCGATTTACAATTGCAAAGATCTGGAATCAACCCAAGTGCCCATCAATTCATGAGTGGATTAACAAAATGTGGTATATGTACACCATGGAGTACTATTCAGCCATCAAAAAGGACGAATTAATGCGTTTTGCAGCAATTTGGAAGGAATTGGAGACCATTATCCTAAGCAAAGTATTTCGAGAATGGAAAACAAACACCACGTGTACTCTCTAGTAAACTGGAACTAAATGATGGGCACACAAGTGCACAGAGGGAAGTAAAAGTCATTGGAAATCAAGCGGGGGGAGGGGGGGAGAAGGGAGGCGCAAAAACTCACCTAACAGGTACAATGAACACTATTTGGGTGATGAGCACATTTATAGCCCTGACTCAAGCCATGTAACAAAAACATTTGTACCCCATTAATATTTTGAAATTTAAAAAAAATATATTTTTTTAATTAGCTAGGCACAGTGGCGCATGCCTGTAGTCCCAGCTACTTGGGAGGCTTAGGCAGAAGGATCGCTTGAGCCCAGGAGTTCGGGGCTACAGTGAGCTATCATCGCATCACTGCACTCTAGCCTGGGTGACAGAGAAAGATCTTATTTCTAAAAATATAAAACAAAATAAAATAACAATAAAAACCTTCTTAAAAAGAGAATTCTAATAGAGTTAACAGTCAGCCAAAATAGCACACTATGCTTTTTGCGCAAATACTAAGGCATACCATAGCCAAGACTCAGCAACACTGAAATATTTTACATTCATACCATTTTGGTTTTATAACCCATTTCCTCTGTTAAGAAAAATGAATAACTGTCAATTTTTATAGGGAGGAATATTTCCACTATTCTTTTTAATGAGTTGTCACTTGCCTTTGGTCTTTCAAACAAATTTTAAAGCATTACTAACAGTATTTACTTATGAATCACCTCTCAATGGCTATGCTATTATGCTTTCTATTTTTATCTCTCAATGTCTGAGACAAACCCAAAGCTTTCAAAAATATCTGCTTTGGCAAAAATTGAGTCAGTCAAGAAGGGAGAGAAATGAGGAATAGGATGGAAGAGGGAGGAGAATTATTGGTTAATAAATTTTATCTTCTAAATCACTGAGATTCAAAAGTACCAAGGATGGCAATATCATAGCTAATGTTCAAAAATTGGCTAATGTCAAACATTTCCAGTGAATTATAATCATGAGGGGTTATTCAAAGTTCAACATAAATCAAAACACCAGAAAATATCTACTTGCCATGTTTAATTTATAAGGTCAACTGAAGGTAAAATCCATATGGTTCTAAATTTTTTTCATGCTTTTTGGTAGAAATTAAAAATTACAGACTCTCAGACTAGCTAATAATTGCTTCATCATTGAACATTAACCCACAACAAATTACTTACACTAGTTTAAGATTCTTAAATTTGCAATTATTTTCTTCTGAAGCAATAAACACTACCTCCTACACAATGCAAATGAGTACACTATATTAATTAATTTTTAATACTTATTAGACTTTCACATAAGCATTAAAAATGAGAATACTATCTAGCAGCTTAGTTTTTAAGATATGAAATTTTTTGCAAGCTGGGAAAACAAAGATCTTCTGTGATAAATTCTCTATAGGGATGCCCTGTAACAAAGTACACATGGAAATACCACTCACCAAGAAAGGAGCAGTATAGTATGATGGTTAAAAGACCTGCAGCCCAACTGCTTGAATTTAAATTCCAGTTCTATCATATACTAGCTGTGTGAACTTGGACTAGTTATTTAACTTCCCTGTGCCTC
This sequence comes from Daubentonia madagascariensis, assembly GCA_023783475.1. Lineage (NCBI taxonomy): Eukaryota > Metazoa > Chordata > Mammalia > Primates > Daubentoniidae > Daubentonia > Daubentonia madagascariensis. The sequence goes on from JAKFHU010000913.1 coordinate 51,878,372, forward strand.
AGTTCCTTCGCTTCTAAAATGAAAATAATAATAGTACCTACCTCACATGGTTCTTGTGAGGAATACACGAGCTAATATATGTAAAACAATTAGAATAGTGCCCAGCACATAGTAAACACTCAATAATAAATGTTACCTATTATTATTGTATTTGTATTAATATTGGTATTAATATTAGTTTGAGTATTAGTAATATTCCAAGGAGATGATACTCTGAGGAATAAAGACATTACACATAAATATTGGGAAAACAAAACAAAGATAATTAAGGCACAATATGGAACCCTCACCTAGGAAGTGGTAAGAATTTACACTGTACCAGCCTAAGAAAGGGCGAGACCCTGCCTCTACTAAAAAAAAATAGAAAAATTAGCCGGGCACGGTAGCATGCGCCTGTAGTCCCAGCTACTCAGGAGGCTGAGGCAGGAGCACTGCTTGAGTCCAGGAGTTTGAAGTTGCAGTGAGCTACAATGATGCCACTGCACTCTAGCCAGGGCGACAGAGTGAGATTCTGTCTCCAAAAAAAAAAACAAAAAAACAAAAAAAAAGAATTTACTCTATAAAAACTAGCAACCAAGTTTCTCAGGAGTTTTGTTACTTAGAGACAGAGTATATAGTCAAGTCATAATATTTGTGCTCTTGACAAATTATATACATTGTTATTTTCCATTACACAATCCTGTAAGGCACAACACACCACACAGATCAGTACATTTTCTAATATGGTACACTTTCAGGGCAGGATTTTAACTAGCCATTATATGGAGGAATACCCAGGCATATTTGAGACTAACAAATTTCCTACCTCTGCTCAAATCATAGCCAACATAGCTATCACTGTACCCTAAAATCTAAGGAAGAGACTGACAACCTGAATCATATTTACTGTCTTCTCTATTGCTTTTTCTTTTTCCTTTGCCCCAACCTAATTTAAAACGCCTTTCATAAAAATGAATTTCCACATTTTGTTCTTTGGCCATGTGACTGAATTGTAGAATGGTGTATCAGATTCAGCTCCTTCATTTCAGGTGTAATGGCATGCTTCTTTTCTCTGCTCAGGTACACAACTTCCGTTAATATTCTGAGTCACTGACCTCTCCAGACAGCCCCCCGTTGTTCCATGGACAAATTCAAAATACTTTATCTGCTTACTCATCTTTTCCTAAATTTTAGCTCAATTTATGTAAAAAGCAAACTTCTGGCCAGTAATCCACAATTGAGTAACTCACATATGGTTCATCAAGAGTTGGCCATATATTAGAATGCAATTTTATAATTAAATTTAGACTTCACTAAACAAAGGCATCTACTTATTAATTTTTCTAATCTAACTAGATAATTAAAAATGGATAGAGTACAAACATATTGTAGTATGGCACAATCTTTGAGGACAGTATCAAAAACTTTTGTGTTTATTTCCTAAATTTCATGATTGCTAATAATACTCACGTTTCCATAATAATGTTAACATTTCCTATTTCCTTACACATTAACTCACTTAATCCACACAATCCTTTGAGCTAGATATTATTATCCCCATTTTATAAACAAGGAAGTTACATAAGCACCAATGAAATAGATGTTTATAATTTTGTCAGATACAGGAAGTTCTTATTAATCTAGAGAAAGACCCATTAGTGAGAAAAGTAATTAACTGAAATTAATACTCCAAAGTAAATTTTGAATCTCTTCAATATTGTTAATGCAAGTCCTTTACAACCTGGAAGTTCTCCCACTCTACTAATACTTTCTCACTGTAGCTAAAATATTTCTACAGTACTTCTTACTCTAAATATGCTAGGCCTGGCAGGGTGGGAATCTGCTTTTGCCCTATTCAGTCACCTAATTAATTAATACAGGACACATCAAATATAATAATGGCCAAGAATGTGGCCTTTCGTGGCTTTTGCTAAACCTTTGCCTGGCCTTGCAAAAAATATTTTTGAACTTTAGAATTTATTACCTAATTACAAGAAGGCATAGTATAACCGATTAATTAACTCACCCCAAACCAAATTTTAAATTGCATTTACCTGTCACCTAAATGTCACAGTAGATAACAGTTCTACATACCACTGACAAATGGTGAAAACGTGCTGTACACAACTGTAAGCAAGTATACTTAAGATCGACTTAAGAAAAACATTTAAGATTGAGTGGTTTTTCTTCCAAGGTTTAGCTCTAGAAGTAAATAAGCTGAGCCCCTTAATTTGAATCAAAGTAGCATTTAGGAAATCAAGTATTTTTCTATCAGTTCTCTGAAAAGCACAAAGGCAAAAAGAATATCTAATCCTTTTCTTTGCAGCAAAATTACTTTAATAATCTGTACAGAAATGAATGACAATAGGTGTGTTGATGATTGTGAGGACGATGAGAAGAAAAAGAAACTCCTAGAATTTTATTAATAAAATTTTATAAATAAAAATAAATTCCAAAAAGTAATAGAAGTTACAGTGCATACCTATAGGAATGCAGTGAAGGAAAAAAAAGTTAGAACTGACTGTATGTTTTTTTAAAAGTATCAAGCTCACAACTGATAAAGAAATTTTCCTGTTAACTAGGGATTAAACTATTAAGAACTATCAAGTTTTTCTTTCCATCCTTTACTGAAATTTTTTTTCAGGTTCTGAAACACTTCTCCACTTTAACATGTGCAATATTCAAAATACAAAACTTGCAGATGTCATTTAAGAGCATTGAAGCAAACATTACGATGTAAATATTTATTATATAAGAATGCAAATATACATAGATTCCTACAATAATGGAAATGTAGTTGAACACCTTAGACCATATCTGAAAGGTGTTTTCTAAATTAAATTCCAATTATGAAAATGGTTAAAATACGTCCATTGAATTTGCTCATTTAATTCCAGTTAATTTTGGCTAACCTAAACTTTAGTCAATCATTCTGCAAATATTTATTAACTGTCTACCATGTGCTAGGTAATACAAATACAATGGGGAGGAAAAAAAAGAGTTAGGCTCTGCCATTTGTTTTACATGCCCTAATATTAACCAATATATAAACGTCGAGAATCTTACAGTATTGATATTTCTTGACAAAAATAGTTCCAAAATATTCATTTGGAATCAACAACTCATAATATTCCAAAGAGAATATTATTCCAAAGAGAAGTTCTAAGAAGAGAAAGGGTTGTCTGGCACAGAAATATGCCAGCAAAAATTAAACAGATATAATTTATTTTAGTAATCTTAAATCACACTGCCAAAATATAGAATTTTATGTTCTTACATAATGCTCAAAGTATTTTTCTTTTAATCTATTCCCAATTGCCTTATTATATTAAAAAAAGAATTGATTTTTATATCACTTGGCATTTTATGTGCTTTGATAGAGTACATTTTGCTTTATTAAACCACAATGTGTTTAGGCAGCACTAAAGTATTAAAATATGCATCTTAAAAGTTAAAAGATTTCTTGCCAACAGTTTTAATTCCCCCAAATAATCAGAGATCTAAAAATACAACAGTTAACTGGTAAAACATATAGATGTTCTCTTGTGACCTTTTACATGCCCCCCAAATGTATCAGTAATTCTACCCTAGTTGTAATTGGAGGACCCATTAATAAATGAATACATACTTTGTATTAATATAGATGTAATATATAATTTCACCAAGAACATTTCTATTTATTTAAGCTCATTCAGATTAAGAGGTAAGCAAAACTATAAAAACCTTCACGTGAAGGGGAGGGGGGAGAGTGAGCATTGGGAATGACTACTAATGGGTATGGGGTTTCTTTTTGGGGTGTTGAACATGTTCTAAAATTAGAGAACGGTGATGGTTGCACAACTCCGTGAATATACTAAAAGCTACTGAACTGTATACTTTAAATGGGTGAATTTTATGGTATGTGAAATATATCTCAATAAAGCTGGGGGGAAAAAAACCTCCATATAAAAAAGTTCATCAAGTTCTAGTCTCTAAAAGCATCCATGGGTATAAAACTATTGCTTCAGTTATTGTCCATTTACTATACCATCCATCTTTTTATTCACTAAGGGAGCTACTAATTTTAAAGGTAACAACTGAAAGCAGTGTAATGTGCCATCTTCAGGATTCAGTTTTGGTTAAGTCAATGGGTGCCTTAAACAATTACTACTTCACATATCTTTATTATAAATCAATTACTCAAACAAATACAAAATACCCTTTATATGGGTTCTTATACCTGGTAATCCAAAATGCTGAATCCCAAGCCTTTATGATCTTTTACTAGCTCAACAATCTTGACTTCAGGAGACCACAGTGCTAATTCTCCATCATCATCTTCTTCTGTATTGACGTCTACATTGTGGTCAACCTGAAATACCGAAGAAGACATATGCTTCAGAACATTAACCTTTCAATTCTGAAAAGAATGAAAGTATCAAGAATCTCACAGTTTCTTCTCAAACTAGGAATTCTCTTTGGCATGCACAGTTTTCCTTTTTATCTGTGTAAAAGGGGCATGCACTGGGCACACACACTCTACGACAAGATCTTCATGAAAATTCAAGCACTTAAAAATGCAGATTGTTCATACAGTTTTTTTTTAAGTACCTGTTTCATTCAAAGTATTAACACTGACCTCTTATACTTCAATGAGTTCTGTCATCCCATTAGAAGCATAAAAGGAAAAATACACAATTTAAGTAAATGAAAACATCATACGAAGTAGAAGCTTATAAGATATTTAAGTAGCAATACCTGGATTCATAATTACAGAGAGAGAGAGAGAAAAAGATGCCAACACAGAGACAGACCAGAGCAGGACACAGAGGAACCACTTTTGTTGGCTCCTGGAAGTTTTTAAGAAAAACTTTACTACAGAAAAGAGGTGGAAAAAAAAAACAACCAAGTCCTTGGGCATCATGTAAATCTAAAAAATGGGTTTAAAAAAAAAAAAATCACTGAGTTGGAAATAATGAAAATCTGATGTTGGAGGAAATAGGTCAGCACAACTGCCTGGCACACAGGTCCTTGGTTACTTTCCCTGACTTCACACCCCAAAGTTCCAAACTATTTCAAACTCCTGTCCTTTCTGGGAGAAGAGTCACTGCTACGCAGAATTCCAGGAGGTGAAATGGGAGGCACAATGAGTCCACTACGCACAGGAGAACGACTCTTCGAAAAATCTTCTGATTTTATGCTACTTACAGCATCATACTGTTGTTTTCAACTGATTTATCTTCCCCCAAATACTCTGAACTTCTGTCTGAAGTTCAGGAACTTTCTTTTTCTTTATAGCCCAAGCAACCAACAAATTGCCTGGCTTCTAGGCTAGAATGGAAACTGTGAGGGATATGAGGGATACCACAGACTTTACTATGGTTATCCACTCAACCCATGTAATGCCTGGCCCATGGTAGGCACTCAACAAATATGTGTTCAACACATTAAAAACCATCTATCTTTGAGTGTGTTTCTCTTGAAATTCCTTTTTTGTTGGGGGTGGGGGCGGGTCTCACTCTGTCACCTAGGTAGAGTACAGTGGTGTCATCACAGCTCACAGCAACCTCAAACTCCTGGGCTCAAGCAACCCTCCTGCCTCAGCCTCCCGAGTAGCTGGGACTACAGACATGTGCCACCACGCCCAGCTAATTTTTTCTAATTGTAGTAGGGATGGGGTTTCACTCTCGCCCTTGCTAAGGCTGGTCTCAAACTCCTTACCTCAAGCGATCCTCCTGCCTCGGCCTCTCAGAATGCTAGGATTATAGGTGTGAGCCTCTGCACCTGGCCTGAAATTCCTTCTTAATAAAGCTACAGACTAAATAATAATTTTTAAAAGTAGACTTCTTAAAACTTTGGGTGATCTCAGTAAATAAAATGAAAATGCATCATCCCTACAAACATAACTTTGAAAGACCCATAGAAGAAAATCCATTTAATGGAATCAAAAAAGGGGAGGGGAAAAAAACCTCTATAATTTGGAAGATAGTTAATACAAAAACATTTTTGAAATTAGGATTGGTGCAGATCTCAAACTGTCACTGCAGGTCATGGACGGTCAATACCCAACACGTGGTGGACTGAATCTAACCATGGGAACAATTTCTTGGTTCTTGAATTACATAACTTGAAATTAGCGGGAATGTTCTGGATCAATAACCTCCGTATATTTCAGCCTGATGTGAGGAAGTGATAGACTTAAAAAACTTATATCTTCTAACAAAAAGTAAAGTTCCCAAGGCTAATACAATACGATTGATGTTTTACTGGGGCATTTAATACCCTCACTGATTAATGAGTATTAGAATTTTGGCTGGCCTGCCTAACCAGATAGGGTTTAAGAACACAAGATGGTATCAGGATAAATGCAAAAAGAGACAGATGGAAAAGAGAGCCGGGATTTTAGGAAACCACATACAAACACAAAACCCAAGTTTATTTCAAGGCATCCAAGGTGCATAAGATATTACACTCCAACCTAAAATATATCACTTTGATACAATCAATTCTGCATAACTCCTGTATTTACAGAATGGAAAGCAATCAACTAATGGGCAGCAAGGTTGACATTTAGCATAATTCAAAGCTGTTGTTCACCCATTGTGGTAAAGCATGACAGATGGGGGCATGGAGTCAGTAAGCAGGTTGGTGATTTACACACCTTGCAAGATTAGATTAAAGGCATTTCTATCAGCCTTCAGAGGGAAGCCACCACCCACATTTCATTTTAGTAGGATAGCAAAAGTCACAAAAGCGTGGTGTTTGAGTCCCCTTCTTGAAATATTTTTTATAAAAGTTAAATATTTTTTAAAAAAGACTGTCAATCAATAATCAAAAATTTGGCTGGGCATGGTGACTCATGCCTGTAATCTCAGAACTTTGGGATGCCAAGGTGGGAGGACTGCCTGAGGCCAGGAGTTCAAGACCAGCCTAGGCAACATAGCAAGACCCTTTCTCTACAAAAAATTAAAAAATTAGCCAGGCATGGTGGTGGCTTGTGACTGCAGTCCTAGCTACTCAAGAGGATTGCTTGAGCCCAGGAGTTTGAGGCAGTGAGTCATGATTGCACCACTGCACTCCAGCCTGAGCGACATAGTGAGACCCTGTCTCAAAAAAAAATTTCTTTTTTAAATCAAAAATTTACAAAGCCTCTCTTATATGCCCAGTACAGAATAAAAACACTTTGAGATAGAAAATAATTTTAAGATTCTGACGGTCTTCTCAGAAATACAAGATTAATACACACTGAAGTATCTGAATATAAGACAGTGCTGGACTCTTAACACACTTTAGGAAATCAGAAAACAAAGATGGGTGGACTGGGGGAGACACAAACAGCCATAGCTAACTGTTACTGAGCACCTTCCACGTGCAAGGCACTGTGCTAAGCACTCTGCACATATTACCGCATTTCCTTCTCACACAAATTCATGAGGTGGGTAAGTACTGTAAGTATTACCATTTTTCAGAGGAAAATTATAAACAGAAAGTCAAGTTATTTGCCCAAAGATTCACAATTATTAAGTGGTACGGGCAGGATTAGGTTTCATGTATCTTGAAATCCAGACCTTAAACAAGTAAAAATGAAGGCCCCATGTATTTAAACTGGTATTAAATGGAAATATAATCTAAAAGACTGGGGGAAAGTGGCATAAAAGATGAGATTACAAATGGCATAAGATGGCAAACCATGTGCTCAAAATTCTTCTTAAAAAAAAAAAAAAAAGAGTACCAAGAGCATAGAAAGTGTTATTTCATTCTCTGACCTTCTAAAGGCTTTTATGGCAATTTCTAGACTCACTTTGAAATTGATCATAGATCTTCACATTTTTAAGGCTCTGAAAAGGGGAAGTCCATTAGATATTCAACACTCATCAACATCTTAAACTTATTAAGACAAACTGAGTTGAGCTGCAACCCAAAAGTAATGAGTCCAGACAATTACTAAAAAAGGGTTCTCTAAAATCAAAATGCATGCATGTCAATGTCACCAACATTTCAAGAAAAAGAGTTTTATGACATTAAAAAAAAAGTAACAGTTTGAAAAGCTATGCATTGCTGCCTTAGTCAAATAAAAAAGAGGGGTGGAGTGGGTTTCCCTTCCTTCACATTTCAATACACTCTTTGGGTCATTCTTGAAGAATGGGCAAGCCAGGGGAACTGGAGTATATTCATTTAGTACCTCCATTTCAGTAACAGAGGTTTCAGTGGTCCTTCGTTCATCTACAGAGCCCTCATCATCAAATAACCTTCGACAGCACACCAAGGTAAAAGGGGGTGGAACTTCTTTAAGAAAGGAGACTGCTTCTCTGCGAGATTTTCCATAGAGCTGCATGCCATTGACCTAGGAAGACAAAGGATAAGTCAGAATTGAAGAGGTCCCAAATGAAAAAAAAAAATTTCTTGCTTACATTAATCTACCAAAATGAAAATAGGATATCATTTTATTCTCCCTGTAAACAAAGGGCCTAAAATCGATCATATCATTTTAGTACTATAATAACTAAAAATGTTGGAAATCCTTAAGGCTAAATCTTTACTGAACTTGAATGAATAAAGTATAAAATATGTGCAGAGTACAACTATTACCGGGTAAGTGATCTACCTAAATTTTCACATCTGTATGGTTTCTCCTTTCAATACTCCAATGTTGTATTCTCTGAGTTTTGGTTTTTTTTTTGGTTTTTTTCTTGTTTTTTTTTAAAAGAGACAGGGTCTTGCTCTGTTGCCCAGACTGGAGAGCAGTAGCACAATCACAGCTCACTGTAACCTTGAACTCCTGGGCTCAAATGATTCTCCTGCCTCAGCCTCCTGAGTAGCTGGGACTACAGGCACATGCCACCATGCCTGGCTAATACCCAGATGTCTTTAAATGTACTAAATATCATTTATAGCCTTCTTAAGGCCATTTCCCTTTGCATTTTCATTTCATAAGAATGTCACTATAGATATTAACACTAAATTTAAGGCTGTTAAAAACTGCTTAACTTACAACGTGTAGGTAACCAAATCTAGACTACTCAACTGTCAAAATTTAACAACAGTTCACAATATTCTTTCACATCCCACATTCTTAATAACATCCTAGAAAAATCACTTCTATCAAAAAGAAATACACACAGTGCTTCTCGGCCTTTTGGCTAAGATCACATGAAAAGAAATACACATAACTTTGCATCAGTTCTATTCTTATATAGTCTGCTGATAGAGTCATCAAGTATGTGCAGGAAATGTGTCAGTTTTCAAATTATTTTATGCAAGTATCCCACATGTTTAAAGGACAAAAAGATAACTATTCTTTATTAATGATTAATCCTTATCACCAAAACATTACCTAAATTTCATATTATTTTTAGTGTATAATAATAATAATACTTGACACCAAAGATGATTTAGAAAGATAAGTTTATTACAATTTCTCATACATATAGCTTTCACTCAAAGAGTTCCCTCAGTTCTAACTACAGGTCTCTAGAAGCTGATCTGTCTGCTACTCCCAAAAAGCTGAGGCATGAACACAATCCAGGCAAGAAATAATCTTTTCACATTTGACTCCTACCTTCTTGGGAGGGTTTAGCAGCATTATTAGTTTAAAAATATTTCTAATCTGGCATTCATTTCTAACAGGTGTCGCGTTAAGTTCAGATAACTGGCAGGGCTGACTTCACTGGTAGAAGCCTTTCCACAAATCTGTCATTACAACAGAGAATAAGACGACATTGGATTGCTGGGAGCATCCCATCAGCAGCGGGCTGAGTCTTGAGTCAACTGTCCCTGAGAACCACTCTCAAGCCTGTAACATAACAAGCACTTAGCCATCAGGCCAGACATATCACCCTGCCTCTTAATTATTTACAAAGAAACCACCACATGGTAAAGAGACCTACATGCACTTCAGGGAGCTAGCCCTACTGGAAAAGCAAATATTGTCTCCCAGTCTTTATGACTGATGAAGAGGTCCAGGGAACAGCGAGTTCAGCAGCAGACGAAAGGTTTTGCCTTGGAATTAACTACAAGTCAACCTTTTCAAAAGAAGGGGCAGGGAGGTACCTATCACTGGTTCTAAAATCAACTTAATGGGTAGTAACCTACACTTAAGGAAAAAAAAAAACAGGTAGATACAATCAAAGCAGGAATTCTACCCATACACGGGTATTAGTTTGTATTTCACTTCAACAAATTAGGAAGTCACTTTTCAGGTTTTTATCTTGGAGTACCTTTAAATATTTATTTAGCTCATTATTTATTCATTTGAATTGTCTCCAATTATTATAGCAGTGCCTGGTAGTCCTCCTCACTACTCTCTATCGCTGAAGGGATTGGCCACATTTCCCATTACCAACTCCTATCTAAGGGGATTTATGGCTGCTGTAAATAGCTCTTCTGGGCTGAAACTTGGCACAGTGTTCTAACCCCAGAGCAAATTTGTGTTTCTGGTTTTAAGCTCTAAGGAGTACATTAAAAACACACACACACACACACACACACACATACACACACACACTTTGAGTTCAGGAGTTTATTTGGCTAACTTTACAGAGATTTTTTATTTCTATATTTGGTAACTCAGAAGAAGCTGATTTTCATTTTAGGATTCACAATATTTCTCAAGGTACTTCAACTTGAGACCCTCTTAAGTGCTGTCAAGTCTCAATTATCCAGATTTTTTTATTAGAAAATACGCACACACGTATATACTTCCATAGTGCAGAATACTGTAAAAGTGCTGTCCCATTAAGTTACCATATTGAATCCTCATCCCAGCCCATAAATCTTTTCAGTATGCCTTTTTCATAGTGATAATATTGCCAATACCTCACAGAGAGACAATGTTTTATAGTTTACATGGACAATACTTCATTAGATCCTCAAAAACACGCAGTGAAGTAGGCATTTATTGATGAAGAAACTGATTCTGTAAAAGTTAAGTGATGTAAGTGACACATGGCTAACCTGTGGCAAATTCAGAACCCAAAGCAGCTTCTCTGACTTTTCAGACCTGTGTTTCTTTCCTTATCCCAAGTTCTTTCACTAGAAATCTCTATTTAAGAATTTAAAAAATTTTCATGCTACCCTATTACACCACATTCTATTTATTACAAGGTGGTAGGCCCACGGAATCCTTGGGTTAGCCAAAGCATAGAAGATTTAGTTGACAGCTGGGATCAGCTATACTTCCTCTACTCTGATCCACCCAGCATTTCTTTAGCACCTATCTACCACATACTAGTTGTGAGTTATACTTAGTGTCATTGAATTTTACACTTACAAATGGTTAAAATGGTAAATTTTATGTTATCTATATTTTACCACTAAAAAAAAAAAGCAAACTAAATTGGTTTTACTTATACCTCCATATCTCCCAAACAAATATGTCTTATTTCTCAATACCTAATAATTACATCTTATAGCAATGGTCTCCAATCTACAAATTATCACGTGTGATATCCACAAAGCTGTGCCTGTGCCCTGCCAATCAGAAGAGGAATACATGATCTCAGAACCAAAAAAAAAAAGCATAATTCATATAGTAAAAGTTAGGGCATTAATCTGCAATAAACAGCCCAATACATTCTCTTGAACCCCTCTAAAAATAAGCAACTTACTACCTCTTAAAACAGGACTCCAACCCCCTGCCCTCCCATGCTTATGACAGAATTTGGTAATTAGTCATAGCATTTTTCCCTCTTAGCTTGAAATTCAACTCAGAATTCTTTTCTACATATTCCTTTAGGCGGTTAGACACTACTAATAAATCGCAGTTGCACCCAACGTGAGACCTATTTGCTATCCTTGTCATTTCACTTTGAGCAAACATAAATTTTAGAAAGAAATCTCTAAAACAAAATCAGGGCCCATGGGATTCTAATCTTGGCTAAGGCTACTAGGTTGATTCTATTAAATTCAACCTAGGGTTTCTTGTAGATCCTCACTTTTAGAAGAATCCTCTTCTGTGTAGTCTTCTCATCTGACCATCCCCCACATCTCTTTTAGGGGATTAGGAGGTAGTGTAATGTACTTGAAAAAATAATGAAATGGGAGTTAGGAAACACAAACTAAAGTTCCCATTCTACCACTAATTCAGTGTATAAAATTCAGGAAGTTAGTGCCTTATTTTCTTATCTATAAAATTAGAGGTTTCAGTGTTGTTTTGCTTATTCGTTGTACTAACTCTGCAACTTTTCAATCTTACAAAATCTCTCAAGAAAGTCATTTCAGGCCAGGAACGGTGTGGCTCACGCCTGTAATCCCAGTACTTTGGGACGCCAAAGCGGGAGGACTGCTTGAGGCCAGGAGGTTGAGATCAGCCTGAGCAACGTAACAAGACTCTTTCTCTACAAAAAATTAAAAAAATAAAAAATTAGTCAGGCACAGTGGTGCACGCCTGTAGTCCCAGCTACTCGGGAGGCTGAGGCAGGAGGATAGCTTGAGGTGAGGAGTTCTTGAGGCTACAGTGAGCTATGATGATGCCACTGCATTCCAGCCTGGGCAACCGAGTGAGACCCTGTCTCAAAAAAAAAAAAAAGAAAGAAAGAAAAAGAAAGTAATTTATTTCAAAGCAGAGGTGCTTTAGAGTTGCTCGGACTGAAGAGAGGCTGAGGAAGCTGAGCAAGCCCACTGATGGCTGCCACTGTGAAGGGGAAGTCCCAAGGAGAAAATGTGCAGGCCAGTAAGCCTGAGGTCAGGATTCAGCTCCAATCCTTATTAGAAATCATCAACAAAACCTGCAAATAAATGTGGGATTAGAATTTTGCAAAAAAAATATTAATTATGCTACCAAACTTCTTTCCTAGTCAATTCTTTAAATAAAGGACCTCTCAGGAGCCTCAGAAGATGGGGAAAATGAACTGAAAGCCTAATATCTACTTCCTTTATCATCCAATAAGCTGGCAGCGTCTTTCAATCTAAGTGGGTCATATTATGTGGGCATCGGTGACTCTGTAACTCAGTGGGTTTCTGATGAGAATACATTTTCCTAGAACTTAAAAATTCCTGTGTCTTTCTTTACCTCAAGAAGCTCATCCTCTGGCTGCAGGAGGCTCAGTGTATCAACAGGACCACCAGGAGCTATTGAAGAGATATAATGGTGTCCATCAAAGGAGTCCACTTCCATGCCCAGCCTCAGAGTGTGAATTGGCAGCAGCTACAGCAGAACACAGAGCAACAATATCAAACATGACAAGGACACACCTGGCTGTTAATCCTCCATCCAGTATTATTTTTACATGAAAACCCCACCTCTTCAATCAGATCACCAAAATTTTGAAAGAGGACAATAATGGGAAAACTAGCCTCAAATAGAATAAAATTATGAAGTCATGGGTCTTCCTGTTCCCACTTGTTCCTCTTTTCCTTTCAGGTTCCCTGGGAGTGGAGAGAGAGAGGTACAAAGTCCTGCCTTCATTTCTGAGCTCCAGACAGTCCACAGTTCCTATAGTTCCCAGTATGTCTGCTGTACTTCACTCTTCCACAGGGCTCCCCATCCCCCAGAACAACCTAACTCCCCTTTATTACCTAACCAACTTCCACTCACTTCCAGGGCGTCACTTCCAGGAAGCCCTGAGTTAATGTGCCTTCATCTGGGGTTCAAGAACACCCTGTGCACACCTCCCTCACAACTTTAGAATTCCTATATTCCCTTGATTTCCTCCTTTCTCCCACCCCCACACTTGCATGCAGAATCTGTACCTTTCATCTCTATAACCTCAGTACCAGGCACTAAAGATGGGCTCGTTAAATGTTATTTGAACTAATCCATGAAAGACAGTACCTCACCCAAGATGTCCTTTTCCTTTTAGCCAACTTAAGTGAGAATATCTCCAATTTGAGGAAGGCAATCATTATCCATTCTAGGATTGATTCTGTTGGTTTATAAGGATTCACATGGGCTAAGATACGAGTCAAGGGCTGCGAAACTCTAGCCAATGTCAGAGTGAAGAGATGAGCATCTTAGTTCCACTCCTCTTTGTTGGCTGCAAAGGTCAAGGGCATTTACCAAACTCCACTCACTTGACTTTCAAAGATGGAGCTAATGATTTCTCACTGTGGCTGTATAAACTAAAATACAATATTTCCTATAGCAATAGTGTGTTTATGTAAAAATGCCAGAGCTACCTCTACCTATACTTTATAAGAAGAAAATCCTACCCAGGATGGCAATGCATCCGCAATGTGGCTCTTTCCCTCACTTTTCTTATTCTCTGTGATCCCTTATCCCTGAGCTTGTCACCTCCCCTCCATCGTCTGCTCTGTGTCCCCAGAGTGCCACGGGCCTTGATTCACACACCATCTGGGGCTCATTTCTGTCCCACTACAGACATGCAGACAAATGTGAAGTGGCAAGTAGTCTAACTGACTGTGACTTCAACGACTTAAAATGGGTATGAGGGAGTTCTGGCCCTGGGATAATTTTCTGAAATTAAGTGCTCTTGACCACTAAGCACTTTGGGGTCTACAACCGTCTCTGGCAATAAGATGTTACAGCACGCTATTCATTTATTTTTATTTTTTTAGAGTCAGGGTCTCACTTTGTCTGTTCTAGCACTCTAAATGGAAGGTTGGGATTGTTCTTATTCCTTTCCCTCTCTGATTTCTTTATTTCTTACTGTTGTCAGCTCATTCTCTTGTCTAGTCATTGTGCCAAATCACATCTATCAAGACAGGATACATTAGGGCCATTTTCTTCAGTAGTACATCTACTGGAGGTGAGTAAAAACTCTCAGAGAAATGCTTCTATAATAACAGTTTACCCACCCATCTCTGCCAACTGTCTTCCTCTCTTTGTTTATGAGCCTAACACTATAGGGCAGAGAGCTGTCAGTGGATCCAAAACGGATCATCTCCAGTGGGGTGGCTAGAGCTGGCTTGAGAGTGGGTTGTTCAATTTTCAGAAATTTTGCAGGCCAGTTGTGAAACATAGCCATTATTAAAAATTAAATTATACAAAGTTATAATTACATAATAATAAATGTAATAAGTGCTTAAAACCCATCACTTCCTAATTATTTTTCACTATATTTTACTACTATCTGTGTTCTCGGAGTGATTTATATCCATTATATCTGCATAGATGGAAATAAGAACTCAAAGAATACGGAAGGGATGGACAACAGAAAGAGACAGGTGAAATGCTTGTTTTGTTTAGCTGCTAAATGCAGCTGGGACAGATAATTAAATAGTTCTGCTCCCTCGGAGAAGCCTGTACCAATGAAGTGCTACTGTGCGTGGCTTCCCAACTCCATGATCAATGATGTCATTTTGGTAGCTTCAAATCTGCTATGGAGGGAGTGTTTACATCACAGATATTAGTAAATGCTACAAATTGGAGCTACATTTTTTATTTTTTACTTTTTGAGAGTTAGACTTTTACCAGTATACCACTGATCTATGAAATAGTTTGGACATGATATCCAGTGTACATTTATGGAGTGTAAACTACGGGCAAGGCATTGAGCTATGAGCTGCAAATATAGAGTGAAGGAAAGAAACAGTCTCTGCCCTCACAGAACTAATATCTGGTGTGGTAGACAGTAAATAAGCAAGAAGTAGACACAAGCCTATATGTAAGTGAATAAACAATTAACTAATCAACAAGCAGCAGGATTATCACAGTCCTGATATGATAAGTAAAGAACACAAAGAAATGCAGCCAAGGAAAGTGTGACCACTGTGTGAAAAACAAACAAGTAATGACCACTTGTGATAAATGCTAGAAGGAGCTAATCAAGGTCATGACCGAGAAGCACAGCTGGTTGGGCCATTTTGGAAAGTTGGTCAGAGGAGGCTCCCAGAGAAGGGGATGTTTAAGGTGAGACTTGAAGGATAAGAATGATTCAGCCCTACAAAAAGCCTGCAGGGGGATGGCCTTGGGGAGGTGAGTGAACAGGACAATTGCTAAATTTTTGGTTTGAGCAAATGAGTAAATGGTGGTAACAACTTCTGCGTAGAAGTAAGTGCCCAAATTAAAACAAAGATACTGCTGTACACACAGAGAGATCTTTGCTACTTACATAATATTAATAATATGCTCCCATAAAAGATAAAAGGGTTAGGAGGAAACTGGTTCCACCAATCCCCGCCCCTCACCACTACCACCAGCTAATCCTGATCTATTCACATGGCTGGCCCCATTCCCACCGCTGTGGAACAGCTGAAGTCAGGAATGGGCTGGAGCCCTGGGGACCAGCAGAGGCTCACCCATGGCATCCCTTGCCCTCCAGACACGGCACTGTGCCCATCTAGGCTATTCCCCCAGATATCTGTAAACACCACAGGCTTTTAAGAAAACTTAAAAGGTGAACAAAACACACATGCTTCATCTTCAATCATGCTGAACAAATAAACCAGAAATGATGTTTACAAAATCTGTCAAGTTAAAGGAGGCCTACCTAATATTAGTTCTGCATCTAAATCTGGGTACAGCTGGGTTTCCGAGATTTCACGTTACATTGCTGCAGGCTTCTCTGCGGGAGCAGGACTGTTTAATTACCTGCCCCAGCTGCATTTAGCGACTAAACAAATCAAGCATTTCATCTGTCTCTCTCAGTTGTCCACCCCTTCGGTATTCTGAGTTCTTAGGCAGAGAGCAGAAAGTGCTGAAATGACAGGAGTGGGTGCAACATATGATTGATGCCTTCACGCACACTGTATGGCACGCTTCCTGATGCTTATCCCGCGTGCTTTGCGAGGGCTCCTCTTTAAATGACAAAGTTAATGAGCAGCAGGATTTTCATGATCCTGATATGACAAGTAAAGAATACAAGAAAATGCATCCAAGGAGAGTGTGACCATTCTGTGATTTACTGTCAGTGCTAAAATGATGAAGATGCAATGGGAGCAAGAAAGCTAGAGGCCTTCAACCCATGAGCACAGAGACCTGTCATGAAACAAACTGCAGCCCATTCATTTTGCTAAAATCTCTACTTTAGGATGCTGAAACAAGATATCAAAGTGCTCCAATGGGAACATAAATGATATTGCATCAGGGGGAAAAGAAACTTCTGGAAAGGAAATCTCCAAATATGTGTCAGTGGGATGGGGGAGGACACTTCCAAAAGAGTTAAACTCAAAGTAGAACACAAAAAACCATATGACTGGCTCCTGTAATTCTTTCTTTCTCTCTCTCTCTCACACACACACACACACACACACACACACACACAAAGAGTGAAAGTATTAAATAGCCATTTATGTTTAAAGATTAGGGAGTTACTAAATTTATCAGAAATGAAAAACTTTCCAAGAATGAGGCTACCAGTTCTAAAGTAATGGTGAACCACAAGCATAACGATCTGCAAAGTTCATTGTATTCACTCAGAGGTTATACAAGAGTCAATCCATCAGCTCTTCGTCTGTATTTGTTTTTCTCACCCCTCTAAAATTAAAATTCTGAATGTTCAAAAAAAAATATAATATGTACTCTGTTGTATGGTAGTATATTGAAAGTCCTCTTCAGTTACCTAACAACAAGGTTAAGTGTTAGTTGCTATTTATCATTTTCAATATCATTTATGTTACCTGCCTGGCCTGTGGGATATTTGAGTTTTTGATGTGGGATCTAACACTTTGTACTTGACTTTCTCCCTACCTTTGCTCATGGCATTTCCCTCACCTGGAATACCCATTGTATTCATTTCTCCAAATCCATTCTCCAGAGTATAGTTCAAATGCCATCGTCCCAATAAGCCTCCTTCATCTGTCTTGAGGAAGTATAATAATATCCTTCCTTGAACACATATTAGGCAGCTTAACAATACCTGAACAATAATTCTCAATGGAGTGGGGCCAGAAAAGCATCAAAACCTATAGAATCAGAGTACGGATGAGGAGGAACAAAATAGGGCATGTGTATTCTAAAAAAGCTCCTCTGATGTTTCTGACATGCCGTTGCCCTAGTAGGTAAGCACTGCTACCATAGTCATTTGATTCTGTGTCTTATGTTCTCTACTCAAAAATAGAGCGGCAAAGTATACAATTACACGCTTGAGAACTGCTAACAGTGTTGCCTCTGGGGAAGAGAACGAGGGGACTGGGATAGGAGAGAAGTTTATTTTTTGCAGTAAATGCTTCTGTACCTTTTGAATTTTATGTCTTGTCCATATAGTATCTGTTCAAAATTAAAAAGAAAAGGAAAAAGAGTGGTACAGGCTTAGAAGCCAGATAACCCTTAATTTGTTTCCTAATTCTGACACTTACTAGCTGTATATGATCTTGGGCAAGTTACTTTACTGCCTGACACTCAATTTTCCCGTATTGAAAATGGGAAGGAGGAAATGCTTGCTGACAAATAGGGTTATTGTGAGAAATAAAGGAGAAAATGTATTTAAAGCAAAGAACCAGCCCTGGTAACTGAACGGTAGCATCCACTGCAACTCCTGGAAAACCAGCAAATCCCCCTGCCTTAAAAGTTCTATTTGCTCATTATAGAGTAAGGAGGGGGGGGAACCACATTTTAATGTTCTCTGGCTCAAGAAATATAATTCAGGAAGGAAATAAAGTAAAATCTGTCAATCTGTCATGTCAAAACCAGAGAACAGGACCTGGAGTTTTTGTTTCCCATATGAGAGATATTACTGATGCTCACTTCGTATTACAATTGATGGCCAGAAGAAAGGTCACTAGAATGAGCTTAATGCTTCTCCCTCATAGAGCTGTGATTATCTTAATAGTAAACACTTGCCAAGAAAGCCATCCCTAAAAGTGCAAGTCTCCCAAGATGCGGGAAAACTGTTCTGTGTCATGATTAACAGCTTCCTAGAAGCAGCACAGCTAATGCTCAAGCCACTGTAAGTAGCTTTCACCTCCCTCTTTCCCCACCACTCCATCCACCTCAGAAGAAAACCTTATCTATTAACATGAGCCCATAATATATGAAGATGCTTCTTGAATCATCCCTTCAAGTGTGGTGGCTATGGGGCACCAACCATCTAAAGACGGCTAGACCCATAGAAACACCAGTCATACCCGTGAAAATGATTGTCCCAATCAGAAAGCTGACGGGACGGGGGAAAACCCACAGCTTTGACCTCAGATCATGACACGACCCTGCTTAAAATCCTCCACTGGTGTTACCTGGCACCAAGGATGAAATCCACGCATATGACCACAGCTCTTAAGGCCTTGCAGCACCTGGCCTTTCTCACCAGCCTCATTTAACAACATTCAACTCTTAACTTAGTTTGACCCAGAGGCTCTGAAACAACATCTGTTCGCCCCACCCATGCCAGCCCCTTCCTACAACAGGGCTGCTGTTGCTGTTGCTGCTCTGTTCCCAGCTCACCACCTTCTATCCTTCAAGCCTGAGCTCAGAGAGGCTTTCCCTGGCCTCCCCTAGTTATACTCTGTTCACCCTGTTGATTCATTTGTAGCACTTCCTACAATCTGCAACTATCTTATCAAGTTATTTTTTATCTATTATTATGCCCCTACCCAAGCCAGAACCTAAGCTCTATGAGAACAAGGACCCTTTCCATTTTGCTTCCCACAGATGGTAGCACATTTCTAAGTAGGAGCTTTGTAAATATTTCAGGAATGAATGAACGCACTATGCCTCAGCCACTACCTTGCTGTATAATTTTCGACCAGTCATTCAACCCAGGCACCCTTTAGTATCATCATCTACAAAAGGGGTTTTGATTGTCTGGTTAAAATCTCCGTTATATATTTTAGGGAGAAATAAGAAGCTACTCAATTAAGACCTAAACTTCTAGCCAGGCATGGTAGCTCACTTCTATAATCCCAGCTATTTGGGAGGCTGAGGTTGGACGATGGCTGGAGGCCAGGAGTTCAACACCAGTCTGGGCAGCATAGTAAGACCTCTGTCTCTTAAAAAAAAAAAAGAAAAAAGACCTAAATTTCCAATTAGAAGGGAATTTTCAAAAAGATTATAGCTTATCAAAATGAAGAAATACTCTGTGGACATTTATAATTAAGAAATTAATGTAGCAAAAATATAAAAATTTGTGATAGTTATATGGAAAAACTATACATCCCTTCTCTCCCTCATAAACACATGAAACAAAAAGATGGGTACACTGATTACAAATATATAAGCATATGCAGGTAACAACTAAATATTAAAAGAGAATATTGCAATTATGGGTGATTCTTTTTATTTCAGTGCAAAAAAAAGAAAAATAACTTTTTGCCACAACAAAATTTCAATTAAACAATTAAATGTTTTCAAGTAGCATATTAAAAGAAAAGGGCCTTTGAAAGGTCAGAGTCTAAAAGTATTAGAAGCATACAACTGGAAAACAAGACAACCATTTATTGGACATTTCTTATATGTTGAAACTGAGCTATATTAATTAAGGCATATATTAAATACATTTATATTTAATCTTCCATAACACAGTTATTACTGTTCATATTATGTAGAAGAAAAATTAGGCTGGTTATTTCACCTCCTAAAGTGTTTCCACACATGCCACCTTCTTAATGAGCCCTTCCCTGACCCATCTATCTAAAATTGCAAACCCACCCCCCTCTCTGAATTCCCTATCCATTTGTCCTGCCTAAATATTCTCCATGGCACATATCACCCATACTATATAACTTACTTACTTATTTTTGGTCTCCCTCCAATAAAATATAAGTTCTACAGAAAAGTGATTTTTCTTCCTACTTTATTCTCTTCTGGAACCCCAACACCCAGTAGAGGACTTGGCACAGAGTAGATATCAATAAATATTTGATGAATTAATGAACAGCTGAATGTACTGGTAAGTTTCTATAAGGTAGTTCTGAACGACTGTTCAACTCAAAGCCTTTCCACCCCTTTACACCAGAGTTACTAAGTACAAATATATAAATATTGCATAAAGGTTGATGGGGAAAGAAGATAAAGTTAGCAAGACTAGTGGCAGGGAACTAGGGAGTAAGGGTAAAAAAGAACATCATCTGCCTGGAGAAAGAGAATCACATTCTTTAAAAATGTACACAAAGTGTGCTTATTGTTTTTTTCCTTGCTATTTTTTATTTATTATAAAATACGATGATTCAAGGTCTTGTGGCTTTGAACGTGGGAAGACAGACAACTAAAGCTGAGCTGCATGATGAACTGAGCTTGATCTGGGGCAGGTTTTACCCCCAAGGACGTCTCCTGAGTTCTAAAGCTCTATGGCACAGGAGGCTAAAAAGCTAATCAGGAAAGCTCTGAGAAGCAAAGCAAAGATTTCAGCAGTGCCAGGGTACTGGGGATATAGTATTAGATTTCAGGTCCTACAAGGATAAGGGGACTGGTAAACACCCCAGACTCTTTCGTGGACTATCTGGAAGGCTATGTCTTAAGAGCAAAGGCAAAGTGATCACCCACCACTTTTGTCCTTGAATATCTAGACCTGAAGTCTTTTTTAAAGTCTACATTCCTGGTCCTAATTTATAGGATACATTTTTAAAAGGACTTCTTATAATATCTGAAAAGTTAACACACCCTGCACAACATTACTATGCGTACTACGTCTAAGGCGGGCAAAAGAGTTAAACCTGGGTTTTTGGCTTCTAGAAGTGGCATAAGGGATCCCATATTCTTTCCAAGTATATCTAACCATTATCTTTCATAACAGTGAAACCCAACACATTTCCAGAAAACATCTAAGACTAAATTCTGGAAACTTTAGATCATAGTACTTAGTTTCTTCAGCAAGAATTTAAAGAGTTCTTCAAACAATAAAAAACTCCTAACATCTTTAAAAAAATGCTTACCTTTGAATACTTCTGTAACTCAGCATCATCTGCAATCTGTGTGTCCAAAGTAGCAACCTAAATTTACAAGAAACATTGATATTTGTGAAAGCATAACTTTACTTCTCCCTAGGTTTTCTGAAAATATCTGCAAAACCTATATATTGATAACTCCATCTGACCTACAGTGTAATCTATTTCCTATATTTCTGAAATCCGTAAGTATAACACATAACATTAAATTTCGGAGTACATTTGTTTTTTGTTGTTCTTCATGCCAATCTTTTTTCCTAAATTACTCAAAAGTTGAAAAGAATGTGATGAGCAAATATACATACTATTTTTAAAAATCCCTGATCCCAAAAAATTTAGTATAATCCTTCATTATACTGAAATCATAAAAATTTTACTCTTTTGACAAAACCAAGAGTATGGCCATTTTTACTTTCAAAGTCAGGCCTCAAAACAAAATTTGCAGGTCAATAAAATCAGATGAGTTTGGAAAAACTGAAGCGTCTGACTTTCCACAACAAACACAAACCATTTCCCTAGGAGAAACAGCTGGCAAAGACACAAACAGAAAGACCTGGTCCCTGGTGGGAAGCTCATGCAATACTTAAAGCTTTTAATCCTGGCCTAAAACTATTGTTCTAAGCTTCAATGGTGGACATCTACAGAAGTGAATTCCTTGCAAGCAAAAATACGTTACTGATGATTTGCATCTGTAAGTTGTTAATAAAATATGGTGCATCTGGAAGGAAAGGATAAGTTAAACAATGACCCAACTAAAGCTTCTAAAAGTACTGCATTTCAGATAAGTAGATCCTGGAAGAAAGTGAAATAAGAAACATTGGAGTACACGTATTCATTCGTTCATCCATCAAGTTTGGCTTCTCCTTTCTGCCTCTCATTCCTCGAAACAACAAGCTACAACTTTTAATGAATAGGCTGTCACTTTAAATTTCCAACTTCAAATTCTGTCTCCTCTTTCTAGCCTGTCTGCTGTGACCCCACCAGGTGATAAACAAATTTTAAAAGGGTGGTTATAAGGAGGATAAAATTTTAACAAAAAAAAAGCCCATCACAAAACTGGCCATTTGTAAATACTGGTGCACCAAATTACTTTGAATATCAAACCACTAAGGTTATTAGGAAAGGTCATCTGCTAGGTGATAGCCTAATAGCAGCATTCAAAATCTATGAAGCAGAGAAGCAGCAGTTCATGAGAACTGACAAGCAAGCACAAAATTAGCAGAAGAGAAAATAGGAACTGTCTTTACTCAATGACATTGGAAACTTTCTGACAATAGATAGTGGCTGGATATTCTAAACTAAGAAGAGAAAAAAAATCTCTAACCAGCCAACAAGTGCTGATGATAAACATATGTAAGAAAATGTGAATGATAATAGGAATTTAAGAGAATATTTTATTACTAATGCATTTAGTGAACACTGTAGAAGCTTTTCTAAGCACAGCTTTTCTGCTTTCATGTGGATTCATATGGGAAAATGTAATCAATCCCTTACTCAATGAATCTAATAACAGGTGAAAGGAAGTCTAATGGACCACTGGCACTATAAACTTATACCTAACCTAAATTACTTCCTGTTCTTCCAAATACATTTGATAATCATTCTTTCATTTTTCACATAAAACTGTAAGATTCTTTGTGAAACATAGGACTAATATCCACAGGCCTTTCAGTGTACAATAAAACAAACAGATCATAAAAGCAATCATAAAAATGCCAGCAATTTTAAGCAGCTGATACAGGTTATAAATTTAAAGGCAAGCCCTCTCTGTCCTAACATTTTTCTGCCTATTGTCAGCTTAAATTGTTTCAACATGAACTGAGTGTCTGCTAATTGTAACTGAAGCTTGTGTGCAGTCCTTAATTATTCTTAGAGCTTGAAATGCTTAAAAAAATCAATTGATTGATCCAATAGGAAAGAAAAGCAGGAAGAAAAAAATAAAAGCAGGCTGGCTATTCTTTGACTCCCCCATTTATTTAAATTGCAGTGTTAGGAGCTTGATGTGAAATGAGACATGAGTGTTTTTTATTAGAAGATTTTAACATACCATTACTTCATAATCAGGACCCAAAAGGCTTTCCCATCTGGATTTCAGCTCATTTTCTGGAGAGTCTGGGACTCTTTCTGGATTAAAAAAAAAAAAAAAAAAAAGAACGTTGAAGCTACTGTGAGCCAAACACACTTAACTACTAAATTCCTCGATAACAGCACAGTTTCAGTAAGTAAAGGGGAAATGAATAAAAAGGAAAATGCATTAACTTAGGTCCACTAGGTAAAGTAAATCATAGGTGACTTATAAGACTAATATAAAATGTAAAGACCAGCTGTGACCAAATTATGAAGGAGCTTTTGTTGTTAAGGAATATTTTAAAGAGAAGAGGAAATGATGAGTTATAAATGAAATTTAAATTATATAGAGTTTATGTGTAAACATCCAATAGTTTACAAGTAAAACGCATCTGGTTTTGCTTTATAATATGTTAGGGCATACAAGGATTTAATTTAAATGTTAATCACTTCAAAGTAGTACCGTTCCTGCTACCCACTGGAAAAGTAAAAACTTATCAAGATATCTTTACTATCAACAAGGCATATCAACACAATACAGTCAGACTTTTCACATGGGTGGCCACAAAGGCTTGTCTGCTTGAATTCAACAAGAGTTCCGTGAGCTTTAATATAATAGAAATTTTGGTTTTACACCAGCTTTTGTTGCTAATCAGTTATTAGGATATTTGTATCTTTATGAATTTCTTGAGTATAATACTGCCTTTGTTGAATAGACAATTTTAATGAGGTAAGACAGACTTTAAGTGTCTTGCCTGTCCTCCGCATGATTTTAGCCAGAAGCTCAGTGCACAGTTCACAGTATGAATAATGTCTAATAGGCAAAAGTCAAAGTACTAAAACTGTAATTACAACCTATATCCGTAGTAGTACCAGAAAATGAAAAAACTTCCACCTTCTTTTTAATTTAAGAAAAACTCAGTTTCATCTTAAGATTGGAAAAGTCACAGAACACTTATCACAACTGACATAACCATCTGCCTAAAATCAAACGTAACTTGCAATATCAGCTCTTTTAGTCTTCAGCACAGACAGTTCATCTTGGATGCATATAATGTTTAATTACATAATACAAATCATTTAGTGAAAGACGCTAACCTCAGAAATCACAGACTAAGACTAATGAACATTAAAGAACTTAAATTACTAGATTTACAAAAGAACATCCATGAAATAACTATATTAACTGATATGTTAGATTACATTTAGGGGATAACTAACCAAAGATCCTATTAAAAACAAAACATCAAATTCATTTGGGCTCTGCACCTTTGTGTCCATTCCTGCTAACATTTCCTTAAGAAATTACAATAAGAGTTCTAACATCTTGCCTGCTAACTTTCTCCCAGGCAGCAATTGCTTATCTGGTAAACAAATCTGAACAAAATTTGCAATGTATTAGTTGAATTCTAAGCTTAAAAACATGGTACTCAGATGATAGTTCATACATATGTACAAAATAATGTTGACATCTCACCAACAACTCTTTGGGCTACATTTTACCTTTCAGTTGTACAATGAAAACACAGACAATCACGAGTTTTGAAGCACAAAGGCCTAAGTGCTAGAGGAAAAAGATTAACTTTACTTTCAGCTGCTCATTAAACCCTAGGCTACAAAAAATAATCAAAAAAACAAATAACACGATGATCTGAAACAATTATTCCAAAGGCAAAATGGAGCACTAACTTCATAGCAGTTAGAAGATTCTGACTTTAATTTCAAACTGAAATTATACATATGCACAAAGAAAAAATGCAGTGAAGTAGATCCAAAAAGCACAGATGAAGTATTTCTAGGCTGGACATGGTAGCTCACGTCTGTAATCCCAGCACTCTGGGAGGCCATGGCAGGAGGATCACTTCAGGCCAGGAGTTTGAGACAAGCCTGGGCAATATAGCGAGACCCCATCTCTACCAAAAAGAAAAAAAATTAGCCGGATGTGGTGGCTTGCACCTGTAGTCCCAGCTACTCAGGAGGCTGAGGTGGGAGGATGGCTTGAGCCCAGAAGTTTGAGGTTGCAGTGAGCTATGATGATGCCATTGCACTCTAGCTCAGGCAACAGAGTGAGACCTTGTCTCAAAAAGAAAAAAAAAATTTCTAAAACAATTTTTAACTTCAAAATGTATTTGATTCTAAAAATCTGTCTATGCCCAGCTAAATTAGAATAGCAAAGATAAACTGCAGTCTACTTGGGTCAAAAAGAACAAGGGAAATTTCCAGATCATAGAAAATATTTTAACTTGAATAAGGGCTTATCTCCTTCCTTCAGGCTATGCTATCCTAAGACAAGACAAAGCTAAAACTCAAAACTTCTCTGGAAGATGGATGGTGTTAAGTATTCCAGGGAGTTTCATTTAGCTGGCAAGGGTTTCCTTAGCACCCTTTGTGCAGGGAACTGTGTGAGACTCACTCAATATGCTTGCAGAGTAGAGTCCACTATAATAGCTGATGTATCAAAGTTCAAAGTAAAAGAACAAAGTCGTAAGTCAATCCAAAAGAAAATTAAAGAATAAATGTATAGCAGCCTGGCAATTTGAAGCAACATATAAAAATGTACATGTTATTAATTTTTATGGTAAAAAAGAAACATTGCTATATGTATACATATAACTATAATCTATAGCTATAGCTATATTAATGATAATATACAAACTAAAGAATGCAGTAATTAAAAATGCTAAAAACAAGACAAAAAATAGTCATCACATATTAATAAATGTGCATTCAAAATTAATATAACAAAACAAAGATTTAAAAAGAATATGTTTGGTTCCCAGCTGCCGTAAGTGTTAAGATGTTGATAATAAGAACACCCTAATTTGTATCTCCAAAATGCCTCTAAGAGTCCTCACATTATATTATTAATAACTATGAAAAGAGAAAATGGTTAACAAATAAGAAAGTCCAATTATTTCAAAATGAATGCTTGGTGCCTACCCAATTTTCCTAAGGCTTGTATGTTGTCATTTTTTAGATTATCCATTCTTTCTTCAATTTCCTCATCTTCACCATCCAAATTAGTTTCTGTTTCCACTGCTCCAGTTAGAAAGAGAGCTGGTGTTTTTGGCGGTTCTACAATTCCTAAAAAAAAAAAAAAAAAAAAATTGCTCATTTGAATCACTAGTCGATGAGGACCGTGTTTAAGTGAGCTTACTTCACTCCTGTTCTCCCATTTCACAGCCTCATTACAAGCATCTGAGGTGACTTACATATATGATTCCTTTCACCTAAAGTGCCAAGTGTAACAGATAACCAAATCAATTCCTTAAAAAATAAACTTGTTGACAGTATTAAAAAGAATAAGGAACTAGGCAATGGGAAGAGAAAAACAAGGTAAAGCAGGGGTAGATTCTTCTCAATATAGCCTTGCAAAGAAAAAAACACTGAGGTCTTATGCTTTTGTTGTGGTGGTGGGCAGGAAGTAAGACTTGCAGAATAAGCTGGACCAATTGCTCTGGGCTCTCCTAGGTCCTAGCACGACATCATCATGAGTATAACAAAGTCTACATAGGTAATGTTATTAATTGGAAGGGAATTAGAGAGAATTCCCCTGGGTGCAGAGATTCCTTCCTTAGCTAAATTGAGCTAAGTAAAATAATAGGAGTCATCCAAAGTTTCCAATCTCAATAAGGCAAGTCACTTTGTATCTCTTAAACATAAGAAAAGTTGAACATGAGTCATTTTGGATTATTTTTAAAATAATCACACATCACTTATAAAATATTCTTATCAAAAATAATTAACCCAAACCTAAGATTTTAGATCTAGCTTCTAATTCATAGGAATTGTGGTGGGTAGACGAACAAGTTAAATGACACCACAAGGAAACAATCAGATTCAGAATGTGGCATTCTAGTGACAAATGGACTAATACCTTCAAAAACTCTATGTCATGGGGGCAGGAGTGGGGGATTCTTCTAGATTAAAAAAACCAAAGAGACATACAAATGTAACAAATGCAATGCAAGACTGGATCTTGGTTTTGGGGTTTTGTTTGCAGGGGAGTCTTAAGGAACAGTGGAAAGAGAAGGTGCAAACAAAAGTTTGGGGCAACTGACCAATTTTAGGTATGTATTGTGTATTTGATATTAGGGAATTACTGCTGATTTTCTTTGGTGTTGCCCAGGCCTGTAATCTTAGCGCTTTGGAAATCCTAGGCAGGAGGATTGCTTGAGACCAGGAGTTTGACACCAGCCTGGGCAACATAGTGAGACCCTGTCTCCACAAAATAAAAAATTGCTTAAAATTAGCCAGGAGTAGTGGTTGCACTCCTGTAATCCCGGCTACTCGGGAGGCTGAGGTGGGAGGATCTCTTGAGCCTAGGAGTTCGAAGCTATAGTAAGCTACAGTGGTACGAAGCTATGATCAGACCACTGTAGTCCAGCCTGGGTGACAGAGGGAAACCCTGTCTCTTTAAAAAAAAAAAATTTTTTTCTTTGATGTTATAATAGCATTGTTATTATATAAAAGAATATCTTTATTTTTATAAGCTATAGACTGGAAGTGTCATGATGTCTATCACTCTGAAATGGTTTAGGGAAAAAAGATTAATACAGGAAGCAAATATGGCAAAAGGTTAACTACTAGATCTAAATGGCAGGTTTGTGGGTATTCATCATACTATTTTCCATTTTTTATATATGTTTAAAACTTTTCTTTTACAATAAAAAGTTGAAAAAGATAGCCAGTTAAAAGTTCCTCTGATATTAATATGAGACTTTAAACCACACAGGATTTTTTTTAGATCATTAGGCCATTGATACCCACAAATGCCCAGCCTGGTGCTAGAATAAGAAATGCCAACCATTCATTACAGCATTATTCACAATAACCAAGAAGTGGAAGCAACCTAAGTGTACATTAGAATAAACGAATAAAGAAAATTTGGTATATACAAACAATGGGATACTATTCAGTCTTAAAAAAGGAGGAAATCCTGTCTCACGCTATGGCATGAACAAACCTTGAGGACATTATGCAAAGTGAAATGAGCCAATCACAGAAGGACAAAGAATGCAGAATTCCACTTATAGGAGGTATCCCAGTAGTTCATAGAAATAGCAAGTAGAGTGGATGGTTGCCAAGGGCTGGGAAGAGGGGGAAATGGGGAGTTGTTCAATGGGTATAGAGTTTCAATCATGCAAGAAGAAAAAGTTCTAGAGATCTTCTGTACAACAATGTACATATAGTTAACAATACCATACTGTACACTTAAAAATTTGCTAGGAAGGTAGATTTTATGTAATGTATTTTTTTTTATCACAATTAAAAAATGCCAACCCAAAGTTGCTAGTATAGCTGGGGAAGACAGTTATATACCACCAGAATTTATAGTACAAAGCAATGTAATGGTGTGCCACAAACAGTATACAAGTAGGTACACAAATAAGTATACACAAGGTATACAAATAGTAGGAGTTTATAGGAGAAAAAAGACTAAGATTTAGAATGGTAGAAGGAGGTACTGTGTAAGAGCTAAAAGTGGTGCAGTTTGTTTTAGTAAAACAGACTTCTAAATGTTGACAAAGTGCAAGGCACACAAAGATGTGTGACATGGGGCAGGGGCAAGGACATAACCACTCCCCACATTATAGTCCTACACATAAAACAAGTGATTATAATGTAGTGTACTAAATGCTATAGAAGAGTGTTTTGCAAGGGGTGCTAGGGAAGCTCATAAGGACACCAAAACTATGAAGAAAGGGGTACAGATTTCCAGCAGAACTTATCCCAATATAAATTTTAAACCTAGGCATGCCCAGTAAAGAATTGCTAATTTGTAGATACTGGGCATGCCTGCATTCATTTGGAATAGTAAATTGAAGCCAAAGGCTCCATCAGAGCTATTAGAAACCATTATATTTACATAAATATTTATGTAAACCTTTTAAGGTCAATATGGCATTTGTACAATTTGTACTATTTTGGCAATTTTAAATTTCATATATTCAATGCAGTTGACAAGGCATCTGTCCTTCAGCAGTAAAATTTCCACTGTCACATAAAACATAAAAAGTTCCAATTTAAATACAAATCAATATCAGCTGAAAGCAAAGGCTTCTGGACTTCTTATATCTCCAGAGAAGTATTTCCAGAGGAGAAAAAAATTTATTCATTTTCTGACAAATTCTAATAGAAATATTTCTTTTCTTTTTTTTCTTTTGAGACAGGGTCTTGCTATGTTGCCCAGGCTTGTCTCAAACTGTCTTCCCATCCAAGCCACCTGAGTAGCTGATATTACAAGCAGGTGCCACTGCACCCAGCCTTAATAGACATATTTCTTACTATTTATATAATTAGTCACTCATTTTTAATTGAATATGTGTTCCCATGATTATCAACTTTTGTTGATCTATACCTTTGTAAGTTGATAATTCAAAGTTGATGGCCAGGAGCAGTGGCTCATGCCAGCAGTCCTAGCACTTTGGGAGGCTAGGTGGGAGGATCGCTTGAAGCCAGAAGTTCAAGACCAGCCTGAACAACAAAAGTGAGACCTCGTCTCTACAAAAAATTTAAAAATTAGCTGAGTGTGGTGGTGCTTTCCTGTAGTCCCAGCTACTTGGGAGGCTGAAGCAGGAGAATCTCTTGAGCCCAGGAGTTTAAGGTTGCAGTGAGCTATGATGCCACTGCACTCTAGCCTGGGTGGCAGAGCGAGACCCTATCTCCAAAAATAAAACACAACAATTGACATGCACACAATTATATATTTGTTCTATAATGAAGATTTACTACTCTTATAACCAAATTAACATAAATATTAACTTTACAAATAAAAATATTTTTGATAGAAATCCATGCTTTATTTACTCTCACAGTATTACAAAAAGTAAATCAAGAGACAGACTAGAATAAAATATATTGTTAAAAGTAACATGAAACTTGAAGTTTGCAAAATGTCAAAGCATTAGGCAAATGAAAGCCTCTGGAACAAAAGGTGCCAAAGCTTTATTATTCAAATATAAGTAGCAAAATTTGTAAGCTTTTTGGAAAAATGATTTCCATCTTCATTTAGAGCTCTCTGAGCTTAGTGTATGTCAGGGTTCACATTCTAACATTTGGACTGGCATATTATAATATGCAAAGAGGAAACACTTCTTCAATGCACAAATGAGTTGATCATTTCTCTATCACTGCATTACACAAGGTGGTCAATTTTCTCCTACTCAGACTCACAGAGTAACTTCCATAATTTAGCTATTCTTCTAAACCCAGACTACATGGGGGCAACGGGGTGGTGGAATTGATTACCTCTGTCTGAAGGCCGTTCAAGTGGAGAAGCAGATGAAGATGTCTTCCTTCGAACTAGGGTTAGGTGTACCACCTGCCCTGCCTTTCGTAATACTTCAACAACATCCTGGTTGGCCATCCCCTGAATATTCACACCATCAACCTAAACCATTAAGAGAAACATTAAACAGAGGCTTTAAGTTAGCTACTATTTTTAATTCTTAATAAGGCTAAATAAAATGAGGAAATTCATTTTATACCAAAAATGATTTATATTAGACCTTGGAACATATTTTTAAATAAGGATACAAAACTAGTACTAAAACATACTGACAAACTTCCTTACACACTAGAAAGCAAATTCAAACTTGCACTCTTAAGTTACACATTTTAACTCACAGCCTGAGAGAGGTAAAGGGTTTTCATCTCTGATGTTATTCAAAATTCAAAATGCCATAAAAGATGGTCAATTATTATACACAGCACTCAAGATGTATTAATAAAAGCCATTATCATCAAAACTGTAGAGATCATTCAATACTTCATTTCTCTATCATATCACTATACGATATTTTCCAAAGAAACACACTGATCTCCTTCTATTAAGTGTTCTAATGGAAGTATGTGCAAAAAAAGGTATTCTTAATCTAAATCAAGCTCAATTCCACATTTCTGAAGTCCATCAGGACCAATAGGCTTCCTCTCTCAACCTTCTTAAGCTAGCCATAAGTACTTTAACTTTCCCCATAAGTGTTTTCTCCAAAGCGTCCACTACTATTGCTGGCCTTCAGACTGCAAATTAACAAAAGACACTTCCTAAGCCTATTAATGTAAAAGCCAAGAGTCATGAAATGTGCTTCCTTCGATGGACTTGAAGGATGAAGATTCAAATCATACCACCCAAGTTTGATTCTATGTAAATAAACGTGTGTGTGTATCTACTTATATATGTATGTATAGATACTACTATATATATATATAAAAGTTCAACTAATTTTTACTAAATGGGGGAGAGATCAGTTTTAATTGATAAAAGTTAACTATTATATTCTCAAATATATAAACTATCCCAATTTTGAGTGCACTCAAAATTATTGTTAGTAGAAAAACTACTTTCATAAAGAGAGGAAAAGAGCTAGTTAATGGCTTATTAATTGTATACAGAATGGGTGAGTTTAAAGAACACAAAAAGGTACTTGAAAAGTGTTTTCTAGGAGAATGCTAGAACATCTTTCAAATATATATGTATATAAACATATACATATTTATAATTATATACATTTTTCCTACCAATATTGTGAATGAATCCTTTCTTCACTGACAGTGAAAAAAATCAAATTCAGGACCGTAACAGTTCAAATTAATGAGATTTTACTATACTAATACATTTAATTTTTTAAAAAACCTTATGAAACTGTATTAAGCCATCATCCTATCATACATATTACAATAAAAATCAAGCTTTTTTTGAACTGGATTCAAATCTAAAATCTAAAACAGAGGACAGTTACTTACAGCAACTATTTTGTCATTCACTTGAATGTGGCCATTGTGGTACGCAGCACTGCCAGGTATTAAACTTTTCACGTAAATCCCTGATGGCTCCCCTGAAGATGCACAGACATACAGAAAAAGGAAAAAAGCTCTAATTAGGCCTTGATTGCAAAATTCATATCAAGCGATTAATTAGCTGAAGGGGCTGACTGAAGGCTTGATAAATACTATTTTGAACACAAGCAGAGAAATTGATGGATTATTTCAAACTGTCACCATCACAAGTGACCCAAATTCGAAATGATTTGACTGATGAATGACTGCTCTTCTGGAAAAATAACCAGTAATGGAACCTCGACGAAATGCACTCCAATCTAAGATGGAATTCAGGAGAGCCCAGGTTAAGTCTGACCCTCTTCTCTTGGTCTATATCCATTCTTACTGCTGACTTGGCATAATCCTCCATCATTTT
Organism: Daubentonia madagascariensis; assembly: GCA_023783475.1. NCBI lineage: Eukaryota > Metazoa > Chordata > Mammalia > Primates > Daubentoniidae > Daubentonia > Daubentonia madagascariensis. The sequence continues at coordinate 51,911,310 of JAKFHU010000913.1, forward strand.
TCACCAGCACTATAGCAAGAGCCTCCTTAATAGGTCTTCTCGCCTATATTTAGTTCATTGCTCATGTTAGCTTCCCAAACACAGAAAAAAGAAAAGGACACACAACCTTGCAAAAAACTAGAATGTGCTCAGCAACATGAAATATTCCTTATATTATAAAATAAAACATTTAAATAGAAACAAATGGATATAAAATTTTTAACTACATAAAAAGCATGCATTCATATAGGCAAGGACTGGAAAGGAAATTGGAAAACAAAAAGCCATAGATCTGGATGATTTTATATTTTTATTCTTTAATTTCAAATGAACTCAAAACATTGTTTGTAGAAGAAATATAAATACCAATGAATTCCCATTGCCTACAAAATAATATATAAATTTCATAGAATCATATTCAAGGCTCTCCATAATCTGCCCCAAACTTATTTTTTACTTCATCCTCCACTACATCCTTCCAACAAAATAAAAGTCCAGACACACCAAAACATCAAGTATTTTCATGATTTTATACCCTTTCTCAATTTAATTCTTTTTTCCTCTCAACCTCGATCTGTATATCAAAATCCTTCTTCTTTTTAATTCCTAGCTCAAATGGCTCCTTCTTTGTGAAGTCTCCATTTATCTCTGTCAAACTGAATATTTCATCTGCCATACTATGATGGTTTGCTTGTACAGTGGGCCCTCTGTCCTCAGGTTCCACATCTGCAGATTTAACCAATTGCGGATTCAACCAACCGCAGACTGAAAATACTTGGAGGAAAAAAACAATAATAAAAATAACAGGCCAACGGCTCGTGCCTGTAATCCTAGCACTCTGGGAGGCCGAGGCAGGAGGATCGCTTGAGCTCAGGAGTTTGAGACCAGCCTAAGCAAGAGTGAGACCCCGTCTCTACCAAAAATAGAACAATTAGCCGGGCGATGTGGCTCGCGCCTGTCGTCCCACCTACTTGGGAGGCTGAGGCAAGAGGATCATTTGAGCCCAGGAGTTTGACGTTGCAGTGAGCTACGATGATGCCACTGCACTCCACCCAGGGTGACAGAGCGAGACTGTCTCAAAAATAATAATAACAATAACAATACAACAATTTAAAAAATACAAATTTTAAAAACAGTATAACAACTACTTACATAGCATTTACTTTGTATTAGGTATTATAAGTAATCTAGAGATGATTTAACGTATAAGAGAGGATATGCATACATCATATGCAAAAACTAAGCCATTTTATATAAGGGACTTGAACATCCAAGGATTTTCGTATCCACAGGGGGTTTTGGAACAAAGGAGATGATTGTATGTCTGCAAAAATATATATTTCATTTATCCTTAAACAACTAAGAGTTATTTACATGTTTATATCCCTAAACAAATTTTCCATATATTCATTTTTCTACCCTCTGCAGAATTATGTAAGGTAAACTCTCAGAAGTCCAATGAATAGAATACAGCAAAAATTATTTTGAAAGACTACTTGTTAAAAAGCATGTTGAGTTTCAAAAGGTTCCAGTGTTTGGGTTCACCTGCTCCCTGCTGCCCTAAACCACCCAACCCCCAAAACGTTTGAGGGTAAACAAGAAAAATGATTCTTTCCTTTATTCAACAACATAAACATCAAATTTTCTTAATTTTCTACCCGTCATTCACTTTCACTGAGGAATTAAACCATAAGTTTAGGAATTAAGTCATGATTCCTCTAACCAGACTTAGTATATTGAAAACTACTCAATATGGCTTTTTTGCAACATTATTATACAATCCACACTTAGCTCTTTTGGAACTCATTTAAATTCTGAACCTAAAAAAAGGTGGCACTTAAAAGAATCTAAAGATTTGAAAAAAGATATTTCATTAGGCTAAAATAGCACAAGGTGGTCTGACATGAATTTCACTCAGGACTTTGAATACATTAGCACTCTTAATCTTTCCACCTGCTGTAAGTATGCAAAATAACAATTTTTTTCAAAGAAATTAACTCTCTAATCTCACCTTTTTAAAATAAAAACTAGAACATAGCATAACTCCGAATTTTCATGTTATTAGCAAATATTTGTAGAAAGGTTTATTTTTCCTTACCCTAGTAATTCTCCTATAATAAAAGAATAACTTATAGTGAATGTTACCAAAGCTTTTGCAGGTACGAGTTGAGGGAGTTTTATTCAGAGATACTTGAGCCATGTATTTATTCTCACAGTTTGTTCCCTTTATATGGAAGAAAAATAATTCTAATAAAAATACTTGTTTTAACTTATTTTTAGTGATTGAACATAATAGTAATACTTTTTGGACACTCACAATATGAAATATATACAGTAATCAATTTACTTTATCACAAACGTACTCATAACATGTTAACAGTATTCAAAATATATCTATTTCAGAAACAAGAGGAGGTACAATTCAAATATTATATACTGAATTGGACAATTATATCCTTTTATTAATGACTATCAAGCCAGCTATAAAACTATTGAGATAAAAAGGTGATTCTGTAATCACTAAGAACTAACCGGTTGCTGTTATAAATTCATGGTTTTATTGTTCAAGATTTATATTAAAATTTGCAGTTATTTAATTTTACTGTCTAAAAACCTTTAACACCCTTTACAATTATTTCCAAATATAAAATAGAAATAATTCATTTACCTGTATGAGATGTTCCAACATAGCCAACAATTCTAATCCCAAGACTCTGTCCATCTCTTTTAATGAGTTCAACATTGTAAGTTTCAAAAAGAGAACTGTCCTAAAAAGAAAAAATAAATTTAATTATATATGCTAAATTATACAACTCTGCATAAATAGTCTACTTGTGCAAGGTTTGCCAAGTATTTTCTTAGCATCTATGGTAGGTAGAATTTTAAGATGGTCCACCTGATCTTTAATCCCTGGTGCTACTCCCATATTGATGTTACATTATATGGCAAAAGGGAAATTATCTAGGTGGGCCTAATCTAATCACTGGTGCCTTTTAAAGACAGAATTTTCTCCTGCTAGTAGCAGAAAGGGAAGTGAAAAAGAACTGAATCATAAGGACTCAACTGGTGGTCTGAAGATGGAGGGAGTCAGTGAGAAGGAATGAGGGGGCCTTAAGCATCTGAAAGAGGTCCTTGGCTCATAGCCAGCAAAGAAAAAGGGACCTCAGTCCTACAGCTGCAAGGAACTGTATTTTGCCACAATCTTAATGAGCTTGGAAGTGAACTGTCCCCAGAGCATTGAGAAAAGAGCACAGCCAGGCTGACACCTTGATTTTGGCCTTGTAGGAATCCAAGCAGAGAGTCCAGCCAAGCCCACCTTGAATTTTGACCTACAGAACTGTGAACTAAAAAAGTATTGTTTTAAGCCATTAAATCTGTGGTCATTTGTCACACAACCATAGAAAACTAATATAGCCACTTAGAAAAAAGTCAGGCTATATTTGTATCTGAAAGAAGAACAAGCATAAGAAAAAATTTAGAAAACAAAAGGTAAGATTATTATAAAGTAATATAAAAAATATTGACCTAAAACTTATTTTCAATACTCATCTTCTAAATATTTCTGTAAAGAAGGTGTCTAAACACATAATACTTTGCTTTGAATTCAAAATATTGACATTAGAAAGCAAATGATTGATTGGATCAAGTTCCCACTCATCATATAGCTACATTGGTCCCTCACTACAAGGTAGAAGGCTCCAGGGAACTGGAGTAGTGGAGGGAAAAGAAAATGGTTGTAACCACAAATTGCAGAAATTTTTTTTTAAAGGTTCTAACACTTCAGATAGAAAACTTCCACTCATATGGTTCCAGGTAGGGAAAGGCAAGCAACTTTCCAGAAGACATTGAGTAATGCCTTAGATGATGATGACTGGGCCTTTCACCTTTTCCACTATCATCACTTCTCTTTTCTTCTCTCTTCCTCCTGGTCCCTTTAAAACTATTTCTTTGCTCAGACCCTTTAGGCCTGAGGATTGGGGGGAAAAAACCAAAAACCTATTTCTTTGCTCTTACCTTATTATGTCTTCATTCAGAGCCTATGAGATAGTGGAAAAGAACTTGGAATGGACAGGAAAGATGTGAATTCAAATTTTAGCTTTGCAACTTGTTCCCTATGAGGTCTTTCTTTGTTTTTTCTTTTTTTCCTTTTTTGAGACAGAGTCCCGCTCTGTCGCCCTGGCTAGAGTGCAGTGACATCATCACAGCTCACTGCAACCTCCAACTCCTAGGCTCAAGCCATCCTCCTGCCTCAGCTTCCCCAGTAGCTGGGAATACAGGCACATGTCACGACACCCAGCTAATTTTTCTCTATTTTTGGTAGAGATGGGTCTCACTGTTGCTCAGGCTGGCCTCGAACTCCTGAGCTCAAGCGATCCTCCCTCCTCAGCCTCCCAGAGCGCTAGGATTACAGGCATGAGCCACCTGGCCAACTATGAGGCCTTTTAATAAGTTGACTTTCGTTTCTTCATCTATTAAATGGATGATAAGACCTACCTTTGCAGAATTACTGTGAAGATTTCAGAGGACCTGAACAATTCCACGTGCTTGATAATAATAGTGATTATTATTAATAACTATAATTAATTATCATAATAAATATTATTGATGTCCATTCCCTTTGGCCAACCTGTTGTTATTAGTGATAATTCTCATACATTAACCAGTATTTACAGTTTTCCGTCCAGTATCTGGATATCTACTCACCAACCTAATGAAATAGACAAGGCAAGTATTATTAGTCTTCAATTCACAAATGAGTAGCTGAGGCTCAGGGAGGTTGAATGACTTTACCCTGAGAAACAGCAAAACAGAAAAGCACAAATGTCTAGTGTCTTCAAATTGGGTTTTCTTCTGCTTCACTGGTGAGCACTGAGACACAACTCACACTAATGTGGTGTTCTGAGTTGAAAGAATTTCTTATCTTGCAGTATATCACATTTAAGATGAAAGGATGATTTGTATACTCACAGAACCAGGGCTCTTGCTGGCTACAGTAGGCAGGGCAACAGGTAAGGCTGTAGGGGCAGGAGGGGGTACTGAAATTTCACCAGTTGGGTCTCTGGCAACAAGCATCCTGACTGAACTCCCACAGTTCCTGAGAACTTGCGCAACTTGCTCACTGGTCATTCCCTGCACGTTTGTGCCACCAATCTTCAAGATGTGGTCCCCTGTCTGGAGTCTTCCATCCTTCAATCCAAGAAAAAGACAAATCATTTCGAGAAATCAATGATCTAACTTCACTACTTAATAACAATTCATCAGACTTTCAGTTCTGGCAAAATGGCTGATAAAGAAGCCACTTAAAATGCTGAACAAAACACAATAGTTTCAATAATTGGCTGAGTTGGCAAAAGAGTAAAGGAATTCCTTGTAGAACACAAAAGACAAAAAGGTTCAAAATGAGAAAAGTAATCAGTACTCTAAAACAGGCCTTTGCTTGAGCGTATCAAGCCATGCCTAATGGTCCAGAGCCAGGATGTTAATGGACATGTATCCAAGGAAGAGGTCAGAAAGCCCTGGACCTCAAGAAGGGGAGGAGGTCAGAACAGAACCCTCTAGTATAAAGCCAGGAACTCCAAAGGCCAAGAAGCTCAGTGGCATGTTTGAGGAACAGTGTGGCTGGAAGAGAACGAGGAAAGAGGAGAGTGGTCAAAGAGATGAGAGAGTTAACGAGGTCAGGCAGTATGGGGTGTTTCCTTTGCGTGATTTGGAAGGGAAGTCATTGAACAGGGTTTTGAACAGACAAGTGACATTATCTGACTTACTTTTAACAAAATCATTCAAGTTTCTGTGCTTAAAATAGACTATAGAACAGGAAACAATAGAAGCGGAGAAATCAGTTGGGAGGCCTTAGCAATAATCCAGAAAAAGATAACACAGTTTGGACTAGGTTAGCAGTTGGGGTGTTGAGAAGTGATATTCTAGATGTATTTTTAATGAACTGTCAACAGGATCTTCTGACAGCTTCTCTATGGGGTATGAGGGGAAAAAAAGGAATCAAAACCCCAAGTTTTTAGCCTGAGCAACTGGAAAGATAAGAGTTGCCGTGAACTGAGACTACAGTGGAAAAGATGGGCGAGGTAGAAATCAGTTCCGTTTTACAGATGTTCTGAGATGCCTGTTAGACATTCAAGTGGAGACAAGTGTACAACTGGATATATAATATAAATCTGGAGTTCAGGGAGAAGTCCAGACTACACAGTTAAATTTGGGAGGAGGCGCTTAAAGTCATGATTCTGGATGAGTTTAAAGAAAGGATATGTGATGTCCTATTTCTTAAGCTAGGTGGTATGTACATCAGTAATTGTTATAATTATTATTATTTAAAGTGTACACAGACATTATACACATTCGTTTACAGGTTTGTATATTTCATACACAGAAAAGTTCAAGACATACTTTAACAAAATGTGTATCTGTTCTAAATGTTTTCATTTCCTTTCGTTTGTGAAATTTTTGAAACAGCTGATTTTTACTAAATTTGTTTTATCATAAATTTTGAATTCACCTTATTTATCTTTATTGCAGTATATTAAAACTACCAAAATGTCAACGTAGCTGGTCTAGAAAAAAAAATTGTACCTACAGAGCACCTTATAAGTTATAAATCACTTTAATTTAGCATCTCATTCAGAGGACAACTTTCAAACGAGAAAATTGAGATTCAAAAATGTTGATTGACTTGACCAAGGTAACAAAGCTAATAAGTGGCAGAATCAAAATTCAATCCAAGCTACTCACTGAAGACTATTCTTCTCATTTAATGATTTGCCTTATATGTCGATTTCTCTAGAGTAACATTACTATAGCAAGTTAACCTCTTACACACAAAGGCGACTAGCAGATAATAAACTTACTGTTTTTCTGTTCTCCAAGAAATCGTCAAAAAACAGACAACTATCAAAAAGGTGTGAATAAAATGAAGATGAAAATGAGATATATATATATTTTGTAAGGTGAAGAGAAAGTTTGAGAATAGAGCAATGACTGTTGGGTTGATTTGGTTCTAGGCTTCAAATTCCTGGTTCCAGGTGGCACCATCTACAGGCTGTAGATGCAATTCTGAAGGAAGAGGTTTAAAAAAGCCTTACGACTGCAAAGTCTATGCCCTATCCTTCCTTTTCTCCAATTTTACAGGAACCTAAATGAATGAAGGCTCCAGATTGAAATAATGAGTACAAAGCTATGTGCTTGGTTGTAAATGCTGCAGAAGACACTAGAAGGGACCGGAAATAGAAAGCAGCAGTGTAGCAGAAATGCAATTCAATTCAGAAACATCTGGAAAGACTTAGAGAAAGAAAACAGAAGAAAGGAGGACATAATTGTGAGAAAAAGGAATAAGGAATTGCTAGATTTCTACTTTAAATGATGATTTGCTATTGTTTTTATCCACGCAACAGACTTAAAATAAACAACTACTTAAGAGAAAGTCAGTGGTCCTGAAGAAAAATAAAGGTAAAACTGCCTCTGTAAATCAAACTATTCTTGAACAGAATTGTGCTCTGATCAAAAAATAAAGAATATGTCTAATAAGTATTTTCATACTTGGCTTAGCCAAAGGGCATTTCACCATAAAGTATATATTTAGTCACTTCCTAGGCAATATTTTTTTTCCCATTTTACCTCAACTCTTAATTTCTACTCTTAATTTAAAATGATGTAGATAATTTGCATCTGTCACTGAAAGTCAAACATTTTCTTCTTACAGAAAAACAGGTGTTCTAAGGAATTCATAAGTACAAAAATAGTCATTAGTCAGATTGATAGGAAAGACACCAAAATGACAGCTACCTTTTCTAAGTCCAGAAGCCCCAAACATTGCATTTTATTGATATTTTCTGATCAGCATTCTCCTTCCATAATCTGTCTACTGTGTGAGGAAACTAAAAGGCATAAAGTCCCTTTTGTTCTTTAACAGAAATCATAAATCAATGAAAACCAATAAATAGCTATGCCAAGACTCAAGTACATAGTGTTCTAATCAAACATTCCATATAAAAGTTTATTAACCCATAGATTCTTCCAAAAGAGAAAAAAATTATGCATATTAGTAAAGATAGTATAAAAGGCAAAAAAATTAAAACAGCTGATGCAACAGGGTATCATACAATTATAGTGAAAACACTAACAGTATCATTTACACAGTTAAAAAGAAAAGTACTTTAATTCAAATTAGCAGCTTTGGGCTAAAAAAAACACATTACTTTGCATCTTAAGTTCTCTGATAAGCTGTTGTGGATGATAATTTCAATTCAAAAAATGTTTGAAAACCTATAGGAATTCAGGCTTGAGCTACAAAAGGAGAAATCAAATTTGTGTCTTCAAAAACTAAAAAATGGCACCAAATACTTCCACAACTCACAAAACAAAATCATTAATATGTTGGATTCCAGGTCAGTTCTATTATTGGTCTTAAATCAAAAGGCAACATGTCATTGACAGAAAATAGTAACTTTATAAAATGAAATAAACACTTTTTCCCTAAAGGAATTAAAGGAAGAAATTAAATCCAAGAATACCTATCCTGTCCTACTCAAATCACTCTAAGCAAACTGCTTGGGAATAACCAACCAGTTAGTAACCTGAAGTTGGGCCTTGCTTACTCTAGATTGAAAGTTCCTCATAGTCCACATCCACCCTCCAACCCTTGCTTGGTTCCACTCCTTTTTAGTATTAAAGGTGACTGGGTCATTAGTAGACTGATATTATAACCGCCTCATACCAAAGTGTCAATAACTTATGACAACCCTTAAATAGGCTGTGTTCTAAAGACAACAGCGTATCCCAGTGTACCTGACTTTCCTAGAATTTTTCCAGACCACATGCAAGAGGTTTCTGCAAAACAAGCTTTACACTGCCCATTACCAATTTCAAACAAAACAAAACAAAACAAAACAAAACAAAACAAAACTAGCTCCTAAAAACTTTTAAACATTTGCCACAACTGATCAGACTGTTGTTCTAAAGATGTATGTTCCAAGCACTGTGTATTTTGGAGAGTATCTGAGGTTTACAGGTAGATAAGCCTTTTTAGCTTCCCTTACACAATATCATATAATTTCCCTATTCATGGAATTGGCCCTGATTACATTAACTGATTAGTCATTGTAACCAGATCTCAATAAATGTTTCTAAAAAGCTTCCTATAAATCTTTTTTTAAAGGAAAATAAATGCTATTTTCTATTTCATTCACTCTATAACATTAGAGGCAGTACACAGCAGAAACACAAGTATGGACTTTGGAGTCAGACACACCCAAGTTCAAATCCTGCCTCCACTTTCAAGCTGTATAGCCAAAGGTCAGTTGTTTATCCTACCTAAATCTCAGATCTGTCTTAAGCAAAATGAGAATAAATTTTTCTCTCATTGAGTTGTGAGCATTAAACTCAATACTGTATGTAAAATAGCCTGGTGCCTTGTTCACAGCAAGCCCTCAAATACATCCATTGCTGATAGCTCTTTAGGCTGCAGTGACCTAAGTTAGGAGTTCTTTGCCACACCCTCTCCACTCTACTCCATCTTTCAACTACACATATTAACTTATCTGTAAACACAAATGGAAATATAAGGAGCTATTTTATGAAACCCTTTTAAATAAGAAATACTGATTTCCTTTTCTAACTTTCTATTATAGAATTTTATATTCTTTGAATAAAATAGTATTAATTAACCCCTTTAGCAGAATAGAGGTATCACTTTATAATCATTATCAATCTTGATCACATCTGAACTAATGACCTAAGGCATCCATATTCCCTTACATGATGGTTGCCATGGTCAACAATGAGTATTAATATTCAAAACATGAGTACATTTTAATTAAAAGCAATATTCCCTTTAATTTTGTTAAAGCTATGATCAGGCTACATGAGCAACAACTTGTAAAGACTCAGCAACAGTGCACAGTCAATTAACTCAGGGAGAGGTCAGGTAGGGGACAACCCAGCTCCTATATTTCATTCCAGCTGGAAGGATTAGGGAGGAAAGGGAGAGGGAACCAAGAGGCATCAAGCTAAGCACTTTACATTGATTAACATTTAATTTTCACACAGCCTTTTTATACGGCAAGCAATAAAAGAGTTAACAGCAGGCCTAAGACTGCCATCCTTTGAAAGTTTTGCTCACAAGACTGGCTCTTGGCTAAAATCTGGGAGCCTAGATTCTGGAAGGGTGCCCACCATTTCCTGGTAAAAATGATTCATGGTGCCTAAACTGTGCAAACAATGTTTTCTCCTGAACATTTGCACTCTTCTGCAAGTCTAGGACTTTGGTACATGCTAGACAGCATATGCCTACATGATCAGCATCCCAAAAAAACTCTGTGCACTATGTCTCTGATGGGCTTCCATGGTAAACATTGCAGATGTATGGTCATGATTCACTGCTGAAAGATAAGTGTGTCCCATGTAACTCCACTGGGAGAGGACTCTTGGAAACTTGTGCCTGGTTTCCTCCAGACTTCACCTCATGTACCTTTTCCATTGCTGATTTTGCTGTGTATTCTTTCACTGTAATAAATCATAGTTGTACGTACAACTATATGCAGAGTCCTGTGAGTCCTCCTGGCAAACTGTCAAACCTCGGTGGTCTTGAGGACCATTTTAGAAATATGGAATTAACCCAAGAAGTAATTTGCCCAGGGTTATTGGTGGATCCAGGATTCAAGCCTTCATCTGTCTGATTCTAAAAGCTCATATGCTATGTGCTATGATCCTATGCTCTTTCCTTTCAGAAATGCTTATTGGAAGGTCGGTGGGTTGAGAAGAATTTCTCCACAGATAATAGGGAGGGCGTATGCCACATCTTGTGCCATAGACTAGGGTAATTGTGCTGCAGCTAAACTCACTTCATGAGTTACAGCAAGCATAACATTGAGTAAAACCAAGGAACAAACAGGGCCAGGCATAAGGAAGGAGATAAAAGGATTACAGCAAGAAGGTTGGAGAGATTTTAACTGCCATTAGCTGACATGAAAGGAAGAATGACGTCAATACTGCTCTGTCCCCTATGTCTAGGCTAGAAAAAGTTAGTAGCTCTATTGTTCCTAGAGTTGGCTATTCTCTGTTGATAGGTGTGACCAACGCTGCACAGGTGTGTATCAGGAAAAGGAAAACATTAGGATTAACTGTGGATAACAGATTTGAGCAGTAAAGCACAATCTTCAGAATCAAACAGATATAGGCTCAATCCTGACTTTGTCACTTACCCAGCTGTGTAACCTTGGGCAATTTCTTAATAGCTTCCATATCCATAATTTGGGAATAAAATTTATAAGACTGTTTTGAGGGTCACATAAGAATAATATATATTAGGCAGATAACAGTGTCTGGCATAAGTACTTGCTTCTCTTTGAGCACTTACGACTCTTTGACAGGCATACCTCCTACCTCCTCTCTGATGATCTGAAACAGTGACAATTCCTTCCAGTAAAGGGAGAAAATCAGACTTGGGCTTTTCCCAACAGTGCCTCATTGGGATTAATCTGGGAAACTCTGCACATCATATTCTTGTGAAAATTCATAATGTACATTAGTATATTAAAAGCTCAGAAAATTCTTACAGGAAAGAAACCTGTTTGATTTTGTTTAAATTTATTTGACCCTTTGTTTTTCATAGTAACTACCCCACTTTGCATTTGGAAAGCAACAAGCCTATTAAAATTGCTAAGGCAGGGGTAGGGGGGAAGGGGAGAATGGCAAGAGGTATCCAAATTTTCCTCAATATTTCACCCTTGTCCAGGTTACAAAAAAAAAATATTTCAAAGAACCCTTACAGAATATTATTTATTTTGTGACACAGATGTGTTTTGAAGACCCACAAAATGACCATTCACTGACGTTCTGGTGTCAGAACCTGCTACAGTTTGGACCTTTGTCCCCACCAGCCTCATGTTAAAATTCGATCCCTAATGTTGGAGGTGGGGCCTAATGAGAGGTGTTTGGTCCATGGGGGCGGGTCCCCCATGAATGGCAGTAATGAGTGAGTTCTCGCTTTATTAGTTCCCTCAGAGCTAGTTGTTAAAAAGGGCCTGGCACCTCCCCCCTCTTGCTTCCTCTCTCGCCATGTGATCTCTGCACACATAGGCTCCCCTTTGCCTTCTGCCATGAGTGAAAGCACCCCTGAGGCTTTCATCAGATGCCCAATTTTCCAGCCAGCAGAACCATGAGCTAAATGAACCTCTTTTCTTTATGAATTACCCAAACTTGGTTATTCCTTTACAGGAACACTAAACAAATGAAGACAAAACCAACCCCACTACACTCTTAAAAATTATTGAGGATGGAGGGATGGGGATGACAAAGTGGTACAAGCAACTGCTGAGGGTGATGAATATGCTAATTATCTTGACTGTTGATGGATGGTATAATGGTTAAATTTTATGTATCAACCTGGCTGGGCTATGGTGTTGACTTATTTGATCAAACACTAGTCTAGACGTTGCTGTGAAGGTATTTTTTAGATGTGAGTAACATCCACAATCAGTTTACTTTAAGTAAAGGAAGACTACCCTCGATAATGTAGGTGAGCCTCATCCAATCAGTTGAAGACTCTAAGCAAAAACTGAGATTCCTGGAAAAAGATTTCTGCCTTCAGAATGTAACAGAAATCCTTTCGGAGGTTCCTGTGAAATCTTGCCAGCCTGTCCTATGGATCTCAAGCTCAAAACTACAACATCAACACCTGTCTGAGTTTCCAGCCTGCTGGCCTGTCCTACATATTTCAGACTTGCCAAGCCCCACAATGGCATGAGCCAATTCCTTAAAATAATCTCTTAATATGGAAACACACATATCCTATTGAATTAGTTTCTCTGGAGAACCCTGACCAGTAAAGATGAATTCAAAAGTGTATACATATGCCAAAATTTATTAAGTTATATACTTTATATATATCCAATTTATGTCAATTATATATCAATAAGGCTATAAAAAATTACTGAGAAACTCAGAGCTTTTGTTTATGTAGGTGATCTCACTCAACACTGAATTAGAAATTAGCACTGAGAAATTTTAAAAATATTGATATATATATAAATATGTATGTTTATGTATATTAATGTTTATATTTTTAATTTTAAAAAGAGCTATATTTTCCAAAACAAAAGAAATTAGTAAAAGAGTGGGACTTTTTAAATATTTCTACAAATCTCTTTAATGTCTGGCTTAAAAGAAAACAGCTGGTTCTCATATCTGCTTCAGCATTCAATATGTTACAACATGTTGTTTTGGTGACACCAAAATTTGACAAGTGGTTTCCTACAGAGTTACAGGGTGGAATCTGGAACCACATCAACAAATTTTCAGACACTGTTGCATTAAAATCCATTGGCCTATCTTGAATTCTGAATGAATCTCTTACCTATTACCATTATTTTGTCACTTCATGTGTGGGTCTTCAGAAAACACAGATTCACAGAGTTATGAAGACTTTCCAAATATTGACATATTTAATCACACAATATTAAAACAATCATATTGGTTAATATCATCAACAATCTAATCAGAAAAGTCTCTAAATAGGAAGTTTCAAGCTCATGGTAAAATGTGAATTTTACAAAATTCTAATTTTTGCTTGAAAGCTAAAATTTTAACATTGCCAACAAATACTATCAATTGTTTTCCTTAAAGTAACAGGCTTATGTCATTTATTCCCAAAGAAATGTCTTCCAAATACCCACATCTGAATAAATATAATTTTTCTGTAAGTTATTCTTTCAAAAGTAAAAATGCGGTTCCATATTAAAAAGTAGCTAGTTCATCTCGCAAATGTTTTTTAAGACAACCTTCAGACTTCAGTATATAGGAGTGCTACATGGTACTTCCCATTTTGACAATATTAAAAAGACATGCACTAACAGGTCAAACTTTATTGAAATTAACCACTTTCACCGCGTCATAACAAACTTTATGTGAAACTGGCATTTTGTTGTTATTGCTGTTGCAAGCACACGGCAGAAAAGAATGCAATCACTACTAGTACAGTTTATGGCCACTGCCTTATTTTGCACTAAGGCACCAGCAGTTTTAGTCTACCACTGCTTTTGCATCATCAGCACAAATGTCAAGAGAGTGAAAGGGATAGTATCATCTCAATGCTATTATAAAAGTTGTCTGGGTCTCATGGACCCTCTGCAAGGCCCCCTCATCGACACCCTCCTTGTGCGTCTCAGGGACTCCTAGAGGCCCACAGGCCAAACTCTGAAAACTGCTCCTCTAAATAAATACACTTAGATGTTGAAATGATGATAGGCACATCAGTGGCTCCAAAATTAGTATAAGGTGGAGCAAGCCTGATCAGAAATGAGGAGCTAAGGAACTTGCCTCAAAGCTGTATTTGCACAGCAAGTTCATTTTTTACTTATTACATCTATTAGAAGGGATAAATTTATATGTAACTGGACAATAATCAGTGAAATTTTGCATATTATTCTGATTATAAGAATAAATAAAATTATTTTTGATCTATCATGGGCATTCTACATAATTTGGGCTTCTTAGTAAGTGGATTCATAATCAAATTTCCAAACTAATTTCTAAAAACTAAACTTAGTACTTAACATTTCTTCAATGTAAAACTAAGCAGAAACAGTTGCTAAGTTTTTAAGTGGCCCACTTTCAGTTTAACATTGCTAAGTAATAAAAGGTAGTCATTTAATTTATAATGCCATAAACTTTAATTCAAGGGAAACTTACCATGTACCATATTGGGACAAATGTTTATAATCATTGTACCTTCTGATTTTAACATTTAGGCCATTGAAAGATACACTGGAGGAGAATAATACAGATGTTAAAAATGCAATACTTATAAACAATGCTTTTTGATAAAAAATATTGTCCTCTGATGGAATCAAGAAACCTGTCAGTTAAAGGCAAAAAAACCCCAACAACAAAAAAAAAACCCAAAATATGTTGACTTAGGAACTGTTTAAAATGAAGCAGAATGTATATTAACATGTATGGAATAAACCATTTTTAAGCTATTGAGTCAAATATCCTAGTAATGCACATGATAAAATTACATTTTAAGCCATACAATTTAAATTTTATAAAACCAAAATGATAACAATGAAGGTCAACTTACTCGATCTGCTAATCCTCCAGGAACTATAGTCCTCACAACCACGCCACTTGATTTTCCTCCAACTATTCCAAACCCTAATCCAGAACCATCATTAACAAGCTCAACATCTTCAATATGGCCCCAACAAACCTACAAATTAATGGCAAGTTAAGAGCCACAGTGTCAGTAAAACACACAGATTCTTAGCTTTCCAACACAGTAATTACTAAAGTAACAGATTTGCAACAAATGGAACATTCATACAGTTAATCAAGGCAATCTTACAGAGACTAAGATACATATAGAGAGAGAATCATATGGTCGCTGCCCTTAATGATCTTACAATCCAGTAGAGAGAGAAACTAAAACTCAAATAATTAAAATACAAGGCTGAATATTGGATCATAAGACACTATAATTCAAACAGGACAAGAAACATTTCTCATTTCCCAGTCTATGCCCCGCTCATAGCAGGAACCAATAAATATGTGTTTGCTTGAATTCACAAAATGTTATAAAGATTTTAGGGGGGAAGGGAAGTGCAAGAAGTCAAATCCAATGAAGAAGTATGGAAAAATTCAAGGAGAAAGGACATTTAAGTTGCACTACCAAGAAGGAAGACATTCAAGCAAAAGGGAACTACAAGACAAAAGCTAGGCCAGGTAACAGAGTGAGTGAAAGATACGGCCAGAAGATTGGGTTTAACTGGGTAAGCAAGTGGGAATAACTCAAGGTTCTGGAAGAGGTAATGGCAGGAACAAAGCAGTGGGTTAGGAAAATTAATCTGGCAGCAATGTAAAGAATGAAATGGTGAGAAGGACAGGAGGTGAAGAGACTAATTTAGGAGATTTAAATGAGAGAGAGGAAAGGTAGGCCCAACTGAAGAGACGGCAATAGGATTATACAAATCAGACTAAAAGACATAAACACTTTCCCTCCAACTGGCAGGCTTCTGTAAGAAATGTGCATTAAATTCACACAATCCAACTGTAGAACAATATCCTCCCTCTCAAGATCATTAGGGTATACTCATTACTTAATTTTTCTAGTGTACTCAATTGGAAAGTTACTATGCATTGTTAAAATAAACAAGAATATTGGGATCATTTAATTAACTCATGTCTGGAACAATATCTAGTATCTGGGAAGCAATAATGTTTGCTAAATTAATATGCCTGAATTAATGATAGCAGCTAATACTCACAGAACATTTACTCTGCCCCAGGCATTGTACTTAGCCTTCACATGCCTTCTTAGTCACATCTCACAACCCCTCTGAGAACTAGATTCTGTTATTAGTTCCAAGTAACAGATAAAGAAACTGAGGTGCAGGAGAAGCAAAGGAAGCTGCCTGGTGTGACACAGCTAGGAAGTGGAAGAAATGCACTTCAATCCATCGAATCCTGACTCCAAAGCCCTTGTTCTTTATATGCTAAAACAAAGTCCCACTTTGTTAACTGTATTTATTATGTAAATTGCGCTGTATAAATATTGCTGATTACAACAGGGAAAATGCCTATACATTAATTTGTGTTGTGACCTTGTACTGTACCTAGACAGTCTATTTTTTCTTTTGTCCCAATGAATAAAAATTAAATAAATCAGCTAGCACTTAGTGTTATAAGAAAATAAGATTTATTAGCTTGCATTCTGAAGATGCAGGCCAAAATTTGTAAAATGTTATAAAGCAAGTCTAAGGATTCCCAAAGAGACATATACTTTTATTCTTTTAAATTGTTCAGTATGCATCCTTACATGAAAAGAAAACTGCTATAATTTTATAGTATTAATAATCTAGTGACAAACCCCCATTATAATTTACAAAAATGTTTTTGAAATAAATAACCAAATCTTACTTAAAACATTCAACAGTAAGTCTCTAATAAAAACTCTCAATTAATTAATTAACTGGCTACATCACCAAGGAACACAAGACTCCTTCCATTACCAAACAAATTACACCTAATACTTCAATTTGGCCTCTATATTAAATAATAATCTTAAATAAGGAGACCCAAAGGACATTGAAAAGACAAAAAAAAAAAAACAAAAACTCCATGAAACATCCTGTTTAAATATGCTAATGCTGCATCTGGAGAAATGATCATCTTTCCAGAACTATGATCAGTAAAATGACATCTTCTAAAAGTTTTATACTCCTTACAATCAATGGTATAATTCAAAATCAAGTATTTTTACAAATTTGCAACTTACTGTTTCAGGAAGAGTTTTATCAGTTAGGCTGGTAGAGGTACTGCTTTTTGAGTGGACTGGTTCCCTGGCCACAACCAGACGTAGAGATCCAGTGGTTTGTTGTAATAATGCAATTGCTTGCTGATGGGAAATGTTCTGATCCAGTGGTGTGTGATTAATGGCCAATATCTGGTCATTTTCCTTCAATCTTTGATCCCTTAATCATATAAGAAAAGAAATTTTTGTTTTAAGTGATCTAATAGCCTGATTTTTAAAAATCTGTTATTCAAGTTAAGCAGTGTGTTCCTGATGGTACTACTTCACTTAGTACATTTATTCAAATAATTATTTAATTATATAACATAACAGAGCTCTTCAGAGTAGTTTTCATCAAAGCATTTATTAACTAATTAACCAATTAGGTAGTGCATTCCTAAACATACACACACATTTTAAAAGCCATTTGGCTAGAAAAATAAACAAAAACAATTTATAGGGCCAAGGTTTTGCAAGTATGGGCACTGCCTCCATTACTGCACAAACCCAGTACCCCTGAACCCTTCCAATCTTACTTCTACCCATACTACACTGGGGTAACTATATTCTCGACTCTACCAGTAACCTCCTTTCTAGCAGATTCATCCCGTCTCCAATGTCCCTCACTTTTCCAACATTTGTCAATAAAGGCCAAACCCTCCTTCTTGAAAATCTATAAAGATTACTTCTAAATCTATATCCAAGTGCTTTTTTCTCTCCCAATCCCCCAACTGATAACCAAGGTAAAAGACTATTTTTAAAAGAAACTAGCAACATCTCTAAAGAAAAAAAAGCACTACTGTCAGTATTCGCTGAGCACTTATGAGTCGGTCCTGTGTTAAATGCCGTTCGTGCATTAATCTCATTTAATCCTCACATTTGCCTTTCCAAGTCCTTAGCTAAATTTTACATATTAAGAAACTGAAGCCTGGACAAGCCTAGCATCTTATTTAAAGAGTCAGACTCTGGAGCAGTCTTTAAATTCTTATGTTAAAGTACATCCTAAGGATAGCCTAGGATTTACTCTGTCCTGGTTTAGTGCATTTGACTTTATTGTCTCCCAAACACCAGTGATCTCCTCCTCTTCCTGTTTATCCATTAGCACCACAATTCTTCCTTATTCTTCTTTATCTTGCATCCATCCATCGCCTCCCTTCCATTCCCAAAGTCCACCCTCCAGTTTGAATCCTTATCTAACACTTAAAATCTAATTTGCAAAATTCCACAAGATTTATTTTTCTATGCTCTCTTCATGCTGGTATTTCCCAACTCAAAAATGTATAATGATCTTCCAATGTTATTGACCAATAAAGAGAGAACCAAAGGAAAGGAAACAAACTCCTGTCATGATTTTCCATAAAAGAACATTTTTAACATTTAAAATACAGGAAGGGATTTATTTCAGAACAAAGAATAATCCTTTTTGTGAGTAAAATTTTGAATTATGAAAAGTCCATTATATTGCCTTTATTTTTCTCAGTTCATAGCAGATCAGAAAACTTTGTCATGGACCAAAATACGGTAACTAATGACCTCTAGGACACAGTGTAAACTTGGTTGGCATTCAAAGGCCTCCATGTTTAGCCCCAAAGTACTCTTCCAACTTGGATTCCTCCCTACATAAACCCCTTATCCAACTATTCTGATCTACTCTTTTTTCCTCAAACATTTCTGGCATTTTCTGCTCTTGTATAAATTGTGTCCTCAATCTCTAATGCCTTTCTACTCTGCTCAGCAATATTCAATCCACCCTTCACAACCCAGCTGAGAATCTTTCTCTCCCTCCATAACTCACCTTATTTCCACAATGCTCTTAACCATTCATTTATCACTCACTAAATACACATTTATACTAAGTATGCTGGCCCCAGAGCAGCTAAATCCTCCTCTAATGTACTAGATTTTTAAAGTTTTCTGAGGACAGGAACTCGTATGTTTCAGATTCTCCCTTGGAACTAGCAAGGTGAATATTTCAATTTTTGATGTCAAAGTTGTGGGTGGCTCTCACAGCAGATCATGTAGCATTAAAAATCCTGCTTAAAAATCCTCCTATTAATATTAGGAATGGCTTATGTTATATTAAGAGATAAGAAGAAGATAAAAATTATCTATATTTTATGACCTTATCTTTATAAAAAGAAAACATTCTAATATATTTCCTAGTTGTCCCAGGGTGGTCCGAGTCAAAGTGGTCATTTTTCTTGTTATATTTCTACATTTTCTATTATATGTATGTATTACTTTCATAATGATTTTCCTAACTTTAAAATGTATATATTTTAAATTGAGAATGCTGCTTGTGAACTTTTCCCCAGCCCTTAGAAAACATTCCTTTTTAAATATAAATACTACTTAGAAAACATTTCTTTTTAAATATAAAAACAATATCCAGGAATTATTTCCATTCTTCCACTTCCAATGTCCTCCTTTCTCAGCTTCTTCACCTGAACTCCTATTCACAGCTTGTTCATTCAGGGAAATTTCTTAATTAATCCGAATGAATGAATTACTCTTGAATCTTTTCATCCTTGATGTAGCTCCTTTTTCATAAGTCAGTCCCCAATTTACTAACTCAGTAAGTTTTCTACCTTCTAGAAATCAATCTATTTTAATCTACCTTCTCCCCTACCCAATATACTTCCTTTCTTTCCAGTTAGAATTCACGAAGGGAATATAAACTCAACCCAAAATAAACAAGGTACAGAGGAGAAGTCTTCTGGAAAATATGATTTATTGTTATATTATTTGTTTTGATATGGTGTCTCCCTATGTTGTCCAGGCTGGTCTCAAACTCCTGGGCTCAAGCAATCCCAGTAGCAGCTGGGATTACAGGTGCCTGCCACTGTGCCAAGCTGAAAATATGATTTTTGATGCATTCTAAAGTTGAATCAAATTAGCTTTACCACTCCTATTATTTACAATTTAACTCCCCCATACTATTATATTACATATATAAAAAACAGTATATGATTATGCTATATATACAAAATTTAATGCCCACACAAATTTATATATATGCAGTTATATATAATTATATTCAATTATACTATATACATATGTGTGCAATTTAACTCCCTCATACTAATTTTTATATACACACACACACACATATATATTGAATTCACATTCTCCATTCAGTGGAAAACCAGTTCTTGTCTCTCCATCACAATTTTCAGAAATAATGGATTTCCATGACTTTGAGAGCCAACAGGTCTTACGTGAGCTCCTAAAATAATACAGTTCTATATTGAAAGTCCTCAGAAAAAAGAAAGAACTGATCAAAACCATGAAGACCTTTAACATGATCGGGAAGATCCTGCATGGCTGGCCCTTACCTCTTTCCAGCCCCTTCTTGCACCATCTTGCACTCTGCTCCCCCTCCACGTAAGCACCAGCCACACTCCAAGCACAGGAGCTGTGTTCCATCTCTCCACAGGCTAATGGTCAAGAGAGACTGTCTATTTCTTTCCCCAACATCTTCTGCTCTCTGCAGACCCTGCTGTCTCCCCTCAAACCTCCCTTCAAGTACCACTTCAAGTTCCTCTGGAAAGGGACTCCTCAGCCTTGGTCAAGGTTCTTTACACACTCAAATAATCAAACTCCTCCTTTTAATTTGTAATCAGAGACCTGTTCCTACAGAGTACTGAGACATAAGAATTGACTGCAAGATCGAGATAACATCTCGTTTGCCATTTTATACCCAGCACACACAGCACACAGTATGCATTCAATAAATATTTGTTGAATAATAAGCAGATGGGTAAAGACGTAATGCTCTTCATGCTGTGAAAGGTTCCAAGCACCTAATTATTTTGCTTATTCTTCCTATTCGATAAACTCTGTACCACCTTTTCCCAATGCTTCTAATTCCCACCATCTTCCAACAGACGCCTAACAGCATAATGTAGAACAATGTCTAATTCAAAATGTCAGCCACTCCTCCATAGGCTTCCATGTTATGCTTCTTCAAAAATAAAGCTGGGCCGGGTACAGTTGCTCACACCTGTAATGCTAGCACTTTGGGAGGCCAAGGTGGGAGGATTGCTTGAGGTTGGGAGTTCAAGGCCAGCCTGAACAAGAGCGAGACCCCGTCTATACAAAAAACAGAAAAATTAGCCAGGTAGCACCTGTAGTCCCAGCTACTTGGGAAGCTGATGTTGGAAGATCGCTTGAGCCCAGGAGTTTGAGGTTGCAGTGAGCTATGATGACGCCACTACACTGTAGCCTGGGTGACAGAGCGAGACGCTGTCTCAAAAAATAAATAAATAAAATAAAATAAAGCTTAATGGAGAGCACGACAGAGTACAAATTAAAAGCTAGTTACTAAAAGCACAGTAAAAAAAATCAAACATTTGCTTTTCTTAAATTTGGTAAATTATTTTTATAAGTTATGTTCATATATCATGTAAAAACTATATAGGTACATTTCTGGGTTTCTTTAACCATTAAACAAAAATATGACTAAGGTGTTTTTTTGTTTCTTTTATTTAGAAAATTTCCCTACATTTATTTAGAAAACTTATTTTAAAATTTTTCCTGTATTGCTACATATTATAGGCCTCCCCAGGCCCTCCCCCTCATCTATGGCCCACATTAGCTATATCATTTATTATATGACTATATTTTTTCACTGTATTTTGACAATACTAAAAACATCATTATAGGATTTTTTTAAGGTTATTAGCCTATTGCAGTACTATTAATATTTGGGGTTTTTTCCCCTTATAATGTACTGAAAGTAAAAGTTCAAACATACAGATAGG
The DNA here is from genome assembly GCA_023783475.1 of Daubentonia madagascariensis. NCBI lineage: Eukaryota > Metazoa > Chordata > Mammalia > Primates > Daubentoniidae > Daubentonia > Daubentonia madagascariensis. The sequence continues at coordinate 51,933,345 of JAKFHU010000913.1, forward strand.
CACACATACTTTGTCCTATGATATTCAAAATCCCGATAACACATATGAAAGATAGTCTACTCACTTATTATTCATTCAACAAACAGATGCTAAGCAACTATTACATGCTATGTAGTGTGCTCGGAAGCATGGGAAATGCCTGCAAGGAACCTGTACTCCATTAACTGGAGGGAAAAGTAGGAAGATATACACAGTATATTAAATATGTACTGTATATATTATGCTACTTTACATGTTGCCAGAAGAGTAAGAATAATAGCAAATATGGATTGAGCCTAGGCACTCCTCTAATAAATTATCATTTCATCTGTATCTTACCATAACATTGCCATTTTATAGATCAAGAAACTAAAATTTTTAGCAAGATTAAGTAACTTGACCAAGGTAACACAGCTAGAGAGAAAACCAATATTCAAACCCAGTCTAAAAGACTTCTTTGCCTAATGAGCCTGTAAGTCTTCCCATTCTGATAAAAGATTCCCTCCCCTAAATAACCTTGTCTCATAGGTGTTGCTTCTATTTCTGTGTCCTTGGTGTCAAATATTACATGTATTCAATTTCACATATGGTAGATCAGGAAAATATCTACAGACATACTGAATGGCAACACATGCTAACAAGGTATTTGGCAAGGTTCCTCATGATAATCTTGTGAAAGAATGGAGAAGTAAAAATTCAATGTAGAAACAATTGTATGGGCCGGGAAGGTTGGTTCACGCCTGTAATCCTAGCACTCCAGGAGGCCAAAACGGGAGGATAGCTTGAGCTCAGGAGTTCCGAGACCAGCCTGAGCAACAGTGAGACCCCGTCTCTACAAAAAATAGAGAAATTAGCTGGGTGTGGTGGTGCACACCTGTAGTCCCAGCTACTCGGGAGGCTAAGGCAAGAGGATCGTTGAGCCCAGGAATTTGAGGTTGCAGTGAGCTATGATGACACCACTGCACTCTAGCCAGGGCGATAAAGCAAGAGTCCATCTCCAAAAAAAAAAAAAGAAAGAAAAAAAGAAAGAAACAATTGTATGGATTACTGACAGAAGTATATAAAGATTATTGTATTGGAAGTTTAATCTGGTATGAAGGATCAACCTACAAATCATACAGTGCTGCTCAACTTTTTATCAATAGCATTTATGTATCTAAACATCAAATATATAGATAACAAAAAGTTAGAAAGGATAATAAATATTTTAGATCAGTATTTCCCAAAGTGTCCCAAGGAACTTAATAGGTGTTATTTAAAGAAAAAGCTCCATATTACAAGTTGGATCGATCAATTCTACATAGACAGAAAGTAGATTAGTGGTTGCCAGGGGATGGATGGGGATGGGGGGGCGGTGTGTCAGGGGGAGAAAGGAATTAGGAGTGACTGTTAACAGGTCTAACAGGTACAGTGTTTCCTTTTGGGGTGATTGAAATGTTCTGGAATTAGACAGTAGGGATGGTTGCACTACATTGTGAATATACTAAAAACCACTGCATTGTACACTTTAAAATGGTGACGTTTATGTCATGTGAATTATACCTCAATAGTAGTTAAAAAAAAAAAAAGGTTAAAAACTAAAGAGAAAAGTTAGCCAATCAAAGTTAAATAGGCTTTTTTCTTTCAAGAGATTCATAGCCTTAAGTAAGCTAATGTTAAGCAATTTTAAGTCCAGGTTTATACTGTATCATCAAGAACAGTCCTAATTTATACGTGCCATCTCTGGTTCATTATTAATAGCACACCTCTCACTCCTAAAACTGTACCAACTTGGACCATTAATTATATGATCACCCTAACTATGTACACCCAATCTCCAAGAACAGGATAGAGTTTCTCAGATACATCTGACCACTGCTATGGTTCCCCAGAACATACTTTAGGAAATGTTGCATTAGATGGCAGAATACAGGTGCAAAGTCATGGAAATTCATTATGTCTGAATTTTGAGTTGGGGAGACCATAATTAATCCCCCATGAATGAAGAATGTGAATTAAAAATATATTATTGAGAAATTTTATAATAATATACCACCACTGTTGCTATTATTCTAACAGGCACATTTGAATAGCATACTTATTAAATGAATAATAAACCAAAGACTGGAAATCAAATAGAGGCAAAATATAAGGCTTGCACATACCCCTTAAAAAATAAAAGCAAGTACAATATGGGGGATCACATAGACTTGAGGGGCTTTTAGTTGACAATAAGTTTAATAAATCAATAGTGTGATATGACTACCAAAAAAGTTGTTATAATCTTAGTTTAATAAACAACATGTAATATTATGCAGAATGAGAATTTCAATATTCCCATCCTACTGATCAGCCCATAGCTAAAATATCATGTTCAATTGTGAGAGACAGTGATGGAGTGAAAAGAACACCAGCTTTGCAGTCAGACAGACAGTCTTGGAATCACATCATAATTCCAGCATTAATAGCTCCCTGCCTACAGGTAAACCACTGAACCTCTCTGAACCTCAGCTTTCTCGTCTATAAAATGGATCAATGATACCTACATAGCTGAACTGCTGCCACATGTATGCAAGAACATCCACAAAAGGCCTGACAAACACAAAGAAAGAGCTAAATTAAGTGTTAGCTGCTGCTGTTACTGTTCTTATTACTGGTTTCTTACTCTCTTTATGTTTTCTGAATTATCAGAAAAAAATTAACAAAATGCAAAATGAACATTTCCTCACCTGTCCGCTATACTCCCTGGCTGTACTTCCTTCACAAAGATATCAACTTCTCCCAAATTTTGCCTTCTAAGAGCCACCACGCTGAATCCAAGGCCTCCAGTTGAAGGCCGTTCTATATCTATATATTCAATTTGCCGGCCCTAATGAAGGGATATTAAAAAAAAAAAATCAGTGATGTACATTTAACCAACATACCCTTTCTGCAGAACTGAAATTCCTTAGCACAAAAACAGCTTCTCCTAAGTCATCTCTCTAGAACCACATAAACTCAGCATTTCAGTAGTAAATTATTTCTGGAAATCCTCTCACTTGATTATTTTCAGTAGAATATAAGAGGGAGTATGCAGTGTTCTGTAACCTTAGGGACTCAGAGGTATTTTCACACTTCATTCACTTTATGAGATGAATACCAAGCTGGATGAAAACTGAGAAAAATGCCTATTCTCACATTAAATTCTAAATTACTTTTTACATTGAATTTCCCTAAATTTTCCTGATGCAAAATACATTTTTAAATAAGGAAAATAAATTAGGTATATTAAAAATATTCTAGTTTTTAGCCTAAGTTAGAACTAGCTGCACTTTTTAGAATTCTGTTTTTAATTCTATTGTAATAAATTAATATTCCTTTTATTATGTCAATTCAAAAGACTATGTAAAGGCTACCACTCAAATGGGTTCTACCTGTGACAGCCAAGTATTTTATTGCTTTAGTTAACAACTGCATTTATAATAGGATAACGTCATAAATGGAATCAACTAACAAAAGCATCACATAAAAATAATTACTAGTCAAATGAAGGGGACAGAACTATAAAGTCAAAAAATGAATTAGGTCCAGAACATTATTTAACTATCATACCTTAAAGAGATCATTTTTAACTTTCAAACTCATTTCATTTTTAAAGGCACTTATTAGTTGGTGAGGTGAAGAAACACAAAACTAACATATCAAAAAATTCAATTTTCTATTATTTAATTTTTAATAAGTATTAGAGCTACAACTGAAATATCCTTCCAAATGTTTTTCTAGATTTTCCAAAGTATATCAGTTCTAACTCCCATTAATTCTATTTTGATATAAAATTAAAAACAGTTTCAATTGTGTTTTATCATTGCTGGCAGACATTAATTTTCCTCCTGTGATCAAAAAAGTAAGAATCTCTTTCCTTACAAGAATAGATATGTGTCCAATTGGAGTCATTGTCTAAAAACGCTCCTTACAACATACGTGGATACTTTCCTTATGTAATTTTAAGCCAATAAATTTCCAATACAGAAAATGGTGTCAATTCTCCCTATCAATATAAAAATATAAGCAAGAAAAATACATAGTAACACATTTTATGGCAAAAAGAATTAATATGGTTTTCTTTTTTAACCTAAAACAGGAAATGAAGCTAAATATTAACCATGACAAGATATAACTTTACCTGAGCCATTTGTTGAATGATTGAGTTAAAGTCCTCATTTCCCAACTTCGGGGTCCGAGGAAACAACCCAGATACAGTCAAGTTATTAGAGGACCTGTTGGCATTTCCATTAGTAATGGAACCATCTGTGAACACTAACAAACCCTTCCTAGAAAAATCAAAGTTGGCTGAACAATCTGAGGGTACGTGGCTGAGCTGTTGGAGAGAAAAACAAGAGAATCATTAACAGAAATCTACAGAAAAGTAATTATTTCTATTTATTAAATGTTATTATAATAACATAGATAATTTTGCCTATTATCTGTGTAATTTACATGTTAAATATATACATGTAAAAAAATAAGGTAAAGAATCTGTGTGTTCACAAAGTTAAAATTTTTTTTTAATTTAGTAAACAAAATGTTTAGTAGCTTAAAATTTGTTCTTGTTTCCTATCTTTTACCACTACCCCAAGTTAATAGCATCTACATTCACATCTCATTACACTTCATATATACAGATACATTCAATCATATAAACGTGTAAGACACTAAACTCCTTTGCATTAATCTGTATATTTCCACGTGGGGAACCACAAAAGATGCACAGGTAGTATATAACAATAACAGTATTTACTGAGTGCTTGCTACGAGCTAAATAGTATACCAAGACTCTTACATGTATTATCATTTAATTCTTTCCATAGTCCAATGAGATATCTTTACCTATTTTGTGAGTGTGAAAACTGAGGCACACGGGGGTTAAGTAACGTGCCCAAGATCAGCAGCAAGAGAGTTGCAGAACCACTTAAACATTAGTAGAAAGGGGAATCCTGTAATTATAGGGAGCAGGATTTTTAAAACATCACTATAACTGCTAACATAGTGGTCTACAGTTAACATTAAGAATAAGTGTTAATAGGACCTCATAGAAAAAAAGCAATACTCCCTGGCTACAGGGATTTTACAGTTCAATGAATAAAATATGACTATGTATATAACAACTACAAACTATACAAACATTAAGGATTCTTATTATAATATTATGGAATTGTTAGTTAAATCCACTCTTAGTCTAGTAAGACTAATAGATTTGTACTGATCTTTGCCAATTTCAATTACTACCAGTAGCATTCACTACTGCAATGTGGGACTAATTCTATGACCAGGGAATACAAAAAGCTAATCTTCAATATGGGGAATGCTAAAATTATGGTAAAAATTCTGGTTTAGGCCAGGCACGGTGGCTCACGCATGTAATCCCAGCACTTTGGGAGGCCAAGGCAGGAGGATTGCTTGAGCCCAGGAGTTTGAGACCAGCTTGGGCAACATAGTGAGACCCCTGTCTCTACAAAAAAATTTTTTCTTAAATTAGGCAGATGTAGTGGCACACACTTGTAGTCCCAGCTACTCAGGAGGCTGAGGCGGGAGGATTGCTTGAGCTCAAGAGTTTGAGGTTGCAGTGAGCTGTGATCATGCCACTGCACTCCAGTCTGGGCATCAGAGTGAGACCGTCTCAAAAAAAAAAAAAAAAAATTCTAGTCTAAATGAAAAAATTCACAAAAAGACATATGTACAGAGTTTAATCCTTAATTGGCTATAAACAAATCAATCACTAAATACTTATAGGCAGGCATTTTGGTTTATCAGCAAAAAATGTTTTTCCCCAAATTTTGTGAATTTTACTTACTAACAACTCTGCTAAATTATCTCCAATACATTTACAATTCTGCCCAAATTTAATCTATAGCATAGCTACTATTCAAGCTCAGCTTCCAGAAGAGATGATCTTAAAGCAATTTGCCATCCCTGACCCTAAAACATAGAACCCAAGAGGACAGTTAAAACTATTAATTTGCTTCACTCTTAGGTGTTATGTGTCTTTTATTAATAACTCTGTGACTATGTATTTAGAGCCTTCAGAGTCCAGGTAGCATGGAGAAGAGGAAACACAGATAAATATTAAAACACCAAGTATACCACCTCCAGGGAACTACTCAACAGAACATCCATGATGAGAGACAATAAATATTTGATAATTAAGAGACGTAAGAATAATGTACTACATGGTCAAGATCACTTCTTGCGAGATAAGCACTCATACGGAAAATATATTTATGTTAAGCACTATTTTATAATTTTGAAGAAAATGTTGAGAATTCTCAAAGTATCTAACTTTAATTACTTACTTACTTAATTTATTTATTAATGAATGAATGACAGGTTCTCACTCTGTTGACCAGGCTGGAGTGCAGTGGTGCAATCATAGCTCACTGCAGCCTCAAACCTCTGGGCTCAAGGCAGTCCTCCAACCTCAACCTCCCAAATAGCTGGGACTACAGGCAAGTGCATGCCACCCAGTCTTGCTATGTTGCCCAGGTTGGTATCAAACTCCTGGGCTCAAACAATCCTCCCAAAGTGCTAGAAGTACAGGCATGAGCCACTGCACCTGGCCTACAATATTTAAATAAGTACAAAAACCATATTCTAAATACAAAATTTATTATCAACATTTTTAAACTACCCATGCCAATGTTACCTACAGGTTACAGGTCCCAATACAGTCTCCTTGCTGAACTCAGAATCTTTAGAGATAATTTATCTCTGTCTATCTCCTTCTGTCTTTCTTTGCTGGTTTGAATATATCAACACAAAACCCTAATGAGTAACTTACTTGCCCCTTCAGTTGCTTGATGGACTGCTGAAGTGTGAGTATCTGGTTGAAGAGAGGACTCCTTAGTGTCTCATAAAACATAGACAGCTTCTCGTTCTGTGATGTGTCTCCCTTCTCCTGCAATTTCATTTTCAGGCGATCAAGAACCTGCATGACCTGCAGTTTATCTTGATTAAAGAAGAATAATCAGAGTAAAAGTTAAATCCCATTTTAAATTCCATTTTTTAATCATTAATTAATTTAATGCTAGAACTACATATCTAGTATACCTGTAGCAGGATTTTCTGGCATTTTGAATTATTCTCTTCAATCACTTTTAAAGAAACCTACAGAAAAATTAAAAAATACAACACAAATAAGTGATCTTTGAGATGATGGATATGCTAATTACCCTGATCTGGTCTCTATACATCATATGTATCAAACCATCACTACGTACTTCATAAATATGTAAAATTATTACATGTCAATTAAAAAAACTTCAAAAAAACAAGATAAAATTAAATTAAATTAAATTAAATTAAATTAAAAAATACAAAAGATAATTTCCATTAGTATATACATATCTACAGTCCTGTAGAAAAATTAAAGGAAACCTCAAGGACATTCATTCTTCATCAAAAGACTCCACTCTATGAAATTCAAATTAAAGCCATAATGAGATGCCACTACACACCCACTAAGATGACTAAAATTAAAAAACAAAACAGACAATACTAAGTGTTGACAAGGCTGTGAAGCAACTGGAACTATCATATGTTGCTAGTAGGAACACAAAATGGCACAACCACTTTGGAAAATTATTTAGCAGTTTCTTATAAAGTTAAAAATATATTTACTATATGACCCAGTACTTTCACTCATAGTTACCCAAGAGAAATGAAAATATATGCTCACAAAAAACCCTGTACATGAAAGCTTATAGAATTTTCATTTATAAAAGCCCCAAACTAGAAAAACTCAAATGCCTAATAATAGATGAATAAACAAATAATGGTATATAATATTCAGAAATAAAGAAAAAAATTACTGATATACAAAACAAGGATAAATCTCAAAAATGGCATTTTGAGAAAAAGAAACCTGACCCAAAAAAAGATATAAACTGTATGATTCCATTCATATGAATTTTAAGAACTGACAAAACTAATTCACAATTATAGATTCATTTACCTAGGACAGGGTGGAAGGGAGCAGACTGATAACAGGTGCCCAAAATATGGCACCTTGGCATGTTGAATATTTTAAGCTGAAGGACTTTGAGAAACAGCAGATGCAGAAAGGACTTACCCTGAAGCAGATCATAAGATCCTCATGTGAGAGGTGCCCTCCCTATACCCAGAGGATGGGAACATCTTTATTTCCAAAGACAGAGGGACACCAAGAGGAAATCTGAACCAACAGGCCTTTCCAAGTCTCCCCCAGGTACTACTCTTAGCTCACATCCCTTCTGTCCTGTCACATTTTTCCACAACTCTCCACTCTTCATCAAACCTAGTATAAAAACGCTCATGTTTAACTGTTTCTTCAGGTCTTCATTTCCTTATGAAGGCTCCCGTGTCACATAAAACTTATATTAAATAAATTTATATGTTTTTCTCTTGTTAATTATTATAGGGGCCCCAGCCAAGAACTTAGACGAGCAGAAGGTAAAGATATTTTCCTGTACTGGGAAAAGGTTCAAGGGAGCTTGCTGGAATGATGGAAATGTTCTCTGTTTTGAAAGGGGTACTGTTTACACAGATGTATACATTTATCAAAATTTACTGAACTATATACTTTAAATGAGTATATTTTATTGTATGTAAATTATACTTCAATAAAATAAATTTTTAAAAAGGATCCTGAGCTAGAAAAGAACATCCAAATTAAGGGATCAAGAATATTTTGGAGGAGATTAAAAAAAGAAAAATTCCCAAGGTGCACAAATGATCCCACACTCTTACTAGTCATCTGCATCTCCAGAAGGAAACCACCCAATATGGCATTCTTTACGGATAATATTTTTTAATTCCAGGAATTTGCTCAAATTAGCCTAAAGTGTAAAATAATTGAAATTCAAAAAGTTAACAAAACACACCATGACCAAAATGACACGTTCACAGTGGTCATTCTTACTAGTGATACAACTGTTGTAATGAACCATCAAAGAAATATGAGTATTATATAATCAAACTTTTTTTTTTTACATCAACCTGGGTACAGTGAGTGAGATCTTTACCTAATTCAAGATCATTAAGCAAGAAAGCATATTAAAAACCAATAAGGGATGTCATTGCATTGAAAAAAGTCCAAGAATTCCATGCAAATGTTCACTGAATTCAATGGGAACTACCAAAAGAAGTGCTGAATAAAGCATCACAGAAACACTTCTGATACGCTCAGCATCTCACCTGTACAACCTTTACAACCATCCAGTGACAGGTAACTGTGAATAACAGAAGGGCAGTCACAAAGGCACTGTCCTCTTATATAGCAGCATATAGCCCAAAAGGATTGCAAGAGCAGCTTGGTTATTATTAATATAACAACCTTTCTAACTCACAGACTGCAGGCTAAAACAATCAGATGCCATCGTTTACTGTCAAATGTCAATCTGACATCTATTAATTTATTAGAGATTAATAATAACCTATACTCCAGATGTCATGGAAAAATAGGTGGGAGTATAAATTTGCACAATCTTTCAGGAGGACAATTTAGGAGTACCTATCAATGTATCAATGTTAAATTTACATTCTCTGTTACCCAGAATTTCTACTTCTGAGTGTCTCTCCTAAAGAAATACTTGCAAAAGGGTACAAAGCTGTGTGTGCAAGGGTTATTTACTGCATGTTTAATAGCAAAACTCCTGGAAAAATTAAATTATCAAAAGCAATCTGGCCAGGCACGGTGGTTCACATCTGTAATCCTAGCACTTCGGGAGGCTGAGGTGGGAGGATTGCTTGAGCCCAGGAGATCAAGACCAGCCTGAGCAACATAGCAAGACCCCCATCTCTACAAAAAAATAAGAAAAACCAGCCAGGCATGGCGGTGGTGTGTGCCTGTAGTCCCAGCTACTCGGGAGGCTGAGGCAGGAGGATCCCTTGAGCCCAGGAGTTTGAGGTTGCAGTGAGCTATGATGAAGCTGCTGCACTCCAACCCTGGCAACAGAGGGAGACTGTGTCTCAAAAAAAAAAAAAAAAAAAAAAAAAAGCAATCAGTCTTTACAATAAATAATAAAGTAGGTCTGAATGTACTGAAAAGGGAATGAGGAAGACAGTTAACAGCAAGCCTGTGGCTCACCCCTTTAGCTTAAGGGATTCCCTGCATGAAAGCAGGCCTCCTTGCAAACACACTAAAGGATTTTAATAGATAAGAAAGAGTCTCTTAACTGTCTCTGATTTTTAAATGTCAGGATATATCTGGTCTGTCTTAATCGTTTTTTGTAAATAATCTGAGAATTTACAGATTTACAGGGCATGGCTGGCTGGAAAACAGGAGATAATCACAGACATTTCCTATTTGTGTAACTAATGGAGTATAGAACCAGAGATTCCCAAGACAGAAAAGGCTTCCTTTAGGAAAAATGCTTCCGTATATATGATTCAGAACTTTGTTAATCCAAAACAAAAAAATGTGTACTGAGGTTGAATATTACTTCTGTAAACAAATTACGAACTGCGGTAAAAGTCTGTCAGAAACACATTCATAAATGATTTTATATCAATCCATATACAAGTACTTCAAGCATGTTGATAATACATCCTAATGTAGAAGAAAGTGGCATTCTGTGGAAGCTGTGCCTGTCAGCTGGGGGCTCCTCCAGGAAGGAATGCTCATCTGTGTCTGACTCCTGCCTGTAGCCTCTGAAGCACGAGTAAGGATGGAGTTGGGTAAGATTTCACATTCATGTGAGTGTGCTTTAACAATCCAACGCTTTGTGTTAACACAGGGAAGTTATCCAATATACACAACTGAATGGGGAAAACAAGTTTCAGAATATGTGCATCATTTTCACATTTTTGTAAGAAAAAAATTTGTGCATAGGTTTCTAGAAAAAGATTTAGAAAGATAGTCAATTTAGTAACAGGGATTACTTCTAGGAAGTAGAGGGATGGAGAGATTTAAAAATTAGACTTTTTACTTTACAGATTTCAGTGCTGTTTGAATTTTATTTAAACAACATTTACTAATTTTTATAATTTAAAAAATAGCAAAAGTGACCAAAAAATGAGTGCTAAGATGGCCTAATGAGAAAGCAAGACAGATAAGATACATGGCAAGACAATGAGAACACAATGGGATAATTATACCACAAGGCATATACACACAATAGCAGAGGTGTGTACCATGTACTAAGAGAAATCATAAAGGGAAAGTGACTGACCCTGACTCAAAAGTTTTGGAACACTGGAATGAGAATACATCAGAAACCTCCCCATTGTGAAAGAAAAAGAATGGGGTGAAAAAGTAAAAGTGGAGTGACCATTAGTCCTCATTTGCCCAAGATAGCCTCAAGTCTCAGTCTACCTAGCATCATCATTATTAATGGTGCTCCAGTTCACTCTCAAAAGAGTGTCCTGGTTTGAATGTCATACAGGGCTACCCTAGGTCAGTGGTCCCCAAACTTTAGTATGCATCAGAACCACCTGTAGGGCCTATTAAAACACAAATTGCAGAGCCCTCCCACAGAGTTTCTGACTCAGTAGCTTTGAGGAGGGCCCCAAGAATCTGCATTTCTAACAAGTTCCCATGTGACCCTGATGCTGCTAGCCCAGAGACAACAACTGAAGAACCATCGCATGCAGGTGTAAAAGTACATGACTTTCTGTGATAACAATAACTAGCTCTAAATGACCTAAGGTAAGGTTTCCAGAAGTAGCAGAAAGGGAAAAAAAGAAGTTTAGATCGTCGTTACCACAAGCGTGGACTGTGAACTGATGCTTGGCCCACAAAGAGACCAGTAGCAAAACTAGGAATAAGCATTTATAAACCTTCCTGCAAGATGGTAAAGTATGTCTATTACATTTAATAATAAAAAAACTTGACCTCATATTTTGTATATATTTTTTAAATTTCATTTTTCTAATAATTTATTTTATAAAAATATCAGTCCTTGAAAGATTTGGGAGGGGGGACCCTGATCTTTCATCACTGATAGTTTGGAAGACTACTTTGAAAGGGTCCTTGTGAATAATGCTAAGCAGACTAGTCCTTATCCTGTAGACAACAGGAAGTAATTAAAGGCTTTTAAGTAGGGAAGTATTAGGACAGATTTCTATTTTAAAAAGGTAATTCTGATAATAGTATAGATTAGTGGTCTTCAAACTTTTTTAAACATACATTCCCATCAGTAAAAATGTTGATCATGCACCTCAATTTATTTTTTATAACTATAAACACATACTACTATACTAACATACCATAAATGTTTGAAAACATACATAAAATAGAAACTTCACAAGGTAAAAAATTAAAAAGTAAAGCTTTATTGTCATCTTCCTACCCTCCCAATGGATCATCCTGCACATTTTGAAAACTATGGTAGAGTATCCCCCTGTAAGGGTTAAGGACAGAAATTGGATGGCCATCCAACCCTCTGACTCATATTTAATAAGGCTAAACTATGTCCACAAAGCAGGCCTGGAAAATTCCTACAATTCCATGGTGTTAGGTAATATCTAGGGAAGGGGACTAATGTTCTAAGATTACATGACAAGAGAAGAAAGAAATGCAAGTAACTCTACAACTTGATATCCAGCAAGCAGCACTCAGGTTAAATGGAACCTATGTCTCACTCATGTTATGGTGATAGGAAATCTTCAGCCAAACAATTTTGACCTATTAAGTTAGGAAATTAACAGGGCTTATAAAAGGGAATATCAAGTTTAAAACATGGTAAAGCTGAGTCTAACTTGTCATAGACAGGCTATCTATAATCAGTCATAGCCCAGATTTTTTTTTTTTCAGAGATGGGGTCACACTGTGTTGCCCAAGCTGGTCTGGAACTCCTGTACTCAAGTGATCCTTCCACTTTAGCCTCCTGAATAGCTGGGATTACAGGCATGAGCCACTGTGCTGGGCAGCCTAGACATTAAAATGCTACAGGGTACCCCTGTCCTCATACTTGTATTATTATGCTCAGCAGCTTCCACTCCATCATTGATCAAGAGAGTTTGTGCCATGAATTTTTCAGATCTGATTCACTGTAGGATTTAATGGAAGGAAATTATTACAATATTATGGCTTTTTAAAATCCATGTCTTAGCCAACGCCAATTAATAGAATATTTGAAAAAAGTTGATGCAGAGATAAAAATTTAAATTTTTAAGTGGAGGCAACTTATTGAAAAGATTAACCTCCTCAGATCAAGAATTTAGGCAAATCAGCCAGGCACAGTGGCTCACACCTGTAATCCTAGCACTCTGGGAGGCTGAGGCATGAGGATTGCTTGAACTCAGGAGTTCGAGACCAGCCTGAGTAAAAGCGAGACCCCATATCTATAAAATAAATAAATAAATAAATAAAAATAAAAAAGAAGAATTTAGGCAAATTAAAAATCCTGAGAACCACAATCTACAGACTCTCAGTAGTTCACAAGAATGTAACTCCCCACTGATTTAACAAGACATATGATACGTCTATCTTGAAAATTTAGGAGGAAAAAACCACTGGCAATCTCTTTGGGAAAGTACAGGTATTCAGCCTTCAACTGCACATGTGAATTGGGCAGATCACAAATAGATTGCATGTAACTCCCCAATGGGAATTTCCCAGAGCTCATTGAACCAGGGAGTTTTAAGAATCAATGAGCTATTAAGTGTGAATAAAGTCATGATTTTAGAAGTTATTCAAAAATTGAAGTCCATGACCAGCTTTAAGTTTCTACTGCTTCCTTTGCAGTGCAAAGCTCAGGATGTGTCTAATTATTATTCCTTTGTCCTCAAAGCTCAGCATTTACGAGCTACTGATTAAACAAAAAACACTCTCCTAGCCAAAGAGCAATGGTAACTCTCCACCAGGACTCCATGCAAATGCAGATTCAAGTCAGGTGGTCCTAGCCTTGTCTTCCTACCAAATGACCAAAGCCTTTTTTAAACCTCTTAGAAATGAAAATACTATATTTTTGACCACTGAGAAAACAGTAGATTCCTGGAATTTTAGAAACAGATAAATTCCATAACGATCTTGACATTATGGGGCCATATGCCTAAGCCTAGACTGTATTTAAGTCCACCTGACACTGAACATTAAAAAAAAGTTGAAATCGAAGTTGAAAGATACCATGTTAAACTCAGAATCAGAACTGAAAATTGAGTCTATTTTTCAGAATAATTCAGTTGCCTAAATATTAATTTTCTCATTGAACTATTCAAAGCTAATGAATGTATATCAATATTCTGCCTGTAACTTGGCTACTTTTGTATGAACAAAGCTAACCTGCTTTATGGCATGCTTCTGAATTCCTGTTGGTGGCAGTTTTCTCCAATAAGCAACACAAAACAAATCTGGGCAATTTTCACACTTATGGACTACTTGATCATGCATCCAGTCCCTACCGAAAAGACCTGGGTATTCATGTCATTCACTAAGGATGAGTTTCCACCTCAAAAATTCTGTTCAATTTTCCCCACACTGTAGACTGTGTGTCCTTAACTTCTCTCCAGAAATTATGGTCACACTGTTTTTGGAATGCCAAACTAACTTTTGGACATCCTACCCACCAATGTTCACTCTCCTTCCTTCTGTTCTTTTCCCAAAAACTATTCATCTACCACTAAATCAACTGTTTCTTGATGCCTACTATGTACAATGCAAAGCCCGCCTGTATAACATTATCTCATCTATATTCTCATCTATGATAATATATTATCATCTCCATTTTGCAAATGCAGAAAACTCTCTACAATTATAAAGGGGGGGTACATGCAGATGGCGATTTGGAAAAAAAGAGAAAAAGGTGGGGTGCCATGAAAAAAAGTAAAAACAGGAAGGAAACATAGATGATGCCACTGAGGGGAGTTAATTTCATGGGGGGCACAGTCAGACGTTAATGACTTTTTCAGCAGATAAGTACTTTAAAAATGACAGGAGAATATTTCAGATTTTAAATAGAGGGAACATTCATCAACCTGGCCCTCAACATTCATTTAACTCATCTCTCTCTCCTACCACACTCTGTACTGGATCTTCATTAGAAGTTCCAGAAAATAATTCCAAAGGAGACTAGGCAGAAGCCCTATCCAGCCCCTATTATCAAAGCTAGGCCCATTACTTAGGAGCTAATGTGAAATAAAAACTGACCTGTCCCTGAAAGTCTATGGACCCTGGCCTAAAAGCTATCTACCAGACCAGGCAAGGTGCGCAGAATGCCAAAGCAAGGGCAGGATCCTGGTTTGGTTTGGTTTGAAGAGTAAGGCCTACATTAGAGAATGCTCATCTCAAAAAGATTTTACTAATTTCTTTTAACCATAATGCAGCTTCCCAAATGTATATAATCAATACAGACAGAATTTAAATTTGAAATTCTTAAAACACACACTATCTTGGTTTATAATATTAATGCTTGACAGGTTTTTAAACTTTATATAAATCACATCATACCATATATTTGTTCTTCAGCAACTTGCTTTTTTAAGCTCAACTTTACATCTTTAAGATTTATTCATAATGATATATATACACAGGTCCTCCACAGTCATTGTAACAACTACACATATTCCACTGTAGGAATACATACTTTATTCACCCAATCTCCTGTTGATGAGAATTTAAGTCATTTCCTATTGGTCACTAATGCAAAAACAGGATTAGAACTCAATATCTACTTCAATAATCAACTTTTTCCCAGTTGATTCAATAATCAATTCTTGAAATACGGGAGATTCTATAGCCTATGAGCTTTGACATCATAGAGTCCTGGGTTCTACCCCTGGGACCAGCTCTGTATTCTTGTAGCCAGTTGTTTAGATCTCCCTACACCTCAGTTTCCTCATTTGTAAAAAAAGAGTTATACAAATGACTTCACATTTATAGTTGAAAGGACTACATAGGAAACTGTAGAGCATTTGGCCTAGCACCTAGTACACATTCAACAAATGGTAGCTATTACTAGCATATCTTTTCAATCCCAAAATGATTTAAGACATTTGGGGCTTCAAAAAAGCTAATAATTAAATTATTTTAGCTGAGATTTTATGTACTTAATAATAGTTATTTCTCTAACTCCTGGCCTCAAAGTGCTAGGATTACAGGTGTGAACCACCACACACTTCTCAGAAATAGTTATTTCTGAAAAGACTGAACAATAAAATTTTTCACCAATGCAGTGAGTACAAGGGAGGGAGTTATGGAGGGGACTATAATTTGGACTTTTAAAAGTCAGTTTATAGGCCATCACGGTGGCTCACACGTATATACCTAGCACTCTGGGAGGCCGAGGTGGGAGGATGGCTTGAACTCAGGAGTTCGAGACCCGCCTGAGCAACAGCGAGACCTATCTCTACTAAAAATAGAAAAAAATTAGCCGGGCATGGTGGCATGCACCTGTAGTGCCAGCTACTTGGGAGGCTGAGGCAGGAGGATCACTTGAGCCCAGGAGTTTGCGGTTGCAGTGAGCTATGATGACACCACAGCACTGTAGCCAGGGCAACACAGTGAGACTGTCTCAAAAAAAAAAAAAAAGTCAGCTTATACATAGGAATGTAAGCGGTTTAGTAAACTAAACCCCTTTAAGGGTAAACATACTCATACTGAATCCTAACCCAATGCCATCCAAGAGAAATATAATATGAGCCACATATATAATTTCCAATTTTCTAGCAGCTTCACAAAAGGTAAAAAGAAACAGGTAAAATTAATTTTAATAATATAATTCATTTAATCCAATATATACAAATTATCATTTTAATATGTAAATAATATAAAAATTAATACAATTTTTAAAATTTTATTTTTCATAGAGATGGGGTCTCACTGTGTTGCCCAGGCTGGTCTTGAACTCGTATCCTCAAGCAATTCTCTCACCTCAGCCTCCCAAAGAGCTGGGATTACAGGCATGAGCCACTACATCTAGCCAATAAGATAGCTCAGATTCTTTTTTTTTTTAAACACTAAATCTCTCCAAAATCTGGTGCGTGTTTTACATTCACAGCAAATCTCAGTCCCAACTAACCTCATCTCAAGTTCCCAACGTTCATGTGCGCAAATGGCTTACTGTAATGATGGCAAAGTTTTAGCCTGTGCCTTTTCAGAAAGATCCCTACAGTGTTTTTCGCACAGACTTTTCTTTATCAGCTCATAGTCTCTATGCCTTTTATCAAAGTAACTATCAAAGTGAGAACACTCACAAACTTGAGTTCTTCCCAAAAAAAGAATATAACTCCATAATTTTATCTGAATTAAACACCAGGGTGGAGGAGCAAAGAGTAGGAGAATAAGAGCTTACAGTTTATAAGACACATTCTTGAACATTATTTCCTTTCAACCTCCCCAAATCTCAGTAAGGTAGATCATCCATGAATTGGACCAGATTCTGGAGGACAAGAATCAAATGACTTGCCAAGTATTATATGGTAAGTGCACCCACTTCCATGTCTCCAATCTCTACAGGCTGCATAGCTGTGCAAACACAAAAAAATAAGTGGGCTCTACATCTTCAGCATCGATCTATCCCACTGACTAAAAGAAAGGGTATTGACAGGCACTAAATTTCTCCACATTTGCACCAGAACCTAAAATGGAGGCTTAAAAAGGCACCCAAATCTACACAAGAAAAAAACATAGCAATGGTCATGCAAATCTTAAGATAAAATAGTCCTGTTTCCCAAAAAACTTACAAATTTGCTCATCAAAGGTGAGCAAAGTCTTAAGTAAACAAATTAAACCCCATTTTGGCTTCCCCAACCTAAAATATTTTTGTTAAACTTTAACAAAGCAAGTAAATTCAGACTGCTTGGCTATTCAGCGTAAGGATAATTATTAAATGCTGTTAAGTAAAAATGCAATTGTAAGGACTAGAAAATGCTGAGCCACTGTCTCAGAATTACAAGGTGCTAAAAGTGGATTTGCTATGAGAAAATATACAGATTTATCTTTTTGACTTTAAAAATGCAACTGAAAGAAAATATATCATAATGTTATTAGTGGTTATCTCTCAATAGTGGGTGGAAAGGTTTCTGTGTGCTTTGGTTCCTTTTTTGAAAATTCTCTCCAATTTTTCTACAATGAATATGTTGGCTTTATAGTTACAGAAACATTAACAAATGCCTTGAACTTATTAAGGTATTGTTAAACACAGATGAGAGCCTAATACAATTTCTTATCAACTTTAAACAAAACTACTTTTCTGATGGCAAGCCCATTTTATGTGACCCCTTGTGATATTATGAGATATATATGTATCGGTTTTGTCTATGGTTACTGGCACATAGCTCCCATAGCCCTTTTTACTGTCTTCTGTTATAATGTCGAGGTGCTTTAGGCCTCAGGAAACACAATCTCTCTGACCTTCTCTGCCCTCCTTTCACCTGCTCCTTTTTCTCCCCAAGGCAGGACTCTAATCTTCCCCTGCCTTTCTATCTTGAAGCTGGCCATCAAGAAATTCTCTGACCTACTTTGTCTGATTGTTGGGCAGAAGACCACCATTTCAGAAAGGGTTTTGCCTATACCCTGGAGGAAGGAGTGCTGCACAGAGAGGCCAGAAAGAATCTGGACATGCCTTCCTGGGTTTCCCCACTCCATTCTTCAAGCATGTCTATCCAATGAAGTCTCCACAAAAGGCCCAAGAGGAGGGGGTACAGAGAGCTTCTGGACAGCTGAACACGTGGAAGTTCCTGGAGAATGGTGCATCTCTTCATGTATATCCTTTGTAATATCCTTTATAATAAACCAGTACATCTAAGTGTTTCCCTGAGTTCTGTTGAGCTGCTCTAACAAATTAGTCGAACCCAAGGAGGGGGTTGTGACAGTTTACAGCCAGTCGGTTAGAAGCACAGGTTAAACAACATGGAGCTTGCAGTCGGCATCGGAATTGAGTCTTGTGGGACTGAGCCCTCAACCTGTGGGACCTGACACTATCTCTATCTGGAGGAATTGAAGTGGAAGATACCCAGCCATCTTCCACTGCAGGATTGCTTGCTCATCGGTGGGGAGAAATTCCTACACATTTGGTCACAGAAGCCTTCTGTGTTGAATGCTCATGGTGTGGGAGCAGCGGAAAAACAGTTTGCTTTTTTTCCTTCTCCCCTAATAGGATCTAACCTAGTAAAGGCAAATCTCTTCAGAACTCATTTTATAAATTCTATCCATAAGTACCTTCCACTTCCATATTTAACTTTCTAATTATCTTTGTAAAAGTTGCAGATACCAGGATGAAATCACTTTCTGTCAGATCCAAACAAACTAGAGCTGGGAGAGCATAAAGGGGGAAGGCTCATGCTTGCACGTCTGAGATAAAAATCGTCTCAAGGATAGTCTCAAGGATAACCCCACAAAAGATTCTTTAGGACAGCAGCAATTCAGGTAAGATGCTCTCAAAAAAAACACCTGGCCCAGTAATGGCATCTCCACCAATGAACTGATGCTAACTCTAGCTTTGAATCTCCAAAACCAATGAACTGTTTTTAACAGCTTAAATAAACTTCTCCTTTTACCAATAAAAGCTTCCATTTACCTTCCCCTCTTCAAATGAATATTTGGCTTGCCATGGTTGTGCATCTTGGGTCATAATCCTCATTTCTCATTCCTAAATAAATTCAACACATTTGGAGATATTTTTTCTCTGATTTTTTCTTTTCTCTTTTCTTTTTATTTTATTTTTTTATTTTTTGAGACAGGGTCTCACTCTGCCACCCAGGCTGGAGTGCAGTGGCATGAAGACAGGTCACTTTAAGTTTGAACTCCTGGGCTTAAGTGATGCTCCTGCCTCAGCCTCCCAAAGTGCTGGGATTACAGGCACGAGCCACCATGCCCAGCCTGGTTTAACATCTTAAACACCGTTAGGGGCCTGGAGACATCATAGCTCATTTTAGCTAAAAGTCTCTCTCTCACCCAACATTTTCTAATGCTGCAAAATGAACAGATTTGAGTTTTTACCCTCATTTTTCCCTAGCTTTCCTTTAAAATAGATGTATGCAAGCCTCCTTGTTATGTGGTAATGCAGCTTTAGACCAAGCTGTATCTGTTTGGAAAGGGAGACAAAAAAATAACTGGCATCCATAGCAGCTTCTCCAGGTGAGTGGAGGAGAGGTGTGGGGCACTCTACTCACCAGCCACACACACAAAAAATAAAACAGATGCGTGCAAACGGATTGGCAACTAATAGGAGCTTAGCCAGCCTACAATGTCGTATTGTCATGCTTGGTGGAAATGAGATTTTTCTAGGTCTCCAGAAGTCTTCCTCATTCATTTAAGAAACACTTATTAGGCACCTACGAATGATCTGACCATAAATGCAATAGAGAAACCACCTAGAGAAATAAGGCCCTGAAAGGAGCACTCTCTTAATCTCGGAGACAAACCAGGAAACAAATTCGAATCTAAAGTTATAAGAGCCACTTGGCGATATGACAAAGTGCCCCGTAAACACCCCAAGGGAAGATTAATTTGACTTGCTAGGTGTGCCAGAGGCGCTTTTTGGAGGGTGGGAATTGATCTGGAAATGCCTTCCAGAGCTTAACTTAAAGCAGGAATCCAGGAATTTTCCCAGAGGCTGGAGGCCAGCGCACTTTCCACCAGGTCCTCCCCATCTACGAAGCGAGGCTGGCAGAGCCCAGGGCTGACCGCAGGCTTGGGAACCTCGGCTACGTGACGACCAGGCGCCGCTACCCGCTCGGGCCCGAGTCGCCCCCTCGGCCCGGGTCTGGGCACCCGCTCCTTCTCGGGCTCCCAAGGCGGGGCACCACCTGTTCACTCGTTCCACGGTCCCCGGCGGAAGGAAAAGCTCCGCCCAGCTCTGGGGGTGAAGCGTGGGCACCACTCGGTGCAAAATCTGATCATGCCACTCCGGAACACCAGTGGGCCGAGATTTGAGGCCAGGAAGGCCTGCCGAGGCTGGGCGGCTCCCCTGCCAGCGGCCTCCGGCGAGCCATGCGCGCCGGGGCGGCGAACCACGGTGGGGTCACCCGGGCCAGACGCAGGAGGACGGCGCCCCCGCCCCGCCTGTGAGGCCAGCGCGGACGCACGCCGCGGGCGCCCCATCCCCTCGGCGGCCCCGGCGAGTGCCCCGCGGCGCCCTCCGCCTCCGGCCCCCACCCCCTCCGGGCGGGCTGGCGGGCGGAGCGCGCGCGGGGCTGGGAAGGCAGGCTCCCCGCCGGCCTTGAGGCGCGGGGACCCCACGGGGCCCAGCGCGCACCCGGACAGCCGGGACCCCACGCTTTACCTGGTCCGATGGAAGTGCGGTGGGAGCCCAAGGCGGGCGGGCTCGGCGTCGGCCCTCCCTCACCTGGGCGGAAGTGAGAGGCCCAGGGTGACCGCGCCTCACCTGGCAGGCCCTCCCCGCCCGGGGCGGGGCGCCGTGGTGGCGCGGGTGAGGCGGCTAAGGGAGCCAGGCCCGCGGGAGGCGGGCTCCAGGGAGGGAGGGCGATTGACCTCACTACTTTGTGCAGGTGGATTTCGACTGGGCGAGGGATGCTTAAAGAGTCTGGGAAAGAGCCTGGGAAAGGTGGGCTGGGTGGGCTGGATGGGCGGAGGAAACGCCGCGTGGTGGGACAGCGGGCACTAACCCGGCGGGAGATCCGGCCCGACAGTTGTTGTTGGCGGGCTGGGCGGAGAGCGAGACCCAAGATCGACGAAATTGAAGGAGGCTATTGATTAAAGCATTGGTCACATCTGCTTAGCCCCTTGTCCTTTTGCCCCGTTTCTTTCGCGTGCTCTCATCCCTCCCTGTGTTTCTATGTCCACTGATGCAACCTAAAATATTCATGGACGTGTAACTGTGGGAGTCATTATTTTCTTCTCATTTAGTTGAGGGAAGAAACGAATCTAGCAGTATTTCCCTGCTATATGCCTCGTGCTAGCTTACGTACTATCTCATTTACTCTGGGAAGAAGCTGATGAAGAAAACCGCGCACTGGGTAGGTTAACCGATTGGCCCAAAGTTTGCGACCCAGACGGGGTATTTTGACTCTAAGTCCAGTGTTGATTTCTCTATACATTTTTAAATTTTCGTTCTTGATGTCACAGGTTGACTTCGAAAAAAATATGCCACAATGGCATTATTCCACTCTCTTTAATTTAGAACTTTGATAGGCGTTTTACGTTGTCTAATACAGTCTACACATTAAAGATCAAAGAGAATCAATCTTCGGATATTTTATTCATTGAATAAATGAAGTATTTGTTAAACACTGTGATTGACTACGGGGAGATGTACAAAATGGTATCCTTGTCCTTACAAGATAAGGAATATATACAAAAAAACTGCAACATAAAGACTTTTGTTGTAGGATCATGCACTTGGCACTTTATAGTTTCTTTGTGTGTCTTAAAAGAAATGTCACTCGTTAGGCCCAGTAAGTAGATACACATTATCAGCATGGTCCCTGCTTTTTAGGAACTAAGGAACTGTTGAGAGAAATAGCCTTATATAATACAATAACTTAAATTACCAAAGAGAATGAAGCCAGATCTTCAGAAAATAGAGATCTATTACACTTGTTGAAAGCATTAGTTAGGACTTAGACAGGTCTTAACACGTGTTTGGGATTTATTTAGGTAAAATGGAGAAGGTAATGCTTCCCAAGTCAGCTGGACAGCATAAAGAAAAGTATAGACCAATTATGTCAAAGCATCACCTTGCAAACATTACATCTCTTTTTACTTTATCTTTTTTTTTTTTTTTAGAGACGGTCTTGATCTGTGGCCCAGGCTGGAGTGCAGTGGCACAATCATAGCTCGCTGTATCCTTGAATTCCTGGGCTCAAGAGGTCCTCCTGCCTCAACCTTTCAAGTAGGTAGGACTACAGGCTCATGCCACTACACCCAGCTGATTTTTAAAATTTTTTGTAGAGACAGGGTCTTACCATGTTGCCCAGGCTGGTCTCCAACTCTTGGCCTCTAGCAATCCTCCCACCTTAGCTTCCCAAAGTGCTGGGATTACAGTACAGGCATGAGCCACCCCTCCTAGCCTCTTCTTACCTTAATATTCAATGATGTTATGAACATATTCCCCCTTTCTCAAAAAATTATATAACATGGAATTGACCATGAAACCAAGTCCAAAGTCCTTTTCTTGGTATTCAAGGCCCTCCAAACTCTCCCCTCCTTGCAGACTCTTCAATCTAATCTTGCACTTCACCTCTCCAGGATCTTACTCTGGGCAAACTTTGTCTGTTCAGAGTCCACGGAATCACCACACAATGGCTTTTCTGTAATTCATTCTCTTCCCCCTGCCTGGAATGTTCTGTGAGCCCTACGCTTCCTCCAGTTCTAGACTCAAGTCTCACTTCTTATGAGAAGCTGCCTCCCTGACTACCCCAGCAAACATCTATCTCTACCACGTTTAACCTCATCTTCTCACATTTTTGTGTTGTTAATTTAATGTGAGATTTCCTTTCGCTCTTACTTGGAATTAAAAATATTTTTTGCTGGGCGCTGTGGCACACCTATGGTTAAGGATCGTTTGAGCCCCGGAGTTTGAGTCCAGCCTGGGCAACACAGCCAGACCTTGTCTCTAAAAAACAAAAATTATTTATCTGATACATTTTTTAAGGAGCTTTCTCTGTGCCAGAAAATGTTTACCTCTGAGAATCCTCAAGAGTGTCTTATTCATAGAATGATGAAGATGAATTTAATTTTTAAGAGCACAAGCTCTTATCAACCTAAAACAACAGAGAGATTCTCCAAATATAATGAATTTATTTGGGAATAAGCAGAAGCATTGCAATGTGGAATGTGCATTCCATGGCAACCATGGGTGCATTCAGGGAGGTTGAGGTAAGGGGAAGCTTTTAAAGGCAAAAGGAAGACTACAGGTAATTTGTTGTGAAACAAAGAGAATATTGGTTACAGGGCTTACCTCAGGAGTTGATGCCGGTTCACTAGCCGAGACAGTGTATCAGGCAAGTGTTCTTATATCTCAGGCCAGCTGTCCTTATGACTCTGTAGCAAGCTGCAGTTTGGAAAGTCCTTGGCAAAAGTTCTTGTTACAGGCACATGTGGGTAAGAGCCCTTCAGGGAGTCTTTGTAATAGTTCTTACCCTAGGAATGTGTGTGCATGGGGGTCCTCCCTTCTTAATCTCCTATTTTGTTTGGGTTTGACACAAATGACTCTTGATATTGACAACTTTCGTACCCTGAAGCCAGATCTGAGCTTCAATCCTGACTACACTATTTCCTAAAATATATGACCTTGGCAAGTTACTTATCCCTTCTAATTCTCATTAGTGAAACTGTGGTAACAGTGCTCACTTCATATGGTAGTTTTGAAGGTTAAATGAATACATGTTTTGCACATACCTGGCACATAGGAAGTACCCAATAAGTGAAGCAGAACATAGATGGGAATGATTATGGCAGATACCGGTGACAGCAAGAAGAAAGCTAACAGTAGTAGTAAATAAAACGAGGCCACAGCAGATGATGGAGGACCCGAAAATACCACAAAGAACTTTAGGTTGTAAGAGTTTACCTTTTGGCTGGGCACAGTGGCTCACGCCTGTAATCAAGCACTCTGGGAGGCCGAGGCAGGAGGATCACTTGAGCTCAAGAGTCTGAGACCAGCCTGAGCAAGAGCGAGACCCCATCTCTACGAAAACAGAAAAAATTAGCCAGGCCTGGTGGTGTGCACCTGTACTCTGGAGGCTGAGGCAGGAGAATCACTTGAGCCCAGGAGTTTGAGGTTGCAGTGAGCTATGATGATGCCACTGCACTCTAGCCAGGCCAAGAGAGTGAGACTCTGTCTCCAAAAAAAAGAGTTTACCTTTCATCTCTGTGAAATTAAAGAACCACAAAAACTTTTTTAATAGGACTTTGAATATTATATAGGGTTTTTTCTAAAATGAAAGATTAATCTGGAAGCAGTGTACAAAAATGGATTGACAAAGTTGGGGAGAAAGCCTAGAATAAAATAGAGGAACTAAGAGGTCACTATATAGCAACATACATAGGAAATGAGGAATACTTGAAATAGGGTGAAAATATAGGATTAAATAAAAGAAGGAACACTTAAAAATATCAGTTGCTTACTGATTAGATTAAAAGTATTAAAGGAGAACAAGGAGAAAACTGAAGGGTAAAAATGATTCCAAGTTTTGGACCTGATAAAAGAGATATTGGTAGTGAAATTGAGATAAGCCAATTTATTTTGTTTTGTTTTTGGAGAAGCAGGACTCTGATAAGTCAATTTTAGATTCTCCATTTGACATTTAAGATGAAATGTACTTGGCATCTAAAAGTAGGCCTTATTAAGTGGTCAATCAAACTTAATTTAATTTTATAGTAGATCAGTGCACCAAAGGGAGGACATAATCAGAAATACTTGGGAGTTAACAGCATGGATATAGTTGGATTCCAAATGTTGTGCAGAGGGTATAATAAAGATCTGGCAGAACCCTAATATTATGAATTTATCACCAAAGAAAAATATTGCCCATTATAGTCAAATAAGAAAGGAAGGTTTGAGAGGAAATTTATTTCTTAATGTTTCTGTTCTAACTGTGGAAACAGGCATTAGGTTGGTTTCCCTAGAAAGTTTTGCTATAGGGCAGAACTATCTGTTAATGTAATTAGGTGTATGTGAAAATCTTAGGAATGGAAAGATCCAATGTATAGAGTCCTTGAATCCCAGAGGAAGCTATGCTTCAGGCTTCGCTGGTAATCCTCTTTCCTAACATTACTGCACAACAATTTCAACCTTGGGTTGTACTAGTCATATCCTTTCTTTCTATAGAATTTTATAGAATTTTTATGTGACAAAGAAATTTGGCATTGAAAACACTGAGATATAAGTTCTTACTAAATTTAGACAACGTAGTAATCATGTCATTAGAGACTATCTTTGCAAAGAAATAGTGCAATGTATTTTATGGAGCCATGAGAAAATAGATTAAGGGGCAGTAAGAAGAGAAAGTGAATTTTTTAACACATTGTCAGTTCAAGGATCAAAAGTTTTGTATTTCTTCTTCAGTTTCATGAGGAACCATTTTTGTTCTTTTTAGTTTCTATATTGCAGGAGAGTATAAAGATTGGAACCATAAAAATAGATTTTGTAATGAGATTAACAGCAAAGAGTAAGCATTTTCAAATAGTTAATTGTCCAAAATCTATGTGGATTTCCAGCTATTCTATCTACAGTAAAAAAAATTTTTAAATTCAAAATCAATGTGGAAAATTACACAAGCATAAAGGTCAGCAATATTCTTACAGTCTGCAGGAAAACATCTCATTTTATAACTAGAAAATTACATCTTTTAACCTTCTGATTTTCTTAGGATTGTATTTTAAAAATCAAACCAGAACAATCTGAGAGTCAAAAGTCAAAATTATAGTCAAAATGCAAAGTTACTGTTTTTTTATTACCAGGTAATATGTGTAATAGACATTCTGATCCTTATCTTTGGATTTGTTAAACAAAAATGATGGGAACCCATTGTTTTAAACTGAGCTCCTGCACTAGGCCCCAATAGACCAGACCAAACCAAAAGGCAGTCACTCATGCTAAATGCCACATAAACTAAAATTGCCAGGAATCAGATAGATCCCAAGACAGACCAGTTTTTCCTGAGTATAGAAGATTCCAGTCTACTTGAGTCAGTGTAAGGAAGTCCCCTCTGCTTTAACCCTTACAAAAAAGTAACCTGAAGTAACCTAATATTAACCGATCACTTATTTTTCTATTGTTCTGTTTCCTTGTTCCCACTTTACAAAACCCACACTGTTCTATTACCCAATGGGAGCTTTCATTCTAGTGTAAGATTTTAGATTCTTGAATTACGACTAAAAGCCAATTAGGTCTATAACTAAAGTTGTTGTAATTTTGTCTTTTGATAGATTTTACCTAACCCTTGACTCCTAACCCTTTCCTAAATTTCACCTCAGGATTAGTCTGAGGGATGGTGTTGTATACTCTATTGGGGTTTTGTTTTTTGTTTTTTAACTTAAAGTTTAATGGTTAGTTTTCTGGACTGTACATTTTTAGGTAGTCAGGTATCCTATGAAGATATGTCTCTGCTGATTCAGTTTGGCCTGGATTTTTAATTATTCTGATGCTAGTGACAAAATATGGTGTTTCAAGTACACTTTTGGGGGAATATCTTAATCAAAACCCTTGTCCTGCTATAGTAGCTAGTATGTGCTTCTATTACAACAGTTATCAAATAGTATTTTAACTGTCTTTTCTCCTACCAAACGTAAAGTGCTAAATTGCTGGTTCTTGTCATTTTTTGAGTCTAAGATCTAGCCTAATGCTGGGTATCTGGCAAATGCTTAATAAATATTTTTTTGGAGGGAGAGAGGGAGGAAAAGAGAGGAAAGAAATGAAGGAAAAAAACAAAAGAGAAAAGGAAGAAGTCCACTTAAAATAGGAAGTTAACTTGAACTAGTGAATGTCTTCTTTTTTTTAATTTCAAAGTATTACGGGGGTACAAATGCTTTTGGTTACAAGGATCGCTTTTGTAATGCTTGAGTCAGGGTTGTAAGTGTGCTGTCACCCAGTTAGTGTTCATTGTACTCCTTAGGTACAATGCCCCTCCCCCTTGAACTAGTAAATTTCAAATTATCATTTAAATCTGATTTAAAGCATAAATATTATACATAAATGTTTTAAGTTAAAAAACAACATAGTAATGCTGCAAAATTGGTTTGTTAAAAAAATTTTAGCAGGGCGCTGTGGCTGGCACCTTAATCCTAGCACCTTAGGAGGCAGAAGTGGGAGGATTGCTTGAGGCCAGGAGTTGGAGATCAGCCTGAGATGAGCCTGACCAAGAGCAAGACCCCACCTCTACAAAAAATAGAAACATATCGCGCTCTCTCTCAAAAATAAACAAATAAAAATTATTTGCTGAAAGAATTTTATGTTTAAAAAGGTGTGATGTCTCTCTTTGTGATACAGAGTTCTTAAATTCTCTTCGTGGCAGCCTTCTACAAATCCTCTAAGGTAACATGGAGACTTTCCATCATAATTAGTAACAGCACAGATTCTGAAATCCGGCAAACATCGATTTTATTCCAACTGAGTCACTTAGTAACTAAGGTCAGTGTGCTTTCAGCGCCTTGGAGCAAAGCCCAACCCTACCAAGACTAACAGAAATGGTGCACCGACAGCGCCCATCCCAAAGCCGGGAGCCGCGGGCACTTCCGGAGGACGGAAAAGCCGCAGCACAGTCAGCCCAGGTGGGAGGAGCGAGTGGAGGGCAGCTGATTCCCTAAGCCCGTCCTTTCCTTCTTCCAGCACTCAGAGACCAACCTTAGCTCCTTCCAAGGGTTCGTGGGGAAATTCGACCCGGACGAGAGACCGGGAACGTGGATTTAAAAAAAATGTCTCCCAGGTGATTCCACAGGCTCTCAGAGAAGAGAACCAGCCAGGTGACCGAACTGGCCTCTATCAGCAGCGTGGTCCCTTTAAGAGCCTCTCTCCCTCCGCCCTTCTCCCGCCGTCGTCTTAGACGAGGCGGAACCGGAAGTTGCGGGTGACGCGCCGGTCTCCAACATGGCGGCCGCCTGGCCCTCCGGGTTGCCTGCTGCGGGGGCCGTGGCCGCCCAGTTCCTCGGTGTCCTGTGCCTCATCTCAGTCACCACGGGACCTTGGGGGGCTGCCGCCACGGCAGCCGCCGGGGGCGAGGAGTTGCTTAAGTGCGAGGACCTCAAAGTGGGACAATATCCTCTGTGGGGAGCACCCTCCTATGGAGGCGAGGTAGAGTTGGGGTCGCAAGGGGGTCGCGGCCCTTAGCAAGGGCTAAGGCTGTACTGAAGGAAACGATGACTTGTAGTCTCTCATGACTGAGGGGCCCCTGGAGATGAAGAGAGGTGTGGGGATGGTAGGGACAGAGGCCACCCTGTGTGATTTACTTAGGATTTTACTAGTCGTTGGCAGTCCCTCTTCTGATCCACGTATTTTTTTTTTTTCTTTTGCTATGTGCTTATTCAACAAACATTTAGTTCCCCAAGTATGCCGGGCCCTGTTCTAGGTACTAGTAATACAAAGATTGACAGACTGGAAAGTTGCCGATTTGGGAGGAGACAAGTAATTAGTAACAATCTAGCCAACGTGTGTTGCCCATTTAGCATTAACTTTGTATATATTACCTTGTCATCCTCAAACTCAGTGAGATTCTAGACAAGGAGTGGGGGAATTCCTGCTGCACTTTGTAACCTTGAGCAAATTACTTGAATTCTTTTCTCTTGAGTAAAAATGTGGGTAACAATGGCACCAACTTAAAGGCCTGTTGCGATATTTAAGTAAGTACAGGTAAAACACTTAGAACCGTGCCTGGCATGCTAGGGATTATATGTGTTAGCTGTTTATTTGCAGATGAGGAAACTGAGGCTGAAGGGTTAAGTGGGTCTCGTAACACAGCTTTGTGCTAAAGGAACAAGATAAAATATGAGTTACATTCAAACTAAAATAGCTGCTTTTGCACAAAATTTGACACTGTTTTATAAACATTGTAGGAGAGAAAAAAAAAAACCTAATACCAGAAGCCAGAGATATAAGAAAGATTCTATGAGAGAAAATCTTAAAATTAAGAAAATTATGTGGTATTTATATGTGAATTGGGGAGAGATAGTCATTATTAGATTTTTACAGAATTGCTCTGACTTGCTGAATGTCATTGTGCTTGGAGTTTGAGAATCACTGACCTAGTAAGCTGAGTCCTTTTCTTGGCAAAAATTTCAGGGTAATTCTAAGAAAATAATTGGGCAGTATGTAGAGTTGAGCCCTGGAGAGAAGTGACTGAGCATACAGGACTATGAGGTGATGACAACTGGAAAATGTCTGTTATTCCTGGCATAAAGATAGGGTTTCCAAAAAGTGATTCAAAAACCTTAAACAGGGGTGAGGCTATCTCCAGAGACATAAATACCGTACCTACCCCATTTTAGTGTCAACAGTAAGATTTACCAGACAGAATTCCCCCCTACCAAGTGTTTTGAACATATTTTAGAGGAGGATTATTATACCTGTTTTCAAAAACTTAAAATCCTGTTGGGGGGTAACCACACAGAAAACAACCAGCTTCCCTACAGTCTGTTGGAAAGTGTTCTAGCCTTACAATCAGGAAACTTGATTTTACTACCTATTATTTATATTGCTTTGGATAAGACACTCAAACTTTGAGCCTCAGTTTGTGCTTCTGGAATGTGGGGATAATAGGATCTACCTCACAAGGTTATTTGTGCTACATGAAATTATGTATACGGTAATGCTAGAGGCCCCGTAAATTAATTTAGTTCAGATCTCTGGAAACTGATTTGTTTTTAACCTGAAGCCCTCTTAAAATAATTTGGTAAAGATTTTTTATTTTAATTTTTGCTTTGCACTTATACCCTGACATTCTTTAAGGACAGCATCCTCTGCTAGAGCTTTTAATATGTGTTAGTATACTTTTCCTGTAATAAGTTAATGTTCAGGTATTATTTAGCAACACTAAAAGTATATTTGTACTTATGCTTGTTGACTTGGACAAACTAGCAGCCTCTCTTTATATATTAATAACAACATGAGTATATAATATGAGGTATTAAAGACATAATGTTTTGTGTTGGAATGTTGTCCATATTTCCTTAACTTTTTTTTTTTTACATATATCTGTAAAGATCCAAAAATAAATGATGCGACGCAAGAACCAGTTAACTGTACAAACTACACAGCTCATGGTAAGACATCCAGAAACATGTCTTTAAACATAATTTTTAAAACATTCTATAGATCAGTGTATGATCACTAAAAGTAATTAATGTTTTTTTTTCTTATGTTAAAACATTATTATTCAGTTTGTCAAACAACTTATATAAAATTGGAGAACTGGCTAGGGGTTATCAATATTTTATTTAAAAAAATCCTCTCAATTATTTAAACTGGGAAGTTTTATATTTTCATTTTTTTAAAAAACATTTGGAATTAGTTTATATAGCTTTCATGATGCCTTTTATTTTCCAAGCTATGTT
Organism: Daubentonia madagascariensis; assembly: GCA_023783475.1. Lineage (NCBI taxonomy): Eukaryota > Metazoa > Chordata > Mammalia > Primates > Daubentoniidae > Daubentonia > Daubentonia madagascariensis. The sequence continues at coordinate 51,964,204 of JAKFHU010000913.1, forward strand.
ATATATTAATAATACAAAGATGCTTCTTTTGTTAAGTTTTTTAATTACTAAAAAACTTGAAATGAGTCTGTTCGTCCAAAAAGGTACAGTGAGGAGCTATATCACCCTTATTATGTACTTGTAAAGTATGCTTAGGCACATCCTAAGTATGAAAACAGTGTGGTAAAGATTTTAAGTATGCATCAGTATTTTATTTTATTTTTTTTCTTTTTAAAAATTTTTTATTTATTTATTTTTATTTCATAATATTATGGGGGTGCAACACTTTGGTTATATATATTGCCTATGCACTGCCCGAGTCGGAGCTACAATCGTGGACATCCCCCAAACTGCATCAGTATTTACTTAGAGAGGTGTTTTAGTAGTGGACAATACCCTCAGCCTAATGATTTTGAGGAGCTTCTATTCTAAAATAGTGTAATGCCAGATTAAAATTAATACTTTAGGCCAGGCGTGGAGGCTCACGCCTGTAATCCTAGCACTCTGGGAGGCTGAGGCAGCAGGATTGCTTGAGCTCAGGAGTTCAAGACCAGCCTGAGCAAGAGTGAGACCCCTTCTCTACAAAAAAGGACAATTAGCTGGGCATGGTGGCACACACCTGTATTCCTGGCTACTCTACTTGGAAGGCTGAGGCAGGAGGATCACTTGAGCCCAGGAGTTTGAGGTTGCAGTGAGCTATGATGACCCCACTGCACTCTCCCAGGGGCAATAGAGTGAGACTCTGTCTCAAAAAGAAAAAAACAATTAATAAATTGCTCTCTGTTTAGTCTTTTCTTCTAAAAGAGTACATGTTGCAGGGGGGAGGCTGATAGGAGTATGTTGGAGCTATTAAACATTCTTTTTATTTTTCCTTTCCATTTTAATTGACACATAATTGTACATATTTATGGGGTGCAGTGTGATGTTTTGATAAATGTATATATTGTGTAATAATCAAATCAGAATATTTAGCATATCCATCACCTCATACATTTATCATTTCTTGGTGGTGAAAATATTCAAAACTCTCTCTTCTAGCTACTTTGAAATATGTAGTACAATATTGTTAACCATAGTCACCCTGCTGTGCTGTAGAACTGCAGTCCCCCACTCCAAGGGTGGCCTGTTAGGAACCTGGCCTGTTAGGAACCTGGCCTGTTGGGAACTGGGCCACACAGCAGGAGGTAAGCAGCAGTCAGGCTAGTGAGCTAAGCTTCAAGTGTATTTATAGCCACTCCCCATCGCTCACATCGCTGCCTGAGCTCTGCCTTTTGTCACATGAGTGGCGGAATTAGATTCTGCATTATGGTGAGTTGCATAATTATTTCATTATATATTACAATGTAATAATAATAGAAATAAAGTGCACAATAAATGTAATGTGCTTGAATCATCCCCAAAACACACACGTACATCCCCCGCGACTGGCCCCCTGCCCCCCAACAATGGAAAAACTGTCTTCCGTGAAACCAAAAGGCTGGGGACCACTGCACACCAGAACTTATTCCTCCTATCTAACTGTAACTTTATATGCATCGACTAATCCCTACCTCTACCCTCCCCAGCCTCTGGTAACCGCTATTCTGCTCTCTACTTCCATGAGGTCAACTTCTGTAGATTTCACATGAGTTTTATGTACTATTTGTCTTTCTGTACCTGGCTTATTTCACTTAACATAATGTCCTCCAGGTTCATCCCCATTATTGCAAATGACAGGATTTCGTTCTTTTTATGGCTAAATATATTTAGCATTCTTGTTTGCCATGGTATGTAATGGTGGCGATTAAGTAGTATTATTTTGAGAAAAACACCTATTGAATGTATACTGATTTTTTTTTAATGTATTAGACTGGAAATAAGCTCATATTGATGTTTTCTTTATAAGTAGAAGCTGTTCTTAAACAGATTCCTAATATAAAGGAGATGAAAGGAATTGCAAAAAAACCTTTCTCAGTTTTTCAAAAGTAACTTATATGCAAATAATTGATCTCTTGATTATAAATTTGTATATATTTTAAAAAGCAGATCTCCTTTTAGCTTTTTGTATCTTTATATTTTGGTGCGCTGTCAGCCCAATTCTAGTCAGAAGAGATATTTGAAAATAAGTTGTATTAAACTTTTTTAACTGACTTTTTACTACTATTCTGAAGTGGTGAAATTTTACATATAAACAGTTACAGGATATATATATGACTTACATAGTAGATATTGCTTAATATGTGTACATTTATTAAATTTAGGTATATTAAACTTAAAGGAACTTTGTGAGTAATCCTTTTTGTAGTTATAAGTATACTTTCATTTGCCTGTTTTATACTTCAAAGTCTTTTATATCATAGTTTTCAGAACACAGAAAATAAGAGTTAACACACACATAAAGAAGTGTCAGCTTTCAAATATAGTTGTGTCAATCATTCATATGAAAGATGTTGGAAATCTGTGAATATTGTGACTCAGGTATCTAACTTCAAACTAGGAAGCAGGCAACCAACTGTCTCAAAAGAGCATTTCTAGTCTTCAGGGTTCTTTGCAGGTATGGAGAATTCGAAGGAAATTATACAACTAAAAAGAATAGTTTCTGCCGCAAAAGAGCTCTGCCCTCCTGTTAGGTGTCTCTTTTGGATAAAATAAGTTTGAATCCACTTAAGGATTATTATTTATAAGTAAGTTTGTAAACATATACAAAATCCAAACAAGTGATCAGGTTGCCAAGAAGTATAAAGGAGTTGGTGATAATGGTATTAGCCATAGTCTGTAAGGTGATATAAGCAGAGAGCTACCGGAAAAGAAAAGGAAGCCTTTTCATATAAGGGAATGATATGCTTATTCATTTGGGGAGAATAAAGTATGTAAAATATAAGTACATTTGCCTAACTGAATCTGGGAACATATGTAAAATGTTGTACATTAATAAATAAATGACTTTAAATCATTATCATAATTTTAAAATAAAAAGTTTATGCCACAAATATGAGTCACAGGTCTTCTGCATTTAGATGTGCAATTTTTGCACGGCACAAAGGTGTTCAACTGAATGCTAGGATAGGTTCTACCATCCCAGCCCAAGACGTGAGGCTGTGTCCATCCCCAGGAGGTGTTTTTTCTAAATGCCTTTTTAAAACACACAAAAGCTGGTGGGCTAGCCATGGTGAATCACTTCTAAGTCCTGATCAGAGAGGGACATCAGAATGACTCTTGCAACACACTTTTTGGTTCTAACATAGAACAGGAGAAAAATATTAGAGTTGTGAAAAGTGTGAGTTGAATGATCCCTCTCATTCCTTCAGCCAAAATTATTATTCTTTTGTTTTTTCACTAAGTATATGAAGGACTATTGCAGAATCTTCAAGCTGTTTAATTTTCATAAACTATACTTCCTGGGTAAGGATGAATATGAGCAGTGCTTTACAGAAGGGAATTTGGGGTTAGTGGTAGGAATTGGGACAAAGGCAAAGGAAATTTATCTATGACAATACATTGATATCTTAAAACGGTTCCTGGTTAGCCCAGTGTCATTTGACAATCACATTTGTTTATTGAGAAAGGCTTTTTTTTTTTTTTGACTAAATCTTTCAAGTCTAAAACTGATTCAAGGACAACTTAGCAACCTGTTGTGAGAAGGGAAGGGGGGAAGAGAGAGAGATGAAAGACCAAATATTCTCCCAAAGCTAATTAAAAAATAATATACACACATACAAAGAAGGCCATATGGAATTGTAGATGATTTTGTGCAGCATAAACATCTAAAACATGTTTATAAATAGTGATACACACTGTAAGATTGTCTTTGTATATGCATTTAAGACAAAAAGATTCCAACAATGTGTAGAAGTGCTTTCTAGGTGAGCACGTGTGATCCCAATTAAGGGTTGTTTCTAAGATTTTAATTATTGGGTTTGTACCAGATTTCAAGAGATTCAAATGAACAGATTTGGAATCATAGGAATTCTCTCTGCTCTCCAACAAATACATACTCTCCAAGTTTTAGCAATTGCTAGACATTTGTATCATCCATCATTATCCTATAAAATAAAACATGCATTAGAAAAAGAAGAGGGGGAGAAGCCTGTAATTTCACAAGCTTTGGGGGCCATAGATTGGGTACCTGCTTTACTATATACATAGTATCTTAACACTGAATTTCACTCCTTGAAATGATTCTGATTACAGGTAGAGTGTGATAGAGTTGTATATCCTGTGATTATTCTATAGCACATGTAAAACTTAGCATGAAACACCGAAGGTGTATTTATTGGAATTGTGAAATCAAGCTGAAATTTGTTGGAAGTAGAGCAGTCGCTCCACAGACCCATAAGCAAGATGACTGATCCTAAGCGTTTCTCAAGAAGCCACAACTGAGTCCCCCTTTCTTTGCCTCGCATCTCACCCTGCTCCTCCTCTTGCCCCCTTCCTTGATATGCAGAAAGACAGTTCTTTAGGTACCCACAAAAGCCCAGGAAACTGGACAAAGAATGACAGGGTGGGCTAGGGAGGGGGGAGCCCATGTCACGGAGTTGCAAATAGGTCTCTCTTTCTTGGGTTTGCATAGAAAGTCCTCTGAATAAGCTTGCAGCAGCCTGCCCCTTACCTTCTCATGGAGAAAGTCTTTATAATGAATAATTTAATAACAAAATTGTTATAATTTGTTTTAATTAATTTAATTAAATTGATTAAGACAGTACTTAAAATTAATTTATATTACAAAATACTTAGTGAAATTTATTGATATTTATTTACTGAGAAATTACTACATGGCAGGCATCTGCTAGGTGGTAAAGATGATATGCAAAAGAAGACATAATCCCTGCCTTCAAGGAATGTTCTGTTTAGTTTATATAGATACAGCAAGTATTTTTGATTTTCCTATCACTGAAATACAAAAATGTTTAGACTGCACCTCCGGAAAATTTTGCTGTAGTCCTTTAGCAGAGGTCTTTTTTATATTCTTAAGTTCATATTGAAGTATAATCTGTTTACAGAAAAGTACACATAAATATAATTTAAATGATTTTCAAAAATGGAACACACCTGTGAATGCTTCCAGATTAAGAACATTATTGACAGGCCAGAAACCCCTCCCATACTCCCTAATTCACTACTCTGCCTCAATGAGTAACCACCATTATGCTAACTTCTAATAGCATAAATTAGTTTTGCAGAGAGTAATTTTTTTTTTTTTTGAGACAGAGTCTGGCTCTGTCACCCCTGGTAGAGTGTAGTGGCATCATCATAGCTCACTGCAACCTCCAACTCTTGAGCTCAAGGGATCCTCCTGAGTCAGCCTCCCGAGTAGCTGGGACTACAGGTGCCTGCCACGATGCCCGGCTAATTTTTATATTTTCAGTAGAGACGGGGTCTCGCTCTTGCTTGGGCTGGTCTCAAACTCCTGAGCTCAGGCTATCCTCCTGCCTTGGCCTCCCAAAGTGCTAGGATTATAGGTGTTAGCCACCATACCCAGCCAATAGTAATTATTTTTTAACTTTTTATTTGGAAATAATTTCAAACTTACAGAAAAGTTACAAGAATAAGAGTAGTACAAAGAACATCCATATACCCTTTACCCAGATTCACCAATTGTTAACATATTATCCTTCTTGCTTTATCATTGTGTTTGCATGAGTACTTGCTCTCACACACTCTCTGAATTTGTTTATATATATATAGTTTTTTGGCCCCTAAGTACTTTTGTGTTTTTATTAAGAATAGAGATATTCTCTTAACATAACACAGTTCAGTTATAAACTTAAGTAAATTGAATATTAGTATACATGCTTTAATCCATATTCTAATTTTATTAAATGACCCAGATAATGCCTTTATAGCATTTTCCCCTCGTACAAGATTTAATTAAAATCAGGTTTTGCATTTAGTTTTTTTAAAATTGGAACATTTCCACAGCTTGCTTTGTCTTTTATGGCACTGACCGCCATGTTTAATGACTAAAACCCCTTTTTATTTTATTTTACCTCATTTGGTATTATCTGATATTTCCTTATGATTAGATTTAGGTTATACATTCCAGACTAGAAAATTACATAAGTGATGGGGTGTCTTTCTCAATGTCTCACATTGAGGGGCACATGATAGCTATCCCTCTCTCATTGGTGATGTTAATTGTTGATTACTCAGATTTTTCCACTGTATAGTTAATATGTTTTCCTTTGCAGCTAATAAACAGTCTAAAGGGAGACTCATTAAGACCATGCAAATATCCTGTTCCTCATCAAAATTACCCACTAGATTTACCATCTATTGATGGTTTGTCCTGAACTATTCTTTACTATGATAGTTGCAAATTGATTATTTTCCAACTCCAGCACTCCCAGAGGAGAGCTATCTTTTAATGCTGGAAAAATGAAGATGGGGTTGGCTCTTGCCAACTTTATTTCTAGCTTTTGTTTTCACTTGAATTCTAGATTGGTACATTTAATTAGCTGGTCATTATATAATATAACCTATTATAGAAATCATATCCAGTCTGACCATTTTATTTTATGATCAAGACTGGGGTCTAGGCCAGGCATGGTGGCTCACGCCTGTAATCCTAGCACTCTGGGAGGCCAAGGCGGGAGGATCGCTTGAGTTCAGGAGTTGGAGACCAGCCTGAGCAAGAGTGAGACCCTGTCTACTAAAAATAGAAAGATTAGCCAGGCCAGGTGGCGCACACCTGTAGTCCCAGCTACTGGGGAGGCTGAGGCAGGAGGATCCCTTGAGCCGAGGAGGTGGAGGTTGCAGTGAGCTTTGATGACACCACTGCACTCTATTCTGGGTGATAGAGCAAGATCCTGTCTCAAAACAACAAAAGGACTGGGGTCCAGAGGCAGTTAACTAGAATAGGATTCCAAGCCACCTACTCCCTAGGTCGGTCCTTTTTATTGTTATGAAACTTCAGTGTCTGATTATTTGTAGTTTAGCGTTTCTGCATTAAAAAACAGTGCTACTTTTTATAATTGAGAAATACTATGTAGTTATTGGTTTGAATTGATCCTATCTAAATCCTAGACATTGGCCAGAACCAAAACTTTTTGCAAGAAAACTGAAAATTGAATAGTTCTTAGGCTTGTAGCATGTTGCTTAATTTTGTCTACTAGTTAGCATTTATTGGTAACTGACTTCTTTAATCTTGTCATATTGTTTTGTTTATTTTTGCTTATTGCTGAAATCAGTGTTAGCATGGAATTATCATGGTATAATGGAAAGAATATCGATTAAGAGTGATGAGTGTTAATCTAGGACTTAGAGAATATTACCTGCTCTTTGATCAACTCATTTAATTTCTTGAAACTTCAGCTTTCCTGTTTGTAAAAGGAAAAAAAGAAAAAGGAACATATTATACTTCTGTTTATTTATCAGGCTTTTCTTTTTTGTAAGGATAAAATGAAATCATTATGAAGTATGTATAAATGAATAAACTCCAGGGTTGTAAGTTTCTTTTGAATTGATTAATTTCATATCACAAAATCTTATATTGATTTTACAGCCACTCGCAATGTTATATTCATTCCTCATGTCAGGTTCATTCTCTATTAGTCTTCTCAATGTTGAAGTTCTCTAATTTCCTAAAGTGGGGAACCTAACTAACAGTTTTTGAACACTTTCTCTAACCAACCACCATGCTTTTACACACTATATGCTGTTTGATACATATATGACAGCATTGTAAAAGATATATCCCCATTTCACAGATGGGAAAAAGATTCAGAGAGGTTTTGTACCTTGCCCAAAGGAACATACTAGTTAAGTGACAGAGTTTGGACTTAAACCCAGGTTCGTTAAGTTCTAAAGTCCTGCTTATTGGAGTTCTCTATCAATTCAAACAAATCAGTCTCAGTGTTTCTCTTATTTATTATTTTCTCATGTCATCTCTCTATGTACTTGAAGCCATAGCTCATCCGTTTTCCTTTGAAGTATGTAGTTTTCATCCTTTGAAATAAATAAGTAGTTCATACCTCTGTCAAACTTCTTTACAATCATTGTAGCAATGTGGTTTTCCCCTTACTCTGGTACCTCTTTCCACTATTATATCTTTCCTGAGTTTCTAAGCCTGGAACATCAGGCATTTTTCACTCTTTCATTTCTCTCATGTTGAATACAAAACAGCTAGTAGAAATGATTAAGTATTATCAAAAACTAAAACTATCAAAATATGGGAATTTGAACAATTGATATTATCTAGTTGAAAAATAGAGTTTCTTAGTTTTTACTATTTTTTACAAGGCATTTTTACAACTCACTTATAAATGTTTGGTTTTTAAAAATTTTGTACAGGAACCTGTCATCTTAAAAAACAATGCATTTCTATTAGGCAAGGGATGTTGGAAAATAACCCCAACTGGAACCATAATTAGTGTGTGTTTTTTTTAAAGACTGGGTCTCGTTATATTGCCCAGGCTGGAGTGCAGTGGCTGTGCACAGGCAGTATCATAGCACCCTGCAGCCTCTAACTCCTGGCCTCAAGTGACCCTCCTGCCTCAGCCTCCCGAGTAGCTGGGACTACAGGCCAGGCCACCCAGCTATAATTAGTGCTTTATATTGCAGTTGTCTCTTTAAGACCTGATTTTAATTTTTTAAAATATTTCATTCTATTTTTATTTATTTATTTATTTAGAGACAGAGTCTCACTCTGTTGCCCCGGCTAGAGTACAGTGGCATCATCATAGCTCACTGCAACCTCCAATTCCTGGGCTCAAGTGATCCTCCTGCCTCAGCTTCCTGAGTAGCTGGGACTACAGTCGTGTGCCACCTCGCGCAGCTAATTTTTCTATTTTTAGTAGAGACGGGGTCTTGCTCTTGCTCGGGCTGGTCTTGAACTCATGAGCTCAAGCGATCCTCCTACCTTAGCCTCCTAGAGTGCTGGGATTACCGGTGTGAACCACTGCACCTGGCCAAGACCTGATTGTTAGATAGTCTGTGGAAAGACTGTGTGACAAGGCTGTATGACAAGAAAGTGACAGCTTCAAACTGAGTAAGTACAAGGTAATGCTTTTAGAGAAAAATTATCCAAAATTTAGTAATAGAATTCTCTGTTTTCTGTCACAGTTCTCTACTACCTGGTTTGAAGATTTGAAAAGATTTAAAGCTGCTTTTTGAGGAAAAACCTGTGTTTATAGATATTCTTGCAGGTTGCTTCTTTGTAGAAATGGGATGCTCCTCATCAAGGCAAAAATTTTAACTTTTTTAGCCAGACATCTCTTTGTCATACTTATGTGCTTGCTAACTAAACTATTGGTCTGCAAACGGTAGTACCTGTACTCCTGGGGGTAGACAGAACTTTCTAAGAGGTAAATAGGTGTAGATGTATTCATTTCCTAGTGCTGCTGTAACAGACTACCACATACTGGGTGGCCTAAAACAAGACATGGACTGTCTCTCACAGTTCTGGAGGCAAGTTCTGGATTTCAGGTTCTGGAGGCACAGGTCTGGGTTTCAAGTCTGAAATCAAGGTGTCAAGAGCATCTTGCTCCTTTCAGACTCTGAGTGGAATCCTTCCTTCCTTCTTCCAAGCTTCTGGTGGTAGCCATCAATCCTTGGCATTCCTTGGCTTGCAGCTGCATTAGTCCAACTCTGTCTTCATCTTCACATGGCATTCTCCTTGTGCATATCCAATTTCTCCTTTTTATAAGGACACTGTATATATTGGATTGGGGCCCACCCAAGTGGTGTCATCTTGGTTAAATCTGCAAAGAACCTATTTCCAAATACGATCACATTCTGAGATACTGAGGGTTAGGACTTCAACATATATTTGGGGTCGGGAGGACTAAATTCATCCCACAACAGATGTCTCTAAAGGAATTGATTTCTAGATCCTCAGCTTTTATATGTGTACTCTTTCCCAAAATTGATGTAAAATTTCTGAATTTTAAAGAAGAGCTTTTTCGTATGTATTCTCCATTGGATCATGATGGCTATCAAATTGCTGTGTTTTTTAGACTCCATTTTAAAGAGTAATATAACATTTTAATTTAATGATAGTATTAAATGTGCTGGAAATTACTTTTCTGCAACCATTTAAATGCATTATGAAAAATTTTAGGTGTCAATTTAAATGTGTGAGGGAGTACATAGTTTTAAAAAATTTATTTAGGAAGTGGTGAGCAAAATTTTTTGAAGACCACTGATCTAGAGCAGGTTTTCTCAACCTTGATGCTATTGATGTGTTGGACTGGATAATTCATTGTTGGGGGGAGGCTGTTTTGTGCATTGTAGGATGTTTAGTAGTATCCCTGCCCTCTACCCACTAGATGCCAGTAGCAGCCCTCCAGTGGAGACAACCAGAAATGTCTCCAGACATTGCCAAATGTCCCCTGGGGAGCAAAATTGCCCCAGTTAAGAATTACTAATCTATTGTCAGGCCATGGTTGCTGGGGGGGGGGGTAAGAAGAAGAATTCCTCATCTAGAACATACTGATCTCCTTTTAGTCAGTAACCTAGAATTTATATTAGCATTTCAGACATTTGCTAACCTCAATTTTGAGTTGTCTACTATACAACTCTAGTTGAAAGCATGATCTAAGATGAAATATTTTCAAGAGCTATAATCTAAGGGACATGATATCAAGTCATTTACAAAAGTTGATAAATTTTATCCCTGTATTAAAGCAGGTGGCCAAATTGCTACATAGCAATTGTCTGTTAACTTTTGCCCCATCTTTTTGTAGACCATAACATCTTGTCCTTCCTTATATCTGAAGTTAGTGTAAGAAATGGCTATGTGGAAGATCGCTATTGTTTTGTAAAAGTTCTTATTGAGGGCCTTCTCTGTTATATTCTTTGTCCCTTGTATTGTGAACCAAGCCAAGTTCCTACAATAGTTTAGAGGTAAATTGGCATGCTTTCTTTTAATTATGTCACCATAGCTATGTAAAGCTTTTTGTCCAGGAATCTCTGAGCCAAATTCGTGGTTTAATTATGGTGTCTTCCCTTAGCCTAGTTTTTTGCTGCTATTATTTCTTTACTCTCCCTCTCCCCTTTATTTCATTTAAATGGTTCTCAGTTATATGGAATCTATGCCTTTTATTACAAGCACCACCTTGTTTTAGAAATTTAAATGCTTTACATACATAAATAAATAAAATTTATGGGGTGATGTAGTTAGAACTATCAATAACCCAACAAACAGGTGTAGAAGTCGTTATAGGGTTTTTTTCCAGCATCATTTTTCTTAGTGTACTACTCTGACCTAAAGGAAGACAATGATTTGTTGGAAACTTTAATTAAGATAATTATAAACTAGACAGAAAATACCATCTTCCTCTCATAATCAAACTCTGAGGTCCCTCTGTTTTTACTTTGATTATTATATTATTATACAAATTTCAGTTTGCATTTTCTCAAAAAAAATCTGTAATTATTGTTGCTAAACATACATATAAGCATTTGCTAAAACTAGCCTAAAAGCATTAGTACCTTTCAGATTGAAATGTTGAAGGAACAAGAGGCCCTAACATTTATTGAATACCTACTATAAGCTGTGCCTTATGCTAGATATTTTTATATATTTAATCCCTACATTGTTCTGTGAGGTAGGTGGTCTTGGTACTATTTTTACCTACAAAGAATCCAAGTCTGAAAGGGGCAATGCCCAGATAGGTCATTCTCATTCCAAAGTTCTTATTCTTTGCACTATGAGGCTATGAAGCATTCGGGACAACGCCTGCCAGGCACACAGTAAGCTCTATAAGTATTCCTCTTATGTCATCTGGGGTGTAAGTAAAGATTAAAATTGCTAAATGCTGAAGTAATATAGTACATTAAATCCTACAGGGAATCAAGAAACAAATACATTTAGAATGAGTAAAAAGACTCTTAATTTATTTCAGCCATTGTCTACAATAGTTGTTATAACCTAAAAATACGAACTCAGATTATGTTGAATAATTTAATACATAAATTGCCCAATGAGTTACCAACAAAAATTTGAGAAGTATTCTTTATCTTAGAGATGAAGGTTAGTAATATTGTGGAATTCTTCCCTTGTCACCTTTGTCAGAGGAAAGAGAATGAATTATTAGGTTAGTAAATATGAAATATCCTATTTCCTTAAGTACTAAGTTTGACAGTTGATATCTCTGATGTTTCACTTTGACACTTCTTGTTTTATTTTTGTGAAACCATGTATAAGTCAAAAATTCATTTTATTTTCGAATATGAGTTCCATCGTGGAACCAATGCAGCAAAGACAGTTGGAAATATCAATGCAGTGTTTGGGAAGGATGTGGCTAATGGACACACAGTGTGTCAATGGTTTGAGAAGTTCCGTTCTGGTGATTTTAATCTTGAAAATGAGCCATGTGGGCAACCTGAGACCAAGGTGGATAATGATGAGCTAAAAGCTGTAGTGGAAGCAAATCCGTCTCAACCTATGCATGAATTAGCAGCAAGGTTTGACATTACTATTCCAACAATATTGGACCATTTGAAACAAATGGGCAAGGTAAAGAAGTTCGATAGATGGGTACCACATGAATTAAATGAGCATCAGAAGAGAAATCGTCTGAAAGCTTGCCTTTCTTTGTCACCACGACATAAAGACGAACCATTTCTACACTGTATTCATATGTGTGATGAAAAATGGATTCTTTTTGACAATCACAAGCATTCGGCATAATGGTTGGATAAAGATGAACCACAGTCCAAAACCAAATACTCATGAAAAAAAGCTAATGGTGTCTGTTTTGTGGTCCAGCGCTGGTATTATCCACTACAGCTTCATGAAACCTGGCCAATCCGTTACAGCGGATGTCAACTGCAACCAATTGGACGAAATGATGAGAATGCTTGTGATTAAACAGCCAAGATTGGTTAATAGAGACAGGCCAATCCTCTTGCAAGACAATGCTGGACCACATGTTGCACAAACGATGCTGCTCAAACTATAGGAGCTGGACTTGGAAACTCTCTCTCATCCACAGTATTCACCAGACCTCTCACCAACTGACTACCACTTCTTCCAGGCTTTGAACCACTTCTTTGCAAGGAAAAATATTCAATTCTCAACAAGCTGTGGAAAACGCCTTTCACGATTTCATCACCGCTCTCTCTCCAGGCTTCTTTGCTGCTGGCATAAACAAGCTACCCTTAAGATGGCAAAACTGTGTTGATAGGTTAGGCACATACTTTGATTAATTGTACTGCTGCTTGTTTGAGATTTAATAAACTAAACTTTTGATCAAAATCATACATTTCATATTTAATGACCTAATGTTAATAGATGAGCCATGCATCTAATCCAGTATGGCAATTCTTGTATTTGTGTATTAAGAGACCACTATATCATATTATATTTATCTTGTATATAAATATATATAATATAGTATTTCCTATCTAAATTAAAGCCTTGTGTCAGATGTTATATTGGAGGTGATCTGTTGTAACATATTTTCTTATATGCTTTGCTAGTCTTAGAAAAACAATTATATACCTTTTCTACAGAAAGAAAGTAATGGTTTATTGACTTTTTTTTTCCTGCCTTCAGTTCCATGTTTTCCAGCACCCAACATAACTTGTAAGGATTTCAGTGGCAATGAAACACATTTTACTGGAAATGAAGTTGGTTTTCTCAAGCCTGTATCTTGCCGAAATGTGTAAGTACACTATTAAAACTTAAATTTTCATGTTACTTGCTTATATTGTATCTTGATTCCGTGAATTGAAGAGAGAATTTATGGGGAAAATCCTGCAAATATATCTTTTATCTTTTTGCTTGGGTCAGAAAACCTATATTGAAGTGTGCATATATTTTTATAATTGCAATTAACCAATGAAGTAGAGCTAAGTATTAGTAGTTCACTATATGGGGTAAATAAAGACTGTAAATGATGTTATGCCATCTTAATTCAGGTTGGTCAGTTTATGCCACCAAATGAGTTATGAAATAATTCCGTTTTCAAAATTTGGGGAATTTCTAGAGTATAAATAGGAATTGTATACCTGTTATAACAGAAAAATGCTAATTATTGTTTGCACATTAAGGGCATTTTGAAACTTGGTTTCATTCTTTGTAATAGATATGGATGATAAATGATAATGTTAAACAGAATTCAAAAATTATCAGTTTGGGATAGTAAGATAAATGGCTTTATTTTGTTAGGAATATTCTCTGTTTGAAGGGTTTTTCTTTTTTCTATAGGGACAGAGTCTCACTCTGTTGCCCTGGCTAGAGTGCAGTGGTGGCATCATAGCTCACTGCAACCTTAGACTCCTTGGGTGAAGTGATCCCCCTGCCTCAGCCTCCTGAGTAGCTGGAAGTACAGGCACATGTCACCATGCCTGGCTAATTTTTCTATTTTTTGTAGAGACAGGGTCTCGCTCTTCCTCAGGCTGGTCTTGAACTCCTGAGCTCAAGCGATCTTCCTGCCTCGGCCTCCCAGAGTGCTAGGATTACAGGTGTGAGCCACTGCGCCCGGCCTGTTTGAAGGATTTTTAAGTTTGATTTTTACTTTTGCTATAGGAAAACTTAAATTTTATTATTATATTTCTGCTTTGTACTGAAAACGTGATTTACTTTTACCCATTTTCATTAATTGCACTATATTTTTATCTTACAACTGTATATTGTTGCATTCTATTTGACACCTAGTTGCAGTTATTTCAAGAAATAATCAGTTTGGCTATTTCTACAAGTTCTATTGGAATTCTTAGAAAATACTCTTAGAGTCCTTTTGTTTTCTTTTGACCCTACTTCACTGAGTTAATGAGGGGCTTTTGATTCTATTTTGCTGTATAATCCTAAACCAATCACTTAATCTTCTTGGGTTCTAAGATTTCTCATTAATAAAGTAAAAATTGTTAAAAGGAATTATTTCCAAAGTACTTAGATATGGTTTAGTCAATTTTTAAATTTATAGATTAATATTTCTACCTTAAACATTACAACAAATACCATTAAGTGGTAGTTCAAGATATTACCAGTTATAATACAACAACTAAGAAAATCATCTGTTGAGACCAGCTAACCACTCAGGTTGGACCTTATAGGTTCATATTACCTGTAATGGTAACACCACAATGGTCTGTTACTTAATTTCCAGGTTAATGCTGATTTTTCTTTCATAATCTCAGAGTAGATTAGGCTTAATGCAATTGGACTACACTAATTGTGCTCATAAGACATTGATATCAATTATGATAGGAAATATCAGATACTCCAAGTCTACTGGCCAACTTACTCTGTTTCGGTAATAAAATCCACAATTCCAAAATAGAATTTGCTTGATGAGCATTGCATGAGAACAACAAGAGTTAGAGTAATGGGTAATTTTAATGGTAAGAGTCACAAAGCTAAGATGACCTGATATATCATTTTCCTTTACCAGGATATTAGGTACATGCCTACTAAAAGGCTAGCTGCTGCTCAGCTACCAAATAAAGACAGGCAAATGCTTGTTCATTGAGTGTCCCTTCTCCAGTTTACATATTTTCCTTCTACTGTCAGCATATTCTTTTTAAAATTTTATATAATATTAATACTTGATTAAAACTTCACATTAATATTGCAAATATAACCATTCTATTAATACAATGTATTCTCCAGAAACTGAAGTCTGATGACCATGTCTGATTGATTACCAAGCCACCTGCCTATTTACACTGGCCATCTTTATTAGTATTTCACACTCACTTTACAGTTCAATTTGGGTTGGCTGGGCGGTCTGGGTGGGGCAAGCAAGGTTATAGTTGTTCCATGCAGTCATGCATGGGCTCTGCTTATTCCGTCTTGTGGCTGTGCTTCCTCTAATTCTTAGAGTCCTTTCCATTTAGCCAGCAGATATGGAAAGAGGAGAAGGAAACTTTTGTAGGAGTATTTTATGTGCTAGACTTGGAAATGTCATACGTCACTTCTGTCCTCAATCCATTGGCCAAAACTCGGTTATGGCTGCACTTATCTGCAAGATGGGCTAGGAAGTGTAGTTTAGCTATGTATCTGTAAGAAAAAGAGAAATGGTTCTGTGAATAACTAGACAATACCACCCGTTTTCAGATTATTCTTTAGGGTGATTTACTTATACAGATAATTGCTTTTCAAATTTCATTCCACTTCCCAGCCAAGCTTTTTGAAAGAGTTGTTTCTGTAATACTTTTCTGTTATGAAATTTTCTGTCTAATGCAATATGGCTTTTGGCCATGCTGAAATTCACTAGCGAACTTTGTTGCTATGTCAAATGGATATTTACCGCCCATCTTAGTCTTTCTACAGCATTTGGCTATTCCCTTCTCTTAAAATACTTTCTTTCCTTGGTTTATAGTATAAAACACTCTTTTCTATTTCCTTTGATTCCTATTCCTTTGCTGCTTCCTTAAATCTTGATATCCATAAATTATATCCTTGGTCCTTTTTCTCTTTTTCATTTATGAACTCTTTTGGCTTCTCTCACTATCTTTTAATATATTATATGTATTATATATTATCATCTTTATATATATTATATATATAAAGTCCAAAACTGAGTCTGTCATCTTTTCCTTCAAATCATTTCCACCTTTGCCTTAGTGAATGACACCTGTTCTACCCAGCTTCTCAAGCAGAAGCTTTGGAGTCATTCTTGACGTCTCCTTTTCCCTCATTCTCCACATTTAGTCTGGTTGCTTCTGCCTTCTTAATATTTCCCAGCTTTGTTCACTTCTTTCTCTCACTGCTGCTGCCCATTAGATTACAGCCTGGGTTTCTACATGGCCTCCTAATTTATTTCTCTAGTCTAGTGCCCCATTCCAATATAGATGGGGGACAACTGCTCTGAGCATGAAGTCAGAGCATCCTTTATAATGTTAGACACATAAAGAAGATTTATGGGCACTAAGCACCTCCCCCAAATCCCCACAAGTGTCCTAATTTTGTGCAAAAAACAGTGCACAAACCTGTGCAGGGCAAAAAACAGGATTATAAGCAGGGGTCTTACGTGATGAGACTTGACTTTAAAATGATAGCTCTAGCTACCTCTCTATTTCACTACTCTCCTTTGCAGCAAAACTCCTTGGAAGAGTTATCTTATACTTCTTTTCTTCAATTATTTTTTTCTCCCCTTCTTTCTTTTCTTTTCTTTTTCTTTTTAATTAAAGATAGGATCTATGTTGCCCAGGCTGGAATGCAGTGGCTATTCACAGGCACAATAATAGCGCACTGCAGCCTTGAACTCCTGGCCTCAAGTGCTTAAGTGATCCTCCTGCCTCAGTCTCCCAAGTAGCTGGGACTACAGGAGCATGTCACTGTCACCGTGCTCAGCTCTCCCTTCCTCCCTCCCTCTCTCCCTCCTTACCTCCCTTCCTTCCTTTCTTCCTTCCCTTTCTTTTTTTTTTGAAACAGGGTCTTGCTCTGTTACCCAGGCTACAGTGCAGTGGCATCATCATAGCTCACTGCAACCTCAAACTCCTGGGCTCAAGGGATCCTCCTGCCTCAACCTCCCAAGTTATTGGGACTACAGGCATGTGCCACCACACCCAGCTAATTTTTTCTATTATTCATAGAGACGGGATCTCACTATGTTGCTCAGGCTGGTCTTGAACTCCTGACCTCGAGCAGTCCTCCTGCCTCGGCCTCCCAAAGTGCTAGGATTACAAGTGTGAGTCACTGCACCTAGCCCCCCATTCTTTCTTAAGCTCACTCTATTTTGTTTTTTGTCTTTACCATGTTATCAAAATTGATCTTGCTAAGATCACTAAGTCTTAGTTAAATTTAGTGCTAAATTCTCAGCCATTTATCTTATGTGATCCATCAGCCACATTTGGCACAGTTAATCACTCTGTTCTCCCTAATACACTGTCTTCACTTGACTTCTGGGATACAATACTCTTCTAGTTTTACTTCTTCTTTACTGTTAGCTCCTCAGTCTCTTTTCTGGTTTCTTTTCTTCTTGATCTCTTAATATTGGAGTACCTCTGGGCTCAGTCTTTGAATATCATTTTTGTCTGTTTGTACTCACAGGGCAATCTCATGGCTTTAAATACTTCCTGTATGTGTGTAAGTCTTCAATTTATATCTCTAGTCTAGACTTCTCTTCCTAACTCCAGACTTGTAAATCTAGCTGTCTTTTGGACAACTCCACTTGGATGTCTGGTAAACATCTCAAATTCATGTGTCCAAAACTGAAATCCTGATTTTCTTTCCAAGATCTATCCATCCTCAGCCTTCCCCAGCTCAGCTAATATAGCTTTACCTCACTAGTTGTTTAGGATAAGAATCTTTAGTGCTATCCTTACTCCTTTCTTTTTTTCATATCCTAAATCTAATATATCAGGAAATCTAATTGGCTATACTTTAAAATATATCCAGAGTCTGATCGCTTCTGACTACTTACTTTGCTATTACTCTGGGTCATGCCACTATTAATTTTCACCTGGATTATAGCAATAGCCTGCAAACTCTTTTTTTTTTTTTTTTTTTTTTTTTTGAGACAGAGTCTCGCTGTATTGCCCTGGGTAGAGTGCAGTGGGGTCATCATAGCTCACTACAACCTTAAACTCCTGGGCTCAAGTTATTCTCCTGTCTCAGCTTCCCAGGTAACTGGGACTACAGGTGTTCACCACCACACCCAGCTAATTTTTTCTATTTTTGGTAGAGACGGGTTCTCACTCTTGCTCAGGCTGGTCACAAACTCCTGACCTCAAGTGATCCTCCCACCTTGGCCTCCCAGAGTGGTATGATTACAAGCATGAGCCACTGTGCCCGGCCTTCAAACTCTTTTGTCCCTGTTGTAGTTTGAATTTGTTCAGCAGACATTCATCTCTCTCAGTCTCCATCAAGTGAGAGTGTATACTCTCACTTCATTGATTTGAGGCTGGTTGTGTGACTTAATTTGGCCTATGTAAGGTTAGCAGATGTGAAACAAGCAGAAGCTTCAATGTGCTTTTGGGGCTTAGCTTTCCATTTGTACTTTGATGATATGTGCTGAAAAGAACTTGACCCAAGTAGCTGCTACACCTTCAGCTTGGGCCCTGGAAAGACTTCAGTGGAACTGACTTGAACTGAATCCCCAGCCTGGGTCCAAGCTCAGCCAAACCTCAGCCTGAAGCAGAATCTCCAAGCTGAACCAGTCTAAGTCAGTTGAACCACCACCAATCTGTAATCTACAAGTATGAGAATAGTAGTTTATTGTTAAAAGCCACTGAGTTTTGGGGTGGTTTGTTATACAACATCATTGTGGCAATAGCTGACAAATACTTCCCTATGGTCTGTTTTCAGCACAGCAACCAGAGTGATTATTTTAAAATCTAATCAGATCATGTCATGCCTTTAGGTAAAATCCTTCCGTAGATTCCCATTTCTCTCAGTAAAAGTCAGAGTATTTACAGTGCTGCACAAGGCACCGTATTATCTTCTTCCTCCATCCTCCATTACCTCTCTGACCTCATCTCCTCATATTCTTTCCTTTCTCTCACTCCTGCTACACTGGCTTCCTTAATAGATCTCAAACATTCCAGGAATGCTGCCTTTGCACCAGCTGTTTCTTTTGCCTGGGACACTCTCCCCTCAGAGTGAGCATGGCTAACTCACTTACTTCCCTCAGGTCTTTGTTCAAATATCACCTTCTCAATGTAGCCTACTCTTATCAGCCCATTTAAGCAGCCCCTAGCATTCTGGATTCCTTACATACCCTGCTCCACTTCTTTTTTTTTTTTTCCCCATAACTTTTATGACTTTCTTACATAGTATATGATTTACTTTTCTTTTTCTTTTTCTTTTTTTTTTAAAGAGACAGGGTCTTGTTCTGTTGCCCAGGCTGGAGTGCAGTGGTGCCATCATAGCTCACTGCAGCCTTGATCTCCTGGGCTCAAGTGATCCTCCCACCTTGGCCTCCTGAGTAGCTGGAACTTACAGGTGTGCGCCACCTGCCCGGCTATGATTTACTTTTTAAATATGTTTACGTTATTGCTTGCTGCCGCTAGATTGCAAGCTCCTCAGGGACAGGGATCTTTATCACTTTTATTCATTAATATATCCTAATAGCCTAGAATAGTGCCTGGCACATAGTAGGCACCCAAAAAGCATTAATTGAATGAATGAATGAACCAATTAACAAATAAGTACTAATTAATAATTTTATTTTCTAAAATGTTCACATGTTAGAAATATGACACTCAATATGTTAGAAATATGAATATGATGCTCAGGTTTTAATTTTGTGCAGAAATGGCTATTCGTACAAAGTGGCAGTTGCACTGTCTCTTTTTCTTGGATGGTTGGGAGCAGATCGATTTTACCTTGGATACCCTGCCTTGGGTGAGTATGTTTCATTAAAAAAAAAAATGCTTGTGAAATTTGCATTCTAGTTAAATGTATGTATTCTTACAGATTAAATCTCTGTGTGTTATAAATTCCGTGTAATTGGAGTTGAATAGTTAACATTCTTCTGTGAGTATAAAGCTATCAGGTAGCTCTGCAATTCAGCTTAGGTAAGAAATATTGACTTTTCCTGTGTTTTCACCTTTATGAAAACACACTCAAAATAGTGTAGGCATTTACTTAAGACAGTAGACTGGAACTGTCAGTGCTGAGCGCACAGAGGATGTTCAATAAATGTTTTATGAACAAATGCGTATCCTCTACCCCTCCAAAAAAATTCCCTTCTACCTGAACCTCTATCACTGTTGCCCTGGGAATAGAAATTACATATTTCTTTTAGGACAAGTTGGGGTTGGAACTTTGGTAACCAGCTTGATCTAGGGTGGGAGCCTGACTTATATCACTCTTAGCATCCCTCTGCATACCTTCCTCCTACCTGTAATCTTCACATTTACTATAGTTACTCATGCTTATGGCAATTTGCATTTGACTGTAGCTTCTATTCGAACAATACTTTCACATGCCTCCCTTACTTAAGCCCTTACAAGTCTCTGAGTTTATCATCTTCTTTAAATCCTCTTTAACAGGTAGGGAAACTGTCACCAGAGAGGTTAAGGGATTTACTGAGTCTAGAGTCTTTGCTTTATTCTGTGACATATTTGTTGTTATCATCTTTGTTTTATGGATAGGGAAATTGTCACGAGATTAGGAGATTTACCCAAGGACACTCAGCTAGTGACCGAAATTTGAACCCAAATTTCTGGCTTCAGAGATCATGTTTTATTTACTGTTGTTTTCTGCTTCAATATTAGCCCTTCACCGAGCAAACTTAAAGTTTTTGAATGCTCTCCTTTCCAGCTAGCAAAGCTAACCTTCCATGTTGCTACACCAAAATTCAAAGAGGAATCTTCACTGTGGGGTTGGTGGGAGACATGTTTCTGACAGCTGTACCTAAATCTGAGTGTTATAAGTTCATAAATAAAAGTCAAAGTTTAAAGTTCTATATACACTAATTTATTTGGTTAACAAACATTTATTCAACATTTAAGTTACTAAGTAAGTGCTGTGGAAATAATGATGAAGATCACAGTGTATATTGGTTAACAAGAAAATAAATATAAAATATGTTGATAGGCCATTTTATGATATAGCACTATAACAGAGCCATAACAAAGTACAAAGCACAGAAAAGGGACTGATTCAGTTGGCTTCAGGGTGTAAAGGAAGACTTCTTAGATAAGGTAACATTTGAGCTAGGTTTTGAAGGATGAAGAGATCACAGACTTTTAAGGCATTACAGGGAACAGCATGTGCAAAGGCATAGAGTATGAAAGAGCATAGATGTGCATTAAGAGAATGGGGGATAATTTAGCCTATGGTGTAGTAAGAACAATGGCAAGAGGTGAAACTGACTGGAGAGGTAGCCTGTGGTCAGATTATGAAAGACTTTGAGTGTCTTGCATGGATTTTGGGCCTTTAGATATCAAAAGTTACCCTTTAATTACCAGAAGTAATACATTTTTTAAGCAGAATCTCATGATCTGATTTATATTTCAGGAAGATAATATTGGAGGAATTATAGGAAATGGGTTAGATTAGAGAAAGTGGCAGAGTAAGCTGAAAGGAGGTTGATGTGGTAGTCCTGGTGTGAATAATAGTGTAACTACACTTTCATGCCATTCATTATAGCAACCATACCTTTCCATAACACAGCTGAAAACCATATAGTATGCACAGAAGGCCTCTGAGTTCCCAAAATAAAAGTCATTTAGCCTAACCCTCTTTTTAGATGATGGATGGATGGAGAAACTAGCTAGATAATGAGAAAGTAATATGACATGGTGATAGAAAAATAAATCCCAGATCTTCTGACTTAGTCCTTGCATTTTCTTACATGTACTCTTTAAGAAGACAGGACCATATATGTTTTTCAGAAAGACTTCTAACTTTTAAAAAGTTTTTACAAGGTTAGGAGGGAAGGAGAAACACTGTTCTTTAGAACACTTTATTCTGTGATGATTTTAAATAGTAAATATATTTTAAGTATTTGTGTTAATGAGTTTATTTTCTTGTGAAGTATGTCAGAGATGCTGTCATGTCATATGGTGTAAGTTAATGTTTTTGACTCATTGTAATACATAATAATATGTTGGTATATATATTGTGAACTTTTTTCTTGCAAAATAAAACGCTAGGTAGTAAAGTTCTCTCTCTACATATATAGTGGCTCTGGTTGGTACATGTTAGTTTACTGCCAAGAGCTGCCTTTCTGTGGCTACTGCTATTCCAATCTATTATAGTTTATGTGAAAGAGAACCTTTCGATTTGAGGCTTAGGTTCCATAAATTTGCAAATTTAATTTTTAACATTTGACTTTATGCTTCAGTGTAAAGTGTTTTTGTAAACTTCAATGTACTTTATTATTATACAACAACCTTCAGATATTGACTAATTCAACAAATATTTTGACTGTTGGCCTGAGAAAGGAAACAACTTATCAAAAGACAAAATTACAACAAATTTAGTTTGAAGATCTAAATTGGTTTTATTTGTAATTCTATAATAGGGCAACACTTTATTCCATAAAATAGACTAATTGTTCCAGTGAGCTGAACAGAAGAGGTTTATAGACAGAGAAGGGCTGAAGCAAAGATAAACAACATATTAGTTGTTTCAAAGACACTTTCTTGTAAGGCAGGGACAGGGAGACAGAAAAACAGAAAAATAACTGATTAGTTAATATCAGGTTACTTCAGGCTACCTTTTTTTATGTAGGAATTAAAGCAGCAGAAACTTCATTATCATGCAAATAAAAGATTTTTAACTGGCCTGTTTGGGAAATTGGATGTTATCTTTCTCCTGATTTCTCAGAAAGTCACACAACAACTTAGTTTGGGTTTGGTGATGTGGAACTTTAGCATAGGTGACTCCATTTTGATTTTTAGTCTAGTCTTTTGGGGCCTAGTACAGAAGCTTAGTCTAAACCAATGGCCTCCTATAATTGGTATTTGATAAGCCTCTCGTTTATCTGCTTTATAGCTTGTTGCTATTGTCTTATCTTTCCTTCTCTTTATTGAGTTTGTTTCTTTTTAAAAATCCTTATTCTAGGCCAGGCACAGTGGCTCTTGCCTGTAATCCTAGCACTCTGGGAGGCCGAGGTGGGAGGATCACTTGAGCTCAGGAGTTCAAGACCAACCTGAGCAACAGCGAGACCCTGTCTCTACTAAAAATAGAAAAAATAAAATAAAATAAAAATAAAAAGGCATTGTTTGCTAAAAAATAAATAAATAAATAAATAAAATAAAAATCTCTATTCCATTTTTTAGTGGGATCTTGGAATGAGAAGAGCTAAGTGGGCATGTCAAATTTGTTACTTTAACTGAAAATCCCCATATCTCTTTATGCATTCAAATATTTTTATCCTTATCTTACTTGCATTTAACCTATCTTAATGTTAAGGATTTGGGTACATTTTATCAGCTATTCTAATCTAATATGTAAAAATTACAGTGTTAATTTTAAAGTTTTAATTAAATTTTAAATTTTTACTAAGATTCTGTGGTTAAGGAATTTTGGTATTTTCAATTAAAATGATCACTGCCATTTAAAAAGTTCTTAACTGCATAACCAGTGTTTACTGGTATGAAAGTAATTATAGATAGAATGTAAAATTCCATTTTTCAGTGGTATACACCTGGAGTCTCATCTACTGGGAGGCTGAGGCGGGGGGTTGCTTAAGGCCAGGAGTTCGAGGCTGCAGTGCACTATGATCACACCTGTGAATGGCCACTGTACACCAACCTAGGCAACAGAGAGAGACCCAGTCTCAAAAAAGAAAAGAAATATAAAAAATTCCATTTTTCTTATAATCTTATTTAATCTTTCTTCATGGTTATGAAAAGCAGTGGTCCTATTTATATATAAGCTTTGTAAAATACTTCCTTAATGCTGTTAGTGGTCATTGGTATATAATTTAATTTTTAATTATTTGTTATTGAGGTATTGACAAATATAAGAATTGTACATATTTAAGGTGACAGCATGGTGTTTTGATATAAATATACTTTGTGTAATGATTCCCATAATCAAGCTAATTAACATGTCCATAATCTGACAGTTGCCAGATTTTATTTTGTGACAAGAACATTCAAAATCTATTGCCTTAGCAAATTTCACATATATAATACATTATTATTAATTATAGTTACCATGTTGTACTATAGATGTCTAGAATGTATTCGTCTTAAAGTTGAAATTTGTATCCTTTGACCAAAATCTCCCCATTTTCCCAAACCCTCAGCAACAATTCTACTTCTATTTTTGTAAGTTTGACTATTTTGGATACCACATATAAATGATACCATGTAATATTTGTCTTTCTCTGTCTAGCTTGTTTTCACTTAGCATAATGTCCTCCAAATTTATCCACATTGTCACAAGTGGCAGGATTTCCTTCTTTTTCAAGGCTGAATAATATTCCACTATGTATGTGTATACCACAATTTAAATTTTAATAAGCCATATATCTGATAAGGGGTCAATATCCAAAATATATAAGGAAGTCATATAACTCAATAGCAAAAAAACAAATAACCAGATTAAAAAAATGGGTCAAGGACCTGAATAGACATTTTTCCAAAGACATTCAGATGTACAACAGGTATATGAAAAAGCACTCAACATCACTAATTATCAGGAAAATACAAATTAAAACCACAATGAGATACCATCTCACACCTGTTAGGTTGGTTATTATCAAAAAGATAAACGATAACAAGTGTTGATGAGGATATAGAGAAAAATGAGCCTTGTACACTGTTGGTGGGAATATAAATTGGTACAGCATTATGGAAGACGGTATAGAGGTTCTTCAAAAAATTAAAAATAGTACTGCCATATGATCCAGCAATCCCACTTGTGGGATTGAAGTGGGAGTGAAGTCAGTATGTCAAAGAGATAGCTGCACTCCCATGTTCATTGCGGTATTATTCACAGTAGCCAAGATGTGGAAACATATTTTATATCCATCAATGGATGAATAGAATTTCATGAGAATGGAGTAAATAATGTAAATCATGTGGGTATGAAGCTTACTCTTTTTAAGTAATTTAATGTTTAGTGTGATATTTCAGAATGAGATAAGGGAAATTTGTTAGGGGGTGCTGAGTTGAATAAAATTTTGTAAGATGTAAAAAATCCTTTAAGAAGAATGTTTTTTTGTAGATATTTCAGATTCCTTTTTAGCCCATTACTTGTACTTTATAGATAGCTTTATTTCTTTTAATTGATTTATTCCTCAATGTACCAGTGCTGCTTTAGCTGGAAACCTTTTTTCACTAAGAAGCCTTATTTTTCTAATAATATTCTTTGTGTTTTTAACTCTGTATTAACATCTGTAATTTTTTTTTTTTTTTCCAGAGACAGGTCTCGCACTGTCGCCCAGGCTAGAGTGCAGTGGTGCAATCATAACTCATTGTAACCTAAAAATCCTGGGCTCAAGCGATCCTCCCACCTCAGCCTCCTGAGTAGTTGGGACTACAGCCACGTGCCACCACGCCTGGCTAATTTTTAGCATTGTTTTTTTAGAGATAGAGTCTTGCTATATTCCCCAGGCTGGTCTCAAACTCATGGGCTTAAGCAATCCTCCCGCCCTGGGCTCCCAAGGTGCTGGGATTATAGGCATGAGCCACTGCACCTGGCTTGTAATTTTTTTTAATATGCAATAACTAGCATATTAAATTTTGTTTTGCCTATCTGCAGCATTAAAAGATTATGGATTCTCAAAGATGGTAGCTCTTTTGGAAGCAGTTAACAGGAAAGATACTCTCTTTTCATAGTGGTGCTCATCTTAAAATGTAAATATTTTCTTATTATAAGAATAACAAAGCATTGTGTGTTTTTAAGCCCAAATCTTATCTTTGTTTATATTATTCCTTTAAAAAAATTGAAGTTACCAGTTTGGTATGTTCTATAATATCCACAGATCATAGGACAAATAATGAGATTTGCAGGTTAAACTCTTCTAAGATCTGAAAGCTCTCCTTGATAGGTACAGACACAAAAAGATACCAAATCATCATAGAACACTTGCAGTTTGGCAGACAGTAGTCTCAATATGAAATAATCCGCATTGTTTAAAGCAGTTATGCAGACAGAATAGTGTTTAC
The DNA here is from genome assembly GCA_023783475.1 of Daubentonia madagascariensis. Taxonomy (NCBI): domain Eukaryota; kingdom Metazoa; phylum Chordata; class Mammalia; order Primates; family Daubentoniidae; genus Daubentonia; species Daubentonia madagascariensis. The sequence continues at coordinate 51,990,628 of JAKFHU010000913.1, forward strand.
AAGACTCAATTTGTAATGAAACAAAAATCACAAAGTTTTTTTAAATGCCAAAAATTAATCTCTGTTATATCTCAATGAATTCTATTGCTGTATTTTTGTTTTTAAGACTTTTTTTTTTTTTTTTGACAGAGTCCCCCTCTGTTGCCCCGGCTAGGGGCAGTGGCGTCATCATAGCTCACTGCAACCTCAAACTCCTGGGCTCAAGCGATCCTCCTGCTTCAGCCTGCCGAGTAGCTGGGACTACAGGCCTGCGCCACCCCCAGCTAATTTTTTCTATTTTTAGTAGAGACCAGGTCTTGCTCTTGTGCAGGTTGGTCTCAAACTCCTAAGCTCAAGCGATCATCCCTCCTCAGCCTCCCACAGTGCTAGGATTACAGGTGTGAGCTACTGCATTTGGCCTGAATTTGTGTTTTTAAAATGTAAAGTTTAAGTTACTAAAGTATAAAATAGAGTACACTCAAAATATGAGCTTTATTAATGTCATCTGGCAGGATAATCTTTTTTGAAAGAATGTACCTATAATAATGGTTAGGGATAAAAATGGATCCTTCTTGATTAAAAACACTATTTTATTGGGAACATTAAAACAATTTTTAAATTCTAAAGCTGATATTCCTTTCTACAATAAGAAGTTAGTATGTAGGATCTGAACAAAGAGACCTAACACTTTTTTATTAGAATAAAAAAAGTTTACTTTTGGTATTCACAAATAGCTCATCTTTTGAAACACTGGTATTGATGCTCAAAATAATGAATTCTATAAGTGTAATGGTTGATGTTGATATTGGTTTTAATAAATGCTGTATAGAATATGTACTACTTTGTAAAAAAAAAAGAATTTGCGCTATTTTGTGTTGTTCAAGTTAATCAGTGTATGTTTACAGATACAATGATTTACTGTTATAGTTAATTTCTTTAATAGTTATACTGAGTGCCTATTTTAGCCTAGGGATTATACAAGGCAGGGAATGACACAACCCCTACTTCAAGTTGTTCATAGAAAAATAGGGGAAGGCAGACAAATAAATATATAATAAATCATACCATGGGATATATAATAAATCATAGCATGGGATATGTGATGTGCTGAGAGTTAAGGTCAGGGTGCTGGGGAACATCTAAAAATGGCATAAATTTCATCCTTGGAGCATTAGAGAAAACATTCCAGAAGAGCAAACATCTGAACTAAGTGTTTTTTTAATTTGTTTTAGAAAGACAGGGTCTTGCTTTGTTGCCCAGGCTGGGGTACAGTGGCTGTTCACAGACACAATTATAATACTCTACACCCTTGAACTTCTGGGCTCAAGTGATCTTCCTGCCTCAGCCTCCTGAGTAGCTGGGACTGCAGGCGTGCACCACCACACCTGGCTCTGAACTAAGTTTTAAAAAATGATTAAGAGTGAGCTAGATGATAGGGAAGAGTGGGGGCTAGAGGAGGCAGAGAATAGCACAGCACCTAAAATTGTAGAGATGAGTTGGATGAGGGAGATATGAGAGCAAGGCACAGCGGAAGAGGGCTTTGTTTGGCTATACCACAGGAAGAAGGAATTTGTGAGAGATGTGACTAGGTTAGATGATGTTACGTTAATGAATGGATTTATGCTGTGTAAATTTCTTGATTATAATAATTGTAGTAGTAGAAATAGTGATACCAAAATATTAGCTAGACTAACATTTATTAAATGTATCTCATTATCTCGTTTCATTCTTAGCAAGTTTCCTATCTTTTTTTTTTTTTAATTGAGACAAAGTCTCACTCTGTTGCCCGGGCTAGAGTGCAGTGGTGTGAACATAACTCGCTGCAGCCTTGAACTCCTGAGCTCAAGTGATCCTCCTGCCTCAGCCTCCCAAACAGCTGAGAATAGGCATGGACCACCGTGTCTGGCTGCTATCTTTTTTCACGAAGCATTTTTATATTTGAAAAGCTAAAACTAGTTTAAGATAGCATTATTAGAAACTTCATTAGTAAAGTCATCCTTTGCCTTAAATTTGTAGAAAGAGATACACTATAGTTGACATCATAGGTTTTTTTCTAACAATTTAATTTTTTAAACAGTTTTATTGAGGTTTAAATGACATATATTAAGGTATCCATATTTAAAATGTACAATTTGATAAATGTGATATTTGTATACACCTGTGAAACAATCACCATAATCAAGATAATACCATATCTGTCACCTCCAAAAGTTTCCTCCTGCCCCTTTTTAATTCCTGGCTGTTGGCTCTCCTTTCCCCCATCTTTCCCAAGCAAGCACTTATCTGCTTTCTATACTAGAGATTAGTTTGTGAGTTCCTTCAATTTTTAAACATCATCTTGGATCTGTTCTGTAGTTTCTTTAAATATGTTACTCCAGGAGTAAGTAATATTTACCAAAGTTCCAAACACAGATATCATTCCCTTATCTAATACTTTATCTTAGCAAGAACCTCTCTTGTTCATTTTTGTGAAGCACCCTTAAGAAGGGGTTCGGCAGCAGAATATGTAGAATAAATATTCATGAACTCATCATCTTACTCTGTTATGGGTATTATCACATTACTTTGCCAAAAATATACTTCTATATCATTATTTTAAATGGCTGCATAGTATTCTGTTCTATTACTCATTGTACCTTGAGACAATTCCTCCCTACTGAACATTTAGATTGTTTCTAGTTTTTTGATATTCATACAACAAATATTTATCAAACTCTGTCTATCTGTCAGGTAACATTCAGGGAATCGACTTGAATAAGACGGATAAGGCTCCTGCCTTTAGGAATTTACATTCCAGAGGAAGACAGATGAATAAATGAACCAATGAGGCTGTTAACAGATTTCAGTCAGAATAATGAAGGAAATAAATGGGCTAGATGTGATGTGGGTTATGGGGAAGGGAAGACAGCATGCTTTAGGCAAGCAGGTTAAGGGTTAGGGAAAACTTATCTGAGGAAGTAGCCTGAAAGATGAGAAGAGCAGGAAGAACATCCTTGGAAGGTGGCACAACAAAGGCAAAGACCTGATGTGATGACTTATTCCTTCATTCATTGATTAGCAGTTAAAGACATAACTTTTGGGGGACCATACTTAATAATCTGTTTTTATAAACAAGTTGAAGGAAGGGAAACAGTGATATTTCCAAATTTACACTAAAATGCTGTGTGAAGGGAGATACATTTCAGAAATATAAAATATACTGAGTGATGCCAGTTGACTTCTTTTTTTTATATTTTCAAATTTTTTAACATTTTAAATTTACTTTTTATTTCTTAGTTTTTGTTTTTGTTTTTGTCACTGTTTTTGTCAACACTGAGTACCAGTTGACTTCTTATAAAAAAAAAATATACACACACACACTAAGTGAATAGATAAAATCTCAGCAGACAAGTTTCTTTGGGCTACTACAGTAAAATGCAACCAATGAAAAAAATAACTAAAGGAGTTATTAAGGTATGGATAAAATGATGAGTGTTTGGGAAACAGAAATATGAGATTTATCCATTTATTCAACAAATATTGAGCATGTACTATATGCCAGGCAATGTTGTAGGCACTAAGGACACAGGAGTAAGCAAAACAGATAAAAGTCCCTGCCCTAATGAGACAGACAGTAAACAAAGATAAAATGTTAGGTAGGTAATAAGTATTTTAAAGAAAACTAAAAACAAAATTTTATATTATCTCTATATTTTCGTAGTTATTAAATTATTTCCAACATGTGTTACCCCAGTACTTACAACATTATTCTGCTGTATGTGGGCAAAAAAATCATCTAATGTACCTACATGTTTCAGTCTTATTTGTGTATTACCAGGTTGTATGTGGGAGTGATCTTATTCACTGTTACAATTTTTAGCTGGCATCTATTTGTAGTTAATATTTGGAACTACCTTTTCACAAAGAATCTTGTTTTATACCATTTTTATATTTCAAATAAGATATCTTATAAGAAACTCAAGTTTAAATTCATAAGAGAGATTAATCATAACACCTCCAACCCACCCCCAATCTGCCTCTTATAATCATCATGTTTTTGGGTTATATCATTGTTTATGTCCTAGATTCAATGCTCTATTGTCATCTATTTTAGTATCTTAGCTCTCAGATTGGGACCAAGGACGAAGATGTATATAGTGCCCAGCAAAGAATTATTGATTTTGACTGTAGAGCTAATAAATAGGAGATGATTAGGGGAAAAAAGTATAGGATAAATTTAAGATAATTGGGGCCAGGCACTGTGGCTCACACCTGTAATCCTAGCACTTTGGGAGGCCAAGGTGGGAGGATCACTTAAGCCCAGGAGTTCAAGACCAGCTCGGGCAATAGCAAGACCCCTTCTCTATAAAAAATAAAAACATTAGCTGGGCATGGTGGTATGCATCTGTAGTCCCAGCTACTCAGGAAGCTGGGACAGGAGGATCACTTGAGCCTAGGAGTTTGAGGTTGCAGTGAGCTTTGATGATGCCGTTGCACTCCAGCCTGGGTGACAGAGTGAGACCCTGTCTCAAAAAATAATAATAATAATAAAATGAAATAAAGATAATTGGGTTAATAATAAAATTTTGCAATTTTAAAACATGGTCAATGATCAATGTTTTTTCCTGATTATTTTCCTGTGGCATAACACTTTATATATTTGAACTTTCTACCCTAAATATATATTAAAATTTGAATTATATAGTATATTAAGTCTAAATAAATAAGGATTTTAGGACTAAAAGATATTCTGTAATTCTAGTGTACTGAAATTTTAAGATTACTTCCCTAGGCCTTTTCTCTTAAGAATTTTTATAAGATTATATTGAATTTTTCTTTTTTCTTTAATATTTTTTTTCTTTTTTTTTTTTGAGATAGGGTCTTGCTCTGTCACCCAGGCTAGAGTGCAGTGGCATGATGCTAGCTCACTGTGGCCTCAAATCCGTAGGCTCAAGGATCCTTCTGCCTCATCCTCCCACGTAGCTGGGACCACAGGCGTGTTCTACCATACCCAGCTCATTTTTTAAATTTTTTGTAGAGATGGGGTCTCACTATCTTACCCAGATTGGTCTCAAACTCCTGGGCTCAAGCAGTCCTCCCGCCTCGGCCTCCCAAAGTGTTGAGGTTACAGGCATGAGCCACTGCTCCAGGCCTATATTGAGTTTTTCCTTTCAGTTACTAATATTTATTTGTTAAATGAATTAATAAGTTATTTGGGGGCTTTTCTATATAGAGGGTTCCTTTCAACTTACCTCATATTTTCAGGTGAAGATTTGGTTTTTTAAAGTGTTGCTTTTATATTCTAGATATAAAGAATTTGTGGGATATATAATGGTTTTTTGGAAAATAGAAAAGTTTGTTAATATTTATGAGACTTTCCAGATTGTAAATGACTTTACCTTCTTTTCTAGGTTTGTTAAAGTTTTGCACTGTAGGGTTTTGTGGAATTGGGAGCCTAATTGATTTCATTCTTATTTCAATGCAGGTAAGTTAGTTTCAATCTAGAATGTAAACTACTTTTACATTCAAAATTGAGCTTTTGTGATCTTCTCCTGGTATATTTTAAATTTTTAATATATTAGGAAGCAGATGGGAATGCTTGTTTCAGTATTTTTTCAGATGCAGGATCTAAGGGAGCATGGTCATATTTCCATCTAGCACTTCCCAAACTGTGGTCTACCAGTTAATAGTTCTAAGAGAAATAAGAAGTCATTAAAAAGGATTCTATCTCAAATATGATTTGTCAATATGAGATCAACTGAGTTAAAGAGGTTTTTTTAATAACTTCTCAGAAGCTTTGTCTTTTTTTTTCTTTTCCCCCCAGACCATGAGTGTTGGAATCTCAGAAACTTTATAATATGTATTGAGTCTGTAAGAGGGATTGTGGTTATTTCTCAAACTTACTGTTTCTTTTCCTGATAGTCACAGTTACCTTGTCAGTTACCATGAAAGGACATTGATGGGACTCTGATATACACATGAATATTGTGGAGTCAGAAACAAGATCTTCTGCACTAAACAGGCACTCTACAGTAGTATTCTGTTGGGTGCAAATTACAGAAACTGAAATCCATCTAGCTTAAGCCAAAAAGAAAAAAGGAATGTGTGGGTACTCTGTAGAAAATCTAGTAGGGCTGGGCCTCAGGCAAGACCAAATCTATATAAGCAAATGATATGTTCAGGACTCTCCTGATGGTCATCTCTGCTTCTCTTATTAGCCTTATTTTCCCCTGCTTCAGTGGGTGTGGGGGCAGGCATAGTTTGTGAAATGCTGTCCTTAAGCATTGAAAAGTGCCACCAGATGTTTTCTGTTAAATTGTACTGAACTGGTTGTGATTAACTCATGAGGATTCTTAAATTAGAGAAAGAGATGAATTTTCCACAACAAATATTACCAAACAGCATTTCAACAAGCATTTATGGAGCACCTAATGTCTTCAGCAAGTATGTCAGTGTGCATTTAGATCATCTGTTTTGCTCTGCTTTCTTATGTAGTATTTCCACTCTTCAATCCTGTCTCCTTGATGTTATCATTATACTTTAAAAGAAAGTCAGAATCTAGGAGATTTTGATACCATACTGTGAGGAGGAGGCAACATATGGACCAATAAGATACCAGAATTAAACAAGGAAAATATTTGGTTTTAAAGTTGGAATTTTTCTGTCTTTACTCGTAAACATATGCCTAACCAAATATCCTGCCTTCTCTGACTGTGGGACAGGCAAGCAGGCATGAAGAGGCTAAGGTACTTGTGCACATATGCTTAGAAATGAGTTTCTCACTTTAAATGAGGATCCAAGGAGTTTAATGTAGTATTGGGATTCTTCAAGTTAAGATATCCAGAACTCAAAGTGTCTTTGAAACCCAGCTGTTTAGGTAATATTTTCATGCTGGGTTCTTTCTTTGGTGATATTACCATTGCTTTGTAGCTTTAGTTATATCAACTTATAGAGCTGATTTGATTCAGCCACTGCTTTCTGGTTCATGTATACCTGAACTTTTGACAATAAATAGTTCTTTTCTTAGAGATCTCCTGGGATTGAGACTCTATCACATTAAAAATTGTTGAGATGTAGAATTAGAATGTTTGAATTTCTGCAGTAAATTTCCCTGAATAAGTCATTTTAATAGGTATGGCCAGTTTAGACTGCTTTCTGATTGGGAGACAAATAAATCAGTTTTCAAACATAGCCAAATAATATGTATAGCCTTATTCTACATGTCATTTAATATATTTAACATGTGATGTTGACTATGTCAGTTTTAGAGGAGAATTACTTTTTCAATAAATTAAATAAGTTTTTTACTATAAATACATAAACTATATTTATATCCTGAATATATTTTTTTCCAATTTCTTAATTGACCTTTTACATTTTGTTTATCATCTTTTTGTTTATTCTTTCCTTCCCCTTTCTCTCTATGCCTCATTATTTTTCTTTTCTTTTTTTTTGCCATTAAATATTACTCCCCAGTGAATAGCAATGTTTTTCTATTGGACTGTGAGCCCATAAATGTATTGGGCATGGATTCAAGATCTATACAAACATACTGTACTTTGTTTCACAGTGTTTATAGAAAAATCTAGGAGTCTAGTTATTTCATCTTTGAACCAAAACAATACGAAGTATAATACACATATTGCTAAAGTAAATAAGCTTCACATGTTGCTGTATTTATAGAAGACACTTTCCTGGGTTTATCTATTGGAAGTTTCTATTGGAACTTCCTTGGAAGTTTCTATTTTTTGTTCTTAAAAATATACAAATTATATGAATGATAAATGATATGAAATAATACATAGAAAGCATCAACAACATCTAAATCATTGATACATGTGTAGCTTATAGTCTCTCAGTAGTATTACAAATACTACTGTATATGTAGTTATTAAGATAGTTCTGAAGATTTAAAAACACTCATTTTTGTGCCTATATATTTTTATATACATCATGAAGGATTAAGTTTTTATCAGAAAAAAATATGAGAACATTTTGATTACATTTAAACCTCTTTCCTCATTCACACAGTATGGGCTTTTTTTTTTTTTTTTTTAAGCACTGGAGGGCTGTTGAATGGGCATTTTTAATTGTACCAAAAGCACTGATGTGTACTGTACCAAACAAAAAGAAAAGAAAGTTTCTTACATTAAGTGGAGACAAGAGAGCCACAAATCAGAAAGATGAGGATGTGTAGAAGGAAAATGGAAGTATGTATTGGAATGTAGAAAGTTGTTAGAAGGAAGTATGCTGGGGCTCTTTCCTTGTTAGAGTTTAAAAAAAATCCTGTGCATCATAGACGAAATTACTTTCATTTTCATTCTTATTAGTGTTACAGAATGGATTTCTTTAAAGGACTAATAACTATATAAGCAGCAGAAACTCACAAAAGCAGTATAATTTCCAAAACATATGAATTTTATAAATAAATTTATCAGATTTGTAAAATATGTCTCATTAGTTTGCTATTTAATATATCTCACTTTAGTGCTGAATTATATACTGCTGTGTATTAGCATTTTTTTGTTGTTTTTCTTTTTTTTAAGACAGAGTCTTGCTCTGTTGCCAGGGCTAGAGTGCAGTGGCATTATCATAGCTGACTGCAACCCCAAACTCCTGGGCTCAAGTGATCTTCCTGCCTCAGCTTTCAAGTAGCTGGGACCACAGACATGTGCCACCATGCCCAGCTAATTTTTTTGTAGAGATGGTGTCTTGTGTTAGCTCAGGCTGGTCTCGAACTCCTGACCTCAAGCAATCCTCCTGCCTCAGCCTCCCAAAGTGCTAGGATTACAGGCATAAGCCACCATGCCCAGCATTAGCTTTTAACTTTTAAACACCAGATTTCACTTTTCACATGTAAATTTCTTGAGGAAAAAATACTTTTATTAATCCCCTATAGCCCCAGTAGTGTGTTGAACATAGTGTGCTCTCCAAAATTTTTGCTGATTTGAACTAAATGCAGCTTATGAAAATTATGATTTTGTGCCAAGTACAAGCAAGATGAGAAGATAAAAATGGCAGTTTTTAAAAAGTAATTGTTTTCCTTTAGGACCTGTTTTAGTCTATTTGCACTACTATAACAAAATACCTTAGACTGGGTAATTTATAAACACCAAATTTATTTCTCACAGTTCTGGAGGCTGGGAAATCCAAGATAAGGGCACCAGCAGATTCAGTGTCTGGTAAGGGTTCTCTGCTTCATCAATATTGCCTCCTATGTGTCCTTACATGGTGTAAGGGAGTGATAAGCCCCCTCAAGCCTTTTTTATAAGGGCATTAATCCCATTCATGAGGGTGGAACCCTCATGACTTAATCACTTTCCAAAGTTCCCACCTCTTAATATCAACACACTTGGGGTTAGATTTCAACGTATGAATTTTGGAGGGACACAAACATTCAGACCGTAGCAGGACTTTAGGTTACGTTCTAAATTTCACAGGGTCACTTGAGAGGTAATGAATAAAAATGAAAGGTGATGTGATGAATTATATATAATAGGTTTTATGACATCGTTGGAAATGGGTTTAATGAACACCAGTTTAGGTACAATAACTTGGAATCCTTGACCTAAAGGAACCTATAATCTATTCCAAGAGTGGTCAGATAATAGATTCCACTTATTATCAGAAATAAAATTTCTGATAATAAATTTCCGTGGGAACTGTAGGCTTAAAAAAAAGTCTTGATTTTATCTTGTTTAAATTCTTTGAATTTTACAAACAATGTTAAAAGCCTGAGACTGGTCTGGGCGCAGTGGCCCATACTTATAATCCCAGCACTTTGGGAGGCCAAGGCTAGAGGATCACTTGAGCCTAGAAGTTTGAGGCTGCAGTAAGCTATGATTGTGCCACTGCACTCCAGCCTGGGCAACAGAGCTAGACCCTGTCTCTTTTAAAAAAAAAAAAAAACAACTAAGCTTTTCAGTTTAGAGCATAAATAGAGCCAAAGCTATAGTATGTTCACTATTGTGTAAGCCAGTTTGGTCAAAGGCATAGCCTATGCCCTTTTGATCAAAGGAAGGATTAAATATGTAATCACCCTAAGTCTATTACCAGTGCTGGAAAAGTTGGTCGAAGTACTGAACAGTTTGCTAGATATAGGACAGCAATATATAAAAACAGAAGACAAAATTGGGATTATATCAAGCTATATATATTTGTTTAATTTGGTTATAAGAGTAGTAAATCTTCATTATAGAACAAATATATAATTGTATGCATGTCAATTGTTGGTTTTTTGTTTTTTAGTGTTTTTTTTTTTTTTTTTTGGAGATAGGATCTCACTCTGTTGCCCAGGCTGGAGTGCAGTGGTGTCATTATAGCTCACTGCAACCTCAAACTCCTGGGCTCAAGCAATTCTCCTGCCTCAGCCTCCCAAGTAGGTGGGACTACAGGCACGCACCACCAAGACTGGCTAATTTTTGAATTTTTTGTAGAGACAAGGTGTCACTGTGTTGCTCAGGCTGGGCTTGAACTCCTGACCTCAAGCAATCCTCCTGCCTTGGCCTCCCAAAGTACTGGGATTACAGGTGTGAGCCGCCACAGTGGGCCCTGAAGGGAATTTTCAAAACAAAGAGTATCTTAAACTGGTTCTGAGATTAATCCTAAAAGCGTGTTTTCCTCAGGATATGTAACAGTGAATCTTATTCATTTCTTAAAAAATAATGTTTATATTGGTCATTTAGGATTAATACTAACAAATCTTTAAATCAAATGAAGTCAGGGCTTCTGAATGCATAAATTCTGGCACTGGGTAGGAATCTTGATGCTTAATTAAAATATGACTAATTGGGTGATTTTAGTGACTTCATCTTTAATTAACCACACACAGAAGCAAGCTGTGGACACAAAAATGTAATCTGACTTTTAAGAAAATATAAGTTTACTTATTTGGGGAAATTGGGATGGATACAGGTTGCATCGTTATCCTCTAATTGTAGAGAGCTTAGTCATCTTTTGTCACCAGATTAAGTCCTCAGGAGATGATTTGATCTTGCCAATGTTAATATTCACATTCTTTGTATGGAGAAACTCAGAAATGTTTTAGATAGAAAAAGGGTGCATTAATAGAGTTGTATAAAGTATTCTTTTCTTTCGCTTCTTAATTCATTTTAAAAATGAAGAATACTTTATAGCAGTGTCCTTCAATTTAAAAAAAAAGTACATACCCTCCGCATATTTTTAAATTGACATTTAAGTTTTCCATCATAAGTTTAAATAGTTGCAAAGGATGTAATTTCTACTTTGCAAATATTGACATATTTAAATAAAACTGTTATATCAATTTTGAAATGTATCCAACAGAATATAAATACCATAGGATTTTAAATATCATCCGCTTAAAAAAGACATAAATGAACTCTTACTAACCATTATAATTTTTATATTGCTTTTTCTCCTTGAGTCTTTATTTTTATTTCTCTTCTCCCACAGAATTTTATCCTAATGTAATATATCTTTATACTTGAAAACCTCCTACTAATCATTTTATTCATTAAAATTAAAATATTTTTAAATTTTCTTTGATTTCTGGATTGCATCATCATTACAATTATTAATGATATACAATTGATCAAAACGGCATAAGCATGTTGCAAATTCAGCAAATTATTTTTAAGCAAAAATATCAAATGTTATTGGGAATGCATCTTTGGAACAGATGTGGCAGAATGTATATTTGGACCTTTGATTAAAGATTAATTACCCTAAGTTCGGTATTTTGAATTATCTCTTTGTTTGGCACTTCAAGGTTTTTATACCTGAGGGTGGTGTGCCATCATAACAGTCAGGGTATCCTTTGATGGTGGGTGTGGTTTACTGTCATCAAGTTGGAGAAAGGATCGGGATGAAAGGGGAAGTGGGGAGGGAAACTGGTATGATGCTTCTACTAAGCATGATGTGAGGCAGATCCGTTTTACAAAGAATATTCATGGGAATCAAGGATCTCAGAATTGATTCCCATAAAACTCTATGGGCCCACATACACCTTGGTAAATCTTTTTCTACCCTTAAGGCTACGGTTTGAAGATTGCTACCTTAGAGGATAATTTGTAGAGATCATGTTAACTGGATTGTCACAAATGTGATTAAGTGGACAAGATGACTGTAGTGAACATGTGTTGTTTTTTTTCTATCTCTTCCTTTTCCATTCCAGGTGGTTATGGCAGAACTGTCAATCACACTACCTCATCTCCCCCAGGGTGCCTGGCCTGGCCAATTATATTAATCCTGTTCCCTTGGATACAGTAATTTGTCCAGCAATAGGCATAAAAACCAAGCAGATCAATGAAAGTCTTTCCCTGGAATTGGTATATAAACACTGGGGAAGAAAATTTTTCTTTCTTTCTATTGGGAGCTGCTGAGCTGGGAATACGTGACTCGAGCTATTGGCAAGCAGTTGAGAATGCCTGTCTGCAGAATGAGGAAAAGCAGAGCTAAGCAAAGAGGCAGGGAGGCTAAACCAAGAGCCTCACGGGACACTGAATTCATCCCTGAGGCCTTGTTTCCTGCTTTTCTTTTGATCCTGTGAGCTACCCCAGGATCCTTCTTAGCTACATGAGCCACTAAATTACTTCTTTTATTTAAGTTAGTTTGAGTTGGATTTTTGTTGTTGTTGAAATGATTTTATTAACAATTGAGAAAAGTAAACTCAAAGTGTTGTGAAATATCTTTTGTAAAATGAGTAATTTTGAAAATTTGTCTCTTCTAGATTGTTGGACCTTCAGATGGAAGTAGTTACATTATAGATTATTATGGAACCAGACTTATAAGACTGAGTATTACTAATGAAACATTTAGAAAAACACAGTTATATCCATAAATATTTTCAAAAAGAAACAGTAAGTGATATGTATATCTAATCTTAATTATAGTAGTATATTATTCATATAAAATTATGAGAATTTTAGAACCAGAGGAAATTTTAAGAGATCATCTGGTGTCGTAAACTTCTCACTTTGCTTATGCAGAAACTCAGGTGTACATATGCCTGAAATATCTCTAATCCTTTGAAAAGCATTTTTATGTGTGTGCATTGCTCCTGCAGTTCCCAATTCAGACTCTCTGCAGTGAATATGGTCAAAGGACAAAGTTCACAGGAAGAAAATAACATCAAAGCAAAAAGATATTCATTATGTGATGATTATGATGAAAGTGCGTGCTATAAATAATTCAATATAACAGATACTTTCTGCTGTCTATTTCTCCAAGGGTCAATATAATAATCTTTAACCTCTTTTTTCCTTCTCCTTCCCTAAACCTGAAAGTTGATAGAGTCCAAACATGAACTAACTACCATAAGCACTTATTCTAACCTAAAGTTTGGCCTTTCCCATGAGAATTATTAATTGGCCTCAGCTTTAAATAGGTAATACAACTGCAGAAGTCAGAGATACCATCAGTCTTCCTGGTTCAACTCTCTGATTCTCTAGGAATCTGCTACTATTTTATTTCAACTACCATTTATTCTATTCTAATAATCTTCCAATAATGCAAGGTTTTTCTCAGAAAGGATTCTGGTAGAATATCAGGAAAACCATTTCCTAGTATAACCATTCTCTGTAATGGAGAAGTCCCATATAACATGTAGGGTGAAGGGTATCTTTTGGGTAATAATTCACTTTGAACTATCTAGCAGCTTTCACAGAGCAGGACAGGCAGAGAGAAAGGGTAGATGTCTTGGCCACCTTTGTGTTACTAGGGTTTTCAGTCAACTCTATCTCAGAGACTGCTTCTAGAGGTCAGGAAGGGAAAAGACATTGGTTTTTGATGTTGTAGAGGATGAAAAGTACAATTTTGTGCCCTTTAGGTAGATTTTTTTTTTCTTTTTCTTTTCTTTTCTTTTCTTTCTTTTTTCTTTTTTAACATTGCAACCTGAGGCCTTATAGGTAGATTTTGTTTTTCTTTTCTCACAGTAAAATTATGGGATATGCGTAATAGTTATTGTCATGAGATTCAAAAGTGACAGCCCCTACAAGATTTGAGGAACTTCTACATCTGAGAAAGATTTTCCAGTCTTTTAAACTGTAAGAGTCATTGAGTTTTAAAGTTGGAATGAAGCTTAGAGATCCATCTGCCTCTTCTTACCAGGGAACATACTGAGACGTAAGGAAGTTGAGACTAAGACACACAACTAATTAGTGCAGAACTGAAACTAGAATCTAGGTCTTTTATACATTCTATAACAGTTCTCTCTACCTCCCACCCTACCCCATCTTCTATCAACTGTATCATTTTGTATTAGGCATCTTCATTTTCGAAATTGTTTCTCCTACTTTATGAGAAGGGTTGTGTGGTTTTGCATAATCATACTGTAAATTGTGTCTGTTTCAAAAGTATATAGATTGTTTTTAAACTATAATGTGTAAAAATTAGGCAAATGTAACTTAAAAAGTGATTTCATCCTCTAGCCTGTTAGCCTCTAGCCTATTATATAAACATTTAAATGGGATTCCAGACTCAGACTTGAAACTTAAAACTTGAAGGCCCATTGAGAGGGCAGATAGTTGCATGGTCGTTCATGTGATCTCTCTATAGTATATAGAAGTGCTTCAAGAGTAAGAAAAAAATGTCTTGACTAAAATGAAGTATTAAAATGTACATGTGCAATAACCTCATTGGGCTCTTCTAAAATGCTGTGTTTTAACATATTTCTTTTTTCTGTTTTAGGATTTGAGCCTCCTTGATTTTAATAGAGATCTCCCAGTATGTGGATTTCCAGATTTTCCCTTTTTCTTCTTCATATGCCACTTCATGAGGTCCAGATAATTTTGCTGTGGTGGTGATTTTTGTTTTGTTGATTTAGTTAAAAGTATATAATTCTGAGATTTATTTAATAGGACTTTCTTTGAGAGCTATAAAATAGTCTTAGGCTACTGTCTCTGTGAGATGGATAGCTTATTACTCTGATATTCTTTAATGTCTTTTACAAAGGCAAGTTGCCACTTGTCATTTTTGCTTCTGAAAAATAAAAGTATAACTTATTCACATTTTTAGTGCTTTGTTATTGAGAAAATCTTCTTAAATGTGAATATACCTGTCTTCTGCATTTTGATCCTTCAAAGCAGTTAATCGTGTGAACAAATACCATTTATATTGCCTGGGGCTTCAGTCTTGTGTATGACAACCCACCTGTTTTTCTGCAGCTTTCAGATCTGTCTTTGCTTTGGTATCCAGGGAGCTAAAGATCATCAGGGAGTCTGTGAAACCTTGAGGCAACATGGATACTTCTGGCATTGATTCAGGCCTCTGAAGTGTGAACTTTTTCCTTTTTTGCTTTGGGGGTGCTGCACTAGCTTTTGGAATACCAGATGCTGACTCATCTAGCTCACTGCAGTTACATTTAAAGTTGGATGGACAAGATGGGAACACCAAACAGATGATTAATGTTTTCCATCTGTGAGCATCACCAGGCAGATGCCGGCACAGGTGCCTTAAGTGATGCACCAGTGTTTGAAGGAAGCAGCACCTGTGTATGAGCACTGGTTTTTCCTACCTTGTTAAGAGGGGTTTTAAGCAGATGGAAATACATGGCGTCCTATGTCCCCATGATACTGTCCCACTCTTTCTTTAGTAACAGGCATACCAATGTCAAAATTACTAGGGTCTGGTCTTCTCAAGAGTAAAAACCATAATTTTTTTTATCACACATTTTCCTCAAAAGTGTACAAAATGAAGTATTAAAATGTACATCTGCAGTAACCTCATTGGACTCTTTTAAAATACTGCATACAATTAGCTTCATAATTTGTAAGTCATGCAGTAATAGCTTCTCTAGTTGGTAGGCAATTATTAAATGTTGATATATGAAGTGAATTTGGGTTGATTTCTAATAAATACCAGGAATGTCTCTCGATTTGTTCATTAATTAAATGTTGAGGGTCTCCCAAGTGGGAGACACTGTTCTAGATGGGGGATACAGCCGTGAACAAAACACAAAAATCCCTGCCCTTTAGGAGCTTATATTCTCTAGGGATCCAGTGTTCTGCAGTGATAGTACTTTTGGTCACAGTTAAGCTGATTGGTAGATGCCCGTTTTCTAGTATTCCGCCTAGTTCCTTTACGTTGCAGGCGGTGCTTTGAAGTTTACTTCAGTATCACCTAAGCCCAGATTTTAAAAGTTATGTTTCCACAGTCACATAAGTTTAATTATATAAGAAATACCTGCAGTCAAATCTTGAAAAGTAATCTTGATTCTTGCATAATTGTTATAGTCATTAACTTGGCCAGGTGGGAAGTCTGTTTCAAAGCAGGTGCTTCTCAAAAGTATTCAGATAAGCTATACTCTGAAAGGGTTGTTGATAAAGTCTAGAAATAAAGTCCCTTCACAATATGTTACTAAACCTTTAAACTTTATTTTCACTGTAGTTTCTTAAATTTACATGACAAAAATACTTCTAGTTTGCATAATTCTCTGTTGCCTAATATATGAAATTCTTTAGCAGTTTTTTTGGTTTTATTTTTTTTTTATAAACCCATGTGAATGTATTTAAATTCTATTTAAGTTTGCTAGTTTTTTTTTTCTTTCATGGAGCACTATTTCATTATGGTTATTTGTTAGTACTGTGTATGAGTACAAATTATATGTTAAGGCCTCTCTATCAGATATTTTATATGATAACCCTGCTTTTGGAGGAGTGGCCAAATTGTGAGATGGATTAGCTCAGTAATTCCCTGTGTTACCCTGAACTCTTTAGGGCAGAATGAAATGGATTCTTTCAATCCTACAGAAACATTTAGTTACCTGGAGCAGTCGTTTACAAATGGTACTACTTTAGCCTGAAAAGATTAATACAATTTCCAGAAGTACCTCTTTACCCAGAAAGATTTCTTACTTATGCTATATTAAACTAAAGGATCTCTTTAAGACTTCAAAGAGTCTGTCATGTCTATGGCCAGCGTTTGTTCACGAGACTGCTAAGAGTATAAAAGGAAAAATGGTTTTGAGGGTGTTTTGTTTTACAAAAAATTTTTGTAAAATATTTTCCCTTATTTTAACCTAGATGCAAAAGGCTAAGTATTATAATATTATAATACTAGATATAAGTATTATATCTAAATAGTAGTATTTAGATAGCTAGGAAGATAAAATAGATCTAAAGCAAGAAACTTGGCAAGGGAGAAAATTAGTTCATAAAAATTACAAATCTAAAATACCTTAAATGTAGGTATTTCCCAGGGTTCTGGTTTTTTTCCTTTTCCCTTCTCTTGTTAAGTCAGCATCCATTGTGCTTTTTTCTATTTCCAAATTAATATAAGCCTAATGCAGAAATTTTGGGAAAACACCAGAAAGCACAAAGAAAATCATCTCATTTTACAGCCCAAAGATAACAGTGTTTTTATGTATGTCCTTTCAGTAGTGTTTTCATGCATATATGTGCATTTTTCTTCACAAAAATGATATATTATCCATACTATTTTGTAGTCTCTTTTTCGTATTGTAAAGATTTTTCTATTTCAATAAATATTTATAAAATTATTTTTAATGGCTGCAGAGTATTCCATGTCTGTGTCATAATTTATGCAATTCCTTACTGTTTGGTATTTGTTTTTCCAATGAATGAGGAACATTTCTGATTTTTTTTACTGTAGAATTATCATTCTTAAAAGGGATCATATGGTAAAGTTTTTGATACAAATGTACAGTCTTAGTTAACCAGGGTAATGGAGATGGGATGAACTCAAATAGCCCAAACCCAAGTTCAAACAAAACCATGGTCAACTCCCAATTATCCTGGTGCAGATTAACTGTGGATAAGACACTACAGAGACCTGAAACTACCCCTTGCTCTGTGATTAGGTCCCTGCTTATTAGTGCTGATTGCTGCTTCTCACATCCCAGGGCCTGGGGGTGAAGAGCAAAACTTTGAGACCAGGGTAGCTGCTAGAGAGAGGGTGCTGGTTATGAGTATTGGGGAAAGATAGCAAATCTGTTTCGCACAGGATGTCAGATAGTTGACTATATGTATTGTCAAATTGACTTCCAGAAGTCTTCAAGACAGGAAGGAGAAGCGTTTTAAGGGAGGAGTAAGTAGGAAGTTCATTCATAATGGTCTTTTCTCCCTGGCTGAGAGGGAAAGGGAGGTGGATAAATTTGGAAAATGAGGAAAGTTACTAATTAGGAATGAATAAAAGAACTCTGAACAGCACTGAGTACCCAAATTAGGCCTGTAATAATGCATTTATAGTTGAGCTAATCAGCATGGTAAAAGTTACTCATTTCTATATCTTTAAATTAATTAATTAATTATTTGAGACAGAGTCTCGCTCTGTCGCCTGGGCTAGAGTGCCATGACGTCAGCCTAGCTCACAGCAACCTCAGACTCCTGGGCTCAAGCAATCCTCTTGCCTCAGCCCCTCGAGTAGCTGAGTAGCTGGGACTACAGGTGCTCAGCACCACACCCTGCTAGTTTTTTCTATTTTTAGCAGAGACACGGTGTTGCTCTTGCTCGGGCTGGTCTCCAACTCCTGAGCTCGAGCAATCCTCCTGCCTCGGCCTCCCAGAATGTGAGGATTACAGGTGTGAACCACTGCACCTGGCCTCTGTATCTTTTTAAACCTAATCTCTTCATGCTTAGTAAATGTAGCAATGTTCTTAAAGGTAAGTCATTGTCTGATGAAGGAAGAATATTATTTACTTTTCTAGAAAATAGATATTTTCAAGAAAAATATTTGCAAAAAATATTAAGGCTTACAAATCTTATAATTTCAAGATTTTAACTTGTTAAAATATGCTCTCCATGTGCAAGACATTGTGCTAAGCTCATAATATACTTTAAATGACTTAATCCTCACAACATATACAAAGGATCTTCCTGAAGAGTCATTAGCCCCATTTTACAATGAATAAATAGTCTCACAAAGGTTGAATGACTTGCCTAGGGTCATGAAGTAAATGGTGAAGCCAGGATTTAAACCCAGATCTACTAACTTGAAATTCTATATTCTTGAGAAAGACCTCTGTTATCCTGCCTACAATATGATGTTTATAACCATTTAATTCTCTGAAATATACTGCTAGTGATTATACTATAATAAGAGACTTATCTTAATATGTTGTTTAATGTTTTCAGTAAAAATGGAATTATCTGCCTATACTGAGCTCTTTTGCTTAATAGATACTTTGCTGGTTAAAAAAAAAAACTTATTCAAATTTCTCAACTTTACATAATGTAAATGCCAAAATGTTTTATGAATATCAAGATGAGACTAAGCTAGAGCAGTGATTATTGCCAAAAATCCAAAGATTTTTTTGCTGCTTCCTCATCTGACATTTGCAGCACTTTCTGGACCAAAAGTCAGGCCAAGTTAGCTTTGAGGATTTGTGTTTGTTTGACGAGAGAGATGTTGGGTAGGACTATACCATCAGGCTCTGCTCTTTTGCTGAGGTCAGATGACGCTAGAAACATCTGTAGGTGGTAGGATTACAGGCGATTTTTCTTTGGGTTTATCTGAATTTTCTAATTTCTCCACAATAAACATGCATTATTTGCATGCATTTATTTGACACAATAATATGGGTAAAGTGGAACAAGGAACCCAAGAAAATCTTTTCTTCCCTTCCCCCTTTCCTCCTCAAAATACACTTAATCCTGATTTCTGCCATCATGCTGGCTTTAATGCTAGACACGTTCAAAAGGAAAAGGTAGGATTAACACATGATACTAGAGGGTTTGGCATCCAATCAGCATGGGATGATGGGAAAAGCACAAACTTTGGAATCCAGCAGACCTGAGTTTGCATTGTTTCTTGTCATTTGTTTTGTGACTGAGCACATAACCATTCCGAACTCCTCTGTCTTCATATAGAGTTAATGACATGGAAAAGGTAATGTTGAGAGATTGAATGACATAGATAGTAGTTGCCATTTATTGTATACATTTTAAAGGGATAGAATGATGGCATCAGGCACTGGTGAGGTCCATTCGGAATATGCAAAAGGTTATACACCTTGTGCTATAGTGTGGTTATACCTTGAGTAAAATGCCAGGGGGCTCGAAAGTCCCTTTTACAGAAGAAAGATAAGATGCTTTCTTTGGACATTGTTTGCCTGTTTTTCTTATTTCCATTATTGTTATCCGTATCTGCAGCTGCTGGGTGTAATATGTTTCAAAAATGTCTCTTCTCAAGAATTAATCTTACTGGCACTATCACTCCTTTAAGACTCTCCTTGTGTAAGGGAAGGCTGACACGTTGCAGATTTTGTTTTTGTTGCTTTTGAATCTGAAGTTCTCTGGAGATGTTTTTCTAGTAAGTTTAGAAATTTTGCTGTGAGGTGGCTGATCAGTCTACTTTCCGCCTGAATTATGGTTAATTGCAAGCAATCACTATGCATACGACAGAGTGTTGCTTTTAACCTGTCAAAGTTATCAGAATATGCCAAGCATGTGGAGATTAAAACTTGAAAAATGATTAAGGTTAGGGCTATTTGGACTGCATATGCCAAAGAAAAACATTGTTTTACCAGAACACTTTAGAAAGTGTGGTGTTTGGAACTTTTAATCATGTGAGCTAATTTTATATTTAAGAGGGAATGATTATGAAGGCTCAAGGTCCTATTTTTAATTTTCAGAAAAACCTTAAAATATGACTAGTATGAAAAAATTACGAAATTCATTTATTATTGCAACATAAGAAAGGTTAGGAAGAATGGCATGCCTTCTCCATGTGGTTTGTGACTGAGGCAAACTGTTGGAATGAATGGTCTGAGACATGACACAAATTGCTTTGAATAGGTATATCAAGCCTCTTGAAAGGTATTCAAAAGAAATGAATTTATCGTTTATTAATTCTCAAATATTTATTGACCTATTCTGCTCTTGCCCTCCTACAGTATAATCTCCACAGCAGCCAAAGTGATAAAAATAAACGAGAACATGTCTGTTTTCTGCCGATTCTCCAGTGGCTTCCTGTCATGCTTCAAACATGCCAAATTGGTTCTTACCGCAAGATTTTTGTACTTGCTCTTTCTTTTGCCTGGAGTGTCCTTTCCCAGGTTTTTACATGGCTTGCCTCCTCACTCATTCATGTCTCTGCTCTAACATTATCCCTAATCATCCTTTCTAACATACTGCCCCAGTGCTCCACTCTGAATCCCTATACTGCTTTATTTCTCTTTACAGCACTTACTGCTACCTGAAATTACGTGTGTTTGTTTATTTTCATTTTGCCCTATAAGAATGTAAGTTTGATGTGGATAGGGACTTTGTCTTGGATAGTGCTGTATCTTCAGTGCTTAGAACAGTGCCTCAAACATAATTGCTCAAAAAATATTTTTTTAATTAATGCTAACAGTAGAATGGGTTAATAGGAATATGGATTAGTCTGAAATTAAATAGCCTTCTTTAGAAACTGTAGTTTAGGAGTTGGAATCCAAACATGGTTCCGACCCTAATTCTTATCTATAGGGAGTGAGTGAGTGACGAAGTGAGCCTATGCCGATGCAGTCAAGTCCTTAATGGTGTCAGTGCTTAGAACAGTGCCTGGTATAGCATAAGAATTTTATGAACATTGAATTTTTACCTTGTAATGGGTGATAGCTAGAAGTCGTTCTTCAAAAAAGATCAGCAAGTAGGTGGTTAGAAACAATAAAGGGGGGCTACTAAATCACCTGTTATTTGTCATGTACTTTTCTGACCTGATTATCTCATTTAATCCTCACTGTCACTTTGTAAGACAGGATGATTAGTTTCCCTTCCATTGCTATAGATATAGGTTATTAGCCCTTACGATGTTAACAGATGCTTTAGTTAAATATTGTGCTCCTCTGCAGAACTCAAGCTAGTCATCCAAGTAGGGTAGTGCTTAAGCTCATGGACTTTAGGATCAGACGTACTTGCCACTTATGGGCAAGCTCTTGGAATCTTAGTTTCTTCATTCTTAACACCTTAACTGCTATGTGAGTTGTATTTAGCTCATGCTAGTTTTCAGCCCAGGGCCTCGTGAAGCATATATAACTCGCATATCTCTTTACCTTGGGAGCATATACGTTATGCACAGAAAATTAAAAATAACAAATTTTTCATTAAATTAGAAAGGAGCATTTTGTTTTCGAAGTTTTCATTCTATGTTCGTAATAAAACACCATGGCCCCAAGGAAAAATTTTTTTTCCTAGTGTGGCAGTCGGTGTGTTAAAATGGACATATTAATGTCTTCCTCACATGGTTGTTGTAGGGTTAGATAATGTATTTCACAATGTGTGGCACATAGTATGTACTTAATAAATGATAGATGATTGTTTTTAAGATCTTTATATTTCTCATCTCTTGCAGTATTTACAACACTTTTATCAGGTCAGCACTGCCATTTATGTATCCCTGTTTTATACATAAGGAGGGTTAGAGAGATCAAATATCTTCACTAAGGTCACACAGCTAGCAAGTGATGAAGTCAAAGCTTGAAACCAGGTCTGTGACTCCTAAGCCCATTCTTCTAATCACTACACTATGGTACCTCCCCATTAAGCCCTCTCTGGGTGGACAACTGGCCATATACCTATCTCACTTTTTAAATAATTTCCCCACTGGAATTTTTTATCAAAAAGGAAAGATAAACTTACAAGGAAGGGCCTAATGGCTTCATTTTTAGAAGAATATTATATTGAGGTATATATAAAATACCAAATCATAAGTATTGATGAATTTTTGTGTGTGTATACACCCATTCAACCACCATCCAGTTCAAGATAAAGAACTTTTTTAGCACTCCAGAAAGTTCCCTTGTATTCCTTCCTGGTTATTACCCACTCCCCATGGATAATCACTCTTCTATGATTTTTCACTATGGATGAGTTTTGCCTGTTTTTGAACTTCATATTAATGGAGTCATATGGTGAGTGCTCTTTTGTGTTTGGCTCTTTTCATTCATCATTATTATGGCATAGTATTCCATTGTATGAATATGCCAAAAACATTTACCCAGTCTACTCTTCCCAGAGCTGTAATATAATAAATGTATCTTATTACAAGCCACTAAGTTTATGGTAATTTGTTATAGCAGCCGTAAGAAACTAATACAGTTGTTCAAAGTGAGTTTTTTATAGACAGTATATTGTTGGATCTTTTTTCCCCTATTCTGCTAATCTCTGTCTTGTAATTGGTGTATTTAAACTGTTTGTATTTAAATTAATTATTGATATGTTAGGGCTTAAGTCTGCCATTTTATTATTTTCTGTTTTATCCCTCTGTTTTCCAT
The DNA here is from genome assembly GCA_023783475.1 of Daubentonia madagascariensis. Lineage (NCBI taxonomy): Eukaryota > Metazoa > Chordata > Mammalia > Primates > Daubentoniidae > Daubentonia > Daubentonia madagascariensis. Next base: position 52,013,777 of record JAKFHU010000913.1, read on the forward strand.
TCTTCTGTTTCTCCTTTTTGCCTTTTTGGACATTACCTTAACATTTTTTAAAAAAATTAATTTTCCTTTGTTTATAATGCTTTCGATCATATTGCCATGCATAATTTTTTTTAGTGGTTGCTTTAGACCAGGAGTGGGGAACTAGTAGCCTTGAGGTCACATGTGGCCTTCTGGGTCCTTAAATGCAGCCTTTTGACTGAATCCAAATTTTACAGAACAAATCCTTTTACTTTTATTAACACATTTTTGTTTGTCTTTTATATTTTTATTTTATTTTTAAAATGAATGTAATTAAAATACCAAAGAATAAAATAAGTTTCAACAAAATAATCCCCTCAGATTGACCAGCACAATTAGAACATTAGTAAGCCAGAAGGGCTAAATTGACAGCTGCTATGCTCATGATTTAGTTCTAACTTCCCCTGCCTGACTGGAGCCACTACCACATGGGGCTGGTTGGCGAGAGTTTATGGGGGTCTAGTATGCCAGTCTCTTATCAGCTTTTGACAGTGGTGCACTGTGTTTCTGTTTGAAGTGGGATTTGTGAATAGTTGCACAGCTCGACAGTATTTTTAAATTCTGTTAATTCTTAACAGCCCATCATGTCAAAGAGGACCAAGAGAACACTGAAGGAAGAAAACCGATTTTTTAATGAGGATTGGGAATTGCAATATTATCTTGTTTCTGCTAAAGATAAGATGATTTGCTTGCTTTGTGATACTGCGAGATCAACATTAAAGAAATTCAATGCTTATCAGCATTATAACACTCATAAGGACCACAGATATTTTAAATTAGAGGGAGAGGCACGAAAGTTTGTATTGCAGAAATTAAAAGATGAAAAGCAAAAGCAAAGACAATTCTTTCAAGCAGCAATAAGACCTGGAAATAATGCTACTGAAGCACCTTATAAAGTAGCTTATATACTTGGGAAAAAAGGGAAGCCATTCGGTGATGTAGAAATTGTGAAAGAATGCATTGTTGAAGTTGTAGGATGCTTAAACCCAGATAATACTTCAAAGTACAAACAACTGCCTCTTTCAAGGAGAACCATAACTGATCGGCAGCATGAATTAGCCTTCAACTTAACAAAACAACTTTATGTAATACTTCAGCAGGAACATGCATATTATTCAATCGCTTTGGATGATTCAGCTGATACTACTGACTCAGCACAGGTTTTATACTTCATTCGGGTAATAACAGTAGATTTTCTTTGCTACAAGGAGTTACTTGCTTTGGGCACTCTTGTGCACAAAACAGGGGGAATAGATATCTTTAACAACTTCCAAGATAAATGTCGTGAAGTTGGACTGAATTTGGTAAATTTAGTGAGTGTATGTATAGATGGTGCACCTTCCATGACAGGAAAACATGAAGGGTTTATTGCACAGATTAAAAAAAAGTATTAACATATCCAGATGCGCTCATTTCTTTTCGTTGTATCTTACATCAGCAAAGTCTCTGTGGTAAAGCTACTATTTTAAGTGACACTTTACAACAAGTTATAAGTGTTGTTAACTATGTGCAGATGCAACACAGCATCATCAGTTTCCTCACATGCTAGAGTTGAACAATGAGATATTCAGTGTGGATTTGCCGTATCATGCTAAAGTGCACTGGCTATCGCAGGGACAGGTGTTAGCCAAAATTTTATCTCTGCAAGAACAGACAGTTAAATTTTATGAAGAACAGAATCAGCAATGTGAATTATTGAAAGAAGATTTCTATAGGAATGTAGCATTTCTGTGTGATATCATGTCAAATCAAAATGACTTGAATATTTCTTTGCAAAGTAAAACTAAGTCTATACATGATATGTGGGGAAAAAATCCAAGCATTTTGAAAAAAGCTCTTTTTGCAAAATATTTCTTCAAAAGGAAATTTCGGATGAACATTTTCCCCAGTTAGCAAAGGTCATTGATGAGCAGGATGATACATGTGAATTATGTAAAGAATATGCAGCTGTTATAGACCTGTTAATTGGAAAATACAATGAAAGATTCACTGACTTGGAGAATCATGACATCACACTCAATTAGAATTTCAGCCTCTCCTAGTTGATATCACCAAGGTCCCTAAAGAACTACAAATGGAATTGATTGAGCCCTCAGTAGATGACATTTTAAAGTTATTGTTTGATGCTGAGACAGATCCAGTTGAAATATGGAAAAATGCAGTAGAATACCCACAACTTCGGCAACATGCCCCCAAAATGCTTTCTTGCTTTTCAACCACTTATTGCAAATCTACATTCTCCTACCTAACCCAAATCATGAGGCCCTTAAGGTCACAAATGACTGATAGCCATCTAGAGGATCAACTGAAACTGCAACCTCCATGCTGCAACCAAATATTCAAATGCTTTCCCACAAAAAGCAGGCACAAGAAAGTCATTAAAAGGTTAGTTAACTTTAAAATTAACAAGTAGTTTTCATTTTCTGAAATTATTAAGCACATAGTCATTAGATTTTTACAAAACAATGTACATTTTTAGGTAGCTCTAATTGAAGTTTCTTGAATGCAGCCTTATTTGATTACAGCTAAATTAATGTGGCCTTCCAACATGAAAAGTTTCCCCACCCCTGCTTTAGACGTTACAATATATATATATAATTTATCACAGTCTACTAGCATCAACATTTTGCCACTTTAAGTATTAAAAGCTCACTTCCATTTAGGTCCCTTCATCCTTCCCACTTTTAAAACACAGTTGTGTCAAGTATTTCCTCTATATACATTGAGCATCACCACATCAGATAGTGTTATAAATTTTGCTTCAACTACTAAATATGATTTCAGAAACTTACGAAGGGAAGGTAGTCTGCTATATTTGCCTAGTATTTATCCATACTGTTCTTGTTCTTTTAATTTCTGAAGTTTCTGGCCTTATTCTGATATTTTCTTTTTGTCTGGAGAGTTTACTTTAGTCATTCTTTACGGGTGAGTTTACTGGCACCTAATTTTCTTAGTTTGCCTTCATCTGAGAAATCCTTTTTTTTTTTAAATTTTTTGTAGAGACGAGGTGTCGCTATGTTTTCCAGGCTGGTCTTGAACTCCTGGCCTCAAGCAATCCTCCTGCCTTGGCCTCCCAAAGTGCTAGGATTACAGGCTTGAGTCACTGCACCTGGCCCATCTGAGCTATCTTTAGTCCCTTTTCATTTCTGAAGCATAGTGTGACTAGATATAGGATGCATGGTTGAAAGTTCTTTTTTTTTTCTTTGTTTGAGTTTCCCTACAGAAGCAAGAAAATTTCTTTCTTTCAACACTTGAAAAGTATGTGTAGAAACAGAGGTCAGACTGATATGATTACTGCTTTGAAGATAGAAGGGAGCCACAAGCCAAGGAATGCACACAGCCTTTAGAAGGAAGCTGGAAAAGGCCAGGACATGGATTCTCTCCTAGAGCCTACAGAAGGACACAGCCCTGCTAACACCTTTTGTTTTTGTTTTTTTTTTACACCAGCCTCAAGAGTCAGGACCTGCTAACACTTTTACTTTAGCTCAGTGAGATTTATTTTGAACTTCTGTACCTCTAGATCGATAAGATAACAAATTTGTATTGTTTTAAGACACTAAATTTGTGGTAATCTGGTGCAGCAACAATGGGAAACACACATAGGCCTTGAAACCTCATTTCACATGTGGCAACCCATATGGGCACAGGAGTCAAACTTCTTACTTTCACATTCTACATACTTCTACCACTTAATTTGCTGTGTGACCTTGGACAAGATACTTCATCTCACTGAGCCTGTTTCCTTATCTATAAATCGGGGGTGTAGTAGTAATAGTCAACTATCCATTAGAACATTTCTACTTGTATTTCCTTAGGACCTATATGTAACATTTGAAAAATAATTTTTTTTCCTTAAATAATAGACTTTTTTTTTTTAGAGCAGTTTTAGGTTCACAGAAAAATTAAATAGAAAATATAGAGATTTCCCCCTACCCCCATATATACATAGCATCCCCCATTATCAACATCCCTCACTAGAGCAGTACATTTTTTACAATCAATAAGCCTACACTGAGACATCATTATCACCCAAAGTCCACAGTTTACATTAGGGTTCACTCTTGGTGTTACAACATTCTATGGGTTTGGATAAATGTATAACGACATGTAACCACCATTATAGTATCATACAGAGTAATTTCACTGCTGTAAAAATCCTCTGTGCTCTGCTTATTCATCCCACCCTGCTCCTACCCTGCAACCACTGATCTTTTTACTGTCTCCACAATATTTGCTTTTTCCTGAATGTCATATAGTTGGAATCATAGAGTATGTAGCCTTTTCAGACTGACTCCTTTCACTTAGTAATATGCATTTAAGTTTCCTCCATGTCTTTTTGTGGCTTGATAGCTCAGTTCTTTTTATTGCTGAATAATATTCCATTGACTGGATGTACCACAGTTTATCCACTCAACTACTGAAGGACATCTTGACTGTTTCCAGGTTTTGGCAATTATGAGTAAAACTGCTATCAACATCCATGTGCAGGTTTTTGGGTGGATATAAGTCTTTGACTCCTTTGGGCAAACACCAAGGAGTTTGACTGCTGAATCACATAGTAAGAGTTTGTTCAGTTTGGTAAGAAACTGCCAAGCTGTCTTCCAAAGCATCTGTGCCATTTTGCATCCCCACCAGGAATGACTGAGAGTTGCTGTTGCTCCACATCCTCGCCAGAATTTGGTGCCGTCCCTGTTCTGCATTTTGGCCATTCTGATAGGTGTGTAATAGTATCTTCTTGTTTCAATTTGCATCTCTCTGATGACATATGATGTGGAACATCTTTCATATACTTATTTGCCATCTGTATACTTCTTTGGTGAGGTATCTGTTATACTGTTTGGCCCATTTTTTAATCTGGTTGTTTGTTTTCTTATTGTTGAATTTTAAGAGTTCTTTGTTTATTTTGGATAACAGTTTTTTATCAGATATGTCTTTTGCAAATATTTTTTCCCAGTCTGTGGTTTATCTTCTCATCCTCTTGACAGTATCCTTTGTGGAACAGAAACTTTTAATTTTAATGATGTCCAGCTTATCAATTCTTTCTTTCATGAATCTTGCCTTTGGTGTTGTGTCTTTGGGTTGTCACCAAACCCAAGATCATCTAGATCTTCTCCTATGTTATCTTCTAGGAGTTTTATAGTCTTGTATTTTACTTGTAGGTCTGTGATTCATTTTGAGTTAATTTTTGTGAAGGTATAATTTCTGCATGTAGATTTATTTTTTGTATGTGGATGTCCAGTTGTTCCAGCACCATTTGTTGAAAATTCATCTTTATTTTTAGACTTATTCCTCCTTCATTCCTTATGGCAGGGGAAATAGCAGCATGTCTACCAAGAAAGAAACCCAAAAGTTATCTTTGGTGCCATTTTCTCCCAACATTCAATGGATCACCAAACTTTTCAATTCCACCTCCTAAATACTTTGAAATCATTTCTTCATCCTCACTGCAACTCTGCTACTTCAGGCCTTTGAATATCGCTCATCTAGGATCCTGTGATAAACTCCTGCCTTGGCTACCTGGCCAGAGTCCCACCTTCCTCTCATTCATCTTTCCTGCTCCTACCAGAATGATCTTTCTGAAAAGCAAATCTGATCATCTCTATCTCCTGCTTAAAACCCTCCAGAAGTTACCTATTTCATTTAAGATAAAACCCAAATTCCTTTTTACTGGCTTAAAAGGTTTACCCTTATTGAGTCCCAGCCACCCTGCTCTCTCCCCTCCCAGTCAGTACAACAAGCACTGAAGTTGTTGGAATATGCCCTGATCTCTCTTAGTCTGAGACTTTTGCTTACTGCTGCTCCTTTTTCTGAAATACCCACCTGTAAGTATTGAAGACATGGCCAGAGATAAGAAGTACAAGTCAGGTAGGTCTCACTGGGCTAAAACCAAAGAATCAGCAGGGCTGTGTCCTTCTAACGGCTGTAGGGGAGAATCAGTTCCCTTGCTTTTTCCAGCTTCTCTTAAAGTTGGGCTAGATGCCCCTTCTTTCCTTCTGTAGCACCCAAATGCTTCCCTCTAGCATGGCACTGATTGTGTACTACTGTGACAATCTCTGTTTTTAAATTTTTATTATTATTTTTTCAGACAAAGGTCTCACTCTGTTGCCCTGGCTGGAGTGCAGTAGTGTGATCATAGCTCACTGCAACCTCAGACTCCTTCCTGGGCTCAAGCGATTCTCCTGCCTCAGCCTCCCAAATAGCTGGGGCTAAAGGTACACGCCACCACGCCTGACTAATTTTTGTGTTTTTTGTAGAAAATTTTTTGTAGAGACAGGGTTTCACTCTTGCTCAGGCTACTCTCGAACTCCTAGGCTCAAGCAATCCTCCTGACTCGGCCTCCCAAAGTGCTAGCATTACAGATGTGAGCCACGGTGCCCACCGTGAGACCATGTTAATCTCTTTTAAAAGCAATGAAAACACTTAAAATTTTCTGACTGTGGCCTTATTGTGATACATTACGAACAAACTAAAATGAAGAGGAGTATTGCAGCAGACACCTGTCTACTCAGCACTGAGATTAAATATGTTAGTAATTTGCCATATTTGTTTCAGATTTCTCTTATTTCTCTGCAGAAATAAGAGGTTATAGACATAAGTATTCCCTAGCAAACAGACTCTGAGAGAAAAAAAAGACACAGGTAAAGCCCCACCCCTCCCAAACCTTTCTCCCCCTTCCCTCACTAACGGCAAACACTAACCTGAAGTTGGTGCGGAAAAGTCTTTTTATTTATTTGTCTCCCTCACTAAACAGTTGGTGCCTTAAGGTGTACTGTTGTTGCGATTTCTCTGTTTCTGGGGCTTAGCACAGGGCTTGTCAATAAATGCTTGTTGAACAACTGGTTGAATAAACTAACCTGGGCTTTAGCTTGCCGCCTTCTGAAGCAGCTCTTTCCGTTTTGCAGACAGCTCTGCCTGTCATTCTTACGTTAATGGAACGTGATCCTTCTCTCAGAGGGGCTGAGATTATTGTGGGGGCAAAAAGAAACAAAGGACAGAAGGAATTTTGGAATCAAACTTACTGGATATGTGCCTTTCAGCGATTACTTGATCTCTTTGGATGTTTAGTTTCCTCTTTTGTAAAAATGAGGCTAATAATATTCATTTAGCAGGCGTTTTCTGAGGATTAAATCAAATAACAAATGGGAACGTGCCCTCTATGGTGGAATAGGTGTTCAATAAATGTTACCATTCCCATAAAAATAATTAAGTATTTTATCTTCTTGTTTTTCTTTCTTAGACTTCTCCCCAGCGGGCTTTGTTGATTATTTTTTTTCCCCGTTTCCATGTTCATTTGCGCCAAACGTCCTTTCACTCACTCCATTTCCCCAGCCTGGAGGGGAGCTCCACCGTGCACTGCCCGTCCTTAACCCAGATACCCTTGCAGGGTCTGGCTCTGTCCGGTCCTGAGTATTGCAGCTTTCTTGTCCTCTTCTTCTCATTAAATGTAGGCCAGAGGTCATTTGGCATCTGTGATATACTCTCTCTAATATGTGAGAGTCGTCTTTCCCATTCTATTTGTTCCTTGAAGGCCAGCACAGTCTTACAGCTCTCCACTATTCTCCGCACTTCTCAGCACTAGCATGGGAGATAGTGCGACGTGGAGTCGGATTGCCCGAGTTCAAGTCCTTGTTCTGCCACTGGCTAACGGCATGATCTTGACCAAGTAATTTAACTTTTCTAAACCTTGGTCTCCTCTGCTGTAAAGTGGGAGTAATGATACTACCTACCTTATGGTATAGTTCTGAGAATTAGAATTAATAAGACATTTCTGTGAAGCATCCTGTACTGCACTTCTCCCCAAGTGTTCAATAAATGCTAGCTATCATTTTGATTATTATCCATCAAAAATGACTTGTTGTATGGCTTATTAATGCTGGTGCTAATTGTATTCTTTTCCTATTGCTGTCCCAACAAATTACCACAAAGTTCCCTGGCTTAAAACGATACAAATTTATTATTTTATAAGTCTGGAGGTCAGAAGTCTAAAGCGGGTCTCACTGGGCTAAAATAAAGTATCTGCAGGGCTGTGCCCTTCCAGAGGCTCTAGGGAATAATCTGTTTTTTCCTTGTCTCTTTCAGCTTCTAGAGGCCACCTGCATTCCTTGGTTCATGGCCGCATATTGCTCTCACCTCTGATTCCATTGTCACATCTCTTTCTCTGATTCTCACAGAGAATCCTGCCTCTCTCTTTCACTTGTAAGAACCCTTGGACCTACCCAGATAAACCAGGGTAATCTCCCCACCTCAAGATTCTTAATTTAATCACAACTGCAAAGTCCCTTTGTCCCTTTGTCCCTTTCGAATGTAAGATAATACATTCAAACGTTCTGGGAATTAGGATGCAGACATCTTTGGGGGGCATTTATTCTGCCTACCATTACTAATCAAGTAAAAATCATTCATTTATTCCACAACAATCTGCTTATCACCTACTCTTTCAGGCCTTGCTTCAGTCCCTGGGGTTGCAAGCACAGATGAAAATAATATCTGGCCCTCACATTGCTTTCATTCTGGTGGAGAAACTGTTGGCAGTGGATCTATCTTATGATAGCATTTCCAAAAATGTTGAGGGAAAAGGAGGATAGGTCACATTTAATGGTTACCCAAGACTTAATGCTCTTTTGATTGATGGAGAAGCAGAAAATGGGGGTAGCTTGGTACCTGTTAGGTTGTGCATACCCCAGACTTGTGTGTGTATACATGTCAATGAAGTCGAGGTATTCTTAAAATTTCTCTCCCAATGAGAAACCAACAGAAACCAAACATACAATTTTAAAGTGAGAAAGAGAACATGGAAAGACAATATTGCTTTCCACTTCTGTTTAGCATGAAGGTTGCACGTGTATATTGCAAGGATTAGGGAGAATGGTTTATTTTGAGCATCGTCTAGCCAATGGAGTAATCTTTTCCATTTACCTTCTACCTGGTAGAACAAACGCACAGATTTTTTGTCTTTATTTTTCTGATATCCATGCTTTCAATTATTAATTTCCAGTATTATTGGAGGCACCATCACATCCTATTCACAGGAATAGGAAATGAAGGAATGAACACAGGAATGGGAAGTACTTGCCAGAATTCTCAGATATGTGGGCCTTGGTTGGTGAGGCAAAATTTGGGAAAAGAGAACAAACCAAAAATAATATTTTCAAGTGTCAAATCAATCATGTCTTTAATCATGTTCCTTTCTCAGAAATGAACAAAAATTATCCTTCTCTAGATTCTACATTTCCTATCTAATAATTTTATCTGACTCCTTTGAACCCAAACTTTCCCTCCAAACTTTTTTCCTCCTCCAGTCTTACTCCTGCATGACTGCTAAGAAGCGGGCTAATAACATTAGAAGGACAAAAGCTAGAAAGGTTTTCCCTCTTTCCAAGTACTTGGTAACATGTCATATTGTTGTGGTTGTGGTGGTTGGTTGGGGCCTGGACTTGTTTATACATTGCCTCCTTTAGTTCAGAAAGGACCATTAATGGCGGGAATGGCCTTAAAATGTAAGAGGTTCACTTTGGCTGCCCTTTTGCTTATTCATTACTTTAAAAGTTGGGAACTTTGTTGAGTCACTTTGATTTGTATAGATTACATGGCTCATTTTGTGAAGATTACACTGACATTTTCTCATTCAACAAATATTTGTTGGGTACCTGCTATGAGAAATATAGGCACAGTACAGGGGGAAGTAGGGAAGAAAAGTAACATCTACTAAGTTTCAGTATGTACATGTACTGTGGCTATTTATGCTAATTTAATTTGCCTAAGAAGTATAAGTCATTACACCTGGAGGTTTTCAGTATGGAAAACTGGTTTCTTCATCCATGCTCCAACTGCCTGTCTGAGCACTGTGTTGAAAAGGATTGTAAGGCTGAGCTCAAGCGTGAGGGGAATGAGTGGCGGGACCAATATGTAATGTCTGCTATAAGCATGAGAGGGAGAATGGTGACACATATGCTATATAAATGTTCATTTATTCATTAAACTCTTCCTGAATACCAACCATGTACTTAGAACCACAAAGGCATATGTGGATGTAAATGCAACACAGAACAATATGAGACTAATGCCAATGAAGGACCACAAACACATTGTACAAAAGAAGTGTAGAGAAATTGCTCTGGAATAGTCAGGGAAGGCATCAAGGAACAGTTGTTACATAAACTGAGCCTGGTGTATCAGTCAAGGTTTGATCAGGGAAGCAGAACCACTATGAGAGTTACAGAATGAGGAATTTATTATAGCAATTAGACATTACCTAATTGTGGGAGGATCTGAGGAAGTAAGGTCCAGAAAGGAACGCAGGAAGATCAGAAATAAAATCACTAACTAACCCCCCTGAAACACTGGCACTGGTGGATGAGTGGGAAGAGCTTGCAAGGGAAGTCTGAGAAGCCAGGGGTGTCTAGCTGCTGGGGTGGGACCAGCAAGGGGAACTCTTAGAGAAGCCTGTAGAAGGTGGTTGACTCTGCATCTGGTGGGGGGCTGGAGGCATTGGTGGCCATCAAGACCAGCAGTTGGGAAGAAGAGGTGGTCTCAGAACAGGGGAGAGTGAGGACCAGTTTGAACCTCTTAGCACTTCTGCTTTTGTCTCTTGCCACATCTAATCAAGATGTTAACTTTCCAGAACTCTTACAAATTTCTCTTTTGGTCAACTCAGACCTGGAATCATGTAGAAAAAGAGATCTTGGAAAATGTGGTTCCAGCTCAGTCGAGTTGACACAGTTCAAAACCATCACACCTTGAAAAGTAGAACAAATTTGCATAAGAGAAGAAGGAGTGAACATAGCATGTGGAGAAGTCTTGTGAGCTAAGGCTTGTGGGTAGGAATGAGTAAGTTAGTGTTTAGGATACCATGGGCACACTGAGGGGCTCATGATGGAAGACAGTGCAAGATAAGGTTGGAAGCAAAGGTTGGAGTCACTACTTAATTAATTAACTTATTTATTATTTGTTTATTGGGCACATATTATCCACCAGGCACTGTAGAATATGATAGGGGTATAGTGGTGAATAAAAGAGGCAGATTTTGGAAGGTTTTGATGAATGTTGGACTAAAATCTTTGTTCAGTTTTTGATCTATGTGTTGAGATCTGTCTATCTAACTACAGTAGACTCTTCCATTTGCAACAACTGATCAGTTGAATTTCTACCCTTAATTTAACTCAACCAACACTTAATTCAATTCAACCAACATTTAAGCTCCTTCTCTGTACAAACTCCTTGCAGGCACACTACCGTTGTCCTCTCAAACTGTGAAACATGGCTGCACCAGATAATATTGGTTATAGTAAAAATACTGAGTCACTTTGTTTCCTGCCAATATTCTAGAATGGTTTGTGCCTACATTTTTTGTACCCTATTTTTACTGTATGTGCCCACATTTTATTTCGTACCATGATGTCCTCATTCCAGAGCAAAATTCCTCCATTAGGCACTTAAGTGAGCCAAACTACATGCAGATTAAATTGCCCAAACCCCCCAATTTTTGTTGAAACAATTGTTATTTCAGTATTCTATGAAAATGTTGATGCATAATTCATATCAGTTTATCTTGAGTAATATGTGAGCTCTGTGCTAATAAATTGTAGCACAGCTTAGCATTGTGCCTCATGCTATGCATATGTGATCTCATTTAACCCTCACAAAAGCCCTAGAAGGTAGGTACTATATTGCCCCATTTTGCGGGAAAAGGAAAATAAGACTTAATGAGATTAAGTAACTTTGCCAGGATTATATAAATAGTAAGAGGCTGAAGTAGGAATCAACTCTTCTTAACCACTCCACAGACAATAAATGAGCAGCCAATTTGGCAACTAGTGACTTAAAGACTCCTCCAGGTGATTCAGGAGGAATATTTTCTAGGCAGGGAAGGTGTCTAAAAAATATCACTATTTTTTAGTGATAAGTCTTAATAGATACAACTTGAGAATGAAGCATCTGTAGAAGGAAATCTGCAAAGAGCAAAGGGAGAACTTTGAAGTCTTCAGGCTGCACTCCAATAATGCAAATTGGCATACAAGCATTTCCTCTAGATTTCAAGATGCAGACACCTGCATGTCAAACTCCTCCTTGTGATACTGGGATTGCTTTGAGCATTGTGTGGTGGGTACTTTTTTTCTTCAAAACTAGCCCCTAAGCTTGTTGCTGGATAATGTGGATATGCTGCTAAATAAGGAATATAATGAGGGTCTCATTGCATGAAGTGTGTGCATGCGTATATGAGAAAGAACACCGAATCTTCACAGAAGAAGAACTGAACCAAAACCAAGAACAATAGCTAACCTTTGAAGGGTTTGCCATGGGGTCAGTAGCATTTCCCTTGTTTCATTTCTATTTTACCACGTTCTGCTGCCCAGATCCTTACTGAAGTGTTTCTATCAGCTCGACAGACTCTCTGTATTCCTCGATACAGAACACATTATCCTCACTCTGTTGCATCTAGTTATAGATTTCTACATTCATTTTTAGGCTACCAAGCAGTGTCACATTTTCCCCCAGCTTAGTGAGGTAGACAAAACTGAGGCCTAGAGAGATGAAGAGACTTGCTCAGCTAGTAAATGGCAGAACCAACACTAGTCCGTGCTTTCTCTGCTCTGCTTCGTAAGTAATGTCCATCCTGGGAAGGAGTTTATGAGTCAGAGTTTTTACTTCTTAATCAGATTTTCACATGCTAACATACATTTTCTTTTGGACCCATTTTAATTAATTTTGGGGTGGGGATTACATACAAGGGTAGTGTTGCAGGGGAGAAAGTGTCCAGGAATCCAAAGCGCAAGGTCTATGGCCAATGGGCTGCCTTCTTTACAGCACAGACTATCCAAACCAAATGTGACAAATGGGCAGAATCTCATAAGTATTCCAGCTCTTCACTTCCCTTGTTTGATTACATTGTACTGGATGGCATTTGGAACTTGGTTCAGGGTGCATATAGTTGAATTATGCAATTTGCTGACATGCAATTAACTGGAGTAGCAACACATTCAATCTAATGGGGGCCAGACGGAGACTGCATAATTCTTGGGAGCACAAGCTGATTATGCAGTTAAGTGATAGGCACTTAAGAGAAGTGCACCACATCTATCTGATCCCATTTCTTCCAATAGATTCCTCATGGCACTTTACCCCAGTCTTTCTGCTTTTATGGTCAAACATATTCTAACCTGTGTCTACTTGAGATGAGAACCTTACAGTTCATATGTAGATTTGGGATTCATTTCTTTTAAAAATGAATCTTTTAAAATCTTAACTCTTAGGTACACAAATGGGTAGGGAAATGGGAAAGGACAGGGGCGAATCTGGGGTTTGATATGTCTGGGTCTTAGGGATGGAGAACAGCACCTGAACTGTACAATTTAGGATGCTTTGTTTTAGCCTCTTTGGGGGTGGGGGGGGTTGGTTAGGAAGTTATGTTTCAAATGCAAACGTGAGGTGCATGAAAAGATTTCTTTTTAAAAGCAAAGGCCTTTGTACTCAGTATTTTTTTTTAACTTGAAAACGGATATTGTAGAAAGGGGGTCCTTTTACGAGAAACTCCAATTAAATGACAGTTCATTGAGTATAGCCAGTTTTAAGTTACTCTGATGATGATGGATTGTTAATTTAATTTGGCAGGTTTTACTGTTTTTGCTGTATGCTTGCTGCATACCCTGGGTTGACCTAAATCCTCTGGGGGGACCCCAAGAAATATAAAATATGGCTGCCTGTCCTCAGCCTCCTTGGGAGGTCATGACCCACGCATACAAAGTAATCGAGGAACAATGAAACACGGCATATGATTAGGTGTCAAAAATGGTTGTTAAAGAGAGTAAGAGGTAAAAGGTATCAGAGAAGGTAGATGATGAACTGGCTGGAGTTTTTCATCACTAGAGGGAGACAGAGAGAGAAGCAAGGGCCAATGCTTTACACATATTAGATCAATCAAAACAATTCTGGAAAGGCATTACTGTCCCCCATTTACAGAAGAGGAAACTGAGGCTCATGGATGTTAAGGAACTTGTCTATGCTCCACAGGTAGTAGGAAACAGAGTCAGAATTTAGAATCAGGTCTGTCTGTCTCCACGATTCCTCCTTGGCGGTGTTCAAACAAGAGGCAGTGGCAGACGGGCTGTGGAGGATTCCAACATCTGCTGGGAGAATTCACTGTGTGACGGTCATGGTGTCGCCCAACCCTGGGGGTCCTGTGGTCTGGAAAGATTTCGAGGAGCAGGTGGGAGTTGAGGTCTCAGTTTTGGGGGGAACTCCTTCTTACCTAGCAGAAAAGATACCAACTTTATAGATGCAGCTTTTCCTGGGCTGAATAACTTTCTGCAAGTTCAGCAAAACCAAATGTGGTGACTGAGCAAAGAACTGAGTAACTCAGCATTTGGGACTGAGTGTGGTGGGCCAGGAAGAGAGAATGACAAAGATTAATGGAGTCACATAATCATCAAATTCTTTTTCCCTAAAGGAGAACCTGCTCATGGCCTTCCAGAAATAGGGAGCCAGATATGACTAGGACCAGCTGAGACTGAATTGATCGCTGTCTTAGATTTGTATCACAGGCACTTTAGAGCTTCCTGTTACTCCATAACTTACTCTCCAACTGTACTAGTTTTCTACTGTTGCATAATCAATGATCACAAACTTAGAAGCTTAAAATAACACCCATTCACTATCTCGTGGTTTCTGTGGATCTGGGGTACATGCATGGCTTATCTGCTCCCCTGCTCAGAATCTCACAAAACTGCAATCAGGTGTTAGCCAGGGCTGCATTCTTATCTGGGGGGAAGACTATTTCCAAGACTGTGCAGAAGTTTGGCAGAATTCAGTTCCTTGCAGCTGTAGGACTCACAGTGGCTTCTTTCTTAGGTGTCAGTGCTTTTGGAAAGGTGTGCTTTTGGAAAGCATTTTATAGTTTGCATATGCTTTTCCATTCTAAAATTAGCCACAGACATGCTCCTCCCACCCTTAGTTAAGGATTCCACCATCAAACAGTTGCCCAGGCTGGGCGTGGTGGCTTAGCCCTGTAATCTTAGCACTTTGGGAGGTCAAGGTAGGAAGATCACTTGAGGCCAGGCGTTTGAGACCAGCCTGAGTAAGAATAAGACCCCATCTCCATGAAAAATTAGCTGGGTGTGGTGGCGCATGCCTGTAGTCCCAGCTACTTGGAAGGCTGAGGCAGGAGGATCACTTGAGCCCCGGAGTTGGAGGCAGCAGTGAGCTATGATAACACCACTGCACTCTAGCCCAAGCGACAGGGTGAGACCCCTGTCTCAAGCAAAACAAAAAACAGTTGCCCAAACCAAAATCCTGAAAGTCACCCTTGATTCCTCTGGACTCCCCACGCATCTGCAAGTCTTATGGGCCACATCTGCAAAATAAATTCTGACTCCACTAACCAGTTTCCATTTCATAGTCACTGCCACTGGCCAAACCACCATCATCTCTTACCCAGCCTCCTGCAACAACCTTCTTACTGCCCTCCCCACTTTCCCTCTAGTCCTCCCCAAATCCACTCTCCACAGAGCAGCCAGGGAAGTGAAAATAAGATCATGTCACTCACTCCCTTACTCAAAATCTTCCCATAGCTTCTCGTTGTAATTACAATAAAATCCAAACTCAAACCCCTCCACGATCTGGTCCCTGCTTACCTCTCTCATTTTATCTCCTACCACTGTCCTCCTTGGTCATCATGTTTCTGCCACGCTGGCTTGTCCTGTTCCTCAAATGTCACGTGACCTTTTCAGCTCATAGTCTTTGCGCTTACTTTTCTCTCCATCTGGAATTCACTGTCCCTAGACCTATCCGTGGCTGGCTACTTTTCATTATTCAGGTCTCAGTTTAATGTCATCACTTTACAGAGAACATCCCTGACTACTTTTTCAAAGTAACAACCATTTCTCAACCTAAAATCACCCTTCTTTCCATTACTCAATTCCTTTTTTCTTGTAGCGCTTATTACTGTCCAAAAATATCTTCTTCCTTCCTTACCCTTCCTTTGAATTCTTCCTTCCTTCCTCCTTTTCCTTCTCCTCCTCCTTCTTCCTCCCTCTCTCTCTTTAGCTCTCTCTCTCCCCCCTTACTTATGTATCCATTTTTTACATGATTGCTGCATCCTCTTCTTTCTAGAATGTAAGCCCCATGAGGGACTTTCAGCACTGTGCCTGGCATATGATAGGTGTTGAATAAGAATATGTGGAATAAATAAACGAACCTTATAAGGAGGGCATTAAAGGGATTAATAATTCCCATTTTAATTAGCAATATTAGGTCACTTTCCAAAAGTGAAAATTTTGTCCAGTGTTTACCCACGAACTCTCCATCTTTTACACATTTCTGTTGCCCCAACAGTCACTGGTGTACAGTCCCAAGGAAGAGGCTAGAGAAATGGTCAGTGAGTCGGAATCCTGACTCTGCTCTACAGTGTGTGACCTTGGGCAGTTACTGAACCTCGCTGAGGCACAATTTCCTCATATGTAAAATGGGGACAAAAATAGCACTTGCCGTATAGCGTGACGAAAATCAACTCAGTTAGTAAAACCTATAGCTCAGTGGCTGACGCATTGAAGGCAAGAGATTTTCTTCATATTCTTCTACTTTTGCCTCCTTTTTCTTTTTCTAGACAACCAGTTAATACTTGGGCTAAGTTATTGACCTTTCTATAGTTTTCAAACTGTTTTAACAAGTCCTCTTATTTCTTTGCAGTTTCTCTGATCCCAAGCAAGGCTTCTTTCTTGACTTCAGGCACAAATGTGAGCGGCATTCGCTCCCTGAACGACAGCGGTGTTGCCTCTCTGAAAAGGTGCTTACATTCTCCCTGCCAGCCCTCGGTGAGCTTCAGGGTCATGGGCGAGGGCCCTGATGATGGGCGAAGGAGCTGCCACGCCTGGCTGAGGTTTTGTCTTCAACCGTAAGCAGCAATGCTTCAGGTCTTAGGCCGATTCCAGAGCGTCCAGCCCCTTGCTGGGTCGTTAGACTCCTGCTCACCGTGCTTTCTTTAGAGTGGAAGGAGGGTGCCCTTTCGCCTCTTTCCCCTCTTCCCTATTTCCTTTCTCTTTCTTCTCTTTTCCCCGTCACTGCTGTCCTCCCTCTTCAGCTTCCCCCCTCTATGTCAACATGATCCCTCTGCTTGAAATCCTTCCGCCTTTGACTCTCCTTACCACCTTTCTACCAGAAACGCAGCAGTCCGAAGCAGGGTTGCCGACTGGCCAACAGGAGTCACACAGGCCTGTGTTCATGTTTTTGGTTTTGCTACTTATCAGCTTTGTGACCTTGGGCAAGCTCCTTAATTCTTGGTGCCTCTGTTTCCTCATTGGTAAAATAAGAATAATATAATAGTACCTACCTCACAGTTTAGTGTTCTTGTGAAGATTTAAGAGACAATCTATGCATATTGATGAACATTTAGTAGGTACCTAAAAAATACTACTTTTATCTCCCATCTCCATGTCCCAACCAAATGGCCAGATTTGAATTTCACTTCAAAAATAAGAGTCAAACTAATGCTCATAGCAGCTTTATTCATAATAGTCAAAGATTAGAAGTAACCAAGATGCCCACCAACAGGTGAGTGGATAAACTGTGGTCACAGCCTAGCTACACAATGAAATACTACTCAGCAATAAAAAGGAATGCATTGAACTATCAATACTCTCAAAGACATTATGCTAAGTGAAAGAAGTCACACACAAAAGAGTTCATACTGTGTTATTCTGTTTATATGAAATGTGAGAAAAGAAAAATCTTATCTATAGTGATAGAAAGCAGACCAGTGGTTGCCTGGGGGTAGGGGTGTAAGTGGGAATTGACTGGTACAAATGAATGTTTTTGGATGATGGAAATGTTCTATACCTTGATTATGGTGGTGGTTACATGGGTATATTACTTTGTCAAAGCTCATGGATATATACCATTAAAATGAGTGCATTTTATTGTATGTAAACTATACTTCAATGAAGTTGATTTACAGAAATAAGAATCAAGAGAAAATGACAATTTGGATAACCTACACTCGAGAGTACCTGGTAGTGGTGATTTTTCCTTTATTACCTATCATCTGAGGAAACAGAAAAAAAAACAACTTTTGTTGTACAGATATTCCAGTAAGAGGTATTGGCCACTCCTTGGAGCGAGGAGGAGTGTGGAGTGGGGTGTTATGCTTTCACGGTTTGGGAAGGAGAATGTCTGTTGTGCCCCATCAGCTTTGATCTTTTGTTGCCAGAGGGTCTGGGGTGTGTTATATCACTTTATAAAGCCTTCTCAAGTTCTGCCCATCTTCTTTCACTACCCTGCCTTCCTCCTTCCATTTTCTTCCTTTCTTTGGGATTCTTTGCCTGCCAAGTTCTGTGAGGTTCTGAGTCACAGAAAAACAGATCACCTCACATTAATCTGAAAAGCCAGGTTCAAACAGGAAAAGTAGAGGGAAAATTTCAGGCAATTGTCCTGAGATAATCCAAGCTAAACTTCTGCTTTTTACCTTGTTCTCATAATAATCTGGGTTTCTTAAACTCAATAGTGAAGGCTAATTCTTTATTACTCCTCCTTGTCTGTGCCAGTGGAGAAACACAGTGAGTTCCTGAGAGTTTCAAGTTTGTAAATCAGGAAAAAAATGTTTACAAAATATGTAAATACTTTGGAATCCATTCTAATAAAAAAATTTTAAAAAATTATAAAAACTTTTATAATGAAAGATTAAAACAATGTAGAACTATATAGAGTAAAATATAATATGAAAACTGTCATACCCAGAATAACTTTGGTGAGTACCTTTCCTATTTATTCTCTACATTTTTGTTTTTATGTTTTTAACTGCCATACTATATGTGCTGTTATACAACTTGCTTTTTTCAATTACCAATATTCTCAAATATTGATCTTCAAACATGAAAAGCTTTTCATGTTTGTACATATATTAAGTTGAACCACATGAAATTGCTATTTCTTTAGGTCAATAGCAGTAAAGAATTGGCCGTTTCATATGGTTAACCTAACATATCTACTCCAATACTAATGGCTACATAGGACTGCATTGTACAGTTATACCATAATTTTTTTAACCATTCCCCTATTGACAGACATTTAGATTGTTTCCACTTTATTTTGCTAATACAAACAGAACTGTAATAAAACAGAAATATATATAAATATTCATATATGTGTATCTATATCTTTGCATATATTTGTATATATCTTTGCGTGTGTATATATATCTTTGTGTCTATCTTTGTATATATGTATCAGTATTTTTGTAGAATAGATTGAATAGATTCCTAGACATGTAACTGTGGGTCAAGGGGTTTATATATTTTTACATTTTGATAATTATTGCCAAAGTGTCCTGTAAAATGACTCTAACAATTCATGCCCTTAGAGTGTCCTTTCCCCCAAAACTCTCAATAATCCTATGGGTAAATTGGCTTTTGAAACGTTTTGAAATTAGTTATTTTATTCAGCAAAAGACGTAAGAAAGACCTATGTATGTCCACCTCTGTGACCAGCCTGGGAAGTAAATATGTGCATAATTAATGCGGTCACTGTCTTCACAGTGTGTATATCCTGATTGGTGAGATAAGACTAACGTACACACACACACACAGTGGTGAGGATTTCATTGCCGTAATCATCTCTTGCAAGATTAACTGAAAATACAGTAACTGCCTATACTGAGGGTCCGTTGGAGTCAGACAGAACTGAGTGGCCTTTCCAGTTGCTCCACTGACTATGTGCATGACCCTGGGTTTCTCTATATGTAAAATGGGGATAATAATAGAAGTTCCTTCATGGGGTGGTTGTGAAGATTAAATGTACAGTGCCTGGCACCGAGGAAGAACTCCATGAATGTTAGCTATTACCATTGCTTTCATAACAAGAACACTTGCCAGCTTCAGGGGCCTACTGTCACCCTTCTTACAATGTGGCATCAAGCACTGAATAAAAAATGTTTCTTATGTGGTATGTCTAGCCCAGAAGTGTTAGGGACTATTGCCCCCCTTATTCTGGACATTGCGTTTCTATCAGTACAAACCGGTTGCTAAGGTTTCTGCTCTAAAGTCATTTTATTCTAAGAATTTTAAACATTCTCCAATAGGAGGATTTCTCATTGCTCTTTCACAAAACCCCAATTCTTGATTGAAGAAAGGCCATTTCAATTACCACCAATGTATTTTAGAAAGAAGATGGTAAGGGGAAACACTGTAGATATTTTTAGCCAAAAATAGAATGGTGCAAAGTTAAGCCAAGGAGATATTTACCCATAACAGACAAATTTGCTGCATTTATTAGTAATGTTTCAGAAAATACTGTTTTCTTCCAGGTATGTAAATTTTGTGTTCACTGTGGTAGCATAAGCAGGTGGGTGGAAAAGTGTCTAGTCCATTATGCATGACCATGAAAGTACTGTAGTCCATAAACATACAGCTTCCTTCTCCAGTACATTTATTAAATCTGTTCCAATTAATTGCCCGTTTGGTGCTCAGGTGGCTGCAGCAACTATTGCTCAACGGAAACTGTGAGGAAAGATCACAGAAATGTAAACAATTGACATTCTAACAAGAGGGCATTGTCCCCACAGGAAACTCATTAGGAAGAAGGACTTTGGTGCATATAAGTTGCCTTTGGAAGGAGGCATCTCCTTCAGCTGCTGAGGAGACCCTGACAACATGGACAGGTCTGGATTGACAGGCAGCAGCAAGGAAATGCTAAAATGCCACTTAAAGGCAGTGCTGAAACCATTGCCGCTCCCTAAGACCCAAGGTTTTCTGTGTTAGGAGTCCGCTGGCATAATTATTTGTCATCAGTAAGTGATTCATAGGCTACCTGTTCTCCCCCAGAGGGTCTTAACCTATTTAGGGTCACTGGATTCCTTTGACTATCTGATGAAAGAAAGTCTAGTCCCTTTCTCCAGAAAAATAGCCCTGCTCATATACACATAGGATTTTGCATATAATCTCTAGGGCTGCATAGATGCCCCAGAAGTACCTGGCTTAAGAACTCTGGTTTGTGCTCGTGTTCTATTTTCTTCGTCCTTCATTCCTAACAGTGTCCCTGGTAGTTTTTCCCTCCCATGATGGAAGTCTACTGCTCTTCCTCACATCCCACACATTTGACCCTTTCTTCAAGTCTGGTTCACGTTTACACTCTTGGAGTTCTTAGTGCTCTGAACTCCTAGGGCATTTGGAGTTGGTAATACTCAATTTAGTACCAAATTATATCTAGGACGTCTGGTGCCTACCACTAGCATAGCATGTATATATTCATTCATTCAACATATCTTTAACAAATGCCTACTATGTGCCAGGCACTGTTCCCAGGCACTATTGTACTGTATGATAATCAGTATCATACAGTCAACTTGCCAACTTCCCCAGTAGACTGAGTCTTCTGAGGCAAGAACCAGATCTCCCAGCTTGCCATATCTTTTTCTCTTTCCTTATTGCCAAGGTCTGATACACAGTACAGAGCCTGGCAATGGAAAAACTCAGTAAATGTTTATTGAATATCTGTTTTCTCTCACCACCATGCCTTCAAACATGCTGTGAAATACTCTTCTTTCTTTTCTTGTTTGCAAACAAATTCTTATCAATCTAAACTTCACTTCCTCGGGAAAGTGTTTTTTGTTTTGTTTTGTTTTTCTTTTAGAGACAGAGTCTCACTCTCTTGCCCAGGCTGGTCTCAAACTCCTGGCCTCAAATGATCCTCCTACTTCAGCTTCCCACTGTGCTAGGATTACAGGCATGAGCCACTGCACCCAGCAAGGAAAGCTTTTTTATCTCTAGGTGAAGTTAGGTGCCCTCACACAATGTTTCCAAAATGACTTTGAACTTCCCCTAACATTGTACTTTAGCATGCAGTCATCCCTCAGTATCCTCGGGGGATTGGTTCCAGGAACCCCTTGATATCAAAATTCTCGGATGCTCAAGTTTCTTATATGAAAGGGTGTAGTATTTGCATATCACCATGCACCTATATGCTTTAAATCATCTCTAGATTATTTATAATACCTAATAAAATGTAAATTCTATGTAAATAGTTGCTATACTATATTTTTTATTTGTATCATTTTTTATTGCTGCAGTGTTATTTTTTATTGTTTTCTCCCCCCAAATATTGTCCATCTGTGGTTGGTTGAATCTGTGGATGCGGAACCTGCAGATACAGAGGGCAGACTGTAATTTCTTACTTAATATTTATATTCATTGTTAGAATATAAGCTTCAGTAGGACAAGGGCCATGGCTATCTTATTTACCTCTGTATAGCTAGGGACTAGGACATTGTATTGTCCTTTACTACTCAAAGTGTGGTTCATGGACCAGCAGCATCGGCATCCCCCATGAGCTTGCTAGAAATGCAGAATCTCAGGCTACCCCCCCCGCCAGGCCTAGTGGATCAGAATCCCTGGGTGATTTACACACACATTAAGGTTTGAAAAGCAGTGGTTTAGTACAAATGCATTCAATAAATATATGCCAAATGAGTAATAAGTGTTGAGCCGAACAAAACAGAATCAATTCAGCTTTGTCCAGTACAGGGCCTAGCTCAAAGTAGGCACTCAATGGTATTTGAGGAATGAATATTGTCTTCCATGGTTCTGCAGTCACTGTGTTTTCTTCAACTAGCTTATGAGCCAAACTTTGGGGGCCAGGGTCATAGTTTGGCCTTTCTTCTTCTCTCTGTGACTTGTAACTTAGCACTGAATGCATAGTATGTATTCAATAAAGACTCAAAGCCAACTGATACTTCAATGTTAAGTAATATATTATCCACCGGACTGGATTCAATCAAAATAGTTTGAAGTGTGGTGTGTGTGTGAAGTGATCAGGATGTTTCCAGTTGTCTGGAGACCTTCAAGTCTTGATAGCTCTGCTTTTAGTCTCAAGCTTCATTTCCAAAAGGAATGTCCCATGTAGGGCAACAAAACAGAGAGGTCGTATCAATGAGAACTTTGATTTCTGGTTTTCACTCTTTTCTTAGAACACTGTTTGGTTTGAAGAGGCCTAATTATGCCACTTACACAAGCAAAAACTGTGAAGCAGATCCTTCTAAGTAGTATGTTTTAGTATAATTGCCTCTTCCATATTTTCTCAAGGAAAAAACATTTGCTTTTTGGCATTTGGTCTAAGTATTAGGACAATGTACAGACTGTGGGCAAAGGCTTTGTGAAAATAGGCATATTGATGCATAAGGTTAGTTTTTCTTTTGTAATAGGTGAAAATAAAATTTGGATTCAAAAATTATATTAATGCATTTAGTGAATACTCTTGATATTTTGGGCAAACAATGCACTCAGTTAAACCCAGCAGACACTTCTTGAGTACCTCCTGAGCTTGGTGCTGCAGATTCAATCTTTGACCTTGAGGAACTCAAGTTTAGAGAGGGAGATTGTATCCTGACTTTTTAAAATTGTGTATTTATTAGAATGTCAAAATCTAAGAGGTGTGGCAAGAATCTGTGTTTCTTTAAAGTTGTGAGATTTTAGAAAGAAGAATTGGAATCTTGGAATCCTGCAACCTCTGACCTTTATATTATAGATCACAAACTTTCCAACATAGTTTAGAGATTGTCCTTCATTGGAAAGAGTCACATAGAACAGCAGAGATGGTCATCAGTGTCTCTCTGACCCTACCCAGCCTACTCTGTGAGAATGTCCACCATCTCAATTCCTTGCTGACAGTTCTGGAAGAACTCAAGGAGGTTCTCACCTGTACTCCACAGGCCGGTCCTTGGCTGCTTGGTGGTGACCACCATTGTGGTCACTTCCTTGTCTTGTTCCTTGCAATGAATCTTCTTTCATGACAAAAGCTGGTGTCCTGGGTCACCAAAGTCACTCTAGTTGCAGGCCCACCAAGAGTCTGTCACTGTTGCTGGTGCCAGCTGGCGTGTGTGGCCATGCCTTTGTCAGCACCTTCACCAATTCTGGTGCTGCCACCCACTCTGTCTATAGATATGGTTGACACCTTTTCTTTTCTTTCCTTCCTTGCCTGTGGCCAGATATCTCTAAAACAAAACCAGAGCACACACCTGAATCTCGTTAGCAATCTGTTCAGGAGCCAAGTAAACAAGGAATTTCTGAGTCACAGTCTTTATTCTGCACTTTATATCTTCTGCTTGCAACCTCATCAGGCAAGAGAGGCCTGACACAAGAAGCCTAATCTCTGGTTCAGGTATCCCAGACTGTGCCCCATTTTGGTCTCATTTACCATCCTCCTGGGAGGAATCGACCTAACTCAAAATAAATGTAGAGAAACATATTGTAATAGGGCATATGCCTATGTTCCCCTCTCCCCAAAATTAGCCCAGAGAAACGCTCCTTTTATCCCTACAGTCAGCTCTAGCCTGCCAAGGAGAAGCAGATTTCCTGAGTCTGTTTGTCCTAGACTCTCTCATTCCCAGTAGGAGTCTGAGATTTTGGTTTTATTACCCACCTTAGAAATGAGAACAGTCTGGTATGGTCAAGAGGTTAAAAATCCCAACCATGTGCCCAGCACACAAAGCACCTAGGAACAAAGGCTTTGGTTATCAGAGCTGGACACCAAACCCAACTCTGCCACTTTCTATCCACTCTAAGACCCTGTTCCCTTATCTATAAAATGGGGAAATCCTTATGATAGTGGGGAACATTAAGTCAGATTATGTATAATGTTTTTAACTTAGGTCCTGAATCACAATAATCACTCAATTATTATTTGCTATTAATAATAACAAAAATAGCTAAGTGTTTTTTTTAAATAGCAAAATATATAGCAATAGTATTGTAATATCTTCCTGTCTCCAGCTTCTTATTTACTCTCTGCAATCCATTTTGCATTCAGTCGAGATTCATCTCCCCAGAACATTTTGATCACATTACTGCCCTATGTGAAAATGCTAGGTGGCTTTTCCGTACTTACGCATAATGTCCAAAGTCCTTCTCTTTGATCTGGCCCCAACAAAACATTACTCCTGTTTCTGCACTACTCCTCTTCACACCTCCTCCACTCCAATTAAAATAAGCCAACATTCCTCATGTACACCCACATCCTGCGCATTATTTGTTCTTTGATCCGGAGTCCAGATCTTATCTCTTCTTTGATGCCTGGCTCAAGTGCCACCTCCTCCACTGAGACTTCCTCAGCCCATAATAAACCCCATAGCTCTTGATGGACCTTGGGGTACTTACCCCCTGTCATCAAACATGTATCTATATAAAATTTGTGCCTAAGATTTATACATACATTTCTTACATCAGATGATTGATGATGAGATCTGTCTAATTCATCTTTGTAATCCCAAACCAGAGTGTTTCAACCTCAGAGCCATTGACATTTTAGGCCAAATAATTCTTTTTGGGGGTAGGCTGTCATGTGCATTATAAGACATTTAGTAGCATCCCTGGTCTCTACTCACTAGATGCCAGTAGCCCCCCCCCCAGTTGTGACCACCAAAAATGTCTCCAGACATTGTCAAATGTCCCCTGGACTGCAAAAATCACCCCTAGTTGAGAACCACTGCTCTAGATTCCAAACCATGGAGGTTTGAACATGGGTGGTTCTCAGTAAATGCTCGTGAAAGGAAGAAAAGAGTTTGGCTTAAGCCCTTTTAAGTTTGAGACAACAGTGCAATGTACAATTAATGATATTATTTCAGTATTTGGGGATAAAAGTACAGAGTTCCCTTGAGAGCTCAGGGAACTAGAGATTGAGGTTTGAATGCCACCAGCATAGAATCAGCTAATAGGTATTTATTGTGTTAATGTTTAGAAGTGTGGAGCCAGATAGGAGTACACTGGCCTCATCGCTGTAAACCATAACCATAGGTGAGTATTTTAACCCCTCTGAACTTCAGTTCTCTCATGATATAAAATGGGGATAATAATTGTAACTCACATGGGGTTGTTGTGAGGATAAATTAGTGCATGAAAGTGGTTAGCAGAGAGCCTGGAAAGTAGTAAGCACTTAATAATAGTTCAAAGTTATTATTAATATTATGATTAATGATAATGATTAATTTTTAATCCATTCAGAGGTCATGAAAGTGTCATTTCCATTTTATAGATGGGTTGTGGTTAGAGTCTGGATCTTCTAATCCCCAACTTTCACTAGATCATATTCATCTGACATAGTGCAAATGGAGTCTCATTTACCAGAAGGATCTTCACCTTTTTATTTGGAAACTGAGCGCTAACTGCCTACAGCAAAAATTCCATTTCAATTGGTAAATACCATCTTCATCTATAACTATCATTGGGAAACTCAATAACTGCTTATTAAGTGCTTTGGATAAGCAGATGTAGTAGATATTGAATATAAGACACCTGTGTTGCTAAAACAAAGCACCTGCCTGTTTATAGCTTACTAACTCACAAGCTCAAAGATTCTGTCCCTTAGGCTTTAAGAAAGGAATTCATAAGTTTAGCAAGCAGTTGGCATCAGCTCCAGGCAGGATTTGAGTTTTGGAGAAAGCAGCATGAGCAGCTGCCTTGGCCCAGAGCAGAAGCAAGGACAAAAGCTCAGGGACAGGACAACAGGTAGGTGGGGAAGCCGCCTTCCTCCTGCAAGAGCCAGTCTGCTAAGAGTATCCATGCAGGCCAATGCACAGTAAGGCAAAATGATTCTCTTGCCTTGGAAAATAACACCAGAGAGGTCAGGAAGTTTTAGCCCCAAACCAGTTCTATCATCAACAAACTGGTTGACCTGGGAAAAAGGCATTTAACCTCTTCAAGTTCTGTTTATTCATCTGCAAAATGAGGGCATGGGATGAAATTGGTGGTTCTCCATTAGTGCTATGCACATTGGAGGTGGAACACTGGACTAGTCTACATGGTGGAGGATTTTTGTAGCGATCACTAGCCATCAAAAAATGCCTGACAACTCATAAGTATACCTGAAAAAAAAGGAGGGGAGTTGTTTTTATCACATTAGGGCTCTGTTGTTTGAGAGAGTGGATTATCCAGTGGGCTAGGTCCATCTGTTCATTCATTCATTCACTCATTCATTCAACAGTATTGGCTGAGCACATGCAATGCGCTGGGCCTGTACTGGGACCAGACACTGTCTTTGCCCTCAAATGGGGTTTACATTCAACCATTTAAATCCATTCCTAGATCAGAGGAGGCGGCATGCTATCTTTTCTCCTCCAAACATGAATCCCTGTGCCGAATGTGATGACTCCCTTGATCTGGTGACGGGAATCCCTACTTCCCAATGCTCACCACTCTCTGCCCCCATTCCTACCGGCTAGGAGATCGCAGGGCCAGGCGGTAGCCAGAGTGCCCCCGGCCCCACCCGGTTTCTGCGGGCGCGGGGGTGCCCCACCGCTTGCCTCTGGTTCCTGCAGGTGGAGCCAAACGCCGGGGCTGCAGGGCCGCGCCCGCCCTGGGGCCGCCGCCGCGCGGGAGCCGTCTCTGCCGGCGCTCTCCTCTTCCTCCCTCTGCCCTGTGCGGTCTCCCGCGACCTCCAAACCGACCGAGTGCGTCTGAGGGGAAATCGTGCCAGACTAGCAGGCGGCTGCCAGGTTTCTCTCCGGTCTTGGCTTAACAAAAGAAAGCAAATTACAAAAATGGAAATTTTCAAACTAGCGTTTCAGTGGTATTCAAATTGACGTTTGGGTAGCACGCAGGCACAGACCGCATTCGTGCTATTTTGTGATTAAAATGATACCAAAAATACCTCCTTGCTTTGGTTTTCATCTTCTAAAACGACTTCTTTCCCTCTTCTAATTTCCCCCTTTTGGGAGCGGCAAACCCCTGACCACTCTAGAATTGCTAACATTTGGACCAGCGTCTGTTGAAATCTTGCCTCTGTTGACTTTTTTTTTTTTTTTTAAAGTTGAACTTTAAAAATGTGTGCACTTTGCAGCCTGGGGAAATACAGATAAAGAAGTTTCTAGGCACTCTACCAGGAAGTTCTGTGTTTTGTGTGAGGGACTACAAGTTCTATGACAGTGCGTAAATCGTCTTTACGTTTCATCTTGACACAAGGAAGAAACCTGAATGTGCGTCTTGCCAGGATGCATGATGTTACCTTGTTCTCCCCCGAGCTTGCGTTGTGTACTCTTCTCTCATCCTTTTAAAAAATGGTTTTAAAGTGGCCGTTGAGTTGGGTCTCGAATCATTTTACTTAACATGAAGTCTGACCATGTCCTTCCCGTTTATCTTTGCAGTCGCTAGACAGACCCCGTCCCAAGGGGGTTCGTGGGAAAGGTGCTACCATCCCCACGCCCGCCCCCGGCCCACGCCCAAGACCGCACCACTTCTTTCCTTGGAAGCATTCACGTCTCCTTCTTACACAGCTGTGTTTGCAGGGAGACAGGTGGGGGAACCTTGGAGGTCAAGTTGCCAACTCCCTCTCTAAGGACTGTCTGAATAGCTATTAAAATTTAAAGATCACACAGACTTTTCTTGTTGTTTGCTTTTTTGGTGGTGGTCACTCACTATGCCTTACTGTTTGTTGTACAAGGGCAGCTGTACCAATTTGCCAGACTGAGATTAAATGTCACTATCATCCTATTGTCTGCATTCTCCAGCACACATAGCATTACCTTGGGCCACTGCCACATCTTTCCAGGTGCTTTAGAAAGCTGAGTCCTATAGCCCTGGCCAAGTTGTGGGACTGCTTATGAATCTTAGGAAAGAGGACCTCCCATCTCAGTAGGTAAACCCAAAGCTCACGTGAACATGGGCAATATTCAGGCAGTAGTCACATCAAGAGGCCCTTGTTGGTTTGGGCCCACACTAATTAGAATTCTCTACCTGGGACAAGCGATTGCAGATACATCAGGCTGGTAATGTTTTTCAGATTTCAGAACAGAAGGCTGACATTTTTAATCTGGAATCAGACACCCTACTATTTCACCCTTAAGGCTTTAGCCTGGAATACCCAGGGCTCTTTGGGACCCTTGTGACTCTGCTTGTGCTGTTTCCTCCTCTTGGAATTTCTCCCCCATCCTCTTCTCTGCTTAGCAAACTCTTGTCTGTCTTTCAAGGTTTGTCTCAAATAGAACCTCTCTGAAGTCTTTCATAGCCATGTGCATGCACCGATCCCCCCGTAGAATGAACGATCCTGTCATCTGCTAAATCTGACTCTCTTGCTTATCTATGTAACGTGCTATACACTGTGTTATGCACATCTTTGTTATGCCTCTTTCTCCCCCTGTAGAATATACTCTTTGCCCAGGCAGGGAACACATCTTATTTACTTCATAACTCTCACACTAAAGATGCTTAGTAAAATCTGTTGCATGAACAAAGAAACATGCTTGGTTTTTAAACAATTTCAAAGGGGCGATTTGTTTACTTTCAGGTCCTCCTAGTTCAATTGCCAGACGTCTATGATCATGTCTGCAGAGCTCAGAGTAAAATTTTAAAGTTTATGTTCAAGTCTGATTTTCATAGTTCAGTGACATTCTTCTGGCTTATGGTAAAGGAAAATTTGATGAGCATGTTGGTGGAAAATTTCTGTGTCCCCAGCACCTGATTAGTGACTCTGTTCCTACAGAATCCAATGAGAGCAGAGCATCACTGCGGACATGGGAGCTTGTGAGAGTTATGTAGCTCTCTTACTGATTTGGTGTAGTCTTAAGAGTTATACTAACAAGTTGTTGTTCATTAGACTTCATTCATTAAGTCATTCAAGCTAGAAACCTGAAAATGTCCTTGGAACCCCCCGCTCCCTCACTTCCCCCTCCAGTTATCACCAAGTCAATTCTTCTCCAAAATATCTCTCAGCTTTGCCGGCTGTTCTCCATCCGGGCTATTGCTCTGTTCCAAGCCATTATCACTTCCCACCTGGACAAGTGCCAAAGGCTTCTAGCTAGACTTTCTACTCCTAGTCTTGCCTGCCTCCCCTCATGTCACCCCCTGGCTCACCACCTTCCAATAGCTGCACTCAGCATAACCCTTTACGTGGCCTGGTGTGGTCTTGTCCCCATTTGTCTTTTTAGCCTCTCTCTTACTGAATATACTCACCTTCAGGTTCTTGAACTTGCCAGACTCTTGCCTGCTTCAAGGCTTATCCACATGCTTACTTCTGGAAATAGTTTCTCTCAGCGTTCAGTCTCTCAGATCACTTCTCATCTTTCAGAAATCAATTTAAATGGCTCTTCTTGGAGATGCGTCCCATGCATCTCCTCTCTACTCCATCCCTTCTGGATAAATCACAGCCCCGTTATTGTCATTCCTGAGGCCCTGTTTTTCCTTCATGTTACTTATCACAGGTTGCAATTATACAAAATATTGATGATTTGATATATTTTATGTCTGTCTCTCCATCTGCAGTAGATCACATGAAGGCAGAGATCACGTCTCTGTTCAAAAGACTTTACCTGTACACCCAGTGCCTAACATATAGTAGCTTGTCAAGAAATACTTTTTAGATAGTGCTGTAATGAGAAATGCTAGCAGGTCATGTGTAACAGGCCTGTGACATGAAAATAGTTTCGCACACACACACACACGCACACACACACACACAAAATGTTAATCTGAAATGAAACTCAAAGATGTTTATGCACAAGGAGCAAGCAAGGGGAAGGACTTGAGTTATGACATGATATCCCATGGCCTTTCCCCACTGCTATTTGAAAAATAAGAAGAGAACAAGAACAAAAATATTTGTTTTACAGCTCAACCAAGATTCAGCCCTCCCCTTTCTCTCCCCCTTGCATCAAGTACATCCTGTACTTTTGGCAACATGTTGACTGGATATTTAAAAGCTGTGAACTGTTCTGAAAATTTCACATACTGGGTTATGGGCCATGTGTGTTTGATCAAAATTCAATTACTACACTGTACCATACTTGGAAACCTATCATCCCAAGTTATGAAGTATGACGAAATAGGCGAACCTAATTGGTTCAGTATGGGAACAGTATCAACCAAGCTTGTTATGATAAATAGCTTCCTGTGTTAAAGGTTCTCTAGAGCTTATAAGTATCTTGGCTCACCTTCTTCAGTGGAATAGGAATATTGCTCCCAGGGACCCCCTAGATCATTGTCCCTCCAATGCAACTGCAGTTCAGCGTTTTCTTCAACTTACTACCCCTGAAAAAGAAAAAGGCAGTGCAATTTTCCCGGCTCCTTTTCATTTCTTCATTTAGAATTTGAGCACCTGGTAGCTTCTTTAGCTTTTTTTTTTCTTAGAAAAACAATTTTAAACGTTCTGAAATATTCCAAACACAGAAAAACAGAAAACGACAGACATCTTTGTACCCACCACTCAGAATCAACAAATAATCATTTTTTCCTATTCCATCACATTTTCTTCTTCTTTTTTTTTAATGTATCCTTTCTTCTGCTTCTTGGGGCTGACGTTGGATCACAGTATTTACGATATTTATAAGTTAAGTCCTGAGATACTTTCACGCACTTGAACCAGGAGGATGTACATCTCATTACAGAGAAGACCTTACATTGTAAGTCTTTTCAGGTGTTAAAATGGACTCACGGAGAATTTCTGGTCTATATTGTAGATGAGATTACAAGAATCCATAGAGGAGGGTTGTTGGGGATGTAGGGAGAGAGCAAGAAATTGACTTAACTACTCGGAGGGGAGAAAAAAGACCAAAATATTTCCATGCTTTGTGGTTATTATGGGCATATGTACATAATTTTTCTTTAGAAGTGACATTTTTGCGCTGGGTTGGAAGTATTTCCTTCTAGTGGTCCCAGGAAAGGGCAAAACAATAGCGTGATTGCCATTTTAACTTCTGAAAAATAATCAGTAGCACTGGCATGTTTCTCTGAAGACAGCTTTAGGGCCAGCATAATTTGCATATATTTACCCTTAATTCAAGTCTACCACTTGCAGTTGCTTTCCCAATTTGCTTTCGTTTTATTCACCATTTGTATTAGACCATCCTGTCATGCCTGTTAACAAAAATGCATAATTCTAAATCTGTATTTTTCCCATGGAAAAATTTTGTGTTTCATAACAAGTTTTTTTGGTAAAAAGCAAGAGCCTTAGTTTGTCCTTGACAATGATTCATCAATCATCAGTGCAGCAACATATTATATAACCAGGGACCAGGGAAAGATCCTGGGTGAAGGTAGATATGCAGGCCCACACTAAGGAAAAGTAAATATACCGTGTGGTTTAGCAGTTTGATTAGATTAGAGTTGTTCTTGTTTTCTGCAGTGCCATTAGGCTTACTTTCAAAATTGCAATTAGCTTAAAAGTTGTGATTTCTAAAATGGCCTTTCTTGTTTTCCTCTCTCAGGTGGATGCTGGTATCGTAATCCTTCCTAATTTTTAAATAGAACTTCCAACAAAGAGTTTTCCCTGAGAGCTGTAAACGTCAAAAAATAGAATGTGACTGTAGGCACTTATGCTAACCTCCCTTTTGGCAAATCAGCTTTTTTTGTATTGAATCTTGCCTGATTGAATAGCACGGAACTGCCAGAATAAATGCTATTATCTATGTACAGTAATTAAGGAAATAGTCCTTGTCACTCTAATAGGGACCAGGCTCTGCTTGCCTGTAATAAAGTTAAATGATAAAGAATTTCTGGAGTGTAGAGAAAAATAAAGGGAAGTCAGTTACTAGCATGTGGTTCCGCCAGATGAATAGCAGAAAAGTGGAGCGCTGCATTTTACAGAGATTGATGAAGAAGTTAAATTTAAAAAAATTCACTTTTGAAATTTAATGAAAGAATTGTTTCAGAAGAAAGAACTCTTCAGTTTCTGTCTTTGGGAATAGTTGATGGTTCCTTCATGAACCTCCATGTATTATTTAAAAACATAGCTTCACCAAATTCAGGTCAAGCCCTACTACAGTAAATATCAGTTTAAGACAATTCTCTCAGTAATCATAATAAACATTCTACAGTAACAAAAATTGTTGCAATTTTAAAATTTTGAATTGACACTGATAGAAGGGAAATTTTCCCTTATGGATTTAGCGTGCCACAGTGTGGTGTCCCATGTCTTCCTCTGATGTCCTTCCTCGCTCTGTGTGTATTTCTCTATCTTGGCTACTATATATCTCATTGTTTCAAACATGGCAAAGAGGAGCCTAAGGGTACTGGCAAGTTTTGGAATAAACCTCACTCTAAAGCCATGAAATAGAAGAAAAACAGTCTGTTTTCTTTAGAAGAAATTGAAGTGAGGGAGCGGTGTTCTGCAAAAGAAGGAAGCAGCGCCACATTATCATCTTCTTAAAATTTCTTGTGCTCTGTACTTTGGAAGATCTGGTTCAGAGGTCAGCAAACTTTTTCTCTAAAGGACCAGATAGTAAATATTTTCTGCTTTGCAGGCCATATGATCTCTGTCCCAACTACCCAGCGCTGCTGTTGTAGTGCCAAAACACCATAGACAACATGTAAACGAATGAGTGTGGCTTTGTTCCAGTAAAATTTTATTTACAGACACTGAAATTTTGTTTTTCACATACTTTTTATGTGCTATGAAATAGTATTCTTCTTTTGATTTTTTTAACCCTTTAAAAATGTAAACATCATTCTTAGCTCATACAAAAACAGGTATCTGGCCGGATTTGGTCCACAGGCTGTAGTTTGCTAACTCCTGATCTAGTTGATCATAATTTTCAAAAAAATTGTTAAGCACCTACATAGACCAAAATATTTTAAACATTATGACAAATATTAAAATATATAAGACATTCAGCAAACGACGTTAACATGTATCTATTGAGCTCTACTTCATCCCAGGCACAGTGCTTGACGTGCTGGGAGATAAGAGGGAAAGTCAACGCTATCATGGAGCAGAAGCTCAACTGCAGAGAATTACAGGGATTGTGGTAGCACCTGGCAGATATAAGTTGACTTTGAGTAGATTTCATTTTTTTTTTAATGGTGCTTTGTACTTGATCTTCCTATCTCTAATGCCTCCCCTATATGTTACTGTCTGATTCTTCTTAAGGTAGAGGAGGAGGATGATACTTCTCTGCGGGCATGGAAGGTAAATCCATACCTAGAACGAATTCCTATCCCTCTGAGGACAAAATGTTGCCCCTTTGTTATGGAAATAATCCAGTTAATCTGCCACCAGGTGGCTATCTGGTCTCCCCAAGGTATGGTATCATAACAGGGCTAAACTTGAGTCTCGCTGTGGGAAGAGTGACCACTCAGCAGCAGTAGTATCCAGATCTGACATGGCAAGGGGAGAAATCTTTCCATGTTATGGAGCCCAAAAATAACAGCCATCTCTGCCACTGTGGCCACATTACTTGTGAGCACAATGAGCAAGCTCTGGCGTTAGTGGGAAAGATGCTGACTGACACAGATCAGATCATCTTTTTACTACTGTGATTGACATCCTCTGCAGTAGGTGCCCTTTGATAAACATCCACACAGGGGACAGGTATTCTCATACTCTGGGGTCATTCTGTGAGGTCCATCCTTACAACTCTCTCCCATTCATCCTTGTTACCCACCCTCCAATCTTGTTTCTCCTAAGTCTTTAACCATCTATTAACAGCTAAACCATTCAGCACTAGCCACACCTTGCTGCACTTCTGTACCTCTTCTGTTTCCTCCCAGGCAAAGTGGGTAACCATATGTACAGCTCAAGGTTCTGCCTACTGAAGTAGTTACCTTTCCCTACTGTCCTTCAGGGCGTAAAGCTTCTGTGGTCCACTTTCAACTGGTGCATATTTCTGCAGACTTTTTTCTTCCTCAGGTCTCTTCCTAACCTCCTCCCCACAAAGCTATTTGAATGAGCCAAAGAAGTGGCGGTCCTACTGGGGGTGGGTCGCCTGCCCTTGCACCACCTGCCTTAGTACAATGTCATAGTCCGCACTTCCACTTAATTTTGGGGTGTTACCATGCATGGCCAAATTTATGGCTTGATGGATTAGATAATACCCAGTTAATAACGGGCAGCTCAGGTCGCATGGTCCCTTGGTGTAGTAGAGCCAGGCATCCTATCTCTACCAGCTAGGAGTTGTTTCTCAAAAAGAGATAAGGTATTTGTGGAAGAGTGGCTGAATTCCTGATCTAGTTGATCATACTTTTTCTTTGGCTTTGCTCCAAACCCTAGGGCCTTGTATTCTGATTCTCCTGTTGGAATTATCTGTCCAGTATCCTCATCAGTCATACACAGTTTGAGTGCCATGATTTTGCTAGATGCTCTGCATTCTGGACCAGCTGGAGAATTGTCACTTGCTCTGGGACCTAATCAAAGCTGACGGCAGTAAGTGTTATTTGGTAAATGGGTCCAGCAGCTTATCCAACTGTGGCATGAGTTGCCTCCAAAATCCTAAGATGGCTTCTAAGCATCTCTGTACTTGCGTGGCAGAGTGCTGGATTTTTGTGAGGCTTGCCTCACACCTTTTCGTACACAGGCATTTCATCAAGGTGTCTAGGAATTGCAGCTCCTTCTTATTTACGATGTCTTAAGAATACGACATCATCAATGTACTGAACTACCGTGATGTCTCATGGGATGGTGAGGCGATCAATGTCCTGTTGATTAAATTTTGACAGAGAGCCAGAGTTGCTCTACAGTCTACAGTCCTGAGGTAGAACAGTGCTGGTGAACTTCTTCCTGCCAGAGGAAAGCAACTCTTCTAGTATTTCCTACTTACTGTGATAGAGAACAAAGCATTTATGAGATCAATGACTGCTTTCCAAGTGCCAGGGTCTGTGTTGATTTGCTCTGGTAAAGAGACTCTATTTGATAAAGTAATTGCAGTTGAAGTGCTGCCATATAACTAAACTTAAGAGAATCCATTGTCATTCTCCAAAACCCATACATCATTAGCAGTGGCCACAGTGGTGAATTAAATTGGGCTATGACAAAAATTGCCATTCCAGCATCTTTCAAATCTTACTTTTTAATAGCTTAGTGAATTACTTTAGGGTGAACATCTTTGTAACCAACACATGAGTCAAGAAATACAAGGTTACTAGCCACCCCAGAAGCCTCTACATGCGCCTCACCACAATCACAGCCCTATCTTTCCCTTCAAAAGTTACAACTATCCTAACTTCTATGAATAAATCACTTCCTTGCATTTTAAAAGCAATCACCTAAATTCATCCTTAAATCTTGTAGTTTTATTTGTGCCTATTTTAAAGTTTATATGTTTAAGTCACTTTTAACCTAGGACTCCCCCCAATGTCTCTCTCTCTTTTTTTTTTTTAACAATCTATCCCATCTTTTATCTCAGCCCATTTGAACTGTAGAGTTTCCCAAAATCTGGATTTTTAAATTGCATACTCAGGGAGCAATTCAATGTGTCTCTCTACCCTTTGATTTCCTGTGGATTGGCAGCTGGATCAAGAGGCTTGATTAGACTCAGGTTCAATTCCTTTGGCAATACTATAGGTGGTGGTGTGTTCTTTCATCAGGAGGCATATAACATCTGTCTGATTTTTGCTCTTTTTATGATTTTAGCAGCTAGTGATGCTCAAGGCCCATTTATTTGAGGTTTCAAAGTTGTGATATTCTATGATTTTATTTTTATATTAGCTGAAATAATTTTATAAAGAGACACTCTTCCTTACCTGGGATCTCATTTTTCATAGGCAAAGAGTTCAGCACTTTCTTCCAGCCCACAGACGTGACCAAATCAATCCCCAAATTCAATCTTTGAGATCCTTAAGGTTTTGTGTCCTAGGACTACTCCTGGTACAAATTTCTGTATCAGTCTGTGTCCAGTCAGGAGACAGAAACCATACCAATAATTAGAACAGAGAGAATTTATTATAAAAGAGACACAATAACTTTATAAATGGCATGACCATTTTAGATATCTTAGGCACACAGTGTGCTCTTTCAATATGTAATTTCAAATACTGTGATTTTTTTTTTTTAATTTCAGGAAAGATTTAATATTTGGTTTCTTCCTCTGCTTTGGGGTTCTTCAGGTACTCCTATTATCCGTATGTTGGAATTTATTTGCCCATCTTCAATATTTATCACTTTTTCTGGACTTCTTTTAATTTTCCTCTTTAATTTTTGATTGTAAAGTTTTCCCTTCTTTTTACCCTCCAATTACCTGTTGTGTTTCTTGTCCTTCTATTTTTCTCCTATTGCAATCTTGACTTTAATAAAAAGTTTTCCCCTTTTATTGGTAATTTTTCCTTGAGCTCTGTCATGTCATTGCTGAGTTTTTCTAATTCTGATTTATTTTCTTTTTATTGTATTATTTTCTTAATATATTTCAGCTCATTTAAAAACGGTACGTTACAGTTCTGATGTGTTTTTGAGCATGTCTTTCCCACGTGCTTTCATTGCAGGGATATTATTCTGCTCCTTTTTCTTCTCTTCCTCTTCCTCCTCCTCCTCCTCCTCTTCTTCCTTCTTTTTCTTCTTTTAATAGCAACTTGTATGGGAGAATTTTGGTACTTATTTGTTTGTTACCCATTTTAATGTAAATTTGGTTTACATTTAAAAGGAGACTTGAGCTAGATTTTCTCACTTTACAGAGCTCTCTCTCTCTCTTTCTCTCTCTCTCTCTCTTTTCCCTGAGATTTCCTGGCTCTCTTTCCCTCCCACACTTTGATCTGGACCTTCTTTTTCATTTACGTCTGTTGCTCCTAGTCTTCTCCTGTTCTATCCTACTCCCAGCAGTTTCTCCTGTGGAGTTCTGTCCTGGAAGGGAGCCCTGTTGGGTCTGTTTCAGGATTTCAAAGGGATTAGACTGCTCTGGCCCCCTGTAGGCCTTACTCCTGGCCCCTAACATTCACCCACTACTGCGGTTTCTGCTGCTCTTCTCAAATTGGCCTGCTGCACACTTTTAGTCATTATCTGTTGCCTTTTTGCAGAGTTTTTAGTCCATCAGTTGCATCTTTGTTGGTTTGCTCTGATTTGTCCACCACAGGTGCTGATAACATGTAAGTCTTGTTACTGTGGGTGTTTTTCCCCCACCCATCTGTATGTTGGGGTTTGTGGGGATACTTTGTCACTTAGCTTTGTTGTAAATATTGGTCATATTTGATTTTATATCAATTTACTGTATGTTTTTATGGAAGGATTCTGCAAGACCCAAAACTACACTGTCCCTGTTGCCACTGTCTTCTCCTTTCAAGTCTTTGATGGTGGTGTTAATATGCAATCCCCCAGGGATGTGATGTTGTTTTTGATTCACTTGTCCTTTTCCTCCATGCCAAAGGAGTCAATGTGGAGATTCTACCACTTGCCAAAATGGTATTCCAACTTTGTGTTCTGGAATGGGAAAATAACCGCAGAATGGGTTCATGAACTTTCTTGGCCTATTGCAAGATGGATTCTGGCCAAAACTACATGTATCTCTTGACCCTCCTAAGTCCTTACTCTTACTAATGGATCACAGTTGCCTTTTGTGTCCCTAAGGATTAATGCTATCTAAGAACCACTATCTAGTAATACCCCCAAAGTCTAGATATTTCCCTTTTCCCAGTGCACAGTTACCCTGGCAAATGGCTCTGGTTTCTTTAAGCAGACAAAAAAAGTTTACAATTCATACTTGGAACAGTGCCATAGGGTCCCTCCTCATGGATACCTGGCTCCTTTATTCAGTGGGATCAAACTGTGAATTGGATCAGTTTCTGGGAATTGGGTAAGGAAATCTGATTTTCCATTGAGACAATTCAAATGAGTCCTCCATATTCTACATTTTTTTCCTTGACTTTTTGGCTGCCCATCTGTTTCAATCCTAGGAAGCTGATAATAACTTCATTCTTGAGGGTCAAACCATTTTGATTACCACTATATTCTTGCCACTTACATGGGAACCAGTTAGTGCTGCCACTTGGCCTCTGCCACTCCAGAATCCTATCGTCACAATTGAACTCAGGGAGCCTATTTCAATAGCAGAATCTCCTGTATAAGACAGCCACTATAGTGTTTTAAAGATATTGATGCTTGAACCACAGATATATTACTCTGTGTCTTAGTGAAGGGAACATTGTTTGGGCCCTCCTGGCAAATACAGTTAGATGGTGAATCAGACCTTGTATTTCCATTTCAACATTATTAACTTCCTAAGTCTTTGGATTTTTTCCCTTTACATTATATTAAGGAATTTTTGTTCTGTTTTGTTTTGTTTTGTTTAGAGACAAGGTCTCACTCAGTCACCCAGGCTAAGTGCAGTGGCCTGATCATAGCTCACTGTAGCCTCAAATTCCTGAGCTCAAGTGATCCTCTTGCCTCAGCCTTCTGAGTAACTGGGACTACAGGTGCATGCCACTATGCCTGGCTAATTTTTTGTAGAGACGGTTGTACTATGTTGCCTGGGCTGGTCTCAACAGGGCCTTAAGTGATCCTCCCACCTTGGCCTCCCAAAGTGCTGGGATTACAGGTATGAGCTACCAAGCCCAGCCTATCAAGGAATTTTTGCATTTCAATCTCACTTGGGGAAGGACTCTTTTGAAACCAGATATCAGCTGGTCAACTGAGCAAACAGATGCATTCTCTTGAATTAGATCACTGAATTCAAAAACTCTAGCAAATGCATCCGTGTTGATAATTCCTTCTCTTTGATCTAGCCCTTCCCCCACATGAATCTATTATCACCCATATTCCCTAGGCTTCTATAGATATAAATAAGCAGGAAATTACAAATATTTAAAAAGGTAAACTTTCTTTACTTGTCTCCCAGAGGCATGATGGGATTTGACTTTTTTTAATAGGTCAAGAAACAATGAAAATTGTTCTGGTGGAACATAAAGATACTTGGCATACTCTTGAAAGTTAAATACCTCAAATAAGGTCAATGCAGGGTCTCCACACAAGGCAGAGCCAGGATGGGGAATAAGGACTGCTTCTGCGGTAAATGAGACTCAGTGGATGGATACTGGGGGCTCCAGAGACTCATATTCCTCTGAATTTACCCAAATGTTCTCATCTCAGTGCTGAGTTCCACTCTTTTCTAACCAAAGTATAACTTGGACATAGAAGACCTGGTGAGGCTATGAGTTCAATTTAATTTGTAATTTAAAACTCACACGATCAGCCTTGGCATCTCACTTTTGGACATCATCCCATTCACTTTAAGAGATTAGAGATTGTTTGATGGCAGTACAGAAACTCTCCAATCCTCCAATTTTGCCTACCACTCAGAATTTAAAGAAATTTATTAAAGGTCTGAGCTCATGGTTCCTTTCTTTAAGCTCTCCAGAGCTTCAGAATTATTCTCCTGCCCCATAGTCCCTGCTTGCTCCCTTCCTACCATACTGATCCACCAAAAGGCTTACCTTCAACAGGCACTTCATTTAAGCCCACCAAAAATGTGATAATTTAAGTAATTATTTGCAACTGTGCCATGGACTGCCAGTTTCCCATTTTTCAGTGGCAATTGAAAAATCCCTGCCTCCAAACCCAGCCAAATCAGATAACCACTCCCAAATCCCCAAGTCTGTTGTCCATAACTACTTCCAGTTTTACAAACTGTATTAGTCAGGGCTCAGTGTAGGAGATAGAAAACACCTTAGGTATTTGAAGCAATAATATAGGAAGTGAGGTACTTTAAAAAAACGGTTGGAAATAGAGCCGGGCGTGGTGGCTCACGCCTGTAATCCTAGCACTGTGGGAGGCTGAGGTGGGAGGATCACTTGAGCTCAGGAGTTTGAGACCAGCCTGAGCAAGAATGAGACCCCATCTCTACTAAAAATAGAAAAATTAGCCGGGTGCAGTGGCCTGTGCTTGTAGTCCCAGCTACTCAGGAGCCTGAGGCAGGAAGATCGCTTGAGCACAGAAGTTTGAGGTTGTAGTGAGCTATGATGACACCACTGCACTCTAGCCCAGGCAACAGAGCAAGACTCAGTCTCAAAAAAAAAAAAGGTTGGAAATGCTAGAGTAGCATGAATCAGGA
The DNA here is from genome assembly GCA_023783475.1 of Daubentonia madagascariensis. Classification (NCBI taxonomy): domain Eukaryota; kingdom Metazoa; phylum Chordata; class Mammalia; order Primates; family Daubentoniidae; genus Daubentonia; species Daubentonia madagascariensis. The sequence continues at coordinate 52,054,497 of JAKFHU010000913.1, forward strand.
GACCACCACTGGAGCTATACAGTTTGTGCTCATCATCATAGATACTATTTAGAAATCAGGGAGTCGGGGTTAGGAAGCCACTTCCTCTGTCACCGTTGAAATTTTCTTGACACTCACAAAGGTGTTAACCAGATACTGGGTCTGGTCATCATGGCCCCACAGCTGCTTTCTGATGCTCATATTTTCATGGGCTTGTATGTTAGCAGGAATAGCAACAGGACAATAGCCTGTGTTTCTTATGTCTTCCAAAACTTTTGTGAGTGCATTAATCAGTAGAACCAAATTTGCATACAGAACTCTAGCTGCGAGAGAGCCTGGGACATGTAGTTTTTAACTTTATAGGCTCTCCAAGGAGGTTAGAATGGGTGCTACCCAGTATACCGAAAAACTAAATGCCTTTTTTTGGGCTTACGTTAGTGAGTTTCTGTTGCCTGATGCAAAATGGGAGACAAACTATAGTGAGATGAAGGGTTATTGGAAATGAGGCTATATAAACAGCTAAAATAGTATACTCTTTTAAAGAAGTTTGTATGTGAAGGATATGAAGATGAAATGGTAATTAGTGAGATACCACAGAGGAAAGGGACAGTTTCTATTCAGATGTAAGAGATTTAAACATTGTTATGGGCTGAGGGGGAAGACAGAGCAGAGAAGGAGAGGTGGTTGAGGATTTAGGATAGGACAGTAGGGGCGATTGGTGGAACAAGGTCTGGAGGAGGTGGGAGGGCAGGGATCAAGGTTACAGGCATCTGTTTGTGTAAAACAGATGACAGGATGTGCATGTAGTTTCCATGTTTTTCAAATGAAGAACTTATTTTGGGACATCTCATCTTTCAAATACTTTGAACTGATTGGTGTCAGATATTTAGTAGGACAGACAAAATCCAACCTGTATTATGTAAAATATGAACACTGTTCCACAAGCACTCTGAAAGGAGTGTTCTTCACTCTTATAAATGTGTGAAACCGACCAACACTGAATCAGTGGATTAGTCAAGGTTCAAAACAGCTCTATGCAAGCTTCCTTCTTACACAGAGTCCTCCATCTCTGCCAGCTTTCAGACCTGCATAATCTAACTCTAGCCATGGTTGATATGGCCCTTTGTATGACCCTGAAAAGTAAGTTATCTTCTGTTGGGAAAAGTAATACAACAACAAAGTTATACCCAGTATAAAAATGTCTACCTTTAATATGATAAGAACAGAAGCTTTGAGACAGATTATGCGAAAAGACCAAAAGTAGGTGACTAGGGCAGAATGCAACCTGCCTTTACATCTGTCCTTTGCTAGGGCTGCTAAGTTCACAGGGCCTTGGCAGGGGCTTGTGTGTGTCAGGGAATGTGGAGAGCAGCGTGGATCAGTTCTCTTGCTCTGGTTGAGGAGGTTGGGATGGCAGCCGTGCATGTGAGCAGAGACGTGAAGTCTGAGCAGACCGCTGGAGGTGAGTGGGGACGTGGAAGGAGCTTTCCCGCAAAAACCCTCTTTGGTCAGTCTTGGTGTCAAGGGGTCACTTGGGGGATATGCCTTACACTGTCCCATATAATCTCATCCTTGCTCCCCATACACGTCCACCATCCTAGATAAACCTACAATCCAAGTAAAAACGGTTTATGCAAATGTAATGCAAACATACCCTCAAGACAGGTCCCTGAGAAGAAATTTCAACCGGACGGCTGCCCCAAGCCCTTCCTATAGAGATTGTCTGGAGCTGCTACAGTCTTTGATCACATTGCATGTTCTAATGCTTTATTTTGAAAGCAAAGTTGAAAAGCACTTTCCTATAATGTGTTAATAATTTGTCCGTGGTTCTCATTTCTTCCTGATACATCCCCCAGTGGCCCAATGCCTTTCGTTGCCTCTATTTGCCAAGATCTCCTATTCTCTTACCTACCCCAAATCTAGGGCCCTTCCCCTATCATTTGAGATGAATTCTACCTGTGTCCCTTTTTCTCAGGGCTCTGCAAGGTGACTAGCTAGCTAATGTGATTAACTAATGCACAAGAAAAGTCCCATTGGCTTCATGCTTCACCCTTTGAGGATAACATTTACATTTTAAATGAAGCTTCTTAGGCTGTCAAGCTCGATAAGTAGCTTATAGATCATTAGGACAAATGTACTAATTTTATGGAAAAGACCACTGTGGCTCTGAGGCCTCTTAGGACTTGCTGGAGGTCTCAGGGCTAGTAAGAGGCAGAGTCTAGTGCACCTTGCACCGTTACACACAAACTCTCATGACATGATTAGTTAATAGAAGAATTTGCAGGTACTAAGGAGAAAAATAAATATTTTGAAATGTGTATTTATTTAATATGCAACATACATTTACATACCAATTTATCATCCCTCCTTACCTACCATTCCTGTTCTCACCAGTATGTATCTCTGTGGTATGCTTAGTATAGTGTATTGCAATTGTCTTTTATTTGTGTTCCCCCTAACTGGACTCTGATCACCCAAGGATAGTGGCTGGGCTCTATTTGTCATTGTATTCATCACCCAGGAGGTAGGGCAGAGTGGGTATTCAACATATTCGTCCGTTGCTGAAAGAATGAATGAACAAAGGAATGATCACCAGGCAGAGGGGATACAATCTTAGGTGTCACACTTTCATAGTTCTGAACAAATTTATTCTATTGGTGACGCAGCTTCCCTAACATTCTTCAAACCATACCCTATACTCACCTTCCTTCTCTATTTCCTCTCGAGGATGGTTTCTGGCTTTAAATAATTTTTTACTTTTGTGTCATTGACGGCAAACACTGATGTTATCTCTCTAGTTTCTTCTACTCCTTAAGATTTCTTTTCCTCGTACAGTTATCATTTTCCTTTTGCAAGATTGGGAAATGACATACTTAAAGAATACCAGATTAATCTGTTCTGACATTTTTTTTTTCTCAGCTGGGATAAAAAAAGAGCCTTTTGAAGAGCCTTCAAATCAACAGTAATTTCAAATTTTCACAACATAAAGAGGCAGAGCGCAAAGTGAATTTGACACTTTGAAAAATGCTGTAAGCCTCCCAGTAGACGGATGAACATGTTTCCACTTCATGAAAGCTTGTTTCATAAGTATTCCATAAATATCGATGTCAGGGTTGTTAAGTAATTAATATTAACCTATTGAGAAAGTGTTTCTTTTCTACGTGGTTGATTTCCAGTGGGGAGACTAATTAAATATTAAAGACCATGTGAGATGTTTTCTATAATTACAGTTTCTAGCTGTATTTACAAATGATGTGCCTACATGCAGAGGGAAATAATAATATGGTATTACTACATTTTTATTCCTATACAGAATAGGTAGTTTTTTTCGATCTGAACCTCCTCTGCCCAAGCCTGTCAATAGTTATTACCCTTCACAATTGCCCTCAGAGACTTTTTCCTATTTCCACCATGATTTGAAAGGCTACAATTCCACATTCCACACCAGCCCCTCTGGTAGGTTTTTTTTTTCTGTTTTGTTTTGTTTTAATCACAAAAGGCCTCCATATGTGTGGTAAATAAGTTTGGTAAGACAAACGGGAGATACAGCAACATAGATAGCTTAAAATAAAACTTAGAGTAGAATTTAAGTGTTCTCATCACAAATAAATGATGCGTAGGTGAGGTAAGGCATATATTCATCAGCTTGCTCTAGCCATTCCACAATGTATACATATTTGAAAACATCATGTTGTACACCATAAATATATACAATTTTTACTTGTCAATTAAAATCAATAAATAAAAACGACTTAGACCTGTTCTTACAAGTTCTTTGTTTGGTCCTCCATCCGCCTGCCCATGGTTTCTTTCCTCTCCTTCTTTCCCCTCTGTCCCCTTCTTAGGAACAAAAAGTCTTCCTCAAATTCTTCCCAGTGTCTACATGGAAAATTTAACCCTCTCCACCCTATTCCAAATCCCTGCAATCCCTGGATTTTCTTTGTAACTGTAAGACCTCTGTCAAAACTTCAAAGTCACCGTAAGAGCCCAAGCCACTGCTTCCTCTGACAGTCCTCCTTCTCACTCTCTGCGGGGTCATGCCTGGTTTTGGCTCTTTCGTTGCACTTAATTTTCAAACAGAAACCATCATATACTTTTAGACTTTCCTAGCCCCTCAAGAGTACATGAACAAGCCAGTTCTAATTTTTGCTTTTATTTTTCTTTACTTTGTTATTTTTGCTGTAAAAATACATCACACTTTCAGTGATTTTAGATTATTGACCTTAAGAAATAATTGAAAGAAAAAATTTTAGAAGCGTCTTTGCTGACCTTGCTAAATATTTTTATAAGTGACTTGGATTCAAATGGAATTGTTTCTGATGCAGAGAACCTGGGATTGTTTTTAGACCATAAAATGCTATGACTTCCACGTGTGTGTTGAAAGAAGATTAGATTTGCTGTGTTTAAAAAGAGAGAAATAACTTTGAATAGAACACTTACCCTACATAGAGAAAAACATTTTGAAATCAAATAAAACTTGCTCATTAAAAAAAAATCTACCTTTTATTCTCCAAAAACCAAGGAAGGGGATTAACTTACCAATGGTTTGGAAGCTCTGCCTCCTTCCATTTGAGGCAGTCTACAGTGGCTACACGCTTGAGAACTTACCCGATTGATACCTGCAAGAATCACTGTTCATACTCTTTCACTGCCCGTCACTAGGCTCAAGCACACTTAAACCAAGACTTCCTTTCCAAAGACTAATGTCAGATGGAGAGCTCCTTAATCTTTTTGTTCAGTGAATTGGACCAGGCATGATGGCTTTTCTGATAAGCGCTTTCCTAACTTTAGGTTCATTTAACACTAAACTAGGAAACTAAGAATACAAACCGGAGTCTTTCCAAGTGTTTACAGATTAATAGATATTTCAGGCACTTGAAAACTAGACAAATATTGTTTAAGGAGAAACCACGTGTAGATACAGGCGGTGTGGCCTCTTTACATCAAGATTTAAGAAGTGGGTGCATTGTTGATGAAAAGCAGACACTAAACAGTTTTGGGGGTAGAAGGAACTCACTTTACACAGAGGAAACTCCCAAACCTTTTGCTAAGTTATTCATTCATTCATATAACATTTTTATTGAGCCCTATGTGTCAGTCACTGTGATTCAGAGGGGATACACATTTTGAAGACATATTAGTCAGGATCCTTGTTTACAAGCATAACGATGTAACTCATATGCTTTAAGCACAAAAAAGAATTTATTGGCTTATATAACTGGGAAATACAGAGGTGCTTCCTTCTCATATGCTAGATCTACAGGCTAAATGATGTTATTTAGGCTCTATTTCCATATTCTAACTGGGCTTCCCTCTCTAGGGTTAGCTTAAATCCATGGACATGCAATTTTCATGAAGATGACAGAGATGGCTGTGGGTAGTCCAAGGACTCTATCATTATTCATTTAAAAAGGAAAACAGGGACCTTCTTTTTCCCTAATCCATATATTAATATCATGGAAGATGCTGTCCAATCACATGCCTGTGTTTAGATCAGTCATTGTTGTCAGGTACCATGATTGGCCAGGCCTGGGTCACATGCCCAAGTCTACTATAAGCAGGTAGACAGGGCACTGTGATTAATAGTTTCAGTTGAACCACATGGGATGAAGGAGTAGCCCTTCCCCAGTGGAAAGAATGGTCCTGACGCACATGTATAACTGATGCCCACAATAAAAGACTCAGTCCCTTCCTCAAGAAACTCTCAGTATGGTGAGGGAGATGAACATCTAAACAGTTTTAACAGTTAAATGAATGCTAATGCAGGAGAGATGATTACAGGTAAGTACAGCATACTATATGAACACAGAGTAGGGACCTATAACTCGGACTTGGGGGATTAGTGATAATTTCCTGGATAGTGCACCCCTTGGTTAAGACTTGATGGACAAATAGATAGGGGTTAGCAAGTCAATGGGGAAGTGCAGAATATAATTTTTGGCAGTAGAAACAGCACAACCAAAAGCAGGGAGATGCAAGAGGTTAAGGGCTGTTTGAGAAACTCTAAATAGTTTGAAATGGCTGGAATGCAGCATGTTCCCGGGAAATGTCAGGAGAAAAGGCTGAAGAAGTACACAGAACTAAACCAGGAAGGGTCTTCGTGACTCATAAGGGATCTAAAGTATTTAGAGTAGGTGAGTTATTTAATCAAGCTTGTGTTGATGGCAGTGTGAATTAGAAGGGACATGGACAGGAGGGAAAGACCCAAGCAGGAATCCAAGTGAGAAATGAGGAAGACCTAAATGTAAGGAATGCAGCTGAGGAGGTATTAGTGGCAGGATTTGAGGGCTGATTGGATGTTGTTGGTGAGAGAAAGGGAGGACACTGACATGGTTATTAGTTTTCAGTGTATGTTGCCATAATTCACCAACATAGAGAAGCAAGAAAAGCTTTTGGTGGAAAATCATGAATTTAGGTTTGAACAATCATCTTTGTCATGCAAATCTGACATGTTCCCAGAAGCTGGATGGTCTCATCAGGGACATTGCAGAGGACATTCCTGTCTGCAGTAGAGATAGGGATGAGATGACTTCTTATGATCCTTTATGGCCCATCCCAATAAAAAGTCCATCTCTAATTACTTTTAACTACATTTTCCTTCCTGTCACCTGAAGCTCCTGTGATTTTTGTTATGTCTGATATGGCTTTGGTAGAGGTTGCTCCTATCTCTGTGGACCTTGTACAAAAAGGAGGGCATTTCAACACTTATGCTTTATTGACTTAGTCTTCATAATTTAGAGAAAGCAGCCCAGTGATATAAAAAGTGGAGTGGTGCTGTAATCATTTCCTCCACAAACAGGGTAGGGACAGGGATGAAATCAAAGGTTATATTTATTTATTTTTTAGTAGGCAATTGCTACATTCATAGTTTTCCTTCATAATAATCACCGTAGACACATCAAAGCATGCAAGATAGAATCCAAACTCCCTTGTCTGACCTACAAAGCCATGAGCAACCTGGTTCAATCCATCTTTCCAGCCCCATTCAACTAATTTTTGCCATCCCTAACTTAGTTTCTAACTTAGATGTTTCTAACTTAGTCTTCTGACTGGGGTGGGGGCATTTTTGGAGATCTCCACTTGGCCTTACCCACTATGGTAGCTTTTATCCTCCAGGTCAAGGACTCACTATGGGAGTTACACCAACTCCCAAGTACATCAAACCCAGTTATACATACAGGGTCAGGGGAGATGACCACTGGGTGGGTTTACGGATCCAGTGAACACACTATAAACTGGACCTTGACCAGGATTTCATCCATCACCTAGCTCCTGTAGTCTCCCACTCCAAGAGAAAGGCGTGATAGTGGTTCCAATTGCTGAATATTTATGCCAACTTTGTCCAACAGTCCTTGAAATGTTTGGGTATTCCTTTTCCTCAGTGTGTAGTTACCCAAGCACATGGCCATAGGTCCCTTTGGGGGAAGGACTAGGGAGATGATTACCATGTACCCTTGCTGAGGGTGTTACAGGATCCTTCCTCCTGGAGAACTGGCCTCCAGTCCAGTTAGTGAGTCTGGGTCTGAAAACAGATTCAAGTTCAAAAATTGGACAAGAGAATGTGACTTTTTAAAGGTATCCCTCAGCCTCCTGGTTATCCATCCTTGATTTCTTTGTAGGGACACACTGATTAGAAGTCTCATTGGCTGCCCATCTATTATGCCCTGAGGAATGTTGTGTTCTATTAGTTATCTCAACAAATGTCCACAGGTCAGGCTCTCTTGGCCGCCAGCACAACCATGCTTTCAGTATGATGATTGTGTCTACTTGACTTCTGGCAGTAGGCACCTCCACCTGACCTCCACTGCTTTGAGGATCCTATCAGACCCCTTGCTTTGTAAGTCTATTCCTGAAATGACCTGTCCTACAAATAGCCCTGGCCTACTGAGCAGGCCTCTGGAACATTCTGATGATGCCTAAAAGAAGGGAGAGTCATTAAAGAGTTTTTAAGCAGGGGGTCATAGGTCAAACTTGTGTTTTGGAGAGCTTACTTTGGCAGCTTTTTGCCATTCTCACCAGCACATTCCTTCTGATTTTGGTAAATAGTGTATCTTCTTGGCCTTCCCACAAAGCACAATCATTTGTTGAGTCTTCTAATCTTACTTAATATGTCCACTCCAGCATGCCGACTTCTCTGAACCTTTTAATCACTTTCTCAACCATCTGGCACAGCAATTACGACATTTTTTTTCATTTAATGTGGTTCATTGCTTTTTCCATACTGTTAGGAGCTATCCTAGAAGAAAGTTTACGTCATCTCCTGGGAGTCTTGCCAGGGGGTTAAATCTTGTATTTTGTCAGATTTGCTCCCAAATCAATAAACTCACCCCATCTAATCTTATGGTCCAGCCCCCTTGATCGAGCACCCTCAGAATTTAACCCTGCACTTACTCCCAGCTTCTTCCAGTACCTATCGGCTGTGTCTCGCAGCACCTTTGGGGAATAGTCCCTCTCCTCCCTTACCAGGCCTTGTATGGCATATGGATTATATTGTGACCTAATCCTAGTTATAGGCCTACTGGTAAGGAGGGAAAGTGGGCAAAGGTTCTGAGGTGGCACATGTCATGTTTCAGGCAGAGGCTTCTGCATTATCTTCAAGAAGGGGGATGTTCTTGCTCTTAATAGGGAGGGGTGGGCCATTTCTCAGGCTGAGAGAATTCAGAGGAGTCTAGAGTTCAGAATTTGGAGGGGCATTCAGCCAGATAATCTCAAGTGTCAGGTCCCATTTTTTCCCAACCAGGGCCCTGACCTTGCATAACAGATATACTTTGGTTGGTCATTTAACCTTTTCTGGAATTCAGCCACTTTGACCTTAACTTTCTCTGCCCTCTCACTTGCAGAAGATGACAGCCTCATTGTAGGCCACTAGGGAGCTAGCTGTTCTAGCTATCATGCTTGGATTTTTTTTTTTTTTTTAGAGACAGGGTCTTGCTCTGTTATGTAGGCTGGAGTACAGTAACATGATCATAGCTCACTGTAAACCTCAAATTCCTGGGTTCAAGCAATCTTCCTGCCTCCTGAGTAACTAGGACCACAGGTATGTGCCACCACACCTGGCTAATTTTCAAATACTTTTTTGTAGAGATGGGGTCTCCCTATGTTGACCGGGCTGGTCTCAAATTCTTGGCCTCAAGGGATCTTCCTGCCTTGGCCTCCCAAAGTGCTGGGATTACAGGTGTGAGCGATTATACCCAACCTCACACTTGGTTTTTCATTTGCCTGCTGATCTCTTATTGCTTTTCATTATCTTTCTTTAGAGTATTGATGTCATATCAACAGGAATCTTATCCCATTTTCCTTATAATCAATAATTACCCCATACTTCTCAAATGCCTGATACATTACACCCACTAGTACAATCCCTTCCTATGATACACCATTCCAGTTTACCATCCAGGAGAGTGTTATCAACTGGCTCACCACCTGGTGCCACGGGCCCTCTGTATTCTACCTACCACCAGTGATGGAGTCCTTTCTGACAACCAGCTGATGAGCAATCCAGCTCCAAACCCCCAACTTATAACCTGTCATTTTGAACCACTTTTGATACCAAATTTCATAGGTTGGATTCTCTAGAAGCAGACACCGAAACAGAATGACATGCAGGATGTTTATGAGGGACCAACACCCGTGGAAGGCAGAGGAAGAAGCAGGGATTGAGCAGAGAAAGAGAGAAGTCCACCTGTGATGCAGGCCTGAGACAGCCTCAGCTGCTCCACAGGGATCTGTACAGTGTATATGATCTGTTAGGGTTATCCCACAGTGGGACAATAGAGCTGGGCCTTTATACCCCCATGGGATCACGCACTGAATAAGGGCTGCCCCAGGGAGAGGGATGGCCTTGGGTGAGGCAGCTCTCTGCAGTTGAGGCAAACCCTGAAGGGACTGATATCTAGAGACTGTCTGCTGATGGTGCTCCCAGAGTTGGGCAAACCATGCTCCCCTGAAGCAGGATCTGGACGGCACATCTTCATGCCCCCCCCCAGCATTCAACAATGAACTCAGCACCCCTCCTCTGTGTTCCTCCCTCACCCTTTTTTTCTTCTGTGTTCTTCATCACTGGGGTGGAAATACTACTTACCCAGGAATCTGGAAGTCATTCTGTTTTTCATCCCTCACAAATATCATATTGCCACATTTCAATAATTTTATATCTTGAATATTTCTCCAACCAATCCCTTCCTCTCCATACCTACTCCCAGAGCTCAGAGCCTCGGCGTCTTCTCCCTGGAGGATCGCAGTAGCCTCCTAACTTGCCTCCTGACCTGCAGCTCCCACGCGCGATCCGTCCTTCACTACACTGCTAGGCTGAGCTTTCTGAAACACGAATCTGACCTCGTTGCTTGAAAACTCTTCAATGACTCCTCATTCATTCATTCACTCAGTAAAGAATTGCTCGGGTCAAAGACTTTGTAGTCAGAAGAAGATGCTTGCTTTCCTCACATCCATCAAGTCCTATGGGTACCAGCTTCAAAATATATTCTGAATTCTGTCACTTCTCAACCCTTTCACTTCTGTCACCCTGGTCCAAGCACCTTCCTATGAAATAGCTGTGCATCTGCCCTTGCTGTTTTCTCTATTGCCTCTCTGCTGGCATTTCTCTACTGGGTATCATTTTTTTTAAAAAATGTAAACCACAACATGTTTCTATAGAAAATGAAATGTGCCAACAATTTGATGATCTAGAGGGAGAGTATCCCAGATAGAGGGAACAGCAGGTACAGAGGCCCTATGTTGGAAGTAAATTTGGAGTGTCCGAGTAACAGGGAGGTGTGGAATCGCTGTGTTATGGTAAGCAAGGGGGACTGTGGTGGGGATGGGGTCTGGGAGGGCTTGCACACTTCTTCTCCCCACCCCCTGGCTTCTACCCAGTTTCTGGCTATTACAGAGTGTGAACAAGGGATGGGAGGAGAGATGAAGGCCAGGAAAAGCATTATTTGAATGGTTCTATCATAGGCTGGCCCCATGCTCTCTGGGCCTGGCAGGTGTTTAAAACTGTCCCTTTCTCCAGTGAATTGCATTCCAGGGCTCTTCTGGTGGTTCCCAGTTGGGCCTTCCCATTGCAATTCCAATGTACTTTTCCTTTAGCCTGACGATTCTCCTTCCTGTAGACCCTGGCTCAAAAGGGGCTGTTCCCCATGGGATCACAAGAGTAGAATCCCCTCACTCAGCAGGTTCAACTGGACAGAACTTAAAAGGTCTGCAGCTCAGCTCTCTCTTAAGCATCACCCATGTCTGGTCCACGGGAAATACCCATCCCTTGTTGTCTTAGCCCACTTGGACCGCTATAACAAAATACCACAGACTGGGTGGCTTATAAACAGCAGAAACATATTGCTCACAGTTCTGGAGGCTGGGAATCCAAGACCAAGACGCTGGCAGATTCAGTGTCTGGTAAGGGCCCACTTCTGGGTTACAGACTGCCTACTTCTTGTTATATCCTTGCATGGCAGAGGAGTGAGAGATATCTCTGGGGTCTCTTTTATAGGGGCAATAATCCCACTCGTGAGGGTGCCATGCTCACCTCCTAATCACCTCCCAAGGCCCCACCTCCTAATACCATCAACTTGGGGGTTAGAATTTCAGTGTATGAATTTTGGGGGGACAAAAACATTCAGTCCATTGCACTTGTTCCATCAAACTAAGGGTGTGCAGGACTTTCCTCAACTCAGCAGCCCTCTCCTGACTTTACCATCAAAATGACTGGTTATCTCCTTGCTCAACTTCTAGATTTCCCAGGTGGGAGTCAGAATACAGGCCATGGTGGTATCTGCCAACGTCTCTCTCTCCATGTAACCCAATGGAAAACCCCCTTTACTTGACCTGAAATGAATTTGATAGAACCCTCCCTTGTCAACTCCCCATCTTTTGCCAACTCACACACACTCCTTTATAGGAAGGTGTAGGGGCTCAAAGCACTGTCCAAGAAGTTCTAGATTATACATGCCAACTAGAGAAGAAGAAGGCTGTCAATTTTAGTCCCTGGGTAAACTTTGTACTTAGTTGTTTCTAAGTCAGAAAGACTCACTTATCCAATTAGTGGGGACATGAGACAATGATGTCTCTTTCTTAAAATAGATGGAAAGGATGATGCCGGGAAAAGAATTCTGGCCCTAATTTAAGAAAGGTGCTATTAAAATAGTGAGTTAGTATTTCAAATGACACAGCTAAGGAGATGTTCTGGCCGGTCATATATTCTTTGTTCCTGAGAGTGGGACCTTTTTGACGTAGACCTCCAGGAAGAGTGAAATGCAAGAATGAAGACTTCCCTTGCCCTCCATCACCTCTATTTTAGAACTTTTATACTCATCAGGGAAATTTCTTTGTTGGAAAAGTGTTACATGGAAAAATAGTAAAGGTTACTCGGGCAGTAGTTGTTTAGTTTTTTTTTTTTCTGTACAAATAAAGAACATTTGTTTACTCAACAAATTTTTAAGCAGCCCCACGTATTAGGAGGTGAAAAGAGAATAGTAAGGAAGACCTGAAAAAGGGGCTTATAGTCTAGTAGTAGAAAAGGGTCTTGATTTTAGTGTTATCTGGCTATTTGAATTATCCAAAAGAAAAGGCTTAAAGAAATCTGGAGTATCATCTGCAGTATTTTTTGGAGAAATTTACCTTGAGGAACAGAGATTTTGTATTTCACCTCTTAATGTACAGGCTACCAGGCATTCTAAATTCAAAAATCAGTGAAAGATTACAGGAAAAGTAGGAAGAAATAGATAAGAATCAGCAAAAAATATTAGACTGTAGTAATAATGCCATAAATTCTAATGGTTATAATAATAATTTTATAACTAATATTTATTGAGCACTTACTATATGCCAAGCACTGTTGTGGATTATTTTATCTAATTTTCATAACAACACTTTTAGATAAGTATATTTTTTTTTCACTTTATAGGTGTGGGATTTGAGGCACAGTCATAGGTGGCAGAGCCAGATTTGAAAAGAGCAGTCTGATTCTTAACCACTGCTCCTTGCTGTCTGGACATGAAAATGCACCACACACATTCCCTCAGCTGTAAATTATCCATTGGAATCAGTTGTAAATGGAATCTGTCCTCAGGGGATGATTGCAGATAGCCCAAGTTTTCTTGGTTACAAGGGAAAGGCTCCTGGCACTCAACTTGATTTTGTGATTTGTCATGTGTGTAAATGATAAGAATCTACTAGATTTCCTTCTAGAGCATATTTGTTCCATTAATATTATCACTCTTGCCTGCTTTGTGTTTGAGAATCATTGACATCCTGCTGTAAGCTTTCGTCTTACTTGCCTCAAATGAAATTGTCCTCAAACAAGTAAGGCATTTGGAAGCAATGAGCTTCAGGGAATTGTCCAGGCATCTGGGGATATCAAAGCCTTCATGAAGTATCCTCATTGCCCATGGGATATGTGAGCCCAAACTGCATCGCACACTTTACAAGGGAGTCTCTCTCTTGCTTAGCAGAACTGAGATCTGCTCCAAGAACACTTCCTTGACTCAAGCTATCGCCCACTGGGTGCTCTATTTGTGGTTCTGAAACCTCCTCTTTCAAAAGCAGAAAAAAGCCCATGGTTCCAAGGTGAGGTGCCAAGTACCCACGGCTATGCACTTGACCACGTGGAGTTGAATCTCAGGAATATCTGCTAGAAAAGAACAGGACCTCATGCAGAGAGAAAAAGTCTCCCAAGTTGAGTTGGCTCTCTGGAAAACAACTGGATATGGTATTGGTCTTTATTACAGTTTCCACAGACTGAAAAAATTGTTTATAAAACAAAGGCAGCATACAATTTGGTATGGTAACGTTTTTTAGAACTTTGTTTTTGCAAAGCGGAAACCAGGGCCAATGTGGTCATGCTGGAAATTGAGCCAGTTCTGTTACCCCAAAGCACCTCTTCTGAAACACTAATCTGAGTAAGCCGGGCCTGACTTTGCCAGGAACAGTCAGCAAGGCTCTTTGGAGAGACTTCCGGGACAAAATGCTCCAAACAACCACAGCAAAGCCCCACACCATGCAACAACTTGCACGTGGCACACCCAGGCTCTGATGGCTCACATTTTTAGGGGTGGAAGAAAAGCAACCCACTAGTTCCCCTCCTTTCTTCCAATCCAGTGGGAGCTAATCACAGTTATTGTTCTCCGGACAATATCTTGGTATACACAGTTCTCGCCTTTCCTCTACCACTAAGCCATCCTAGGCAAATGGAGACGTTTCTCCTGTTTGCAGCTCTTCAGTCCTCAGTCAATGAAAGACGCCAAGTGAAACATCCAAGTTTCCTGATCGATGCTTTAAGCCAGATCATGTGAAAACTAAAGAAAATCCATGCTTGCTAGCATGGAGAACAGAAGTAACCAACTACTTTTTAATCACAAAGGAAGTGAGTTACGAAAGGGTCAGATTCATGGTGAGAAAGAAAAACCATGCAGGAAATCTATTAAAATTTGGGGATTGGAAGAACTGCTCTTGGTTGTATCTTCACTAGAATAATTTATTTTCCCTCTTCTTATCATTCTGAAATTAAATTCAGTACTGCAAGCAAAGAATTTTTGGGAAAGGACTTATATTTTGGAGGCTACCGTACTTTAGAAACGATTTATATCGTTTTTATACCTATATTTTCCTAGGAAAATGAAAAACGGATGCTTCATTTGTCTGATTCATTTAGTGGCATGATGACTCAGGGCTGAGCAAGAATAGACAAGTCTCCTGCCCTCAGCAGCTTGCATATCATAAGGGGGGAAATAGAAAATAAACTTGTAGATTCAGAAATATACAATTTAATTTCTGACAGTGATAATGATTTAGGGAAAAATAAAACACTACATTAAGGTTAGGAGATAGAAAATGAATAGGCAAGGTGGTTAGAGAAGGCCCCTTGTAGGAAAAGATATTTGAGCAGAAGGACTGTGAAAAGTGAGCCATGCATAGTTCTAGAGGAAGGGCACTCCAGGCAAGGACAGTGGCTCAAGCTGAGTATGGGAGGGAAAAAGGTGGTGGTTGAGATTGGAAAGGTAGACAGAAGCCAAGGCACATAGGCTCCTGTTTACCATGATAAGGACTTCAGATTTTATTCAAAGTGTCATGGGAAGACTTTGTTTATTGTTGACTTATTCTCTACTCCAGTTCCAAAAAGAGGTAGAAAGAATTTCATTCATTTATTCAACAGTTAATTATTGAGTACTAACAGCTGGGTTCAGTGCTAAAAAAGTTGTGACCTCTGTAATCAAATGAGGGAATAAGAAAATAACATGAACAATCAGAAAAAAGTAGAATGAGGAAAGTTCCAGAAGAGAGAAAAAAATACTAATACTAATAATAATTGTAATAAGAACATGAATTATAAATACTAATGAAGTACTTGCTGTGCACTTGGTTCTATTTATGTTTTATCTTACAATGACTCAGTGTCTTATGTACTATTATTATTATTTCTTGAGGTCAGAAAAGCAAAATAATACCATAAGTCATAAAGTGAATAAGCTAAGAACTCAGGATTTGAATCCAGGTTTGCCCTTTTGCAAACTGCAAAGTTTACTAACTCAGAGGAAGGAACTAACAATTGTGTTCTCTGATATTTCCTGGAAACAACAGTGATCCTGAGTGTGGGTAACTCAATATGTATAGCTGCTGTGTGTGGGAATAAAATATTTTATCTACTGGATGTGGATCAGATTGGTTTCAGATATATATTCCAAAATTAAACAAGTATGGCATTATAAAAATGAGTATTCAGCTCTTTAAAAAACAATTCCAAAACACTGCAAGGAAAACAGCCCACAAACTGTTATTTTTCCTTTATACAACATATTACAATCTGTAATAATTTTGTCCTATTTGTTCATTCCTCATTTTTTCCTTTCTCCCACACTGCATTGTAGTTGTCACCAGGGCAAAAGGCAGGTCTCTCTGTTCACCATTTTATTTCCAGAGCCTAGCACAGCGCCTCAAACACAGGAGGGACTCAACTAATATTTGCTGAATGAATGAATGAATCAAACTTCATTTCATTTCTTTGCAAGGCCTCTTTTACTTCCGTGGACCACGCTAGACAGCATGCAGAGATGGCAGAGAGTATAATAAACATCTGAGGTATTTTCCAATTCAGGGCTGACCCATGCTGACCCTTTATTTAACTAAATCTTTCACTTGTGAATGAATCATTTCTTCCATTAATTAAAATAGGATACACATGTGTCTCTGTAAAGTATGTGTCAAAAGAAACCATCCCACCTAAAACATACAGGAGGCGCTGACCACCATGGCGAGCTATCCATCATAATCTGCTAAAAAAAATCGGCTCTGGAATTAGAACTAGCACAATCATCTCTTACACCCTCAAAAATATTATTTGCAGTTTCTCAACCCATCTGTCAGCTCCTCTGTTAATGTAAGGAGGAACGCGTAGCGTGAAGCTGTGAGAGAACCGTTTATTTTGAAGGGCAGAACGTGCAAGGCCTGCGCTCCAGGAATGTCATCGTCTCTAATATCTGCTGGCGGCCTGCGCTCTCTGGCGACTTGGATCTTGACTGTAGAGCTGGAAGGCCCAGGGAGCGCACTGTTGCAAGACTCAACACTTGTTCCTTCAAGTCCTCCAGAAGTCAAATGATAGCGGCAAAAACTGGCGGCGCTGTTGAAGTGACGAAATCGAGTTTGTGTTCCGTTCACCTCATGGTCTTCCCCGGGAAGAAATGGGACGCAGACATCTCGCACTCCCTAGCTCCAGGAAGCAGTATGTGTGTCTAGCCATCTTTCAAAATATTTCGCCTCGGAGTAAACTATCCGCTGCCCAAACTCCAAAGGCCTCGATGAAGTACCTTAACACGTTTAAAATCACCACGGGGAATTCTCTAGGCAGGATGAAAAGGGAGGAGGGATAAGGCATTGAGTAACTCAGCTTCAGGTGCCTCAGGTCCTTTAAGACAAGTTTTAAACATCCTGCAAGATTTCAAATGCACCAATTTTTGAAAAGGTAAGAAATTCTAAAGCCTATTCTCTCGGTGAAGTGTCAGGCTCCACAGGAGCAGGAATGATAAACACTCCCCTTGCATATTTAGGAGGTTGTTTCAGAGGAAGCTAAGTGATTGCTAAATCAGTCGTGGCAACCAAATGTGTTTTATTACTATACTTTTATGTTGAATACTAACTGCTGTTTTATTTTTCCTTGAAATGAATCCTGTAAGGCAGACACAAAAACACTGAAGGAATAGTAAGGACCTTTGAGATCTTTAGGGCCATTTGCAATGGTGTAATGGAGACTCTGAGAAGTAAAGTGACTTGTCCCAGGCCACATGGCAGGCCAATAGCAGAGCCAGGACTGCAACTCTGTCTCCTGTCTCAGAGTCCTGGGCTCTTTCCCCTGGAAAGATGTATGATGTGTTCCCCCAGCACAATGCTAGCTACACTGCCAGTGGATTGATTAATGTATTGATTTCAGTAGAGTAATAGGTTCAAAATTACTTGATGAATCAGTACACAGGAAAAAATCAATAGCTTTTCTTAGACTTCAAGTCCAAGTCATTTGGATTATTACAGAGGGCTCAGTCACTGTTATTTTTATTTATATTTCTTGGTACTTTTCTCCTGCCCTCAATACTTATCTAATACTCATTGGGTATTCTTCTGGGTCAAGATATATACATATATACACACACACACACACACATATACACACACATATATAATATAACTGAAAAGCAGAGGTATGTATGCAGGAGATTTAACATATAGGAGAAATGGACAAGAATGTTGGAGAATTAATTGTGCATGTGGTATAGAACAGTGATTAAGAGCATAAACTCTTGAGTCAACTTGCCCTGGGTCCAAATGCCATCTTTGACACTTGAAAATGTGTAATCTAACATCACTGATCTTGGGCTTTTTAAATTGCTGAGTTTTCTCCTCTGTAAAATAGGAATAACAGTACCTACTTTATAGAATTGTTACAAGGACAAATTTAAAAATCTGAGGTTAGTCTTGGAGGTCCCATTTATATGTGTAATTTAATGACATATACACATATGTAAGCAGTAATATTAGAACAGGAGCAATGGAAGAATTAGACTAATGAATATGCTTTACATTGATCAAAGGTTTTCGAGAGAACATCCTTGTGCTACGTGATGATGCCACTTCCTTCTCTCTATGCCCCACCCCGTGCCCCAGTTTAAGTGGTGCTGTCCCTTGTCTGTGCAGTTGCAACAGCCTCCTCGCTGCTCTCCTTCCTCTTGCTTTTATCTCTACCTCCAATCTAGTCCTTCTGAGTAACATTTTAAAAGTACATATTTGTCTATATAGTCTTTTGCTTAAAAGACTTCAATAAGTCCTGTGGTTTATAGGATAAAGCAGTACAATCTGGTCTCAACCCACTATTATACAGTCTCATTTCTACCAGCACCGTCTCCACACCCTGTGTTCTAACCAAACAGAACTGCTCACCGTTCCTGCAGCGCCCCACGTGCTTACACATCTCTGTGCCTTTGCGCATGACGTGCTCTCAGCCTGAAATCTTCTTTCCCCACTTCATCACCTACTAAATTCCTAGTCATCCATCAAGGCCCAGCTACAATTTCACCTCTTCCAGTAAGTCTTTTCCTTATTCCACTCCCCTCCTGGAAAAATTAATTAGCTCCTTGCTCTGTGCTTTGATGCTACTTTGTTCTTATCTCACAAATAGCATTTACCATGTTAAATTATATATTGTTGTCTATGTGTCTGTCCCCAGCTACACCTAGTTTAGCAAACGTTCAAAGCCATCCTTCTTTCCATGCCTATGGCTCTTTTTCCCACTGAGTTCAAATACTGCCTAGAATTATTTATAACCAGTGCTCTGGGCAGCCCCTCTAACTCCATCAGAGTTGATACCAGAGTGAGACGTATTTGCCAATCTGTAGCTAACCTGTGAGTGCCATGAGTGCTGGGACCTTATTTTTCTCTCTCTTTCTAGCACCTAATGCTATGCCTAGTACTTAATAAATATTTGTTAAGTACATGAATGGCAAAGTATGACAGCGCTGAACTATTAGATGTAAACTTTAAGGAACAATTCTGGGTGCTGAGAATATGGAGTCAGACCCAGACTATAAATACTTGGCACCATACTTCATATCCTAGACTCTGGGATACGGAAACGTAACTCCTGGTGGTAAGAGGAGCTCAGGTTTGGGAAATTGTTGCAAAGTACTTGTCTTAGTCTGTTTGGGCTGCTATAATACCATAAACTGGGTGGCTCATACATTTTTTTCCTTACAGTTCTGGAGGCTGGGAAGTCCAAGATCAAGGTGCTGGCAGATTCATTGTCTGGTGAAACCCGGCTTCCTGGTTCATATTCTCACATGGTGGAAGGGTCAAATGAGCTCCCTTTGCCTCTTTTTGTACGGGCACTAATCTCAAAGGCCCCACCTTGAAATACCACTCCTTGGGGTTTAGGATTTCCACATATGAATTTTGGGGGACATAAACATTCAGATCATGACAATACTAAAAATGTTTTACACAGATACACACACACACACACACACATACAGATTTGTTTGGTGGAAAATAAACTTCCCATACACAAGAAACTTTTAATATTATGTGGAATTTATCAGAGATGTGAAATTTTTATCTTCTTTGCCAAATATTTCTAAATAAGTCTTTATATCTAGGGTCCCCCCCCATTTTTTTATTGTGGCAAAATATGTCATAAAATTTACCACCTTAACCTTTTTTTTTTGAGACAGAGTCTCACTCTGTCACCCAGGCTAGAGTGCTGTGGCATCATCATAGCTCACTGCAACCTCAAACTCCTGGGCTCAAGCAATCTTCCTGCCTCACCCTCCCTAGTAGCTGGGACTATGGGTGCATGCCACCACACCCAGCTAATTTTTCTATTTTTTGTAGAGACAGGATGTCGCTCTTGCTCGGGATGGTCTTGAACTCCTGTCCTCAAGCAATGCTTCTGCTTTGGCCTCCCAAAGTGCTAGGATTATAGGCATGAGCCACTGTGCCCAGCCCATCTTAACCTTTTTTTTTTTTTACCATCCAAAAGCCCCTTGAGAAACCATTTTTAAGTGTATAGTTTAGTGGTATTAGACACATTCATAATGTTGTGCAATAATCACCACCATCCATCTCCATAACTCTCTTCATTTTGTAAAACTGAAACTCTATACCCATTAAACAATAACTCTCCATTTCCCCCTCCTCCTCAGCCCCTGACAACCACCATTCTACTTTCTGTCTCTATGATTTTTACTACTCTAAGTACTTCATATAAGTGCAATCGTACAGTGTTTGTTTTTTTGGAGTGACTTATTTCACTTAGCATAATGTCCTCAAGTTTCATCCATGTTATAGCATATGTCAGAATTTCTTTCCTTTTTAAGGCTGAATAATATTCCATTGTATGTATATACCACATTTTGCTTATCCATTCATCCATTGATGGACACTTCGATTGTTTCCACGTTTTAGCTATTGTGAATAATGATGAATATAGGTGTCAAATACCTCTTTAAGACCTTGCTCTCAATTCTTTTGTGTATATACTCGGAAGTGGAATTCCTGGATCATATGGTAATTCTATTTTTAATTTTTTGAGGAACTGCTATACTGTTTTTCATAGTGGCTGTGCCACTTTATATTCCCACCAACAGTGCACAAGGATTCCAATTACTGGGCATCCTTGCCAACACTTATTATTTTCTGTTTTCTTTTTTTGATAATAAATATACAAATGGTCAACGTGAAAAGATGCTCAGCATCACTAATCATTAGGGAAATGCAAACCGAAACTGTAATGAGATACCACCTCACACCTATAAGGATATCTTCTTTGGAGAAATGTCCTTTCAAGTTGTTTGCCCATTTTTGAATTGGATTGTTTGGTTTTTTTGTTGTTGAGTTTTAGGAGTTTTCTGTATATTCTGAATATTAATCCTTTATCAGACATGTGATTTGTGAATATTTTCTCCCATTCTGTGGGTTGCCTTTTTACTCTGTTGATAGTGTCTTTGGATGCGCAAAATGTAAAAATTTTCATGAAGTCCAATTT
Organism: Daubentonia madagascariensis; assembly: GCA_023783475.1. NCBI lineage: Eukaryota > Metazoa > Chordata > Mammalia > Primates > Daubentoniidae > Daubentonia > Daubentonia madagascariensis. The sequence continues at coordinate 52,075,492 of JAKFHU010000913.1, forward strand.
GCCTATTTTTTTCTTTTATTGCCTGTGCCTTTTGTGTCATATCCAAGAAACCATTGCCAAATCCAATGTCATGAAGATTTTGCTCTATGTTTTCTTCTAAGATTTTTATTGTTTTGGTTCTTACATTATAGTCTTTGATCTATTTAGAGTTTTTGTTTGTTTGTTTGTTTTTTGAGACAGAATCTCACTCTGTCACCAGGTTAGAGTGCATTGGTGTCATCATAGCTCATTGCAACCTCAAACTCACAGGCTCAATCAATTTTCCTGCCTCAGCCTCCTGAGTAGCTGGGACTACAGGGGCATGCCACCACGCCCGGCTATTTTTTCTATTTTTAGTGGAGACGGGGTCTCGCACTTGCTCTGGCTGGTCTCGAACTCCTGAGCTCAAGAGATCCTCCTGCCTTGGCCTCCCAGAGTGCTAGGATTACAGATGTGAGCCACTGCACCTGGCCTAGAGTTATTTTTTTTATATACGGTGTTAAGTAAGGGTATAACTTTATTCTTTTGTGTGTGGATATCTAGTTTTCCTAGCACTATTTGTTGAAAAGACCATCCTTTCACCATTGAATGGTCTTGGCACCCTTGTCAAAACTCCTTTGACCGTATATGCAATAGTTTATTTCTGAGCTCTCTATTTTATTCCATTGGTTTATATTTCTGTCTTTATGCCAGTACCTTACTGTTTTGATTACTATAGCTTTGTAGTAAGTTCTGAAATCAGGAAGTGTGAGTCCTCCAGATTTGTTCTTCTTTTCCAAGATTGTTTTTGCTATTCGGAGTCCTTTGAGATTCCATATGAATTTTTAGGATGGGTTTTTCTATTTCTGCAAAAATCATCATTGGGATTTTGATAGGGATTGCACTGATTCTGTAGATTGCTTTGGGTAGTATTGATATCTTAACAATATAAGGTTTTCTAATACATGAACGTGAGATATGTTTCCATTCATTTATGTCTTCTTTAATTTCTTTCAGCAATGTTTTATAGTTTTCATTGTACAAGTCCTTCACCTCCTTGGTTAAGTTAATTCCTAAGTATTTTATTCTTTTGATGCTATTATAAATAGAATTGTTTTCTTAATTTCATTTGCAGCTTGTTCATTGGTAGGATATAGAAATGCATCTGATTTTTGTGAGTTGACTTTGTATTAGCTACTTTGTCAAATTCATTCATTAGTTCTAACATTTTTTTGTGGCATCTTTAGGGTTTTCTACACATAAGATCATATCATCAACCAATAGAGATAAAGATAATTTTACTTCTTTCTTTCTAATTTGGATGCCTTTTTTTTCCTCCTTGCCTAATTGCTGTGGTTGGAACATCCAGTACTATGTTGAATAGAAGTGTGAAAGTGGGCATACTGGCTTTGTTCCTGATCTTAGAGCTTTTAGTCTTCCACCATTAAGTATGATATTTGCTGTGGGTTTTTCGTATATGGATTTTATTATGTTGAAGTAGTTTCATTCTATTTCTAGTTTGTTGAATATTTTTATCATGAAAGGGTATTGAATTTTGTCAAATGCTTTTTCTGCATCAGTTGAGATACTCATGTTTTCTTTTTCTTTAATTCTGTTAGTGTGGTGTATTACACTGATTGGTTTTCATACTTTGAGCCATGCTTCTATTCCAGGAATAAATCCTACTTGTCATGGTGTACAGTCCTTTTACTATACTGCTGAATTTGGTTTGCAAGTATTTTGTTGAGGACTTTTGCATCAATGTTCATAAGAGATATTGGTCCTTAGTTTTCTTTTCTTATAGTGTCTTTGGTTTTGGTATTGAGTGATGCTGGCCTCACAGAATGAGTTAGGAAACAGTCCCTTCTCTTCAATTTTTTGGAAAAGTTTGTAAGGATTGGTGTTAGTTCTTCTTTAAATGTTTGGTAGAATTCAACAGTGAAGCCATCAAGTTGAGGGCTTTTATTTTTTGGGATATTATTGAATACTGATTCAATCTCCTTTCTAGTTATAGGTATATTCAGATTTTTGATATCTTCATGATTTAGTCCTGGTTGGTTTTGTGCTCCTAGAAATTTTTCCATTTCGTCTAGGTTATTTTGTTGGTGTACATAGTATTCTCTTAAAATCCTTTTTATTTCTTTAGAATCAATAATAATGTCCCACTTTCATTTCTGATTTTAATAATTTGAGTCTTCTCTCTTTCTTTCCCTAGTCTGTCTAAAGGTTTGTCAATTTTGTTGGGTTTTTTTTTTCAAAGAACCAACTTTTTGTTTCATTGATTTTTCCTATAGTTTTTCTATACTTTATTTTGTTTATCTCAGCTCTAATCTTTATTATTTCCTTCCTTCTGCTAGCTTTTTGTTGTTTTTATAGTTGCTTAAGTTGTAAAGTTAGGTTGTTTATTTGAAATCTTTCTTCTTTTTGGATGTGATTGTTTGTATTAGGTTATTAAGTATGAAATGTCCGATTTCCTGAAGTACTAAGTCTGACAGCTGGTATCTCTGACATTTCACTCTGACACTTCTTATTTTATTTTTATTGTGAAGATACATCCTCATTCTTTCAAATGCATCGTTTGGCTTGTGATTATCTTTCAAATTTTTTTTAGAGCAATTTTTGTGAAATCATGGATAAGTCAAAAATTCGTGTTATTTGTGAATATGAGTTCTGTCGGGGAACCAATGCAGTGCAGACAGCTCGAAACAGCAATGAAGTGTTTGGGAAGAATGTGGCTAATGAACGCACAGCACATTGATGGTTTGAGAAGTTCCATTCTGGTGATTTTAATTTTGAAAATGAGCCATGTGGGTGACCTGAGACCAAGGTGGATAATGATGAGCTGAAAGCTGTAGTGGAAGCGAATCTATCTCAACCTATGCTTGAATTAGCAGCAAGGTTTGATGTTACTATTCTAACAATATTGGACCATTTGAAACAAATGGGCAAGGTAAAGAAGCTGGATAGATGGTTCCACATGAATTAAACAAGCATTAGAAGAGAAATCATCTCAAAGCTTGCCTTTCTTTGCTGTCATGACATAAAGGCGAACCATTTCTACACTGTATTGTTACGTGTGATGAAAAATGGATTTTTTTTGACAATTGCAAGCATTTGGCACAATTGTTAGATAAAGACGAAGTGTTGAAACACAGTCCAAAACTGAATGTTCATCAAAAAAAGCTACTGGTGTCTGTTTGGTGGTCCAGCACTGGTATTTTCCACTACAGCTTCATGAAACCTGGTCAGTCGATTACAGCAGGTCTCTACTGCAACAAATTAGAAGAAATGATGAGGATGCTTGTGATTAAGCAGCCCAGATTGGTCAACAGAGACAGGCCAATCCTCTTGCAAGACAACGCTTGACCACACGTCGCACAAACAACGCTACTCAAACTACGGAGGCTGGACTTGGAAACTCTCTGTCATCCACCGTATTCACAGACCTTGTACCAACTGACTACCACTTCTTCCAGGCTTCGAACCACTTCTTGCAAGGAAAAATATTCAATTCTCAACAAGCTGTGGAAAACACCTTTCGTGATTTCATCGCCACTCGCTCTCCAGGCTTCTTCGCTGCTGGCATAAACAAGCTGCCGTTAAGATGGCAAAACTGTGGTGATAGTTTAGGTGCATACTTCGATTTACTGTACTGCTTCTTGTTTGAGATATAATAAACTAAATTTTGATTCGAAATCAGACATTTCATATTTAATGACCTAAATAATTACTTTGAAACTCAGTGGCTTAAACGACAAGCATTTATTCTCATGATCAAAGGTTTGGTGATCAACTGTGATTTGGCGGAGTTTGGCAGAGCTCAGCTGGGAGGTTCTCTGTTGATATTTGTCCCCTATTTGTTTATTTTGGGGTCCAGGCTAAAGAGACTGTACCTACCCAGGGCATGTGCATCTCAAGGCAGGCCATCAGTGCACAAGATTGAAGCTAAACCAAGCAAGCACATTTAAAGCTTATGTCATGTCCACAACCATTTTATTGGCCAAAGCAAATTGCATGGATGCACCCAGCATCAATGGGGAAGGCCCATAGTGGGAGGAGAAAGGGAGTAATTATTTGCTGAATAATAATACAAAGCATTACACAGTCCTTTATTTATTCGTTTATTTTAAAGTCTAGGAAACTTAATCCTTTTCATTTAGGCAGGTATTATTTCATTTCTGCTCCTGTGCAAAGACATAAAATTCCAAAATTGCTACTGTAGATTTCAGCCCTTCTAGTGCTTATGCAGTTCTATGCTGAGTATTAAAATACAGGGTATTGAACTCTTGAGAATAGTGCCATTGTTGGCAGTTCTCAAATCTACACTATTCTTCACTTGATTCCCTACCACATTCATAAAGGTGTTTATATTTTTAAAAAACTCTGCAATAAAACTTTGATTTCCCCAAGAGCAATGTATTTTCAGAAACCCAGAAGTTTTTGTGAACTTTTTATAAAGAATCATAGAATAAGGTCATACAGTTTTAGAGCAACCTTACAATGGCACTTAGTTCAACCATCTCAATTTACAGATGAGGAAACAAATAGTTTCAGTTTTAAACTTTCAATTATTGTATACAATGGGATACGATTTTTCTCTCATGCAAAAAAAGCAGTGAGAAAAAAATCTGGAGTGACCTTTTCATGCCTTATGACAACTATAATTCTGCAACAGAAACCTCTGTTCAGTTTCTTTTATGAGAATCCTCATATGACCTGCTAACTTTATCACTCTAACCAGTTTCCCCGATTGCCTATGAAAAACAAAAATTAAGTCTTTCCATTTTTCTTTATAATCATGGGGGTTTTATAAAAGCATCTCTGCTTTTAGAGCCAGCAGAATAAGCTGAGAGACATTTGATCACTTCCTCCAGTGTCCTGAGGACAATCTAGGACTGTTTTCCACAGGGAAGAGAGAAAGAGAGGCACCAAGTCTCGTTTTCCAGAAGGAGAGTTACAAGCATCTTTCCAGGCCAAAAACTTTTAATATTTAGGTAATATTTTCCCCTGTTAGAACTATAGAGTTAGAACGGAGAGTATGCTGGGAGGGAGACTGGGAGCAAAGATTGGAAAAATCTAAGGTAAAAAGTATAATTCACTAAATAAATGCCTATTGAATTCCTCCTATGTGCCAGGCTTGGTGCTAGGCACCGAGGTTATGACATGAACAAGACAGAAAAAACTACTGTGCTCATGGTGCTTCCAGTTTAACCTGGACATGTAACTAAACACATAACTAAAGTGCTTTCAAAGCAAGAGTGCGGGTGTCCTGGCAGTGTGTCATGCGGGATTTAACTTAGTGTACATGGAAGGTGAGGCCAGAGAGCTTTTAGACAGAGCACAGAGCATGTGCAAGTGCCTAACAGAACTGAGAAAGGCCAAGAAGCCAAAGCTGAGCATCAGACGAGGAGACTAATATAAGGGCCCAGACTGCGGGAGGGGACTTTAGGAAGAGGGTAGAGTTTTGGACTTTATTCTAGGGACGATGAGAAGATATTAAAGCCTCTGAAGTAGGGCAAGAACATATAATAATTGGATTTGCATTTTAAAATGGACACTTTGGTTGTACTGTCAAGAATAAATTGGAAAGGGGGAAAAGCAAGAATTGGGGGAATCTAAGAAAATTACACAGAGAACAAAATAAGAATCTGGCTGATGACTCCAAATATTCAGCCCAGGCTGGCTATAAATTATGCAGAGAAGATGGCCGAGTGAGTGCTGGTATTTGTGCCTGTGAATGTGCATGCATATGTTCATAGAGTAATAAAGCATATTAAAAGTCTTCTCTTTTTTATTGTGTATATTTTAAGGTATAAAACATGATGTTTGATATACATAGTGAAATGTTTACTGTAGTTAAACAAATTAACATATCCATCTCTTCACATAGCTAGAGGGGGAGGGGGTTGTGAGAGCACCTAAAATCTACTCTGTTAGCAAATTTCTAATGTACAATACAGAACTATTAACTCCAGTTCTCATGCTGTGCGTTAGCTCCCTAGACTATCCCACATAACTTCACGTTTGTATCCTTTGACCTACATCTCCCTGTTTCCTCCTCCTCTGCACCCCCAGTAACCAGCACTCTAGTCTCTGTTTCTATGTATGTGATTTTTTAGATTCCACATGTGAGACTGTACAGCATTTTTCTTTCTGTGTCTGGCTTATTTCACTCATGTCCTCCAGGTTCAGCCATGTTGTCGCCAATGGCAGGATCTCTGAAGGGCCCCTTCTTCCCTAAACTCTTCCACAACATCCAGATAGCCCAGGAGTAGGATGACTTCTTTGGAGTTTGAGATTGTCTCCAGGACAGGCTGGTTAAAAACAAAAATGGCTTTTGAGGTAAAGCTGGAAAATTGGACACATACGCTGAGCTCTTCCTAAAACCTGCTAACGCAGAAACAAAGAGAATGAGAGAGGAGAAAACAGCAGAACCTTGGAAGCTGAAACACTGGGACTGGCAGTTGGCCTTCCAGACCCAGTGAAGCTGCATCCGGGCCTGCGGTGGGGAAACTCCAAAAGTGCCTCTGTTTACATTTAGAGCAGTGAAAAAGCTCAGGGACTGGTGGCACTGGTACCTCTCGAGGTGAAAGTGAAGGTGGGGCTCAAATAACAGCGTTGGGGGAAAGGGTTTTAGAAGCAGTTAGGTCCCCACCCCTACCCCCACACCATGCAGCCATGTGACTCCTTCTCCACTGCAGTAAATGACAGGAGGGATTTACCTTCTGGAGACAGTAACCAAGGGGTTTCTGAACTGGAGATGCCAGGGAGAGTTGAGGTGTAGGAGGTTGCTGTATTGCAAACAGAGGGATTAAAGGGATATTAATGGGCTGACTGAATATTTGGGTCCCAGTCTTCTTCCCACGCTCAGCTCCCAGAACACAGCTGCCAGGCATACACTCTTCCAAGTAGGCGACAGAAGAGTCTTCTCTGGGCATCTGACCAACCTGAGAGGAAACGCCTAAATTGAGGGTTCCCTAGAAGATAGTCAAGTCATGTCACCCCCAGTACCAGGCTACAGCAGGTCAGAGGGCTCTGGGAGGGATCTCAAGAAGACAGAATCAATAGCAAATAATGTGTTTGGATATATTGAGAGACTGACACAACTGGGGCAGAATTTGAGTTTGATTAGTACATTAAAAACCAAGCAAGTGAAAAACAAGCCAATTATTCACTCCAGGTGGTGAAAATGTTGTGCGGGAAAGAAAAAGTATTCTTGGTATTGCACACAACTTAGTCATTTACAACATTTGCATAGTCATGGTGATACAAACATTAGATATTGATCTAATCAAATCTCATTACAATATTGGGCAGATGGAATACTAGAAGTGTGTGTGTGTGTTTGTGTTTGTAGTAGAGGTGGGTTGAGCCTACAGAGAGCCAAGTCGCCATTTTCTATGTTGGGAAGCCAATAGGTAATGTTTATAATTGGAAGATCATGTAGCAACATCAAACTGTTATTTGAAAATTTAGAGTTAAATATTGACAGAATCAGAGGAATTGAAAGAGGTTGCATTAGAGAGTATGTAGTGGGGCCACTACATGGCTGGTATACTACTTTTATAACATGCCTTGTAAAACTACTTGACTCTTTCATAAATGTGTATGTATAGTGTTAATGAAAATTAAGCATTAAATTAAAAAAAAAGTAATTATGATACCAAGGTCATATATCCCACCTTTGGATTTTTTTTTTTTTTGTACTCCCTTCTGAGTGCTACCACAGTACCAAGGGCACATAGCTGTTGCTTTACCTGGTGTTATGGGTTGGATTGTTTTCCCTCAAACGATGTTGAAGACCTAACCCAAAGTACTTCAAAATGTGACCTTATTTTGTGATAGGGTCTTTACCGAGGTAATCAAGTTAAAGTAAGGTCCTTAGGGCGGGCCCTAGTCCAATAGGTCTGGTGTCCTTATTAAAAGGGGACGTTTGGACACAGAGACAGACACACGCACAGGGAGAACGCCATGGGAACATGAAAGCAGAGATCACGGTGATGCATTTACAAGTCAAGAAACATCAAAAATTGTCAGCAAACCACAGAAGCTAAGAGAGAGGCATGGAACAGAGTGCTCCTCACGGCCCTCAGAAGGAACCAGCCCTGCCGACACCTTGAGCTCAGATTCCAGCCTCTGCAGCTGTGACACAACACGTCTCTCCGGTCCAAGCCACCCAGTCTGTGTACTTTACTACAGCAGCTCTAGCAAACTAATAATACACATAGTATGTTGTGGCTCAGTTCCATGTACCCATAAAGGAAAGAACTGTCTCTAAATCTTCCTCTGCAGGAAAGGAAGGAAGGAAAAGAGGGAGGGAAGGAAGAAAAGGGGTGGACCAAAATGTGCTTACGCCTGCCCTGACCCCAGCGGGACAAGCCTGCCTTGGAGCCAGATGGGTTATACTTCTGTATTTAATTTTTTATAATCAGAATATATTTATGTAGAACATTAGCAGTTGAAAAAGAAACAAACATAAACATATATACATACCAAAGAAAAACAGAAAAGAAAATTCTTCCTCAATCTTTCCAAATCTCCAAATGGGAGAGTAACTGATTGGTCATGTGGAGATTAATAAAGGATTAATAAAGGATACTGAAGTCAACAAAGGATTACAAATAATGTATCTTAGTTTGTTTGCTCTGACTTTTCTTTCCTAACCAGGTAAGATGGTTGCTTTGGGGCGGCCCGGCTCTGTCTCGCTCCTTCCTGGGAGCTCGCAGAGCTGGGCAGCCTCGGACGGGGGGCGTCATTCCTGGATTCGCTTGCGAACATTTAGAAAATGTTCCAAAGATTGGCCCGAGATGGACGGAGGCAGTGAGGTAACAGCCAGCACGTCCACTTAGTTGTCCAGGCTCCAGGACACGCCTCACTGTGGTTCAGAAGGTTAAAAGTTATTAACTGAAATCAATCGAAATAAAAAGAGCCACATCTGCCTCGGTGCGGTACACAATTCACTTCTCCAGACGGCTTGGGCCTGCACTGCAGGGGACACACACACACACACACACACACACACACAGGCATGCACGCTTTCTCACTCAGTAACCCTGGGGGAGAGCAGAGGCAGCTGCAGAAGCCAAAAACCTCCCCAGCCCTAATTAAACCCTCAAAGTTTCCAGGCAACACAGCCAAGGGAAAAATCATTTCCAAGCTGAAGACCCGCAGCCCCCAGCCCCAGCAAAGGAAACGGGTCGTTTGGTTTAATCAGCCCATGTGCGCATTCTCTCTCCCCAGGTTGCCAAGACGGGTCTGTACCTAGCAGAGGTATTTGTGTAATCAAAGCTTCTGGAACTTTCCCTGCCAAGGCTACCAATGTGAATAGGCTCCTGAGGTAAAAATGTTCTCCCTGCTGGGGACGGCGCCCTTGAAGTCTACATCAAAATCAAGCCAAGGTCACAGCTGTTGCGGCACCCCACAGTGGAAAACTTGCAAGAAATCCCAGCCTGAACTACTGCTTTGCCTCAGGTCTACAGGAAACAGGCCCCAGTCGCCTGGGGGTGGGGGGAGAGAGACAGACAGAGAGAGAGAGGGAGAGAATATGCTTTCAAAAAAGCCAACCCTTCTAACTAGCCCTCTGGGGCAGGAAGACAAAGCCACTCCAGAACCTTGTCCCCTTCAGCAAGGCACCCTACTCCCACCCGGGTCACCCTCATCTCTCCCACGTGCGCCGTGAGCCGGGGGGTCCCGCAGGTTGGCCAAGAGCCACTAGGTGGCAGCAGATTAACTCTTCAAATGCCAGAATGGGCTGGGAGCAGTTGGGAGTTGGGTCTGAAAACTTTGCATCTGGTCACTTCCCTCAAAGGAAAAAAATAAATAAATCATTTTTTTTCTGTACCTTAAAGATCTTTGGCTTGCAGGGTAGGTGTTGGAGAAAAATCTATGAGGGGAGGATTGCTTCTGGTCAACCGTTTTTATGGTGGCTTGAATCAGGGCAAAATACAATTGTATATGCTCCAGGTTTCATGACTTTGATGACACTTGGTTTATACTTGGTTCAAGGGACTAAAAAATCCTTTAAGAAATTTATGCTCACATTCAAATTCACTTCAACAAATCCTAAATACAATAATAAATGAGTGCATTCCATTTTCCAGGGACAGTGCTAGTGGTCAACTAGATGGCCCGGAAGCCTGCCCTCTGGGAGTTAATGAGGAAGACAGGAGTTAAAAACAAATAGCATTCTGGTGGTTGACCACCTTGGATGAGCAAAGGAATCCAGACTTAAATTTGCTATGAATAAAAGGGAAAGCCTTAAGTAAGTAAAGGAAACATAGACTTATGAAGGTCATTTACATTAAGCATCTGTGATATGGGAAGCCTTATGTTTTTAGGGTCAGCAATGGCCAAAAATATGGGAGCCACCAGAAGGAAACTTTGCCAGCAGAGGCTAAAAATGTTTGCTGTTCAGATGACAAAGAAAACAAATCTTTCTCCTGGGTATTCCAGCCTCTGCAAAACACCCCCTTATTCTGCCTATTAAACCTCTGCCACAAATATAAAAATAATGTGGTGTTGATTGGTGTAGGGGCCAGAAATGCGAAATTGATTTACTTTAGAAAGGGGAGAGAGAGCTACCAGTCACAGGAGGAATAAATCCAGAAAAGGGGGAAGGGAGCTGGGGTGAAAAGGCAAGTGCTCTTGTAGTTGGGCTTAAGACAGTTTGGGGGGAATATAGAAAGAGAGAGGAAAGAAATTAGGAGGAGGGAGCCAAAAATGTGTGCTACGTATATATCTTGAGAGAGATAGGGAAAGGCAATTCTAAGATGTTTTGCTGTACATTTGGGATTCCCTCTGATATGCTTCAAGAGAGTTCAGTAAAGATTAAAATTGCCCTACAATTATTTTTATTTCTTGGACTGGAAGGCCACCTAAGACACAAGCAAACACCATTGGTAGAACCAACCCTCTTCCCTTTCCTGTCAGTCTAGGCAGTAAGGCAGTACCTAGATCGTGATTTCTTTCAGGAAAAGTCACCCCAGGGTCTCCAGTAGGTTATGTTAAATGTAATTATTATGCTAACCTTGGTATGTAATTTCTCTTTCTTAATACGCAGACTCAGACTTTAAATTTTATTCTACAAGTTCACCAAAAAGACAAGAAGCATCACAGTAAGACAACTCTCTGATCATCAAGAGATTTGGGATGGTGGTGCCATGCTGTTTTCTTATATCATCCTCCATACTTATGCTGGGGACATGGTAGGGCTAATAAGCAGCTGGTGGAATAGGGGCTCATAATGGCCTACTAGCCTAGTGTCTTATTTGGGACAAGAACTGTTATGTCTTTGAGAACTTTATATGACTTCAGTCCTGGGGTCCTGACAATCCTAACCGCCAGCTGGTTCATGCTTCCATGCTTTTACGCACACTTTTCCCTCTGCTGGACTCCCCTTACCCTTAACCACCTCTTTACCACCCAACCACTTTTGGTCTGCTTAGCAAATTCCTACTCTTTTTACAGAAATGTCCTGGCCTCTGTGAAACCTGCCCTGGCCACTCACCCTCACCGTCTTTTACATAACTCACCCCCTTAGTATAGTAATATTGTTTTCATATCTACCTTGCTAACTACAGTGACAACACAAATGATCTTTGTATCTTCGGTGCCTAGAACAGTGCCTGACACACAGGTGAGGCTCAATCTATGACTGGACAAAGAGCTGTTATATATCTTGTCATTCCATGTTGAGGAAGCCCAGCTCTTGAAAAGCCATTACTTTCCAAGCACTTAACCTAGAATTCAAACTAAAGTAGGTGCTAGGGAATTCAATCAATGACTCATCCTCCTAGTTATAATCTGTATTTCCCATTCTTCAACTGGCAGTCTCAGAAGAAAGCTCACTCAAATTCACAGAACGTGGAGGAAAATATCTCAGTAAGATGACTTTCTGATCATTAGATCATTGTGTGTGTGCATATATATTTGTTTTATTTAATGTAAAGAGTATTTCTGAGCCCAGAGTAATAAATCAGTGCTGTAACTAAACAGGGTTTCCCTGTATCCTGTTCTGTGCTAGTTGTTGGGGACATGAGGATGCATATGATATATGCATATGAGTATGTTTCCTAAACCTTTTGGAAAGCCTCTAGTAATAGAAGTTTCTGTGCCTATACTTCTGCTTTTGCCATGAAATATTCTTTAAAAAAGTTTTTTAAAATATAAAAGTATTCCATACTCATTAAAGAAAATTTGCAAGATAGAGAAAAGCAGAAAATAACAAACCAGTTTTCAATCCATCTCACGATGTAAATTTACATAGTGAGAATGTAACATTTTGGAGTATGAATTACTCTCTTCTTACTTATGGAACTTAATAAAAACCAGATGACAGCTTATGCTGTCTGCTAAAATCAGAGCCAGATTCCATAGACAACGCATAGGTGGATTTCATATTTGGCTCCTGCAGCTACATGCAGGGAGTGCCTGTGGGCATACCTTGGCGAGCAGTGCTGGGTGGGGGAGAAGAGTTCCCGGAAAGGGTGAATTAGCACGGTTGGATGCCTTTGCATGATCCTTATGGAGCTTTGTATGGTGCCAATCCCTGAAGTCATGACAAGCCTTAGGCCACTGTTCCTTCCAGATTCCATTCATACAATCATTGGTCAATCCTCCAGGCTGCAGTGATGAACACAAGCCCCTTCCTAAAAATCAGAGGGCTTCCCTGACAGCCTCATGAGCTTCATTGCTTGTTTCCTTGACTGAACTTGCCTTGCACCTCCATAATTCTTGAACTCTATCTATTAATAGCATCTGGGATGACACTCTTTCTTAGACGCTTAGTAGCAACCCCAGCATTATCACTTTTTAATGTAATGGGACAAACAGCTCACCAGAATAGACAAACCACTGCAGAAAGATGAAACCTTGCTGAAGTAAATAAACAGATCAAGGCAGCTTTCAGGTTGAGGAAAGCAGACCATCAGGACACCTTGCCAGGGAGCTGGCAGTCCCTCATCTGCATGTAATGACCAGCCCTGAGAAAAGCATACTTTGACTTCTCACTATAACAGAGTTGTGTGTGTGCATATATATTTGTTTTATTTAACGTAAAAAGTATTTCTGAGCCCAGAGTAATTAACTGAGTATTTAACGTAAAAAGTATTTCTGAGCCCAGAGTGCTGTAACTAAACAGGGTTTCCCTGTCCCCTGTTCTGTGCTAGTTGTTGGGGACACAAGGATGCATATGACAGTCCAGCTAGAGAGACAACCACGCATCTATGTAGAGGAAAAGGAATTTAATATTTATTGAATGCTTACTCTCTGCCAGGCAGAGACAACCACGCATCTATGTAGAGGAAAAGGAATTTAATATTTATTGAATGCTTACTCTCTGCCAGGCATTGTGTTGGGTGTTTTGTAAAATTAGCACGTTTAACCTTCTCAGCAAAGTGTGAATTAGATAATATTTCTTTATATTTTACAAAAGAAGAAACTGAGGCTCAGAGCTATTTACTTTCTTAACTCACACTGCTGGAATTTTTAACAAAAACTCAAAACCCACATCCCAGTCAGTTTGATAGAGAGACAGTGAGAAGAGCTTTAGTGCAGATGGGCAGGATTTGAGGTGCCTCGTTGCTTTCTGCTTTGCCTTGCTTTGTCATCAGCTATGGCTCAGGAGTGATGCTGTCATCAGAGAGCTGCGCAAGTCAACCGTGGCAGGGCTGCCTCACAGCCAGGTAGGACTATTCCTCTACTTTGTAGAACCTTAGTTTTGGAAGAAACACTTAAATTTTGTCTGTCCTTTCAGCTAAGCTTCAGTCTTAACTTCCTCCTTCCCCAACAGTGCAAAGGAGGGAATGGTGGAATGAATTTGATCTGGAGACTCAGATAGACTTGTGTTACCTATCAATTGTGTGGCCGCCAGTACATGTCTTGATATTTTTGAGCTCTGATTTCTCATCCATAAAACGGGCACAATGGCCACCTCACAGTGTTATGACTAGGCATCTTTCTTTCTTTCTTTCTTTGTGGTTTTTTTTTTTGGTTGGTTGGTTGGTTTTGAGACAGGGTCTCACTCTGTTACCCAGGCTGGAGTGCAGTGGCGTGATCATAGCTCACTGCAACTTTGAACTCCTGGGCTCAAGCGAGCCTCCTGTTTCAGCCTCCCAAGCAGCTAGGACTACAGGCACATGCCACCATGCCTGGCTATTTGTTTTTTTATTGTTACTATTTTTTGTACAGACAGAGACTCACTATGTTGCCAGGCTGTCTCTTACTTTTGGTCCATCAAACGATCCTCTCACCTTGGCCTCCCAATGTGCCAGGATTATAGGCATGAGCAACCACACCCAGCCAATTATGTTTCTTGAGATATAAGAAGTGGTGGGTCAGACAGCACCTGGAACATTTTAATGCTCAATAAACGTTAGCTCTTGTCCCTTCACTGCTTTCTGAGCTTCACTAGCACAAACCCATATGCTCAGCACTGTTCCATGTCTTAAAATACTCTATTTTTTTCTATGTATATTAATTTCTACCCCTCGCATCCTTCCCACCCAAATCGGCCTTAAGTTCTTTGAAAGAAAAGACCATGTCATGTATAAGACAATTAACATACTAACACTGTTCAGAATGTGGGACCCACAGCAAACATAAACAAAAAAACTAAGCAATTGCTTGATCGATTTTGTCTTGTTGATCAAGACACCACATTCTGACTGCTAAGTGACAAGCCAGCAGTGGTATGCTGGAGCTGCCTCATACTGGCTTGCAAGAGCTGTGTTGAATTTTCAAGAAATTTGTGAACTGGTTGTTAAAGTGTGGGTAGCTTAAAATTTGCCATGATAGGAGTATTTACACCACAGAAATTGGCAAACATTACACATCAGGGCTTTGCTTTCTCCCCCTGGCAAAACACATGCACAGAGCCAGTTGTGTGCTACATTTTGGTGCATCATAATTTGCTATTAAGCTTCCAATAATATTTAGCTTGATTTTACTACAGTAGAAGCCTGCAGTGTATCTTTAGACTTCCAATACTGATAACAGGATTTCTAGCCTTAGAATTGGAAATGTAAAGATTATACTTAAATTTAACCTCCCTTCCAAAGGAGAAGTCTCTCGTGTAAGATTTTTGGTGACTGCCCGTCTGGCCTCTACAAAACACTGTCAAGGATAGGGAGCTCAGCCATTATCTTCTCAGGCAGTCTTCTCATGGAGAGCGCCAAGATTATTAAAAGGTTATTCTTCATAATGATCTGTTCCTTCCTTTCCTATAACTTCCCCCAATTGTTCTTGGATCTGCCTGTTTTTGTAGCAAAGCAGAGTGTCTACACTCTCCAAGTAATAGCGTTGAGCGTAGCTATCAGGCTGTTCTCACAACCCCTCTCTGGTAGGCTGTATGGCCTTTGTTTTCCAATTGTTAAGACCCCCTCACCACTGTGGTTATCCAAGAACTGAACAAAATATTCTAGATTTAGCCAGTTCTGTACGGTAAAGTGAGACTACTACTTCCCATATTTTTTTCACAAGCATATTACACATTTAGTTTGTGTTATACTTTAGAAAAAAATGAATTCTTTTCGCAGGCACTATTTTCAAGCTGGGCCAACTTACCTGATTCATTTTATGAACTCAGCACTTTATATTTATGGTGGTTAAATGTCATATTTTTGTTATTGATGCATTATTTTTGAGTACTAATTTTGATATCTATCATATTACTTTAATTTTTTAGTTTTGTGACATCTTCCGTAGGCTATCCTATAAATAGATTTTCAAGACTATCTATATAATATCTATAATATTTACAAATATTCAACCAGTTGTGGTTTTACCTATTTACTATTATCCAATATAAATTTCTGAAACTTGGCCACAAGGATGCCATGAGAGGGTGTATCCAATAGTTTGCTAAAATCAGACATGTTTCTATAATTCCTTAGATTTGTCAGTCTAGTCACTTAATCAAAAACGGTAATGAACTGAATGTGGTATGCATTGTTTTTAGTGAACTCAGCCAGTTACTTATAACCATCTACTTGTTTCCTAATTTGCTCATAAATGTTGTATTTAGTAATTGATTCTAGAATTTTGTCCTAAAAAAAACCTTACCAATCAGCATTTTCTGATGGCTGCCTTTCCTGTGTGTTGAGATTCAGAATGACATTTTCTTTTGATATCTCTCCTGTTCACTTTAATGTCAGTGGATTCCCAGTCATAGTAATCTTGCAAGTTGTAGTCATAGCCTGTTAAATAATTTGTCTGGTCCTCTAGTGCACTGCTGTCCAGTAAAACCATGATGAAAACCACAAATGTGAGCCACTTACATAATTTTAAATTTTCTAATAGCCACATTTAAAAAGTGAAATGGATAAAATTAATCTTAATAATATATTTTATTTAACCTAATATCTCCAAATTATTATTATTTCAATATACAATCAATATAAAAATTATTAATGAGATATTTTACATTTTTTATACTGTGTCTTTGAAATCTAGTATATGTTTTACACTTATAGCAAATCTTAATATGTACTAGCCACATTTTAAATGCTCAAAGCCACATGAAGCTAGTGGTTAGACTTATACTCATTTCAAGTGCCTGGACTTACTATGATGAGGTTTTATTTTATCTTGTACTTCAATACCATATTCATGATATTTGTCATTCCCTTTTTGGCATGAAGGTCTTGCTCATAGTCAAGCTCTTGCTAAATAGGGGTGGAGAGGCCTTGCTTTCTCTTTGTCTATTAATGTTAACGAGGGTACCTTTTATAGTTAAACACCATAAAGAAAGCTCGTTAAGGGCAACGACATCCCCTAGCATACAACTCTCCCTAGAACCACAAAATGGGTATGTTACAGAGGCCTGGGAGCTAATTCTCTCCAGATGTTTGCAAAGCAAGCAAGACCAAAAGGTGGAAACTGAAATTACTAAACACTTAATAAGGAGCTGATGGAACCAAGGCCCCAGGGTTGGCTCAGCAATAAGTGAAACACAGAGACCCTGTTTGTTCAGAGGAACTTCAAAGCCCCCTATAAACTCCCAGGAAAGGTGAGAGGCAAAAAGACTACAGAGAATCCAGCATTCCTGCACAGTCAAACTGGAGACTAACTTGAGATGCTTCCCTTGGTGCTTAAGAAGAAGACTTAGGGGCAGGTCTGGTGAGCAGATGTTTGACTTTTGCTTATGCCCATTATTACATACAGTGTGTGCACGTCAGTTATAGGCATTTCTCTAGCTAGACCAAAGGGGACAAACCAATTAAACATTCAGTTTAAAAAAATAGAGAGAGAAAATGCCTTTTCTATACTAAATATCACTCTACACCAAAACCATAAAATTGTTAATGAGACTAGCAGATCCAAATAAAATAAAATTGGTTATATTAATCTTCATTTTTTCTTTTTTTTCTTCTTTTTCTCCCTTTAACAGTGGCACTAACAGTGTGGAATTTTGGCTAAGATCATGACTAAAGAGGAAGGAAGAACAATTAATCAAATATGGTATCAGTTGAAAGTCTGATAACTTATCTCTTTCGTCACAGTCACCTGGTCGGAGAAAGGCTTCCGAGATCCAACCTTGCAGCTGGGTTTCTGTCTTCCTTCCTTCTTTCCTTCCTTCCTTCCCATCACTAATCACTGTGACCTGCCGGGTATGTATGTTTGCCTTTTATATCTTTCTTTAGGGTAAACAATGAAACAATGGCAGCCAAAAAGGAAGACAAGAAAAGTGAACAAAAGTGACCCAGTTTCCTTATCTATAAACAGGATATGAAAATAGTACTTCCTTCCTAGGACTGTTGTGAGGATTAAATAAGGCAATGTATGCAAAATGCTTACCTTTTATAGCCCAGTCCCTGGCACAAGGTTAGGGATAACCAATGATACCCAGGTGATAGCCTATTTATTACTCACCATCCCAGGTTTCTGTTTAGCTGTCTTCCTGCAGGAAGATGCTCTTTTGGTAATCACAGCCTCTGGTAGATTCTGTGATTTGCAGGCAGACTATTTCCTTCCTAACCTCCAAAGGGTGGGTTCAAAAGGTTGCTTCTTTTGCTAGTTCTCTTCATATAGAAAAGGGACAGCCTCACTGGGTCACACACTTGGTATATTTCTTAAACTCTGGGCATTGGCTGGAAGTATGGCTCCCAGAAATGGTTTTCTGAGATGGATTATTGGCTGAAGAGCCATGCGTGGCCCTGTCCCCAGGCTTCCCTCTGTTCCCCTTCTTAGCGCTTTTGTGCAAATGATCAATCATCATGATAAAGCATTTTATAAAGTCATGATTTGACAAGAGAAAGATAAATGTAAACACTACACAGACAGCACACTGTGAAGAGAAACATCTGGATGTCCACTGCTTGTTTCCTGTTCAGAGAGTTTGGGAACTTGGAGATTTTAACAGTTGGACAAAGCTAATTTTGGAAAGTATTTCACATTGGTGCAAAAAAGCAAAGCACACATTCATCACACTTCACTCATCAGATGAGAGAGATTGGTGGTCAACTTCCCAGGCCTCTCTGAGAACAAAAGGGACTGAATTAGAGATGGAGCAGAGGGGTTTTCTTTCCTTTCCACTCTGTCATTTGTAGGGTGCTCCTTCTCCCTCTTCAGGACTTTGGCTCCCTTGATTTCATCTTTTCCTTCTTATATTCAGTTCCCTCTTAGGTTCTAGAAATCTCAACTTTGAATTCTGGCTTGGCCGCTGCCTGGCTAGCTGCTCTTTGGCAAATCCCTTAATCTCTCTAAGCCTTGGTTTCCTCTTTGGAAAATAAAATTAATAATAATAATAAGTATGCACTCCCAAATTTCACAGGATTGTATAGATTCGGTCTCTGTGCGCCCCTCTCCCTGGTTCCCAGAGCATTTAATGTTCTTTCTTGCTTCTATGTCTTTCAATTTGAGGCTTCCCTCTTTCTCTCCCTGGAAAACTGTGACTCACCCTTTTAGAACCATCTTAAATATTGCTGATGCTGTGAGAGATCCTTGGTCTCCCTCTCACAGCTATTAATAATAACATTTCAAAGCCCATTTAGTAGCATGGGAAATTTTATGACACATCCTTAAGTTTAATAAGTGGTCAACACTCACGTGCACATATGGAAGTAAAACTTAATGGAAATCAAGCAGGTGGGAGGGGAGGAGGGGATGGGTAAAATCACACCTAACGGGTACAATGCACACTATCTGGTGATGGGCACACTTATAACTTTGACTCAAACTGTACAAAAGCAATTCATGTAGCCAAAACATTTGTACCCTTATAATATTCTGAAATTTTTTAAAAAGTGAGTTATAAAATAACATGATCCAAGTTTGATAATGTATGTATACATATTAATTTATTTGATAAGTGGGACTCTTGTCTTGAACTCTAGGCTACAGGTGTAAAACTGAAAGCAATTGCTGATGAGGACGCTCAACCCTCACACTCTAGAGAGGAGGTGCTAGCTATGCACCTGCAGATGCTATTAAAAGGTGGACCAGATAATCTTGCCCACAACCCCGATGAGCCTATGTAAGAATAGACAAGAAACTCAAATTCCGTTGGCTAGAGTAGGAACTCCACACTAATGAGTTGTTGGTTAAATGGAGACTGTTGTGTCACCTCTCCTGCCTTTCCCACAAGTTCCTCACCTCTCAGGCAGAATGAGAGTAGCTGTAAGAGAACCATTCCAAGAAGTTGGGGCTGCCTGCAAGAAGGACAGCCTGGCTTCTCATTCTTGGCTAGATGCTGACTGAGTTGTACACACTCCCAGGCTCATGCAGATGCTACGTCTTAAGCAGAGTAGAGTGAGAAAGTTCTTGGGAGCTTGACATGTGCCCCCCTTCCTTGGAGGTGGGGGCACATGGGAACACAGAGAGTCATGCCTACTTCCTGTCTGAAGTACTCTGAATGTGGGAGGCTGGATGAGCAATTTGCAGCAGCAGGGCAAAGGGAAAAAGCAGGCTGACTCTGCCATTCAGCATGGAAGGAATGTCTGGGTTTTCCAAGGACCGAGGGGATATTGCAGAAGGTAATTGTGTTTAAAGCTCCTTGAAGTTCACCCCAGCAGAAAACGGCAGTAGGGAACCTGCAAAAGCTGGGGGTGGAAGACTGCAAGACATCAGTGGGAGTGTGTGCTGCTCACACTAATGTCAGGGAGCTGCTCAGCGTTTAGGTGTTCAGGGTGCCTCCAAGTAATCCACATAGCCAACCATCCCAAAGACCCAGGGTATGGACACCTCCAATTGGAGACAGTGTTAGCCAAGGGAGACTTAAAACAGAAGCAGAAGCGGCTAAAAACAATGTTTCCCTCCCTTCCTCTTTCTTTCCCTTCCACCCCAAATCTAGAGAGCCAGTAGAAGGAAGAAAACAAATGCAGAACCTGTGTCCCCCGCCCCTGCCACTCCTCCCCACCAAAGATTTCTGACCATGACTCAAGGTCTATGATGTTGAAGATTTGAAACTTTGATTTCAACTCAATAGAACTTGTCATTATAATAGAAGGTGACATTATCCTCATAGATCCATTTTGGTCTCAAGGTCCCATTGGAGGGGGGAAAACTTCAGACTCTCCAATGAAAGGTAATGTAGTCTCTTTAGGTTTAAAATGGTCTCCGATAAATATTCAGTGGATTCTGTTAACATGACTATCAGGACTGTTTCTTCCTCCTGAAGGTGTTTCTTCTCTTCTTTCTTATTTCTGATATGATGTCTGAGTTTAGGCAGAAGTTTACATATCCTCTTCACAGTGGGAGAAGTCTCTATTCTACGCACCATTGCCTTCATCTTACAGATGAGAAAACAGAGGTTAAGTAGCCTGTAAGGGCTCATAGTTAGTGCAGCATTATCTGTCTATGGGTGAGCAAAGGTTGGTATACACGCATGGAAGATCCCCCGGTGAATGGATTAGGCAATTGAGATGTCATATTAGAAAAACGAGGAGCATGCTGGCTGGGTTGGGTAGTAGAGGTGCCAGATCTTGATACCCTTGTCAGGACACTCTTAGACTCACATAAAACACACCAGTCTAGAACAATTAAGTCTCTTATATTTCTGGAAAATGGACATGATCCAGTAAAGGACCTAGGACTTCACTTGGTTCAAAGTGGGATTGGTGTTATTTGTTCCACCACTTATTTTTCATTCATTTATTGCATATCTATTTTGTGTATTTTACATACATGGTAAAGTTCTAGGCACTAGGGATAAAGAATGTAAACAAGACAGTCCCTACACTTATGGCACTTTCATTCTAAAAAGAAGAGAGATATTAAAAACTACACAATTCATGCATTAGTTACAATTTTTGATACATTCTATGATGGAGAAGTTTAGGGTCCCATGAGACCATAAAACAAGGGTATGACCTATTTTGGTGGGTCAGAAAATCTTTCCTTGAGGAAATCGCATTTGAGCTAAGCTGTAAAAAAATGAATAGAAGCTAGCCAAGGAGAAGGGAAGAGTTATAAGATTGTTCCAGACTACAGGTAGGATGTTCCTGTTGAGACAGAGCATGGCTTGGTCACAGACCTGTGAAACAGCTGCATGGCTGGACAGTAAGGACATCAGTTGTACAAGATTTCAGATTAAGTAGATATTGGATTCAGTCCTTGATCCACCATAGGTCAGTATGTGGGGGAATACCCATGATCTTACTGGGATTGTACTGGGAGAATCCAAGAATTAGAGGAAGTAGCCAAAATGTAGCTGTATCATTTTGGCATGCTTACATTAGCATAATGTTAGTAATGTTATGTTATGTTACAGAAGACCCAACTAACGGTACTGAAAACTGGGATTAACAAACTTTACGAGGGCCAGATAGTAAATATTTTAGATTTTGTAGGCCATACTGTCTCTGTTGCAGCTACTCAACTCTGCCACTGTAGCATGACAGGAGCCATAGACGTACATAAACAAGTGAGCATGGTTGCGTTCCAATAAAAATGAATTTATTGGCCCATGGACTGTAGTTGGTCGATCCCTGGCATAAAATATAAGGATATTTATGGTTTACTTAGCAAGAAGTCTAGCAGTGGATGGTTTGAAGGTTGGTTCAGCAACATCATGAAGCGAGGAAGCTGGAGAATCATCTCTGTGGTCCCCTTATGGTCATGTGAGCAAATAAAACGAAGACACCAGGGTTTTGTTGTTTTTGTTTTTAGAAAAATGCAATTTATTAAATTAATAGTCAAGGGAACATGTATCTGTGAAGAAATTCACTGAGAAGTTTCTTGAAGGGGAAAAGACAGGGATTTTTCAGTGCTAAATGAGAAGGAGTGGTTCATGGTGGTTAGGATAGCAAAGGCTTACAAACTAGTACCCTGGATAGAGCAGAATAAGTCCATAGCCTGCCCGAGACTAACCAGTCTCATTGCTCATTGCTCAGCAAACAGTCTTCAGTTAGGTCCAGCAAGTATCTGGTTCCTGGAGTCTCTCAAAGTTCAAGGTCCTTCATCAAGTACTGCTACTTAGAACCAGTTGAATGAAACACAACAGTAAGTTTTAGTATATTCTGGGCAAGTGGTGATATAAGTGGAAATTCTATCTTTCACAGTTTCAAGGTGGCTACTGAACTCCAAGCATCCTTGTCCAAAGGACAGCATCCCAGCGGGAAGGACGGCATAGCCCAAGGGGCTTCTCCTCACAAAACCCCCCCTCATATCTGGGAGGAAATCTTTTCCAGAAGCCTCTTGTCCACTACTACAGTCTTATCTGTATGTTTCATTGCCTCAAACTAGGTCACATTTCCACCTCTACACCTACCACTGGCAAAGGAGCATGGGACAATCACAGCCCTTCCCTGGGCTGCCTGTCTGAACACAACTGGGACTCTGTTTGCAAAGAGAAAGGGCTTTAATGGCTACTGAGAAGACCACCAGCTGTGTCCCCCAGAACCATTACCCGCTTTCCTCCTTGTTAACAGAAAATGCAGAAAAAATGGGAGACAGACACCGCTGAAGAAAGTGTAGCTAAAGAATCTGAAACAGCTCTGCATGAATTAGATGGATCTTCGTAGTGCAGCCGCTGATAGTGGGCTGGGTGCCCTGATTGGAGCTTCAGTAGTGCTGGCTACTAATGAGAATAATCAGATCTTATCTGTTTGGGGATTTGGATTTTGGTTTTCACTAGAATGCTTAAAGGGAAACACCCCTCCATGGAATCTCTCTTCCTTAAGGGCATACAGAACCAATCTAAGGAAAAAGAAGGACAGGGATCTTCAGTTTATCTATAAAACAAACATACTTACAGTTTAAATAATCAGCCACAGGTTATTGGATTTCTTCTGTCTATTTATACTCTACTTTTATGAGAAACTGGCAAAGTATATATACACATGCCAACGTCAGGGATTTAGTAAGAAAAGCCATTTCCAGGGTGTGTTATAATTAAAGTCATACTAATTCAGCCCGATCCTTAAACACCTACTCCTCCTCAGTCTGTACTGTGGGGTAATGACATGATTATAGCCCTGAGGAATTGCAGGACATGGGAGAAAGAATGAACTCTTCTTTTCAAGTTTTATGTTAATTGCATGTTACTGTTGTCTAATTATTCATCAGGGAAAAGCAATGAGGGATGACGAGAAAAGCATGGGTTTTTGTATTTGTCAGACTTGGGATCGAATCCCAGCTCTGCCACTTTGTAACTGTCTGCCTCAGTTTCCTCATCTATACTGATAAGACTTTTTTGGTATCCTCAAGGGCAGTTTAAGTGCACAGAAAGATTAATCTGAGGATTAGTTTGGTTTTTAAAATTATTATTCTTTCATAAAAGTTAGAAATTCAAAACTTGAGTTCTTCCATAAGCCTTTAAGTTCAGCATTAAATCTTATTGATCCGTTTATAAGTCTAGCAAATTTTAAACATCACTTTTAAGGGGGCCTATGACTAATGTTTGGTTTCATTTGCAAACTTGGTTAAACATCTTCAAATATTTTAAAGTGCATTTATACATTTCATATATTTTATTCCTTTCTTAAGGGTTTCAGTTGTCTGACTTAATAAATAAAATATTCCTGAGTGTTAAAAAACCGTTACAAGTCTAAAAAATTAAACTTGTAAATATGGGAAACTGTAGTTCTCTTAAATGTTCTAGTACAGTAGATAAACTTAGTGAGACTTCGAATTAAAAGCACAAATCTAATCAGGTATTTGATAACATAATTTAAATTGGAGTTCCAAGACTGTCACCCTATTGGCCAAATTCATGCAAATGTTAGAAATATGTAACAATTGAATAGATTCCTTAGTGTGAAATATTAATATTAAACAATTCTACACTTGTCTATACAAATGTCATTGAAAGCCACTGAGGTTACTTTCAACTAAGAGACCTGGAGCTACAGGCCAGGCGCAGTGGCTCACGCCCGTGATCCCAGCACTTTGGGAGGCTGAGGCAGGAGGATTGCTTGAGGCATCAGTATGGCGACCTTCTGGGAGTGGGCACCCGATTGGCATAGCGTAATTATAGCTCAGAACTCTGGAGTTCAGGGGATTCTCCCACCTCAGCCTCTAGAGTAGCTGGGACTACAGGCACACGCCACCTTGCAGGGCCTCCTTTTTTTTGTTTTTGTTTTTTTGTTTTCCTTCTACTATCCCATTGGGAGCTCTTTCTCAGCGTATTTGCTTTCTCTCCTCTTGTCCCTGATCTCTTAGCATTCAGTTAAGAAATACAATCCTTAGATTTTTCTCTGTATGCTTTTTCCCTTGGTGTTATCATTGAGTTTAATGATTTCAAATACTATCTATGCACTGATGGCTCCCAAATTTATGTCTCCATCATGGGCCTCTTGTCTGCTCAATGTCTCCATCTGGAAATCTAATGGGCACCCCAAACTTAACAATGTCCAAAACTCAAATCCTGAGCTTCCCCTAACAAACTAGCTCCTCCCACAGTCTCTCCATTTCAGTAAGTGGCAGCTCTATTCTCCCATTTACTTAAAGCAAAAACCTTGGCATCATCCTTGACTCCAGTCTTTTTCTTCCAACCTGCTATGGTTTAAGTTTGTGTCCCTCCCAAATCCATGTTGAAACTTGATCCCCAGTACAACATTATTAAGAGGTGGGGCTTTAGAAGGCTCTGCCCTCATGTATGAGAGTAGTGACTTATAGAAGGGCTGGAGGAAACAAGCTAGAACGTTTTGTCCTTCCATCTCTTCTGCCCTGTGAGGACCATGTTTGCCCCACGAGGAAGACACAGCAAGAAGGTACCATCTTAGAAGTAGAGAGCAGCCCTCACCAGACACTGAACATGCTGGCACCTTGGACTTCCAGCCTCCAGAACTGTGAGAAATAAATTTCTGTTCTTTATAAATTACTCAGTCTCAGGTATTTTGTTATAGCAGCAGGAACAGACCAAGACACAACCTGTGTCTGATACACCAGCAAATCAGATTGGCTTTACATACAAATATATATTTGGAATCCACCTATTTCTTACCACCTCCACTGCAACTAGCCTGATTCAAGCAACTGTCCTCTCTCACCTGGATTTATAGAAATAGCCTCCTTATTGTTCTCTCTACTGTTATCTTGCCCCCATCTCAGTTTATTCTCAACCCAATAACCAATGTGTTTTTAAAAATTTAAGTCAGATCATGTTAAGTCCTCTTTGAATGACTTCACATCCCACTTAGAGAAAAGGTCAAAGCCCTTACAATGGTACACAAGACCCTATATGATGTGGAAGTTCATCACGTCTCGGATTGCATCTTCTACTACTGTTTTCCTCATTCATTTGACTCTAAAATGCCAAGCAGACTCCCACGTTGAGGCCTTTGTACTTACTGTTACCCCTGCTGGGAGTATTCCTTCCTATATAGCCACCCTTCTACTCCCCCACTTCCTTCATGTCTCCAATCAATTGTCATTGCAGTCCATTCAGACAGGATGAGTTGGGTTATGCTTCAGTAACAAGCAACCCCCACATCTCAGTAGTTTAGAACAATTCATAATCATGTCCATTTTTGTTCCGCTCCATGGTGTTCTCACTTCAGGTTCCAAGCTGACAGAACAGTCACTATTGGAACATTGCTATGGCAGAGGGAAAGAAAAATTATCATGGATCATACACCAGCTCTTAAAGCTTCCATGCCAAAGCAGCATACATTGCTTCTACTCACATTTCATCAACCAAAACAACTTACTGGGCATCTCTAATTCCAATATAGCAAGAAAATACAATCCTATCATGTGCCCAGAAGAACAACAAATATTGATGAAGAATACTATAATGTTAATGGTTACCATGGCTACCATCTGAGACCTTCCCCAGTCTTGCTTTCGAAAATTACGAGTCTTCTTGACCACTTTCCAATCCTTTTATTTCCTTTACCTACTTTATTTATCTCTTTAGAATCTATCATGATCTATACATACTATATATGTTACTTATCTTGGTTATTTTGTATATCCC
The DNA here is from genome assembly GCA_023783475.1 of Daubentonia madagascariensis. Lineage (NCBI taxonomy): Eukaryota > Metazoa > Chordata > Mammalia > Primates > Daubentoniidae > Daubentonia > Daubentonia madagascariensis. The sequence continues at coordinate 52,101,806 of JAKFHU010000913.1, forward strand.
TCATTAGAATATAAACTCCAAGGGAACAGAGTTTTTTTTTTTTTTTTTTTGAACAGTAACTGCTATATGGAGGCTCCAGATAAAAATTTGTTGAATAAATGAATGAATAACAAGAAGAATACAAACTAGTGATCCATGTAAAATATACAATGATTTTCAGTTGATTAGACTTGGGATTTGTCTGTAATCAGGGTTGGTACTATTTATTCATTCAACAAATTTGCATGTACCTAACTTATGCAAGGAAAACATCTCTATCCTTAAACATACGGGGTACATGGGAATTTATTTTATATTATTTCTGCCAATGGAGGAACAGAAGTTACTTGGCTTTCATGGAAACAAAAGTCATCATCTTCCTTTTTCAGCTAAGATCTGGCTGAAATCAAGGTTTCTTGTTCAGAATTATACTAGAAAGTCTCATGTGTGACAAGCACACTTCCTAATTTCTCCTTCCTGATCCATTTGCATTTCATCACATGTGCAGCACCCCCATGCCACAATGAGGAGTCTTCTCAGCATATTAGGTTGAAAAGCCTTTATCAGCTTGAGGTCAGTGTTTTTGCATTGTGGTCTTCTTTAATGAATCAAATAATGCATTTTCTCACTTGTAATTAAATAATACCTCAAAAGGCTCTGCTGTCTTCAGAAAGATTCATGTGGAATTCATATTCACATAGGGATAATTACACTCAGCACTGAGGGTAGACACTGTGGTGAGGGCTGTGGATATTCACCAGCTCCTTGAAGGCAAACCATAAAGGAACTAAGTACAGAAGCTAAACAAAAGGTCTTAGCCAGAAGAAAACAAAGTTAAGATGTAAATATCTTATCCAAGATTAGTTGACTTCCCCACTTACAGATATCTTTGCTGAGTCCATTATTTGTACCAAGATTTATTTTTTTAAGAATCTTAAGGACAATCAATGGGTTTTTGTTTTTTAAAGACCACATTCAGGTGTGTAAAATATTTGAGGGAGTAATAAGTATATTTGCATATGATGTGCATATAATTTGTATAAGATTACACACTATCTTCAAGAAAATTCTTCATTAAAATGAGTGATATTTTTTCTTATACCCTGATTATGCTTTCCTTAGCTTCTATACCTCAGTCTTCATGGCCCTCCACCACCTACAGGGAAAAATGCAGTGTCCTCTGCCTGGTGTTTCACTGTCTGATCCCAATCACCTGTCCTGCCATCATCTCTCCCCCTGTTCCTACATTATCTTATGCACCAGTCAGACAGAACTGTGCACTGTTGTCTAACATGCCAGAAGGAGCCACTATTGGTTGACTGCTCATTAACCACTTTCTCATGTTCTTTCTTTCTCACAGAACCACAATCTTTCTTCCTTCAGGCATTTGTATATCATATGCTTCAGGGGTCCCCACAAAGCCCTAGGGTGTAAGTTTTGATTAGTCCACAGCCAACCTGGTAGATGTATCCCCTTTGCAAGTGATTGGTTTAGGCATGGGTATGTAATGCAATTCTGGCCAATGAGAACTAAAGGGAAGCCTGCTAGGGGACTTCTTGGAAAGTTGCCTTAGTCTTAAAAGGCGACACAAAAAAGACAGAGACTCACCTATTTTCAGCTTCTGGACAGGGCTACGGAATGAGGTGGTACCTACAGCAGTGTCAACATCACATAACCTTGATGACTGTTGGCACACTTGAGATGGTAGAGCAGAAAGATGGAAGGAACTGGGATCTTGAGTAAGCCATTGTGCCCCTGGCTTAGCAATCATAATAACAATTATAATTTTAACTTAAATATTGGGCACTATTATAAGCATCTTATATATGTTAACACATTGAATCCTCACAACTATCTCATGAGTGGGCATTATTATTCTCGTTTTATAATCGAGCAAACTGAAGCAGAGAGTGTCTAATGGCCAAGGTTACTCTCCTTATCTGTTTGTTTGTTTTCTCAGCTTTTTATCGTAGACAATTTAAAGTATAGTTTATTAGAAAATAATGTAGCAAATCCCCATGTACCCCTCAATCATCTGGTTTAAACAATTAGTAACTCATGGCCAGTCTTGGCTCATTTATGCCCCTGTCCACTTACTTTTCCTCTGCCACACATTATTTTGAAGCAAATCGCAGACCTCCTGTCATTTGATTCTGGAAAACTTTGTGTGTGACAAAAACTAGAAGCTACTTTTATGTACATCCTCTGTTACAACCAAAACTGGTTACTAAATATTAATAACTTTTTCTTCATAAAAAATTGAAAATGTAGAGAAGCTGAAGGCAAAATATAAAAACCACCTATAATACGATCTTCTAGAAATAACAACTACTACGGACTGAATGTTTGTGCCCCCCCAAAGTTCATATGTTGAAAATCTCCAAAGTGATGGTATTTGGAGGGGGGGCCTTTGGGAGGTGATAGGTTAGGGCTGGGGAACATTTTCATGTTGGAAGTCTGCATTAATTTAGCTATAATCAAATAAGGCCACATTCAAGAAACTTCAATTAGAGGTACTGAAAAATATGCATTATTTTGTAAAAATCTAACTACTATGCACTTAATAATTTCAAAAATGAAAACTGTTTGTTAATTTTAAAGTTAACTAATCTTTTAATGACTTTGTTGTGTCTGCTTTTTGTTGGAAAGCATTTGAATATTTGGTTGCAGCATGGAGGTCCACAGTTGCAGTTGATCCTCTAGATGGGTATCAGTCATTTGTGACCTTAAGGGCGTCTTGATTTGGGTTAGGTAGGAGAATGTAGATTCACAGCAATAAGCGGCTGAAAAGCAAGAAAGCATTTTTCAGCCATGTTGCTGAAGGCGTGGGTATTGTACTGCGTTTTTCCATATTTCAATTGGATCTTTCTTAGCATCAGACAATGACTTTAAAATGTCATCTACTGAGAGCTCAATCAATTCCATCTGTAGTTCTTTAGGTGCCTTGGTGATATCAACTAGGTGAGACTGAAATGCTAATTTGAGTGTGATGTCATGATTCTCCAAGTCAGTGAACCTTTCATTGTATTCTCCAATTAATAGGTCTATAACAGCTGTGTAAACTTCAAATGATTCACATATATCATCCTGATCAACAAAGACCTTTGCTAACTGGGGAAAAAGCTCATCTGAAATTTCCTTTTGAAAAAATGTTTTGCAAAAAAATATATTTTTTCAAAATGCTTGGATTTTTTGCCACATATCATATATAGACTTAGTTTTACCTTGCAAAGAAATATTCAAGTCATTTTGATTTGACATGATATCACATAGAAATGCTATATTCCTATAGAAATCTTCTTTCGATAATTCACATTGCTGATTCCATTCTTCATAAAATGTAACTATCTGTTCTCACAGAGATAAAATTTTGGCTAACGCCTGTCCCTGCAATAGCCAATGCACTTTAGAGTGCTATAGCAAGTCCACACTGAACACCTCATCGTTCAACTTTAGCCTGTTACAAAACTGATGATGCTGTGTTGCATTTGCACTAATATAGTTAACAATACTTATAACTTCTTGTAAAGTGTCACTTAAAATAGTGGCTTCAGCACAGAGATTTTGCTGATGCAAGATACAGTGAAAAGAAATGAGAGCATCTGGATCTGTTAATACTTTTTTAAAATCGTTGCAATAAACCCTTCATGTTTTCCTGTCATGGAAGGTGCACCATCTGTACGTACACTCACTAAATTTACCAAATTCAGTCCAACTTCATCACATTTATCTTGAAAGTTGTTGAAGATATCTATTCCCTGTGTTCTGTGTGCAAGAGTGCCCAAAGTAAAGAAAATCTTCTGTTATGACCTGAATGAAGTATAAAGCCTGAGCCAAGTCAGTAGTATCAGTTGATTCATCCAAAGCAATTGAAAAATATAAATTTTCCTGTTGAAGTATTGCATGAACTTGTTCTGTTAAGTTGAAGGTTAATTCTTGCTGCCAATCAGTTATGATTCTCTTTGAAAGAGGCAGTTGTTTGTACTTTGAAAAGCTATTGGGGTCTAAGCATCCTACAACTTTGACAATGCATTCTTTTACAATTTCTACATCACCAAATGGCTTCCCTTTTTTCCCAAGTACATAAGCTACTTTAAAGTTGCTTCAGTGGCATTATTTCCAGGTCTTATTGCTGCTTGAAATAATTGTCTTTGCTTTTGCTTTTCATCTTTTAATTTCTGCAATACAACCTTTTGCATCTCTGTCTCTGTAATATAAAATATTTGTGGTCCTTATGAGTGTTATAATGCTGATGAGCATTGACTTTCTTTAATGTTGATATTGCAGCATCACAAAGCAAGCAAATCATCTTATCTTTAGCAGAAACAAGATAATATTGCAATTCCCAATCCTCATTAAAAAATCGGTTTTCTTCCTTCAATGTTCTCTTGGTCTTCTTTGACATGATGAGCTGTTAAGCAGACAGAATTAAAAAATACTGTCAGGCTGTGCAACTATTCACAAATTCCACTTCAAACAGAAACACAGTGCACCACTGTCAAAAGCTGATAACAGACTGGCATACTCGACCCCCATAAACTCTCACCAACCAGCCTCATATGGTAGTGGCACCAGTCAGGTGGGGGAAGTTAGAATTAAATCATGAGTGTAGAAGCTGTCAGTTTAGCCCTTATGGCTTACTAATGCTCTAATTGTGCCAGTCAATCAGGAAGGATTATTTCATTGAAACTTATTTTATAATTTGGTATTTTAAATATGCTCATTTTAAAAATAAAATAAAAATAGAAAAGAAGAACAAAAAAGTATTAATAAAAATAAAAGGATTTGTTCTGTAAAATTTGGATTCAGTCAAAAGGCTGCATTTGAGGACCTAGAAGGCCACATGTGGCCTTAAGACTGCAGGTTCCCCACGCCTGTGATAAGTCACGCAGATGAGATTAGTGCCCTTGCCCCTTCCACCGTGTGTGGTCACGATGAGAAGATGGCATCCATGAACCAGGAAGCAGGTCCTCATTAGATACCAAATCTGCTGGTACCTTGATCTTGGACTTCCCAGCCTCAGAACTGTAAGAAATAAATTTCTGTTGTCTATAAGGCACTCAGTATATGGTATTCCGTTATAGGAGCCCAGACTGACAAAGGCAACAACTAATAATAGTCGTGTACTTCCTTTCAGTGTTTTGTATAATTTTGTTTTGAATATGAGATTGTATTTTTCTGCTTATTAGGACCTGAGCACTTCCCATCCTCATCTTAGCCCCCATGATCTTGGATGCGGGGCTCCCGCTATCCTTTCTTCTTCTAGGAATGTTGATGCATCCTTGAAGACCTGCCTCAGGGTCATTGCTCTGCCCCATATGGGCTCCTTTTGCACTTTGTATAACACCTCCATGATGGTATTTTAAAAACATGTGGAAATTATTTGTTTATCTGTGTCCCCAACTAGAACAGAGCACACTGAGGCTGGGGGTTGTTTTTCAGTTGCTTATGTATCTCTGGTGCCTACATTGTTATAAGAAACAATCTGGGAAAACACATTATTGTAGGGATGATGAACATGGGAGTGCCTGTATCCTGCAGTGTTCCTCTTAGAAGGCTCTAGTGGGGAAATCTTCCTTCAATTCCAGGGACAGGTAAAACCACCTCACTCCTGAAAAACAGGTATGTTTTCTTTAGTAGATGCCATGAACAGTTGTAATATTTTTGGTTTGTGTGTCCATTTTTGCTTTGATCACTAGATAGTTCAGAGCTAAAGTTATAGTCCTAACTTTGGAAAGTGTTTACAGTTTTCAAAGCATTAACTTTCTTGCTAGTTTTAAATTTTATTTTTCCTCCACCATGAATTATTTATATTTGAAAAAGATATCTTATCTGGACAAGACCATTTCTGACATGTTAATTTTTGAATTTTTTTCTCTTTTTTTTATGAAAGTAGCTTGCAGACTCTGTGCTGTCTTACTTCAGAGGTTATAAAATTATAGTTGACTTTCTTTTTTAGGTTTGTTTAGAAACATCTAAAGCCTTTGAGGAGGTGGAGCTAAGAGTCTTGGATGGAGAGAAAGGGCTTCTGAGAGAAACTTGAAAAGAGGGGAATATCCCCCAGATTGACTAGAGATTCCCAGAGTCTCTTTGGATTTAGAGAGAGCAAAGGGAGGCAGAGCTCTAGAAAAGTGGCAAGAACCCAGATAGGAGGGTGGCAAGCCCACATGCTGGATGAGGACTTTGAGAAGCGAGCATGACTTGGGATCAGCAGAGCCACCAGAGCCATGGGAACTGGCACAGTGGCTATCTCCTTATGACTAGGTCACTGAGCATGAAAGATCTCCGCCATGCCTTGGGGCTATGTAGAACCCTGGAGCTTTTGTACTAATGTGAAGGTGGGAACCCCCAAAATGGCTGAGGCTGAATTTCCCACCTACCCAGTAGGAGTGGGCTCAGATTAGAAATTAAGTTAGATTTACAGAAAAGGAAAGAAATATAATATTTCTTGCATACCTGAATGTGTAGACGGGGATTCATATTCACTATAGTACTTATTGAATTTGTGAAAGTCATCCCATATCCTTTTTGGAATGAGACAGTGAATACAAACAGTCAAACAGAGAAGAAAATTGTCATTATCATGGAAAGCATATGTGGGCTTTGGAGGCAGAGCTATCATGATTTTACTTCAGGCCCTTAATTTTTTCCTTGGATTTCTCCAATTGCCTCCCAGCAGCACCCAGCCTTGCCTGCTTCAATGCACCTTTCACCCAGCTGTCGGAGTTGTCTTTTGCTAATGCAGATTGATTTGGGTCACTTTCCTGCTTAAAGTTCTCCATTAAATTCCATTTGGGCATCAGTATAAAGCCCAAGTCTACAAAGGCTTCCATCATGGCTTCTTGTCTACCTCTGTAGCTTCATATTTTGAAAATATCCCCCACTCATACCCAAACTTGACTCTCAAGCAATAGTGTCCTATTTGCTGCTCTGTGAATGCATCTTCTTCCTTTTCTCTTCTAGTCCTTGCATGTACTCTTCTTGTTGCTCATGATGCCTTTCCATGGACTGGTCAGAGAGAGAGGTGAGTATCAGAGATCTAGACTCAGGAAACCCCAGTGGCATAAGATGTCAAGGGTAGATCAGCAGTACCGTGTTGGGGCCACTCAGAAAAGCACTACAGGGCATTGGAAGGTAAATGCTTCTCCACCACTCTTGATGTTCCTTATTTTGTGGGATGAGCTACATATGAGTACCACTCTTGGCCTTCCTCTGCTCCTTTATTCACTCCCTGCCAGGAGAGTCAGAAAGACTTAACTGATTGGTAAATTTGGGCGGAATAAACTGGGCATAGTCAGGTCAATTTCTTTGCTTCCCCAAGGGCCATAGGCTCTATTCCACCTCTCCATGCCACAAGTGGCATAGGAAACTGACCCCATGTGGGGAAATCTGCAGGGGGTGTTCAGTACTTCCTGAGACTGGGTGGCCAAGTTGGCCTGATTCAAACAGTAGGAGGTGCACTAGCCCGCAGATAAGATAAGTCCTTCAACTTAGCTTTTCTCAGTAATGAGGGTGATATTTTGCCCTCCTTCCATGTTAGTCTTTTGTCTTATTTCTTAACAGGTTCAGAACTTGCATGGAGGAAAGGGTTAACATTATTGAGCCCTCTCAACCCAACCCAGAGGGCATGAATATGTTTGAGCAGAACAATAGCACACTCTAGACAACAGAAACAACAGCCAGAGGATTGGGAAGGGGGAGATGATTGGGAAGCAGCTCAAATTATATTTTAGTCATCCCAACCCCACCTTGGAACTCCTGGAGAGATGCAAATAAGAAGGTGGTCTGAATATGCTGCGTGGCAGGTAGGGACTAGTAACAGAACAGATTTAAGGACAAACTCTTAAAGTGACTTCACCCCAGCTCCATCAGCTAAGAGAAGAGTCAGCCTGCAATAATCAACTAATCCTTGAAGACTTCCTGACAAGTGAATAATACTATCTCAGGTGTTTTATAGGACTTAGGGGAGAGGTAGTCTAACACCCAATAAGTTTATTGTCTAATACAATTTAATGACATGTCAACTATTCTTCCTGCCATGGAAACCACATTTTCCTCACTCAAATTCTTTCCAGTTTTACCTTTCCTGGTTTTATTGATTCTGCAGCTTGGTGGAGAAGGTATGAAATAAGTTTGTTTACAGGAACCAACAAATGAGATCCAACTGAACCATTCAAATTCCATCAAAGGGCTGAAGGTTCTCAATGATGTAGGGTTTCAAAGAGGTTCACAAATCAATTTAAAGAAACAGAGAGGTAGATATGCGTCACTATCCTAACTGATTTTTTTCCTCTAGGTTCAGAGAAGCCTGAATTCAGTATAATTCTTGTCCTAAATAAGTGTTTCATAATGATATTAGTACAAGTTCTCATTTACAGCATAGCTAACAAGAGCCAGATTGGTCATGGTTGAGTTATATTTGCTGTTTTGTATGCTGCATCTTTGTAAGTAGGCCAGATCATGGCCTTAATTGTGGTCATTTGGTGGGTTTAGGGTGGTGCAGTAAGGTTGCTCTGCTTCATTCCTGTGGTTCTTCATTAGTCATTTCACGTACCAAAGCTCAGGAAGCATGAAGAGGCTAGATCACATACTTGCGAAAACGGCAGGCTTCCAAAGCATGCAATGCTGTAGATGATTCAGGGTGTCAAAGACAATTTTCCTCAAACTTGCTGCAGTTCTCATCTCTTAGAAGTAGAGAGTCAGGGTAGATTAGCATGGAGGAAAGAGAACCAGCTTCGGAATCAGGCAGCTCTACGTCCAAAGCGTGGCTCTACCACTTACTTGCCATAACTTTAGATAAGCGCCTTAACGTTTCCGAGTCTTGGGTTTCTCTTCTGCAAAATGGTATAAAAATACTTAAACCATAGGGTTAATGCTAGCATTAACGAGATTGCATATGTACAGACCTAAATGCATATTACACATTCAAAAATTGTAGCAAAATAACTTTTATATCAGAGACAAATAATAGACAATCCAGAGTGATTTGCTAAATAAAGGTAAGAGGAAATGAGCACTTCAGAAAAATACATAGTTTTGGAAATGTGATGTTAGTAAAGTAGGGAAATCAGGAAGAATCAGTGGAACAAAAGTGTAAACTATACACCCCACCTCATGCTGAGTGCTGTGGGGACCTAGGAAGACATGGCCTCTTCCATTTCGGTGCACTTGATACTGTTGGCTATGAGTGTTAGATACACGTGAACCTGAACCAGTCCGTTTACAACACAGGTCAACAAGCAACAAAGCAGGGGCTGCCTTCTCCCCACCCCCACCCCACCACAGTGCTCACTCGTAGAGCGGGATGCTATTCTGGTAGAAGCAGGTCCCTGTGCCCAGCTCTGGTGCAGTGGCACAGGGGTTCTGCCCAGGGCAAAGGGAGATCATAAGGACTGAAGAGCCCTGCAGCTCTGCCTGAGGGGACTGACTTCATTTAGAATAATGTGGACAATATCCTACCAAAAGCCATTGTTGAAAACAATGGTGATCTTGGTGGAGAGCAATTAAGAGGATATACATACACGAAAAATGGCAGAGCAGAAGTTCAATAGAGAGAACCAGAGAAAGAGACAACCAAGCAGAGCCCTCTTGGTATCACAGTCCATTCTGGGGTCAGGAAGGACGTGCCCATGTACTAGGCTGCCCCTGCTCAAGAGCAGTCAGTCAGAGCAGGATGTAGGGCTGACTTGAAAGTATCTCCCAAGCTGCTGCGCACAGAGCTGTTAGCACAGGGGCAGACAACTCACTAGTACAAAGGGCTTAAACACCACTGGTGCTTAAACTCAGTCTGGTCAAACACTGACTGAGCAATAAGCTACTCTGACCCAGGGGTGACTCCTAGGAAGCCAGGTTTAAAAATAAAATCACATTCATCCCTGGTCATGTGGAAGAATGTGTGAATGCTCAAGCCTGCACCCTCTCAGGAGTGATTATAGGAGGAAACTCCAAGCTACTAGTCCTTCTCTGTGTGTGTGTGTGGAGGGGGAAACAAAAACAAAAAACAAAAAAACCCTCCCTGAATTGTGATAGAAGCCTCCAAGCCACTCACACATTCATTGGTAAAGGGTAAAACAATTTAATTAGTTAAGGAAGTTAAGCACAGCTTTTGGACAATAAGTGGATTATGCCAACCCAGGGGTAACCTTTAGGTAGTCAAACTAAAAGATGGAAACAAAGGGGGGAAAATCTGAGCAGAGGAATCAGAGGCTGTACACTGCAGCAGAAACAGACTTTGTAGATAGTTCAGCCAAATCACTAAATAAACAAGCACACAACCATTTCTGGGGGAGAGATTAGTATTCAGAATTGTTATAATATATTGTCTAAAATGCCCAGTTTTCAATAAAAAATTATGAGACATGCAAAAAAACAGGCAAAAAGCAGGCAATAGAAACTTCCTTTGAAGGGTCCCCTATGGTGGACAAAGACTTCAAAACAGCTATTAGAAAAACTTTTAGAAGAAAACATAAAGATAAATCTTTATGACTTTGAGTTAGACAATAGTTTCTTAAATATGACACCCAAAGCACAAGCAACAAAATAATAAATAGATACATTGAATTACATCATAATTAAAAACTTTTGTGCTATGATCAACATCATTACAAAAGTGAAAAGACAACACACTGAGTGGGACACAATATTTACAAATCATATATCTGATAAGGGACCTACATCCAGAATGTATGAAGAACTCTTTCAACTCAATAATAAAAAGACAAGTGACCCAATTTTTTAAATGGGCAAAGGATTTGAATAGACATTTCTCCAAAGAAAACACACAAATGCCCAACAAGCACATGAAAAGATACTCAACATCATTAGTCATTAAAGAAATGCAAATCAAAACCACAATTATATACCACATCACATTCACTAAGATAGTTATAATATAATAAAAAAATTAAACAAGAGTTGGAGAGATTATGGAGAAAGTTTAAGACTCATGCATTGCTGGTGGGAATATAAAATGGTGCAGCTGCTTTGGAAAGCATTTTGGCAATTCTTTGAAATGTTAAATATAGAATTACCATATGACCCAGCAATTCCACTCCAAGGTATATACTCAAGAGAAATGAAAACATATGTCCCCACAAAAACTTGCACATGAATGTTTATAGCAGTGTTGTTCATAATAATCAAAAAGTGGGGAAAAATCTAAATACCCATCAACTGATGAATGGATAAATAAAATATGGCATATTCCTACAATGAAATATTACTTGGTTATAACAGTAAATAAAATACTGATACATGCTACGACGTGATGAACCTTGAAAATACTATACTTTCACTATACTAAGTGAAAGAATCCAGTCACAGAAAACCACATGCTTTATGATTCCATTTATATGAAATGTCTAGAATAGGCAAATCCATAGAGAATGAAAGAAGATTGGGGGTTGCCTAGGGCCGGGGGGTTGAGGGAAAATGGATATGTGGTTTCTTTTCGGGGTAGTGAATATGTTCTAAAATTGACTGTGGTAATGGTTATACAACACTGTGAACATACTAAAAAACTTTGAATTGTACATTTTAAATGGGTAAGTCACATGGTATGTTAATTGTATCTCAGTAAAGCTCTTAAAAATAATAAGATTGTGTATTACTGATACAAATTCCTCCATTGCTCCGGAAAGGAAACAATAGGGGCGAAGGGTGGTGGGCAATGCTTTGGGGAAGAAGTCAGAGTTGAGTTATGCCTTGCAGGTGCATATGTTTGTCTATATTGAGGATTCAATCTAGAGAAATATGAATGTCGTGTAGAGCAATGTTCTTTCTAGAATAAAGAGTAATCTTTGTCTGATAAGCAATAGGAAGCTATAGGATGTTTGTAAACAAGGGAGTGAATTGGTTGACGTTGTTTTTAGGAACATGATTCTAGCAGAAAGAATTGGAGAGCGAGAAGACGGGAGTCAGAGATCAGGCTGCTAAAGGAAATGAAGGCCTGACTTAGGCTGGTTGATCTGGGAATGGAGAGAAAAGGATTTTTAAAAAATTAATTTATATATTTTTATTATTTATTTATTTATTTTTATTTCAGAATATTACAGGGGTACAAACATTTTGGTTACATGAGTTGCTTTTGTACAGTTTGAGTCAAAGTTATGGGTGTGTCCATCACTCAGATAGTGTGCATTGTACCTGTTGGGTGTGAGTTTACCCATCCCCTCCTTTCCGCCTCCTACCTGCTTGATTTCCATTGAATTTTACTACCTTATATGCACATGAATGTTGATCTATTTGTTCCAATTTGAGAACACATGGCATTTGTTTTTCCATTCTTGCAATACTTTACTTAAAAGGATGGTCTCCAGCTCCATCTAGGTTGTTAACAAAAGGTAACCATAGTTCACCATTTTTTTTTATGGCTAAGTAATATTCCATGGTATACATATACCACATTTTATTAATCCACTCATGTATTGATGGGCACTTAGGTTGTTTCCACATCTTTGTGATTGTGAATTGTGCTGCTATAAACATTTGAGTGCAAGTGTCTTTTTTATAAAATGTCTTTTTTTCCTTTCAGTAAATATCCAGTATTGGGATTACTGGATCAAATGGTAGGTCTACTTTTAGTTCTTTGAGATATCTCCATACTACTTTCCAAAGGGTTGTACTAGCTTGCAGTCCCACCAACAATGTGTAAGTGTTCCTTTCTCTCCTCATCCATGCCAGCATCTGTTGTTTTGGGACTTTCTGAGAAAAGCCATTTTCACTGGAGTTAGGTGATATCTCATTGTGGTTTTGATTTATATTTCTCTGAAGATTAGAGATGTTGAGCATTTTTTTATATGTTTATTGGCCATTAGTCTATCTTCTTTTGAAAAGTTTCTGTTCATGTCTTTCGCCCACTTTTAATGGGGTTGTTTGCTGTTTTTTTGCTGATTCTCTTGAGTTCTTTGTAGATTCTGGTTATTAGCCCTTTATCAGATGTATAGCCCTTTATCAGATGCAAATATTTTCTCCCACTCTGTATGTTTTGTATTTGCTGTATTGATTATTTCCTTGGCTGTGAAGAAGTTTTTTTACTTAATCGAGTTCCATTAATTTATCTATGCTGTTGCTATGATTGCCTGTGGGGTCTTCTTCATAAATTCTTTGCCTAGGCCAATATCTACCAAAGAGAGATTTTCCAACCTCTTCTTCCAGAATTCTCCTAGAATTCTTATTCTAGTTTCATGCCTTAGGTTTAAATCTGTTATCCGTCGTGAATTAATTTTTGTGAGTGGTGAGAGGTGTGGATCCTGTTTCAGTCTTCTACATGTGGCTACCTAATTTTTCCAGCACCATTTATTGAATAGGGATTCTTTTCCCCAGTGTATGTTTTTGTCAGCTTTGTAAAAGATCACATGGCAATATGAGGATGGTTTTATATCTGGGTTCTCTGTTCTGATCCATTGGTCTATGTCTCTGTTCTTGTGCAAGTACCATGCTGTTTTGGTTACTATAACATTGTATGATAGCTTGAAGTCTGATAAAGTGATGCCTCCTGATTTGTTCTTTTTGCTTAAGGTTGCTTTGGCTATTCAGGGTCTTTTCTGGTTCCATATGAAGCATAGAATTATTTTTTCTAGATATGCAAAGAACCATTTTGGTATTTTAATGGGAATTGCATTAAATCTATAAATAACTTTGGGTAGTACAGATATTTTAACAATGTTGATTCTGTCAATCCATAAGCATGATATGTTTTTCCATTTGTTTACATCCTCTGCGATTTCCTTCCTCAGTGTTTCATAGTTCTCCCTGTAGAGGACTTTCACCTCCTTGGTTAAATATATTCCTAGGTATTTTATCTTCATTGTTGCTGTTGTGAAAAGTATTGAGTCTTTGATTTGATTCGCGGCTTGATTGTTGTTGGTGTACAGGAATGCTACTGATTTGTGTACACTGATTTTGTAACCTGAGAATTTGCTGAATTTATTTATCAATTCCAGGAGTCTCTTGGCAGAATCTCTGGGATTTCCTAATATAAGATCATATTGTCAGCAAAGAGCAATAGTTTGACCTCTTATTTCCCCATTTGGACACCCTTGATTTCCTTCTCTTGCCTGATTGCTCTGGCTAGGACTTCCAACGCAATGTTGAACAGAAGCGGTGACAGTGGGCAACCTTGTCTGGTTCCAGTTTTAAGTGGGAATGCTTTCAATTTTTTCCCGTTCAGTATGATGTTGGCTGTGGGTTTGTTGTATATGGCTTTTATAATATTTAGGTATGTTTCTTCTATGCCTATTTTGTTACGAGTTTTTATCATAAAAGGGTGCTGAATTTTGTCAAATGCTTTTTCTACATCTATTGAGAGGATCATATGGTATTTTTTTTTGCTTCTATTTATGTGGTGAATCACATTGATAGATTTGTGTATGTTGAACCATCCTTGCATCTCTGGGATGAAGCCCACTTGATTGTGGTGGATTTTTTTTTTTTTTGATATGCAACTGATTTCAGTTTGCTAGGATTTTATTGAGAATTTTTGCATCTATATTCATAAGGGATATTGGTTTGTAGTTTTCTTTTTTTATTGTGTCCTTTCCTGGCTTTAGTATCAACGTGATATTGGCTTCATAGAATGAGTTGAGGAGGATTCTTTCCTTCTCTATGTTATGAAATAATTTCTGCAGTATAGGTGCCAGTTCTTCTTTGTGGGTCTGGTAAAATTTGGCTGTGAAACCATCTGATCCAGGACTTTTTTTTTTGTTGGGAGATTTTTTATTGCTTCCTTGATAGTGGTCTGTTCAGGAGTTCAATTTCTTCCTGATTGAGCCTAGAGAGGTTGTGTGTTTCTCAGAATTTGTCCATTTCCTCAACGTTTTCAAGTTTATGTGCATAGATGTTTTTATAGTATTCAGAAATGACATTTTGTGTTTCCATGGTAACAGTTGTAATATCTCCTTTTTCATTTCTGATTGAGCTTATTAGGGTCCTTTCTTTTCTGTTTCTGGTCAATCTAGTGAGAGACCTGTCAATTTTGTTTATCTTTTCAAATAACCAACTTTTTGTTTCATTAATCTTCTGTATAATTCTTTTATTATTGATTTCATTTAGTTCTGCTCTGACCTTAGTTATTTCTTTTGCTGGGTTTAGGATTGGTTTGCTCTTCCTTTCCCAGTTCCTTGAGATGATTCATTAGATTGTTGATTTGTGACCTTTCTGTCTTTTGGCTGCAGGCATGTATTGCTATGAATTTTCCTTTTATGACTGCTTTTGCTGTATTATCCCACAGATTTTGATAACTTGTGTCCCTTTTGTCATTTAATTCAAAGAATCTTTTGATTTCCATTTTAATTTCCTCCTTGACCCAAAAATCATTCAGCAGTAGGTTGTTTAATTTCCATGATTTTGTGTAGAGTTGAATGCTTCTGTTGGAATTGATTTGTAATTTTATTCCACTGTGGTCTGAGGAGATACATGGTATAATTTCTATTTTTTAAAATTTTTTGAGACATGTTTTGTGGCCTAGCATATGATCAATCTTAGAGAATGTTCCATGAGCTAATAAGAAGAATGTATATTCAGTGGTTTTGGGGTAGAATGTTCTGTAAGTGTCTACTAGGCCCATTTGTTCTAGAGTTTCATTTAAGTCCATAATTTCTTTCCTTATTTCCTGTTTGGAGGATCTGTCCCATTCTGTCAGTGGGATGTTGAAGTCCCCAGCTATTATGATGCTGCTGTTTATTATTTTGTTTAGATCAAATAGGGTTTGCTTTATGAATCTGGGTGCACCTGTGTTAGGTGCATAAATATTTAGGACTGTTATGTCTTCTTGTTGAATTTTTCTCTTCACCAGTATATAATGATCATCTTTGTCTTTCTTTACTTTTGCTGATTTGAAGTCTATGTTATCTGATATGAGCATGGCTACACCAGCTTTCTTTTGGTTTCTATTTGCATGGAATATTGTTTTACATCCCTTCACCTTGAGTCTGAATGAGTCCTTTTGGGTTAGATGTGTTTGCTGGAGACAGCAGATACATGGCTTGTATTTTTTTAATCCATTCAGCCAGCCTATGTCTCTTGAGTGGGGAGTTCAAGCCATTCACATTTATTGAAAGAATAGATAAGTGGGGTGGATTTCTGTTCATCCTGTTCAGTAGAACTTTATTGCTTTGTTTTACCAGCTGAGACATTATGGCATATGGGCTCTGAGCTTTAGCTTTTGGGTGATTTTACACCAGTGGGTAACTATTGTGCTGATCCGTGTATAATGTAGTTCTGAGTACTTCCCTTAGGGCAGGTCTGGTCTTGAGAAATTCCCTCAGTGTTTGCTTGTCTGAGAAAGTCTTTATTTCTCCCTCATATAAGAAACTTAGTTTTGCATGATACAAAATTCTAGGCTGGACATTATTCTGATTAAGAAGACTGAGAATGGGGCCCCAGGCCCTTATAGCTTGTGAAGTCTCAGTTGAGAAGTCTGCAGTTAGTCTGATGGGTTTTCCTTTGTAAGTTACCTGCTGCTTTCACCTTACAGCTTGTAGGAGTGCCTCTTTTGCATTTAGTTTGGCCAGTCTGATGACTATGTGTCATGGTGATTGCCTCTTTGTGATGAATTTCCCAGGGGTCCTTTGAGTTTCTTGTACCTGGATATCTAGATTTCTAGCAAGGCCAGGGAAATTTTCCTCAATTATTCCCTCAAATAGGTTTTCCAACCCTTGTGTATTTTTGTCTTTACCCTCAGGGATGCCTATGATTCTTATGTTAGGCCTGTTTACATAATCCAATATTTCTTGTAGGTTTTGTTTGTTCCTTTTATTTCTCAGTTCTTTCTCTTTGACTGACTTGTTTAACTCATAGGTGTTGTCTTTAAGCTCTGAGAGTCTTTATTCTGCCTGATCTAGCCTATTCTTAAGGCTTTCCACTGTGTTTTGTATTTTCTTGGATGAATTTTTCGTTTCCAGAAGTTCTGTTTGATTTTTTTTTAATAATTAGATTTCCTTAGTAAATTTTTCATTCATTTCCTGCATTGTTTTTGTGGTTTATTTGTATTGGGTTTCTATTTTTTGTTGTGTTTCATTGAGCTTCCTTACAATTCATATTTGAAATTCTTCATCTGTCATTTCAATCTTTTCATTTTGGTTAGTATCCATTGGTAAGGAGTTATTGTTTTACTTTGGGGGTGTCCTTTTGCTCTGATTTTTCATGTTTCTGTAGTTCTTTCACTGATTCCTTCTCATCTGGCCTCTTGGTCAAGACCTGGGCGGTGCTAGGCTTGGCTTACAGGCCTGTCTCCAGGTCCCTGAAGATCAATCCCTGAACATGTCACGGAGAGGAGTGCTGATCCTGAGTTGCCTTTGGGGTGTTCTAGCAGGTTTGGTGTACCTCTCAGGTTACCTCTGACCTGCTGTCTTCACCTCTTCCCAACAGAATGTAGTGAGTTAGGTCTCCCAGCTTAATCTTGGTGATGGTGGGTGGTACTTGTGAGTATGAATCAGCCACTCCCTGTTTGCTTGAGATGGGAGGCACTAAGCCTAGCTATGGGGTTGTTCCCCCTGTCATTGATTGATATATGCATGGGAGAGCCAGCTGCTGAGATGGTCTTTTGTGCCCATGGTAATCTCTGGTCCCCCAGGTGGGGCATATGAATGCCCTAAGCTGTAGGAGGGACCCTGTAGCTCCCAGAGGTTTGCTTGATCTCTACTCCCCCTGAGGTGGTGGGAGGAGGAAGACAAATTCACAGCTGAATTCTGGGAGTCTGAAAGGTTTTGCAAAGCCTCAGTGGGGCTCAGAAGTTGCTTTTCTGGCTACTAGGGGAAGCTGCTGGTAGGAGGGTCAGGACAAGCTCTCCAAACTGGGAGGGCTGTTCACAGGAGAGGAGGATAATGCTTGTATGCTAAGGCCCCAGGCTGGGATCTTTCCATCCTTATCCAGTAGCACAGTTTTTCTGTGGGGAGGGGTAGTTATTCCCCCAAAAGGCCACTCCTTAGACCCCCCCCACACCCTGTAAAATTGAGTAAGTAAATGCTGTAAAGGGCGTGCAGATTGACATCTCTGCCAGTAGGTGGCACTTGCCAGAAGGAACAAGCTGCAATGTTGTTTTGGGGTCCTGTGATCAGCTCTAGTCCCTCAGGAAAAGCCCTTGAATGCCCCGGATGGTGGGCGGGGCCCTGGAACTTCCAGGTGAGTCCTTATTCTCTGCCTCAGCAGAGGCAGGTTGGGGAGTGTGGCTGGACATGGCTGGGTTGGGTGAGCCTGGCTTCAGGCTTTACAAAAGTGGACAAGGTAGCTATTTTGGCAGGGATCCAAGGTGTGCTCCCAGCTTCTGGGTACAGCTGCTAGGGAAAAGGCTTAAGTGGCCCCACCCAACCAGAAAGGCTGCTTGTGGAGGAGGGGGCATCTGAGATTCACAATCTGGGGGTCTACAGTGGACCTCACTCCTATCCCCACTCCTCTGTTCCGCAGTCTCCTCCCAGCATCTGTGGGCAGGCGGGAGCCCAAGCCAGTCGAACTCCCCCATCGTTGTGCTGCAGACTGGGAGGTTCCCTGCTCAGGATCCTGGCCTGAGCTGGGAGTGTGGCGCTCCCATGGGGTGCCCTGCAAGCACACTGCAGCTAAGACCCACATTGCACTCTCCCCCTAGATCTGCCCATGCCCTTGCCTCCCGAGACCAAGAAGATCAATCCATGACCATACCAGGGAGAGACACGCTGGTCCCAAGTCACCCATGGGGTGCCCGAGACAGATCAATGTCCCTCCACCTTGTGGCATTCCCTGCTCTGATGGAGCTGCTGGACAAGCAGCACTAGGGAGGGCTGGCAAGCAGAGAGCTCACAGACTGACCACCCCTCAGTCTGCTACAGGACCCCAAGAGGAAAGGCCTGAGCCCCACTCCCTGTGGAATCCTCGGTGTGGTGGCTCAATTGTCTCTCTCAACAGCCATGGGTGGGGGAGGGGGAGGGGGAAAAGAGTCTGGATAGAGGAAAGCTAGCACTCTGGTCATCTCCAACCCTCTCTCTGGGAGGCAGTCCACCCAGAATGTCCAGGCTCTGGAGTCATGCAGATCACCTGGGACCCACTGGACTCCCTGTGGCTCCTGCAGTCTGGGCCAGAGTTGGGAAATGTCTGTGTGGGAATGAGCAAGATGAAACCTGAGGAGCTGAAGCCCCCTGGAGAGAAGAAAGGTGCATGGTGGGTGGAGAAGCACTATGGTGCCTGCTGTCCCAGCTCAGGTCTGTGGGGTGGGAAGCACCCCATGGGGGTTGGGAACCTGGTGCCCTGTCCACAAGAAGCTCCCCACTCACTGGCGGCAGCAGCCTCTGGGCTCCTGTGGTACAAATTCTGTCCAGCAGCTTGGGAACACATCAATGGTCAGAGATACAAGGGAGAAACACACCACTCCAACTATCCTTCTTGCTGGACGTCAAGTCTCTTGGAGGTTGATCTTTGCCAACACCTTGCTCCTTCTTGTTCTGCTCCACAACTTCTTCCCATGGAGTCTCATGAAGGGTATGGCACCCTTCCTTCAGACACACATCCGATCTTTGTTTGCTTTTTCTCTTTCATCTAAAACTTCTCCTTCTTACTGAGATGCTCTGGCAGCTGGTGTCTCTGGCCAGTCATCTTACTTTTCCTCGAGAAAAGGATTGACAGGAGATAAGGTGCTAGAACTTTGTGAACTATAAAGTAAACCACACAAAAACGTAATAGTGTTTATTATTTTGAATTTTTTCTTGGACATAAGACTATCATGGCCTTTGCTATGTCTTGGGTTCCCTGACCTCAAAAAAAAGATGAGATTTCCATTTTCTGTCATATGGAAGGCTGGATATCTGGCCCTGTCTTCTTAATAAAAACAACTTAAAATATGCTATATAAAAAAATCTTTTAAATCTTCTGGAAAGCATCTAAGAGCTGGTAGAGTAAGAAGGAATTATCCAGTCACATTCTGAGAAGAACACAGAAAGGAAAGGAAAGTTCAGAGAAAGCTTTTATCCTGAGAGCATTTATTGAATTTTGTTCTCTTAAACTTTGTTTTTCACTGCCTGTGGGGTACAGAGACTGGAAAACAAAGCCCAGGGTCTCCCTATGTGGAGATTCTAATGGGAGACTCTTCCCCATGAAATTGGCCCCCTCCCAGAGTATCACAACCTCAGTATAAAGGTGATCTATAATTAAACCTCCCTGTCCCCTTACTCCTGGTGACTATACAGAGTGTTGCCTGGGCTCTGAGCAGAAATAGTTGGGCTTTGCAACTGTAAGGCAGCTCATGCTTAGATTTAGATTTATAGTCATACTGCATGAGAATTCCAAAAACTTCAAGCTTAAAGTTATTAACTTTAAAGTTTTTCCAGATTAGTAGTTCTCCCACATCCCTGGTAGAAGCAAACACAAATTCTCTCTGAGAAACATTCCTTTGTCCTAGGTCTCAAAGAATCCCCACAGATAATTTTTTAAGGGAAATTAGCAGTTCAAAGTAAAAAATCAATACATACACAATGAAGGTACCAAGAGCAAGAACTAGCAGAAACTACTGACAGGAGAGTCAGACCAGCAAAGGCCTCAGGTATTATCCTATCAAACACAGAAGAACTATGTTTATTATTTTTAAAGAAGTAAAAGATAAGCTTAAAAATGTCTGCAGGAAAGAGGCAACTATGAAAATAACTTATTATATTTGGAAAATAATCAACTAGAACTCCTAGAAATAGAAATTATAAAAATTACAATTAAAAACTCTTGGGTTTTAATGACAGATTAGACATTGCTGAAGAGAAAATTAGTAACCTGGAAATTAGAATTTATCCAGAACGAAACAGTCATAGAGAAGGAATGTTAGACTGGATTTACTATGTAAGACCTGAGAAATTTCCACCTTTCTCTGTTCCTCAAGAGTGCCTAGAGGACATTCCCTTCCCTAAGGTTAGAAGCCACGCGCTTGTGAAGCGGGCTCTGCCACCTCTGAGAAACACTGCAGCTGAGGGTTGACACAGGTAAGTGGGTAGGAAACTACCATGAAAGTTGGCTCCATGGAGAGCCCACTCCAAGTCTCAATGGAGATGATGGAATTTAGGAATGGACCAGACCAAGTTGCAGCACTTAATGGTCAGAGGCAAGGTGCAGTTAATTACTATAACAGGCAGCAAGGCCAAAGGAGCAATCAGGGTTCCTAGAGCCATAGAGATCTGTGGTGATGGTGGATGGATCATGCTGTTCCTAGGAGAAAGATAGATGGACAGATGATTGAGGTATTTCTTGTTTTGTAAAATTTACACTAACTAATAACTAAATAACTAAATGAATAAATACAGTCATGCACTGCATAACCATGTTTCTGTTGACAAAGGACTGCATATAGGATGGTGGTCACATAAGATTATCATACTGTATTGTTACTGTACCTTTTCTATGTTTATATATGTTTAGATACACAAATACTTACCATTGTGTTACAACTGTCTGCATATTCAGTACAGTAACATGTTGTACAGGTTTGTAGCCCAGGAGCAATAGGCCATGCCATAAGCCTAAGTGTGTAGTAGGTTGTACCATCTAGGTTTGCATGAGTACACTCTGATGTTTGCACAATAAAGACATCGCCAAATGATGCATTTCTCAGAAGGTATCCCTGTCATTACGTGATGCATGACTGTAAATAACTTGAGCGCTGATAAGCAAAATACAAATATTAGTTGTCACATGGAAAATCAGGTTTTCTCACCCAGTTCTCAATCTCAATTCACAGGTCCAGGGCCCCCTTCTCCCCCACGCTTTTTTATTTTATTTTATTTTATTGTATTTTGTGGAGACAGAGTCTTGCTCTGTCGCCCTGGGTAGAGTGCAGTGGCATCATCACAGCTCACTGCACCTCAAACTCCTGGGCTCAAGTGATCCTCCTGCCTCAGCCTCCCGAGTAGCTGGGACTACAGGCACTCACCACCACGCCCACCTGATTTTTTTTCCTATTTTTAGTAGAGACGGGGTCTCACTCTTGCTCAGGCTGGTCTCAAACCCCTGAGCTCAAGCGATCCTCCCGCCTCGGCCTCCCAGAGTGCTAGGATTACAGACGTGAGCCACCAGGCCCGGCCTATTTTTGAGACAGAGTTTCCCTCTGTCATCCAGGCTGCAGAGCAGTAGTGTGATCATAGCTCACTGCAGCCTTGAACTCCTGGCCTCAAGTGATCCTCCTGCCTCAGTCTCCCAAGTAGCGGGGACTATGGGTATGCACTACCATGCCCACATGATTTTTTTTTTTGTAGAGATGGGGTCTTGCTATGTTGCCCAAGCTGGTGTCCAACTCCTGGCCTCAAGTGATCTTCCCACCTCGGCTTCCCAAAGTGCTGGGATTACAGATGTATGTCACCATGCCTGGCCACCAGCCCTTTGATTAGGGGGAGATTGGGTGCCCTTGAAGTGGACCTGCAATGCCCTTGTCAGTATATATAATAATATCTCCCAATCCTTCCCCAAATTTACATGCATTATTTGACAGAAACTGTGCACTAAATGGGGACTGGGGGTAACAATAAACAGACTTCTGAGGACTGTAAGATATGAGACTGAGCTGACACTGATACTAAGTGTCTTTAGTCTGTTTTGTCCCATTATAACAGAATACCACAGCTTGGGTAATTTATAATAAACAGAAATTTATTGGCTCACAGTTCTGGAGGATAGGGAAGTCCAAGCTCAAGGGGCTGGTATCTGGTGAGGGACTTCTTGCTGCATCTCCTATGGCACAGGGCAAAGAGAGAGTGAGAGAGAGGCAAAAGGAGGCCAAACTCTTCCTTTTATAAGGGACCTGCTCCTGCGACGATGCGCCCACTCTGGAGGTAATAGCATTAACACATTCATGAGATCATAGCCTCCATGGCCTAATCACTTCTTTTTTTTTTTTTTTTTTTTGAGACAGAGTCTCACTCTGTCACCCAGGCTAGAGTGCAGTGGTGTCATCATAGCTCACTGCAACCTCAAACTCCTGGGCTCAAGCGATCCTCCAGCCTTGGCCTCCCAGAGTGCTAGGATTATAGGCGTGAGCCACCGTACCCAGCCATAATCACTTCTTAATAGTGTTACAATGGCAATTAAAATTCAGTATGAGTTTGGAAGGGGACAAACATTCAAACCATAGCACCAGGGTACCCCAAATGTCATCATGGCTCTCTGTTTAGGGTGGAACTTTATAGAAACCTGAGACGAATGGAGTCCTGCCCAAGGCTGTCTCATTATGGGTCCAGTGCACTTGAGGACCCACCCTGTGGTTATTTATGTAGTCCTTTCATGCATAATTGGGATAGATTTACTTAGAAGCTGCCAGAATCCTTTCATTGTTTGCCTGAACTATGGAATAAGGCCACTGTGGCAGGAAGAACCAAGTAGAAGCCCTTACAACTTGCCTTCTTGACTTTCGGTACTATACAGATTAGTTTTATCCTCAAAGGACTTAAAGGTTGCCAGGGTGGTGGTCTCCATCACATACTCATTTAAGTTACCTGTCTGGTCTCTGGAAAAAAAAATAGATAGATCATGGCAGATGATAATGAATTACTGTAAGTTGAACCAGGTGTTAGCCCCAATTGCAGCTTCTTTGCTGAATTTGTATCTTCACTGGAGGAGATTGTCACTGTTTCGGGCCCTTAGTGTGTGGTTATTGATCTGGCAAATGTGTCCTTCTTGATCCATTCAGTAAAAAGATTCAAAGCCAATTGGCCTTAGCAAGGCAGCACACCGGCACACATCCACATTGCCCCAGGGCTATGTTAGCTCCTCATAATATTTTCTGTAAGGACTTCATTCTAAGTGGGCCTGGTAAATGGGTGTCCTAGGTGCCCTAGCAAGGCACGTGTAGGCCAGAGGGTAAACACAGGATCTCTAATCACTCACTGTCTCTGGAGGTCTGCTCTGTTCTTCTCCATCCTTGCAGGTTGGCACCCTCTGTGTCTGTATGCACACGCAGCCAACTAGGGCTGCTACACAGCATTAAAGTTAATGTCCTCAGTTCAGGTGACCAGCACAGACTAATTAGAATCTCTAAGATCCAATTACAAATCCCTGGGAGAGAGAGCCTTACTGGCTGGGCTGCATGACTGCATGCTGCTGGCCATAGCTGATTGGACCAGGAATGCGCAGGGTCTCTCTCTTCTGGAAATGTGGAACTCAGACTTAGCTCATCAGTCTCTGTTGATCTCTGCTGGTCACTTGGAACAAGGATGTGCAGCTCATGACTGTGGGAGAGAGTGAAGTTATGCAGTGGAAATGGGGCTTTCAGAACTTATCGAGAGAATAGGGAATGAATTGATGTCATAGCCAGAAAAGGGACCCTAAGATGTGTCCATATACTTAAAATATATTGTATTGACTGTGAGGATTCAATGAAATCACATATATAATGTAAATGCTAGAGCAGTAACACTTAACACATTATTTCTTTCCTTTAATTTCCTTTGTTTTAATGAAACACCCACAGACTTTGAAGCCAGATAAAATTTGGTTCAAATCCACAGAAGCATTGTTTTGAAGTTTAAATAATAAAATGTTTGAAAACCCTACTACATTGCCTAACACATAGTAGGCAATCAAATGTGTAGCAGACATGAATCCTAATCTACAGACTAAGAAAGTAAGAAATATCACATCTTTTTTTTTTTTTTAAATCAACGTAAATCAAACTCTGAGCAGCTCCCATCCCTTTCATGTTAGGAAGGATTCAGTCTTGGTCTTGGACCATTCCAGTTTGTGAACAAGTTCCTGGATGCTTTTGCAGGGCCAGAGACACCTTTGGTCACTGCTGAGATGCCCACTGATCCCTCCCAAGGATCTCATTAGGTCCAGGTGCTCTGTCTGGGACCCTGGTGAGATGGGAGGTTCTGCTCCTTGTATCTCGTATTCCTAGCAGCTCCCCGCAGCAACTCATCTCCGAGCTCTTACTGCCTCTGTGGGCCACTGTCAGATAGCCTGGGACTTGTTGACTTGCTATGTCTTTTCCCACCTCTGTACACCTCCCTCCCCTTGCCCTCAAAGTCTCTTCCTTCCTCCCCTGGGATGTCTGGCATAACCTCTTCGATAAATTTATGTCCCCTCCCACTCTCCCCCCCCACCCAATAATAAGACTGAAGTACTAAATATGAAAAAGAATAAATACAACTTCTGTTTTTTGCCCTGAAAAACTCCAAATATCCACCGGAACACAAAAATTAACATTTCAAGGAAGTATCCTATCAGAAATGTTACTTTCCTTCCTGCCTCCCGAATCTAGGAAGCAGATACTTGAGAACTCCTGGTTTGGTAGAATTTTTAACTAACCAGTGCCCCTGATGTTGTAACACTCCAGGTGGCACAACTTTGGTGAAAGTTAGTGTAACAATGGAATTTGTTACACACAGCATAACAGGGCCTTAGTAGCACAGAAACAGTGGCACTCAGGAAAGTAGCAATATTCCAGGGCCTGCCTGTAGGAACATCACACAGAGGTAAGGGGTGCCAGACCTGCAGGGTTGCCACCCAGTGTGTCTGAGGAGGGTGCTGGTCAAGGGGTCCAAGGTCATATATGGATCTGCGAAATGTCAGGCCTAAGAGATGAAGCAGGTGAGGCTGCAAATAATTAGGGCAGATGCTAAGAGGACAACACGATTTATCATTTGTGCGGAAGGTTGCATGAAGTGAGTGTGTGACTGAAGCCTGGCTTTATGCTGGGAATAGTTCAGTGTAGTGGTTTTGAGTACACAGCATGGAGTCTGTCAGCTTGGGTTCAAAATCCATCTCCACCATTTGCTTGCTGTGTAACCTTGGAAAAGTTATTAAACTTCTCCGTATCGTAATTTTCTCACCTAAAAAAATGGGGGCAAAATGATAGTGCCTATTTCACAGAGTTGAGATACTTAAATGAGAAATTGCATGCAAAATGTTTGGCACCATTCCTGGCTCATATGCACAATACAGGTTGAGCACCCCTAATCTGAAAATCTGAAATCTGAAATGTTCCAAACACTGAAACTTTTTGAGCACTGACATGATGCCACAAGTGGAAAAGTCCACACCTGACCGCATGTGATGGATCACAGTTCAAACTTTGTTTCATGTACAAAAGTATTAAAAATATTGTATAAAATACCAGCAGTCTATGTGTATAAGGTGTATATGAAACATAAATGAATTTCGTGTTTAGACTTGGGTCTCATCCCAAAGATATCTTATTAAGTATATGCAAATATTCCAAAACCTGAAAATATATGAAATTCAAAACACTTCTACCCTTTGGAGAGCCAACCCTCACCTTGTTCTAATTATCTTGCTTAATCCACATGGCTCTGGGGGGGTGAGGGGCCCGAGATAGGGGGAGGGGGAAGAGCAGGTGGTCACAGACAGCAGGCCTGACCAATCAGAGCACACCATGCTACTTGGGTGAAATCCCAAGCATTTCAGATAAGGGATACCGAATTTTTATAATAACAGTAGCTAACATTTACAGGCATGTACAAAATTACAGGAGCTACTCTAAGTGCATTATATACAACAAACTCATGAAGTAGGTACTATTATTAATTCCTTCATTTTACAGAAGAGGAAAACGAGGATCAGAGAAGTGGCCCAGCCAGGAATCAGACCCAGGCTGTTTGAATGCAGAGCCAGTGTTCTTACCACTACGTTTTGGGTTATTGTTGTTGCTATGATTTGATACTGACTTCTTGGTGTGCAGGCAGGCCTGAGGGCTGATATGGCCTGTGGAAGGCCATGTACAAATAGGAATCAGATTTATCCTCCATCCAAGCTGTGGCGTCACAGAAGAGGCAGCAAGATTAAGCCTGGAACTTACTGGGAGGCACTCAACACTGGGCACGTGCTGACTAATTTTGAGTGATTTGTCTTTGACCTGAAGACCATTCTTTCTTACTGCTGAACTTCCAGTTGCTCTTAATGCTGCAGGTAAAGTTGCAGATGCTTTCCCAAGAGGCTTATGCATTTCCACTTCAGCGCCTCAGAACACAGAGGCCCAGGAGAGGAATTGTCAAGGGCACAGACATTGGCATCTGACCCTGGTTCTCCCATGGTATGTTGTAAGGATTAAATGAGACAACACAGGTAAAGCCTTTATCGGGTACTAAAAAATGAGAGCTGTTACTATTATTAATCATTCTAGCTTCACCTCGTGCCCACCATTCAAACTTGGTTATTCTAGTGTCTACGTTTTCTAGTCCAGTGGTTTGTACCTTGCGGCCAACCCCTTTGGATTGAGCTTTTATTGGGCCTTTGCCCTTGGCCACTGTGACTGGGGTCTCCCTGGGCTTCACTCTCTGTGGGCAATGAGCCAGTTCCACTCTCTCCATGATCTCAGACAGTGAGGATAGGCCCCAGGTATCACCTTCCTAGTGATGGTGTTGGCTCTGGAAGGGGCCTATATGGCTGGACACTCCTCCTCTCCAAGTCATGCTTCCTTGTGATGAGGGACAGGGAGCTTATCTTGGAGGTCACTTGGGCTGGGATGGCATCAATCGTCTTAGTTTGAAGTTTGCAATCACCAGGAATGGGTGATGGGAATGGAAGCAAATCAGGAGAGAGGTCAAAGAAAAATAGGACCATCACCATGCCCAAACCTTCTTCAGAATGTCCCCAGGGGTTAATTGCTGTCAGTGCCAAGCCACTTAGAACGGAACATGGGGGAACAGAACATAGAGGAAACTGATGTTATAGTTGTCTCTGAAGTTGCAGGATTCTGTAAACTCAAATGTAGTGATAAGCTCGGTGAGAAACACCTGGGTTCCCCATGGGGTGACGTTGTGCCCAAGGAGGGGATGGGCAGGGATGGGGCAGCACTAGTTAGGCTATAAGACAATTCTAATGTGTATGGCTATTTTCACTTTTCAGCTAACAACAGACTAGAAGTCAAAGAAGCAAAAAAAAAAACGAGGGAGAGAGGGAGAGGTGGAGGACTATTAGGTAGACACACTGAAGGCAGCACAAAATAACATCTTACATCTGGATAGTGAGGAAGTTACCAGGAAAACTAAAGAGTTCACTCATTCAACAATTTTTTGACCACCTACTATGTGCCATCATCTATTCTGGGTGTCTGGGATGTATCGGTGAACAAATCAGATCTCTGTCCTCATAAAGCTTACATTCTAGTAAGTTTCTAGTTACTACAGAAAATCCACGGGTGCACTTAGAATATGAGCATATGCCTTGCAGACTTCAGTAATTACTTTGGGCTTCATTATATCGTAGCTCCTTTGCCACAGTAATGATGATAATAGTGAATAGCTATTCTGTGCATACCATATGCCAGACACTGTTCACCTGCTTCTGTAAATTAGCTTCTTTTAACCCTCACCTAAACTCTAGTGCTATTTTTTTCTTGAACCAATCACTGTGGCCAAGTAGCATGGTGTGCTCTGATTAGTCAGGCCTGCTGTCTGTGACCACCTGCTCTTCCCCCTCCCCCTATCTTGGGCCCCTCACCCCCCCAGAGCCATGTGGATTGAGCAAGATAACTGGAACAAGGTGAGGGTTGGCTCTCCAAAGGGTAGACAAGCATACATCTACCAAGTTACATAAGAGACCATTGTAGAAAGGCAATGGCTTCAGCATTCAAAGTCTAAAATGCATGAAAGGTGTGGCTGGACAAAGCAGAAATAACACTATTATTAACCCCATTTTATAAAGGAGAAAGCCAAGGCACAGAGAGGGGATGTCACGTGCACAGGTTCACACACCTAATGAATGGTGGAGATAGGCTTTTGTTCTATCTCCACAGCCCATGCCTTAATCACTGCACTATTCTGATAAAGTCATAAAGATAATTTTAGTTACCATATTTCAGGGATTCTAAGAGCCCGTCTTTCCCGTCTTAACATCTCTGCAATTGGGATGTGTCATATAATAGATGTGATAAGAATATGTAGTATAAGTTTAATCGGCAGCATTTTTTCTTCTTTATTGGTATATAAAATAATAGTGCACCTCGCAAAAAAGTCATGTTAGAGTTGATGAAGTATTGTATTCTTTCCATAAATATTTATAATGCTCCTACTCTATGCCAGGCATCTGTGTTAGGCTCACCATGCAGTGGGCCGAGAGACACATACACAGATAATTAGCCATTACCCACAATGCAATGTGAAGTGTGCAGGGCAAGAGTCACGCACAGGAAGGGACTACAAAAGAGAGAGCCAGAGAAGGGGTCAGGAAGCCTTCCAGAGGGATGGAGTGCAGGTGGGTAGGGGAAGAGGAGGAGTACGTTGAGGACAACAGCAGCTCCCTCTTGAAGGAGGACACAATGTGAGGCAGGGAGTGGTTCAAGATGAGGCTGGAGGTGTTTAGCATCATCTGATGTAATGATGCTCAATTCATTTGGGCCTTGAATGTCATACTTTGTACACTGCAAGCAATGAGGATTCATTTAAGGGACTTAAGTGAATAGGCCATGGCCAGACTCCATTTTGGAAAGTTCTGTCTGGGAGCTGGGTGCATGCTGGGCTGCTTCAGGGGCTATGGCTGCCATACAGGAGGGCAATGCCAAGGGCTTGAACTCCATGGGTCACTGTCAGGATAGAGAAGAGGAGGTAGACTTGATGCCACTTTTAGAGATGAAATTGGAACGGCTTGGTGATTGGATATGGGGGTAATGGAGAGATAGAAGAATCAGAGATGACTTGCAGGTTCTGGGCTTGGACCACTGACTGGGTGATGATGCTACCAATTAAGGAAAAATAACAGGGGGAGATAGAGAGTGTGCATGATCTCGCACACGTGGAGTGTGGGAGTTCTGTAAGAGAAGGAGGTGGCATTTGTAACCAAGTAGAGTGTTCGGATTTAGAAGTCAGTAACATTGGGAGTTGATTAAAACTGTCAGCGTCCTGAGATCACGGACATTGTTTTTCTGTTTACCACCTATTCTCAGTGCCTAATATGATAACCGGCACGTAATCAATGCTCAATAAACCTTTGACATCAGGCAAGTATAATATTGATAATAAGCTCTGTGTGTGTGTGTGAGTGTGTGAGAATGTACATGTGAATGTATGTATATTAATGTGTGTGTGCGGTTATAATGTTTGTTATATAGTAGGCACTGTTCTAAGATCTTTGCAAGTATTAACTCTCATTTACTTCTTACAATAATATGAGGTATGTACTATTACTGCCCCCATTTTTAAGATTAGGATTTTGAGGCTCAGAGAAGTTAAATAACTTGCCTAAGTTTCCAGAGCTAAGAAGTTGTATAGCAAGGATGTAAAGCCAGATAGTCTGGCTTTGGGGTTTATCCTCTATGCCTTTGCTATCGTTTTTTGTTTTCTTGTTTTGCTTTTTGTCTGAAATAAAAATTTCCCTCTTTTAATAATTGGTAAAGAGAAAAGTTTCAGCACACAGAAGGTTAAGTTCCAGTTGTTTGGAAATTTTATTTTATTTTTTTACTTAGCAAGTGCAGATTCATATAACAAGATTCTACGTAAATATCACCATCTTTATGAAACTTTCCTGGCCCCTTGTCTTCCTCTGGGCTCCCCTGGTATCCTTAGGATGCTGCTGTTAGAATACTTACCACTTTGGGTTGAATTTTTTTTTTTTTTTTTGGTAACTGTGGATCTTTCCTAAGGACAGAGACTTTGTATTATGCCTTTCTGTATTCTCAAATAGCTAACATCAGGCATAGCATACAGTAAGTACATAATGAATGTTTGCTAATTGAATGAATGTAGA
Source organism: Daubentonia madagascariensis (assembly GCA_023783475.1). Classification (NCBI taxonomy): domain Eukaryota; kingdom Metazoa; phylum Chordata; class Mammalia; order Primates; family Daubentoniidae; genus Daubentonia; species Daubentonia madagascariensis. The sequence goes on from JAKFHU010000913.1 coordinate 52,132,418, forward strand.
AAAAATTTTATCCTTATTTTACTAACATTTGACAAATAAGGGGTTACTGCAGATAACATTCTTCCTGTTTTCTCCAAGTCTCCACTCTAGCTGCCTAGACGATCACAGAAGATTCATCTTCCCATTGCGTGCAGAACCTTGCACTAAGATGTGCTAGCCACAGGTCATTCCGTCATTGCCCCCTCCCTGTGGTAACAGCAAAGCCTGGCACCCCCTTGTTTCTGCATCACCCCAGTTTCAAGGGAGAAATGCAGAGACGAGTTCCCCCACCATACCTGTAGAGGCGCATTCCACATGCTTCCCCAAAAGTTGGAACACAACATGAAAGTCATGTTCTGGCTTCCTGAACCCATGCCAATGTTGGAAATTCCCTGGGAATTCCTTTAATACTATCTCAATTTCTTCTTTTTGATGTAATGGGGTCTAGGACTGCTCACAACATCTCCTTCAAACCCTATTTTCTGAAGACCTATTTATATTAGTCCTTGCTATGTATTTATTTAGAAATAACATCAATATTTGGAGTCATTGCAGCATATGGTTAGTGTTTGCTGTAGGGGTGGGGTATTTATTTCTCCATCATGTGGCAAAAGTGCAGCAGCTGTAATATCTCATTACATGGATTCACTTTATTTAATAAAAAAATAGTATTGCTCTACTTAACAAAATTATCCTCATCCCCACGCGCCCCCCCCCCAAAAACCCCTGATCTGTGGTTTCAATGCCTCTTGCCATAATAGCTTTAGATGGTTTGCATGTGATATTAGTTAGCTCCAGAATCTGCTTTCAATTCAGTTGCTTCAGATTGTATTTTCACTGTGAGCCATTAGTCACCAAATGTTGACAAGCATTTGTAAGGATGCCATCTCCCCCTTTGTTTATATGCAAGTGCAGCAACTAAAATGATTTATTTATGCTTTAATTAAAATTTGTGGATAGACCAGTGATTTTTAGCAGTGACTTTTCTAATTTGCGAGCTCCAGAAAGAAAAAAAAATCAATAACCTGATACCATTTATGTTTTTATAGTTACCCCAGGCATTTATAACACAGACCTGCCACTCACCTGCAGTCTCACTCTGAGAAGAGTGAGCCTTGCCACATAAATCTTCCCCAGAGGCCGAGAGGGTCTATATTTCAGAGTCACTTCCCTTCTGTGTCAGCTGTGTGTGAGATGTTACATGCTTTCCACTCTCATGGTTTTCATGGCAAGGCACAGGCTAAAATTAATATTGAAAGTAAACTGATGAACTGTAAGTTTTATAATACTTGACCCAATCCGTAACAACTGCTTAGAATTTTAATAATTTAAGCCCATTGATTTTGGTTCCTGTTTATCGCTCTCCACATTGAAAATGCACCCTATAGGGCCTTTGGAAAGAACATACCCAAAATGCCAAGCTTTTATGGGAACTTAATATATTCGACATTGCAGGTGCATAAATCTCCATGAAATTGCACGGAGTTAATGCATTTACTGGTGCACACAATTCAGTAACTACTTTGTAAAAGTCCAAATAAAGATAGATAAGACAGGTAGATATGGAGAAATAATGAGTAAATGTTCCAATGTATATTAACAAGATGAGTTTATTGCCTTTGCAAGGCTAACAGCTTAACTGGAAAAGAGTTAATTAATTTTCAAGGTGTTCGGGATGGTTTTCATTGCTGTTTTTCAAAGTCTTAGGAAAATGAACTGTTTTTGCATTTTCTGCCCAATAGTCAGGGTTGGAGGTGGGGAGTGATAACTCAGAGAAATGCTTGGTTTTGCTCATCCTTTTGGGCCCCTCAAATAAAGGCACAGGTGACAAGGAGAAGCTCGATTTAGTTCGGGAAGTCCTCTTAAAAAGACTCTCATTTGAGTTTCTGCAGCTTGGTTGAGCAAGGCATTATGAGCTACGTGAGTTGTGTGCTTGATGCCTGCTCCTTTTGATCAGTGGTGATCTGGAGGGCATTCTCAGAAAACGTATTTTCCAAGGTCCCTGCAAACACTTCCACTCACATATTTGACTCCTCCCCTTTCTGTCTTCCCTCTTCCTTCCTTCCTTTAGTTGTTGTCGTTCAGCTCTGGGAACATTCAAGTCTAGTTTTTGTTACAGCATGTTGGAAACATCTGGCCATACTCTGCCAAGAAGATCCCACCCTTGCTTACCTGTGAAGGACGGAGTTTGGGAGCTTTCCTGGGAGCAGATTTTTGAGTTTATGAAGATAATAGTTTATTTCTTGGGAACTACCTATCTCAAATACACACACACATACATATATAAGCAGAACCCTTTCTTCAGGTGAAATCTTACACAGAAGTTTATTTTATAAATGAGGTAAGTGTGAAAGTGTTCTGGTTGAAGTGGTGGTTTTAAAATAGATGATGAAGGAGATGGTCTTACTCTGCCTCCCACCTTCTCTCCTAACCACAGGCATCTCTGCAGAACTCCTGGGCTACTTACAGCAGAGGTGGAAAATCACTAAACTAATATTACTTCAATATTGGTTACAATCTCAATATCTGTTAGTTTTAAGTGAGCAAGAAATGAAAAAGCCTCCCAAACAGATATTAATGTGGCCTTCTTCCTCCATAGGCAGGCCTCTTCTTACTCCCTGGGCCACATCTCCTGCCTATTTCAGATACACTGAATGATTTCCAATTCCTGGAGCACTAATAGCTCTCTCCTACCTCTATGCCTTTGAACACATTCTTTACTCTGCTTGGAATATGCTATATTGCCTACTCATGTCACCATCAACTAACTTGCTCCTACTAACCCTTTAACTTAGGGTTCTCTTCCTATGTGAAGCCTTCCCTGACTTTCACACACTAGGTTAAATATCCGCAGTATATGTTCTCCTGTAATACCAAGTCCTTTTATAGTCATGAGCACATAGCATTCTGAATTTAAAGTCTCATTTAGTATCTTTCCCTCATAAACATAGATGCAAAATTCCCATATGATATATAGCAATGCAAGTTGGGTTTATTCCAGTAAAAGTGTTAATAAAATCTTATGCTCATTTACGATAATAAATGGACAAAAAAACTTAGTAAATTATAAGAACATCCTTAATAAGCTAAAGGTTTTCTTAAAAACAAAACACAACAACTTAAAGGAGGTAACACACTTAATGGTGAGATATTAAAAGCTTCCTGCTGAAAATGGGAATAAAATGCCTGCTATCAAGAATTTTATTCAACGTCACACTGGAGGTCCTAGTCACTGCAATAAAACAAGAATATAAAAGCATAAAGATTGTAAAAGAAGAAAATTGTCATTATTCACAGACACCCTGATTGTACACATAGAAAGCCCAAGAGAATTTGATGAACATAATTAAGAAATTAATTCAGCTGGGTGTGTTAGCTCATGACTATAATCCTGGCTACTTGGGAGGCTGAGGTGGAAGAATCACTTGAGTCCAGGAGTTCATGGCTGTAAAGAGCTATGACCATGCCACTGCACTGCAGCCTGGGTGACATAGCAGAGACCCCATCTCTTAAAAAAAAGAAAGAAAGAAAGAAAGAAAGAAGTTAACTTAGCAGTTCTCTGGATACAAAGTCAATATACAAATATCAGTAACCTTTTTTTTATACCAGGAACAACAAATTGGGAAATCATATTTCTAAAAGATATCTTTTATAATATTTAGGAATAAGTATAAAGAAAGAAGTTCAACACCACTATACCGTAAAACTTTATTTAGAGAAATCAAAGAAGATGTAAATAAATGGATATAGTATGTGTCTGAATTGAAATAATCCATATAATATATGTATATAATATGAATAAAGATGTATAAGAACATCCTTAATAAGATAAAGATTTTCTTAAAAGCAAAACAAAATAACTTAAAGATGAAATATTAAAAACTTCCTCCTGCAAATGGGAATAAAATGCCTGCTATCAAGAATTTTATATATAAGAATAAGAATAAGATGACATTATATATGTATACATATGTCAGCTCTCCCCAAAATAATCCAGAGATTTAATGCTACCCTATTCAGAATCCTAGCTAGTTTTTTGGAAATTGACAAGGTGATTCTAATATTTATATAAAAATGTAAATGAAGAAAATTAGCTAAAAAAATTTTGAAGAAGGAAAAAGTTTGAGGACTTATATTACTGTATATGAAAAATCATTATAAAATTTCAAAGTGCAATTGAAAAATATGTGTATTCTGTAAATGTTGGTTATAATGTTCCATATATATTTATTGGATTAATTTTTTTCAATCTTGTAATCCATATCTTTTATATTTTTTAAATTTTATTTTTGGTCTGTCCATTCTATCAGTTACTGAGAATGTATGCTAAAATCTTCCACTATAGAATGAATTTAACAAAACAACTACAAGACTTGTATACTGAAAACTACAAAACATAATCAGAAGAAATTTAAAAAGATCTAAATAAATGAAAAGGCATCCCATGTTCATGGATTGGAAAATAAATGTTGTTAAAATAGCAATACTCCCCCAAATAATATACAGATTCAACAGAATTCACATCAAAATCTCAGATGGCTTTTCCCCCTGGAAATCAACATGCTGTTCCTAAAATTCACATGGAAATGCAAGGATGTCAAATAGACAAAACAATCTTGAAAAAGAAATACAAAATTGAAGGACTCACGTGTCCTGATTTCAAAACAGTCTCAAAAAATGTTAAAAAATTGCAATCCTATCAAGTATCTTCTCAGACCATGATGGAATAAAAGTAGAAATCAATAACAAGAGGACTTTGGAATTGGTAGAAATACATGGAAATTAAACAACATGCTCCTTAATGACCACTGAGTTAAGGAAGAAATTAAAAAGCAAATTTAAAAAGCTTCTTTAAAAAAATGAAAGCCAAAACATACTGTGCCAAAAACCTATGGCATACAGTAAAAGCAGTGCTAAGAGGGAATTTTATAGCAATAAACATCTACATCAAAAAAGTAGAAGAATATCAAAGAAACACTAATTATGTACCTCCAGAACTAGAAAAGCAAGAACAAACCAAATCCAAAAGTAGTAAAAGGAAAGAAATAATAAAAAATCAGAGCAGAACTAAACAAAATAGAGACTAAAAAAATACAAAGGATTAACAAAATGAAAACTTTTTTTTGAAAATATAAACAAAATCAATAGGCCATTTGCTAGACTAACCAAGAAAAAAAGAGAGAAGACCCAAATTTAAAAAGTCAGAAATGAAAAGACATTACAACTGATACCACAGATATACAAAAGATCACCAGAGACTATTATGAATAACTATACACTAACAAACTGGAAAACCTACAGGAAATAGGTAAGTTCTTGGACACAGTCAACCTACCAAGATCGAATCAGGAAGAAATAGAAAACCCAAAGAGACCAATAATGAATAATGAGATTGAATTGGTAATAAAAAGACTCCCAAGAAAGAAAAGCCCAGGACCAGATGGCTTCACTGCCAAATTCTACCAAACTTTCAAAGAAATAACACCAATTCTCCTCAAAGTATTCCAAAAAAATTAAGAGGAGGGAATTCTTCCTAGCTCATTCTATGAGGCTAGCATTACCTCAGAAGAAAACTATAGGCCAATATCCCTGATGAACATAGATGCAAAAATTCTCAATAAAAATACTAGCAAACTCTATCCAATAGCACATCAAAATAATAACAATAATAATACACCATGATTAAGTGGGATTTATCCCAGGGATGCAAGGATGGTTCAACATATGCAAACTAATAAATGTAATATATCACATTAACAGAATGAAGGACAAAAACCATATGCTCATCTCAATAGGTACAGAAAAAGTATTTGATAAAATTCAACACCACTTCAAGATAAAAATTCTCAACAAACTCGGCATAGAAGGAACATGCCTCAAGATAATAAAAGCCATATATGACAAACCCACAGCCAACATTATACTGAATGGGGAAAAGTTGAAATCATTCCCCCTAAGAACTGGAACAAGACAAGGATGCCCACTTTCACTTCTCCTATTCAACATAATACTGGAAGTCCTAGCTAGAGCAATCAGGCAAGAGAAAAAAATAAATGGCAGCCAAACTGGAAAAGAGGAAGTCAAATTGTCCCTCTTTGCAGATGATATGACCTTATATCTATAAAAACCTAAAGGCTCCACCAAAAACTCTTAGATCTGGTAAATAAATCCAATAAAGTTGCAGCATACAAAATCAACATACAAAAATCAGTAGTGTTTCTATAATCCAATAATGAAGTAACTGAGAAATAAATCAAGAATGCAATGCCATTTACAAAAAATAAAATACCTAGGAATAAATTTAACCAAGGAGGTGAAAGATCTCTACAAGGAAAAGTATACAACACTGATGAAAGAAATTAAGGGGAACACAAACAAATGGAAAGACATCTTATGCTCATGGATTGGAAGAATTAATATCATTACAATGACCATGCTACCCAAAGCAATCTCCATAGTCAATGCAATCCCTATCAACATACAAATGTCATTTTTTACAGAAATAGAAAAAAAATACTAAAATTCATATGAAACCAAAAAAGAACCTGAATACCAAAGCAATCCTGACAAAAAGAACAACATTGGAGACATCACATTACCTGACTTCAAATTATACTACCAGGCTATAGTAACCAAAAGAGCATGCATGGTACTGGCATAAAAGTAGACACATAGATCAATGAATCAGAATAGAGAAACCAGAAATAAAGCCACACAACTACAGCCAACTGATCTTTGACAAAGTAGACAAAAACATACACTGGGGAAAGGACATTCTATTCAATAAATGGTGCTGGGAATATTGGATAGCTATATGCAGAAGAATAAAACTGGATCTCTCTCTCACACCATACACAAAAATTCACTCAAGATGGATTAAAGACTTAAATGTAAGACCTGAAACCATAAAAATCCTAGAAGAAAACCTAGGAAAAACTGTCCTGGACATTGGCCTAGGCAAAGAATTTATGACTAGGACCACAAAAACAAATGCAACAAAAGCAAAAATAGACAAATGGGAATGAATTAAACTAAAAATCTCTTGCACAGCAAAAGAAATGATCAAAAGATTAAACGTACAACCTATAGGCTGGGAGAAAATATTCCCAAATTATGTATCTGACAATGAACTAATATCCAGAATCTATAAGGAACTCAAACAATGCAGCGAGATAAAAACAAACAACCCCATTAAAAAGTGGGCAAATGACATGAACAGGCATTTTTCAAAAGAAGATATACAAATGGCTAGCAAACATATGAAAAAATGTTCAACATCACTAATCATCAGGGAAATGCAAATTAAAACCACAATGAGATACCATCTTATTCCAATTAGAATGGCCATTATTAAAAAGTCAAAAAACTATAGATGTTGGCACAGATGCAGTGAAAAGGGACAACTTATGCATTGTTGGTGAGAATGTAAATTAGCACAACCTCTAAGGAGACTAGTATGGAGATTTCTCAAAGAACTAAGAGTAGATCTACCATTCAATCCTCAATCCCACTACTGGGTATCTACCCAAAGGAATAGAAATCATTATGTCAAAGAGATACCTGTACATTTACATTTACTGCAGCACAATTCATAATCACCAAGGATATGCAATCAACCTAAGTGCCCATCAATCAATGAGTGGATAAAGAAAATGTGGTGTGTGTGTGTATATATATATATACACACACACATCCCATGGAATAATACTCAGACATAAGAATGAAATAATGTCTTTTGCAGCAACTTGTATGGAACTTGAGGCCATTATCCTAAGTGAAGTAACTCAGGTACAGAAAAATAGATGCCAAATGTTCTCCCTTATAAGTAGGAGCTAAACTATGGCTACACAAGGGCACACAGAGTGGTATAATGGACACTGGAGACTCAAAAAAGGAGAGAGTGGAAGGGGGAGAGGGATGAAAAATTACCTCTGGTGTACAATGTACACTATTCGGGTAATGGCTACAAAAGCCCAGACTTCACCACTATGCCATATATACATGTAACAATTCAACTTGTACCCCCTAAATCTATTAAAATTTTTTAAAAGGAAAATAGAGAAAAACGCTGTTGTAGAATGTGCCCCCGGTCATCCAGCTATTCCAAGCCACCCTGAAAATTAGGTGGTTGTCATGGTGAAGAATCTTCATCAAGCTTGCCAAACACTAACCACTCCAACAGAGAAGGCCTTTGGAATAATCACTTAGTCCTCAGCTTCCCAGCCTCCACAGGCTGGGTCTGAGCCAAACTTGAGATTTACAAGAAAAGTTTTTACCCAATAAAGGAACCAGAAATCAGACTACTCACGTTGCCAGTCCCAGCACAGGATTAAAAAGATCTACAGCAAGCCCTCTGTATCCATGGGTTCCCCTTGTGGATCAAAAATATTGGGAAAAAAATAGCAATATAACAACAAAAATAATACAAATAAAAAACTAAAACAGTATAACTATTAATATTTACACAGCATTTGTATATATTAGGTATTATAAGTAATCTAGAGATGATTTAAATTATATAGGAGGATGTGCATAGGTTATATGCAAATACTACACCATTTTATATTAGGGACTTGAGCATCCACAAATTTTGGTATCTGTGCAGGTCCTGGAACCAATCACCCATGGATATGGAGGGATGACTGTATATTAAATCTCTCCCAATATGCAAAATCACTGACCAACGTTAGCGCTCAGAACTTAAGTAGAACCAGCTGGAGGCAGGATGAGGCCTCAGCTCATCCTAAAATTCTGAGATTCACTCATACTTTAAGCATTCATTGAGTGCCTCCTCCATGCCATTGTTTTCCATAACTTACAGCACTCCCATCAAAGGACCTGGCACCTGTTTGACCCTAACAGACTTTTCTTTTCCCTGTGCATTTCTGGGTGAGCACCACCGACTTTTGCCTCCACACCTCTCCGGTTCTTCCATTGTCCACCAGTTAACCAAGCCACCTCTGTATGACCCCTGCATTCTCATTACTATAATACTCTCAGTCAGGTCATAGTCAAGGGTCTGGATTTGGGAGCCATTTTGCTCTTCAAAAAATATTGTGTGTTTATTACATGTCAGGTACAGTTCTAGTTTCTGTAGATACAGGTCCTACCATTCTAGAACCCTGTGAAAGAAGAAAGACAGATAAGAAATAAATAATCTTCTGTCAAGTAGTAGTAAGGCTATGAATAAGGATAACAGGAAAGAGAAAGACTGAACAATATGGTGATATCTTAGAAAGTGTGGCCAGCAAAGTTCTCTCTGAGGAGGTAAAACCTGAGCAAAGATCTCAATGAAGTGAGAACGTGAACCATGCAAAAACTTGATAGGCAAACACTTTCAGAGAGAGAACAGCTAATACAAAAATCCTGCAGTTGGAGCATGCTTGGCCCATTCAGAGAAGAGCAGAGACCAGTGTGGCTGAAACACAGTGAGCAGGAAGGGGGCTGTTAGGAAATTAGGTCAGATGGGTAGTCAGGAGCTAGAGCTTGGTGTCAAGTGTCATTTCTATGTCTTTAATGTGATTTTAGTAAGTGGATTGCTAATTTAATGATTGTGACTAAATGTTTATCTTTCTTTTATGTAACTAACATATAGTTTTATTTCTCCAGGGTTTCTTCATCATTAGTTTAAAAGTCTGAACAGAAACAAATTTAATCCAAACTACAGCCCTAGGAATAGCATGGGTGTTGGGGTTAAATTGGCTTAACTTTTAGATCCATCTGTAAAACGAGGATAAGTTGCTCTGTCCCATCTGGTTACTATGAAGATTAAATGACATAATATATAAAGTGAAAGCATTCAGCACAGTGCCTAGCACTCAGATGACACTCAATGTTTAGTTTTGTGTTACCAAAGCATAAGACAGAGGAAGAGATGGACAGAGATGAGGCTCCCTGGGGGAGACCAGATTAGCTCACATCAGGCACTGGCTAGTAAGCTAAATAGATGATGAGATTTTATCCTGATGGTGAGGACTCTTTGAAGGGTTTTGAGAAGGGGAGAAGGAGATGACTCAGTGAAAGATGGATTTGGGAGGGTGGTGGCAGCGGCAAGGAAGGTTATGGAAGGGGCAGGAGACAGAGTACCAGAAGAAGTCCACTGCAGTAAGAAATGATGAGAGCCTGTATGGTATGCAAATATTTTCTCCCATTCTGTTGTTTGTCTCTTCACTCTGTTGATTATTTCCTTGGCTGTGCAGAAGCTTTTTAGTTTGACATAATCCCATTTGTCTATTTTTGCTTTTGTTGCCTGTGCTTTTTGGTTCATATCCAAAAATTATTGCCCAGACCACTGTCATGGAGATTTTCCCCTACGTTTTCTTCCAGTAGTTTTACAGTTTTGGGTTTTACATTTAAATCTTTAATTGATTTTGAGTTGGTTTTTGTATAAGGTGTGAGATAGGGGTCTAGTTTCATTTTTCTACATGTGGCTATCCAGTTGTCCCAACACCATTTATTGAAGAGGCTGCCCATTCCCCATTGTGTGTTCTTGGCACCATTGTCAAAAATCAATTGACTGTAAATGTGTGGATTTATTTCTGGGCTCTCTATTCTGTTGCATTGGTCTATGTGTCTGTTTTTATGCCAGTACAATGCTGATAAGGAGCTAATATCCAAATATATAAGGAACTCAAACAACTCAATAGTAAGAAAACAAATAATCCAATTTAAAAATGGACACAGGATCTGAATAGACATTTCTCAAAAGAAGACATACAAATGGCCAATAGGCATAAGAAAAAAAGGTGACAATCACTAATCATTAGAGAAATGCAAATTAAAACCACAATGAGATATCACTTCATACCTGTTAGGATGGCTATTATCAAAAAGGCAAAAGTTAACAAGCATTGGAGAGGATGTGGAGGAAAGGGAACCATTGCACACTGTGTATATCCATTATGAAAGACAGTATGGAGGTTCCTCAAAAAACTAAAAATAGAATTACCCTATAATCCAGCAATCCCACTATTGGGTATATTTTCAAAGGATATGAAATCAGCGTGTCAAAGAGATAGCTGCCCCATGTTCTTTGCAGCGTTATTCACAATAGCCAAGATATGGAATCAACCTAAGTGCCGATCAACAGATAAATGGATAAAGAAATTGTGTTAATAATATGTATACATAATGGAACACTCTTCACCCTTAGAAAAGAAGGAAATTCTGTCATTTGCAACAACGTGGATGAACCCGGAGGACATTATGTTAAGTGAAATAAGCCAGGCACAGAGAGACAAACACCACATGATCTCATTCATGTGAGGAATCTAAAAAAGTTGAACTCATAGAAGGAGAACGGTGGTTACACGGGCTGGGGGTAGGGAGGTGGGAATATGTAAAAAAAAAAAAAAAAATGGGAGCCTGACCTTGTTCCTGGGGGTAGGCATGGGGGAAGTAGATTGAAGGCATGCTCGTAGTTTCCAAAGCTGTTCAAGTGTTGGTGCTGTTTAGAGAGCCCTGCCCTCTGCCTAGACTGCCTTTCTCCTGCTGCACTTGCCCTATCTCCTCCTCGTCCTCCTGCCCCTCATCTTGCGAGTCTTCAGCTCAGGGAAGCCCTCGCTCGCTCTCAAGCGGGCCTTAGATGCTTTTCCTGTAGCTCTCTCCATTGCTTACTGGCTTTCCTGGAAAGATGCTTTTCTGTGTCTCTTCCTCACCTCCCTTCCTGGGAGGACAGCAGGGACTGCGGTTCCTTTTCTGTGTTGCGGAGTGCTCAGCCAACGTTAGTTGTTGCTCACATTCACTCTGGTGTTGTGATTTCCAAATGGAAGTTGGTTAAGCCCTGGGAGCTTCTGTGTTCACTAAGAATCATTCATCCCTTGTAATTACAAAGTCCCAGGTTTTAAGACCAATCCACATTCTTTTAATGTCAGAACAGCGTGTGCCCCATAACAAGAATATGTCCCACTGCCCAGACTTATTGTTTCAGGATTATGGTTTCCAAGAGGAAGCTGGCTTTGGTGCCCAGTAACCAGGCTGCTGTTGTTTGGCCTCCACCCTTGAAAACTTGTAATTTGTTGATTTTGATATTCCCGTTGTGCCCCATCACGAGATATGCAGTTGACAGAGGCAGGCCTGAGATTAAGAATGGCCTGGAGAATGATCCTGATAATTAAACCAGCTCCTTGGGTAGCACAACAAGCCCTTTCACCCTGGGAGTCTATTGTGTGTAAAATATACTTGAACAAATTACATCCCCCATCAGGCCAGGATGCCCCAAACAGGAGCACCTTTCAGGTTGCTCCAAGAAGACAATTATTTACAGCAAAACCAATGAGTGGGGGGGAAGATAGTCTATCAAACCTGAAACAAAGAAAAATGTGAAGGCAAGCAAAGAGGGGCCCTGTCAGCAGAACTGGTACAGCTGTCCCTTTCATAAGAGATACACGCTCTCTGCTCAAGTTCTGGGAATCCGGGAGCAAGGTGGACTGAGGGAATAGCAGAAAGAGGATCCGCATGTGAAGGACATAGTGGACACAGTGCACACAGGCTCTGGAATCCAAAAGCTCAGTATTGATACCATTACTACTACTACTCAGCAACAACAACAATAAGAACACTTACATAGGGCTTACTGTTTGCCAGACATTGTTCTAAATACTTTACATATATTAGCTCACTTCATTCTCACAGCACCCGTATGAGATAAGTACTATGATTATCCCCATTTTACAGAGGAGAAAACTAAGGCATAGAGAGATTAAGTGACTTGCCCATAGGTAGTGAGTGGTGAAGGCAGCCTCCAAAGTTAATTTTCTTAACTACTCTGCTTATCAGCTATTCATCTTGGGCAATTCTTTTAAGGTCCTTGAGCTAAAGTGTATCTCAACCATAAAATGGAGATGATGGTACCAACATGGCAGGGTTATTTGGAGTGGCCAAATAGTCGGCACTCAATCAATAGTAGGCAAGAATTAGAAAATGGTGTCATGAAAGAATCCTAGAAGGAAATATCTCTGAACAGTTTTTAGTTGTAAGAAACAGAAACTGACTGACTCATCCAGGCAAAAAATGGATTTTATTGAAGGGATACAGAATATCTTAAGTCAAGCCCTTAGGAAACAGTTTTTCAGATGCAGATTTTTCTGCAGGACATTTACCGATGACAAAACTCATGGAACAGTGACAGAAGCAGAACTGGGCACAAGGACACAGAACTGGACACAGATACAACAAAAGCCTCAGCTGACCCCCAGGATAGCCTTTCAAAGCCGTCCCAAGGGATGCCAGGGAGGACGCATAACCTTGGGTAAGGAGCGCGCTTGAGCAAAGGGCAATTCTTGGAGTGAGGCTTCTCTGTGGCTCTTGGCCCACAGCACCCACTACAGGAGGCAATGCAGGGAATTGAGTAAAGCGAAACAGCCAGGCTTCAGAGGGACATGGCTAGGCTGCACTGAGGAAGCAAGGTAGCAGGAAGAAAGTATCTGTCTGAAGACCCACACTGCTGGGTTCTTTTACTCAATGTTCAAATTTTAGGCAGAAAGCACCTGGATGGGTCTGGCCTGGTTTGCATGTCCACCAGGATGGGTGGAGTGCTTTGATCAGTTCTACCAAAACTGGATTCAAAGGAAAACCTTTGGTGTAATTATCAGAAGAGGAAATGGGTTCTAGGGGAACAAAACGGCTGATGCCCGTTACACCTTAAAATCAAGAGACTTGGGGAAAATCCCTGGATATATTTTAGGATAGTTTTTGAAAAAGCTCCAATTATTTCTGTCCCTGTAGTCTGCCCTTTTAAAAAGGGACTTTAAAGTTCCTCCCATCAAGAGATGGAGACTATTTCTCCACCCCTTGAATCTGTGTTGGCCTTGTCACCTGCTTTGACTGATAGGATGCAGTGGCAGTGGAGTTGTGCCATTTCTGAAGCTAGGCCTAAGAGGTCTTGAGCGCATGTGCTCTCTCGTGGGATCCTGCCCTGCTGCCATTGGATAGGCTTGGGCTGTTCTGCTGGAAGATGAGGTAGCATGTGGAACAGTGATGAGCCATCTTAACTGAGGCCCTCACAGGCTAGCCAGCCCCTAGGTGACTCTGCAGCTGACTACACATGCATGAGTGAGTCCAGTCAAGACCAGATGAGCCCAGCCCCAAATCCTGATCCATAGAACAATGAGCTAATAATGGTTGTCGCTTTAAGCCACTTAGTTTTGGGGTGGCTTGTTACTTTGCAAAGGCTAACTGATGCATACTACTAATATACTGTGTGAGTTTAAGTAAGGAACATATCCTTTCTAGTTTTCCTACCTGAGGAATGACGGGATGGTACAAATGAGGATCCTTCCTGATCAGACAGTTCGTGAATCTGGGAAGGGCCGGAAGGCCAGCCAGACTTCCAGAAAGCAGATCTTGAAGCTGCCATACACCTGGCTGCCACCCACCTAGTGTAGAGGGGCCATTGAACTGAGCTATCTTCAGGATCTCTGATGAGGTGTGAAATACCGTCAGGTGAGGACAGAAAAGTGGCAGTGGTGTTGATGTAGCTATTTTTGATGATCAAAAAAATCATAGGCTAAAGATCACAACTGTAGCTCCACAGAAGGTGAGGAAACACAACTCCTGTCTTTCCCAGGGTTGTGGTAACCTTTTCCACCACTGCATTCTGGCAATTCTTGGGGTAGGGATTATGTATACTCCTTCCCCCAGCCCCCCCTTTATTGAGGTATAATTTGACAAATGGAATTGTATAAGTTTAAGGTATACATTCTGATGATTTGAGAGATGTATATATGTAAAATGATTACCACAATCAAGTTGGTTAACGTACCTATCACCTCACATTGTTACCTTTTTATGTATGTGTGTATAATGAGAACACTTAAGAGCTACTCTTTTAGCAAATTTCAACTATACAACACAATGTTGTTAACTAGTCACCACACTGTACATTAGATCCCCAGAACTTACAAACTGAGAGTTTGTACCCTTTAACCAATATCTCCCCATTTTCCCCACCCCCAGCCCCTGACAACCACCATTCTACTCTCTGTTTCTATGAGTTCAACTTTTTAAGATTCCACATATAAGTAAGATCATACAATATTTGTCCTTCTCTGTCTGACTTATTTCACTTAGCATAATGCCCTCAAGGTTCATCCATGTTGACCCAAATGGCAGGATTTCCTCTTTTTCTTACAGCTGAATGATATATATATGTATATAAATATAAATTGTATATTTCTTTATCCATTCTTTATCCCTTCATCCATCCAGAGACACTTAGGTAGTTTTTATGTTTTGGCTATTGTGGAAAATGCTGCAATTAACCTAGGAATGCAGATATCTCTTTGAGATACTGATTTTATTTCCTTCAGATATACACCCAGAACTGGGATTGCTGGATCATATGGTAGTTCTATTCTCATTTTTTTGAGGAGCCTCCATACTGTTTTATAATGGCTGTACCAGTTTACATTCCCACCAGCAGTGTACAAGCGTTCCCTTTTCCCCATACCCTCACCAACATTTGTTATCTCTTGTCTTCTAAAAAAAATTTTTTTTTCTTTTTTGAGACAGGGTCTCTATTGCATCATCATAGCTCACTGCAACCTCAAATGCCTGGGCTCAAGCCATGTTCTTGCCTCAGCCTCCCAAGTAGCTGGGACTACAGGTGTGTGCCACCACAACTGGCTGATTTTTCTATTTTTTGTAGAGATGAGGTCTCACTATATTGCTCAGGCTTGTCTTGAACTCCCGGCCTCAAGCAATCCTCCCACTTCAGCCTCCCAAAGTGCTAGGATTACAGGCATGAGCCACTACACCTGGCCTTGTCTTTTTGGTAATGGCCATCCTAACAGGCGTGAGGTGATATTCCATTGTGGCTTTGATTTGCATTTCCCTGATGATTAGTGATGGTGAGCACCTTTTCATCTACCTGTTGGTCATTTGTTTGTCTTCACTGGAAAAATATCTATTCAGGTCTTTTGCTCATTTTAAAATTGGATTGTTTGTTTGTTTGCTATTGAGTTGTATGAGTTCCTTATATGTTTTGAATATTAAACCCTTATCAGATATATGGTTTACAAATATTTTCTACTGTTCTATAGGTTGTCTTTGCATTTTGTTGATTGTTTCCTTTGATGTGCAGAAGCTCTTTAGTTTGATGTAGTCCCACTTGTTTATTTTTGCTTTTGCTCATGCTTTTGGTGTTGTATCCAAAAAATCATTGCCAAGACCAATGTCAAGGAGCATTTCTCCTATGTATTCTTCTAGGAGTTTTACAATTTCAGGTCTTACATTTAAGTTTTTGATCCATTTCTAGTTAATTTTTGTGAGTAGCAGTGTAAGATAAGGATCCAATTTCATTCTTTTGTACGTGGATATCCAATTTTCCCAACACTATTTATTGAAGAAAGTATCCTTTCCCCATTGTGTATTCTTGGCACCCTTGTCAAATATTAGTTGACCGTACATGCATGGGTTTATTTCTGGGTTCTGTGTATATGTGTTTTATGCGATGTACACATTCTTCCAGCCCAGTTTTGTCATTCAAATTGGTGTCTCCTTTCCTGTTTACACATCTGCTTTTCCTTAACTGAAGCCGCGGATACAGAGTTGGGGAGGCGGTTAATCTCAGGATCTCTCCCACATACAAATCCAAGCCAACTGTCTACTTCCCAGATGAGGCCAGTGGCCCAGAATGAGCTGGTATATATGTGTACATGTTGTTTTTTAGTTATCTAATTAGTCTTCTCCAGGTTTTAGTAATGGTTTTTTAGTTCTTGCAACATTTATTGAAAGCATGTTATGTACAAAGGGTTATATCAGCTGCTTTCATGCCTATAATCTTATGATTATCACCGTTTTCCACAGGAGAAAAAAGAAGCTCAGAGAAGGTGCATAACTTTCCCAAGGCCATATATCTAGTAACTGGCAGAGCCAGCATCAGCACCAAGGCTTTTGCAGTTTAATTTAAGTATTCTTTGTCCTATTATGGGCAACCAACCAAACCAGGAGCCTCTGCCTGGGCTGTGTGACCACTCTCAAAGAAAGATGTGGTTTCTGAGTCCACCAAGTAGAGCTACTAGATAATGAAATTAAAAGACAGCTTATCTTTAACCAAAATTTGAGATATTGACAACTGTTATAGAATAATAGAACCATATCTGGTGTTTAATAATGTATATAGTCGATTTCATGTGGAGGACAATGTTTTGTATTTTATCATGTCCCCAAAAGTTGTATATATTTTTTTTTATTTGGATGATACAACCTGGATGTCTTGAAGCCTGCTCCTGAATTCAGGGCTAATGTTTAGCTGGCATGCACCAGGATAGCTGTGTCAGTTCTTAAATATTGAAACAATTCCATAGTTGGCAGAATGCTCTTGCCCGGAATCCTCAGAATACCTTGCCTCAGCTCTCCTGTACTCTCATCTGGGACTCCTTAGCCACCCAGGACTCCTTCCACCTCCCCATGATCCAGCAACTAAAGGGTTAACAACTGCCCCAGCAGGGCCTCCAGCACTTAGTTCCAGCACTGCTGTGGGGGTGCTCACTGTTGGGTCTCATCCTCTTTCTTAGTTTGTTCACTATATTATAGCTAAATACCATAGCATGGATAATCTATAAATAATAGAATTTTATTTCTCACATTTCTGGAGGCCAGGAAGTCTAAGGTCAAGGTAGTGGCAGGTTTGGTGTCTGGTTGTAGTCTGGTCTCTGCTTCCAAGATAGCATCTTGAAGGGCAAAAAAGGGCCTAGGGCACTCCCTTCAACCTCTTTTAAAAGGTCACTAATTCCATTTATGGCAGCCCCACCCTCATGACTTAATCATACCCTAAAGGCTCCACCTCTTAATACTATCCCACTGGTAATTAAATTTCACCATGTGAATTTTGGGGAACACATTAAGATTGTAGCACCCTCCAAGTACTAATATTTCGCTACCATTACCTTTTTCTGCTCAATAAACTTGGCACTTTAGAAAAACCTCGGACAGGGCTAGAGTTGAGGGTGTACTGGAGGTGGCACAGATTGGTGGGAGGGGAATTCTGTGTTCTGGACTTACTCATCCTTTACCATGACCCTGAGCATCGACCTGTCCTTTGTCCTATCCACCTGGGGCTCATGCTCTGTTTCCTTGGGGAAAGGACCTGTCCCTAACAGAACACTAGTCTCCTGAAATGTCCTCTTCATAAAAAAGGGTCCATAGTCATCTGAGTTGGCGAATGCTGTACACTATATCCTCCTTTTTGGAGCTTCACATATTTACAGAGTATAAGCTCTGAAAAGACCTGCAATAAAGACCTGCGATCTGTTGACAAGATAGGGACAGGAAGCGAGGTTGGGAGGGTAGAGGTAGGAAAAAAAAACGTGCAGAGGGCTCTTTTGTGCCTCGGTCACTGCTACACTCTAAGTCCTGGGCAAGCGTAGAGGGCCAGCCAGCAGCTGGGGCTCTCCCCAGGAAATCTCGAAGACCTCTGGGCAGATACTCATCTGCTGGTTAAGAACTGCGTTCATGTTCCAGCTCTGAATTTTTCTGTGGTGTAACTTTGAGCATGTTATTGAATTCCCTGGGCCTCTCTTCCTCCAGCTCTATAGATTAAATTAGATAATTTATGTAGGTGATCTCAAACTTGAACAAGTCACTTGGAGGACTTGTTAAGACACAGATTGCTGGGCCCCACCCCCAGGGTTTGATTCATTAGGTCTGGAGTGGGCTGATAATTTGCTACTGACTAGTTTTCAGGCAGTGCTACTGCTGCTTGTGGGGACCACACTTTGAGTAGCACTGATATAAGTTAAAGTGCAAATCTGTAATTTGTAAAGTATGTGTCTTAATTAATTTAAATTATTTAATCTGTTCTGTGTTAAAATAACTATGTGTCCCTGGGATAAGTTTTCTCTCTTACCACCTGTGTGTGCTTGGGGTGAAATGTTTTTGTTTCTGTGCTAGAGGACTGATTCCCGTAGTGGACATTTCAGGAAATTACCTGGGGCCTGGGCAACCTCTATCACACTGCACGGCAGGCACCTGCTTCAGCTGCATGTATCAGTCCCCCAAACATGTCCTTGTGAGAACAGAGGTCATTTGCCATCTCCAGAGAAGCAGAAGAGATTGTATCCCCTTGAGTAGGTTCTATTTTGTCTTTGAGTTTCACAATATCCATCAACACACAGAGGCTCTGAGAAGTCCTTCAGGAAAAAAAAAAAAGCCTATTTAATTTTCCTATGGTGTAGTGGTTAGAGGTACAGTGTTTAGACTTGTGCTGTCTAATACAGTTGCCACTAGCTGCATGTGGGTATTTAAATGTAAACTAATCAAATTTATATAAAATTAAAAATTCAGTTCCTCAGTCCTCAATGGCCACATGTGGCTAATGCTACTACTTAGACAGCACAAATACAGCATATTTCTTTCACTGCAGAAAGTTTCATTAACCCAGGGCTTCAAAACCCAATTCTACCAACTTACTGGCTACGTGAACTCAGACAGGCTCCTTAAACTTTTGGTGCCTCAATTTTCTGAGCTATAAAGTGGGGCTAATAAATGGTACATACTTCAAAGGGTTATTGTGAGAATTAAACAGATTAATACATGTAAAGGACTTAGAACTGTCTGGCACATAGCAAGCTTCCGATAAATGGTATCTATTATTATATGTACATGTGTGTGTTTTTAAATGTAGGTTTTATTATTACTGAGGTATGGTGAGACCAACAGATCAGACGGTTGCCACTGAAAAGACAGTGTGTCACAGTGCCAAGAGGAGAGGGCCCTCCAAGCCACACAGGGCCACACGGGGAAGCACCAGGGTTGGTCAGGAGTCAGAAGGAGCAAGGAGAAGCATGAGCAAATTAGTGAAACAGAATCAAGAAACTTTTTTTTTAGATGAAGAAGTAGAGATTCAGAGATAGGAAGAAAATTGTTCAGGTTCACAGAACCAGAAAGTGAGGAAGCTGGGACTGAAGTCCAGCTCTGCCTGCCTCTGAAAACCTCGCTCTTTCAACTGTACTATAGTCAGAGGCGCAGACGCACCAAAACCTTAGAAAGGGGCAGCAATAATTCAGAGATGGCATGTTCCTTTCTCTTTTCACTTCGGGGGCTCTTGTTGCACAAACCCTCTTTAAAAGGAATAATAGAGACGCTGATTCTGAGTGCCTGCAATGAATGCTGCAGAACCTACCGTGTGAGCTATAATTAATAGAGACGCCAACTGCCAACTAACCAGAAAAACTCGAGCATCGTAAATCTGTCCCCTGGCTTCTCATGAGAACTGATGGATGAGGAATTCAGCTTAAATATTTAACAATCAATAATTCAAATATCTATCCAACCATTTGCAAGTTGACATGTTTATAAATATAAGGGCTGCACTTTCTTGCATTTCACATGAAACTTACTTAGAGTTGAATGGAGGGGGTAGAAATACCACATATTCTACGGGGAAGAATCTGAGGGAGTAAATGGAAATATCCTCCCAGTCTTGGCTCAGCTGGAGTCTACTAAACTTCCAGCTTTGATCACGTACCATTGTTCACGCCCTCAGTTGCTGGTGAACAAATCAACCACAAATAATGTGTTGGAAGGCCCCGTTGTGCAGCTGGGGTAAGACACCAGAGCCTCATCTCCTTTGCACCAGCAGCTCCAGAGAAGAAACCTAATACACAGCCAAAGAGGACAATGAATTACTCGCTTTGAGCTTCCACAATCTCTCTGTCACTAGAATGGGTCAGCGCTGAGGCTGTAATTCAACCTCGTTCCTCCGTCTTCACTTCCCAACAGACAGCCAGAAATGAGGTCAACTCTGGGGGACATTCTAGCCCAGCGCCTGGGGGCTGTGAGCTTTGTGTGTCCAGATGCTGGGTAGGCGTGTTGCCGGTTGGATCTAAGTATTTTGAATGAATAAAGTCTAAAGTCAGCATTGACAGCAGTGATTTATCTGCACTTCACAATTATTGAATTTAGAGGCTCCATCCACTTGCTGGTTTATTAAACTGCTCTCTCCTCCGAGGGAGAATCAAAGCTCCTCCTTTGGCCTTAATGGATAGACACTTTGGAAGCACTTAGAGAAGCCATTGTTGATAAGGCTTACACCTAAAAGAGAACTCTGTCTCATGTTGTCTTTGCATGGAAATAACCTCCATTATTTGTGTTTCCTTCACAGTCAATAACTCACCCTTTCCAGAGAAGGGTGGAGTTGTTGGCGTATGTCTATGATGCTATAGGGGTTGAAGTGTCAGGCCTGGGCAATGAACTGCCTGCCACATCTGCCTCCCTGTGCCCACATCTTCTGGCTGTGTCTCCTCCAGCTGCAGAGCCTGAGGGTCCCCAGGTTGAAGGGAGGCCCACAGCTCCAGCCATCCGCTGGCTACACTCCCTACTCACAGGTTCTACCTCCCTGCGGCTGCCCATAGAAACAATCCCATCGAAGACCTTGACCATTATCCTCTTCACAAAACAATGCAGATTCTGAATCTCCCCCCTTCCCCAGTGGGGATGGAGAGGAAGAAGGGGCCATGCTGCTGAAATGAATCCAGGCCTGGTATGCCCACCACCCTCGTGGTTGGAGAAAGGCTGTGAGTTCTCTCTGCCAACAGTAATTGACGATTCCAATTGGCAGATGGCCTGTTAGTGAAAAGATTACCAGGCAGAAGCATATCTGGTATGGAATTTTGGCTCTACTCTGGGAAAACACAACTGGTTGGTGAAGAAAAAAAGGACAGAGCAATGAAAGCTAAATCTACTTGCTGAGGCACCAGCTATAGGTCTGTGTTGGATTTAGGTTTCAAAAGCTAAAGAGGAATAGATGAGGTGTAGGTCAGTTACAAAGGAAAAATAAAACAGATTGAAGCTGAGGATAAATGAATGTCAGAAGGTTTGTTACATAGAATTTCTGAAAACTTGTATGAAACGCAGCAATAGTAACTAATGCACACAGTTTATGATCATTTCAAAGCATATTCACAATCATTTTCATTGAGTCAGGTAGTACAGATCAGAAGGAGAATTTGGAGAGGGAATCTTTTGGGAGGAGGGAAAGACACAAAATTTAGTTATTAGAAACACAGTAAGTTATTAATACATTTAGGAGAAAGCAGAGTAGTGGGTAAAACCTTATGGAGAACATCTGGGATACTGAGGCCCTGTGGTTTCTCTCACTGACAGGAAGAAGTCAGAATAGGTCATAACTCTTGCAGCTGCAGACCCAAGTTTTCTGTCTGCTTTACCCATCGGTGTTGCTGCCCAAAGGAGCCTAGGCTCTCTCCTTCTCCCCTGCGCACCTCAGCTTGGGGTGAGCAACTGCCATGGCTGCCCTCTTTGTGCCCAGGAAGCTTGGGCCTGATTGCAGCAGAGTGACTAAGTAAAGCAAGAAGCCAGAATTTTCATTTGAGATTCCTAATCATTCTAGGAAGTAGATACCATGGGTTATATCTTTAAAATAAGCAGACAGAGGCACAGAGGGCTTGAGTAACCTGCTCAAAGTCACACAGATGTGTTGTTTCTTGCAGAGCTGAGATTTTAGTCCTCATGCCCCTAGCTCTTTCCCTTTGTTCTACAAAAAAGTGAAACATGAGCCCTGGGGAAGAGAAGGCCAAATAGCTGGGACCTGGGGCTTCTGTCCCTCTCGACTAGAGAACTCTCCTCTCTTTCACATGGAATATTTCCAAGTACAATCTTAGGGAAACAATCTTGTGCTACTAAAAAACATTTGAAGACCACTCTAATAGACAAGCCAATTTTCCTTTCAGATGTGAAGATGAAAGGAAAAACATGAATGTTATCTGAAGACCTGGTTCTTATATATTAAGCCGATTTCCACATAAACAATGCTTTCACTAACCCAGTACTAACATAAACAGGAACCTCAGGCTCAGACTACTGAATCTTGTAAGATGGTAAGTCTTCAGAAATATTGATTAAATTAAATTGACAGCCTCCAGTACGCTGGCAACTGTGGTTCATGCGTAAAGTCCTGATCGCCTCCCTCTGGGTCAGAAAAGGCCAGATGCTTTTTTGCAATTCAGTATGAGGCCAGAAGGGGCCAGATTTAGATAGTTACTTCTTGAAGGACAGAAACCTTTCAGCATTTTGGCAATTATTACTGAAAAACCACCCAGGGAGAAGGTAGTTTTAAACACAATTAGGATTCTATTTTAAGGAGAAATCATAAACTGCCCATTTAACGTGCTAATGTTTGATCTACTGTGAAGCAGAGAAGAAGGCAGAAGCTATTACAAATTTGCTAATATCATCAAAACTTATAAAGTGATAAAATGAGGCTACATGAAGAAAAGGCAGTCATCCCAAGCATTAGCCATGTTAATAGCTGTGAATATATATGAAACAGAGAACTATTCTGAGAATCAGTGAGACAGATCAGGCTGTTTTATCTGCACTGTGCATGGGGACCCCGGGTTGCTCCTGATTCTCAGCCCATCAGAATGGTCTCCAAAGCAGGGACACACCCCCCATGGAACTAGCACCATGATGAGACTTTCTATTGCATTTATTCTATTAAAAATGACTATGTTGTGTGATTTTCATAATGTCATAGTATTTCAGTGCAGGAATACACAAATATAATTTTAAATAAATGTATAGCTATCCTTGCTACCCAAACTGAAGAACTAAATCAATTCGGATATATTTTAGGATGAATTCTTTTTTATCCAAACTCTGACTACTTGATGTCAGAAACTCAGGAACCAAATAGATTTGGCTAACCTGATACTCCTCACTATCTGAATGTACTCTCCCAACTCAGGAACTGATATATTTAGATAGTGAAGGATAGTTGTGTGTAATTATGGAGATGGCAGGTTTGTTGTTGATGTTGTTGTTTTAACTGTTAAGATGCACTATTAAAATAACTGAAGAGGCCGGGGCAGGTTACAGTGGTTCACACCTATAATCCCACACTTTGGGAGGCCGAGGCAGGAGGGTTGCTTGAGACCAGGAGTTTAAGACCAGCCTGAGCAACAAAGAGAGACCTCATCTCTACAAAAAATACAAAAATTAGCCGGGTGCAGTGGCGTGCGCCTGTAGTCCCAGCTACTTCAGAGGCTGAGGCAAGAGGATCACTTGAGCCCAGGAGTTGGAGGTTGCAGTGATGATCGCACCACTGCACTCTAGCCCGGGCAACAGAGAGAGACTCTGTCACCAAAAAACAAAAAAACAAAACAAAACAAAAAAGAACTGAGGAGACCACAGCTACAGATGACCCTAACGATGAACTGACTCTGAGTCACAGGCAGACAGCACTTGCAAAAGCCGGGACAGAGTGAAATGCTCCTTCTGTGCTTCTGTGTAAAGTGAAGTTGTACCTTCTTGGAGATTAGGTTCTGCTCTCATTGTATAAAGTGAAAATTTTATGTGGTTGAAATTTCCCTTGAAAATTCCTTAGGAAAATAGGAGTTTGGAGGCGAAGCTTTTTCTTCAGTTTGAGAAAAGATCACTTTGGAGCCATGTGGTGCCGGAAATGTGTATCTTTAAATATTAGAATCAAACTCAGTGCATTGACACACTTTATAATTGGGCATGAAGGAGAGAGATGCCCTGAGGAAGAGCCCGGTCCAGTGTCCCCTTCTCATGCTCCCCTGGGCTATACTTCAGTGTGGTGCTGGTTGCACAAATCTGGGAATATACTGAAAACCACTGCATTATACACTTTAAATGTTTGAATCGTATGGTATGTTAATTATATCTCAATGAAGCTGTTGTTAAAAAATAAAAGCATAGCTCTAGGCACTCATTTTCTAAAGGATGAGTTTCCAAGAGATGAAATCAGTACCACTCTTAGATCCAGTAACTGGGTCTCCGCTCCTGGGTCCCATATTTTAAAGGGTCCTCTCTCTGGCCTTGCTATAGTTGTACCCTCCACACAGGCTGAGATGTCCATGGGGCCACTGGGATGTGACCAGCCTTTACAGGCCATGCTATTATTTCCAGGCACCCTGAAGTTCCTGGCCAAATTGCCCCAACTTGCTTTCATGGCTTGCAGAGCCCTTCACCTATGTATCCCCCATGGTAATGCCAAGCTTTACCACAGGTGTATATACTCCTAATTGCAAGGGGTAGTCTTTGCACTGGGGGTAGGGGATATAGACAGACCTGGGAATACAGTTTGGGATGTCCAAGCATGTGCACAAAACCCCTCGCAGTGAAGGACTGAGTTTGGGGTAGGAAGAAAAGGGGTTAGCCATGAGCCAGACACCCCTATCTGTACTCTTGTTCCAGGTCCCTCATATATTGGGACCTACGTGATAGAACAAGGTCTAAAACCAGAATATACCTCAACCTAGCATGGTACTTTTCCAATATACATTCCTTCTTTCTCAGAAATGCAAATATAGCAATGGCTAATGTTTTAAATATGTTAGGCTCTCTTTTATGCATTTAACATATATTATCTAATTTATTTCTTACAGTGAGGTGGGTAATGTTATCACCCCAACTTTCCTAATGAGAACACTGAAGCTTGGAGAGGTTAAGTAAATAGTTGAGTCAGGATTTGATCATAGGACAATCTGACAAAATCCCACCAGCCATACTGCTCCCTAGGAAGGCCTGGCTCATAGATAAGATTGTGTTAGCAAGAAACAGGCCTCTTTTTATCTTCTAACAATTCTGAGAGTGATACAATAAGAAAAAAAGAAAAAAAATTGTACCCTCCAACAGAATAGTTGACTAAGTTCCTTTCATTTGAACAAGACTGGATAGCACAGAACATGCATAAGTATTGTAATATGAATCACATTTGCAGAGGACATTTTCATTTTCTCTGCAGCCTGAGGCAATAGGTTGTCAGTTATTCCTTCCAAGATTAATCTTTCTGCATCAGAGATATGGAGATTAAGGGTTCAGGGCATGATGACTTATGCACAGATGAATTTGATTTTCTATATGTTACTAAAAATTTGGTTCACAAAGCATTCCTTCCATCTGAAATCTCAGCAGCATGGTTACTCAAAACTTATTGATGTGCCTAGGGGTGGTTTTCTCAAGGTTGCAAACAAGACCTCCACATTTACCAGCTCAAACTGTTTTTATAACAGCTGACTCAACTCTAGCATGGTTCAGCTAAAAGTAATTCGTAATAAATAAATATTTGTTGGTATGTTCCATTATCAGGTGACATGCCCATTTGACAGATGGGGAAACCAAGGCTCAGAGTTCTGTAAATTGTCCAAAGTGATAGGGCTAGAAATCAGATCAGTCTTCTGATGGCACTTTACATGTCAGTGTCCAGCATTTTCCATGTATAGGGCACTGTCATTTTCCCAATCTCATGTGATTTTTAGGTTAAGCTAGTGAGTTGTGTAGGGACATGGACCACTTGGTGATGTTTCCCCAGCCTCCATTCCTCCTCCTTCTCCCAGAAATAGCACCCGGATCATCATTTGGGGGGGAGTCCCTTCCTAGGCTTAGCTCCCCTCTCTGCATGGGATGGCCTCTACCTTACCTCCAGAGGAAGTTCTGGTTGGTTGCAGTTGTTCAGCTCAGCCACTCCAGGCCACAGGCTTGGTCAGGATGGCCAGGTGACCCAGTCTGGCTGAGGAGGTGTGAGGAGACACTTGCTGGAACTTCCAGGAAAGAAGTTTGCTCTTTCATCTAAGTTAACTACCGGAAGAGACCAGTCTTCTTCCTTTGGAGGGTGCAGTGTGTGGAGGAGAAGCCTGAAAATACTGCTGTTGTTTTTGCCAGGGGAGGGAGTGGGGGGAGGGAGCTGACCCGCAGAGAAGGACCAGGAGGACAGAATGGCAGAGAAATGGAGATGGAGCCATGACACTGTGACCTCAGGATCAAATCGCACCTGGACTTGTCATTTTTGCTTAATTTTGATTTCATTGATACAGTAGGGACTAACTATCTCTCTTCACTTTGCATAAAAGACACTGAAGCTCAGAGAGGTTGAATAACTTCTCAGCTTTCCAGAGCCAGAAAGAACCACGCGTAGGGCTGAATACATGTTCCTTTACTTCCAGTCTGCGGCTTCGTTAGTGTTTTTCAAGATGCTTTCTCCAAACTGGGGTAAGAGCAATGCTTTTTCCTCTTCACCTGGGAAGAATAAGCAAACACCTACTCCATAGAAGATTTATGGGGCAAAGGCCAGAAGGAACTGAAAAGAACAATAAAGCCATTGTAACAGAAAGAGTTGTGCCAAAGCCAATAGAACCAATAGAATTAGAAATGGCCAATCTTGGGCATTCAGAACAAGTTCTATTAAAAATGTTGACTGATTTATTAGAAACCAGGGAGGCCATTTTAAATTTTTATAATTACTAAGGGCCTCAGAATATGCCCATTACGATGCCAAAATCTGTGGAGCAAAGAAAAACTGTACTAAAAAATAAAGAATAAAATATTAACTTTAGAATAGACCTTTAAACATCATCTCATCCTACCTCCCACCAATGGAGAAGTTCCATTTACTACATCCTTAATAGATGGCCATTCTGCCTCTGTTTGAATACTTTCATGGATGGAGATCTCACTACCACATTAAGTAACTAATTTTGTTTTTTAAACTACACTGTATCTGATTTAGTTAATAAAAAATTTAAAATATGCATAAGCAAAAGCAGTAATATTTCAGGATAATACTTTTATATTAACTTTTAATTTTTTTTGCACTTCCCAGTATTTCCTGTTATCCTGTAATAAACCTTCCTCTGATTTGATGACTGGCTTGTGTGTTCTGTTTTCTGCCTCAGAAGAGGGATGGCCAAAAAGAATGCAGAAAACAAAGGGTCAATTGCATGGCTTCTGAGTTTCAAAAGCCTAAGCCAGGACATAAGCAGTAGATTTAGAAATACAGAGGTAAAGCCAGACTACCCTGCCTTCAGAACAAAACAGCAGCAGCAGCAGCAGCAGCAGCAACAAAAAGATTCTTCAGACTGGGAAAGGTAAAAAGTCAGAGGGGAAGCAAGGAGCACCCAGACACAGGGGGAACCTGGAAATGTACCTGCATCTGCCTCATCTTAGGTCAAGCCCTGGGTGAGAGGGGGCAGGAGAAATTCCAGACAGGCTGGAGGAAGTCACGAGAGAATCTGTGAAAAGCGGAAATAAGCCAGAGTAGAAATGGCCACGTGGACTATCTAGGAAAACAGACGTGTGCTACAGGCTTTCGCAGCCCAGAGTGGTGGGGGGCAGAAGGAGAGAGGGAGGATGTGGCAGGTTCTCTTGCGGTTGGGAGGAGGCAGATTCCATGGTGACCTGTGTGGGCTCACCACACACAAGAGGCAACATCTCAGCAAGACAAAGATGAATACTGACCAAGGTCAGGTTCCCCCAACCCCTC
Source organism: Daubentonia madagascariensis (assembly GCA_023783475.1). Classification (NCBI taxonomy): domain Eukaryota; kingdom Metazoa; phylum Chordata; class Mammalia; order Primates; family Daubentoniidae; genus Daubentonia; species Daubentonia madagascariensis. The sequence continues at coordinate 52,160,637 of JAKFHU010000913.1, forward strand.
TGCCAACATTGTGGTGCTATGTAACACCCCCAAACAAAACAGACTCCCACAAAATTGATCATTTGTCACTTTTTGGCTTCCCCAAACCTCTTTCTGGGATTCCTTAGGGAAATTCTTTTCCTTTTTCCACTGCCCCTTCCCCTGCTACAGTGAGGGCATGTGACCAATGGTCACTAATTGAATGCTTCTACCCGGAAGTTTGACTCTTGCGTGGGTGAAGCAAAGACAAAGGGATGATGACAGCAGCCTGGCAGCTATGGTGACAGTGGTCTAGCCTGATGGGTGTGTTTGTTACTGGCTGTGGTTACATCTGGCCAATTTTTCCTGCTGCCTCACCTTCCTTGGTTCCTGACAATTTTCTAAACCTGTGAGCTACCCAATACCTTCCAATGAATTCCTCTTTCATACAAATTAGTCAGAATCTGTTTTTGTTCCTTGTGGCTGACTGATACAGAAATTTGTGCCAAGGAATATGCCACAAGCTCTTCAAGTCATAAGGGCTTTATGGTAGAAATCTGGAGTTGATCAAATTGCCTCAATAGGGAGTTGAGGACAGCAATCATCGTTTTAGGATTCAGAGGCAGGAATCTGGACGCCCATGGTCCATAGTAGCAGAACATCTAAATTATCACCTGTGGTCATTTGGAGGAAGTGCTCACGAAAAGCAAGGAAGGCTCAGGGGAGCACATAACCCCTGTCCTGGGACAGTATAAAAGACAAATATTGTTCAAGAACTGCAGAAGAATGGCTGCTTCCAATGGCCCTGGGTAGCTTATTAAAAGAGAATGACAAATTTGACACCTCAAATTCTCAATTTAGGGTAGACATCAACACCCAGGAACTTTCTAGGGCAGTGCTAAATGAGTTTTCAACCTCTAAAAGCCACATAGCTGAGAGAATAGAAAACAAATTCAAAGTTGGACTCTGGGGTTTGTAAAATTACATCAGTTGAATTCTCAACCTTGTCATGCTTCTTTGGAGAAAGCTGAGGCACTGACAGGATAAGACTTGGAATGGGGGGATATGGTCAGCTCTCTGACCTTCCTGTGCCAGCCAAAACAACCCTCTGCGTTTGACTATTGGCTCTCTTTGTTTTTTTGCTCAAAGATACTGTAACTCTATTACCCAAAAGAGTTACATAGAAACAAGGAGTCTGTTCTCTTTATGTACTGCAGCATCCCTCCCTTGTCTCCAGGATCTGACCTAGAACACCTGTGGGGGAGGTGGGAGGAACAAGTCAAACCTGGGAGCAGGGGCATATGTAACAAATGTTTTGCAAAATTTTGCTAATGTACACCTCCAAAGACCTGGGGAATATGTATGGGAATGAATTCTGTAGGCTTTGACTAAGGGCAGAGGAACATAATTTTAGACCAAGTTGAAGTACTTGATATGGATGCTCTTAGCAGCGGCTCTGGATTCTGTTGCTAGCTAGCTCAGAGCAGCTGGGAGTAGACACCATTGTTTGTTCAGTTGGTTGACAGAAATCTGGACTCAGTGGTGGCCAACATTAAACAGAGTTGAGATGTCATAAATTCCTTGATATCAAGCAAAGGAAAGAATCCAAAGACTGAGAGAGAGGAATGCTGGAGTGAATTTATCATGTGCAACTTACCCTACCACTCCCTAACTCTGTCTCCCAGGAGAGCTCAGAGGACATCCCCTTTGCCAAAGTCTTGAGAAATACCTTGATGAGGGGAACACCAGCAACTGCTCTCTGGAGGCTGGGGACACTGATGGGATGTGAGGTTGACATGGGCTCCCTGGATTCAGCAGGGAGGGAGGGTCCCAGGGCCAGCAGCAGCTCTTCCATGGCAGAGGTGGAGGCTGAAGGGGAGATCCTCCCTGTCTCCTTCCTGGGGACAAGTGGCTTTAATTCAGCCACTGAGATTTTTCAACACAGATTTCTGAATCCTGAGCAAATAAAACAAAGGTGACAAATGATAAGATTGTATCAGAGGACCTCGGGATAAAGACCCAACTACTCAACCCTGCTTGATTTGACTTTTGATGTCTTACAAAGCTGAACACAATCAAACCCTCACCAATTTCATCTTGCTCCACTCCGCGACTCATCCACTGGGATCCGACCATTTTGGCCTTGTTTCAGTTCCTTAAATGTGCCCAGATTTCCCCTCCTCATGGCTTTTGCAGACGCTGTTTACTCTGCTTAGAATATTCTTCTCCCAGATCTGGCCTGGCTAACTCTACTCATCTTTCAAGTTTCAGAAAAAATAGCCTTTTCTTATGAGGCCTTTCCTACTATACTCTATTTATTTTCCTCTATAGCTTTTATCAGAATGTTAATTATGTTTTAATTTGTATGAATTTTCTGTAATGTCTGTCTCTAGGTTTTCTGAGGCAAGGGACCATTTCTGCTTTGTTCCTTGTGGTGTCTGCCGCTACTGCTGACTTCTAACAGTGGGCCTAACAGAGATGGTGCTCAAAAATGATTTGCTGACTGGATGTCATATATATGCTGCTTTGACTGTTTTTCCTCACTTGTATAATGAGAATACATTTTCACATTGAAATAACATAAATCTATAAAGACATTTTTAACAGCACCATAGCGTTCTATGATAGGGATGATGATAATATTATAATAGTCTTCTTTATTTGAACATTACTATCTGCCAGGCCCTGTTGTAAGGGCCACACATGTATAACTTATTTAATCTTCCCAAACATTAGGGGGTATGGACATTTGTATTCCTACTTTACACATGTGGAAAGTGAGACATAAAAAAAATTAAGTAACCTTTCTTAGAGTTTCATAGACATTATCACATGCATCCAAGATTTGCACCTAGGCATTTTGATTTCAGAGTTTGTGCTTTAATCTCTGTGTGACATTGTACATAAAATTCTATTTCATTTATCCAATACCTTATCAATATACATTTAGATTGTTTCTAACTTTCGACCATTGTAAATACTGGAATTAACCCCCTTATATTTTTACAATGATTTGATTATATTTGACAATATTTTGCCAAATTTCCCACCAGATTGAACATTTTCCATCAGCAATATAAGAATCTCTTTCCCACACCTTTTATGCTTTTAAATATTTTCATATTTAACAGGAGAAATAGGGCTGGCAGATTTGGCAAATAAAAACACAGAATGCCCAGTTAAGTTGCATTTCAGACAAGTAATAATTTTCTAGAATAAGTATATCCCAGGTAATACTTGAGACACATTTCTGCTTAGTATTAAGTATGCCCCATCAACATTTGGGGCATACTTATATTAAAAAATTATTCATTGTGTTTATCTGAAATTCAAATATGAATTCAAATTCCAATTTAACTGGGTTCCCTGTGCTTATCTGGCAACCCAGAGAAAAGGAGTACTTCATTTAAATTTGTCTGCCTACCTTTCCTTAACTAGTCATTGCAAAATGATTTGTGAAGCAGTCGCTAAGTGCTAGCAACTGTGACTATAAAAAGGAATACATGGACCCTGACATCAACTAGTGTACTGTCTAGTGAGGAAAAGTGACACAGAGTCAAATCTAACAGAAGGTGGCCAAGGACAGTGATCAAGACATACACAGGGGTTTCAATGAGGGGCATCTAATGCCAGATGGGGAAGGCAGAGAAGCATTCCTAAAAGACTCTTAAAGGGTGAATAGAATTTAGCTATGCTAAGGGATGGTGGGGTATTTTAGGCAGACAGGACCCATGTAATCAAAAATTCACAAGCAGCATGGATGCGTAGGCGACCACAAGCAGTTGATGTTACCCTAGCCCAAAGTGTGAGGCAGGGAGTGATGAGAAATGAGCTTGGGGGTTGAAGTAGGAGCTGAATCATGAATGTGGTTCATCTTTTATGCCATCCATGTACTGAGTAGAAGAAGATTTTAAGCATGACTGTGTCAGGGACATCTTCTCTCTTGGATGTCCTGAGAGAGGCACCTAAGACAAGTGGTAGCTGCTTGTCTACCACTTGTCTTAGGTGCCTCTTCTCAGGGCTGCTCTGGGACCCTGAGCTTGTTTTCTCAAAACACTGACCACCTCGTGTCAGAAATGCCTGTTTACTCTGTCTTCTGCTAGTCTTCCTGAGGGCAGGAATAATTTCTTTGGCACCTCTGTATCTGCAGCTCCCGATTCCCTTTTGGTTTTCCTGAATCCTCGATATTTGCACTGGTGGGTGCTGTATCAGTGATGTCCAGCCAGACCATATTCTCTGCACTACTAAATAATATTCTGTCTCTACAGAAACCTAGATGGTCTCCAGCACCCAATCCTACTATCAGTAGCTTCCCTAGTGCTCAGTTAATTCCAAGGCCTGGAAATGAACTTCCTTTCCTAGAACCTTATCTTGGCCCCCCACAAGACCTCACCCCAGGGAAACTATTTGGGGTGTCCCATATCCAGCAACTTTGACTCTCTATTATCCTCTATCTTCCTTTCAGAGGTTCTGACATATATTAACTAACTAGACCTTTGGACTTGCTCCGATTTAAGCTGGGGCCACTGCTGTACATAGTTTAGCCCCCAGGGGCCAATATACTTGGGGGGTACTTTTCTATCCTTTTTGTATGGCACGTATATTATCAGTTTATCTTCAAGTCTGCCTGGCTGCTGATCTTGCTGTGACCTTCCCCAGTAGGGATAACTCTGCTCTGTCTTCACTCCTCTACAAGTCCAAGCCCTATATTGCACCCCAGTGGGTCCCACTTCCAGCTCCCTGCTTGGCTTCTTGGCAGCTCTGGATTTGGCATTCTGTCTTGGCCTGTGTCTCTCCAGGGTCGTGAGTTTCTAGGGTTTAATCAAAAGAAACATGGAGTCTGAAAAACCTGACTTGGAATCCCAGCTCATTTTATTTAACACTTCCTTTTTATTATGTAGCATAACCTACCCAAGTATCCCGTGATGACTGCATCATCACCTTTTGTTGACAAAATTAAAAAAAAACTGTGGGCCTAGAAAGGTTAAATGATTTTTTTCAAAATTGCTCAATTACTGAGTGGGGTACCCAGGATTCAAATTCCTGTTTCTGTGATTCCATAACCCACATTCTCCCTGCCACATGGTCTCCACACAAACACAGTGCATGGGCCTAGGGCAAGCCACTTCAATTCTATGAGTTTTAGCTTCCTCCTCTCTAAAGCATAATAGGTTAATAAAAGCTACCTCTCAAGACTGTTGTGGAGATTAAATGAAATTATGTAAATCAGGCACCTAGCCCAGAGCCTGACAATAACTGCAAGAAATACTTCTTTCCCTCTTTGCTGTGCCCATCTGGGTAGACTTTTCCATTGCTTTCACTCTGAGGAAATATCAGGTGTGTCAGCTGGCCTGGGAGGAGCTGCTTTTCTGAAGCGCAGGTGACTGAGGGCTCTTTCCCCAACCATCAGGATGAAATGGGCATAGTCCCAGCAGCACCCTGGAAATGTCTTCATCCAGCAGGATGGCCTCGGACCTGCCCCTGATGCTTGGGAGGTCAGGTCTTCATGAACCTGTGGTATCCCAGAAAGAATTGACTGCTAATGGGCCCAGCAACTCTTTGGGAGAAAAGATATTTTGCATAAATCTCCTTTTTGGTATTCCTTAGCTCCCCACCCCATCTAAGTATGCCCATGGCCTGCCTCTGAGTTATGAGGACATAAATCTCCATCACAAATTTATTGCCATAATTTATCAGCGCCTGTTGCTCAATGGCCAAGTAGTTAATTTTAAAATGAAGTGGGGCTGTTTTCATTAATACCCTTGCACTAACTACCTATCAAAACACTCAAAGACAATTAATACTGTGTTGCTGAAGTACTAAACCAATAAATATCTCCAGTCGTGTCTTGTCTCTGGCAGATAAAAGGCATTCGACTCATCCTCTGTTTTAATAATATTCTCCCATTCTCTTCCTCTCCTTAGCATCAGAAACACTTACTCTTCAGGACTAGATTAAATAGCTGGCCCAGTCCATAACGTGAATTTAAAAGGCTGTTGTTTCATGACATCTATGTAATGCCTTCAGGATATTGTGGTAATAACAATATGCCCGAAAAGTAGATGGAACATTTCTGAAGATGATATATCATCAATCCCAAACTTTTTGGCTTCAAGGGCTTTCTGGAAAGCAAATGCCTTTTATCTGATAAGTGCTGGAGTTTAAGTTGATCCGGCATAGCCTGAGCAGCGGATGGAAGTTGGAGTTCACATTTCTCACAGGCGCAAATCTTTACAGAAAGAACATTCTAGATTTTGGCACCTATGGAGCCACATCAGGGATCCATGGTAAGTGGTAATTTGCTATTTTACAAAGGCATGACTTTATACCTCATATAGAGGCTGCTGTGAGCCAGTGATTTTCTTACTTTAAGGGAAGTCCAGTAACCTCCTTGCTCATGACCCTTCATTCAATCATTTCTTCCTCAACCGCTTATTGTGGGCCTACTGTGTGCTAAATGCTGCCCTAGGCCTGTGGGGTTGGAACGTGGCGCCTCTCTGCCGTCTCAGTCTGTGGGGAGCGTATGCGTATCTCCTTTATTATTTTCCACGTGCCAGTGTCATTTATACAATTCTTAGGAGGTCATAAAAATTGGTTTCTTTATGGAAAATAGCCCTGAAAAGAAATCCAGGTGGTACATTAAAAAAGTTTTTTTTATTGCTTTTTCCCCTCTTGCTTAAATAATATGTTCACTGAGGCAAAATTTAGAAACTATAGGTAAGCAAAAAGAAAATAATTAGCTCCCTTAATCCCACCGCCCAGAGATCACCACAGTTAACCTTTGCCTCCCACACACACGGGCTCTCTTCCCTCTTTCACATATGCCCACAGCCTTTTTTTTCTTTTTTAAAGCATGATTATTCTTTGTATAATTGTATGCCCCTTGTTTCCTTATATAAAGCTGTATTGTGCCACCATTTCATCTTAACAAACATACTTCTGCGATTAATGACTGCATACGCTCTCAGGGCCCTACTGACTCCTGTATGTGACATCTTAAGAACACGAAATAGTTTGTTTAACCATGCCTCCGGTTTTTATATTGAAGTTGTTTTCTACCCTTTTTTATTATAAACACAACTATGGTTTTGCTTGTCTAGCCATCCTTATTACTAGATTCCAGTGCACACCCCTAACTATTTTCTTAGGATAAATTAATTGAAGTGGAATTTCTAGGTCAAATCACATATACATTTTTAAGGTTTTTGACATACAAGGCCCAACTGCCCTAAAAATGGTTCCATTTTATACTCCCAGACACCCTTTTCCTCTGTCCTATGAAGATTGCCAGCTTCCCACCCTCAGATCACAGAGAAATCGACTGCACCTGCCCCTCACAGCATCGCTAAAGGATTGACTGTGTCTGCGCCCCCTGTTCCTGCAGCAGACACCTCCCTCTCCCTACCCAGGGCTCCCTCTGCCCTGGGCTCCGCATTCACCCCGGCCCCAGCCTCAGGGCTTTGCCTCTATTCATTGTCCTCTTTCTCTTCTCTTTCTCTATGGACTCTTTCCACCACATTTCAAAATGCTTCTCTCGTGCATATTAAAAGAAAAAAATTGTCCTTGACCTCTGTTATGGGCTGACTTGTACCCTGCCCCCCCCCCCATTCCTATGTTGAAGCCCTAACCCCCAGCACCTCAGAATGTGACTGTATTTGGAGATAGGGACTTTAAATAAGTGATTAAGTTAAAATAAGTCTGTTATGGTGGGCCCTAATTCAATCTGGCTGATATCCTTATAAGAAGAGGAAGTTTGGGCATACAGAGAGAAACCAGGGATGTGGGTGTACAGAGGAAGGGCTGTGTGAGGCACACGATGAGAAGGTGGCCATCTGCAAGCCACGGAGAGAGACCTCAGAAGAAACCAAATCTGCTGACACCTCGATCTTGGACTTCCAGCCTCCAGAACTGCAAGAAAAGCAATTTCTGTGGTTGAAGCTGCTCAGTCTGTGGTATTTTGCTATGACAGCCCTAGCAGACCAATACAACCTCCTTATAGAAAACCTTTGCTACAACTGCCCTCATACAAGCAAACTTCTTGAAAAATGGCTCTTGAACAAGTCTGCTCTCACTTGCTTCACCCCCTTGCTCCATCTCACTCTGTCACCCACTGCAATCTGGCCTCTACCCCACTTTGGGAAACAGCTCCTGGCAAGGTTACAAGCAACCTCCATAATACCAACCCATTGGTATCATGCCCAGCATATAGAGGCACTGAACTCATGTAGAAGCAGTTGCTGTCGCTGTTATAATTATTTGGGTAAGAGGTGCCAGCTCAGTCTGCCAAATTAGGGTCCAGGATAATAAATACATTCATATTATTCTTACAAAAAGTGTATTGGTATTTGTCAAGGTATATGTAGAAGAGGCATACACATTTTAGACATATTTATACAATAAGATAGGCACACACATTATATAGATTATTTGGAAACTACAGGGTGATATTTGGTCAATTTCCTCCAGGTCTTTTTTTTTTTTCTCCCCCTTTGGTGAGAAAAAAGGTAGCTGCATGCTACAGTCTGCAGCACAGTCTCTGTATGATTATTTTGCACCCATGTTTCTTCCTTTTTAGGACATTAAAACCATGCTTCCTCTGGCTATTAATATATGAGGTTATTCAAAAAGAGCGCGTAGCTCACTGATCTTCCTGATTCTCCTTTCACCTTTAAAAAGGACTCAGGTTTGGAGCTCAGTTTCTGGTGGTGCCTTGGCCTTTATGAGGACCAAGGCCAGTAGGCCAAGAAGTGCTCCCAGGACTGTGAACCTGGTGCCCTCCCCCCGTCACTCCCCCACTCCCAAATGTCCCAGGTGTGGTGACTGAGAGCTCCACAGGAGTTGGCAATGATGTAAAATGCTATTCAGAAGAAGGTTGAGTCAGGCAATGGCTCTTGCAGCAAGCACCTGGAACGGGCAAGAACTTTGGATGAAGTAGGTTGTTCCTTTCATCAGCTGGGTGTTTTTTTTTTTGTCTCCCTCTGGAATGAAGGACTTTCAATGACCTTTCACAGATCCAAGGAGAGGTGGCTCAAGGCATTCTAAAGCAGATTTACGGACTCAAGATGCAGAGCTTTCCTGACTTGCTAAAACAGAGTAGATACAGCTCTGATGACAAAAGAAGAAGGAATTTGGATCCTATTTTAGGGCGTGGGTTGTTCATATCATATCCCCATGGGTATATGGGGCCAGGGTGCAGCAGGGTGGGGGTGGTAGGAGGTGGAGGGACTTTCCTAAACAATCCAGCAACCAAACTGTGCCTCCTGAGAACCACATGTCAGGTCCTGGAAGGAAGAGGGCAGTCTTGGCCGAGCTAGCACCAACCTCCTCTCTGTAGGCTATGTTCTCAATGTCACTCCTTAGCGGACCATCTCTTTCTTTTCCAACACATCCTGACCACTTTCCCAGGCTACTTTGCTTTTCCAGCATGTCTATTACCTGACCAAATTCCTTCTTGGCTTCCTGCTGCTCAAGAAAATCACCAATAGTTCAACAAGCTTGTTTTTGGTGTATCTTTTTTGCACCCCACAATGAGGATACAGAAATGTTCCCTGCCTCAAGTCTAGAGGGAAAGACAGATAGACAAGTAGAAAATGCCAATATTAATGAAGAGAGCGCTACTTCAAGCCCCTGAAGTCTTTAAACTCAACTACTATGCCAGATTCCCAATCTCTAGCTTCAGACGTTTAACAACCACCTGCCTACTTGACTTCAATATCTCATGTGCATCTATGTCTCAACATGGCCAAAGTTCAGCTCTTAATCTCCCACACACTCTAACCTGGCACAGGCAGTAACACCCAAGCCCCTGTTACTTGCAGGGGCTCTGCAGGCCCACCCCCGTGCGCAGCTGCAGCAACACCCACATCAGGTGCTTCCACTATGTTCTCAGTTTCTACTGTCCTTCTAGAACCTGAGCGTTCTTCTTTCTTGCAAGCTCAGCCACACAATTAAGTTTTTAAAACTATATATTGTCCAGGTCTCTAGTTATAAAAGGCATGTGAATTTCAGAGTAGCCTACTCTGCCTTGAGTACCTTCATTATATAATTTTTTTTAAATTGTGAAATACAACACATATACAAATAGGTACACAAAATAAAAATCTATAGCTGATGATTTATCACAAGCAAACATTCTCCTTTATCCTGTTGATCTGGTGAATAATTTTTATTTTTAAATGCTAAATTAAATTAGCATTACTGGAATAAAACCAACCTGGTTGTGTTGTATGTGCATTTACCGTACAGCTGGATTTGGTGCTAACATTTTGTTTAGGATTTTTGCATCTGTGTTTGTGAGTGAGACTAGCCTGTAATTTTTCTTTCCTATAATGTCTCTTTCAGGTTTCGATATCAAGGTAAAATGGTTAGAGAGGTCTCTCTTTTTCTATTCTCTAAAAGAGTTATGAATTATTAACATCATTTCTTTCTTTAGTGTTTGGTAATAGTCACTGTTGAAGATTTTAGGGCCTGGAGATTTCTGGGTGGGAAGGTTTTTAATCTCTTTCCTTCTGATAGTACAGATCAGATTTTCTATTTCATTGAGTGTCAGAATTTTTAAGAAATTTGTCTATTTGACCAATATTTTCTAGTTTATGGGGATAAAATTTGTTCATAAACCTCTCTTACTATATTATTTTTAGTGACTACAACATCTATAGTCTGTCCCTCTTCTCATTCCTGACATTGCTTCTTTGTGCATTTAAATTCCTTGTTGGCTCTTTCTCCCCTGGGGATTCTTCAATTTTTTTTTTTTTTTATTGTTTGTTTTAAAAGCACCAATTTATGGCTTTGTTAATCTCTATTTTGTGTTCGTTTTGTCTTTCATTGTTTTTTTCTTTTTATCTTTTCTCTCTTTCTACTTTCCTGGGGCATAATTCAGTGGTTTTTAAAATTTTTTTTTTTGAGTTGGATCCTTAGTGCAATGACTTTATCCTTTCTTATTTACTAATATATATGCATTCTAAGCTATAAAATGTTATCTAAGCATGGCTTAGCTAAATCTCTTAAATATTTTTTAAAATTTTATTTTTAATTTACACACAGTAAAAATTACTTTTCTTCTTTGATAAAGTGTTTATGCCAATCTTTTGCTTATTTTTTAATTGGGAGTTTATTTTTATTATGGTTGAGATTTCAGTGTTCTTTATATATTCTAGATACAAGTTCCTTGTTGGATATATGCTTTGAAAATATTTTCTTAGTCTGTGACTTAACAGTGTCTTTGACAAGCAAAAGACTTGAGTTTTAATAAAAGCAAAGGTATCATTTTTAAAAATGTATCATGCTTTTGCTTGTCATACAAAATGTATCATACAAAGCTTGTTGTATCTAAGAACTCTTTGCATGACCAAAAGTCACAAAGATTTTTAGGACATTTGATTCTAGAAGTTTTGTAATTTTAGGTTTTACATTTGATCCATTTTGAGTTAAGTTTTGTGCAAAGTAGAATAGAAGTTGCTCTCCTCCTCCTCCTCTTCTTCCTCTGCTTTCTTTTTACATGTAGATGTCCAATTTTCCAACACCATGTGTTGAAAAGACTATACCTTCTCCATTGAATTGACTTTGCACCTTTGTTAAAAATCAGCTGACTGCATTTGTGTGAATCTATTTCTGGACTCTGTTCTGTTCCATTGATCTATGTGTCTATTCTTTTGCCAGTACTACACTGTCTTGATTATTGTAGCTTTACAGTAAGTCTTGAAATCAGATCGTGTGAGACCTCCAACTTTGTTCCTCTCTTTCAAAAGTCTTTTCGTTATTCTAATGCCTTTCTCAAAATATACTTTTTGAAATCAGATTGCTGATATCTGCAAAAAAATTGTGCCGCGATTTTTATGAAGATTGCATTGACTCAACAAATCAGTTTGTGGAGATTTGACACCTTAACAATATTGAATCTTCCAGTCCAAGAATATGGTATCTCTCCACTTATTTAGGTCCTACTTGATTTCTTTCAATAATGTTTTGTAGTTTTCAGCGTGCAGATCCTGGACATATTTTATCAGATTTGTACCTAGGTATTTTTGAGGGAGTGCTATTGTAAATGGTACTTTTAAAAATTAAATTCTAATTGTTCATTACCATTACATAGAAATATAATTGTTGTTTGCATATAAACCATGTTGCTGTTATGGATTGAATGTTTGTGTCCTTCTGAATTCTTATGTTGAAATTCTAACCCCCAGTGTAATAGTATTTGGAGATGGGGCCTTTTAGAGGTAATTAAGGTTAGATGAAGTCATGAGCATGAGACCCTCATGCTGGGATTAGTGCCCTTATAAGAAAAGACCCCAGAGAGCTAGCTCTCTCTTTGTCAATTGTGCATACAAAGAAGAGGTCACGTGAGCTCACAAGCCAAGAGAAGAGGCCTCAGAATGAAACCTACCTTGTTAGCACCTTGATCATGGACTTCCTAGCCTTCAGAACTGTAAGAAATAAATTTCCGTTGTTTAAGCCACCCAGTCTATGGTATTTTGTTATGGTACCTGAAGCAGGTAATATGTTTGCTATTTTCACTTAATAGCTCTAGGAATGTTTTTTTGTAGATTCTTTGGATTTTCTTCATAGACAGCCTGTGAAGAAAGACACAGCCTTGTTTCTTCTTTTTAGGATCAGCAACAGTGACTTGCTGAGCCATATTGGAGCCTGAGGCAAAAGTAAAAATCAGTAATACTGAACCTGTCTTTATTTAAAATTCTGATATTTTGTTTGTCATGAATACTTTTACATTAATTTTTATTAAAAAAATTTGTATTAAAATATTATTTATCTTTATTACTGAGTGTTTTGGTACCCCTCACCCCCTTAAATTTTGCACTCTAGACAAGTGCCTCACTTGCTTTGCCCTTATCCTGGCCCTTGGTCCATTCTACCACTACCAGGAACCAGAGGTCAGGGGTCCTGTTTGTCAGAAGGTCAAGGCAAGGAGATGGGCAGTTCCCATGTTTTAATCTTATACCTTCATGCAACTGACCTCATCCTGTGACCTTTTCTCTTCACCCTAGCTGATAGGGACACTGAGCTACAGGGGTTACCAGGAAGGAACAATTGGATGGCACAGTCCTCCCTCATTCCAACCTAAATCATATGGAACAACCTCTCTGTTGTGATGCAGTGAATATTTTCATTGGTTTAAATAAAATAACATTTGTAAATTATGTACCTAGTAAAGTAACTGGCACATGGATCTCAATTTTGGTAGTGATTGCTATTGTTTTTATTATTTTTATATGACATTTTTTCTTCCCCCATCCCAAGAAGGGAATCAGCCTTTGTGTTCCAGGTCAGGGCTCCCTTGACTCATGGTTAGTAGCAGCTGTGGAGGGTCTGCAATCTCACAGTGATCACCTGGGTGTGCAAAAAATACAACTTTCTTTACTTCTAAAACTGACTTTAATTTCTGATTCTAAGCTCCCAAGCTGTCTTTTGGCAGGCAACTCAACTAGACAGTTTTGGGTAAATTCAGGCCAATCAGTGATTTTTGTCATGTGTACAATTATTAGGCCCAAGTTCAGTTCAAAATCATTTCCAATGCCAGGGGACTGAGGCACCCACATCTGGGCAGCACTGAGGAAAGCAGGTGGTGCACAGTCCAGGCTCCCCTGCTTCTTGTGTTGTCAGAGATGCTACTGTCCTCACGGTCTGGCCTCTTGGCATAAACAATGCCTGAGGGTTCCTCTGTCCAGGGGCACCTTCAGCTACTGGGCAGTCCCAGGCAGGGCATAGAGTCTCCCTCCCTCGCTGCCTCGTGCCCATTCATGGACGTCTCTTTGTTGAGCACCGTCCAACCCGCCAGGTGGCCTCTGGTGGATGGCATGCAACCGGCCCACTCCCAACGTCCATGTGTCCATGAGGGCAGCGTGGAGTTGCTGCTCTCCAATTGCGCTCCCTCTTCCCTCAGCACTTTCTTGTATTTATATCCCTTCCTTCCCTCACCATCCTCCCTCAACCCTCCCTTCAGGACAAAGGGAGAAAACAAGATGGGTGAATTCTCAGCACTACTTCCCTCTCTTCTAAAGCTCTTTCTATCTCTCTCTTCCCAGAGCCCATTTGTGATGTCTTCCCTAGATGAAGGAAAAAGACAGCCTGGTCTCTTCAGAAGTCTGTACAAATTGGTTAAGTTGGACAGTAGGAGCAGCGCTCTTTGAGCTCACTCTGTAAGAGACCAGGTCTAGGCTTCAGTAATGCACTTGGATCATAGCACTCAGTTTACTTGTAGCTTAATTTATGGATGTTTCTTTTTGGGGGAGGGCGGGGAGCTGGGGACAAGCAATGGGAGGCCCCAAGGGAGCACGTGGGAGCATGTGTCATAAGTATTTCTGTGGCATCTCTGTTAGGACGCACAGATTATTCTATTATCTTTAATTCAAATGAGAGAATAGTTGCAAAGAAAGCACTTAACCCGGTGTGTGGCACTTGGTCTTTATGATTGCAAGCCAATTTATCCAGAGAACAATTTGAGGTTTGCCCTCATTATTATAATAAATCCAGAAAAAAGGAAGTTATTTTTGGTTCTCCCATTCCAAAAAGCTAGCAGAGTCTCCGTGTTCTGAGTTGTCTTGCCTTAGGGAGTCGTTAACATTTTTTGTGTTTCAAAGTCGAGAAACTGAGTTACTATGCACCCAGGAAAAACCCTCCACCCAACTAATTTGTTGGGAATCAAAGCCTCAGTGAGGTGGGTTGAGGCAGGAAGTTGAGGAGGTAGAAGAGACCGAAGTGATCTTTTGAGAGCACCTAAGAAAACAGAAGTTTATTACACTCAGACCACTTGTACAGACTCCTTAAGATGGAGAAATGCTGCCTGTGGAGCAAAGGGGGCTGACTCTTAGAAGTCACAGCCTCTAAGCCTTGGTAAAAGAGCCCCAGGCCCAGCTTGGCCTGGAAGGAATGGAGCTGCCCACTTTCTAAAGGGACAAGCTGGGCCTGGCCTTTCAATCCCAGTAGAAATGAGCCAGATGTCCCCAAAGACCAGAGTACCCCCTCATGTGTTTTCTGGACCGAGCAAGTTGGGTCATGTGGTCGTAGGGAGAGAGAATGAGTACACTAATGACTTCTTTCACCTGAGCAGGGGTAGACTCAGGTACACCGTTTCTTTTCTCCATTTTTCTCAGCCCTTAAATCCAGTCATCAACCTTTTTATGGCCTTCCTTTGCTTACTAAGGACTTTTCTCACCCTGGGAGAACACTATTTTACTAATGAGGAGTGCTCAGGTTTAGAGATAAAATGGTCAAGATGAATCAGCAAGTTAAGTGTCAGAAGAGAAACCTAAATCTGGACCAGCTGAACCAGTTAGCAATGCACCTGCAGTTTCGCTTTTCGCAGGTTAGTTACTCATGGTCACCTATGATACAAAAATTCCGGAAATAGACAATTCATAAGTTTTAAATTGTGTGCTGTTCTGAGTAGTGTGATGAAATCTCAAGCCGTCCTGCTCCATCCTGCTCGGCATGTGAATCATCCCTTTACCCAATGTATCCGCACTGTCTACACTACCCACCCATTACTGTACAGGGAAAAACATGGGATACATAGGGGTCAGTACTATCTACAGTTTCAGGCATCCACTGGGGGTCTTGGAATGCATCCCCCCTGGATAAGGCGGTACTGCTGTGTGACCTCTGTGGTAGTTAATTTTGTTTGTCAACTTGACTGGATCACAGGATGCTCAGATATCTGGTTAAACATGATTTCTAAGTGTGTCTGGAAGGGTGTTTCCAGAAGAGATTAGCATTTGAATTGGTGGACTGAATAAAGCAGATGGGCCTTCCTCGATGTGGGTGGGCCTCATCCCATCCTTGGAGGGTCTGAATAGCACAGTCAGAGGGAGGTTGAATTCGCCCTCTGCCTGGCTGCTGGAGCTGGGACATCCATCTTTTATCCATGCTGTTCTGGTTCTCAGACCTTCAGACTTGGACTGGAATCTATACCATCACCCCTCTGGCTCTCAGGCCTTTGAACTACACCACTGGTTTTCCTGGGCCTCTGCTTGCAGAGAGCAGATGGTGGGACTTCTCAGCCTCCATAATTGTGTGAGCCAATACCTTATAATAAATCTCTTTCTAGAAATAGATATACATGTAGCTATAGATATAGATACAGATATAGAGATCTATCCTATTGGTTCTGTTTCTCTGGCAAACCCTGACTAATACAACCTCTCATCTCCAAACTGGACCCTGATCAATACCACTGCTAAGTCCAGAGGCTGTGTGTTTTCCATCACAGAAGACTATTAGGCTCAGGGCACTCAAGGGGAAAACAGGCCAGAGAGTGTAAACCTCTGACTTCCTCTTGCTGTGCCATTGGCAAACACCTGGCGCTCGGTGCAATGGCTGAGGATTTGCCCAGACTTAACCAGTAGGGAGCTCCTGAGGGATTAGGACTGTCCCCTTCCCACCGTGTGATAGGCATGGCTCTGTGTCCTCAGCAGTCACGTTCCCCACTCAGGCCATTAAACGCTCCACACTCCTTGTAAATGATGCTCAGGGTAACCAACAGGTCACTTGATGGTTCATGTGCTGTCCACCCACTCACAAAGGACAAAAATTTCTTTAAAAGTTTAGCACACTCAGGTGATGTTAAAATTATTCAGAGCTTTGCTTCATTATTCTGAAAGCACTTAAGGATGGTGAGGTGCCTGTGAGTCCTAATTATGAGCACTTTTGGGGTGTAAGTACTGAATAGTGTTAGTTGATAGTACATCTTTTTGTCTACATTTTACTCAGCTTTTGGGGCTCTGACGTAAGCCTTTGTGGTTCACACTTTCTGGCTGAGTGACTTTAATCTTTATACGTGTTATAGTTTCTTCACGTATCAAATGGGACTAATAGTATCTACCCTGATGGGTTACTGGGAGGATTAAATGAGATAACCCAATGACACGGCAAAGCACCTACTATAGTGCTGACTCTTGGCTTCCAGGGCTAGGTGTCTAAGTGATGTAGGAATGAGTAGGGGCTGATGGATCAGGCTACATTATGCTTTTGTGGGAATGAGCCAAACTCCTTGTGTGAATATGTTAACCAATCTAGGAATGAGAATAAAACAAAGTGTATGTGATTAGAGAACACCGTAAAGATTTCGGTAAATGATTTAAGATATATCTCCTAAAATATATAATTGGGATTGTGTGTGTGCATGTGTGTACGCACAAGTGTGTATGTGTACATTAGGATTTAGGGGAGAAACTTCTGAATTTCAGTACAATTTATTTTAGAGCAATGGTCTATGGGCTACAAGGTTTACCAGATCCTAGATTTTATTGCTATTCGTGGCTCATGGCTGGCTCAGTTAAAGTCCATTGAAACCCTCGTTGGGTAGAGATTGCTGAAGGAAAGAAGCAAAGTGTGATGGCTGGATCGTGTCCCCCCAGAATTCATATGTTGAGGCCCTAACCCCCAGCACTTCAGAGTATATTTGCACCTCAAAATGTATTTGGAGACAGGACATACAAAGAGGTGATTAAGTTAAAATGAGGCTGTTAAGGTGGGCCCTAATCCCACTGGTGTCCTTATAAGAAGAGGACTTTTGGACACACAGAAAGACACCAGAGATGCTAGTGATGTGCAGGCACTGAGGAAAGGCCACGTGAGGATGCAGCGGGGCTGCAGCGAGAAAGCAACCATCTGCAAGCCAAGAGAGAGCCCACAGAAGAAACCAAACCTACCAACACCTTGATCTCAGACTTCCAGCCTCCAGAACTGTGAAGAAATAAAATTCTGTTGTTGAAGCCACCCAGTCTGTGCTATTTTGTTGTGACAGCCCCAGCAGACCTATACAGAGAGGCCCGAAGGCAGAGCTGAGGTGAACTGCCAGCAGATTGCTGCTTACAGAGCAGCAGCCTTTGTCAGGGCCGGTAAACACCAGCAAACCAGCACCCTCCAGAATTCAGGGTCAGGATAACAGGCAGGACAAATGGCCAAGTAGATAAAAGTAAATCAAAGGAGAGGAATTCACCATCACTTCTGTCAGGAACCCAGTTGGCCTTTTTCTGTGGAGATTTGGGCCCCATCTTTCCCTCCCTCCTCCGACAAACCTTTCAAACCCACACTGTGAGCGCTAGTTGCAGTGTAGGGTTCTCCTGGAATGTCCAGGTTGATTACCTGAGACTAGCATGTGCAGATTATCTGCCTTCATTGATCTGCACTTCAGAGCTGGAGAAGGGTAAGGATGATTTAGTGCCTATTTTCAAAGAATGAAGGATCTTTTTTCAGCTCTTGCCAAGGAGCAGACAAAGGAAACAGGCTTCACCTGTAACACGAGGGGTTCGTATTAGACAGGGGGAGATTTATCAGGCAAGGAGACTGAAGACACTTGAGTGAGTTACGGTATCTCCTTACCTGGAGATCTTCAAAGTAAGATATACTTCCCTCTGACAGGAGCAGTGGGGGGTGCTAGTGGGGGTGGGCTTCCTAGCGGGAGGCAGAGAAAGGGACTTCAGTGACCTTTGAAGGTTGAGTCCAGTCTTCTGAGTCTAGGATAAACTAAGATGGGAAAATTTATGGTTTTGACATCTAGCATGCGAGTAAATCTGAGCCTCTGCTGGAGTTTCAGGAGAAAGAAGATTCCGGAAATCTGCTCTGGCTTGATCATTCTATCAGTCAGGGTTTCAGCAGGAAACAGATGGCACATTCAACTCAGGAGGATTTGAAAGGGGTTTTAATAAAGAGACTATTTACAAAGATGTGGGCAAGATGCAGAGAGATGACAAAGGCTAGAGCAGAACCCTAAAGCTCTTCCTACCCCATGGCTGAAGGAATGAGGACAGGGAGCAGTTATTAGAAACTGTGAGGAGAAATTCTGGCACAGAGAGCCATCTCGAGAGGAGCTGAGACCTTCTGTTGAGTAACACCAACAGCCGGGGGGCGCCAGGGAGAGGGTCAGGGAAATACAAAGGGTCTTCCAAAAGTTTGTCGAAAACACGTGTTATGAACAAACTACACATGGATTTCAAAATCTTTTTTTGCACCAAAATAAACTCCTACTAACTTGTTATAATATGTGTGAAAGGATCTAGTTTGAGGCACTGAGAAGGATAACACATCAGTTTGAAAAGAGCCCCTATCAGAGCAACATGTATTCTGCTACAATTGAAGCAAGAACAAACATCAAATTTATGGTGAAGCTTGGAAAAATGATGAAATCGTTGATTTTTTAAGAAAAATTTATAGGAACAATGCCCCAAAGAAATCAGCAGTTTACAAATGGATACCCTTTTTAGAAAGGGATAGGATGTGGAAGATGAAGCCCGCAGTGGCAGACCATCTGCATCAGTTTGTGAGGAAAAAATTCATCTTGCTTGTGCTCTAACTGAACAGGACTGACGAGTAACAGCACAGACAATAGCCAGCATGTCTCAATTGCTTCAGCTTACACAGTTCTGACCGAAAAATTAAAGTTGAGCAAACTTTCCACTTGGTGGGTTTCAAAACCATTGTGCCCAGATCAGCTGCAGACCAGAGCAGAGCTTTCAATGTCAATTTTAAACAAGTGCAATCAAGATCCTGAAGCATTTCTTTGGAGAATCGCAACAGATGATAAAACAGCTTTACCAGTAGAATCCTGAAGACAAAGCACAATCAAAGCAATGGCTACCAAGAGGTGGGAGTGGTCCAGTCAAAGCAAAAGTGGACTTCAAGAGCAAAGGTCAAGGCAATAGCTTTTTGGGATGCTCAAGGCATTTTTCTTATTGACTTTTTGGAGGGCTGAAGGACGATAACACCTACTTATTGTGAGAGTGTTTTGAGAAAGTTAGCCAAAGCTTTAGCAGAAAAATGCCCAGGAAAGTATCACCAGAGTCCTGCTCCGCCACAACAATGTTCATTCCTGTCATCAAACAAGGACACTTTTTCAAGAGTTTCCATGGGAAATCATTAGACATCCACCTTACAGTCCTGATTTGGCTCCTTCTACTTCTTTTTCTTTCCTAATCTTAAAAAAATCTATAAAGGGCCCCCATTTTTCTTTAGTTAATAATATAAAAAAGACTGTATTGCCATGGTTAAATTCCCAGGACCCTCAGTCCTTTAGGGGTGGACTAAATGGCTGGTGTCATTGCCTACAAAAGTGTCTTGAACTTGATGGAGCTTATGTTGAGAAATAAAGTGTATATTTTTTATTTTTATCTTTTAATTCCATTTTTCCATGAACTTTTTGAAGTGCCTCATAAGTACCCTGCCATCACCCTCCTTCCTCCCACCCATCTACTGTCAGGCCTTCCAAGCCACTGACCTCAACTGAAAGCTCCAGGTGAAGGAAGCCCTTGACATGGTACACAGGTCAGTCTCTGGAGCAGAGCAGTTTGGAAAAGGGTAAAGAGTAGGTCTGGAGGAGCTAAAAGAATGCTCATCCCTTCACAGTACGCAGTGCCTTTTATATGCTAAGCACTATTCTGCGCATCGGGAAGAGGGTGGTGAACCAGTCTCCCATTTGGAACTAATTGTAATTTGCACATGTACTCCACGCCTTAAGACTTTTGAGTGTTTGCACTTTCAGGTCATACACAGGTAGTTATTAACATGAGTAAGGAAGGAAAGTTACTGAGACTCTCTCTGCTGCAGTATCCTTATCTGTACAACAAGGATAATACTGGTATCTTTCATAGGCTTTGATTATATGTGTGAGAGCATGGAAAGCATTTAGAACAACACGTGGCATGAAGTTAGGGCTCACTCAGTGCACGTACATCTTTTTCACTTAGTTGAGGCAGGTGTTAGATGGAAGATTTCAGAATTCACCCAAATAGAGGCCTGGAAATGACCAGGAAGAAGGCTTATGCCATCAGTGCACTGAAAAAATGCCTTATGTGTACATTTTGGAATCATTTATTTAGTTAATTGCAGCATTCACATAGTATTTACAATGTGGCAGACCACTGCTAACCACTTTACAAATTTTAACTCATAGAATATCCACAACAGCCCTGTGAGGTAGTTAGGTGCTGTTATAATTATTCCCATCTTACCAGTGGGGAAATTGAGGCACTTGCCAACACCATAGAGCTAATAAAATCCAGAGCCAGAATTCAACCCAGGCAGTCTGGTGCCTGAGTCCATGGTTTTGATCACTACATTGCCTTCCCCCTGAGCCCTGTACCCACATACTATGTGTCATAGAGTGTGTCAATAAAGGGGTAGTGTTGGCTGACTTTAATTTCAATTTCTTAACCCCAAATAATAAAGACCAAAATAAGGTAGTGACTGATTTGGTCTAATTTAAACTCAAAGGCACGTACATGCAAAATTACTTTATTCACTTGGGTCAGCAATGTGTTTTGAGGATTGACCATACTTTTTTGAGAGCTATAATAATAAGAGCGACCATATTAAATTAATGGGATAAATCACCTATAGCACTTGGCACATGAAAGAGCTCAATACACAGTAGCTATTAATATCCTTATTAATCTCTCTAATCTGTCCACTTCTTTTCCATTCCATCACAGGAACCACAGCCCAGCATGTGTCATCTCTGTGGTTGCTGCAGTAGCTTTTTCTTGGGTCCTCTCCACTCAGCCCAGTCCCCACCAAGCACAAACTCTCCCCAAACTAGTCTGCAATAATGTTCTCTAGCCTTCGTGGAGGGAGGATTATCCTTCCTGGTCCTGTTGAACCCAGGAATGGCCCTGTGACTTGCTCTGGCCAGTGAAATGTGAGTGGAGTGGTGTGTGTCAATTCCAGCGGGAATTGTTAAAAGCCAGCATGTGCCTTGCTAACATACCCAGCAATGGTCCAGATGGCAGCTGTTTTTTACCCTGTGTTCTGGAATAAGGGGTGCAGAGGCCCCAGACAACACCTGATAGACATGTACAATAACACGTAAACCTTCATTGTTGTGAGCCACTGAGATCTCGGACTTGTTTGTCCAACAGCATATACCTACCTAGTCTGACTGCTACGTGTTTTACAAAGCTCTTAGGGGATAGGACAAAAGTCCCTCATAGGCCTGCAAGGCCCTGCAATGTCTGACCTAAATATCAAGCTTCATTTTGTACCATGTTTTCTCTCCTTTTCTCCTCTTCATCCAAACAGGCCTCCTTTCAGTCCCTCATAGGTGCTGAACTCCCTTCAACTCAGGCTTTTGTGCATGCTGTATTTTTTCTTCCCAGAACATTCTTTCTTCCTCCTTTTGCCTGGTTAATTTCTACCTATCACACTTGTCTCATTAGGCTTTTATGGTGATGCGTCTCCTGTACAAGTAGAGTACTCATCACGACTACAGGCTTACCCCTGCAGCTGTGTTTACTGAATAATGCTCATTAGGTCCACTAGACCGTACACTTCACGAGAATAGATACCCAGTCTTTATTTACTGATTATCCCTAGCCCCTGGCATAGTCTCCGGCACATAGTAGGCATTCAGCAAATATTTACTGAATAAATAATTGAGTCAATGTATTATAGTGATTATAGGATGGAGACTGGAGCCAGATTTCTTGAATTCAAACCCCACTCTGCCGATTATTCACTGTATGACTTTGGGTAAATTATTTAATCTCTCTCCGCCTCAGTTTCCTCATTTGTAATGGGGGATAAAAATAGTACCAATTTTGGTCGGGCGTGATTGCTCATGCCTGTAATCCTAGCACTCTGGGAAGCTGAGGTGGGAGGATTGCTTGAGCTCACGAGTTTGAGACCAGCCTGAGCAAGAGCGAGACCTTGTCTCTACTAAAAATAGAAAAAATTAGCCAGGCGTCGTGGTGCGCACCTGTAGTCCCAGCTACTCAGGAGGCTGAGGCAGGAGGATCGCTTGAGCCCAGGAGTTTGAGGTTGCTGTGAGCTATGATCACACCAGTGCACTCCAGCCTGGGCAACAGAGCAAGACCCTGTCTCAAAAAAAAAAAAAAACCAAAAAGTATCCATCTCATGGGGTGCCTGTGAGGTCTGAGTGGTTAAGCCATGTGTGCTGCGTATTTACTTATTGTCTGGTCTACAAGCTCACCCTTCTATCCTCTGCTCCATGTGGCCGGGGCTGGTATTTTTCTCATTGCGTTTTCCAGACTCCCTTGCCAGATGGCTGCCGTTGGGTCCAGCCAATGAGAAACATTGGCAGGAGCCTAGGAGGAGGAGGGAGGCGGCGAATGGACTTCTTTCCAGTTTCAGTTCCTGTTCACAATGCCACAGCGGAGAGGACAGCTCCACCAATAGCCTGCCGCTCCTTCTGACACTCCGCCATGCCCCACCTCTTTGGAAGTGCTAACGTATTAGCTTCACCCCCTTGGTAGTGCCAGCACCCCCATGTCCCCATGCCCTATGTCCTCTCAGAGGTCTGAGTACTAGCCATGTGGTGTCCCCACCCCCATGGTGACCCCCCTCAAAACAGATCAAATGTCAGCTGTGTGGTGTCCCTCCTTGTGCGCCTAAATTCTGGTAATGCAAACTTTCCCTTTGGTTTCCCCAGCTCCACGGGTGGTGGCCGTATCCCACAGTGATCAGTATCTAGGCTACTTTAGAGCCCCCTGTTGGAAAACCTATTGGACCCTATTCCTGATTCCTGGTTGGGCTGTACCTGATACAGTATATAAGGCACTTAGAACAATATCAGGCACATAGTAAGCACAACATGAGTGTTAAGTCCTAGATTTGTTCAAGTAGGTGAAAAAAACAACACTACCCATCAGAACACTGCGAAGGATACTCTGTGCCTGACAAACCCCATGGAGCAAAAAGATGATCTTCTGGGGGAACCTCCAATCCACACCCATAACTGTCGCTCAACCTATCTGGGCATGATGTAAAGCAAATGATGACACAGCCTCCGTAGCATTAGCAATTTTTTTATTTTTCCTTTTTTGTTGCATAGGAAATGCAGTACTTGCTTCCAGTAATTGTATTGTAATGTGAGAAGGTGGTAGCACTAATGGTTGAATACAAGAGTTAAACTAATCCACACCAGCTCAAAAAACCTGTGGAGATTTAGTTGAATAAGAATGGACGCCCACAGTGATTCTCAACCAATTACAAATTTTCACAGAACACAGTAAAACTAAAAGGGTAACTATGAGAGTCAATACAAGTATACTAGAGGCACAGGGGGCCCGGCTCATAAAAACAAATTTCAGACCAAGTTATTAACACGGGGGTGTTTAGTCTCACAACAGATCTCTTACCATCACTGGGAGTGTTCAGTCCCCGCCCCCACAATTTCAAATGAAAAATGGAGGTATTTTGAGTGGACAGATTTCCATGTGTTGTGGGAATAGTGCCCAGGAACTTTGTTCTGGTGAGAGGTCAGGGCTGAGGGCTGGGCGGGGGATCACATGTTTGCCTTTGGGAGTCTTCCTAAAGGACCTTCTGGAACCTGATAAAGCTCCTAGTCTAGGTCTAGTTAGTATCTCAGTGGTGAGGCTACTAAATGCCTTTGCAGTGCAGAGACGATGGTCTGAGACCAGGGAGAAGGAAAGGAGCCGAGAGCTCTCTCACATCCCCATCCCAGCGCAGCCAGTGGCCTTATGACCTTAAGTTGAAGTGTAAAAAAAAAACCCCAAAAAAACCCAAAAAGGCTAATTTACAGATTACCAAAAAATAATAATAATAAAAATAAAACAAATTAAAAAAATAAGAATAAAGTCAAAAGAAAAAGAAAGCTTTTGCCATTTGGAGAAGTTGAGTATAAAACAGCAGGAAAAATGGCCCAATACATTGGACATTATTTGTCCTTGAAACCACTGTAGAGATATGAAAGTTCACATTGTACAACCTGGTGGGTGCTTTCCACCATGAAGGTGCTCTGGTTAGATTAGAGGTAGCACTTCCACTGTATACTCTTGTGGTTCAGACACATTTTGGAAATTTTGTTTTTTGAATCAAATAGCATAATGAGTCCACATGTGAAACTCGGGGTGCCTGGCACACAGATGAGTCCTACCCCCATACTGCCTCCCTGCTCTCACACCCAGCTGTGGGTGGTCCCCCTTATCTTTCTGAGTACCTCCAGCATCTGCTCCTCACATCCCACCCTCCTAATCTGGGTATTATAACCCTTTGGGGAATAAAAGGCAGATGGGTGCTGGCTTAGGGAAAAAAATTAGATGAAATTTATTTAATTTGGGAAGCAAGTAGTTTCAAATTTAGACCAAAAAGAGTACATTAAAAAATCCCGTGTTAATAGCAAACTTCTTTTTCTTATGAATCGGGCCCAAAGTTTGTACAGAGTTTTATTTTTGAAGAAAATATTGCAACTGTGCATGAAACTAAATAGCCACGTGATTTCTTAGTTTTTTTTTTTCTTTTTCTTTTAATATGAGGAGGTCTGGTGTGAAGACGGATCAAGCATGGGTACCTGGCTGAACATTGTCCATTAAGAAAACGGTTCAGTATCAGCACAGCTTCAGTCGAGGGCCAAGGAAAACATCCCTCACTTGGAAATGTTCTCAGAGTGTCTTCGTAACAGAGTTCTTGAAATTCAAATGGTAGTTTTGAGACAAAAATCTCGCCAGGTACTGATTTCTGAAATCAAACACCCATGCTTGTCCCCTAGGAAAAAGAAAACAAAAAACAAAAACAAAAACAAAACACAAGTAATACTGAATTTAAGTAAATGTATACCTCCAAAATACTGAAAACAGCTGAAATCAAGAAAAGACAGAATTTGCGTTCTCAGTGAAATACCTTTAAACCTAGCTGACAAGAACCAAGTCAGAAAAAAAGACTAACATAACTTTGAGTAATATTCATACAGTTCACTAAGCATTATGGAATAGCATGCATTAATATTGTACGGTTATTTTACATCACCTATACCAGAAGGTCCTGACAGACAGCGAAGGCTACCGGTGTAGAAAAATCTTACTTCCGAAGAGCAATATAATACAGATTTCACAGGCACTACATTTTAATATATCAGGTATTATGCTGGTTTTCTTATAATTCTTTCTGTCCTAAAGCTGGCATTATAACAATGACCAAAAAGGCAAGGATTGAAGTAAACGGAAAGTAGATACCAAAGTTGATATAGTTTTTTCTTCAGATAGATTAGTGCATAGTTCTCATGCAGATAAACACTGCTATGCATTTACACTGTTGGAAAGCAGAGTGAATTGAGCCCAAGTTGTCACATTTGTGTAAATCATTTTGTCAGCCTGTAATAGCACCATGTAATGGATTTGCATTAAACATTAAATTGATTTCAAAATTGGTGACACAGTATTCACTACAGTTAAGTGCTATGGAATAGCTTCAATGTTACCTGCTATATATCAAAGCAATTTTCATCCCACTGCTTTTTTATTGGAAAAAATAAAAGGAAAACATACACGACACTAATTAGACGAATGCACAGCCTTGGACGTGGAGAAGGCAGAGCGGGTTTACCGTCAAACAGTAAATACATGCATTGACTTCAAGACAGACTTGGCCTCGGAAGCCTATTTGAATGAAAGCCGTGCCGGTGGGCAGTGCAGCTTTCTGAGACCGTCTTATGACAGATCTCCGAGGGTGGGTTGTGAGGTGCCACTGAAGCTCTCCTTACATTACCATGCCGGTTGTGTTTTGGATTTGTTCTATGGAGGCCTGCTACTAAAAAAAAAAAAAGAAAAAGAAAAAGAATAAAACAGAGAAAGAAAAAAGCAAACAAAGAATAGCAAGCGAGCGAGCGAGCGAGAGACCACCACCACTATGGACAAAGATATTTCCAGAGATGTGATGAAAAGTACATTAAATGACATTCTTAGAAACCCTTACCCCCAAAAAAAATCCCAGGGAAAAAACGTTTTTCTTAATCCAGGTTTTGTAAATAGTTTATGACACTGTACCTATAGAATTCAAAGCATATGGGGATAAGAGTTTGAAAAAATGAAAGACAAACTTTTTGAGATGGGTTTTGCATATTCCTGTGGGCTGAATGAATATCGTGGCTCTGGCAAGTCTAAGTTCCTTTACACTTTGGACTGTCAGAAAATGAAGAACACAAACTTTGGGAAGATGTAACCTTGTCGGCCTGCCTAGCGCCCACAGTGGATGGCGGGGAGGGGGCTGGCGAGTGGACTGACAGTAAATGACTGTCATGGCAGGGTGTGAAGAAACAAAAACATTAGTTCAAACTGCAGAGGAAAGAAAAAGGCTCTCTAGGATGGAGAGAGTGGCATTAAGGAGAGGGCCCCTGCCCGTGAATGATCAGAAAAGGGGTGTTCTGGTGGCAGGGAGAAGGGCCAGAAGGAAAAGTAGATACAAAAATGGTTAAGATTTAGTGTTCGTGCCTCTGACTTCAGTTCCCAAAGAAAAAACACGTTGAGTTATTTGAGGGATTTATCTTTGCCAATCTTAATGCCATTTGATGGGTGAGAAAAAATTCAAATGTGTTTCAGAATCAAGGGCTGGGCCTTCAAATGCTGATAGCTCTCAGTCTGTCTGTCTACACACCCCAGGTAGCAAAGTCTTCCTCAAACATCTTTGCTAGGCTTTTAATCTAAAAAGCAAAACACTCATATTGTTGGTGTTTCTTTTTTCCTGCTTGATCACAACTGAACTACAGTCTCCTGCTGCTTTCTGGACAATGAAACATGAACAAAAATGTAACTTAGTGTATTTAATACTTAACCCCTGTTCGTTATCACCCTAGACTGCCTCCCTAATGTTTTAAAGCCTTTAAAACATTTTTTTTTCCTGCAAATCTGTTGAGTTCTCTAATTTTAGCTTCATCAAACTTAATACAACAAAATACCTTCAAAAATACAGCATACCTGTAACGTCCATTTACAATGGTTTTTCAGTAGACCTATACTTCTCAAGCATAGGAATATGCTATACCATTGAGAGAAAAAAATAACTGTATTTAAATACTTACAAAAAAAAAAAGGAAACAGGAAAGTTTTAAACTTAAATCCAGTTCCCAAAGGGGGCCGGGGGGAGAAAGAAAAGCAATTCTATGAACGCTGCCTTTATAATGAACAATCAGAAATTTCACTAGGCTAATTTGACAGAAATTTTTCCTCATTTAAACAACATTACAAAAGTCCTGCATTATAAAATAGGGTAGAATAAATCAGTGTAATCAATAAAACTATACAACAATACAAATTACATATCTTCTGAGTGGGCAGTTTATTCTCTCTTTTTGCAGTCATGACTACAACATGCTCACTAAAAACAACTAAAACTGCCCAAACTATTGCTTAGTTTGTTTTGTTTAAAAAAGGGTGCAATTTTATTGTATATACAACCAATTTACTGGTAATACCTTGGCTTATTGCAAGGTTCTGACAAAATGTTTGTCTAGGCTTTTTTCCCTTCACTGTGAAGCACTGAAAGCTGCTATTTTTTCTTTTTTTTTTCTTTTTTTTTCTTTTTTTTTAGTGCACATATGTCATAATAAAGTAATGCCCAGCTAAGTGCTATAGGGGAAGGCAAAGTATGCTGGCTGGCTATAGGAAGTGACACCGTACACTGACAATCACACCATACAACAGCGCCAAACGACTATTCAACCACTTATCAGACACATATGAAAATCCAAAATGTTTTATTTCATTTTTTTTTTCCTTAAATAGAGATAACCAGTAAACAATTTTCAGAACTTGGAAGTTTAAAAACGTGCATATAAAAATGGGCATTATATACTTTTTATTGAATGTGGATTGACTGCAGTCTGCTAAGAAAAATGGGGTGTGGGAGCTGAAGAAAAAGGAAGTTGTCTTTTTTTTTTTTTTAAGGCTTGCTTGTGAAAGGAACAGTTGTAAAAACAAAATTGCTTGAAGCAGGGTCAGCTTAGTGCTTCACAGTTTGACTGCTTCTCTAAGAGGAGCCCTTCCTGCGCACGTGCATTCAAAAATCACAAAAAAGTACAAAGACAAACACCTAAAACACACTGCGTCAAGTGCAGCACCGACTTTGGTCAAATAAAAAAAAATAAAAGAAAAATTAATAATTGCTAAGCTTTTCTACATGATATAAGCAGGTATTGCATATTTTCATATATCTGGGGGGAAAATAAAGGAAGACTCCAAATAAATTGTAAAATGCAGCAACATCCAAAATACTGATATTCTAAGCATCTACAGATCTCAGAATAGCACTGCCACCGACCATACAGGACAATAAAGACTACTCCTATCTGCGGAACAACTAACTTTCTATTTAGTTCTAGATGTTGAAACTGACGATGGCTGACATAAAAGTCACATTTACAAAAAGTGTCTCCAAATGCTTGACTAGGGAAAAACCCCTTTCAATAGAGGAGCATGTGCAACAATTCCACAAATAATCGCTATCCAGGGCAAGGCACATTGATATGGAATTTTTGTTTTCGTGCAAATTAAGGAAAAAAAACAAAACAAAACAACATTGTTTTGGGGGAAAGATGAGGAGCAAAGTGTCTTCCCAAGAATTTCAGTTACTTGATTGTATAGGACAGTAGTAGAACCCTTCTGAAGGGCTGAAAAACATAGTTTAAAGGCAAGAGCCTAGAGTAGGGATTACAATATTGTGTCTTAATGCACTCTACTTTATCCTACATTAACTATATAAAAATTAGTTACTAACACTAGAACATGCAGAGACTTTCCCTGATCAGCAGGGCTTGCCAACCAGAACGTATATATATGTATAGTATAGGAAACCTTCTTGAAGTTGCATGGGAAGCAAAGGGGTGCTTCGCTGTCTGGTAGAAAAATCACTTGCACTTTTTTTTGTTTTTGTTTCTGTGTTTTTTTGTTTTTTGTGTTTTTTTTGTTGTTGTTTTTTTACATAAGATACAGGACATTTGGGGGTGCAAACTTTTTTTTTTTTCCCTAACAAGTACCCTTGATCTGAATGGGCACCAGCTTTTATGTCAGTATTGGTTTCATTATTGTTATTATTATTTGTTTTTTTCCCATAGCCCAGTTCAGGGACGCAAAGGTCTTTAAAACTTCTGGACAATCTCTGGTACAATGAGGTGTCTGATAACTGATAAATCCTATGTTGCCAGATACATGTAAAAATTTTCAGAATTGGCATAATCCATTATAGTGACTTCTAGCTTATAAAATTAACAGATACCATGATTTCATTTTAGTTATGTGCTTTGATAACAGAAAATAATTAATTAGCATTTAATGTAGCTAACATATTGTGGTAAAAGCACCATTAGATTTGTTTTTTTGTTTTTTTTTTAAATTTTCCTTCAGTTTTTAAAGGGATACAAGTTTAACAATAAAAAACATAAAAAGCAAAAATAGCTCCCCTTTTTCTTGCAAGGCTGTTTTTTTACCCCAATAATTTAGAGTCCTGGGGTGAAAGGACTTGAAAAACAAAAATAGAATTTTCAACAATCTCTATCTTACAAAGATATTTAGCTATCCAATGAAATTGCACTTTACTCAATTCAAAATTCGATTGTTTTGATTGATTCCTGTCAGTTTCTGTCAAAACAGACCATCTTCCCCATTTCCATGTGAATTTTTGTGTCATTGTTGAAATTGTTGAAAAAAATGTTTGTTTTTTTTTAATGTAAGTGCAGCATTTCAAAACTTTTTAAAAAACTGAATAGTAGTAGTAGTAGTTTGCCATTTTCGGAATTGTTCTGCAATGTGAGTGGATTCATTGTCCTTGCGGGCCATGTTATATACTTAACTGCTGACTGCTGAACCAAACCAAACTAAAAGAAAAAATAAAAAAGGAACATAACTGCATTTTCTTTTTCCAATATGTTACAGAAAAACATTGCCCTTTGACTGTCCCGTAAGTTATATATTGCAGATCTCAGCTACTACAAAAGATTTAGTTCTCCATGTGTCCCCTGAATGGCCAAGGAGGATCACACCTGTGTGGGTAAATTCATGAAATACTGTGAAACAGCCGGGCTCCGTAAGAAAGTGTGTTACAACAGGAAGTCAGTGAGCAAGGGTAGTCTTCTGCTAGCCACGTCACCTAATGCTCACGCTACCACGGAAACACTTCAAATGTTACAAAGCCCAACCATTTCCAGCACCATATGAGAAATTACAACAGTCCCTAAAGTATTTAAAAAAAAAATCCCAAAAGGTTATGGCCTTTGCTGTTTGACCATAATGCTCGCTGTTTCCATGTACAAGTTGATTTGAATCGGTGTTTCTCCCCTTCCACTGACAGTGAAGTTGTAACCGCGCTGGGTTGAGGTTGCGTCCATGTTACAGAGTTGAGAAGGGGTCAGGTGGTCTGTCTGGTGGATGGTGGGACGCTGCAACTTTTATCCCAGGTACCAGGACTGGAAAACAAAAGGAAAAGTGCAATTAGAAGTACGATTTGTGAAACAGCGTATTTTAGAAGTTGCCTTTCCAATTATGACATTGGGATCTACGGTAGGGATGAGGGAGGGATTTGCTGGGAAAAGTAAAGGAATGTCAAACAATAGCAGATCCTGAGGCTCCGAAACTGATCTTACTCCTCCGAAATTAAAATCCATTGTCTTCGTGGGGGTTTGCCAGAGTTCTGAGTATGTCATACAAAATGAAGTATTTCTGTCCTCTTAAAACACATACACAGGTGTTGTAGTCTGGTGGGGGCAGGTATAGGAGGGCAGGATGTCTTGTTCATTCAGTCCTCAGTGCCTAGCCCGGTGCCCGGAATACAGAATGTCCCCAAGGAGGAAGAGCTGAATGAACGGAGAAGGCGCGAGGGGCGGGGTTTCAGGTGGCACTGAATGGCCACCGGAGATTTTCTCATCTCCTTTTCAGTGAGGGCCGGGCCCTGCAGATGTGATCACAACCCTCTTTTAACAGGTACAGATGGCCAGTAGTGCTATAAGAATAAGTGGAGCTAGCGTGGAAAAAGTGCTGTCCCAGGCCTCCTGGATAATCTTGGGCAAGTCACAGCATTTCCCTCACACTCCATTTATTTATACGTGTAAGATTTTACAATGCAAAATGCTCCTTTTGGCTCAATATTTCTAAAATAGTATTTTTAAAATGACATATAATACTCAAGTAGTATTAAAATTTTACCCGATTGACTACCATGTTGTTCGAAGGAAAAATGAGGCCACTGCATACTCCTCATTCATGCTTCTGTTCATTCAACATTTATTTAGAGCCTTCTGTGTGCCCGCGGGGCCCAGTTGCTGGTTACCTTTTCCTTTCATAAATCCTGAGGTGATTAGCTTTGAGCAAGTGTCTGGTGATATATCACTTTATCTGCTGGTATTTCTCTTTCTGTTAGCTAAACAAACTGACCAATTATGGAGTAATATCAGAGTTAGTTTCTCCAGTGAAATAAAAAAGTATATGGCTTTTGCCAACTTTTCTCTAGAGATGGCCTCAGAAATTCCCTACATTTATCATTATTCACAGAAAAATCATCCACTTCTAGCAAAAGTGAATGCTTCTGAATTCTCTTAAGTTGACGGTATCAGAAAGGGTCACCATTTGGGTTGCTTCAGTCAGGTGAAGGTTCATCCATGTCCAAGAGATTCAATTGGGTAAAGTAAGGACCTGTGTGATCCCCAGGGATAGACGGCTAAATGATAGGTACATAGAGGTTGGTGTAAGATTTCCTGGTCACACAAGCTACCTTTGATTTCCAGAGGAGTTTAAAAAACCCAAGGCTAAACCAAAAAACTACTCATCCTGTATACTTTTAGATGTTATTCTTCGACCACATGCTTTGAGGAATACAACAAAGCCTCTTGTGTCCTGAAAGGAAATCATCCTGGCCAATGCACACGGCCTAAATCTAACTGGACAAAAGAGAGAAGAGGGAGGGGAGAGGAGTAGGCAGCTCCAGAGTGTGCTTTCTGTAGGCCTCTCCTGATAGCTGCCTCTGGTCCACGCTAGGGCCGCTTCCTCTTTCACAAAACTCTGCGTGCGGGGCACAATGCTTACAATGTCTGTTTTCACACTTTCCAAGTCAGTTGTAAAATTCCAGACTTCTTAAATTGGACACTACGGTAGTTCTTGAAGCAAAGGCCTGGGACGCAGGGAGTCAGCAGGGGGAGCAGTTCTCCACACCACAGTTTCTGGATGAGACCTCAGGGCACTACAAAAATCTGCAATGCCTCTGCACTTCTCTTAAAAAGCAAAGCAAAAAAAAAAAAAAAAGTTTCTTCACACATCTTACTATTCAGTATGTGCCTTGCCGACAAGGTTACCCCAGAGCAGCTCTGTAATCCTTCACTGAAATAGGCTTTATTGATTGCTCTGGTCTATTGTTCTCTTTTCAAGTCCCCCAAGTTCAAGTTCATCCTGGTGTTACATCATGTCTGGTTGCTAAGAGCAACCAGACAGACCCAGACGTGACTATCATTAGCAAGAAACCCTCTGCTCTCCTCCCACCAACCTTCCAGTGGTTCTGACGTAGCAGGCCTACTGCAAACACATTGAAGTATTTATTCTGCCTAATTTATGACCTACACAGCAAGCGAGACCCCCACTCCAAAAACCAACACTGTTGTATATTTAATTAATCTGTCTTTCTCTAGCACTTGGGAAAGTTAGACAAAGGACTAATTATTGTGTTTCACTCTCCACACTTTTGGGGGGTGAATATTTGCATGGGAAAGAAGACTACAGGCCCAGCATCAGGGTCCCCCCCCTTTTTCTTTTTGCCCTATTGACATTTCATGAAATACTTTAGCTGCTTAAGGGAATTAGGAAAAAAAATGCGATGTGAATGTTACTCCTTCTGAGTTGGTATTCAGGAACACAAATCAACTCATGACATGTTTAAATTTAAATGCTAACCACACACTCTCAGAGTTACTTTAAAGGTTAGTTTTTAATCAATAGAAGTTGCTGACTCCGGGTTTTTGAGCTGCGCACTGCAACTCTTGGGCTTTTGTCTAACGCTAAAGCTTTCAAACTTTTTTTTTTCCTTGAGATGATTTTAGCAATGATTTGCAGACACAGAAGGCTATTGTGCTCTGACCAGCAACATGTCAATAGAGGAGCAGAGCTGCCCTGTGGTGGGGTGTCAATATGACTCCTGAAGGCAGAGGTTGGGGGTCTTTAATAACCCGTGAAAAAACCTTAATTAACCCTTTCAGGCCCAAACCAAAACCTATTCTTAAACTTTTTCACTCCTATAATTTGACCATTAGTACTTATTTCAACACCACACTAATCTTCATGACAATTAACCCAGCTACTTGACCAAGGGTTTCCAGAATGGGAAGTTGGTTAGGGGAACCACACTGGGAATTTTTTTTTTTTTTGAATGAAGTCTCTGGGATTAAATCATTTATTTGCAGAGATGGCAGATTAAGCAGTTTTGATAATAATTTTAAAAAATCATCCATTTCACTAAATTTTCTCATGATCAGTTTGCACTTGAAGACGCTCATAATCCCGTCGTGATGAGTGTGAGAATCACACATGTAGCAGCCAATCAATTTCTATAAACTTCCAAGAACTGCTAATAACACCAGATGGACAAGATAACATTTGGAAAAGCCCATTTTTCTCTTGTGATGTTTTCTCATAATTTCTCTTATGCAAGCAGGACAAGTTTCAAAACATTAATTGAAGAATGATTCTGCATATTTTCTTCTTGGGCCATACAGGAAAAACATAAAAGAAATCTGAGACTATTAAATTTTTGGGGTTGAATAGCAAATCACTGGGAAAATGTTGACACATTAAACAAAATCTATTTATGGAGAGTCAAAAAACCATCTTCAGACATTTACTGACATAAGCGGAGGTTTCATATGGTTTCTGCCTTCATACATTATAGCCCCTTAATCTAACCTACTGTATCCAAATGGACTACAAAGGAATCTCTGTCCCTTATCTGCAGTGAGTGGTACTATTACAAGACAATATAGGATGATGTTATCTTGATACATTTACATTAGGGAAGTAAACACAGAGCTTTGATCTATTTTCTTCCTCAGGAACTTTCAGCTATAGTTGTTTTGGAGGTCCATAAATCCACACTCCCACAAAGGCTCCAGTTGTGTAAAATTAGTTATATTCACTACGTCTAAAGTTTGGGATGTGCTGAGGGGGCGGGGCGGGGGAGGGAAGGGGGGTAATTGCCCTCTTTCAGTGTTCAAGGTGAAACATCAAAAGAAATCTGCAGTCCAGGACAAGAGCTCAGCTTTCCTTTTCTCCAGTCAAATGAAGAAGTAATCTCATCAGGTTGGAAAGTGCTGACTAAGGATTTAATAAAGTGCCTGCAGATGTGGTGTCTCTAAGGTATTCAATTCATGTAATGCAAAACAGCTCCACACTGAATGTGCTTATAAAATTTCATTTAACCATTGCAACTCGACTTTTTTTTTTTTTCCTCATAGTTCTCTAAGGAGTTTTATCACACTTCCCACCCCTTAACTTACAGCTCCATGAAAGTTCGGAACCCATTCTGCCGGGATTCTGGAATACTCACAGTAGTCAGGTTTTATGAACCATAAACAATATCTATCTGACTGCATCCTAAACAGGAAGCCTGAAATGGCCGTAGGTACCTCTGACGGTGCCAATCTGTTCTGTTTCTTATGCCTCATGGAGAACACTCAGAAAACAGAGTGTTTTCTGGTCATGATGTTGCTGAAGACAATGGTTGATGAAGGCAATGGACCCAACAACTCCTTAGTTAACAACAATCATTCTAACTTGTATGACAAGTTTTTCAAAAGCCTGTTACATTCTCTTTTCACTAAGAAGGCAGGATGCACATTATAGAGACGGAAATAAAAATGTCTGTTTGAGATAGTTATATTTTACTTTAGCC
Source organism: Daubentonia madagascariensis (assembly GCA_023783475.1). Lineage (NCBI taxonomy): Eukaryota > Metazoa > Chordata > Mammalia > Primates > Daubentoniidae > Daubentonia > Daubentonia madagascariensis. The sequence goes on from JAKFHU010000913.1 coordinate 52,196,214, forward strand.
AAAAAATGGAGGAGAGGGTGCTGGGGGTGGGTGGTAGGGAGGGCAGAAAAGACTGACCAGCAGAATCTGTTTTTCAAATTAAAAAGTTAAACAAAAGGCCTCAAGGGCAAAGTTTAACACTGCGGAAGGAGGTTGTTAACGTGAAATCCAGAACTGGGTGTGACGCTTGGCTTTCTTCTCCAGGCCAGGTGGGTTACTTAAGGACACTCACACACACAAAATGGAAACATGCAAACACAGGGAGGCCTCCCACCCCTCATAGCTCGACTCCTCAGCAGCCCCCAAAGAGGACTCAGCCAACCCATAAACCCATACTGCGCGAGCTGCTGTCACCATTTTGAATTCTTTCTTGAGGAGATGTTACCTCTGCTGGGTCACACTAATCCAGTTAGTCATTTTTGGCTTCCTGCTCTTGTTTGGATGAATTAAAGCCCACTGTTTGGCCAAAATGAATTGTCCTTGGCAAATCAGCCAAAAGCCTGGTAGCCCTTTTCCCCCATTCCTATACACTGAAAGTGGGCAGGGCTCTGACTGCACCTCTAGTTTCGCACATTAGTAAAAACCATTTGGGAACATTTATTCACTCATTCAATAAGCACTAAGGGTGCTAGGTGCTATGTATGCTAGGTTGTGGGTATATAATGAGTAAAATAAATAATGTCCCTGTCCTTGAGGACTTTATTTTCTAGCAGGAAGAAGGGGCTGGATTTTAGACTTCTATACCCTACACCTTACTTTCCTCACAGTAAGATCTCCACAAACATATGTCGACGGATGAGGCTGACCGCCCAGTGTCCCAAGGACCCAGGCTTGAGTCCTGCTTTTTCCATTGACTAGTTGTGTGACCATAAGCAAGCCAGTCCCTGTCCTTGGGACCACAGAGGATTGTTGTCAGGAACCATTCTGCATTACATGAGAGGAAAGCAGTGATTTACACTGGTTTCTTCTGAAAAGAGTGACATGCTGTACACAGGTGTTAGTTATTGGTATTTCCAGCCTTGGGCTTTGATCTCTGTAGTCATTTTTCTTGTCTGATTTTATTTTGTTAATTAAAGAAAATCTGTTTTCAATAACTCTAAACCAAGACTTGTTTATTGTACAGGAAACTATTAAAACAGTAATGGGCCATGATTGGCCCCGCTTACCTTTGTAGCCTTATCTTTTCACCACTTGTACTCAATACTTGTACTATGCTAAACTTCTTCCAGATCCTCCAGAGCCAATTGCTTTATCCCTGCTGGGCACTGGCACAGGCTGGACCTTGGCACAGGCTGGACCTCTCTCCACCGCTTTGCTAACATTTGCTAGTCTTTGGGTTCTAAGATTAGATGTCCCTTCTTCTGAGGAGTCTTTCTCGGAGCCTTTCCCCCCAGCGGTCACCTCTGTCACAGTCACTGAACTGTAATTACCTATTTTCTTCCCAAGAAAACTGACTATCTCCTCAGGTGTGGCATCCCCAGTGTCTTGCCCAGTGACTGAAAGAGTAGGCACTTTATTAAATACTGTTAAATAAAGGAAGGAAGGAAGAACAAGCTGTATCCAAGGTTCCCAAAGCTTGCAGTCAAAGCAAGGCATCTAGATGGATGACTTCTAGCATGCTCATGCCACATGTCCATGTGTCCCAAAATGACAGACACTTTCCCTTGAGGGAAGCAAGTCTCCACAAGTTGCTCCAGGCAGTTCCAACTCAAGAGCTGTTGCAACGGGGCCAACTGTGGCCAACTGCATCAGTAGCATGTGCAATAGTTTTGTAACATGGACTGCTGCCTACTTACTACAAGCACAGAGGAGTTGTCCAAACCACTGATCCCTGGAGAATGACTGTGCTGCCCCCGGCCAAGACCTCCGTTTTGGTTCAAACCTCAAGATGGGAAAACACTAATCTTTTTACCCAATAAGCCATCCAGTACCTCCAAACCTTGAGAGTACATTCACAATCCAATTATTCTGACTATTGTTCCAAAGTCTGAATCGTTCACCAGATTTCAGCTTGCACTAGTGTCTTTCTTACCATCAAGTACATTTTTTGGGGTCTCCTTTTATATTTTCATCAAGTAATCTTTTACCTCATTAAATCAAAGACTTCTGGATTAAAAATTGCACTCTGGCCCACTTGCATTTGCTCTGAAGACTTATTGGAGGGCTGTGTACATAGTGGTAAGAGCCAGGCCTCTGGAGTCCGAATGACAAAAATCCTGGCACTGTTGTGTACTACTCAAATGACCTTCGGCAAGTTAGATAGCATCTCTGAGTCTCAGTTTTAGACTCCAGGAAATGGGAATAATTTTATTAGTTTTTGTGGGGATTAAATGCCTGGCTAGGGGCAAGTACAGAAAACCGGAAAGCCAGGGTAGATGGATTCACTAACTATAAAAGGTGTCTGGGGCCTTAAGGTCCACCTGAGACCTAGAGTTCTCCAGTAAAACAACTTCTCTACAAGGCAGCTTTCTCTTATTTAATGATATAATTTCTTAGCTAAAAGTAGCAGCTGTGTCAGTTGCATTTCCCCAGTTGCAGGAGAAAGTTCTTGAGAAAATAAAAATCTGTCTTTAATTGCAGTATTGAAATCAGAGCAGCCAAACCAACACCACAAAAGGAATTGGCTCAAGTTTATGAAAGGCATTTGGGCCCTTGCCTCGCAAGGCTAAACTGCACGCCTTGGAGGTTGGGTGAGGGGGGAAGGGGAGGAAGGGAGGGAGTAGTCAGGCAACCAAGTGGGACAGAAACAATCCTATTTTGGTTTTTGTTAGCGAATGGCATACTACATAGATCAGAGACTTCTTATAAAATACAAACCCCCACTGTACACAAAGCACAGGAAAATGTGAGGAAAAAAGGGAAAAACTAAAAGCAGCTTAGGGTGTGTTAACGCTGCTATTCTGTCAGCTTAAAGAGTATTTTATGCTTGATCAACAGCTCTTTTTTATTGTGCTTTCATTCATTCATTCAAGACATCAAAGCCGGGCACCACCAGCGTACCTGCCCTTCTGGAGCCGCTCACGAGGGGGTTCTAATGAAGCACGACTCTGGGAGCCGGAGACCCCCGTGGACACGGCAGTTCAAAGGGAATATTTCAACAATGATTACATTTTGTAAATCTTTTTATGAAAGAGACAGCTTATTTCCTGCTTTTTCATGAAAAATAGATTCTATCCATTAAAGTGAGTCCGCGCCACGGAAGCTGCTTGAGATCTGAGGTGCGGCGTGGAGATTAAGGGGACAATGACCCAATGAAATTGTCCAGAGTTCCTATCTATGCGGTCATGATGGCACTGCCGGATTTTCTGGGTGGAGTCCAGGCAGCGCACTGGAAAGGCAGTGACGATGGCGTTTTGCGGCTTTATTTTTCAACTGGGCCTTGTGTGTTTTATCTGTTCTTTTGTATTAGGGATTCCACAAAGTCCAACAGATACCAGACGACAGGCCACCCCTTCTACCGCACAAGAGCAAGATGAAAGATTTAAGTTACAAATTCATTAAATGCCGTATTTTAATGCCCTGAAATGGGACAAACCCTTTTCCATATGGGAAGTTAGCCATAAAAAATGCTGGCCCTGGTCTGAAGACACAATACAGGCTTTATTATGGGCTAATGTCTGCCCCAAAGGCAAAAATAAAGAAGCAGCCTAGCCCTTTGTAATTTTTGATTTTCACATTAAAATAATCTTTTCCCTAGCCTTTCCTTTTTTTTTTTTTTTGTGGCAGGGGGAGAGTGGAGGAGAGTGGGGAAGGGAATATGATTTCCTGGGGAGCTAGGAGATGAAAAAAAAGTATGTTTTCTACACATCAGATTCCAATTTTAATTAAATGCCGTTGTCTAACAAGTGCAGACAGTCACACTTGGGGTTGGCCCAACGGTGGCCCAGGGAGGTGACCTTTCTTGTTTAAAAACAGAGACGTGGGAGTGGAGGCCGGAGCTCAGCAGAGCGTGGCCACATTACAATAATCATTCCACCACGTGCTTCCTCACTCCTGCTCTTCCCAAACAGGACTCAGGTTCAGAGCCAACTGATCATAGGGATTTTACCGTTTGGTTTGCGCAGGTAGATAAAGTCCAGTAAGGGGGAAAATAACATTAAAGTAAAAAGTCCAGTTATTTCAAAAATTCTCCCAGACACATCCTGCAATAGAATGCCAGAAGATCTGGCCCTTTGCCAGGAACTAATTCCCAAACTAACCTTTCCAGCCAAGAAGCCCTTCAGACACTGGATAGCATCTGCCACCTTTGGACTTCTCCCCCATAGCAGTGCCTCCACGCATGGCCCTGCGCACAGGTCTGCTGCTTACCTCTTTAATCCTCCTGTTCACTGTTCTCAGACCTTCCTCCTTTCCTTTCTGGTCCCATCCCCGACCCCCTTCCACCTCTCCAGTCAGTGTCCCACCTGTGTTTGAGCCCCCCACAGGAATCAGGGTAGACCCTACTCTCTCAAAGGCTGTGCCGACCAACAGTCCTTCCTACTCCACTTGCCGGATTAAGAAAGAGGTAAAGGCGGTGGTGCTGAGCTGCAAACCACAACCGCCCTGCTTAGCAGCTGGAATTGAAGGCTTCTGAAGTGAGCCAAAGAAATGAGGCATAGAGACAGAATTTGGACAGGATGCCAAGGAAGTTGTAGCATCTTAGTTTTCAGATTCATGAGAAAAGAGAGAGAGAGTACAGGGAGATGCCACCGAGCACTGGACTGAGAGTCAGGGGCCCTGGTTCATGTCCTAGTTCAATCACTGGTTGGCTGTAGGACCTGGGCACCTCATGAGACCTCTCTGATTATACTACAAGATCCCGTTCCTATACCTTTCTTTGGCATCCAGGAACACCTGCTTTTAGACGTTACTGGTTCCAGGAGTCATCTTTTTCTCATTCACAGTATAGATATGATATTGGCAGGGGTAAAATTGTTCCTATACCTCAAAAAGTGAGCTTGACCATGGAAAAAGTCAGATCATGGAGTCAGAGATCTAAATCCTAGCCTATGTGATGTCAGGCGTCCACTCAACTTTTCTGCAGAACAGGCCTCAATACACCAGTTATCATAGCATTGGGAGGAGGAAAAAACAAACTTTAAGACACAAAATGATTTTGAAACACCAGCCTAAAATGTAAGCAGCATCATTATGGAAAGCACTGATGCGATCTAGATGGGGGGTTTGTGTGTGTGTGTGTGAGGATTTCATCTGAGCCAACAACCCTGGATAAAAATGGAATGATTTTCCAAGCACAGTCAAAGCTCTATGTGACATTCCCAAAAGCCTAAACTGGGAGCCAGTGAACAATGCTTTCCTCCTCGTTCTGAGAATGTGGTAGGATTTAGGTTTTTATGGCAACAAAACTTGTCTTTGTTAAGACGTGACTTGCAAAATAAACCCACATGGGGGAGTTTGCAGTTTCAAATGACAGTGTTTTTTTTTTAATGCTGAAACAGCAAATGCTTTTTATGTTCAGATTTATTTCCTTCTAAATTTGTAGATTAAATTTACAACTAAGCAATATTCATTGCTACAAACAATTAGATTCTTCCTGAATATTTCCAGGGGAGGTGAGTGGGAAGTTTCTTGATAGTGTGGGGCTGGGGACTGGTGCAAGGTGATGGTTCCATAGCACTGACAGTCTATGTGAAGGACCTCATCAATGATTTGGACATGTAATATATGTGATTGGCAAAGCTACTTGCCTTCCCTGTCAGGGTCTATCACTGGGGAGAGGTAATATCATTCTAACACAGAAAATTTAATTTATTTTTACCTTTTTAGTAATGACTTTCAAGATGGAGGAGATCTCATAAGCAAAGATTGTTGAAGACCAATTCAAGAATGTGTTTTATAAAATTAAGCATGCAAACAAAATCATTCTTACTTTGTTTTCTGATAAATTCCACTTGGTAGTGCTCTACCAGTAACGGATTTAGGAACAAACTCAGAACACACACATACACACACACACAGAGCTAGTTTGGAACAGTAATGTACCTCTACTATCACTTTATTATCAATTAATAAAACCAATTACAGAATGCATGACTGTTATATGTTTATTGGCTCTTTAAATATCCTTTTCTCTTGTTAAACTGCCATACAAATAGAAGATCCTATTATTTATTTTGCAAGAATGGTGGTAAGTTCAAATGATAGATATTCACTTCCATTCTGATTCTGCAATCACAAAAATCTTGCAGACATGCCAACTTGTGCTATTCTAGAAGATGGTTCAATCAAAAAATACTTTAAGATTTTTCTTTCTTTTAAAGAAGTGAATTGTCGGGGCTAAAATATGACTTCCTGTTCTACTGCATCAGTCTTTCTGTATTGTTCTCCAGGAACATGTTTATGAGTTCAAGTTCAGGTTTAAACTAAATAAAACACTCCTCAGGAGTTTATAACTGAGCCTCATTTACATGTGCTCCCTCTGAACTCTGCCGGCCTCAGTATGCTAGTTTCCAAGGCTTGGTGAAGGAATGTTTTACAGTTGGAATCTGTACTGCTTTCTCAGACATTTCAGACTCTGAGACTGGGCAGCACCAAGCTTTAGTTAGTATTAAAAGTTTCCTTAGATCTACTGTAGAGGCAAGAAAAGAGAGAAAGACAGGCAGAGCAGGAGCCAAGATAACTGGATCCACTTAATTTCCCCTATAAGGCATTCAAGCCCACATTGCAGTTAAAAGGTGAGGAAGGGATTCTAGATGTATATTCCAGGATTTCACAGCCATGACTTCAAATTTCTCTGCAATTATTTTTAGCTTTTTGTGGAAATGGTCAATGCACATATACTGTTTTCAAATAAAAAAAACTAGGTTTGTTTAAACTGTTTTCCGCCTTGAAAACGAAGTTAAAAAGTGTTATGAAGAGAAATGTCCCCAACTCAAAAGAGATCCCATATTACATTTACCAAAAAGCCTAAGAGGTTTTTGAGGTCAAAAAGATCTCAGGGATTTTCTAGCCAATAAAACACCAGAGAGGAAGAAATGGTTATTTTTGGTTTAGAACCAGGAAGAGTTGAAGTAGGGATTCTGAGATGTTCAGAGAGAACCAATCTGGAGAGAGCCGATTTCCTGGCTCATTGAAGTTAAGATTCAATCTTGCTGCTAAGCAAGGGTCCTGCAGTTCAGAGAAAGCAGCCACCGTCTTTACGACAGGAATGGAAAGGGAGTGGGGGAGAGAGGTCCAGGGACTCTGCCTCTCAACTTCTCTCTGAATCTGAGAAGATTTCTTCCTTCATCTAGCAAGACAGTGGGGATAGCAGTAATAAATCAATAATTGTTACCACTGGGCAACGCCCAAGAGTTACTTTATAACATCTCTTTATACTGGAGCAGTTCTTTCCCGATAGGTGAGCATACCCAGCAAAATTGCAGGTCATGGCTTCCCCAGTACCCCAGGTTCAGCAGCTGCAATCCTGCAGACTGACATGTGATGAGTCAGATAAATATCAATAGTTCAAGAGTTAAGCACTTCTCTGGGGGGTTCAGAGCTCCATGGCTGAGGGTTGATAGACTAGGAGTCTGGGGTGAATGTGGACCTCAGTTTATACTTCTGTTAAGAATAAGATAAGACCACCTTCCTAGCATGGTGGTTGTGAGGATGAAAGGAACTAATGTATGAAAGTATTTTGTCTCCTAACTGGACTGTAACTACAGTTTCAGAGGGGCAGAGCTGATGCTCTTTTCTGGAGTTTGGGCAGGGTGGGGGGATTCCTTTCTGTCTTGGGGAAGACAGAAACCTCATCCTTATGTGCTAGTGCATGGTCTTCTCTTGGCCTAGTGCAGTAATGGGCAGTTACTTTTCTTGGACAAGTATAATAACAGCATGAGGACACTGTCTATGTGCTAGGCTCCTACTCTTTTCTCTCAATCCCCTGAACTCAGCCTAGTTCAATGCTGAAAAACATAAAGGGTTTTCTAAAACCAAATTAAATGTGAATATGCTTCCAAATAAAACCCTTTGCTATGAAAATTAGAAGTTTCTTCTACTGGACGAGAACATGAATAAAAGTGAAATCCACCTAGATGATTTTATGCAGCAATGGATGGTAAAATTGGTTTCTTTGGGGGTAGCAGTTTACTTAGGCGATTGTGTGGAATCAGGGCTCACAACCCTAAGAGTTTCTCAGCCTTTGGCCAGGACTGATAAGCCAATTTGCAGAAAGATGATAATTTGCATGTGAAATAATCTCCACATTGGTCAGTCAATCCCAAATGACTGAGAATCCTATGTTCTTTCCTAGTTCTTGTTTCTCTTCCTTCTTTTTCAAAAATAATCGATCAAATTCTGATTCATTCTCCACTGCCTTTTGGCCCCCTGCCAATAAGGGTTGCTATAGGAAACCTATTAAACATAACTGCCATTTTTTTTTTAAAGCAACTCTGGCAAAATGGTGAATGGGAGGAGTTTGAAACTCAAAATGGTTTGCAGATTTTCCTGAGGATTTAATTTATCCATGTGGATCCTAATTGTTTTGAAGACAAAATAATATGATAGTTGATTTAATAGTTGGTAGTTCAAAAAGTTTTACATTTGTTAATGTGTGGCTAGGTAGATTCAGATCTAATGTTATTTGATTTATGCTGACTCTTCTGGTAAAACAGTAGTTTGATCCTTCTATAATTTTTTTTCAGAAACAGAGGGCACTAAATTTGGAAACACGTTCCCTTGATCAAACTATATGGAAGGCATGGGATGAAGAGGGCAAGCTACTTCCTGGAAGCACATCAGGCACTTGGAGGAGCAGCCTCCTCTCTCTTACTCCCCTAGTGTTAGTTATTCAGTGTTTGCGATCCTTCATCTTACTTATGGACCTTAATTCTGTGCCCGGTTCCTGCTCAGAGCAAGCAGCCAGGAAGGGGCATGAGGGGACAGTCCACATTTGACAGTGTTGACCCCAGGCCTGAGAAGCATTAGTGAATTCCATAAGGAGTTTCATCTAGCAGTTCTTGGTTTACAAAGGTCACTGTGATGCAAGGCTCAGGGGATAAGCCAAGCAAACAGCCTTCCTGGAAGACAGTGGGGGTGGGGGACATGGGAACAATGATGTTATAAGGAAGGTGATGTGAAGAGAGTTTAGTACATCTTTAGATTTTGACAGGAAAAAATATTTGGGAAGAGGCCATCTAAGAGATATGGCATGGCCCTCGCTGACTGGTAATGATGTAACAAAGAGCAACATTCAGCACTATCCAGATATCAGAGAGAACAACTGGCAGATATTAAAATCATTATAAGATGTGAAATTATACCTCTCACTGCTTCATTATCACTATATTTCATAATATTTGTCTAGAAAGGCACACAAAGCCTATCAGGTTAAATTAATCCTAATGATCAATTTTAGTTTTATTCTAATTAAACAATTTCAATTTAATTAATGCAAGCACAGAAATTAGTCAAAATTACAAATGTAAATGTTGAACTTTAAATCAAAGGTCCTCCCTACTCCCTGCCTCATGTAGAAGCACTTTAAAGTGTTTGCCTGTAAAGGTAGATGGGAATTTTGACCTTTGTCTACAACTGTGAAGGACAGAAGATAGAAAAACGTACAACAAAAGGCTACCCAGAAGCATGGGTTTTACACACACACACACACACACACCCCCTGCGTGGCAGTCTATGAAAGTAAATTCTGCAAGGTGAACTTTTGAATTACATGCTTTTGTTCCTCAGATTCCAATGTATTTGGGTCAGTCTAATGGATATTGGGCTTTTATAAAACACCTTTGTAATATAGAAACCATGTACCCATTTCCTAAGCCACATATTAAACCATCAGTCCCTTCCCTCCCTGGTGTCAGATACCTGCATTTCAGTCCTGCTTTGCCTCTGATTAGCTTTGTGGCCTTGCAAGTTCTTTCACCTCCCTGGGCTTTGGCCCCCTTATTTGGAAGTGCTACTTTATTAAGATGACATGCACTTTATTCCAAAATACACTTAAAGTCATATCTGAAAATGGTGGGGTCTAGAGTAGATAATGTCTAAGGAAATCACCAGCTTCAGTGTTTCGTATTTCTATAACTTTGAAAAATACTGGCATCTTAAAATGGATTTGAAAATGGTACAGGGCACATGTGTCTGAGTCATCCTAGAAAGACATTTAAATAGCCTTTCTTCCCTCTTCATAAAAATCCAAAGTAGATGGAATCCAGACCTCTAAAAATTTGAGGAAAAAAAGAACCTGGAAAAATGGACATTTTGTCCTTAATAAAAAGGGAGTGGGTGCAAAAATCTGAAACAGAAAAAAAACACAATAAAGAGAAATACATGTTCATTTTTTTGTACTTAAAAACTTGTACTGGTGAATCATACTTAATAACAGGTCTGCAGTGCCACTGACTCTTGGTCTTAGAAGAGTGTTCCATGTTATCACTCTTATCCATAAGACAGCCACAACTTCTTTTCCCAAAAGGAGGCCTTCATCCATGATCCTCCATCTTGACTTGTTTTCAACTGTACATAAGAATTATCCGATAGCAATCAATTCACTATTACTGTTTGGGGACATTACAGAACAGCAGAGCAATTTAATAATATAGTTGATTAGTGTAATAATCATTATTAAATTTAATAATGATAGTGGGATTCCCCTTACTTTGGTTAATGATCATGGACAATTCATTTCTTGACTGCTAGTGGTAGAAACGGTTTTTGAAATATTAACTTCTGCCCCATGGGAATGACACTTAGCCCATCACATTTAATTTTTGACCTTCACTGAACAGCATGATCCTAATCCCTTGATTTTATAATCTTAACTAGGAAACATTAAAATATGGATTGACTCCAGTTGGCAGGAATCTTTATGTTCTTTTCACTAAAAAAGCTATAAATTCAATGGTTGACCTTTTATTTCCAGGTCACAAATGACACCCACTCAGTTTTGTCCGTTCACATAGGATTTATGTTAGGGTCTACAGGTATAAGCCATGAAAGTTGAACTTTAATGAAATGTCTTTCAAAGATGTGCACTTAACCAAAAATTTCTCACAAAAAATTAGCAAGTGGCCTTTTAAAAACAGCCATTATATCCTCAAGTTCATCGCTGGTCTCCACTAAATCTATTTTTCACTTGTGTAAGTTTCTTCTAATATCATTTTTCAAGGGGTACAAATTATGCTTGTGTTTGGGATGACAATAATACCATAGTTCCCAATTTAGGTTTCTAAACTGAAAGATTTCTGAAATGTTCTCTTTACCATCACCACAATTCATCTATCTCCAGTTGAAAAATGTTCCTTGTCCTTTTCCACAAAATCAATTGTCTTGATGGGAGGCATTCTGTGTTGTCAATCAGGGAAATGTGATTTGATGGGACCCCAAACCTGCTCAGGCCCACACCACTGGAGTGAGACCAGTGTTTCCCATAATACTCATCTTTGTCATGTAGCACCCTAACTGTCACAGTTAATAATGTAGAAGGAGCTGATTAACTTAAGTAAAGTGCTCTCTGCTGTGTAAACACATAAAGATCTATGAGGCAAAAAAAAGTGGGGGGAGAGGGGGTCAGGAAAGAACAAAACATCATTTTTATTTTTCATGTGTACACGTTCTCACTTTCCATTCTTCTCTTGTAACAATTACTGTACCAGCCACTCTGACAGAGTCAATACATTGATCTGGGTCTTGATGCAGCAGCAAGGCAGACTTATCTGATACACCATTATCTGCAATGGAGAATGTGGGGGTCTGGGGGTGCACTTAGGTAACAGAGGGCAAAGGGGAAAAAGTCAATAAAGGCAAGCCGGCATTGCTCCAGATAGGTAATTAATGCTCTGTGTGCCACTTCTGGGAGAGACAGTTGCATATGTGGCGTGTGTGTGTGTGTGTGTGTGTGTGTGTGTGTGTGTGTGTGTGTGTTGAGAAGAGACAGAGAAAACGAAGCCTTCACCTTGGCTAAAGGATGCAGCCTAAGTAATACCGTATGCACCACTTATTTAAGTCCCTGCGGTATTTCAGTCACTCACACCAATCTGCAATTCAATGAGGATCACCACCCCATTAGAACTAATCATGTCAGCTGTGTATCTGACAAAATAAACATTCAGAAGCTGTGCTCCTAAGTTCAGAACTTGTTTTTGCACTGGGATTTTTTTTTCCCTTCCTTCCCTCATCCAGCTTAAAGTTTAATTGTTTTTTAATATGGAATTATAAGATACATAGAGACTCTCCGTATGAATTCCTCGGTGTATTTTTCTTTACAATCAGAAATGGCTGCTGTTAGCTGAGCTTTCACTTGCTCCTTGGGAGTATGCTAAGTATATTCTTAATAAATAAATATCATTCTACTGGCTAATGAGAGAATTAATGGCACAACTTATGGAAAACGGATGTGGGAGGATGGGGCGAGTAGAGACTCAGCTCAGGGAGAAAATTACTGGATTATCTCAGGGGTTCTTGCCATATTAATATTTCTATGTTTCTTCTTCACAATCACAGGTCCCTTGTCCTGAAGATAAATGAGGTGCACTCTGCCTTAACTCGGTGCTTACAAAGCTTCAATCCTACGGGGTGCAGAAGCAGCAGCACACATTGGCTTCCCATGTGCCAGGGCAGGATGCTGGGGGCTTTTATCCCAACCAGACCGAGTCTTTCTAACGCTGTAAGTGGAATGCAGGAATTAATTTATACTTTTACAAATGTGACATCTGAGGGTCAAAAAGGCTAAAAATTACCCTAAGGTTACATGCTGAAATAAATCAAACTCAGGACAGTCTGGCTTCAAAGCTTATATTTTTCCCACTATATCACACTGCCCAGGAGAGGAGGGTACCTCGTGACCACAGGTCTTAATTTTACTACTGCCTATAAAATCCTGTACCTAATGAGTATTAAACCAAGTGAGGCTGAGGTTTCTTCCCATATGGAGATCCCACTGTGGCTGTCACCCGCTTCCCATCTCCCACAGAATAAAGTCCGAGGGCCTTACCACTGGATAAAGGCATGTGTTTATCCACGACCGGACCCTAGTCTAACCACCGAGCATTATTCTCCACATTCTCTGCCATTTACTTTACACCAACAGATGTATCAGATGGAACAGAGACGTCCAAACACACACCACTGTTCCTTTGCATGCACTGATCCCCCTGCCTGGAACGGAGCATCCTCTCCACCAAGTTTGGCTTTCTCCTTCAAAACCAGCTCATGTGTCTTCTCCTCTAGTGGATCATCCATGATCTCCACGCTTCCCACCAGAGTTAGTTACCTGCTTTTCTTACAAATTAGAGGCATTTCAATAGTTTCACTTACCACACTTCACTGTAATTTGTTTACACTTCTCCCTCGAAGTCTGTGAGCTATGTATGGCAGGGATTGGATCATACGTATGTGCAGACCCCCTTCCAGTTTAGTATGGTGGCAGGAACATAGCAGGTGCTCAATACATTCTGGCTCTTTCTCCTCCCTAAAATCAATCCCATAGCTGGCAAGTGGGAGCGATGAGCCAGGAATCCAGGTATTTTGACTCCTAGTCAGTGTTTCTTTGACTGTACCACAATGCACAGGTCCCTACTATGGTCAAGTTCCCTGATGGACCTGTCTATTGTACTGCCCTTCCATCCCTCCAGTACTACTTCTTCCCCATATACACACAGACACACAGCCAGGACTAGTCAAAGGGAGATTATGCTTGCAAGGGGCAGAAACTGTACGTCATGAGGTCGGTCCTTAACTCTCCCTTAACTATTCAAGGCAACAGGTGATATGCATCACATCCTAGCCTTGGAGGGCAGCACCGGGTACTTGTACATCATTAAGGCAGCGTTGGGAGGGCCGAGGTCACCCTGTGTTGAGCTGTGCCTGGGCTGCATCCCCATTATTCCAACACATTCAGACTCTGGGGAAGGAGGGAAGGAGGGTATGAGAGCAAGGAACACAGGGCCAGGACAGCTTGTCCTACCCCAGTGTCCCTGCTCCAACAGGAGGGATCCAGCTTATCACAAGCTCATGTGATTCATTAGTTAATGTGTAAAGCATTTGTAAAGCAAAAAGCTAATTAGAAGTGCTAAGTTATTTCATCTCTGCCATAAAGGAAGCAATGTGAAGCCTTAGGAAAAATTCTCATGCAAATATTTTGGGGAGGTGTGTGCTGTGGAATGTAATTCAATGAATAGACTCCATTGAAAGGCTATATCCCCAAAAGACAAAGCACTGATAAAACAATGTGCCTAAGTCCTCAATAAACAAACAGGAAGGTAAATAGGTGGGCGTGAGAAAACTGGACAGGAAGATTGAGAACTCACGTGAGAACTTTGATGAATCTCACATTAGACAACAGGCTCTGGCCTTGAAACCGTGTGTGTTAGTGGAAACTTCAAGGTCTTAGACTCATCAGGAGCCCTGGGAAAGCCTGTGTCTGATAGGAACCCTGACACTGAATCCTTTCCTCATGTTAACAGTCATTATTTAGAGCTCCGAAACTTTTGGTAAAGCAAGCTTCTTGAGCACGGGATTTTCATGAGCAAGGGCTTTGTGGAAAGTGAGAACACCACCTGTATTGCGTTCTCTCCTCAGAGTTCAGGCAGCAGGGCCAATCAACTCATTTTCCTGTTCTCTGAACTCTGTTGACTCAAGCCCAGCAAAACCAGGCTCTTTTCTTTCGCAAAGGAAGCATCTGGTTCCAAGTCATAAAAGAGAAACCCAGAACCTGTTGCTGACTGCTTGATAAGCCCCTGGCAGGGCACTCAGGGGGCACTGTTTCATGGAATTCCTCTGCCATCACAAAGGCACGTGTCCTCCAAATCGGCCTTTTCAGAGTCCAGGTTTATCCAGGGAAGGTTGACCCAGCCCCATGGGAGCTGGTCTGCACAAAACTCCAGTACTTCTGCCCAAATCCTGGACCTCAAACAGAAGGCTGAAAAGAGATGATCAATACACACTCACATACACACAGTCCATCTGTCTCCTAGACGCATATGGAGTGTGTGGAAGAAAGGCACAGTAAGACAACCATTAAGAGAGAAGGGAGCGCAACCACTAGAGTTGAAAAGTGCATGAAACCTATCAGGGAAGGGGAAAAAGGAGTATGACATCTACTGTGAACAGCCTACCCACTATCTATTGCCCTGCCTTCCTTGGGGCAATTTTGTTTAGTGAGAAAATGTGACCTGTCCTGGGTAATGGGTCATGATTTGAGCCAATCAAGATAATCCCATGCTGGCTGGCTTTCCCAGCATCCTTTGCAGCTAAACATTAAAATGTAACCCAGTTTTAGCCACAATGAGACCTAAGTAGAAATTTTCTAGCAGGGTACAGGGGAGGAGTACAGCAGGGTCTTTTATCTGATATTATAAGAATCATGGAGTATGACATGGGTGTGATGTCTGGAGCTGCAGCAGCCATTTTACAATCAGAGGCACCAAGGATGAGGATGAAAAGGCAACATGGGAAGGATGGAAGAGCAGACTGTTAGAAAGAGCATGGGCTCCTCCTGGCATTATATAGCAGCGGAAACAATGCCAACCACCACTCACTTACAGATTTCTTGTTATGTGAGAAAAATAACTAACCGTGACTGGCTTAAACCAGATTAAGAAAACTTAATTGGGCTTTCTTCTATGAGGTAGGTACTATTATTGCCTTCATTTCATAAGTGAGGAAACTAAATTTTAATGTGTAACATACCCAAGATCAGACAGACAAATGGCACAGCCAGGACGTGAAAACAGGTCTATTCTACTCCTCAATTCATGACTTTTTCTCTTGTTCCCCCAAAGAAGTCAGCTGAGTACCAAGTATATTTTCCTTAGCACCCTGGAACTTCCACTGATCAGAAGTGTCATTATCAAGACCCATCTAAGGGCTAGAAATTTTGATGGCATTTCTGCAGCTGACACTATGGTTTTCTGACTTCTCTGCAGGGCTACCATCACACTGTGACCTAGCTCCCGTCAGTTCTCCACACCAACTCACAACTTCTTTTTTCAACCTTTTCCCCCATTTCATTTTCTGTCCCCTTTTTCCCACAATCCCAAGGGCTTGTTTAATGGATACCAGATTTTTAGTCTTTTCCCTTCTTCCTCCATGAAATTCTAAAATATCCTGTGAAATCTCTCTCTTGTCTTCCCCTTCTCTATCGCCACTTTTCTCATTTTAATACTCGGGGGGAAAAAAAAGGAAGCAAGAAAGGAAGCAATGTTTACTGAGCACCTATCGTGTCCCAGACACTATGGTAGGCACCTTAATTCTTACAACAATCATCAATTCACTTCCACTAAGAAGTTTCCCCAAATCTTTTTGCAGCAAGGCAAAACCCCAACAAACAAAAAGGCTGAAACAAAACCAAAACACATGTTTTAAAGGTGACAGAATTACTGAAGAATTAGAACCGAAAGACAAAAAGGAGACCAGTATCTAAAACTGAGGGCTCTAACTTTGTCCGGAAGTGAAGTTTGTGGCCTAGAATGTCTAAAATGTGCTGCCAAATGAAAACTTGAAAGACAAAGACTCTGTTTATTGAAAAATTTATTTTAAGAGTGTCTCATAGCCTGTCAGTGAGTCAGCCGCCAAGTGCATGTGAAGAGAATGTGTCAAGAATTGGCAGGTTGGTGTGGGAGATCGGGAAGCTGGGAGGATTCACTCTTCCCCACAGCAGTGCGGAGGGAGGGGGAGCAGATTGCATGAGTAACTCATCTCTGCGAGGTGTTGCTTACTACCCAACACCTGCTACTGGAGCTGAGAACATAAGAGAAAAAATGACCAGGCACCACCTTGATTTAGGCACCTCCTTTCCCTTTAGTTCTGAGGGGTATAGTCACTTCCTGCCAGTCTGCACTACTCTCAGAGATATTCTCTTCCCTTCAGATGTCCCTTTTTCCTGGGGGCAACTTTTAGCTTAAGGGGAGAAATGGTGTACTCAGGCTGCTGAATAGATGTGCCCAATTCAATCAGGCTTTTGGGGTACTTTTAGAGCTGATGCTCAATGAAATCCATAGGGTTATGATTTTGGGTGTGTGTGTGTCCTACTTTGCTAGATGGTTGCTTTAGATGGGGCTTTTCGCAAGTAGGTTCTGCCCACTGAGGAGCACATGCTGAAAGGCTCACACAAGTCCTCCCTTGAGGGGACACATGGAATCCGAAGTGGGTTAGTGTCCTGGCTCCACCGACTCCTAGCTATGTGGTTCTAGGAAAGTCCCTTTTCAAAACCTCAGTCTTTTATCTGTATAATGGGCATAGTAATAATAATAGCTCTGCCTACTTCAAAAGGTTACTCCTAAAATCAAATGAGAAAATACTTTGTCATCCAGAAAATAAGTGTTTAGTTTTCAACCAGACAACGACAGCTATCACTTGTTGGGTGTTTACTGGTTGTTAAACACAGTTCTATACTAACAGAATTTAAAACTCAAAACAATCATACGGGGAATGCATGTGGATGTATATATCTCTCACTATTTTACAGTCAAAAAATCAGGCTAGAAAAATTGAATTACCAAGAAAAAAAAAGAAAGAAAAAAGAAACCACCACCAACAAAAAAAGAAAACACACATATTTCTTCTAAGTGATGGAATAAAGCTTCAACCAAGATCTGAAAATAAAGGCAGTGATTTTAGCTGCTCTGCTATCTGGTCTCCAGACAGAGGCTAGCTGTTCTCACAGATGCAGACTAATATCATTAGCAAAGGTCTTCTTCCCAGGCAGGATGAGAGAATGAGTTCAGTCTTAGTTTTAAAGACACATGAACTCATAGGAAACTGGGGCAGGTCTTCAGAAGAACCGAGTTCAGCGCAGTCCCACTGGACCCTGGGAGTACTGGGCCCACTTTCAAGGCTTCTGATTCCTTGATGTAAGAGTATGAGTCAATCTTAGACCATCTTAAAGAGAAAATGGTCAGTAACCTTTCACTATAAACAATTAGGGATGTAAATGGTATTTGGGAAAAAAGTTTTGAAGATGGATTGGTTCAAGTTTACTCTTCTGAAACTTCAGTTTTCTCATCTGTGAAATGGAGATAACAGCACCAACCTTAGAGGGCTCTTGAGTATTGTATTGAGTGTGGGCACAGAACCCAGCATGTGTGGGAGCTACAGAATACTAATTTGGCTAGTAAGACTTTTAACTTTTCTCAAAGTCAGGAGAAAATGGAATTTTATCTGCCATTTCTCTCCAACTATGGGAATTTTCAGCTGTGTGGGCTTGAAACTGAAATGCTCAAATCCAATTCTAACGGGGGGGGGAGGGGCGGGGAGATACATTTTATTTCTCTAAGGAAATCTAAGTTTCTTGCCTTTGTAACTCTCCAGCTGCTCCTTGAAATTCTGTGTGGTATCTAACCTACAAGCGGGCGGCTTCTGTCAGGGTGGGCAGGAGGCAGGGAAAGGCTTCAGCTAATTGCAATGCAATCTCAAGTGAACTAGGTGTGGTGGGTAAAGACCTTACACCAGGAGGAGGCCATTTCTTGGAAATGAGGGGTGAAGGGGTTACTAGCTGATCCGTCTGCAGCAGGAAAGGATTCTAATTTTATCTGCTTGGTCCAGAGAAGACAGAACTGAACATATCTCTCTTACTAGGATGGGCTAAAATTTTATCTACCATCTGATTGGCAAAGAGATATAATGTACAAGAACCGTATCATCAGACCAAAGTTAGAAAAGGACAGAAAAACTAGCCTTTTCTGCCTTTTCTACTCTTTGAAAAATTCTTATCCACAACTCTGTGGTCTGAAAGCCTCTTAGGCAAATCCTTATAGTAGATATCGCACTGCATTATTAATGTTGTCATCATTACTATTATTACTTTACATCTGTTTCCTCTTCTAGACTTTGAACACCTTGAGGAGAGTTGTCATCCCCTGCATTTTGTAGATGTTGAGGTTATATTAAGCAATTAAATAAATATTAAATGATTGAAGAAGGGAACTTATGAAGAGTTTTGCAGATTGCCTGAGCTTTGATTTCTTAGGTAGAGCTTTAGGAATATGACACACAGAATGGCAACAGATCAAAATGCTCTCCCACATTCCTTGTGCAGACAACGAGTGCCATGCCCATAATTTAGCTATGCAGGGACCTCTCCAGATCAGCTGGCTCCCAGCACAGTGAAGTGTGTGGCTTGTGCATACATTTGTAAATTTCATGAGGCAAAGGCAATCACACTGCTTGCAAGTCAGGCAGCTAAATGATTTATTAAGCAAAGGTTACAGCACCTGTGCCTTTTTGTCAACAAATCAGGCCCATGCCATACCAAGCGATTCTTCTAATAGCCCAAATGGTAATTTGGTTTTAAATAGCATTTCAGATACCACAATTCTGTTGATGCAGAACAGTGATAGATTTGGGTGGTAGGGAGGAAATGCCTGTTTTTAATATTGTTTGCACTCATTTTTCATTTTAAAGAATTAGTCCTCATTGGAGTTCTGCAGGTTAAGCATTTTATTTAAACCTTCTGATTAAACCACAGCTTGAATCAAAATGATTCCTTTGCTCAATCCTCCTGTGTAGGAATTGCTATTTCTATTTATTACCTGATGATGAAATATTAACATTTTTCTTTAAATAAATACCTCTTCTTAATGGCTCTCGTTTCCAGGGATCAGATTAAGTTATGGGATGCAATTGAAATGGCCATTGGCTTTGTGCTATTTGAGACAATGGCATGTTCTCTATTATTATTACATTATATCATTTGGTGGGCGTGCAGGGCATATTAATAGTGTTTCAAGTGAAGTAAATACACTATGCCCCAGAGACTTTTCTATATGTTAATATCAGCTGTTATGGGATAATATTCAAAAATAAGAGATTCAGGGTGGGACAAGTGGTCATAGTTTCCCAGAACAGATGGGTGTTATAAAGGCTGTAGGGAGGTGGCCACCTCTCACGTTAATGATCAGTTACAACATGGAGGAGGAGAAAAATGACAGGCAAGTGACAGCAGCAGAGGTAGTAGGCAAGTGAGGCAAGAAGAATGGGACAGAAAACTCAGCTGCAACGTCTGAACAAAGCTGAAAGCTAGGGTGAGATATACAGTGCAGTCGGAAGGCAGTTTGAAAGAAAACTAGCTCAAGGCATGGCTAAAGAGAAGGCAATTCTGCCTCAGTGAAGGGAGGAATTCTCTAGAGGAAAAAAATAGACTAGAAGGGAGCGAGGAGGAAAAATGGCTTTCAATTATCCACGTTATCTTTCCCTACCAATCATTACAGATGATGAATAGGTGCAATAAAAGCCAATATTCAATTTTTCCAATTTACATGGAAAGAAGGCTGTAATATATTGTTAAGGGGAAGAAACAGCAGGCTACCAAACAGTGTATATAATATGATCTCATTTTTTGCAATATATTTGTATGCATAGAAACAGTCTGGATGGATTTATATAGAAATGTTAACAGTTGGACTACAAGTGATTTTTATTATTTTTCTTATCTGTATTTTCCACAATTAACATGTATCATGAATGTAATAAGAAAAAGTCATTATTTCTAATTGTTAGATTCAATCAACGTGTCCAGAGTTCCCACTATGTGCTGGGCATGAGAATTAGTGCTTTTCTCAGCAGTCAGCACACAATTACAATGGATTTTGTTGATAAACAGTCTACTTTTACAGAATTTTAGACTCTTAGAGGCGAAAGGGCCTTTAGAGCTTATGAAATGATTACATTTTAAAAATTTTGGTGAAATACACATAACACAAAATTTACCATCTTAACCATTTTTAAATGTATGGTTCAGTGGTATTCAATACATTTACAATGTCATATAACCATCATCACCATCCATGTCCAGAATTCTTTTCATCTAGCAAAACTGAACTCTATACCCATTAAACACCAACTCCCCATTCCTCCCTCCCCCTCAGCCCCTGGCAACCACCATTCTACTTTCTGTTTCTATGAATCTGACTACTTTAGGTACCTCACATAAGTAGAATTATGCAATATTTATCTTGTTGTGATTGGCTTATTTCACTTAGCATGATGTCTTCAAGATTCATCCATGTTGCAGCATATGTCAGAATTTTCTTCCTTTTTAAGTATGAATAATATTCCATTATTCCACATTTTGTTTATGCATTCATCTATCAATAGACACTTGGGTTGCTTCCACCTTTTGGCTATTGTGGAGAATGCTGCTACAAACACGAATGTACAAATATCTCTTTGAGACCCTGCTTTCAATTCTTTTGGTATATACTAATGATTAGATTTTAATACAATCTCAGGGATAAAAGCAAGGAATATGCCAGTAGTATTCCTGAGAACTGAGCATCAGTGTCTGAGTATCTCTAGAGAAAAGTGCTCACCAGCTCATGAGGCAGTACAGCACTGTGGTTAGAGAGCATTGGCCTTGGAGCCAGACAGACCTGGGTGCAAATTCTTGCTCCACTCCTTACTTTTGTATGGCCTTGGGAAGACCAACGATCTGCTTAGGTCTCAGCTCCCACTTCTACAAAGTGGAGATCTACCCTATCGGGTGGCTGTAAAGACTAGTTGGATAACGTACCTCACGTACTTAGTACATAGAAAATGCTCAATAGAGGCTTCATACAATCAAATAATTCTTCTTCTTAAAAAAGGACTAACGATAAGCCAAAAGCTGCCTACTTACAATGTCTATGCATTAGTTCAATTTCTAATTGCTAGAAAAAACTAAGACCATATCTATTCTGTTTTCTACAGGATGATGCTTCAGGCATCTTAAGAGATTTCCATTGGAAACTGGTCTTTGGTAGAAAGGAAAGCCACTTTATTTTGCATTGGTTTATGGATTTATGTGCAAGATACCGCTTCCGCATTTAGAAAGCTTAAGTATCTGCTTGGGTGACTCTTCAACTTTTATTTCTCCAGAGGCAGAAAGCAAAATTTTGTTTTCCCAGAAAACTTTTCCTATAATTCAATTAATATAAATTTCATGCCTTATAACAAAGATATCAATACATAAAAATGCAAGTTTGCCTAGGAAATTACTCATCTGCAGACCATGTACAAATTATGTTTTTAAAAATTCCTCTTCTGAACTAATGTCCCCTTGAAAGGGAGCTTATTTTTTAAGGTATAGTATTTTTTTATTATCTGTATCTCTATATATCTAAGACTTTAAATGATTCCAGAAAGTAGTTCCTTTTTTAAAGAAAGAGACAATATATACACTTTAAAATTAAAATATTTAGAGCATACAATTTTTACATCAGGATATCTTTTTTTTTTTTAATTTGGAAAAAATGACAACTCTATCAGCAAAGTTTCTCATAAGACAATTAGGAATGGCTTCCTGCAAGCCAAATACGGCAGGTGCCACTGTGGCAAGAAACATTTAAGCTGTTGTCCCCATGATGCCAAATATTTAACAGAAACCAAAAAAATTCAGTTCCAGATGCCAATATTGGGTCTACATGACATCATTCACCCAGATGCGTGGAAAATCTGGATTTTTAAGAATTGAATTTTTGTGGTCAGCAGCATGAAGACTCAGTTTCTGGGTTAAATAAGGCATTTGTGTGACAAAGCCATATTGGAATATAATACATTTTGATTATAGAGAAATAAATTGAGTGGAACACAGGGTACAATTTCAGGGCTGTGAATCATAGCTTATATAAGAATACTATGTACAATACAAACAGGACATTTCAAAGCTGCACATTTAAGGTTCTTAGAGAAGCAACTTGAGCACATCAGTCCTTTGGGGAAAGCAATCATCCAATACAGAGGCATAGTCCCCTGTTCTCCCCTCTTGTCGAGCTTGAACACTTAAGCCAAATGTACAAAATTAAATCATGTTCTTCTATTTTAATGCTTTAGAGGTAATTATGCAACTTCAAATTCACAAGGAAAGTATTTGAACATTTGAAGGTATGAGGAAATAAGCAAATATCTGGAAGAATTTTATGGGAGGTACTGAACAGGAGATATTTTAATCCCAGACCCCATGTGCAAGCCAGGTTATGAAGAAACAGCAGAGGTGGGAAATTCAAGAGTTAACATGCTCCCTCCCCCTTTCGCTCCCCCTCTCCTCCCAGCTGCCTCCTCCGCTGATGCTGTACTTTCTGTGACCCTGCTTCAGTGTAAGGAAGGCTTCAGATGCAATGCAGCTTAACCTGTGCTGTCGACATAGCAATAAACTAAAGCCCTTTACAGAGGAAGCAAATGGACCCAGGAAGGCAAATCTATCCCATTCATAAGCACCTGGCCACAGTTTTACAAACAGAGATGATGAATAGTTAACAAATTAGGCATCTGGAGATTACACACCTAGGCATATGCACAAAATTGCTCAGAGAATTTTTTCAAACATTATGCTAAGAACCTTACAGACAAAATACTTCCCTTATGTCAATTATGATAAAATATGGTCACATTCTAATTAGGAAATCAGAGAGTAGTTTCTTTCAAAACGTGAATCTAATTCTATTTCACAAACCTCTAAATACCTCTACATATACTACCTTTGAACTCAAAAGTCTTTCATTGTTTTTCAATTTACAGTGGCCATTCCAAAACTTTTCAAAGAGATTTCTTCTTGACTTAGGCTAGCACAAAACACAACTGTCTACGGACAGAAAAGCTCTAGATGTCCTGGCATTCCTCGTCTCTCAATCATCTACCTCAAATATGACATTATATTCACACACACCCCTCCCATCCACTGCACCTTGCTTCCCAGTGGCCAGCAGTAACCATTAACAAATACCTCCTATTTCTGGACAAATACTAGCAACTTAAGAGGGCTCATAAATCCTTTTTTCTCTCTTTCTTTAAGAAAGCTTGCCAGGTTCCTGGGGACTCTACAACAACCACAGAGGAGTGGCTGGTCACCCCATTCCCAACATATACTCTGACGTCGCTGGCAACCAGATACTACAGGGGCCCACTTCTGTCTGCTTGCACTTAAAGGGCAGTGAAATTCCTAGAAGAGGGAACACACACTGTCTAACACTGGGAAACTTTTCTTGCCATAGCAAAAGAAGTTCCAGCACAGAAGCCCTCTTTTTTCCACCCCTCAGTACAAGAAGCAAAAACTGCCGACAACATTTTCTATGATTTCTGAGAACACATGAGAGTGTGGCTGGTGGCGTCAGGAGGAAAGGGGACTGGACAGGGGCTGGGAAATGCGGCCTTTTCTGCCAAAAGACAAGTTAAAATGCACCTGATGAATAATACAAGCTGCACCACATACAGAAAAGATGAGAGCGGCCCACCTGTGTCTGTTGAGGGATATTTACAAAGCTTGGATCCCGTGGTCCAACACTGACGAATCGGTTTGCGGGGGAGGTGCTGGGTGTCGAGTAGGCTGTGAAGGGAAGGGACACATGCGTTCAGGAAGCGGCACGAGATTGCACACACAAACAACACCAAAACACACAGTCTCCGAGCCTATGCAGCTGATTAACAAGGAAATGTGCAAACACTGTAGCTAGCAAAGGGGTCTGGCTAGCAAGGGCGTTTTAGACAGTCAAGAGAGGGGCATGGGATTGGCTTCCAAAGACTGTAGGGATAAAACAATGTCAAATCAGGGCTCAGATGAGCTATTTTCTCCTTCTGTCATACAAATTAGAACATGCAGGACATTTGCAAAGTATACTGTCTGAGTTAAACATGAGCTCTGGGGTCAGAAGGAGAGATCCTAGTCTTTAGAGCACAGGGAGAAAGAAATTAGGTAGGAAGGGGAAGAAAGCAGTTCATTTTACAACCTTGCTTTTCACATTGTTACACTCCTAAAAATCATGAAACGATCCTGTGCCTCTGCAGCTAGAGATTGAAGAGGAGTCTTTATAGAAGGAATGAACGGGTTCTCCAGGAAGAAGGTGGAAAACCATTTGGGACAAGCTGTCTTTAGAGGCCCTGTAGAGTGTCTAGAATATTTATGATGCACAAAACATGCTGAAAATGTTCACATTTGTAGTCTCTCCATCCTAGAACCTTTCTGTTCAGGCACAAACTGTCAAGACCCGGTGTAAACCAAGACATCACAGGTCCCACACTTAGGCTTACTATCCTTTCCACAGTATACGGAAGTTTTGTTGTCGGTTTTTATGTTTGTATGTAAGAGCTTCACTCTACTTCAGTGAGAAAACATTCTGTGGCTTTGGTGTTTCACTGGCTCACAAATCCAAATGTACATTCTGTGTTTTGGGCATCCCGCAATTCACTTCTTTACCACAAACTCCTAGGATTTATTCACATTCTTTCTTTGTACTAGAATCTTTAGATTATTGCTTAAAATAATGTCAAGTTTCTCAACAATAATTATAAAAGGCCTAAGTTTTTCAAATTAACACTAGACATACACCATCTAAAAAATGAAAAGGATTTACAATTTTTAAAAACATATTAATTGAGGGAACTATACAAATTCCTGCCAGATTTTTTTTTCCTTGTTGACATCATTTCTTCCTCTTCCTTTGATTTTCTGTTCTACAGAAAACTGCTCATACTTCTTGCCTCCCTTGTTAAACACATCTAGGGATAAAATTTCCACCATCTGGCCCAAGTCCTGTTGGTTGTCTTTGGTAAGGGCTAAGCCACCCAAACAGACCTGTGGTGGTCACGTGGATGTGGATGTGGATGTGGCCGTGCGAAACCAGCACTGAACAAAGATGAGCATGAGGGTCTCTGATGTATTTTAAATAAGAAACTTTTTGTTGTAATTGTATTTGTTGTAGGAGGATTTATCCAGTAATGACTTTATCTAAAATGATCTAAATCAATATGATGTATCATACTGTCTAGTAACGTGAATCTACTGATTTCATCCCTGGCTTATCCTATGTCAGACTAATTTGAACAGATTTGAGAACAACCTCTGCATTCAGCCATTCTGTATGTACCTCTCATTGGTATGGGGGAAACTGAATTTTTTAAAAAGCTCGGTAAAACACCATTAGTTGTTTCATTCAGCCTATGGTTTTACTTCGATATGCTTTAAGAAATATCAACATAAAGTGATATATTGAAAATGTCAGACTATAATTACCTGGTAGTGTACAAAGAGGATGTGGGAGGGATGAGAGGAAGGTAGTAGGCGAAATAACCCGTTGAACCTGTTAGTGGTTAGGGAGAAAAGTCTTCTTTCACACATAAATAGGTAGGTAGGTTGAGAAGGAACAAAAAGGAATGAAGGGTATGTCAAGGTCCTGAGGCTGAGTGACTAGTGACAGACAATGCAATGTGTGTCCATGGTTTGATGGTCCTAGTAGAACAGTATGCACTGACCTGCTGCTTATCACAGACACATAGCAGGATTTCCTATAATATTTTGACCATAAATAGGCATGCTAGCTGATCCCAGCATATGAGCCATTTTGGGGGAACATTTTTTGTGAAGATAGTTCTCTGTTGACTATAGCAAGCTTACTACATCTGGAAAAGTATTTATATTACACCACATTATCAATTTTTGCTTGACCTAAATTTCATCATTTTAAAGAAGGTTTAACATACAGATAACTTAGCTACTTGAAATTACTATAAAGCTTATAATTGGATATTTTCTCTTTTTCAATCATGGTATAAAATTTGCAGTCTTAGTTTCAGAATATCCCAGAAAGCCTTTAATGCTCTCAAGGGCTACTAAAACTTTTCCAAGGTTTATTCTGGTTTTTAAAAGAGAGAACAATGGTGAGAGAGGTGGTAGTGTGTTTGTATTTTAAAAAATATATTACAACTACAAAAGTCTGGGAATCTTTGAGTACTCAAGTCATAGAATGGGACAAATGGTGCCCAGGGAAATTTATTCTATAGAAAGTTAGTTTCTGGGAAAAATCAAGGACACAGGAAAAACAAGGGAAGGAAGAAAGAAATTCTGACTCATACTTAATTATTATAGTAGGGTAATCATCTATAACAGGATGTGCTTCCAGAAATGATATGACACAAATTGAATTTGATTTTCCCAAAGAAATAGTGGAATGAGGGAGTTATACTGTTGAACAAACCCTCAATTGAAACTTTTTATTAAAACAACCACATAGACGGTAGTGAATCAATCACACATGCACAGTTAAGAGCTTTCAACATGAATATAAAATCAGGTAAAGGAGCAATGTGGTAATTAATTATATACAACTGTGTTTACTATCATATTACATCACATTCATATCTTTCTTAATTATAATTCTTGTCTTATTTATAACAGCAATACTCAAATGCTATAGGAAGAGCTATGGGACATCATGAAATCCAGAAAGTAGTTTTCTGGGGAGATTATTGTAGACATTTTTGAGAATTCTGGAGGGGAGATTCAGGGGTGTTTGATGACTTTTTGATAAAGTCAACAGGGAAATCAATTTGGCTATATAATCTCATTGTAAAAATCCTTATGGTAAACATGACTATTAGAAATCAAATTATTGATTATTAGTCTGCTTCTGAAATAGAAAGTGTTTTCTTTTTTTAGCAGACATTTTACCTACATTAGCAATATCACTATGGACCATTTTTCTAATGTTACGGAAGAACATTCCTATAAGGATCTTCTACCAGTTCTTATTTACACTAATCTGACCATATTTTTTCTCTCTCTAACGTATTTCTTCACATTACCCAAGCGTCTTAGTTTGCCCTTCACCATGGCAATAAGTATCAAAATCCCAAGCCAGAATTTGATCCCATATCCACAAAATCACATTCTTCTGGGTTAACCCCACGTATGCATTGCTAATTCTATAATCCTTTACTTAGGCAATGCAAATCTTGCTTCTGTAAGATCAGTTGGGGGAATGGTTCAAGAACAGTTCTCTCTTTTTAATCAATAGTTTTAGAGAGCCTCTGAGGATGCTGGAATCTATCTAGGGGTATTGTGGGGTGGAGAGGGAGAGTAGGGAGATCACCATCAGCACTGCTCTTTATGATGCTGCAGGTGTCCTTGTGACGACTCAACAGCCTCTGTGTCCTCAGAAATGGACGTAGCTGACTGCCTGCTAGCCAAACAGAATTCCAGTTTTTATTGTTCCTAGGGTGGGTGTTTCTTTCTTTCTTTCTTTTTCTGAATAGGAAAGAAGGAATAAGGGATATATCTGGATAAAGAAATCATGACATTTCCAGATGAATTAGTTTTGAGTCTGTAACAGTTTTGAGTCTTCACTCAGCAATTATACCTGAGTATGGTGTTAAGAACGTGGTCAAACTGTTTTGAACGAAGATGCGTAGAGGTTTTCTGTCTTTGGGAAAAATCCAACTGAAGAAGATATTAAAATATTTGTACCAATGTCAGTTGACTGTTTCTTTAAACTATATTAATAAAATCACCCGAATCTGATATACTAGAAAATGAGTCTGTAGTGTTTGTTTTGAAAGCAGGCTGTTTCAAGGCGTGGTTCAAATTTAGCAACCACTGAAATACGTGTAATCATGAAAAGGCAGAAAGGGGAGAAAATCAGACAGATTTCTGCGAGGAGAACAAATCTGTAAGGAGAGCTGTCCTTTGAACAAAGGCTCCTCCTTCTGTCCACAGGGTCCCCAGGGGCAGGCCTGTTTCGCCTGGGGCTGACCTGCCTGAGTGATGGCCACTCCTCCTCTAGGGGGAAAATGAGAACCGTGAGGCACCTTGGCAGAAAAGATAAGGTAAGAGACCAGGTGAGCTTTGAGGTTCTGAATTTACTTCCAGACACAGGAAACAATGAAGTCCCCCAAACCCTGACAGCGTGGCCTACAAACTGATGGAAAGTGTGAAGAGAAATTTGTCTTCTGTTTTATCAAAGACCCCAACTATATGAAAGTAGCAAACATTGACCCCCTTCTTTATTCCCTTAAACTCCACCCAGTCAAGCCTCTGGAGTAGATCAAAGAAAGATATTTTAATATATTCATATTCTTCCCACCATCCCCCAAAATACTTATTTCATAACTTGCTGTATGCCAGACTCCATACTGAACACTGTAGAAGAGATAAAGGTGAGTGGACACACTGCTATCCTCAAAATGTTGGTGTCTGATGGGGAGAGACATGTATAGAAAATTAAAATATGAGTGCCTAAAAGTAATATAAATAAAAATCTGTGTGGTATTAAAGGACAGGAAAGTGACACTGGCAGTAGGAACAGGCAAAGCTTTACAGAGGAGATGCAGATGGCTTTTGGGATGGGCTGCAGAAGATGTGTGGGTTGACAGGTTCCAATGGACTGGGGTCACAGAAGAAGTGGCACAAGTGAGAGCACAGAGGCAGGGAATGGAGCCACCAATTGCTGAAGGAAAGGAGAAAAGAGGGAACTTACAAATTACATTTTGCTAAACAGCAAGGGAAAGTAAAATTTTAAGTATTAGAGACCTGAATGTTTGAAAATGGAGGGGAAGAAGCCTGTTGAATTTTTTTTCTTTTAGGAGGGAGAAGTGATTTATAAAATAAACAAAGACACCAAATTCCAGTTCTAAACACCATTAATACAACTAGACATCCTCACACTCTAAACCTTTCCCTTCTTAAGACTTGTTTTCAGAAACTCAGACATATTTATGTGTGTGTGGGTTTCCCTCAAAAAATGACTAGTCAAAAATTCACTTTCATTCAAAATAGACTTATTGTGATTCTACTACTTGCTCAGAATGTGCCAGTTATTAGACAAAAGTAATCAAAACAAGTTCAGGAACACAGACTTAAACTGAACCCTGGGTATTCAAATTGCAATTTTATTAAATGTTTATCAGGGACACCTGACAGTGAAGGAAATGTGCACTCACGGTTGCACACTGAAACAGTGAGATGACTAAATACCTAATTGAAATAGTTTCCTGAATCTTCTAACTGCATTATCACGTCACTTCAAAAAACAAAACAAGAAACAAAAACCCAAAATAAAGCCCTGGGAGGAAACTTTCATTTCTGAGAAAATACAGAAACTGTTAGAAAATAGATTGGCTAATTTCTAAATGAAACCATTACAGTTGAAACTCATTTAGGAATTTGAACAGCACTGTTTCTTGCACAGTTACAAAAGAAATGCTGGAGAATACTGAAGTGTTTCTCCTTCAAAGGAATCAATCGGTATCGACAAGTTTACAGGGCCTGAGTTAGGATTATTAATATCATTATATAGCTAGGAAAACACATAGCCCTTTTAAAGCCTTTTGAAAACAAACAGCCTTTCCTTACACACAATCTGTTATTCAGAGATTTAGAAATTCCACATGATGAAATGGATGCTGCACTTTTCATCTAGAGGTTTAGAATATAGAAGATAACCACACTGAATTTCCATTATTTTGATTACATCTGTACAGTCAGTTACCTCATTCTTTTATCTCCGCAAATCTTTTGTCTTTACAAACAAGTTACCAACAACAAAAAACCCACAGCCCTCAGGGCATGAAATTAAAGCCTCCTTATCGCTAGTAAATTATTACAGAACAACATACCCAAAAGCTTCCTTCCTGAAAAGCTAATGAATTCTAACTTTAATATATTAGCATTACTTAATATGTATGGTAACAATTTGCATGACATGTCTAATGTGCCAATAGTTCACAAAAAATACGAAAAGAATCAATTTGGCCAGATGGCTTTGCTCTGTTGGTATTTCTATTTGTCGTAAGCATCTTCGGGGAGGTAAGGGCTCAAGTTATATCAGAATTTTGGGGTAAAACGTGTACAAAGAACAAGACAATTCACGTTATAGTGTGCACACAGAGAGGAGACCAGAGCAACCTTAAACTGGAGATGCTTAGACAGTATGTTACCAAAATCTGTGCAATAAGGAGGCACCTTATAATGCATGTTTCCCGTACACAGTCTATTTAAACTGCCTAACACATTCTTTTTTCATAATAGTTTTTAAAGGATAAGAACACAGCTTTGTTTCAGTTCATTTAAATTTGTTTCTGATGGCTAACCCAAATTCTATGACTGTCATTTATTTTTATGTGTATGTTGTGTGCTGGTCAATTGATAGAACATATTTATTGAGCAGAAGCAACCACATAGACGGGTAGGCACAGGTAAAAGTTATATTAAATAGCCAGAGGGAATAAACCCTGGATTCAGCTGGGGTTTGCTAAAAAAAGAAACTTAGATCAATATATTGGATTGCTCCCTCTTGAAAGGCTTCTGCAGCCTCTCAAAAGGCAGTGTAACTCTGGAAACCTACTTCTGGGAATTTATCCTCCACAAATACTAAAAATACAGATAAAGATGTATGCTCCAAGATGTTCATTACATCATTATTTATAGGAGCAACAAATTGGAACCAACATATAAGTTAATGCTTCACACATACACTGGAATATTCTGCAGCCATTAATAATGTTTTAAAATAATAGTTAATGACATCACATGTTTGTAATATGAAAAATAAAATGAAAAGCAGTTTACAAAACCATATATACATGCATACATACATATACACATATATAATGATCAATTATGATTAAAACATGCACAGAAAATGACTGGAAAATATGTTTAACAAAATAAACACAAACAGAACCTGAAAATCCCAAATATTACTTTTTTCGAGGCAGTGCAATGTAGTCAATAGGAAATGAATTTAAAAACCAGAAAATCCTAGATTGAATCTATTTAATCTCATACCAGAAATGTGATCTTGGCAAGTCAGTTAATCTCTCCAAACTTCCCTATGTAAAAGAGTCCAGCATAATGAACATTATTTACTCCAGTTCCCCCAGCCCTTCACCTAAGTCTTTACCCCTCTGTGAAGGTCCAGCAGGCTATGCTCTCCACAGCAACAGTCCAGAGAGTGATCCCTACGTAGAGGCTTCTAGAACAAGATGGGAAATCCCTAGAATTCCACGGGCTTTATATTAAAACCATTGAAGAAAAATGCTAAAATTATCTAATCAGAGACTGTTGATTCCAAAATCTGACTGGGGGCATTATACCCCCAAGATATCTGCCTTCCAACAATTAAAAGATATAACACTCAATTCTCTCAAGGGTTAATAGTACGGTCAGACTCATAAGCAATTTTTAAGGGCATCAGTTGGCACAACCTTCCTGAAAAGCAACTTGGTAATGCATATCAGGAGGAATGTTCACACTGTTTGTATTAGTAATTCCAATTCTAGAAATCTGTGCTAAGGAAATTACTAGGGTTGGGGATAAAAATAAACATCTAAGGCTATACTTGAGTATCTTCCATAGGTTGGGACAAAAGTTAATGCCCTCAAGTAGGGAAATAGGTAAAAATTATTTAAAATCACATTTCCTAACTCTTTTATGAATAAAAGGTATAAAATGCTAATTAGGAAAATAGCATACCAAATATTATATTCAGTATGGTTACAATCATCTTATATGTGTATGTGCACATATATACACACATAAATATGCACTAGGAACAAGATGGGGAAATAAGACCAAATGTTAATAGTTGATTAAGGGAGAATATAATTTTCTTTTTTATACTTTCCTATATTTTCCAAATTTCCTACAATGCCATATATTACTTTTATAAAGAAAGTCTTAAAACTCATCTGTCATGTCTGTCATCTGAAATAGTAAAAAACTAAGGCTAATGCAATCCTTGATAGGGTTTTGATGACCCAAATGGGCTCATCCAACATTCTGTTCTCCTGTCACTTCTTTGCAGTGCTTCCTTCTTACTCCCTTTTTTCCTGCTCTGTTTTCTGTGTTTTCATTTTCATTGAATTAAATGTACCCAGGACGGTGTTATTCTTGAAATAATAGAAATATTTTTTATGGAGTGTTTTAGAAAGGAGAGCTGTACGATATTACACCTGTAAACATAATACATGTCCTGGTGGAGTAGAAAGCACTGGGCTTTGGAGTCCAACAGATCTGGGTTTGAACCTTGGCTCAGTTCCATCTTCCTTAAAAGACAGCCAACAATTCCAATTTTGCAGATTTATAATAACAAATGCAACTAAGGCAATGCTTATGAAAATACCTATCCTGATTTTCAATAATTCTTTTTCTTTTCGCTTTGCAAATTTAAATAGTAAAAAATTAGACTGTACACAAAATAAAAATGCTCTAAAAAGTATTTATAACAAATTATGATATAAGATAGTACATGTACATTTGTATTCAATGGGTTCCTAAAGCAGAACCTGTGACCAAATTACGGCTACTGCAAATGAAAATGCTTCTCTTACACTGAACTCCATGTTCGCTGTGAGGGGAAAAGAGTATTATTCTTTTCCAGAAAGATCACACATTTTCGCTATGACACCAACAGTTCTGCATAGTATAGGTAAAAGCTAGATGTGTAAAAATTGCTAAGCATTTTATGAATACCCCTATGTGTATGTGGCTTTGGTCACTGTTGTGACTGAAGTGTAAACAAAGTTATTACATTATTAGACAAATAAAAAAAAGAAAGAAATCATTATATTTGATATAAAAGGAGGATTAAAAACTTAATAATATCTTTAATTCTCACTGAATAAGGTACCAAAGAGTTGTTCCCCAACAACCTTGTCCTCTTCCCTGGGATAACCACTATTAGCAGTTTCTGTCCTTCCACATACAGTCGAATGTGTGTAAGCACCCCCCTCCCCCGGTAGCAGTCCATATACATTTCCCAGCACTCGCCTTTGCTGACTTAATATAACTTAACACAGCTCAAAGATTATTCCATGAATTCATATAGACCTGTCTATTTTTAAAGGGTTCCTAATGTATAACACTCATATTCGTGGGTGTTTAGGTTATTACCAATCTTTTATTATAATCAATGTTGCAATGAATACTTTATGTACAGCTTTGTTCACATGTCCAACTATATGCATGACTTACATTCAAAATTTCTATATCTTATATATGTATAAAATTTAAATATAAATATTTAATATTTATGTTATAAAACTTATTATACACATGTAAATTATATACATAAAAAACCAAATTGTCCTCTGAAGAGGTTGAACCAACTTACAGTCCTCTAATA
The DNA here is from genome assembly GCA_023783475.1 of Daubentonia madagascariensis. Lineage (NCBI taxonomy): Eukaryota > Metazoa > Chordata > Mammalia > Primates > Daubentoniidae > Daubentonia > Daubentonia madagascariensis. The sequence continues at coordinate 52,229,984 of JAKFHU010000913.1, forward strand.
GTATAGGAGAGTGCCTGTTTCCCACATGTTTACCAATATCGTGTTAAGATACTTTTTGATCTTTGCTAATCTAACAGATAAAAATATCATTCCAGTTTTAATCTGTATTACTTTTATGCTATTTGAAGGAGATGTCTTTCAAATGTTTTCCTTTTTCCCCTCTGTTTCTATCCTTTCCTTATCTTTTTATTGGATTGTTGGTTTTTCTTACTCACTTTTAAAAACTATTTATGTATTAGGTAATTTAGCTTTGTCACATCTGTCGCCAATTTTTTTTCCATTTTATCTTTTGTTCTTGACTTTGTTTATGGTGTTTTTTTCCATGCATAAATTTTGGATACTTTTAGCATAGTCTTTCCTTTCACAGATGCTGGGTTTTTTAAAAATTATTATTTAGGAAGGCTCTCTCACTCCAATATTATTAAAAAATTTGCCCTAAATTTTCTTGTGGTATTTTATGGCTTAACATTTTTATGCTATATTTTTTGTTCCAGATGAAATTTATTGTGATGTAAGGAATTTTATTTTCCCAGACTGCTAATCTGTTGTCCCAACATACTTTATTGACTAATTCCTTTCCCTCCTCTAATATAAAATGCCACCATTGTCATAGACTAAAATGTATTTGGGTCTCTTTCATAATCCCCTAATTCAAAATTAAATATATATCAAAAATTAAAATATAATGGGGAAAGCAGCAGTGCTGATGGAGGAATTAAAATCAATATGGAACTCAAGCAAAGTAAAATAAATTCCCTGGAACTAAGTGACATCAGACGTTAACTTCAGAGTAGGTAAGAATGATGAGGGAGTTCTGTATCCTGTCTGTGGCATTGATTACAAGAATCTATTATGTTATAAAACTTATAGAACTATATACCAAAGAGTGAATTTTATTGAATGAAAATTTAAAATTTTTAAAAAGCAAATAATAGTATAGTCCAAGCATCAGAAATGAAAAAATGTTTTGTGAAAGGAAGCCACTAACTCATTTTTTTTCATTCATTCTTATAGTCCAGGAAATGCAGGCCTTATACATCCAAATCTTCCAGTCTCTTCCTTTCCCTGCTATGAAAACATACTCTCAGGAACAGAAACAAATTCATACTAAAGTATAACTGACTACTAACATCTTCCTCTATATTTCTCCCATAGGGTTTTCACTGCAAAAAAACAGAAGCTTTGGGCTAAAGCAAAGATACTCATGCTACTGCCAAGCCTATGAACTCCAGGTTCAAGGTGGCTGGGTGTGAATCATGACTCTACTTACTACACCTGGCTGAGTGACCTGGAGCAAGTTACCTTCTCTCCCCATGCCTTGTCTTTCTGAATTAGGGTAACATAAAATTTACTTCATAGGATTAATGTGAGGATGAAATGAGATAATACATATAAAAAAATTTTTAAACGTGCCTGTACTTTGTTACTGTTGTTAATTTCAAACAGAAGTAGACAGTTGTGGCTTCCTCAGAAGCAGAAATCTGGTCACATTGTTTTGTAATTTATTCAGTTACAGTACGAGGTAGTAGAAAGGGCATAGGAAGACCTATGTTTGAGTGCCTACCAAATGTACTCTGGGAGTATAATCTTAGGGAAAGTAACCTCCACTCTCTAATCTCAGTTTCCTTGCTTATAAAATCCTGACCTCCCAGGAGTCTTGGGAAGATGGAATAAGGTCGTGTATATGTGTAAAGAGTTTTGCTAACCAAAAAGCATTCAACATAAGTTAATTATTATACTAGAGATTTTCCATCCCAGTCATAGATTATTGTTATGTTCTTGGTTAACATGTTCATATTCATTCATTTAGTGAATATATACAAGATTCATCGAAGATATAAAAATAAATAATGAAAGTAAATTGTGATTGCATGCTTCTATTTTAATAGAATTCTAGTTTTAAAAAATCAAAAGTCATAGTAAAGAAGGCATGGAGAAAAATGTTTATGAGTTTTTTATGCATTTTTAAATTGAGTTTTTGGGTTCCTAATTAATTAAAAAAGGAAAATATGCATGTTTCATCTTCCGTCATAATTTAGAAGTGTTTTTTTTTGTTTCAATTATATTTCTAGGCTATGATGCCAATCTTCATTTTTTTTTTCCTGGAAAAGTCCATTTTTATAGTATGAGCTTGGTCCCAAAGCACTATATAAAAATTGGATCTTACAGTACAATTAACAAAAAGAATGGTGTTTTTTAAATTACCATAGCACAAATAGACTCAAACATGATGAAAGATCTCTCCTATGCTTGAGCTGTCATCCTCAGGACTCTTAGGTCTATCCATTCATTTCAAACATTGATTACATGTTTGAAAAGAAGTCCCTTCCCAATTAATGAGATGATGCACATGGAAAAATCCAGTATCCTCCAAAGAGCTGCAATGGGCAGGATGTCATTATGATTGGTCTCAGTGGTAAGATGTCTAATAGGCATCTCAAACATAATCTGGCCAAACCAATCTTCTGACCTCCACCCCTCACCTAGAACTGCTCTTCCTGTGGTCTTCCCATCTCAGCTGATGGCAGCTCCAACTTCTAGTTGCTCAGGTCAAAAACTCAGGAGTCATCATTGATTCCTCTCATTTTTTCCTCAACCCACATCTAATGTGTCAGCTCTACCTTTCAAATACATCTGGAACCCCCCTACTTCTCACCACCCCTATTGCCCTCACATTGGTGCAGGTGGCTAACAAGTGGATGATTGCAATAGCGACCCCACCCCCACCCCTGACCAAGCCCACCTGTTTTACTGGTCCCTAACTTACTAATTTACTTATATTCTGATTATTTGCCCCCTCCCACCAGAATGCAAACTCCACTAGGGCAGGGGATTTTGTCTGTTTTGTTCACTTTTGCATCCCTTGTGCCCAGAATAGCAGCTGGCACGTAGAAGACATTCATTTTATTTATTGATAGAAACAGCTTCTTAACTGGTCTCTCTGCTTTAATTCTTTAATGCTTTAATTCTTGCCCCTGGCAATCTATTTCCAACAAACCCTTTAGAGTGTTTCTGTTAAAATCTAGGCGGTATCACTCCTTTGCTCCCCATCTCATCACGGCAAATGCCAAAGTCCTTACTATGGCCTATTGGAACATGTACAATTTACCCCCCACCCAGCCCCCAAACACATCCTCATTACTTCTCTGACCTCAGCTCCTACTTTCATTCACTCCCTGTTCTCACCATACTGGAATGCCTTTCTACTGGCTGTTCCTTCTGCTTAGAAACTGTACCCCTACACTATCCTGGCTCACCCTGTCACCTCTGTCAGGGCTTTGCTCAAATTTCCCCTCCTCAGACAGCCCTAACCCGACCACCCTGCTTAGAGTCTATCCCAACCCTCTTCTCCCCGTGCAGCCTTCACACACATCACCATCTCACATCCCAGCTACCTCCCCTACTTACTATTTGGTTCATTGTCTTTCTTCCCTCTCTAGAATAAAAGCTCCATAAGGTCAGGGATTTTTATCTCTTTTATTCCCTGTTGAATCCCAGCACCTACAAGAGTGTTTGTACATAGCTAATGCTCAATAAATATTGAATGGGTGAAAGAAGTGGAGTTCTCTCATTGGGTATGGAAACCCACAAATGTAGTTAATCCATGGGAATGGAGCACATGTGCTGCGAATTGCTCTTACAGGTTATGCCTTCCACTTGTCACGGTACCTAAAGGTATCTGGCACAGTTTATCAGTCTTTCTCCAAACAAATCAACAGTATAAAATTCTCCTTGAGAGAGAGCAGAACTTTTATCCTTACCCCCACTTCTCTGTTTTTTAGAGCACTAGTAAGGATTTTTCCCATTAAAGTGTATTTATTTCATAGGCAAATTTTTTTTTCCAGATCTGCCTTCCCCCTGTTTTTCTGGCCACAGCTGCAAAGTTTAGTATTAGTGCCAGAGGCAACTGATTAGTTAAAAAATACATACTCTGCTCTAGGCAGGCATCCATTTGTATTTCATTATAAAAGGATATTAAAAATGATGTCTTGGACTTTTAACTGTCTACAGCACAGCATATCTGTCACCCCTGTTTGTCCTGACAATCTGCCTATGAGAGTGGGTAGAGCAGTTAGTGTTATTCCCATTAACAGATAAGGGAGTTGAGGCCCAGAAAAGTTGGTAATATAGAAGACTCTTGGCATGATCTTCTATATTTATTTTTTTAAATCTTATTTTATTGCAAATCATCTCAAAACCCTAAATAGAAAAGGCTGTCCTAGTTTATATAATTAGCATTTTTTTTAAAAAGCCTCAATTTTGGACATACTATTGGGATGTTGAGCATCTGCACTTAATACCCTGTCATGATGTTTCTTCTTGCTAAAGTTGAGCTCTAATAAACTGACAAAGATAAACAGGATCCACCCATCCTGTGGTTTTAATTTCTAAGAAAGCACATGATTCAAGAAACTGCAGTTTTCCCCCAAATTTTTATCCACTGGTAATCCAATTTTAGACCCCCAGCTGGTTTCTGAAGAAAAGTTCTATCTTTTCTTAAAAGACCAGAATGTTATTCCTACTAAATAGCTTAGATGTCAACCCCTCTAAAAAATCTTTACCCAAAGCCCCACATCTCCCAGTAGTACCTATGCATACCTTATCCTGGTGTTATCCTGTATAAACTGCCTGTTGACCAGTTGCATCCCTTAATAAATCTCTATTTCTTTAGAGCAGGGATTAATCGTCTCTGAATCTCACGCTGCTAACACAGCCTTGGCACATGCTGGGTGCTCTATATATGATGGCTAAATAAATGAAGTAAAGAAGGTAGTCATCAAAGATGAATGTTAAGGGGGAAGCTAATTCACTCCTGATATTTATTCCCTTCCAAACACTATTGGCTTCTCTCCACTCCATCACTACTACTCTCTAGTATGTAGAGCTTCGAAGTAGAAACTGGACATGACTAAACTTGCCCCATCCTCGCCTCTTTCTCTTCGGAAGACAGGTGCTGTTGGGAAGCATACAGCCATCTGCCTATCCCTGCCATCAGCTTTACAGGTGAGGGCAGACCCCACGTGGGAAGGGCCATGGTGGTCCAGCAATGCCAGTGACTGGGTAGATGTGTTGGTGTAATTGGGTGGGGGGTTCAGTATTAGGAAACTCATTTACCCACAGTTGTAAACTAAATTTTCTAACAGCAAAGGTTGTATTCTGTCTTCCATCTGATTTCTTCTTGCATTTTATTTATCAATTGATTTAGAAATCAGGGCATGGGAGAGGATTTTTTTTTTGATGGGCGCCCTTAAATCCTCTCCCAATGCAGACAGTGGGCTTTGAGATTTTTTAATTTGAAAGACTTCTCCTATGCTATAAAATGACCGCTCTCCCAGCCTATCACTGCCTTATGAACACAGCAGGAAATGGTAAGCAATACAATGCTGTGAAACAACATATGACTGGGAATTCAGCACACCCTAGAAGAGCCCAGCAATAAGGGCTAAAATGTACAATGATAAAAACCTTTCTGTGCCATCAGTAGAACATTTTGTTTCGTCTACATTCCTAGAATCCCATGATTCAAGAAGTATTCAATTATCTATATCAAATTTTGGGACTCTCTTTCCCAATATTCTCTTTTCCCCCCAAACTTTAAACACTGCTCTAATTAACATGTGACCACACGAGTTGGATCTGCCATAATTCCCTCTACTGTTCTTCCCATAGCACTAACAAGATGCCCGAGGCTGGACACAAAAGGATGACAGATACCTTCTTATACAAGCATTTGGTTCAATCCACGGAGTGGAGTCCAGAACTATGGACCCAAAGGCATCAACCTGATTTAGGGGGTGAGTAGTGTCTCCACGTCCTGCAGACATATTTCATCATCACCTAAGCCTAGAGACTTGCACTAGGAAAGAGTGTTGGCAGGTAATAAAATGCTCCAATTATCAGAGCTGATCTCACACAACCCTGCCATGTAGGTATTATCATCCACATTTACAGGTGAGGAAATTGATTCAAAGAGAAACACAGCTAGTAATTTGAAAGGTAGGCATTTAGGCCCCTGTCTTTAATAGCTGCACATTGCTTTCCACTTTTCCACAGTGCCTCAGCTGAGCCTCAACCCCGTTACTGAAAATCTCACTATGAAGCATGAGACACTGAGAGTGGAGGTGAGGATATGTGCCCGCAGAATAGGTGGTATACTACTATACAGCTTTTGAAGGACTGTGGCAACCTCCCATGCAGACAGAGAGAAGAGGAGCAGAGAAATGGTCTGCAGGGGCATGCACAGGGCACATTAAGCATGTAGCTGTCAATCCGTAAGCCAACATCCTCAGTGAGTAGACATAAGTAGAGTTTGGGGACAGTTATTTCTCTGACCTGTTCAAAGATGTCACATAAATACACAACAAACAGGGCACTCCCATGAGCCTCTGCTTCTCAGAAGCTGTTTTCCTGAGCTAAGCTTCTAAGATCCATAGGCCAGGCCCAGCTGTGTCATCGGACACTCAGGGCTTTCTCCTTTGTTTACAAGTGTTGAACTACTTCTAACCAAGAGAAGCAGGTCTCCACAAAATTACCCCTCAATCTTTTTGCTACAGATACAGAATCCACATATAATGCTGCTCACTCCTGCATGTATTATCACAATGCATAAATACTAGATAATCCAAAGCTCATTTCTGATATGTGCCCAGGAGGGACTCTAGCCAGTTCGGATTCAGTGTCCCCAGAACCAAATTCAATGAATGTGGTATGAATAGAAGCTCACTTTTCCTCTTTGGCCCTTTCTCTCTTGTATCCATTATCATTAGATTCCAGTACTGAACAAAAGGAAGCTGAGAGGCCCAGAATCTTCACTCACTATACTCATCTAGATGTTGCCCAACCCCAAAGCTTATGTCTACAAACCTCGCCGCCCCCACCCCATGCTCTCTTCCATTCAGCTCCTATTATTGCAGTTCAAATTCTTGACCTTAACGCTCCTTTCCTTGTCAGCTCTTACATCTTTTCCTCGGTAGATTCCTTGCCTCCAGTCTCACCTCCTTTGACAACGCCCTTGAAGGCTCACTGCCACGGTTCCTATCTGTTCCTACGCTTTGATGCCTCTCTACAGCTTTAGGGAAGGAGCTCATCACACCATCTATCAAGGCTGGGCCATCCATCCCCTAGGAATTCCAGCCATCACTCTTTTTGTCATGATTCCAGGCACTAATAAAAGCCACATTTATGTGTTCAAGCTATTTCTATCCCCTTGCCATCTCTAAAACATCAGGAAATATCTGGAGAATTGTTCTCTCTCTAGTTCAAGTAATCATTCCCATCATGTAAAAAGGTTTTGAAATCCTATATTCTCTGATCAAATGTTCCCAGACTGTTCAGAGAAGAGCTAAGAGTTATTTTCTCTTTCCATCCAATTCCACCCTCTGTCTCCCTCCCCGACCCCTGCCCACCCACCAAGCCTAGCCATGCAATTGCCAGGGCTGCTGGCTCCGATCTTCTGCCAGGCTCTTACTCTTGGTGAATGTTCAATGCACACACCTTTGAATTGATACTTTGACCTAGACATTTTTTTTAATTTAATATATGAGATATATAATTTTTATATCTCATCAAGTGTATTTCTCTTGGACTGCAAGTTCCTGGAAGGCAGGGCTATCCAGAAGAATGAGGAACTTTTTGCAAATCAGAATTTATGCAAGTAGATGCTGTTAGATGATCATGGAGATAGCATTCAAAGTCACTCAAATGACATGCAAAATGTAATAGCTCGTATCTTGATTTCGGTCCTGGGCATGTAGTTACACCATCTAATCCACCCAAACACCCAGTTATTTCCACATCTGGTGTAGTTGGTAGTACCCCAGAGTAATGTTCACTTTGATTCTGGCCTCAGCTCTGCAAACTCATGCTACAACCATCACTGGGGATCTGTGCTTCTCTCTAGAGCCTACCTATATGATGAGGGACAAAGCTTAGCTGTGGATTCAAGTGCATACAGCGTTATAAGTGACCGGCGCCTTGTCTCAGCCATACTTACTTGGTGAGGTTGGGGAGGCTGCACCTCCTTCTGTTGACGTGGTTGGAGGCTTTGTGTCTGGCACTGGCAGAGGCACAGGCCTGGCCATCGGTGGTGGCGGCGGAGGTGGCAACATTGGGGTGGGAAGGAATGGGTTGTGCACCTTGCCTTGGCTACTCCCATTGGGCTGTAAGGGTGGGGGAAAAAAAAACACATACAAGAAAGAGAAGAAAGAGACATCAACCGTTAGCTACTTCTGAAAACAAAAGATTCATAGGGCACCTTTTATGTAAATTACTAAGTACTTTAGCTGTTTGAATTCTTTCACACATCCATACAAATAAATAATTGTTGGGTTCTGTTCTTAAGGCATTCCACAAAGGTACATCGCAGCACACATGCTCAATGCATCCTAAACTTATATGTTGAACCACATTGTCCTTCCTTGCATCTGGTTTCATAAAATTACCTGCCAATGATCACTGTGGATTTGTCATCTGAGTAATCAAATTTTGCTTGGAATGTTTTGGTTCTGTATTAACTGCTACCTTCATCATCATTCTCATGATTATTCAATATTTATTTTTTTATTGTATAAATTTATGGGATACAAGTATAATTTTGTTACATTGATATATTGCATTGTGCTGAAGTCAGGGCATTTAGTGTATCTATCACTAAATATTTATTTAATATCAAAGTGCTTTATGGAGTATGGTATCATTCCACTATGTTTATTTACATAGACATAATGAAGTTTCTTAAATATACATTTGAAATAAAAAATATTTTATTTTCACTCTTCCAAATTGATATTATATAACATTTAATAAATGTGTTAAGTGAATAAAAATTTTCTTTCACATATTGTATAACATCAGCACAAAAACTTTAGAATTCAGCTGTCAGAATTCTGCTAGAGAAAAATATCACTTCTAATTTTGATTTAAATTATATAAGCATATGCCATAAGAGTCATATTTATTTGGCTGCCTGATATTAAAACAACTAATAACAGCCCTTTAACAAAAAAAGTTTCCGTCTAAAGAGAGCAATAAAATCTATTTTATTTTCAAGTTTTTCAAAATAGTTCCATGAAAAGACTTGCCTTAAGCCCTGTAAAATTTTGATCAAAATGCAACCTGGGCATTTGACAGTTATATAGGATGATGTCAAGACTGTTTTTTTCTAAGTTAAAAATTTAGAAGTCAGATGCTTGATGCTGGTGATCAGCTCAGTTCTTTCATTGTTTCCCAAGTGGCCTTTTTGGCTGAGTTTCCAGACTTCAGTGACACCATTCAACCAACAATAACAGCTCATATTTAGGCTGTAGTCCTCAGTCAAAATTTGGTTGAAGGAGATGCTGCTGTCCCAGGCTTTTACATTTAAGCTTAAGGATTCTGCAGAGGCGGTTTCACTCCCCCATCAACATTCACTTACATATTTAGTATTATTCCTCAAAGACCACCTCATCTGACAATCAGAACATTGTGCTTTCTTGCCAGCCAACTTGCCTGTGTGCTATTTCTGAGTGGGCTGAAAGTCCGTAAGTGAATGTTTTAGAATAAGCCAAGCCTATGAATGTACAAGCAAAAAGAAAAAAGGCACCATATTGATTTGTTGTCTAGACAGAAATGTATCTGCTAACACATCACCAGACATAAGTCAAAGCTGCCTGTTCTGTCTCAGATATGCAGAATCAGGTGTTTCTGCAAGGGAAGAAAATCAGTGACAGGACAGTGTGACATATATCCCGAGTTAGGCAGTAATAATTATGGCTAATCTGTGGCTTCCTGTGCAGTTATTAGGAGAAAAGGAAAACCAAATTGGGCTTTATCCTGGTCATTCTTTATTATTATTATTGGCCTTGGGATACAGCTTTCCATTGTAAATGTTTCATTCTACGTTTGAAATAAAATTTCTGATTTTTAAAAATTACTTTTACATTTGGAATGTTACCTCAAATTGTGATTATTTGGTTTATTTGAGGAAAAACAAAAACATTCATTTAGAGCTATTGAATACTGTTTGGCTTTATACAAAGATAAGTGGGAAAGATAACTACTTGCAGAAATAACAAACCATAATAAACTGTACTTCTAGCATCTTGAGTTCAAGTACTGGTCAACTTGATCTAAAGTGTTAGAAGGCTGTATTTTTTAAAAATATCAACTTAGCTGATCTGAAACATCTGTCCTCTTCATCTCCCTACCACTTTCTACCACCCCAAATCATTATTTAAAATTATTTGGTTTTTCTATTTTGTTAACTCTAGGAGCTTTGGGTTAGAATGCACGAGATGGAATTATCAGCCCACAGAATTTAGAAGGTTATATAGTTCACCCTTGAGCTGATTTATATCCATAAATTTGACAGTTGCAAACTTAACACAAACACTGTTTTTAAACCCTGACCACTCTTAGTGCAAGTTAACTTTCCCACAATCTAGAATAAATATGACATTTGCCTGCAGTTAGTCAGCACAGCATTAGAGCACAATGTCACATGGTCATAAGGTCTCCCCTTGTTATTTTTATATTCAGCTAACATTTCTAAAGAAATTGAAAAAAAGAGGTTTCCTTACATTGAGGAACCCCACCTGTCCAGCCTGCTGGCCAGCATCAGGGCAGACAAGTTGGACGAACTCTTTCAGCGTCTCCTGAGGGTGATAGCGGATGGCCGGGTGTGAGAAGTAAGGCCCAGGCTGCTGGATAATGGGTGATGTCGGGAAATGAAGAGTCGATGGTGTTGCATGTGGACTTGCTGTGGGAAAAGAAAACATCAGGGTTATGAAGAGAACGACTTCATTTGCCACAGCTGAACCCGATCCAACTTCCTCTTTTATGTCTTCTCCTGGGCCCATCTATAGTATTGCTCATGTGACTGAATTCAACACTAGACAGGTCTGATAGACTTTCTTCCTTAAGGCTCTAAGACAAACATGGAGGTTAGATTAGGGTAAAGTTTCAAGCTGTCTTTCTATATTCAGTGGACATGAGTTATAAAGGCATTAATAATCTTTGGTGAAGCTGAAGATTATTCATTACCTTAAGAGCCTTTTTAATGAAGCAAGCAATAAAAAATGTATTTGGTAGATTAGACCTGATTTAACTGACATTACATTTGACAAATTCTAGCTTGCACATATGGATCCGCTTTCATGCTGAGCTATCCATAGACAATAATTCATTGTTAAAGCTCTTATACCCCTTTCAAGGAAATTTCTAGGGACTAATTCAGGATGAAATTTTTTTGAAGTATGTAGTAAATGATCACTTAATGAACCCGTGCAATTTGGGTGCCTTGCTTTACACGGAAGGTTTATGTCGCCTTTAGATGCCATTTCAAAGCCAAACGCAGAAATGCATAGCACAGGCGGGCCCACAGGGTAAGCAGGCAATGACCCCTGCTAAAATGTTGGCCCTGTGCCCATGAAAGCTGATAAAAGACTCAGACAACTACTACTCCCTTACTTTTGAACCCTGATAAATTTCATTTGTACAAGAAGATTACATTAGATTAAAAAAACCTATGTGAAGTGCTTAATAATTTTTCTAAGAGAACTTTTGCCCTTGAATTGGAAGGATGATTGATAAAATCGCTGGGAGGATAAAAGCAGCACATGGAAAAGGTTGGAAATACTCAAACCAAGTCAAGCCAAGATAGTAGCTCTTGCTTCTTATTAAAGGCCGGAGAAACCTCTCCCAAATTAAAGAGATGAGAGTATTTATCTTTCCTTTACTTTTTGCAGTTTAAATCCTTAAAGTCAAGGAGCCCCTGCAAAGAGAAAACACAAGAATGCCCAAATTTTTGGAAAATAAGACTTTCCCAATACCAAGAATGACTCATAATACTGAAGAGAAGCCCAGAAAGACGGGCCACCCTTTCTGCCGCTATCCCACTAGCATGGCTAAGGGCTGTAAAAAAGAACGCATCCCTATTAGTTCCTGGGCAGGGGTTCTTTGTTCTCTACTGGGATCTCCTTACTATTGGGGCATTTTCTGACTAATGACCGAGATGGCTAGTGCTGTGTGGTTCAGAGTGGCATCTATAGTTTTTAAAGAGTGGAAATGGGGGTTTGGAGTGGAAGCAACAATCCAGTCCACGTCTTGCAGATAATCTTATGGAACCCTTTCATCCTTGCAACTTTTAATCTATCCAATAAATATTCATGGGCTCCTACTACAGGGTTGAGAGATAAAGTTGAGCCAAAACAGATAAAGCTTTGCCCTCAATCACACCACTGAGTACATCTAGAATATAACCTATTCAAAGTGGAATTTTATTCACCTTCCCTTCTCAAACTTACACTTCTCCTAGTCTTCCCCATCTTAGTAAACAGCTCTCCCATCTCCACTGCCATATCCCCAGAATATGTACTTAATACATATTTGTTGAGTGTACAGGAATGATTGAATAAATAGGTGGTACAGAAATTAATAAAATAACCATACAAATAAATATAGAATAAAACTTGCAAAAAACAAAACTTGATTTCTCCACCTGGCAAAGAGCCAGGGAGTTCGTAGAAAAATTGGGAAAACTTAAAGACTTCACACGACGAATGATAAATCTTGGGATCCATGATCGTCACTGAGTTAAAATCCATAAGCTGAAAAGTTAAATGGCTTTGGTCATCTCTTACTCTGGAAATCGTGCTATTGGCTCTAAAGGGCCAAAGGAATTTTTTCCTCTAATACGGTACAGTTATCCTTGCTGGTAGCAAGAAACTTTGACCCAGTACCCTGATTGAATAGCTTCTAGTTAAGGATAGAATGTGGTATTTCCCAAACTAGAGTGGGAATAGACTGAGCCTAACAAAATGATACACTCAACTTTCGCAGCATGTCAAACACAAAGGTGGCAACTTCACTGTCAAGAGCCTATGGGAGGCTGACCTTGATGATAAAGTGGCATTCCCTCAGGTGCTCAAAGAAAGTGATGAATAATTGTTAGATTACAAAATCATGGTGGCCAGAGAATGTTGCCCAGGAAAACATTCACTTGAGCAAAGATCAGGCAGGTAAAAGTTAAAGAAATATGATAAAAGAAATAATTCAACAGGACCGTGGCATTTCCCCACTAATTGTTAAGAAACATCCTCACCCTTATTTTGTTGTTGCTAAATACGTAAAAGAAAATCATTAGCAACTTAAATTGAGACCTTAGTTTATTATATTTTACTAAAAACAATTTATTCACCCCTTTCCTTGTGGCATAGAGTTTATTTTAACACAAACCTAAGAACATATGGTACTCTATGGAATTAATTCTACAATGACTGATTTATAAGGATCAATTAATTCTTAATTAATACCAGGAAATCATTTAGCCTGTGGTTTCAAATTAGACAATTGCCGAGTCTGCATTTTAAAGGGTCATCCTTCACAACCCCTATTTTCTCATGCTTAGGAATTTCTGGTTCAGTCATCAGTTCACTGCGGAACTGTATACAAATCATTCAAGATCCTGTGCTTTAATTTCTTCAAACAGAAAACAGTTGTGTTACAGACATCATCACAAAGCTCTGTTAATTATTATTAAATATATGCTATTTCTTTGGATAATCTGCTATTCCTCTTTTCCTGGACAATGATATTCACTGAAACTCAGAGTTAAGATTTCATCAGTGGCTAACTTTGTTTTTCTTCTTTCCTCTCTATTTCTTGTTTTCTCTCTTTATCTTGGATTCGATATTTTTAGTGTACCTAAGGTTTTTTATTTTAGTTGTCTCAAGTCATCTTAGAAAGAGTCACTGAGGTTAAATCAATCAAACAGTAAAATTCATTAAACGTACTTTGAGATGGGCAGACCAGGCCCTATAGAAGAGAGAAACTACCATTATGAATCTGGCATGATGCTAATGGACTACACAAAGAATGGTATGAGTCCAAATTTTTGACGAAGAAAAACACGTCTTATGGATGTGTGTGTGAGTAGTTGACACAATAAAAAATTATAGTACATTATGTAAATGCATATTTAGGTCCTTTAAAATGTGCATTATTTACTTGAGAGTCAATAAAGGCTTTTCTCAAGTGGTTACAGTTTATTGCAGTGCATCCATCTGTATCCATGTTGATGTTAATACAATTTTGTGTATTAAAAGACACCACAAAATTGGCTGCTTCCGGCGTCCAATACTCTTAGTACCCTAGGCCAGGAGCAGCAGAGAGTGTCAAAACACTTCACTATGGATGGATCTCACTACTAGTTTAAACTTTAACGAGTGGCCAGACTTGTTTAAAACAACTGCTTGGGCTTTTCACAAAGAATACAAATAAGATGGGAAGGAAGGAAATTTGATCAGGGTTCTTTGGCTGGAATGGCACTGCCTACACATTCTGAACAAAGTGGCCACAATTAAAGAAACAGAGGACCAGAATTTCCCAAAGGATAGATAGTGCTCAGTTATTTATTCCAAAATGATCATATTACTGAGTACTTTAAAAAAAAGAAAGCAGATCAGGCAGGTTGGTTTGCTTGTTCGCTCCCCTGTTCACCACCCCAGTACCCCACGATTCTTTAAAATACTCTCTTGGTTTTAGTTTGAAGGAGAAAAAGTTAAAAATTCAAACAATTGAATATATATATATTTTAACCTAAAAATACATCCTCCTTTTAAAACAGAATTGATAAAGACTGGGGAGGGAGAAGGTCATTACTGTATTCTTGTGTATGTTGAGAGACTTAGATAATCCAAGTGATTCTTGGTCTGAGAGTCCACTACAGGGAAGAGGGTTTGTAGACACATATCTCAGAAGAGTGCTTGCAAGGAGAACCAGAACTAGTTAGGTCATCTAAGGGTAGGCCATATGAAAGAAGATGGTATCAGGAGGTGCGGCCAGACAGGCTTGGAATCTTGTGTTTTTATGCTTTTACAAGTTTTAGGGAAGAAAAAGAGATAGAAGAAAGTCATCTCTTCTTACCATTTCCAGCGATTTTTCTCAAGCTCAACCTCCAAGAATCCAATAACCCTCCCACATTTTCCCTCAAACCAAAATTTCATGGGTTGCAATACGTTCTTCTGTATAACCCTGACATTGCCTTAATTGCTTTATTCCTTGTCCATGAACTGTTGCAGATTCTCACAGATTGGACAGAGACTCGGATTCTTTTCATGTTAGCTTTTGCTCTCTGGCACCAGCCTTTAAATCCTAGACTGTCTTCTATGGGAGGCTCCAAAGAAAAGCTGTCAAGAAAGCAACAAAATCAATAAAATCTAATCCTCCTTCAGGTGCAGTGTGCTCTTAAGACAGCGTTATATACAGACTTCTTCCCTTACAAGAACAAATGATCACTCCCCAGCCCTGACATCTGCAAAACTTCACAGTCTTACCGTTAATCAATACTAAGTCAGTGGCAACAGGTGAGAGTCCGAACTGTTTCTCTCTGTTAGCACTGTCTTAAGAAAAAGCTACTCATCTGTCTTCAGAAGTAAGATGTTTTCCAGACGAAAATAACCATTTCCATAGAGTAAAGGGTGGCATTGAGAACCCCTGACTACTCATATTTAGAAGTAAAAACTTTTAACAGGGCAAAGCTCCAAAAGGAGAAGAAAATGGAATGAAAAAAACCCCACTTAAAAAAAGAGAAGCCTTCCATAAGGGCAAATGGAACTTGAATGGCTTGGGTTGTCAACTACTATGTATTTTGCTTCTTCAGGAATTCAAAACCACACTATATAACACCAAAATAGCCTTCCCAAAGCTGAGAAATCTATCTTAATGGTCCACAGCTATAATTTATAAATCATGCATGAATCAGGCCTGCCATTTTTGAAAGCCAAGAAATTTGGAGTTATGGGATTTATTTTAACAGAGACACAAGGAAAGAGGAATTGGCAATGGTTGTCAAACCTTTAGGAGGTGGAGCCTTTTCTAAATAACAAAGCTTGACTTAAGGTGAGGCAAGGTTTTCCAAACAATTTAGTACATATCTTTAACATCACTGAGATACATGTGTAAGGACCTGAATGTGTCAATTGAGAGAAATATATGATATTGCACAGTGGCTTGCAAAACACCAGTGTTTTTATATTACTGCTACTAGATGAAGTAACTTTATGCCACAGTACTTTTCTAAGACAGCTGATATATTCTATTCCATTCGAGTTAAGGAGATCTTCTGCCTGGAGATCAAATTCCAATGTCTTTTGGAAAAACAGACCCCTGTGCCCCCACAAAAAAAGAGAGGCCAAGGTCTTTTCAAATTTTTATCTAGATCATCTATTTTAGCTATTGACAGATCTTTGTTGCTCAAAGGCCCTGGCTAAATCAGGGGTTGGCAAATGTTTTCTGTAAAGACCAGATATTAAATAGTTTAGAATTTGATGGCCGTATGGTCTCTGTTGCAACTACTCCACTCTGATGCTATAGCGCAAAAGCACTCACAGACATTACATAAACAAGTGAATGTGGCTGTGTTCCAATAAACCTTTATTTCCAAAAACAGGCAGAAGACTGGATTTGACCTGCAGGCCATACTCTTCCAGTCCCTGGTGTAGACCCACATAATTCCTGTTCACTCTCCAAACACCTGCCGTGTTCCATGAGTCAGGCACCAGACCGGACAATCACCACTCCTATCTCTTCTCTACCAAACCATGTTG
This sequence comes from Daubentonia madagascariensis, assembly GCA_023783475.1. Lineage (NCBI taxonomy): Eukaryota > Metazoa > Chordata > Mammalia > Primates > Daubentoniidae > Daubentonia > Daubentonia madagascariensis. The sequence continues at coordinate 52,246,567 of JAKFHU010000913.1, forward strand.
TGTTCCCGATCGGCCTTTCTGCTGAAGCCTCGACTTTCTTTCTGAAGCTTTGCAAACCAATCTGATTGACTTTGATACTCCCACTATTTCTCGCCTGTAGCCCTTTGATTGCTCCTCTTCACCATTATTTAACATGGCTTGGTCTGTGCTAGTTGACCACATCAGTGTGTGTATATTATTCTACGTTAAATATATGAGTGAGAAAAGTAGTGTGGTATAATATAAGGACTATGGGCTTTGGAGTCAGATAGACGTGAGTTTAAATTCTAAGCTCTATCACTTACCATCTATGTTTCAAGATTCTGAGCTTTTCTACAACTTGGTTTTGCCATCTGCATCATGGGGCTAATAACACCTCATAGATTTGTTGTGAAGATTAAATGTGACAAGGTATATAAGGCTCATGGCATAGTTTCTGACCACACAGTTACATGATGGATAAATAGCTTCCTTTCTTGGTACTATAGTACTATTATAGGTAAGAATGGGGATGGGCAATGAGTAAATTGCAATTTGCTCCTGTGTGCCAGGACCTGTACTGATTCTAGAATACACGGAGGGAAAGGAGTGGTAGAGTAAGAAGTACCTGTTGCCTGCCTGTCTCTTGGACAAGTGAGTGCATAAATATTGATGAAATAGTATGTGCTATCAGTATAGATATGACATGAGCATCTAGAAAGTAATTCCACAAACAACAAAATGCAAAACCAAAGCAACAATAGCAGTAGAAATGGCCTTGATCTAATAGTCACAGATACCACAGATATCTATGTAAAGATAAAGGTTCTTTAAAGGCCTCAAATATACTTTCAATCCCTACCTTTGCTTAAATCTCAGACTGTGAGACTTAACCTAGAAGCTTAGAACTATGGGGCCATCTCCCTCTACATACTATTTTTCACTTGGACCTACAATCCTTGAGTATCCATTCTGAGCTTCCACACCGACCTCCCTTTTCACCATAGAGAACCTCTGCCACCCAAGCACACTTCTGACCCAACCAGATTCTGAGTTTGTCCTCCCCAAACATGGATACAATGGAAATCTCCATCATTTCCTTGGAAAGGCCCACCATGTTAGTCATTGGGCATTTGCTTATCAGAGATCTGATATGTATTGACTACTAAAAAAATTTTTCACAAGATCTAGGGTATTTTTAAAGAAAATTTTCTAATTAGATAAAGGCACCTGGGTTTTAGTTTAGTTTCTGCCACTACCTGGCAGATTATAATTATGGGCAACTTCTCTCTGCCCTCAGACTCTCATCTCAAAATAAGAAATTTGCACCAAATAATCTCTGAAGCTCGTCTAGCTTTAAATTCTAGTGGACATATGAAATTCAGTCTCTGGGATGACATTTACAAATAACTCAGTACAATTAATCCATAATAATAAAATTAAAATCTAAAAATCTGAAACCAGGGAACATGTGCCTCTTAAAAGAAATTATTTTAAAAATGTTTATGAGATATTAAGTTACAGGAGATATCTAGACTCAGTCTTTAAGACACCTTGGCTTTGGGAAGACTGTAATATTTAGAGTTTTAAAAACCTTGAGTGTGCTAGTTCAAGCTCTGTGAGACAGAGCCCAACCTTTGTCCTGACAGGGCCTCTTTGAATTGACCATATTCATGCACTAATTGCCTAAGCTGCCATGATAGCCAATGTGAAATGTGTTCAAACACCATGTAACAGCTGTGATTACTGGAAATATGAAGAGTGATGATTTAATGGGCAAAGTTGACAAGAATCCAGTCTCATGAAGGGAACATGAACTTTTACATAACATGCAAGCAATATCATGAGATGAGATGAAAAAAATCAAAATAATTATTTAAGAAAAAACCAACTACCATAGATTAGATGATCACAGAAGTTAACAGAAATGGAAAGGGACTCCTCTAATGATCTGTTGGAAGTGAAATGGAATCACAAACTGCAGTCCTGCAAAAGAGAACTTCAGAAATAAAATCCATGCAGATGCTATTATAGCCTCTTGGAGAATGATCAAGTGCTGAGACCTATGCTGTTTGCAAGTCTTTCCCTACATTAAAAAAAAGGCAAAAAACAAGAAAATAAACTACCCAAATCTCACAACCAACATAAAGCCATGGGTTGTTGTGCAGTATTTCCCTCCACCAAACTGTCAGGTTTATATTGACATTTTAGCCCCTATTTCTGAGCAACATGATTACTAAAGCATAGGTTACTTTCAGAGTATCCTCTTGAATTCAAAGTATCTTCGAGGACTGGAGGATTTATTCCTACTACTAGTAGATTTCACACAAGGCGAGGAAGATGCATGAGAAGAATCAGTCTGGTGTTTGAAGTCAGGGGAACAAGTTTCACTCCCAGTGTGGGTATCACCCAGCTGTGTGCCAGCTATGTTCCTTAGTTTCCTCTCCTGCAAAATGGAAATCATACTTTTCATATGGTTTTTAGAGCTCAACTATTCTGGGTTTAAAATCATTTACTCCCTATGTTAATCTGGGAAAAGTTATTTAACATTTCTGAACCTACATTTCCTTATCTGTAAATTGGGTATAAAAGCACCAATTCAAAAGGCTTTTCTGAGGATTAGAATTAATGTACATAGAAGCCTAGTACATAGTAGGCTCATTAATTCAGCAAAGGTTTTGAGAATCTACTATGTGCCAAACAGTATGCTAGACTCTGGGTTATTTAGTATTCTTAGTGTTGTTTTTAGAATAAATTAAGATATACGAGTACGAAAAGTAATCAGGATCACACAATGCAATGAGGCAACACCAGATAATTGAGAATCAAGAATTGAACTGTTTTCAAGTTACCCTAGAGGTCCATGGCATGAGCTAATAGTTATTTTCTGAGGCCTGGATTTTACTTGTGCTCTGCAAGCACTAACTGCAGGAACCAGTCACAGCTAGTGAGTAAGCTGAGCCCGCTGCCCAGTGCTCAGGACAGCTTTGCTGTCATCTCCCGCAGTGGATAGCTATTATTTTTGCCTGCCCAGCAGTCTTTCATCCCTCCTTCTGGAAACAACAGAGCTCTAATGTTTCTTTGGGGAACTCTCTTTCCCTCAGCCTCAGTCTATGTGGTTAGGGTGGACTTAACCCCGCCCCTGGCTCCTTGCAACCCAGGCTACACCAATGAGGCACCCCATTATCTTTTAAACATGAGGATTATTTTAAAAGTGAGCAAATGACCCAAACCAGGACAATCAGAGTCATAAACATCCAGGAGTAGGCCCTTTGCTAGATCTATTGTAAAAAAGCTGCTTTTTTTCCCCTCTTGGGATTATTAAATTGGTGGGAATTAAGCCTGGAGCTGCTCACACCATCTGTGCCACAACCTGAGGAGATTTAGCCGAAGAAGGAGGCTCACAAGGAGGGCAGCAGAACCGAGAGAGAGACAGAGAGAGGAAGAGAAGGAGAGGTGGTGGAAGAGATTTCTGAAGGTAGTACCTGAACACCTGGATCCATCGCTACCTGAAGCCATACATCCCTAGACTTTTCAGTGACATAAACTAATCTGTTATTTTCTCTTGGGGGAGTGGAGGGGTGGTCAGGCAATTTGGTTAGATTTTTTTCACTTGTAAGAATCTTTGCTTGAAAGAGTCCATGTTAACATATCCCCTGTTCATTACCCGTTATGCAACAATTTGACGACTCTTATTATGATACTCAGGAATTCAGGGATTCAGGAAGATCTAGAGATATCCCTCAGGGATACCAGGGTTTTAAAAATTCATATTGCATGCCAACAGAAGGATCCACACAACCTGGCATAAGTAAATTCAAATCCCCACAAATACTTCAAATACTTGTTCGATAGTATCCCTCAGTCTTCTTTAATTCCCCTCTCATTAATCTCACCACAGGAGTCATCATTTGTTTAATGTCTGTCTGTTCTGCTAGATTGGAAGGGTAGGACTGGTTTGTCTAGCTTGTTCATTAGGGCCTAGCACAGTGCTTGGTAGATAACAAGTGCTCAATGATTATCTGCTGACTTGACTCTTACAAAAAACAGACTCTTGTAAACAACAAAGGTGCTTATCCCTTTAGCAAGAGCCATGCCTGAACGCAGGCAGGTCAGAGTGAAGCCTCCGCCATAGCTAAAGGGCTACCCATCATGGGAGGGGGCCACTTGCTTCACTGGGGAGGTTCCTCTGTTCTTCCAACCATAGGAGAGCACTGGGAAGGGGCGGGTCACTGGGTTTGCTTGCTTCCTGAGACCACATCTCTTCCAGACATACGTGGCTCCTCTTCCTTCTACACCAACAAGAGCAGGTAAAAGGAGAGAATTGGCGATGGGGAGTGAGGAAAGAAAGATGTGAGAATCATCGCAAGAGAACCACATACAAAGAAAGCAAATAACGATACGGGGACGGGGGAGTCTGAGAGACAATGGACATTTGTGGGATACTTACTACATACCACGCCCTTCATATATGTCATCTCACTTCCCCTTCCATTAAAGCTTTCCAGTTTGGGACAGATGGGAAAGCAAAGACCAGCAGAGGATGAGCGGCTTGCACAAGCCGACACAGACCCCTGTGGCAGGTCGGGATTTGAATTGTATCCTGGCTGACTCCAAAACCCATGCTCTTTCACTGCACTCTGCTGCTCCCATTTCAATTATTTTCCAAGTGGTTTCTTTTCTTTCAGAACTTTTCATGCATAGGCCCCTTATGTTATAATAGAACCCGGCAACTCTGATGATCCTCACATGTGTTTACACATAAGGAAAAGGAATTGTGCTGGGTGTGGTGGCTTGTGCCTGTAATCCCAGCCACTCAGGAAGCTGAGGCAGGAGGAATCACTCAAGGCCAGGAGTTCGAGACCATCCTGGGCAACATTGTGAGACTTTGTCTCTAAGAAAAAAAAAAAAGGAAATGTTTGGGGAAAAAAAGCAGCCACCATTTTATATGAAGAAATGGCAAATGTAAATTTACTGCAAAAATATAACGTTTAAAAAACATTTCGTACACATGGGTGATTAAATACACTAGTTTCAACAACACAAAGAATGCAGCCTGGAATGGGTGACTCTCAGTGATATTGCAACCACATTAATAGGACTGCACGTTCCCATTTTGAGTATCAGCACTTGGCCCCCTTTTCCTACATGGATGATGAGGTGATACTACATAAACATTGTTAAAGCTACAGTTCCATGCTACAGTAATTCACTTAACTTTAACATGATTTATGATTCTGTCAATAGGAAGGTTGAAAACCTTGCACTGAAGCTTAAATGTGAGCTTCATATTTAAAACAGTACTTGTTTGTGTGTGTGTGTGTGTGTGTTTATGTGTGATAGAAGAAACCATTCCACATAGAGAGGAGATACAAGTTCAATCTTGAATTTTTTATTCTACGCTGACAAAAGGAAAATAAATAATGAATCTAAACATGGAATCAACATTAGATTAAGCTAAACCAGAAAGAAAGGACAATGAGCGACTTACCTGATTACGCAAGTTACAGTCCAAGTGTATGATACCTAGAAGTCCTACCAACGAGGGGATTTCTAAGAAACCTTGCTCAGAACCACTGCATTCACTGTGTGTGCATATGTTGGTCTATGGGGTGTGTGCACGCGCACACCAGGGGGGCACGTGGGTGTGAGTGTGATTGAGAGAGAGTTTGAGAGGAAGGGGCAAGGAATTCCAAGGGAAGGAAGCTCTTTGTCAAGATGAGTTGAAATCTGGGTCCACTTGGTTAATCACCCTATTCTCTTCAGCACTCACCCTGGGCGCCTTTTGCCTCTTTAAGAGATTAAGGAGCCAAGTGGTCTCACTGCTCTAACCTGTCCTCCCTGGGACAACATATTAACACGATTCCACTATGGAAGAGCTCTCTTTAGAAGTTTGCTGCGGGGATGACAAATTAACCCAGTAGGGTGTCCCACACATCTATCACAGTACAAATTATTAGTGTAATAGAGCTTTTAGTTATGCATTTATCTAGTAATTATTGAACGTTACACAAAACCAAGCTGAGCAGCCATGGCCCTTTATGAGGTTGGCTCGGTGGGTGGCCTTACAGTTAATTTAGGATAGTTCTCCACTAGGCAGTTCACTTGCAGACAAATTAGCTAAACAGCCTTCTCCTTTAAATATTTTCCATGTCACAGTGAAACCCTTTACAATACAATAAAGGTACAGTTTTAATTACACGCTTCCTGACTTTTGTTTAGTTGTAGTTTTAAAACATTTGCTGGCTCTCTGTTTTCCTTTGGCTGGGCAGTAATAGCTGGTTGTAAGTATCTGGCTAATGAATTTAATAATTTCCTGAACTGGGACTTAAAGAGCCTTTGCGAAAAAGCTGCTTTTCCTCTTTACTGTCTAGCTACTTCAAACCCCTTCGACAAAGTTTCCCATTAGGCTGGGCACTGGCACTTGAGCTAGCCTTAACCGACACTCACAAGCCCTCCTGCTTCTTCTCTGTTCCATGCTCCTCAAAGGTGGTACTCGTTAGGTCTATGATGCCTGCATTTGAAAATCAATTGTGACAATTCTTCTTGAAGAATGACAACGTAATGTTTGCTCAAATGACATACTCCAATAATAAATAAACACCTTGCATCTGCTGGCAGATTATTTCAGCGCCTTGTTAGCAACAGGTACTTAATTGCTCCTCATTTTCCTGAGATGATTCAATTGCACTAAACCAGGAGAGACAAATTATATTCAGTTGAGCACCAGCATGTTCTACAACTAAGTTAAAAGCTTTCCTAAGAGGCAAAGAAGTTTGCGGATATGACAGGAGAAAGCTGAACAAACCTAGCACTTGGGGGCCTATGCCAAGGAGGGGGTGTGCCATGGTTATGCTAATAGTGAAGCACCAGGGGATATTCCTTCTGGAGGGCCCTTAGCTGGGACAGAAACATTTATAATACCACAGAAAATATTCCATAATTTTGAGTTCATTTCTCTTAATGCCTATCAAGGTAGAAGCTTTTAATTAAAACCAAACATATATATATTGAGCACTTAAACTGCTATGTACCTTTCTACATGCTGCCAGATACATGCACTTGAATATTATATTATTATTACACAACGGAAATGGAAAAAACTCCCTATTATCCCCAAACTTTCTGTTTGCCTTCAATCAAATCCAAGCATTCATTCATTTCTTCAACAAATATTTATTGAGTGCTTTCCTTATGCCAGGCATGAGGCTGAGGGATTCAGACATAAGTAATAAAGATGTGGTTCCTGCCCTAATAGGCCCTGCCATCTAGTGATAACTGTGGCCTTCGTATTTTGCCTCTTTTTCCCTGTTCGTCTATTATTGTCTATGCATATTATGAATACACGCTCCTCCAACCTTTCTTGGTGACCCCAACTTCCTGAAAGGTGATCTTAATTCTCATAATTCTCTGCAGTATATTTTTCTTGGCCGAACTGGGAGATATTGTTAACTTCAGACCCTCAGATGTTTCATCACTAAGAGCGGGATCCCTGTTGGGCCAGGAGGATCATGGACTTAGAGAGGTTTATAGAGCATATAAACTTCTGACTACCTCTCCAAGCAGAAACTGGAATGATTCTTTGAAAGCTGCATAATAAATCTTTGGTTTATATGGCTATTGTTTTAGTGTATCTTATGCATATTTTCAGAATCAGGGCAATTTTACTCCTAAACTTCCTACGGGTATTTTTTTCTTTTTTTCTTTTTTTGACTCATAGAGAAGTGAAGGTTTAACCTCACGTTCGCATTTTGTATGTCAATTCCTCGATGCTTAGTTACCTAATCACACAACTTGTTTGCTGTTGCTCTGTTCTGCGTGCTTGTAGTGAGAAGGCACACTGAGAATGGGGTGCAATGCCAGATGCTATGCAGCTCTCTGTCAGGATGCCCCTCCCCTCATCTCCTACAGCACCCTGTGCTTCTCCTAGCAAAGTAACGCAACTGTTGGTTTTCTTCTCTTCTCATGCGCCAGGAGGTAAGCACCCTGAGGACAGAATCCATACTTCTCTTGTTCACTCTACTCAGCAAACTAGTAGAGCACCTTGTATAAGTGCTTGATAAATATTTGTGGAAAAAATTAATGAGTCCCCAGATGGTAATGTGAATCTGCAAGCTAATTTCAATATTGAAAAAAGCCAAACTGATCTCAAAAAGTGTTTTTGAAGGGACTTACTCCTAACAGAAACCCTGCATTTACCAGTAGCAAGGATTCATGGGCTAATAAAAAAAGGCTAAGTGATTTGTTTATGGGTGCTATTAAAAAAAACTCAGTGTGATAACACAGGTTATGTCATGATTATCAAAAGATCTAAATGGCTATGTTATGTCTTTGACTAATGAAAAATGTGAAAACAAACTTATTGTTTAAATAAATGCAGGGTTTTTTTTTTTTCTCCCAATGGGGAAGAAAAAGGTAGAAACTACTCGTATGGTGGAAAAGGCACTGAACTGGAGACTTGATTTCTAGTTTGGGCTCTGGCCAGCTTTTATTTCTCATCTGTAAAAATAATGTGGAATATGTTGCTAACTGCTGACCAACATATTTCTTTCTTATTTACCCTCTTATGAGACCTTAATTTTATGCAGAGTGGCAATATGCTCAGCCAAAAATTTAGAATTTCCAGCCTCTCTTGCTGCTAGAGGTGATCATGTGACATAGTTCTGACCCCGCTGAGATTCTATAAACGGTGGCAGAATGTGCTGGCAGGTACTTTTTTCCCTCACCTTTTCCCTTCTTTCTGCTTGGCATGCAGATGTAAGGCAGGAGTGTTGTGCCCCTACTGTGACCCAGCATGAAGATAAAAACAACCCACTGAAGCACGGCTAGGAGAAGAAATCTCAAACCTTGATGGCACTGTGATGCCGCCATAATACCCTTGAATCACAAACTTCTTTTTATATGAGAAAAATACAACTCCTAATTTTCTTGAGTCACTGTTCAGTCAGATTTTCTGTTACTTTAAGCCAAATACATTCTTTGCTGACACAGGAAACACATTAGACCAGAAGATTCCTAGACCATAATTCTTTCAACTCTGCCTCCCACTGTGTATAGTGCAGTCTTCTCCCTGTTTCTAAATTTCTAAAGCAGTTACTTAACTTAGTGCAGAGTATTTAAATAAAATAAGTACCATTCATTATCTTCTTGTTTTTGAAAATACCAAAGACTTTCGGCAGAAAGATAAGTTTCCAAAAGACTTAAACTTTCAAGAAACTTTAAAATATCACTGATGATTACTCCAAATAATTCTCAAAAAGAGTTAGTCCCTTTAGGCTAGGCACCGTGGCTCAAGCCTGTAAACCTAGCCCTTTGGGAGGCCGAGGCAGTACATGCCTGTAGTCCCAGCTACTCGGGAGGCTCCCAGGAGTTTGAGGTTGCAGTGAGCTATGATCACGCCACTGCACTCCAGAGCAAGACTCTGTCTCAAAAAAACCACAAAAAAAACCAACCAAACAAACAACAAAAAAAAACCCCAAAAAACAAACAAATAAAAAAAGAATTAGACCCTTTAGATCATCAGGCAAACTTACAACTCCTGAAAAGGTAAAGGGGAGAACAAACTTTTTTAAAAAATTATCATGAATAAGATAAATTGTCACAATTAAATACTTTGTTATGGTTACAATTTTAAGTAGTGGTAAAAAAAAGTCTTTGAAAGCCCAGTCTCTCAGCTTAAAGTGCACAGTAATTACAATAATGTATAATGATGTATAAATGCCTTTACTGAAATTTAATATCTTCCCCCACCTGCAGGATATTCCAAAATAGTTTAACCTCTTTACCTACTTCTAACCACATAGAGAAACAGGTGGCAAAAAATTATCCCCATGGCACAGATGGCTAAACTGAGGCCACAAGGTTAAGTGATTTATCAAAGCCACAAAGAAAGCCAGTGCCAGAGAGGGAATTCATTTTAAGAAACCACATGTCTCTACCTTTACAATATAAACAGAGGAGTGATTAGAACAGCACAAACTAAGAAAAACCATAGCTTTTAATATCAAATCTTTACTTAGATAATCTTGTACAAGTGTTCTTTGGGCAAAAGGCCATGGTTCTTTTCCATCTTCACCATTCCTTATAAAGAAATACTGCATAAGCTATCACACATTTCTCACTGTTGGCTCTTCCCAAGTAGTAAGAACCTACCAGGGTCAGGGAGGGGATGAATGTCTTTTGTGTGCATTTCTGTGCAACTTGACTACTTTTCATTCATTCAACCAATATTCTAGCATAAAACCCACTGTGTGAGGCACAATGAAGATAGCAAAATGTGTAAGTTACAGATCTTTCCCTTTTGGAGGTTTCACTCCTGGAGGGTGATGAAACACGTACATTCACTAACCAAGCCAGACACAGGTGGTGGAGGCTATGTGCACACATGAAAGGCTGCAGTGGTTCCAGGAGTGTGAGATGACGGCAAGCTTGGTGGAGCAGAGAAGGATTCATGTCAAAAAGTGGTACTGGAGCTGGTCTTGGGGACAGGCAGAGTGTTGACAGGTGAAGGCAGTAGGGACAGCATGAGACTTTCAAAGCCTGGATGAAAACAGATTACTGTATTTCCAGGCACATATGAATGACTACAAATACATGATTTCATTGTTCCTTGTGTAATACTTATAATTCTTTTGAGGTAGAGATTATGATCTTCAATTTAGAGATGAGAAACCTACAGTTTGGAGAGGTAAAGCAATGTGCCGAGTGGAGGACAAGGGATTCAAACGCTGGTCCATCTGATCCCCTGAGCTTATGTGTTTAACCACTGTTATAGACTAAATGTTTGTATCCCCCCAAATCCATATGTTGAAATACTAACCCCCAGTGTGATGGTATTAGGTAGTGGGGCCCTTGCAAGGTGGTTAGATCATGAGGGTAGACCCCTCCTGAATGGGATTTGTGCCTTTATGAAAGAGACCCCCGAGAGCTCCCTTGCCCCTTCTGCCATGTGAGGACACAGCAAGAAGACAGCCTTCTATGACCCTCGCCAGACATGGAATTTGACAGAGCCTTGATCTTGGACTTCCCAGCCTTTAGAACCGTGAGCAATAAGTTTTTGTTGTTTATAAGCCACCCAGTCTATGGTATTTTGTTCTAGAAGCCCAAATAGACAAAGACACCTGCTATGCTATGCTGCCTCCCCTCAAGGCCCTATTTTTCTGCCTTTGCTTTGCAATCTTTTAAAAGAGGTTTTCTTTGTAAAATTTGGCTACTAAATTTCCAAATAAGCTTATGTTTGCAGTAAAAAATAGGGTCCTTGTTTTTTTTAGTGAGGTTACCTTGCTTTGCTGTAATTCTGTTAAAATATCTCCTCTGTCCTGAGCACTGAGATGTGTTATACAGTTATTGCTTACTAACTGGTGCTTGTCTAGTTGAGGCATTCCCATGAGAAATGTTAGGGAAGGCAGCAGAAGCCTTGTAATCTGGTGCTAACCAGAGGTGAACACAGCATGGTATCCTGAGCAAGAGAACAGCAAATGGCCTCCCCTGAGCCCCACCCCCCACCTCCTAAAGACCTGATAAAGGACACACATTTCTTTTCTTCAAAGCCCTTTTTTTGATTTTCTAGTGATTTCACCATTTCAGGTTATAACAACTCTACATAATAAAAGGGTCATCAGAAGTTGCATTCTCCTTAACGTGCACATGTCACATCTATGCCACACTGACTTCCCCAGCTACACTCTCCTTCCTCAACTTTAGCCTCATCAACCTAAAACATCAAATTTTAGTCCCAAATGATATCATTCCAAGTGCTAGCTTTCCAACTAGTTCAGAGAAGAATGAAAAGGAATATAGTACCTGTAGCAAATACTTCTTAAATAATGAGAGGCTGAATTCCAACCTTTTAAAAATATCTTAGCAAAAAAAAAAGTCTTACGTTAGCCTGTCTCAACTCTATGATTCTTACCACAAAGATGCAACTGAAGAGTTTCATCACAACTACTCCAATTCCCTTCACCAGACCACCAAGGGGGGTGGGGTGCAATAAGAATGGGTACCTGAGCAGACTTTCCAGAAAGGAGAACCGAGGATGCTGGGAACCATCTTGAATTCTGGTGAAAACAAAGAATCTTTGGTATTCCATAATTCTCACACTAGGTATCTTTCTCTTTTCCTCATACACAATTTCATGAATATGAATAGGAGATCAAAACTGATTGTGCTATGGGCTAAGGAGGTCCATTCTGGTTCAAGCCAGCATGGATCATTTTAGCAAATGTACTTAGTCGTCTAGCACGAAGCAGCTCCCAATCACGCACCCACGAGTAAGTGCTAGTTACAATACTTTCTAGAACTACAGTTTTAAGGCAAGGCACATATTGGGCACTCTTCCTATTTATTGACTAAATTGGTAATATACACATATTATTTATGCTTTTCAAGGAGGCTTCACAAATATTTTTTTTTTATTGTGGTTCCTGTAGAAGAATATAAGACTGAGAGGAAAAGTTCATTCCACAGTAGTATTGTACCCATTTTAATGAGGACATTTAAAAACCCAGAAAGTAACGGCAAAGGCAAAGAGGCAGCTTACCCAGCTTTCTTGATTGCTAGCATACTGTCCTTCCCAATTCTTATTAACTCGCTACACCATGACTCTTCCTTTGCTTGGAATGCTCTCCATTTGTATAAGCATCTTTTAAGACTGGACTTCAATGTTACCTACACTTTGAATTGTCTTTCTTTGATACAAAGTGAAAAGTAATAGCATATTCTGCATCATCTTCTAATTACTTATTTCCTTGTATGTCTCTTTCCTGCACTAGGTCGTATGCTCCGTGTGGACAGGAACCACTGGCCCCAGTGTCTACACAGGCACTCAGTAAATCCCCATCTAATGACTGAATGAACTTCCGTAGTCCCCCCCTCCGAGCTCCTGCAGAAACTTTTGCTTTCAACGTTCATTTAGCATTCAGAATATGTTAACCTGACCATAAAAAGATGAGAGACAACACGTGCCTTATCTCCCTGATACCATAAACATTCTGACTAAAAGGGCTTCATATCTCTGTTTCCCCAATATAGTTTAGATGCTTAATGAATGTTAACTATGAAGACAATATCATAATAGTATTTAAAAAGACTTATTTGGGGACCTTATAATCCAATTCAGATGCAGATTTTCAAATTAAAAGTACCTATATCTATATATATATGGAGAGAGAGAGAAAGCCTCTCTGATCATACCAAACACACTGATGAAATAATAAAGGATCTTGAGAAAGTTCTACCAATGATCACAAGATGTTTAAGGATGAAGCAAGTATGTTTTCATGATTGTGGATATAGAAATTGCTTGAAACCGTAGTTGAAATGCTTATTTTCTTCAATGTGACTTCCATGTGTGCATTGGACAGCCCTCTTACCTGCTATATTTCCCTGAGATGCACACAGAGTATTTATAAAGGGATTCAGATTTGTGGGACTAACACTGAGATTGATACAAGAAATATCAGTTTCCCCAGGCATATGTCAAAGCAGACAAGAGACCATAACTTTCTAGGATGTTTTATGATACCAGCTGGTAGATCACAGACCTACCTAAACGAAAATCTGACGGAAGAAAGCAAACGTGGTTACAATTATTCATACGCCTACTGTGGGAGTTTCATAAACAAAATAATAAATATTTTCATCTTGCAATAAGATCAAGTTAAGTGATTTGCTGATATTCTCTTGAGGTTTAAAGCTTGACTTTAATGTGAAAAACAAATCATATTTCTGTGGGCACATTTTAATAATAAACTTAAAAGCACATGAGACAAAAATAATGAAAACTTTTCAATGAAAACCAGACAAACTATCTACCACTTTAAAAGAAGTGAATTAAGACTGCTTGTTAACACCCTGATGCAAACAACCTCAACACAAAATGCTACATATTGAAGTCAGGTTTCATGGAAAGAGAACCAGCAGGGATGAGAGAAAGAAAAAAGCTATTACTTGAAAACATGTAACTGAGCACATGGAAATAAACTCACCTGACACACGCACGTGTGTGTACACACAAACACACACCCTCTCACACAACTTGTAGAACGGATTTGATTTTGGTTCAATTCAAGTTACTTCCCACCTCTTTGCAAAAATCCCACTGGCAAAAAACATTTTGGTTTAGTGCCTTTTTGCCTTAGGAAAAGACCAGGGATTTTATGTCAAATCTCTTTGATCCCTAAAATTCTAAGGCTGTTCCCAAGGATAAGAAATTGGAACACTTATTGCCCTTAGAAGAATTCTGAGGAAGTCCTCACTGTCTCTCATTTTGCTACTTTGGTCCAAAGGCCATGATATAAGCACAACCAAGGGTCCCTGCAGAGGAGCTCACCTCTGGGTCCTGTAATGACAGGTCGGTGATGCTGTGTGAATGCCGTTCCCAGGGAGGAGGTCTGCGAAGGGGAGGGGCTGCTGAAACCAGACTTCTCCGACTTCTTCAGTGTAGTTGGGGATGGCATTCCTGGCAAGAAGGATTGGTTGAGAATTACACTTTAATTCATGGAACAATGGCTTGTGCAACCTAAAAGATAACACTACAAGAATTAAAAAAAAAAAAAAAGGAATCCACCTGTGAATGGAGAATTTGTTTTGAATTGCTTTGCATTTGTCACAGGAACAAAAAGGTGACAGAATGTGGTCCCCTGATAAGTTGGTCTATAATTGATTTCAATTTATTCTACTAAATCACAGTCCATTTTGGGTTATTGGATCTTCTCTAATAACACAGGGTTCAACTTTCCCAGTGTTGTATGTGACTGTGACCTCTGAGATCCTTAAAAAGAAGACCACCTATGTACATGAAGACCTCACATGCAAATCACTTCATCTTGCCAGTTACCTTACTTCAGAACCAAAGTACTTTTTCCATATTTTACATAATTTAGCTATTTAAAAAAAAACACCCTCAACAATGGCAACTCAGTTGTTCATTCAATGAATTATTTAAAACAGAAGAAAAAAAATAAAAGTAAAAAAAATCTTAAATGCCCAACAATTGGCGACTGGTTAAATACACATGGCACAACCAATGCAAACAATATGGTGAAAGAGTAATGACATGGAAAGATATTCATAATATAATGTTAATTGAAAAAATCAATTACAAAATGGGATGTTATACTATGACACCATCTAAAAAGGTATTTTTATGCACAGAGAAAGAACTAGAAGGAAATATGCATAAACAGTAACCGTAGTTCTGTGTGTTGGACTGGGGTGATTTTCATTCCCTTCTTTTTGCTGACTTGTCTTTTCTATGATGAATATATATTACTTTTATGTTAAGAAAATACAATAAAAGCTTGTTTTTAAAAATAGTATTTTTACTATATAGTCTAAGGTTTTCACAGCATTTCCAGCATAGGAAATGCTTTGGGGAAAAAATAATGGGAAAACAGTCCCTTGTAATTACTGGATTTGTAATGTTCTCGGCAACCATGCTGACATACACAACTGGAGGCATCTATCAGTTTGGTAGGGTGCCAATTAAAACAATGAAAATTTAGACATAAAAATAAAGGAAATGACTCCTAGTCTCCACACAAGAGGACGACTTTGGGCTTTCTTAAGTTTGCAGCATAAAATTGGTCTGTACTGATGTCAAAAGAAAAAAATTCCATTTTATTTATACATGTCTACCTGTGTTGTGTTCTGCCTATGACTAGAGAATTATTTGGGTAAACTGGAAAAATAAGTAACAAAAATAATAATGATATTAGTATGTAACTGTTACTGAGTAATTGCTAGGTACCATGGTATAGATCTGTCCAGAAATTTAGTTAGTTTGGCCTATATCTAAATACATCCTTGTTATTTCTGATCACAGATTTCCTTAATGCAATTCTACAACATGACTTTTCAAGTGTGACTACAGATTCTATAAGGACAGACATCATGTCTGCTTTGCCCCCCTCTATGTTTAAGACATCTATCAAAAGCTCTGGAACATACCAAGGTCTGTAAAGGTATTTAAACTACTTGTACAGTTCTTAGCTTTATCTGTGGCTTTACTAACAGATGCTTTGACATAGCAAAACTTGGGGTTTTGACTCCAAAGAAAGAAACAAATTGCAAATTGGTAAGCACATTTGCATAGTCAGACGTGAATACGATATGGAGTGTTATGTGATTTCTTACTAATTTGACAAATGTGAATCAGATCCTTTGTAGATCAATATCCATTTGTGAAGTGAATTAAAACCAAAGTCACTAACTCAAGTGACTTTAGTTGTATTTGCTTGTTGAATCAGTAACCAGTCATACTGTATCATTGTTCCAACATAGGATGCATTGAGGTTTTGGATGAACATTCACAGCGAGTAACCTAAGCTACAGTATCATAATGTAATTACATTAGGGAGGAGATTTCAAATAAAAAAATTAAAGTAAAGAAATAGAGCTACCAAAATGTAAATAAATCTCCTAAGTCATTCAAACCTCTCTTGTGCAAACCAATTTTTAGGCTGCCAACCAGTCCACTGATTTAAATTCAGTCAAATGCCTGGACTATGTGTCATGAAACAAAAATAGAATAGAAAATGAAAAATACCCAAATTTGAAGATGGCGGATTTTTTTTCCCGAACAATAGAATCGCTGATGAATCCAGTATCTGAACTAATGTTATCAAAGATATCAAATGGCTGGACTCAAGAAGAAGTTATTACTTCTTTGAAAAGTTCATGCTTTCCAATCCATGTCATTGTAAATACCGCAGAAATATTGACACAATTTAAATCCACTGTTTACCCTTTCAAAAGAGGAATTATAAGTAAAATTTAGGCCATTACAAGTATCAAGAATGATCACGTTGGTAAATGAATTTAAAAACCAGCAAAATTTAAATCCTTTTGAAAGGGTTAAAGAAGAAAGAAATACTGTCAGCATGCAAGAACAAGCCAAACTGTGTATAATCTTCTAAATTTATCATCGCCAAGTAATATGAACCCTAAGGCTGTCATGAATCTCAAAATTACTTTGTGTTTTCAATTTTTAAAGACTTGTATTGAGCACATTTCCTTATTATATACTATAATATTTTCTCTACATGCATAATGTATGTTTTGGTTAATTTGCTTAGTATACTTAATTGACCAGACAAAATTTCAAAATGCTAGTAAACTGCTCTATGTTAAAAGTTAAAGAACATTAATCTTGGCTTTTATTTTTGAAATCAAATTTGGTTCTGTACATTACTTTAAAAATAAATTCCTTGTTACAATTTCTTCTGGCAATTATCTATGCACAACTGTCACACAATTACTGTACAGATTAAGGACTGATTGGCTTTCTCTTAATGAATCAAAACTTTAATTTCAATGTATTTTTTAGGAGTATCAGATTTTTTAAAAAAAAGATTACAGATATAGTAATGCTACCCCTTTTCTGAAGCAAACAAAGTATTACTTCAAAGTTTAATACAGAAAAATAAAGAATTTTATAGCATGAGAAGCAAAAATCTAGCATGTTTTGTTTCAATGGGACATTTCATCCTTTTGATTGGTATAAAAAACCCAAAGGTGGTAAACAGAATTGGAGATAGATTTCAAGAAGCATTTTTGGCTTGTCATTTGTTTTCTAAACGTCCAGACTTTCCGAATTTCTCTCCACTTTGCCATTTTTCTAAGTTACCTGAGTCATTCCAAATTGTGTTCAGTAGACAAAGGCAAACAGACATGGAATTCTAGTCATTTAGTGGCTCTAATCCCTGGAGGCACTTGTAAGCATGAAGCCCAACAAGAAAACCTTGAAAATACAGGCTAAATACAGTATTCACAAAGATTCCTTTAGAGTCATCATTGATATTTATGATAGTCAGAATTCTAAGATGGTTCTGAGCTTCCTAGCCTCTGGTATGTACACCTCGTGTAATCCTCTCCCCTTGCATGTGGGTGGTACTTGTGAATATGATGGATGTCACTCTTGTAATAAGGCTTTGTTATATTGCAAAGGCAAAGGGACTTTTGCAGATATATTAATAATTAAGGCCCCTAATCCTGTGATTTTGAGTTAAGGAAAGGAATATTATCCCTGGTGGGCCTGACCTAATCAGGTGAGTCATGTAACAGAGGAACTAGAAGTCAGGAGATTCTCCTTCAGGCTTTGAAGAAGTCAGCTTCCATGTTGTGAAAGGGCTTGTGAGAGGGCCACATGGCAAGGAACTGCAGGCACCTCTAGGAGCTGAGCGGGGCCCCTGACTGACAGCCAGCTTTCAGAAAGCTGGGACCTTAGACCTAAGGCTACAAGGGACTGAATTCCGCCAACAATCACGAGAGTTTGCAAGAGGACCTCAAGCTCCAAAAGGGAAGGCAGCCTGGACAAAATTTTAATTGTGAGACCCAAGCGGAGGGCCCAGTTAAGCTGTGCCCAGACTCCTGACCCAGGGAAACTGTGAGAGAATAAATAAATGTGTGCTGTTTCAAGTTGCAGAGTCTGTGGTACTTTGTTATGCAGCAATAGAAAACTAACATATTCAAATATAAGACTACTGGCAATGCCACAAACGTGTGCATTAAAGTTGCCTACTGTACACTAATTAGTCTCCGGAATTCCAGACATTTCCATTATTTTCACCTAATCCACCCTAGGTTGTAAGATAGTTTTTCCTTAGCCTACACTTACCCAGAGAAAATGGTAAGCCATCTTTTTAGAAAAGGGGCTAGAAAGTGGTTATTTCTAAGGACATAAACACTTTTGAAAATTTTTATTTCTCCCTTATTCTTTCAAGAAATATCAATAATAAAATCAGATCGAAAGACATGAAAACTCAAAATTAATTCTCAGGGTCTCAAGAAATCAAGGTTTATCCTAGGTCACTTTTTGTTGCAACCTGGTGTTACAAAAAATAAAAAGAAGAAATGGGGAAAAATCGTAGTTAATTTCACCTCTCCCTCACCCCCAAGTTATGAGATTTACCAAACACTTTGACCATGAACTCTACAGTGACAATGGTAAAGGAAATACTACAGGAATGATTACAAAGTGCAGTGCTATTATTTGCTTGAGAAAACTTCTTAGAGGGAATATTTTTAGGCGTCAAAGGAGCTACAATATTAACAGGAATGGAGGAGAAGGAAAGTATCATCATAAACTATGATCATTCCAATGATCATGAAACAGCATGCTGGATTTTTTAAAAGGAAAACTGTAACAAGTCAGTGTTAGTGCTTACTTTGTTAGAGTACTTATTCAAAAATTCATTCTCCTATGAGAATGCTGCTCAGGACAACAGGACCGTATCTTGTCTGTTGCAGGGGTTTGGGAGATATAATTCTAGTTGTCAGAGAAGATTTTACTGGTATATATTCCTTTCTTCAAAGAGTCAAAGTCAAGAACAGAAAGTTTTGTTTCAGTAATGTTAATTTATAGTCATAAACTGTTTGAGAGAAACTCTGAAAATATGCAACCTCTGTACTTTAGTTTTTGAATAAAATATATAAGCAGGTTGGAGAGGACCCAAAAATACTGTAAGTTTGGTTGCTCATGACATGGATATCCTCCTGTCCACTGCCATCATCTAATTCCCAATGACCCATCTTTATAACTGTTATTACTAAAACAACTATTATACCACACCTAAAGGCTATTTGGAAGACTTCACACATCGAGTGGCCTCAAGAGAGCCAGCCAGGAGGCAGCTACAGAGATAAAATCTCTGCATATCGATCACTTCCAAATACTAGACTGAAAATAACAAAAGGTACAAATTATGGAGTAACTACTACGTGGCATGCACTTACAAATATTTCAAATCCTTATGTTTTCATCTTGTATAGGTAGGGACTATTATCCTATCTACCCATACCTTAATGCTGCAGAAATTAGATATCAAGAGATGGTAAACAATTTGTCCAAGGTCATGCAGTTATTAAATGGTGTTTTAGACCCAGGTTTCTCTGGTTCTAAAGCTTGTAAATTTTGTAAAACATCATACTCCCTCATGTAGTTTCCCTAGTATACTATAAAAACAGTGTCCTATTTAAGTCAATAAAGTACATTTATAGTTGAATTTGGTTATCCAAAGAAAAAATCAAAGAAAGGTCATATCAGATACAAAGGAATATGCAAAAAATAAAAGCCACTCTGAAGTATACTAAGAATCATTTATCTTATCTATCGAGGCTTTTACTTGGTGTTTGTAGGGATCAATTAGGATTTTATTAAACACACTGAATGTCTTATCAGTGATTCTAACACAGAACCTCCACAAAATAAATATCACACAGATTTAGAAGAAGGTAATGACACAAGATGTTAAATTATAAAATAATATATACATTTACTATTTACAATAGGCCTCTTGCCTAAAACAAGTTGCTTCTTCTATAAAGCCTCCTGAAAACCATATTACATCTCTATTTATAACCAGAAAGGATGAAAATTCTCCTTGATATCTTCCAAGCCCAGACTATATATATTGTAATGCAGTAACAGCTCACTTAACCAGAGGCCGTAATGCTCACAGTTACTTAGAATTCAGTAAGTCTTGAAAGCAAGGAAGATCTCTGAGTGACTAAAGTCAGCATCAAAACAGGCAACTAAGTTGAGGCATTTAACTCATAGGAAAGTGTGATTTTACCGAAACTAAGAAAAGTGTTTTAAGGAGAAAGTTGCAACCAACTGAGTTGAATGCTGTTGAGAGACCAAGTATAATGAGGATAGAAAAGGGTCCACTGGACTTGGCAACATGGATGTTTCTGATAATCTTGAAGGGAGAGCTCAAGGACAACGAGGCTCATGGAAGAAAGAAAGAATGGTTTATCAAACCGATGGGAAGTGCAGAAGCAGAGAAAATGGGTGTAGTCAACTTCTTTATGAAACCAGTCTGTAGAGGAGAGCAGGAAAAAAGGCAGTAGCTATAGGGAGATGGAGGGAAGCAAGGGAGGGCTTCCTGAAGATGGGAGAGGGCAGCGTCTTGTCTGCTGATGGGAATGGCCCAGCAGACAGGCAGAAAGCAATGACTCTGAGGACAGAGGATGACTAAGGGAGAGAAGTCCCTAAGGAGGTGGGAGGCTAACATAATTAGTAAGTGGAAGAGCCAGGATTTGAACCCAGGGGGCCTTTCAGTGTACCACTCTACCAAGATGCCTATTTCTGGGAAAAAATAAGTACTATGTATCTATTTTATTGATACCAACCAATCATGAATTTAAATTTGAGCTTATTAATGACACTTAAACGTTTTTCTTCTTGCAAACAGTCTAAGCCTAAATGATGCTAACTGCTATTGTGACTGTTCTTTTTACATTCAGGCATTCAGAGTCCCCTATACCTCCAGGTCTCAGTGTGGGGAACAGATAGCCCAGTCATGTCTGTCACACTAATGGTGTCAGCATAAATTTCAGTGACATTTCCCAAGCCCAGGATGAAAGTTGAGGACCAGTACCACATTGTGCAAGTCATCTACTACCAGCAGATTTATGCTCAGATGCATCTCTTCCAGATGCAGAGCTATACTGTACTCTAGCAATTATCCCAAAGGCAAGAACAAAACCCTTCTAGAACAATTTCAGCTACACCTTGTGAGTAGATCATCTCTAACCAGGATGCTAAATAAAGGCTGTGACTGGATAGATTAATCCTACAGTTAAGGGACCATTCTGTTCTTGTGAGTATAAACATAACACTTGCGATACGAGGAGGTAGTTGAAGATACTGTACTTTTCATAGATTTGTGTCCTAATGATAAAATCCATTAGGGTTCATCCTAATGTAATTTATTATGATTAACACACTCAACAATAAAAAAGGTAAAACATTCAGACTATTCTGACTTTTAGCCTTTTTCAGTGAATAAAAATGTTTTAAAATCATTTTTATGATGGAGAGGATAAATGAAAGTTAATATAGCTTCTGAGGTTTATCCTTTTTACTCTATACGCAACCATTTAAAATGAGCAAAAAGGACCCCCCAAAGAATTATCACATCATAAAGAAGTACAGGTAATTTAAATGGCTTGGTGACACAAGTGATTTCTTCAATTTTTTAAAAAATGGGAGTATGGAGTAAAAATTATATGGATTATTCAGGGGGGAAAGAAACGATGAGTTCTCTAATATATTCCGAATGTTCATTTGTGAGTGAAAATTTACAACCAGAGAGAGTAAAGAATAGACACAAGGAAAATGTCATATAAAAATCTGGTTTCTGGGCCAAAAGCAAAGTCGCTTAACTCATTAGGGGATTTCCTCTCTTTTAAAGGCAAACACAGACACCCCAGTGACAGGACTAAAATTTTTAAAAACTGTTTTACACGCTCCATATACATACAGGAGGTTGGAGATTCCCCATCCATTCCATTTGCCCCCTAACTATCCCATCCCCCCATTTGTCAAGGGAAGGACTGATTTTGGTGCAACACAGCAATCATATATATTCACAGAAGGACTGAAGATAAAGAAGAAATATCTGAGAAAACCAGATTACTTCTTTGCATAAACAATATAGTATAATATAGTATATTGTTGTATTCATTCTGCTTAGATATCCAGATGAATAGTAAAAAAACTCAATCATACATATGTTTGGTTTATATCTGCCCTGCCTAATCTGGTAGCTACCAGCCACATGTAGCTACTTAAATTTAAATTAATTCAAATTAAATGAATTTAAAAATTCAGTTGCTCAGCATAGCCACATTTCAAGTGCTCAATAGACATATGTGGCTAATGGTTACAACTTTGTATAATATAGATGCAGAACATTTCCATCATTGCAGAAAGTTCTATTGGTCAGCTCTGATCTATATGATACCAAATAACTTGTTACTTTTTTGGTCATGCTGTACAACATTAGGTAAACCTTACTTTTGTATTTTTTTTTTAGCATGTTGTGTCCTTTTTTATGTTCCAAAAGCAAAACATATGCCCTATACAAATACAGAATTGTATAAAGGGAAAATAATGAAAGGCTTTTCCTCTCTGTCTCCAGCGAGCTGGAGGTAACCCAGTGCTTAAGGTATCTGTAAATACCCTTACAGATACTTTTCTTGGCATATAACATTAGCCTTGATGATGTGAACTTAAGTGTTTATTAACATGTTCACTTCTGTCAGCTAAAACATGATTGAAAGCTTGCAGCTTAAGAGTCCTACTGGCAAAATTTAACTCAAAAGAGATGTGTAGCCTGTGATGTTCTGTGTTTGGGATATGCCTGCACTAGGCTATATTAGTCCCAATGTTCCTTGGATACAAGCAGAGCACCCATTATTTTATCTAAAGTAAAAATGTGAAACTGATTGAAACATTTCATAAGGGGAAAAGAAATAAAATTTTAGGTCTCTTCAAATTGCTTGAACTGTGAAATCAAGTAATAAACACTAGAAAAGGTTCTGTCAGCTAGAATCTAGGCTTGGTGTAGTCAGCATTTTCTTGCTAAACCTTATTATGGCAGCATTTGCTTTTTCATCTCTGTACTCTGTTCATCCCCACAAATAAACTACTTTGACCTCCACCTGTTAGTTAGTGAAATCTGCCTGCCATCCTTCAATAACCCTATTCTTTGCATTCGAAGGCCTTTGAGTCACTGAGAAAGTGAGAAGATAGAGTTATGCAATGAATTGAGCTGATATCACTTTATAACTATTCAGTAGTTCATAGTTCAAGCTAGAAGCTACATAGCAAAAGAAAATGGATTTTTTAAAAAAGGTAGTGCCTGTGGATGCTG
This sequence comes from Daubentonia madagascariensis, assembly GCA_023783475.1. Taxonomy (NCBI): domain Eukaryota; kingdom Metazoa; phylum Chordata; class Mammalia; order Primates; family Daubentoniidae; genus Daubentonia; species Daubentonia madagascariensis. The sequence continues at coordinate 52,270,185 of JAKFHU010000913.1, forward strand.
GAAGAGGGCAATACATTTCATCATTTGAACCTGAAATTTTTCATAGAAAGAGGTTCTCTCTTGACTCTAATTTAATGCAGAAAACTTCTAGTCCATTCCTTATAAGAAAACCTTTCTCTAAAAGAGTTGTGCCTTCATTTTAGATAGATGAGCTAAAAGGTTAAAAATAATTCAAAAATACTTCACTTAAAAGCTTAAAAATACTTCACGTTCAATTATGTTCATCGTACTGATATTTTGCAAAACAAAATGAACCACTAATCTCAAATGCAGCTTTATGGATGCAAAAAGACCACACTATTATTAAACACTATTAAAACAAACAAAAAAATAATAAAAAGGGAAATGACTGTATTTATGTAACTCATAACTGCATGAGTCATTTTCTGAAGCATAGTATCTGATAAAATAGTTTGCTTCTTTAACAATGACAGAGCAGAAAAAAGTGCTCCGTGTAAAGTTGCACTTCTAATGATTAATGCTACATTCAACAGAAGAGATGGTGTCTGTCTAATTATGTTAAATACTTATCTAAGAGGGATTAGCAGGATGTTTCTGCTCACTGTCATTCTTTGTGACAATGTAATGATAGATCCATTTACTTATGAGTGCAATTATTAAAAATCATGCTGTTTTCTTAACTGTCTTCATATCTTGGAAATATTTTATTAAAAATTACTTATTTGACAAGGGTAAATGCTTGGCAGAGTTTTGCATATCAATTAAGTAAATGAGTTAGTTTCATTCAGTCACAGTCTTTGTTGAGTGTCTTATTGAAGCTGGGTGAAACTTGATCATCATAATGCTTTTATATTGGAGCTAATGATTCACCCTTTTTTCTCCTTGTCTTATTTGTCCAAATCCTAAAGTTTGGTTTTCACTTAAACTAAAAACTGCTCATGGCCGACATTTTCCCTGGAGTCATGATTTAACACTTCTTCTTCATATTCACACCTTTTTTTGGAACGTAACACAAGGATCCAATTTTATACAGACAACTCCCTACAGGCCAATCAGAATGGGTTGCTAGCTATATACCATATTTTGCGGCTTTTTCTACTCATGCAATGAACTTTATCCAGCACTTGTGAGGAAAAGGTCTTTATACAAGATAAAAACAAGAAAGCAAACTAAGTTGGGCACTACTACTAGGCTGGCTAGCCCCAAACCAAAAGACCATTTCCATGTGTGTCTAAATAGACAGAACTAGGTTCCTCTCTGTTTTGTCCTTCCACTTACCAATTCTCAAATGACAATTGCCACCAACCCTGCCCTTGAATGTGAAAGACAACCAAATACCGGTACTGGACGTCAGTTACTTACTGGACTGCCCCCACAAGGAAGAATTTATCTATGTCTATGGCTTTAGTCAACTGAAGACAACTATCAAGTAGGCCAAGTGGCAGATAATGACATTTAGAATAAATTATATCTCTGCAAAAGTCTTCAAATTTGCGACTAGGGCAAAAACTTATGTGACCTAATACAGTGAGAATGTATTACAAAGATTTTTTTTTTCTAAACCAAAGTCATGTTAAGGCTTCAATGCTGATGAACAAACTCATAAAAATATCAGGCACATCAAAAGGAAAAAAATTACTAGTTAAGTCCTTTGAGGATAAGATTTCTGAGAAAAAAAATCACCCATTGGAAGAAAGAACTCTCAAAATTAGAAGCAGGTGTCACCATCATGAAGTGATAAATATCAAAGAATAACTGGCCCTGTAAAGCATTCTTAAGCATCTCATACTACTTTTAATCCTTACACCTGTATTTTGACATTAGAACCTGAAGTGCTGCTTATGTAAGTCCCTAACGAGTGTTAAAACATTAGAGATGTTGCACAGCCATTTTGATAAACCCCCTTATCAGCTGGGTTCACGAAATGGCTGAACAGCTGATGGTAAACTCTGACTGGCACTACGTTGTAAGTAATCACGATATCCTAGAATTCATTAATCTTGGAAGCCAATCATAGTTAAGTGATTTCTGGGTTGGGTTAGCTAACATGGCAGAATAATCCAGTACTACAGATGACACTTCAGATTAGCAATGGATATTGGGTTGCCGTTCCTTGAAGGACTTGAGTACATTTCCAGCTACACGCATGAAAGCTATACATACAGAGTGGAAGATCCCTGGAGATTGGAATGTTTCTTCAAAATGAAGAACAATAAAATGCTCGGACCACACTAAAACACAGAAGTGCAGGAGTATTATCTGTATGAATACTGAACATTCACAGACTGTCTGTAAAGCCAGTTTTCCACAGTGGGCTGAACACACTGGACCAGAGGCAGAGTTCCTTGCTCCAAACTGACCAGAGAATCAAGAATGAATTTAAAAATCTAAAGGTTTCAGAAGGATTTTTAATTGTTAAGAAAGGGAGGTTGGTAATACTTTACTCTGAAGAGGCAAGCCAATTAACTGTAGTTCATTGTTTTTGTCATCTTATCTCAGTTTGATTTTTCAAGTTTAAGAGATACTTTGAAATAAAGTGACTTTTTTATCCCAGAAGTTTTCTCCCATTTGAGAGACATACTTAGTGAATCAGTGCTGGAGAAAGCCCTCTCCATTTTAGTACTTGGTGTGTTGTTCAGGAATCCATCAGGAAATAGTCCCTGATTTACTATGTCAATGTGAGCATTTCTCGTAATCTTCTAGGATGTAATTCACCCAGCATCTCGAAATGGGTGCCATGTCTCTGATTAATTGATGAGTTTATGATGTATCTAAAATCCTTGGATGGATAGAGTTGGATAAATAGGCATTATTGTAATCCTCTGCTGAGCAGGAAAGCAATTGGGATGTGCACAGCCCCATCAGAAACTGCTACACAGCACAGGCAGAGAAGCTATTGACTCCTGGGATCTGCAACTGCCAGAGGACTTTTTTCTCCCCTCTCTCTCCCATTCCCTGTGTAAAAGCCTCCTATTCTGGAGTATTAAAAAAACTACTTTATTAAAAACATTGATAGCCAAAAAAGACAGAACTTTATTTCTATATAAACTTACGGTGTTATACTTGTTTATTTAACATTTAAATAGAATCATCAGTATGTAGGAAAAATATAAAAACATATGAGAGAGGGAAGTAAGTCTGCAAATAGTAGTATTAGTGATCTATATCACTTTCTTAGAAATTAAATGAATATATATGTACATGCACATATATATATATATGTGTGTGAGTATAGCTTAGAGCAATATGTGGCCCATAGTAAGTACTCAGTAAACATTAGCTATTACTATTATTTATAAAACACTCATATATTTAAAATTTCAGCAGCAGTGACAAAATATAAGCAAATATATCTTTATTGTTAATCAAATTGTGGTATTAATTGAGCCTATGGAACAGCTACATTGCGTTCATAAAATAGACCAGAGGAAGTAAGTTCACTATTTAAAGAAATATTTTGTTCTCTTTATATCAGAGGTTAAAACTACCTTCTATTTGAGTTCTACAAATATTTAAATATTTATTAGATGCAGGAACACACCACAGTAAACTCTTAGGTAAGTCTGATCTATTTATCCATCTGTTTATCTTTTTTAATCTTTTATTTCTCCTCTTCCAACTATTCTTTCTGGTTATTTTATCCTTTGGTGAATTTAATCTCTATTCAGAATAATTTTGTTTCCTCTAAGCAAATATTTGTTTAAAGTCTGTGCAATCTATTACCTATAAATCAGAAAACCGTTTCAGGCAGGGGAGATTTGGGTCCATGAGTGCAGAACGATCTACTGTATCTTTTGCTGGATCAGGATGGCACTGCCTTGTGCGTGCACTTCCTGAGGACTTCTAGCATGTCAGCTCTCTATGTGCTTCTTAGAAATAAAGAGAGATTAGACTCTGATAATATGAAAGGAAGGAAATAGGGGCCAGTATTCGCTGCTGCTTCTTTAATAATGGAATGGCTGGTGCATCAGCTCTTTCAAACAGATACAGTGGAAGATTGTGGTGTAAGTGAATAAACTCCTCACTTACATGATGCTTGTCATACTCACGTCTTATATTACAGCCACTGGGTACTTGTTTAACCAGCTACCCTTTCTTCTTTCACTGGGCTGTAAGCTCTTTGAAGGCAAGTTCAGTCTTGCTTATTTTTACATTTCTTCTATCATCCTGCACAGTATTTTGCATATAATATACACATACATGTACAATATGTCTTTAATTAAATTTCATAGTATCATAAACTCACATAGCACTTTAGAGTTTCCAAAGTATTTACCCCCCCAAAAGAATATATAATATTTCTTTAAAGCTTTAGGATTTATTAAGTATACTTTGAATATATTAAAAATACTCTATGTATAGTGCCAGGACAGTACTTTGCACACAGCTGGTGATTAATAAATGATAGCTCTTATTTTCAAGATCTCAGTTGATCTTTCCAAAACTATGAGTTAGAAAGGCAGGGCTGTTTTATTGTCTTCAGTGGTTTATATATGAGGAAATGAAAATTTAGAGTAGTTTCCTAATAATCTCAGCCTTGCTTATGGCAGAATACAAGAAGTGCAGACTTTATTTTTCTTAATTTGTACTTTTTCCTCTTTATAATACATTCTATTTCTTATTGTCTTCCTCCCCAGCAAGCCTATGAAGGTTGTTGTGATTGGAATAAAATTTGCTTTAAAGTTCCTCCTTACAACTCGCTAAATCAAGCCACACATTGAGCCAGCACTTTGCTACCTAAGCCACTGGGGCGGTGCTGAGGATGGTGACAGGCATAGGGCAGGGAGGAACATTTCAGATACACACCTAATATATAAGCTACATCTCTTTCTTCCTTCCCTTCTCGAATATTTACACAGCTTCATTTTCAAACATGAAATTAAAAATTTAGAGATTTGGGTAATTTATTTATTCAGAAAAGACCAGCTGAAATGCTGCATCTGCTTTCCTAGGAGCTTCTACATTCACAAAATTGCACATCTGGGTTCTTTGAGGCAAGTGGAGCTATACTCATTCATTCAACAAATGCATGCAGCACTTTGCCTTCTGAGCACTTCATCCTACTAAAAGGATGAGATAAGACATGTGTGGTCTGTATCTTATGATTTATTTATTTATTCAACAAATATTGATTGAATGACTACCATGTTGCCAGGTACTATAATAGGCTTCAGGAATAAAAACAGTAATTTTTTTGATCATGTTTTACCACATGTATGTATATGTCTCACACACACATACACACAGAGTATATGTGTGCATATGTGAGAAAAGTATTTCCTTTCTTCTAATAGGTAACCTTTTAGACTCCAATTACAAGGGGTTGTTTTAGGCCCTTTTCTGACATCAAAAAAAAAACACAAAACAAAAGCCTTGCTAAAGAAGGTAAGAGTATTTTTGAAGGATGGTTCGAGTGTTCATTTTGTGATACAGCTTTCCTGTCATAACTCTTTATTTGGGTGAAATTTCTCTGATAAAGAAGGGTCACTAAAGGACAGACCCCTTGTTACTGTACCAATGCCCCTCATACACCAGTCTCTAATAAGCATGTGCCAGTACAAAAAGAGATAATGGAAAAGCATATTGTCACAGAATGATGCTTTCCTACTGCTCCATAAATGCGGAAGAAAAGCCAAGACATTGATCCTATGGCAATGTTCTGTAACAGTGACTATTCCTATTACAGCAGGAGATTGTGGGAGAAGCAATCATTTTCCCTAATATATGCTAGTGCAGCAGAGTGTCCATGATCAATGTACTATTGTTATCAGTCTGCTGCCTTTTTACTGGCACTGATAATGGGCCTCCTATGTGTCTCAGCTAGAAGTGTAAGTTGGTAGACTTCCTCTACTCTTATAATTGATGAATGACTGTTGGCAGTCAAATTAGGACAAGGCAGAGCTGAGAAGCCAAGTGAACCTAATATGTGATATTTGAAGTTAACAATGAACTAACATAAGTCTGCAAAATTCAACTACGCTGCCAGTAGTTGTGACACTGAACTCTAGTTCTAAGTGCCCTAGGTCGCTGGTCGACCAGATGTTTACCAAAATATTCTTGTTTAAAGACAGATGCTTTTAAACAATTTTTTAAAAATGTGTTTCTTTACTTAATGACTGTGATAGAAATAGAGGGCATGCTATTAAAGTACTTCATTTTGACCTTCAAAAATGAGAACAACTTACTTTTTGGGAAGAAGTTTATCTCTGAAAGTATTTAAGAAAGTAACTACAACTAAATTTACTACTTATCAAATTTGACTTCAAAACTTTCACAGAACTGGAACTTCCAACATGTTGGCTGATGTAGTTGTGTCTGTTAATTGTTTTATAATCCCAATATAATTGAAGGCATGTTAAAATTTTGAATATTTTTCTACAGGAGAAAATTTAAATAGCTTCTTATGCCCATATTCAAACACAGTACTAAATTTCACTGAAAAATACTATAATTTCATGTTTTTTCACAATGAAAAATTAGCTTTACATGAAGTCTGCTGAAACTGACTGATATTGTTTGTGCTCACTGCAGGTGTGGTCTGAAATCTGGAAGTGGTTCAACCCAGTAATCTGTGAAGCCCAGTGGATCCCCGGTACAAATCCTCAATTTTGGGGACACAAAGAACCTGAGAAAGGCTTATAGAACATCCACAGGGCTGCCTTGCAACTTAGGAAGAAATATGTATGAAGAAGACTTAAATTTATATATACTAACCATTGAACAACCAAGAGACATAAAGTCTCACTTTCAAGTGAGATGTGAATGTTTCTCAGTTGGATTCCAATCTAAACCCAGTTTAATTGGCACCTTTTAAGGAAATTGTCCCTAATTCTCCAGTCAGATTTAACAGCTCTTGTCTTTTACTCCTACAACACTTAACCCTGTCTGCTTTCAACTACCGTCAGCTGGGTAAGACCTGTCTACCTCAATAATCCTAACAATGATATTTCACGTGATTAGAGAACATTAACTTTTACAAAGGACCCTGGCCTTCATTACTTTATTTGTCATAACTTCATGACAGAGATGGAACAGAAGTAACAGTTCCCATCTTATAGGGACATTTGAGGAAACTCAGAGGTCTGGCCTTGATAGAGTCATCTTTGTATCTACTCTAGTATACTACATAAAGTCAGCACTTAATGAAGATTCAATGACTTGGCTTGACTTTAATTATAATGATTAGATGACCAGCCATTCTTCTTCATGCAGCAGGTACTTAAACTTGAGAAATATAAGAAACAGACATAAGAGAATTTTCTTTCTTGTAGTGAGGTATCTGGAGTCACCCAGAGTATAATCTTCTCTGATCTGTTTGAAAATAGGTTCAATTTCTACCTATCTAGAATAGTTTAAAGACATTGCTACTTAACATAGAGAGAAAGGTTGGGGACCACAACATTTAAAGTTAAGGTGGCTTCCACACAAGTATTGAGGGGTGAGAGCCCACCTAAAGAAACAAAGGGGTAAATTAAATCAGTACTTTTCATACCCTACCATGCATAAGCATCACCTGTAGAGCTTGTTAAAATTCTCTCTGTCTGGGTGGGGCCTGAGATTCTGCATTTCTAATGAGCTCCCAGGCAATGCCATGATGCCGGTCCTCAGACCACACTTTGAGTAGCAAGGTCTGAAGTGTCTCATATTGGTGCTCCTTACACTTGTACAAGAGGAAATTTGATATGAAAATCTGAAATTCTTCACAGGTAAATTAGGGAGGTTGTCTAAACTACACAAAATGTTCTACAAAGGATTCACTATTGGAATTCTTAATATAAAGGTCATAATAAAGAATTATCTTTAAAAATAACAAAGAATTATTTAAAAAAAAATGTTTGATTCACTTAAAGGAACACCCTTTAAGGTGAGGGATACTTACAATAAAGTTTGATACAAAACTACTTGTCAATGGGGCCCTTGACTGAGCCTTACCAATCGTTTTGCTTACTACTTGCTACTAATTGGATTTGACTAAAAGCCTCCAAATTAAAATATAGTAAACTCCAATTCTGAGAGGATTATTGGTAGCAAATTCTGCTTTCAAGTTTATTGAGAACACCCAAAATTCTCTGTTCCATGGCTTCATCCATTCAACCAATCAATACCTATTGAGTATCTATTACATGCCAGACACTGTTATGGATGCTAGGGACAGAGTAGTGGAAAAGACAGACAAAGTCCTGCTGTTTATGGAGTGTATATTCTAAAGGGAGAAAATGGACAGTAACAGTGGAAAGAGGTATGAAGAATGGAAAGTGGGGTTATGAATTATAGGGTGATGGAGGGAGGGCCTCCATGATGAAGTATTATTTGAACAAAGATGACCAGAATGCCAATGATTATTAGATTTTATTGGTGAAAATGATAGACATTTCACTTTGTTAACAGTTAATACTCTTTGTTTCTATATTGTGTCCTATGTGTATTTAATAACCTATAGTCTTTCCCTGGACTAGGCTGTATGACGAGGGTTTAGGATAAGGAAAATAGGGGATTTTTCAGGTGTTTCTGATGAGTTATTTACTGTTTTTCATTATTATGTTTTGACTTAAGTACAAGTCTAGGACATGAGACCCTAAAATGCAAGTATAAACGTTTATGGTAAAAGAGGTTATTGAGTATAGGAGACAAAATTTATACTCTGAAGTCAGATTTGGTTTGAACTACGGATTGCAGATCCACAGATTTACTATCTGTGTGGGCTTGGGCAACTTACTTAACCTTTTATGATTCTTAGTTTTCATCTCTATAGAGGCTGAATTATTGTATATTGCATATTTTAAGGGAGGTTAATTTTTTTAAAAACGTGGTACACAGTAGGTACTCAATTGTAACTAGAATTTTTACCATATATACGAAAGAACCATGCAGTGTTTGACCCAGTGTAGGCACCTGCTTGTTGGTTTCCTTCCCATTGATTTGCACTATCAGTTTCTCTGCAACTTTTCATTTGTACAGATAAATAAGAGTTGATGGTATATGCATTTTTGCTTGATAGAATTTCATAGACTCATTTCATCAGTTCATGATTAGCTTCAAAGCTTCGACTCTAACCCAGTTTTGAGATAACTGGGAAATGAAGCTAAGTGGAAGAAACAAATGCAGCATTGTAAGAGAAGCAAAAGTCAGCCTGAGGTTGTCTGATGTTTTTAAACTAACATCATCTTTAATCTGCTATGCCCTTCTTTCCAGATAATAAGAGCTGTGCACTGAAAGTGCTGAGACAAACTAATGGGGAACAGGATACTACAAAAGACATTTGAAAGAGCCCATGTAATTTACTGCATGTCTGGTTTGTTTTACTTTCCAAAGTCTTCCTGTTGCTCTAGGAAATTTGTCTCTTCTGGCAACCTTCGGCCCTCTTTTGGCCGGGGAGTCCTGAAAAAGCATTTGAGGGCAGGTAAACAGATGCAAAGCTCTCTGAGTGGGGAGTAAGTGCAGGTCTTGCTTCCTGTGTGACATCTGAGGTATAAACAAAGTATCCTTAGTACTTGGTTTGAGAGAATTATCCCAAATGCAGGCGACCAAGAAGCTGCCGGTACATTTAGATATAGATAACTCCCAACATATTTCTGAAGGTAATTTACATGAGAAAACCACTAAAAGCCTCCTACTCAATTAACTGTACCCCTGGGGAAAATCTATGCAGGCCTGGATAAGGGTGGGAACAACATAAAGGTGTTCTCTGTGCCAAAAAGGGGATTGGGCTTGATGGAAAATCCCCAAAAAGGACCATCTGGCAGCATAAATTATCCATTTAAAATGGCTGGTGTGAGTTAATGACACCAAAGTCACCACGAACATGTGCAACATCCTTCAGTTGAGTTTTAATGTCCCCTCAGGCCCTGTTTCAATTATGACTTTCTATGCTGACTATGGCCAAATGTAAATTTATCCACTGTCCTCTCCCACCCCCCAACAAACATATACCATGAAATTGCATTTTTTTTTTTTTGTAATGAAATGGGGATAGAGAATGGAGAATCAGTCTAGGAATATAATTGTGGGGGATTCTTTAAGAAGAAAATACACACACACCTCCTAAAAAGGATTCAGCCACTAAACTTTAGTTATGTAACGACTACAAAAGATATAAACATTCAGATGTGAAAATTTATGATTATTTGCATCATAATGTATAGACAGGAATAAGAATTACTCCGAATAAAAGATTCACCAGGTCGAAGTACTCTATATTAAACCAAACCCCACTTCCCCTAAATATATCTGAAAGGAGTGCATGTAAGGACCTAGAAAACAGCCTCATGGAGGAGGAGCTTCTTGTACATCAACCTAATAAAGCAGCTTCAATATGCACAAAAATGCATCCATACAATAATCAAGCACAAATGTATATTTGATTCTGATTTTCACTGAAGTAGGTAAATTGGCTAGGACTCTAATTAGCCTTTCAAAAAGGGTTCAAAGAAGTTTTACATCTTATAATTTTTTAATAGCACATAAACTTTTCATCTGCACTATACCGAGGTCATGCTGACGATGCAGTTAATGGCAAGGAGTAGTCAGCGTTTTCATGCTCATTTAGGCCTGGGTTTATTTCTTAGCCACTTTAGGCAAACTGACGTCAACACAAGTGTGGAGTACAGCTGATGTGTGACCACAGAAGAACCACCACACCTTGAGTGCGGTGTTGGTAATAATTAGAAAAAGAAGGCATGGGAGGCTACCATCACTATCTCTGCACTTCCCATACCACTGCATAATGATCTGTCTATGTGTTTGTTTCCCACCCCTGCTTGTGAATTCCTTGAAAGCAGGGGCCATAACCTTCCCGTGCACCCCTGAGTTCCCAGAACCTGGCCTAGTGCCTCGTACAGAGAAAGTTCCCAGGGAAGACTGTTGAGTGAGTGAGTGAATGCATGAGTCAAGGGAGAGGATCAGGTAGAAGCAAGGCAGAGAGAAATGTTTACATTTTAACAAAGGGAGCAAGACAAAAGACCCAGCCAGTAGGGCTTGAGGTATTTTGTTTTGTTTTTAATTATGATACAGTAAAACTAACTGGAGGTGAGGGGGAAAGGTATATATACTTCTGTGAATGTTAACATTTGTATAGATTACTGCAACCACCACTACAATCAGGAAAAAGAATTATCACCCCGAAAATCTCCCTTGTGCTATAACCTTTATAGTCACACCTTCTGAGGGTTGTCTTTTGAAAAAATGATAGGGAGGGGAGAAGAGAGCTAAGATTTGTAGAGGAAGGGGTTGGTTCAGAGATTTTCTTGGTGCTTGTCAGAGAATTATTCTGAGGCAGCAGTGGGGAAGGATGGCCAGAGAACATTTTTATCATACTTACTCTATGCTAGGTATAATTCTTAGATGGGTTGTGAATGTTACCTTATTTAATCCTCAAGAACATTGAAACAGCTATTATTACTGTCAGATTATAAAAATGGAGACACAGGCTCAGAGAGATGTAATTTGCCCACAATCACACAGCCAGCAGGAGTTGAAGCCAGGATTACACTCTGTCCGATTCCAAAGCCCACACTCTATCCTCTACATCCATCTGACTTGTCTTATTTGGGAAGGCATTGGAGAAGATTCCCTCTTATCCACGTGGAGTTAGACATTCATAAAGGTTTCAAAAAGCTTTTGCTATCAGAATTATTCATATTACTCTCAAGACTCCAGAGCCAAGACTAGACTACCCCAGGAGGTTAGAACCAGCAGTCATCATTTGCTTAGTCTAGTACAGTTGGGCATAAAGATAGTTGTCCCGTTTAAATAGAAAAACAATCATGATGACATCCAATAATAGGAAAAAATATTACAAAGTATCCTCATTATATAAAAATCTGAGTATAAACTGTAGCACAAGGAACCCATTTACCTTTCTAACGTTATCAATCCCGTTGAAGAAGTTAATAGATTTTAATTATGATTACTAAAAGATAATTCAAAAAACTAAAGCAAAAGACACTATAAAAACAAAAACAAAAGCAAACCACATGCTGGGTTGTGGTGTAGGTGAAAAAATGTCAGAGTAGAAAACCATACACCATTCTCCCCAGTCATTCATTTCAGTTGAATCGCTGCTTTGCACAGCCACCCTTTTACAAATGTGGCAATCGGATTACAACACAAACAAGTGTTCATCTTGAAAAAGTCAACTACCTTAAGCTTTCTTTCTTCACTCTCATGCATCACATGGGACCACACGCACATTTCTGATTTCCCAGCGTTGGCCACGTGCCACCCCTACCCTGCTTACCTGGCTCTACTTCATGCCATCCGCTCGACTGACTGCCGCTTCCCGGGGAGCGTCCTTGGCCTGTATAAAATGGCTCTTCACCAGGACTGTCCATTTCATCCTCCACAGACTTGAGGCGCTTTGTGGAGCTGAAATAACAAATGGGTGCATGTTAAAAGCAATACAAACCACCTTTTGCTTGGACACGGCACCTCTGGTTGAAAGAAAGCCAAGAGAGGAAGTAATTGGGCAACTCTGTAGTTCTAGGGCTCTTTTTAGGCTCTTGTTCAGGTTGGTGAGTCACTGGATGTAGAACAAAGTCTTGGGTCTGTCTTGTTCCAAGTGTCTGGGTTTGATTTTTATTGTCACTCAAGTTGCTGCTGCTGCCACATCCTGTTCCCTTTTCCTTTGAGGAACTGGTGGTGGCTGGCTCCCGCTCCTGTCTCCACCTGGAAGTGTCGGTAGTAAACCCACGTGTTTCCTATTGCCACAGGCAGTGGGTGGGGCCTGGCCATCAGCAATGTACCTAGACATCAATCCAATCCCTGCTGGAACCCCAGAAAGGAAAAAAAGCAGGGCTCACGATGCTTCAGGAAAAGACTGGATTGCCTTTTTTTTTCTGCCACATTTGCCCATCTTCCATTTGGAATATTCATTCAAAAAAATATTTACTGCACAGCTAGTCCGGGTCTTGCTCTACACACTAGAGATAAAACAGTGAACAAAACAGATAAAAATAGGAGGAAGGAGTGCATTGCCCTGTGGGAACAAGGGACATGGAAAAAGAGCGGCCCAATGACTTCTATGTGTTTCCTCTACACAGAGATTAACAAAATGAAGTTTTATTCCACCAGGGTAGGGATGTTTGTTTTTTGGAGAGACTTTTGGAGAAACTTCCAGAATGTTTCTCATTTCCTCCAGTTGAAGGACTGAATTTTTCTCCCAATTTGAGGCTTCAGGGGTGAAAAAACAGTACAATGCTACCCTGCTGCTATTCTTGTTCTAGCAGTCTTAATTGAGAAAGCCACCAACATGCTATCAGAATGGGTGGGTTTCATAATTAGTGGGAGTGCTTGTTGGGAAGTCTCTTCCTCATGTGTCAGGGTACAGAATTTTTCAATGTTTTCATTCATCAAATACCTGCTGTGCACATCCTGTGTGCCAGGTGCTATGCTAAGTGCTGGAATATAGAGGACACACACATGGCCCCTGTCTGTCTCCAGGGACTGAGATAGAAAAGGAAAGAAAACTGGGCAAAAGAGAAATACAGGTATTGTGATTGAACCGCGTATAGGACATAGTGGGTCACACAATGGAGGAAGGAAACACTGATAGGCCGACCTGGGGTTTACGAAAGACTTCCCAGAGGAGATGGCTCCTGAGCTGTCTTTAAGACTGTCAAGGAGACAGGAAGGAAACACAGAAAGGGCAGAGGTAGTTGTTATTCAATGGAGGTACCACTCAGACAGCTATTTTGGTTTTTAAAATATTGAAATATGTCTTTACCAATTGGAAAACTGTCGTCTCAAGCCCCATACGTTTCTTCCAACCTTTTCTCCCCTTTCTTTGCCCCAGGACACCCTCATAGTCCCAAACCTAAAGGGTTAATGTCTGGCACCTCAGGTCCTAGGCAGGACCTAGCCCTAGCCCTGCAGCAGGAAGCATCTGTTCTAATTGGTATGCCTCTGTCACACAGGTTATCAGATATTTTGAACATCACCCCCAGGAGGGAGGTGCATATCAGGCAGAAGCAACATCATGAGTAAAGTGTGATACATTCAGAGAGCTGCCAGCTGTTTAGGATGGCTGAAGTGGAAGGAGGGGCACAGCAAGAGAGGACGGTGGAGGTTATAGAAGATACTGTATGTCTGGACTTTATCCTATAAGCAATGGAGACTCCCTGAAACAGTCTAAACAGGGAGTGACACAGGAGTTATATTTTAGAAAAGTTACTCTGGTAATTGTACAGATGATAGATTTAGAAAGGCAAAGGGAAAGGAAGGGGATGGAGCCTAGGGGCAGGGAGATAGCTAAGAAATGATAGCAGCAATCTGAATGAAAAAGGTAGAGGGCCCAATTTAAGGAAAGAAATCCTAATTATTAATGTTGGCATTCCAGTATTCTCAGCCATTAAGTTCTATTCTCATTAAAGCCAGACCACAGGAAAGCAACATAACTGTACCACACTAGCTTTGTACTTAAAGGAAATGCCTTTGATAGCTTATGTAATATTCTTTGCTCGGCTTTCCTTGAAGTTCAATGAAAAAGAGCCACTTGAAGAACTTTTCTATATTTTATGTAAAATGACATCTAATGGAAGTCCTTTATAAGAGGGTATACACAAAAATTCCTTATAATACATAACCAGAAAAATATGGTCTCTTTGAACAGATTTATTCTGTTCTCTTTCATTAAAAAATGCAAATTATATAACCTATTGCTTCCCCTTCTTGCTTGGGAAACCAGGAAGCTCAGGGCTAAACTTAAGTATAACTCTTGGTTCAGGTTCCTGATATAACAATCTCTTCTACCTTTTCATATATTTCTGGCCTCTCTTTCCATATTTAATATTATCTGCTGTGTTTTAAAATTGAAAGCCACTTGAAATAACCTTGTATATAGAAAGAATATATATTGGAAAAAGTGAGTATTTCCCTTAAGTACCCTGGCAAATAAAAGGTGAGGCCTGTATATTCTGATAGAGCTGTAAGATCTGCAGGGAAAATGATTTTCTTTTTCTTTTTCTTTTTCTGTTTTTAATCTGTAGTGCCTACCACAGTATCTGGCTAATAACAGATGCTCAAAAACTGCTAAATTGGGCTATTGACTTAAAAACAGTCATATGAGTACACATGACAAGGATTCATCCAAGTATCATGATTCAATGAAATCCAACCCAAAAGGCCAACTCCATTGTCCATCATTCTCCCATTACTAATATTTTTCTGAGTTTTTAAAGCTTTTGATTTCCTTGGTTCTCTCCAATAAAATGCAAATACTCCAGGCAGGTATTAAATCCTAAAGCTGAAAGATTCTGTAGTTATTAGCTGATGTCTTAGTTTGAAAGCAAGGACTTTCAGGAGTTGACACAAGGTAAATGTCTGGAGGTTGGAGGTGCAGGATGGAAGAGAGGAAATATCAGGAGTGAAAACAGTTAGTAAGGCCAGGAAGGACAGGTAGAGGGCTTCCAGGACAACGTTTACTGACTTCACAAACTTGACAGTTGGTTTATCTTAATGAAGTTTTTTGTAATAAAAAATGTGTTTTATCCCAGTTTTTACATTATCCTTGTTATGATTATGGAGATGTTTACCCTGAAGGGGTACAAAACTTACAGTTAATACCAATCTTATTTACTTATTTATCTATCTATCTTACTTTTAGAAGTGAATCAGTCATTGATTTTGGTTTCTTGCTCTTGACTTTCTAACACACTGATTTTATTCTCCCAGAAACATTTGAGGAAAACACAAAAGTACCAGTAAGATCTATACACAAAAGAGAGGGTAAACATTCTCCTAAGGAGTGGTACACTATCTCTTCTTGTGTATAGAATTTGTTCTTGTATTCCTAGCAATTCTATCTAAAAATTAAGGTAAGAGTATTACCTTAATTCCAAGTATTTGCTTAATTCCTGCTATGTGTAAGGCCCATAGGCCTTACTCAATATCCATAAGACCGCAAGATGCTGTTTTACTGAGTGTTCATAGTACCCCGAACTGAAAATTTCCATTTGCTTGTCAGGACCTGCCACTAGATTGTAAAGCCCCTTTTATTTGACCTTATACACACAGTACCGAGGACAATATTCTTGACGTTTAATAATGTTCATTGCTGATTTGGAAGAGTTAGATATTGTCATTCAAGGGACTTACAGTCCAGATGGGAGGCAGAACCTGTATATACCTAAAAGATGGTAAGAATAATTCAAGATAGCGAATGCTAAGTATCAGGGAAGAGGAGATGCTAGACACTCCTTTCCTAGGGCCTCATATTCTATTGTTTCTTACTAAAAGAATCAGCCCTGTTCCTAATAGAATTCTGTGTGAAAAGAGCATGTTTTTAAAGTTCCAACAGACCATGACTTTGAAAGGAGACTCTGCCATTTACTAGAACTACCACTTTGGGCAAGTTACTTAACTTCTCTGAGCTTTGTGTTGCTCCACTGTTTAAATGGCAACACTATGTTGTAAAACTATTGTGAAGATTAAATCAGATCAGGTATGTAAATCACTTAATACAGTGCCTGCCACAGACCAGGTGACCAATTAATATTGGTATAGCATGAACAAATATTGATCGATTGATGAACTTTTCTGTATGTAAATCTAGGATATTCTTCTGGGCACATTTTCTAACCTGTACACAGATAATTCTGCTGAATCTATGTATTTAAAGAATTTAAAAAAAAAAAATCCTAGGACAAGCCTAATGAGAGAAAAACAAACATATTACTGAGTTATTAACTACTGATGCTGTTTATAATTAGCTCCTTAACAGGGTTAGTTATTTGTAGGATATGAGAATGACACTAGCCTTTTAAATGAAATTAATAACCAGATTTTCTCTCTGAGAGCCACAACAAAAGATAAGAAGACATAGCTGGAGAAGTGAGCAAAAAGATGGGAAGTAAGGAACACTGCTTGGGATGTACATGATACATGTACAGCACACATATGAAAAACAAACAGCCCATAAACTTTTAAATTAATCACTGCCCACAAGTATTTGCAAAGCTCTTTCATGTTGACTGAATGCAGTTACACACAATGTCTTTTCCATCAGCAAACATTAGAAATCCTCAAAATGTATTAACACCTGAATGTATTCATAATCTCTTTCTTCTATTATAAATATACTTTGGATTTGATATATTCCCCCCACCAGGGACTGATACTACAGTGAACTAAGGGGAACTTTCAACCAACATGAAAGATGATGGTAGGACATGGTGGTTATATTTAGGAAATAACTGTTTCTTTAACTGTCTTCAAGGTATTAGTAAAGACTAGGTTGATTTTTTTTTAAAGTAATAATGTTTAAAATATATAAAGGCAAGATGAGTCTCTACCAAGGAAAATTTCTATAATCTGGCCATTGTTTTAAATAATAAAACTCTGGTACTCGCTTTAGGTGGAACATACCTTTGTCAAACGTTTTTTCTGCAAAGTACACAAACATTAAAGATCGTTCTGCACCATTCTTTTCTTTGTTGTCACAGTCCAGTGCTAAAGCCAATTTGTAAAAGAATACTGTGGGTTTAATGCCTAATCCCTTTCCCTCTGGTACAGGTTATCTAGAGACAACAGGATCTTGCAAAATGCTTCATTTTGATTTTGGCTTTGCGACCTCAGGGGATCAAGAACCCCAGAATCATTACGGGGTTGTGCTCTTCCAGCTTTTGCATTTTTTAAGGTCTCCCAGTGCAATGGGGTTTACGGTCTGGCCCCCACCTCCTATCTGACTGCATTCACTTGTATAACCTCACATCAGGGTATCAAATAGATTTCATCTTTTAGGGCAACTCCAACAAACTGGATTTTGAGACCTCTGGGGCTCAGTAGAAAAAGAGCTGGGACTGAGCTATAAGGTCTGCTGTGAGCATGGGGACTGGACTGGTGTCACCAGTGTCCACTTCCTGCCAAACAAGCCAGAACACATGCCCTTTTCTGTAGTCAAGCCTTGTCCTCCATTTCCTGAAAACATGCCAGGTTCATCATCCATCCTTCCTTCATGCCTTTGCTCATGTTCTCACCCCACCCAGAATTCCATTCCCTTTTCCTTTTCATCTGGCCAACCCTAACCAACATTTAGAGAGGAGAACAAGGTACTTTTTTTGGATAAAGCCTTCTTTAACTATTTTTAGCCCATGTCGCATAATTTAGCTTACCATTTTTTTATTGTCTGATGTGTGTGTGTGTATTTTTCCCTGCTACATGTACATTTGCTTTCTCTCCCCAGTGAGACTGAAAGTCTGTTGGGGCTGAACCCACTATTTTGGTATGTTCTATTACTATAGGCACGCTGCTAAATGCCTAGCAGGCCCAGAGTTCAAATCAAGGTGTGCAACTATGCAGCATAACCTCTTTAAGAGCCGCCAATCAAATTACCTCGTAGAGGACGTGCTGGGTAAAGACCTCCTCATTGCTCCTGGACTCATGCTGTAGTATGAAGAACTTTCCAAATCTGAGAGAGAAAAATTTGGGCCAGTTCCTGCAGCTATTGGTGCTAGAATTAAAAAACAAAACAAAACAAAAACAAAAAACAAAAAAAATCAGTTAAGTTCTGTGAATAAAAGATCAATGAGAGCATATTTCAGTGTTGCATTTAGCACATTTTTTTGCATTTAAATGGTAAGTTTATCCAAAATGATCAACAATCAATTCTGACTTCAAAGGAATGTTGACAATAAAAATAATTCTACACCAGAAAGGTGTGGTTTTTCTAACATACCTTTCATCTTTTCTCTTTATGTAACAGTAAATTGTCACCAAGGTTGCAACACTCCTGGATGCTTTTAACAAAAATACCTCTCTATGTTTTGGTCTTCAACTTTTCTTGAATGACTACCCAAAACATTCCCCAGGCTTTTCTAATTTTGTCTGATCCTGATAGCGTCTACTCATCTGTATTTTGGAATTCTGTTCCGAACTTTGGTGAAAACAAATTCATCTTTCTAGGCCACTCATCCTCAATTTCTTGCAATGTGAAATGTGTGATTTCCCTTTACTTTGAATCAGCTCCGCACTCTGCATACATTGTTATCTTAGTATTTGTCCAACCTTGTAATTTAAGGCAGGGTCCTCAAACTATGGCCCTGAGTCATACTTTTTGTAAATAAAGTTTTACTGGATCATAGGCATACCTATTCATTTACATATTGTCTGTGACTGCTGCCACACCACACCATCAGAGACTAGTAGCTGCAACAGAGACTATATGGCTCACAAAGCCAAAAATATTTATTATCTGGCCCTAGATAAAAGAATTTGCTGACCTCTGATTTAATTTTGATTATATGTGATTTTCAGAGATGACGCTTATGTGAGATTGATTCCCTGTATTTTGAGGTATCTAAAGGCTCAAGGACATTATTTACAGTAGCTTAATAAATATTTTTTATTAAATAAATAACATCTACCAATCTTATAATACAATTCTGTAAAATCAGTAGTGTGACTACATTAGTGCAAATAATCTCTTTTGAAAGATCAGGCAAAAGCAGGGACAATAAATACTGTATTGGGGCACTGGTTTGAGAGTTCAGCCCATATAAGTAAGTAAGTAAATAAATAAATAAATAAATTACAGGTTAATATCCATCAGAAGAAAGGATAATTAGGTATAGCGTGAACCAGGGACTTTGTTCATTCAACAAGCGATTACTGAGAGTCTGCTATTGCCAAGACCTATGCTGGGTGAGGAAGGCACTTAGATGAAAGACATGGTGCCTACCCTTAAACAGAGGGGGAAGCCTGACAGATTAATTTAAAGAGAGTCTGAGAAGTCCTTTGACAGAGTTACAAATGCTCCTCAACTTACAACGGGGCCATGTCCTGACAAACCCATCATAAGCTGAAAATATTGCCAGTCGAAAGTGCATTTAATACACCTAACCTACTGAACATCACAGCATGGCCTGGTCTACCTTAAACATGCTCATAACACTTACATTAGCCTGTATTTGGGCAAAATCGTCTAACACAAAACCTATTTTACAATAAATATCTCATGTAATTTATTGAGTACTGTACTGAAAGTGAAAAACAGTTGTATGGCTATTTGAAGTATAGTGTCTACGGTTTGTGTATTGCTTTCACACCGTCGTAAAGTTGAAGAATTATAAGTTGGACCATCTCATTTTGGACACCATCTGTATTCCTAAATTGACATGGCTGCACAGAAGTGGATATTTAACCCAGCTTGGGGATAAGAGGTTCAAGAGAGTAAAAGAGCCTCAGAAAATGTGATGCCTGGGAAGAATCTGAAAAGAACAAGTAGGAATTACGCAACTGAGAGGGACGGAGGGTTTCTAGGTGGAAGAAACAGCACACAGGTAAGAGAACATAAAATGTTTACTGGATTTCTGACAGTTCGGCATGATGACATAGTGCATAATACTTGGGGAAAGGAGGGGCTGGTGATGGTCAGGTCCTGAAGGATCTGGTAGGCTTTTTTTAAGGAACATAAGTTTGAATCTAGCATATTCCCAAATTTATAAGCTACTAAAGGACTGATCTCACTCCACGGTGTTTGGGAATTGCTGGGGTTATATTGCCAGCATTAATATAATCCCTAACACCAGGAGGCAGTTGGTAAACATTGGTCAAATGGAATTGGTTGCTGCATTGAATTTTATTCATTAGTCAAAGGAGAACCAGCAAAGTGTGGGAATGCTATCATCAAATTTGCATTTATAACGTAGAAAGATCACTCTGTCTCATGAAGGTAGGTTTGGGGGTGGGGGGTGGTGGTTGAAGAATATATTCAGTAAACCAGAGAGGCCACTGGGGCCATTTATACAAGGTAGGGTGGGGATGGGGTCTAAACTCAGAGGATAGAAAGGAGAAGCCTGATGTAAGTTATTCAGAAGTTAGAATCAAGAAGATGTGTTGATAGCCTGACTGTCGTAACAATGGAAAAGGGGGAGTATGGGATGCTTCCCAGGATTATTGCTTGGGAAATAGGTAAACTGTGGTGCTGTACTAGAACTATGGAGTCAAGTGAAGGTATGAGGGAAGACAATAATTTCTAAGAATAAACACTTAGTTGTTTGATTAATAGCAATGAATAAACCTTAATCTCAGTCACAACTAAGAAATGGAAAACTCTGAAATTCACATCTACTTTCTGAAATTCAAACACATCTCTCAATGACAGGCTCTAATGGAAGAAGGGCCTTTAGTTCAAGAACAAATGGTGAGGCTTGACAAGAAGTGTAAACAGAGTTCTAATTAATAATTTTGCTAGTTATTCCCTAATTTGCTTTTCATATTAAATTTATTTGCATAATTCCTCCTTTTATTTCATGATATTTTATGTATGAAATTGGCCATGGAGGAGGGGCAGGAGAAGATTACTCAAATGCAGGCCCAGACAGATCACTCATCGCCACTTTCATCAGCCTGACATATAACAGGTACTTGTGAATGCTTTGTGCCTTCCTGGAGCTTAGAGATTCACAACTCTCATTAGCTAAAGCAGAGTGATAAGGCTGATAAGCGTCAAAGCTCTGGACTTAGATGTTCCAAACAAATTTTAGAATGCAGTTGAGGCCTCAGCTGGGTGGAGAAGCCGCTTCATTCCTTAGCACAGAGGACACTGTGTGGGCCTCACTCCCTTGGTCTTGGAAGGAGAGAAACGTGAGTGTGAGGGCCTTGACTGGACCAAGAGGGTGAGTCTGGGGCCTCCCACCTGGTGGTGAACACCTAGCTACACTTACATATCACACTTTACCTACCGTGTTACCTACCCTAGAGAAATGTCTTTTGCCTCGATTATCTTTTTAAAATGTCAAGCGAACCAGAAGAGGTGAAGGAAGAAAAACACATGTGTAAATAAGGTGTGCCCACCTCTCAGACAGATCCAAAAAATAATTAAGCCCACGTAAATGTTCCTTAACTTGCACATATATTTACTTCCTGCGAACCACTTATTACACTGTAACTATTACGTGGCAAATGGTACCAGGTGGCCTGGCAGTGGGGTGATACTTCCCAAAGCATCTACCAGACTTCTAGTGAGTAATTTTAGAGTTTGGCAAACTGGTTTATGTGTATATTGAGTTTTTTAAAAATCGCTAAGTTTCTGAAATGAGAATGGGTTTCACAACCTCAGTTAAATAATCCTAGCAATTCACAGACCCAAACTCTGCCTTCTTCAAAAGAGTCTTGCCAAGAAACATTCCCCTGCTATTGCTGTGTGTACAAAATCACATGGAAGTCAGTTTATTGGGATGGATTCTGACTTAGTGACACTGTCATGCCAAAGAGAAAGCCTCACATATGAGGATGTTCCTGCAAAGGGTTGGGCATTCTCAGTGCCTCTAATCTGAAGAACAGAAAGCGCTTTTGACAAATAATGAAGAACTCAAGGGGGGGACATTAGCAGGCTTTTCTACCTATGAAGCCATGTTTTGAAAATGCACTTTATTTACCGTACCTAATTTAATCCCCAAAACAACTTCCTTAGGAAAGTGCATTTTCTAGATGAGGAGAACTAAGCCTTGGAATGAGATTAAATAACTTGACCTTGATTACAGAAAGACAAAAAAGAGTGAGTCAGGGTTAAAATTTAAAGATGTCTAACCTCGAAACCTGTGATTTTCCTATCACACCACACTGACTCTCACATACAGTATTTGCTTTAAACTTGAGATAATAAAAAGCTATATAGTGTCTCTGTCTCCAAAAGGTTTACAACATAAGTGGAACATTAAAATAATACTTGAATATCTAACGTAATGCCGAACATGTTAAATCTTATAGGAGAAATGCAAAGAATGTGTTAGGAAAGTTCAAAGGAGTAATAGATCCCACTGGCTTATGAGATCAGAAAAAGGTTCGATTCCAGGAAGAGTTGACACTTAAGCTGAGCCTTCAAGGATGGTTCAGGTTTAAAGAGGTGCAGAAGGAGACAGAAGAGGCTTCCTGGGCAAATGACAAAGGACGTGCATGAGTTTGGAGATAGGAAGTAAAGTGAGTGATCTGCAGGATCCATGACAGTTTCTGAGTAGGAAAGTGATAAAATCATTGTTGTCCCTGAGGAACACTCATATGGCAACAGTATGCAAAATGCACGAAAGGGGCTAAAATTCTACAGGAGGGGAAATCAGTCGGAAGGTCCATACAAGAGTCCTAGCACAAGGGAATGGAAGCCTAAACTATGCTGTCAAGAAAGAAAAGAGAATTTTTACAATGGATATTTCACACGGATGGATATTTTACAATGGATATTTCACACACAGTAAACAGGTCTAAAAGAAGGGATAAATGATAAAACAATCATATTCTTCTCTACAAATATAAAATATCAATAAGATGTATATAACACAGTATACTTCTTAGCTAACAATGGTTTTAAGTCCTTCTTTTGCAAATTAAGAAATTAATAAAAGTTGTTGAGGGTCAAATGATTTGTCCAATGTTACTTAAATTCTGGCCAGCCCAGGATATCACACTGGGCTTCTGAGGCTAAAGACCAACTGCCTTCTGGTGTGTGACAGAGGTTACGTAGCCACTGCCAATCAATTGTGGGGATGTTAAGGAAGCACTGGACCAACCAGAGTACTTCCTTTGTTCCACATATTGTAAAATCTGATTTTGCTCCATTTGTACTTGACTATAGGCTGTATCATTCTTTAATTGTCTCATATGTAACATTTTCTCCCCAACTAGACTGAGTTGCATTTTAAAGGCTATAAAGATAGATAGCTATCATGGGGTATATAAAAAAGTGCTGGTCTGGGACTGGGAGAGGATTGTCTAGAGTTCCAGCCCTGCCAGTAACCACCTGTGTAACTTGATGAAGTCATTGAAACTCTTTGGGCCTCATAATTCTAATAATAATTATGATAAAAATGAAAAACCACCACCACCACCACCATTCACCACTGCTACCATCATCACCATCACAATTTATTAAGCATTGTTTATGGGCCAGAAGTTGGGCTAAGGGCTTTAAGTACATCACCCCATTTAATCCTCACAACACCACTAGGAAGGAATCGAGACACAAAGAGATTAACTAACTCTCCCAGGTCATGAAGTCAGAGGTTATACCACATGACCTTTAATCCTACAGATCCTAGACCTTCTTTTGTGTTCCTAAACAGCTCACCCCAGTTTTGTGGACACAGTTGATGATAAATAAATATGCTTTGAATTAAGGAGACTAAATAATTATCCTCTCCATTTGCCCCTCTAAACTTTAAACAATACAAAATGAAACTTAGAGTTCTATGAATTTACCTAAGTAGTGAGGAAGGGCTCCTCAACTTTCTTAAGCAGTATTGCAGTTACTCTAATCCAAAGTATTTTGTTCTACTGAGGAGTTTTTCTCAAAAGGTTAACTTTTGGAAATTGTCTCTTTAGCTACTATTTCTGTCATTCGTCCTCCCCACCTCCTTTCCTGTCATGAGTAGAATGTAGTCTTTGTGTCATTTTTTAACAAATGGCTTGCTATTAAGTCATCATTATAGTCATGTGGGCTACTGGAAGAAAGGGGTTACTTTAGTAGCCAACCCTCTTAATGACCTGCTCTCCTGTACACATTAGTAGTTGGATAAGGTTGTGGTTATTGAACTTCTGCCATCCACCAGACACAAGCTGCTCAGGCTTGCATTGTCAGAAAGAGAGGATGATGGGAAAAAAAATTCTGCCAAATTTTCAAGTTACTGTGCCTGAGAGATGACAGAGTATTGAGTTTCCAACTTGTTCAACAGGAGTCAGCAGGGAGCATTAACTAAATGACTAGTGTGTTCAACCTATGGTTAATGGTACCTATTCTTTGAGAGGCTGCATTCAGTGGAATTAAACAAATATTTATGGAACATTTTCAGTGTACCAGGTGTTGTTCCAGGTGCTTGAGATACATCATTGGATGAGATATGTAAAAACCCTACCCTTGTGGGGCTTACATTTTACAGATTAACCATCATCGTTGTCTCTTCCTCAAATTTGCATGGCCACTAAAGAAAATGAAATAATGGTGATAGGTACCCTCCCCCCCCCCAATAAAAACCTATCAGGGCTTACCACTTAATTTCCAACTTATGATATAAGTATGAAAAAAATTGAGATATATTTTTCTTCAGATTGCGTGATCTAAAACACTCACTGAGACTTTGGGAACTTGTACTTTAAGACTGGGGGGGAAAAAGTCTAACAACAGCACATAGTTCTATGGACCCAGCACAATTTAGTGTTGTTTTGCATTCTAGTGGCAAAGATCTTGTAAGAAAGTCCATGTCACTGGCACAAAAGGACTGAACATGGGAAAATACTTGGTCTTCTTTCTATCAAAGGCACAATTGTAAAATGCACAATGCTATGAAAACTCAAGCAAATCTGGAATCATCGTTAGAGGGAATTAACTCGGAAAGTAATTTATGGCAAGAAAACTCAACTCCTTTGTTATCTTCCTTTTACCGTAATATGCTTCCTGAACACTGCCTATGAGAAAGGGCTTTTAGACAGAAAAAACTAAGTATAGTAAAATTAACTCATTTTATCAATTTGTGCTCTCTGCCAGAGTTTCCTGACTGTGGCTACGAGGGGCTGTAAAACTGATGAATTTGCATGGAAAAAGAAACCAGTGTAAGTAATTTGTGTAAGAGGTAACACGGACATAGACTGCTATAATTCAGACACCCTGCAGATAGCAGACTGCTGCAGTGTGAGCAGTTATGGGTTAGAAAAATGACCACACTGCAGTCAGTCTGACTTGAATGGAAATCAATCATAAAGGTACTTCTCTGCAGCTTCTATGCCACAGTCTTCAGCAACTCCTTTGCCAAGCAGATTTCTGGTCTGTAAACCCTGTGCTGATCTTTTTTCTACCTTTCCTAAAAGGTCTGACCAAATGCAGGCTAGAAGTATGGTTTTCCAAACAGGAACATAAAAGAAAGGCACTGAACTAAAGCGAGGATTTCCCTCTATGTGAAAATGAACTTGCCTGCTATTAAAAGATTTAAGCAATGCTTTTTACAAAATGTAGTATTAGGTGCCAAAAGCCAGTAGAATGTTTTTAACCCCATGAAAGGCATCTGCTAACACAGACAGAGCCCCATTTTCACATGTTTCCGTCTTGTGGACACAAGTTAAGGGATATGTGTGTTTGTGGTGGCAGAAGGGGTAGAGGGCGGTGAATAGAGGAATTTTTGTTTCTCAAAAAAAAGTGTCTATTTTATTAAAATAGGAACAATTCACTGATACTGTCTCCCACCCCAGTCTGAATCATGAAGATACCTCCTTATCTTTGACAGACAATTATTGTGAGTGTAATTTGTAAATTAAATGTATTCAGGTACTTTATTGCCATGAAACAAGCTCAGTCTTGGATCTCAAGAAACTTAGATATATACTTTATAAAGGAAAGAACTGTCTCCTGCTTATTTCTACATTCCTCTCAGCACACAGCACAGGACGCTTCATATATTACATCTGCAACAAACATTCATTGAGCTAAAAATTATGTGAGCTTGTTAATGAAAAATAGCTAACAGCTAATATTTATCAAGCACTTATTATGTGCCAGGCAATATGCTAGGTGTTTTACCTGAATGATCTCATTTAATCCTTGCAGTATCTCTATGGAGCATGCATTTGTATCACTCTCACTGACAAATGAGAAAATACGCTGTGAGGTTAAAGAGTATGATCCAGATCACACAGTTAAATAAGTGATAGACCCGGGATTTGAATGTAGATATTTCCTAGATTATCTGCCCAAAGGAACAGGGGTAAAACCTGCATCTCTTGTCCCCCTGTCTTTCCTTTGTCGTCAGTTACTACAGAGATGAATTCAAGATTCAAATAGAAAAATAATTATCACCTACCACTTATGTGGCAAAACTTCTGTTGCATCATCATCCTTCTCACTTCTCTGCTTTTACAAGTCTTTAGCATTGCCAGTGTCAGCTTGTGTTCCACTGAATGAAGGGCCCTGACACATGGTCTAACAGAGCAACCCACGGAGGGTTTAGCAATGCTGACTGATCTCCTGCATTAGTGGCTTCTGCCTTTGGGACTGAAATTGATTTTCTGCATTTTAGAGTATCATCATGTCTTAGCTTTTGGTTGAGGTCAAATGTGGTACCCGTTTAGTATCTGATACAGCCTCAGCCAAGGGATTAAGTCTTCCCTGACAGGCGATGGATTTGATGGCCTGAGAGGTCTTTTCACCACAATGATCTATAAGCCAGGGAAAGGCTTCTAAACAAAAGCCCCACAACCAAGAGTACACTGGGACTACCTGACCATTAGCTATTAGGAAACCAAACTATATCAACAGAGTCCCATCTCAACAACCTAATCCAGCTGTCTACGAAAATAACAGTTTTCAGTATTTTCACCAAAAACTGTTTAATTTTTTCCTCCACCTAATGAAAAATCCTGGTGTTAACATGTATTCATATTAACCACAAACTGGATTAGTTCAGTTCCAGTATTTAACTTAATGTGTGGTTTTGCAGAGTGTGGACTCCACCAATCTTATCCTAGACATGCCTATAAGGTCACCAACAACAGCAGTTCTAATCAGCAAGAGTCAGCTGGGACAATATATTCCAGCCAAAATCTCAATATATTTGTGGCCTTATTGTGGGGTAATATAGGATTTCCATCAGGCTTTTGGAAATCACAAAAATGCCTTCTAATTCTTCAATGTTACCTACTGGATGTGAATATCTGCTGTTAAAAAAATTGAGGGTTATGAGTTCATAAGTAAAGTTTTACTAAAAATCACATTACATTGTCAGTAATGACCT
Organism: Daubentonia madagascariensis; assembly: GCA_023783475.1. Classification (NCBI taxonomy): domain Eukaryota; kingdom Metazoa; phylum Chordata; class Mammalia; order Primates; family Daubentoniidae; genus Daubentonia; species Daubentonia madagascariensis. Next base: position 52,297,847 of record JAKFHU010000913.1, read on the forward strand.
CCAGCATGCTACTGTTATTTACAAGGAATTTTTGTTCATAATATGAGTGAAAGCAAAATTTTAAAATACTAAAGAACTAAATACTACTTTTAAAACCCTGATACAAATAACCCAGGTGGGGCTAGCCACTTAAAGAGATGTTAATGTGTAAGTGTTAGACTGAGAATTTTAAAGCATCCTGTTATCCATTAGATACCCTGGGAGAGCAATTTCCAGAATAATGTAGAAATAGGCATTGGGTGCAAATGTGAGGAGTAAGAATTTTCTGGCTTCCTAAAGCAGATAAATGAGGTCTAATATTGGCATACTCTTTCTTCATCAGAATTATTAACTCTGAAGGGGTCACTAGAATGGTTCTTCTAACAAATTAGTTATTAGAACGTAAATTCTAAAATTGGTTCTTCTTGATTATACACACACACACACACACACACGTATTTTTAGTAAATCTGCTGATAGTGGTCAGCTCAAGAATCAGCTCTGAGCACACACTGAAAGAGTAGGGGCTGAGGCTCTGTTCAATAATAACCATGGTAGTTACTGTTGTTGAGCATCTACTGTATGCCAGACACTAGACATTGTTGAGCATCTACTATATGCCAGACACTAGACATCCTCTCACTTAACCCTCATAACACTCCTGAGAAGTATTGCTATTTTCCAACGCTCAGAGTTAGGATCAGCACACAGCTGGGATTTAACAAATATTTGTTGAGTGAATGAATGATTGTAACCAATGACAAGAACATAGCTGAGAGGGGTTAAATATTGCCCAAAGTCATATAGTTAATAAGTGGTGAAGCTTGACCCCCCAACACTATATCTTGTACTATTTTATTTAATACAATGCCATGCACCATCTTGAATATAGGTTTTATATATGATACATAGAAGCGAATAACCAATGAATTACCTTGAAAAGACCAGAAATAGATGAACCTAAGAATAAAGACTGTGACAACAAATTAGCACATACATCAAGGTATTTTATGTTGTACTTCTCCCTAGGTCAAATCTTTACAATAAGAGTGTTCATAGTCTGGTAAATTCAGCAAAAGCTTCAGCTGAGAACAGAGAACAAAGGCCCCCAAATCCCACCATGAGAACTCTCACTGCCAGCTCTAACCAGGAAAGTTGTAGGAGTATGAATGTAACAGAAAGGACTGGACCCTTATGCATAGCATTGACTCTTCAAGGATCCACTAATGCGATAAGCTTGTTCCTGCCACAGTTCTAATTTTGGCTGGCTCAGTGGTCCATAACACAACTGCCAGGGCACACATCGAACGCAAGGTGTATGCACGTGTTCATTTGTAGGGCTGAGTCAGCTGAGGACAGTCAGCCTAAGGGTGGGGACACGTCTTACCTCACGTGGCTCGTTCTCTACTGGGTGAGGAAGGTAGCATAGGAAAAATCAAGTTTGGCCACCCATACCGTGAGCTGGGATTCAAAAGAAAGGGTGGTCTGACGGAAATTTCTATGACTGCCAGTCCATTCCATTTGCTGCCAGATTTACTGTCCAAATATCCACCCCAAATATGTCAAGAAAATTAAAAGAAAAAAATTATACAACAAAACATCCTTCTGAACTAATTCAATTTCAATATTTATTTTGAAAATTTATTGAATTATAGTAGAGGAAACATGCTAAATTAAGCCAGCCAGACTGATATTTTTCTTCCTAAGAATATGGCACTATTTATTATTTTATCTTTCTATGAGGGAATGATTAAAACTAGAAAATGAAACATTTTGCCATGGTATAATATATTCAGAATAAGGTGGCTTAGACAGGCAAAATGAAAAATATATAGAGCCAATCAGCATTTTCTCTTTCAAAACTTAACAGATTTTCTTTAAAAACTGTATTTTGGAGATGGACATTATGATTTTTTTTAAAGGGCCACCCACTCTTTTGTCTGTTCCCCATCATACCCTCACTCTAGAAGAGGTGCCATTGACTTCTACAGATTTAAAATGTGTGATGTTCATTTTAAAATTACTAGTACAGCCTGCTATTGACCATCTAATTATGCCGAGTTCCATTTATAAACATAGCTAACCACTAAGTTTATGGAGACTTTTTGTGCTGCTTTAATAGGATATTGATCGAGAGCATAGTTTGAGTAGACTGCCATCGAATTGTGTAATGGCAAACAAAAGGCAAGGTCACAGCAACTGTTCATGCTAGGGCTGCAGTCTATTTTTTGTTATAATCTTTTTGTTTCTTCCTTTAATGCTCAAGCCCAAATGGCTTCTTTTGAAAGAAGATCTTGCTTAAGAATATAACCTATTTTTAAAATTAATTTCCATGAAATGATCATAGTTATCATGTTACTTAACAGAGAAGAACCAACAGGCCACTTGTTCAGAAAAGAAGTTTCAAATCTATCTCACTTTAATAAAGATCTAAAGTACTGCAAATATTTAAATGGCACCCCAAAGGACTGGACATCTGGAATTTCTTATCCTATACCTATTTCCTCATTAATCCTTCTGTGCAAGAACATTTTGTATTTTCAAATTTGGGCTTGTTCCTACCAAAGAGTTTCATTTTCTTATTATACCTTGTAGCTGAGTTCATTCTGTTTTAGTAGTTTCATCATGCCAGGTTAGAATATTGCCAATAGTTCCTACTGAATTGCTGACCTGAAAATCTAAGTGTATGGATTTGGGTCCTCAAAGACACACCAAGGTCCTAAAGAAGTTTAAAGAAGTTTAAAAATGAACTCCAATTTGGATCCTAATGATGATTCTTCTGTGTGAATATAGAGAGTGCACATTTCTAAGGCAGAAAACAGCCACTAGGGTGCCACCTCATGCCAGGCTGAGGCATATGCCTGGTTCCATTCACTCCCACTCTCCATTGACAAACAACTCGGGAATCCTGTAGTCAACCCAGCAGCTGAGCTTTGTGGCAGAGCCAGGACAATTCAGCTGCTGGATTTTAATAGATTCTGCAGCAGTGCAACAGGAACCAAAATTTAGTCTGGGTAACTGAGAGTGGTTTTCACACCCAAAGACTCTAAGGCTGGCCACAGTGTACTGAGAAGCCTGGCTTTTCAAAATTCCAGGGCCATGAAGTCATCCTTAGCCACGAAGTTTACTTAACCCTTGCAGCCGGCTTGGGTGTACAAACCACTGCCGGAAAATTAGAGCCCACCAGGCCAGAGTCACAATGGACTATGTGTATTTGCGGTTTTCCTCTTTCCCAGTGAAGTATTTAAGGTTTCAGAGTCACTCCACCAACTTCAAGTAAAATAGAGTCAGCACTTTAGAAGGAAATGGGCAGAAGTAGTGGATTTTTTAGGATGACTTTCTGGGTTCATACCAGGAGTGATATTTGACAGACTCAGAGCACATACTTTGAGGAAAACACTAGTGCAAAATAAACAAAAGAGTGGGTGCTGACAGAGAGAGCTATCTAAGCAGCATGATTTAGCAGCCAGTAGAGTGGGCTCTCTTTGTAGCAACTTCAAGGGAATGAGACCAATCTGAAAATGCCTCTACAAGGCTTTGTTTGAAAATGCAGCATCATGTAAGAGCCATTTCAACAGATGGTTCTTGTCTCTTTCCTCATAGTATTATGCTAAAACAACTTTAGTGATTCTGAACCACATTGTTAGCACTTGTAAAGCCCCTCCCCCAAAGCAGAGAGTACTTCTCTCTTTCTCTCTGGCACAGTGTCTGTATTTTCTCCCTCCTCCAGAACAAGGTAATAAATAACTAGAACTACTTTCAGATGGTCCTACCACATGGGGGAAAGGGTAGCAAGAGAATAAATATAGATTTATTCTTATGCTATAGTCCTTTCTGTGCTACAGAAACAGAACTCTCCTTTCTTGCCTTTCATAGGCTTTAGATGACAATGCAAAAAAATTAAAGGGTGGTGGGCAGGAGGCAAAGGGGGAGGGGAATTTCTGGAAGACTGCAGCTTCGGCTGGCCGACAGTCCCTGACCCCTGCAGCTCCATGTATCTGATCAGTGTAATTTAAAGTCAAGCAGCCTTGTTGCCTGATCCCTCCTCCGGATTTGTGAGGCTAAGCCAGCGGCTTTCTCTTGAGTTTCTCTGCCATTGCCACCTCAGTAGTAACGCTATTATAAACAACACACTTAGCACATAGTTATTCCAGTGAATCCTTATGAGGAAATACTGAATAGCACCACCCTCCTCTATTAAATTTAAAAGGAAGAAAACTAAAAACAGAAACAAACTGGAAACCTGGGGAAAGTAAACACTTATATTAGCAAATTTTAAAAATTGAATACTAAAGATCCAGAAAGAGAGAAAAATGTCAAGCTAAGGCTATCAGTGATTGTAGTGAAATTTCCAGGCCATATATATGGTCATATTAGGTGTGATGGGGGGCGGGGGTTGCAAAGCAGTGGAAGAGATTCTAAGACATTGAAGACAATAAAAAACCCACAGGTGGAAGGCGTAACTATGGAGAGAGTAAAAAGATCAGTGGGGGTGTGGGGCAGGAGTGAATAGGTAGAGCACTGTGGATTTTTAGGGCAGTGAAACTGTGCTGTATGATACTGTAATAGTGGACACCTGTCGTTACGCATTTGTCAAAACTCATAGAATGTGTAACAACCAAGAGTAAACCATAATGTAAACTATGGACTTTAGTCAATAATTATATGTCAACATTGGCTCATGAATTATCACAAATGTACCACACTAAATGTACCACAAACGATGTTAACGGTAGGGGAAATTCTTTGGGGGTGTAAGGGGTATAAAGGACTTCTGTACTTTGTGTTAGCCTAAAACCGCAAACCTAAAAAACTGCTCTAAAAAAAAAAGTCTGTTAATTAAAAACAATCATACCCGAAATCAAATCCAGAAAAATTTTTAATTAAGTATTTTACTTGCTTTGGTTTACAAGAAAATAGTTTTAATCTTTTTTTAAAATGCACAAATTAATAAGCTATAAGTTTATCAAATCAACAAGAACTGATTATTCAATAAAAGCACAGAATCCTTGGATCCTATTTAGTTCTGCAATGCAGTTATAAGAGAGGTCATGACAACAATGTCTGCAGTCAGCTAGCTGAGTACAGCAAAGGAAAAAGAGCGAGTTGCTCAACCTCTTGGAGCATCATGGTATCCTTCATCTGTAAAAAGGGACACTAATCCCAACCATGGGATGACTGAATGAGATATTTATAAAGTGCCCAGCACAATGCCTGGTACATGGTATAAATACTTGATAAATGCTAGCTTCTATAATTTTTCATATTAGTATTATATCATACTCCTAATAGGGAATATGTATTTAATCAACATACGTGCCAGTTAGCTTATTTCTACTTCAGGGATACAGAATGTACTCCTGCCCCACTCATCTGCAAAAAGTGTCCCCTGCAGCTCTGAACAGAGGCCTAGCTCTTCCAACACAGGGACACGAGGAAGAGGGCAGAACTGCAAGGAATGGTTAAGGATTTCAACTCCATCATGTGGGTTGAGTATCAAGTCTTTCAGAAAGGTGTGTAGGTGAGGAAACCTGAGCTGGGGTATCCTTTTCCCAGCAGCCACAGAAATCTTGTGAAATATACCCTGACAAACTTAGATTAAAGATCTACAAGAAAGAGGGGTCTCTGGATTACAGTTGACCAGTTTGGCCCGAAGCCATGATTTAGCTGACACAGCCCAGACCCACTCTTGCCAAACAGTTTCAGTCAGCACGAGGCCATGTGTGAGTGAGTCCCAGAGCGATTACACAGCAGTGTGCAGGATCAAAAAGCATTCAAGAGCCAAAGGATGTTCATGATGCCGGGCATCGGCTATACAGCCCCCTAAAAGAGGACAGGAAACAAATCCAGGTCCCTCTGCAAATTCAATCCCTGTTCAGCCATACCCTCTGGCAGTCTTGAAGGCAGGTTTAGAATTCACTTGACAACCATGCTGTCTTAGACTGAATGGAGGTCTAATCAAGCTTGGAACTGATAAGCTTTGGAATAGAAGACCTTAAAGGAAAATACTGGAAGTAGAAGAAGGACGAGATGCTGGGGACAGCTCTGAACAGCCTGGGCCTTCTCATACGACCCCCCAAGCCTGGGGACACTGATGATAATGTACGCATTACAGCATCCAGGGTAAAATGGTCCAGTGCTCCACTCTTAAGAGATAAAAGGATTTCCTTTTCACTCTTTAAGGTTATGTCTAGATCCCAGTAAGGGCTCAATGAATGTATTTCCCTGTAATCCTACTATGACAGGAATACTCCCTATATTACTATTATTATTAAAATTACAAAAAAGTGGGATATTTATCATTTTCAAAAGTCTTAAAAAGTAACAAAAGATATACATATGCATTGTTATTTGTCTAGGGCAAATAACTGGCTAATCAGCCGTGCTATAACTAGGCAGCATATACCCTCCAGGTTAACAAAGCAATCTAGTCTCTACTTACCTGGTTGGTACTTTAAGCACACTTAGGCAACTTTTCTAGTCCAAGTCACAACCTGCTGCTCCTAATGCCTCACTCCTTAGGGTTCCAACTCCTCTACACAGGGACACCACAGCATTGAGCTGGGAGTATTTAACTCCTAGTATTCTAACATCCACAGTTCTCTTCCCACTATTTTCCTGTCTAGTCTCATATTGTAGATTTCTTCAAGTTCCCTTGGGCCAGTCTAAGAGTATGGATTCCAGCATATAGAGACTTAGCTTAACCATTTACCTACTACTTGACTTTGGATAAATAAATAGATCCTCAATTTAACTCATCTGTAAAAATAGAGGTAATTTCTTATCTGACAAGTTTATTGCAAGAATTATTTTATGTAACAGACAAAGGCCTAGCATGGTGCCTGGCAGATAGCAAATGCTCACTAGTCATTAGATTCTCCCCTGGACCCAGGTTGTATACCACTTTCTGGCCTCTTAAGACTATTCCAGTCTATGAATGACTGAAATCAGAAGAGACGGAATCCGGGCTTGCAAAATTGGGATGGCTTGACTTGCTTGACCTGGCATCTTGTCATGAGATTGACTGGCTTACTTGGTCAATCTTGCAAGCCTGTAACAAAGTGAATGGGGGCTATGAACTTGAAATGAAAATATTTATTTTTACTCTACCTCATTCCACAAAGGGCTTGATGCTGCTTGAAACTAATTTTAACAATGTAAATTTTACCTACAAGTGGTATTTTGAACTAGGTGAAGGGGTAAAAAATAAAATTTTAATATTTGGTATTTATTTTTCCTTCTTTTTATTGGGACCTAGAATGTCACAGTCATTGTAGGTATGCTTTTAAATAAAAACAAAAAGATGTTCTTTAGGGAAGGCAACTCTGTGCCTGTGTGTGTGTGTGTGTGTGTGTGTGTGTGTATGTGAGAGAGAGAGAGAGAGAAAATAATATACCTTGTCCTTGGACTTGCTGCATTGTGTCATAGCAAAAATACAATCAATGGGTCTTTGATCAACGGAACAGGGTGGTGACAGGTACTCTTCATTCACTGTTGTTAGTGATTATTGACAAGCTGGTAATGATCATCCTGTACTGTGTCATTCATACTGAGGGCATTAGCATTGTTTAAAGGTCAAAAACAAATTCTTCTAAAATGCAGAATTTCGTAGAATTCAGGGAAGCCTCAGAATTTTTTTAAACCAAATTCACACTGTAAACTGGGAATATGTGAGACCCTCAGGATTTTGGTCCTTCCCTTATACCTCACATTAAAATAATATTTAATCTTTCCTGATTTAAAATCTTGGCAGTCAAATTGTGTGTCAAAATTCTCCCAATAAGCAAATGAAAAGGAGATTCTGAAAGTTTTTTATGTCTCTAAGAGTCCTAGGCAGAAAGTAAGCACAAAACCAAGGCAAATCTGTACCAAATCAAAGCAAAATTATACTTACTCTGTGACACTCTTACTAGCTCAGTCACACTGAAAACACCTGATGTGACAAAACTGTCCTGGAAGCCCAAATGTCCTGGGGAAACAAAAACAAAAGAAAACAAAGTGTCATAAATAGAAGACATTTGACAACAGAACTCTAAATATTAGTTTCATTATGATTAAGCAATGTGATGCCTAATCTCATTCTCTGCTCTAGTTAGGGTTTATGTGGGAGGGCACAGTCATTTAGCTATGGAGATAGTTTTTTGGTTTGAATCTGGAGGTTGTGGAAAGCTATGACACAACACCTACTGGCTGATTTTTGAAATGGTTAAAAAAAAATTCAACAGGAAATCTGAAACAAAAGACAATTCAAAATAAATGGTTACCTTGGGTGACCTCTGAGACCTTAACAATCTGGATGAAAACAGCATACCTAAGAATCAGCCAGAGAGCTAAGTTCCATAATAGTTTTTAAACATTATTCTCTAAAAAAACATCTGATCCAGATTAGTTATCCATTCATTTAACTCAAACAAGATTTAAAGATGTTCCCTTCATTTCTAGAGGCACCACAGGGTGAATTTTTGAAAAGCCAGAATAGAAAAAGCAAGCCCCAACCCATAAAACATGAAAATAAATTCTCTTGAGCACAAATAAAAATTTAGATTTTTCTATACACACAAGATCTTTTTGTGTTGGTTAATTTTTTTGAGAAAGGATAAAAATATCAATGGTTCAAAAATTGCTTCATCTTTGAATTTTATGTCTGCTTCACTTCTGCCAGATATAATTAATTTTCTTTAAGATATTTGATATTACATCTATCATTGATCACTCATTTAATTTTATAGTATATTCAGAAACATAAAACTTAAAAAATGGCAAGGAATTCATAATCTATGATATGTAGTTTCCCTTTCTGCCTCTAAATAATTTTCTGATTCTATGAGCCTCACATAGGTAGATTTTAATTGAGAGATTTGTCTAAGGTCAGCTTAATCTTTACCTGCTTTAAAATTTGGGTGAGAGGAAAAGTTGTTAGCTGAAGGGATTTTTGAAATAACTGTTCTTTAAATTAAGAAACATACTTTTAAGAAATACAATATAAGAAAACAGGCCAATCTGAATATATAACAATCTATAAATCACCTGTATGTTATTGATGAAAGCTAGATTTTATACACTACTAAGGGGAAGCAAGTTTAGCTGTGGCACAGTATATCCACCAATAAATTTATTAAATGTCATGTACATAAACACATGTAAAAAATTACCAGGTTTTGGCGGATTATAAATGGACCTACGAATTATTTATCTTCTTTTGGTTACATTGGAATTTTGCATAAGGAAGATTTTTACTGAGATTTAAAAGAAAATTTTAAGTTAACTTTTATATCAAACACACAATGTATGGTATTTTAGATAAAACAGTTCTAAGGTTTAGGATATGGAATTATTGTAAACTGCTTTTTAAAATAAAATGGAAAAATTTCACCTTAAACATGCTTAAGAAATTTCACCTCTCAAAACCACCCACACCCAGGTATTTAGTTGGCTTTTATTTGGTAAGTGCCTGAGGTGCTGTTTCTTGGATTAAGAAAACTGAAAAGTAAAAAAATTAATAAATGAAATAAAAAGTCTCTAATGAGGTCTTGGCAAAACAGACCATAACATTTCTTTCTTACTGGGACACAGTTAACAACACATTTATCCCACAGATCATAACAAAGGAAATCCAACCACAATGTACATTAAGGTTGACTTAAAACACATAGAACAATAACAAGGAAATTCATAGTTGAGTAGGAAAATCTGGGTTGATCTCCAGCTCTTACTCATCCCTATCTTTGTCACTTGACTTGCGGGCTGATACTTGTTACAGTTCCAATCCTTGAAATTCCTTATTTTAAGGATGAACTAACATGAATTTCTGTTCAGAGTGAATGTAAACACATGCACTTTAATCCTGCCACCATAAAAGCAAGCAATATATTTTAAAGACTAAGTTGAGTTTGATGCAAGGACTTGGGAAGGGGAAGGACCTTTGCATTCATCCATTCAAACTACCACCCTCTCCTGGTTGCCCCTTTTCTTTTGTCCACCTCTTAAGTGTTGGTGTTCTCCAGGGTCTGTGCTCATCTCTCCCTGTATACATGTGCGTGTGTGTTTATATTTCCTAAGTTATTTTATCTACTTCCATGTCATCAGCTACCAGTCTAGACTGTAACATTTATATGAAAAGGAGAATAATGTTTATTTTCTTCACCACTGTATCTTAATGCCTGAAACAAAGCAGTTTAGTAAGTGAGCATTTGTTGAATGAGCAGATGAATGAATCTACAGGCCAATGTCTCTCAAATCTCTATCTTTTGCCAAGATCTTTCTCCTGGGTTCCAAACCCATAGATCTAAATATTTGTTGTACATTCTATCCAGATAGCCCATGGGTATTCTCAGACTCAACATATCTAAAGCTGAACTCATTTTCTTCTCCCCCAAAAACCTGTTCTTCTTACTCTTTTGAATTCCCTATTTCAATGAACCATCCACCATTCATCCAGTTTTCTATGTTTTAGTGTTATCCCTGACTCCTGCCTCTTACAATCACCCACATCCAACTAATCCCCACTGATTCTGTGACTCCTGACTCTAGGTATTTCTCCATCTCCCTCCTACAAGCATGGCTCAGGGTCTTCCCACGTCTCACCAACTCAATGGAAAAGCCTCCTAACTATGCCTCTATCATCAGTCTTGCCTTCCTCTCCAATCTACTCTCCACTCTTTAGCTGGAGCTGTCTCACTAATAGGCAAATCTGAAGATTCATTCATTTATTCAACGAATATTTACTGAGCACCTATCATGTGCCAGGCACTGTGCTAGGGGCTCGAGATACAGTCCCTACCTGTATTTACAATTTAGAGGTAGAGACAGCTGAAAACATACAAAACAAACAAATTATTTTTAAAATTATAAATGGTATAAATGATAAGAATAGAACAAATAGCAAAAGCCTTATACAGGGAAGTCAGGGAAGGTCTCTCTTAAGAGCTAACATCTGAAAGATATTAAGGAGCCAGCCAGGAAAAGAAGGAGGAAGAGTTCCTCAGGCAGAGGGATTAACACATGCAAAGGCCCTGAGGTAGGAAAGAACAGGGTGTTGGAGAAACTGAGATAAATCCAATGTGTGTAGAGCTCACTGCCTTATCAGAAATCTTGCAAGACCCCCACAAAGCATTCAGGGTGCGATGCAAACTCTTTTGCATGGCGTATGACCTCGATATAGCCTCTGTTCTGGTCTCCAAGCTCATTTTTTTATCTCCTATCTCTTGCTTCTGGCCCTACTCCTTGGCTTAAGAGAACTACATGTTCCTCCCCGGACCTGGTTCAACCCTGTCCCCGATACTGCTCCTTCTTCCTGAAATGTCTGTCCTTCCTACTGTTTGCTTGGCCACCTCCTATCCATTCTTTAAGACTCAGTTTTGTTGTCACCTCTATCAAAAGTCTTCCTTTGTTGCCCCCACCACTGAGGAAGACTCCTTTTCTCTTTTCTCAATATTGACAGGGTGTACTATACATAGCTTTAACCTAGGACTTAGCACACTGAACTGGTAATTTTGTCTTTTTCTCATCTGAGACTGTGATTGCTTTGAGGGGAGAGAGTATCTTCTGTGTCTTTGGCCCTCCAGGTCCTAACACAGTGCCTGGCAGGTGGTAAACACTCTGGAGATGCCTCTGAATGAACAAAACTCAAGTTGGGCTCACCTATGTTTATTTTTCCTTTTTATAAAATTTTTGACAAAACTTATAATTTCTGTCTCTTTCTCTCAGTTCTAGCAATATAGTTTGAACTAAAATTGAGCCAATCTGCACTGGAAAACTATTAAAATGAACTATCCAAATATTCCCTCCAAACTAAACAGTACCAGGACGGGACAGACAATGAAGCTTCTGGTCAAGGAGATGCCATCAATTTCCCCAATGAGAAATGCCTCGGGATTGTCCTATTGTTATCACTATGGTTCATATTTTGGGAGATCAAGTATTAATAAAAATGGAGTTAAAGGGCAGCATTATTGCTCATCATAGAAATAAAGGGCCTACTCCAAAAAAGATCTAGTCCCAAGCTAAGATCTTGTGTGATGCTGAGAAAGTCACTGCAAAAAGTACAATTTCATTCTCCCTCCCCTACCAGCAACCTACCTCCCAGGGCTTACTTTAGTAGAATGCATGTAATTTTTAAGTTAAAATATATGTGAATGTATAATAACCAGAAAAATAAAAATAAAGAGTATAATTATTTCACAATTTTGATGTAACCATCTCTTTGCAGTATTATCAGATAGCCTTGGCTAGTTTATGTTTATAATGTGTCCCCAAGGAAAGGTCTGTGCAAACACCCCCCGTAACTTCAAATGGCTATGAAACTGCTTTTGTTCCTTCACCAATTACTTGGAAACCCACTGATGAACTCTATAAGAAGACAGCAATGAGAAGTGAAACCTAAGAAATGGTGGAAAAAGTGATAGTGCTAACATAATTACTATGTGAACCTGAGTGAATTAATATTTCATTCTCACTAACACAAACCAAATCATAAAAATGACTTTCAGTGAAATTACACTAATCTGGCTGTTCTACTTTATTGCAAAATGAGAGAAAAGTGGAAGAGAAAATAAAAGGTAAATTTAAGCAATTCCAAATTCAGATGTTATTAGCATTAAAAGATCTTCAGATGACAAGCTGATTAAACATTCCTGAAAGGTCCCGAGATTTACATTTTGAACAGGGCCTCTCGGAAAAAAGTGCAAAATATATACTTTTGTTAAGTATGCCTTAGATGAAAAGCCAGATTGCTCAGTGATCTATCTCGACAATTCTGAACTACTGTTCAGGAGCAATTGTATAGGAGATTGAAATGAGCAGCAGATCTTTCTCATTTTATATAAAATGGCTAAAAAAGTTCATTCACTGAAGTCTTTTCAATGAATTCCCAATTAGAGCACAGATTTCAATACTTTGGAGCCAGTCATACTCACAGTGGGGAGAGATTAGACTATCTGGGAGAGGTAGAAATACAAAAAGCTAAATTCTTTTACGGATAGTTAGGAAAAGCAGCTCTCTTTACCTCGATGATATCAGCAGTTATTATGGAAAATGCCATTACATGGGAACCAAATCTCATTTCATGGAGGAACTGAACATCTATCTACCTTTTAACATGCAGGAAAGGAAAAAAAGATTTGCAGAGAGACAGGTAACCTTGCAGAACTGTTCAGAGGTCAGGGCAAAAGACAGCTGGGAACACACCATCCAGAGGGCTGACCTTTAAAGAAAGTTTTGATGTCCATGAAACAGAGTTAATTTTTTGTATCTGTGGAGGAAAGTCTATACACAAGATGGTATTTTTGTTTTTCCTGTTGGGACATCAAGAGGCTTTCAGCCCTAAATTATCAAATCTCATCTGGTTAATGGATGCTGGCAAACTGCAATACACAGTTCATTTCATCAAAAAGAACGTATCTCTATTCCATTCTTCCCCTGGTAAATAAGGTTCCATCACTAGTAAAGTGGCAGGCCAAGGACTGGGCTTTTCCATGCTTGTGCATCTGGGCCACTCAGGGAAAAGGGCTCCCTCCTTCTCACGCCTATGAGAATGTGGTTCCTTAACCTTCCCTTTTCTTCCCAGCTCAGTACATCTTAGGTATGCTCAGTAAATACTGTTATATTAGGAGAACTTTGGCTCTACTTGTCTTATGTCACTTGCCCCTTTCTACCTGATTTGACAGTTATTTGTTTATATGTCTTTTCTTTGCACTCCTACAACAAACTGGGAAAGGGTAGGTTTGTGTCTCATTATCTTATATGCCCCATAGGGCCCAGCATAATCCCTTATTCTAGGTGTGTAATAAATGTTTATTTAGTGATTCAGATGAGTGTCTTAAGATACCCTTATTTAGTAGCCCTCTAAAGCAGCAGTCCCCAAACTTTTTGGCACCAGGGACCGTTTTCATGGAAGACAATTTTTCTTCCATGAAAAATTGGGGGTAGGGTGGGGGAGCTCAGGCAGTGATGCCAGCAATGGGGAGCGGCTGTAAATCTCTAAAGCACAAAGCAAATTATTATTAGCTCACCTACAGTAATATGTCACTTCTGTACTCTTCATTTAGAACATCTTAAAAAACAGGTTTTTTTAGGGGTTGCATGAGGGTATGTTTCTGCTGCTGATCTATCAAGGCCAAATTATAAATTTTGGTCTGATTTTTGATATTTTGATTATCTAAATTATTCTGTAATTCATTGGTGATATTTGAGATATTGTTTATTTTTAGAATAACTTTTATGATTAGAATAATTCCTTATATTAAAACACATGCAAAAAATTCAGACATTTACTAAAATAAAAATATAGGAACAATAAAATACATACACATTCTGTTTGTGTGATTAACCTTTACGATGGTAGAGGAAAATTCATTTGGTAGTCTGCTTATGGTAAACATTAAAAGATTGACATATGATGTTAGGCTGACCGTTAAGACTGAAATACTTGTGCATCTAGGAAGTTGTGCCTGAGAATTTGTAAAATAAAGAAATATTTATCAACATATCAATAATATGGATGAGGTGTTTTGAGATTCTCAGATGAATAAATGGATTGTTTTAAATGCTTTTGCAACATGGGTATGATTGTCACTCTGGTTTACCATGACACATTAAGGAAATCACTATGGATATTATGTACTCTTAGCTGAGAAGAAGGAAGAGGCCAGAAGAGGTTTGAAAAGAATGTGTTGTGGGACTTGTATACTGTTGGCCTTCTTTTGTGGCTCCAAATTTCCCTGTGCTGCTCATTTACCTTTACTCAATACAGACACCTAATCTGAGTTTTTTGTTTGTTTTTGCCGTCATTGCTCATTCAACGATTTCTGCCATATCCATACAGATAAAGTCAATATTTGGCTTACTGCTGTCATCCAACAAATGTTTATTAAATGTCTATTATGTGGCAAACACAGTCCTAAGACCTGGGGGATACAACAGGAAATAACAAGGTCCTTACTCTCGGAGGCTTACATCCCCAGTCAAGGAAGATATTTACACCAAGATTTTCAGCAATGTATTTATGTAAAATTATGTCAAATTGGGTCTTTTTTATAAGACCTTTCTAGAAGAACATTAGAAACTAACCAAAACTATTGCAATATCCTCCTGTGTTGGGTCTCCAGGCTGTTCTCATATACCCATGCTTGGCAGCTAGAAATCACACCTCCCAGCCTCCCCTACAGTCAGGAGTGGCCACAACTATAAAGTGAACACAGTGATATAGTCAGCTTCCACCTCACATGCCTGAAAGGAAATTCCTGCCCTGGACACTCTCTCTTCCCCTTTTTATGAGCTAGAACACTTTCTACCATGCAGACAAAGACAAGGACCTTGGAATAGCAGAGCAATAGGACAGAAGGAACCTGGGACTGAAAGGACAGTGTGGAGTAGAAGCACTCTGCCAACTTAGGCTCCTCAGCTGGGAGTGTTACCAAAAAGAAAAATAGATTTCAATGTATATTAACCACTATATATAAAAATTTTATATATATACATATATATATATATATGTATATATATATTTGTTTGTTATAATAGCTTAGCACTTACCCTAACTAACATAACTACTAACTTTTCCCTTTTGAACCTAAAGTGTCACAACTTAGTAGCCCTCAGGCCAATTCTAGTCAGCAAACACTTTGCTTGGCTAGCACAGTACTTATTATTATAATGATTATTTTGCATAGGAATGCTTTTAAACTGGAGATGAGTTTACAAATTTACCACACTCCCTGATATTCCTTATTGTGCTTCATTTATTTAAATAATCTGTAAGGCGCCTATAGGCACATATATTTGTGATGCCTGTTAGGTGTCTTTACTTTAATTTACTAGCACGGTAGGGAAAGAATGGATGGATGGTTAGTGTCTTTCATCTGCAAAAAAAAAGGCCATCAATATTTCATGATTTTCTTGAGAATTAAGACTCCTTAGCTAGGTATTTAAAGCCCCTCAAAATCTGGCCTCTAATACACCTTTTCAGCATTATCTTCCAATACTACCCAAATGTATACTCTTTATGTTGCAACCATGATGTCCCGCCTGCTACTCTCCAAAAACTCATTTGGTCCATCTTCTATTTTGGGGTTCTTATCACTGCTTCCCAAACTGGGTTATATGGAAGAATTCCCCAAAACGCTCCACCAAAAACAAATAAAAGAAAAGATACAAATACATATAAAATAAAGGTTTCCACAGTAAAATAAATTTGGAAAACACTATCACACCCACTCTTAGAAACTGTCAAGGAACCTTTACATGTTAAAGGCTCTGAGAATTCCTGCAGTAAATAAACTTTCTTACTATGATTCAACTCATTATTTCCCCAATGATTTGCCAAGGATAACATTTGTTTTTGGCAAATGTTCTGCAGGTACATTGGTTTATACTACTCCTTTTTCTCTCATTTGGTTTAATGTGTTAAGGGGAAAGTAGAATTTGAACCTCTTGAGGTAATTACCACTTTTAATGCATGGCCCAGGGACACTCCACATCTTAATTTGCGATCACTTTAACATATCTACATTGGGAAAATGAATCAAGCTAAATGACAGACATTGTCAAATTATACTCCTATCTGAAAAATGTGTCCACAGAACTTCTCTAGGCAGTATTATTAATAATTTTCATCAAAAGTATATCTTTCATTTATCCAGTATTTACCATGTGTTTGGCACCCTGCTGAGCACTTTATATTAGTCCTCATTCCTACTACAACTCTATGTGGTTGGCAATATTCTGATTTTACAGAAGAGGAAGCTGAAGCTCAGAGAAGTTAAGTGACTTGCTTAAGGTCATCCAGATCATGGCAGAATTAGGATTAGAACACAGGTATATTTGACTGTCTTTATAGAATAAATTTTATTCCACTTTAATCCATCATATTTAACACCAGACACGTGATTATCCAGTCCAATCCAAAGGCTCTATCACATCTTTTCACCAATTCCTATAGTCAATAAGAGAAGAATAGCATTTAATTGAACTAAATGTGATTACCCAATGACTTCACATAAAGAGGGTTTATGAGTTTGAGTTACAAATGATTGAGCAGTTAATTAAAAGACTATGTCTATTGGATATCAAAGCATCTAAAAATAAAATGCAAAGAGAGATTTTTACTTATTTGTATCTTTGCAAATAAGTAAAGCTAGAATCATCATTGAATAAACAAGAAATGGAAGGGATCTTAAAGGTCATCTAATAATGAATAAGCTATTGTGTCATATCAAAGAATTTTTGACTAATAAAAAAAAATGAGGGTTTTAAAAAATAATTCCTTGAATATGTCTGTAACTTCTCATTTACCTTGATTTTGTCCTCTGGTACAGGCAAAATAAATCTTATTTCTCTTCCATTCCCTTCAAATATTTGAAGACAGCCCCTCAACCTAATTTTCTCTCCTCCAGGCTAAATATCTTTTTTTTTTTTGTCCTGTCAGCAAATTAATCTCCTCATTTCCCTTAAACATTTAGAATCATCCATTCATTATACTTATAAACAGAAATAGGTGTTTTGGCAAGTGGACCCTACAGCAAATTAGCCTGGTACAAGGACAGAGAAACACTTACTTTAAGGATTTCTTTTTTTTAAAAGCATCATTCAAAAAAAAAAAAACCCAGAAAATTTTGCATTATGTTACAAAAGCTAAAAGGTCCACCATACTTAGCATAGTACAATCAGTATTTTATAAGTTTAATATTTTAAAATTAATTTTATGATTTTTAATGCACTATAAACTTAAAATTATGTTTTAGTTAACCTGGTTTTGAACTAAAAGGGTTTTGTAAAGCAACCTTATTGTTTTTATGTTCTGAATTGAAGTTTTCTCTAAACTTAGACTGTAACAACTTGTAATTTGTAAATGGATCAAACTACTTGTAATAGCTCTAGATTCTATTTATGAACTTTTACATATACTAGAGAAAAAATAAGGAAATTTATTCTCTGAATAAATTCGGGAAAGTGATTACCTTAAGTGAAACAGACATGAAACTGGATCACCCAAGGGCTACCCTGGTTCATGGATGTAGAACAGCAAAAAAGTTTAATGGCCTATTGCCCTGTTCTTTCTCTTTAGGTTTAATTCACATGGCTGTGAAACCACTTACAGGGAGCCCTCTTGCTAAACCACCTGAGGACACATGCAATTACAATGAAAGAAGATGACCAGGGGACATGTGTTCATTTTAAGACACTCAACACTGATTTTGGTTCACCAAGCATGGAAAGAAAATCACTGATGAACTGAAGCTGTATTTTTTAAAAATCCTTACAATTACTTTCCCAAGACTTCAGAAAAGAATACAAATACACACATACATACACATATATTACATATAGGTATATGTAGTTTTCCGAATATATAATAAAACTACTTAATGTTTAGAACCACAAAATGCAAAGAGCTTTCTTTTCTAAAGTCATTTGCTTTGTGCAGTTCTTGCTCATTTACCCAGTAATTACTTAGTTACTGATGCCAAAATTCAGTGTTTATTACATTATAGAACCTATATTATACATTTCTGCAGATACTGTGGCATGCTACAATTGCGTGGGTCACTTTGAAGTTTGCTGACCTAGCACAAAGTATTTTAGAAGTACCAGAAAATTCTCTGTGAGATGTAACAGAATGAATCAGAGTGTTCAGGGCATGTCGTGTTAGCACAATGGAGGAACACTTTTAAGACTTTAAAGTCATGTAATGCAATTCTAGGCTGGATTTTTCTTGTTTAAAAAAAAAAAAAGTAGAATGGGAGTGATTGGAAGAGAAAAGGGCCAATATTTGACAACAGAAATCAGCATAACCTTTTAACTGCAGCAGCCATGGGTGACTGCCCTTTGACCTTGGAAGATTATGTGGGATTTCAATGACAACAGCTGGAAGTGAGCATGTGTGAATAGAGAACACAGATCTGAGGCCTGGTACAAAAGACTGCACAATCTCTGCCCAGATCAGAGTGCTGATTAGAAATTGTTTCCTGGTCCTGGCTTAATAGAGTGTGATCATGAAAGTTAGTGGGTTTTTTGTTTTTGTTTTTGTTTTTGTTTTTAATTCTTCAGCAAGAAATCATTGGTGGATTTCTTCCATTCCCTGTCTCCTCCCTTAGCCCCTCAAATCTTCTGGACTTTCATATAAAACAAGCCCATCTTAAGGATGTGGTTATGAAAAAAACTTTCTTTTACATGCTACTTTTCATAGATAAAATTTCTTTAAGTTCTTGAGTTCCTTCCCCGAGTTTTAAAATAACCTCTATTGAGGCATTTCCACATAAGGTATCATTATTTTTTGACAGACACACACACAGCTTGAATGAGGACAGTGGGAACTATACTGCTCTCTTCTGTCTAATTACCATTTGCACAGTGCATAATGTATGGTAGGTTCTTGGTATACGTATGATGAAGGAACACAGAAATGAAATGTCTATTCTTATTTATTCTTTTTACTCTTTTTGAGACGCAAAGATAGATTCCTGCTACTACACAAACATTTACATAATCTCATCTTTTTCTTCAACCAATTTCATATATATATATATATATATATATATATATATATATATATATGCGATTTTTTAGTGAAATCTCTAGGCATGCTTGCCAAACATAAACATACGAAAAAGATGAGTGATTATTTCCTTTCCAAGATAAAGTAATCTAACCTGGTAGATACAGAGATATGGCTGCCTAGAGAATGTGGTCATTTCAATCCATAAAACCCTCAATGAATTATATTCACTGGGCTGAAATGCACATATACTGACGCAGATACACTCTCAGATTCCTACGTAGGATCCCCATACTTGCTGACACTGCTCTGAAACCATCAGAATGATGCCATATGATTACTGAAAGGACATCGGGTTATGACTCACTTGCGTTGTTTTGGTTTTACCATACACTCTATCTTACCTTCCACTGCTCTGGATTTTGCTAACTACTCTAGTTTCTATATCAAATTAGCAACTGCTTAGCTTCAGTAGAAGGGGTGGCCTTTCCTCTATGCAGACAATAACCTGAGTAGAGCAAAAACCAACCTGGTTGAGTGGGGACAAGGAGAAGCTGATGAAATTGTTTTCCAAATCAGACATGGATCATCTGCCTACATCCTTCTATAGCAACTCTAGATGTTATTCCAAACAAGCCATGGGACAGACTGTTTTTTCAGAACAGACCAAATCCATTTGCTGTTTCAAATTCTATAAACAAAGTATTAAGGAATTCAATTCCCAGAGCAACTATATGGGTGTTGGCTTCAGTTTCATGGGAGCTTCTGCCAAGCTCGCATATTTGTAGAACTATTGGTTTAGATTGTCCTTTGCAGCTCAGAGCAAGAGGCACCATTGCTGTGATCTCAGTTCACTTTAAGGACTGGGACTTGCTGGTGACAGGTATACATGATAAATGTTCCAGAAGGCTGGCCTAATTTCCGTTGAAGTGAGTGTTTTGCTAAGAACATTCCCTCAAAGTGTCAGCTTGCAACTAAGGATTCAAATCTGCCAGTGTCCATTCTCCTTAATGAGTTATTACCATTGCTTGTGAAAGTTAATTTGGCTTTATTTATCAAACTTCTACAGACTTAGTTTTGAATTTAAATAAGTTATATATCTAATTGAAAATAAGTACTTATCAAACATACTAAGTTTCATAGTTTTTAGTTGTTTGTGATCAGAAAACCAAACACTCTGGGCTAAATATAAATCAGGATGAACCTGCAATGTACTTGTCTTCACTCTTGAAAAGGGATCAATATGGCAAAATGTTCATTCATTTTTTCATTCAAAAATCATATTTTCTATGTATTATTTACATATAATAAAGTAGGAGGGGCAGTATAATGGAAATTAGAATTCTAATTATTCTAAGCCTCAATTTCCCCATCTGTAAAATGACACAAATGGTTGTATTTACTTCGTAAGTTTGTTAGGAATAATGAAAGAGTACATTTAAAATGCTTAGCAAAGAACCTGGAACACATTCTGTTCTATTCTGTTCTAAATGATAGCTATTATTATAAATAATAAATATATTCTTTATATCTTAGATCCTGAATTATATGGGGAATTTTTAATAGAAAAAACATTTAGAAATAACTGTTCTTTTGACATAGAATGTTAAATATTGCAGGGATTCATATAAAAGTTGTGTATATAAATCAAAATGTAGATAATATAATTTTATTTCAGTGAATTTTTGAGTAAAAATAAAATTATTTTCTAAAGCTAGTTACACAAACTACTATTAAAATAAGTCCTCTGGAATTTCTTAGGTTTTTCTTTAAAAAAGGGAGATATAACAGTATTTAGTCTCTAAATTATTTTAAATAAATCGAATGCAAATTTTAGGAATCCAATTCCTAAATATAATCTCATTTATTTATAAATATACTTATTTATAATATTTATAAAAATAAATATTTGTAATTCCTAAAATAATTTTAAATATAAATCACTATCTAGTCTTTAAATACATACTGAACATCTACATGTGCTGAGTATTATCCTACATATGGGGATACAAAATTTGGTCTTATATTTCTGGGGTGATAACTACTGATACCCTAGAAATGGACCTTTGGTCGATTTTTCTTACAGTAGATCAAATTTTACCTACTTTTTCAATAAACAATATATAGAAGTATTTAGAGAAAGAGAGAATGCAAAATGGCTTCTTTTTTTAATTCCAGTTTCACTTTATTTTTTTAAAGAATTTGGTTTGCTGAAAATTCCTGTTAGTAATTAAATGAATGTGTGCTGCTACCTGCTCTAGAAAACAGTATTTAGAAATCTAATTTTGTTTTTCAGTATTTTTCAAATAAAAACTATTTAAATGTTTTTAAATGTGAAAATACTTCAGATGGCATAAAAAGGCATATGAAATAAGCAATTAATATTAACACTAAATGTAGAAATACCTTTTTGAAATAAACTACCCCCTAGTCCAGGGCCTCTAGACTTCAGCTCCTTACTTCAATATAAAACAGACAGCCATCAGGAAGTGTCATTAGAGAAAGGGTCTTGATTCCTTATAGCTTTAAATCAATGCTAAAAGAATTTGGCCTTTTAGGCAGGGGGATGATCGACACGTTTCACTTCACTGACTTTGATCATTGAAGCACTTTATGATGCCGTCCGTTTCCTTGATTCTAGGCAACAGAACCTTTGTTTGACTCACAGAACAGGGGCTGAGTACACCTCAGACTCAGCTCTAAGTAAGAGCGCTCGCGTTCTCGGAATATCTGCAGTGTTTCTCATCGGGGTTATCAGCGTTTTGAAAGGAACAACTTCCAATGTTCAGAACTACCCTGTACTCCGCAGAATGCTTAGCATCCCTGGCTTCCACCAATGAATGCCAGCAACAACCCCTTGCTGTGACAACCAAAAATGACCTCACACATTTTTGAACACCTCTAAGGATGGCCATATGGTCCCTGGGTGAAAACACCCTCTAGTGTATAAACACTGCCTTACAGACCTCATTAGGTATTTAATACTGTATGATCTTGCCCACCACTGAACTGTCTTATTGTCTCTATAATTAGAATACAAGCTCTTATAAGACAGGGACTGATTATTACTCTTCTTTTGAAATGCCTTTTCTTCCAGCCATGCCCTCTACCCCTCACCCTTACTCAAACATCTAACTCAGATTTTACAGTGAAAACTTGATTTAAAAAAAAAAAAAACACTCTCTTTGGTGGGCGGGGATGGGTCTCAGACATTGGTCTATAAATATAAACCATACATTTTGGACTTTCTGGAAGAATCTTGATTTCAAATATTGGTTCATTGGTCTGTATGTGTATGTGAGCATATTGGCTAAGCCTCTCTGATCTCCCTTTGTTGTTGCTGAGAAGATGGGTTCATTGTACTGGTAACTTGCAGGAATCACTCAGACAGCATCTGGTTTGTCCACGGCAGTATTATTGTACCTAAAAGTCCACAGACTCTACAGAAATATGAAATAACATGTAAAAATTGAAAATAAATACGCATTCTGTTCTCCGCTCTCAATGCAAGGACGCCGGTCAACTAAAAAGAGACATAGGGCCAAAATGACCTAAGTTGCTATTGCTAAAACTAAATGAAAAACACCCTGAAAACAGACAGGAAACAAAACTAAGCAACAACAGGCTACATGATGTCAATCAACCAGGAATTCCAATGAGTACCTTTGTTCCAACTGCTTCTTCAGAAGTAGGGCAGTTCCTCCAACTCTTTCTAATTTATTTTTCTCTAATCATTCTGACACTCTATTGAATACCTGTCATTTTCCCAAAATTAAGAGCCAAGAGGAGCTACCCAGTGCCAGGTTGCGTGAACACCCTTCTGCTTTGTGATTATCAAGGGGCCCTCCCTTAGTTCAATTCCTATCCCTGACACTAGGAAATCTACAAAAAATCTCCCATGGTTGTAGAATAGTCCCAGACTAGGTAGGAAGTCCTGGGAGTGTGCATGCATACACGAACATACGTGTGTGTGTGTGTGTGTGTGTTTAATTTCGTTTATTCCCTCAAAAACCCACACAGAGAAAAGCACTTTCTTGTCAGATGTTAACTGTCAAGGGTACTTGAAATATTTTTCACTACCGTAGGCATTTCTGACCCTCAGTGTCACCATTAGCAACAATGCCATGAGGGACATGATTTGTGGCTAATTTGAATGTGGAGCCCTTCTGGCCACAGCTGGTGAAGCCAATAGCATTCTGCTCTATTATACAGTAAATCATCTGAAAAAGAGTCAGTAAACTCAATGGCTAATTCTGAGGTTCCAACTTCCAACAAAAGGGTTAGAAAGAAGCTAAATGTAGGCTTTTTAAAAGGTGCCTTAATTATAAACCCAAACTTTTCTCTACAGCTTGATTTATTCATTCAATAGGTATCTATTGGATGCCAACCTATGAACCAAGTATGAATGGCAAACTTAGAACAAATGTCAACATATTTTGTGTCCTCAAGGCCTCACAGATTAGTAAAAACCTTTCAGAAAAGATCTAGTGAGGAAGACTTGATTCACTTCTGCAAGACCCAGTTCAAATGTCACCACCTTTTGATACCATTTCTGCATCCTTAGAGCATTACAGGCCTCAATAAATACTGACAACTGCTTGAGAGAAGAAGATGAAAGTGTAAGTCAAATTTATGGGGAGCAACAAGGATAACCTCACGGATAGGGAGTCAAGTGTATATGCTGGGGGCAGAAGATAAGGTATTATTGCTAAATATAGGTTTGAAGGGGTGATAGGGCCAAAATTTGAAGGGTTTCAAGTAATTTGGACATTTGGACAGTACTCTGTAAGTTATGGTCACCCTCGAATCATAATTTAATGTATTATTATCATTAGGGGAATGTTTTTATTACTATTGCTTATTATTTATTTTTATAAGTCAGACTTGGGTCTCATTCAATTACTAGCTTTGCGACCTTAAGTAAATTAATTAAACTTTCATTAATTTATCAAGAAACATTTGCTGAATACTTGCTCTGTCCCAGGCACTATGGAAGGCATTAGGGTGCATGTCTTTGATCTTCAGGTAGTAGGGGAGGCAGGCCTATACAGGAACCATTACAATGCAATGTGATAAGGGCTCTGGTAGTGGAAGCAGGCTCTGAGAGCACTAAACTAGTGAGAGGGTTAGGGAAGGCTTCCTGGAAGAGCAGTGACAGCCTACACAAGTCCCCAAAGACCAGCAGGATTAGTTACGTAAGTGGGGAAAAGTAACACAGTCTCCTTGTGGGTGTAAGAATAACAATAAAGTGATGAGAGCTAATGTTTACTGAGTGCTCACTACGTGCCAGATATTTCTCTCAGCCTTGTCATGGGTTATTTCCCGTAATTTCCAAAGTGCTATGAGGTAAGTACTCTTATAACCTCATCTTACAGATAAAGCAACAGAGGCAGAGTCTAAGCAACTAAACCAAGGACAGACACACAGACAGTAACTGGCAGAGTTGGGATTTCAATAGAGCAATCTAATCGAAGAACCCATTCTTAACTAGGGGCACTGTTTTCTAATTGCCTGGGTAAAATACCTACTCCAGAGGCCCACACACTCAGAAAGGGTTTAGAATATGATGATATGGTTATAATAACCATTACTGTCATCAGTGTTTGTCATCAAACAAATTCCGAATCTGCAGGTCTAAGGACAGTAGATTTTTACCACACAGTGATGGACCCAGTGGATTCCATCTAAACTTGAACTCCAGCTTTACAGTCTAAGGAAGTGTCCTTCATCAAACAATTCATGGGAAGATTATTTCTTCATTATCAATACCACCAAAACAATGATCTCTCAAAACAACTTGTATCCTTTAACACCACATCCCCTTTACTTCTTCCCCCTTAAATATGGTTTTGATTCATCCTTGCCTACTACTTAATTTACTGCATTTCTGTTCATGTGTGCGAACTTAAAGCTATACCAACTTAATAGTGGAAGCTTGGAGGAAACACGTGGGGGACAGCAATACTAAAAAGTTTTTTTTTGCTGTTTGGTTTGGTTTAGGATTTTTTTTTTTTTTTGCATCAAATAAGACTGAATTGAATGAACCTTATTGTAAATAATTCAGCAGTAAATTACAGAATGTCACTAAGAACCATGATATAGGAGTTCATCTGCTTTTGCCAATCAAGTTAGGTAATAAAGAACTCTCATAAAGAACAACCCTAGAGCAATGTAGATACATGTGTTTTCACCTGGAGAGCTTCTTAAAGGATGTGGACACTACACTTAGAAAGGTCTCATGTGGACAAAAGATGAGACAGAGTACAAATCTCTCTTGTCCATGGTTCACCTCCATGAACTCTACTTCCCAACACCCAAAGTGCAGACCAACTGTGCTACAACTGCGTACTCACAAGGCTACATAGCCAGGCTTAGTGTGACCAGATATATAAGCTTGCCTGTGATGTAAAGACTGCAGTTATTACCACACAGAAGAGATAGCATATGGCTCCCTGCTCCTTGGTGGCAGCCAACCTCTAGGCAGAAGTGGGCAACCTTTATTCCCCACTGGGTGAAAAGATTCGTTTGAAAGGCAAGCAGCGTAGGACAGAGCCCATGCCTTGCTGCCAGGCAGACATACACAACTCTTCCTCACTAATTGGCTGAGGACTCTGGGGCAAGTTAGATAATCACTTTTGGACTCAATTTCTTACTCTATTGATAGAGTGAGGATGAAATGAAATAACACACAGACTCCATCTACACAGCACCTGGCAAAGGCTGCAGACATGGGAGATCAACGCAATGGGCACCATTTCCTAATATTGCCGATGTCATTGCTAAGCACCTAAGACTTCAGTGGTGAGTCCAAAGGCTTTCCACCATGCGTGGAAGTGCTTCCAGCATCTGAAAGATGGTTGGATTATTTTATAATACTGAAATTCTGCCAGTGGGAAGAGCTCACAGGATATTCAAGCATTAATAGTTAAGAGCACATGGCCCAATAATTTGAAGAGAACTCTATATGTGTTTACTAAATGGATTAATGAACTATTGATGCCACAACATATATAAACTTTGCTTATTAAATAGAATTCAATATATGTTAGTGACATTTGGCAATGTCTGGATACACTGCTGGTCATGACGCCTGTGGGGTGCTCCTGGTATCTAGTGAGCAGAGGCCATGGGTGCTGGTAAACATCCTATGACACACAGGACAGTGACCTGTACACAGGACAATGCACAAGTCAGAACAAAGAAGTATCCTGCCCAAAATACCAATAGTGCTGTGGCTGAGAAACCCTGACCTAATTTTTACTCAACTCCAGCATAGTATGTATTTTTAAAATTATTTTCAGAAAATGCAATGCAACACTAACTGAACACCTACTATGCATTAGTTCATTCCACCAGAACATACTAAGGGCCTACGATTTGCCCAGGGTTGCGGTAGTACTAGGGATATAGGGATGAAGACTGGGTACCTGCCCACCAGGAGCTTATACAGGTGGAGGAGAGTGGAAATACCACGCAGGAGGATCAGCAACCAGGGGGAGTCCTGTGTGTGCCAAGGGCAATGGGAGCGCAGGGGAAGCAGTGTCTAAGAACACACGGGGGTGTTGGGAAGGAGGCCTCACAGGAGCCAGCTTTTAAAGGAGGCACAGGAAATTCAGAGGAAGGAAGGGAGGGAGGAGGAGAGGGCGGGGGGAGGGTATGGGAGGGGAGGAAAGGAGAAAGGAAAAGGAAAAGAAAGGGAGTAGGGGGCTTGTCACGGCTGGACTTCAGCCTTCCGAGAACACTGATGAGCCTGAAGAGTCTGGCAGGCCCTTTCTGAACAGGGACGCTACTGGCATCGGGGCATCTTTATCAGGCAAGACTATCCAAAGCATTACAATTGAGCATCCCTCACTTCCCACTTCTTCATCCGTCACACACTAAATGGCAGTAAGATGCTCCTTCCCAGGCAAATCGACAAGGGGTGGGGGAAGAGATCTCCACTTATTTGCAAATATCCCATAAGCACCAGCATTACCTCCTCACTTGAGCTTGGGTGAAGGACTGAAGAGCTTCTGAAGAGAGTTAAGCTTACAGAAATGCGATCAGATCGAAGGTTGAAAATGGCTCTTCTAACGGGAAGGAGGCTTGAGCCCCTGCATTTCCAGCGGCCTTTTCCCACTGCTGTGTCTCATCCTCGTTGTGATAGACTTGTTAAAGTCTGACATCACATACATATACCAGAAACTGTGGCCACCAGCCCAGCACACTAAAGAGGTTTCCAAAACACAAAGAAGCACAGAATTGATTTAGCATTTCACCTGATATACACTTAGACTGAGCAACTCCAACTGGGTCTTATTTTGCAAAATATCTCTGTCACAGAGAAACTCTCTAGGTATTCTTATGTCACCAAAACAAATGGCTTTGAAAACAGACTTCTACCTTTTTAAAAAGTAAAAAAGAAGCAATTGCTTTTATTTCATACAATCATTCTCTAAAATAGAACATTAAAGGGAGAAGGAAACATCCACCTAAATTTCTATACTTTCGAGTTTTGCTTTTACTCCTTGAACTGATAAGAACTTGTAACCAAACCTTTACATACACAAACCTCTGTGTTAATCTTCCTGCTTTTCTCTTCCACTTTTGAAAGCAAGAGGGAAAAAAAATTAGGGGAGGAAGAGAGAGAGAGCACATGCCCAGAAACATGAAAAAATTTAAATAAGGAAAAATCATGTATAGATTTGTGGGTCAGGGGCTTTTCTTTGGCAAGGGTGAGGGCGCTCACATTTTGCCCCACATAAGAGACAATAGGTATTGATATTGAAGAAGGAGATCACGACTCCAAGATTCACAGGAGTAACATGTAGGGAACATGCATTAGCAGCCTCGTCATATTTAACCCTGACAAAGCCCCTCTCTAAAGACTGTTTGGCGCTGGGCTCCACGCAATTAACATGATGTACAGAGTAGCAGAGCTCCGATGAAGGCCTTGTAAGGAAAGCTACAGGAAAGAAGAGGAAGGTGGGGAAAACTCTTCGGAGTGTTCACAGAGATAGTGAACAGTTGGTCTCCGTCTCTTCTCATGACTGTGCAAATGGAAAACAGATTGCCACTGTGGCCCTGCAGTGTAGATTACTAACAGTGGGATGAATTTCTTATGGCTCCTGTACGAATGCTGTGTTTGAGGAGCTTTATGGAAGCATAGATTCTCAATCATTCAAAATAATTAGGTATGGGTCCTACTTGGATTATAGCATAGAATGTCATCACCAGGGCTCCTGAATCAAGACAACACCAACAATAGCAATAGCAGGAACACCAGTGATGATCATTTATGGAAGACTTACCATGTACTTGAAAGTAAAGCTACAAAAATACCTGAAAGGCATGTATTGACTTGGTTGCTTCCTAACTGAGAAAACTAAGGAAGACTAAGTGATTTGCTTGAGGTCACACCAGTAGTAAAGGACAAAGCCAGGATGTAAACCTAAATGATTCCAAGCCCATCTTCTTCCCACAGGGGCATCTTCCTCATTATACCACAGTTTGCCTTTATGCAAAACTACAACCTATGACCCCCAGAAGCTCACTAATATAAAACAGTTCTATTTTACATATAGCTTTTAAAGGATGAACCTGGATTATGCACACCTGGAAAGAAAGTCTCATTCACCCATTTTAAAAATAAGTCTTTGTTCTTCCCTATAGCATAACACTCAAGGAGACCTCAAGTAATTTTTATTATCAATGATGGTGATGATGTCCTATGGATTTTTCCCACTCATTTAATCCTTTGACCCAAGCACTAAAATGGCAAAGCATATGAGAAACTGCATTCATTTTTTTGTTAAGAGATTGTCACTACCAACTGCTTTCTACCACTACCAGAAAGAAACTGTGACTTCCTTCATCTCTGTCCCCCTCTGCAACATTCATACAGAGATAACATGGCTGCTACTGCATTTTTCCAGCTTAAAAATTTAAAGCCAATAAATTCCAGGTACCACCAGGTTATTCTGCTAGACTTGTCCTTCATCCAGTTCAGCTACAGAAGGGGATAATGATCTGTCATAAAGCTAAATTCATTACCATGAGATAATATCATCAAACTTCTACTGCCCATTTTCACAGCAAGGCACACTTTCTCTGTAACGCTGTATCTTAGTTCTCCAGGGAGCAGTTTACTGTCGACATAATAATAATAATAATAACAACAACTTACATTTATAGGGAAGACAAGACAACCTATATTTCCTAACTCTTGACAAAGAATAGCTCCCAGCTCTACTTCAGATGCATCAGTTATCATCACAAAATGCTCAGGAAAATCTGGAGTCTTTAAAAGATGTCAGCAAATGGATCTGCTAAAGGTTCATAAAAGTTTAGCTATCACAAACAGGTGACTCAACTGCCAACCTCATTGTGCTGGGGAAATGCTCCCAGTGGTATTACTCCAGAGCAACGTAATAAAAACACAAAACGGGGCCAGGCACAATGGCTCACACCTATAATTCTAGCACTTTGGGAGGCTGAGGCTGGAGGATCACCTAAGGCCAGGAGTTTGAGACCATCCTGGGCAAGAGCAAGACTCTGTCTCTACAAAAATTAGTTGGGCGTGATGGCATGTGCCTTTAGCCCCAGCTACTTGGGAGGCTGAGGTAGGAGAATAGCTTTAGCCCAGGAATTGGAGGCTACAGTGAGCTATGATGACACCACTATACTCCAGCCTGGGCAACAGAGTGAGACCCTGCCTCAAAAAAAAAAAAAAAAAAAAAAAACCAACCACAAAAAGGAAACACAATCATACTTGGGTACTGGAAATTGTTCTTTATACATGGCCAGCTGATTCACTTGATCACTCAACATACCCAGATGACTGATTCTCAATTTGGTTAAAAAAAAAATCACATTTTCTAGTGTTGGATTACAATGTTGTCTTAGTCTGTTCCGGCTGCTATAACAAAACCCTATAAACTGGGTAGCTTATGAACAACAGAAATCTATTATTTCTCACACATCTGGAGGCTGGGAAATCCAAGATCAAGGCGCAGCAGTCTCGGTGTCTAGTGACGGCACTCTTCTTCATAGATGGCACCTTCTATCTATGTCCTCACGTGGCAGAAGGGGCTAGCTAGCTCTCTGTCGTCTCTTTTATAAGGGCACTAAGCTCATTCAAGAGAACTCCACCCTTATGACCTAGTCAACTCCCAAAAGGCCCCACCTCCTAATACCATCACCATGTGGTCAGGATTTCAACATATGAATTTGAGGCGGACACAAACATTCAGACCATAGCAGGTGTGATTACTGTAGAATGCATAAATCCTTCCAGGCTCATGCCACCCCATCAGAGTTTTTTTCTAAAGACACTTCTTTAATCTAAAATGGGTAATCTCTTCTCCACTCATCAATCCAGTACTTTCTGAACTTTTCCTATATGGACAGTACTGGGTTAGATGTAATGAAGGAAGGCAAGATGAATTAGAAATGGACACTGTTCCAAAAGACATATTAGACCAGAGTGATTCCTAAACTTTGGCATAGGATGACTCTTCTTATAGCATAAGAGTTTTCTGTACTCTGATATGGCAGGAGAGACAATGTTTGGCTGTGCAAGGACTTGCTGATCCTATAGAATAACTTCTCCAGGACTCCAAGCCAATATGTGGGCACCATGTATTTGCGAGGTTAAATGATACTGGTGAAGAACCTTCACAAACTAGGGGACTCAGGGGCCAAACTTATTTTGCAGGTGCCTAGTTATTAATGATGGTAACTGGTAAAGAAGAAACGAGTCAGTGAGAAAAAGCATTGCAGAAACAACAGCTGGGGGGAAAAAATTCTACACCAAATCCTACAGTTCCTATCCAAGAACAAAATCCAGGGTTTGACAGTGATAGGTAAATGGCTAAAAGGTAGGCAGGCAGAGAGCCACAGAAGTGAGAGAAGCAAAAAGGCTGCATATGTGTCCCTGAAAATAATCAGGAGAAGAAAGTTTCTTGCTAGTGGGAAGGCAATCCTTTGGGAGCCAGGCTCCGGGTTTGAATTCCAGCCATACTCTTTCACTAACCGAGCCTCACAGTCTTCATCTGTTAAATAGGACTAATACTGAACATCTGAGGATTAAATAAGAGGGTGGGCCCTGAAGACATGATGGTTTGCCTTTCTGTTTCATCCCACTGGAGGAGCATAGAAGGATTCCTGGTTCTCAAATGCTTACATGGGGGCTT
Source organism: Daubentonia madagascariensis (assembly GCA_023783475.1). Taxonomy (NCBI): domain Eukaryota; kingdom Metazoa; phylum Chordata; class Mammalia; order Primates; family Daubentoniidae; genus Daubentonia; species Daubentonia madagascariensis. The sequence goes on from JAKFHU010000913.1 coordinate 52,329,491, forward strand.
ATAAAAAACTGTCTGGGCTCTCGGCTTACCTGCCTAACAGGTCTGCATGGATATTGAATTTCCCAAGTCCACATTTCACAGACACCACAGCTATGTAGAGTTTCCAAAGTCTAACTTGCGACCTCTCTGATACTTCTCTTGTTTTCTGCTGCCCCTCAAAAACACAGTGGCTTCTACAAGTCCAGCCAATGGCCAGCTTGTGTTTAACAGAAGCTCCACGAGGTACATCTGGCCTCATGCCCGTGAGGGCATGGCAGTGAGTTGCCTTATGGTTACCCTGTGCCCTGCTAACAGGTTCCAGGAACTTGTGGCTCTTTCCACCTCTGCCACACTTTCTCAGCCCCCTTTCCCCTTTTTATTTTGCCTCTCCTATCTTAATATCTGTCCTTCCTGTTCACCACCATTTCTCCATTTTCGACCTGCCTTCTTTTCCTTCTCTCTCTTTCAAAGGGGTTACTGCTCCTCATGTTCCCATGCCTAGCATGCACTTTAACATTCACAGCATTTCCACTCTTGTCCCCTTTGACCCTAACTTACTTTACAATCTTCTATTTTTGTGTACAGTGGGAATTTTGGAAAGGGACAAGTGTCAAACTTGAAAAGCTAATTTCTATGTACCTAAATTTCATTGTGATAATGATAGTCACACCTAACATTTGATAAGTATCCTCTCTTGACCATTGCTGTGAGACAAGCACTCCTACTATTCCCATTTTCATATGAGATTAAGAGACCTGGGCAAGGTTGCACAGTTATTAATGGAAATTTGTGATTCCAACTTCTTTCCCCTCGCTGCTTCCCTCATTTTGCACATCAGCAAGGAAAAAAAGGTGGTGCCACATTACAGTTCTTTCTTTTCCTTATTTATTCCTCATAGATCTCAGGGAGCATTTGTATGTACTACAAACAAAATTTCTTGGGACCTTTCACCTCTTCAATCCTATGAAGGATCAGATTGTAGATCATATGGCAGGAATGTGAAGGGCAATTGTGGTTCCTCTTCAATTGACCATCTTGGCACCCCCTCAACTCCCCGTTGCCACCCCAAGGATACTACACAAAGTCCCACGTTCCTAGGCAGATCCTTGTCAGCCATATTAGAAAAACATCTCAACTCTAAACTCCCCATATTTTTCATCCTTTTCTCAAACCTACAGACAAACAGCTCTTTGAAAAGGAATTCATACACTTATTCAGCTAAAGATTTAACCAAAGGAACTTGAGGATAACATAACTAATGCTTAGTATGCTTTTGCTTTAGAGGACAACCTCAAATAAACTTAGAATAGAGGTAATATAGCTTAATGATGTCACCATGATCTCTTATCTGGATTATTGTAGTAGAGCCCAAGTTAGTGTCCTTTCTTATACCCTTGTCTTGTACAGTGTACTCTGAACAGCACAAAGAGATCCCTTCTCCCATGGTCAAATCCCGCGAATGCTATCCATATTACTGAGAGTAAAAGCCAAAGTCTTACAACAGCCTCCATGGATCTCAAAGTGTGATCCCTGGACCAGCAGCATTAGCATCACCTGGATCCTTGGTAGAAATGCAAACTTCAGAGTCAGAAGCTGGAGGGGTGGTGACCAGCTGTCTGCGTTTTAACAAGTCTTCCAAGTGCTTCTGATGCTGCTGAAGTTTGAGAACCACTGTCCTGCATGAACCGCCCCTCATCCCCAGAACTTCCTCTGAGTTCTCCTCCTCCTCCTCCTTGCTCTCTTCATTCCATCCACACTAGTCTTCCCCCAGATATCTGCACATCACTCTCTCACTTTTCCCAGGTCTTTGTTCAAATGTCAACTTCTCAATAATGTGCCTGTGGCCATCTTCTTTAAAACTGAAACTACTCCTAACTCCCTATTCCTCTTGCTTTCTTAATTTTTTCCATAGCACTTATTACCATCTCACACAGTATACATTTTTCTGACTTATGTTTTAGTTCTCTGTCTCCATCAATTAGAATGTAAACTCCTTGAGAAGCAGGAATTTTAGGTGTTTTATTCACTGATGTATCCTATGCAACTCAAAGGTGTCTGGCAGAAAGTGCTCACTAAATAAATACCTGTTGGATGTTGACAGAAGGAATGATTACGTTTTGTCACTTAGAAGCCATCTGACCTGTGCAAGGTTTTTAATCTCTCTGAGCCTCAATTTCTTCATCAATAAAAAGAGAATTAAGATGAAAAGCAGACACAGTGCATAGGTCATTATTTAGTCATTCAATTGTGTGGCAATTGTGACCATCAGAATAGGAAAAAACCTCATTTTAATATTACTAGAACCAAACAAAGAGTAATGGTTTGAACTTTTAAAAGCATTTTTAGAGTTTGGGGAACATTTTGGGGTTGGGGGTTGCTAAAGATACATTCCCCTTTCTAAGAACAGGTTGGTAAAAAAGGGAATAATCTTCCTATGCTGAAATTGTTTTCCCTAAATGTAGCATTTTGATGAATTAAGAACAAAGGAATTATAAACATACTATTTAATTATCCTTCAAAACACAAATTGAATAGGAAACACACTGAAAACTTAGGTTTGTTTGTGGATATTTTTTCCAAAATACTGCAATAAAATGTTTGGGAACATCTAATAAAACTAATATGCAGCTGGATTTTCCTGCTCCAAAACTAATTTGTGCTGATTACAAGATAGGTCACAAGGTCTGCATGCTTTATTTTTGATGCATTCATTATAATTGTTACTATGGACGAAGACTAAACACAAAAAATAAAACATCCTGTTGGGGAATGATCTGCCCAACACACACCACATGTTTTCTCTTCTATCATTAGTCTAAGGGGGATTTCCACAAAAACATGATTCTTAGAAACTAACCTTTTACTCATCATTGCTGCATATTCCCACTTAGTCACTGTCCTGGGGCCTCCCAGTTGCTCTCTGATGAAATAAATGTGAGGTTGTACATTTAAAAAATAACTGTAGCCATGATTAGGTATTTGGAGAACAAAACTCTCTTTTCTTACTGTTATACTTAACAATATAATATCATGATAAACAGCTTAACAATTTCTTAACATTACTGCATTCCATATGGTTTCTACTATGAACAAAAACTTTTCTAGAGTACCCATTCTGAGCATTTGGAATTAGGTGAGGATACAGGTACCAGCCCACACCTCTCTGCTATGAATGAACAAGGTCAAAAGAGAAATTCTGCCCACCGCATGGGGAAATGGCAGTTGTCAAAACACATACCTTCACACCTACCACTTTCTCCCTTGTATAAATAACCCTTTTGGTCCTAAGCAGCAGCAGTGTGCCCAACTAATATTGTAAATGGGAAAGTTCTCTCTCAGAGGAGTGCTATGGATGAGACGCAAAGAAAAGGTTACCAAGTCAGCAGTGACTAAGTGCTGCCAACAAGCACCTTAGGAAACAGCTTTGTTGTTTGCTTTTGCAGGTGACCTGGCTCAGACAGAACATACCCTTCCACTCCCCTTGAAGAACCCAAAGTTCTTTCCACCAGGAGAAACTGCTTTCAAACAAAAATCTGACGTCAATCATTTCTATTTGGAGGTGAATTAAATCCACGTGTTCACACTGTCTCTCAAAAGGCTCTGCATTGGAAACTTCATTTCTCTTTAAATACAAATAGACATTATCCACTGTGAAAGAAATCTTCAAGAAATCTGTCAAAAGAAGATACCTGAGAGGAATTTTTTTTTTTAACATACCTTTAAAAATAACCACAAGGGCTATTTTTCCCTGCTTACCCTATACCCAGGCAAAAATCTTCTTAAAGAACTTCAGTTTCTACCTTGTGAGGCCAACTCCGTGCTTGTTTACTCTGTCAAGTACAGTCCTTAGGAAAATATCAGTTCTTAAAACACATCAATGTGAATTGTCTGTGGCTAAGCTTTCATCAAAAGTTTGGCTGTAAGAATATTTAAAATCATTTGAGGACTATGAGACCTACCTATTTCTCTAGATTTTATAAATTTCTTGATGGATTAGAAGTTACTTTCATGGGTCACTCAGAATTATTTTCATTGAGTTACATCTGTGTTAGGTTCTCAGCTTCTAGTTAGTGGGCTCTAAAAAAAGCTATCTTACCAATTCCTCTATTGGGTCTACTTCAATAACACCGATTGCTACTACATCCCCCAGTGCTCTCCTGTTGAAGTTATACATGAGAAATTTATGTCGGAACGAAGTGCCAGGGAAAGCTTGCTTCCCTTGAGGAGCTGGTATATATTTTCTCATGGGTAATGAGAACCACATAATTAATCAAGTATGTGTCTCCTTTTCCATTGGCTGCCAGGAAATTCAGAACCAAACTTATATTTCAATGTTATTAACTATGTAGAACCATATGGTAGAATCTTTGTTCAAATTTTTTTCTCTGATTTTACCTTTCTACTTTAATTTATAGATTTCCCAATCCTCATTGTTTTATTTGTTTATATTTTCCATTTTACTGTACATATTTTTGTAAGCCACCAATCTTTATAAAAATGGAGGTTTATGCATATACATATATTCATATATATGTATACTGTATGTATATATATGTATACACATATGTGTATGTGTGCATCTATTTGTGTGTGCATATATATATACACACACACACACCTGTATGTAAGGTTGGTAATTAGAAAGATTACAATTTTAGTATTGTATTTTCATGAGAAAGAACTGTTACATGAAACAAATAAAATTGGTTGTACTGAATTATTCATTGTAGAGAATTATTTTAAACAAATCTCTGTGGGCTATCTATGAATATACGGAAATAGCCATGTTTAATGGCACTTTATATAATATTCTTTTTCTAAAATATTATTATAATAAAATTATATTTTTATTATAATACAAGTGAGTATTTAGAGTTCTTAAAATCTAATTTCTAAATGGTCTTGTTCTTAAAAATTTCAGACAGGTGTCAATTTTTAAAAATTCAATATGCTTATTACTCATACTCTAGTGAAGTATTATAGATCTGTCTAAATATCATGTAATTATACTTAGAAGATCTGCAAGGTACCTGTGAGATAATGCATAGGAAACTGTTTAGTAAAACTCTAGAGTATAATATAATTGTTAGCTTTTATTGCTATTTCCCATAGCATATAACATATGATCATCAGAGAGTAACTGTATTTTACTGATAAGCATGATAATAACTGTGGAAATGTGGAAAATAACTGTGGAAATAAATAAGAAAAAAATTTTTTTAATGTAGTCCTTAGTTCATTTGCTTGTTGAGAGGACCAGGCCAGCTCATGGATCTAAGTTTTTTGTAAGCTCCAGGGACCTTTATTGGAACTCTAAAAAATAAAGATATACTCAAGAAGCCTCCAATATCTGAAAACTCTTTGATCTCATGAGTATGAAACTTAGTATCTAATTTTAAAACACTCTTCATAAGAAACAGAAGTAAACACCCAAGAGATGAGAAATATTTGTAGTGAAGGTATTACCCTGCTTGTTCCTTTCTTCCTGTTTATTAAATACAACTCAGCTATTCACTAATAATCCAGAAAGCACAGAACTAAGATATTAACCAGCTAACCAGCTTGTGTTCCAAACTTGGAGGTTAAAAACACAGCATTGTAATACAAACACAGCTTATAAGTACAGTGTGTGTACCTACTGTTTTGCCATTTAAACTTTGAGTCGCTGTACAAACAAGTCTATCTTGAGGAAACAGACTGGGTAATTTTCCATTTGGACTGTTTGAGATTTCACCAAGAGTCCCACACGTGCAGAAGTGTGTGTTGCCAGACATTTTCCTCAAATTTGTTATCTACTGTTCTCCCCATTAAGATTTCCCTTTATCAAAAAATGCTTTTTGTAAAGACTGTGCTTGAAGTGGAAGCTTTTCTTCTACAGACATAGAGATTAAATTAACGAGAAAAATTAAAGAGGTAGCGGCCCCATTTGGGGAAGGTAAGTTAAAACTCTCTTCTTGATAGCTCAAGATAGACCCAGATGGAGATTTTAAACACTTGAGTCTTCAATGTTCACAGGTGAGTTCAAAAGACAGAAAAGGAAGGTAAAATTCTAATCAGTGAAAAGATCAAGATGTGAAATGGCTGTGGTGGCAGTAAACACTAACAGTGATTTGAGGGATCTTTGAGCCTTTTGATACAGGAGGGGAATCTGTAAGAGAAGGAAAAACTCAGCAATTAGAATGTAGCTAGAGAAGACCAACTTCTTTTAGCTTCTATAAACTCACTGGAATGCTCACAAACAAGTGTCAAGCAATAGAAAAGAGCTCTGTTATATAATTATTTCAGACATGCATGAAATTACAGTTTCATAAGCTTCAAAGCTTCGAAAATTTCAAAATACCTGTGAGCACTCTTTTAGAGTGACTTTTATTGGGGAAGAAATAAATAGGATCTTATTTCCAAATCACTTTGAACAGAGGAACTTTTTCCCCCAGTGTGTTGTAAATTATCAATAACTAAAATAAAGCCCAGTTCATTCAACATGGGCAATGATATCAAAATATTTTTTAGTTTCCATTTTTTCGTGCACTAGCTATATGCTGAGAACTGTGCTAAACACCTTTTATGCATTATCTCATTTAAAACTCTTAACAGTCATAAGGTAGGCACTATTATTATCATCTCTGATTTACAGAAAAGTATACCATGGCTCAGAGAGGAACAGTTACTTATCCAAGATCATAGCTAATTAAGGGCTGAGCCAGGAGTGGAAGCCAGTTTTCCAGGTTCCTAATTCAATGCCTTGTCTACCAACATTCTGACTAGCTGAATGATAGGACAGGGTTAGGACAAACTCTGGTGACAGTGAATTCACAGCGATGTGTAAACTGATAGTCTCTATGATTTACACCGCAAGGAATATCTAAAATGGAAGACTAAAACACGAATGCCATACTTATATATGCTAAGCCTTCCTTCCATCCCCTCATTTTACCTTGCAGAGGTCATACCATACTACTTGGCTATTTTCCAAGCTCACTACGAACTTTCAGACCACACTGTGCCTGTGGTGGTACTGTTTTAGTGATTTGGAACATGCTTCCCCCTCTACCTTCCTCACCCTTCTTCTTTGCTGGTTGAAACCTAACTTTCCATTCCTTGTCCCTGAAGTCTGAATTAAAGCATTCTCAGAACACTTTGTCTGTTTCACTCTTAGATCACTTAGCATATTTACCCTGCATTATTATTAGGTGCATACCTGCCTATCACCTGCAGAAAAAAGTATGGCTTTTAAAGGACTGCATCCAAAATATCTTTGTGTCCCCTTAAACAGTGCCCTGAACACAGCAGGCACTCAATAAATGTTTCATGTAGAGTTAAAATAGGAAACGCAGGTACTACTACTGCAACATTTATATCAAAGAAAGCACTATTCCCAAAGGAACTAGGGAGTATTTTTGCTCACTCATCTTTTTGAAAGGATTTTTCAGACAGCCTATCACCATTCCAAGGAAGGTAATGGGGCTATTTTTCTGTTTAGGAACCAGCGGTTTAAGTAATGTAAGCTATGGATCAGTGGTTTGCAATGATGGGGCTGATCGAAAGACAATCACACTCAGCACAGCTAAGGTTAATGGCATTGCCTCTTATAGAGGAAATATAAAAGTAGAAGATAGGGAAGAAACCAATAAAAACATTTACACACACCTTTAATGGTATGCAGAGTAGAACTCACTTAAATGAATACCAACTAATGAAAACATCTTGAAAAGAGAGTGATTTTTAGAGAAACCTTTTATCTACAGGTCCTATATTTATAGAGCAAACCTTTTAAATAAATACAGGGGAAAAAAAAGAATTAAATTGGTAATTGTTGTGATTCATTGTGGTTCATATAACTTTCATTAGTCTGCTAGTGAAATAAATGAACCATTTAAGAAAAGCAGGCTCTTCTCCACCAACTTATGTCATGTACATCACATTATAAGTAAGTGCCTCCTCAGTAGGTACCACAGACCAAAAACATTGTCTTGGGAATGACTGAACTTTGCCCGTTCTGCTATAGCTCTCACTGGGCACAGTCAAAAACTTTTCCGAGAAGGGACTTGAAAGAATTCAGTTCAGCCAAAAAAAATGCATGAAAAGACAAATATATTATAGCCCTCACAATATGTATGAGGTTTTCTTTCTATAAACTTATTATTTTTTCCTTGTTTTAAATGAGCTTTGGTGTCTTGAAGACATGGGTATTTGGTGGGCACGGATTATGATAAGGAGGTGAAAATCAAGATTCAGAAGTAGAGATAAGAGTTGAAATCAGAAGGTACTCAAAACTTCTTTCAAAAATCTTAGGAATAATTTGTCAGGGATTTAAATTCTATGCTTGACAGACCTTTTAGACCCGTGGCTTAAGAAAGAGAACACTAATATTTCCTTTTAAGATCACCAAATACAAATAAGAATTACTGGAGACAAATGTATTCCTATAACCCTCAGCAAAATAACAAATGTACATGGTTGGAGCCTATTTTTTTCTCTGAGCTGATTGTCTCTGAAAAAGAAAAGTTTAAGGAAAAGCCAATTAAAAGTAATCTAACTGCCATTGGGGAGAATATACTCAATGCCAATAAGAAAAAAGGCTCAGGGTTCAAGGGAGTTTAAGAATGAATAAACCTGAGTCAATCTGAAGTCAAACATTGATGTACTAACATAGTCTAAAGATTCCTTAAATGTATTCTAGATCAACTGGAATATCATTGTTAGAAATTTAGGATTTTATTTATTTGTTTTGGCTATTTGAGGTAATTTTGGATGCTTACCTTTTTAACTATTACTTTTGAAAATCTTTGAATGCCAGATTAGTTCAGAATAGAGGGTGAAAGTAGTGCCACAGTAAGTCCAGAAAACATACCTTTCAGTATCCTTAGGACTCTGTAGGCATGGGGGTGAAGTGGTGTGCCAAATGGTAAAACATGTTCCCCATAAGAAAGGAGCATTTATTTCCTGTGCAACACCTTTGTCACCACATTCAAGTGAAAATGAGCATTGTTGGGTTGAAAAGAAAATACGAAGTATATTCACTGGCCTCCTAGCATTTTTCAGGGGACCAGAGATAGAAATGAAGCAATTCCTGTTGACCAGAAATTATTACAATAGCTCCTCTTATATATGGCTTAATTGCTTATAAAGTGCTTTCAGATACATTACATCATTGTATCCTCACTAACTCCTTGGGAGCAAAGAAGGGCAAGAATTATTACTAACCATTTTATAGATGAGGATACTAAGGCACAGGAGAGTTAGGCACAGTTAGTAAGTGGTAAAGTCAGGGTCTGAATGTTCTGAAGGCATTTCACAGCCAGGTGGTAGAGTCAAGGCTCTAGCCAGGTTTCCCATCTTCTCCCACCCACACACCTGTCAAAGTTCAAGTTAGAGGACTGCATTCTCCCTTCCAAAAAAGTTTTCTCCAATAAGAAGAACTATCAAACATCACTTCTTCACACTTTACCCCTGTTCTGTACCCTATGAGATCATGAAAAAGAGTGAACAGGAGAGACATCATGTCTCATATTTATGTTAAGAAATATGAGGTGGACCCTGCTTTCTTTTCACACAGGTACTTGCTTCATCTGTAACCCACAGCCCATTCCTATTTTATTCTTGCCTCGCCTTGCTTTGCTCAACCTCTCCCAGTGCAAAGATCCTTTCACATCAGTCGGCTCTGCCATGGAACAAGTATTTATCTCAGACTTTGACTAGCTACACCATCTCTGCCTCACACACAATCTTCCAGAGTGCTGCACTTAGGAAAGCTGATGGCTGTGGGCAGATGAGGACAGTGGTGGTGACACAGAGGGAAGACTGTCAGATGTGGAGCCTGAAATCCTGCTAGTCCCAGTCAAAGCAAACCTTCCTCCTTCACTGGCAGCAAACTTTTCATGCCCTACTCTAAACCATCTTGCTGTTTCTGCAGCCTGGCGGCCTCCAGGTACCAGAGGCACCCACCTCACTACAGCAAGCAAAACTGCAAGGTGCTTGATTGGACTCCTAAGTAATGAGTATCAGGTTCTGAAGAGTAGATGGGCTGGGAACCACATGTTCTATACAGAAGCCCACTGAAATATGGACAACATTGTAATCTTACCAGCAGCAGACTTTCATGGTGAACTCATGCTGTCATGCACACTGCACCAGACAACAAGGATATAGTAAAGCATAAGAGATTCACTCAGTTCTGCATTTATGACAGACAGTTACTGAACATATAGTATGTGATAGGAACTGTGCTAAGGAGCAAATGGGGAGTAAAAAACAATCCTTGCCTTCATGGAGTTTATAATCTACTTAATGCCTGTCTTTGAAGATGTTATTCAGAGAATCATACAAATGCATTAGTATTAAAACTGTGATAAATTGATTCAAAATGATATACAAATGACTTTCAAATAAATTTTATAATTTGTTGGCAAGTGAAGAGAATGATTTCAATAAGTTTTCAATTCCAGTTTATTTTTTTGGAGAAGCAGCAAGTCTAAGAAAAGCAGAGGAATAATGTAATAGAAAGAATGCTGGACAAGGAATCAAACATCAAGGGTCTCAGTTCTACTACTATTCTGTTATTTGAGGTACATCGCTTCACTTCTCTAGGCTTCATCAGTCTTGTAACTAATGCCTGGAACATTATCTGGCATACAGCAGATGTTTAATAAATAAATATTGGTTGAATGAGCAAATGTAATATGTGAAGATTTACTGTGAAGAATTTTGCAGTTCACTGTAAACATCAAGAAATTGGAGATGAGACCGATCAAGTAACAAAGATGCCTGTAAAGTGCTTGTATGCCCCAAATGAACCTGGTAAAGTGTGTCAAAGTGGCCAAATGGCCAGCAGGAAAACATGGGAGTTTGACCACTTGTAATACTTTCTCATGACATCCCTCAGGCTTGAATTTTATTATAATTTAAAAACAAATGGATTTTTTCTGATTCCAACTCAGTAGGCTAGTATCCTGGCTAGCAAATTCACTGGTGCCATTCTAAGCCTTCTCTTCAATATTTACAGAATAAAAGGCAATTTCGGTTTGAGCTTTGAGCATATTAGATTTTGACAGCTTGGAAATGTCATTCTCAAAGCAAGGACTTTTCACATGCATAGAATTCTGGCTCTTAACTATTCTATAAATGCAAATGCAAATATCCTTGACCAGAAAACCTTGAGCATCATGTTCTAAGAATGTTAGTGAGATTACATGAAGTTCTTTTTAACTGTATTAGTTTCCATCCAACATCAACTAAATTGAATTAGAGTAAAGTGGGGAAGGCCTAGGTTCGAAAGGTGGATGCCAAAGAAGTCACATTTTAATTTCATCTCCAGCTCTCACTTATGGATGCTTTCTAGCTGTCAGCCAGTCAGTCAGCAAGCTTCACTCCAAGGGAAACACGCTGGGTGTCTGGCCATCCAAGAATTAAACATGATATGACTGGCATATTTGAAACTGTTCAGAAACACTATGACTTAGCCAAGCCCAGTCTTACATGCTGGGTCCTTTCTGCCCTGGGCCTCTACTCATAATGTTCCTTTTGCTTAACAAGGACCTTGCATCTTCCCTCTCACACACACACAAACTGCAAATCCCATCTATTATTCCGTCAAGAGTACCAGAATCCATTGATTAGTCTTATTAAAAAGAAGACTCCCAAGGACATAAAATCGCAAAACTCAAGGAAAACTAAAGAAGAACAAGGAAAGGCTCAGAGAAGAGAGGCAAAGAGAGAGAAGCGAGGACAATGGTAACATGGCAGAGTGACTGAGCGTTTTTAAGAACAAAGTTATTTAAAATCAATGAGAAGTGCTATGTTCTGAGGCATTACCTAAGTGCTCTTTCTCCAACCCTGTTCCCCTACACCTTCACCAAAGTCAGCTACACACAAAATTTCTATATGTGCATGGTATAGGAATATAGAGAAGGTGCTCGATCCAACATCTGGGGCACAGGACATGGAAGACAGTGTCGTACAGCTTGGAAGAGTAACTAGAAACTAAGCTAACTCAGCAGGTGCAGGAACTGACAGCCAAAAGGGAACATTTGCTGAAAGCACTCCAGAAATATGCAGAAATCCTGGGGTGGGCTTCAGATTTCCTCAGGTTGTGGAATGGTAGTTTAGAGCTAATTATAAGGGACAAGAGGGCCTTAAGTAACATCTAGGAACATATATACACTTCAGCATTTAGATCAACTATCTAATAACCTCTTCTCCGAACACCCATAACTTTACTATTGCTGCCCGTTGCATAGCTTTTATCACTTGTACCTACCTTCACCAGAAGCCCCAAACACTATCCCAATACCTTCAGGGGATCACAATCACGTCTGATGGCAAATGTCTGCCTAAATATCTGTTTTCCTTGCTAGAATATGTACTCTACAACTGTTGGGTCTGCATCTCATTTATATTTATATTCCCATTGCCTGGCACAAAGATTAGCACATATATTCATAAATATATGTACAACTGAGAAAAGATGAATTGGAAGAAGAATAACCTATTATTATATATTATTTTCCCCTTGAAAGACTTTAAACTCCTAAGGACAAGATTCATTCATTTACTCACTTACTCATTTATTCACCCTAAAAATAATTTTGGAGTGCCAGATGCTATGTTTGGAATATAAGACAAACACCAGTCTCTGCCCTCATGGAATGTATAGTTTAGAATAATGGTCTCCTCAAAACGCAAACTAGGAGTGCCCAAAGAAAACACTGGAACTTCATTTCTATTTCTATTTATTTTGCATCTTTTTTAAAAAAATAAATCTTATAAAAAAATTAATTCTTAATAATGTCATCTCCCTCACTTGGTAATTATGTCATATGGTCACATGTCACCCACGGTATGTGCGCTTTCCTGAGGGAAATGTGGAATTCTGCAGATCCTCTCTTATTGGTTTCACTTTCAGCATATTATGACATACTACTGTTTTCATTTGCTGATGTTCAGGATTAGTTAAAAGGACTAATAGATTATAACGACTATAGATTATACATTATAATACATATGTATTACAGTTTATACCATATATAATTATGTCATAATTATATACCATAATATGCTGTTGTTATACCCTGACCTCAAGTTTATAGTTTCCTTGGGGTGGAGGGACAGCACATGTAGAAAATACATTGAAAACCTACGAGTACAAATTATTTGAAGTTATTATAGCTGCTGAATATAAAACATGTCAAAGCACTTCACTATGCTTTATCTCTGTTTAATCTCTCCCAGGGAAGACGATGCAGGCACTTACCCTGGTGCTCACTTGCTGTTGACCATGGACGTGCATGTCAGCCTCTGTGAGCCTCATTTTCCTCATCCTCTACCCCTTAGACTTATGATGCCAAATTAAGATAACATACTCAAATTATTTAAAGTATTTATAGTTATTCGATCACAGTCAATTTTCTTGCCTTTCTTATGAATGCACAGAAAGAATCCACATAGAAAGAGATCTGAGCCCCAAATTCAAATATTCTACACAATTACATATTTGTACCTACCACATTTTATTAGAATGTTGTGAGTCTCCTATTTTGAGCTGCTTTCGACATTGACCTCACTATCAATTCTGCACAGACAGAACTGAATTCAACCACATCTGTTAAAGAATGATTGAAAGGGATATATTATGGAGAGGGTGGGCAGCCCCTGCACACAACCAGTCTCCACTGCTGGTTTTCTCTTCTTTCTTCTTCTTCCCTGAGAGAAAGTTAAAGGTTATTAACCATTGGTATACAACACAGGCTTCTGCATCTTATCCCCATTAAGGACACCTTGTAATAATTTCCTCTCATGGAGCCAATTTCTCAAAGTATTTAATTTACCATCTTTATTAAATAATGGATAATTCATCACTTCCCCACCTTTCGTTAAATGAATCCAAACTGTAACTGCCAAACAGAGTCTCTGTAAGTGTAAGAGAGCCAGTGAGTTCACAAGCATAGAGTCAAAAGCAAAAATCTCCAGCCTGTGTAGCTTTATCTAGAGGGAAAAATGCATAATTTCTTTTAAGATTTTTCCTTTGGCCCCCCTTCAAGGACTACCAGTTGGTAACTACCAGTCAAGCATGTGCTAAGGTTTACTTATATGCATTTCATGATATCGATTTGAAAATCCACTAAAACCAGAAGGACATACATGTTCTGTGCTGCTGCTTTGAGAATTGGCTAAAGCTCAGAAAATAAGGTGCCTCATTTTCCCTCTTTCTATCATTAAGGATCTTACTTATTGTTCAAAGCTATAACAATGCATTAAATTGAAAAGCTCTCGGTTTGGACAGCATTTGCAATTTTAAAAGAAGATAAACCTCTCTATGGAGTTAACATGATCTGTGAATGTGGGCCATGCTAGGAATCAGATATCCTAATGAACTTTGTCTTGCTCACTTGAAATGGAGAATTAACCGATTCTTTTAAATAATTCAGAAATCTACAATGAAAGGGATAAGGTGCAAATTTCTATTGTACTGCACAAAAAAATGAAGAATGAAAATAAACATTTTATATTTTCAATAAAACTACACTCCTCCATCTTTTGCAATTGAAACACTTTCAAATTTATTGGTAATCATAATTGTTTTATGCCATCCAACAAGCATAATGGCATCTGGTATAAATACCTTACAACTAACCTCATTTTATACTCTCCACCTCCAGCAGAAAAATCAAATGAAAATTTAGTCCATTGTTTAAAAATATCCATTAAAGAATCATGTAATACTTCAGACTGTAGAAAAATGAATAAAGAATGTTCATAAAAAATAAGAATGTAAATTTTCCATAAAAATGTTATTTTGCCAAAAACATTGAAAATAAGAAAAAGATGTCCTCTAGCACATGGTTCCTGTCCACGAGGGAATGAGACAGACAAGAGAGAAGGCAGGCTACACTCTACTGGTATGCAGTACCAATTATGGATTATCCCAAGCGCTGGACACTTTCTGCAAACATACATACGTACAATCCACACAGAACAAGTCCTGTTAGTTCTGAGGATGTAATTAAGCCTGTGGGTACCTGAACAAGGCCGAAGCAGATACCTGGGAAGAGGAGATAAGGAATCAAGGAAGAAATGAAAATCCTAGATGAGATAAAAAGAAGAGGAAGTGGAAAGGAACTAACATTGAGCTCAAAACAAAACAGCAACAAAAACACATTTCCTGGGAAGGTGATGACATCCCACCTTATAAATGAGGAAACAAAAGTCCAGGAGTTTAAATTACTTGCCTAAAATTACAAAATCAACAAGTTACAGAATCAGAGTTTGAATTCCATTCTTTCTATAATACAACGTAATGTAATGATGAAGCAATTAGACTGTGGAGTTGGAGTGAGTTTGAATACTCTTTATGCTTTCTTGACTGTGGGCAAGCTATTTAAACTCTTTGTGTCTCAGTTTCCTCATCCGTAAAATGGGCACACTAATAGCACCTATCTCCATAGGAGTCTATTAAGATTATAAAAGATCATGAATATAGAACTCTTAGCACAGTGCATGGCTCTGGTGGCCATAAATGAAAATGAGCCACTCAGATCACTTGCTGCTGCCACTCCTCTGGATCCACCACGACACCTGTTCAAAGGACACACTTCCTCCAGGCTGCTTCCAGCCAATGACTGATGGGAGGATACCAATGCAGGCCCAATCTTATAGGACACAGAACTCTTTCAATGAGTGACTTTACCTCAGGGACTCTCTGTGGGTCTGCCCAAAACCTTCTTAGGAGCATACTCTGTCTGGGATTCTTCCAGTCCAGTTCCCCGTTCTTTCCCCTCTCCTCTCCCATGTTTCAGAACTGTATTCCAGACTGAAGCTTCTCCCAGACTACTTTTGCTCCCTCTCCTTTATATTTTCTAGGTGTTGCCCCAGTACATCTCTTGCACATCTAATCCTACATTCTTGGAGGACCCAAACTAGCATACCAGCACACAGAAAGTCCACAATGAATGTGAGCCAGTAGCATGATTATTATCACCAAAATCTTTTTTGGGTCATTATCTGGCTCTAAAGCCCAGTAGAGTTTATTTTCCAAAACTGTTTTCCTGAATTTGTGAACATTATTCTTTCTTAAAGTAAGAAGGTTCAAAAATCATACTGTTTTTCTAACATCGTCAGACTAGTTTTGTCATACCTAGAAAAGTAGTCCCAATTTCAAATGAAAACACATACGCTCAGCTTTCCATCATAGTATATGAAAAACATGGCACCTTCTATTTTCAAGTTTATCTGAAATGCCTTTTCTCTGTTTCACCTCTGAATGTGGAAATTCTGAGTGCCCTATTATTTGACTGATTTTCTATTTTCATCATCTTTCATGAGGCAAAGAGTCTGCTAATAACTGGACGTTGTGACAAGATATACTTCCTTTGAATTTGCTTTTAAAAAGTGACTCACATACTGCCACGATGGCTTACTCAATTAATACACCACTAATTAAACTTATACACTTACTTGCATAGGTTGAGTGGCTTTCAACTACTGTATTGTACCTATTGACTTTGCCTTACAAGTGGCTTATTGTTCCAAGAAAACTACCAGGCTAGGTACCAGCAGATGCGGAAGGAATGGAATTTAAGCATTCAAGTCAGTAGGACTTCGTAGTACTCTTCCCAGGTTTCATTTTCAGTAGGTTAAATGCCAGTGGTGTGAACCTTTGTGATCAGTGAAATCATCGTAGACTAATCAAACCTTTTCATATGTGGCCGTTACTCTCGCCTAGGTAACTTCCATGGGAGTATGTGGAGAATTACGACTGGTTGCCAGATAAAATACAGGACTTAGTTTGGATAAACAATGAATACTTTTTTGTATAAGTATAGCCCATGCAATACTATTAATAAACAATTATTCATTGTTTATCTGAAATTCCAATTTAACTTGGTATCTGAAATTTTTATTTGCTGAATCTGGCAACTACTAAGGAGCAAAATCAACCTTCATGGTTAATGTACTTGAGACCTGGGGGTTTATAATTTAATGGTGTCATGACATAAGAGTGAAGATGAAACCCCACAGATTTAGACCTCCTTTATGGAAAAGGAATCATCTGCATGAGTGGGTATGTGAAGCCAAATATTCCATGCAAGTAACTCACCTTTAAGTAATACACGCATAAGGAAAAACCTTTGGGGATACTAACAGATACCACCACAGCAGATGAGAGAGTCTCATTCCTTAACAATGCTATGAATTAGACCTTTGTTTACAACTCCACACTAAACTCTGTGCTTGCTTTGCTGACCACAGAACACTCAGTATCTAGAACAGCATCACATCCTAAGGGCTCAGGATATATCTACTGTATCAAGACATGAGTGGATCTAGTGGATGCATTCCTCTGTAGAGCATACCATGGCTCATCAAGGATTTACCAGGTCCCTTCCTTGGCCTACAAGGTCCAATGTAGTTTGGCTTCCTGCTACTCTCACCTCAACTACTTTCTCCCTCATTTTTACCCTTCAAGCCACACCAACCCCATTACTGTTCCTCCAGCATGCCTCAGGGCCTCTCTATTTACTGTTTCCTCTTCCTAGGACAAAAGTCCCTAATATCTGCTCAGTTCACTTTTCACCTTCTTTAGGTCTTAGCTCAAATGTCAACAGATCAGAAAGGCCCTGACACCCTGTGTAAAATAGCACCCACATCCTCTTTCCTTTATCCTCTTATCTTGCCACTTGGCATATGACATATGTATTAGTTTATTGTCTGTCTCCTCTCCTGAGAAGGCAAGCTCAGTTAAGAACAGGATTTTGTCTGTTTTGCTCAGTGTAATGCCTGGAACATGCCTGTTTCTTAGAATGCACTTGATAAATATCTGTTGAATGAATGAATGAATCTTGCCTTTTCCCTTTTTCTAGACTGTCAGGTTCTCAAGAGTAGGAGGTCTGACCCATCTCTGTATTCCCTCAACATATCCAATATATAGTCTAAACGTACCTGGCAGATTCTTAATAACTGTCTGTTGAATTACTTATGAGAAAATTCAGGTACAAGTCTTTAAGTGACTTGGACAACTGATTTTCCCTTAACAGATGCTCAGTGTCACGCTTTTAATGACAATTCTCCTTTCCTAATTTGACCTATTCGGAAGCTGTGATTTGGCTTTTCCCTGTTCATTTCTGAGTTTACAAGTGCTGCTTGCTGAGAAGCTCTCTGGTTGCAAAACACCTACAGAGATCTAAGAAAACACACACTTTCCTTCATGGAGAGATAGTTGGAAGGCTATTCCTATTTTGCTGGGCCTTGCCACAATATCCCTTACTCTTCTCTTTTTGGATATTTGCCATATGATGCCTGCAGATAAAGCATCTGAGACTCCCTTGTTCCCTTTAGGTTAAAATCAACCAAGTATAGAAATTACCAACTGAGATGGGGCAGAGTAATATGCAGTAACTACTACCCCTCCCCCATCTCTATTTGAGATATCCCAGTAGATTTCCTTAATGACAAGCTAATGCCACAGGAACAGAGTTGCCTGGAGCTGAGTAAAACCTGAAGAAGAGAAAAAGAATGAGGAAGCTGTAGGGAGAAAAGGTGCCAAAAATCCTTGTGGCCACATGAATTTTTCTAGCAGACAACTAATCAATCTGGATTAGTGACTCCAAATCCCTAAATAAATTATTTATATTACATTCAGTTTACTAATATTATCCACAAATGGATAATTCCTTCCAAAATATAATGTACGGGCTTAAAAACAACAAATTCACATTCAAATTTAAAATCAGAAATGATGCTATTATTTGTGGCAAGGAAAGTTCATCCTTTATTCCTGATCCGAACTAGTCCCCCTGATATTTCACCACACTGATTCTTAATTGATGGGGAACTATGGAAAGTGGCCATTAGAAGTGGCCCTTCCAAGGATATCTCTGTCAAAGGGTCCTGTCATACTAGCTCCAGGCTTAGACTGCAGGGGAAACAGAGCAATAGCAGATGGAGCTGCAGCCACATGCCAGGTGTGCCTTCTACCGCACTGTGATCTGATGACGGCTCCTCATTTCTTTCTTTTCTGAGCACAATTCACATACTGCATAAATTGTATTGCTTCATATTTTCATATTTTTAGAATCTAGATCTATGGATGTATTTACACAGTCCCATATGAATTATAAATAAATACTTTAAAAAGCTTTTCTACTCAGAATGTTACACTCAATGGGCACTCCTGGGTCTCTCCTGGGACAAGAGTCACAGGCACAGATGAATCTGAGGACCGGAAAGAAATCCCTTTTTTCCTTCTTTCCTCTGTATCTGTTCCTGTGTGAAGGGTTGGAGGGGAAGATGTCTGAAATAGACCACCCAGCCAGTCCATTTTAGAATTTGAAAATCAGGGGAATGGGGCCCAAAACGTTTCCTATTTTGGCTACTAGCCAACTAACCCAGAGTCTGTTCAGCTTGTTACCCTCTATATGTAGACAATAAAATACCCATAATGTGTGAGGATAAAACTACTTTAGGCCAGGTGCCGTGGCTCATGCCTGTAATCCTAGCACTCTGGGAGGCTGAGGTGGGAGGCTCGCTTGAGCTCAGGTGTTTGAGACCTGCTTGAGCAAGAGCAAGACCCCGTCTCTACCAAAAATAGAAAAAATTATCCAGGCGTGGTTATGCACACCTGTAGTCCCAGCTACTCGGGAGGCTGAGGCAGGAGGATTGCTTGAGCCCAGGAGCTTGAGGTCACAGTGAGCTATGATGATGCCACTGCACTCTAGCCCAGGTGACAGAGTGAGACACTATCTCAAAACAAAAAAAAAAACCCTACTTCTTCAAAAATTGCTACAAATCTCCCTTTTACCCCCCATTTTTCAGTTGAAAAGGTGCCTTATCTACACTGGCTCCTGTGCATTAGGCTCAGCAGAGCCCACTGCATGATGCATTTGGGGGCAGCCCCTAGCCCAGGCTGGTAGCTCAGCCTTCAAAAGGCAAGACTCAAGAATTTCCTTTGTCTGGAGGCTTTTTAACGATCCACTGCTAACAATGATGGGTCACACCTGCTAACAATATTAAGAAAGCAGGATTCACCTAGTTTTCAGACTGAACTTTCAGATCAAACCAAATTCTAGTTCCCTCATCTCTTAAGGAAGAGAGACTAACTCCATTGCCTTGCTGAAAATTCATCAGTCATAATTTAATTATACAGATCTGGAAACCAGAAAGCATTTAAGGCTTTAATGTCTCCCTGAGTTGAGACCTTTACATATTTTAGAATATTGATCATTACTGTTATTGCTACTATTTTGGTGGTCACTCTACTGTGTCTGTCCCTGCGGGGTTTTTTGAAAGAACACTGCAGAGAATAACTGTTGCTAGGTAATAGTAAAAGAAAATCATGCAAATTATGAAATATTGATAAAGTGTATTTACAAGTCAATGGTGCTAGAATACTCCTTCTTTCCCAATAAAATGCAAACTATAAGGCTGCACTGCCTCCAAAATTCCTAAAATGACCTAACTAAATGATACATTAATCAAAGCAGTTCCTAAAACAAGCAGTCCATCCAGTAGTAACAATTACTGCAGTTTGGAATTATCAATTTTATTTTGTCTTCCCACTATATATTAATATTACAACATAATGTTGTAATATATCTACTATATATTTGAGGAGGTAGTGAAAACAATTTAAAACATTAAGCAAGAAGGCCTGCAATTTTTTAAGAGAATATTATCAGATAAAAGAATGTCCTAAAGAGAAAAAGAAATTTGTAGTTTTCTTATCTCAACCCCAAATTACAAAGTAAATCCTACATATAAATCTGAAGTCAGGAAGTCAGTAGCCTTAGAGGTTATTTTGTGAACACTGAAAATTCAAAAAAAGCACAGAAATGAGTTAAACAATAACTAATGAAATACCGACAGTTGTGGGTGAAGAGAAGTACATTCCTTTGTTCATCTAACAACGATACCCTAGTTTAACAATTCAAGTTGGGAATGACATAAATGAAGATGGTGAACGTGAAAGCTAGATTCAACCAATACTCCAGGGTGATTTTCAAATTGGCAGATAGAGCTGGAAATTCTCAAAATCTGGGGCAAGCATCATGATTAATGGCCTTCCACTGATTACAAAGACCCATCTGAGGGTTGATGCCACCAACATATGTGCAACTACCAGATAAATGAGGAGGAACAAACGTAATTAAACCGAAAGAAACTAATCTAAATACCAACTTTGATATCTTGTTATAAATATCACATTTTAGAAACCACTAAGATAAGGTTATTATTAGCAGGTGCAGGTGATGAGAGAGGATAAATAGAAGAAAAAATCATGTGAATATAACTCTCCTTTTTCTGGCAAGGGAGCCCTACATTTTCTTTTTTTAGTTAAGGGTGCTTTCACTTGATAACAGCAAGACCCCGGGCATGGGAGGGGTTGTTTTCAGAGTGCCAGTGTTGGCCTATGCTGTTGCCTCAAACGTTGACTCAATGTGGCCAACAGAAGCGTGTCTTGAATTAAGGAGGAAGGCTATCACATGAGCTTTTCCCTCATTAATCACTGACCTGATACACCACAGAATGCAAGCTTTGAAGGACCGTTCACAGGCCCTGTAAATATCAAGCAGGCACTTCAAATGTTCTGTCCCATAAATACTTTTAACAGTAGCCAAAGTACATCATGGGAATTCACAAAGGTGGTTTAAATAGATGTTCTAAGTCAAAGTCCAACAAATAAGGCTTAAAACCTTCTCAAAAAGTCAGAGAGGAGATTTCAGCAATATGCAAAAGGATTAAGTGAATGATACCAATCACAGCTGGGAACTTTGAATTCCATTCCCTGTGGTCATCAAGCATCGAGCATAAACTAACATGATGGTATTTCATACGTCTGACCACACCTGCACATTGGAGGGGGAGGGGGAGTAGGGGCAGAGGGGCAATTTGATCTACTATGGCCATTAGTACCTAGCCCGAGCATTGGATTCCTAGTCATATCCGTGTACGCAGGTCCATGTGTCTGTGTATAACCTTCCCCATTCCCAAACTAGATTTTCAGCTTCTCCAGGATGTTTTGTT
This sequence comes from Daubentonia madagascariensis, assembly GCA_023783475.1. Lineage (NCBI taxonomy): Eukaryota > Metazoa > Chordata > Mammalia > Primates > Daubentoniidae > Daubentonia > Daubentonia madagascariensis. The sequence goes on from JAKFHU010000913.1 coordinate 52,351,484, forward strand.
TTGTTTTTTCTTAAAATCTCTTAGTAAATCAACTGTGAGCAGACATTCAAAAAATATTTGGGGATAATGACAATATATTCAACTACTTATAAAATTTATTCATTAAGCAAATAAGTACCAGGTACCCACTAAGTTCAAGGCACAGAGTTAGGTGCTATACATAATTTTTTAAAGAGGAATTTATTCTATGTCCTACCCTGAATCGGCTTACAGTTTTTAATAAGCCAGATTCTATTTGGTTTGTGCCAAGGAAAAACTCAGCTAAAATTAAAGACATCTAGGAGGAGTCCCTTCTTTCCAGAATCACTTTGTTCTTGTGCACTCATTCCGAAGGTTCCAGTAACTCTGAATTACTTTCGCAGTTCCTTGGTTCTCAAACTCATGGGAGATGAACAGAATGTGAAGACAGAGCTAAACAGTAAAATAGACATGGCATTGTAAGGATTGTGGAAAATTAAGAAGGAAACCTATATTCAACATTTCAGAGCAGAGAAGGTATCTACAAAAGATGTCTCTAAAAGTCTTGGTTTATTTCTGACACTATCCCCTTCTACTCCAAGGCTCCCAGCTTTTGACCTCTTGAATATGTGTACTCATTATAGATATGACCAGTTTTAACTGAAGAGTAGTGATGGTTACCTTTCATTGAGTCCTTACTGTGAACTAGGCATTATGCTATTTTGAATGGATATTCTCATTTCAACACTCATGAGATAGGTTCTTTTAGTATTTCTATTTTACTGATAAGAAAATTGAGATGGGGCATTAGCTTACTTAGTCACCCAGCTATTACTTAATCTGAACTCAGGTCTGTTCGACTTCAGAGGCAGAGTTTTTAACCACTATATTATACCAATTTTGAGTTTCGGAGATTCTGATATTTTATCTCTGGGTTTCAGATAATTCCTTCAAAATTCCCATCTAATGCTCTAATTGGACAAAGATTTGTTTTCTTTTACAGTTGAGTCTTAAGGGAGTACAAGAAAAGAAAGCAAAAATTCCACAGGAAAAACAGACTAGTTGGACAGGGAAGAAACAGCTGCATCCACTTTAGGTAAAGTTACACGGCCTAGTTTACAGTTTTGGATGAAATAGCATGTTCCCATTTGTCTATTCATTCTCCATGGTTTACTAGGGAAATACCATTCGTTTCCCATTACCTTTTTCAAGAGCTTGGATAAAAAGAATATTTTTCTTCATTGCATAAATATATGCAAGAAAACAAACAAACAAAAACCTAAACCTTTCAGGAACTGGGGTAACCAAAAAGAGGGAATGCTCTCTTGATCAACACAACACCAGAGAGTAGAGAGTTACCTAATGCATGTAAACATCTAGTCCTGAAATCTTCATTTATTCCCTTTAGGGATTATATGTCTTTAAGGAAGAGATAAAATCATTTTTCCTTCAATAACTTCATCTGAGATTGACAAAAGGCAGACAGAGGAAACTGAGTAGGCTATTGTTTCTTCAACTGGGGTCGTCTAAAATAAAGCTGCTTCTACTTCTTTTTCTCTGAAATAAGTAAAAATTTGAAAGGTAGGAATTTATTACTTTTTCTCCCTGATAATAATACTTTCTTCCTTAGAACTCACATGATCTCCCCAAAATGATACCTTGAATCCTTGAGGTAGCACCAAGTGATTCAGGGTTAAAAGTGAATTTGGCTAGTATCTCCATGCCTTTGGCCGAAAAATCCAGGCTCAATCCTGGGTGCTTTTTGGAATGGGAAATGCACAATATCTGGATTGCCAGCAGCTCCAGAAAGGCATGCCAGGCCTCTCATGCTCTCAATATACATTTGCATGTGAACAGCTTGCCGGCCATTTTATGAAGACAGATGAATCGCAGGCCTGCTAGAGGGGCCGCCAGACCTAAATACGCGAACCACACACCCCTACAGCCCACAAATTTTTTAAAATGAAAATAAAATGAATATCTCTGGGTATATCTTTAGGGAGATTATATATAAATATAATATATGAAAAAATGAAACATTTAAGGCTATAAGTCAAGTGGAAAATAAAGAATGAAACAAGTCTATAAATATCACTCTTTAAAATGTCAACAAAAAATACGATGTAGCTGTTTACGACCCTGAAAACAAATCTTCGGAGATCTCTCTCTTGCTCTCTCTTTTTTTTTTTTTTTTTTTTTTTACTGGCTGCTTTAAAAAGACAACTTTGATAAAGAAAATATCACCAAAATACCAGGATGAGGAGAGGAACGGCCAGACAGTCCATATTTAATTAATGCTAGAGCCCAGCAATATAATAAAGCAGCGGTCCCCAACCTTTTTGGCACCAGGGACCGGTTTCATGGAAGACGATTTTTCCATGGACGGGGGGTGGGAGGGGTTTGGGATGATTCAAGCGCTTTACATTTATTGTGCAGTCAAACCTCTCTGCTAATTATAATCTGTTTTTACCGTTGCTCCCCAGTGTTAGCATCACTGCCTCAGCTCCACCTCAGATCATCAGGCACTAGATTCTCATAAGGAGCACGCAACCTAGATCATTTGCATGCACAGTTTACAGTAGGGTTCCTGCTTCTATGAGAAGCTAATGCTGCCTGCTGATCTGCAGGAGGCAGAGCTTATGCGGTGACGTGAGCAATAGGGAGCGGCTGTAAATACAGATGAAGCTTTGCTCACTTGCCCACCACTCACCTCCTGCTGTGCAGCCCAGTTCCTAACAGGCCATGGGCCACCACAGTAATAAAGAGTTTCCTAGGCTTAGGAAATGAAACGAACTCTGAAAACTTAGTGATCGGATTTCTAATGTGGTAAACTCAATCTTCCATTCCATGACACCACCATAATTCAGTTTATCTATCTTTTCAAAAAGACAAAATGATCAAAATGGAAAAAGGTGGAAAAAAAAAAAGGTACAGAATAACAAAAGGAAGAGAGACCCAAGGAATGAGGTTATTCAAAGTAAGTGAAAAAGTGTGGTAGGATTATATTGCCAAGAAAAATAATAAGAGTAATATTGAATCATAGCCAACATTTTTTTTGTCTATACTCTATGAAAGATACTATGATAAGCACATTATACCTATTATCTTATTTAATTCTTTAACAAGTAAGTAATATTATTACACTATTTTAGAGGAATAAATCAATATCCTGAGAGATTAAATAATGTATTCAATATTATGGAGATAAGAAATAGTACAGGCAGAATTTGAATGCAGGTCTGACACCACAGCTCAAGCTTTTAACCACATTTCCCCCGACAGGCCCCTCAAAGTAAAGCATTCCCATTATAGCCTTCAGTTCTAACACCAGAGAATACTTTGGAATTTTTTGAGATGACATCTGTGCAAGTACCTAACACAATGTTTAGTATATTACAGGTGCAGCCAATCCCCTTCTCTATTTTTATTGAAACATGGTTTTACTCAATCTAAAAGTCCAACCCACGGCAATCTTTTTCATACTTGCAGTGAATACCACAAATTTACTATTTTAGCAGATAATATTATATTCACATATAATGTATGTGCTCTATTTTAATTAAGTTTTGGCAACAGAAAATTTATGTATCTATGCAATTGAGGAATTTAAAACTGTCCTGTACCCTCACTGTTTAATTTTAGACAATTTAAAGTGAAAACATCCTTCAAAGGCAGAGATTGATTTCTTAAAGCAATTAGCAAAGGGTTGAGCTCCCAAAAGTCCTCAAAAATACTTGTGAATGAATGATCTTAAGTCACTAGGGAAAAAAACCATGGGGCATTTGCCACTTTAAAAGGAACTAAAATGAAATGAAAAGGCCACGGTTCCTCACTTAATGCTGTAAAAGAATCTGATTTGTTAAGTGTACCCCACATCTCATAGTTTAATTGGGTAATCAACTTTCTTGGGAATTAAGGTTCTCATGAGCACCCTGACAGTGTTCGGGGGGCCAAGGGGAGGGGAGCGTTGGGGCTGTTAGGATGATCCAGAGAACAAAGAACTTGCCCTGTTGGAAGAAATCCGACTTGAGTTTCTCCATGAATTCTCAAAGTTGTTCCTACTGTGGGCCACCTGTAGGGCAGACCCCCGAATCCTGGTACTTGGTTGGCTGCTGGCTGCTATGGCTTCTGAATGCAGCAGCGAGAGTCCCAAGCTAAACTTACCATTTTCTGGCTGGTCCTTAATGTCAGCGTCACTTGGCTGGCTGGGACTTTCAGATTGACTTGAATCTGAAAAACATAAAAATATAGCCAAAAATTACAGGGTCTGTGAGGGAAAGTGGATCAGAGGTGCCAGACTTTCTCAAAAGGTTCAACCTATAAACTAAGAATGAGAACGTCACAGAAATGACAGGATCAATGAAGAACGAAAAGATAGAAAGGGGGTGGAGGGGAACGCAGCAGCAGCCTGAGCCTTTAGCGAGGATGCTTGGGTTTGTTTATACCTCCAGTGGCGTTTGCTTTGCGCCAGATCCTAACCTGAAGCTCTCAGAAACCATTCTCTTATTGAGAGACCATTTCCAGACTGCTCTTCTCCACTATTTATACACTAGAGTCTGATAAAGACTTCATCCTTCATTACACACATCTGAAGCTTGATTCAGAACATAATAAAGTGTCAAAACATATTTTGAAGCTGGTATATAAAAGCAACCCAAACAACAGTGACAAGTTCTGTTGATATTTAGCTCTGTATTCCAGCAACAGACTATGCAGACTAACACCATTAAATACTAGAGTCCTAATATTCTAGCACATTTTCTTGAAATAACTGGATAACTCAAAAAGGCCTTTCTGAAAGTACAAGTTTCCCTCACTTTATAAGTATTATTTTTCTCTTATATTGATGCATTTGGGAGATCCTATAGGGAATTGTTAGCAAAAACAGGTTCTTGCATACCTTTATAGAATTAAACTTATTTTTATTTTAAAAAGCATAATCAAATTTTCAAACTAAAAAAAAAATGAATTCAATTAACAATTTCTAAGTGGAATAATTTAAAATAAAGTAACTTTTAAATTTACAATTAGATAAAATCAACTTAGATTAAAAGAATGTCATAGAATTAGAAGCAAACATATTTATGATATATTTTGAGGGGAGAGGAGAGAAAAATCAGGCAAAATGTTTCAAGGGGAAAATTTTTGATGTAAAGCATTTTCTGAGACTTGAAGTAGTTTATAACATTATTTGAAAGCAAGCAAACTAAAAATTTTTTTTTAAAAAAACCTCTGTATCTGTGGAAAGCTTAGATCCTAACTTTACCTTGACTTTACAGGTTCAGAATTAGCTGTCCGAGGCCAGGAGCAGTGGCACACGCCTGTTAATTCTAGCACTCTGGGAGGCCCAGGTGGGAAGATCTCTTAAGACCAGGAGTTTGAGACTAGCCTGAGCAAGAGTGAGATCCCAATCTTAACAAAAAATAGAAAAATTAGCCAGGTGTGGTGGTGACTGCCTGTAGTCCCAGCTACTCGGGAGGCTAAGGCAGGAGGATTGCTTGCACCCAGGAGTTTGAGGCTACAGTGAAGACTGCACTCCAGCCCAGGCGACAGAGCGAGACCCTGTCTCAAAAAAATAAATAAATAAATAAAAATAAAATAAAAAATAAAAAATAGAATTAGCTGTTTGCAATTTGACCACATTTCTGCAAGAAGTTCAATGCAACGTCAAAAGGTCGTGATACTTAACTGTGATTAAATTGAAAATATTAATTCTATTGCAATGGAGTTATAGCATCACATTCTCTTTCTTGGAGATATTGCAGAAAGTAGCAGCACTACTAGTGACCTTAGGTCTAGAAATGCTAATTTATTACTTTAAAAAACTCTCTGCTTTTAAGCAAATGAAGATTTTAATTATAGTAAAGTGCTATAAAGAAAATGTCTATTTTAAAATTTTCAAATAATCTTAACCTGGTGACTGTAGCAAAAATTCTATGTTGATTCAAAGGCTTGAATAACAAAAGATGCAAAAAGGTGAATTTTCTTTTAAGTCTGGCAAAGTGACAGCTTTTATTGCTTTTGTAACAATTCCCTTAGAGAAGACACAAACGAAAAGAATTATTATACGTCAGAAATCTTTAAAGAATCCTTCAGAATAAACTACAAAATAAATACAAAGCCTGCACTAAAAATTGGAAATGCAAATTTATATTTGACCATATTTGAAATTTAACTATGTAAATTAATATTACATTTACAGCAAACAATTAAAAAATATAGCATAACTACCTTCTTTTTTCCTAAGGAAAGAGCCTGTAATTTTGCCATTAGAAATTACAAATTAAGTATTTTGAGAAGTAATTCAACATGTTTTAGAGAAAGACATACCTCTATTATTTTTGTTATGAAAAACATTAAACCATTAATATCTACAACTAAAATGAAAGCAAAATATCTAATTTTGTTTTAGGGGAGACTAAAATTATTCTTGATCGTGTCCCAAAACATATACATAAAATTTTGCCAAACATAACACTTCCTTTGGAATAATACAAATGTAAGACTCTATGGTAGCTGAGTCGATGTTCTACTTCTAGGTGTAACATCTTTACAACTAACCACTTTCCCATGAATAAATGAAGATTTTTTATTTCAATTAATTTAGATAGATAGTAGCCACTTACTTTTTTATATTTATCCATTAATATTAAGACAAAAAGGGATAAGGAGGAGAGACCCCCAAATATATTTTTTCTAATCTAAAAGTGGACTTTTTTCTTCTTTCCACTTTTCGTTTACATTTGGTTTGCCACACTACCTTTACAGAAATATAACATAATTATAGAAAACATGAACAGTAATAAAAGATGAATATTAGGTATCTTCAAAGAAAACTTAAAATTCCAAGCCACAGAAAAAGAAGCAAACCAACAGCAAAGGACTGAGTAGCTAGAAAATGCTCAGAGTTGATCTGCAAGGGGCTGCGGCATTCTTATGAAAGCTCAGATACAAACGCTGGAGAAGGCATGTAGCCAAACTGAAAGCGGAATTTAATTTCTCTAGTTTTATTCAAAAGCTGGAGACACTGCTATCCATCCAAGGACTGCATACTAAAATACACCATCCTAGTAAGGGATAGGGAAAGCCAAAGATCTACAAGGAAATTTAAATGATCTAAAAACTTCAATAATTATTTTCTATCCTGGGCCATTTAATATCCTTTCCTTTTTGAGCCAAGAAGGAGCAAAACTACCCAGTTCTAGTGCCATTCTATGCTAAAGACACATGGACACTTTTATTGGTATTGCAAAAGGTCACCGATGCTGTTAAGCATGGAGCCAACCAGATAACCAGAATTATAAATTAATTTCTACCCATACATAATTGATACAAATGAAAGATCTCTCTCTCTTAAACATTTGCATTAAAACACTGTAAAGTAGGCTAACAATTAAAAAAATCTACTTTTCTCCTTTATATACTTGGTAAAGACCTGTCAGAATCCAAGGTAACTTTATTTCTTACTTTTTTGTACAATTATTACATGGTCGATTGATTCCTACCACCTGAAATGATTAGAGGGCTCAGAAAACAAATCCAACTGCATAGAATTGGATGCCCTTCTTGTATCTGAGCCCCCCATGGCAGTGAGTTTCTCCAGTTCCCTGATTGAAAGCCAGATTTGTATATTACAATGAAGAGAATATTACTTAAAGTGTGTTTAAAGGATGGGGTTGGAAATGCTATTGTGAGGAAGTACATTAGGGTTATCATTTTTTTTTCCCCATGTAGGGATTTGCTTTTTTTGTTTAAGGAAACTTAGACTTCAACCTAACCTTGAAAAGTAATGTTTCTTTTGGTTTTTAAAAAATTTATGAGCAGAAATTTAAACCTAAAACAGACAGGGTTTGCATATAGGAGGCTGGGTTAAGACCTCTTAATTGAACTGGTAGCCATCCATCTATGCATTTTTATGGCGCCTACAGCTATATTGCTGGAGTACTCAGACAAAGATAGTTCACTATCAATATAATCACTAGGGAAAGGAATAAAATAAATCTTAATGCCTACATATTAGTCTCTGCTTCCATAAGCTTGTATAATACAAGAACAGAAACCTTGTACTGGATTTGCTACATATATACATATCCAGTTCCCCCACCCTCAATTCTGCTCCCTTTCAGAATAAAAGCTCAAAGAGTACTCCTCCGGGGAAGGCAAGCAGTGACAAAAACACATTAATATGGCAAAACTGATCAGACAAAAAAATACATATCACTTTTATGTATTCTATGTTCTTTACATAAGAAGTAAAGATGGAATAATCTTCCTTGTCCTTGACCTAGATTTAAACACTTTCACCTCTCCTGTCTTTCATTGTACATACATCTCTTATGGTGTGACTGATATTATGCTGCACTAAGGTGATTTTAAATTATCTCCTAGGAGGATTTGAGCTCCTAAAGAAAAGGGTTCTTTTCCACTCTTCTCTTATCCCCAGTTCTTTCCACAGGGTACCTGGCCTAGCCAAGGAGTTCAATGACTGCTGAACTGAAGAGTTGAATTTTCAATTGTTGTTCATCTTTCTAACACGGAACCACTGTCAGTGACTGAAGAATATACTTAAACTCACACTTAAAAAGGGAGTGGGATTTCTAAGCTGAAAAAGGGGAGCAGAGGAGTCCTTTATCTCTGCATGATAGCCCTGTTCCTGGGGCCTGGCAAGGGAAAATGAGGCACATCCCTCTGCTTTGCAGTGATTTGGAAATCTTCACAGTGTTTAGAAGTTGCAGACATTCACCTCCTGTGATCCCCTGGCCCACGTACGACAGAGGCTGAGGACCATGCCCGACACATAGGAGGCCCTCCAGAAATGTATACAGGCTACAATGATGAATGACAGAGGAATAGTTCACACATTCAAAAAAAAATGCAAATATTAGAGAAATCCACCATATTCTAATGTCCTCAGACTGCCTCACAATCCTAACAACTGCTGCTGTGAATAGCTTGATAAAGAAAAAGCAGACACGCGGTAGTGAAGAACCTTTCCCACCCTAAAACAAACCAATGTAATTCCTATTCAGTTAACATGATAACAGCAAAAGTCCATGGATCATAAAAGTACAAATTCTGGTCCCACTAGAGAAATAATTTAGCCTAAGTTTCAACCTCCCTACATGCATAACGATTTGGCTAAAGACGAAGTCTGAAAAGCCTTTGTTAGAATTTTGTGTCCAGTTTTAATTCTCCCAAATTAAAAGACAATATGAAGAAATCGGAAGGCATCCAAAAACAAAAATAAATGTTAGTCAAGTGAAAGAAATAAAGTGAAAGTTCTGCTCAAAAGAGTTAGAGTTGTTTATAGTGTAAAAAAGAAAAGGCAAAGACAGGAATGAATACTTTCTTGCAAATAAATGAAGAGTTAGGGACATTCCTGGGGTAAAAGAAAATACGGAATAAGGGTGATTATACTCCAAATATAATAAACAGTTACCCTCTACAATTGTAGCCCTTAAAGATGCTCAAAATTAGATAAGTTTTTGTTTCTTATGGTTTGGGAAGATGAATACTTTGCAAAAGAGTCAGGCCAAAGAATTCATTTTTCTACATCTATGAGGTTATAATAGAAAAATAATACTATTTCTGATCAGTAGTGTAAGGTTTAGAATTACTCTATTTTGATCAACTAGTCTCATAACATGTTCATTACAGTAATGAAATCTGGAAAATCAAATGACTATTATAGTCACATTTTGCTTATTAGTCTCATAGCTGCAGTTATAAAAGTAATTATTATTGTAATATTTTATAATATTTAGGAATATTATCTATTTTTTTCCAGTATGACCATGACCTTAAAGACTGAAGTGTGAAGAAAATATTTGAAAAACCTTATCTGAGAATGTACAATGTCAGTGTACAGGTGTACATATGTACATACAATTTGTAGCTTAATTGTAAACATTGATGAATACAACACCATCAGCTAAATATAATATTATCCATCACAGTCTGCTTAAAAACAAACAGAAATCTGTAATACCATTACTAAATCTGGACCACTGAAAATATGCAATTATTACCAACAATTCCAGAGAATGGATAAAATCTTTAAGCTCAGTGAATAACCAAACAAATATTTGAGGTCAATTATTGTACACAACTGTGGCCCACTTAATGAAAAATTAACATACAATAACCCAGTTTTGAAAACAGATAAATTATGTGGTAAGTCACACCATGAAAGTTTTCTTAAGCTTTAAAAATGGAAATACTCCATGATTCTTTAAATGGGAAGTCTTATCTTTACTGCATTTAAAATACAAAATTTGATCTCTCTAACTTACCCAGCAAGCTAGAATTGAGTGTTTGTATGGATGTGTGTGTATAGTAACTGCAAGTAATTAAAGTACGCAGAGTAAGTCCTTCTTTATCGAAGGGAGATGGGGAGACGAGGTGGAGGGAACTCCTAGCTCCAAAAGGACCAGGCTAGTTTGCATACATTGGTCCTTGTCTCCTCTAATCCTGATTCGGATAGAGAGTGAAGGCTGTGTTGCTGCAGCAGTCACTTGGAAGGTCTCCACCAGACCACCCCAGGGGCTGCCAGCTGCTCTTGGAGATCTACTGCTCAGCCACTCCTATGTACCGCATTTTCAAGGCCTACTGCAGACTGCTATATAATCTAGGTTACTACCATTTTCTTTCTCAAAATTTTTCTTTTTATAATGCCTTTCTGAACAAGAATTTGTGAAATATTAAATTTGCAGGAATTTGATTTTTTGGAATTAATGTTGGTATTCAAGGCCCATCTGTTTAGTTGGGACTGTATACGATGGTTAAGACCGTTTAGGTTGAAGAGTGATTCAACTGTCTTATCACCTACTCATAAACGTGTTATTTTTCTATGTGCACGAGGAGGTTGCAGAATGATATACAGTTTTAACACGTTGAGGAAAAAAATGAAATGGCATAATTATTGTTGTGTTATGACAGTTAGGGAGAATCATTTCTAAGCTTTAAAAATTACAAATTCAGTCACTCTGAAAGTAATGACAAGAGGACTCAATCATTAAACCTTCAATCTTTGCAGAAGGCTGATTTTAAGCAATGATCAGCTTTTTCAGTGATGTTATAAATGAAGTCAATGGTAAGAAGTTGGTGATTATGAAAGATATGCAAACATGATCCTTTGAATAAATTTATAACATATCACATTTTTTTAGACAAGGCCCTATGACTAAGGTAAACTATTAATAAAATGTTTAAGTAATCATTTTGAATTTCATTTTCCCCATAAGAAAAGCTGTGTTGACATGGGATGGTAACCTGTTGATTAATTCAGAACTCAAGTTTTTGAGTCAACCAGGACATGTATCCACTCCAGTGTAAACAAAGACCTACTTAAAAAGCCATCACTATAACATGGTCACATAGCAGAACTGTGCTCAATTTCCCATTTAGTCACCTTTTTCACAATTAAAATTAATTGTAGTGTTAGGTTCTTAGAGTTCTTAAACAAAATAACATATACTTGAAAATTATCCATACAGCCATCTATACAACTAAAAGTAGAAAATTTCCCTGTATACTTTCATATTATTAAAATAAATGCTTCAAATGAAAATGAAGCATAATTGAGTTATAGTCTATATGCATTATTCTCATGTACCTGGATGTCTGTAAAAAAATTTATTAAAATAATAAAATACCTTCTATTGAGGGCAACTATGCTATTTAAGTTCAGGTAGCACCCTAAGTATCAACTTTCTTGCATTCATATTTCATTGTTATTGAAAGGAGTATGAAATGGTAAAAAGACAGTATCCTAAAAACCTCAGCTATATCATTTAACTATCCTGGATCTCAGTTTCTTCATCTGTAAAATGGGGACACTACTGATCATTTTGCCTAACTTAACAGGATTGTTGTATGGATCAAATAAAATAATGCAAGAAAACCTGGTTTTGAAACTTATAAAGTGCCCACCAAAACGTACATTTACCTCTGCCATACAAATCTTCGTATCCAAACAAGTTTTTTGTTTCTCTGTAAAAATCAACCCCAACCCACACATGATTTGATTCTGGTATAAAACGTCAGCATCACAGACCTGGTTTTAAAGAAAATATTCTTAATTCCCATATACTGGGAAAGAGATTATCTCTGATAATGGAAATGTAAATCTCAGCTTGCTGTTGTTTATTCCAGACAGACATTTGTGTGTTAAGTCTGTTTATCAGGCAACACTTTGTCTAAGCCAGGAAGTAGTCAGTCTTTGTAACAAGATGTATGCAAATGAATTTCCCATGAGTCTGTGCAGCAAATTGTAGCAAGGAGAAAAAATAAAATCCTTGTTACTTTACCACCAAGAAGCTACCTCAAAAGTAGACTAGAGACAGAGAACTATGAGCTAGACTATGCTGATGAGTTTAAATGAGTCCTAAACATGTGCTCACAGTCTGTTGCTCTTTATTCTAAGCAGACTTAGTGCACTACATCTGTTTATCAGACAACACTCTGTCTGGATAGTCAGGCTTTGGAACCTGTGTGAAAATGAACGGTGACCATAATCCCATGAAATAACCTGTCTATGGCAAAACTCCAAACCTCCTGTCACTTTAAGAATTCCCACCAATAGAAGAATTCACAAAATCTTGGAAACTTTAAAAAAATACATCCAGGTCTAACTTTTTGTTACCTTCTAACTTGAATAACTTTTCTACATTCATTGGATTCCCTAATGGTATGACAGATTCATGTCAGAATAGTGAATTTTATCATGCAAATTGGACTGATAAGATATTTGCTAACAACACTCTATCTAATTATCAAAAACAGGGAGTTTTAAAAGAAAATACCTTTCTATCATAATATAAAAGTATTTATTCTTTAAATCTATCACTAAAGTATTTGTCCTAAAATCTTTTTTTAATCCTAAACCGATTCTATACGTGAAGAGTTGAACAGTGTATTTCTTTTCTTTCTGTTTATCTTATTGGTTTTCTACAGGGTTTGAAGATTTTACCAAAGGAATCAAATTGGTTTAGCTTGTCTTCCTAGACAAAATAAACACTTTAGGGCTCTACTTGTTTGTATTCTCCTCAGTGGCTCTGTATGCATCAGCAGCTAAAAACAAAGAAACTTTTTAGCTGCTCAGACAAAATGCAGAAGCTTCCCAAATGTGAGGCAAGGGAGGGGGCATGGGTTCAGTGGAGGGTGGGGGTGGAGAAGTGTGCAGAAAGTCTGACAGTCCATTCAATATAGGGATGATGGCTATAATGCATCCAGGGTCCCCTTGCTAATTAAATATGCATTGGCACAGTTTTGATCGATTCAAGCCATGGATCAGATGACACACCTGCAAAATCTTGAGCCCAGAGCTCCCAGGAAAAGGGAAAATACAGTCTTGTCTCCTTATCTTTGTTTTCAAAGGCTCTCAATTTCTGTGCTTAGATATCTAATTTAATTCTCTCACCCCTCAGCAAACTGGATTAGGAAAGTCAATACTGCCTTTGTGCATCGACAGGAAAACACAGCTTTCCTTTATTCAATTTAGCTATGACCTTTAGACAAAGATAATGACAACTGTCTAAAAGTAAGGTTAAGGCCTCAAGAAGAAGACCCCCAGAACTAAGGCTCCCTAGGAATTTTGGATGACAAGGTGTTAGGGTTTACTGTGACATTTTCCTTCCTGGTAAGGAAAAAGGGGAATTAAGAATTAGTGTTGGAGTATGGTGGTGGGGGAGTGGAGAGGCAGGAAGAAAACATGGTGGAAGAGATTTAAAACCACTGACTAAATGACTAAACTCTCAAACGTCAACTGGGTCCTATCATATCCATAACCAGCAAACAATTCTGTGAAAGGATAGGAATGAGAACAGCACAGCAACAATTTGCCTAAAAAATGCAGAAGCCTTAATGAGAAGGTTGAAGATTCTGTGGTTGGGTAAAACAGGAATTTTTTTTTCTTTCTGAAGCATTTGAGAAAACAGGATTGTCTATCAGTGTGTTCGTGAATCCCACCACTGGTGAAGGTTACAACTAGAGATTTTGGGCACGTCTGGGATTCTGCAGTGGTAGCAATATTCACACCACTACTCCTAACCAAAGCGGAGATGATACTGGATCATCCTCCTGAAATAGCACTGGTTCATTTTTAATTTTCTTGTCTTTGGGTCTACTTATTCCATTCATTCAGTCTTTCGTTCATTCACTCAGCATCTACTATGTGCCTTTCACCTGTATACCTGGAGATACAAAATGGAAAAAGGCAAGGTCCCTCTCCTCAAGGAGCTCTCAGTGAGTCAGGAAATCGAATATATAATCAAGATTCTATGACATCCTCTCTTGACTAAATCCTGTCTCCTGGTGAAATTAAGGTAGAACAACAAGTTGTGGTGTACATTTATCATTGCTTTTATTCTTTTACTATTAGCAGCAATCAGTACCACTAAATGTACCCTTGTAACAGAATTTACAGTAGCCTGTATCCTAACTATTGATGGTAATGGTTAGAGCTAGCTTTTCTAGTGAGATATAAAGAAGTTCAGGCAGAGTCCTTTTAAGTAAAGTACTGGGCTATTTATTACTGCATAATTAGCATTATTGGAAATGGTGTAAAATATCAAAATAATTTTTAAAAATCAGATTTTTCCCCTTAGAAACAATTTCATAGATAGTACAGAATGTTATTCCTAGTCAGGCCTGGTATCTTCCCTTTAATAGAAATAATAGTTCTAACAGAGGTAGCTATGGTACGGTGAAAAAAAGCAAAGGACATGGTATAAGAAAATCTAGGTTTGATTCCCTTCTTGGCCATTTATATTAGCTTTGTGTAACTGGGCAAGCCCCTTCACCTCCGTGAACCTCAATTGACTCATCTTCCAAATACCTGACGCTCAAGACTACGAGGACTGAATGGCATGATTTAAAGTGTCTTATAAATTATGAGCAGCTATAATTCTCTAACTATTCTCTGCATGGAGCAGGTTTTCTAAAGTATATAAATTGGTTAAGGCATCACACTGACTATTTAATTTCCTGTCTCATTTTTACTGGAAGATAGCACAGTATCTGGAACATATAGATACTAATACATGTTTGTTGAAATGGAATTTAAACCAGAAGGTGAAAAAATAGCTTTTTCAGAGCCATGAAATACAGCAGAGCCTATCCTGGAAGATATAAACAGTGTTTTGGGTGGACTTTCTGGCTTTAGGAAAACTCCATGACCGGAAGGTGGTATGTGTCACGTGGTAAGGACAGACCCTGTGGGAGTCAGAAGGCCTGCTGTCTGGTCCTGAATCTCCCATTCTTCCTTGGACATGTAAATTCTCACCTCTCTAGGCCAGAAAAGCTATAAAGATGAGGGGGATTAGGTGTCTTATAAAAGTTCTTTCCAGCCCTAGAGTTCTACATTTGAAACAAATCATCAGCAATTTCATTGTTGGTCTTTTGGCTGCATTCAAGGTTGACACCCCCATTTCATCAAAAGGGACTGGGTAATATTTGCTTATTTGCTGTAGATCATAAGTGAAATTAGAAATAACAAGAGTGCAATAATCATTACAATTCAAAGACTGTCTCTACTTTATAAATGACTGCGAATATCCCACTAAGAGTTGCAAGTGTTTATCTTCAGTGACTTGGCTAACCCCTGACCACTGAAGACCGTAAACAATACTTTTTCTTTATATCTTGACCCACTATGTCATCCAGAACACCAGAAAACTTTGTGTTTATAGGCGCTCCCAAATAAGGTGTCCTTAAAGAATTTAATCTAGATCCTAGGTCCTAGAATTTAGAACAATACTTTCAAAAACTATTTCAAATACACTTTCTCTAATATATATCATTAAAATAATGTGCTTTCAATTTCCACATTGACAATAACTTTCCCTAATAACTTGATTTCCGAACTTATCACGAATATGCACAAATATAGGGGGTTAATCATTTGGTCAACCAAAAAATGCTCCTCAGACTTCCCGTATTATCATAATAAAGCTCAGGTCATATCTAATTTTTTAGAAATTCACCCAAGCCTTTACAAATGGAAATAGGCATATATATTTTGCTTCTATGTCTTTATGAGAGATAAAATTATTTAAATGATTTAAGTGAATCATTTCACTTTTAAGAGTTTCGGTTTGGATTCTATCATGGCTTTCTCCCTGACATATGCAGTGCTAAGTTATTTAAAATTAATTGCAGTACAATATTTTAAAATTTCTTCACATGGTGCTAATCTCAAGTGCTTTGGATGTTTGAACTACACTTGGAAGCCATCAAGTTCTGTGTATCTTTATACTATGGAGCAGTTGAACATGCTAAAAAGATTAGTCAGTGATTCTCCAGTGAACTTTAATCTATAACCAAAGCTATACTGAATTATAAAATTTCAAAATGTGTGAGTTGATACAAATGGGAAAACTGCAAACATTCTATAAAACAAGAGAAAAGCAAACCTAAGTAACTAAAGCACATGAATTTGCTTATGTAGCTTTGAAATCTTGAAAAGCTTTCAAAAATCCATCACCAGTTGTAGGGCCCCACCCACTCGAACCCATTTCAGTACCTGTTGAGCTTATGTGCTCTCACCTTCATCCAAAGTTCATTTTATTTGTCATTTTTGTTTTCATTTTAGGATGCAATCTCCATTCTTTTCTGTGGTTATGTTGTGGGGGAGATAAAAGTATTTTCCATCTCAGTAACTCAGTATTGATGAGTAATTTGCTTAGTAATAATCCTAAAATTAACTTGTCTTCCATACAATGCCTAGTAATAGCTTGTGTAGGATTAGCCAAATGAACTATCTTCAGGAAGTTCTTTTTTTTTTTTAAGAAAAAAGAAAACTGCTTTTTTGTAACCTGGATTTATTTTAATAAAAAATTATGTTTTCTAGAAGGTCTCTCTCTAATATAGGTGCTATTTCAATAGCTTCTCCTCATCAAAAAGTCTAAGTAGGTGATTAGAACTTTACTCTGATTCACTTTTCAAAAACCAGCATGGATCCCTCCTTCCAAAGAATGACTAATAATTAACCTTTCTCAGGAAGAAGAAACTTGTTTATGTCAGCCCATCAAACATTATCACCTACTCTCTGCAAAGCATTGTGAGATTTTATTCAGTATTGCAATAGCTCACAATGTTCACTACGAATTCCATTCATTCAACTCCATATCATTTACAAAAGTGCACATTAGTTGTTTTCTAAGAGTTGCTACTTCCCCTCATCGCCACTGGTGGTGGTAACATGGAGTTTCTCTAAGTTAGAGCCCTTGCCAAAGTCTATCAGGAGTAGGAAGGGGAGGTTGAGATTTCCATGAATAGGAAACGGCTTATTTGTTTTATATTCAACAAAACCTACAAATGTCTTGGCTCCATGGTTTTTCAAACTTTTTGGTCATGGTGGAAGCCTATGCACAAGCAAAAGCTGATAGGGGAACTGGAGCACCAGTGTGCAAAACAAAAGTGAGTAGTTCTACCTGCTGATCATGCCCCCTTGTCACACAGCCTCACCCCCAACCCCAACCCCTGCTGGGTTCCTTAGAGCAATGTTTAAACCCCTGCAGCACAGTCAAGGCACCAACCTGTGGCTCTGGGTGTTCTCAGTATCAACTCTGTCTTTTCAGATTTATAATCTTATGATAAGCAAAGAATAAACAATGACTCAATCATTTTTGGTTGAAATCCATGGACATTTCCTTTCTAAACTCTGTCCTGTTTTAATTTTGGTTACTAGAAAAGAAGGTTAAAAACAAATTATGAGTGGGAAAAACAAAGTCAAAGGAGAAGCAATAAAGAAGAAGAAGGCAGTAACAGAAGTGGCATCTTTTGAACAGGTGACAGAGACAGCGACTCTTCAAACAAGATAGGAAATGTTATTTGCAACAGACATGGGCAAAGTGGCAAGTATTATAAAAGTAAGAGTTTATTCAGGAATTAAAGGTAAAATAATACCTGCACAGTGTCTCTGAATTACCAGGTTAGTATTAGGGGAGGGATGGAACAATAGCAGCAAAGCATAACACGGGAAAATGATATGAAAGGAGGGATGAAAAACCTGCTTCCATTTCCCTTGATTCTGGCTGTCACTTCCAAAAACAGCACGTAATTCCACAAGGAGACTTTTCCATTTGGTAACTTTGGGACAATTCTTTCTTGTCACTTTTACCCAAATGATTTCCAAAAACTCACTGACTTTGTTTTCATTTTCCATTTTTACTTTATACTTTAGCAAGTCATCTAATGATTTAATGATTTCCTTTTCTCCTCTAACTGGATGTCCTGTAGAAAGAGAAAAATTATTCTAAAGTCTTAGTCAACAAAGCCATAAGTCTTTACCACACTCATATTCATTACAGCCTCATGTCTATACCACTGTATGCCCGTCTCCTCCCAATTGTCCTTAAAATCATCAGCAAACATTTTGTTTTAATATTGCCGTGTTGGTACTGTACAGACATGCTTAGACTTCACAGGAGAAACAAACATATTTGTAAGGACTTTCATTAAAAACATGAGGCAAAAAAAAAAAATTTAAATTAGCAGAAAGTAACATTTCACCACTAGATAACAGAAATAAATTATTCAAAACTGTGTACAAACACTGAAGTCATAATGACTAGAGTCATGCTATAAGGAACCTTCCTGTGAAAAGCTGGTATTTACACAGAATTGGGAGCAAAACAAAACCAAATAAAAAAGATTTCCACATAAAGAAAATCTTATCCATTGCTTTTCATAACTCAATCAAAAGTCCCCATTGTGGCACTTCCAAAGCACAAACTCTTGATTTCCATAAGGAGAAAAAGTAGAGAACCACATAAAAATGTCCCAAGATGCTTAGAGAAGAAATTCATGCAGAACATCAAATGTTACTCAACATTTTCAAGTAACCATGATATGTCAAACAGACCACATGATGCAAGTACATTTAAATATAAGTTTCTATTTCTGTTTTAAAATAAAAAGATCAGAAATCTGAATCTGGAAAAGCAAAATCTCTTGCAGGTTTAGAAAGCATATACAAAACCTGGCAAAAGAAAACACTATTCACTGCCACCATCTGCTTTCTGGCACATTGAGGAAACTTTTACTAACAGCAACATTTTCTTACATTAGAAAATCCACTAATTAGTTTTGTTGTAATAAGAAAAATAACCTTTGCATGGAAGGCAGATTGCCAGCTTGCTTTTTTGTTGTTGTTGGCTGTACCTTACACTAGGCCTGTAACATTTCCAGGTGAAGTTAACCTCTAGAGTTCTCTTCTACTAGAGTACTTTATTATTCCCTGTTTAGTCTAAAATCAGTACAGATGCTCCTCAACTTACGATGGGACTATGTCCTGATAAACCTATTGTAAGCTGATAATATCTTCAGTCGAAAATGCATTTAATACATTTACCCTACCAAACATCATAGCTTAGCCTAGACCACCTTAAATATGCTCTGAACACATACATTAGCCTACAGTGGGCAAAATCATCTAATACGAAGCCTATTTTATAATAAATTGTTGAATATCTCATGTAATTTATTGAATACTGTACTGAAAGTGAAAAACAAAATGACCGTATGGATACCAGAAGTACAATTTCTACGGAATTCATATTGCTTTCGCACCATCGCAAAGTGGAAAAATCGCAAGTCAAACCATCTTACATCAGGGGCCGTATGTATTCACAAATGTGAGTGCAACAGAAAGGAAAAGCTTGAAGGTATTTGGCTTAATATCCCCCCAAAAAAGAACATCAAGTTCAGAATCAGGAAACCTGGGATCTAGAATCAATTGCTAGAAGCTTGGTAAACCTGGGTCTGCCTTACCTTATCTTTAAGGCCACTAAATGAAGTGAGCTCTACGTTCTCCTTAAATTCCTGAATTCTTTCAGTCTAAGTCATTTTTTCCCTACGAATTGTATGTCCCAAGAAATGAATGATTACAGAAGAGTAAATGGAGCTTCTGATGTCACTGATAAACCTGAAATAATTTTGAAAACTGTACCATAGATATACTAAGATATCACAAATCATTTAACAACCAAGGAATGGAAACTACTAAAATGCCTTGATAATATACTCTAACTAATCATTTAGTTAGCCTATCATTCCACAAATAAAACCCACAAGCATTTACTGAGCACGTACTGTGTGCCAAGCACTGCTGGTGAGCACTGGAGATAAAGTAGTGCTCAAAAGGCACACAAAGCCCTGCTCTCACCGAGTCTAGATCACAGGAAGTTTGCAGTTCAGGGTGCTCACATCTGTCCTCTGATGAACCATCCACCAACTGCAAATCACCACACTGCATGGAACACAACAACAACACAGTTCCTAGTGCTCACCACACTTAAAAGTCTGCTTGAAAGTTCCTTGAGCAAATAAAATAAATGGGCACAAATACTATTTTCTGAAAAATTATATTGAAAGTAGATGTCCTGTCCTTAGAAACAAAGCAGAGCATGGAGGCAATGACTGTGAGAGTTTGGACCAGAGCCTTTCTGAGAAAGACGTCTGAGACCTAAATTGCTCAAATGGGCCCTCAGCCTTCAGTGAATAAATTCACTAGTTCAAAAACTCACCTTTCCATTCTCTTAGTTTTTTCATGTAGGCTTGAACTCAGCTAAATTCAAAAACAAAACCGCAACACAGGATGAGCTATTGCAAACTCAAAAGTCCCTCTGCCTAAGGAATGAGTAATGGACTATTGCAAAGTTTAATTACCCCTTGGTATTGCAGAAACAAGCCCATTCAACTCCTCTCAACTGTATGGCAACAATACATTGATATATTCACTTATCAGTAGAATAAGTGTCCATTTGGTTTATTAACTCTTAATTGTCATTAAAATACATTAATTAAAACTGTAACACTTTCCCCAATGCTTTCTACCAAATATTTGAAAAGATTTTGATCAAATGGTATAGCTCTGGCTTTGCTTTTACCGTATTTACACCAATACACTTTTTAGGCTCAGAAGGTAATTACATTCTTTCCTGATCCCTATTAATCACATTTATACAATACAGATCTCTGTCCTGAATTTAGAAGTCATCCAGTGTAGAAGAAGAAGTCAGAATCCTTTCCCTTCTTCTTGGCAGAACTAATCACTCCTTCCCCTGGCTCCCTACACCCTAGTTACTGAGAATGGGGCTCTGCTCCTATTTCATTTCTCCATGTGTATTAATCCCCATCTGCCTTCCCAACAAGTTGTAAGCCCTTGGGGGCACATAGCTCCTACTTGCCTAAAGGAAGTGCTTGCATATAGTGAATGCTCAACAAGTGAGCCTTGAATGGAGGTAGAGAGAAGAGAAGGACCAGTCTGGGCAAGATTTTAAAGAAAGGCTATCTTAGAGCTGGCTTATGGACTTTTCTATCTTCTAGCAGAAACAAAGTTCAGTTAGAAAAAAAAGCTAGATTTTTCCATTAAGGCTAAAATTCCTAAAATGGCTACATATAAAAGAGCAACTTTCTTCTCTTTATCAGAGATGTGCAAATGTCTCAACTAGTGCTCACAATAATCCTATTAGATAATGTAATATTTAAAAGATAAACCAACAAAAATTAAAATCTAAAAGGGAAGTGGATTACTGAAATCAAGAAATGATTTTGACAATTATTTGCAAAATTTTTAGGGTCTTTAAAAATTTTTAGAGTCTTTTAAAACATTTCCTATTATTTGTAGTAGAAAAAGTAAGTTAAGTTTACAGTCAAATTCTGTTTAATGTGAATCATTTTAGGGCCTTACTATAGAAAATTCCTACAGTAAGTGACGCTGGGCTTCTGCATTTATGGTTTCATAATTACTGAAGACTCCTTGATATGTATAAGAAAGCAAGAACATGTTAGTAAGCATGTGGAGGAGTGATGCAACCATGTTTGGACTAGTGGATCTATAAGGCTGCTATGAGTCAATGCTAAGAGAACAGCAACAAAAATAAGGACATCAGAAGTCACATCTAGATGATTACAATTAAGATATGAAAAATTCCTTTTGGTTTTCATTCTAGCATGCATTTAAGAAGATGGATCTTGAAATTGTGTTGAAAATGTCAGCCTGGCGACCAACTCCAACATTTGGCCTGTTTGCCACACCCTATTTCACTCAACTGAACTGCTTTCGTCTTTGGCTTCATGTAGACACAATCACAGATACCCTTAAATTCTTTTTTTTTTTTTTAAACCTGACCTGAAGTTGAGAATGTTGGGTCCAAAATTAGTCAAAAGTTTTGGAAATGGCTTATTTTTTTATATATCCACATTTTATTGGATGCTATTTATTAACAGACTACAGGTACATTTAGAATATCCATGCAGTCATGTGATTTGGTACAAATAATAAAAGAATACAACATATACTTTCAAGGCAGATAAGTATATATGATAAAAGATGATGAACTAAGAATAAAGATTAAGAAAATAGTATTCATGAGAGAGGGAAAAAGTTTCACTCAGGAGCTAAGTGAAAAAGAGAAAATTCATAACCTGAGACAATTTTCTGCCTCTGCACTAACATGTTTATGCTGCTACAGAAATTGATCTTTAGTTAGTTAACCTGAGGCAGCACAGACAGACAAATTTCTGTCACATTTCCGCAACCTATTCTTCCCTCAGCTCTCTGGGTAATTGAGGTAAAATTCAGCTAAGGATATTGGGTTTCCCTCTGGCTGAATAAAGGAACTGACCTTGAGAAATATTAATCAAAAGAAACTAATTATTTGCAAATTTGCTAAAATAGGTGGACTGTAATAAAAACAACTGGTAGTTTTTTAATTACAACACCTGACTGCAGCTCTAAAGTTGGAAGGTTTTAATTTATTTACATAATTTATTAAACTGGTGCATCTTTCTCTCAAACTTTGTAGTTTTCTTCCCAGGCTAGCATAAGCACACACATACACAGTCACACACAGCACACAAACTGCAATTGTTAACCTTCCTTTTTCTGTATTTCCCTTTTGACCAAAAAATTAAAAAACAGCGAAATAAAAGTAGAATCTGGGTTCACAGAATTCTTACTTTCTGATTTAAACTGAACAACACTTAGGGACTAAATGATACACTAGGTATATACGGGGCTAGAAACACTTTCTACTGAGCTTAACATTTGGTCTACCTGAGGGCAGACTGGCAGCAGCCACATCAGTTGATATGGGAAGTTTGAGCCCCAAAAGATCTGTATTAGCAGAGATTTGCATTATACAACAAAGTTCCAAAGTTTCTATTTCTGTGATAACAGAAATTACATGACAGAAAGAAGCCTATGATCCCATGTGAGGTGCCAAGAAAAAAGATGTATCTTTTCTACTCACTGCAGCAATTTCCAGTTGCTTCCAAGGGGACTAAAGATCAAAACCTTCCACCAAAACCAAAACCTGAGGTCTATTTTCACTATGGAATACAATCAAAATCTACTCTCAAAAGGTTTTGAGTCTCCTAAGTAGCATACTTTTAACGTGACCACAATTCAAATGGTTTACCCAGCACAATAAGATTTGAAATACATATGGCATGTCTCCTTAGTCTGCTTTCTTTATTATACTTGTGGTTTCATCTTTCTAAACTCGGACTTTTGCCCCATTTTAGAAGGTCAGGAGAATGTAATGCATAATGCAAAAGTATTTAAAGCAAATAATATGATCTCTGTACATGATAATTTTTCATGGTTTTATACCAAAAGAATCACTGCATATTGAAGATTAAACATTTTTTAAATGCTAGAACACCGAGCCTTCCTTTCAAACAATTCAAAGCAAGGAGCGTATTGCTGACACAGCAACACTGTGGTCTCCAAGAGACTGTGGGAAATGTCAAATTTATGGTCCTGGGGTTGATTGGTGGATGGTTTTGTGGTGTGTATGGTGTTTTGTTTTGTTTTGTTTTGTGTGTGCTTTTTCTTTTCTCTTTTGAGCCTCTGACAGAAACAGAGCTCTACAAACTTTCTGGCGACCTCCCAGGAAAACAGAAGGAAGCGGTATCCTGTACTTCCCCTGGGATCTAATGAAATATACAGCCTCTGGGCTTCTTTCAATTTGGACTTTCAGATTGCTAAGCCAGTGAAAAGGGGACCCTAGCTGTCACAAACGTCACATGGTCAGGGTCACCTGCTGCTCAGGGGTTCTCATGCCAGTTGTTGACATAATAAGCACCCCTTACACTTTAATTACAATTCACAGTGTGCAAACTATGCAATCTGCTTTAAGGCAGACTGTCTTTTAAATCAACACTAAAATTCTATTACTAATATGGCCACAAAATGTAGCACAGGAAGGATGTGTCCAGAAGACTAGCTATATGCAGATATCTGCCATTTGGGGAAGAGATGGGCAGCATCTGCCAAAATATAAAATGGGGTTGCTGCCCCTAATTCTGGGAGATGATACTTTAATCTGACTCTGCTCTGAGACCTCTTATGAGTGGGCCACAAAAATGCAATACAATATACTTCATGCGTAGCATTTTTACATGTGTATAACTACTATGTAATTTTTTTTTTTTTTACATAGAGTCTTAGCTATTCTGTGTACTATCACGCCTATCCAACAGGAGGACTGTTCAATTGTTAAAGGACAGGGAATTCCTACTTCCCTGTATCTTCCCCTTTAAACCTAGAGCAGTGCTGAAGATGTTTAACACATGCTTCTAGAGTTAGGTTGATGCTCTGTCATTTACTGGATCCTTGTGTTTTGCTAACTACAGACCTGTGTAAGCTATATTCTTGCAATCAAAACATGAAAGGTCATTTTAAAACAGAGCCCACTTAAAATAATGTGACAATGCAGGGAGCTGTTTAAAAAGTGCTAACACATAATTACAGTCTACAGTTTTCTCCAAAAACAACAGTGGAAATTAGTTACAATTCTATTGCAGAGAACTACGATAAACTTAGGTGGGCTAACCTTCAAGTGAACCGTCCCAGCGCTCTGGGAACTGCAATCTCACTTTCAGTGCCACAAATGATGTCAGATGGAACACATGAAATAAACCCATGCAAAGTACTTTTATGTTTATAAAGTTTTACTCAAATACCATAGGCAAGTTTCAGGTATACCTCCCTGCAAAACACCACCACCACCACCACTACCACCACCAGCAGCAACAAACCACAAAATAAATAGTCAAACAAAATAGAAGAGATCCAAACCTACAAAAGTGGTAAGTAGATTTAAAGCAAATAATGTCTATACTTGAAGGAGGTACCTGAATTACAAATGCCACCAAGACAGGTCAAATTAGCCAACAATTGTTCATTGCTGCTTTTTAGTGCCAGGCGATGGTGATACCAAGACAAACAACAACAAAAGATAAAACAGTGTTTTATTTAGATAGGGTTATTCTAACACTGGGAGCAGATGCTTCTTCCCTTCAAAAATAGCAGTTTCTTTGGGCAAAGTTTTAGTCCTTTTAGCTATTGGGATTTTTCTTCACAAAGAAAGAAACAGAGAAATTTTGTTCCCTTTCTTATGTGAGCACTTTTAGTCCTCACCTGGCTCTCTGCCACACCAGCCAAACCACTTGACCTCCAATTGCATAACAGTCCCCATCTGTGAGCTCAGTCATCCTCAGGAGATAGGAGGGGCTGTGAGAAGCTCTAGTTTACTGTGGGCCACAGCATTAAGCCACTCCGTAGCCTAGGACCTGTGCTCCAATTTTGGTACAATAATTTGTACCATGTTCTCCAACAGGTGAGCTCCACCATAAGAGCTACTCATGTAACTGTATTTGGTCAAGTACCCTCACTCATGTGCAACTGGAGACACATGGTTTTCTCTACCTGCCTCCCAAGGAGAAAATTCTGGCACTGCAACCCAGGTTATCACTTAGAGCCCTGAGACTGACAGAATTCTCTGATGCTAACCACCTGCCTGGATTACTGTTACTGCCCGTGTACTCTATTTCTTGGGTTCTGCCCAATTTTGGGGACATTCACCTTCTGCCAGTTAGACTTCCATGTTCACCACTCCACCAAGTTACTAGCCGATGCTTATGTTCAGACCGTTTGGAACCTCTTCTGGCTGGACTGAACTTTTTAATAGAACTTCAAAACTAGACCAACCTCAGAATATCAACCCCCACGTGAACATTTCAGGTCCTGGCCCTTTACACATCTCACATCCCAAGATATAAACCCCATCTGCCAATTCCCTTTTCTTTCCCTTGGTAGCAAGGAAACAAACCATTTCCAAAACTCTATAAAGAATATGAAGAAATAGAATAGAAGCTCTCTTATCCAATAGTGTTGGGGCCAGTAGTTGATTGGTTAATTTTAAAAACTGGACAAAGAAGATAATTTTTTAATGAGATACATACATCTTAAACGTTTTAACTTTAAACACATCTATGTACATTCCTTGGCCAATCTTTTTATGCGGAGACAAGAAGTTAATTTTAATAATGAGTCTGTTAATTGGAGTTCTACAGCATCTTTCTTTAAAAAAACCCATACCTACAATGCATCATATAAGATTTCCAGTTCCCTTTGTTTATATAGTGCTAGGTTGTGCTAGTAGGTAGCTATTGACCATGAGCATTCAACATGCTATAGGTATCAGTTAGTATACTACAAAGCAAATAAAAAATCTTAGTTAATCTTGCAAGCTGTTTAATCCTACTATGAGGTTCTACTCAAAGAAAATATAATTCAAATAGTCATTGAGTGGCTATTATGAGCAAGAATTGATGCTTGATGCTATATAATACAATGTTGAAAAAGACATCTTTTCCAACATTCTGACATAGTTCTAATTTCTAGTAATATCAAGAAATAATTAGAAATAATTATAAGAACTTCTCATTGGAGTTACTATATTTTAAACAGTAATTGAATTGATACTTCTATCCACCTGCTATAGGAGGCTTAATATTTAAGTTGATCCAAATATATTTAAAGAACAAGAAAAATAATTGGACAGTTTATCTCCCAATATAGTATTTTCAAATTCTAAACTATATTTATATACTTGTTATTTTGTACCACTATCAGAATATCATTTCTTCTGTTTTCATTTAAATATGTGATTGGTGAAGCATTTTTTAAAATTAGAGACATTGTATTAATCAAAAAATTAATTCCCATTTTAACATCAGTTGGTTTGACAATTGAAAACACATAAATATTAAATATTAGTCACAATGTCTCATTCTATGATTCCCAGGTTAATATAACTACCACTTTTCATGTGATTGTACTTAAGATCAATCTTTTAGCAATAAAAAGCCTTAATCAAAAACTTCTGTTTCTTATCAGTTTCCTTATTATCATCTTCAAAATAAATGTATTACATAATTGTGTACATATATGATGGTAACAGTGCTAGTAACCGCCAGAATTTACTGACTGTCTGGAAATAATAACAATGGCCAGCTCTGTGACCTAAGTGATTTACATACATCTAACTTTCCCAACAACTTTTGCAAAGTATAAAATATTATTATCCCCATTTCAGGTCGAGGAAACCAAGACAGTACCAAGAGAAAAAGCTGGAACTCAAAAACAGATTGACTCCAAACTTAGGTTTTCCCACTTCAACAAGTTCTCTGTGTGTGTGTCTACGTGTGTGTATATATATATTTTATATCTATATATAAAGAGATCACAGACTTTCCTTTCCAGTGAAATTTTTATTTGTACAGATGCGTGTGCATATAGGCATGCGCACTCATACACACAAACACACTTTAGTTAAATCAATTTCATATGCAAAAGAAAAGTGAGCCAGGGCTAAGTTATTAAAAGAAGTCTTTGAAGCAAGGAGCGATGATGTGTGAAAGACATACCACAAAAGTTTATTTAAACAAAGAACAAGCACAGAGGGATGGAACAAAAGTGAAAATAAGGGAAAGGAAAGATCTCCATCTTTTTTCTCTGAGTATGGGTTTTGCATACATAGGAAAGACAGTAAAAAAGAGATGTCTGGAATTTATGGAATATCCAAAAGTAAAATCAGTTTAACTAAGCTAGAGCTCAGATGAACCAAACCCACACTGATTTTCAGCAAAGTTTTTCTATGTTGAACACAATCATATTATCCTATAATAAGATCCTTAATATTAAACATAATTCCTTACTTCTAAGAAAAAATTTCAAGCCAAGATTTTTAAAAACATTTTATAGTATCTTTTTCCATGGCATGCTATGAAAGCTAAATCTTCAACTTAGCTTCAGAAAAGAGATAGAGAGCCTTCTCACTTATAATGCTCTGCAGAACCTTTCAACACCCCAGTGTACATTTCAACAGGCATTAAACCGGCCCATGGTTTTCTCACAATTTAAATTTTTGTCTGGTCATCTTAATTAAAGGTGAAAAATTCAGCTACCCATATAAAATTTATATTCATGACACACACAATCCAGATTATATGGAACTGACATGGTACTTGTAGAAATAAACATTCTCTTTTTAGGGAAACAAAAAGTAATGTTTAAATTGCTCTTGGGAAGCAGAAATAAAAACAGTGGTCAAAAAGTTGCAAAGGAGAAAGGTCTTCTAGTCTGAAGTTAAAAATAATTTTGCTTGCATTTAAACAGACATTATAAAAGTCTTACAGATACTCATGCTTACAGAAGGCATTATTGCCTTTGAATATAAATGAAAACACATTTCTAGCACTTATATTATTACAAATATTGAAAATGGCCTCCAGAAGCTTTTAGCAATGTACTCTTTGTCTTGTTTCCAAAGAAGCAATCCAATTAAAATGATCATTTTCAGCATTGAGGACTAGGACAAGGAACCGTACCTTGCATCCAGCATCTTACAGTTACTATGGGAAAAAAAAAATCTATGGAAAATAGATTTGAAAAACTTCCATATGCTTTCTGTGTACTTGTACTGACCAATTTGCATAATTTACAGATATTTTCCTAGAAAAGGAGTTAGTTACATGGTTTTTTCCTGCCTTTTCCAGAAAGTATCCATCCATGATGATTCCAACCTATACTGTGGTTGCTTTCTTGAATTCACTATCTCACTAGTGTATCTTGTGTGCTCAAACTGTCAGCAGGAACATGGTAATGAATATTACTCATTTTTGATACATTCCCTCCACCTCCCCCAATCACACCTGCCCCATCCAATAGCAAATACCTGTGGTTAAGCATACAGAAGACACTTAATAAATGTGTTGGCTGAATTAATTTTCTTACAGTAGGATTATTTCACTGTTTGTTCTAACTATAATATTTGGTTAGTAAATGTTTTGGTTTATGAAAATATTTCCTTCTGAAAAAAATTTATTAGTTTATCAAGTCCTTATGTTCTAAATATTTTCCTCACTTAATTCCACAAATTTAATTCTTCTGGCTATTTTTTATCAATAAATATTTATTAAGCATCTTTTATAAATTGTGTTTTTAAGTAATTTACACTATAAATGATATTACTGAAATTATAAAATAAAAATGTATCATTTTATATCTTTCAGGATATATGTCATATAAAAAATGGATGCCTTCCTTTAAAGATATTTGAGTGGATCACACAATGATTACCTACTTTTCTCTCGCAACTCAGATAAATAATTAAAAGGAGATATACACAGATTGGTTGCATACTTAAAAGAATCAATTAAAACAAAATTGTATGTATGCTCTTCTAATAACATATCACCTCAGTGACCGTGAGATGCTACCTTTACATTTGTAAAATCACTAAGGTCAGATTACAGCCTTAATGCTATTTCTCCAAGAGCGTTCAGAAGTGTGCACAGAGGTCTGTGGAATTGGGGAGAAGGGATTTAATCGGCAATTTTTTAGTTACTAATATCTTCATAATTAAGTGCTCTAAAAGTTTCTTCTAATACTCCAGAAATAGCCATTGAATATTTATTGAGCATGCTTAAAGTGGAAGTTTCATGTTTAAGTTGGTATTTAATTAGGACTGCACTAGGGGCATCTTCCACACACACACACACACACACACACACAGAGACACACACACACACAAACATTTTGTGATTGGCTTTAAATAAACACTTAAATCCCTTCATTAATTGTCTCAGAGCTCTCCTATGCAACTTTACAACAGGCAGCAGCTGTGCTTCAACCAAAAGAACACAGAGCCTTAGGAAGATGCCACTATTAGAGAAACAAAAGGTCATAAAGAAAGATGGTTACTTTTAATTTAGTTCTGTAGGCTGATTCAAGTTTGGGGATTCCAGATAGCCTGAAACCCTTCCTCTCAAGGCTGTGACTTAATATTAGGGAAATGTCTGATTTATGCATCAAGAAGTTTTTCCAAAATCCATCTCATTCCGCCATTTTTAGTTAAAAGTACCATCTTGCATTATTGTGCACACAGATCATAGCGTACTCACAATGTTACACATTTTACTTCATTTTCCCTCGAATCCATCTGCCCGATATTATAGTTATTCATGCACAGGTTTGTCTCTCCAGCTGGAGGGAGGGCTAGTTGAGGTCAGGGCTTTATTTTTTCCCTGCACCTTGTTCAGTGGTTGACACTGAAGGGCTTGGTAAATGCTGGCTGAATAAGGTTTTTCAGAACTTCCTCAGACTAATGTTTGCTTATCACCCCAAATACATACAAGAAATATTTCAAACTCTTGAAGAGGAAATTTAGTCCTTTAAGGGTTTAGAAATAATGATGAAAGATAACATTCTCACCAAAAAACAAAAAGTTCAAAACCAGGAAACACTTAATAAAGGAGGTCAGGAGGATACTTATTCTCTCGTTTAATAAACATAGGAAAGTTCTCAGGATCACACTGGCAGTAGACTGTTCCTGGCCCTGAGATGAATACCCCTCTTCCAAGCCAAAACCATTGCCCAGCTGCGAAATAGTGATGGCTGCAAGGAATCCTACGGTGGCGGCAAACTCAACGGAAAGGCCCAGTATTTGTAGGCACTGAATAGACACTCCAGTCAAACAGCAGTGTTGACCAGATGTCAGTGACGGCCCGAGGGCACCCCCTCACCTCCCCTCACCCACGATGCTGCTTTCTTCACCCACCCATTAAGGGTGGCATCGAGAGCAATTACTGCATGCCCCCAATGGGATGTGCCAGGCGGGCAGCTGTAACACCTGTCACAAGGTCTGCATGACATTAGCAAGGACCCAGAAAGTAGCTTTAATGAGCTGCCCCTGCAACAGACAGAGTCTAGTATGGTGTGGTATATGTCGTGACTGCTCCAAAGATGTTGCTCGCTGTACCTAGAACTGGGCTAAATGCATACATTCTAAAATGCCCAGTTCTTCAGAGTGCCGCCTCATATCTGTGAATGAAACGTGAAAGTCTGTAAAGTATGCACTTCACTCAGTGTCAGCTCAACATTTTGTACATCTGGAAATATTTATCAGTGTCATTTAAGTGATGAACCTAAGGTGTATCTTGACACTCTTTTTGTGGTGGACCTGTGACTTCGGAAGCTGTAAGTTCCTTGAAGCCAAAGGGCATGCTCATTTAGTTCTCCCCAATGCCCAAAAGCCGTGGACACAGCAGATGGATGGATGGATGGATGGACAGATGATGTAAGAAAATTAATTAATACCTTAAAAACTTATCTATAATGAGACAAAGAGTCAAAAATGTAAAATGGGTCACAGACTAAAAGAGAGACCTCATTTTGGTTAACAGTCAACATTTATAGGCAAAGGGAATGATTTCAGGATTTTGAGCACCTAAAACACTGGCCTATAAAAATAGTCATGCAAAATGCTTGTTCGACTTACCAAAATCATTGATATACTAAGCTACTAAGGCTACTAATGAAGAACTAGAGATGGACCAGTCAGCCAATTCATGTAAAGAGCCCAGCACACGATGTTTAAGGGTAAGCACTCAGTACACAGTAACAATAATTATATTTCTAATTATGATGATTAGTAAGGGAAGTTAGGCTACTGATTTGTAACATGTCCTTCATGGATCAGTTATTCCACCTTCAAAAGGGAAATAATGGCCAATGACACAAAGACAGTTACTTCACATATTTTTAAGAGTATAAGAAGTTGCTTTAGTCCTCATTTTTCAGACAAGGACACTGATGCCCCCAAAAGATTAATATGCTTGTATCTGAAGTCATACAAGTAAGTTGAAAGCCAAGTGACTTAAGTGATTCTGTTTCTCTTTTTGCCTAAAGAGAGCAGTAATACCTAGCTCCTATCAACTCACACTGTCATAATAAATGAAGTATCTAAGAGCCCTATTTTAAGTATTTGGCATAAAGGTTCAGTATAAATCCAGATAACATTACTCTTTCAAAATAATATAGATGAAGATATCTACTATTAATACCACTACTAAAACAACAATCGTTACTACTACTATATTTATGTCTTACTGAGTTCTGATAGATTCTGGAAATATTAATACTTGTAAAGAGGTTCCAGTACCTCATTTTAAACAGCATTATTATTAGATCTTCACAACAGGATAATTATATTTAAATACTAAGTAGCTTATGATTCATACTTTCCAAAATAAAACAGTTCACTTCTAAATGCAAAGTTTGTCTTCAAATTGTGGACACACAAAGCAGCCAGTAGAAAAACAGTGGTTTTAAATTAGATGTACCAGGTTTAGTTATTTTGATTCTTCAGAGTTCACGCAGGGTTTACCGGACTTCACTCAGGTTGTGGGGTTCAGATGAGGCTCATAGTGAACTCCACCTGGAACTTTTCACATGGTTTGAGCATTAACCAGGGATTGAATGGTTTACAGATCATCCAAAAGAATTTTTATCTTGGAATCTTGCCGTGAACTCTAAGTATTTAAATTCCAAATGAATTTATATCACAGAGTTACTACAGGTTTTCAGTAACTGTTTCTATTTTCTTATTTTTGCTATTTTAAATGGAAGGCATGAAGTAGATACATGGAGAGGAGAATTTGATAATCCAAACATTAAGAAAACAAAAAGAAATAAAAACTTAAACATCTTGACATTTAAATAATATTTTACAGTTTAGAAAGGGCTTTCACATACATTAACTTATTGAATGCTAACCACTGACCTTTGTAGGATATGATCAGATCAATATTTATCCTAATATTATCTTAGACTCTTCACCTATGTAATTATATGTTTTCTAACTGAAATATTTATGAGGCATAATAATCAATTATTAATAGCATTTATATTGTAAACAAAGTGTTAAAGTCATTTTTATAGCATTTTTTTCCCCCTGAAGAACAAAAGCCTGGGCCATAATAAATGGAAAATATTTTGGTGCCTACAGTTAGGACTTTGAACTTTGAAAAATTTACTTTATATCTATGGAAATGTTTTCAGGGTATGTTATAATGAAGTTTTACTGTGTATATCACGTTTAAAGTGCTAACAAAATGAATGGATACTTACAAAACAAAAACTATACCCCTTAATATAATTCTGCATATATAGTTTATTAGATTTTAGGATGGTATCACAACTTTAGTTAAGAAAAAGCCATCTAAATTTCTGGGTTCAAAGTCAACAAATATCCAATGACGTCCTCTTCACATTAAAATGTGAAATGCCACTTCTGCTTACATTTTGAGGACTCAAATTTATCCCAGCCATCTTTCTATACACAATGTGTATTTGAGTTGGAAGAAGCTAGCAAGAGGACATTTAGTCCAATTCATCTCAAGCTATTGAAATAATGAAGAAAAAAGTGTTTAAATCTCTAATATATCTCAGACAATAGACCAACAATTCATATCTCTCAGTCTCCTTACGGTTGACAATTTAAATGTAGACAGATAGAAATAAAATTTTAGGATAATTTCTTGAAGTCTATTAGGTATATATAGAAAATCTACTTACATGAAGCAAAATATTATGGCACTTAAAAGGAGGAGGACGGTACTCTTTTGTTTGAGGAAAAATTCAAGATTTGGGCCTATAGCCAGAACTCATGAATAATCTAGGGTTTTTAAACAATCAATTATGAAGATCACTAAAACACTGTCACATTATTTGAATGCTGCTTGAAAGTAAATAATACCTACTCTTCTGAGAATTTCTGACCCAAATCCAGGTCACTATAGTGTACTAGATTATCTAAGTCCATCGTTTTTATTTATAATTCATAACTGTATAATTAAACGCACATATTCATTCAAGGTGCACAACAGCCAACCCCCCAGCCCTTCAGTTTCACTACATACTGCCTCTCTCACCTATCCTGGCAGACCCAGGCCTCTGGCTGTGAAGAAAACCACAATGTGGGGAGGAAAGCCTACAAAAGAATGAAAACAGAAAGTGTCTAAGGCCTTGGCAGAAGGACACTAAATAAAATAGAGAGTGGTGACTCATTTTGGCAGTGAATCCACCTCAACCCCTTCAAAGCCTTTGGCAGGAGTCCTCAGAGGAGACCCCAGCCCTTTGCCAAGCCACAAAACACCACAATTATTACCACAGCAGTCATCAACAAAACAGACTTTGTAAACTGACTTGTTGGCACATAGATTAAAGAAGCTATAAAAAGGAATAACAGCTGTTTGGGTTGCCCTATGCAGAAAGCTACCATATAGAAAGTAAATTTTATATTTCTATACATACTTGAGTAGACACAAGCATACACATACACCCCATGTACTAATTATACATGTATGCTATGTAGAAGAGGGTAAAATGCTAAACACACCACTTCATAAATTCAAAACACAAACAACTCCTTTACAGTAAAATACTCACTTTGGAAGGACTAATAGAAAAATTTCCTGAAGAAAAGATTCTGCAATTCACTAATCTAAAACATGGACTATGTCTACAGTGGCAAAATGAATATAGTATCTCTTAAAATACTAAAAAGTACTGTACTTTTTATATAAGCAAGAATGCTGATGAATTCTTTGGGAAATTGAAAAAATATGTCTTACCCTACCTACCTGAACATTGCTTGATTGGCATTTTATACTATAAAATGTAGAATTTTCTCATGCTCTGGGCAATTTGAAAAAATTCTACTTGCTTACATACTCATGGATATAATCTCTTAAGAATAAAGTAAAAATCGCATATTTTAAAATTTTACCTTTGCTACAACAAAATTATTCACCTGAATAAATCATCAATGAAAATGTAATAGAAGAAATACAGAAAAATTTAACAGGTAATAATTACTACTTCATACACATTCCTAATTTGAAGATTAAAAATGTACTATGATTTATTGTAATGAGGTATGGACTCTTGATTTTTAATTTAAAAAGAAAGAGTTTATTCAGGTTCCTTGTTACTAACAATATGTAAGTAGCAAGAAATACTTTTAATTAAACTATTTTACATTGATAATACCATATAACATTACAAATATACTCAGTAAATATGTATCAAGGGATTTGCTATACAACTTGCATATCATCCATTTGCCTAGCTAACCTCTAAATGCCTTTATAACTCTATGTTGAAATTTCCAGAACTGAAGCATCTTAATGAGCATTGATCTTTTATATTGAAGGATACAGAGTTCAAATTTCAGGACTGCCAATAACATTGGTTTCACCTATTGAAAAACTAGGCCTTGGCTGACAATTGCTTACTATGAGAGAAAAGACTAGAAGTGAACATACACGCTTAGATGGCTACAAACATTGCTGACTAAACAGCAACAGAAAATCAGTAAGAAAGGACTGAAGAGTCACATTTCTCGGCTGCCTCCTGTTTTAGAGTATACACAGAATATACATGCCATCCAAGGGTTCCATGACTGAACAAATCCTAAGCTACAGATTTCCAAAAGCTCAAACTGTATAAATTGTATTACTCTAATATTATCACTAGCTGATTCCATTACTGAATGCCGTAAAAACAAAGCAAAACACCACCACCTTGGACAACCAGCTTTTTTGAATAGCAACTTAAGTATTAAATAAAATGCTATATCACTTAAAAGCGATCTTTGGGAATTCAGGTCTCAATCAGAATATAAAACCTAGTCCATAGCTGATATTAAAAAGAAGACCTATTTAAGGAATTCACTGACTAAACTAACTGTCTGAAGAAGTTAATTTATATGTATATTTTTTAAAGTAGCACATAGAAAAATTTCAACAAGTTGTAGAAATATATTCACTATTAGGTCATTCTTCAAAACGCCACAAACCCTACAGTTTTTCAACTTAGTTCAGTATTATTTATACCATTAACCAAATCACACAGTAAAAAACTTCACAGGGTTCAAATAAAATTCTTTTTTCCAGGTTTTGTTTTCTAGGTTCAAACTATTTTCCCTTATTATCATTTCCTCAGCTTGTTCTATCTACCTTGGAATCCAAGCACATTATGCAGCCAGCACAATGAACCAACATGCCAGCAGAAGTAGTATGCTCCACCTATCCAAGAATTTTAAAAGCATCCAAGCACACACACACTGTCTCCTGTGTAGCCTGGAGATCCCTATTGAGCTCATGCCAAGTGTCTGAAAAGTTGGACCCTGCATCCGGTATTTACACTAAGCTAAAATTCTAATCAGCACTAACAGCAGTATGTTTTAATTCACCCTTATGATTTTATTTCAATCTGCTAAGTACCACAACTGCCAGAAAGCAATTGCTATAAACTTAAGTAAACAAATGCAAAACTAAAATAAATCTTAAACCTGTTGTATATAAAGTTTGTGCCACTTTAGGCAAGCAGTACAAAAAGGCACAGCCCGAAGTCTTAGTTAACGCTCTTCGATCTCATTTAGAAAGCTCTTTGACAGTATTGCCTTGTCTAGTCTTTTTTTCCTCCTTTCTAAAGAATTATTTGGTGCATATTAAATAAGATAGAGAAAATGGCCATGCTATTTTACAGTGGTTTTTCACCTCATGTATTCCCCTGAATAGTCTTCTGCCAAGCATGTGAAACAAGTAGTACGCGGTGACTACTTGAATCTCTGGATGACACTATAGCCACTCGTGCCAAGGAGTTGGAGCCAAGTTTTGCATCTTCAGGTTTGTTTTGTTTTTTTTTATCCCTTCCTTTTTGGGTGGTAGTTGTGTGGGGGTAGGGGGCTTGGCAGCAGGAGAATCGGACCAACAAATTCTGAGAAGTTGGTCACCATTTTGAACCTGTTCAGTGTGCTCAGACCTTGGCAGCCATCTTACAGCTTGGCAACCATTTTGAGAATTTGTTTGGCAAGCTCTCAGAATTCGCTGACACTGTTTAAATAGAATGCTAGTTAAAAATAGTCCACATTAAACAATACAATGTGATAGCAGGTAAAATAACCCCCAATAAACCTTGCCAACAAAATAATTTACAACATCTTCACCGAGGTAATGACATCCCAATTTCCTTCACTTAAATACATTGCGTGAAAGCAGCTTGAAAATCTGATTTTTTAACCCTTTAGCAGACAAGCTCTTAAAAAAATATATCAGAGGGCACCAGTGGATAGAAAGGGGAAGGTAAGGAAAGAAAGAGATGGCCAAAAACATAGCTACAACTGACATCAAAATATTCCCAAGCCCTTTCAAATTCAAGATATAAAATAAAAGGGAGCAGTGCTGTCATCCCACTCCATCAGGTATAATTCCAGAAAATGATCACAAAATTTCAGACTGTGTCCCACTTCATGTTTTATGAGCTCATAGAAACTCTCTTAAGGAGTCATATAGCACAAAACTCTCCTTAGGTAAGGAAATTAAAAACAAAAAAATGTAATCCTAAGAACTAGGCTAAAGGAAAACAAAAAGGGAAAACTTGTAGATGCTGATATTTTTCCAAAACCAAGAGTTATGTATGTTTTCTGACAATGTTGTTATATTCAAACTCACTCTTTCTCCTTAAGTTTCAATGTTTCTAACTCAGTAAAAAATAAGATCTGCCCTTGAAAATATTTCTGGATGTCTACAAATCTGAAATACAAATGATAATTTTGCATTGGTGTGACTCTGGCATCATTGCCAGGCTTGTATAGTTTTGTAGAAGGTTGAATTAACCGAAGTGATACTGTCTGATAATTTTATACCATATAGAAAAGGAAAATGGCAATCCAGTAATTTGAAAATCTTTTTCCATACTGAAATAAGTAACACTTTAATGTACAATCAGTATCTTTCCATCAATGTTATAAAAATTTAATATCATATCAGTATGGGGGGGAAGGTTTATGGTAAAAAGACTATATTGTATATGGCTTTATGAAAAAAATCTAAATAAACTAATCTTTCTATGAACCTACTATTATAGTTAAATCATAAATATGATGATAAAGCCTAAAGAATTTTGAATCTTACAATGGTAAAATACAAAAATTTGGAGTCATTAAATAATGAGCCTAGCCAATATTTGTTATTTAAATTTTAATGTTTCTTGGGGCATGATGGGTACATGGCTTATATTCTAGTTCCAATTCTGACATAATTCATAATGGCACTGGAAAAGGCAAAAGCCATGGACTAATAACAATGTTTATACCATTGCAGTGCTTTTTACATTTGAAGACTGACTTTTAAAATTTCTATTGAAATTCAATTCAGGACATATTTTACTTCACTTAATACCACACAGAGTGAAACAATTAATTAAACCATGATCAAAATTAGAACATTA
Source organism: Daubentonia madagascariensis (assembly GCA_023783475.1). Classification (NCBI taxonomy): domain Eukaryota; kingdom Metazoa; phylum Chordata; class Mammalia; order Primates; family Daubentoniidae; genus Daubentonia; species Daubentonia madagascariensis. The sequence goes on from JAKFHU010000913.1 coordinate 52,389,876, forward strand.
CATAGGAAGACATTATGCTGAAATGGATCAGTCTAAAGTCTTTATACTATTAGATGTCTCTTTATTGAATGACAGTATCTGCAGTGGTATGACGTAAACCATGCTAGAATAGTTTGGAATGCATTGATAAATTGCTCTATCGATCCTGTTCTGCTTCACTTACCATAATTATAGCACAGTAATGGAAGACATGAATGATATATTTTCACTAGAGAGGAAAGCCCAGAGTTTGCCTGTTTCTTTATGAGATTATACCAAATCCTTTCAATTAATACAGCATGATTGATATATCTAACACTATCTGATGATAAGAGGCCTGATTCTAGTGTTCTTTCTTAAATATTATTCTTCAAAAATTTGACAATTATTTCAAATAAATGTATTTAGTGTTTTAAAGACACAGCATTTGCTTCTCTATACAATGCTGTTTCAACACAAAAACATTTTTATTTCACTTAGAAACCTATCTTTTGAAACCTGAAGACATACTACAAATACAATTTTATCATCTTATATTCATTGAAAATGCTAGAAGTTATCTCAAAGCTTCTCAAGGATAATTCTAATAAGAGTTATAGTGTTGAAGAAGAATAAATGCTAGAATGGAAGAAAAAATAGATAAGCAACTAAAAATATTTTTAGAAGCAAAAATTAATGATTTGCTAATCCAGATAGCAAGAAATTTAATAGAAAAGACTCAAATGAAAATAAAACTTTTTAATAGACATCATTTATAATGATTACTCATTATCCATAATTATTCAATATTCATAAAAGCCACCATATAGTTTCAAAGAAACCAGAATCTGCAGTAAAACCACACAAGCATTACAGCTGACATCATGCCACTTTATTCTTCCTGATATTGCCATTCTAGAGTATTACTAAGAAAAGACACCAGGTTTTCCCAAATGGATATATTTAAAATTAAAAGTGTCATTCCAAGTCATGCAAAAGGAACGTGAGAAATTCTTAACAGGATACAACCAGGTCTTAACAACTTAGAGCAAGACTTAAAACTGCTCTTTATTTTAAAATATTTGTTAATGAGAAGATCTCACTTGCTTTTGCTGTTTAGAAGAAAATATATAAATACAGCAAATTTTTTAAAGAACAATCAATTCGTGGAAAAAAATTTTCCCCAACAACTAAGTGATATAAAAATTGATTTAGACTTCCCTTCTCGAATTACAAAGGCTATCAAGGGAATAAAATGTAACCCAGGAGGGCTGTGACAGCTATCAAACCTTCCCTGACACATTATAATGTCTGAAGCCCAGACACCAAAGGTTTCCATCAGAAAAACTCCAGCATGTAGTGAACAACTCAAAACCAACTATCGACCACACTATTGATTTTGAGTAGAGAGACCAAGAGGGGAAAAGCATCAGAAAAGATAGAATTTCTCTTTTCTTTTCTCACCCCCAACTTAGTGGGCTGCCCTACTTAGGTCTTCTCAGGCCTGAGCCCTCTGAGTCTTGCATTGCAGCTAGCCAGGATGTCTGCCAGAGATAATTCAAGCTGAAAGCAGACTATGTGCTGTGAGAGCCGATTCTCCATTGACTTGCAACATAAACTAACTCAGACCCAAACGCAGTTTCTTGACAGAAGGGTAAAGGAGGAGATGAGGGAACAACCAGAAAAATCATAACACATGTGATCATCTTTTCAGATGATATTTGAAGACACAGTATCTGACTCTGAAAGTTCACAAATTATGCCTGACTCAACAAATGATAGGAAGCTAAGCCAATCATATTTGAAATGAATTGTATGTATATTATGGACAAAGTGTTACATATAGATTCATCTGGAAATTAAGGAGTGACCCGCTTTACTCTCAAATTTCAAACTAATTACACAGAAAAGTCCAAGTTAATTTTTAAAAAACTAACTTTTTCCCTTTCACATAAATTAACACAAAATGGGTTATTCAAGAAGCTGAAAGGTAACAAAGCAAAGTGCTTGCTTTAGCTCCTTGGGGTCTTAATCACATAATTTTGAATTGGTTGAGGATCATTTACTTGGATCATTATAATCATATCCTACAAGGATTCTGTCATTTAATTTATGAAATGCATGACCACAGATCATGTATGTAAAAAGCATTATTAGATGCATTCATTTCATTACTAAATTTAGAGATGGCTCTGAGCCATTTAAAAATAATAACAATAATGATTAATAATGATGCACTTCCATTCTGACTCACAGAACTATCTCAAGGGGTTTTACAGCTGTTCACTAATTAAGTCTCATACTCCTCCCTTGCTAGGTAAATGAGTATTATTATGCCAATTTTACATCTGGGAAAGCTGAGGCCCAGCAAAGTAGTAAAGGTAAGTAAATTTATATCTGAAAACAGTGATAGGAAAAGAAAAAAAAAAAAGCTTGTGTAGTATAGCTAATGAAAAAATAATATGGCTTATCTCCTGTTGACTTTGTCGCTAAAAAAAACCCACAGTGGGTTTCGTTTATTCATTTGCTTTTTCCCATTCTGCCCATGATGAGAAAAACTAGTTTTCTGAATTTCAGTTTTAATAAATACAAGTACAACATTTTTATCACCATACAGACTTAAGTATTTATCAGTCAAACGATTAGTCAAATTAATTCTTCTATTGCAAATGTAACCCAACAAAGCTGAGCTTCTTCTATCATCTTTGGTTTAATAAAATTAGTTGGAAATAATAAGTACATATTTTTCGGAGTTGTGAGAATGCTTTTATTGGAAACACAGCTATGTAAGTTTGAGGTTCTCAATAATACAAATTACAGATTACCATATCACTGACTATTTTAGGGTTAAGAAATGCTTTTAATTCTTTCAACATTGAGGGTGAGGAGGAGAGGCACACTACTATGTACCATGAGGTGTTATAGGTGCTAGAGATACAGCAGTGAGCAAGAAACAAAAGTCCCTGCCCTCCAGGAGCTTACATTAGACTAGAGTTGAGAAGAAAGATTCTAGATGTGTATTCATTCATTCAGCAATTATGAAACACCTTAGCCACTGGGATAAAAACATGAAAACGTCATTGCGATGGCTTTCAAGAGGTTATTTGTTTTGTTCTCTTCTTCCAAAGTTTAATTTTCTTAAAATTTTCTCACTGGTGACAAGCAAAAGAGTAATTGCCATAGCTCTTTGGGCTGGACATAATTAAAGAAATGACCCATATCTGCCTATAGGATAAAATGCACAGTCCTTGGTTAAGTCCTTCACACATAAACACAACTGAGCCATTTTAAACTAATAGACAACAGGAAAAAGTAAGAAGTCGCAAAAATAAAAAGAACAATGATCAGAAACAAGAAAGAGGTCCTTTCTAGAAAAAATCCTTTCTAGTAACAGTTAAAAATGTATCCAAGCAAAACTATTAGGCCAAGATGTGGCTTGGAAGGTGTTTGCTAGCCCTAAAACATTGGCCTTTTCTATTCCTCTACCTGTGTATCGTTTTTGTAGGTAAGGGTCACGATTTGGGGTTTGGATGTGATGAAGTACATTGTGAGAACTCATATCAAAGAATAATGTAAAAATTATATAAAACACCTGCCTTAAAAGCACAGAGCACACATTGCCGTCTGTTATTTTGTTGAAGGATATCATGTGCCATATGTTTTGGGACCCTAACTACAAGTACCCTCAAGATACAACCTCTGCTTCACACCTATTTAGCTAAAGAACTCTCTCAGATGACTATTGCGCTTGTCAGATCTAAGCAGAATGGCTGTCCCCACGTTGACACTGACCTAGAGAAATCGGCTTCTCTCTGCCCTCTCTTCCCACCTTTTTTCCTAAAGATAGATTTTTTTTTTTCTGAAATGATAAGTATACCCTGAATTGGATGCAGATCAACTGCCCATTTCCGGCCATTTTTTAATGTGTCCTCAATCAGCAGTAGAACAGAAGAGCAGTCCCAATGTCCCATCACAAGGCAAGGGTGAAGGGAAGGAAGGGAAGCTCAGAAACTATGTGAATAAGATGACATCATTCCCCACTGATCTCTCATCTACATTGTCAGACACTAACCTAAAAAGACCATGAGTCTCGTAATAGCAAAGCAATCTTCAATGCGGGGGAGGGGATCTCGGGGTTTTTTTTTCTTACAAATGAAATAACGGGCCGATAAACCTTTTTTCCCCACTTTTTTTTTATTGCTTGTGATGTAGTAGTTTCATTCCTTTATTCACTCAACAAACACTGGCTCTCCTGTCCACCAAGCTTTTTACCACAAGTTGTAACTTCCTCTTGTGGGAATAGCTTCTTTCTTAAGAATGAAGTCTTATCAGGGGTATAAAGGCTTGACAAGGGCCAAGACAGGACCTACCAGGGGGAGGGAGGGACTAAAACATGAAGCCAGGGGAACCAAAGACAGATGTCAGCTGGTATGGCCATCACAGATATTGTATTTCTAGGCAATAACCCAGATGTAGCCATCTTTAAAAACAAAAAAAGTAAAACAACACAAAATGTATTTCTTCTTGCCTTTTAATAAAAATCCCATTCAGGAAGTGCTGGAAGTCAAAATAAATATTCAGTCTTCTTGAGTAACTTGTAAGTCATCGGCTCTCAGACCATTAAAGCAGTGCAGCTAGAAAGAGGGGACTATTGATAGTTTTATGGGAACACGAAAAGCACAAACTTTTTTTGACTAAAGTGGTTAAATACTACATCTCTTCCTGGGGCTAGAGTTAGCTAACAGGGGCCTCTCCGAGAGATTACTTTCTTTTATACCATAGTGTTTATGAAGGCATGACTAAGGGCAAAATAGCATGGTAGGTGGGTAGAGACAAAGAGGAGAACAGACATTCTAGCTCACAGAAGAGCTGGCAATCCAAGAACAGAGGGGGCAGATACATACCCACACAATGCAAGGATGGATCAGCATCAAGTGTTCAAAATGCAAAACTAGGCCTGTGGTCTGGGGAGTCACTTTTTACATTAGGTCCTTGTGAAACAGGCCCTTAGAAGCACTGGAAAAGAAGTCGATTTTCTCCCTTCCCCTTCTATCCAGATTGTTTAAAACGAGAAATAGTAAAGAGCTCAAAGATCATTTCACAGTTCTTTGTACATCTACTTACAGATTCTCAGTAGAAAATAATAAATTACACTAAGCAACTATTGAAACCAATTTAATGGAACTAGCTTTGGGCATACACTGACCCATGGCCACACACCCTCCCAAGTACAGACCACAGCTATCCCCAGGAGGCTGCTGGCACAAGAGGGAAAATGTAATTATTAATTGAGCACTTCTGTGTCAGTACTTTGGTAGGTGTTTTACTTATATTTATTAATTTCATTCTCACAAAACCTCTTTGAAGTAGTTACTATCAATCCAATTTTGCAGATAAAGAAACTCAGGCTCAGAGAAGTTAAGAAATTTTCTCAGAGTCATAAAGCCCCATGATTTCAATCACCTCAGTCCAAGTCTAAATTCAAATACTTATTTTTCTATTCCTAGTGCAAGTACTAAACACCAACTATGACATTGCTCTTCTGAGTTCCCCAGTTTCAACAGATGTCCCTCCACTGGGTTCCTTAAACACCTGAAGCATGTTGCTACCATAGGCCTTTTAAATAGCATAGCATTATGATGATCAACTTAGGGAATTTTCTTCTATCATCTATAAACTGAGTTTCGCAAAATATGGTCTGTGAGCTCCCTGCATCTGAATCACCTGGTGTTCAGAAGTATTGATCTTTGGTTCCCTGTCCAGAATCTCTGCATTTAAGGCTTGGATATATATTTCTTTAGCAATTCCTTCCAAGTGATTTTTTTGCATGCAATCATTTGAGAATCATTTCTTTAAACTCCTTTCTAAACTGCCTTTCATCTCCAATATCCAATGCTTAGCTTAGACAAGAACACTGTAGGTATTCAATCAATGTCTATGGAAAGCAGAGATGAAGAAAAAAAAAGAAAGGTCTTTAAAAACAAAAAAAGCAGTGTTCTAGAGCCCAAGGACAATATAAAGCCATCAAATACATGCTCTAGGAGCTTAGAATTTATTTGGGGAAGACAATATATACTCAGTTAAAAGTTTAATAATAATAGACTTTAACAATACAACAGAACTAAAAGAGTGGTTAAAATGCAATTAAAAAAAAAACTTACCAAATGAATTTATAGGCAATGGGTGAAAACAAGAGTTCAGAAAAATAAGATCAAACTTGGGGCAACTTAAGTACCCACAAAGAGCTTCTTGGAGATGGGGCTGGAGACAGGTTTTGAAAAGGGAAAAAGATTTACATAAAAAGGGAAGAAAGAAGAAAGAAAGTGTTTATTCTTAAGTAGAAAAAACTGAACTAAACTTGAAAGAAACATGTTTTAATGCAATAAAAGACTCCTGTCATGAGTGTTTTTTAAAAAAATCTCTGTGCATTAATTTTTGCCACAATTAATGGAACTAATATTTACAGGCCAGCAAGCTTGAAATACAGTGCCAATAAAAACTTTTATAACTCTGGAAATTTCTAAAACTGGTTCTCTTTAAATTTGTAGCATAGGCAGAATACCGGATGATGTGGTACAGTAAAAATATTTTATTGGCATTTAGTTGAGATGACCTGCATAATTCACTTGTGGTTTTACCACTTATAACATGTCATCCCAAACTCATGGCAATAAAACTTTTATATAATATTGCTCTACTATGCTTTACATAAATATATGCATATATAATATATATGGCTTAATTTTCGCTTTCATTTAAAATGGGTCTAGCCCAATCATTCAGAGGAATATTTGTAAACTTAGATTAATTAGTGGTTGTGGGAGCCTACAAAATATAAGAGCCACCCAATGCCATGCTTTATTATTCAGATATAACCTACTCAATATTTACTTCTATAAATGTATAAGTAAAGTAGGGGGAAACTATTAGAAAAATCATGAAGCCCTGTTCTGTTTCTTGATCTTTGCAGACTTGCTTTGCATTTTCCCAATTCATTAAATTCCTTTTTAGCATATTGAACTCTGTTTTGAGCCCTCAGTCAGGAGACTGAAAACCTAGATTCCAACCTCAAACCCATCATTAATAGCTGGGTAATGCTAGTAAAGTCATGGAATTTCTTTGAAACTCAAGTTTCCTTATATGTAAAATGAGGATGATGATACAGGCCTTCTCAGAATGCAATACTGTTGATTTTTTCCTTGTTTGCTTTTGCTTTTTTAAAATTGAGACAGGGTCTGGCTATGTTTCCAGACTGGGATGCAGTGGCTATTCTCAGGTGTGATCATGGCACACTGCAGCCTTAAATGCCTGGGCTTGAGAGATCCTCCGACCTCAGCCTCCCGAGGACCTTGGTCTACAGGTGCACACCACCATGCACAGTTTACACTGTTGTTTTTATCTTGGTCTGGCTGTTATGTAAGCAGGTCTTATCTTCTATACAACTTTCTTAAAGGCTGAGCTATTTTATACCTTTCTGAAATACAATAGCACTAAGTTCAGTCCTAATCATATAAAAAAACCTGGTTAAATATTTTTCAAGTGGACTTGAATTTTACATATCTGTGATTTTGTGCCATTTATAATTTAGATAAAACATTATGTGATTGTAAATATCAGCAAATAAACTAGTGACTTTAACCTGGGCATAACATCTAATACAGAAATGATTAGCACGGACAACATAAACACAAGTTATAAATAAAGTTATTCATAAAACTTTATTTTTATTCCTGAAAGAATATTAAACTTTTGTCAAACTTTATCTGTGACTGTACAACAAAAATTTATTGCTTTGGAATACTTATCTTTTAACTAGATATTCTGCTAAATTTTCTTATTAGTTCCAAATGTTTTTTGGTTGAAACTTTTGTTAGTCTAAGTAGATAATTCTATCATTTGCAGATAGTGATAATTTTGTTTCCTCTTTGCTAATAGTTGTAATGCTTATTTCTGATTTGTGTATTATTACATTGTACAAAAATTCTAGCTGAACATTAAATAATAATGATGATAACAGTCATCTTTGTTTTCTTCCTGATTTTAGTGGGAAGACTCCAATATTTCATAATTTCACACTAAATATTTCATAATTTAGTATGATTCCTTCTGTTGATATGACATCAAATATGTGTGCAGTTATCCTTTACATCCAGTAATTTAGTTCTACATGCCAAAAAAACTAAGAAATTTTAAAGTAATTGTCCCAGAAAACAATTGTTTAACTATAAAATTCTCTCAGAAACATAGAACTTCATGAATATCAAATTTGTTAAAAGGATATTTTTAAAAATATACATTTCAACAAATAATAACAAGCACCACTATGCTCCAGCCATTGGGCTATGTGCTAGAGATTCAACAAGCTTCATACTCTAGTGGAAGTTACTATTATAATAGTTACAATATCAGGTGATAAACACCATGGTAAAAGTATATAAAGGTTCTAAGGAAGCAAAGAAGCTAAAGCCATAATATTGCCTGAAAGTGTCTAGAATGGTTTTCCAAATGATACAATGCTTAAGCTGAGTGTTGCAAGAGGAGCTGGAGTTTTCCAGGCTGTGGAGCCATTCAGATGGAGAGCATTTTAAGTAGAGCAACTAGAATATGCAATGGCACCACACTGATCCTGCAGTACTGAGGCACTGATAAAACACAATACCTTGGTAAACTGTAAGCATTTCAACAGAGTTAGATCAGAAAGCTGAAACATGGTGTACCCAAGTGTGAAAAATGGGGTGGAGGTGAGGAGGGTAGACTTTATACAGCAGGTGAGGGGGAGCCAATGAAGGGATGTCAGCAAAGGAGTGGTAATCCTTTTTTTAGAAAGATCACTTTGGCAGTGGTGTAACAGAGGGACAGATGATGGGGAAAGAAGGGCAGCAAAGGGAAGAGGCTACAGAGATAGTCTAGGCTAGACATAAGCGTCTAAAACTAAAGGAAGCATGAGGTAAGATAGGAAGCTATTTGTACACTAACTAAGAAGGTAGACTTGGCTGAACTTGGTGTATGATTAGATGTGAAACATGAAAGAGGATTAAGAGGTAACTCCCAGGTTGTGATTTGAGAGAATCACAACCATTAGTGGTGATACCATTAGATGCCATTCCTTCCCATTCATATAACACTCATAATTCAGAACACCCAACTTCATAACAGGCCTTTTCATCAAATTACTGCCAAATTAAGGTTATTCCTAGATATTCTGTGTCTTTTATTGCTTTCCTGAATGAGATCGTTTTTCTGTTATAGTTTCTTATTGAAGATGACTGTATGACAAAAATTTATTGCTTTGGAATACTTATATTTTAACTAGATATTCTGCTAAATTTTCTTATCAATTCCAAATGTCTTTTGGTTGAATCTTTTGTTAGTCTAAGTAGATAATTCTATCATTTACAAACTGATAATTTTGTCTCCTCTTTTCTAATAGTTGTAACTCTTATTTCTGATTCATGTATTATTACATTTTACAAAACTTCTAGCAGAACATTAAATAATAATGCTGATAACAGTCATCTTCGTTTTCTTCCTGATTTTAGTGGGAAGGCTCCAATATTTCATAATTTCACACTAAATATTTCATAATTTAGTATGATTCCTTCTGTTGATATGACATAGATAATTGTATTCTATTAAGGATACTATTCTCCTTTGTTACTGGTTTTTCAAACAGTTTTTTAAAAATTTTAGAATCAGTGATCAACTTTATCAAATCCTTTTTGTGCCAAATGATTTTTAATACATGCAGACAATTCAACTTTCAAATTATTTCTCCAGAAAATTAAACTGAAAAAGTAATAAATAAATGTTGGAAAGGAAGGAAAGACACACGGCTCCTGATTCAATTAGACTTTGATCTTCCATAGGGCAAGGATGGGGTTTTTAGCACCTAGCATTAGTAGGCGTTCAATAAATGAATCAATGATGATTTCTCTCATTGAGATGATGTCTGGTTTAACACTCCATTTTTGTTTGATAAGTTCATCTACTTTAGTGAAATCAAATACAGGGAAATTCAATAAAATATTTCCTAAGGATCTTGCCTAAGGCAGAAATGATGCTTTGGGGGCCTGTGTGTATGGGAAAATATTTAAGAGATGGGATAAAAATTTCACTACACTCTAAATGTATCACAAAATTTCCAGCACAAATACAAAACATATTTATTTTAAGAATATATGGTTGAATAATTGGTTGGGGGGGGTTATATTGGGGAAAATGGCAAAGCAATTTATTTTCCTAAGAATATCTTTTAAGTGATAGCCTTTTTAGTTCACTAAAATGGTCAAGCTGATTTGTACAGTGGAATTAAGAAATTTTGGATCTGATAAAGGAAAGAATCATGTAGCTTTTTTTTCCACTCTGACTTCCATTAATGATTTCAGACAATTCAGATGAAACATATTCATTTCTTCCCCTATATCAAAATGAGGAGAATTTTTATATTATTTTGGGAGAATATTTGCATTCTTTGTTATTAATGGGTTCTTAAGAGATTCTTTTAAGGTTCAAATAATTAAGCTTTAAAGGTACAAATAGTTAACAGTCTTTTCTTTGTCCAGAATTATTGAGCTTATTGTTGCACACAAAGGTTTTCAAATGAAAACCTTATATCTCAGAATGAATGAGGAGATAATACATGCTCAGGAGCAAAGAAATAAAATATGGCTACCTAACGTAGAAAGCTTAAGTCACAAAACAAAAAATCACGAAAGATACTCTTAATATGATCTTCACTATTCTTTTGGATTTAACATTATGCTGAAAATCTTCATGTAAACATGAAAAAAAAAACCCTGAAAACCCAGTATTTCTTTCTAGCAGAATCCAGAAAAATAAGCAATAAAATGCTGCATATATTTTAGAATTTTAGAAAATGCCAAAAGGCTAAATCTTACAGTGTGTGGAACATAATAGTTTTTCCTCTCCAAACATTAACCCTGTCACATTTTGGCCATTATTACTTGAGCCATACCATCCATTGCTTTTGAACATCTTTCTTCAGAGTGAGTGTTCAATACTGAAGCCCAGGCCAAGCCAAGGATGCACAGATGGGTGGTTACAGCTGCAGCTCCTCTGACAGACTGCAAAAACCCGCTGGGACACTTCCCCCAGCTCTGTCTATCCATCTTGTGAGCTGGTACAACTCCACCTTGCTCACGGCTTTGTTGAGTGTGTCACAGGACTTTGGCCAAAATGTTACAATTTGAATGGGTCTTATTAATCGGATGAAAAATGGGCTCCCAAAACACACATACACACAGATCACATGTTTTTCCTGAAATGACTGACAATTCTAATCAAAAAGAACATTATAATAGGTTTAAAAAAAAAAACCTCAGAAATAGTGTATTCAGACTCTCTTCAGCAGGGTGAATGAGTCAAGTTACTCAATAGGATCCATTCAGACTGATTAAATTGGAACCAAGCCAAAACAGATCTTCAAGATCTGAGAGATAGTGGTCATTGAGCCAGGAAGAGGGAAATGGCATCAAGTTGAGAATGTACAGACAACAATACTGATGGGAAATAACAAATTGGCTAATCCAAAGGCTAGTCCAGAAATTTATAATAATGAAAGTTCCAGGCTTAAGTCATCACAGATCTCATTTAAAACATGGGATAATTAATTTGAGACACCTGCTTATTATACCAGAAAAGTCCATTTAAAGATTTTAATTGGGAATAAAGTTTCTATTCTGAAGTGTTATTTACTTATCAGTTACTTCATCTACCTTCCAAAAATGATTTGAGATGATTCACAAACATATATGAAATGCACACACATACACATACGAATGCAAATTTAAGGCCATGAAAGAAAAAGAAAAATAAGAATGAAAACTGCAGGGGTTAAAGAAGAGAAGTAGTGGGGGCAAAAACCAAGGCTGAAATATTTACTAAGGTTAAGAATGAAATTTATCTCTGAGTTTCTTGGGAGCCAAGGCAAAAAGGGAAACAAGACATTATATAATTCTTATGTTCTGATCAAAGAAAGAATACCACCTTTCAGGAGTAAAACTTTCTCTATTATGACCTTTAAAAAGAACTAATCGGTCTTCAAGATTCCATCAACAAATCATGCCTGTTCTGCACGATTCCTGACCCAGATTGCCAAAGATTATGAAATCAAGCTTGATAAATAAATTATGAAACAGCTCAACCAATTTCTAAACTAAACAAATAGGGAAAACTAAATGAACAAACGTTTCCAAACATTTAAAAGTTAGAACCACCCAAAATAAAAATTGAAACCAGCGGCAAATAAAGCCAACCCAAATCTCAGCAAACCAGAATCACAAAACCCTGTCGCTAGAGGCTTGGGAAAAGAACGCTGCTTGTCAGTCAAAGTGTCTGTCTATGGCATATGGGTAAAGGTTTCAGTCTGCTATCTCCAGACTCATCTTATGGCACTGGTTCAACACCAGTGAATGGTGCTTTAAACAAAAGGAGAGCTTATTCAAAATGGGCGTTTGTGAGTTACTGGTCAGTGTAGCTGTGCAGTTTGTCTGAGTGAAAACTATTGGCATGGGAGAAATGAAGTGCAGCTCCCAGGCCTTTGGAGTTTCCTTAGTGCTGAAAAGCAGCCGGGAGGTTAAAGCTGGCTGGTGGGAATGGCACACTTGGCTGAATGCACAGCCAGGTGGCTTGGGCATATTGGCAAACAACTGGCAACCTGCCCAATACATATGGCTTAGATTGCTTTGCTCTTCCCACGAAGCCTTCTTAGACTCTTGAGCAAGCATTCGTTTTAGAACAAAATGCATCTGAGTGTTAAATAAAATCTTTTAATAATATCTGTCTGATGTAAAATCCTTCTACCAAAAATAAAAATAAAAAGATGGGAGGGGGTGGTTGCCAAATGCATAAAATAAAGCATTTCTTTTCTGGGGGAGACTTTGCAGATCCCTTTTCAACCATTGCTGGACTCAATTATTTGGACCTTTCAGTTCCACAGGGGTTAAAATGACCCCTGCAATCCCCGGGAAGCAGGGTTAATGTGAAGTTTAGGGAAGGTAACCAAGACGTCAGGTGACTATGAATTCTTAATGAATACATAAAAATACAAAATAAGTAGAGTAACATAATGGAAATGAACACCAGATACATTTTATCAAAAAACATTATTAAATCTTGATTGACAGATAACACTAAAAGGTGTTAGTATGGTCTATCATGTAAATACATATCTGGAGACTTGTTAAAACACAGTCTTTAAGCGCTAACTATTGAGGCACATGTTACTTCCCAGGCTTTACCAAGTGGCTGCTTAACGTTAATAGCATGAGGCAAACTTCAGGTTTAATAACCCCAGCTGGTCACCAATCTCTTGTAATGCTGCTATAGTACCACATTAAATATTACACAAATACTATTTTTCTGTTGGAGTTGGATTTTCTTCTATCACATATGTTTGTTGGATGGTCAACATTTTATTTTAATTTACTGGATATCTTAGAAGTATTAACAACTGATACATTAGCTAATTAGATTGCATGAATTACTGTCAGGATCCTGTTTTACTTATATAATTTTTAAATGTATGTTTATGGTCTCTTAAAATTGCAAGCCATTTATCTAATAAACTGTGTTAAATCTTCTGGAATTACTATAGTCTACTTGGTAAAAAGATTACAGAGTTGGTGTTGTACTGTGTGTGGGTTTTTTTTTTCCAAAGGTTTTTAGCTCAGTAACAGCTCAAACACGGAAATAAATTCATCTCTCATACTAATGAGTATATCTTCTTCATACACTCACAAATCTATAATCTCTCAGGTAGCTGCAAACATATATATTACAAAAGAAGAAGAATCATTTGTGCTCATTCAGCAAATGCTGAAGATGTCAATCTTAGATGAGAACAAGCAAACTTCTTTTTGGTGATAAAAAATAAAATTTCCTGCTACAGTTGCTCTATCTCTTTCCCATGCACAAAAATACTAAGCACATAAAAACTCACGTAATGGTTTTACACTGAATACGTACTGAGTTTTAGGTTAAAACCTTCAAATCAATTTCCTTCTCATGGACTCTTTTTTTCCCAAAAAAAAAGAGGAAGAAGTGATAAAAAAACACATTTTAAGGCACGGGGCAAATTTAAGGCACAAGTGTTCTATAGATTCCCGTATCATAAATCTGGAAAATAATATATGTTTCTAAGTCTGTTTCTTGGTAGAGATAACAGAATAAAAGAGAACTTCATTAGTAAATCTTTCCAATACTCATAATTATGGGGTGGAAGGAATGGAGACCTTTTAAAAATGGACTTTAGAGCCTTATGAAATGACCTTTGTAGCATCACATTTTCAACACTCTTATCCTCTCCTCTTGATCAGCAAGTAGTACCACTTAGAGCTTTATTAGAACATCCCTTTGCCAACTTGGAATAGCTCCAGGCAACTGTGTCTTCCAAGGACACAGTTTGAAGTACTTAGAGTAAATTGCAATGGACTGGATGGATGAGTAGAGGAGGTGCGACAACTGAATCAAGTTATCACTGCTTCTGGGACAAAGTCCCCCACCACTGGGACTTGGTACCCAAGTGGAGACTGGAACATATTCACTTTTAAGGGCTCCAGATGAGCAGAAGGATCAGCAGGAAGATGATTTTTACACCAAAGGGGCTGAAACAGAGTAAGTTTCTTTACTCAAAAGCAGAGAAAAGACTAAGGACATAATTTCTCAAAGTGTGTTTTGGGAGGTTAATAGGGGTTACAAGCAAAAAAGGATTCCACTGAGAAATAAATTTGCTACTACTAGATCAAAGTACTCAGACCCTGTAATATATTAATGTGAATTGTGACTCCCTAAGAGGGACAACAGTCTGTATATATATTTTAAACTTTTTCACCAATAAAACACCCTCTTTCCCATGGATCATATATCCTAAGATGCAAGTATTGAGAAATATATTTTGGCTAGTATTAACTTGAGCTTTTAAAAGTTAGATTTAAGTAAAATTGTTTGAAATTAAATTGAAAAGCTAAGTTCAAGACAATAAAGCAATTTAAAATCTTTTTTAAAAAACTAATTGAAACTCTTTAATATTTCCCTATTTTAAACATGCTGTCTTTTACTGACCTTACTGTTTGATATCTCAATAAGTAAAATGCTATTCTATCAGCACTAAAAGTCTCTCCTCTTCTCCCCACCCCCCAAAAAACCACTAATGCAAGCTTTTCTCTTCATATTAGGCAAGAATCATCTGGTAATTTGTAAGTAGAGAGGCCAGTTTTCAAACAGGCTGGTTTCTGAATATGGGCTTTAAATTATTTAAAACAAAACTTAAGGTTAATTTTTCTGGGAGGTTTCTGTGATGAAGTTTTAGTTGATATCCTCAGAAAAGTCAGAGTATTTGTTAATAGAGTTTAGCAGCCCTGATGATCTTGATTTTCGTTATAGAGTTGTCTTATTAGAAAATGTGAATTTTAATAAATAGAAATACAGAGAAAAGGTGAGGGATAATAACTATCATTCTAAATAAAATTACTGTTTAATATCAAATGAGAATTTCACACTCTCAGAAAACATATTTAGAACAAACAATTCTGGAATTATATGGAATCTATGAAAAAGTCAAAAAGTGATTATGGAAAAATTTTCCAATATAATTTGAAATGTTTATCTTATATTCTAAAAATAAGTTAAAATTTTTGGAGTTTCCAAGTAGTATCACTTTATATTCTCAATTCCCTTTATCAAACTTGAAAAACTGTCAGTTTGTACAAGTAGAACATCAAAATCCAAATTTTGTCTCCTTGCAGAAGTTTAAGGAAAGGTTTTTCTGTTCCTAGCTGCATGTGGTACCTTTCATAAAAGCTACTTTTTAAAAAAGTGGTACAAGAATATGCTTGGATCACAGCACATTTTCCTGGTAAACATTTGTTCTATTTTATTTTTGCTTCTGGTCTCTGCCTACTTCCTGCCCAAGACTATTCTCACCTAATGGTAATAAAGGATTTAATTCTTGGTTCAAACTCCTGAAGAAAATGTCTTTTAAATAGTGCAATTTCATTTAACTTAATTTTAAAAGAACTGTTAAAAAATTCCAGTTAAAAAGAAAAATTAAACAGTTCTTAAAATAAACAATATTTGGTTAAACAAATATACAGATTTAAAGCATATGGATAAAAATGAATGTTAGTGTAAACATAAGGCAACATTTTTTCCCTTCAAAAAGTCTCAGAGCAGAAACAAAAAAAAAAGTTATTTTGGTTTAAACTGTGAAGCCATTTTTAATAAGTAATCATTTTTTACTCAAGAAAAAACATTTGTATAGCCTCAGAAATCTGTTTCATTTCAGTCTTTGTATAAAACTGCACATGAAAAGTATATTTATAAAAGAAATACCAGACTTGGAATTATTTATGTCAGTGTAGCATATAGATAATAAATGAAAGCTCACTGGAGATATACATACCCTATATACGTAAAGGTTGAATTCTGTCTTAAAACCTATCCTAAAAAAGTTTTCTTTTTTAATCAAATCACATTTTAAAGTTCTAAAAAGCATTACTTTATCACTATAACTGTGTTTTACCTATACTTTGGCAAAACAGGATCTAGGTTTTTACAAGATGTGCTACTGACTCTAAATACCCATCATTAAAGTTAATAAGTTTTAAAATATACCTTTCTCAGCTCAGGGTTCAATTCTCTTCTCTTCCTGAGTAAGAGTAAAGCTATGAGGACTCAACCCTTAAGCTCCTGGTAACATTCACCCCAAAATGGGAAACTAGAGCTGTATAAATCTGCATTTAACAGATGTTTCAAGAATGAAAACAAACAGGTTGAAAATATACTAATGAGGAGAAAGGACAAAGTACATAGAAACCCAGCTGCAAGACTGTACATGGTATAATGGAAACCTTAGAAACAAAATGCAAATTACTTGACTTTCTTTGCAATTGGACACTCTTGGATTTATATTTAATATTTGACATCATTGCTATGAGAATGTTCTTTAAAGGTATTGCTTCTGCCAACTAAATTAAAAAGACATACAACAAGAAACACATAAAACTCTTTAACTTCTCTATAACAGAAAAGAGCCCATACTATCAATTTCTACAGAAAATATTAAAACAAGTAGATCATTTTAAAACTTCTTATTGTGGTGGTGTTTGATATAACTTATGAAAAAGTATCTTGTTTTAGGGAAAATCTTGAATAAAAATGTTGTACTGAGTTCAGAGTGCTTTTGAAGCCCAAAGACCAAATGTTCAGTTTTAACAAACCAACAATGTCTGTTCATTTTGCCCAAATCTTTTCAGCTTAAATATTCACAATGTGCCATTATTACTGAATCATTATCTGCCTTTAGCTCTGACAACAGCATCATACGGGCTATGAAAGGCTCCTTTCTTCTCATGATTAGTCCCTAAAACATTTCCTCATCTTACAGTGCTTTTCAACTTCCCAGAATGCATTGCTCAATTACAGTGCTGAAATTAACTGTACGCCACTCTTATTTATTGAGAAAAGAATAATCAAGTACTCCAAACCATGTCATGGGTTGCCCACAATTTTATATCAAATTTCAAGTAATAAAAGTATTAACCCCTTCAGGATGCCAATTTTAAAAATCTATCATTTGTTTGTCTTTACTTTTGGGGCCGTGTCTTGCAAAAAAAAAATGGAACAGTTTGGATTTCTGATGTTCTTTATAATGTACAGCTTTTACAATAATTCTAAGTGTCTATAGAAGGTCTATTTATTCTTAGAAGAAACACCTGCATAAATTTTTTAAAGTTTACATCAGAGCCCTTTTTAAGCTTAAATTCCTTCCTTTTCTTAGCAAAGTAGGATTTCATTCCACTTCTACTAATGCACAGTGTAAAACTGCTGCTTCTTTCTGAGAGCAGGAAATAAAAATAAATGAAACCCTTGAGATTAAAGTATAGAAATGGTCCAATTCCACAGTAATTTTGTTTATACCACTAGATAGCACCTCTTCCTTAATAATAGTAATCTTATTAAATAAAGAATGTAACTTTTTTTTTACATATGCTCTTCAAACAACTGTTATTCTGATAGGTATTATTTGAACACAACACTATAAATGAAACTTGCCAATCTTCAGGTATTATTAAATTGATTATTTCTATATTTTGGGGAAGCTATATTCAAAGTACTTAGTAAATTTAAAATTGGATTACATATCAAATACTACAGTTGAAATATTTTTAAACAATATGTGTTGGATAAACAAAAACAAAAAGCTGAGAAACAATGAATTAAAGCTACCACTGTACTCACACTGCAAATACGTGTATGAAAAGGGATGGAAATATTTAACACGTGGATTTATATTTGTTTTATACCTTCAGCCAACAGAAGAATGTAAATAAAAACACTTTTTAAACCTCAAATATACTTACTAACCCATGCATACATTAATCATTCATACCGCATGATTATTGTTCAGTATTTTCTGCAATAACAAATTGGAGGGTGTGGGGGTTATTGTGGGTTTCAGCAAACCACATTCTATTTAGGCAAAGCCAAGTATTAAAGAAAGGCCTAACTTGCCAAACCAAGATAAATACATGCCATTATTATGATTACATAAAAGCCACTGTTCCCAGCATTACAATTTCTCTTATAATTGGCACTATTATAATTAAATGGATTCATATGTTTACAATTCTTCTTTGAATTGTAAAGTGATTTAGCAATGATAGTGTCTCTAATTTCTTTTAACTATACTGACAAACTTCACTTAATCAGTGGTCTAAATACCACATTGCCACAATAAATTAGGTAAATACCCAGTAAGGCCTGAATTGCTATTGAGTTTAAGTGTGTTATAATAAGGTAGCAAGTAACTTCTCCAAAGCCTGTTGCTGGACTAGCCCACAAACCCACAAATTGGAGGGGATGATGTAAAGTATGCCAGTGGCATTTAAGATATTCTATGATGGATAGGGAGGCAATATGGACAGGGAAAAACACACATGTACATACATACATACACACACCCCCCCCACATACACACAGAGTTAAAACCTCATGAGTTTTGAAATAAAACAGGAAGTGACAGATTATTACAAAAAATATAAACATTAACATTATGGGTTTTACAGTCCTTTCTCCTTAAGACCCAAGGAATTCTTCCCCGAGGTCTCATCACCAGGGAGACAGTGGCATAAAACATATCCCCATACCATTGGTGGGAAATGCCAAAGCAATAGTTTACCTGCCACCTCCGAATGGAAGCTATTATACTTTGTTCTATTATTTTAAAATAATGTTATATAAGATAGTTATAAGATTAATAAGTAGATTATTTATACATGTCAAACCCATGCAGTTAATAAACGTTTAAAAATAGTTTAGAAATAATTGAGATTAGTAGTTGGAAAACAATTCTTTTACAAACTTTGCAAGCAATAATAAAAGATACAAGGGTGGAGTTGATCTACTTCGTATCACTTAGTTTTGCTCAAAAAATGTTTTAGAAACACAAATTAATATTGCTTTTATGTAAAGATGGTCTATAAATACATGGTTGTGATTGTGCTTATATGGGTATGAATCGCCACATTCATTATAATAGCAAAAACCTGCAAACTTAACAGCCATCACAGAATTGATTTCACAAATAATGGTTCATCAATATCATAAAATACAATACAACCACTGAAATGATTCTGTTGAAGAATACATAATAACAGGAAAAGATGTCTGTGATATAGCATTATTTTAAATAGGATTTCAAAAACACATACATTATGTTTGGAAAACCAAAACAGTAAAATTTTAATAATTACTTTCCCTAGGTGATTTTAAATTCTTCTTTTTACTGGGCTGGCATGTCACAAATTTTACATGATGAGGATATTTTTGGGTCTACGTTGGTTGAATCCACAGATACAGAACCGTGGATATGGAGGGCCACCTGTAAGGGGCTTGGGCAGGCATCCATGGATTTTGGTGTCTGCGAGTGGTCCTGGAACCAATCCCCCACAGACACCAAGCAACAACTGCGCTCACGAACACATCACTTTGTGTATCAATTCAGGGGATTCTCACACCTCTTGAAGTCAGTACATGAACATTAGGTGAAGAATCCCCATTTCCATCAGACTCCCAGAGCTTCAAATAAATCTTACAATTGTAACGTACTCAGAGATGCAGAAGCCAAGTGAGAATCAGAAATGCATTACAAAAAAAGGAGCGGTACCTCCATTACAAAATATATCTCTGCATATTTAGATATGTGTCCTTCTGTTTTAACTACTTAGTGACAAAGTGGTAAATATGCTTGGTAAATACTACTGAAGTAATGAAATACATAAACAGGCTCTAGGAGCTTTCTGTCTTAAACTTTTGCTGAACAAAAAGGAAATCAACGTTTACTAAGTATCTTCTCTGTGCCAGTGATTGTGTGAAACGCCTTCAGGCATTACCTCATTTCTTCTTCCTAACAATGCCACAATATAAACATTATTATTACCCTTTCTAGAGTTGAAGAAACTGAGGTTAGTGGATAATAAGCAGCCTGCCGAAAGTCCCAAAATTCTTAAGTGAAAGAGCTCAGACTGAATACAATGTCTATCTAACCTTAGGCTTACATTCTGCTAAATTTGAGGTTATAAACCACTGAAGTGAGGTTTATTCTCATTCTGCAGTAAGCCCGTGAGAAGCCTTTCCCCTCCAAAACAAAGATTAATCATGTATGGGGCTGTGAGGCAAGTATTTCATATCTTCTTTTGACCTGTGCCTGCCAAAGTTCCATTTCCCAATCTTGAGCTTTTCCCAACAACAGCCAGCTTAAGTCCTGTGGGACCTTCTCCTCTTGATTTTAGCTCTGTCATGGATTATTAACCAAAACTCGTACTCCTGAAGAGCTCTTGAAACACAGCTAAAGGAACACTAAAAAGAAAAAATACAGATCACCTATCCTAACCATAAATTTTATAAGTAATCATAGTTCTCCTCCATGCATAATTACGTGCATTAATAGAGTTCATAACAGTAGATTAAGCTATTTAAAAGTTCAATCAATCCCCTTTCTGGAGAATATATACACACAGTTAAACAAAATAGGACACACAATAGGTTATTGCTACACACTGATACCAGAGGTAGTACAAGAATAACTATTTCAAACATTCATCTCAGACGCAATTAATTTACCTGAGCAATTAATTTACCATGCTTTGTTGAACTGATCAGGTTTTTAAAATCTAAACTGACTATTTGGTTCAGTGGAAACTTTTTTGTTTCAAGAGTCAACTGAGACAACTCCTATGTTCTACCGTGACACTCCATCTACCTGTTACCCAGAACAAGAAGTAGATGCCTTTCTTTGAAATTGCCATAGTCACCTGAATATTCTTTACATTTTTTTTTTATTTAGGGGTTTTTGGGGGTGGGAGGTAAAAACTGAAATGCACAGTACTCAGTTGGACATCCCAAGAAGTTCAAAGCTTTTGAAGCTATGCAGATGCATCTTCCAGGAAAAGATGATGACATCACTGGATTAGTACCCAAACCTTAGAGCCCTTCTAGAAATGTGGACTACATATCACCATGAACTGCACAAAATGATGCTCAACAATGGCCCAAACTTTATGATATAGGAAATGGGTAAATGAACTTGTCACTGTAACAGGTTTAATTGTGCCAAGATATCACTATCATAGGGCATCAGCACCATGCAAAGTTCATAACCATCAATATTTCTCCTTGCACCAGTAACATCAGCAAATTGGCGAATTATCAAGTTCTTGGCAAGTAAGTCATCAAGTACATCAAGGGTTTATTTAACCAAAGCAAGGTACGTGAGTGCTGACCACATGTATACTAAGTTTGGGTCCTCATGTTTTTCTGTTCATGTTTACCTGTTTGGGTCAGAATGACCTCAGAAGAGCACAGGGCAGAATCCACTGATGAGTCACATGGGAAAAGGGTAAACAAGTCTTGAAATACTTCTGACCACCATATTATGGAAGTAAGTCAATAAATAATTCTTTTGTAGTTATCTGATTTGTACAGGCAATATAAAACACAAGTCATTTATAGGTCAAATAGTATCATCCTTATTTATTTAAAAAATCTATTATTTAAATCGATTTAATTCATATCTATTTTAATTGCCAGATATGAAATTGGTTTATCTCACCTACTTGAATAAGTTACACTTCTATAATGATGATTAGATTTACTTTAGTGGTCATAATTAGAAAGGACTTTATATTAATCAGCAACAGAAGGAACTGGATTTTTATCAGTAGAGTTAGTCTTCTAATTTTTTATCAGGTCTTTTGATTTTTTTTACCTAGTTCTAAACATATCTAATGATGTCTCCTAATAAAGTTACAGTCTTTTGTCTTCAACAGTGGGTGATTTTAATTCTTTTGTTTTCAGAACAGGAAAACCTGGAACATGCTTATCAAAAATTTATATCACTACACAATCAATAACTGCAGGGACATAGCCTCATTAGAATTTTCCAACTGTGTTACATATAACGGAAATGTGCTTATAAGTGGTATCAAAGACTTTACTCCTCTAATAACAGTATAATCATTTTTAGCACTTTGACAATGTTGAATCCATGAAATGTATTTTTAAATATTTTTATTAAAATACACTTTAAAGCAATGCTAAAAATTTAGATACCAATTTTTTCAGTTTTAAAAGAAATGTATGTGCCAAGAAACATCTGAATTTTAATAAATACTTCAAAGCAGGCCACTTCTTTTGTTGAAGAAGAGGTACTATGAAAACATGTTACAGTACTATCTGGTATTAGGGAAGTGGAAAAATATGTTACTTGATCTTTGTATTGCTTTGCAAAGTTGATTATTATAATATAAAAGTTAACTTTTAGGGTAACTCAGAGCAAGGCCTATTTCACAAATGGTGCTGATTTTAGCAAGCAATATATATAACTTCAGTGCCATTTGCCGTACTGGCTACTGAGGTGATACACAAAATGTGTACTTATAAAACATCTTCAATTCTGCTATAATGTCAAATATGACATAGCACAAGACAGGGAAGTTCTTAGAAAGCTGGGCTTAGCTACAATATACTACAAGAGGTAAAGGCACAGGAACACAGGTCTTGTCCTATATCCAGATTCAGAAGTAACAGTTCAATAATTTGAGGACAATCTCTTAAATTCTCAGAGCCTCCACTTTCTTATCTGTAAAATGGAGGGTAGTGATGATGATAACGATATTGATAACAACTTTTTTCTCAGTGAACAAATATAAAGCTCAAATAATACGTGAGGCACTTTGCAAGCTGTTAACTTACACGCAAATGTAATTTATTATTAGCCCAACTTTTAACTTCCATCACCCAAACACCAATCTCTGACTCCTAATCCCAATCCCCATCATTGAGATTCTACATAAGATATTAGCAAAACTCTTGCTTTCCAGGATTTTCTTTTCTTTCCTCTTTTTTTTAAAACCAGCAAGAGCTGAGGGTGGAGCTCCATTTAACTTAAGTGGTTCACTCCAAACTGGAAAAGCAACTTCCAGCATGGACTGTCCTGATAACCCTTAGTAGAACACAAGAGTGGGCCCCCTCCTAACCACAAGGGTGGAATCCTCTCTCTCTGATATGATCCATGAATTTACATATTTTATTCAACTGTCCACTCAGGCCTAGACATAGTCATAAAGTGACACCCTACAGGCACACAGTAAGAAGAAATCAGCACAATCACAGCTGACTCCTTGTAAGTTTGGGTTTGACTGGGGAGTGCTTCCAAACTCCCATACTTCCAATGAAACTCAGTGGTGCTTTTTAAGTCATGCGGTCAATAGTTTGGTTCCCACTTTCCTGGTGTGCATCCTTCCCTGCTAGAGTCATGAAAGGTAAAACCAAGTCCCTATGCATGCCTCATGTGTCAGTAGGGCTTAAACCGTTTGACTAGGGGATGAGGGGGTCGTCTTCTGCATGCAGCGTAAAAGAGCCAGAGTAGTCAGGAGAAGCTGAGTAATGTGCACGCTAGTATTTCAAGCCATTGTATTGCAAGGTTGTTGCTAAATGCTAGAGGGAAAAGTGGATTTTATGACTGCTTTATGAAACCCCTGATGTCCCTTCCAAGCAATAATAAATATACCACATACAGTATGTGATATCAAGGGTATTTTATCCTGGGAAAACAGTAAAATAAGGTCATTACAGAGCTGAAGCCCTTCTAACTCAAGTTCAATTTGGGTGGGAAACCATGTCCATGTGCCAGTGCAGATTTAAATGACATATTATCAGCTGGAGTTGTAAAGAAAAGAAGAGAAAAAAGCAGGCCCCGTCATAAAGAGGGTTACTTATACTAGCTCATCCTTGGAGATTTAGACTTGCAGTGTGTCCCACATGAACACATATCTTCACAACCCTCATCTCCTGTTGACATTGAAACATTCGCACATAATCTATATCAGGCACACCATGCCTCTAACTGAAATGGTATCAAAATCTGAAGCATCAAGACTGATATATTAGAGAACTCAAATATCAACTGCCCACCAGCAATTTCTAAGGGTCTGAATCAAAGTATGTGATATGGTTGGAGGAGCCACAGCATTTTCATATGCTATAAATCAAACTTGGGTCATTATAAATTTAAAATTTCATTATTATCCTCAGAGTTATACTTTCTTGATATTTCTCTTTCTTGTTCTTCTGATGTAGTCACTGCAATTGATCCAACTGCCTGATACCAGAGCGCATAGCCAAGCCCAGGAGCACACTGGAATAGGCAATGGAACAGTCGGAGGGAAGCAATGGTGAGCCTCCTCAGATGTGTCTGCCAGACCACTAATGGTGAGCAGGCCACAGTGTGAAGACAACATTAGTGGAACCAGGGAAAACTGCACACTTTAGTAAAAAGCTAATGTAGCTGCCAAATTGAAAATAAGTATGGTCTACTTTCGATTATCCACAAGTGGTTTAACCACATGGCCTCCTCCTTCCTCCAGCTCAACCTCAGTCTGGGCTGCAACCCAGACACTGAGCAGGGTGGGGGTCTACAAGTCTGAATGCAGTGTCTGTGCCTGAAGGTATGGTCCCAACTATACTGAATTGTGAATTTTCTTTCATGAACCAAGCCACAAAGTTCTCTTTTACCAATAAGGACAACTGCAATATATATATAATGTATACGTATATATATATATACACACACACATAAACACTGTTAATAAAAACCATGCTATGCACCCTATTTTTATTGTTATATAAAATGAAGTTCTTTAAAATTCATAAGCAGACGCTTAGTAGATAAATAGAAAAACTTTATAAATTTTATTCATTCATTCATTGAAAAAGCCTTATAGTGTTTTTACCATGTTATCTGCCGGACATTGTTCCAGGCACTCTGCCTATAAAGATAAAGATAATTCAGTACCTACCTCATGGGCTCACAGTCCACACTGGATAATAAATGTTTAGAATTCAAAAGTCATGTTTTCTAAAATCTAAAACATCCTTGCAGATTATTATTGCGCTGTCCTCGAAGTAAACGTAATTTATTTGGCAGTTCTATAGAACAATAAGCTTTAGTGTGTGTCTCAAAGGTGACATATAAGAAAATTTTCAATGGGGTAAAAGGTGAAATTTTAGCAATAGGTAGAATCTGTCTTTGATGTTCTGCCCCAGCCTGTGCCCTTGAGCATAGAAAGCCAGCTTGCTTCCTTGTTCCTCTTTTAAAAACAGACCCCGATGTTAACTATCACCCCTACTTTAAAACTTTCCACGAACAAACAGCTCCTTTCTCCTGAAACTACAAATCCAGCAACCCAGTTTGCGCATTGAAATTAACACCATAATTGTACAAGACTCACGAAGACTAAAACCTCTAAGGGAGTTTTCTCATGTTTGAATTATAGGGCCCTTCTCCAAAAATCTCTAACTGGTGGAATATGTGGCAGAAAACATGTTTAGTTTTCCTGCTGTCCCTTATTTACTCTAGATATCTATAAACTACATTCTAAAAGAAGCTATTGAATCTCTCAGAAAATTGAGTTTCTTAATTTGTAAAATGGAAATAATAATGTAAGACATAAAAGGTTGAGGAGATGATATGAGATAATTCATGAAAGCATGTAGCTTGGTATATTTAAAAATAATCTGTTAATATTTATCATTGTCATTACTATTTAAATATTCTCGTTACTAAATAACTGGTAATTTGGCAATTCATTTCTGAACTGTGACCAATTGCTGAGTCAAAAAAGAAGACAACCAAGAACGGAATTTTTTTTAATATTAGCGATAAGCTTAGTAAGGTCTCAATGACTGGGAAACACAATTTTTTGGTACTATTGTAATCTTCCCATTAAAAAATGGGTACTGTTTGTTTTTAAGGTTAACATAGGCAGTTCATTGCAAAGCCCCTAGAATGTAGTAGCTATGGAGGCAGCAGCCATCACAGCATGTCTTCAGGCTCTTAGCATGACGCAGTTCACTCAACCAGGGAATTGGGAAGAAGGTTATACTAAGATAACCATAAGCCACAAAAGTGTACAAACTTCCTTCCTAATACAGCATACTCCTTGCAATCTATTTCCTTACTTGAAATTTATTGCTATAAATACCGAGCATGAAAAATGTGAAATGATGCCAGTTCAGCCATCACTTTGGCCCCGATCCTTAGCTAAATTTATGCATTTCTCTGGTTTGTTTAAATGCCAAAGAACTAGGCAAACTAGAAGAATATTATGCCCTTCTCTTCAGTAAAGAAATCCACCTGGGCATTGCACGCAGATGGAGACAAGAGAGCCGAGGGAAAAGGGATAAAAATGTTCAATTTACAGATGAGAATAACAGGTTCGAGATGTCCAATCAAGAAGGATTTCAATAAAACTATCCCTCTCTATGAGTGATCTTTGGAATTCTTGCATGTTTCCCAATGCCATTCCTATTCCTCCAGTCTTTGTCCGACAAAGGATAGATTTAACAGACCAAGGTATGACTCAGCACGAGAAATGTCAGAGATGCATGGGCCATACTGGAAAGCATCTATAAAGAAAGATAGAACTCAACAGAAAATCATCTTTGAGGATTCAGAACTGTGATAGAAGCCCTAAAAATTTGTATGTGCTTATCAATCCTCCTTCCTCTTATGTTTATATCTCCCTTTCCATGTTTGAAGTTAACAATAATAATTTAACCCCTAAGGAGTAATGTTCTGGGGGAAAAAGGTACATTCAAAACTGGACTTTTTGAAACTAATGGGTTTTTTTCTGAATATAGGAATACCACAGCACAGCAAAACCAGGTTGTTTTATTGCTCTTGTTACCTACCAGAGGAGCAATTTGAAGATTTCTTTGGAGCTCACCTACCTTCCCTTTGCAATCTTATTCCATCTGAGGAAAACCACATTTCCCACTGCAGAGATGAGAGAACCCTGGGCTAAGGAACCCACGGGTATTATAACCTTTCCTGGGATTCCCACATCCCTATTTTTTTGCCTGGTTACCATTAGTTTCTGTCCTACAACACCTGGACTCAGCATGAGAATATGAAATATATATATATACATATTCATAATCATAAATATCTAGCATAAAGCTCTGAACTAATAGAAAAAAAGGCTGGAAGGAAATATACCAAGATGTTAATGTTAATTATTTTTGGACACTGGAACTGTGTATGACTTCTCTTCCTTCTATCTTTCTGTATTTTCCAAACTATCTGTAATAATCTCATACTTTGCATAATAAAAAATCATTAAAACTAAAGATATTTATTCACTTATTTGAGTCCATCTGCATACTGTGCTGTGTACCTTGAGGGCATGATGTGCCCTTGAAGAGAGGATATGGAAAAACTGCATTCAAAACACAAAACAAATAAATAATACAAAAAAAATTGGGAGGAAGAGAAAACAGTTTAACCCTAGATAGCACTGATGGCTTGCAGAAGAGCCAATATGTATACAAATAACTGGTTTTACACACTGAACAGGTTTTAATTCTCTAAAGTGAAATATGTAAATCTGACAGACAATGCAACTCTCTCCAGTATTTCTTTTCCTCTGAAAAATCAATTTCCACTTAATATCATTAGAATGCAAAAGACCAATTTCTGACAGAAAAAAAAAACAAAAACCTCTTGCATTTTTTAGTTTCTAAATTTTCTTAATTCAGCAGTTCTTTGGGGTCCTTTGCCCAGGGCTACTCCAATACAGGAGGAAATTCAACTCCCCTCCCAGGCAGCACTGGGAATGACTCCTCTAATCTGGTCCTCTAATTAAAGGGGTTGTTACTATCAAGAGCTTCATTCAGTACTTTCTTCCAAATGTGTCATAAAACAAGTATCTTTCACTGCCCACTACTTAATCACCAAGAAACCAATCATGTCTGAACCCCTTTTAAAGTCTTAAATCTTAGGCTCCAGACATGTTTATTAAAATTTTTAAATCATATTCAATAATAAAACTTAATATATATTTTGTGAAATTAACACTGGGAAGAAATGCCAGGAAAGCCTTGTTAATACAAGAATAATAGCAAGCTACTTACTACGTGTACTGCCCTGTATGTGCTACAGACCTCACATGCAATGTCTTATTTAACACTTATTAACAACTCTGTGATATACTACAATTATCCCTATTGTACAGACAGCAAACTGGACCTTGGAAAGACTAAGCAGTTTGTGTAAGGTCACAATTCACAGCTTCAAACTCAGACCTTCTTGACTCCAAAGACCAGGCTTCTCATATGTCAAACTGCTTCCCTTTGAATTTAAAAAAAAAAAAAAAAAAGTGAGAATTTGGGTCTTCTTAAGACCAAAAATCAAAACAAACATGAAGACAGAATAGCCACCAGAGTAATCTTTTTCCTTTTCATGCTCTTAAACCACTATATATTTCTCTTTTCTCTGCTGAGTTCACTCGGCCTGGCGTGGACCATACTTTTCAAACTAGCTGCTCTCAGAAGGGATATGGCAGAAAAAATGACAAATTGGGACAGACTTGCTTGCAGCAGGATTTTCAGATGCAAGATTTTACCGGTGTACAAGAACAAGACTTTGATCATAATGTTGTGAACAGAAAAAAAGCAAAGGATGATCCATTATAGGGAAGGGCTCAGAGTAGCTAAGTGGTCTCTCTTAGCTAAATATTAAAGAAAGGAAGCACTTGACCCACTCCTGCAACGCCTGCAGGTCTACTGGAGTTCTCACTTTTTAAAAATTGCTTCACACACTGCAGATAGTGCCTTACTTTAACCATTTGTGAATAGCTGAGTCAAAAAAAAAAAAAGGGTTCAGTGCACTGACAAGGCATCCAATCTATCCAGCTGAGTGAGACTTTTTCTCAGCAAAACCCACACACAAACACCAAAGTGAAATGCGCACATTTCTCCCAAAATGATAACTCATGGAATGTTATTAACATGGCAGTATGTTCTAATATTTTTTAAATTTTTGTCTGAATAAAGGGCCTATGCCTAAAATAAAGCAAAAGGAGGCAGAAACGACAACACCAGAAAAGGCTTTTCATTCATGAATCGCTTTGCTGTTGGTGCCACATAAATCCCACTTCACAGAAGAAAGAGTCACAGGAATTCCATCTGGGCAATCTGAACAGTGCTTCTGTGGTCGACGATGAGTGCTTACAGCTATAGATTTCTCTGGACTCCTCTCACACTTCTGGACTAGCGACTGACTCTAGACATCCTACCAGTACCCAGGTTTGTTTTTAAGGACAGCTACCAGACTTGAGAATTGGCGAGGAGGCACATGTCAATGGAATTAGCACATTTTCTGGGATGAAGCCATGAAGTTAAAAAAATAAAAAATAAAGAAAAAATAAACTATTTAAAGTTGTCTTATGGACTTGTTTTTAAATTTAAAAATCACTGGGAGAGAGAAAATACGAATAGATGTGAAATAGGTCTATTGGTTTATTACTCAGGAATAATTTCCCAGTGAGTGTTTATATTTGAGAGAAATAAAAGGGTCAAAGAAAAATATCAATTCTTCCCTAAACCAATAATTCACTAAATTTTGTGTCAAAATGTTATGAATTGTATAAAATTTTGAAGATCTTTTCATCCAATTTTCTAATCACCCCAGCTACAAAATCTCTGAACCACCTCAGCAGAACCAGTGACTCCTGGATGTGGGAGGCCCAGCCCCTGCACAGGTCCAGCCCATTGGCCACCTTCTTCAATTATTATAATGACCTTCTTCATACTGAGCTAACTTCTCTCTGTTCTCTAACTCCAAAAAGGCCTAGATATATATCCAAACACACAAAGAGTTCATTCACTTATTTTTACATATGACAGCACTTCAGAACAACAGGTATGTTAATCCCAATGCAAAATTTTGCATAACTATAGTACAATGGGGGGTAGTGGCATATGTGTGTGTGTTGCCATGAGGTGGGCTTGGAAGGACAATGGTGAGCAGAAAATAATAGTTCTGAAAGGAAAAAAGGAAAGGAACAGTTCTATGACTATCTTCAGTTCTTTTCCAAAGTTAGCACCCAGTGAATTTATATTTATCTAGGATATACCTTGCATCTTTAAAATATTTTTTGGTAACATCTAAAGTAAAAGAAATTCTACATCTTCTAGTCAGAAGATTCACAGACAAGAAGGCCGTGTGTGTCTCTGAAGTCACACTGAAAAGAACTATCAAGCTAGTGAAAGAAAATCTTCAGACTGACTTTTAATCATATTTATGTCCCAAAGAGATATAATATCAGTCATTGGTTTCAATTGAAAGCCCATGGAAGTTCAACCAGTTTTTTGCCCTGGTCAACACAAGGAAAGTGGTCTGATCTGAAGACCTGTTAGCAGCCAAGGCAGTATCTACAGATTTTCTTCCTAGGAAGGGCTGTTACCAAACAGTGAAAGCTCTCAGAAGGAAACTCTGCATCCATTCCAATAAGATTTGGCGTGGTGGCAAAAAGATTGATCCCACATGAATACAAAATATTGAAAAGTAAAACACTTTCACTCATAAATAAGCCTCCTATAAATGAATTTTGCATCTTTAAAATGCTGCAAAATAAAAAGAGTTAAACCTTATTGTAAGGCATTTGTGGAATACTGTAAAATTGGGAATCTATGTAAAATATTGTGACCTGGGTCATCACTGAAACACTAGAATAAACACCAGCCCATTGGAGTTCTCAGCAGCTCAGTTCAACAAACCTCTTGGTCCTGCCTCTTTTGATAACTAAGTGTTTGAACTCTGCCCAATCTCACAACTTTCTGATTTCCTACTTTCACTTTTTAAAAATGAAGACACTGGAGCCAGTGATAACGCCATCACCAGGAGCTCTAAATTTGCTTGATTCTGAAATTTACTAAATTTTGATATAATTATTGCTATATCTATGAGAAAGCCTTATCTCTGAGAGCTAACTTTTTAAACAAGTGCTAAGATAACCATGTTTATGATGAAACATATCTCTTGAATAAAGAAAATCAGTTAAATGGACCTTCAGAGAAAGTAATCATTTAGGCTAAGCCTTGCTAAAATTCTTAGGCAACGTAGTATCATATTAAGAGCACTTTGAGAGTCTGAGGTAGGAGGATCGCTTGAGGCCAGGAGTTTGAGACCAGCCTGAGCAACATATCGAGGCTCCATCTCTACAAAAAAATAGAAAAATTGTCTGGGTGTGGTGGTGTATGCCTGTAGTCCCAGCTACTCCAGAGACTGATGCAGGAGGATCACTTGAGCCCGGGAATTTGAGGTTACAGTGAGGTATGATGACACCACTGCACTCTAGTCCAGGCAACAGAGCAAGACCCTATCTCAAAAAAAAAAAAATTACGGACTCGGGAGGTTAAGACTACCTGAGTTCAAATACCACATATACTAGCAGTATGACCTTGGGTAAGTTGATCCACCTCTTTGTGCTTCAGTTTCTTCATCTGTAAAATAGGGATAATAATATTACCTCATAGGATAGCCATTAAGGACCTAACTGAATTGACAGTGATATAAATTTATAATTGGCAATGGGCTATAAACCAATGTGTCCTAGCATTTGCCTACTACTATGCTAAGCCCTCTCAACAAAGAAAAGTTATGTTTGAGCCTATATAATATGATTCCAGTGCCTATAATGGTGGGTACTGAGTAAACAGTTGTTGAGTGAATGAATGAGCAAGTTCTTAGAGAAAAAAATTCTACCTAAATATTTTTAATATCATTGAGTATATGACAAAAGAATAAAAGAATTGAGTATATGACTCACACAATAAAAGAATCACAGGCTATAGTTGTCCTCAACTTACTATCCCTGGTAGGTAAGAAGAACAGCTGAGTTTGTTCTACTTAAGTGAAGGTCAATGTCCAGTCTCCACATAGCTTCATTATCCTCAGTAATGACATCAACCCAAGGGGGCCAGAAGGTAGACTAAGGCAGATATAGTACAAATACCCACAGCTAGAAATTAAATCAAATTTTAGTGCATTTTTACTGTTTTGTCTTTATAAAGCATAAAGATAGATACAAATAAAATGAAACTCACTTAACCATCCAGGATTGCACAGAAAAGGCTTATTTATTTATTTTTTTTAAGATAGGTCTTGCTGCTATGTCTTACATCAGGTACTACACCTTTAGGGTCATTTACATGCATGTTCTAAATTCAAATAGATGCATGGATGAGATGGCCTATAGAAAGTTCTATGGCCCTAGGGCAACCTTCTACAAACTAGATGTGAATCAGTTTAAACCTAAATAACTTCCATTCCACCCGCTAACTGGCTCCAGTTTACTAATCAAAACCTAAGTTTAATTCTGATCCTTTGAGCCTATTCCTAAGTAGACAAGAATCTTAAGACAAGGGCCTAATCAGAGGTTCTTCTAGACTAGACACACTGCAAGGAGGCTACAGGAAAAGTGCAAGGCACTTTGATGAGAGCAATTTAGATGAAAGAAGGCCTCTGTTCCAGTTCATCGCATCATAAATTGCTAGACAGTTGGTGGCAAAAAAACATCCTTCAGAATTTACAGAAAAGGGAGTCACAGCAACACCTGGAAAAAAACCCAGTATCTTCTTTCGTGAAAAATGAGTATTCACATACCACAGCAAATACATACACCTAAAAATCTACCCTGAAACATAGGGTTAAACTGTCACACAGCCTAGCATATGGCCACAATCTTGGAGATGTACAGATTTTCCTAAATGTATCCTTATCACTTTAAGGCATGGCTCCTACTGAAGTAGATCTCTTTCATTTTTTCTTTAATTCAGTTCAAACAGTAGTTATTGAGCATCCACTGTTACAAAGAACATTACAAGCACGAAGAAAACATGGTACCAGTGCTCAAGAAAACACAGCCCAGTGGGGGAGACCTACTCACACACAACTAACTACAATGTAAACCAGACTTAACTACCTTATGGCAACATGAACCGTGTGCGATGGGTAAAAGGAAGAGGAAGGTGGCTAACCAAGAAAGGCTGGGCAGAAGAAGAAATATGTGTTCACTGCCTTATTCCACAAAAGATTTGAGGCATCCTGAAGGATGAGCAGGGTTTCAACAGGCAGAGCAGGAACTGGGCAACCCAGGCAGGAGAACAGGCCCAGGAAAAGGGGAGGAGGATGCATTCTGTACAAAATTTATTTCTGTTTTATAAATAAGGGAGGATGGTGAGCAGTCCTGTGTAACTCTGTCCTCTAATTTTGACATGTACATTTGAGCACTTGAAATGTTAGCATTTACACTTTCTCCCTGCTAATAGAACTACTGATAGGTGCAAAGGATTCTTGAATTTATCCCAGTATAAAATTTGCCTGCCTACAATGTCTTTTCCACTGCTTAACTCCTTCATTTAGACAGGGCAGGCTTTAACACGTGGCTAGTGGAGAAAAGTGAAACCATAGACACCAACGGAACTCAGAATAAAAAACACATTTTGAAATAAAATAAAGGTTAAGCTGTCATACCAACAGACCTTGCTTGATCAGCAAAAATGTAGGTGTTAACAGGAAATCGCTATATTGTGTAATCCCTATTTCACCCTCCACAAAACTGTACTATAATTCAAAATAAGTGAAGCAACAATTGGATGGATGACCAGTTTTTGTTGTTTACATAGTTTAATGCACAAATGTGCAGTTTCCATGACTTTCAGAATGACGTGATTTACGTGAGGCTTTAACAATAAATAAACTTGAAGTGCTGTATATAGTTAGCATATGGTGAAATTTTTAAGCAAAGCTCTTTCTTCCACTCCCTGCAAGACATTTAAAATATTCTTCCCATTGGGGTCTTTCATTTTTTATTTTACACCCTGCTAATTCTCCTCCTGTGAAAATATAAAATTTTTGTTTCATAAATAAAATGTTATGGGTAAAAAATAAAACACAACAAAAAGCCCATGTTCTTCACACATTAATGCCACAATAATCAGTAACAACTGCACATAGACTTCACAGATATTTATAACTTTGCCATTTTAAAAGTTAGTCATGGAGAACAAAAATACTTATATTACTGTGTAATAATTTATGGTACTTCTATAGACCTGGTATGTATCATCCTTCTTTAGCCACCTGGCATGTCAGAATATCTAGAAAAAGATTAACGGAATTATTTGCAATAAATCTCAAAAACATAACTTCTGAGGAACGTACACAAATAAATCCTTAAACAATGAAGTACTCTCTTGTCAACTTTTTAAAAACCCTGCCATATGAATCTTGTATACAAGACTTCCCAGAGTCTTCAGGAACATATTTTGACCAAGGTTAAGGTCATGCCTTTATTGCATCCTCCTGCCCCAAATTTCACCACAGTGTTTTCCTTTTTACCCACTTGGGTTTTATTTTTAAAAACCCTGACAAAGTTTATGACTGTAATTATACTATAGAGAGATAACACCTTAATTTCCTCTTACCAAAAATAGAAAACAAGCCATAAAGGCAAAATCTCAATCTAACATTACCACTGGCGCCTATCCTTCTGGAATATCTAGGCAATCGATGAGTTTGCAATGTTTTGTAAGTCATGATCTAACATCTGCCCAAGTCGGGAGTCAAGCAAGGCTAGGCCTGCAGTTCAATTTTTAAAGGCAAATTTAAAAACACACTGGAATCTGAGGGGGAAAAAATATTATCTTACATATGATAGTTGTTCATTAAAATCATCAATAAGAAATACCAACATTCAGGTATTTTATTGAATACTCTTAGTCCAGAAATTGCTACTGGAGCAATTTGACAGTTTTTATTTTGAGCTACATTTCTATTCACACCTGCTACAAATCTTTTACCTGAAATACTTTGTGTGGAAACTCATTAAAAGCTCTTGTGAAAGGAGAGCACAACACCATTGCCTTCTCTTTGTCTAATAGCCCAGGATCTCTCTCTCATAAATTCACTCTAATTAAATTATGCTTCTCAAGGTGCTCCCTCTCATGCAACCCTTATGTAATTGTACCTAATATTTTCTCCACAATTGATGTTACATTAAACAGGCTTTTACTACCTGCTACCCCCCCCCCCAGAGGCCTCCATCTTTTCCTCCCTCCCTCCTTCCCTCCCTTCCTTTTTATTTAAGTCCAAAGGGGACAGGAATCTAACCTGACAAACACTATTTTAAGAGTTTGCCTTAAGCTCTCATCAAGTTCTTTATAATTTTCTTAACGTGATACATAAAATACATAAAGACTCAAACAAGTACATCTTTTTTGAGTACCAGAAAAAGCATTACATTTTAAAGTTCCATTAAAAAAACAGAGAAAAGGCCAGTTGATGTTATTAGCCAGTTTTATCTCAAGGAAGTGAATGCTATAGAGGAGGAGATGTGTCGATTAAAATTAGTACAACAAGTCTTACAAAAAATTATTGGCAATCATTATATTTATTATATTGTCCATAGTATTAGTAAAAGATACTGATTCTTTAAGCTATCAGGATGTATTTTCATGTGACACTTAGGATAACAAAAATAAGCCAAATCTGAGAAAGTATGTGAAATCTTACTACATATCTTGGCTTGTATTACAGATTCTCATCATAATTTTTAATTTTAAAATAAAATGTAGAGGGAGTAGTTGTTTACTCTTTCACACTTTGCTTGCTGTGTTTCAGTAACCCTATGGAATAAATGAGAGTTTTACAAGAAATGAATAGTTCATACTTGAAAAGATTACGGATAATAGAATTTCATAACTTTGCTAAGTGTGTAAATAACTTGTCTAGAGCCGTAAGAGAAGCCACTTAAATGTGAACTACTGCCTTCTATTATTGTTACTATCATGTTAGAAATGTTACCTTAGCATTATATACATTATTAAAATTTCTGGAGGTTTTTTGGTTTGTTTGTTTAGCTTTTCTTCATCTTTTCTGCCATGGATGAGTATACATTTAATTACATGGTTATGATAATTCATTGGACTGAACATGTAAATAACTCTAGAGCACTTGTTGAAACATAAGTAAGTAGATATGTCTACCCAATATGACTGATATCTTTCTAAGGTTTATGATACTGTTTTTTTTTTATTTTGGAGATTCCATACATCATTTCACAGCAGAAGCTCCATCAACGATTATTGATTGATAGATCAAATAAAGAGGGTGACTCATTTTATTTAGTCAGATGCTATAAAAAGGTCAATGTTTTAGTATCACAATTTTCCATGGAATGGACCAATTAATATTCCCAAAAAATAACTTCTTTTTTCTGTATGAGGTGTAAAATGTGTTGATTAGTTTTAACTAACATCTATTGGGTACTTACAATGTTCCAGGAGGAACATTCTAAGTGTTTTACATGGATTAACTCATAATATTATTATCCCTCTTATACAGATCTGGAAATTGAGGCACAGTGAGGTCAAGTGGTTTGCACAAGATTACAACAATGCTAGTAAAAGGGGAGCTGAGACTTGAAGTGGCAACTGGGCTCCAGAGTCCACATTACTAATGACCACACTGCCTCCCACTGTAGTTGAAAATACCCCTACTTTGTCTTCACTGCAAATGGTGACAAGGGGTCAATGTGAAATAAATTGCATAATTCTAACTCACTTTCAAACACATCACCAAAACTTACTAAGAGTGTGTGCAAAAGTATATACTTGGAGGTATAGCCCATATCTAGGAAGCTAGGATTAGAATAAATCAGAAAAAACTTGCATTTTCTTCCCAGAGAGGAAGCAATATACTATGCATGGTCTCAAGTCAAATAGATCGGGGTTCAAATTTCATTTTTACTATACACTAGCTATATTACCTTGGAAATGCTACATAAGTAAGCCACAGTACACTCAACTCTAAAATGAGGATGCTAGCAGTCACTATATAATAGAGGTGGCATGAGAACTAAATGAAGGAACAGAGGTAAATCAATTTGCATTTTTCCTTAGCATTTTGTAAATGATCAATAAATGGTAGATATTAATAGATGATATCCTCAATCAGCAGTATGTCTGCCTTGCTTTGTATGGAGGGACCTACTTCCATAGAATTTTGTTACTGTTTTCCAGGAGCGTTCAATCTAATCCTTTTTTGAAATTTCAAATGTAAACACACAAAGAGCTAGATATGAGCACAAAGAGGGGACAGCACTGAAGGGTAATCTGTATGAGCCACTGGTAAAACAGGCACCACATTTCTGGTTTTTAGAATTCTAGTCAAGGGCACTAGCCACATTTCCTCACACCCCTCCTTCTCCCTTAAAATAGGGACTATTCTTATTTCAAAATGGGAGGTGATAGAATTAGAGTGATGGTTTTTTAGTGGGGAAAGGCCATTTTCCAACCCATTCCGAAGGATGGCAAACATAATACTTCAGAGTGATGAAGGAGGGGAGCAAGCTGGGGTGGTGAGGTCTCTGCCTTTTAAGCAAGCCAGCCAGCAAACACAAATGCATGCAATTTGAAATTTTAATTAGGGTGCCATGTGCTGGTGACATATGGCGACACACTGACAGCTGGGCGTCCAGGTTCAGGAACAGACCTGGGTTCTGAAGTCACAGTTGGCAGAAGCAAAGTTCTCCGCTTGTGCGCTAGGTGCTAGCATGCCTGGAAAGTGCTCTGCCAACATCACCCCACTATACAGTACTGCCTTGTGCCCGCTCGTACAGACGCTGCCTGCCAGAGGACCACGGCTGCAATTCAGATAGAGAGGGAACAACAAATGAAAAAAAAGAAAGAAAAGAAAGAAAGAGTAAAACCCCCAGATCCCATTCTCAGCTTCAAGCCCAGAAAATATTCAAAATAGCATAACCATTAATTTTTGGTGACTTCTGAGTCAAAGACCCTAGGGCTTTCACACTAAATCGTCCTTGCAGGGGATGCTGTCTCTGTGACTGCAACAGTACACACATCAGGGCATGACGACCAAGACCTCTGCACTATCTGCTCCAAAGTGCATAGGAATTAAGCTCTTATATAAAACCAAATATGATTTAAAAGTGTGATTTACGTAGATTAGAGGATGAGTCATGCTAGCAAAGAACTGTATCAAGATTGAATAAAAACATTTTAAGACAACTTGTTAAGCATTAAAGGTCAAGTTTTCTAACTTTCTGCTTCTCCCAGAATTTTTTTACTGTGATGAATTAAATGTTGGTCAGTTTGACCTTTGAAGCTTAACAAGTTGCCTGAAAATGTCTTAAAATGGGTTAACGAATTGCTTTGTGGCTTTTTCATCTGCCTTTTCTAGCACCACTCTGCCTATTTACTCTATTTGAAGTGGGAATAGTCTATCTAAGTCTGCTGTTTCTAAGCAAGTCCTGGACCCATAGTAAGTAGAATAATAACAAGGTTTCTTAGCCAAACCTTGCAATATTAAAAGAACCATTCTTTGAATCTTTCTCTACCTACAGACTCTTTTTGAGATATAAATCTTTGACTGTAAAGAACTACCATAGTAAATAAACATGCCAAAATGCACCTTCTACAATTCTGTGGGAAATCTGAGTTTCTAGCCATTAAGCAATGAAATTCTTCTGGGGTATTATAAATACAGGGTCCAAACCCTTACCTCTTCCTTCCATTCCAAATATTGCTATCAAATCAATCAAGTGAATCTGAGGTAGAACCATTGCTATGGTGGAAATTCAAAATTCATCAACTTGATTAAAAGCTAGCAATTTTCTATTTCCTTCTTTTTAAACACAAACACACATACACACATGCACACACTTCTTTAAAGTTTTAAACAGTATGATAAATAGGAAATTTCACTTCTTTGGTTTACTACTAGTATTTTTATGAGTATGCAGAGAAATAGATTTACGTCACATTTTATTCTACTTCAAGTTAATTTTTGGATAGCAACAAAATAAGGTAAAGATTAACATCAGCCATTTCAGGCTTCAGACAACATTGCTGCAAGCTGGAAAATACAGATACTAGAATTTACA
The DNA here is from genome assembly GCA_023783475.1 of Daubentonia madagascariensis. Classification (NCBI taxonomy): domain Eukaryota; kingdom Metazoa; phylum Chordata; class Mammalia; order Primates; family Daubentoniidae; genus Daubentonia; species Daubentonia madagascariensis. Next base: position 52,429,160 of record JAKFHU010000913.1, read on the forward strand.
CCCTCCAGTTGTAAGCTCATTAACTAGTTTGGACAGCAAATATGCATTTGCACACAGTTACCCTTAAAAAAAATTAAGCATGCTGATACAAAAAAATACTGTAGTCCTCTATATATTAGCATGAGCTCTCTGAAATAAAATATCACTAGCCAGTCATATGGCCTACAAAATTTGTTCTACACTAAGAAATGTACTAAGATGTACCCTTTTGAACAACAGAGAAAACTAAAGGCAAATTATTCTCAATTCTGGGTATTTTTTCAAATTTAATTTAAACCAGCTTTTAACTAGCTCAAATGAAGATTCCTTTAACTTGAATAAGGGCTGCACAGCCATGACCTTGGACTTTACTAAGTAATACAGAATATTTTGTGTAGGGGCATGCAAAATTTTTGCCCTGCTAAAATCCTTTAGAAAGTTCATACAAATTTCTTATCCAAATCAAGTTTTGGGTATTGATTCCCAACTCTAGGTTTTCAATAGCACACTACAGCTATCATTTTCTCAGAAGGCACCACTAAACTCTGTTGAAAACACACCTATAGCACCTACACACAAAACAAGAACAAACATATCCACAAAGCAAACTTTTTTCTTTTTATAAAATTAAAAATTTATAAAAGTGTGAACTATAGAGTTTCAAATATACTTGGCAATCAATATTAGCAGAATCTGAATCCACATGTAGAGAAATAAAGCAAAGTCTAACTAAGAAGATCAAGTCTCTGTTACAGAAAAATTCAGTCACTCTGTAGAAAAACCAAGCCCAATAAAAACTGTTAAATACAGTATTTTAACCTGGTTTATTTATACATAATTTTTTTCTGATATCATAACCAGTTTAATAAAAACTGAAATTGAATTTCTAGTCTCTGAAATAATATTATGAAGAAGATACATTTAAAAGAGATATTTCTTGCGGTTCTAAAAAATAGCCACTGTTAATCAAATATAAATTTTCACTGAGTCTTTTACAAAATGGCAAATTTATTACAAAATATTTACCAAAAATAAGCATCATCTTTGAATAGGCTAAAACTGTCAGGGAATAAAAGAATTTATAAATCTAAAGGTAAATTTCTAATCAAAGGTAAATTTTCCAAATACAATTTAAATACAGATAAAATGGATAACATGGTAAATTACATTTAAAATGTCTTAACTTTTAGTGACACAATATAAGCAAAAATAAGAAAAAGTGTAATGTACAGAGGAGGGTATACAAGAAAGGTCAGGAGAACAATGTGGTTATGGGAGTAAATTACAGAATGGACCTTGAATTACAAAGGATTCAAGAAAATTAAGGTTTAGGTGAAAGACTTATGGCTCCTTAGATTGCATTTCACATGCAAGTTGTATGTGTTGGTCATTTTCTACGTGGCTAGGATAATATGAAATAATACGGGAACATGATGGCAGAAGACCCTATAATCAGAGCAGTTTTGACAACGGAATCTCAGTTGAGCAAAATTAACATTCTATAAAACAGGAAAGGAAAATCTGCAAATGCATACCTAGAATCCCTGCAATTGTCCATACTCCAGAATATTTAAGAATTAAAAATATTTCAGTAGAGATTCTTGGTTACCATTACTTAAAGTGTGGCAGCTGAAGTCAGAGGAGCATATGCAATGAGTGGCGGTCTACACAATTGATTTCTCAGAGGTCTAGAGAAAAAGAAGCCATGATTTTAAAAAAGAGGAAATTGATAGGAACTTGTGGTGGATTCTATGCTGTACTGAGATATCTTCGAAACTGAAAGAAGCTTTACACAGTCAGAGTACCTGGATTTAATCCAAATACACTCATTAAAAAGTTTTGAGAACCCTAGAAACTAAGAGCTATGAACAACCTGTGACTAAGAGGCCAGGAACAGGGCATTTTTAATTAAAAAGAAAAGTGATCAGTGTGGGACAGTGAAAAGGGCACTGAATTCAGATCTACTGTGTCATCTTTGCCAGTTCCTACATGGGACCTTGAAAGTGGTGCTTTTTCACCTGCAAAATGATGGGGTGGAATCAAGGCAACCACATTTCCTTCCAGCTCTAAAATCCTTTAACTCTATGACCTAATCTTTACCTTGCCTACCTTACAGGGTTTTTGTGAAAATTATTTAAGATAAGCTTGTGTGGAAATTATGTTATTTTTTAAAATATAAATACAATTAATATGACCTAAAGTTGATGTGAATAAGGGAGAGATAAATGCCCCAACTGCAAAAGGCAGACAAAATACAGACAATATGATGCTTGAGCTACTGATGTCTTCAGAAAAAGAAGTGACTCTCTTCACTCAAAAAGATATCTGACAGCAATCTGAGACATGGTGTCTTTCAGAGGACACATGCCTTAAAAACTCTAGAACATAACAAAAGGCACAATTGTCCACCAGCGAATTTGGGCCAACAGTTGTGCTAAGCACTTTCATAACTTATTTCACCAATTCTCACAACAACCTTATGGGGTAGGTATTTTTATGACAGTTTAATAAATGGGGTGAAATGAAACTTAAAAGAGTTTTGGCCAAGGTCACCTAGCAAGTAAGGATTTGAACCTAGGCCTCTGCCTGACACTAAATTATCTTGTTAATCAAATTAATTAATTATCAAATCAAATCAATCTTGTTAATCTTAACCACCACATTACACTAACGCTGTTCCTCTTTGCACAAGCACTTCCTCTATTTTAATTAAATTCATCAGGCCAATCAGTTAATTGGGTCAAAAAGTTAAGTTGACTTTGGATGTACATAGACAAAAGCCTCGAATAAAAATGTCAGCATAAGGAGGTATACTCTTAAGAATCCACACTATAATTATCAGTTTTATTAGAGTAGGATGTTTGCCTCTTGGCATTTCCAGTAAAGGCAATAAGGATATAATGGGGAAAACTTTAAAGGGAAAAGTGGTCATATTATAAAATAAATGCATTCACCATCAGAACTTATTTCTGGGATCTAGTGGATTTGCAGCTTGTTCAGCAAATATTTCATATTTATGTATCATCTTTGGTAGAAGCAAAATACAACAGACTATAGATGGTGATCCTTCATCTCTTTTCTACTACAACTAATAGACAAAACATTTTCAAAATAACATTGAAAGGCATCTACTGTACATTTTGCCAATAGAGGAAGAATTATTAATTTTTACTATCTATTAGAAACCACTTATTTCTGTTTCACCTAATTCAGGAGCTATCCTATCTTTCTTTGGATGGGGAGGGAAGGGGTTCATGGAGGAGACAGAATACCAGACAGAGTAAGTTCCAGTTATCACTAGTTGTAACTTTACCTGAGACCTCTGTAAGTGGAAAAGTAGGAAACAAATAAAAAATCCTTCTCATGGTACTCAGTGATCGAAAAAGAAATACTGTAAGTCATAGAAAAGCTGCTTTTCTTATTATGCTTTCTTCTCAAGTCTTAAATGCAACTATTCTGAACAGCAGAGATAACAATTTTCACAAGCACGTGAACATTTTAAAAATTGGTCCAATCCAAACACATGACCACTTGCCAACTTTGGTAGGTTTTAGAGGCACATTCAATGATAATAGCCATGTTTTTCCCCCATCAGAGGATTCTGGCAGTGCTTGCCAGTTTTGAACTCTGTACTAGGCTAATCTCAAAAATATTTAACAGAAGATTTTAAGAATCTAAGTACAAAAGTTTTCAAGAGTGAGAAACAGAAATGTTCAAATTTTGAAATCCAGATTAAGGCCAGGTATGCAGTCAAGAGCCAAGATGCGTGATGGAAATGACCCATGTCTCCTTGGAATACTAAAGGAGATACATTACCATGGGTGATTTACGGAATTCCCTCTTTAGATCAGAAATACCTCCCAAGCCACCTCCCACTTGGTGCTTCAGCACGTATAGTAAATGAAGTCAAAAGTGAAAATATACACAAATCCCTCCTTATTTTGATATTTCAAACTTCAATAAAGGCTCAGTTCCACATGGTGGCCTAAAACTAGATAGTTTAGTAGGCTAAAGGAAAAAAGAAGTTTTTTTTTTTTTTTCTGGATTATTTTTAACATGTTTCAAAGCTTTTTTAGTCCCTTTTTATAAATTTTAAGTCACAGTTTTGAGAAAGGAAACAGTTCCCCGCTGGGGCAAGCTAAACTCCAAACTCACATGCTCAGAAGAGTGTTAGAATTACTTAGCATCTAGAAGAAAATTTATGGTTTCCTAATGATTTAGCAATATTTGTAGAAAAAAGGCAGATCTCTGATCAATGCAATCACTCCCATTTTGTGTGACGGATGGGAGTGGGGGACGGGGAGGGGAAAGACTGATTAATTTGAATGCCACTGGGTCACCAGGCTGAGAAGGGATCCTAACCCGGAAAGATGCACATCACACACCATCTCAAAGTTTTTCAAGCAGAGCTACTATCTACACACCAGAAGCTGTGGAAACAAAAACCTTCAGCACTATCTCCTGCCTAATTGAATTGGTGCCTGTAATGGGAGGAAGCTGTTTCTCAGAACCAAAATAAGTCATGCTGGGAAAAGGAGGAGGCCAACAAACCAGGCTAGAGACAAACAGAATTGGTGGAACAGGCACCCACATTCTCCGGAAAGCAAATCCTGTTTAGCATTTATCCACCCAGGTCACGGTGAAGCCTGTATCATAGCAACTTGCGACTTTAAATACTACTATTCATTTGGTCATTAGTTTCTCTTGGTTCCTTTCACTTGCCCGTATTTTTGATAGCCAAATCCTTAAAAGAAAGCAGAGACTATGAGAATGTTGTCAAATTTCAATAATGCTCAAGAGGAAAAAAAATCACCAATCTCTTAATGGTTTGGTCTAACATTCTTTCTGTAGTTACCCAGTAACAGATTAATGTAGCTAAGCATTGTAACATTGAGCTAAAGTACTAAGAAAACATGCCTGAAATTTACAAGTAGGCCTCGCTTGCTTGCTTAAAAAAAAAAAAAAAAACCCTCATTTTCACTGCCAGTTTCTTTCTTTATTTATCTTTAATTTATCGTGGTGTCAAAACCCATGTCTGGTCTTGGAAAAATTTTGGCACAAAGTTGGCTTTTTATAGTACCAGACCATTAAAACTACAAAACCTCAATTAAAAAACTGCCAGAAGAGTTTGGTGCACAGCACAAAAAAATGATACAAAGACTGAAATTGGGGAGGGAAGAAAAGAAGTTGGTGTTGCAAGAAATCTAAGTCGTGTAACTAAAACCCTGAGTATTAGGGTAACCAAATATAGTCTACATTTTCAGTATGTTATTCAACTCCTATTCCTGGGCCCTGATTTCCCATATATTGATTCTAAACTTTGTAACTCTCTAAAGGTCATTAAATGTTTTTTTGTTTCACTGGATGGCCCAAGTTGGACACAATCAGTTACAGCACAAGGTGTGTAAATGATAAAATTTGCAACAAACCCTGAGACAGATTAGCAATTTGTGTCTGATTAAATGTGAATCATTCTTGTGATGTAACCATTAATGTGCGATAAGATATGCGTGTCTGTTTTACAAGCAAAAGACTGGAAGTCAAGGACCTGGAACTTTAAATCCTAATTCTAAAAGCAGCCCTACTCAGGAAAATGGCCAGGCCTCCAGAAGTGTCCATATTCCAATCTATGCCTAGCCCAATACTGGTAGCACAGAAATAACAAATAACTGGCAAATAAAGGAATTCACCAACCTCATGGTGCTGGGGTTGGAGAAAAAACCTATTCTGCTGGAGACAGTGGCAATTAAGACTGTGGCCTCTGGAGTCACCTGCCTGGTGTCAATTTTCTGGCCAGTAAATTGCGGGGGAATAATAGTGCTACCTCACTCAAGGGATAGTGTGAGGATTGAATGAGGTAACTGACACAGAAACTCAGAACACTACCTGTGTACTACATAGCAGCATTCAATAAATGCTATTAAAAATTATTATTTAATATCACCATTATTAAAATCAACTGGTATTATAATCAGAAATAGAAATATGTGACATTTTCCCTTATCCTAAAACTATATAGATATGAACTAAAGTTCCTCAAATCTAAGATGAGATCCAAATCCGGCCCATCCATCACTAAGTATTTAGTGAGTGCATAGGATTCAACATGCTTACCCTCCTGTTAGCCAGTCTCTCCTTAGATGAAAGAAGACAAGCAAGGCTTTTTAATACAGCCAAATTGAGTCTGCACAATAAAAACATTAGTAGTGAACTTACTGATTTAGATCTATTTACTTGAAAGCTGGGGAAGCAACCTATCAGCATACCTTTTAACAACACTTTAGAGCCTTCCCTCCATATCTGTAACTCTAGCTCCTGAAGTCATATGCTACCCTGGAAGAGAAGGCAAAGGAAGCAGAAGGGCAAGAGATGCTGCCTAAGGTCAGGCCCCAACCCCACACCCTAACCTTCAGGGTTCCTGGCCCTTGTCTGCCTCGGCTTCTGAATCTGTCTCCTCCATATCTTGCCACCACTTGACCTGCTAAGACTGCTGCATTTCCAGGCCACAGAAGACCACCTCCCTCCCTGACCCCGCACCCCACTACACCTCCTGACTCGAGGACTTTGAACTGATCACAGGTATCTGTTTGGTCCCTTACTATCCTGCCTGACTGCCAGATCAGCCATGACACCCCCAAATTTTAAAAAGCACTGAATTGGCCATTTTTTACACATATCATGTGTCATCTTCACAATGAGTGTGTTAAATAGCTATTACTGGGCCTGCTGCAGTGGCTCATGCCTGTAATCCCAGCACTTTGGGAGGCCGAGGAAGGAGGATTGCTTGAGGCCAGGAATTTGAGACCAGCATGGGCAAAGTTGAAGAGGTATTGAGAAGCAAAGTTGAAGAGGATAGGCCAGTGTGGGGGACCGAGTCCATGAAGGGAAGGAACACATCTTTCTGAGACTGTTCTCTGACACTGCTGAGGGAGTGGGTGGCAATACCGAGTCTCAACTGAATGGATCACATCTCCACACCGCCACCACGGCCCCTTACACTTCCCCAGGAAAACAAACTGCCTCACAGATGCATCGATTTCTGAGTTGAAATATAAAATGAGAAGAGTAATTTTTAAATGACTAAGGCAGTTTTGGCAGTTGGGGAGGCAGCTGAGGAATAATGCTAGCAGCCTCGGTAGAATGCCATTTCAACTGCTGGGAACTTGCTCTCCGTGGAGGTGGATATCCTAGGATGGAGGCTACCATTAGAAGGGAGGCAGGAATCCAGGGATCACAGATCTCACTGCAATACGGCATAGTAATAATAATAGCAGTAGTACCAGCAGTTATGGCAAACATTTGTCATAACACTTACCATATGCCAAGCAATATGCTAAGCACTTTATGTGAATTATCTCATTTAATTCTCATAATCACCTGATAAGGTAGGTGGATACTTTTACAATGGACATTTTACAAATAAGGCAACAATAGCTAATAGGGTGAAACTGGCTCTTTACAGAACTTTCCAGGGGTTCCAGGTATTATAAAAGCAAAAGTGTAGCACCAGCCAGGCACAGTGGCTCATGTCTATAATCCCAGCACTTTGGGAGGCCGAGGAGGGAGGATCACATGAGCAGGAGTTCAAGGTTGCAGTGAGCTATGATCACACCACTGCACTCCAGCCTGGGTGACAGAGTGAGACCCTGTCCCTAAAAAAAAAAAAAAAAAAAAAAAAAAAAGTGTAGCACCACTGGAATGCCAAAGGGACTAAGTAGGGATAGCACATATGTTCTAAAAGTGAAAACATATGAGATCACAGCACTAACATTTAATAGCTGTGTTACTTTGGGCATGTCGCTTAACCTTTCCTTCTTTGGCTCAGTTTCCTTCTCTGTAAAATGGGAGTGGGGTAATGGTATTGTTTCATAGGGTTACTGTAAGGATTAAATGAGATAGTATACATAACACGCTTACAATCTGATGCATTAGTGAAAGAACTACATAGGTATTAGTTGCTATTATTTTATTATTATCTTTAAAGAACATATTTTTACCTAAAAGGCAACTTAATCTGTCTCAAATGCTACTTCCCCTAAGGCATCTTTGCTGTCACTAAATAGGCAGTTACTCCCTCTTCTGTGTCCTTTAATATTCTGTTCACATATTGTTAGAGCTCTTGGTACAATGTATGGTAGATAATTCACCTATTTACATATATGTCTCTACCACCGACTGAACGATTTAATGGAAAGAACTGTTTCTTGCTACAATTGCTTGCCCATTGCCTGGTACTGTGCCTGCCACACTGTTATTCATTAACAGCAGTGGTGGCAACAATAATAGTAATAGTTCACATTTGTGTGATAAGAATTTTACAATATGATATCATATTTAATCTTTATAATAATCCTATGCTGTAGAAACAATTTTTAAATCTCACTTTATAGATGAGGATACTGAGCTATGAGTGGCTGAACCACCTGCTGCAGTCTACATGCTCAGTCAATGGCAGAGCCAAGGTTCAAGTATAGGCAGACTGACACTTCACAGCTTTGTCTTCTCTGAACCAGCATGCTCTACTAATTCTCAATGGAAAACTAAAAACATTAGTTTAACAAGGCATTTTATAATAAAATTCTTATGAGTATAGGTAATAAAATCTAGGATTTTTCAGTGAAATTTAAGGTAAATGAAGTAGATTTTGAGTACTCTAACTTGTCCAACACTTCATTCCCAATGTGATCAGGTGCAGTGCAAAAAGTAGAAAACAGAGGGGTAAATAAGATTCGTGCCCTTGTGGGACTGACGTCGTAGTGGAGAAATAAATAAATAAATAAAATGAATAATCAAATTAACAAAAGCATTTCAGACTGTTACGGGTACTATCAAAAATATAAACAGGAAGGCCAATTTTAGATAGAATACTTCTCTACAGAGATATCATTTGAACTGAAAGCTGAAAGGTAAGAGCAAGCCAGCCACAAAAGGAGCTGGAAAAAACGCATTCTAAGCAGACAAGAAGTAGCAATGCAGATGGCAGGTTCTCAAAACTGAAAGGAGCCAGTAAGGCTGTAGCACCCAAGGAGTCATGGTATGAAGTGAGGTTGGAGAGGGAGATAAAGAAGTCAGATCATGTGGCATCTTTGTAGGTCATGGCAACAACGTTGGATTTTATTCTAGATGCATGGAAAGCCACTAAAGGTTTTTAAGCAGTGGGTTGATATAAACTAATTTAATTCTTTTAAATACCCACCCTGGCTGCTGTGTGATGGAGCAAGAATGGAAAAAGGGGAACTACTCAGGATTACTGAAATAGTCTGAGTAAAGATGATGGTGGCTTGAACTACAGATACTCCCTCTTTTTCCTTTTGATTGACAAATTTCCAAACAAAAACTGGAGATGTGTTTTATACTAGTTCCAGCTGTTTATTGAAATTTGACCTCTAATGTCTTTAGAGCTCAGAAGAATCTCATCTTCGTTAATGTCTTTATCACACATGTGTGGAAACTGAGATACAGAGGGCTTACCTGACTTGCTAATGTCACAGAAGTGATTAGTAGCAGACTTCATTCACTTAAAGTCAGAGGTCAGGGAACAAAGGCATAATAAAGCATGTAAGTCTACAAAGTTTTCTGTTATTCCTAATAAGTCTTCTAAAATTCTATATTTGAAATTTCCAGCTATCCTTAGATTTTAAAGTCTTTTAAAACCGTTTAAACCTCCATTCATTCTCATATTAATGTTAAGTAGGCCAGCATTCTGCTCAGACACATAGTTGGAGCCTGCAGGGTTAAAAGAATGTAAGTGAAGTTCAAGTCAGAGAACTGTGTGTTACATCTGGGAAAAGTTCATAAAAAGTAATTTCAACTCCTCTGTTTTCTTTCAGTTCCTTCCTTCATGTTTATGTGCAAATTATACCTTACTCTCTAGGTTGCATTTTGCCATTTTCTTCTCGTTTCCCTAAGAAGGCTCCCCAAAGTGACAATGCTTTTTTAAAAAGGGCCAATATGAAGTTCCTCTGAGTTCCTGCTCTCTTGGAGCACGGCTCCTATCACACAATAATGTGTTATTTTGTTGAATTTTGGCATCCTTCTAGCTTGTTTGGTCAGAAGCCAAAAAATTAGAGTGTGTCGGTCCACCAGTTTCTCAGCAGAGAAGCTCTCTTCTCACCCAGCGAGTGTGCTGTACCCTTGGCCTCTGGCCAAGAAGGGAAATCCATTTTACATAAAGAATGCACAAAGCTCAAGTGCTCAGAGACTTTTTACCTACTAAAATAACTTTATGGACAAATGCCAGTCTGCTAGACACATTCAGCAAGCACATTTGGCATGCAAAACAAGGTAAAGTACTCTGTGGAGGTAGCAAGTTTTTTAGCAACAAGGAAATGGCTGTGCGTGCCCTCGTGGCACGTCACGTGGCTTGGCACGGCGGGCGTGATTGGCTGCGGCAGAGTAAATACAGCCGCCATGTAAGGAGCGGAACGTCGCCCTTCGCTGGCTCCTTAAAATGGCGGCCTGAGCCCGCACCAGGAGGAGCGAGCCGAGTCCCATTCTCAGTCCCCCACACCCCCCCCCCGAAGTTTTTTGTTTTGGGGTTTTTTTTTGGTTTGGGGGTGTTTTTTTTGTTTTTTGTTTTTTTTAATAAACCTTACGGATTTGAGTAGAAACAGATTTCTCACAACTTGCTTCTCCGGCTCGATTTCACAGTTCGGCATACACTCAGGCTCTGTCAAAAGCTTGACAATGTTCCAGGGAAAATATTAACTGTAAACTTTCCAAGAGGAATTAAAGGAGCAGCCAGAAATGTCAGGAAGTCCTCCCTTTTGAAAGTACATCCCAAGTTTGCGCATGTATACGTTTTGGAAAGAAGCACATGCAGCCCGAGCTCAAATGACATCCAGTATGGTCCCACTTCACCATGTCACGGTGGAAAGGGAAGGGGGGGCGGGGAAGACACATCCTCTTTGGCTAAAAGGCGCGGAGGTCTCTCTCCCTCTCCCTCTCAGGCCTGACCAGTTGAACACTGCACACTCTGATGTATAAATATTTGCCTCTGGCTAAAGTTCAAGCAGCCCTGTGTGGCTGCCAGACACAACAGAAAACCAACATCCAAGGGAAAGTGTTTACTGCAGTGGTGGCCAAAGGAGCAACTGCCAGCAAAAGAATCGCATCAGATTGGCCAGGCATGCCTGTGGTGTTATCATAAAGCACCTGGCCACTGGCCACTGGCCACTGGCCACTGGGGTATTCCCACCCTTTTAGCAATGGTTATGTTCTTTAAGGCACAGCCTTGGCGCAGTTAATGCAAGACGAAGAGACACGCTGATGGCTTCACATGTGTTCCTCCAGAGCAAGGGGCTTGAACTAGCCAAAACCAAGCTACATATCTGCTACCACTACTATAAAACAAGTGTGTGCTCTTTGAAAGTACCTAGATAGGGCCTGTGACCTTTTTGCATGCTCCCACCTTCTCAGGTGTAGCATCTCCTGCACACTTCCCAATTCCCACCCCCAAGGATTCTATAATATCTATAATTTTATTCTATCATTTGATGAATTTAAGCATCTTTGAAATTCCTGCAAGAAAAGAAATTGAGAAACCTGATAGGTGCCTGCAACAAGATATTTTAAATAAAGTAATGCATCCTTCAAATTGTCTTTCCAAAAAGCAAAATATACATTTTATCAGTACTATAGATCTGAAACAGGTAGAAATAAGAGAAGCTGCCCATCAAAAGATTAAGATCTCTAATTGGGATAAAGGATCTGAGTGAAAAAAGGAGCTTGAAGAAAATCTTTTCAGAAAAGTTATGAATTCATAGTTAATGCTAAGCAGGTAGCTGGCAGGGCAAAGGCTTTTCACGGTTTTCAGTATTCAGGGAAGAGTTTGAATACAATCAAGATGTCATAATATTTTTTAATCATTGTCATCCATATTATATTTTTCTCTTCATAAACAATAATGAATCAATCAAACTTTTACTTAACGCTGCAAATGAAATGTCTGTTTTTAGCTGAACTGAAAACGGGACAGAAAAATCAAGATAAAAACTTTTTAAAGTAATTTTTTAATAGTATGGAACAATAACTTAGGTGAAACTAAGCCAAGCTATTATGATTTCATCTGTTTCAAGTAAAATACACATATGCTTAATTAAAAGATTTGCTGTTTGTTGAAAATAAAGATTTTTACATCCATACACAAATAAGAGTTCTAACTTTGAAAATTCTTCAAGGTCCCAAATCTTGATTAATCTTAGGCTTAAAGAAGTTTCTAAATTTGAACTGTTGCAAAACTAAAATCACATATCAAATAATTCCATTTTCAATTATTTGTGAAACTTTTAACAACTACATGGTCTTGTCCAATCTAATTCTTAACCAAACATGCCACTAAGTTTGATCTGTGTTCGACCTCAGAAGCCCAGGACTTATAGTATCAAGTCCAGCTTCTAAGAGACCCCAGCGAATCATGTGCAAGGGGATCACAGAGGAATGTTCTGTTCCCAGCTGTGAACAAGACAGAATTAACTCTGAGACGCTTCCTCCTGCTGCCCTGGTGGACAGAAAGGTCAAGATGGTTAGCTCTTGTAGTCTCAGTACGAACCGTCAAAACAACATGCAAGTTAAAAATAGACTGTTGGCAACCAAAATACAAATGCAGAAAGAATTTAAAGTAAAAATAATTTTAATATGTTTAAATTTCAGCTTCAAGTATTTTCAAAGACTATAACCTGAAACCAAGGAGAAAAAGGACAGAGCAATAATTTTCCTAAGTGCATTAACTTCATAAACTTTGAATCTTAAAATTTAAAAAACAACCAATCTGACCCACGGATGACACTTTTCTTAGGAAATTCCTTGGATTCACAAGTAATTCATTGGGAATTAAAAGCACGAGAGGCAAATTAACCACTTTCGTTTGTTTATATTTTGATAACTGCATTTTTCTCAGCCCAATTTCTATGGAAATAAAAATACTGTTTACTATCAGAGGAATTTCTTTATCAGTGGGGAATAGAGTTGAAATATTATGAGATTTTTTTTTAATACAATGAAATAATCAAGACATTCCAAGGTGCTATGATACATCAATTCTATCACAACCATGTACAAAACCAGGGGTAACTGCTGTTTTATATGTAAGTAGATACTTAAGACTTATCACCAAGCAGCATGTTTAATAAAGTCTGGGGTATTTGTACAATAAAATGTTAAAATAATAATAAAACTAAAGTGGTAATGAAAGTAATTCCATCTTAGAGACTTTCACGTTGAACAAAAATGTACCTTCTAAATAAAAATTATGTTACAGATGTAAATATTCCTTTTAAAGCTGCCGAATGCATCCCTTTACTAGCAAAGGCTTAGTTATGTTATTTGCAATTCCCTCATTGCACAACAATGTACATTACTGTCTGTAAGCTCTAATTTGGCATGGCGCATCATTAATGACCTGAATGGTGGCTGTTTCACACATACATATTTAATTACAACAGCTGAACAAATTACATATTTATGCTTTATAAAGGGGATTGCCAGTCTAATTCATTTGCTATGCATGCAGGTACAGGACTCCATCTGCAACAGCATCTGCACAACAAGAGCTAACAATTATCCATTGTACAGCAAGTAAGCATATCTGGGAAAACCTGTAAGGGAGGCAGTCACATTAACTATTTCACTGCCTTAGGCCTTGTGTTTTTTTCCAGGGGTCAAAATCTTTTAAAACATGGGGTAGTAAGTCACTTAATAATAAAAATTTAACCCTTATATGCCAGCCCAGTCATTGGAAAGAATTGACTAACCCTGTCATCCATGCTAACTTCCAACAGGTTTAAGATGAGAGAGAGAAATAAAGATTCTAAATCCTATACTATAGTGAGGTTATTCTTTGTGTGGCTTCTTATAGTGAGCCTTTTCTTATCAGCGAGTGAGTTGAATTTGCAGCCCCAGAACTCAAGCACTGGTCCTTAACAGCCCAATAACAAACTTTGCCAAGATGTCTACTGGTCTTACCATCAGCCAAGATAGAAGTTACATCTTTGTTACCATACCCTCATCACACCATATACTTGGGTATTTATAAAGAATGGGCCTAAAGAATTTTTTTTTAAAAAGCACACTCTGAGCCCTTTTTGAGAGTCCCAAGACCTCTGCTGAGCCATTCTTATTGTCAATATACTTTCCAGCTAAGCCACAACTAAAAGCTACTCTTCTCTCTCTTGGTAATAAAGTCCTATTCACCAGTGCTACAACCTCATCTTAAATGGATATAGGACTTTAGTATGTTTAATTTAATATATCCAATGAGTAATATAAATATTCTGGACCATCACTTCTACTTCAAAACCCAAAGAGGAAGAATTAAGACTCAGCCAATCAATAGTGAGGTTTCCCATTATCATTTAAGGCTTTTGCTAGGCAATAAAGAGGCTCCATGGTGATGGCCCCTAAAAGCTCCTTACAGCATCTTTGCCTCTTTAGGCCACAAAATCAAAGCATGAGTCAGAGGTGTGGGTTTTTTTTTTTAATGTTCCCTCTTGAGTGATGGAATTCAAGCCAGGGGCTAACTAGGGTTGGTGGGGTGAAGGAATGGTAGTCCTGGCCATGGACTCCCCACTGGCTGGGAGTGGATACAGGCAGGAAAGGACACCTTAATGCCCTCCTAGCTATTCATGCTGTTCTTGGCTACATGAGGGCCAAATTCACATTATGCATAAAGAATCCTGATTCACTTGATAAAACAGCTGCCTGTGGAAGAGTCAGCCTTTGGTCAGGAAATAAAATGAGTGAGAGAGATGAAAACCTCTGTGCTTACCAGTGCTTGATCTATGGGGCTGCAAATCCAAATCAGCTTTCACCAGAAAAAAACTCTGTACTCTATAGGCAGCTATTTGGATATATAATCTCACTTGGCACAATATTGGGGTTACCAACTGTCAGTGGACCAGAAACCAAATGAGAAGGAGGGGCCTAGATGGGGTTTGAATCTCTTACCCTTGACTTCCAAAGTGTCAGGATATTTGAGGATAGGCTTCCTGAGCTGTTAAGCTACCACTCTTCAGGTGCTTCTCGTAGAGCAAACAGCTGCCCTCAAAGTTCTGCTAGCACCTAGTACTCTACCAGATTCCTCAATCAGGAGCGCCAGTGGGAGCAACATAAAAGTGGTATATTGCTTTATCATTTACAAAGGCATTTATGAACGATGTTGCGTTTGAACCCTGTGAGGGAGCTGTGTCCATTTTATAGATGAGAAAACTGAGACCCAAAGAAATTGAGTGAATTATCCAACACACAGCTAATATGTGGCAGAACTAGGACCAAATCCCAAAATGATTCCAAATCCTACCTTCCTCCCTGAAAACTAATCCTAGCTTCACTGCCTCCCCTGCTGCCTTATTTATATGAGGTTGTCAACCCCCAAAACCAGGGTCACCAGTCTGGATGCATCTTTATCAGCACTGGTACTGGCTTTAAAAGCAAATGTAGCAAGAACTATTGATGCCGCCCCATACACTGCTCACACATTCTGGAGGTCATCTGCAGCTGGGGCAGGTATGCTTTCCAAAATCAACTACAAATACCTGAGTCTCTCTGCCTCGGGGCTTTCTGTGTCCACAAAGCAGAGTGGGGCAGGCTGCAGGTGTGGGAGAGTTAACACTCTCAAGGGCAACCCTCACCCAATGAAGGATAAGAGTTGCTTCTCGTGAAACAATTAGGAGGTATGGTCCACAGTCTCTCAGGAGAATACCCAGAGAAAGTGATCCCCAATTGGTCACAGTGATAATCTGCTCAGGAAGGCATCCTTTATTGGACTTATACCCTCACCATATTTCCTAGGATCACCTCCCAAATAAACTACTTGCACCCGAACTTTTGTTTCAGAATCTGCTTGTGAGGAAACCCAAACTATAGAAACAAGCATTAGCTCCGTTAGCAATGAAAGCCCGGCTTTGGGGTCCACTGCTAACTGTAAACTCACACTATTCCACCTCAATTAATTTGTTATCAGAATGTTATGCACACAGCTTGCATCATCCTTCTAAACAAGTGGATGATTTCCAACAAGGCTGCAGCCTTACCATGGTCACAGAGGCAAATGTTGAAGACACCTGGCTTTGAATCCTGATTCAGCCCTTCAGGTTACATATTCTTCAGCAAGTGATGAATCAGTTCCTCCTATGTGAAAGGAGAATAATGGCTCCTACATCATGGTAGGATTGTAAGGAAAAAAAGAGTGCATTTGAAAAAGCACCTAGCACATAGCCTAGGTATGTAATAAAAGTTCGTCATTATCATTAATATGTAACTAACTGTGAAGCCAAAAGGATGCCAATATGATTTAGACAAGTATTAAGGAGAAAAAATTCTCAAGGTAACAAACTTTTCCCCTATGTTTTCTTTATCTTCTAGCCACCTTTAATTAACCAAGCGTAATTCAATTGCTTTAGCAAACTAACTCCTTTGCTGGTGTGGGTGATATCACCCTAAAAGTTACGGGTGATACTCAGTACCGGCTCTCTGTAAGTCAATGCCACAGACACCTCGGCTGACCTTGGCAACTTTCAAAGCACAGAGCCATACTCTACCTTCATTTCTGCCTTGATCTCTGGCAATCTAGGGGAAGTGGGCAGAGGCAATAACTAGGGACCCACATAAGATAAATGAGCTCTTGTAAGGTGCCATATACCAATTCATGCGCTCAAAGGAAGAGATGAATGGTGCCTTGAAAGAGCTGATTTACTGTCTAAGAATAAAGTCCCCTATAGATCTTCATTAAGAATGCTAACTTCCCAAGGTTGATTTGCAAGAGTGGCTACTGTGTGGGACAAAAGACAAAAAATAAAGTTTGCAAATGTCAAGGTCTTACAGAACCAATAACAGAGATGGTTTATTAAAGCTCCTCTTTATTCAGGAGGGTTCAAATTTGAGGGGATTACGGAAAGGGGAGTCTGACTAGCTGAAAGTCAAGAGAGACATATTATAATGGTATTCCAAAATACACATATAGTATAGAAAACATTCTTGCTATAAACACTAAGCTAAATATAACCTTCTTTTATGATTCAGAACATATCTGAAGATCTTAGCATGCCACAGAGTTAATTTCTCCATGCTTCAACTATCTTATTGTGATAGTTGATATAGTGATCACTAGGTAAATGGTAAAGTGTTATACAACTATTATTTTTCTAAAATCAGGATTATTATGAATGTCATCATGAATCCATTAAGCACAGTTTAAGATGCATATAGAAAGTATAGGAGACTGGAATAACTTGACCGTATAACAGACATTTAAAGCTATTTTTGAACTAACTCCTGACAAGCTTCTTTTGTGTTTTTTCATAAATACAGAGAACCAAATGTGGGAAGGGGAGAAATACAGTAACTTCTACTTTCCTTTTATTGGTATTCCCAACAATGGCCAGAGTTCCCTGCAGAGGATCTGAAAGGTTTGTTTTGCCAAGCAAAAATGAATATAAAGCACGGAAACATAATAAAACAAGTATCTCTTGAATAAGTGGATTTTGTTTAAAACAATCAGTTCTTTGCAGTATGATTCTGCTTGTATTTAAGAATGCACACATTATAGAAAAAAAGAATGAAAGAAATAAAATATTTAAAGGAAGAATATACATCTATAATTTTATAGTAGTTCTTTGAGTAGTAAGATTAGGGTTAACTTTAATATTTATCTATGTATTTTTCTCTTTTTTCAAATGTTCACTTGAGATAATCTTACCCACTTATAAGGAAGAAATTTTTAAAATATCAATACATTTTATATGAAAAAAACTGTACGTAGAAGTAAGCAATTAGAAGGGAAAAAATCCACTCAGCCAGATGTTTTATCTTCTGGTATTCTAAAAATCAAAATAGATTTTATTTTTATCCTATAAAATATCTACTGAGATGAAAGGGGGAACCTGATAGGACTTAATTTTATAAGGCAACTTAAAAGGCCTTTACCATGGAAACTAAGAAGGGGGGAGGGATAAAAACTTACCTATCAGGCACAATGTACAGTATTCTGGTGATGGGCACACTAAAAGCCCTGACTTCAGCATTATATTATACTATTCATTCATGTAACAAGAACAGCTGTACCCCCTAATATTTTGAAATAAAAATTACCAAAAAAGGGCCTTTACCATTCACTAATTCATGCCTGCCTCCCTCATCCTACAAAGTTTATGACCCAACTTAAAATGATAACATTTACAATAAAAACAATGGCAAAATTTAAAGAAGGGGGGAGGGGAATTAGCACCAAGAAAAATATAAGTATGGCCCTCCTATTAATAGTACCCCTTTGCCAGCCACCATGTGACCTTCTACTATGGTGACACAGAGGTTGGCCACAGGTCTTCCTAAGTGGGCTGTTACCTTCCTCTTCAGCCCTGTGCTGAACTAGGCACAACTGCCGGAACACACCGTATACTCTCCCACCTTTCTGCTTTTCTTTGCACATGCCACCCTTCCCATCTCCTTCCTGGACCAACCCCAGCCTCTCAATCCCCACTCATCCTTAGATGGGACCGTTCTCAGAAAGACAGCCATAAACACTCTTCATTTAATCCTGTCACAAATCAAGCTCATTATCTTTGCTTTTCTGTCTCTCCATTGGACTGTGAGCTCCTTGATGGCATGCCTAATACAGTGTGTGGCACAGAGTAGGTGTCAAAAAAGTGTTGAATGAACAAGTGAGGAAATGACTGAATATATGCCTCTAACCTAAGCAGGAAACACAGACACTTGCAGAAGGCAACCACATGAAGATGTAGTTTACCTGTGAAATAATTGACTTACATAGACTATGACATGTAACAATAAATAAATGTAAGAATCCTCTGCATAAATACTGGCCTGCTAGAATAAGGCTTCCTATAGTGTAGGTACATTTTTACCACCATCATTTTTTGGGAAGTGGGGGAAGGAAAAGGTGTCACATAGATTTAGAAAAACTACAACTAAATACTATTTGGTACTCTCGCCTAACAATTATAATGGTAGAAAACAACAACATTCAATAACAGTTTTTCCCATCTATAGTTATACAACATTTTTCATAACCTCAACATCTTAACAAACATCAACACAGAAAAGCTTATTTTAAATGTCTGCAATGAATAACATGTTGTTGACTGGTCTGTTAATACCCAATAAATGCCAAGGTTTGAGATATATATTTTTAAATCCTTTACACTGGCATTGGGGAGGAGGTCACACTTTCAAGAATACCAAAATTTAAACATGTTCTAGGTACAGAGGGTTCTCCTCACTGCATGCCAAGATTCTCCTAAAAAGAACAAATCATGTCTTGTTGGGTCCCATAACAAGCTCATCCAAAACTCCTGGCTTTTACAATTCAAAGCCTAACTTCAGTCTAATTGAACATGGCTCATGAAAGCTAAGCTTCTCAAAGACAAGAAGCTTTGTCTTCCCATCCTTCTACCCTTGGTACCTATCACAGTGCCTGGCACATAGGAGGTGCTCAAAGTTTATCAAATGGAGCCAAAACAATTTGCCCTTCTACATCATCATGTGGAATCCAAGGCAGGAAATACACTCCTTTCCTCTTTGTCAGTTTTCAGTGCAAATGGCAGATACCAGCTCCTCACTAGTTCTGGATGACAGAGTAGCAGCTTCATTTACTCACTTCCTCTTTCTTACCTCCCCACTCCAAAGCCAGAAGACACCAAGAGTAACAAACTCTTCTAAAAGGTGTGGTATACCATATCTCTGCCCCTAGCACTGGATTCATAATTGAGTGTGGAATTCCCTAACCCATTCCATTAAAAGTCCATTTCATTTTTAGACCACATGGAAAGCAAAAGAAACCATCTGCTCTGTGAAGTACGTGTAGGCATGCCTACAGCTTTCGGAGCAGGTAACACTGCCTGGGAAAAGCCTCCACAACAGCTTTGCAAACTACCCTGGCCTGCTGAGAGCGCATGTGTTTCAAAATCGAGGAAGGCTGGGAACAGACCCAGGGCAGGGCTTCTGTGAGCACATTTAGCCGTGGACCTCTCCATCTGCCTAATGCCCTCACCTCCTAGATTGTCTCTTCCTTTAAGATACCTCACATCTGAGGGGGGAAAAGATGAGAAACAAAATGAAAGCTGAAAGATAAAATAACAAACAGTGCTTAAAGTGGAGGAAACAGCCAAATCCAAAAGCCATCCTTCTCTCCATCCGCTTCTCCCATCAGCTCTGCCTTGACCATTTATCTCTACTCACTTTCCCCTAACACTGAATAATATTTATTGAGAGCATATTGAGTACCAGTCACTATGCTGAGGCTTTACATCCATTACCTCACTCAGTCCTCTTGGGCATCACCCTTGTCCCAGCTGCACAGAACAGAGGCTGGGGCTGAGAAAAGTTGTCACTTGTCCAAAGTTACACAGCTGGAAACTGGCAGGGCTGGGCTAGCTGAGTATAAATCCAATGTTCCCTCCATGTACCTTCCCATAGGCACATCCTCACAGCCCTGCCAGAGAGGTGAGACAAAGGAAATAAAGGGGAATTGGAAGAGTAAGGGATTGATTGGGGGCAAAAAAAAAAAAATCCCTTACTCTTCCCTTGAGGGTGGGATTCAGGCCCCTAAACATGGAGAATAATTGCTTTTCTATTCAAACTCAAATACTAAAAACATACACAGTGATACTACCTTTCATATCTTCCAAAGAATTCTCTCATATAAATTACTTCTCCATCATCTTCACCACAGATCCGCAAGGTGGCTAAAGCAGATTATCATCCTTGGTGAAATCAAAAGAAATCTGCAGCACAGAGACGTTAAGTGACTTGCCCACGATCACACAGTGAATGAAACAGGGCAAGAGTCCAAGTCCCTTGACCACCTTGGTCTTTTCATGTTTTACTTATTAGCCAATGCAACTCTGTCAGATCTGTCTCTCCTAGCAAACTTCCATGTTCCTCAGCAAGAGCCGCCAATGTTTCTTTCCTAGATAAGCAGGGAACTTTCCAAGGGTCTCAAAACGGAACAGTGGAGTGAAAACTGGCTTTTGAGCTAGCATAAAATCTAGGGGGCTCGAGTCCCAGCCATTTAGTGGTTGTGAAATCTTGGACACAACTTACAAGCACTAAGGTTTCAGGTTCCTCACCTGTAATTTGGAGGTAACAATACCTGCCCTCTCTACCTCATGGAGTTGTCAGAAAAATCAAATGAGAAAATGGATATGAAGAGTCCCTCATAAAACTGCAAATACTGTACAAATATAAAGGATTATTATTTTTGGATTCAATAGACTTTCACAAATGAATGAAGCCCTGTGTGGCTGGATGGTCAAGTTATGTTATAAATAACCAAGAAAAATGTTCTGATTCTTGAAACAATTTTACCAGCCTGCTCTCTCCCATGAAAGGATGCTGGTTGTAAAATGAATTAAATCAGCACTCCTTGCTATCTTCAGGACATAAATTGTTACTAGCTGAGGATAAGTAGGGGAATGGCTATTTTCAAAGGCATACAGACCTCTGACTATAAAAAGCTGACCTTCCCTCATCTAGAACACAAGGCATGAGGCAAGATGGAAAAACAAAGGTGTTGCAGAGTTGCCTGCTGGTTTTACAACAAAAATTATCCAACATGGACTATCTCATCTCCAACAATGGTTGGAAGAGCTCATATGCTAAAGTCAGCTTCTTGTTAAATATTTCAAAGATGCTAATGGAACCAAAAGATCAACTCTGTTATGCATCAATAGGCTGGCTTTATCCTAAAACCAATTACAAATAAACTTCTAAATACAGCCTGCTTTAAATATGTATTTAAAAAAAACTACATCTAACCTTCACACCATCCGTCACCAGCACATATCCGACTCATCTAAAACCTACTTTTTCTCTGGGGATACTGTCTTTTGCTTCTGTGACCATTTGCCCCTGGAATCATGGCTAGTATAGCATTATTTCTAATAATGTCTAAAGGTTCCTTTCTTTTTAGGAAGCAGAAATCCACTGCCAAACACACTGCTTCCATTCACAAGATTATTTATGGCACTGATAATTAAATTCCGGTCACATGACTAAGGAAGACTGGGTTGAGAGGGGAAAGAACCCAACCATAATTTCTAGAGAGATCCATAAATTACTGCTTTTCTCCCTGGAGGCTGAAGTCCTTGGAGCTCTATGGATCTTCCCTAGCATTTATTCTAAGTTTGGAATCATCACAGAAACTCCTCTCTGCGCTCAGTGACAAAGCTCATAAGGTAAACCCTTTGAAATTACTCTTTGCATCAGCCCCTGAGATTTTGTAAGGAGTGCATAAGAAATCTCCCCCTTTTCAAGGACCAAATGTTGCTGTCTCCATTAGAGCACACAGTTCCTAAGGGCATAGAAGATTAGAATTAAGGGTATAAACCCTATTCCAGCTCTCTTTCCTCCAACAAAAGCACACACCATCACACCCACACCCAAAAAGGCATAGCATTGTAGGCATGGTAGCTACAGGGAGGTGGATTCTCTTATTCCTTCTCAAATTAGATCAGCAGGGCACTTCCATCATTCCTTTAAGAAAGACTTACCAAAAACCTTTCTGAAAAAAAGAACTTCTCTTCCCAAATCCTATATTCAATGTTTTAAGAAAGATGGGGCTTTAATGATTCAATGTAGCCTGCATTACTACATTTATCTGTTATTACCCCTTGGCTCAACCAGAGAAAATATGTCACTACAGTTACTCAGTTACTTTCAAAATATTTTCTAATTATGCTTAAAATAAAAAGACAATGAATAATATCAGTCTAGAAGGAACATCAAACATTTTTTTTCTCTAAGTGATGCCTTCTAAAATATACCACATTTCCATTTGCTCGGCTTCTTATTTCAAGTAGATGGGTTAAGCATTATCATTCTATTATAATGCTTTTTAGCCTGGAATAATTTTTGCATTTTAGAATTTTTTAATAGTCCCTTTTATTTAACAGTTTCAGAGAACATAATAAACACCATTTGATAAAAGATTGGGAATAAAAGAAACTGAGAGAGTAAATACATCTTCCAAGGTTACACAGCCAATCTGGTATCCATTTTAAGGCCATATACTAAGTATTAACACAAACAGCCATGTGCCATGTGTGCATGCCTGCATAAACACACACACACACACACACACACACACCCATAGGGCAAAGGCAAACACTGCATAGCAAGTTAGGCATTATTTTCTATAAACTTTCTGTCCTTTTCTATTTAGGAAAGAATGTCTCTGTCCCTCTCTCTCTTTTTTTTTTTTTTTTTTTTTGGTTGAAACTGAAACAGAGTTCAGTAACTGTTTTTAAAACAACAACAACAAAGTCTGCTTCTTTAGAAGCTTATCAAGACCAAACACCTTTGCGGGTGCCCCATCACTGATGTTGGCACAGCTTTGTGATAAGTGTCCAGCCGTTAAAAAGGCAATGACACTAATTTTTGCTCAGCTCAGACCATCTTTTAAAGTTCCAAAATAAAGAAATACTTCCTACTATACTCCACGAAGAACACAATTTTGCAGGAAGTTCAAAATGTTACTGATAACTACCCATGTCATTAAGATGGCAAAAAAGGGTTGAGGGTTGTGGAGGAGGATCACATTCCCAGGCAAGAGTTCAGGTTTGGTTATAGTCCTAAATATCTAGAAATCCTGCACTGGCTAAAGTACAGGGAAATGCCAAATACTATGAATCAGGCTGTTAGCCACCTCCCAAGACCACTGATTAGCAAGCTGGGTTTCTGGGCCTATTCTACCAATGTAGGTCTTGTCCATAATTTGCTTCTTGAAGGTCAGCTCAAGTTTTATTCTGTACCTACATTCACAGACACTCCTCCTCCCCCATCTAGATAAAAGGAAGTTCTGGGAAACTGCTATGGATCAGAGCAGCTATGAACCTGTCCAAATGCCACCTACATTTTACAAATCCTTCGGGGAGACAAGTGTGGGACTCATTCACTTAGCCTCTTTTAGGTCAAGGATACCTTTGGGAATTTGATGAAAGCCACAGCTGATGGTGTCCAGAGGCTATAGTCAGAGAGTTGTCTATGCATGAGGATCTCCAGGGTAGCTCTATAGGGCCAGATGAAGAGTACAACATACTGCCTACAGGTACTCAGTAAAATTGATTGTCTGACCTATGCTATTTGTTACCATACCTCCCAGACAAATAACAAAATAACAAGTGCCTAAAGAGTACACGGTAAGGGTAATGGGAAAATCTTCCTTTACATCCCACCAAAAAAAAAAAAAAAAAAAAAAAAAAATCACAGTGTAATTGCAAAGGCAATAAATGACATTACTTTTATTTCAACACCAAAGAATAAAGCCAATCTTTGCTGTTCGAATTCCATCAGAAGAAAACTGGTTTAGTCAACTAATTTGACACAATGACCATTTCCTGAGCAGCTACGTGCAAGAAGCCAGAGTTTGCAGAGGACACCAAAGAATCCTAAGACTGTTTCTGTCAATGGGGAATACAGAGCCAAGTTGGGGAGAAGAAAGACTGAGAGGCTACTGACATCACAGGCCATATTTTCAACCTTTCGGTTTGTCCAGTAAGCCACACAGTGCCTCACAAAAGCAGGCATTGAGTAAATGTCTGCTGAGCACTGAACGCTACTGAAGACATAAATACCTAAAACACAAGGCAGAATAGGAATAACACAGAGCCCAACCACAAAGTAGGTAAGGTAATTGCACTGGAAATCATGGACCCCTTTCCACATGTGGTTTGGGGGTCCTCAGAGACTTCAGGAAGAACAGGCAACATTTGAAAGGCACACTGAAGGATAGATAGGATTCTGTTCGACAGAGATGTGAGGGTGGAAGGAAGAGGATTCCTGGAGGAAAAACTAAGCGAGCACAGTGTGAGAAGTGTCCTGGAAACAAACAGCAAGAAATCAAGTTTGACTGGAACACAGAATAGTGGAGAGGAAAAAGGAGTAAATATTTAGAATCTTCTGTTCTGTGCTTGTTACACAGCTGGAAAAACGAGGCTTCAGACCTTCTATGTTGCTTTTTAAGCTTGCAGCAGCAGGAGAAAAAAACATGCAATATTTACCTAAAAGCTTTCAAGATCCACTAAAATTACTTTTTTTTTTTTTTGCTTGTAGGGAGGAATTGACTAAATTTTGCAAATAAAAGATCCCCTTAAACAGAGTCAGGGCTAAGTTTAACAAGTTGCGATTTTATTCCTTTAGACTTCCCACAGAGGCCTGATATGAGTAGCAAAATTTCCACAGGTTTGTTCTTTGTTTTATGTAGCTGCATCTTCTCACCAACAAAATTATGATAAGACAGACTTTGTTTTCTAAACAAACTTGGGGACTTCCATAAGCAAAGGAAGCAAGTCTTGCTGCAAAAAAGAAAATGCTGATAAGTCAGTAAGTGAAAAATATTTAACAGCCATTCGTAATTAAGCTTTCAAAAAACTGTGATCAAAGCTGTGGGTTTAGAGAAAACACCACAATTGCTATAGCCAGGGCTTAATTTTTCCACCCTTAGAAAAGAGATATATAACCTCCATCCTAGAGGTATGAAATAGTCCTGGGGTGTGATTTTTAAGAAATATAACAGGAGAATTTTTCCTTGAACATCTTCAAGAATCAAGATCACAAGAATATGTTGGTGTTCATAATCTCCATATATCTCCAGTTTAGGAAACTGAAGCTATTCCTTAAAGGAATTTCAAACAAACAAAGGCTTACCCAGCTGTATATTTAATTTGAGTTAATGTTATAAATTATGCTCTTTTACTTTTATTTAATCTTTCCCCATAGTAAAAGTAAAAGGGCAATTTACTGCAGTATTTTTCATGTCAAAAACTATTACCTTTTCTACTATATCTTTCAATATATACCTATAATACACATGCACACACAGAGATAGACCACTTAGGCAGAAGTAGATGTACCTGAAATCAGTTGCTTTAGAAAAATAATGTATATATAAATCAATTTTTGCACTTCCACAAAAGCACTAGCTTTTAAAGATCTTACAATTGGTCTTAGTACTATTGATTAAGTGCTTTTCTTTCCTATATCTGTATGGCTTAATTTTACAAGCTTGTATGGCTGTTAATGCCCCAATATTTAACATAAATGTATTTGCCAAACTTGGCTTAAAAAACATATATGTAAAATAACACAGGAATCTTTTAGTAAAAAGCCCTGACAACCTTTCCACCAGCCACAATCAAAGCCCAGGCCCACTAGCCCTCCAATGGTCCTTTATCTGATCCATTATGTACATAGCATGAAATCTTTATAATCTTATTAAGTGTACATCAAAATCTGTATATGTGGAGAGCATCCAATATCGGACTTTAAATAACCTTCAGGATTGAGCTAGGGGTTTTGCCAACCACACCCAGAAATCTACTGGAGATAAAAATAAGCTGTAACATGCTTTTTAAAGCTTGGGGGTAGAGAAAATGAAGTTAAAATAAAACTAAAAGGATCATAACACCTAAAACCTGCAAATGTTTTGATAAGAAATAACATCATTTTTGGCTCAAAGAAATAACAACTGGATTAATATTTGCAGATTTGCCCCTTCTACTAAGATGCTTTTTCAAATTATTTCAAATGAATATGTGAGGAATTGATTTTTAAACCCATGTAAAATCTTAAAGACAATGCAGACTGACTTAATTATAATCAATAAAATCTACAGACATTGATGCAACCCAGCAGAAACATTGTTACCAAAAACCATAGCATAAAAACCACTCTGTGGCTCCCTTTGTACACAACAGTGATATGACCTTAATAAATATTTCATTCTTTTCAGTGAATAACCAAGCATCAAGATAGCAAATTTTAATAGCTATAAAATATCATAATGACTCTACAAAGAAAATGCCTCCTTTAGAGAAAAGTAACCTTACTCTAAAATACAACGTCTAGTCTTCATTTCCAAAATATACTCCAAATCAGTACATACTAGTCATAAATGAATATACTCATCTATCTTCCTTTCCATATACAGATTGATGTATGGCTTAAAGAGGTTTTATGGGGCACTTTTCTCACTATAGCAACATTAGAAAAGTCATATAGGAAAAGATACAAGTTCTTCAAGTACAAGAACATTATCTTTTCATCCCCACACTAAGTAGGAGCTCAATAAATACTCTTGGATTGACTGTCTTTAGGGAGTAGCCAACAGTCATATCGAGGGGCAGCCTATACAGGGACTCCCAGGTTTCTTTCATGAGTTCTAATTAATAGCTAAGTGTCCGTAAACTGTTAAGTAGCTTGGATCGTTTCTTCACTAAGTACATTATCATACATTTACCCACATTTAAGTCCATCTGCTATTTTTCTTCTCACTTGCCCAGTGTGGGTAGATCTTCTGATATAGGGAGAAGAAAATGAGTATGGAACGCAGACGGAGCTGGGTCCAAAGCTCAACTACATATCTTAGGCAAGTCACTTGGTATCCTTATCAAGGAAACAGGGATAACATTACCTAACTTATAAGATTGTTATGAAGATTAAAGATAACAATTTTAATGCATCTGTCACAATACCACTCAGATTACAGGTATATATTAAATGGAAATACACTATATTTTCTCATATAAGTAAATTTCCCTTCTTTTTTTCCTTATCTCTAAAATAGTCCTCTGTCAAAACAAAGCAATAATTGCAATTCCAGTATAAAGTAGATTTTGATACAGCATCTGGGCAATATTTTTATTTTTAATCCTAAATAGATTATCTGCAGTAGTGGACTAATTCACACAGCTATCTACCCCTTTAAATAATTCCAAAAGATTGTCTAGGCAAAGTTTACCTAATAAAAACAGTTTTGCCTTTTATCCTATAGCTTAAATATTTAATTATCCTAGTATTATTAGAGATTTCACTAACTTGCTGAGCCTGACAAAGTGATTATGTATTGGAATTACATGTTGTAAAGGTTTCCATGCTTCTAGGTACTCAGCAGCCAGCCAACTCACAGACCCTAAACTCTACAGTACCCTACTATAATGAGGAATAACCCTTCAGATTATCTGAAGTTCTTTTTTTATTAACATCTACATCATGAAAATCCGAACTTATAACCCTAAAAAGAAATGATCAAGATCAAATTGGCAGAAATATTTTCTCTCAATTTATCTATACACGGTGGGTTCCTGAATTTCTCAAGGACATTAAAGAACAGCTAACTCAGCAGTTAAGCTGCAAAAAGGTGTAAGCAAAAATATTACCCATAAGTCGATTTGCTGGAGTCAAATAGATATGGTTTTCCGTTAGTGCATTCTTAGCTGTGATTTAGAGTTCTTCAAATTTCCATAATTCTTGAGTTTAATTAACTAAATATATACCTGGTCTGGTAGCATTTCAACTACATATATGCATATAACACATGCTTTTAATCAGCTTAAAATGGCTGTTTTTCTTTTGTAAAGCATTTTTCAAGAATCTCCCAGTGTTTAAGTTAAATATACAAATAAAAAGAAAAGATTTCATTCCAACAAAGATTATCAAAATCAGATGACAATGATTTACAAAACATGAATTTCAGAATTTAAAAATTAAAGGAAAGTATAGTTTATCCATAGTTTAAAAATTAATGTATAGGGCAATTTTAAAAAATATTATTTATGTTTTATATTTTTAGAGACAAGTTCTTGCTCTTTCACACAAGCTGGAGTGCTGTGGCACAATCACAGCTCGCTGCAGCCTCAAACTCCTGGGCTCAAGCAATCCTTCCACCTCAGCCTATCAAGTAGCTGGGACTACAGGCACATGCCACCACAGCTGGCTAATTTTTCTTATTTGTTGTAGAGACAGGGTCTCACTATGTTGCCCAGGCTGGTGTCTAACTCCTGGCCTCAAATGATCCTTCTGCCTCAGCCTCCCAAAGTGCTAGGATTATAGGCATGAGCCACCACGCCCAGCCTATGGGGTAATTTAGATATTACATTGTAAGGTAGTAGTAAAGAAATAATATGACATTAAATAGTATTTTCTTCTCTAACTTCTCTACCAAAACTCCAAATAAACTTTCCCAAGAAAAAAAATTTATATAATGTTCCCTCAACAGTTTGTTCATTGTTAGTAATGACCTATAGAATACAAAACCATTTAATTAAAAAAATAAAGCACTGGCTTCCTCTCCTAACCCCCTTCCCCACCAAAATGATACTTTCACATTATAATCCTCAAACTGGAAATTTCTGACATGCTTTGGAGGTCACGGGGCCCCCAGGCAGCCAGGTGTCATGTTGAAGCAGCGGATGTGGCAGACAGGCGCCGTTCACTAGTAAGTGCCACTAGTCACTCCTTCCTTAGCGCTCCCACTCCAGAGACCGGAAAGCTCAATATCCATTTTTCCCAAATTTCCTTGCAGACAGAACAACCCAGTTTTGGCCAGTAAATCATAAGAAGATGTTTCCTGTGTAGTTTCTGGAAAAGTTTTCACTTTCCTGATAATTGGAACCAACAACTCTGACGCTAGGAAAAGCAGCCATTTTAAGCTGATTAAAAGCATGTTTTATATACATGTATGTTGTTGAAATGCCACCTCCCCCATTATCCTGCCTTGAACGTACATATGGCAACCATAAAACGACAAGCATTTTTTTAAAAAGTTAACAAATAAAGCATGTCAGGACAGAAAAAAATGGAAAGTATCTGGATTCTTGTTGGTATTAGTTAGCAAATAAAACAACACTAACTATTACCTCTGGGTTCACTGTTACGTAAGAAAAATAAATCTTTGTTTAAACCACTGTTAAACTAAAACTCTTGTTTCTTGTAGCCAGCGGCATTCTCAAGATATAGCTGTAATTATTTAAAAATTCTATGATTCCTTTAAAAAACTGGATTTCCAGATTCTTAGGGGAAATAAAAAAGAAATGGGAACCCTGGGCCTCTATTTTCACATAGCACCAACCGGCTCGAGCCAAGGGCCCCACAATGGGACTCATGGCCTTTCAATGGCACATGGGCTCCATGGCCACAGCCTTTTCACTCCTTTAGTTACCTCTCTAGCTGCTGCAAGCATTTGGTTTTGAGACCGTTGCATACAAAAATATATACTATGCACTATAAAAACAACAAAATATTTTATTTCTTGCTGGTTAGAATCCAGATATCCAGAATAATAGTCATGATCTCTCATTTATGAAAGTGTATTTCCTTTTTCTGACCATTAACTTTTTCAACAGGCACACCTATTTGGGTTTGCTTCCATAGCACACCACCGTGTCACCAAAGAATGAATACTAGTTAGAGCTAAAGACAATATAACGAACGGCCAGGCACGGTGGCTCACCCATGTTATCCTAACACTTTGGGAGGCCGAGGCGGGAGGATTGCTCAAGGCCAGGAGTTCAAGACCAGCCAGAGCAAGAGGGGTGGAGCAAGAGCGAGACCCCATCTCTACAAAAAAATAGAGAAATTAGCCAAGCGTGGTGGGGCACGCCTGTAGTCCCAGCTATGCAGGAGGATCACTTGAGCCTAAGAGTTTGAGGTTGCAGTGAGCTATGACGACGCCACCGTACTCTAGCCTGGGTGACAGAGAGAGATCCTGCCTCAAAAACAAAACAAAACAAGGCAAAAAGACAATATGATGGTGATAATAATGACAATAACAGCTACTATGTACTGACTATGAAATTCTAGGCAACATGCTTTACAAATACCATGACACTCAATCCTTTAAAATAAAAATAAAAATAACCAATTAGGTAGGTCTGTTATCTTTATTTTAAAATAAAGTAAGTCTCAAAGAAAGGAACTGATTGAAACCCACACAGCTAACAAGCAGTAGACAGAGAATTTGAATCTAGGTCTTTCTGACTCCAAGACACATAACTCTTAATCACAGGTTACACTACTTCACAAAGAAGAGACCAAAAATATCTGATTTTTTAAAAATAAACATTCCATAAAATGTCTCAGATCCTAAATCTTATTCCTATGTAACTACATTCTAACATGAATATTACATCAAATATTTGATTTTTAATGCCCATTAGTCTAAGTCCTGATTCCGGTATAGGATTTTTTTTTTTTTTTCAAAAGGCACTTCCTTCTTAAGTGTAACTGACCTGGTACAGTAAGTTCTTGAGATTCAAAAGTGACTCATTTCCAAAGCTCTACACATTAGCAGCTGGTATTATTCAATCTGAGATTTAAATTTATAATGTACTCTTGATAATGTACTCCCAATACATTTTTCACTTCTCTGTCTCTTGAATGACACAAGATAAAAGATCTTTAAGGTATAAATATTTTATATAAACTTTCACTCTGTTTTTCCTCAGCCATTTTCCATTTGCGAACACTAGACATCATGTTAAAAAAAAAAAAAGGTTGAAAGAGTTTTATGGATTATGTTGAGGGGCCTGAGAACTGCTTATCCATTCTGCTGTGGCAGCAGACACCACAGCTACCAGCCCAACGGCCCTTGCTGGCTAATCAGAACGTTCCACCCTAAATGGGGTCTGATTCAGAGTACTGTTTTTCCATGGGGAAGATAGTGGCCTAAAAGGGAACGAGTTCCCAACATCATCTAGTGTGACAAACTAAAATTTATGCAGGATACTGGCAGTGCCAATGGAACCCTGGTATTGGAATACCTCATTTAGCCCGAGAGGTAAGGACACAACCACCCCATCCAGGCCTGAGATAGAAGAAGGCAGGCTTACCAGAAGACCCCAACTAGGCATCGGGGTTTTGGCAAATCATTTAATAACTCTGAGTCTTTCCTTTCACATTTGAAAAATGAAGAAGTTAACCCATCAAAGGTTTTCAAACTACCTGCACAGATCCCCAGGGCCTTGCTACTTAAAATGTGGTCAGTGCACGTTTAACACATCAGGAGCTTATTCAAAATGCAGAGTCTCCAGTGCCACCCCCGACCTACAGAGTCAGAATCTGCACATAGCAAGTTTCCCAGGTGATTCCTTGCCCTAGGGGTTGGTAACACCTGGGGCTGCTTCTGGTAGAAAGATGGAGAGGGCCAAAGCTAACATGGATCCAGTACCCCCACACTTTTTCAACTTAAAAAATACGTGTGTGTGTGTGTGTGTGTGTGTATTTTTCCTCCTTGTTTCTGAAGAAAAGATTCCTGTTTAAAGAATATTTGAAACCACTGGATAAAATGATCTATAAGGTCCTTCATAACTGCAGATGTCTACAACATTATGAATTTGCAAAACTGCTTACATTCACCACTTTAAGGACTACTTGTTTTCTACATTTAACTCATTTGGGACAGAAATCTTCTATAATTTTTTACTAATATTCTTACATGTAGAAACATAATTTAGTATTTTCCTAAAGATATCATTATTAAAAAGAAGTGTTCTAATATAGTGCACAACCAAAAAAACTATTTAGGAATTATAAGTATCCAAGATATGTGTGCACGTGTGTACATATATATAAATGAATATATACAGACACACATACATATACAGATGCTTTATGGGACCCTGTGTGTGTGTGTGTGTGTGTGTGTGTGTGTGTATGGGGGGGGTCTCAAAATATTATCCATCTCAACCCCTTTAGCAGTGTCCCCACGTCTTTCTTCACTGTTCAGCTGTCAGCTAACACCTCTTGTTTGCTTCCAGCTCCCAGTTTCAAGCCGCTGTCCACTATTACTTTATTTGCTGCTCTGGAATGAAAAATCAGACTTGTGTTTAGAATAGAAGTTGTTAGAGCTCATTGAGGGTCTCTTCTGTGCATAAAGATTGTGCTCTCTAGTGCTCGAACTTGATAAAATCTAATTGGACAACTAGAGGCTGCTTTTGCTTTTAATTCTAGTTTTCAGATATATTCCCAAATGTAAAAACAAACAAACAAACAAAAACTACAGGTACATGACGTCTAACCATAAATGAATTTACAAAAAACGTGTATTTTACTTTTTCAGTTCTCCTCTTCTCACACCAATGCAAATATGTGGATTGTGATAATCTTTGTAAAAGTGCTTGAAAAGTCTGAAAAATGTGAGCTGGTGCTGTATCATGATGACAACCATCCGGGGAACAAGAGAGTAAAGAAGGGGATGGAAGAGAACCACCTCAGTGTGCACAGTCATCTGCATTAGTCCACTTTCCTGTGCTTCTAAAGCAGCCCCAGAGCTGGATAAGCTAGAACGGTGTGAGTCAATGCAGTTACAATCTACTCGAAGTTCCAGAGAGGTGAGGCTTAAAGTCCCCCATGTTCATCCTCCTTACCACATGCTCAGTGAAATTCTTCTCTACCTGTGAGACAGGAGAGTCTCCATAGGTCACACAAAGAGACATTCCTTGGCTGAACCTATACAGAGAAAGCTTAAATATCCCATTTCAAAGTTGGATGACACTTAAGAGTGTTTCTCAAAATGTACCATGCATTAGAATCACCTGAAGGACTTCTTAAAAAGCAGACTGCTCCCCCCCACCCCCGCCCCCTCCAAGTTTCTGATTCACTAGGTCTGGGAAGGGGCTGGGAATTTGCATTCCTAGCAAGTTTCAAGTGAAGCTGATGCTGCTGGTCTTATGACCACCCTTTGAAAAGCACTAACCTAGGTCAAAAGCCCTTATTTTAAAGATGAGATAACAGGGGACCAGAGGGTGAAATGATTTGGCCAAAGGCACAGAATGGGTGCTAAAGAAGCAGGGATTCTAATTCTTCTCTCCTGCCTCACAGTTCAGGACGCCTCCTATCAAAAAACAGCCCACACTGATTCGAGGAAAGGTATCCAAAGAATGTCTTTATCTATAAACAAAGATCCTTGCGGCCTTATACTTATTTGGCACTTTAAAATTTCATCTACATTATCTCATTTTATTCTCATGACAACCCGATGAGGTGGACAGAACAAAAATTAACATCCCCATTTTAGAGATTAAGAAACTGAGGTGCAGAGTTGTTAAATAGCATATCCAAAGCCACAAAGTTAGTACGTGATATAGCAGATCCTTGCTATTCTGGGTGTGGTCTGTCTCTACAGCATGGTCATCCCAATGAGCTTGTTAGAAATGCAGCATCTCAGGCCCCACCGCAGCCACACTGATTCAGAATTTGCAGTTTAACAAGATGCGTGGAGTTGATTCCCATGAACATTAAAGTTTGAAAAGCAGTGGTATAGACAAGCCTAGAAACCAGGTCATCTAATTCCAAGATCAATGCTTTCTCTTCCCTCTTTTTTCCTCTCATTCTCTGCAGCTACTGGTCACTGTCATCTTGATTTGTTTTCCAACATGGACTAATTAAGAAGTTGACTCTCACCAGGTAAAAAACACAGTGTTTTGCCCTTAAAAAAATATTAAACTAGGTTAAATTACCTTTATTACCAGTCTTGGTAATTCCTTTGTAGCCATTTTCTTGACTGATGTATAGACACTTTATGAAATGAATCCTCAGAGAAGAAAATGGAAAAAAACAAGACAGTGATCAATGGATTCAATTAGTTACAGTATAATTCTACCAAGATGAAAAAAGATCAAGATGCAACGCAACTACTCCAGGGTGGCTAAAATACTTTACCCAGAAAGTACACCATTTCTTTCCCACATTCTTCAACTATTAAGTTCAGGAAAGCACAAAACAGCTGCTCCTAAGACACCTGGGAAAATAACCACAATAAATGCAAGGCTCCTCACAACTGGAAGTATTTAAAAACTGTTTTAACAGTCTAGGCAAAATGACAACTGCATCTCTTCACATACAGGAAGTGTTATACAGACCAATTTCTCTAATGATGGCAAATAAACCCCTCTCGCAACATACAGTCAACCAAGAATTAACTCTGTGGTTACTGTTAAGACCACAGTTTTGAAACATATACACAGGATTTTTCCTCCAACTTTTCAAATCAATCCTTTCTATTGAGATTCTTTGTTAAACAGAAACCAGAATGCTGATGTAGTGCACTTGTGAAAAGCTGATTAATTCAGCATGGCAAAATGTAAATTCAAATGGTTTCTTGTAAAATATATTAATCCTAGGCAATTGAATGAGTAAATATAAATAAAAAACACAATGGGTTTTTTGTTGTTGTTGTTTTTGGTAACTTCAGAGTTGCTTTGTACAAACACATGATTAATTAATCGTGGCAGTATGATTCCAAACATTAAAATTAATGCTCAGGACACAGAAACAACCATTTATAATACCTGAGTAGATCAGTATATTAAGTAAAGCCCTCTGCAATGCAAAAAAAAATCATTTAAGAAAGATGTATATCTATTGAAAGGGTTTTTTCTAGTTTAAAAATAATGTGGTTAATTAATAAAGCTGATCAAATGATTAATAGTATCAACAATCTTAACCCTATTATTTTCAAAGATGAAAAGGCTTTTTTGCCAAGAGCCAACTGTCTCCATTTGCTTAAGAACAATAAAATCTGATTGACTACGATCTACCTACTCTATCTAATTTGGCATAGGCGTACCTTTAATTCTCTTTGTATTTCTTTATAAGATACACAAAGCTGTTAGTGGTTTATCCCTCTGAAACCTGGGGATTCATGTAAATAACTTTAACAGTGGGATCACACATAACAATTTACAGAGCACTGTGGCATAATGCAATTCAAAGTTGTGCTTGATTTAAAATGTTTAAAGTCCAACCACAGTGTCAGTCTGCCCAGAGAAATCTCTTATAAAAGTTTTCACACTCTGCTGGGTTAAGAGACAGTGGGTATTAATCCTATGGCTTCTACGCCAAGCTTCCTTTTTGTGGTCAGCAGAGAAGCTATGTGGTTGGTCTGAAGGAGTCCAAAGTCTTTTTTCTGTGTTAAAACAAGGGAAAGTGGGCCGGTTACAGAGTAAAAGAAAAACCACAGCCAGCACACTCTGCTGTAGCTTTTCCCTTAAATGTGGCCTACAGCTATTCTGCTTTCCAAAAAAAGGTTTAATTTAAACCATACACAGTGCTGCAGGCTGCCACGTTTCCAAACTCAACATTCTTTTCTCATCTGTGCACTTTAGAACCAACATACTCTGTTTCCAATGGTACTCAGACAAGCTTTAATAAATAAAATATCACTGCCCATCCATTACTTAATTTGATAATAATACGTCCTTTTTCCCTTTCCTCTACTGACATTATTCTAAGTGCTTATTCGAGTGTGTTGAACTGTTGTAAACATCACCTCTAAAAAATAAGTTCTGTTCTCTTTTGGGGAGTGGAGGGAAGGGAGGAAGGAGCTACAAAGTGAGGGAACTTATGAATGTTAGCAAGTGGTCCAGAGCTCAAGAAAACTATCACTTTGGGAAAAGACTGCATGCACCAAAAAGAGCTTATTATTTTTATGTTTTAAAAAAACCCAAAAGCCAAAAAAATTGTTTGTTTACTCCTTGGATATGACACCAGAATCTATGCTGTCATTCAAAACATCACCAGGAAAGACAACAGTCACCATAGCTCACAGCTACAGAACAGCCACATGACCCCTACCAGTCTCTTTGGCCATCAGTGTGGCTGGTGCTGATCACCACGCTGGCCTGAGGGAACAGAATGAATACTCCACAGTTGGGGAGCTTTAATTTTTTGCCTCAGTGTATTCACTTGGATGTTCATTAAGAACTCCAACCCCAGCGGGCAGTCCGGCACAGGGTTTACTATGTGAGTTGCCATGCTCTATTATACATGACACTTGTCAATTAAAGAGGAAACCCTTTTAAAGCAAACTGAAGTTAAGCTGGTACTTTCTTCAACATCTGATTTACCGCTGCTGTTATCGTCCAAAAGAAAGTTTGTTTTAGAACAATGATAGCAGTAGTAATCCTCCTATTTCAGTAGTGAGGGATTTTAAACACATTCAGGGCACTGGGGACCTGTCAAAAGGTTTCTTTCAACAGAACTATGTATTTTCAGCAGTAAAAAGAAGGTCTTACTGATGGGATAACTGCCAAGATCAGACAATTTTTCAGCCTAACAGTTTAGAGAATATCATTTCAAACTACATGGTATAATACAAATGCGGCACAATAGATCAATGCAATGAATTCTCTATAGTCAGTAAAATGCTCTCCCAAATAACGAAATCCATTCATAATGATTACTGCCCCGGTACCTTTGCCACAAAAGTAATGCCCAGTGCTACATCTCAATGGTCTCTAATAAATACATACAAGTCCCACAATAAGAACATATCATAACACCGTAAATGAGTGCAGATTCCAGTGAGAGTACAAACTAAAAAGCCATTATGGAGTATAGTCCCTGTTCAAAACTTATTTCACCTTGTAAAATACACTTTCCTTATCTGTGAAATGGGGCTTAAGAGGAGATGATCTCTTAGGTCCCTTCCAGCTCTATGAGTCCATAAGGGTTTCAAGTTTTCTCAAGGGTTTTAATTCTTAATGAACTCACTTTAGGACTTTCACCAGTACACCAATAATAATTAATGCCAATGTGGGGACATGCAACTTTTGCAATGAAACTTTAATTTGGATTGATCCGAAGGGAAAAGAGAATGTAACAGAGAAGATTTCAACTTTAGATTTTTTTTAGTCAGATATCATTTGTTTCCTGAAAAACTGAAAGCAGCACATCTGGAACATACGACTGCAAACATACAATTGCTGGAACATACAATCTCTTGGAAATGTAGATGGGTGATTCAGCATGTATGAACAGTTAAGAAAGTATACCTTTATATTCTTCTTTAAAACAAAAACCTCGAAGCTCAGAAATGTATTTCAATTATATTCTGGCTAATAATGATAATGAATATTCATTGTTTATTCTGTGACCAACGTGATGATAAATCCTTTATATACATTCCTCTAATTTACTCCTCTCAACATGCTATTATTATCCCCATTTTACAAATGAGGAAACCAAGGCTTATGGAAATTTAAGTAACCTCTCCCAGGTGACAGAATTAACAAGTAAACTAGACAGAATTAAACCCAAATTAGTTGAACCCCAGAGCCGAAGATTTTAGCAACAATGTAGACACTGTCTCTTCTTGTTAAATTATATCCATGTGGTAATTTGGTTAAACCAGGTTGCCTTTTATTTTTGTGTGATATGACTGCTTTAAGTGTCATAGTTCAGGTCTCAAGTTAAGATTGGTTTGTATGCAGATTACTTCTATATTATAGATCTTTAATCGCTTTATTTAAATGTATGTTTTTAAATTCTCAATTTACAATATTTACCAACAGCCTGAGTTAAGCTGTAAGAAAGAATTCTCCTTAACTTGGGAGCCAAGTATCAAATTTTTCCCAATCTTTTTAACATATCTTCCAAAATGTTCTTGATTAAAGGGAGAAAATGTAGCAAGGGCCTATAGGTAAACTCCTATTAGGACACTCCTATTAGGTCAACTCATTGAACGTAAAAAGCCAAGCTTCATAGAGACCTTCCTAAGCTGATCAATAAGGAGACAATTTAAAAGACATGAACTGCATGTACACAAACAAGTTACTTGAAGCTCTGAAGACAAGGGTAGCCCAGCAACTCATAAAGAATAAACTAATAAGCACTAACCTAGAATCCTTGGACCATCATATGTCTAATAAGGCAGGAAGACCTAGGAGCTATTTTAGTATATCAAAACCTCAAACAGAAACTATACACTTACGCATGAAACAACTGAAGAAACTAGCTAAAACATCAACCAACTCACTGCATAAAAAATATTTCATACCCTTACTGCGTGCAGTTGGCTCATTCGCATGTTCAATTATACATGTTTGCCTTACATATGTGAAAACAAATTCATTATTAACCAATATAGTTTCTCTGGAACATAAAAGTTTTCAAAACATGGAACAAAAAACAATAGTTAAGGTGTTTTGGTGATAAAAGGATTGGAAGTTACAGAATTAAAGTTACAGTCAAAGGTATCAACAGCTAACCTGAATCTCAGATTTAGAATCTTACTATAGCAATGAAAGATCACATTATAAAGAATCATAAATGCTTACAGACCATGCAGGCAAATGATTGAAGCAAGCTGCTGATGCACCATATTAATAGGGAACGTTGGGGGTTATGGCAAACTAGAAGGCACAGATTCCATCTAAAGGCATTCAAATTCAAGTGTTTGAAAACACTGTGCTGGCAGCATTCAACCCACAGAACACTGATTTACCAGCCCTGAACTCAATACACTCATTTCATTGATCAGGAAACTTGTTTTTAGAGAAATAAAGGGACTTGCCTAAATTCACTGCCTGAATCACTCCCCACCTTAAATGACTGTGTCAGGACTAGGAAGAAAGTTTCCTGACCTCACCCTTGGGCTCATTTATTGAACAAACCCAGTGCTTATATCTGGCTAGGCTCCCTGGTAAAAGCAGGGCCAGAAAGAGAAATGATTTAAGTCCCTACCCTCACTCTCCTTAGAGTAAGAGACACAAACCAGGAAACAAACATTATAATATTAACCCTATAATATTAATCACTGTAGTAGTAACCCTACAATGATTCTCTGTTCTCATAAACTGCAATGAGAACACAGGAGGCAAACAGAAGCCACTTTTAGCAGATACAGGGTTCAAATTTTAAAGTGTCCAATTTTTGTTGTAGGTACTATTATGTGATAATGTTTCTGGATGTTATTTTTTGTTATCTTCAAAGCAACACATTCCACAAAAAGATGAAAAAGGCCTCAGATTGTTACACTCTTGGAAAGTCTTAGTTCACGAAAACTTTAAAAGCCCTGTTATAAATCTTCTAAAATGAGAATTTATAATAGAAATACTGACAGACCTTTAATTATGGCAGCACTATGGGGCTTTGTATAATAAAGCCCACATATTTTCAGCTTAGATCATTATTTATAGGATGCCTTGAAAAGGATTTTATTTACAAGTGCCTGCCTGAATCAATGAGGTGAAGTTTTACACAAGGAAAGGAAGTGCAAAGTACACTGTTTGAAAAAGCAGGGATTTACCTCCTGGGGTCTAGGAGGCCCAGGGACCAGGGGCTTCAGGCAGTGAATGATGATTCTGACTCCTCCAGTTTGTATAAAAGGTTGAAGTTCAGTCTGGCGCAGTGCAGCATTCCACAAGACCTGCTGCCTCTTTGGGCAGGCGATTAATCTCATGATCGATAGACCATATGATTAGGCACTAATAGCTGATAGGAGGAGAGAATAAACAACCATAAATTTGCTTTGTACCAAGTAATCCAAGTGTAAGAAGGGTCATTTAATGGCCACATTGGGTCATGTTACCTAAGGGGCCATATGGAATAAAAATGGAAGATACATACATTTTTAAAGATCTTCAACTATTATCTCAGGGTTATGGGACCAGGGTGGGACTATCTGTGCAGCATCTATTAGTGTAGTATTCTTGGAGGAGAGACCAAGGTTTCCACATCCTGAGTGTGAATGGTGACTGCACAAGGAATAATGGAAAAGTCCCATTGTTGAAATGATTCCTCTGTAAGCACTATCACCAAGCACCCTCAGTATAATATAAGTGGCCCTGGGTGGCCTAGCTCTGTCACTTTGTGAACCACTGGAATCTGTGCCTAATGGAGAAATGAAAGAGCAGCAGCACTGAGGACCCAGAGAAGCACAGTGTGTGTCTCTCGGTCAAAGCAGTTGCTGGACTGTTTAATTTCGCCTTTGCATGCAGATCACTGCTCTGAGTTCCAGGGCTGTTTCTCAGGGTGTCATGAACTTCCAGTATTGGGAATGGTTACGCGACATAAAAGCTGGGATCTAGAAGGTCATAAATCTCATTCTTTCTTTTCTCCTTTTCCCTGGCTTCTTCCCTTTCTCAGACTCTGACCTCCTCCATCAGCCCCTCGAAAGAAAGAAATCAATCACTCCCACACTAAAATGAAAACCTGAGCCTTCTCTATGCATTGGATGGTTTTCCCTTGTCTGGGACAAAATTCAAGAAAATCTGCAAAATCTCAATTCCCTCTTATGTGTGTGCCCTTCTCTCCACCCCACCCTGAGGAAGCCAAAAGCCCTTAAGCTCTTGCTATCAATGACCATGAAAAAGGAAAGGAAGACACTTTGTTAGCCTAAAAGGAATGTGCTAGAGAAATTAACTGTTGGATAAAAAAGAACATCAACTGGCCTTGCACTGAGCTCTCAGCTCCACAGCATACTCCTACAAAAATCTCTTTTCTTTGAAAACTATCTGGGAAACAAGCCCCTCCAATCACCCTCTCCACTTCTGAATTGCTCCTCCCAGATCCAGTGTCTTCATCGCCCTCCCTCCCCAGTCCTACTAATATGGCCTTTGTTAATTTCCAAGCCTTGAGGGAACAACTGTTCACAACCCTTCCTTCCAGTCTAATTGTTCAATACTGCTGATTGCTCTTGAGCCCACAGAAGAGCATTCGATCCTGCTCTTTGAGAAGCAAGCAAGCGCTTTGGACACCCTGGGGTTTGTTGGAGGAATTTTGTTGTTGTTCTTCCCAGGAAGCTGGGAAATTCATTCCCCTTTCAAAGACAAGCATTATCAATACCCCTGACGAAGTTGCTATAGCCAAGTCAGATGAGAGCTTTAAAATTTCCCCCCAAAATCCCTTATTGGTTTATATTTATTCAAAGACTTTCTACTCACAGAATTCCTGAGCTGGAAGACTTTTTGGCCAGGTGCATTGTACCATGAAAGGATGCCCCAAAATGTTAAATCACAAAGGACACTCCAATGTCCAGCCACTTTTTCTGCTAACACTTCTTGGAACAGTAAGACCAGCCCAGCTGGGGGCACCCATATCATACTAACTCCCAGTCAGGAGGAAGCACTTGCTTGGGAAGGAAACAAACCAGAAGGCCAGGATAATCCTTTGGGCCAATGTGCTCAGCTCACAGGGGAGGGCTGCAGAACACAGTGATAGAAAGGGACTTGGCAGAGAACACAGAGCTGAGTGGAGCAGAGCCTGACCCCTGGGAGCATGGTTTGCAGGTCATTGCTCTTTCCTC
The DNA here is from genome assembly GCA_023783475.1 of Daubentonia madagascariensis. Classification (NCBI taxonomy): domain Eukaryota; kingdom Metazoa; phylum Chordata; class Mammalia; order Primates; family Daubentoniidae; genus Daubentonia; species Daubentonia madagascariensis. The sequence continues at coordinate 52,470,951 of JAKFHU010000913.1, forward strand.
TACACCGCCCTGCCCTCCTAACGTGTATTTTTTAAAGGTCTTCCTTAGTAACTAATATTAATTTCTGACCATCTCTGAAACACTGAGAACATAGGGAAGAGACTCTCAGTTCCCTTTTTAAACCAGTCTGAATTTTCCCCAGAAGAAAAAAGAAAATCTTTTTGAAAGACATAAAGAGCTTGTTTAGATCTAAATCAGCTGCCCTGCCATGATCGTGGTGGTTACCTGTAAGCTTGTCCTTACGGAAACTCTGAAGGGCCTATAGTTGGCTATAATCTGGTTCATGGCAGTAATAACAGTCGTAATAACTACCATTTACTGAACATCTAATATAGACTAGGATAGTCACAAAATCACTTCTAATTGACAAACTATCCCACAAGTTAATATCGTCCTATCCACATCATTTTACAAAAGAAAAAACAAAGATGAAGAAGCTCAGAGAAGTTAAGCAATTTGCCCAAAGTCACACAGCCCATCAGCAGCAGAGACAAGATTTGAATCACATCTATCTGATACAAAGGCTGATTAGTTTTCCATTTGATCATGATGTTTTCCACACTGGCTTAATAATTGAAGGGTGAGACTGCCTTATAACTCTCAGGAATTAGTTGGTACTGGAACCAATAACTGGCCCTTTTGGTTTACATTTTTCCAAGAATGAAAGCCATACAGTCTTATACCATTCCCATGGATACCAGAGACTTATATCACTAAAGCAATCAGAAACAAGGTAAGTCAGTCTTAGCAAAAGCACTAAGTATAGACTGAGGCCAGGGCTATGAGAGCAAAAAGAAGTGGAGTAGAAGAGACTGAGGATTTTTAAACATATGTGATTATAAAACATAAAGAAGGAAAACAAAAGAATCCTTGATTCATTTATTCTTTCATCCTCATCAAATGTTAGCTGAGCTCCTACTATGCACCAAACTTTCCTAAGTTGGACTAGAAAGGGAATGGTTCAATTTCCCAACTTCTTTTTGCCTATTTAGACACTTTAGTAACAGCCATACCAAAGGTAATTCATCAACAGTTCTCCTTCATCTTCCCATTTTACCCTGACACTGATGCTTTATAAATGGAATAGAATCTGCAGCTAACTGTATTTCTGTTCTAGTTACTGTAAAGTCATGCTTCTGCCTTTTTCTAAATGGGAAGTATCCATAAAGCAGAGTTTGGGAGATGTATATCCAAATGATGCAGGCACCTGAAATGATCCACATTCTCCTGAAAAGAAGGTTCAGATGTACAACTTTCAACATTTCCACTAGTCAGTAGCTTTCTATTGTTAACCCAGTGGTTTATAGAGATATGAAAAATGAACCAGGCCTTCACCCCATACCCACAATGACACTTCCTAAAAAGTCTTCTAGAAGGCGCTAAGTCATAAAGAACCAGCAGATGTTAACCAGATTAAGAGGATAGGCAAGGTGTTGTTAGGGTCTGAGGGAATGAAATGTACAGAGCTCCAAAGGCCAGAAAGAATGTGGAATATTTAAGAAGCTACAAATAGCGTATTATGGCTAGAAGATGGAAGCGGGGTGGTGAGGAGGCTAGAAAGAGGTAGCAGAGACGGGCCTTGCAAAAACAATTATTCATTTATTCTTCTATTCATTTCACAGATGCTAGCGAGCACCTCCTATGTCAGATGCCAGGCCCTGGAGATACCAAGATGGGTGAGCAACATGTCAGGATACCTGTTACCACAACTACTCAACAATGAGCTGAACCTTAAGCAGCTGGTTCATGTTCAATGTGTAATGTAAACTGGAATATAAGAAAATACCCCTTGCTTTTCCTAATCGACCTACTAAATTAAGCTACTCACCCCTGGAGGGGAAAGACTCACCTGCATTGCTGTACAGTGAACATTAGCCAACCCCCTAGGACCACACTGGACTCTCACCCGCTCATCAATATTAATTGCGACACACACAGAAGCAACCCTGTGCTCTCCCATTTCACCAGTTTCAGTCCTCACACCAAGGTCCTTTCTTAATCCAGCTGAAGTTTCAGGGCACACACTTCAGTGCAACCGGGACTATAAAAATTCACATGATATCATTAAGCACCACTAGGTGAAAAAAATGAAAATTACATACTTGCCAACAATGTAAAAAGCCCAAGGTCTACTTCCAAAGGGAGAAAAAAGTCAGCCTACTGACTTAAAAGAAGGCGAAATCATTTTCCAACAATGACCATGTAGACAGTCAGATTTTTCCACATAGATTCTACTTTAAAAATTTTAAATTAAATAAAATGTCTCAATTCCAAAGACTTGACTCCATTACGGTAACCCAAGAAACTATTAGTCCACAGAATAACTTCTTTGGTGATTGAAACTAATTTTAAGAACTTAAAGATTCACTCAGGCATTCACCTTGATTTCCATCACCTCCAAAGACTCAGAACCTACCTGGCTTATGGTGGATTGATGGCAACACTGAGGAGAGAATGGTGCATAGCTTCAGGGTTATACTCACTTGAAAAGAACCATCCATAAAATCCACTGACTCACAGCTCAGTCAGGTGTCTTAACAATGTAAAATACAACTTGAGCAAGCCTGTGATGCCAGTCCTTCCTGAACCCAGCCTCCTCATACTCCACTTTCAACCTCTAGTAAATACCTTGTTTAGTGAAATTAAGTTAAATATACATAAACCTATTTTTTAAAAATTTTATGAGAGATGAGAATCCATTCATTGATACAGACACTTTTATCAAGTATCTTCTGAATGCTCAGCAAAGCATTCCTTTCCTGCAAAGAGCATACCACTGGGGGAGGGGGAACCATGTGCAACAAGTAAATCTACACAGTTGCAACAGCAAAGGTGCAGTCATGAGTCACTTATACACAGAGTGCAACAGAATCACAAGTAAGGGGCACGAAACGATCCCAGGGTAACCCAGGAAGGCTTCCTGGAGAAGGGTTTTGTTTTGTTTTGTTTTCTTTTCTTTTTTCTTTTTCTTTTTCTTTTTTGAGCCAAGCCTTGTGGAACAAACAGCAATTATTAAGGAAATTTTTAGGTAGTTATGCACATATAATTAGCCTCTGCCAGGTTAGCAATATTTGCATTTTAGAATGTTTTCTGTTGGACTTCATAGAACGGGAAAAAATGCTCAATAAAACCTGCTCCTTCGAGGCTCAACCCAGGGACACTGGAATTTCTGCCAAGGTATGGTTGGCTGAATAATGACCCTCCAAGATGTCCACATCCTAATCCCAAGACCCATGAATATGACAAAAAGAATTTTGCAGATGCAATCAAGCTAAGGATGTTGAGATGGAGAGATTATCCTGGATTATCTGGGTGGGCCAGTGATGTAGGCACAAAGTTCCTTAGAAGGGAGGTAGAAGGATCAATGATCCAGGAGAAGGAAGCAGAGATCATAGTGATGCAGCTACCAGCCAAGGAATGCCAGACCAGCTAGACGCTGGTTCAGGGGCAAGGAACAGATTGTCCTTTGGAGCCTGCAGAAGGAACCAGCCCTGGGAACACCTTGATATTAGCCCAGTAAGATTGGTTTTTAGACTTCCCACCTCCAGAATTGTAGGAGAATAAATATTTGTTATTTTAAACCACTATATTTGTGTTAATTTGTTATAGCAGCAATAGGAAACTAAGACACAGGACTTGCAGTAATACAAAGAACAGCTGAATTAAACTGGTACTAACTTGACCCCACAAATCCAGGGCACCTGGATATGCCAGAGAAGAGAGACAATGTGGTAGTGGTCATTAATGAAGCGTTAAACTTCACACATAAAATTTAAGGCAGATGAACTGCAAATGGTTCAACTTGCTCTGAGAGACAGCAATCATGTACAGTGCAGGAGATTAATATCTGAGTGCCTATGATGTGTCCAACACCCTTCCAGGCTCAGCTTCTGCATATAACTCACTACTCCAGAGACACCTGAATGCACATCCATGTGTGAAAAAGAAAGTAACTAAGTACACAGTACCAGGAGGGCAGGGATTTTTGTCCCGTTTGTTCACTGCTATATCTTCAGCACCTACAACAATGCTTGGCACATAGTAGGTGCTTAATAATACTTAGTGAATTAATGAACATCCGGAGATCAAACTTAGATAATCTATTCTTGAACAACAACTAAGTCATCCAGTGGACAATGTTTCTTCTGAAAGGTTATCTGACCAACCAGACCCTACAGATTTTGAGAAAACATACTCCTTATAATTACACTTCTGGTTTTAGCCATGCGGTGCGATGTGTAATAAAAATGGCAAAACAAAAATTCAGAAAGAAAAATCAGTGAAATCAGGTTATAGGGCACTATGTTAGCTTCATGTTCCTACCATGCTTGAGGGAAACATTCATTTCCTTGAGAATTTTTCTCCTTGGCTTAGTGCTGAAATAGCACAAAACAGGCAAAAGTCTGATTCTCTTAGATTTACGATTAATGCCACCAGCATTTCAAGAATAAAATATCTACAAGCAGATCTGGAAGCCCTTTAATTAAATGAAATTTTAAAGGCATTTGAAATATTCCAAATTTAAGGGCTAAAGGGGACATCCAGATGGGACAGACTCGTGAGGATGAAGTAACAGCAGTGCCCAAACCAAGGCAGGTCAACACACATTTCCAAGAGGAGCCTGTGTGTCAGGTATGGCCCGATGCTGGGTCCCATTATTCTTTTTTCTTCTGCTAAAGATGGACCCCAGGGTAGGAATTAGCTGCAGGCATTGGGCTAATGGCTAACACAAAGGAAAATAAACATCTATCCGTTCTTTCTGTGCCAGGCTAGGTGCTAGACCCTAGAGAGAGAAAAGCAATTATCACTAGTTATTGGGCATTTGCTTTGTACTAAGCAGCCATGCTAAGTATGAGGTATGGTTCCATGACTGTCACCCTCATTTTCATAACAAGGAAAGGCTTAGAGAGGTTTCCTAACTCTCCCAAGTTCAAGTGGCTAGTGCTTGGCAAAGTAAGAATGTGAATTCAGGTACATGTGACTCCAGGGCCCATATCCTTATGTACAAATGTCCAAGTGCCTCTGCCCCACAAGGGTCCAGCATCTGAGTTTTGCCCATCAGTAAATGCCATCATGAGGTCAGAGCTCAACATGCACACATGCATGCACACACACACACACACACACACACCAGTCTGGGAATAAATCTGGAGACAAAAGTTTTCCATGGAGCTACCTGCACCAGGAACACAAACATGTTGTTTAAAACCTAGAATTGTGGTTCTCATGCTTTAGTATTCATCACAATCACCTAGAGGGCTTAAAATTGGACCCCACCCCCTGAGTTTCTGATTTAATAGATCTGGAGTGGGGACCAAGGTTGTGCATCTCTAACAAGTCCCCATGTGAGCTAATGCTACTGATCCATGCTATACTTTGAGAATTACTGATCTATAAATCTGCAATATAATCTCTGTAAGAGCAAGGATTCTGTCTTTTTTGTTATCTAGAAGAACCTACTTGGCACATAATAGGTATTCAGAAAATATTTACTGAATGAATTAATCTGCCTCATATTCAAAAAACAGATAATCAAATTTACTAGAGTTACGTGAAAACTTAGCAGAAATAGGTTCTGACTGTGGCCCAGGAAAATATCCTATGATTAAGGACTTAAGCACCTTAATGAATACTGTGACATGACTTTGGCCTCTCGGAGGCATGGTGTCAATATATGGATACTGTTATTACAACCTTTCTCAAGCATAGTGATATGGCATATTGGAAAGAACGTGGAATCACTGCTAATCCTATAGTTACTGAGCACAGACTCTTCACAGCTATTCTATGCATCTGGATGTCCTTGGGCAAGTTCCTAACCTAGTGGATCTTAGTTTTCTCCTCTATAAAATGGGTTCATGGGAAGATCAGAAATAACATATGAAGTGTTCAGCTATGTGCCTAGCACACAGTAAGAATTCTTAAATGGTAGCTATGATTAACTTAATCACAAACATATGTTTGTCAAGGTCATCACAGAAATCTTGATCTTCAGTAAATAGGCATCATTCAACAATATTTAGCAAATATTTACTGAGCATGCCATTGACTCTGTGGGGCATGTTTGGTTCTCAGATGCAACATTGAGTATAGGTTAAAAAAAAAAATCCCTTCCCTAGATTTCTTGCCACCCCAAAGGGCTTGTTCTTCTAAAAACCTGTTGAGGAAAGGCCCAAAAAATCATTCTGGAAGAGCTCATGAACAAGAATCAACAAGAGTTATGTAAACAGGTGAAGCCAGGTGTTCCTCCTCTCTGAGGAGGCATGAAGAGGGTTGAGTCAACAATCCTACTACTTGCTCTTGGGCCAAACAGTTGCCACACAAGCGGTTCTGGCCAGTGTGAATGTATCAGCAGAGAAGCTGTACTGTCCAGGAGCTACAGCAAAGAAGTTCCCTCCCAGGCTCTCTCTTAAGTTCTTGGCACAGGTGCAGGCACTTTCTATGTACCATAAAAGTCCCTGTCTGTGTCCTCCTGTCTCCTTACCTGAAAAACTAAAGGCAACACATCTTGCAAAATGCCCCTCCCTCCTGAAAACATTTCAGTGAAAGTTAGTGTGTACTACGTATATATTTGCATCAAGTTATACTGTTAAGAATACTAAAATTACAAGTAAAGGAATCAGACAGCAGAAAGTAACCTTTAGAATTTTCATATTCCTGTGTTCATTCATAATGTAAAAGACTTAGAAAGGTACCCATTTGGACTCTTGGGAATAGGAAAATCCCAAAACCATAGTTTACTATTTTCAAAGGAATTTCAATATGGGCAGAAATCAAGAATACTGTTCTTCAGGCTAAGTTTATATCCTGAAATATGCTTCTTGTAAGAAATAATTTTAAAATGTGGAATCTAAAATTAAGCAAAAATAACATACAGTATGTTCAGCTTTGAAATTTGCCGGGACTCAGCCAAGTTTACCATAAACAGAAGGCAGAATTGTCTATTTTTAACTTTACAGCCCTTGGGTGATTAAAATTTTGAGCCATAATAAACAACTTTTTTCTTCTTTGCAACATAATTTCTCATTTGAAATTGCAGGCTTTTTAGTTGTTTAGAAGATACGGATTGAGCACTTCATGTTTTTGAATTCTTTCTTAAACGGAAATTTCTTGCAGAGACTAAATGCATGCATTAGCATGCCAAAAGCACAAATTAAAAAAAAAAAAAGGAAAGAAAAGGAATAAAACCTCACCAAGGCCTGAAACTGAATTACCTTCTCTTTCTGTTTTAACTGTTTAACAATTAGCACTCCTGGTCAGTTGCATTTTAGGAGAACACTGTAACAGATCCCGCCACTCTGCTTATATAAATGGAATTGCCACAAGCACCTCACCATCACCCAGCAGATTATTTGGCAATTTGGCATGTTTGCATACCTATCATGTCAGCAAAAAGTGTATCTTCCCACCAGGAAAGATGGTTGCATATGCAATAAACCAATAGCCTTTGACACGTCAGTTAATTACATCAGTTAGCTACTACCTCTTGTGCATGATCGCTGTGTTAATGAAACTATTTTGGTGTGGAAATGGAACAGGTCAAGACAAGTAGATCGGGAAATAGAAGGGATTTAGGGTCATATACAATGTCAATGTGCTGAGTCACACAGAACTTAACCTTGGCCTCCAGAAAGGACATAAAATTTTCCCCTCTGCTGTCAGTAGTGTTAGTCTTCTTTTTCTTTGGCATCACTTAGTGCTAAATAGCTCAAAACTCTTCAGAAATTATCAAGTTTAACAGTACTACCTCCCCTTCAAGGGTATTTAGCAGTTGTTAGAGATAAACCAAAGACCAGTACCACAGGTGCTGACTTTAAATGCAATTTTTTTTTTCCCTGAGGAAAAGGGACTACTCAAAGACGATGCCCGATTTCTGTTTTAGACTACAGGGTAAAGAATGGTGATAGTCACTCATTTTGAAACAAGATGAGCAGACGTGTTGGAAAAACGGGTCAGGCAGTGCAAGGAGATGTTAACTCCAGTTTTTTTGGTTTTTTTTCATGTTGAGCAGGGGTTTGAGGCTCCAGAGAAAGACTTAACTCCTTCTGTCTCCTACAGCATTAGAGAATATCCCACCCCAATTTCACCAGACACGTAACTATTCAAGCTTGTTACAGAGGTCAGTCTAAGGAATCTCTTCTCCAACTTTACAGCCATGCTTTCTTCAATTGCCCCTCGCAAAATATGATTTCCTAATCCATTAGCATCCAGGTCTCCATTTTGTTGGCGGTCTTCTCAGCATTTTGTGCCCAAAACTGGGTAAAAAAAAAAATCCAGCTGTGGTCAGACCACAGCCCAACACAGCATTAGCTTTTTAAATGGCAATGTCACACTGCTGGCCCCTACTAATCTTGTGGTCAATGTACACTCTTGGGTTAGCTGTCAAATTAGGGTTCCTCCACCCTGCTTTTGTAGAATGAAGTTTCTAATTCTAAATGCAGAATGCCCCATTCCTAGTCTGTGTATGTTTAACAGACAATGGGGATTTTCATCCCATTTTCATCTTACCAATTCTCTCCCCAGCCGTGCCATAATGCCCAGAGGTAAGAGTCTTTTGGAAGGAGCTTTCCCGTGCTACAGTCCAAAAGAGTAAAACAGTCTGAAAATGTTCTTACCCCTTTTATCACTGGATTCTCCATATCCCAGTCTACTTTGTAAATAGCATTTTTCCCCTACAGAAAATATATAAAGCCACTGGTGGTGGCGGGGGGAAGAGGGACATTTTATACACGTAGAAAACAAGATAATTTCTCATTAGTCTTGAAACAATACAGGTCTATTATAAATTGTTTATTTCTTATTCTAGAGTACAAAATTTGCATTTTTGCATTTTATAATGTAAATTCAGACACTGTATACTGACTTTCTCCTACCCATCCTCCCCTCAAGAAAACCAGCTAGATATTTACCAATATCCTGGAGGCCAGTAAACAATTTAGGCTTTTTCTGTAGGCAGTAGTAAAAAATGTTGATTGCATTTACTTAGCTATCAGCAAGTAACAAGCTGTATAGCCTTCAGGGCAGGTGTAAAGAAAAGTATAAAGGGGGAAGCTATGTTTTTAAAAAATGTACACTGGCCAATTTTCAGTACTTATCTCAGCTTTGCAGCCCCACTGCCTGCTTGTCTCAGGGTCATATAAGGATTTAGAGCTTAGGGAGTGAGTGGTCTCCAGGCATTTACCTCCTTGGATATTCCTATCATCATTTATTGGGTATCATTCAAGTTTGGTGGAGTCTAACGTCTGGATTTCCACCAGGTCATGGATCTGCAGGGAGAGCTATTCTCCTACCGAGTTTTCAAAACATCCTGCTAATTTGACCCATTAGCAGTTACCAACTTTTTTTTTTTTTGTAAAAATTCCTAAGTATAGAAAGCAATTTTATACCTCCCTGGAAGATGGTAGGAGTAGAAATATGCTTAACCTGATGTTTATCAGCATTAGAAATTAGAATGAACTTCTTAACAGTTCAGCTTATGACATAGCTCTTAAAGAAGAATGGGAATACATCTATTTGGGGTAATTTAGATGTAGCTGTGCCCGAAGGCAGGAGGAAAGGCATGATCACTTCCCAATAACTGAATGAGTTCATTAACAATGCCACCATGGCAGGCACCAATGACTCAGAACTAAGACAAGAGAGAATATTATGAAATCTCATAGTTAGGGAACGCTGATCTGTATCAGCTACTAACTTCCCAGACGAGCTTTCAGTGAGTTACTTTAATTTCTTTCCTTACTGTCTGGTCTGTAAAAGAGATACCCAGAAATCTCTTAGGTGAAAGAGCTATTTGAATAGCACCATCCTGGATTAAGAGTCAACTACAAACCTACTTTCTCTGCAGCACCAACAAGCTGCACAGAACCCACTCAGAAAACACCCACCCTGACCAGTATCCTAAGATACTTGTGTCTCAGCTACCTAATATTAATAACAGGAGCTATACAGGTGGGGCTCTGGGCTATACTCTACATATTTTTTCCTTCATTTTTATTTTCAGAGTAACCAAATGTGTTAAGAATTATTTCTGTTTTATAGATTAGGAAATCAAGGCTCAGAGAATTTAAAATGACTAATTCTTTATAAGAAGATGAGAGAGCCAGGATTGAATCCCAAATCTGTTGGACCACAAAGACTCTTCCCACTTCTAAGGGAGTGGGGGTAAGACCACTATATTTTGAAAATAATGTTTGTTTTACTAAAAATGAGTGGGGAAAAAATGCTCTTGCTTTTTAATTCTCTGAGGGGAAAAGTTGCCATAAGCACTTTTCTCTTTGCTCCATCTAACTAGGGCCTCCTTTGAAGGAAAGAAAAAGACAGAAAAAAAGAAAGAAAAAATCAGCTAACAGTAAGAATAGAGAGTGTTTAATTTTTACATGCTAATTAATGCATAAACAACATCTATCACAACTGGAAAAGATTTCACAGTGTCCATATTTCTTCCTCCAAACAAACAAGAGGATCATAATCAACCCTGACAAATCATTGCTGAGACTGAGGCTTATAGCTGTGAGCAGCCAAAACACCTATGCCTGAGGTAGATACATTTTAAAGCAGAGGTTTTTAGCCCTGGTTGCACACCTGGAATCACCAGGGGAGTCTTAAAAATACTAACGCCCAGATCCCACCCCAGGTGATTCTAAATGGGCAGCCACAGAGTCTTAAAGCAATGAAATGAGGGTTAAAACAATACAGAATAAGTTTATGCAGAATTCACCCAAGGATGAAAAGACCCAGTAGAGAGAGATTGTGTATTCCAGTAATTTATATGACAAATGTGATTTTAAACAGTTATAAACATATCTGCACTAGTTTGCCACCCAACTGCCCCCCAGAACCAGGTTGACCCCAAGTTCCAGTCCTGATTCTTCCATGTTAAAATACAATTCATTTAGCTTTTCTGAATCCCTTTTTTCTTTGTAAAATTAGGTCAATAATACCTACCTTGTAAAGTTCTTACCAATATTAAATGAGATAATAAGGTATACAAGCATGCAGCACTTAATAAATGTTTCAACCTACTAAACCTCTCTCCATTTGACTGCTCTAGCCTCCAAATACTTTACTTATTACCTTTGAGTCATCATCTTTCGAAAAGCTATAAGCTTCTGTCCTCTAGCAGTTTCACTTAAGGTAATCTTAATTCATAAGATTATGTGTACACTATTTACATTCATACTATAACTCTCACATATTTAAAAGATAGTTCATTTGAAACCACTCTTAACTCAGTGGACATTCCTTTTCAATATCGGGTACCTATTTTTGAGCGTCTATTATGTGCTAGGCATTGTGCCAAGCATTCTACACTTGTCATCTAATTTAATTTCCCTTAATTCTTATATAGCCCCTTTAGGAAAAGAATTATTTCTCCCATTTTATAGATGATGAAATTGGATTTCACAGAAGTGAGGTAACATGCACCAAAGTAAATTCCTGAAATACAAAAATTAGTAGAACTTGCTAGAATTTGAATTCAGGTCTGTCAAAATTCCAAAGTCAGGCCCATAATTTTGTCTCCCAGCATGTAAAGATCCATAAGATACTTTGTGCATAGGTGTTAACATGCCAAATTTTGAAAGATTTAAGTATAGCCTCTGTTTTTATACTTAGAACAGCATCATAAAATTAATTTCTATATCAATATTGAAATTCATCCAGTTTCTATGTTTAGCAATTGGTTTTAATTTACCTCTCATAAGTGTTAGAAAGGTTCTGTAGCACCTCCCCCAGCCCTTTTATACTATTCAAGCTTTTTATTAGCCCTAATGTTGATTGCCTTCCCAGGGCATCCACTAGTTTGCGTATAATTTGTCTAATTAAATTTAAAGAAGAGATGTTTCAGGGAGCACCATTTCATCATTTCCTCTTATACTTCATGCTGTGGACTTTAATGAGGACCTAGACCCCATCTTAACTCAGCCTTAGTTTCAGCACAGATGAACTGTGCTTGTTAAGACAGTCTTCAGTTGTCAGGAAAAATAGCTTTATTAAGGTCACGGAATGCAGAGAGTTTGATTAAAGCTAATCAAGGAAGAAAGCCAGGCTGCAGCACAGTGAATCAACCCTCAGTACAACATGTTTAACATAACTTAACCTAGCCTATCTGTTAAAAGCAGACATAAGTTAGATCAGTTTTCCAAAAAGAATGCATGGACAAATGCAGGCATATTATATGATGTAATGTATCTCCTGAGTTTAAGTTAAACAACTCTTTCAATAAGCAATATATATATATTTTTCCCCCCTTTTTTGAGATGGAATGTCGCTCTGTTGCCCTGGCTAGAGTGCAGTGGCGTCATCCTAGCTCACCACAACCTCAAACTCCTGGGCTCAAGCAATCCTCCTGCCTCAGCCTCCTAAGTAGCTGGAACTATAGGTGTGTGCCACCACACCCAGCTAATGTCTCTATTTTTTATAAAGACAGGGGCTCGCTCTTGCTCAGGCTGGTCTCGAACTCCTGACCTCAAGTGATCCTCCTGCCTCGGCCTCCCAGAGTGCTATGATTACAGGCATGAGCCACCTCACCTGGCCTAAGAAACATATATTTTAAGCCACAGGGATGCAAGTGATGGTGGAGGGTTGTGATTTTTTTCGATAGCCCTTGTCATTTAAAAAAGCAGAGGGAGGTAGCATTGCTTATATTCTTTCAGATTTAAAAATATGTGCTCTATGGATATGTCCAGCCAAGGATGGCACATAGATACAATTGTCTTATTAATCAGAAAGTTAGGTTTCTGGCTCAGCAAACCTGGGTGACCGTCATTAGCAAATGTAATGCTAAGGCAGTCAACACTAGCAATATTTTGGAAAGTTCTCCTAAGCGGGGCTTATAATATAGTTTTAGTTTTAAGAAAACTCAACAGCAAGGTAACGGGAAGGAACAGTAGAAATCTAGGTACCTGAAGACCTAAGTTATAGTCCTGAGTCTAAAGGACCTGGTGGCATGACCTTCCAAAAGATCCCTGACCTGGGCTATCTGGTCCTCGGTTCTCTCAAAAGCCAACTGACAGTAGCTGGACTAAATGATCTCTTAAAATCTAAAAGTTCTATAATGTTATTCAAGTTGGCTGCCAAATCTAAAGTTCTATGATGCTATTAAAGTCTACTGAAGACTTCATACTATTTTCTTCCTAATTTAAGGCAATATGTTAATATAAAGGACCTCAATATTTTGTTACTCAATACTTAAATTTAAAAATCACAAATCAAAAAATAACTATGGAAAATGAATGGGTGTAAAGCCTGAAGAGTTTCAAAAGTGAAAAACAAGGGTCCTGATGATGTGATCTTGTCTCTTTGTCAATACCATACTTCTTACTTTTTACTTTCTGTCTTTTCCTCTTCCAGATGTGCAGCCTTGGGACATATTAAACACATGAGCATGCACATGCATGCACACATACACACACATTTCTTTAAAAAAATCTTTATAGCTAATTCCATGACACTGATTCTAGCTAGATTCTATGTTAAATGCACGATTATCAACCTACCATATTAACAAGTAATACATACTTTAACTTAGTCATCAAGAAATCCTGAAGTGGTCATAACTAAGAGACTCCAAGTCATATGTTAAATCTTACATAGTTCAAACAGGTAAGCAACTTCATGAGACATGCACTCAAGATTTCAGAATTCCACTGAGTAAAATGGGAACGAGAAAACAGCAGACCCCACCTTCCACCATAGCCTGACTTACCACCTTTTTCTGATTTACTGGACGTAATGGAATACAGAGACTTAGTAAGAACAGAGGAGAGCTGTACATAATGGGATTTAAATAATCTGATTTTCCTAAGAAAAGAAATTGAGAAGCAAAGAGATAAAGGATTTTCTGTATGCTCTCGTCCCCCCCCCACACTCTCTCATACACACAATTTCTTTAAAGCACACTATAGTTTCCAAAACACTTTTGTATCCCTTAGATATCATTATAAAAACCTACAAAAGGCAAGGAGGGCAGGTACTATTATTCCCAATTTTTTAAAGAGATGGGGTCTCGCTATATTGCCCAGACTGGAGTACAGAGGCTATTCACAGGCACAATGATAACCCACTACAGCCTTGAACTCCTGGGCTCAAGCAATCCTCCCATCTCAGCCCCCCAAGCAGCTGGGCTATTTCCACTTTCTTAAAAACAGAGGTGCAAAGAAGTTACGTGCCTTCAGCAACTTCACATGCTTAGTGAATGGCAGTGCCAGAACCAGACTCCAGGTCTTCTGAATTCTAGTCTAATGTTATCATCCCTAAGCAATGCTGCCTATTTACATTCATATTTCATTCAACAAATATTTACTGAGTGCCAGTTATATGTCAGGCACTCTTCTAGACACTAGAAAAACAACAGTGAACAAAAACCAGTAAGTTCCCTTCCTCATAAAACATTCTAGTGTACATATGCATGTATTTACAATAACCATAGTTTAATATATTTGGGCTTTTCATACATTTTTCTATATGAGCCAGTTTATGAGTCTCATTAAAAATTAAGATCACATGTAAATATTTATTATTTTTTTAAGAACTGCACTCATTAGGTCAACACAGAAAAAAAAAATAAACCCCAGCCACTCCCTCCTCCCTTCCTTCCTCATTCCTCCACACAGCTAGCCTTTTAAAACAATCTAAGTAAATAGCAAAGCAACATCTATTTGAATTACACATTGGTTCACATGCTGAGAAGAAGGAAAAATAATGGCTATAAAAGTCTTTAGAAAAAGGACAGGTTCAAAATTATGGAGAGGGCTTTTTTAAAGGATCATTTTAAGCACACACACAGGATGTTAAAGAACGCACATGGACATCTTGTTTGGGAAAAGTTTGTTCTTTTTTCTTTCTTCTTTTTAATCTATACAAAGCACAGTCTTAAAAAGCCTGGGGGGGCAGTGTCTGCTCCCCATCTCTAGTTCTGTTGCTGAATGAAAGATCGACAGGAAATTAACGCAGTGGTAGGGAGTTGCTTGCCAAGAGTGAACTCTGAAACAAAAGACCCACAATTGTGTAAGAAAATCTGACATCTATACCCTCAGCCATGTTCTAAACTTTAGGAATCCTTTAGTATGATCTATGACTTGTTATAAATTTTTAACATGTATATCTAAAGTGTTGTATTACTCCTCACCTTCCAACTCCTCTTAAAAAAGAAACAGATTTTAGTTTCTTTGTTCCTCCCTTCCTCCCTCCCTTTTCTCCTTGTTTAACTGTCTTTTTAGGCAGGAACAGAGTAAGTCAATGAATTCAACCAGCTTCCTTGTTTCACCGCCCATGCCAAAAGCTCACTCACTACCTTTGTGGCTTATGGGATTTCAACTGCTACCAAGTTACCTGAAGTCATGGTACTAACCTTTGTTGTTCTGAGCTGATGTTCAAAAAATGCTCATTTCCTGATAAATTAGTGAACCCTGACATTGTTGATATTTCCTCATTTCTAATCCTCTTTATAACATTAATGTCATGAACAGAATACTGAAACATGATGGTAGAAGTCAGTAGTAATCTAAGAATTTAAAATCAAACCAAGTCCTCCTCAGGTGGATCCATGGAGCATGATCCATTTATGAGATGAAGTTAAAAGGTGAGATTTCTTTTAGTAATGTAGTGGATTGCCTTATTTGACATCTAGTGCTAATCTCTCAGAGAACTTTTTAAAGGGATTTTCCTCATTCTTTTTTGACCAAAATGACATAGCCAAAGGTTGGCATATCTTCACTGCTAATCTCAATAAGCAAATAGGGTTTACTTCATTTCTATTGATTGGCTCACCTATATTTAATTGCTTCTAAGGAAGTGTATAAAATTGTGACTTACCAATGAAAAATTATGTTCCTCTGCTATTTAAATAGGTGCCAGTAAAGCCAGAAGAAGGAACAAATCACCAAAGTATCAGCTGTAGAAGTTTTCTGGGCACATTCCAAAAGTCTACATCTGCTTGGCAACAACTCAGAAAAGAGATACGGTTACTCTTTTAACAGTAACAGAGCTTTCCCAGGTTTCAATGTATGAAAAACAGCTTGCTCTGTATCAGAAGAAAATTCAACCAGATCTGCAAAAATCACATACTTACTATTCTGCCCCATCAACTTAAAAAGTATTGCCATAAATGGAACCAAAATCATTAATGACATGGTTCTCATATAGTGTGCCCTTCTTACATGGTTTCAGAGTCCAAGTGTGAATCTCTTTTTCCTTTTATTTTTGCAACACAAACACTTAAGCATTTAGTGATAAAATATTAAATGCCTGAGGCTCCAGATCCAGTGAGTACAAGTTGCTGATATAGCATCATATACCAAGGAAAGGTGTCAAGTATGCTAAAATATGGCTCTAGCTTAGACATTAGGGGCCCTATTCTTCCCCTAATATGCTTGCCTTATTCCTACTGTCCACAGTTAAATGTGCACATCAGCACTAGAATGCATCACCTTAAAATCTAGGGAGGAAATTCAACACATCTATGTCAATGAACAAAGTAATTGTCACATTTGTTCACTACAGACAACAGATCTAGACACTGTTTTTAATTATAACATTAATTGATCTCTTGTCACCACTAATTAGAGTGATAACATCACATTTAGTTACTTTACTAGCCAGAGTTGACTTTGAGTTGCTGGAAAATGCAACAGTGAGGAAGAGAGTGTAGTGGGCAAAAAAAAAAAAAAAAAAAAGAGGAGGGTTTGGCCCAAAAAATGTCATAGTATTTTTTTAAATGTATTTTTTTTACTACATTTGGGTGCATTTTTATATTTTAATTAATCTTGTTTCTTATAAAAACTTCCTTTGGTCTCTTTGCAATTAGAGTTTATACTGGTATTATATAAAATGTCCCCTCATTGTTGGGAAATTACGAACAAGGAAGAATAGGTTGATGACCGGAAAAGCTACCTTTTGTGCCCTCAGGAAAAAAAGTCACATGAACCTGTCATAGCCCTAGTCTGTGAGAAATGTAAGGGACTTTAATGGGTATTTTAGTAGAACCACTTAAAATTAAGTGATGAATTGGAATGGGAAAAGTTATTCCAATAAAAGCAAACAAATTAACTAACCTGACCTTGGTCCACATAAAAGATTCATTTTCTTAATGGAAACAAACTCTTTGAGTCTAGCTCAGGTTTAACCACTGAAGTGTATGTGGAACCTAAATTAAACTATAGAAATGTACGCCCCCAGAAACTCAGGTGCACATGCACAAGTAGGTAAGAGTTCTTACAGCTGCAGGATTTACCACTGGCATGGTCTAGTAAGACCCACTTCTACAATGATTACCACATGAGTCAGAAACCTGTTAAGACCCAATTAACAAAAATGTTATGCATCACCGATGCATGTTTTGTCCAGAGCTTAATTCCACCGTTTTCCTAAGCAAATTCTGTCTTTTCCATTCATTAACTTTCTCTTCCCTTGGGTACAAGTAGCAACTTTTCTCGTTTTGTTTAAAAAGGTTACAGAAGATCTGAAAGTTACAGGGCAATGGGTATGTCTTTTTGTCCATTACTTGAAAATAGTAAGATATCTGTCTTTATCATACATTTGGTATCTCTGATGCTGTAAAAACCATAAATCTTTTTAATTTCACCCACAGTCTGAAAGATAACACCAACGTTAAGCCCAAGCAAACTGGAAACAGTTTGGTCTTTTGTCTTTTTCCTACTTTAACAACCAAAATTGTTTTACTACAATTACTGAATACGTCATTCTGGGAGCATAAGAAAAGCTTAGAGCCTGGACTGGTAACACTATCATGCTTTAAGCAATCAATGACATTCACTTTGACTATGTGGAGGAAAAAAGCCAAGGAAGGGTCTCGTATCAATACAAGAACCACCACACCAGGTCAATTTCCTTGTTTATCAAGCCAGAATTCTAACTCTAATGGACACCCACCCACCCCCACTGTAACCCCCACCAAGGACAAGGGATAACTTGTAGGAAGATATGGCTGTTCTTTGTGGGACTAGGAATGTCTCCCAACATCCCCAGTTTTATGCAATGTTTTCAACATATTCATTATCTCTTAACTGCCCCTCAGAAAATGTTCCCAATATGAAATACAGCAACTTCAGATTAGAAAGTATGACTGTTGTCTTTCTGTAATATAATTTCACTTGCATAGAAACCATCCTTTAAAACCAAGTTGTGTGAATTTATGCTAGTTTACTCTGTAAAAGAATGGTTGATGTACATATAATAAACTAATCCTGGGACAGGTGAGATACTTCATATGGTCTGTAAACTTTATTTAATCTTACACTTTTAACATTTAAAAGATTTTTTTTTAAAAAACATGGGGTTGGCACCATCATTGGTTGGAAAGAGTACCACTGTTCTGGGTATGTAACCTCAGGAAAGACACTTGACTAAGTATCCTTATCTGTACAGTGCAGGGGATTGTATCGACAGATCTTCCTAAGGTCTCAAGGTTGAAAATTCTCTTCTTATGTATGCAAAAATCACTAATTGCCATTTCACGCAGGTCAGTGCCCATTTTCAACTAGACAAGTGAGGCATATAAGAGGGCTATGTTAATCAACACTTCCACTTAGGCTACATATTTTTTTATTTTAAACATAATAAAGCTCATCAGTTTTGACTGGGCTCTTCACTTTCTCTGTGGACCATATCTCACTATGGTCCATTGTTCTTCCTCCTCACCATTAATTAAATTTGTTAGGTGCTCACTAGAATTGCACTTTTAGACCATTCACCCAAAATAAAGTCTCATGAAATAAGGTTAACTAAAATAAATAGCCCAATACTGAAACACTATATAACAGGCAGTTTCACTCCAAATAATTCCATTCAATTGAAGGCAGTAAACCTTATAAATCTAGGATTTGCTAGATGCGTGGCTCAGTGCTAGGGAGTCAAAGACTTGCAAAGGTCCCTGCCCTTGAGGAGCTCCCAGTCTGTTGAGGAAGACAAGACCTATTCTACAATGGATCAGTGCTGGGTATACACTGGATATCCTTCACTATCCCACCTGTTTTCAAAGGTTCCTGCAGACTAAAGGATAAAGTTTTGGTGAACAACCCTTGGGCTTATAATTCAAAACAAAGAAAATGAAAAAAAAAGCAAACCCTTTCACTAAAATTTTAAGGACACTATTTTAAAAGACTTACAAATAATGTAGTCTTTTTTCGATTTTTAAGGAGATAATTATTCTGTCTCAAGGTCCAGATCCATTCTCTTTCTCAAGGGAGTGCAGAAAATACTGCAAACTTTAATTTTAGTCAGGCATCTTACAAGACCATTTACCATATCTTATGGATGATATAACATGGTCTAGTGATGGCTGAGTTATATGAAAGGTTATGATCATGTGGGAAGCCCTCCCCAGAGAGGTTAATTAGTTCAATCTGGAGGAAGTTCTCTACTCTGAGTACTTCTTAACTTTTTAACATAATGAGTTCTTTTAAGAATTTGACAATAGTCACCAACCCTCTTTCCAGAAAAATTCACAGGTAGGCTACATTCTGCATGCAATTTCAGAAACTAGTACATACACCACAAGGTAACCTACCCTGTTCCCCCTGTTCACCATTTTATTAATAACTTGAATGATGGCCTACTAATAATTGGTTGATGAATCAGGCAGGGAGGGATGTAACTAAGGTATCTTCTGTCACTCATATTCCTTGAGTCTAGACCTCTAGGATTCAAAAAGAGCTCCATAAGTTGAAAGACCAATTGCAGTCAACAAGAGGACATTTGTGTGTATGTTTTTATTTTTTAAAAAATCAACTAAGTACAAGATGGCAGAGACCATATTGGCAGCAGTGATTGCAAACATACCTGCATGAGGAAAGAGAATTCTGTCAACTCTGTGATCCTCCTTGGGTAGAATCAGGACCAATGAGAGATGTTAATGGGAGGCAGATTTCAGCTAAATAAAAGAAAGCATTTTCAAACAATCTGCATTATTAGACAGAAGAGGCTGCCTTATCAGGAAGGGAGCCTTCAACCTGAGAGGCAGCTTATTTTAGTGCAAGAAGATGGACCTAGGTTCTAATTTCAGTTTTGCCTCAGACTAGACACCCGAGCTGAGGCAAGTTTCATGATGCTTATATAACCTAGTTTTCTCATCTGTAAACTGGAGGTTATAAAACCCATACTCACAAGTCAAATCAGATGGCGATAAAGTGCCCACTCCAGTGTCTTGCAGATATTAAGTATGCAACATGAGTTTCTGCCAATCTTTATCCCCATGCCCCCCCTCACTTTTCTCTGGAAGTATTTAAGCAGAAGCTTTGGGGGTAACACACAAGAGGTTCCTACAGAGGAGGTGGTTAGACATGATGACATCTAATTTCAAGTCTAGGGCTTGGTTAGCAAAGTTGTGCTTAGATGTTATCTCTTCTATATTATGCATATGAAGTAAAATGTGATTTACTTTTATCCATCTCTCTTCCTGCAGCAGCCACCTAAAAATCAGAATGAATGCTCTTATTTTTCTTCTTAGGTATAAGATGCTTGCTAGTTCATTCCACTTTATTTCAAAGAATTTTCCATAAGCTCTTAAATGTTTCCATATGACACCATATTTTGCAGGTAACCTGAGTTCATACCATTCCCTAAACTTGAGTCCCTATAAAACATTCCGGGATCTCTTTGTGTGCTCTGAATAGAATTTGTTAGGCTGCCAAATCATTCGGTCTTCTCCAGATAGCCTTGTTGTTCCTAACCTGGTTATCAAATTCTTTTATCAGCATATTTTAATCAAAGCCTTGCAAAACAGTCTGAGGCTTAGGAAATACCATAAGATCTAAATGAAAAAGGAAAGAGGGCAAAATAGAACTACCAACTGGGACAAAAGCAAAGGGCTATTCTGACTTTGCTTTAGCATATAACACAGCGGAAGCTACTGTCATCTTAGGAGGAAAAAAATGCCAGCTCAAATGTCACATGTGAATAAATTATTGGCCATTCATAAACAACAACAAAAAAGGAGATGTTCAAGTTTTATTTCTAACCCATGGGTTTCCACAAGATCTTTAGTGAGAATAGTTTTAAAAGGAAAGAACCTCTCTTTTCTCAAGAGATCAGTGCCCACCACTCACAAATTTTAAAAATAAAGTTAAAAGTTAAAAAAGGAAGAAAAGTCCCAGGCTCCAATGCCTCCTAAGGCAGCACAGATTCACTTCTCTAGTAGTGAGAAGCAGAGATGGTGGGTGCAATCCAGAGCCACAGCTGCTTTGGAAGCTGCCGGGCTCTCTCATCATTTAAGAAGCCTTGCTACACACACACAGACACATTTGAACATGGCCACCTGGATTGCCTTCTCTCATGGAGGAAGGCCAGGTTACAGTGGTTCAATCCACTGCTGCTCCCTGGAACTAAAAAGTAAGGCCGCTACCCAAAGTGTGTGCTACCTTATACACAAGTCGATTTTTTAAGTGCAATAATTAAAAAGAAAAACAATGGACTGCCTCTCCCCATGCAGCCTCTCAATTTCATCCCTAAAGGTAATCACTGTTTCTTTCATTATTATTTTCTTTCAGCCATGACAATAAACACTTTTCAGTAAATAACTCATCAGTGGAAAACTATTCAAAGAATTTTACATTGATAACACTACAAATGTGGAACTGAGAAGAACTTTGTTGATAATTTGTTCTGAATCTCTCACTATTCAAATACCTGGAATGCCTGCTTTTCTTGCCTGTCAAAATAGAAAATCCTTCGGAAGGATTCGTAGAACAAATCTTCCTGTCTACTCCAGACAGAGTTAAGTTTTCCTGCTTTTGTGTGCCCATATCTTATACGCAACACTCACTACAGTGTTCGAGGATGATGTGTCTCCATTGTAAGACCTTGAGCATTGTGAGTGTAGGACCCAGTCCTATTCATCTATGGATCTATAATGCCAAGCTATAATAAATCGGTGGCCCACAGAAAATTCTCACGTTTGCCTCAATAAATGGTTGCTGAATTGACTTGGATCAAAGGGCACTGAAGGCTAAGAAGCTAAATGACTGGCCAGTGATCACACAGCTAGAACAAGAACCACATCCTCCAGCAGTACTTTACTCTTGCACGCTGACTCACCATACAAGAAAGGATGATCCTAATGGCTCATTATTTTATTGTCGTTCAAAACCCAGTTGTTCTTCTTGCAATAGTGAAGCAACTCTTCCTCCAACAGGGGGAATCTTACCCAGATTCAAGAAAAAGGAATCTGTTTTGCCTAGTATTAAATAATTTGATAAAAAGCTGGTAAAACAGAGAGGTTTTTACACATGGAAATCTGCCCTTGCACCCAATTTCAATTCTCTTATTTTCCTGATCTATATTCCTGCTCTCCAGATGGACCATCGGCTTTATACCAATGCCAGCAACAGCTTGTGTATTGTTTGTTTAAAACAAAGATGATGGATTAAATATCATATGCAATGTGAGGATAGAGGTTAAGGCTAATATTCCTGTTCCGAAATATATCCTTAAACCAAGCCCATGTAGCTTTTCCCCCCTAGTGGATTCGTATAAATAAAGATTTAATTTTATTTTTCAGAGTCATAAGAGGAAGCATGCATTCATCTAGAATATGGAGCCCTTCCATTGCTCCAGATTTATTCTTGTTCTAAGGCATCATTACCCTCCAAATTATACAGACTTATGTCATTTCATTGAAACACTCATTCACCCATCACATGCCCAGATCCAACAGTAACACTTTTGTTTTAGAATTATGCCAAAATGAGCAAACTTGAAATTCTTTCACCTATATTTGAGTACTCTGCAAAATGTCTTTAATCATCTCAAGTAAATTTCAACTGAAAAAATCTACAATTTCGATACAAAATATATAAACTAGAGAAATCACAGTAGAGGTCTCTTTTTGTATCCTCCGCATTATTATTTGAAGCTGTGTAGGAAGCAGCTGCTAGTAGGGTAGATGTGTATCAAAACCAGCCTCTCTGTGTAGGTTTCCTGACACCATGACCATGGGTTCTGTCCTGTGTATTTGTATGTTGTCTCCATTAGAAAAAGTATTTAAGGGGAGGACAAAAACATATTTAGAAGCTGGAATGGAAAAACCATGCAAAATGCAAAGATACTACCATAAAGGGATTCTGATGATCATTTAAGTAGATTAGCATCAACAAAAGAATACTGATTAGGGTTAGAGGCTCCATAGGGAATATCTCTAGAAGAAAAATCCAAAAGTAGAACCCTCCATTTCTCCTGGATACAAGGATATATCCCTGAGTAGAAACAAGGAGCTATCTGTAACAGTCAGAAATGGACAGTCTAATCCTAGACACAGTCCATGCATTGGTTTCTTAACCAAAAGTTCTACCACTCTGCCATTTCTATCAACTAGTCAGGTTGAAACTTTATTTAAGGCTGGAATTTGGCCCTCCTCAGTTGCACCATGAAGAGAAAATATTTAAAGAAAGGTGTTTTGCAACTCCTATGTTTGGGATGAGTGATACAATCTGTAGTGCTACCAACACTTTCTAGATGACAGTTCAATGACATCCACTTTATATGTCAGGACAGAATAGCAGGTAGATAGTATGTCTAATGAGACACTCAACAACTCTGTGCAAACTCTGGGATATAAGCAAGTGAGCCTAAAACTTTCAAATATAACTCTTATGGCAACTTGACTGCCAAAAGGGCAATTAATCCAATCTTCTTGCACTACAACTCTTTACCCGTTCATAATACTGGATTGCCATTTTCTCTTGTGTGTTTGTACACGTGGGCAGATTAGTAGACTTACAGGAATACGCAAGCATCCAGACAAATAAAAAGAAGCTACAGTACAGAATGTTCCCATTAGTAATATAAAAAAATAGCCACAAATACATGGGTAAACAAAAGGACACATTAATAAATTTAACTTTTAAATATGTAAAAGTCCCATTCACAATCACAGAATATACATT
Organism: Daubentonia madagascariensis; assembly: GCA_023783475.1. Taxonomy (NCBI): domain Eukaryota; kingdom Metazoa; phylum Chordata; class Mammalia; order Primates; family Daubentoniidae; genus Daubentonia; species Daubentonia madagascariensis. Next base: position 52,494,848 of record JAKFHU010000913.1, read on the forward strand.
TCTCTATCTAGGACCTTGAAGCTAAAATTTGGGTTAAATGAAACCTGAAGTTCCTTATAGCTATAACATTCTATGATTCTTTTAGTCTATTTTTATTTATTTGTTCACTTAGATATTTTTCTTGTCAGGGAAGGTAGCTCCAGCCTCCCTTTGGAATATCTTTCCACCTACACACCTTTCTACTGCAATAACACAAGTTGAGCTGAATGCACAGTGACGTAACTTCAGGATCAAAAGAAAATGGGAAAAAGAATTCTACGTCAGTCCCACATGCTGTCATCAACAAGGTCTAGCTGGTGAACATTTCACTTTACCAAAATACTAGAGGCTGCACTAAAATATTTCCTAACAGGTTAGGTTAAAAAATTCTTCTTTCTTTGGATTTACTGGAGGTGGGAGGGAGATATCACAATGAAAGCAGAAGGACTCCCATAAAGCAAACTCCGTTCGTGCAGAATGTATATTCACCATTTTCCGCTAATGAGGTAAAAAATTATTCTAGATGAATAGAAAAAATATCTTAATTTTTGCTGAAAATTAAATCCAGGGCAAATATGTAAGAAAGTTTTTAAAAATCTATAACTCTGCTGATCAATTTCTGGTTTCCTGCTTACATATTTTACTCCCTAGCTAGAATTTTTTTTTAAGGAGGGTCAGTTTATGATAATACAGTGTAAGATTGCTAATTTCTATATGGAATCCAAAGGAGAGCTTATATTTTTCTTTCCCAGAAGAGAACATTTTTTTAAACGGTAATAAAATAACAGCATGGAATATTACCTGAAAAAAACAAAAGTTCAAAAAGCCCTAGGAAAAGCAGAGTTAAAGATGATCATGTGATCAACCTTAACTCACACTAGAATATTTAGCTATTGCATCATTTGCAGGACACAAGTCACACGCTGTCCTCAGTACACTCCATTGAGTAACAGACAATGCAATGCTTTAAATTTGATTTCCTAATGTCCTGGAGGTCAATTTCAGACTTTACAATGTTAATACACTTATTATAAATTTATTTGAGATTTTTTAAAATGTCCCTGATATGGCGGCTAACAGATATTGTTAACAAACTATATTACAAGGCACTAATGAGATATCATAAAATGCAAAGGCTGGCCATGTTCAAGTTTTAAATCTGATATGGGAAGTTGCAAACTTACAAGCCTCTTATGCCCTAGAAATTTCTTTGACTCTTAATTTCCAATGTTTTCATTTTTCCTTAAATTTATAACCAGCTAATGTGTTTAAAAAGTATTTTGTGTAAGAGACACTTTCAGCTTGAAATGGACTTAACTACAGATTGTTCATAACTTCAAAAACCCAAACTGTAGATGGCTGAGTATGTGTTACCTTGATCACTTTTAAAGACATTTTCAGTAATGTCTTTTGAGATGAGACCAGAAATGATTTTATTGCTTTCGCAAAGGCTTCGTTTATAAGCTTATCACTCTTCTGATGGCAGCTCTGTGTTACTGAAAACTGTCACTGTCACAACAAACATGACATAAGTGGACATAGAGTCACAAAACGACCAGAGTTTGCCTGGAATGCTCAACCCTGTGTGGCAACAAATGCTGATTTTGATTCTAACAATATTTCCAAACAATCCCTAAATCTGGCAGACAGAAAGAATACTAATCACCTAGATAAATGTGTTTCTTCTACATTCTGGAGAAGTGCCATAAGAATATATCAAGTTTAGTAAGCTTATGTGAGTGGCTCACTGTCCCACTTGGCATTACTTATTGAATTTCATATTATTTTATTAGGATATTGATACAGACACTATGTAAAATTCTACAATTAAGTTAATTCAATTTCATCATCTCACATGGTTACAAATATTACAGAGCTTAAACCAGATCAATGGCCAACTATATACCACAAGATTTAAACCAAAGAAATCTGGTTTGACCTATATGAACCATAGAATTCAAGAAGAGGGGGAATCTCCTTTCCTTGGCCTTGATGATCCAAATATGCTATCTATATAGAGCAGGTTCCCTTTGAGATGTTGGTATACCCTACACGCAGGGGATGAACTACTAACCCTCTAAATACGCAAACCTCTTCTTTCAAATGTTTATTTTTAAAATAATATCAAAGGTGACAGGACACAGATAAGATGAGCAGAGGCAAGGCTGTTAAAATTCAAGGGCATTAAACACAAATATGTACTTATCAGGTATAAACATGCTGCATGATTACTAATTTTTCACTGAAAAATTATATACTCTCATAATATACATTTCTTCCCCAACAACGAGGCAAGCAAACATTATAATGAATATATATTTTGACAATAAAGATTTTTGATTATAATAAATAGCCAAACCTTCAAACCTAAAGATTGAATTTTTTCAAAATTCAAACTTTTCAGAGTTTTAGTCTGAGTATATGCGAAACTCTAGCAAGAAATATCATGTTATTTCAGCCATACAAATTATTTAATGAGCACCCATGCAATCTATGCCAAATAAAAATGAAGAACACAGTGCAATGCCAACTTTTCTGATTAATGCATCCTTAGCTTATGTTTCCATACAGTTTCTCTTAATTAAAGACAAACAGAAATTTCCTCTCACTAAACACTTTTAGGTTCAAGTTTATTTTCTAGAGCTATTTCTAAAAGTGTATATCATTTGTTTTGCTGAGTAACTAAATTACCTCATGTGATAAAGCTATTAATTACGTGGACCTGGTAACAAAGGAAGAACACTTGGCAAAAGAACAGAGACTAGAGAGTTTACTAGCGGTGTGGACTTCGGGACTTGGGTAAGCCAGATTTTGTAAGTGTCACTAGGGGAAAAATATTTCTATAAAAGCTAAAATCACCAATTATACACAAAGATATGTAAGATTTCCCAGAAAAAGATTACCTCATAAACAAGGTTAGCATACATTATTTCTTTCAACTGGAGATCACAATAATTTATCTGAAAATTAGCCTGAATAATTTCCTGCTTGTATCATAGGAGGAAAAGACCTCTAACATCTTTCATATTTTGTACATTTTTTTCAAACAATGGTGAGATTTTTTCCTAGATTGAAGTGATTTTCCTCTCATCTGGATGACTGTGGCAATTATTTCCTCTAATTCTTTTTGGCACTTGCCCTCTGGTACCACAACAGCACAGTCTGGAGTCAGATAGACCTGGATTCAAATGCTACCTTAACCACCACCTACTACCTTTGTGACCTTGTGGCCAGCTGCTCTCCGGTCCTCCAGGAGCTTTAGGCCACTCTCCCCTAACGGTCCAGCCATAACAGCCTGCCATCCTTCAGTTTCTGGGAGACACGCACACGCGCTCACACACACACTCATTCCCCACCAAGCGTTCTGCGCTAGGTCTTCTCTCTACCTGGATGCTTAGTATAAATGTGGCCTCATCATTCACGGCCCCATATAAAGCAGGGCCTCTCAGTTATTCTCTATTACTCTGTTCCCTTAGAGATTTGTCATATGTAGAAATTATTTTGTTTACCTACCCCCAAACTGTCTCCCACTCCCAAACTGCAAACTCCATGAGAGCAGGGCTATAACTGCAGTGCTCGCTGTTGCACACTCAATATCTAGCACAATGCCTGGTACATAATGAGCAGCCCACCATAGTTACCTGAATAAATGAACTATCTAAAAATAATACTGACTGAAAATATCAGTACATATAGGATTGTTTCCTCCAATCAGATTCCCAGAAGTGATAATGCTGATTCTGTATTTCTTTCCTTTTCTTTAACCCGGGAAAGTTTCATAGTTTGTTCCCCACTGGAAGGTGCCTTGTGGATTGCTGTCTACTTTCATCAGAAGATTATAGAAAATTTGAAGAGAGGGACTATATCATATGTTCCTATCATTAAACTCAGAGCCTTATACCCAGCAGGTGCTCAATAAAAATATTTCAAAGCTTTAATGCTTAAATGATAAACTGCAGTCTGTCAGGACAATGAATTATTAAGCATCCATTATTAGTGAACCATTATTAGTGAAACATTTGAGTTATGCCTACCAAATAAAAGTAAAAGAAAAACACGAATTATACAGATGCTATATAGTTACATTAGCATAAAAACTATGCCTACCCATGAATCCATATGTTTTTCTGTTCTTAACATTACTGGAGACTTCACAAAAAAGAATTAAAGCAGGAAGAAACTATTTCCTAAATATGAGACCTTAAACTTCCAGGAGGAAAAAAATAGTATTAGGGAGACCAAGTGAATCCTGTATCACAACCCAGTGATTCATTACAAACACTCTTCTCCCTGGGGCTCATTCTTCCACCACTATGGAGGGATTTATATCCATAACCTCCATTAACATTAATGGAAGGTAGTCACATAATTTCACCAGAAGTCCACTAGAGAATCAGGCCTATAAGAGAAAAAGCTTTCATTTATTAAGTTTATAAAGAATTCCTAGTATAACACAAATAGCGGTGCCTCTGTTAACTGCCCTGATGGGTGCAATCATGCTGGAGAGGGTGAAATTGAACAATTAAACTAATTCTGCTATATTCACAGAAAATATAGTTCATAAAGCTACAAGCCTCTAATACCTTCCACTCTCAACAAGAGACTATCCTTTGATTCCCTACTGTAATTTCAAAAGCAAATAGTATTTTTAAAGTATTTCTTGTCATAAAAAAAGCATGCTTTAAAATGGAATGTTCTAACAAAATACACTCACACATGCAGGAAATACAGAATTTACAAGCCAACACAAGGTCATTATTTAATTTTTAATTAGGTTTCACCTAACAATGGAAAACTAAGTCTTCCTTCATCCATTTAACAAAATGCTCATTTAGAATACTCCATGGCTTAGAAAGCTTCTGAACAGATGTCTAAAATGAGAATTCAAGACTCAGGAAAATATGAAACTCACTTTACTCTGTTCTCAAGTGATCTGATAAACAAACAGCCTCACCCACTGCAGTCATCGTTGATAATTTATTTCTAGAGTCTGATGACTATATAGCAATTCACTTTGCTGATGAAACATTCTTTATTTGGGTGGGATGCACACAGATACCAACTTAACGAATGTCATTCCCACAAGATAATAGACCATAAAGAAGATGCATGCCAGGCAGTACTGCATCAAAAAACCACTTTTCACCTATCAGAAAGATGCCTTAACAACTGACAGTGTTTATCAAATTCACAAAACCTCACTCCCACTAGGCAAAGTTCCAGAGCCAACTCTGTCTCTTCATTAATGTCATCTAAACTTTTCTAACATCTATGTTTCCTGCATATTTGCAGTTATTAAAAATCCTTACCTTTGCTATTATTTATAGCAGCACTGGCAGTGGCAGATATGTGCTGTGAAGTTATTTTTATTTTGTTAATTAACTCAGGGTCTCACTTTCACTGTATACAAGGGCTTCCTCAAATCCATGAGATAACTCTACTGATAACTGAAGAATTCTCCTTCTCCAAGATTATTTTGGGACGTCTAATTTGGGCCTTGCTTTTATACCATTGAACTTTGTTATAGCTGAGGAGCCCTAGGATAAGAAAATATCAGCATCATACTCAAACTCTCCTAGGGGAGAAAAAAAGGGACTCCCCAAACAAGGAAAAAACAGAGGATATATGGCAGATACTCCTCATACTGTCCTTGGAAGGAAGGCAGAATCTGGCTACAAAGTGAAGGAAGGGAAAGAACTATGGTCATCACCACCTTTTTATAGGTTCAAAAGTTTCATACTCAAAATTTGTCAAGGGAATATGATATTTTAAATGTGAGCTTGAGCCAAACTTTAACTATGCCAAAGGATAATGTGTCAAAGTACCACATGTGGACCTTCTACCTCTTTGGGACAAGGGCAACTGGACAAACACTTTCAACTTTGCCCATGAAGAAGTTGGTGAGCTCTTCACGGGCAGCCTTACTTAATGGCTGGCACAGGGTAAACGGTAGGTGCTTGCTGAATGAATGAGGACAGAAGTGAAGACATTATATATACTCCACACTTTTGCTCTACCTCAACCACATGCCGTTTCTGGAACACACACTACACACGCCCATCTCCAGGCTCTGTCCCCATGTGTCCCTTGCCAACCTTCAAGGCTCTGCTTTAATATCACCTCCTTCACAGAAGTCTTTCTCATTCTCCCCAACGCAGAATCAATACTGTTCTCTCCTGGGCCATGTAGTCTACGTATAACATAGTACGGAACATGTTTTGCCTCTTCCCCTATGAATCCTGGAGCCCCTGGAAGGGAAAGACAACTTCTTTTCTTCCTCTATTACTCTTTTACCCATATGTACCATGTTACCTTACATATAGTAAGTTATTAATATATATTTGCTAAATGTTTGAAATGAATACTTCTACCTATACCAATGCATTTTAGCTTCCTGTCTGGATATAACACTCAATTTTCTCCCGATTATATTAAATACCCAAAATGTGGTGTCTGAGACCAAATCTTTTCTAGTCTCTTGAAGGCACTCTCAGATTACATACTATGAACAAGGTAAATATATAAAAGTGACAAGAAGACTGATGGAAGTCTCCATACATACCACGTCCAACCTTATCAAAGATAAGGCATTAAAAGGTAAGAAGAAAAGTCCAGGAATTTCTCTTGAGTAACTCTGACATGACCTCAGCTTCTAACAAAGATCAAATATTGACAATGGAACAGTTTGGCTACACTCAAAAGAAACAGAAATGTGCTCCCTTAAAAAAAGTCAACTTTTTTTCCTTTTTTTTTTTTTTTTTTTTTTTTTTAGGCAGGGTCTTGCTCTGTTGCCCAGGCTAGAGCACTGTGGTGTCATCACAGCTCATTGCAACTTCCAACTCCTGGGCTCAAGCAATCCTCCTAACTCAACCTCCTGAGTAGCTGGGACTACAGGTACATGCCGCCGTGCCTGGCTAATTTTTTAATTTTTTGTATAGACAGGGTCTCACTATTGCCCAGGCTGGTCTCGAACTCCTGGCCTCAAGCGATTCTCCTGCCTTGGACTAACAAAGTGCTAGGATTATAGGCATGAGCCATAGAGCCTGGCCAAAGCCCACTTTTTTTAAAATAGAAGGAAAAATAATCTGTAAATCATTTTCTTTAGAAGGGAGAAAGGAAATAATGTTCATTTTTTTTCATATAGGTCTTTCTACATATATATGGAATTAATTTCTATTAAAAATAATAAAGAAATAAAATCTGTTTTATCATATGATTTTTTAAAAAGTTGTAAGTACTACTCAGAATCAGCAACCATGCATTTTTTCAAAAGTCCTCTTGTCTTTGTTTTCTCTATAAAAAAAAGAAAAATTAGCTGGCTATGGTGGCATGTGCCTGTAGTCCCAGCTACTCGGGAAACTGAGTAAGAGGATCATTTGAACCCAGAAGCCTGAGGGTGCAGTGAGCTATGTTGGTGCCACTGTACTCTAGCCCAGGTGACAGAGCAAGACTCTGTCTAAAAAAAATAAAATAAAAATGCTTTTGCCATTTTGTATATTTTGTTCATCATATTACTTATGGCATAGGAAATAAAAACTGCCATGATTTATAATTTTGTGCTGAGACAACCACAAAAGCTAATGTTCCACTGTCCCTAACTCCTCTCTACTCATTTTCAAGGTTCCCTGCATTTGAGCCTCATGATTAATCCTGTCAAAACACTTCTTGAAATATGTCACATCCCTGTTCAAAAACTCTACATGATTCCTTATTGCCTAAATCTTTAAACTGGCATTCAATGCTCTCCCCCCCATGTCAACCCCCATTTTAACTAAACTTGTCAATTTACCTGATCTGGAACAAATCGTGCATATTTCTGCTTCTGCACCTGCACTCAAGCCTTGTGCCTACTCTCCAGCTTCTGTCTACTGATCTCCACCAGGGCCCCTCCTCACCATCTAATTTCCAGACAACCCTTCAACCCACAATTCAAATTCAGTTTTATCCAAGAAGCCTTCCAGATAGCCCCAATTCTTTATAGATTCTCTTCTAAATTTCTACAAAACATGTTCTCATTTGGTATTTATATATCCCAGAATGTATGGGATACATAAAAGAAGAATGTATGTTTCATAAAGCAAGGACTACACTGTATATCTAAAGATGATACCCTCCAACAAACCTAGCACAACTGCTCATACCCAGTTGATACTCAATACAAACTTGTGAATTAACTAATTATTTCAAAGACAAGACAGTAATTTATAAACCCTATAAGATCAAATTAAAGAATTTAGTGAAAGCAAGATTAAAACAATTAAATTAAGATAAGCTATATATTATAAACAAAATGCTTTCAAGAGAAATATAATTTTAAAGAGAAATTTTCATTCCAATCTTATTCCTGATCTTGTCACATTTTTAGGGCTAATAAAACATTGGAAATACTATTATAAATGAAGCAGGCTAATTTTAATTCCTCAATCCATAATCATTATAAAAATTCACAATAAAAAAATCCTAAATTCTGGAGGTGACATTTTACTTCCATATATGCACAATGTAATTAATTAAAGTTCAGTGGTAATAATTGTTGCATATAAAATGAATGTTAGATGTACAACAGACAGTACAGGAGAGTTTTGTGGGCTAGTATGGAAACTTCATTAATCCACTGTATGCAAACATGTCCCTAATTTTAAATTAGTTTTAAAGAAGAAGATAGTTTATTAACTATGAAGCTAACTGCACTTAAGTGGCCATTAAAAAGTAAGTTTCTGGCCAGGCTCAGTGGCTCACACCTGTAATCCCAGCACTTTGGGAGGTCAAGGCGGGAGGATCACTTGAGGACAGGAGCTGGAGACCAGCCTGGGCAACATAGCGAGACTTCCCTCTATGAAAAATAAAAATAAAAACAATTAGCCAGGCATGGTGGCACACACCTGTAGTCCTAACTACCTGGGAGGCTGAGGCAGGAGGATCCCTTGAGCCTAGAGGTTTGAGGTTACAGTGAGCTATGATCATACCACTGCACTCCGGCCTGGGCAACAGAGCAAGACTCTGTCTCAAAAAAAAAAAGTAAGTTTCTGGCTAAAGATGTGAGCTATCACACATCTATAAAATCTGGGTAAAAACTACCTTTCACGTATCCTTAATCTTCAACAACAAAAATACAATTACAAGACACTGAAAACACAATGGATAATCTTGAGTCCACGAATACTCAGAAACTTTAACTGACCATTGATAAACTATAAGGGGACTTTACAAATGCCTACATGCAAACATTTGTGTACACTCACACACACACACACACACACACACACCCCTCCATCAAAACATCTAACAAGTTACGATTACTCTGTACTACTACATATAAGTGATAATGTACCTTGATTTTAATCTCTTGTTATCACTACTTTAGGAACCAAAGAGTACTGTGTGGAGGGTTTTTTAAATTATTTTAAAAGCATACTAAAAATGGAGGATTTAAAAAAGAATAAAGAAATATGTTCTTAAACAAATTGAAAGCATTTATTTTTAAAAGGGCACAGCTCAACATGCTAAAGACATACTCAAGCTGCCAATTTTTAAAGCATTTTTTTTTAAAGGAAAAAAAATCTTTCTATTTTGGACAAATAGGATTAAGCTTCTTAGACAATTCTTTGTTGTTTTGACTTCAACAATTTATGCAAATGAGATGTTAATTAGTGTAATTGTAACTTAAATTATGCTTGTGTAAACCTCTCCATTGGTAGAAAAGTGTGGGAATCTACACAACTGGTATTTAAAGTAGCTGTACTAACTCACTTCTGAAAGCCCAGCATAGCAAGATCACTTTCATGTCTTTACAATTTGTTTTTATGAGGTGATAACATTTTTACAAATACCATCATTTTTGGTTTTTTATATTGTAAGTGACAGTCTGACATTTTACAACTGGCTTATTGAAAACAAGAATTGAGCACTCTAGCAGTAACGGACATTAACTGCTGAATAGAGATTCAGATGCTAATGAGGTGAGAGGGGCTCCAGAAAGTTTTGATAAATGCTACACACACTCTAACTAGCTGTGAATGTGGGTTGACAAAGAACATCTACACCAGGGTTCAATAAAATGTAACCCTTTAAATTAATCATACTGGCAGTATTTAATAGAATGCACAACAATCTCCTTTTCTGTTGGCTATAAAGCTAGAGAAATGCAAAGTCTTCACAAATGAATGTTCCCACATTCCCCACTCCACATTGCTACTTTCATTTGAACATCTACAGCTGTTTCAAAAGTACTTACTGTAAATAGCAAAGTATAAGCAGATTTCAGAGTCTGACTCTTTCACAACATGAGATGTAATTTTTTTCCTTCATTTTTATGCCTAGATTTAAACAAAATCTCCTAAGTAAGAAAAAACATTGAGGACTTGGGTGCTGGATACAGAACCAGCACACAGTAGGTTCTCAAAAATGACATCTATTGTTACAGGAAAGATCTGGCAAATTATAAAGGGAAAAACCATCTGCTCACACAGGAAAAAATAAGAAAATTCAGGAAGTAAAGCAAGCATTCAGTCTTCAAATCTACAAACTTAAAGTAGGCCTTTGTTCTTCAGGGACTATGGGGAAAACTATTTAATGGCTTTCATGAAGAATTCTTCTATAGAAGGAAAATAATTATGTCCTATTAAGTGAAACTATAATGAGTCTTATTCTCACAAATGTCAGAGAACCTCTACTTATTTTATTTAATTTTTGATGCTCATACTAATCAAATTCTTCTATTGATTGCAAACTTGTAGGTTTCAACAGACTACAGTTCAAGAGATCACCCTTATATTTCTTAAGCAAATGCAGAACATTAACATGTTATTTCTTCTTAAAGTGACAATCCCTAATATCCTTTTTGGTTTTTGCCAATTTTAATCTTGGCAGGAAGTGGAAATCTGTGCACTCAGCAACACTGCAAGCTTGCTGGCTGTCAAAATTATGTCTCAGCCAATGCCTGAGTGGTATTCTTGTCATTTCACCGTGGTAAGAAACTTATCAGTCTGACATATAAAGCCTCTAAAAGTATTGATTTATGCCAAAATGTAGATACACTTACCCACCACCTACATTTCATTTATATAACTCCCACAATTATTATAACTTCCCCTAATTATATATACAGATTGTAGGATGCTTTAAAATTTTTCAGAGAATAATTATGACTCAAATAGCTTTAGATTAAAAGACAACTGAATTTTTAAAGTATACATCTGTCTATATTGATACATGTATATATACATTTTTGTTCATATATTTGCCTGCAGATAGTGCATATTTTTTTAAAAAATTACTTTCTCCCAAATAATCTCCATGTGAACGATACATTTCCAAGCCAACAAACAAATCACTTCTCAATAAATTGCATAAAAGTGATACCTTTATCCTTCAGCAAGCACTGGTTACTCTTTGACTTTTTAAAAGTAAAAATTCTCTCTTTAAAAAAAAAGTGAACAAGGAGAGAAACGTGTGCTATGGTTTAGAAACGGCCATTTAGCCAAATTGCATACCTGTGCTGTGTCAGCGTCAGGCACAGACATCTCATTCCACCGGCCTAACGGATGGCAATTGAATTTAATTAACAAAACTCCCTTGACTTGGTTTCATACTGTGCTGAATGTAATGGAATCCTTTCCACCCCCCTTTATCTCTCTTTCTCTCTCTCTCTCTTTCTCAATTAAAGAATGTCCTTAAACTGCCATCCACTTTAAGAATATCAAAGACTATACATTGTGCCTAAAAGATATAATACAGTCACCCCCTTGCCATGACTTAAATTTAGTTACTAAATTATATAACATAAAATAATTAAAAAGATACCTTGATAGTGATATACAGTATAGATTCAATTACCACAATGTCTCCATTAAAGGTACTTTTACAGTACGAATAAAATGCAAATCCCCTTTGTGGATCAATACCAGAACATAATTCTATTCTTCCTCCTAAAAAAGGAAGTTAACGATTATCAATCATCTTCACATGAAAATGGTAAGAAGGTAATCCTTTGAAAGTGTTTCTGTTAATCTCGATACATTAAGAATGTTACCTTCTGTATTTAACGCCTTTTAAAACTGTATATTCCAGCAATATTTGATAAAATGGATAAACACAAAATTTGTTCACCATTATTTTTCATATTTATTTATGAATTCGGAGACATTTCAATTAATTAAATAATCTCTTCTAAATAAAATCAAGAACACACCACAAAAAACAAAAATGCCCCTAAGGGATTTTGAGTAAATATTACTACTCTGCCTAACTTTTGCCTGGCTGGGCACTCTGAGACAAGTTCCTATGATTGATTATTGTGGTATCGCTGAATCTTTGACTTTGAACCATAACCTTTTTTTCGAACAATGACAGTTGGGACCTACCACTTGCCATCTGTAGAGATGGAGGGGGGGAAAAGGACTTCTCGTACATTAATCAACCAATTAAGAACAGACTTAAACAAAACACTAAAGCATAATAAACCCCTGACTCCTTAATAGCTTTCTACTTTTAATAGTTGTCTTCCTGCAGTCTGCTCACAAGATTAGGAGTAATCTAGTCAAGTCTTAACAAAAATTGCATGAGAAAAAGGAAAAAGTAAACCCCATCCAAACCAGACATTTTAGATTGTGAAAAGTGATACTTAAGGGTTCTATAGTTCAAATCAAAACTTAAGAGGCTGAACCACACAAGAGAGATTCAAAAAATCTCAAGTCAATATAAAATATGGTACTTCTCCTCACTGAAATACCTAAAATGATTAGTGCATACAAATCAGCCTCTTATTTTGAAATTTTAGATGACTACATCTTAAAAACACCACTTACCCATTAATTAATATATACTATATCACTTGGCATAATTGCCAGGAGAATTTGAGGTTTTAATTATTGGTAACATACACCAAACCATAACATAATAAGAAAAATGGGGGGGAAATTAACAAAACTAGGTAAGGTCTTGCTCTTTCTCTGATTAAAATGTGATCAACAAAAGTGATATTTAAATACTAAGGCCTTAATTTAGATTCATTCATGGATGAAAAATAAATAGGAAACCTAGGAAAAAAGTCAAGGATGCCTACTATCACAGGTTAATTCAACAGTGAATTGGAGGTTTTAGCGCAGTGAAAAGGGTAACGAAAATAAAAGCATAAAAATTGGGATAGTAGAAGTAAAAATGTCATTGTTTGCATTTGATATGACAGTAAACCCAAAAGAATTTACAGACAAATTATTGGCTAAAAATATGTAAATATAGTTGATATAAGATCACTATACAAAAATTAACTGTATTCAACACTAGAAACAAAGAGTTAGAAATATAATTTTAAAAAACACAATTTACAAAAGCAGCCTCACAAGTGTTCAGATGAAAAATAATTTAATGTAATCAAATATAAGATTTAAATACATGGAGCAACATCCCATGTTCATATATAGTAAGATTTGATAGTAAAAAAGATGTCAATTTCTTTCATCTGTAGATTCAATACACTTTTTTTTTTTTTTTTTTTTAGAGACGGGGTCTCGCTCTTGCTCAGGCTGGTCTTGAACTCTTGAGCTTGAGCTACCCTCCCGCCTCAGCCTCTCCCAGAGTGCTAGGATTACAGGCGTGAGCCACCGCGCCCGGCGATTCAATACACTTTTAAACAAAGTCCCAACAGGATTTTTCATGAAATTTGACCAAAAAATCCCATAATATATACGGAATAGTGAAAGGTCAAGAATAACTAAAAAATACTTCTTAAAAAAAGAGGTATGAAAGATTTGCTTTATCAGATATCAAAACTCACTATAAGAGCTTAGTAAGTCCAACAATGTGGTATTGGTACAGGTTAGACAAATTGATCAATTGGACAGAACAAAGAATCCAGAAACAGACCCACACAAATATAAAAACTTAATAAATGACAGAGATGGCATTGAAAATCATTTGGGGGAATACAGAAACTATTCAATAAATGATGCAGTGAAAACTGTTCATTCATATAGAAAAAAATGAAATTGGATCCCTACCCCACACCATACACAAAATAAATTCCAGATGGACTACAAACTTTAATGTGAGATAAACATTTAAAAGATGTACAAAAATACCATCTATTAATATTTCTAAGCTTGGAATAAAGAAGGATATCTTCAACAAGACAAAAAATGCACTATGAAATAAAGAATTGATACATTTTACTCCATTAAAATTAATTTTTGTTCCTCAAAGATATCCTGAATAAAATATACAAGCCATAAACTACAAAAAGATATTTGCAAACATATAACTGGCAAAGGATTAGTATGCAGGATCTATAAAGAACTTCTACAAACCAATATGGAAAAGATAAGCAATAAAAGAGAAAAAAATGAGTAAATGACAAAAACATTTATTTCACATGTTTTTGAAGAGGAAAAAAGGTGGCTCATACATATACAAAAAGATGTTTGATCTCATTATTAATCAAATAATATACACAAATTAAGATTGCAATGAAATGCCATTTTATAGCCTCTCAAGTCATAATCTGGCAGTGGTAAATGTTGGAGAAAATGTAGATCAATAGAATCTTCTGTACACTAGTACTGATACTGAGAGTATAAACAAGTACCACTTCTTAGTAAGATAAAATATCACTATCTTTTTTTAATAACTTAACATTTACATGCCCTATGATTCAATAATTCTACTCCTAAGCATATACCCTAGAGAAACTCTTACACATATGCTTTGGAAAACGTGCTAGCATTCACAGCACTTGCTAATAGCAAGACACTAGAAACACCCCATAGATCCACCACATAATAGAATATTATACAACAAGAAACAACAATAAATTACAGTACATGCAACAACATTATAAACCTAATGTTGAGTGAAAAAAGCAATTCTCAGAAGCGTGTGTGCATATGTGTGTTATATGTATCATTTTCCATAAAACTTAAGCAAAACTAAACAATATATTTAGTACATATATGTGATGAAACATTTATTTTACAGGAGAGGAATTATAAACACAAAATTCAGGACAATGGGAGGAATTCCAGGGTGATAATAGAGGAAAAGAATCAGATAGGTAAATGAAAGGTATTGGGTATATTCTCTTTCTTGGGTGGGGTGGTGAGTCCACAGGTATTCAGTTCATACTATGTATTATAACTTACACATATTTTTACATTAAAAATAAAGATAAATGAGAAATCAAACCAGTAATGAATGTTTATTAAAATAAAAGGATTTTTTACAATATTCTAAAACTTTTCAGCAACAGGCTTGAAAAGATTTTAAAAATATATTTGTATGTCTATTTTGAATTATTTGAATAATGTAGTCACTTTTTCCCCAAGAAAATATAATAATAGTCAAATTTGGGGAAAAATATTCATTCTTTTTAACTTGATTGACGTGAATAATTTGTATTTGAAATCCAATCTCAGCTCTCCATACAGACAGGGAGGATGAGTGATACAGGAGGTAGCTCCAGCATGGGCAAACCCAAACAGCAGATATCCAAATTTCTATTTGACTTAAAATGCATCATCTAGACTTTTAACATTCCATTTTATGTCCTGATTATGTTTGGTGTGAAATATACTTCTATGCTTGGGAACGGGTCAATAAAGGATGATCCAGGTTTATTGTAAATAGCTCAGCAGATACACATACACACACACAAACACACACACACCACATATATATAATGTGTTATATATCACATATATGAAGAAATCAGCAAAGTAGGACTTTTGCGGTTTGGCAGAAGAGGGATAGTAAATGAGCTCAAAGCTTCCCTCCAGTGACCATATTCAATATCTTCTATCAATAATCTCCAAAAAAATTTTTTTTAACTGACTGAACATGAGTGGCATGTAGTAATCAATGATGAATTTGGCTGAATTCATCACAAGCGCAGGCAGAATTTCATCACATCCATTGTTGTAGGTACATAGACACACAATTCTTTAAAAAGGTCCTCTACTTCAAAATGCCTTCCCAGGTGTGCTAAGTCAAGAAATGAAAGTAGCAATGTCTGTTCATCTATACTCTGCCAGAATAAAGGTGATCATCTTCTCTCAGATACAAAAATATAATCAGAGAATAAAGTAATAACTGAGTTAGAATTTCACTGATAAGCATTATAGAGTTACTCTCTACTAATCAAGATCTCTCCAATATGCACCCATCTAAACTAAAAACACACTCCTCACAACTTGAGATGTGTTCGACCAGCAACACCAAACAGAAAAATATGAACACTACAACAAAGACCATAAATTCATTTCTATAGAATCAACTACATTATTAAGTCAAAAATAACCAATTTTATCTAAAATCCTATAATTTTGCTAATTAAATACCTTGTTTAGAGATCAATAATACTCTAAGGAACAAAAAAATTAGAGTGCTTCCTGTTTCAAATTCTAAACACTAAACATATTTTTAGTATAATGTTGAGGAACGAAAAACACAAATATTTACCTCTTCAACACCTGACTAGATTTTTGTCATTTAAAGATAATTTTTGAGTTATATGAAAATCTATCTCTAAACAGATATTTCTCCTTCTCAAGATTCTTATTACCTTATAAGCAAATAACAATATATTGAAATTGACCTGAGTCTTACATTTCAGAAAGAAACATGGAATTGCAAGAATTTATATAAGAAAATGTGCATGGCCCCCTATTACTATACAGCTATAATAAGATGACCCAATCCTAGGAAACACAGTGGGAAAATCCCATGCCTTCTACCACTTTGCAAAGTATAATCTGGTACACTATCCTTTCTGCAGCTTTGAAATCCAATTAAAATGTTAAAAAAAAAATCCATTCTATTTTTCATTCCCCACTATAATATTTTTGATGATTGTTCACCAAAGATGATGACCAGAATATTGCATTCCAAGGAAGAAAAAAAATAAAAAAGAAGAAAAGATGACCAGAATTTGGCTTCTTTTGGCACTCTATGAAAGCACAAAAAAAGAGTTAGTCTCCTTAAAGTAAACTAATTTTCATATGATTTTATATGTTTTTGTTTTTTGCTATTTTTAATGTTTTAGTTTTTTAAAAAAGAAGAAATATATACTCTGTCAAAATGCTTCCATTATCTTTTGCTGAAACCAGTAGGAGCTTTTAGATATGAAAACAGGTCCAGACAGAACCACTTTATGGGAAAGTCTGCAGAGGAATGGTTTTGATAATGAACATGCTTAGAGAAATAAAATCATGAATGCTATATGTGTTGGGGGGAAGAAACTCTTATCTTCAGATGGGTTCTGTTTCCCTTAGAAAGGCTTATGTTACCTACAATCAATAGGTCTCCAATTAAACAAAGATGATTTACATAAGCTGGTGCATTTTGGTCTAATGAAATTGGTCTAACAGTTTTAATGAGAGTAAAGCATTGGATAGGAAGGGACACTTATGAGTTCACCATATATAATTGGGTCCAACACCTTAATTCTGATCTTTAACTTTTCTGCTAGTACTGCCTGTGGCCTCTCCCAACTTAGGATAAGCAGCCACGCCAAAACATGCCCTGTTAAGTGAGGACAGACTTACAAAACTGCAAAAGCTCACTAGAGATAAAGACACAATTGACAGTCTGTTTCCCCGCACAGGAAAACAGTATGTGATTCAAAACCAACAAAAAATGTGAGTGTCCACCCTGAAGGGAAGGGCTATGTTTTTAATCAAAATTATGTTCTTTAAAAATGCAACACCATGAAATTGAAATCCTTTATTTCCCCTCCCAGTAGAGTATCTAGCACATAGTAGGTACTTGATAAATGATTGCTGGTATAAAAGATGATTTCCTCACATAGACACAGGAGCAATGGCTATATTACTCTATCACCCTCAAATCATCTTTTCTAGGTAAAAAGCTCAGATGAAAGTCAAGACCAGGATCTTAAAAGGAAAAACAAATAGCCTGAATGATTTTCTATAAATAAGTCTAGCATCATAAAGCCTTTATTTTCAGAATTATAATTATTAATATGTCAATAACTCCTTTGGGTTAATATGAAACTTTAGGTTTCAGTGAAGAAATAGAAATCAGTTAACATGATAGGGTAAGAATGGAAAATTCTGGAAAAAAAAAATTAGGCTTAAATTCAGTGCTGAGGTGAACACCCAAAAACTATTTGATGTGTTACCTAGTTTTTAAATTCTCTTTATAAGCTTCTCAAGTTCTGGTTTCATTCAATCCACATTTCCCATTTAGTCACCAGCTCAACAGAGATATTAAATACATAGTGAGAGCCAGGTCCTATGCATCCCTATGTGGGGTACACAAAAACGAATACAACCCAGTCTCTGATCAGAAAGAAATCACAGCCCAATTTGGACAGATAGTTTTATTATATAATAATATAGGAAGTGCTAATGGTGAGTACTAATATAGTGCTAATGGACACTATGAGTATACTGGGAAGGAGTCCTTAGCCCAACATTATTGTGGCAAGAAAGCTTCTCTGAAAAAATGATGTTACAGCTGAGTCTCAAAGTATAAGGAACATTAGCCAAGTAAAGGTGGGTGAGGATATCCCAAGTAAAAGGAATAATACGAGGAAAGGAACAAAAATATACATGCATATACCCATACTACAACAGAATTGTGGGTAGAGACTTAAAGGACACAGGCAGGAAGATAGGGTGGCTCTGTATGGTCCGTGCACCAAAATTTTCATTTATGTCTTTGTACAGGCGCTCTCCAGTTTTGAGGTTAGTTGTGTTCACTGGTTAACTCACCACAGAAAGGTAATTTATCCACTTTAATAAGACCACATTTATCTAAATACACTTAACCTTATTTAAATACTGTATCTATTATCTTGATTACAAATAAGAACATGCAATAACACACAGCATTATTAAAGGGGACTTGTCAGATGCACGAGTCATTTCACAACACTAAGTTCTTTAAGTCTTGAAACTCCTTCTCAGACTTCAGTTCCTACCTCCAAAAGTTCAGGGAATCAAAGATCCAAGATTGATGCATTAGGGTTTATTGAAACATCACCCTAGTGGGAATATGCAATTAGGGATTAATTCTAAATTTAAAGACACTCAATCCTTTTTCCAGATGTTGAAGAGAGAAAATGAAAATACTCTGAAACAATTTCCTTCTAAATAATGGATTAAGAAACAAAAAAGGATTTTAATTACAATACTGCAGATTCATAATTCTAACCTGAAAATACATATTTAAAAATATATAGCATCAATGAAGGCTATTTATAATTAATGTGTCCAGTTTTATTCATACTATCATATTGCATAAAGAAATAGGAGGGTAAAGAAAATGGAATAAGGCTAGAACCATGAAAATGCTATTCAAGATTACAAGAAATTAAGATGGGGGAGGGGGAAGAGGAAGGGTATGATTCTAAAGATTAGTAGCAAAAACAAAGAGATTTTCAGACTTTTAAAACTTTCATTATTTGGAAATAAGCCACTTAAAATAAAGAAAACATCAGATATTGCTAAAATCGTCAAGTAAATTCTGATATGTGTATACAGATGGCTTATTTAATATGAAGACAACATGGTTTTCTCTTTCCCTAGAGAGACCGAACTGCTAACATCCCAGAAACTACACCAACTTTGCTTCACTCCTCTGACTGTTAAACAAAGAAATCTGTCTTGAGTTTCATGATGTCCTACATGTCACTGTGACTAATCCCCAACCATTTTTATTTACAGTGTTCAGAACGAGTTTCTATGACAATCCCGTGCCATTTTTTTAAATGTTACACACACATTTTCTGCTTTTTGAAAATAATTACAGAACAAATCATTTGTTCTGCACTCTATCCAAAGAAAAGCACACATATTAATGGCTGGAGAAACAGATTTCACTTTCAGATTAAACAACAAGCAGAGATAACAAAGAACAAAAAAAAATCCAATATACACTGTTTGGACCACCAGATTTTTGTTGTTTTTCATTGTTTCATTTATCAGACATGCAACAGTTCTCCTCTTTCCAATCACCATCATACACACTGTCCCAGTAACACACTAACACACCATACCCAGACACACAGGACCCCTTACATGCTTTCCGTTTGAATGTACTATGTATCTGTTTTCTTTTAACTAGAAGAAAAAAGGCAAAGCAGATTGAGACCTCTGACAATTTAAGATCCACTTCAGCATAAAGGTCTCAAGATTGCTAACTTTTTTCCAAGAAGGAGCAAAATAGGGAATTTAGGTGGCTACGCTACTAGGACTCGGCTATGTCGTAGGCACTACTACCAACTGCCACGTTAAATCACTACAGCCTGTTTTCCAAGCGTTTAGTAACGCTACTTGTTTTATACTTCAGCATTACTAGAAGGATACCCTTAAAAAAGAGAACTAGAACTTTTCTGTGCACCACCAGCTTTCTTTAGAGAAAACATGCTATGGTGGTAAACTATTAAATAATAGAAAGCACCTGCACCCTCTTCTGTGTCTGTTTGGATTTTCTTTACATTTAAACAGATATTTTTGATATAAGAAAAGAAAAAAATGTAACACTTAATAGATATATAGTCAAATGATAGAATTCCTTGACATACACCAATTTTGCCATTAAAAAAGCAAAATAAACTGGTTCTACAAATATTTAAAACTTCATACAGGCTCTTAGTTGGAAGGACCCTAATTTAAAAACAACAAAAGCTTTAAAATCTTAATTTCGGAGAAATTAAGATTGATTAAGAAAAATTAAGAGAAATTAAGTTGATACATCTAAGATAGTATCAACTCATCTCATAGTATTTTCTTCACTTTTGCATCTTTGGAACGTAGTGCAGCACCTAAGAGGTAGTAAGTGCTCAAAACATGTTTGCTGAACTGACCTGCCAATCACATGGTAGAATCTGTCAATAAAGGTAACCAAAATAGGTCTTCCATGTCAACACCAACCAAAGAGCATCCACCCTGATGCAAGTGATAACACGCTACAACTGCTCTCCAGTTCACACAAGAATGTCTGATCTTCATAGCTCCTGGGATGTACGGACTTCATTTCCTCAAACGTAAAAACGAAGGCTTGGACCTCTCAGTTTCCTTCAAGGCAGCAACTCAATCTAATACCAAGACAGAAAAAGCTCTAGTTTCTCACTACTTTTTAAACTTCAGAGAAAACAATGGTTGTCAGCATTATTATGTACTTCCAGAGAGCACTTTCTGCCCCATCCATAAATTCAGAAGCAGAGCTTAGACTCTAGTATATTGGGGAACACCTTAGAGATAAAAACAGGCCACAGGAGGGTCTGACCTAGTTACTAATCCTAACCATTTATTAACCATGTAATGTTGAACAAGTTTATAACCTGTTTCCTCACCTGCAAAAAGGCAACTATAAAAGCTCCCCTACGTAAAATTTAAGGTTTATCTGAAGAGCTAAAAAATAATGTATAAGAAAAGATAATTTAAATATTGTAGTTTAAGAGCACAAGTTTGGGGTCTGAGGGACTTGGCTTGAATGCTGGCTTTGCCACTTACTATTGGTGCGACCTCTAGTGACTTACTACTTACTAATGCTCACCAAACCTCTGTTTCCTGAATAACAGGAGTATCCCACAACAAACATCATCTACAATCTCTACTCACAACTCCCCCCCCCACCCAACATGAAAAATTCTCCAAAATTTGGAAAAAATCAGACAAAAAAATATAAAAACAAAGAAATCCACATAAAACCAAATAAACCCATACCTACAATTTAGAAAACCCAACAAAGCCAATCCCTAGAAAACTACTTGAATTGCGCAAAGTGTTTAAAGAGTTTGTAAGAGAATATTCTACTGCAAAGCAGAATGAACTGTTAAAGCTACTCTGTCCTCACTTTTAAAATAGGTGACTTGGCAGTAAAGAGTCAGAAGTGTGAATTTATGTTCCTCTCCAATCTATCTGTTTTCCTCCAATTCTGCTGTCTCACGACATGGCTCTACTTGTTCATCATGACCACCTCACCCCAGTACCTCCAAGATTCAATTGCAAATAAAGTGAAAAGCTATGCATAATCAGTCTTTATATAGCAAAATCTAAAATGTCTTTCTTTGAAGAATTACAAAGCTTTCTGTCTGAAACCTCTGACCTTTCTAGAGAAATCAGTCACTGTAGTTTAAAAATGTAGGTGGTAAAAGTACAAAGGATTACATTTATACATTTTGCATGTTTGTCGTCTTTTCTGAGACTAGGGACAAATATCTTTAGAACAATTACTTCTTCAACACGAACACTTCAGACTGCAATATCCTCATTCTCCAAAGAACTAACTTACGTACAACCTGGGCCCAATGAGATGGCACTTTTTTTGTTAATTTTTATTCCCACTTCATTTTACTGAAGCTCTGAAACACATGAATTCCAAAACCTTTTTTAAAAATAAGATTTTTGTATATAGTGAGTAAGCTAAGAAAATAATAAAAGTTCACTTAAATCTTTTTTTAAGCAACCATAATTCTTGATTGGCCATGGGGAGGGGAGAGACATCTAAAAGTACATTTAAGAAAATGAATTCTTAGTGAAACTCTTTGTCACATATTAAGAGGCCATACAATAAAAGTATTGCAATGACTATCTTTCCCTGACAGAAATTTACAACAATAGTTACGCTGTTGAACAGCATTGCTACAAAGACTTCATTCTCAGAAGTTACTTGAAACTACTCTCCAAAAGAGAATCTCTACCATTTAAAAGAAGAGGGGGAGGAAAGCCAACTAAATGAATCCATCAGAAACCTTAGTAACTTAGCCATTTTTATATGGTATGCATCCATGCAAAAATCTTGTCGTAGTGATATAAAGACACAAACATTTCTTATGCAAATAAGCTTTTGCCAAATTTTTATCTCAAATCCTTGCTCCCTCTCAAATGCTGATAACCCACTTAACGTTAACTCCCAATTACTTAATGTGGAAAATATAGTCTTAGGTACACAGTTTTCCATCGACATTTTTCATATGTAATATTATTTATGAATTGCATTCTGCCTAAAAGAAATTTATAAATTTTCATTATTAATCTGCTACTGTATCTGAGCCTACACAATGCTGTTTAATAGTATGCTACAGAGGTTTAAGTGCAGATACACAGTATCTTCATTATTCATTCTATAGTAAGCTCTTTAAGCATCCCCATCTCTCATTCATTTGGAATGTTAAAAAATGCCACGAAGAAGGGCTCAATGTCATCTCAACACTGAAATCCATCTGTCTATGGCCCTCCTTTGACTTTTACTCCTTCTGCAGCCAACATTTTCACAAAAGTTGATGAGAATTTGTCAACCTAAGGACTTGCCATGTCAGTTCCTTTGAAAGGCAATGGAAAATTTGAAAGTGACAATGATGGGATCCTGTATGTACAATATTCATTTTATGTAGGAGCTTAAAATTAAATAATCCCTTTAAGATTAAACAACACAGAATTGTAAATGCCTCCAACAGGGGAAGGGGAAAGAGGCAAGCACATATCAACACAGAAGATGGTTCTGAATTTCTGATATTAAGTAATATGTCTCCAATTTTGAAAATTAAATGAAGATTGATATTGTAACACTCGGGTTCCTATTACCCACTGACAAATACATTTCCCTACTAAAAATTACCACTTAGATCAAGCTATATGACTCACCACAGATACATCTTCTCCAACAGCATGAATGCTATGCACTACCCAATCATGGGCTGGCAAAATTACCAAAGGAAATAAAATCAACCAAACCATAGCAACAAAGACAACTGCCTGACAATGGCAGATGCTACATAGATATTCGTACAAATTTTTAAATAGTACATATTCATTTTTTAAATGTTTTCACCTCACTTTTTAAACCCACAGAACATTTCAAAAATAGCCATTAAAAATTTTATATGAATATATATGCTCTGAAAGCTGTCTATGTCTGGAAACTCACAGGTTATTTGGGACCACCACAAACACTTATCAGAGGCATAAAAAGGCAGGCAGTATGGAACTAGATACAGTGCACAAGGGGTATGAGTTCTGTTTTTTAATCCTAATCCTCTTTTGTTTCCAGTCTAATCACTTTTATCCACACACCTCAATTTTCCCTTTCTAGCACACCTGATACTCAACAACTCTAACTACATGTGAGATTTATTAATATTTCTTACAAAGAAAATTATATTTCTATTTTGCTCACTATAAGTTCAGTTCAGCAGCTTATTTTGAAAATAAACCTGAGAAGAATTAATATGTAGATTATGAATTAACAGAGTATAAATTGTATTTGCTGGTCATCTTTTTCTATTTACAATGATAAAAATCAGGTTGAGTGAGGCTTTGAATTTTTGCACTGAAGTCATTAAGAACTAATCTTGGCTAAGTTTAAAGAGATAAAAATAAGGCTCAGTCCTTTAAGGATATTAAGATGAAACTTGTCCCCATTTTCAATTTTTTTCCTTTCCATTTTAAATTAAAAAAAAAAATTAAACTAATAAAATTCCATTCTTTTCTCAAACATGATTTTTGCTTCTTTTAAAATAATTATACACAAAGCCATAACCAAGAAATCTTTTTGGAGTAAAGAAAATTTTAAATTTTAAAATCTAATCATTAAGGGAAGTTAGAAATACACATTTCTTGTGCATATAAAAAATATGTACAAAAGTCTGCATAGTAAAATACTACATGCAAATTATATTTTAAAAATAATGCTCACTTTAATACTCAAAGGCTTCCCAAAGCATCTAGAACCAATTAATCTAACTTTATCTTGACTCAAAAAAATTTTAAACCTGTCTCATAATGCATCTATTCACTAAAATTCAACATTCTATAAACAAGAAAGAACAAGTCATTCCAGATTTTTGACCCCAACACTGACAGGCATAAAACCATTTCTCTCTCTCCTAATCCTAAGTGTGTCTTCATTCTGTGGCTAAGATCTGAACTCGACAGTAAAATATCTCCATGGGAAGGGTTTGGATTTTCGCTCTTTATTTCCCCTTTGATTCAAGGTAGGTATGTGATACCATCTCAATGACATCCAACCCTAGACAACAAGATGTAAGGAAGGACATAAAATGGATTTGGTATCAGAAGACCTGGGTTTGAATCTTGATCTGCACAAGTAACATGGCCGCTCTGAGACTCTGTCCTCATGCATTGAAATGAACAGTGCATAACTTATTCATAGTACTGCTATGAATGGATGGAAGGAAGGAAGGAAGGAAGGAAGGGAGGGAGGGAGGGAGGAAGGAAGGAAGGAAGGGAGGGAGGGAGGGAGGAAGGAAAGGAGGGTGGGCAAACTACAATATATGGCAAAACTTAGTACAGTGCCTGCTGCAGAACAAATACTCAATAAAAGTTATTTCTCTTCCTTTCTTTCTTCCTTTCTTCCTTCCATCTCTTTTTATCTCCTCTCAATTTATCTAGGTCCAAAATATCTACCACTAAGAAAGTATTTGAAAGACATGAAGAGAAGTAAGTTTAAAGTTCTCAGACAAAGAACATTAAAGTCATTCCACTTCAATCTCCAGTTATGACCATACTAATCATTTGTGGGTTTGACATTTTAAAGAAGACTAAGATTTGCCAAAATATAAAACACAAATAAACTTCTTTCTCTCAATTTTATCTTATGTAGTTTGTTTGACAAACAGAACAGCAAAAATGTCTTCTGCTACAGAATTGCTGCAATTTGTCATTTGTTGGACTTAATTCTTCGCCTCATAAGCCCTGTTTATTTAACTAGAATGTTAAGGGGAAGACTAATTCCATTAGAAAAATATCCTTTTACACTGTGGAATTATCATAACAAAACATAAGAAATTGCTTTCTAATATTTGGGGGGAAACCTAAAGAAAAAAGTAATTTCTGTCTAAGCAGCAGCAAGAGAATTCTGTTAAGTTTAGGGACACCAAAGTTTGGATCAATAATGTGTATCGTAAGAGTTGCCTTAGTGGGAGAGAGCCAAAAAGTTGACAATACTTTGAGTTGCCACCTTAAAAAGCAAAATAGTAGAAATAATAAACATCTCCAATAGCCCCTTTTTCCAAGCTTATGTATACCACAGTGTCTTTAACTGTACTCCTAAACTCTAAAAAGAATTTTTGTGAAACTTTTTTTTCTAAAAACTTCAATAGAAACTCCCAAAGCCCCAAATAGTATCTTAGTCTGAAACAAGCTATGCAAAAAATTGTGAGAAGTTTATAAAATTCTACACGTGATATCTTACTGCCCAAGATCCCTTTATAGTCATTACTTAAACCAAAACACTTTTAGAGCATCTCCATGTGTGATTAAGTTCACAGTTTTATGTTTCTCCTAACAAAGCACGCCAGTTCATTCATTCCTTCCTCCTCCACCTGACTTCTTCTTTCCCCTACCCACCCTTCAAGGACTTAAAATTTATAATATATTTAAAAGCAAGCTCTAACCTCCAAATAAACATGGGAAAATTATTGCTGAAATGGTAATAAATTTAGCATATTCACTGAACTCAATCTGTATTTTATGTTTTTTCTTCTATTCTAATCCTCAAAATTGTTTTCAATAATCTATATTGACATTTGTGAGCAATTAGAATTGTTGCTGCTTCTGTGCAAGATTTAAAAAGCCGGCAGGCTGTTCTGCGTCCTCTGGAAGCAGCTTGAGGCCTTAACCAAGTGTAACACCCAGTCCTACTGTGTACAGCAGTGACCACAACAAAGGCTGTGGTTTCTCCCACACTAGCCTTAAATACGTTTAAATTAATGCTATTCATCACTGGGTGGAAAAGAAGACAAAAGCAAATCCAAGCCAGCAGCATTGGGAAATTTTCTTACCAACATAACCTCTTAGCTATAAAGGAACTGACTCCCATTCAAATATTTATTCCACAGCAACTATTTCTCCCTATTCCTATATGCTCTCTGCCTTTTGAACTTCCATCTTTTTCACTACATTCTAGAGAAAGGATTTTGTTACTACCTTCTAGATAAAGGATATTGTTACTATCCTCAAGTTACTCAGAAAACACTCAAGAATATAAAAGCCATATTTACCTCAAGTTTGTTAATTGCTAGTGCTATCTCCTTTGAAAAATTAAAAGAAAAAAATTTCCAAAAATGTGTACATATACCAATAATTTACAGTAGATCAATCAACTACCTTAATTTTAGCTTAAGGTTACAGTTAGACTTTGAGACAGGGTGGTACTTACTCTCTTAATTTTAACTATCACTGCATATTCGTCTTCTTATTTTTCCAAACACACTTTATTATTGCAAATCACAGGAACTAACTGAATAACTTTCTACAAGGAAGTTTGTTAAAGTACTAAAGAAGTTTAGTCACATAATGTGTAGTCCTAGACTTGAGCATAAACACACATACACACACACCTGCTAAGAGAATATATTGAATGTATTTTAGATATGCAAATACTGCTGCAAACAATGTGGTAAGTTACCTAAAATTAAGAAATTATCACAATTAATTTGGCATAAAATTATAAACTGTAACAATCTAACATGATTCATTTTTAAATTTTTACAATAATTATTCTATATGCACTGATAACCATATAGATATAGTTATACTGTATTTTAAAATACTAGCTTTTAAAAAAAGAAACCATTCCCATTGCTCAAACAGCACTCTGTGTGCAGCCTGGATGTACACACACATGCACACGAAGCACACACGCACTCATACTCATACACAGACACTCCTAATCTTACACCTGCTCTGAAGCAGTAGGAAGTGAATTCTCAATCTGTCAACATGACCATCTGGTCTATCTGCATATCACGGCTTTCTCTATTACTATATGAAGGAATGGCAATCACAAAGCCAAAATAAAACTAAAATGCACCTGAACGGGAGTAGCTCTCTTTTGGTTGAAACAGAATAATATGGAGCATATCAGAGCAAAACTAGCAGTAATCTAAATAATTTTAAATGAGCATTCACGACAGCATACTTAAGTGAACAATATGGTACAGGTAATGTGGTAATCAGTAATGCTGCTGTACAGGTTTACAGGACAGGTACCAAGCTTCCAAGACACTGAAATAGCTCTTTCAGTGAGTGTCGGGACTTTTGCTATTCCTGGTCTGAGTAAAATTAAGTAAAGGTCATAGTGGGGTGTCATGGAAGCAATCACTAACTATTGTACTAAAAGATTACTGTGCAAAAATGCTCGCTTTCTATTTTAAAAATAGCAAGCACTCACACTGCCATTAGGGCAATAGCAACTCACTTTGTCACTGGCTAATTAACAATTACAGCAATTACCTGACAAATTTTGGTCACTTATTAGTCTTTCAAAGTGAATTTTAAGACGACTAAAAATACTTCCAATCTTAGAAAATTCCTCATCTGCAAAAAGTGAAGGTGGCTCATTGTGATTTAGCTTTTGGGCCTAATGCTATTTGAAAATTAGGTGAATTTAACATAAATTCATTTGTTTAGTTTTAGTTTTTAAATTTCTTCACACAGCTTTCTCAGAGCTTTCATTCTACCGCATGGCAGGTAATAACTATCAAATATAAATTGTGACATTGTCATTCTATGGCCTAAATACAGCAACCTACCTCTATCCAAGAAATGAGTCCTTAAAAAGTCTAACCTCTTACAAAATTTAACTAACTTGACTGAGAATCTTTCTGGTATCTGATTACATTACCAGAAGTTATACAGAAGCAGTTTAAAAAAAAAAAAAACTCTCCAGAAAGTTCTCGGTTGAGTGCCTACTAATGAACAAAGGTTAACTTTATCTAAAAGGTCAAATGCCTGGTGGCTAAGGTTATGACCTTAACAACTTAAATTGTGACCTTGCCACGTGCCGGGTATATTGTAGATTCTGATACAGATCATCTGGTAAAGACTGGTCATAAATTAGCTTTACTGTTACACACCCACAAAGAAAAGCATTTGCCACAATAGCATAATATCTCCAAGTTGTCATAGGATACATGGGAAGGGCTATTCAAATAGAGATGAAATTAAGGACATAAAATGGTTTTGTTCTTTTATACTTTTAACAAGATGAAATTCTCAGGCTTATGAAATCACTCCGATTATACTTGTTACTGTTTATTAGCCACAAAATTCACACAGTTCTAATGCCACTGAATTTAGAGGAAAAAAATTGGAATGTAGTTTATTATATTTTAGCATCCCAATAAGTCTTAGAATAAGTCACCTCTGCTTTAAAAAAATGATTGATTCTGCATTTGCTTCCAGTATTTACATATACATTCTCAGGTTTCAACTTCCTACCAAAGAAAAGGCCTACACATGAAGCAAGAATTACCGTACACAGTTTTAGAAGGAAAAGAAGATCTAATTTCTGTGGCCATCTAGGGGGGAAAAAGGCATTTTGGAAGGAAAAAAACACAAAATTTTAAAAGAAAGAGAGAGAAAAAACACATTATAGGTGAAAAGGCCACAATGGTTTTGGCATGTATCTTGAAGCACGTTTCAGAGTCTCTGCCTCCTGCCAATACTGGCAAGTTCTCAAAACTTTTAAGGAGGTAAAAACATTGTTTAGTGTTTACAAATCTTCAGTATTATAACAGATGCTTGTCAAATCAGTTGTATGTAAGTTGACCGATCTACCTCATATTTGTATTGGCAGCTTCCCTTCCACAAATAACAGGTCTCTAAATCTCTTAAATCAAATTTGAAATATTTTCAGATAAAAGGCCTTTCATATTTTCTTTTACAATCTTCCTGTTGCGCGCACAGAGAAGTAACCATTATTGCGGTCCTGTGAAAACCAACGGCCAAACACTTGGTTGGCTGGTATTCAGGCACAATAAAGGATTCTGGGATATGTCAGGAAAACCAAACCGAAAGGTAGTCTGATCCATGTTGCTGTCCATAAATCTTTCATAAGCAATAAGGATGCTAACTCTCCTAAGCAACCTTCTAAATGTCATTTTACCAACATAAACCCTTCAGGTATTGCAACAAACAACAACTGTGTTAGCTCGAGGATTTGGAGCAATAGCACAATAACAAACCAACAACAACGAAAGAGAATACGTGTAATGGGAATAGCTAGAAAGGTTGCATTTCATTGAATCTAAGGGAAATGTTTAAGTCAAAAAACTTACAATGGATACTGCTTACGCTGATAAAAACTTCACAGCTATTTCATTTTGATGTTATCTCATAAGGAAGCACACGTCATGATCTGCATTACCTGTTGGCACCCTCAAGTTTCTATATTGATAAAGTATTCATTAGAACGTAACAATCTTATTTTTTTAAATATCTAAAACATAAACCTAAGATTTCAAAGAGTACTCCTTGAAAACACTTGTAACACCCAGACTTTTTTTGCACCTTGCCGAACTTACATATGCAAATAGATTAAGAAATTTTTTAACTCTGCCTTTTCAACAGACAAAACAAATTAACAACAGGGTTAAAAGTAGGTTAAGGAAGGGCTAGTTGTTCCTGTTTAGAGGTCATTTGACAGGTGCTACCTTTTCATTTTTGCTACCCAGAGCTAAAGCAACAGGCAATTCTCATAATTAAGTATACATTTTCAAAAACCCAAATATCTGAAACACTTACAGATCACACCCTCTAAAATACTCATCTATCCCCTGCCAACAGAATGCAAATGATGATGTGACATGCTTGCAAAGTTAATTTCTCCAGTTTCTTATATAAGGGCAGGTAAAAGTTCTCTTTCTAAAACATAAATTGAGAAAAATAATATAAAATAGGCTACCAGCTGACTTCTTCAAAAAGTAGCTAACATTTTTAGAATTAAAAATGTTTTGAAAAACAGTACAGAGTTGATTTGACAGGTAACATCTCTCTCCTTTGTGGAAAAAAATACATAAATATATAAACCCCAAAACAACCTACTGGTAAGATTCCACAACCTTCTTTCTTCCATCTGGCTCAAGTAACTGCCATGAAGGTAATCTAGCAAGACCGATATGTACATATAAAAAGTCAACAAGTTACACAAGACCTGAGCTTTCACATAACACAATGAGCCTTTTGTCTAAAACAAGATGAAAGACACAAAGTAAAAGTGCATTATTTTATCCAGTCCTCAATAGTTTTATCCTGAATGCTATTCTAAATACTGAACCATGTACAGATAAAGCACACCTTGAAAAAACAATTAAAAATTTTATAATAAATCACGGCAACTCACTACATCAATTATCAATAGCAATTTCTCAATGTGTTCATGCACTATACAGGCCGGTTACTTTTAATATTAACCTCTCCATCAATTACTTAAAGAGTTGGTTGTTTTGTTTCCCTTAGCTACCTGAGACAACACTAAGAATTCCCAAACACAAAGCTACTAAATCTGTATATTAGTGTGATTATTTTTCCTTCATAAGTGATCAGCAATTTGATAGTAATCTTACCTCCAACTTCTTAATTGGCAAGGGGTTCAAGAGGCCCCAGTAGGTTAAAAACACTCCCAGCAGAAAAGCAACTAAAAATATTGCCTCAATACCAAACTAAATGCAGTTTAACTAGATCACTTGCCAGTTAAAATACACCCTTTATTACAAAGGTTTTCATGAGGCTTCTCTCAGCCCTCATCAAAAAATGTGATTTAAACATATCACATATCTGATTACCGACACCTCTGAAAACACTACTTACCAAAAGAACTGTACTTAGAATTCTCTCAAAGCTATGCTTTTCCACCTGAATAAAGGCAGCACCTCATACACAGGGGCTTCAGGTAATTCTGACTTTGGTTTATCTTTGAAACCACACTGGCTTTATGTATGTGGCCTGCAACTTGGGGAGTTCAGGAATGATCCAGCATATACGGAGGCCATCCGGAAAGAAAAACACACAAGAAAGTGGAAGGAATTCTCACCATCGCACTTACCTGCTGCATGCACAAAGTATGCCAAATACAAATCGAGTTCCTTAACAGAAACCCCTATGTGATGGGGTTGGACACAGAGCCCTGGATTAGAGCATTGTGGGGACTTTACAAGGCGCTCGCCATCAGTACTTTCCAGCGGAATACCTTTAAACAAAATCACCATAACCAGGTCCAACCTCCAGACTTTATCTGCCTGGCGGAGGCAGTCAATTCTTCGCATCTTGCCTTTCTGGTCTGGGTTGGAAAGAACACAACATGGAGGTTTTTTCCCTGTAACTGTAAGAACAAAATCCTCTCGATACTCAGGTCGGATATCTTTCCGTAACTTTGCCAGAAGTCGAGATGCCCACTTCTGCTTGACCTCTGGTTTTTCACTTAGCAATTCATCCTTCACGGCTCTCTCTTCTTCTTTTGACATACGTTTTTCATGTTTTTTGAAGTATTTTCGCTTTCGGGCCTGCAGGTTGAACCATGTGTAGGCGAAGGCTCGGACGTGGGGCAGAAGTGCTTCGATGAAAGGATGAAATTCATCCTAGGAAAATGAATAAAAATAAGAATATGAATATAATGAAAACAAAAGGAAGCGACTTTTCTTTAGATGGTTACCTTAAAAAAAAATTTCTCATTTCACTTAAAATTTGATTTAGGCATTATGTTACCAAAATCATGCACACGATCCCTACAGGAAGTGGGGGGGAGCAATGGGAGAGAAAACTATCAGCATCATTTCTCATGATCTGAAAGAAAAAAATTGATAAAAATTTAAAAAAAATGTTTTGATGTGTTCACCAAAGTGCACCAGGTTCTATTGTCAGGCCTAGTTCCTCAATCCTGTAGATAGTAAGTGAAGTTTATCTAAATGCTTATAACAATATATAATCTTAACCCTATTTCAAGGAAGGCATATCTAATTTTGTCCCAGCCTTGACCTCACCACTTGTAGTACAGCCAGGGCCCGGCCGCCAGATTGGCAAATCCTAAACATTTAGATGCCAGTCAATGTTTATGGAAGTCTAGGAGCAAAAATCATCTCCTCAATCAATGAAAACAAAGGCTTTCCCTCTAAAAATATTGCGTGTCGACTCTGATCTGTTTCTTATTCATTTTCGTAGTATCTTTATTCCTCCTTTAAATATTATAGTTACACATAATTTTTTAGTCAGAAACTTTGAAATATTTGAAAGATCCATACACAAAAGAAGGGATGAATTTGATATTTATTGGGCTAAAAAAAAAAAACTATGTCCAAGACATAATTGCTGCTACTATAGGAATGAAACAAAAAGGGGAAAAAAAGGAAAAAAACAAAGAAAAGCATACATGCCAGATAGTAAATAGAATGCATCATTGTGACAACACTGTTGCAACTGAATATATTTAATTTACTGATATGATTGTGAAATGCCTTCAGTAATAATCATCCCTAAAAACAGATTATTTAACTTTTTAAAAATAATATTTTAGGTTTTTTTCTTACAGGGAAATAAAGAACCTGGTATATTCAATGTTTATGAGATATCAGGAAAACCCTCATGATTGCCTATGAAAATTCAGGTAACGTGAAAATAAAATCGAATTCAAAATATTTAAATTTTTCTTCTTATTTTACTCAAAATATTTGATTCTTATATGTGACATTTTCTTAGGAAATATAAACATAAAAATAAAAAATAAATTAAACAGTAACCTCTACAGGGCTTTCGGAGTACCTCCAACTTTTGACTAACTTATCCACACTAATGTTACATAACTTCTGCCACATAAATCCCCCTCCAAAAGATAGATTATTTACTTTCAAGTAAATGAGGATGAGAAAACCAAAGAGATATTTGATGGCTTTTTGTTAAAGGTCATAGGGCAGACAAATATTATAAAATGCATTCTGTTTTGGTGTGTTATATCCATCTAAATATATCCTTTCAAGGCACAAGTAACTGTAATGTCCAAAATATTATTACTATTAAAACAATTATTAAATTTTTTAATGTTCAAATATAAACTGAGAGGGTACAATTGGTAAAATGTTAGTAGTCAAGTCCATTAAAATTTTACAAATTATAATCAATCATTTAAACACTACATATGACTGAGTTTTTAAAAGTAAGTATATAATAATATAATACATAATAAATCACTTCCATAATTGACCTTTTTTTCCTCTCTGCATGAATTTTAGGCTCTGTGTTTCAAGTTTAACTTTGAAAACTGCCCTTTTTCAACAAAAGAATCCAAAAAAGAAGTAGTCAGCTTTTATAACGTGTGCATTCTTTAAGTGGAGGGAGAATAGAGAAAAATACAAGAATTATATTATTCCTTACCATAAACCATTAGAATTTTTTTAAATTTCTGATGTTTGAGAATATTTCTTATTCCCATACTTTAGAAAACAGAAATGGGAGGCAAGTCACAATTAATCTGCGAAGGTATACGCCAAACCACAAAGCATTTAAATGTTACTAAATTCTGAGCTCATCCTTGAAATGCTCTAAAATACATAAATTTTAGGTTTGAAACAGAACTTCACATTGACTGATTTTCTTATATATACAGCACATGCTGGGGACCTAGGCTTTGTGGTATCATGCAAAGAACTCTTGGAGTCTACCTTAAACTACAAAGTGAGCTTTCACCAAAAGGAAGATTTCATTTTAAAGTCTCAGCCCCATTTTATAATACAAAGGATAACTTAGCCCCAAATAATTCACATCTATGTTAAAAAGTTATCTTATCTAAAAGCTGGATTAATGATAATAAACATTTAAAATAAACATTCTAATAGGGCATTTTAAGTGTTCAAAGATACTCCCAATATGCTTCTTAAAAAACTTCGAACTGCATTCATTCGTGTTCAAAAGGATTTTGTTTACCTGCCAACCAAATGCCCATATATCTCATCATAAAAATCCTTAAACGAGGCCAACTATGTCAACTAGTCAATAAGAATAATCTAAGTCCCCAATTTTGCATTAAATGTATTTACAGCATATTACTCCCCAAAGGTTTCAAGAATGTGCCAATAAAAGTACACAGTATTTTGTATAACTTTACTCACATGTACAATTAAAGTGTTAGTTAATTTTTTCTAATATATCTTTCTCAATTCATGATTAAAAATATTTCAGCATATCAAAACTAAAGAATATGATTAGCTTATAGGAAATGTCCAGGAATAGCATAACTGATGAGTTAAAAAAAAAAAAAGATAGTAAGCCCTTGTAAATCATGTTGCTGAACATATCACCATAAGCTATGTAATATTTCAAAATATTCAAGAGAAAACAAAGAATATTTTACATATGTACTCAGTGAGAAAGTTATAGGCCACCAATAAAAACAAACCTGAAAACCTGTTTCCAAAGTGGTATTACTTTGAATCAGCATCTTAAACATTGATCTGCTTGAAAGTAAGCCAAGTTTAAGAACCACTGAACGCTGATATTTCTGGAAACTACTTATTTTAAAGGTTCACCTATAAATTTCTGCTGGGATATCATCATACGGCCAGTACATGATTTGGTTGATATGCCCATCCCAGATTACAATAAGATGTCTAGCATTTTCTTGGTAAAGTTTTTAAAAATTGCATACATGTTAAATGGAGTTTATTCTTTCATTTAGAGTACTTTTTATCACTGTTCTTCCTAGATCTTTTTTTTAATGAGCAATAAACTACCTAAGTTTTTCTTTCTAAAACTGGCTCTAAAGTGTTATAAATATTTCAGCAAGTTAAATAAATTGTAAATCAATTTTTAAAAGAAGAACCCATAAAATATATGAGCCCTCATTCACTATTTATTGTACATTTTCTTCACAAACTGTTAAACTAAGTAAGTGTTTCTCTTACTGGTATTTCCAGAAGAAGGCCTAGTGAATGCATCAATCAACACTGCCAAATATGTAGGAGAAAAAATAAGAAAAAAAAACCTTTCTTAACGTGATAATAGCTTTTAAACCAAGAGAAGCCAACTTTGTTAAATACCTGACTATGCCATGGGCCTGCATGGATACACACATATCCTCATATATGCACAATCCCAAAATATAAATTTATCTTTTCAGAGCTCACTTGAGAAGACACCAATGTATCCCTTAGGGTCCTTTCCCTCTATTGCAGCACACTGGTATGATCTACAAGTTCTACGTGTTGCAAACTTCTGCCAGCTAGAACTTCAGCCTCTGAATCTCAGCATTTTCACTGTATTCCGTAATTCATTCAAATTATCTTACACTTTGCATCTTATCCATATGCAATTGTGAATCTTGCCAGAAGTGGTTGGAAAAGTTTCATTCCATACTTCCACAAGTTACTAAAATAGGAACTTTGGAAGTTTGTTAGGAAAAAAAAAAAAACTTTTACAATAACTAAAAGCAACTGCTATCCATTATTAATGTTCGGCCTAAATCCCAAACAGACCATTTCAACATAAAAGATGCATTTAAGAGTCTTCTGAGATCAAATAGCCAGTATTA
Organism: Daubentonia madagascariensis; assembly: GCA_023783475.1. Classification (NCBI taxonomy): domain Eukaryota; kingdom Metazoa; phylum Chordata; class Mammalia; order Primates; family Daubentoniidae; genus Daubentonia; species Daubentonia madagascariensis. The sequence goes on from JAKFHU010000913.1 coordinate 52,531,103, forward strand.
TTACTGTTAGATATTGTAATAAGAAGGGTTGTCATGTGGCAAATAAATCCAGAATGTAGACAGGAGAGAGAAAACTACTGATACTTTTTAGCCTTCCAGAAAGTATTCCGGTTAAACCGTTATCTCTTGCTAAATGAAGGCAAGAAGTGGTAGGCTTTTTTTTAAGGGAGTGGTGAATAAACATTTTATTTGAAGTATATATCTTCATGTAGGTGATTAATGGCAATGTACCAAAGCAGAATGAAGGTTCACACCTTTTGTCCAAAAAAAAAAAAAATTCTTAGCGCAAAGTCACTTTGACTTCATGCTTTTTAGTCAAAGAAAATAAATAATATATTCAAAAGGGTCCAGATTTGGGTGGCGAAGTAGCAATATTTTGTCTGGGGGTGGTGCAGACAAGGGAGGGATGGACGGGGAAGGCATAGAAAGGAGGGGCGGTGGGGTGCGAGAGCCCCACGCTCCAAGTTGCATCGGAGGGGAAAAGTTGCCCCTGTCCTGCACGCGGAGCGGCCGGAGTCGCGCGGTGGCGGTGGTGGCGGCGGCAGCTGGAGGCGGCGGCGGCGGGGGGAGCCGCGTCCGGCCTGGGCCGCCGCTCGGGCTCGCGGCTGGGAGCCCAACTCCGCCCGCCGCTCCCCGGCCCGCGGCCCGCGGCCTCCGCCGCTCGCCGCCCTGCGCGGCGGGGGCTCGTCCCGGCCCCGAAACTTTCACTCGGGGAAAGCGAGCGGGCCACCAGCGAGCTGCTAGGACGCAGGCTCCACCCGGCCGGCGCAGGGGGACGCGCGTCCACGCAGTCCCGCTCTGCCGAGGGCTAGCCGCCGCCTGCCTGCGTCCAAGGGGCGCTGTCCGGGCCGGGGCTGGGACGGTGGCCCGCGTCCCTCCCGCGGCCGGACCCCGAAGGCTGACAAACAATAAACAGAAGTAAGAGTTTGGGGAGGCGGCGGAGGGGCTGCGGCGGCTCGGGCTCCGGGGAGCGGGCCGTGGGCTCAGGCACCGAGGTCTCCCTGCACACGGGGACTGCAGCTGGCCCGAGCGTGCGGGGTGCGCGGTGGGCTCCGTCGGCGGCCCCCTCCCCGGCCGCCGCGGAACTACAGGAACGCCGCTCTCGGCAGCAGAAACGCTGAGTCCAGATTTCAGCGTGTCATGGGCTGCAACCCCGCCGAAACACGTGCGGGGCGTCCAAAAACACTGCCGTTCCGCAGTCCGTCGCCCCGATATTAATTAACGCATTAATAAGAGGGCGCCATTAGCCATGTGCCCACACAAATGGCCGTGCAAGAGGAATGCACCCTCATGGAAACAAAGTTACTTTCTTAAAGCTGTATTTCTCCCTCCCTTTACGGGCACACGCGCGCACACACACAGAAACACGCGCAGACACGGGCACACACCGAGACACATGCCCCGGGCCCAGCCGGCGCGACGGTCCCCGGTCCCCCCTGCCCAGCCCCAAACCTGCCCCCGCCACCCGGGCCCCCCCACCCCTCCGCATCCAAACAGCTGCTTACCTGGGTGAGACAGAGCGGAGAATACATAACTGCCGGGCGGTGGGGTGTGCGTGTGCGTCTGGGTGTGCGGTTTGGAGGTGTGCGTGAGTGTGGGTGAGAGAGGAGAAAGAAGGAGAGAGGAAGAGAGAGAGAGAGAGAGGGAGAGAAGGGGGAAGAAAAAAAAAATCAAGCCTGCTTCTTGCGTTCACATTTCCAACTCGGCTCAACTGCAGCCAGCCAGCGCTATTGCCGCTCCATGAGCTGAACTTTAACCCCGCCTAGAGTTTCCCTACACTCCACTATACATGTCTACTGTACGCGGGCGTTAAAGGCATAGCGCACCCTTTCCCGCTCCCGCGCCGGCCCGGCCGGGTGCCCGCGAGCTGCCCGCGCGCCCGCCTCCGCCTCCGCTCTGCACCGCACCGCACAGCCGCCGCCCGCTCGCGCCGCCGCCGCGGGGGGGGGGGTGGGGGAGGGGGCGGCTGCGGCGCCGCGCGGCCAGCCGGGTCCCGAGCCTCCGCGGCCGCTCGCGCTCGCCGCCTGGCTCGCGGGCTCCCTCGCCGTCTCCCTCGCTCGCTCGCTCTCCCGCTCGCTCCCCGGCCCCCCCGGCCCCCTTCCCCGATCAGCGCATTACTGGGTAACGCAGTGAGGAGCGGTTACAGTCTGTACTCCCGGGCAGCTATAGGCTGCCACAGGATGTGCTTAAGCAAACAAAACTACTTTTCCTCGTCCCCATCCCCCCACCCCCGCCGCAGACCTTCGCGGACCTCGGCGGAGGACTTGGGCAACTTTGCCAGGTTGCCCTGCACCCCCGGGCCACTGTGTGGGCGCGTAGCGAACCGAGGAGGAGGCCGGGCGGCACATTTGCATGTATGCAAATTTCTTTGAAAAATCAGACCTCCTAGGTAACTTTTTTTTCCCCTCTGAAATGCGGTAAGGCTCAAAGCATTGTAATCTCTCCAGCGAAGCTTTCTGTGGGAATAGATTCGTCGGCAGAGGTAATTATGCACACAATCCTGCAAACTTTGTGCAGCTTCAGTCCTGTGGTATTCAGAAGCGGGGGTGGTGGGGAATAATTTCACACAGAAGATTCACCCGGATTGGGGGGTGGGGGTCTGGAGAAAGGAAGGCGGAGATTAATGAGCGTTCTCCCTTCCAGGACTGTGAAACTAGTGGGCTTGAACACAGACACCGTACAAAAAGTTCTATCACGTCCAGAAACAACAGTGGTTTAGCTGTGACATCTTTTTCTTTTTAGAGAGGGAAAAAAAAAGTGAAAGGGATGTCCCCTTAGGGAAGGGAGATATTCCGATCCACAGACGCGTGCCCAGAAGTGGACATAGGCTATCATTACCGTCCCTGTTTCTGAGACACCTCTGGAAGGGTGCCTTTTAAGAATCCCCTTTTTCCCTCCCCCAGGTAATAGTTCTTAAAATGGAAAAGAACTTCCTGCAATTATTTTAGGTTTGCTCAAGTATTGTTTTGGCAGAAAAGGGGGGTGGTTTTTAGGGTTTGGCAAGTTGCCAATAAGCCTGCTTTTCCAGTTTTTTTTAACCTCATATTTTCTCCCTAGGCTCTCTTCTCTCCTGGGGGGGGGGGGGGCGGGAAGTATACCTGCCTCCTCCAAACCCTATCCCAAATCCCATATTTTCCTCCTCCTCTCCCTGTTGGTAGTTTGCAGCCTGCTGCATTTGACACCCTTCTCAAAATTCCAAAAGGAAAGAGGAAGGTATCACGTTGAAAGATACTGGCACACAGACAAGGGAATCTGCTCCTTGGTGGAGGTGACATAGCTAGAGAGCCTCTGAAGAGAGGAAATTCATGTAGGAATGCCCACTCACATCTGAGTGATGTGTTGTGGCCACTCTCATTAAGACTTTTTTTTTTTAACAAGGGGCAGGAAATAGTCTACTGGAGAAAGAGTGAAATAAGACCTCTGAAATAATTCTGCACGTATTTAAAGTTATTTTGTGCTTATCTAGTTACTTTATTTAAAATAATTCCTGAATGCTCAAGAAACCTTTCTCTCCTCCCCTACACCCCACCCCACCCCTGCCCTCCTGGACGTCTTTGGAAATCGCTTAGATTATTTATTAAGAGGTGAGGGAAAATAATAATTCCAACCTTTAATGAGAGAATCCATTTTTCCAAACTAAACAACTGCTTTTCCTTGGTTCCTCTGGGATTTCAGTAGGGGAGAAATGTCCTAAAAGCTAACCGAGTTACAGAGACAACATCCCTGGCCACGAGAACCTTTGCTGGGATCTATAACTTCAACGCGCTCCAAGTTTCCTCGATAGAAGTTTCTGGCTGACGGTCCCAACATGTAACTGAGGCACAGTGAGAAGTTATTGTTCGGAGTGTGTACTCTTGGGAAGCTCTCTTCCAGAGCAGATTAAAATCTTTCTTTTGGTGTATTAAAAGATACACTTCACATCTGCCTCTTTTCAAAACAGCAAAGATTCTTACTTTGGATTGAGTCTCAAGGAAAAAAAAAGGTTTTTTTTTAAAGGACTGGCACTTCGCCTTTTTTTTAAAAAAATGGGGGAAAGTAATTTAATGCTGATATTTTTACTTTAAAAACTTCTTTTGTTGCAGCAGTGGATGTGCCTGCGATTTCCAGCTTTCTGCGGTTAGCAATATTATCTTAAGTAACTTTTGGCGCCCTTCGTAAGACTTTTGGATATGGGACGATTGTTTGCGCCCTCTAGGCAAGGGCTGGATCCAAGTTCAGCACCAAAGCCCTTCACATCCGCTCCTGCTTTCTCTCCTATCTCCGCCAGCTCCCGCTCCCTCCCCCGCAGGGGGAGGGGGGAAGGAGGCGGGGGAAACACTACAAAGCACAGTTCCAACTACAGCCTTTGGAAACAAGACTGAGAAAAATACAGTAGAAGAGTTACAGTTACAGAAAGGCTTCTGGTAACTTTCTCTCCAACAGGCATAAATTTAAACACACACACAAAGAAACAGATGTTCCTCAAAGGGCAGGCTGGGGGTAAAAAACATTTCCAATTCTCTCCCTCTTCCCAAGTTGCAAAAGTAAATCCTTGCCTAGAGTTGACAAAGATACTAAGACACTTGAGAGAGAGCAGAGATGGAGGGAGGAGGGAAGAAAGGATAGTAAAGACAGTAGTATTGGAAACACAGGTGAAGTACAAAAACTAGTTTACTGCAATCATATAAATGACCCATTGTTAGGAAGGATAAACCCCTTATTGGAAATAACTGCTCCAGTCATTTATTTTGCAAGTGGTAGGAGGCTGCCTTGAAATGGGATTGTCTCTGCGCAAAGGAGGCTCCTGTCATGCTCTCTGCTATCCATATTCTTCCTGGCATAGAGCCCAGCCTTGCATTTACTGTGTTTTATTTGCAGAAACATTACCTTGCCAGCTTTAGTGAAATCCTCTTAGATATATAAATTACATCAATAAGGTTTCACTTATATGTATATCTCAAATAGCTCTCATTTTGGAGGTTACTTAATAGGGAGATCTTATTAATATGATTTAGATTTTAATGCCCAGAGCAGTGAAGATAGGACTGGGATTCCTAAGTGACACCATAACTTTGTGGTTCTTACCAAGACTAACTTTAGTAAACAGCATTTTTCAACATTTTTCTTCTCTAGTTTTTGACCTGGTGGTCACTTGTGTGCAGATTTTTCTTATGTGCATATAATCCTAAATTGAATCATGTTGCTAAAGTGAGCATCCAAGTGAATTCTTACATCAAATTTCCAAACCAGATTTGACTGGAAGGCCTAAAGCCTTGGGAAATAGCTCGATGGGAATTTAATCCAAAGAAGGGAAAGAGCCCATATTATTTTCCATTCACTTCCCAACAGAATTAGGTGTCTACACTGCTCAGAGAGGAGGAGATGGATATATTTTAGTCAGAGGCTGCCAGTTACTGTCTCCAAGACAAGCTACTGCAGTTGGTTTCCACTGGATTAGTATCAAGGACTTGTCCAAGAGGCCAGACTCCAGCTAACAGCAAGTCAGCAATCTTCCACATGCACACTCCACAGGGGTTGTTGTGGTAACAAGAAGTAATGCGAACTTGGCCAGTCTTAATATCCTATTTGCTACTGACCATATACTTAAACAGCAGAACTCAAGAAAAACCACTCCCCCTCTTCCTTTCGAATTATAAAACAGCTGTCAGTCCACCTGCAAAATATTCTCCCTTAAAGCTGTTGTTTAGAGTTCAAGAAGAGAGGCTCACCCATTTCTTCAAAGTACTTGAAATGCCAAAGCTTCTAAGATAATCAAAGTGAGAAGTTTTGTAATGCTGAATATGCAACATATTACTTCCCAAAGCTCACTACAGTCCCACAGTTCAGGCAAGATGTAAGCTACACGTTTCTTAAAGAAGTTGAACCTCACCTTCCACAACAGTTGCCAACTTTCCTGAGTTTAAAAATGATAATTAATGCAAAGATAATAACTCGTGCAAAGTTATTTCTCTGGCAGAATTTTTCTGACTTTTTCCAAAGGGCAAGGAAGAAGGCATACGGCTCATGCAAAAATCCTCCGATCGGCTTTTTTTTTTTTTTTTTTGTAAACTCGAAAACTCTTTCCTATTGTGCTTGCTAAATCCGGAAGAGCTTGTAGCTTTGACAGCTTGAACCACACCATCCCCTTCAGAGGCGCAGAGAACTTCAGATCTCGTTTGCCCCGCCCCCTCTGGCTACTGAGAACCATTGTACACCCAAGCATTCTCATGATTGGATAGCGCTTTTGTCAATCTCCTATGTTGTCCCATTGATTAGAGGATCAAATCGTCAATTATTCTCCCGGTCCAGACATTTCTTTTCGGGTTAGGTTGACTGCTGAGGACAGACGTCTTTTACAGAACAGAGCACGTACAGGATTTCCCCCCACCCCTTTCTGGAACCTAGCAAGCGCTAGGAGAAAAAAAAAAAAAAATCTGTCAAGCTCAGCAATATTTTCAAATCCCGGAAAAAAAAAAAAAAAGGAAACCCGGTCTCTGATGCACATAGCAAAAACACCATCCACAAGGCTACATCTTTAAAACAAAACCATCACAATAGACATTTACCCAGAAATCATTTAAGTGCATATGCGAGCTAGATAAATTTTAAAGTCTTAGCCATTAAATAAAATCATTCTACAATTGTTTATAAAAAGCATATCATATAAATGCAAAATAGAAAGTTTAAGATGTACCACGTACCATTGCAATGTAAAAAGAGTACGTGAGAAACTTTAAAATGCTCAGACGGATTGCTTCATTTGTTGTCCCCTTTTTTTTTGCATTTTAAAAATATCTAAATAAACTTGGAACCGTTGAAAACCCGGAAGAGATTTTTTAAAAAGCTGTTGGCCAATTGCAGGCTTCTTGGAGATTTTTTTTTTTTTTTTACTCCAAATCAGAAGGCTTTTGCAATTGCTATTCCCATTCTCTCGCTCACTCGCTCTTTCTCTCTCTCTCTCTCTCTCTCTCTCTCTCTCTCTCTCTCTCTCTCTCTCTCTCTCTCTCTCTCTCTCTCTCTGATCCAACCTGGGCTGGCTGGTTCTCAGATTCTCTCTGGTTTTGCCTTGCGTGCTTTGGATTGTACGAGACTTTGCAGAAGTTGCAATCGATTCGGCAGCCCCTAGCTTCTCTCCCTCTGTCCCGCTCTCCTTACCCTACCCCCTTGTTTATTTCGTCAATCACTGCGATTTGCATAGTAACCACGCACTAGGCAGCCGCAGCGGCCTGCGGAGGGGGCCGGGAGGGGGCCGGGAGGGGGCAGGGAAAGGCCTTGCCCCCTTCTCCCCTCCTCCAGTCTCTCTCCCCGCCGGTCGTCTCCTCCCCCACGGCGCGTGGCCAATAGGAGCCCCTATTTTCGGCGCAAGCTCCGGTCGGGACCCAGTTCCGAAGAAAAACCCGTGTGTTACTAGGCCCGGCTCGCGGGATCGTGTTTTTGGCGCAGTGCAAGTTCCCCTGCTTGCGGACCTCGCAGCCGGTACAGGGCAGACGTGAGGACATAGTACTTTTGCCTGCGGTTGTGCGGGTTTTGCACGTTTTAATCAAGTCTGCATACCTGCTTTCCTGGTTTCTTTTTCCAGAGCCTCTCGTGAGTTATTAGGCTAGTTCATGATGGTTAGTGAGAGATTTAACCTTTATTTGCACTGGTGTAGACCAAGAGTTAAAGATCCTCTTTGGTGCGTTAAATCAAGAGAGTGCAAAATGTCACAGGGAACTTGCAGTGAAATAAAGCTTCTACCCTAGGCTCGGAAAGAAAAAGACAGTGGCTCTATTCTCTGCAGATGACTGAACATAAAATTGTTAGGTGGGCTCCCTCAAGAATAAAGCTGTTCCTTTAAAGTAGGAGATACAGTGAAATTCTGATTTAATTGCCAAGCATCTAATTTGTCAATATCCTTGCAAAACCTAGCTTCCACAAAGTTTAAGGCTACCCCTTTGCTTCCTGTCCCCCCAAGAGAAGAGCTGTAACAGTTTTGACATTTAAAAGGGGGGTTTTAAAAGATAATTATTGGAACATTTAAGTCCTTCATCTCACTGACTCATCTTATTTCATTAAGCCAGACTCTTTACGATCATGTAATCTGGATATTTCAATGTCAACGTTTTATGTGTTTGTTTTAAACAACAAAATAGCCATTGGTGCAGAGCAGGGAAGGATAACTCTGAAGGGAGGGAATATCTCTTTAAATGGAAAGTTTCACAACCAGGCTATTGCTCTTTTTGTTGTTGTTTTTTAAAAATGTGTTTGCTTTGCATCCTACTGTATGTTAGGACATTTTGCTGAATAATTGAGTTACAGGAAAATTTGCGCTTACCTCACTTGAAAAAAATTATCCAATAAGAAGTCAAGGGGAATGAGAAGCAAGCTGGCAGTTGTCTGATTTTCTTAACTGTCCTTGGTGAAGGCACCTAATTAATTAATAACAGGACCTTGCACAGTTAAATTAGAGGTTAGAGAAACCTCACATTTTATTTTGAGTCACATTTTTGGCTTTAGTCTTGCACTCTACAACTAGTCGACTGATGCAGCATTACTAGAAAGTGCTGTACTGTGGCTGTCCTTGGCATTAGACAAGCTTTGCTGTTCTGGTCTGCCCTTCATAGATTCAGATATGCTCTTGCTCTAGAAAGCCTGTGGCATTTAATCCCAGCCTCTTCCACTGAGCATCCATTTTCACTTGGCATACTACTTCACCTAGAAATACACTTGATGGGATATAGCGGCTTAAGTGAAAAAAATAGCAATTTTTTTTCAAGTAACCAAAAAAATTTCTGGGCCTAGTTGAGGCCTAGTTCAGCTGATACTAGGCTGTGTGACCTTGAGATGGTTACATAACAACTGTAAAATAGGACATCAACCTATTGTAAGAATGGAAGGCTGTTTTGTCAAGAGCTAAGAACCTTTGAAATGCGCAAGAGGTATCAGCTTGTATTACATTGCTGTGTAGATGCCATGGTCTTGTCAGTAGGTGGTGAGTTTTGTGTGCATTGTCTGTAGTTCGTTAACGCGGTTTAATGTGGTAGATTGGCACCATTTCCAAAGTGACCTTTTATATCTCCACCTAGTCAACAACAACATAGCATTGGCTTTGGAGTTCAACTTAGGTATTAATGTTGGTTCTACCATAATGACTCCAGGCAAATTATTTAACCTCTGCAAATTTTAGATTTCTCATCTGGGAAATGGGAGATATTCAGATAACATATATAGATTACCTAGTACGTTATGTGTACTCAATATATAGTAGCCATAATAATAGTACTATTACTGTTTAGTATGTACCATGTCCTAGGTGCATTGAACATGCTAAAAGGTAGAGATACAGAGAAGAATGAGACATTGTTCCTACCTCCAAGAAGCTTTTAGTCCAATGGGAGAGACAAGACACAAAGCTAAATAATAATGTAATGTGATAAGTGCTATGTCCAACTTAGGTATATATAAAGGACAATGGTGATAGAATGATTCATTTCGCCTGGGTGTGCAGATAGAGTCATGAAGGCTAAAAAAGAAAAAATGTTGTTTGTGTTAGGCCAGAAGTACACATTTGTCAGATGGACAAGAGAGGGCAAGGCATTTCTGTCCAGGAAAACACAGTGATACCAATGTATGCAATGGGCCCAAGAAGGGGGATGTATTCAATTGTAGCTAGGATTATCTTGTACAGTCAGTCATACATCATTTAACACCAGGGATACATTCTGAGAAATGCCTTTTTAGGCTATTTTGTCATTGTGTGAACATCATAGAGTATACTTGCACAAACCTAGATGATATAGACTACTACACACCTAGGCTGTGTGGTTTAGCCTGTTGCTCCTAGGCTACAAACCTGTACAGTATGTTACTGTACTAAATACTGTGGGCAATTGTAACACAATGGTAAGTATTTGTGTATCTAAACATAGAAAAGGTACAATAGAAATGCAGTATTATAGTCTTATGGGACCACCATCATATACATGGTCTGTCTGTGACTGAAATGTTGTTATGTGGCACATGACTATATTACAGTAACTAGAGATGAAGCTATAAAAGCAGGCTGAGGCAAGGTAGTGGAGAGCCTTGTGAGCCATTTGAACATTTGCTTGAGGGATCAGGGAGACATCAAACATGTTTAACCAAAAGATATACAAAATAAGATTTTCAAATTAGAAAGATTATTCTAGTAATGGAGGCAAAGAGACTGGTTAGAAAGAGGTGAGGGAAGATGAAGTCCTGAGCTGTAGCACTGGCTGGAATGAATGAGAAAGAGAGCAAAGAGGAGGGAAGAATAGAGGGTGGGAGAGAGGTGAGGAAGGAAGGGAGACCCACCATTGATACGAGTTTCCAGGGACTTTGATCAACAAGGACAATTTAGGAGTGAAAACTTTCCAGACTCTCCCCGAAGACCAAATACCCAGAAGATGTATAATAAGACCTATTAGTGAAAGAGGTTCTACTTACACCACAAGTTGTCACTTCTATATCCTTAAACCTACTAATTTTAAATAATATTAAAATAATACCAGTAACAATGGCTTACATGGATTGAGTGTTTATACTATATTGATTATTCCCATCCCTGTGAATCTGCATTCCAGTAACCTCAGCTCCACCATGCCACTGAAAACCAGGGGCACAAAGAATAGGGTGACTTTGAATTGCTAACCCCATTCAGAGCCTCATGTTTCCATGTAGGTTGGCTTTGTGCCTTGGAAATAGTAGGCTCTTCCAGGAATTCTGATTTGTTGACCCAAATAAAAACTTAATCCTCGTGTGAGACATTGATATGAAAACTAGAACATTAGACTCTTACAGAATTAGAAACGTAAATCAAAACTGCAATATTTTCCTAATAATCAACTTAAGTTTAAATCTGTGAATTTAGTTGAATGTTGAGATATATTTCACATTTCATATTTCACATTTTCTTGCTTTGCTTGTGTAAATCCTAGGTCATCCAAAGCATTTTTTAGATACATGGGCATTCAAAGGACTAACATTGCAATATAAATGATAAACACTAAAATTAATCTAGGAATTGATGAGGCTCCCAAATAAGCAAGTTATGGCAAACTATTGTCCTCCCTACCCAAATCTGTTCTCTCTATATATTCTTGGACACATAGATGAACACTTTAGAGTCAATATTTCCCAGTCTTCCTTGCAGCTAGGTAAGACACATGATTAAGTTCTTCTAAATGGCATGTGAGCAGAATTGTTGAGTGCAACTTCCATGACACTTGCTTAAAAGAAATTTGTCCTGAACTTGTGATTCTTTCCAAAGGCTACAGTGAGGTCATGTTATAGGCTGAACTTCAACTACAAAGACCAGGACAATACCCTGGGAGATAAGAGAAAAACAATATGGAAGGAACCTGGGCTCCCAAATGACCTCATGAGCAGAGCTGCTTCTCCAGCCTAGATCATATTTAAACTACCGTGTTTTAGGATCTCTGATATAGTAGCTTAGCCTTTACTGTAATAACCAATCCTATAAAACAATCTCATGGTACCTTTAGATTATTTTCTCTCTGAAATCCTATGGCCTTTCCCCAGGTTGGTACATAATACATTTGTCTTTATTATTAGCCTCCTTTTCCAGACTCCTTCCTGCTCAATCTCTCTCTCTCTGCTGACACCTCATCCCAGCCACAATAAATGACTTGGTGTTCTCTTTTCATTACTTCCTGAATACACCATACATGTTCATCCCTCTTTTTCCTTATTTGTATGATTCTTTCTGCCCAGAAAGCCCTGAAGTTTTCTCTGTGTTCCACTCATTTTTCCCCAAGAACCAGCTTAATGTTACTTCCTAACTCCCATAGGCAGAATTGGTCAGTCCTTCTCCTGTGCATTCTAACAACTTATACTCATTTAAGATAGCTCTTTTCACATTGTATATCAGTTATTTGTTTGTGTGTCTGTTTACTAAACTATGAGCTCCTTGAATGTGCAGTTATTTTATTCATCCTTGTATGTATACAACAAAGTGCCACAGTAGATCTTCAGTAAATGTTGGTGAATTAATGTGTGAATGAATACATGAACAAATGGTTACCTTTTCAAGTCTTGCACTCTAATAGAAAGCAAGGTCAGCAGTATAACTAATGCAGGGCAGGGCATTATCACAAGGGCGGAATTTTAAGTATAACTAGCAGGACATTGAATTTGCCTTTCACAGGTTATCACCTTTAACCTCCCTGCTGGGTAGATGGTTCTACACAAATAAGGAAACTAAGGCTCAGGAAACTGTAGGGAGTTAGTTACTCAAGGTCATTCACTTAATGAGTGTTGAATACAATATATAATTCATTTTGAATTCCTCCCCAAAGTTTTAGCTGTAGTGTCTGGCTTAGGAAAGAGACTTCAAACTTTTTAAAGTATAATTTTGATCATTAGCTGGTGCTAATCATAATGAAAGGTAACCATCCTTCTTGTCTTGGACACACCACAATAAGCTGCAGAAGACCAAAAATGATGTCATACAACTGAGCTGTTATGGTGACCAGACAGAGAAAATCTTGACTCAAGTAAAGGGAGTAAAGTATGAGTTTACAACTCACAGAAGGAGAGAGCTGAAAGGGAACTCAGAAGTCTCCAGCCACCACATTTTACAGATGATAAAAGTGAAACTAGCAGAGTTAAGTAGCAAGCTCATGGCCACACAGCTGGTAAAGAATTAATCCCCAGCCAATGCCAGTTTCATTACATCATGCAAAGGATATTCTGCAGGAATGGGAAAGGAGTGAATAACTGTCTCTGGTATCAAAGTAGTAAAGAGGCCCAAGAAAGTGAAGAAATATTTTTAGTGAATCTGAAGGAAGAAAGAAAATGGTTAATTGTCTAAACTGAAAGGATGGCTATAAAATCCAGGCTGGTGCCTAAAGATTTACCCAAACATGTTTAGACAGGTAAAGGATAATTTTCAGGAAAAATAAATGAGGATGGGGGCAAGGGAAACAGTCTAGAACTATAACTTAGAGAGTAGTGGATTGGTATTTAGAGCTGTGAGTTGATCTGGTTTCCTATTCTCTACTCTCGGTGACCTTGGGCAGTTCAATTTCTCTGACACCACCCTCCTTCCACTGTAAAATGTAAATACCATCAGTCCTACTTACTTCATGAGTTTTAGTGAGGATTCAATAAGATAATGAATGTGAAACCATTTAAAAAACTTAAGTTTCTATTCTCTGAAGGCCTGTACCACCAACAGTTGTTAATAGAGGCCTATTCAGAAGAAAGAATGTGGGTATTTACTTAGTCATATTAATCCTGCCTGTATTTGATAGGTTTTGGAGTAGACACACATACAAATACATATAGTCTATTAAGATAAAAATAAGGCAAAATTGAGGGCAAGATCCAAAATACATGCAATGAGATTCTATATACTTTGCTAGGGTTGACTTAAAATTTTTACTTTGAGTTTCCTAATAATCAATTTAAAGAGGAAAAGATAAAAACATATGAAATATACAATGTCCATATGATTATAAAATTCAAGAAGGGCTATTCAAAAGCAAGACAGATGTTCTGAGGTCTGAAAGAATTTAACATGTAACCTCCCACCACCACCTTCACCACTGCTGTCACACACACACACACACACACACACGCACACCCCTGGGTTGTCATGAAAAGGACAGTCTTCACTGTGATGTACTGAAGCGTGTGCTCAATCCCTGGACAAGAGACTAGCAGCATAAGGACAGGGGGAGTGGGAAGGATGGGAATCTTCACAAATGACTCTTTTAGGAACTGCTCAGCTATAGCTGGAGTTCCCTGGGCTAGTGCACGAGCGCTCTCACTATGCTAAATCAGAATTCACCCAGTTTGACATCAGTATCTATAGGCCCAGAAAATCAGCAACAAAGAAAGGACAGAAGTAGTTGAGACTGACCCCTCTGACTGTGTGATTTTTCATACTCACTCTAATATTCCTAAGATCACATTACACCCCCACCAAACTAGTATAGGGAGGAAGGAAGTGGACACTGGACAACCCAGTTGGCGTGGACACTATGGCTTCAGAATCTCTTTTCCAATCTCTGTTCTTTAGTACTCCAGCCTCTCCTGACTTCTCTCTTTCATGAGGTGATGCAAAATGGGGTCAGAAAAGGGGTCTCTAACAAAGGATGTTGTAGAATTGGGGTTGTTGTCGTCGTTTGACACAACAAGCAATAATAAGTGGGTGTTTTGTCTCAAAGTTCAGTTAATAGCCTAAGAACCAGGAGTATGGCTCAACCAAAAGCATTACAGCTCAGGCACAGTGGCTTGCAAGTGCAATTCCAGCAATTCAGGAGGCTGAGGCAAGAGGACTGCTTGGGACCAGGAGTTCCAGACCAGCCTGGGTAGCATAGCGAGACATGACCTCGAATGTTTATTGCAGCACAATTCACAATTGCAAAGATGTGGAATCAACACAAGTGCCCATCAATTCATAAGTGAATTAATAAAATGTGGTATATGCATACCATGGAATACTACTCAGCCTTGAAAAAAGATGAATTAATACCTTTTGCAACAATCTGGTTGGAACTGGAGACAATTTTGTTAAGTGAAGTATCTCAAGAATGGAAAAACAAACACCACAGGTACTTGCTATTAAATTGGAACTAACCTATGAGCATACATGTGCACAGAGGGAAGTAAAACTCAGTGGAAATCAACCAGGGGGAAGCGGAGAGTAGGGGAGGGGCAAAAACCTACCTAATGGGTACAATGAACACTATTTGGGTGATGGGCACACCTATAGCCAGGACTCAAGCATTACAAAAGTGATCCATGTAACCTAAAACATTTGTACCCCCTTAATATTTTGAAATAAAAAATGAATAAAATAAAATAAAGCAATGCCTATGTGGATCAGGGTAAGGAGATAAGGCACAATCTGACACTGTACTAGTTACCTCTTTGGAAAATGACAAATTTTTTTTTATTGTGGTAAAATATACATAACATTTACCATTTTTTTTTTTTTTTTTTTTTTTTAGTTTTAGAGACAAAGTCTCTCTCTGTCACCCAGGCTGGGCTGGAGTGCAGTGGTGTGATCATAGCTCACTGTAACCTCGAATTACCGGGCTTAAGAGATCCTCCTGGCTCAGCAAGTAGCTAGGACTACATGCGCATGCCACCACACCCAGCTAAATTTTTAAAAATTTTTGTCTCACTATGTTTCCCAGGCTGGTCTTAAACTCCTGGCCTCAACTGATCCTCCTGCCTCAGCATCCCAAACTGCTGGTATTATAGGTGTTAGCTACTGTGCCTGGCCCGCGTTTACCATTTTAACCATTTTTAAATGTACAGTTCAATGGCATTAATAGATTCATATTGTTGTGCAACCATCACCAACATCCATCTCCAGAACTTTTTCATCTTCCCAAACTAATACTCTGTATCCATTAAACAATTCCCCATTACATACTCCTCCCAGCCCCTGGCAACCACCATTCTACTTTCTGTCTCTATGAATTTGAAAACTCTAGGACCTCATGTAAGTTGATTTATAAAATATTTTTCCTTTTGTGACTGGCTTATTTCACTTAGCAGTGTCTTCAAGGTTCATGCAGAGTTTAGCATGTGCCAGAATTTTCTTCTTTTTAAGGCTGAATAATGTTCCATTGAATATATATATGATGTATATATAATATACATTATTCACAATAGCCAAAAGTTTTGGAAGCAACCCGTGTTTGTTTATCCATCAACAGATGAACGGATAAACAAAGTGTGATATATAGGTTATATATGTATACATGTTATATATGTATACATGTTATATATGTATATATGTTATATATGTATACATGTTATATATGTATATATGTTATATATGTATATATGTTATATATATGTATAATATATATAACATATATATCACACTTTGTTTATCCGTTCATCTGTTGATGGATAAACAAACACGGGTTGCTTCCAAACCTTTTGGCTATTGTGAATAATGCTCCTCTGAACATTAATCTATAAAATATCTCTTTGAGACCTTGCTGTGAATGCTTTTGTGTATATACCCAGAAGTGGAATTGCTGGATAATGTGGCAATTCAATTTTCAATTTTTTGAGAAGGAAAAGCAATCTTCATTTATCTTTGGAGAAAAATATTGAACAAATTCTCTAATGACCCATTTCATTTGTGGAGTTGATTTCATGACCATCAGGAACTTTGGACTCTAGTTCCAGTACTCCCATTAACTGTGTGATCTTTGAAAGTCACTTGAATTATCAGGACTACTGTCGGTTTCCTCATCTGAAAAAAAAAAATTCTTTAAATAGAGGCTTTGTTGAAATGTAGTACACATATCATACCATTCACCCATTTAATTTGTATAATTCAGTGATTTTTAGTATATCCATAAAGTTGTATGACTGTCACCACTCTCTAAATTTACATTTTGTTCACCCCAAAAAGAAATTTTACATTCATTAGCAATCACTCCCCGTTTGAAAAATGTCTTTGAATTAATTGATATCCAAGGTCTTTTGAAATTCTATAGGTCTATAATTCTGCATAATATTAATAGAACAATATGGTAAATGGATTCATCCATACATTTCTTCATTCGTTTCAGAAATACTTTTCGAATGCTGGAGCAGGGTTTTTTCTCAAGTATAAATAAGAATTATCCAAGAGATAAGGGAATCAGGAGGAATAAGGCTGCAGTGATAGTTGTAAGAAGAAATAAAACGGACCACAAGCTAGTGGGAGAGCAGGTATCGAGAGGAGCTGAGGGGCAAATATGGATCAGAACGTTCTGGCCTTAGTGATCAACTTTTAAGACTATAGATTTTGTCCTGACGGCAATAAGGAGTCATTGAAAGGTTTAAAGAAGGTGGTAATAAGTTACTGTTTAGAAAAATCACTGTGACAGCTGTGTGGAGAATGGATTGCAGAATTTCAAAAATAAACTACCTTTCCTTTCTTTCCTCCATTATCTTATTTTTTCTCTTTAGTTTTGAAAGTGGGAAAGTTAGTCAAGATGTCCCAGAGCTTAACATGGAACAAAAGACATTTAGATCAAACTTTTTTCATCTTGGTAAACAATACTATACTATACTTCTATTTACAGTGAAAAATGTTGAGTCACCATTTTATACAAACTGTGAAAACTACTCAGCTGAGCTACTCATTATGCTGGTAATGTCTTAACATCTTCAGGTATTAGTTTGCCAATTAATACTTTCGGATTATAACATTAGAGCAATTAGAAAATAAGTTTTGATGGGAGATTATTATCCCTTTGTAACATTAAAAAATTAAACATCACATGTTAACATAATATATTTTATGGAAAAACTTTAGAAAATACATATTTGATTAAGTGGAATTTTTCCTTAATTGGGGTGCAAAAAGTCTAGCTCTGACTTTATATATTATTCTCTATGTAAATAATGTAACTTTATAAACTCATAAAATTACACAGTGATACTGTTTTCCTTTTTAATATTTCTCCTATTTTCTTTACTCCCATTTTCTTTACTATGAAAGTTATGAGTTGTGCTGCATCAACAGAATTGTATACCTATGAAAACAATGAATGATCCCTGAAGGGCATTGTTTTTAATAGGCCAAGAAAAGAAGTTGGTTTCTATCTTAGATAACATGAATGCAGACATGAGTCGTTTGGAAAAGTACTCTGGGTTTTAATATGCAAGAATAATGCCTTGGTTTACTGTAGATGTTAAGATTCATTCAATCAGTAATGCCTTTTTCAGTAAAATAATGCTGGGAAGAATGGCATTTACCTTCAATAAATTTTAGCAGTTTGGCATAGTTTTTACATTGTGTTTACCAAGGAAAGAAAACCAAACCAAGAGCAAGGAGAACCAATTATAAAGAGTGCTTTAGTTTGGCGAGAATGCTGGAAACGGCCAGTATGTTGTAAGCAGGGCCAGCCTGAGAGCTGAAAAATTAAAGTTTGTAAGGTACTTGATATGTTTCTAGTATATTAAAAAAAGAAGTGCTTTCTAAAAAAAAAAAAAGCTGAAGAATGGTGAGTGTTTCTGGTTTTAACATTATTCCTATTAGTTTGCTAGTCCTCGCAAGAGCTATAAAGTTGACAATAAATCAAACATATTTTAATTTGTCATGAGATAGAAGATAGAAAAAAAATTTTCCAACTGGTCCTCTGCCAAAGTATTTTTACTAGCCCTATCTACTACCAAATTTATACTTGCTATCAAATTTTTTTAATTGAACTATCAAATAAATTCAAGTTTGGAAAACATTTACCGAATGCTGCTGGTGTGCCAGATATTACATAGGGTTCTGGGCATGCAGGACAAGTAAGGGGTGATCTGGTCTTTTAAAAAGCAAGAGATTCTAGCCAAAGCTTGCTTACTTTATTTGCCATAAGGTCAGAGCATAATAGCCTTTTTCAGGTCAGTGATAACATATGACACATGACATTGCATCAAGTAATAAGTTTCATTCTACCTCACTGTTCTCCCTCCAAATCCAGTTTCTTATATTAGTAGGACTATCTTTTGAAATTCTTATTGGAACATCTGATTACAGTAAATTCTATGTCCTGATGTGACAGCATAATATTCAAGTAAATTCTGAAAACATAATACATATGATACTTGCTTCAAAGTGTGTTTCAAAATAGTTATTAGTGTTCAATTTAGTTTCTCAAAGTCAGAATTTGAGAAGACAATAGAAGTTTATATTACAGCCAATTGAAATACTCATTGCAATGTCAAGTGCTACTTAAAATACTGTTTGAATTTTTTTTTTTTTTTTTTTTGGTAGCATAGCCAGGAGAATTTTTCTGAGTAGGTAATAACATTGACAAAGACACCTGTCATTCCCCAAGCTAAATTTTTTTTAATTGGAAAGGTATTGAAGGGCTTATAAAACTCATCCTCCCTTTTCTTCCTTTTGTAAATTTGAATGTAAATAATCCCATAGTTCTACAAGTGTCTACATTGTTTTAACATTGTTACTTGATCACCCCAGTTGTTTCAATTTGCTCAAAGCCTTTGCTTTAATTTTTTAAAAATATAACATCGCATAAAGTTGCTTACTATTTTAAGTTGTAGTCTTAGTGTGCATGTTAGGTACAACAGTAAGACTTCCATGGCCTACAGATAAAATAATTACACTAACTTTGAAGTACCCTCCCCCCCCAAAGAAAACTGCTCAGTTTTTACGGTTGGTAATATGAAATTTCAACACACATATCCTAAATTGAAAATTAAAAACCACTTCATTGATACAGCAATCCCATTATGAGAAAATCTGAAGTTTTTTACTGTGATATTTTATATTACTTTAAAAATAAAAACATACCAATAACTAAGAATATACCATAATTAATGTTTGTAGTATTCAGATATTTATTATTATCATCAAAAGAAATGCCCATTCACCTTAACAAAAATGATCTAAAGCAGCAACGCATTAAGAATTTTACTAAACTTTTCTTATAATAACAAAGTTTGGTTTGTGATTTTTTTTCCCCTTAAAAAAATCCATATTAAGAAAGTTTTAAAAATCTAACTCTGTTGCCTGACTAGTGTCTCCGTAATGGTAAATCATGGTTATACAGGTTATACAGAAGATATCACAAAAAGTATTAATTCAAATGAGCTTTAGGGGAGCATTTCACAAGTTGAGGGCCCTGCCTAATGGCTAAATAAGACTTCTTTATTTGTTAGTTTTTCTTTGTTTACATGTGAATTTATACATTTTGACATATCACTTTTATAGCTATAAATCAGATTCATGCTGAACTCTGAGCTCCTGGAGTCTGGGTCTTTAAGCAAAAAGGACAGTGAAAGTGGTGCTGCCTAGGAGAGAGTGTGGGCTTCCTCTGAGTCCGTAGGCTGCCTTTCTGTGAACCTAGATGATAACCTACTTCTACTTGTCTCTTCTCTAATGACAGAATTAAAATACCTGTCTATCTCCAAGTTGTGATAACATGGAAATTGTACATTGTCTACAAATCATGGGCTGTGAAACAGTGCCCCAAACACATGACCAACTTAGAATATTTTAAATGTTGGAACAAATGGACTTGTTGGTTGTGAATTCATTTGGGCTCATTTTCACTATTTTAGAGACACATTGTAAAAAGCTGTATTTCAACTATGTTGAAATAGCTTATTCCACTAGGTATATGTTTACCTTTAACTGAGATGGGTGTTCACTGCATTGCTACTGGCTTTTTAATCTCCTCTCAACAGAAGTATTCTTTCATATCATGGACAGCTTAGGCCAACTTTATCAAGTACAGTAAAGTCATCAGTTTGGTCTCTTCCTTCCCAATCTCTCCCCTGCCTCCAGGGAAAATGGGGCCTGCTTGCCCTTGGTACCTGCAGGTTGGGATTGCATATAAAGATGGGGACTGCAGAACCAACCGAGAGGGCTGGATCTCACCCTTTCTTTCTTCTTGACAGTTACTCATTTGCAATTCGCTCTGCACTTAAACCCTTTAAAGCTACAAACAAACTTTGGGAAAGTTACATCAACATTAACAAAGATATGTAGCTTAAGTTATTATTATGCAACACTGTGTCATTACTCACACATGCACACTGCAAGTATCTTCCCAATTTGACAAATACCACTAGGGCTTGGTAGGCAGCTTCAGTAAAAGTAAGGATAAATATGTCAATGCCATTGTGAATGGAAAAGGTTTGACACCTCCTCGAAAAACACTCAGGTTTTGTCCTGCAAACAAAGTGGGGTGGCAAAGATGTCCCCCAAGTCTTTGGAGTCCCAGTTTTTAAATGAAATTATCAGTCTTGTGTGATCCATATGCTCAGACGTAGAGTAGCAATCCAATAATAAATATGTGAAAGTACAAACTTGCAGGCATCAATGCACATCTGGTAATTAATTTGTTAATTAGCCACCTCCCCCCCCACCTTAAAAAAAGGTGTTGGTAACCGCTGGGTTGTGTCTGTCCCAGGTGCTCTCTACCCGATCTGGCAAAGAGATTGCCTCCTGCTACACTCAACCGCTGCATCGCTTGATGTTTAAGCAGAGGACAAATCAAACATATTCTAGACACATTTTTATTAAAAATTTGATAACCAGACAAAAAGGGTCAGTTTTAAAAGAAAAAAAAAAACCTGGTAACTACTTGTCAGAAGAAAAAAGCAAGTGAGGACAAATGTCCCGCACAAGTGCCTGTGACCATTTCTCTCCCGTGGCTGTCGCAGAGCTGACAAGGAGGAGGGCGGACGAGGGAGGGAGGGAGAGAGGGATACAGGGAAGAAACAGGATTAAAAGCGTCATCTCCCTATCTGCAAACGTCTGGCCTCCCCAAAGCTCAGGAAGCGGCGGTGGCCATTTTCATTTTTTTTTGAGGGAGTAAAAGGAAAATAAAACAGAAAGGTATATCTCCTTTCCCGCACCAACAGCTTGGCTCCTCCCCCAAAAGAAAAAAAATTTTTTAAATCGCAGGTACAAAACCCAATCCACAAGCATCCTGTGAGGCCTCTGCAGTCAACTCGATTCCATTTGGCAAGTTGCACTAAAAAGACGCGATCTTGAAAAATCAATCCGTGCTCGCGCCCCCGCGCCACCGCCGCCGCAACCGCCGCAACCGCCGCAGTGGCCGCAGAATTAGCGGCTCCGAGGACATTTTTGCCGCAGTGCACGTCCGCGGTAACTACCGAGCACTCGGGTGAATAATGGAAGTACAGTGTGGAGACAATCAAGTTGATTTATCACGCAAAATAATTCACTGCTTCAGTCCAGCTCTTGGTCCTGTCACTTTAAATCACAAACGCGCGCATACACAGATCCATAGGCGCCCACACATGCACGGTACACGTGTGTGTATGTGTGTGTGTGTGTGTGTGTATGCGCGCGCCAAAGCCGTATGGAATGATTCCAGATTGCTTCACGTACATGAAAGGGGAAAAAAAGAGCAAAAGAGCCCGTCACCCCAGCCCCCTACCCCCACCTTCTGCAGTGTGGACAAGTGGCTTGTAATGCAGCTAGGAGCAAAATAAAGTCTGAACAAAACTAGACTGCGAGACTAGCACGTCCCAGAGTGGAACTGACTGACATTAACGCAGACTCTGTAAAGACTCGGATCATTTGCAGGCAAAACTAAAATCCCCTTTTTTAAAAAAGAAAGGCAAGAATCATTAATTGGGTTCAGATCCAAATGCTGCTTTTAAAATGCTCGCACGTGTTGAAGACTCTGAGACTGCAAGTTCTTGGGCAAACATCTGGTGAAGACATTCCAGGAACACATCTGAAAGGAAGAAAGGAGTAAGACAGCCCCTTCTTTATATATCTTGGGCCAAAAAAGGGTTGTTAAAACTTTTTTAAAACCTGTGCTCTTAATCTAAAGACTTTTGATCGAATCTAAGGGACAGTCTGATTTGGGGGAAGGGGACTGATCTGAGTGAACTGGAAGTAAGGAGTTCTGGGTTCCCTGTAAGCTTGGGCAGGTCTGTTTTTTCCTATGGCCCTCTTTGCTCATCTGTGAATTGCAGAAGGTAAATGATGTACTTTCTAAGTTCTTTTTTTGCACTGACACCCTATGATTCTATCTAGGAGGGAATAATGATGGGGAGGGTGGTTAATGTAGAGAGAAAAAAAGGTCACATTCTTCAGGTGGCATCAGTTTAAACTGATGGCAATGAAAGTGATGAGTCCAGTATGCCTGAGTCCTTAACAACAAAGGTTGTATCTATATTAAGAGCTGTTATTGTCCTAGCTTGGAAGTATATATAGCATATAATGAATGCTCTTTGAGAATGGCGATGTAATCTTATAATTATATTTTGGGGGGAAGGGGGAAAGACTATTTTCAAGGATCAGCAAAAAGATTTTGGCACTGGAACAATTTTCAATGCTCTTGTTTATTTATAATCTGTATATAAATGCATCGAATCACTTGGATAATTCCTAGAAAGTAACTTTGCAGTGGGTAAAAGTTCTTCTGTGCCAGGTTGGCTGTCTAGATTGACCAAATTAATGGGATTAATTACTTCCTGTCCCCTTTTTTCAGAAAATAACTCCAAGCAGGGTCACATGCGGGGACCACTGTTCCATACCCTTCTTGTCAGTGCAGTGAGTAGTCAAGAGCACAGGTACTGGAGCCAAACCACTAGCTAGTTTTGACATGCACTAGCTGAGTATTTGTAGACAATTACTTAGTTTAGTTGTGCTTCAGTTTCCTGCATTTATTAAATGGGGTTATAACAGCAACTAATTCATAGGGCTGTGGTCAGGATTAAATGAGTTGTCATATAAATGTGCTTAGAACAGAGCATGGCACATGTAACAAACAACTCAATGGATGTTAAAGGTTATTATTACTCCAATGTAAACACAGGGAAGGCAAGGTCAGATATAATAGAGGGATCTTTGAACTGCTCCTGGATTTCAACTAAGGCCTTTAAGCAGTTTATTTTATCTGGCTTTTATGATGTCAGTGTGAAGCAAGGAGCTCAGCAGTCTTTATTATTATTAAGAATAGGCCAGAACATTTCCCTACCCAAACTCTGTTCCTGTACATACAATAGTTAAGAAAGGGTGGAGAATTCTCCACTTGACCAGATTGATGCAATATGTAATATTGGCTCTATATGTTGAGTGCACACTTATTAATGTGTGTCTTGACTATCCAGGTGGGAGGAAGCCAAGGTTTTCTTTGGAGAGAAGTTTCCAAGGCATCAGTTCCTGCCTGTTCCTGTTGTGATACTTTCTTTCCTACACAACTTGTTACCTCAGGCCTAGTCTCTGTCATTGAATTATGAAGTCAAAACAATCCCAGATCTCAGGCATGCTCCCTTTGTGTCATTATTAGTTTTAAATGAAAGAGCAACATCATGAATTTCTCTCCTCTCTCAAGGACCCCCAGAGTGCAGACTCGAACGAAGCTTTAGGAAGGGTCACAGGAATGGAATGCTTAAGGGAGCAATTCTGCTAGTGTTTGCAATTTGGGATTGGAGGAGAGCTGCAGTTAAGCTTTATAGAGGAAGTGGAGATTAGGTGTTTCCAGAACAAGGTAGGCGCTGGCAGGCTTAGGTCACTGCTTGTTGGAGAGTAATGCCCCACTTCTTTCCTCCCGTGCACTCTGAAGCCCCAGGTGCACTAACTGTTTCACCAGGAACCGGTGGAGAGAACGCCCTTTCGAGGGCTGTCAGGCCTGGGATGCCCAGGGTGGCGTCAGTCACCAAGTTTGGGGGTCTCAGGCTCCAGGGTTAAGTTCTACATTAGTCAGAAAGCATCTTGCTGAGAGCGCAGAGAAAAAAATTAATTCGTTCCAAGCGCTAGCGTGAGTCTGCGTCTCCACTTGATCAATCTCAGTAACACAATTTCCGAAATAAATGAATACAAAATGGAAGAGGGTGCGCTGCCTTCTACTCCACCTACTTGCCTTCCCCCTTCTCGCTTGCGGAGGCCAGAATGAGATTTTAGCAGGCGGGGATCCCCGCATCGCTATCACACGTGCACACCCCCTTCTTCTAAAGAGGCACTGTAAGTGTCAGAAAGGAAATCCAAGGTCCGCACACTTTAAAAAATTTCAAGAGCTCAACGTGGGAGACCTGGCGAGTTTCATTTCTCCCTGTCCGCAGCAACTTGGCACCCAGAAACCGCGGGCATTTGGCCTCCCAGAGCATCCTGAGACCTGCGGTGTCTGGGTAGGGACTTAGTGATCACTGTCTCTGGCGGCCCCGCGGACTTTCCCAGTTTCAGAGCTGCTGGGGGAATTTGAACATAAACAAATTTAATTGTGCCCTCGATCACCATCCACCCGGACCACGGGGGGGTCTCCCACTCCAGCACGTGAGAGTGACTGGGGTGGGGGCAGGTGGAGAAGCCGAGCCAGAGGCGCAGGAGCTGCCCGGCAAGGTCATGACCGCGGGGCTGCTGGAGGAGGCCGTAGAGCGCAGCGGCCGGGCGCCGCCCTCTGGCCCCGGAGTTGACCCCGCACCGCGCCCCCTTCTCGATTGCCCGCCTGGCGCATCCCAGGGCGAAGGAAGGGGCGACGCGGCAGAACAGACCCTTACTTTCACGGTGGAAGCTGAAACTCGCGGGGTTCCTGGGCGAGTTATCCTGGAAGGAAGATCAGATGCCCACCACAACCGAACTTTAAATAAAAGGGTCTCCTTGCACGGCCCCCCTCTCCCTAGCGGCGACCGGTGAGAAAACTTTATCCCCTCCGCGTCCTGGAGCCCCGGGAACCTAGCCCGAACGGCTTCGTTCTCCACATTAATTCGTGGTCCACCAACTCTGCAGCCTGTCCTCTCAGCCTGTTATAGGGTGTCTTATAGTGAAGGAAACAAGTTCAATGCTTTTTTTTTTCTTTTGGGGGGAGTATTATGTGAATTAAAAATCTCCTAGGCGTTAAAAACCAAAACCAAAACCAACCAAACGAAAGCAAAGAACAAACAACAAATACAAAACACAAAACAAAAAAATGTTGTCTTCACTTAAGTGGATAGTGGAGTCAATCCAAGCCTTCCTTGGGCCAGTCTTGCTCAGACAGTCGAGTTCCTGAATCTGTCAGGAAAACAGAGCCCCTTTCACGTGCTTCTGGAAGGAGACTTAATAAGACTGCAATATATTACCATGTTTAAAACGTTTTGCAGAGGCAAGATTTCCTAAAAACGACTTGCCAGCGATGCATGGAAAAGCAAATCCGCTTACAGAGAGGGCCCGATGAAGAGGAAGGAGGGAAAGGCAGGACCAAGACCCAACTAAAAACCGCAGTTTCCAATTTTTGAACCACAACACTCCAGGCTGTGGGGCTGTGGGATGGAGTGATTGCCCCTAGAGCTAGCTGACAGATTGCAGACCTTCCGGGCTGTTTTTCACTGATTGTTGGAAGTCCCCAGACTTCTTTTGGAGTAATCCTTACCTCCAACACTCAGAGTTGAGCCCCCCTTTTTGTGTTTTGTGAGTATGTGTTTGGACCCTGAATCAAGCCTTGCTCCTCACACACTTGAAGTGGACAACCTCTTGCTCTTTGGCTGGCAACATGTGGACCCAGAGTGGGAATGTTGGTGCTAGTGCAGACGAAGGTGCGTGCTTGTGCCTGGTTTGTTGTCTGGGGGAAATCACCACTTTAATTATTTTGTGCTTAAGACTTCTGTATTGTTTATAATGAATTTAAGAGAAATGTTGCAGATTTTGTAAGTTTTGTGATTCCTCAGGCCAGGAGAGCTTGTGAAGATCTTAGACCTTCCCCCCACCCCCGTAACTCTTGGGGAAAATCACTAAGAGTACATTGCTGAGAAAGTACAGCCTTCTAGCTTCATGAAGATAAGACTATTTTCCATAAACCTTTAAACATTCAAACCACAGTGCACCAAGCCTCTACCCTCAACCCCTCTTCCCAAACACAAATGCACCTCAAGCATTTCTAGTCCTCTTGCAGTTACCAGGCTATTATGTAGCACCTTCTTAAACTATCTCTTCAAATGCTGATTCCAACTTTTACAAAGTTTCTTGCTCTTTTTGCACCCTGATATGTCGCACTTGCCCAGTGTGCAATACAAGCTTGCCTTTGAGCCCTTGACATGCTTTCAACCCCGGAAAAGGAGTATTTCAAAGGTTACATTTTAGTCTTAAGGGGTAAAAATGTTGCTTTCATCTTGTATACCAAGGGTGCTGGATGCAAAGTGGGCAAGTTTGCAGGAAATTAGATCTCTTGGCTTTGCTAATATCAGGAGGATAGTTCCAACATGCCAGGCCTTCTCTGCTTAAATGCCAGGGCAAGGTACCCAGGATGCCCTGCCCTTGGGCCCTCTGTTTCTCTCATCCACCAGGTCTCGGCTCCAGCGCTGGGAACGCTGTACACACCTGCCGATTTTAATGCAGCCAATTCAGCTCAGGCCACTGGGAGCAGGAGGACCCCTCTTTCTGTTGAGGTTACTGCATGAAGCAAGTGCAAGAAATTCACAAAAAGGAAAATATTTTGCTTAAGTTTGTCCTTTCTTAGGATGTGCTTAGAGACCAGGCCTGCCAATATTCCGGCTAGAGTAAACTCTACCAGAAATGTGCAGTGCATTAGGAGGCTGACTTGAGACTCGCTGAAGACGAAAATGTTACCGTTAATCTCACTTTTCTCATTTTGTTTCCATCGCTCTAATTTCCCCTCCGTCTCTTTCCTCCTCAGTGTTCCCTACATCCTAAAATATAAAATATTAATAAAAATACCACCCTATTTTATTTTTTAAAATAAAAGTTGATGCTAAAATTGAGAGCTAATGTTGCGACCAAGCTCTTCAGAAGTCTACCGATCTGTTCGTCACACCTTTGCTGCCTAAAATGACAGCCACTATTGCTTCTTAAAATTCACCAAAATTTTCAAGGACTTTGAGGTACTGTAGTAAACGCTAATTGGAAAAAAAATCCCCCAACTCTCATGTATTCTACTTTCTCAGATCAAGGAAAAGGACTCCAAGCAAAATAATAAATTTTATGTAGTTTATTTTTTCACTACTCTATTTTCAGTAGCTATTTCTCTTCCTTAGCCAAATTACTCGGCCTTTTAAAATTCCACTTTTGCCTCTCTCCATAAGTCTTCACTAACTCATTCAGCAATTCTCCTCGAGTGAGACCGCAGGTGGTGGAGAAGAGTCCCCACACATTTGCTCCCCGGCTAAAGCGCTCCATTTCAGAAGATCTGAGAAAATATCTTCTTCAGAAACTACAAATGGAGCAAATCATTTACCTAATTCACTCAAGAGTCTCTGTAGGAAGGACTTTGGAGGAGGATGATCCTGCTAATGCCCTGCTAATGACAATCCCCTTAAGTCCGTCTCTCTCGGCCGCGCGTGGGACCGTGTCCGCTGCCTGTATGTCGCAAAGCTGCTCTGGTCGGCGGCGGCCGCGCGGCCCTGGCCCCCTGCCCCGAGGTGGCACAACCAGGGCGCACAGAGACTGCGGCGATTCCCGAAGCCGCCGGGACCACTCTCCCATCCGCCACCGTGCAACCCTTGCCACCCCCTCCTCCCGCTTTCCCTTCCTTCTCACCCTCCCCAGGAGTTTTTTGTAGGGGGCAAGGATGTGAAATGGGAACGCTTCTTCCATCGCAATGCCTATTTCCTCAGCGGGCTCCCACCTCCGTGGGTTGGAGTTAAAATCCAGGAATTCAGCTTTGCAGCGAAATCTCGGGTTCCCAGGGAAGGGCTGGAGGGGAGGAAGACCCTGCGGGGAATGCGCAGGCCAAAGAAGCCCCCACCCCGCAGGGCTGCTGTCCCGAGGGGACGATGAAAGCCACGGGTCCGGAGCAGGGCCGCCGGCCGTACTAGGGGGGCGGCGAGTGCGGGGCGGGGGCTTCAGCGCTCGCGGGTAACCGGACCCCCCTTCCCGGGCAGCGCGCTCCTGGCCCTGCAGGTGCACCCCCCGCCCCCTTTTAGGCCCCTGCGTGGAAACCGCCTTCCGGCCCAAGTTCTGTCCTTTGAGGCTTTAAACGAGGCCTTTCAGAAGTTTTTAAAGCTGCCCCGCCCCGCCCAGCACTCACGGGGGTCACACCCCCCCTCCGGCCCTCCACCCGCGCTGCAGCTGCGGGCAAAGGCGGTGCCGGGAGGGAGCCGAGTGGGGGGAGCGGGCAGGCCCCGGGGTCTGGGCTGCAAGCACCGCCCTGGAACGCGGGGCTCGGCGTCCGGCGCTTGGAGATCTCGCTCCGGAGCCCTGCCTCGGAGACAGCGCGGGCTCCCCGCTCCCCAGCCGCCGGCCCCGAGGGAGGGGGAGCGGGCAGTGGGGAGAGGAAGAGCGACCGGGCAGGCGGGGGTGGGGGGGACGTCCACATCACCAAGGTTTCTGTGCTGAGTGCAAGCTAAGGGACTGTTTAAATTGGCCTTTAGGGCAGGCAGCTGGTGACCCGAGTCCTAGCCCTCCGAGTTCCCCTGAGCGAAGCAGGGCGCCACCTACAGGCGAGTTCCGGATAGCAGGAGGGAGAGGGAGACGCGCCTGCAAAGTGTCGTGGCTCTGTCCAAGCAAGGCCCTGTTTTGTCCAGAGCCAGCTCTCAGCTCCTGAGTCTGAGTTATGGGTCTGTTGGCAGCAGCAAGAGCCTTGGGGAGCATTGAGAATGTCCTCTTGTGGGATGGGAAATTGTGGGATAATTACAGGAATTGGGGGCTTTCAGTGCTAAAGAAGTAGCAGCTCTGATAGGATAGGCAAGGTTTGCACTCTGACAATTTTGGCTGGGCTTTGACTCCAATATCTCCTCCTGGCTATTTTCATGGGGTGCGGCATGTTTCATTGAGAAGAGTAGCTGTGTAGCCTTGGACAAGTTGCTTCATCTCTCTGACTCTCCATTTCCTTATCCTTTAACACATTAGCTGCCATGTGAGTTGTATTTAACTCACGCTAGTTTTGAGCCCGAGGCCTCGTGAAGCAAAACCCTGCAGTTGGTTTGTGAATATCTTGTTGATGTTCTTATTGTTACAATTAGTATTGACAAATTAATTCTAAAAACGTAGATTAAATGAATAGAAGTCAATACATTTCATTTTTCATTAAATTTTTCGTTAAATTAGGAAGGATTGTTTTGTTTTCAAAGTTTTTATTCCATTTTTGTAATAAAACACCACGGCCCCAAGGAAAAATTTTTTTTTCTAGTGTGGCAGTCAATGTGTTAAAAGGGGAATAGTGGTCTGACAGAGTCATTGTGAGAATTAGATGAGATAATGTAGGTGCGAAACTGTAGGTTCCTTCTAGGGAATTTTCACTTATTTCTAATATGAAAAACCATTTTTTATCCAGAGAATTCTAACTTCATCTAGCTGCTTTCTGTTCCTTGAAGATTAGGGCCTTAGAAGAAGGTAGAGAGAGCTAAGAGGCTTGAGTGTTTGAGTAAGATACAGGACATGTTAGTGGAAGTTTTGATAAGTAGCTGATATCCTTCTCATAGACAAATAGACAAATAACATCTTATATTTGTAGATGACTTACTATTACTATTTACTATTTAATTATCATCTAATTTTATTAAATGACCTGTTAATTGTCACTTAATTTTCACAACCTTATATGGTATACATATACAGTTGCTATTTTTTTTCCCTGCTTGTTAAAAATTTTCCTACTCTAGGAGCCCTAGATCTATGTTTCAGAATCTACCTTTCTTTCTTTTCTTTTCTTTCTTTCTTCCTTTTTTTTTTTGACAGGGTCTTGCTATGTTGCCCAGGCTGGAGTGCAGTGGCACTCACAGGAGAGATGATATACAGTCTAGAACTCCTGGTCTCAGGAGATCCTCCTGCCTCAGCCTTCTGTGTAGCTGGTACTCCAGGTATGCACCACTGCACCGGGCCAGAATCTACCTTTAATATGAATATATTAAGTACCTACTGTGTGCTAGGTTACTAGATTAGGAATTTTACATATAAGGTCTTATATAATTCTCACAACACCTCTGTGAAGCAGGACAAAATTCTGTTATCACAGAAGAGGATATAGGGGTTCAGGGGGATCAAGAGAGTCGCTTAAAATTCCATAGAGAAGTGGCAGAGCCCATCATGAAAAGCCCAGATCTTCTGACCTACACATCCAGGTGTTTTCCACTGCATCACAACTTAGGATGGTACCAACTGGCTTTGGGGACTTTTAAAAGTTATCCAGAAAGACCAGGCAGAAGAGACAGCTACCTTGGTGGTTTTGCCATGCTGAAGATGTGGTAAAGGATGGTGTTTGCAGCCCCACTTAATGGTACATTATTACAGTGCTTCCTAAGGAAATATTGACAGTGGAAGAAGGGAGCATAGGTGCATTGAGAGAAGCCAAAGGACAAGTTGATTTATACTTTTATAAATATGAATAACATATTTATTTAATGACCAACCCAAACTTATATTTTGTTTATCTTTAAATAAATATAAGTTTAATGACCAATATGAATAACTTATATTTATTTAATGACCAAATCTCATTATAACAAATACCATTGCAATGAAAAGTTTGGTATAATGTAGTTATTGTCATATCCTGGCATCTAAACTACAGTGATAGCACTTCATTGATCTGGTTATGGAAATTATTTACAATAAGCATTTTAGTACATCAAGTGTTTTTGCTGGTCTGTGTCCATGTAATAGTAACATTTTATGATGAGAGGACTGGATTATTCAGAGAAACAAATTATACTCCTTTCAGCACTTTTGTTTGGCCATTGTGCAGTAATTACTCATTACTTCCCCTTCTTGTTACTTAGCTAAGTACCTAACCAAACCATCATTCCTATCGAGAACACCTCCTTTTTCACACCTGAGAACAAGTAAACTCATCAAAAGGCCTGGAAGGTAAGCAATAGAAGGGTTTGAGTTGGGCATTAGATGTAAATGTGTACATCCCATGTTCTTTCTCCTACTGGGTCCAGCCATGATGCTTCTGCTTGCCAATGCATTATCAGGAGCTCAGACTTTGGCAATTCATCTCCAACTTCTATACACTGGGAGTGTTTCTAATAAGATAATAGATTTTCATTTTAAAACAGATGCCACAGAGGATTTGTTAGCAGGAAAACTTTACTGTGTAACTAACACTATAAAGTTATCAAATTTAAGGTCAGGTTGTTGGATTGTCAGCTTTTGGGGACCAATTGGTAATTAGATAAGAGGGCTTTGTGAAGAAAAACCAGTTGAAACCAACACATATTGGTGAAATATGTTTTGTGTGTTCCACACTATTCTAGGTGCTAGCAGAAATATGGAGAAATACAAGAGTATTTCTCCTGGAGTTTACATTCTAAGCTTTAGGGTAGGAATTTCTCCCATTCTCCCACTCCCCAGGTTCATGCCTTAGTTTTGTTATAATAAAATGATGGGGATAATGTTCAAAGAGCATATACCCTAGCTCAAACATTGAGCTGACACATTTCCTCCCATTTTCATCCTAGAATTTTAATGTTATTCATTTCATCATCTTCAGACATAGCTATATAAATGAATGAATTCAGAAAAGACTTTAGGAAAGTCGGGAACTATAGCCTATGGCCTCATTTTACACACAGTCACATATGTAAACATTTATAAGAAACAGCATTGTACTTTGGAGACACCTGTGTTAGTCTCTGATTTGTAATTGTGCCATTATGTCATGAAAACACATACTGGTCAGTGTAAGAGTGTGGATGAGTATATTTCTGGAAACCTTAGCTACTTCTTTTTGGTACCTATCCCCAACAGTGAGCAATCCAGGGCTCTTTTTAATGCAGAAAGGGCAGAGCTGTGATCCAATCTATAGGATAATTTGAAACTCATTGGTGTTCTTCATATCATCTGTGCTGTATCAGAGCATTGGCCTTCCCAAGTCCCAGTCTCAGAACTTCTGAATATGGGTATCTCCCCAAGTCAATCGCAGATCAGAGGTGGTTCTGTGTAGTTTCATCTTTGGGAAAGCAGAAACTTATTACAATGAAATGGCTTTTCGCAACAGATAGATATGGGGTTTGTTTGAGAAGCTGAACTGTTGCTCTTAATTGTGGGGGTTGGAATTTTCAGTCAGAGCCTTTGGTAAGAGTCTAATAAACTGATTTTACACGTTGACATTATATGGACCAATCTAATGGGATAGTTGCTCAGAAAGTCAACTACCAGAAACTTGTAGTAAAAACTCAGTATTTCTGAATAATTTAAATGCTGCAAAACATGATCAGTATAGCACCGGCTTCTGAGTGTCTGAGGCGACAGAGGTGACTGAACATAAATAAGATGGGCATAGCCGCATGTTCATTTGAAGAACTCCTAAAGATGACCTGAAGAAGCCTAGAGATTATGGGAACAATTTTGAAATAGTTGAGAGGGAAGAAGGGGTTATATTAATACTAAATGTGTTTAGGGCTGAGGACATTGTCTCATTTAACCCTGTGTAGTCCTCACAACATCAAGGCATAATTATCCCCATTTCACAGAGGGAAACAGTTTTGCAAGAGGCGTAGATGGGAATGTTTCTGTTCCAGTCTGGCCCCAAAGCACAAGCTTTCCCTATTTTATCCAGTAGATTCCACACCCCTCAGCCTTCTCAATCTGGGCTTGATTTACTAGTTCAACTTTCTTTTCCAATACGAATGATTGGCTCTTTTTCTTGGCATCCTCATCTCAAACTTCACTAAGTATCTGTTTCCTGGGCTCAGCCTACATAGAATAACCTCTGAACTGCAATTGACTTGCAGGGATGCCACATACAGATGTTCTGACACTCTAATGGCCAGTTCCAATTCTACCTATTATTTGTATACCAGCCTGGCTGCATCCATTTGGATACTTAATCAAACCAATTTGTCCCTTTTTTGAATTTTGTTCTATCTAGTTAGCTTGCAAGTTCCTATTTTCATTATCAATAACCGCCAGTGGTGTCTGGTTCAGTGCTCCACACATTGTTATCTCTCCAGAAATATTTGCTGGTTGCTTGTAAGCAACCTGCCAAACCTGCCCTCCCTCCTTTCTCCCCCTACGTGCTCCCCCAACAAAGGCTGGTGCAGAAACATGACAAAAGGGACCATGTTCAGCGTGCTAGGTCCTTTCTTCTGTCCCTTCGAGATCACTCCCCAGACCCCAAATATAAGAGGCGAAAGCCACCCCTGCAATCAGAGCCTCAAAACAAAAGGCTAAAGGGGCGACTTTCTTGACTCAGATCCAACGAACTCCAACTTCCCTGTGGTCAGAGCGTTCTTTCCCGCCACAACCCGATCCTCCCGGAGCTGAACTTAGACTCTCGGACTGGCACTTGGACTGGGAAAGAGGAAACACGCGAGGGCTCGGGGGGGGGGGGGGGGGGGAGGAGGAGTCGGGAGAGGGTAGCGATGGTGCCAAAGCTGGGGGCAGGAAGGGGTGCGGGGAGAACGTTTCCCAGGGAACCCGAGAGCCGCAGTTCTCGAGACTGGCTACTCCCAACTCTCCCAAAGAAAGCAGCGGGCCCAGCTCGTTCGTCAGTGTCACATTTCAATGGCATCGCGGGGCGGCCTCGGCTAGGTGCCCGCGCGCCTTTCCGGGACGCCTCGGCCTTTCGGCGATTCAGACAGAACCAACCAACAAAGCCCCTACGGGAGGCTCGGGGCGGGGGAAGCTCAGGAACCCCACCCCCACCCCGCGCCTCTCCCTCCCCTGGCCGGCCCCCTCCCCCCGCCCGCAGCTTCTCCGCGGCCGACCGCCGGGCAGGTGCGAGCTGAGCTTGGGCCGCTGTGGCTGGAGCCCGCAGCCGCCCCCGTACCCCGCTGCCGTCGTGATTTGGGGTTTCTTTCATTCCTGCCTGCGGAGACCAGCGTCCGCGGGGCAGCCGTCCCGGGCCCCTGCGCGCTGGCCCTGGCCCGCGGGACCCAGGCTCGAGACACCGCCTGGGGGCCAGGGGAACAGGGCAGATTTCTGGTCGTACCCCAGCTTTGCACGGCAGCGGGGGCCGCGGACACAACATCACAGACTGCCAGGCACTTTTTAGAGTTGGTGATCTCTCATGACAAATTTAACTCGGCTCCTAAGGCCTTGCTGTTACCCGGCGGCCGCGAGCGGACACCAGAGGGCGCCGTTTTAATGCGCTTCCCGGGACCCGCGCTCCGAGACCGCTGCGGCGTCGAGGCCGCGTCGGGATCTCGGGGAGACGCCGGGGCGCTCTCACGCATGGGTGCAAAGGCCCCAAAGGCCCTGCAGCGAGGCTCTCCTTTCCCTTTTGGAGAGAAGAGGTCTACTGCAGTGGGTCGCGCTCTGGCTTTTCACCCAATGTGGGTTCCTTGCAGCCTTCCGGGAGAGAAGGAGAGTCCCCTAGCTGAAGCCGTGCCCCCCTCTAACTGCTAAGGAGCATGTCTGCAGGCGTTGTTCAATTGCAAAAGACTAATTAATTTTCCACCACTTGTGCAGAATACTTTAAAATGGAAAAATGAAGGTCTTCGATGAAAATGAAGCTTGATAGTGTGCACCTGCCACTAATGCACGGTGCACGGCAACTTCCCCTCATTAGAGAGATGACTTGGGTTGAGAACAAGTCATATAGTGAAAATCACTTCAACACGTGCCTGTTCATATGCATAAACTCCTGTGTACCAGATGGCAAAATATAATGACATCTTAAACAGCTAATTGCATAAACCTTGTAATGCAGATAATTGCTGTACCAAAGTAGGAGTTAATAATTTCCCACTGTATTGCCTGGCTTCAGAGTAATCCTTAAGGAAAGTTGTGACAATTCTAACACACTAAAGTTCACCAAGCGGTAATTAAAACTAGCACTTAAATCATTTGACTTTCAAACCCTTAATTACGATTCGGAAGAACTGCTTTGTGGAAACCCAGAATTTATGGATGGTTGTGTGATAACATTTAATGCCTGTATTTCATCAAGTTTTCTTTCATAGGTCTCATGTGGCATAATATTGTAGGGAATCAATGGGGATATATTCTCTTCTCTAAAATTATTCCAATAGCAAGACATCTGCATTTTGGGGCAAGAGTGGTTAAGTCCCACCCCCAGATGGATCTGTTGATTGTTTTCAATTAACACTTATTTATAGAGCCCCTACTGTAATAACTGACACCAAGGCTTACCATGTGCCTGGCATTGTTGTAAGCACTTTATAGCTATTATCTCATTTAATCCTCAAGACAGCCACCTGAAACATGTACTATTATTATTCCCATTTTTCAGATGAGGAAGCCCAAGCACAGAGATGCTAAGTAATTTGCTCAAAGTTGATTAGAAGTCACTGACCCAAACTTAGACAGTCTGACCCCAGAACCCTTGCTATTTACCACTGTGCTGTATTGTCCCATGGGTTAAACAAGGCCCTTAATAGTTTAATATTTCTAACTATTTTATTTTCTAAGAAAATTTAGAAATAAAACTAAAATAACATAATTGAAGTATAAAAGTCAGCTGGCAGGTAGGTATCTTTGTTGAATTTGATTTATCAGTTTGTATCATTATATGTTCCAGAATCTGATATCTGCTATGTCAGCAGGGTAAGTCTACAACAGTAAATAAGCCAAGAAAAGTAAATCTTTGAAACTAAGTTTTAATTTCATTAATACCTAGTTTAAAAAGAAGGTGTGGCTTAGTGTTTTTATTTCTTCATCTTCAAAAAAACTAAAATTAGCCTTGAAGACCTTAAAGATGATGTGCAAAAACTGAACATAGAACAAATTCCTCTTTATAAAGTACGCATAGAACCATAGGCCTTTTTTTCTCCATGTTGATACTTTAGAAGTTCTCTTTCCTTGGTTTGGGTAGATGTATGTGGCATAAGATTAGAGATGCCAGCTATCTCCCTAGTATGGGGGCCACAGCATCTAAAATTCCTCTATTAGAGATTCCCTTCTGTGAGTTAAGTGCTATCTCCTCTGGGCTGCTGCTCATAAGAGCCTTAATTTTGTGGGAAGCATATTGGCCTAGAAATCAGAAGTCCTCCATCTCATCCCATTTCTACTATGAACTTGCAGTATGATCTTGGATGAGTCACACCATCTCCCTGAAATTCAGTTTCTTTCCCATAAATGTAAAGGACTTGGCTTGTGATTACTTATATTCCTCTGAGTTTTATCATTCTAGAATGTTATGCAACCACATCCAACTATTACTTAGTGGGAACCAGATTTTTAGGTTGCATTTTTAAAATAAAAATAAAGTCCTGGATTTATGGAAGTGAGCGAAAGAATGTCTATAGGGGAATATAAGACTTAATATAATAAGCATTTTCCCAGTACCTGTTATTTTCCAGGGGCAATGCTCAGTCTATAAGGAGAAATATGGCGTAGTCTCTGATATCCTGAGTTGTTAATGTAGTGAGTGAGAAGCAGAGGACAGTGTAGAGTGCCAGGTGCTGTGCTAGAGATTAATAAGAAGTGTGATAAGAGTTACCCCTATGCCAGGCTGTGGGAGTCAGGGGAAATTTCCTAGCAGAGGTGACACCTGAGCTGAATTTTGAAGGATAAGTTGGAGTTGGTAGTGAACAGTAGAAGATGGGCATTCCATGCAAAGGACACTGTATTTCCATGGTATAGGGGAGAAGAAGAAAGCATGTCTATCTAGGAATTGAGAGGAGGTCAGTACTGCTGGCTGTTAAGGTCCAAAGTGTGGGAGGAGGAAGTCTAGGCAGGAGATGTAGGCACAGATCAGATGTCAAAAGGCCTTGTTTAGGAATTTGGACTTTACTCTGAGGGTAATAGGGAATTCAAACCAAAGTTTTTCTACTTTAGAGTATTACATAGGTATTATACTAATTTCTAGATCAAATGGACTGCAGAAAGAAGTTTTCTACTCATGTAATTTATCTGCTTTTTGATAGAGCGTATGTGGCTACCCTATAGAAAGAGTAGCCTGACTTAGGCCACTGGAGGAGTGGAAGTCAGTCATTATCTCTGGAAATACTGAATAAATCAACTTTTATGCAGACCCGCAATAGAGGACAGGGTTGGTCTCCAATCACTAAACTCCTAAATCCCTTGGGTCTCCAAGCTGGTGGCTTATTTTCCTTTTCAAGATCAAAAAATCAAAGTCACAATCATGGCACAAGGCAGGACAGAATACTTTTAGAATGTTTTAAAAATTGTTTTAAAATGGTAAATCTAAGTTGCTATGGGACTAATTGCTCAGAAGTTCTAATCTGGTTTTAGGAAGTGGACAATATCACTCTCAAACAGTGCTGGTGGAAGCATACATTGATAATACTCTTCTGGAGGACAATTTGGAAATACATGTAATACTTTATATCTTCTGATCAGCAATTCCACTTTTAGGGATTTATGCTAATGAAATAATCATGAAGTGTTCAAGTATTTGTCAAAATAATGTTTTTGACAGTGATTTTATTTTTATTTATTTATTTATCTATCTATCTATCTATCTATCTATCTATCTATCTATCTATCTATCTTGAGACAGAGTCTTGCTCTGTTGTCCGGCTAGAGTGCAGTGGCGTAATCATAGCTCACTGCAACCTCAAACTCCTGGGCTTAAGTGATCCTCCTGCCTCAGCCTCTTGAGTAGCTAGGACTGCAGGTGCAGACTACCATGCCTGGCTAATATTTTAATTTTTTGTAGAGATGGGGTCTTGCTCTTACTCAGGCTGGTCTCAAATTTCTGAGCTCAAGCAATCCTCCTGCCTCAGCCTCCCAAGTGCTAGGATTACAGGCATGTGCCACCGTGCCCAGCCCAGTGGTTTTATAATGTCAAATAATTGGAAAAATTTTGATATTCAATTCTGGAGAGTTGTTTAAGTGAATTGTGGTATGTACATACACTAGAATACCATGCAGCTATCAAGATGTTCTGATATATTAAATGAATAAATTCTATTATAAAATAATAAGTACAGTATGATCTCATTTTTGTTAAAAATATTTGTATATATGCAGAGAAAAAAGATGAGTAGGAAATACATGTCAGAATGGTGAAATTATAAGTGATCTTAAATTCCTTCCTTTTATTTTCTAAATTTTTAAAAGTGGGAATGTATAACTTTCACAATAAGAAAGTAATCATAATCAGAAAACATGATAGGAAAATAATGAATTATTATTTACAATCACATGCCATATAATGACTGCATATATGACATTATATAATATATGTTGATTGAAGATTATAACAAAGCTGAAAGCTTTCTATTGCCTAGTGACAACATGACTGTCCTATTGTGGTAGTGCAACCCGTTACCTTTTCTATGTTTAGATACACAAATCTTTAGCATTGGGTTATAATAATTGCTTACAGTATTCAGTACTATAACATGCTGTACAAGTTTGTAGACTAGGAGCAGTAGGCTATAGCATATAGCCCAGGTGTGTAGTAGTCTATACCATCTAGGTTTGTGTAAATATACTCTATGATGTTCACACAATGACAAAATTGCCTATTGACACATTTCTCAGAATGTATCCCCATAGTTAAGTGGCACATGACTGTATGTTAAAAAACAAACTGGATAGAGCAGACTTGTACATCTGTTTAGTGATGGTGGACAAGGTAATTTGGACTGATCATTCTGCTGTGGACAACAAGAAAAGCTGATGAAAATATAAAAACATCTGCTTTAAGGTATTGGAGAACTAGCAAAGTAGTGAAAAATTACCTGGCCAGGATCTAGAGGAAGGTGAAGCCCAGGACGTAAGGTCAGCATTTGGACCTACTTTTCCACTAGGGGTATTTGCCACTTCTAGAGAGGGAGGCTGAGTAGCAATGTTGGGGGACAGAGATTAGAGATCAGGACCTTCCCATCTTGAGAGCCCTGAGTTTTGACCTTGGGAAGGTCTGAGCCCTGGGAATAGGGATGAACCAGAAATAGAGAAGCTCCACAGGGACTAAGATCAGTTTTGAATCACCTTTAAATTGGATTGAAGTGATTATGGGTGAGGGCAGAGACAAATGGGATGCCTCTCTAAGGAAAATAACATCATCCCAGACCTCAAATTAATTCTATGAGCAAATTCTCAAATACAAAGACTATTGCATAATGAGAAATAACTAGGCATATGAGGAGACAAAATAACAGGAATGAGAACTGGCAAAACCAACAGGGAAAGGAAACAGTCGTATGCGGACTCCACATATAGGAGTTATGAGACACAAACTTCAAAATTACTTTATCTACCATGTTTATAAGAGAGATACCTAAGGCATAAAAATACAGAAAAGTTGAAAGAAAGGAAAAATATATATAATACCCTACTAGCCAAAACATAACTGTTATAGCTACACACCTTGTAAAGCATCACTAGAAATGAAGAGAGACACTTTGCACTGAAAAAAGATTTAATTCGTAGGAAATTGTTTATACTTAATAACATAGCACAAAAATATATAAAGCAAGAATTGACAAAACCGACAGGTGAAATAGACTAATTCATAGTTATAACGGGAAATTTTAATAATCACTCTCAGTATCTAATAGAACCTGTAGACTATAAATCAGTAAGAATGTAGAGGATTTGAGCAAAATCATAATCACATTTGCATTGACAGACATATATAGAGCAAAGCACCTAATACTAGCAAAATACACATTTTTTTCCAGGCACATGCAAAACTTACTAGACGTAAAGAAAGTCTCTAAAACTTTTCAAAAAATTTCCCTCCAGGTGATTAAACTAGAAATTAATACCAAAAAAAAAAAAATGGGAAATCCTCAAATATCTGAAAATTAATAAATATAGTTCTATAATTCCATAGTTCAAAGAAGAAGTGAAAATGGGATTCAGAAAATAATTCAAACTAAAAATAATAAAAATATGTGTCAAAACTTGTGTGGTACAGTTAAAGCCATGTTTAGAGGAAAATCTGTAGCTTCAAATGCTTA
The DNA here is from genome assembly GCA_023783475.1 of Daubentonia madagascariensis. NCBI lineage: Eukaryota > Metazoa > Chordata > Mammalia > Primates > Daubentoniidae > Daubentonia > Daubentonia madagascariensis. The sequence continues at coordinate 52,571,282 of JAKFHU010000913.1, forward strand.
TATTAGAAAAGAAGAAAGGTTGAAAATCAATGTTAATCATTCATTTCAAGAATTTGGAGACAGAGCTGCAAATTAAACTCAAACAAAAGAGAAGGTAGAAAATAATAAATGTAAAAGCAGAAACAAATGAAATAGAAAACAAGCATAGAGTAGAGAGGATCAACAAATCCAAAAGTTTATTTGAAAAGGCTAATAAATTGATAAACTCCTCATGGAAAAAAGGAAACAGGAAAAAAGAGGAAAAAAGAAATAAAGGAAACAGAAAACACAAATAATTAATGTCACAAATAAAGGGGATATGATTACAAACACTACACACATTTAAAAATTTAATGAAAGGATAGTATGAATAACTATGCAAATACACTTGAAAATTTAGATGAAGTAGAAAAATACCCTGAAAAATGTGACTTTTCAAAATGGATGATAGCAGAAAGAGAAAATATGTGTGGTTTGATAATTATTGGAGAAATTGAATCCATAATTAAAAACCTTTTAAAAAAGAAAATCTAGACCTAAATGGTTTTCTCAGCAAATTCTACTTATCATTTAAAGAAGAAATAATGCCAATCTTCTGAGAAATTCTTCCAGAGAAGAGAAAAAGGGAGAGTATTATCCTATTTGATTTATGAGGCCAGCATAACCTTAATACCAAAACTTGAAGAAGACAGTTTAAGAAAAGAAAATTATAAACCAATCTCTCTTGTGAACATAGATGTAAAAACTCTAAATAGGATATTAGCAAATAAAATTCAGCAATATATAAAATGACAATAAGTCATGACCAACTTGGGTTTGTTCCAGGAATTCAAGGCTGGTTGGACATTCAAAACCTAACCAACATTGAATAAAGGAGACAAATTATATGATCACCTACATAGATGCAGAAAAAGCTTCTGATAAGATTTAGCATTCATTTTTTTGATAAAAAAATCCTAGCAAACCAGCAATAGAAAGAAATTTTTTTATTCAGGAAAAGAGTAGCTGAAAAAATTAACAGCAAACACCGTACTTAATGGTGTAATGTTAAAAAGATTTGAGATTGGGAACAACACAAGGATGTCCACTACCACTACTTCTACTCAATATTGTACTGATCCTAGCTAGTGCATGTAGAAAGGTAACAAAAGAAATAGAATGTACAGTCATGCATTGCTTAACAGCAGGGATACATTCTGAGAAATGCGTCATTAGGCAATTTTGTCATTGTGCAAACATCATAAAGTGTCTTTACATAAACCTAGATGGTATAGTCTACTATACACCTAGGCTATATGCTATAGCTTATTGCTCTTAGGCTGCAAACCTATACAGCATGTTACTGTACTGAATCCTGTAGGCAGTTGTAACACAATGGGAAGTGTTTATGTATCTAACCATAGAAAAGGTGTTGCATTGTGCTACAACATTAGGGCAGCTATGAAGTCACTAGGCAATAGGAATTTTTCAGCTCTGTTATAATCTTAAGGGACCACCATTGTATATGCACTCTATCATTGACCAAAATGTTGTTATGCAGTGCATGACTGTATAAGGATTGGAAATGAAAAAACAAATTCTAATGACTTGTGTATGATATGAATGGGTATGTAGAAAATCCAGAATACATATGAATTATTATAATTAATAAGCAAGTTTAGCAGATCACTGGATATAAGATCAATATACAAAAACATTGCATTTCTATCTTACAGACTCAAACATAATAAAATAAAATTAAAAAAATGTTCTTTTTAATAACATCAAAACTTTCAAATACCCAGAAATAAACCTCAGAAAACATGTGCAAGAACACAACAACATTGTGTAAAAAAATGCCTAAATAAAGGAGGCATATGCCATGTTCATAGTTGGATAATACAATATTGCAAATATTTGTTTTTCTCCAAAATGATCTATAGATTTAATATATTCCCAATGAAAACCTCAACAGGTATTTTTAAATGGAACTTGAAAAGATTATTCTAAATGCGTATGTTAATGCAAATGGCCAAGAATAGCCAAGATACTTGATGAAGAATAGTGTGAGGATTTGCTCCACTGGATATGAAGACTGCAGAGATCAGTGAAATATTGCCACCTGAGTAACAGGATAAAATAGGAATCCCAGAAAGAGACCCAGGCTTATATGGACAATTTATTTTAAACAAAAGAGCAGTCCTTTCCCAAACTGGGTCAGTTGGCTATCCTTATGGAAAAAAATGAAGTAACTTACAGCCTCACACCACACCAAAAATAAACAAATTCATTCATTCATTTATTTTAGGTCACTGTAGAGCTAAAAATGAAAGATAAAATAATGAAGCTTCTAGAAGATAACATAGGATAGGGAAATTTTTGCCAAAGTGGACAAAATAAAGCACAAAATTTAAAGAAAACTATTGATACAATGGATGACATAAAATTAAGAGCTTCTTTTCCTCTGAAGCCATCATTAAGAGAGTGGAAAGGAAGCCACCAAACAGGAGAAGGTATTTGTAAAAGATATAACTGATAAAGACTTGTGTCTAGAATAGATGGAAATAACTCTTATAATAAAGGAAAAAAAGAAAATGATAAAGCTGGTAGATGGGTAAGAGACTTGAACAGGCACTTCACAAAAGTGGATACTCAAATCGTCAAAAATATTTAAAAGATGTCCATTAATCATCAGGGAATGAAAATCAAATCCACAATAAATATCACACATGCCAGAAGGGTTAAAACCAATAGACTGAAAAACCAACTGTGGGTGAGAATGTGGAGAAATTGACATTCTCGTACATTGCTGGTGGAAGTGAAATTAATGCAACTGCTGTGGAAAACAGTTTGGCACTAACTACTAATGCTGAACCTAAGAATACCTTATGACCCAGAAATTACTCTCTAGGTATAGATCCAACAGAAATGTGTGCTTCAAGAAAAGTGTATAAGAAAGTTCACAGCAATATTATTCAAACTAGTTAAAAATTGGTAACAATCCAAATATCCATCACTTGTGGGTTGGATAAATAAAATGGTCATATATGCCCACTTTGTAATACTTCACAATAGTGAAAAATGAATGAGTACACCTACTTGCAACAGAATAGATCAATCTCACAGACATAATATTGATTAAAAGAAGCCAAACACAGAAGAATGTATAGTATATGATCCAATTTATATAAAGTACTAAAAAAAAAAAGAAAGAAAGCAAAACCGAAGGCAAAACCAAATTATGATGCTTAGGGATACATATGTAGCTGACAAAACTGTAAAGGAAAGCAAGGAAGTGATATTCATAAAAGTCAGAATAATGGTAAGTAGTGTTTGGAAGGGAACAAAAAGGAGGTGTTTCTAAGGTGCGGATCATGTTCTATTTCTTGACCCATACATATTCACTTTGGACAAATTGTTGAACTATTAATATATATTTTTGATTGTATATCTTATACATTTTTGTCTAATAATACATTTTAAGTATACATGTTTTATTTTACAATAAAAAGTTTAAAGAAAAGGATGAATTTACATGATACAGTTTATAAGGTGAAGGATGATGTTGAACATTTAGACTGTGACAAAAAATCTTTCTGAAACTCACATTAAGAGCAATAGGTATCAAGGACGGCATATATATGTGGTCCTTTTGAGTTCCATTCACCACATCCTTCACTTTTGGCCAACAGACATCACCAATAGATTGTGGCATGCTTTCCAAAGTTCTCAGTAAGCCATTCTCAATCAACCTGACTAACTTGTCATGGAAGTTCCAATCTATTTTCCATCCCTTTGCTGCATATCCTGACTGGTTGAAGTAAAATAAATAATCAGACAGGTTTGTGTATGAATCCAGTTTTGCATACCCTTCAAAGCTCACTGTATCTTGACACGAATGAAGAAATTGTACATAAAATCAACACCAGCCCATAGATGCACGAACCTAAACAAAGAACTCCAAAGGAATAATCTGACCTTGGAAAGTGAGACGGAACATACAAATGGTAACTACCACCTGCAGGTCTTCTGAGAAGAGTAGAACACATTTTATTTGTTTGTTTTAACAAAAGACAAACTAGATACTCTTCTGGTCACTTGGGAAAAAGCGTGAGCAGCACGAATATGAGCCCTGTTCTCATGGAGTTTACCATCCAGTCTCCTGGTCCCAGGCCCCCTTGGACTATGTGTGCCATTTTTTCTGGTTATCACTCTCCCCTCTGATTTCCTACTGCTATTGTTTGCCACCCATTGCTGTTGCCTCTATTCAATTCATCAAGAATTTGTCCATTATACCGTCCTGGTGCCTAGAACTGTGCAAGATGGTATGAGGGGATATAGTGAGAACACAGGAGTGAGACACACTCCCAGTCCTGAAGCTCTTCCATGAAATTGGGGCATGAAAGGTATATATGCACATTAATGAGGTAAAAATATAAGACAATTACTATGGGGCAAACTGAATGGGATGGAAAAAAACTGCCATAGGATTTACAAGGCAGAAGAGATTGATAAGAATCTAAGGGGTTGGAGAAGTCTTCATGGGTAGAATCTTTACTTAAAACTTTTGATTTTTTTAACGTAAAACCTAGTCTTAGGGGCCCTTTGTGACCTGAGCTCCTGACAACTTCTCCACCTCCAACTCTCATCTGGCCAATTCACACTTGACCTTTGAATTTAATCCAGGCACCACGTCCGTCAGGAAGCCTTTCTCAATCTCTTATCAAGCTTAGTTATGTGTCTGTCTCGTCCTTTCTCCTCAAATAGCATTTATTGCACCATGGTGATCAGTTTCTTTTCCCTAATTCTGTAACCCCAGCATATACAGTGATTTTTACATAGTACATAATCCAATGTTTGTTGACTACTGAGGCGATGAATTATAGGAGGTAAGGAAGAGTATGAAAGTGTATTAAAAGTGGTGATAATGACACTGGTGCATTTGCCTGCATGTGGCATCACAGGGAATATGTGGAGAAGGGCAGAACGATACTCTTTTCAGTATTGCATCTGGGGTCACTTCTAGCGACTAGAGTCTCATCTTCATGCTTGGTCCAGTGCCATACTTCTTTTCTTTAATTCCTCCTGTCATGCTATCTATACTTGGTTTTGTGCAATTCAACATATCTATCAATTATACACATGAGGAATGGATGTTTCATTTAATAAAATCTACAGATGACAGAAAGCTGGGAGGAATAGCTAATACCGCAGATGATAGAATCAAGATTTAAAATAATCTTGACAGGCTAGAACATTGGTCCAAAACCACAAGATGATATCCCACAGGAATAGATGCAAAGCTCTGTGTTTATGTTTTTTTAAAAAAATCAATGGCACAAGTATAGAAGCCTAGCTTTATGTCAGTAGACAGGAAAAATATTTAGGGGTTTTAGTTGATCATTAAAGGAAGTTACAAGCATCAGCAAGGAACCCCCATGCTCCAACCCCAAAGACTTAAATTACAATACCAACACACATAATGGACAGGATTTGATATATGCAAAAGTACCTTCAAGGGTTGAAACTAGAAATGCAAATGGAATTTGATTGTGGCATAATCAGTAGTATTATTTCTAAAAAAAGAAGGTGTTAGTCCAAAGGGAAATGGATGGTTAGCATAAAACATGCAAAATGAAGAGCCAGAGTGGACCAATTGGTGTGGTATCAGAGGATAAGAGCTTTCAGTAAGTCAGTGAATAAGTACACAGACTTGGAGTTAGCCAGCTGCTTGGCTTTAAAACCAAGTTTGCAATGTACTAACGATGTGATTTTTGGGCAAGTTACTAATGCTTTGAAAATTCTCATCTATAATATGGGGAGAATCCTGATCCCTACTTATGGAGTAGTAAGTATTAAATAAGGTAATGTATGCTGGTGCTTGGCCCTTAGTCAGGGTTCAATACATGTTAATTATTTTTATGGTTTCCTTGATTGTAAATTGATACACTGACCTTTTTAGTTTCTACATTGGTCTTTTGTGAGATTCAACAGATGATTCTTTCCACAAGAGTCTGCTTCATTTTTAGTGAGCTGAGAAAAAAACAAATTCTCGAATGTTTGACCCTGGGACTACAATCATAGTTATTTCTTATAATATTCATTATACATAGTTACCATGTAATGATACCATGGTAACTGTTAAACAGACCATAATGGAATGTTTTATTAAATTACAAAAATCTACACTCTAAAAATGGCATGAACAAACTGAAATATATCCAGGTTACCATGGTCTAAGAATGGCTAAAGAGCCAGAAATGCTAATGGGGGCTGGTATAGTCATGGAAGAGGGAGGAGATTTGCCCACTCCCATGAAGTGAAGCCATTGGAATTGAGGTTCTCTTTCCTGAATGCACATATTGCAGGCCCCTGGCAGGCAGGCTATGGGAGAATAGCTCTATGATCTGTATTTGTGTAAGTCTGGGCATTGGCAAAGAATTTTACCACCCATTATCTTGAGTCTTCATGAAAACTTTGTGAAATTAACAGGATCTAGATCTCAGTCTTTGGCTTTTGAATCTAGTGTTTTTAAAAAGTGTGTTCTGAGGTCATCTGCATCAGCATCATCTACTTAGGTGTTTACTAAAAATCCAGATACCTGGGCCATATTTCTAGATTTCTAGAGATTCTGATTCAGTGAATCTGGAGTGGGGCCCAGGAGACTGCCCTGTTCCCAGTCCAGTGCTTTTTCTATTACTATACTAAACCTTCTACTATAATACCAATTTTAAGACTCTATTCTTTCAATGGATATTTACTAATTCCACTGTTTACTAATGACACTGTTTCAGAGGCTGGCGGATCCAGTGGTGAATAAGAGTATATAGGTCCCTCCTTGCTGGAACTTATATCTAGTGGGGGGACACATTTGCAAAATAAGCAAACCAATAATAATTGAGAACCATATCAGACAGCGAGAGGGGCTATGACAAGAATTAAACAGGGTGCTGTTGCTGAGAGTGACCAGGGCAGCTTTTCTGGATTGGGGTACCTCTCAGGCAGTGATGCTAACCTGAGAGCTGAATGGTAAGAATAAAACCACCAGGCAGGAGGTCAGGGTTCTAGCCAAGCAGTTGTCTAGAGCCAAGGCCCTAAGAGGAGAGAATGAGCCTGTTGTAGTTAAGGAACAGAAACAAGGGCATGATGGCTGGAGTGTGCTAAGTAAGGGGGGTCATGGGGGATCAGTTCAGGCAGGTCAGCAGTGCCCAGATCACCCATAACTTGGCAAGCCAGGAAAACATTTGATTGTATTTTGAGATGGGAAGCCGTTAGAGGGTTATAAGCCAGAAAGAGTATAATCTGATTATTATTTTAAAAAGGTCCCTCTTGCTGTTGTGCAGATTCTATAGGTGTGTGATGGCCACACACCTATATATCATCACAACCACTGGAGAGAACTTGCTTTGCATGGGTGCCTCTGTTAGCACTATATAGCACTGTATAGCTTACAAAGCATTTTTATATGTCTATTTCATCTGATCTTCTCAAAAATCCTATGAGACTCACATTACTATAATCTTCATTTTACTGATGAGAAAACCGAGCCTCATAAGGATGAGATTCTTCTTAGGGCATGTATTTTCTAAAGACAGACATTTGAAAAGGGGGATGTTTTACATAAAACTCCGGATTTTTTGCTTTAAAAAAAATGAAGATCTGTCTCCACTGAACTCTCCTGGAGACGGTGGGCTGGAGCAGCTGAGGACTGCTCCTTGGAATGAGACTTGGTCCCTCCAGTTCTCTCATATCAGGTCTGCTTCTGTCTTTTTGTTATCCGCCTGCCCCCGGATACATCTGAGTTCCAGAACCCTGATCTCAGGTGTCCTCAGCCTGCTTCTTTGGTAACACATCACAAGCCATTTTCCTCTTCCCCCATCAAACCTGTTCCCAGAAAGAGACAGAAGGAGCTTGATGTAGCTTCACTACCCCTCGCCAGGGGACCGTGAGCTTGTTCCCTGGGAGCTTAGCCCAATGCAACCTGTGCTTCACAGAGATTTCTTTTTGTTTCTTTCTTTTTTAAATTGACAAGTAAAAATTGTATGTATTTATGGTATACATGATATTTTGAAATATGTATACATTGTGAAATGGCTAAATCAAGTTAATATATGTGTTACCTTGCATACTTATTTTTTTGTGGTGAGAACACTTAAAATCTACTCTTAGTGATTTTCAAGAACACAATACATTGTTGTATCAATACCATGACATACAATAGATCTCTTGAACTTATTCCTCCTGTCTGATCGAAATTTTGTGTCCTTTGACCAACATCTTCCCAATCTCCTCCCTTGCCCCCACCAAGACTCTGGTAACAATCATTCTACTCCTTGCTTCTATGAGTTTGACCTTTTTAGATTCCTCGATGCCCATGACGTCCAAATGCCTGCTCTGGAATGAAATGTGTCCCTCCCAAATTCATATGTTGAAACCCAAACACCCAATGTGACTGTATTTGGAGATAGGGCATTTAAGAGGTAATTAAGGTTACATGAGGCCATAAGGATCCTAGTCTTATAGGACTGCTGACCTTATAAAAGAGGAATAGTGAGATCTCTCTCTCACTCTCTCTCTCCATGTGCACACATCAAGGAAAAGCCACATGAGGACATAGCAAGGAGGCTGTCTGCAAGCCAGGAAGGGAGCCTTCACCAGAACCTGACCACAATGGCACCTTGATCTCAGACTCCTGCCTCCAGAACTGTCAGGACACAATTTTTTTTTTTAAGAGACAGGCTTTTGCTCTATTGCCCATGCTGGAGTGCAGTGGCGTAATCAGAGCTCATTGCGGCCTCAAACTCCTGGGCTCAAGGGATCCTCCTGCCTTGGCCTCCCAAAGTGCTGGGATTACAGGCATGAGCCATTGTGCCTGGCCCAATTTCTGTTTTTTAAGTCACCCAGTCTATGGTATTTTGTTATGACACCCCAAGCTGAGAAGACAGTGTCCAATCACATCCTTTTCTGAGCCTGTCCCTTCTAGAGCAGGGACAACACAGGAGTCCCTACTCCATCCCTCAGGGTGAGTTGGTCTGGAATTGGTGTTGTTGGTATAAGGTTTGGGATTCATTGTGCTTGAGGTGTTCTGGTGTTCACCAAGATGCAGTTTTCTTGTAATGACTGACCTTGTGTATGTACACAGGCTTCTGACTGTCTTTTCTATTGAGTGCTTTACTTCCCCTGTTGACTAGAGCATTATCCTAATCATTAGCCTGCTGAGGAAGCAATATGGTTTAATGATTAAAAATGTGTATTCTAGAGCCACCCTGCCTGGGTCTGAATCCCAGCCCAGCTAATTACTAGCTGTGTGACCTTCAGCAAGTTACTTAATCACTCTGTGCTTTAGTTTCCTCATTTGTAAAAGGGGCTCATAATAGTGCTTATGTAAAAAGGCCACTTCAGGATTAAATGATTTAATACATGGAAAGTTCTTAGAACAGTGCTTGGCACATAGTGGCCCTATATAAAAGTTAGCCATTATTGTAATGACTTGGGCTCCATCTCTTACCCAACTTTGGTTGGCCTCCTCCCCTAATGGCCTGGGGCTTGTTTCCTATCAGAGCAGCTACTTGCTGGAATCCTACCCCAAGGTGCTAGGTGTTGATTATCATATCACCTGGAATCTCCAGCCATTATATCCCACTACTAGATTTGAATTCATTGGGTACTGACTTGAATGTTGAATTACTCTTCCTTGAAATGCAATGCCCTACCTAACCCATATAATAGAATGAAGATGTGAAATTAATGCTGGCAACTTGAGGCCTTTCTGTATTGCTAAATACCAATAAAAAGGGAAGGACTATTATATCTCTGTATAAGGGCTCATATGCCAAGAGGGTTTATGTATCATTCTTGCTTGGGCAGTAAGAATTCTGCCCAAGAATTCTATTCAGTGGTTCAGAATTCAGTGGTTCCCAAACATGGTGGTGAAAGATCAAATTCATTTGAGAAACTTGTTCTTAATGTGGATCCCTAGATTCCACAACAAGATCTTCTGTTTCAGTAGGTCTGGGATGAGGTTTAGAAAATTGTATTTTTAATAAGTGACCAAGGTAATTCTAATGCATCTGTTTAATTGACTTATATTTGAGAATTACTTGGCTAGATCTTTCAAGGTCTCTTTTAGCCTTTGGCATGTAAGATCCCAGAATGCATATAAGGGCTAGGTATGTAAGGAAACAACTTAGAGCAAGGTACTACTTTATCAAAGCATTTCCCAGGTTGATACCTGGCTGGCAAAACCACAACCCGGCATGCTTATGTTAGGTTTTGCTTAGATTTTAATCTAAATGGGGTGCTGGATAGAGTTTACAGCAGTAAACCAAAGAATTAGCAGTGACCATGTTAGAATGGAATTACATAGTAAGTTATCATAGTTCAATTTGCAAACAATCTGAGAAGGGCTTCTGGAATGGTGGTCTCATTTAACTTACTATAAATTACCTTCTGGGAAAAATGGATAGCTGACATCTATAGCAATGATTATTTTTAAGAATGAACTAACTATGGTAGCTAAGACCTTCTGCATGCTAACTAGAATTCCAGAATAGTTGGAACGAGAAGCATCCTTTTAGGGAAGACCTAAATCTTGGAAATGACTGCTTGGGAGGTAAATGTCGTCCTCATGTATTCAGCTGAGACAGCTTGGAATTTGTGGAGAAAGCTAGCTAGTGTCCAGGAGGCTGCAGGCACTGTGCATTAAAAAGCATCTCCCCTTGGACGAGTGTTTAATTTGGCCTTGTAAAGTGTATGAAGTGTAGGCATTTAATTTGTTTGACAGAAGCAAGCCCAAAGCACCTTCTGTAATACCGTGCCACACGGTTTCATGACTCTTACCACATGTTAGGCATAGTCTGGGAGTCTATTAAATAAGCTTTGAGTCAAAACACTAGTTTGACAAAGATCTGTTTTAATTAAAGACACAAACTTCTCTCTTCTGAGCCTGGAGGAGGCACATAAAGGAGAATACCTCCCCACCCCCACCCAAAGAATGCTTTGCTCTTTCCTGTAAGAGGACAAAGGCTTTGGGACAGGCAGGTAGGAATCTATCAGTGGGTCCTCGAAGGTCTGGTGTTGCTGGCCTCCCGTAAGATTCTTTCTGCCAACAATGCTGGCTATCTGCCACAATATCAATTATCTCTAGCTGGGACAGTAAATGATCTAAGATACCACTTTTTCAATATTATGTTTTAACAAACTAGAATTAGAAAACTCTACAAAATTCATGCACTTTGACATTCCCAGCATGAATATCCAGCTGCTCATAAATCAACCATATCCATCAAGCTTTTCTGCTGCGAGCATGTTAAGTGACTGTCTTTTAAAAATATATTAAATATTTTTCCAATTTGAGTGTTCTACCGCTCCCTGTTGTCTGCTTACGCTAGGCCATTTTTCTGTGAGGATAAAGTAGCTATCTACTCCTCTTGCAGAGGTATGAGACATGACAGTATAGGCTACATCTAACTTGAAATCTGAATCATGCCTCCTTTTTTTGGATTGTCCACTCTGAATTTCCATTTTCTCATAAAAGGGCTTGATCTTTCCTTTTCATGTCACCTCCTCCCACTTTCCCACTTGTTCTGTTCTCTACACTCCAGATACACTGGTCTTCTTAAGTTCCTTCAAAAGCTTGATGTGCTCTTCTGCCTCAGGACCTTTGAAAAGGGCACCTCTCTGCTGAGAAAGCCCCTCTGACTGCTATTTCCTACACCCCCAAACCCCTTTCACCAGTGCTTTGTTTGTTCACTCATTGGATAAATATTATTGAGGGTTTATATGTGCAAACATTTGAGTGAATGCAACTCATTAAAAAAACCTCATAGCATATACACTGTAATCGGGGGCAGAGGGGAGAGACTCAGACCATAAATAAACATAATAAGTAAGTAGACTATATAGTATGTTAGAAGATGGTAATTGATATGGAAAACTAAAGATAGATGAGGAGTATAAAAAGTGCTCGAAATTTTAAATAGGGTGGTAGGGAAGTCTTTACTAACATGGCGACATGTAAATTAATTCTCAATTATCCTTAGACTTCAGCTCAAATTAACTTCCTCAGGGACATCTTCCCAGCTAGTTCTATCAGTGAGTCCTAGAATGTCTGACTAGGCCATTCCCTCTTATTTGTTTTCATAATTCCCAGTACTTTTCATTTATAGTTCTTTGTATCATTTGTAATTAAATACTCATGTGATTATTTATCTATTTATTTATTTTTCTTTTTATAATTTTGAGGCAGAGTCTCGCTCTGTTGCCCAGGCTGGAGTGTAGTGGCCTTATCATAGCTCACCGAAACCTCAAACTCCTGGGCTTGAGCAATCCTCCTACCTCAGCTTCCCAAGTAGCTGGGACTACAGGCACGTGCCACCATGCCCAGCTAAATTTTCTACTTTTTGTAGAGATGGGGTCCTGCTCTTGCTCAGGCTGGTCTTGAACTCCTGGCCTCAAGTGATCCTCTTGCCTCGGCCTCCCAAAGTGCTAGGATTACAGGCATGAGCCACCACGCCCAGTCTTGTGTGATTATTTATTAAAGAATGGCTTGTCTGCTATAGGCAACTCCATGAAGGCAAGGGTGAAATCCTTTTTGATTACTTCTCTGTCTCCAAAGGTAGCTCAGGGCAAATGCTCAATATGTATTTGTTGAATAAATGAAAGAATCTGTACAATATGGATTAAAATATACATCCAGGCTACTTTAAGAGAATCAATTGAGGTGATGAACGTGTAGGTCATTTGTACAAATTGCAAAGTTTTATAAACATTTCAGGCATCATTATTTTTGTGGATAAAAGCTGTTCTTGTATTAGTGAGGTTCTGTGTTCATTGATATTTTATGATGCTGAATCTCCTTTATAGAGCAGTGTGGTTTAGTGGATAACCAGACTGCCTGGGATGACTCTTAGCTCTGTCACTTACCTTGTGACCTCAGTATGCCTCTAGTTCTTCATCAATAAAATGGGATGATAATAGTACCAACTTTCCAGAGATGCTGTGAGGATTAAAAGAGTTAATATCTCTAATATGCTTAGAATAAGGCCTGGCATAGTGTAAGTACTCAATAAATATTATCATGATTATGGTGGTGGTTATCATTATCTGCGAAGCTTTTAACTGAAATCAGACATTTAGTTATTGATGAAAATCTTTCTTGGTTTCTTCTTCGAGATGAATGAACTAGTAATTTTCATTCAGTGATGTTTTCTTTAACATAAGTCAAAGAGTAAGGATGAGTTTCTCAGGCCCCTTCCTGTAGCTTCAGTACCTGTTCTAGGTTATCAATGACTTTGTTTTATTTCTGTGGGTCCTTTTCCAATTGCCTCGACTGATGGAAGTTAAACTAGAGCCATTGATAGCTAAGAAAACTAGGTTCAAATTCTGGTTCTGCCTTTTACTGGTTGAAAGACCTTTGGTGAGATATTAAACTCTTTGAGGTTCATACTTTCATTTATAAAATGGGAGTCTCATAATTCCTCCTTTAGAGGGTTGCTGTGAGGATTGTGTGAGACAATGTCCATGAAGGGCCAGCTCAGAGAGAAGTTCTACAAACATTAGTTCTGCCTCCCTTACCCTTTGCTCAGGACAAAATCTAAATTTTAAAAGGAAACTTCTAAAGACATAATGACATTGTGTTCTGTGATGAAGAAAGTCTCTGACAAGCGTTTTAAATCAGGAAACTAAAGTTGACATATTTGGAACTCACAACACAGGCCCTAAAATGATTCACATTATTGGAAGAGATCTGGGCAAGAAGGACAGTGTTCATTTGTTGTCCTATAGTATACGGTTATTTTTAAAATATTCTTTTTAATTATCATAAATGTATCAATTACACAGAAACAACTAACTAGAAATTCCAAACCAAACATATGTTGGGGATTGCAGAAAAATTTTACAAAACATCTTCTTATGGTTGATTAATAAATATTTGTTAGGAATATTCGATGGCATAATAATCACAGGAGCTAAAGGGGAATCTCCTGGAATATTCAAAGTTATTTTTTGATGATTGTAATTAGGAGCTGCCCAATTATATGTGTGTGTGAGATTGTGACAAAAATGAAAATAAGTCCAAAACATTCCCTTCACATGCACAAAGATTCTACACTCCCTTTTTTCCTTCCCTGGGTGTTTTGCTAACCTTAGCTGCTGATTCCACCAACTGTTCACTTGCAAAATATGCTTTTCAATATGTTGCAGTTAAACCCTTCAAATTATGTTCCACTTCAAAAGACCTGGTTTTGGTTTCCAAATCTTCCTTTTCCCCGTGTTTTGGGTTTTTGACCAACAAATGTTTATTGAGGCCCCACTGTGTAAGTGGCAGCCTCCCAGAATGACTTTTCCAATGCCCTTGGTGTTCCAGATGTTGGATAAATTGGAAATCCATGAATCTGAAGTTAAAGCAGAATTAAAATTATATGTGAACATGAACTGAGTGCTTAGAGGGCAACATGCTGTTCACCACTGGCAGCAACAGAATTGGGGGATTTATTTTCTACTTATTGGCTTAAAATGTGAAATCTAGATGTAAGGGGGCCTAGCCCACCTGTCCCTAGGGAATCTTCATGCCAAAGCTACTCATTTTAATTCATCTGACATTCTTTTTTGCTTGGTGAATGCTCAAGCCACTCACTTGTTCCAGTCAGTGCCTTTGATAACATTTCATGGTCTGTAAAATAAAATTTGGCATTCAACGCTCTTCACAGTACGGATTCTATTTACTTTTCCATCCCTCTTCCCTTTGCTCCTCTGCTGGCTCCCAGTGGTCCACCCAAAATCAATTTCTTGCTGTTCCTCCTCATTCTCTGAGTACCTATTTTTGGCCAAGCGCTGCTTCATTAACTTTAAAAAATATTTTATTCTTTCAATTTTTGGGGGAGGTAGTTATTGTTATCTGCACTTTATAGATGAAGATACTGACGCTCAGAGATGTCAAGTGACTTGTTCAAACTCACAGTCTAGAATATGGATAACTTGTTATTTGAGCCCAGGTCTACAACTCCAAAGCCTCAGTGGAAAGGGCTCTTTCCATCACACTGTGATGCTTTCCTCCTCAAAATGCCCCAACACTGTCTTATTGTGTGCCTTTCTTCCATGTGGTAACAGAATAATGGCCCCCTTCGCAAAAATGTCCATGCCACAATCCCTGGAATCTGCGACTATGTTACCTTACGGTGGCAAAGGGGAATTAAAGTTGCAGGTAGAATCAAGGGAGACGATCCTGGTGGGTGCAGTGCAATCACGAGTTCTTAAAAGTGAAAGGAAGGGAGAAGAGGAGAGTCAGAGAGGGAGATGTGATGATGGAAGAATGGTCAGAGAGAAGCAACATTGCTGGCTTTGATGATGGAGAAAGGGACCACGAGCCAAGGGACATGGGTGACCTCTAGACACTGGAAAAGGCAAGGAAACAGATTCTCTTCTAGAGACTCCAGAAAGGAATACAGCCCTGCCAACACCTTGAATTTTAGCCCAGTAAGACCCATGTTAGACTTCTAACCTGCAGAACTGTAAGATAATAAATTGTGTTGTTTTAAGCCACCACATTTTTGGAAATTTGTTTTAGCAGCAATAGGAAACAAATACACTTCACAAGTAGCATTCCTTCTCAGCACACTTTAGCTGTTTGCATGTCATGCTCAGGGCTGAAATCTACCCTTCCCACCAACTGCCCTCACCATCAAAGGCTGCTCTTGTATAAGATCTGAAGCCGATAGAACTGTCTAAACCAATCCCTTCATCTCGGAGAGGTTGAATGACATGTCCAAGGTCATACAGATAACAGTGATGGACAAGCACTCGCATCAGAACTAACTCCCACTTCTAATGGCATATGAGGAAAACTTGTTCAAGAGCATCCGCATTTTTCAGGGATCAGTGTCTTGAGATTTAGTTATTAATCATCTGTATTAGAATTATTAGAACCAGTAAGCAGATTGGGGGGCATTTTTGTGATTGGGTCCTTGGAAATCAAACTAAAGTCTGTGGAAAGTCCTGTGACTGATTGGAATTAACCCACCTACCACCATCTTGTTCATCCATTCAACCAATAGTATGTGCCAGGTAGTGTGTTAAGTCCTGAGAATTAAACATGAATAAAAAATGGTTCAAACCCATCATAAACTCATGTTTTAGTGGTACTGTGGGAATGGTCAGGGGTGGGGGGGAACAGACATACTAAATAGAAATTGCAATGCCTTGTGATAAGTGATACAACCAAGGAGGAAGTACAGAGTCACTAGCAACCTAGATCAAGGGGATTCAGCCAAGTCTGAGGCTTCTGGAGGAGGCAATGCCTTGGCTGGGTTTTGAAGCAGGAGTAGGAGTTAACCTATGGAGAAGCAGAAAGCATTTCAGCCTGGATAGGATTGATCAAGACAGTTAAATAAATCATGGGGGTTTGCTATCCTCTGTTCCCTCCACCAAAGTCCCAGAGTCAGCTCAAAGAGTTGTTTGGTGAGTCATTAAATTCCAGAATGGCCCAGCTTCATTTGTGAATAGGGGTCCAGCTTAGATGGTCAGTGTGCAGCATGGGGAAGTGCAAGGAACCAGTAGACGCAGTTATGAATCTTGGCTCTACTCCTTTCCAGCTGTGTTGACTTTAAGCTCATCCCTTTGTGCCTTTGTTTTTTGTCTCTGAAATGGGAAAACAAATTCCCACTTTGCGGAGTTGATGTGAAGACTAGAGTCAATGCCTGTCAAGGCAGCTGAGATAGAGTGCTATGCGAATGGCAGCTGTCAGGATTGGGCTGAGGGATAGGGCTCAGATACTCTCCCCCTCTGGCTTTGTCCTATTTTATTGTGAGCATTGTGTTGCTGCACAGTTCTTTCCAGACTGCAGATAATTCTAATAGGAGTCCAGGGAGTTCTTACTGGACCATAGCAGGTTGAGGGAGGAGGGGCAAGAGGAAGGAGGGGCTAGAAAATTCTGGTTTTAGCTAGATGCGTGAAGTCTACCATTCTCTAGTTCATTTTCTGTATGGCTTCTAAAGCCATTTTTCTGAAACGTAAAGCTGACTATGCTTAAAATCCCTGGAAAGAATTTCCTGCACAGTCCCTGACTCCCTGTCTAGAGTGACCTGCTGTCCCTCCATTGCAGACAGTCAGTGCCTTAGCTACTTCTTACTTCCCCTTGTGGATATATCTGCTCCAGTGGTTATATTACCTGGAATGCCCATACCTTACCTCATTTGTCTGGAGAAGTCTTATCCCTTTTAAAACCCAGCTCAAATGTCACTTTCTCTGTGAAGCCTTCCTTGATTACTCCCCCATGATAAGCCATACACTCCTCTGGACTACCATGGCATCTTGTACAGGTCTCTTTGTACACTGTGCACATTTGATTAAGTATTTACTCATCTACCTCCTGATCAGACTGGGCACTCCTGGAGAGCAGTTTTGTGCATCAGTCATCTTTGTATTTCTAGCACATAATAGGAACTCAATAAAGGTTTGTTGAGTGACTGATTGACTAACTAAATGAATGAAAGGCAGACAGGTTTTCAGAATTTCCTACTTGCAAACTAGCTAACTCTTGTCAAAAGGAATCCTATAAGTAATTACACCATCACATTTTTTAACAGATTGGTGCTAGCCAGGGAATGACGGTATGTCCAGAAGGTAATGAATTAAAACCTTACTTTGGCATATTCCCTTTCAGAAATGGGAGCAGTCTTTCAAGCGGCTTAAAAAATAGGCTTCAGCAAAAATGTAAGAAAATATGTGCAATTAGACGCAATCAATAAAGTTGCCCTTGACTAACGTCTACGTTTCAGGGAGTTTAATTGAATTATGAAAAAAGCCTTTCTGATTTAACTGTCAGCCTGGTTTATCATGTATGTACATAAGCTCTACGTAGGGTTTTCTTTCAAGATTTCTAGATCCTCAATGGACACAAGGATACAGAGGAATATCAACCCCTTGCTTAAGAGGAGAGAGTCTGGCGGGTGAGTTTGAGAAAGCAGGGAAGCTAAGCAATCTGTTGAGGTAGTCTGACAGAAATGGAAATCCTGAAAAACACTCTTTCTCTCCGCATTCATGCATTTAGAAAATATTTACTCAACACGTACTACATGTCAGGGACTGTGCTAGGTTCTGGCAACGGACCGGAGTGGAAAAGAGACATCGAACACAAAGATATATATGTAATTATAAATTATGTTTATTGTGATTATGTTTCCCCCAAGCCCAGAATGCCCTATCTTCTTTCTCTTTCTTTCTTTTTAAAATTTCTATTTGTTTTTAGAGACAAGGTCTTGCTTTGTTGCCCAGGCTTGCCTCAGACTCCTGGGCTCAGGGAATCCTCCCTCCTCATCCTACTGAGTAGCTGTGACTATAGACTATAGGCATGCACCACCATGCCCAGCTTATTTTGTTTACATACATTTAACATTTTTTGCAATAAATAAGAGGTAAGGAATCTTATGCATTTTATTTAAAAAATATGTTGAGTCCACTGTGTGCCAGATATTGTGCTAGGTACTGGGGACACAAAAATACTTTCAAGAAGCTTACAGTTCTAGTGGAACGTGTGAACAATAACATAAGTGGTAAACAATAAAAATAATAATGCAGTATGAAAAGGGTGGTGACAGAGGTATGCACAGTGGCTGCTGGAGGTAAGCAGAACAGAAGAGCTTCCTGCAGCTCCCCTCCCTCCCTCCCCCTCCTCCCTTTCCCCAGACAAAAAGGCTGGGCAGGGGAATGGTAGAAATTGAGTAATATCACCAACACTTTTTACTAAGGACAGCCAGCTTTGAATGAAACTCTGCACATCTGCCTACCTCCTGTCCCTGCGCAATCAGAGAAAGAGTGAGGCTGCAGGCGGGGCCATCCATCCTGGGAAGGTGGGAGAGAAATAAAGCACTATCAGAGCAGAGGAGCTGCCCAGAGGTGGTGGTCCTGAAAGCTACAATTAGGGCCTCAATCCTACGGGAGAGTTCAGAGCTCACCTGGACTGGCTGCATCACACGCAGTCGCTCTGAAGTACCCCAGGCAGAAGGGACTGATGTCAAAGGTAGCAGCAGAACCAGTCATGGCCAAGGGATGCTCAGCTAAATGTTCATATTTGAAATATATTTAATTTCACTGAATTTATTTAAAACATTCTAAGTAATAATAAAAAATGGGCCACTAAATAAAATAAGTACTCAAATACCAATAGTACCATTTTGCTTTGGTACCGGAATCAATAGCCAGAGCTCACAACTAGTAGTCACAGGACGAATTTAGATTGCAGATACATTTTGCTGTTCAAGTGCATTTAAAAATTTTAGAATAAAAATGCCTTTAGGTGGGGTAGGTTTTTTTTCTGTTCATAGAGTTCTGAATACTCCCTGTTGGCTGCTACTGTCATATATGTTACCTGCTTGATTAAATCCCTAAATCCAAACCCAAACTTATAAAAATAGGGAATGACTATTCTAAGAATCCAAGGAAGCCAGGTCAATCATTTTGGGAAGAATATGCTTCTGGGAGGAAAGTGAGTGGGTAAACAGCCTTTTCCCCAGAGCCAAAGGCATGCTCTGCTCTTGGGACTTTTAGGTTCTACCAACGTGCCATTCTCTCAACTGGCCCATTCATTGCCACTAGCTGGGTGGAGGTGTGGAGGTCTCTGGGTGGGCTTCACAGGGTTGTGACTCCTTTAACTTGGGTGGAGATTTCCCATCTATGGGGGCATCCTGAAAGGTGGGAGAGAGTTAGCCCACCTGCTGCAGAGAAGCTTGTCACTTTTCTCAGAGAGTCCCAGACACAATGGCCATCTACTTTGAAGAGAACTTTTAAGTCACCTCCAGTCTTCTCCCTCAGCCCTGCCACCTGCATTCCGGGACAGCTGGAGGGGATCCCCACCCTCAGCCCTCAGCCTCTGAAGAAGGTCTGGATGTCTGTGTTCAACACCACTACCCTTGTGCTGACAGATGGCTTCTGAGGCAGCCTCTGTCATAAGAGCCCTGGCCCTGGAGTCCAGAGACTTGGATTCTATTCTAGCCACATGTCATTTTTTCTGTGGAGAGAAGTCTCAAAGTGTTTACCTTAGCAGATTAACAAAGGACTTTTTGACTCCAAAAAAGGGTAAAGAACTCTTGTCCTAGGCTGTGGCATTTTTAAGGGAACATACAATGACTCATATATGTCTTTGTTTTATAGGGCCCAGTGCTATGCTTAGCATATGGTTAGTGCATGGCAGAGAATTCTTAAATGTACAGAGTGAAGATCATGTGCCCAGCACTGGGCTAATAAAGAAACAGATAAGATGAACTCTTTACCCAAAATTAGCTTAAAATTTAAAGGAGGAAAAGATGAAAATGAGGCATTCCCATCACAGAAAACAAGAGCAGAGCATCCTCTGTTGAATGGAAGAGTTTGAGCATTTTCCTCCTGACGTTGCTTTTCTGAACGACTTACTTATGAAGAAATAGCACAAGCCATGCACACTGAATTTCCTTTTTTCCCAGCTGAATTGTGTTGGGCAAGGTCATGGGTGATGTACTTTACATACCTGAGCAGCCCACCCTGTCACCTGCGGCCAGAGTTCGTGGTAGTGGGGCTCAGGCTGACTTATTGTTTCTTACAGGTGGTCACTCAGCCACTCGACCTACTCCTGACGATGAGGTCTGTCATTGAGAAAAAGGTTTTCGGATGTCTTTTAGAGCTCATTTTTGAGAGATGGTCCACCTGGTGCCTGCTCCCAGGCTCTGGATGAAGGCCAGGGGATGACAGGAACATGAACTCTCAGTGGATAACAAGTCCTCTGTTATGACTGGGAGCATTTGCAATGCTATAAATAACTCTATCAATATTGTGATAATGGCACTTTAAAGAGGTCTATTTTACAAGTGCTGAATGTAAGAGAGACCACAGCTGCACTCATTAATTCTGAAGTATGCCTCCCTCCACGTACAACTTGCAGGTGTAACAATAAGAGTGTTGATTCAATGAAAGTCTAGGTAATGTTTGGATTAAGAGTAACATTGTTAGTTTTTCCATTGTGTTTGGCATAATGTAAATAAATTATAATAGCTTAATTGGAAATGAGGGAAAAAAGGGCAAAACATAACTTTGTTAGTGATTTCAGACACTCACAAATAGCTCCTCCCTCCTCAAGAGCAAGTATCATAATTGACAGCAGTAGATCTTTTGATAATTAATTGCAGTAAATTATCACTTGGCACAAAGAAGGCATAATTGTAATTAATTTGCAACCTTCCCAGCATAACACTGAATCAGAAATGGCACTGCCGTAATTTTTCCAAGTAAGGGAATGGAGGGTAAAAATAGGGTACTTTTTTTCTGGACACATATTCAGAGTTTTGAGGCAAGCCCTACTTGTGATTTTTCTGGTGTGATCATGGCATCTCTGTGACTCTCTTGGGTTAGGGGTGTTTCATTTAGATTGCATCCATTGTCTCTGGGCTGTGATGGTTGCCAAGAGGGTCCCTGCTTCGCTCTGCCCTGGCTTCCTATCACTTCCAACTTGAGTCAGTCTCTTAAACTCAGCATCTTCCTGTGTCTTCTCATTCATCAGGGTGCTGGAAGACCAAACTACTTCAGATGGTAGTCATCATTGCAGTAAAAAATATTATTATATTTTTATTTTAAAATTTTTATTTATCAAACTTTTTTTTTTTTTAGAGACAGGGTCTTGCTCTGTCACCCAGGCTGGAGTGCCGTGGCACGTTCATAGCTCACTGCAGCCTTGAACTCCTGGGCTCAAGTGATCCTCCTGCCTCAGCCTCCAGAGTAGCTGGGACTATAGGCACACACCACCTCTCCTGGATAATCTTTAAAAATTTTTTGGTAGAGACAGGGTCTCTCTATGTTGCCCAGACTGGTCTTGAACTCCTGGGCTCAAGTGATCCTCCCTTCTTGGCCTCCCAAAGTAAACTTTTAATTATTTTTAACAGCTTTATTGAGATACAATTTACATATAAAATTTGTATATATTTAAGATGTACAACTTGATGTTTTGATATATGTTGTAACATGATCACCATAATGAAGCTAATTAACATATCCATTATCTCCACATATTTTGGAGGTAACATAGTTACCATTTTGTGTGTGTGTATGTGTGTACTGAGAAGATTTATGTTCTCAGTAAATTATAAGTATATAATATAGTATTATTAATTATTGTCACTATGCTGTACATTAGCACTCCAGAAATTATTGCATAACCGAAACTTTGTATCCTTTGATCAATATCCCTTTTTCACCCTATTATATTTTTATATTGTATTTTTTAACTGAATGAATTAAGAAAGATTTTTCCTCAAAATGTTTCAGTGCATCCTGTTTCTAGGGTGATGCAGATAGTTATTAAGAATCTTTTCCATGGAACAATTTTATAGTGATTGTAACAGATCAAGGTTCAATATAATTGCTCAACAATTAACTAGAAACAGAAATGAGGAATAAAAACTATTTTCACTGGATTCTAGGGAACTGTTTATAGTATTTCATCAGAGTGCCTGGGAGAACAAATCATTAAGCTATAAAAGATTACATCTGGGCTAGAATTAAAGTCAAGCGGATTCATTAAGCCAAATGGTAGCCCAGAGATTACTGCATGGCATTGCTACACTGACCAAAGGCTTGAGGGGTCATGCACCCTTCCTTCTCCTGCTACATATGTCGCCTTGAGAGACTGAAGAGAATGGCACTTCTGGCAATCAGGGCTAGAAATTGGGCCTCAAAGTTCTGTGTAGTGGTTGGTCATAAAAAAAAAAAAGAAATATAAAGATCATGGCCCTATCAGGCAGACCCATATAACAAAAATAAGCTTTACTAAATTATTTTGGACACTCTTCAAAGTTCCTCTTAGCTCTATTGTTATAAACACTGAAATAAGGTGACTATATAGCCAGAGCCCTTCACCGCTGCTGCTTTGCCAATGAACTCAGACTTGACCTATATGTAACACCTTCTCTGGGGGTTAATAAATCATTCAATCTTCATGCAAGTTTCCTTTCTCAAAAACCAATGCATTAAGTAACCCCTGCCATGCTGCACCCCCCAAATAACTTTCTCCAGTTGGGTTGAATTAGTCATGATAGTTTTACTGTGTGAGCTAATATTCACAAGTGTCAGAGTTCAAACCACGCAACGTATTTCAGGAGACTTCAAACGGACCTCAAACCTTAGCCCTTGTTGCCAAAGGCCCTGATGTTTATTTTACTGCACGTCCTGTATGAAGACCTAAAGCATGTAACAAGGAAATGTAGATACTACCCACAAGTGCTGCGTTTAGTGCCCATGAACCTGGGATGTTAGAATCTTCTTTGAAAACAGAACTCCAATTTTCTGATCTAAAACTGAAACATGATTTCCACGGAGCAAACAAAGGTAAGAAATTTCTGACAGACTCTTATTTGAAAAGGGAAGTAGATTTATTCTGTATATCTTCAAAGGAGGATATACAAAGGATTCATGAATGGATGCTTCAGAGAGGTAGATTTTGGCTTAATGAAGAATCATTTTAATATTTGCAATTATCTGAGAGGCAAAAGATGCCCTTCACAGAATGAATTGTGAGTGGCGAGTAGAGATTAGCAGGCAGGGAGGGTAGAAGGAATTTAGGTTTGGAGTTTGGGAGGAGGTCTGGTCTAATACCGAGGGTCTCCTAAGTTAGTTTCCAGTTCTTTGGGCAGAATCATTGATACCTTAATGATGAAACCAAAGATCATTTATTTATTCTTCTAGTCCTTCATTCAAGCAACAGACACTTCTAGAGCACCCCAATGTGCCAGGCCGTTGCTGTGCTCCTGGAATTACTCAGATATAATCCCTACCCTGGGGCTGTTCTTAGGCTGGCTAGTGTGCCTCAATATTTTGATTTCTCATTCTGATTGGGGTCCAAAGAAAGGAATATACATTCGCTAATAAGAAAAAAATAAGAAGCAAAACTTTCAGAATCCTATATAAGGTTTAGTTTAGACCTGAAATCTTGGTCTGGTCCTTGCCTGTCTCCCTCACTAACCTATCTCATGACTCCCTCACTAACCTATCTCATGACTCTCTCACTGTCACTCTTCCAATCCAGCCACACTGTTTACTTCTTTAAACACTCCAGGCTTCCCCCCTCTTAGGGTCTCCACTCATGCTGTTCCACTGGCTTCTGCCTGATTCTTTAGGCCTCAAACAGAACTTGCTCAAGCAAGTCTTGCCTGTTCCACCAATCCAGGCCCTCCCACCATTGAATATTCTACAGGCATCTTGTAGTTTTCTTTTACAGCACTTAACAATAGTTTGAAAATATTTAAATTTATCAAATAATTGAAATTTGGTTCCATGATTTGCAGAATTCCTAAAACATCAACGGAATTACAGTTGGACATTCAGTGGTATAAAAAATTGGGCTAATCCATAGCACTTTTGGGAAGATATCAAATTAAAAGATAATAATATGATAACAATAATATCTCAATTTATGTAACCGCTTATGGTTTGTGTGTATTTTAACACACAGATTTCTCTTTTGTTTTGTCAAACAGATGTGTGCAGCAGGCATTCATTTCTCTCTCCTGTCACAAGTGAGTTGTCTGAGACTGCACAGCTGGTGCAAGAAATCAGACCCTCTGACTCTAGTTCAAGACTCATTCTGTCCAGGATGACAATCTCCTCTTTCAGTGTTTTACATAGAAATCAAGGTAGACATCAACTGGGCACTTATAGGACATGGTTTTCCCCTCTTCTTCTCTTCCTTCTTCTCTCCTTTCATCCTAAGTTCCCCATTCTCCAGTTTCCTGGGATGCAACCAGCTGAGATGGGGCAAAGGAGAAGAATTGGGGTTAGTCCTGTGGCTGGTCTATTTTGGAGTAAGCGTATTCCCATAATCCGCTGGAACTGAACGGGGATTATCTTGTGCCATGATTTTTTTGAACTGTGCTCTGTGGAGCTCTGAAGCAAATGATGATGCTTCATCACACAACTCCAGAGGGCACCAATCACATGGGACTCTATGTGAAGGAACGGTGCCCCTGCAGCACAGTTGTCTGCAGGCAACTCAGTGACTGCCACAGGCCCTTCCACTTTAGTCCAAATGACTCTGCTTTGACCTCTTTTGTATATCGGGCTTCCGAATAAGAGTTTGCTTGAAGAAAGGTTCTGCTACAAAAAAAAAACCAAAACGAAACAAACCTTTTGAAACCTCATTGTTTACTAATGTACCATCTGAAGCTTGGGTAGTTGAATGACCCATTTATGGTTATTCAACCAGAGAAGGGCAGAGCAGAGGCTTGAAGCCATGTTTCTGGAGTCAGGGCGGGCACTCTGGCCTCTCCCTAGGCTGTCTGTCTAGGGCAGATGTGGCAAATTAGAGAGGTGATGTAGTGGGGAGTAAAACCGGGTTGGGTATTGGAAAGAACCTTGCGAAATGAAGGGGTGAAGATTTGGATGCCCCAAACTAGCCATGCTTTGGGGCCCTACCTCCCTTGGTTAGATGTGCTCCCCCCTTGCTCTCCCCCGGAGGTATGCATGCCCCTGCCCTCATCCCAGCCATAACCCCTCGCCACCTCTAGCTTGATGTTTTCTTCCCAGGGAGGCCTCTTCTCTCTCAACTTTGAGGGCACTGGAGATGAACAACAGAGTCCTTTCTGTTTCCCAAAATTGCTGGGTGTGTGAATTCCTCAAATTCTATAATACCTTATCTTTTGTTTTTCTCCCATTCAGCATTGACCTGTGTCTGTCTCTAGAACTTTTCAACACTTCAGATGATCTTTTTCAAAGCATGGGAATATTTATTATTGCCGTTGTTCTTGATTGTTAGTAACAGCAAAAAGGCTAAGTATTCTGAGAGCCCCCTTTATGCTTTTTGCTTTGGAGCAAAACATTCATTCTCCCCTTGACCTTGCAATATCTCTAATCACATGTGGCCTTGTGAGAACTTGAGGAGTTCAGACTTAAGAAGGGTTTCTGGTAGTATCCAAACCCTGGCAAGCACAAATGTACTAAACAGAAAGAAGGAAAGTTAATGTCTAGTTTGTAGTCTGAGTCAGCAAATGTTACCAGCTTGAATTAATGACTGTTACTACATCTTAACTCATAGAGTCCTCTGATAATGCTGGCAAAATCTGTGTTTCTACAGTGTTAGATATTCTGGCTAGGAGATATATAAATCAGACATCAGATGGTGTCTCTCCACCCATTAATGGAAAAAAGACAACCTCAAATTCCCATTTCAAGGAACATGCAAGTACTAAACCTTCCTCAAGATGATGGAAACTTACCCCGAGTCTTCTGTTCTCTGGGTCAACTCTGGCTTTGAGTTTCAGTCTTAATTTAACTATCTCCCTTTATGGATTTTTCTCACTGCCCTGCTCATGTGTCTTGTTCCCCATCACACCAACTGAGGTGTGAATCCAGCCCGTTCTCCTGATTCCCATCAGGAAAGCCACCCATAACAAGGCACGTAGGTACACAGAAGGCCTTCCTGAAAATAGAGGAATGGGAGGGATTTTGGTTGCAGCAACTCAGATAACTTGAAAATTTCGTGTTACGGATTTTTATTTCTAAAATTCCTTTAGCCAGTTTGACAAATTGGACTCCAGCTTCTTGCCATATGGCCAAGCCTACCCCTCCCATCTCTTTCCTATGCACTCCATCACCTCTGGCAAGCAAAACAAAACAAAACAAAAAACCCACATTTGTCCCATTTCCTAATGCAGTGGAATTGAGTTCTCTTAAGCCTTTATTCTCTAAATTCAGACCTAAAACCCCAGAAAAGTCTTTAGCAGGACAAAAGGCCCTTCAGGTAACAAGATGCTCCCCTCCTTAGAAATAGAAAGCACAAAAACAAACAAAAATTGCCCTTGGTTCCATATGGAATCAGTGTGGGTTATGGGATGTGAGAAAAGGCCTGTGGTGGGTGTCGGCTGGCACAGGGTACCCCAGTTCCCAGGAGAAAGGCCTGGGCTTCCAAGCATGATGAGGAGAGACAAAGGGGGTGAGGTCTCTGCAGGGCCTTTGCAGGCAAATTGGCTTCCTTTTGCTGACTCTGCATTCCAGGCGGCTGTCACCACTTGCTCTTTGGAAAGGGGACTGCAGAAAAACGTGTCCTGCTTAGAAATGACAAGCTCACTAAGCCTTGCCAGAGGCTGAGGATAGTGGTTGAGTGACAGGCGCATCCTAAGGATGGGTCCCTGCCTAGAGCCCGTGGCCTGGGTCAAGCATTGTTATTGCCGCTAATATGAATGAGTGTGCTTCTGTGCTGTGCTCCTGGGCAGGGTTGCCTCTTGGCACTGCCCCCAAGATGGGAATTTGAAAGATGATTGACAAATCTATGTTAAAATGGCAAAGCCAAGTGCAAGAAGCAGCTGGAGCTAGTGGGATATATCTGTCTTATACTTGCTGAGTGACCTTGGGTAAGTCATTCCTCATCCTCTGGCCTCAGTTCTCTTAGGGTAAAGAGAGGTGTCTTTGGTCTTCAAAGTGTGTTCGTCAGGGATTCTGTGGGGCTTTGCATGAGGGTAGAGAGGGAAGGGGAGAAAAAGTCTCCCACCAAGGCAGCTCTGGACTTCCCTGTTCTGTTGCTACTGGTGCTAAGATTTTCTCTGCTGCATAAAGGATTTGGCCGTAAAGGAAGTGTGGAAACTACTGCTCTAAAGGAAGGCCATCTACAGTCTTTTCTAGTGCTAACATAACAGGATTCCAGATAGAGGTACAAAAAAAAAAAAAAAAAAAAATTGGATAATGCTGGGAAAGACGTAAGCACAAGAAAAAGAAATTCCTGTTCCAAATAAATCCCTGGCCAATCTTTCTTAATCTCTGAAAGTTTAAACACTTAACATCTACTTTAAAAAAAAAAAACCCTGCAGTTCTCAGCAAATAAAGACCACTTTAAATTATTCAGGTTTGTTACACCCACAAATCACCTATACAGTACATTCTAAATAAAAAGCTAATAACTCTCTCTGCAAGAAGTATCCCTTTCAGGGGCCATGCATAAGGCATTAACCTGCACTGGGAGAAAATAATACCAGTGATTTCCAAATTATACTCATTTTAGGGAATAACTTAAATAAATGAATTTGGCCAAATGCAGCCTGCTTATTTCTTCTGCATTGAAATGTAGGGGTAATATTTTTCTGCCAGCAAGTATTGGAAACAAAATCACTTACAGCCATACTTAAAGTAATGTTTTGGAAACCTCCATAAAATTAGTTTAGTTACATTTCCAAAGCCTTTTGCTTTTTATAGTGCTTAGAAGAGTTGGGGAGGGGCTGAGGTAGGGAGAATGGGAAAAAGAGGGACCCAAGGGCTATGGGCTCAGGGCTCCACATTCAGAGACCATAGTGGTCATCCAAGACAGCTCCCCATCAAATCTTATCTCTGTTCACAGCATTCCTGCCAGATGCTCATCCTGTCTCTAGAAGACCCCCTCCAGGCATGGTCAAGAGTCTAATCCCTTTTCTGACAGATCTAGTGATTGGAAAATGCTTGGCACAGAGCAAACACTCAATGCTCGTGAATTAATACAAATATTCCACCCTCTGTTTGTCACCCATTGATCTGGTCAGCCCTCTGAGGGAGTTCACAGGACAACATTCCTCCAAGGGTGACCCATAAGGGTCCTTTCTTGAGAGATGGCTGAGGTACGTTGACTGGAGGGGATGGGGTGCTAGGGACACACTCTTTCTCCCTTCTGCCTTGGATGGCATTTAATGACAGGGTTAATTCAGCCTATTAGCTTAGGCTGCAAAAGCAGAAGCCAAATGAAGCATCTGAGACTGAATAAGACAGGGAGGGGAAGGGATGAGGGCGTGGGCTGTGGCACAGCAGCGGGAAGCCCGAGTGCTGGTCCTAGCTGGGACCTCCCTAAAGGATTGATGGGGAAGAATTCTTTCAGTCTGTCCAAGTTTCCATTTCCTCATTTTATTGAAAAATTTCAAAACATTAAGGGGGTACAAATGTTTTTGTTACATGGATACCTTATATAATGCTTAAGTCAGGACTTTTAATGTGCCCATCACCAGAATAGTGTTCATTATACCTGATAGGCAAGTTTTTACCCCCTATTACCCTCCCACCTGCCCTCCTTCTTGGCTTCCAATGTCCTTTATATCCATTTGTGCCTGTGGGTGCCCATTGTTTAGCTCCCATTTATTAGAGAGTACATGTAGTGTTTGTTTTTCCATTCCTGAGATGCTTCACTTAGGATAATGGTCTCCAGTTCCATCCAAGTTGCTGCAAAAGACATTATTTCATTCCTTTTTGTGGCTGAGTAGTACTCCCTGGTATATATACACCACATTTTCTTTATCCACTCATGAATCATTGGGTACTTAGTTCAGCAATCCCATTATTGGGTATCTGCCCAAAGGAAAAGTAGTCATTTTATCAAAAAGACACCTACACTCGAATGTTTATCATAGCACAATTCACAATTGCAAAGATGTGGAATGTGTGTGTGTGTGTGTGTGTGCACATGTATGTGTATAGGAATACAGAGGAAGAGCAGCCTTAACCCAGACAGGGATGGAAGGTGGGATGGAGTTGACTTCTTGGAGGAAAGATGAAGTAAGTGTTGTAATCTGTGTTGGGAGGAGATGAAGCCAAAGACACAGGCAGGGCCAAGATCATGGGAACCCTTGTATATTATGCTAAGAACTTGGGTTTCATTCTTGGTGATGGGAAGCCATGGAAAGTTTGATGCAGTGATAAACTTCACTGCTGTGTTGGAAGACATGTGCCACATAGCAGACTCTAAGCAATGCTTGTTTAAAAATTTTGAGCGGAGCTCATTTTTTTTTTTTCCAGGAGAGACCCTGTATTTATCTGCTTTATGCATATGAAGAAGTGGATAAGAGAAACTTCATACTGTAAAAAGAACACTGAGCCAGGAGTTAGGAGACATTGCTTAATCCACACTTCCCTACTTACTACCTGTGTGATCTTGGGAAATTCACTTAATATCTTTGATGTTCAGTTTCATGAACTCTAAACTGAGATTAACAGTACCCACCCTATCTACTCAGAGTGCTGTAAAGGGTAACTCGCCATATCAATATTAGGTGTTCCTGTTGTGTTTTTTAGCACTCCCCAGAGAATGCTGGGAATCTAAGGTCATAGGACAGGGAAGGAGTATGCAGGTAGGGTTATGAGAGCAGAGTTTTGGGAGGAGGCAAAGATATCTCTTCCTTTACTTTCTCAACCTGCACTTCCCAAGTGAGTGAACTATATGTTATGTGCATCTTGAGATGGCTGAGCAGAGTGGCTGAGGATGAAAATAGCCCTGCTGATTTATGAGCAGGAGGCAGATTTGCTTTAATATCGCAACACAAGAAAGTCAGGTCTCTTAAATAATATGGCTCGCAGATTTACGGCTGTGCTGCGTGCTGCCTCGGTGCTGTCTCTGACCATGGACGGTGCTTTAATCTGGAGGCTGAAGTCAGCAACTTCTGCGACACTGGGAAATAGATCCAGTGGCAGCAGCCAGTTCACTGGGTCAGCTGTTTTTAGTGGGGGCCCTGCTCCCTCCCACCTCTTTGTTATATGTTGTCAGGACTCTGGGGACTTTCTCAGCAGGGGGCTGCTTTGGGTCCTGCAAAGCCAGGAGGATAGCAGAGAGAAAGGGCTGGTGCTTATAGGGTGCCATTTAGGAGATACCAGGAAGCTCTGATACTACCTTTGTGCATGCCCATTAGTGTTATACCACTGGGGCAAGAATTGCTCTCCCCTTGGGCCTTTTAAAAAATGCAAATCTGGAAGGAGGGACAATATAAGTCACTGGTTCCTTAATAATAATAATGTATTCATTCCACAGATATTGAGATGGCACCTGTTATAACCCAGGAACTGTTCTAAGTGCTTCACAATTATTTGCTACTTTAATTTTTCTAACAACCCTTCGAGATAAGACTATTGTTATCTCCATCTTCCAGACGAGCAAGTTGAGGTGTAAGCAACTTCTGCAAGGTCACAGAGCTAGTGAGAAATGCAGACAGAATTTGGGCCTGACAGTCTGCTTCCACTGTGTGTGTTCACCATCACTATGCCATAATAATAATACAACACCAAGGGCAATAGCAATGGACATTCACTGAGTGCTGCACACAAGGCAGGCTAAGTGCTTTTTTACGCATCCCATTTCATCCTAACCATAATTCTGTGAGGTAGCTACTATTCTGATCACCTCCATTTTATGGATGAGAAAGCTGAGGCTTACAAGAGTCTATAACTTGCCAAAGATCATGTAGGTAGCAGGTGGCATAGCAGGGATTTAAACTCAAGCAATGTGACTCAAGAGCTTGTTTCGCTAAATGTAAATGTGGTGATTGAATCTCTTTACTTGTAGTTTTTGGAAAGGAAATGTTAAAAAGGGGGAGAAACCTTTAAGGGTAACGTGGGAATAAATAAATGTGGGAGAGTTTTAGTTTGTGCTGAGGGATGTCCCTGTCAGTCCAGCCCAGGAGGCCCCATTTCAGTTTGGGGGGGATGAAGGCTGACCAAGATACTGTGGAAACTGCAAAATGTAATGAGCGGGCCAGGCTCCTTCATTCTTTCAATAGGGGCGATTTGGTTTCCTTTCCGTCTACTGCTTCTCCTCCCAGCTCAATAGCTGCATCAGCTACCAGAAGTCATTCCTGTCTCAGAGTCTCTGTCTTGCCCTTGAGACCACTGTCACCTATTACCCTCCAGTTCTTGTACCTGAGTCCCTGACTTCCTCCTTGTACTTAATCAGCCACTTTGGTGACCTGTCCATATCCCATTTCCTGTAAGACCAGCCCCTGCTTTCTTTTCCCAGCCTCCTAAATGCTGGAGGTTTGGTTCAGACCTGCAGGCCTGTAAATGTGGCTTGCTCCATACCTGCTGTCAAACTTGCCCATGTTGATGGGACACCTGCTTTCATTCCTTCATTCATTTGGTGCACATGTATGGAGCTGAGAGCGCCTGCCATGTGCCAGACACTGTGTTGGATTCTGGGGATACAGAGACACACAAGAATCAGTCCCTGCCAACAAACAACCCATGGTCCAGTAGGGATAAAACAAATCAGCAATTACAGCACAGTGGATGAAGTGGTGTGATTGTCACAAGCATGCAGCATTATAGGAGCAGGGAGAAAGACTATCTTAAATCGGAGGGGGCATGTGTGTGTGTGCATGTGTGTATATTGGGGGTGAAGAAGGCACAGGGAGATGGAGAAAGGTTTGGCCTTGACACAAGCTGATTTTTGAATGTTGAGGCAGTAGGTAAAGAAGGAGAAGGGATCAGTGTTTTGTACAGAGTAAATAGCAAAAGTGAAGGTCCTCAAGTTTGGAACAGCATGGCCAGTTTGGGTAACTTTTAGCAACTTGACATGGCTGGAGTAGGGGGACATAGGAGGTTGTGGTGGCCAGAGCTGGAGGGTAGCAGGGAGAGGAGGATGGGCCTTGTGCTCTGAACTAAGGAATCAGATTTATTTTGTAGGTGATGGAAAGCCAATAGAATATTTTAAACAGTGTCATGCTCAAGTCACCTTTTGATATTGCTGACTCAGGCTGTCCACAACTTGCTGAGACATGCAACTTGTTCTCAACCCCTCCTCTCTCCCCAAACGCCTCATGTTATTGTTCCTCATCTGCTCCAGATAAACTGCAATCCACTCAGGAGACTGGATGTCCTGGAGGTGGGTCAGATGTCCTGCCCCTTCATGATTTTCCCCTGCCCTGGTGGCCCCAGTGGGCTCTGCTTCCATGGCTCATACCACTGAGGGATAGCAAGGAAGCCAGTGGTGCTGGGACAGAGAGAGTGGGGGGAGAAGAGTTAAGATGGCACAAGGTCAAGGTCTTACACTGACTCACAATGGCCTTATGGTGGGTGTGTCCTTTGATACCTTCCTAAGGAAGGTACATCATAAGATGCACACCCATCATAAGGGCTTTGTGGGTCAGCGTAAGGACTTCACCTTGTGCTTTTATTGAGATGGAGAACCACTGGAGGGTTTAAACACAGACATGACGTGGTTTGATTTACATTTTAACAGGATCATTCCAGCTGCTGTGTTGAGTAAAACCTGTAGAGTGGCAAGACTGAAAGCAGGAGACTAGTTAGGAGGCTGTTGCCTAATCCGGGTGAGAGATGCGGGTAGCTTGGATGGGGGTGGAAGCATGGAAATGGTTGGATTCTGGGTATATTTAGGAGGTGTGGAGAGAGTTTCCTGCTGTGTTGCATGTGGATTGTGAAGAAAAGAGAAAAGCCAAGGGTGACTCCCAGGGATATGGCCTGTGCAAGTGAAATGATGGGGTTACCATTGCCTGTGATGGGCAAGATGCCTGAGTTTACAATCTTTCCGTGTCCCTGACGGATTTTGCATGAGTGTGATGTGACCAGGAGACCAAAGGAGAGGCCCAGGAGACCACAGGGGACTCTCAGGGAGTGGTGTCATGGCCTTGTGGCTCCCACTGCAGGGTCTAAGGTTTGGAACTTCATTATGGGAAACATTCATTTCTGGAAGTACAAGTAACTTAGTCACTTCAGTCTATTTTCCATATTTAGATATTTCCGGGCATGTGCATGTGGTCTTTGTAGCCCCATTGCATCTTTCAGAAGGTGCTGCCTTATTTTGCTTATTGCTAAGTGACAGGATTTACGGTGGCCTCTTGTGTCAGGCCTAAATCAGGCTCTGTGATGTCAATGTTTCCTGAGCAGAAATCCTGGTGCAGGGACTCAGTAATGAATGGGTCTTCCCACAAGCCTGGCACATTTAATAACTGCCAGGTTATCCCCAAGTGATTTCCATGGGAGTGGACCAAAAATTGCCTATCAGTCCAAATGAAGCATGCCACAATTTCTTCTGCTTTCCAGTTACTTTTTAATTTTTACACCACCTGCTCCTAGCGCAACCAGGGCAGACTCTGCCAGCATTATTATTAAGGACTTTGTCTTTCTGTGATGTGTAACTCAGCACATCATGGTCCTGTCCCTGCTCAGTGGTTAAAAGAAGTGTTTGCCAGTGTATCGTATCTCTGGCCTGAGAGACATAAAATATGCTGTCCCTCTTATATCCAGACTTTGGACCCATTGGCAAAGCATACCACATCATTACTTTGTGTGCATGTATTATAGTTGGCATCAGGGTAAATTCTACTCAGGCATAGTATGTGGAAACAGCAGGGGCTTTGGTGTTAGAAAGAACTGGGCTCAAATCCTAGCTCTATTATTTACTAAGCTGGTGACTTTAGGGAAGTTAATTATGTCAATTATGAGCTTTGAGTTTCACCAGCAGTAAAATGGGTATGTATCTGACTCATGGATTGTTGTGAGAAATAAGAGGGCATATAGGGAGCATGAAGAATGTCTTGGCACATGGGGGGCTTGTACTGCCTGCTAGTTGCCTCTCCCTGCCTTATGCATGTGGTCTCACAAATTTTCTTATCTCTGTAATGGGGATACACTGAACATCACTAGAAGTCAAATGCTTTGCTGCCAGGGCACTTAGGTCTGAGTCCCAGTTCTGTCTCTTGCAAGTTATGTGACCTTGGGAAATTACTTAATCTCATTGTACTCAGTTCCTTCTCTAAAAACCACATAATAATAACACTGGCTTCAAATGGTTGTCATAGGGATTAGGTATGCTAGTTAATTCATGGAAAGCACTTAGAACGGTGCTGGGCACAGAGTAAGCACTCTACAAATGTTAACTATCATGATCCTCTAAGGTTCCTTTTCCACCAAGGACATATTTAATTTGTAGTTAATAAGCCCCCATATCAGTTTTGCAAAGTCAACTCAGATACTTGATTTTTTATTTGATTCTCATAATCCCAAGAGGTAGGAAAGGAGGATTTTATTTTTTTTTAGAGACGGGGTCTTGCTCTGTTGCCCAGGCTAGAAGGTTGGAATGCAGTGGTATGATCACAGCTCACTGCAACCTTGAGTTCCTGGGCTCAAGTGATCCTTAAAAAAAAACAAAAGAAAAAGACCTACTATCTAACATATGGGAAACTGGGACACAGAGCAAGGAGGTAAATTGCTCAAGGTCACAGACTAAGTTAGTGGCAAAGCCCAAGTTAGAACCTGTCTCCTTAGTCCCCATTCCCAATTCTTCCCCACTGTGTGATACTGACTCCCATCACCAGCTGGGTGGAGGGTATGGGCCAAGTCTTTGGAGCAGTATGGAAGCTGGTGGCCCATGTAACTCTGGAATCTATGACCCCATCCTCATTTGGGATAGCAGCATCACGAGGCAAGTATTGAACATCTTCCTTGTGTCACATGCTTTACATATATTATCTTGTTAAATAATCCCACATCCTTCCAGATTAGCCTCCAACATTCCTATTTTATAGATGAGGAAGCCAAGATCCTAGGGGAGTTCGTTACTAGATCAAGTTCAAGCAGTTGATGAATAGTGGCTCTGGGATTTCAACCTAGGTCTGCTAGACTACTCCAAAGCCTATGCCTTTTCCAGTGTGCCAAGCTGCATTCCTTAGTGCCCTAACCAAGCACTTAGGCAGGCCACACAAACCCCTTCCTGCTGTGTGTTTCTTTTAGAAAGAACACTGGACTGAGAGTTGGGAGGCCTTGGGTCCAGTCCCAGCTCTACCTCATATTAGCTGCACAACTTTGGGCAAGTCACATAACCTCTCTGTGCCTAAATTTTTTCATCTTTAGAGTGGGGATTGCACATACGACACCTGATCTGTAAGAGCAACCCTTGTAAGACTCCAGACCTACATCTCTCAGGGATGTTGGGAGAGGACCAAATATAACAACTATATAAAAAAGACTTTATAGACATGGACATGATTAACTTCTAAATTATTAATTTTTTGAGATATAATTCACATACCATAAAATTTAGCCTTTTAAAGCATTTAATTCAGTGGTTTTTAGTATATCTACAAGGTTGTACAACTATCACCTTTATCTAATTCCAGAACATTTTTATTATCCTCCAAAGAAACCGTATAACCATTTGCGGTCATTCCCAGACTTTGGTAATCTACTAATATACTTTCTGTCTCTGTGGATTTGTCTGTTCTGGACATTTCGTGTAACTGGAATCATTTGTTACTGGCTTCCTTCATTAGGCACAATGTTTTAAAGGTTTATCTACATTGTAGCATCTGTCAGTGCTTCATTCCTTTTTAGGACTGAATTATATTCCACTGTATGGCTATACCACCTTTTGTGTATCCATTCACCAGCTGATGCATATTTAGATTGTTTCCACTTTTTGGTTATTATGAATAATACTGCAATGAACATTCATGCATGCCTTTTTTATATGAATATATTTTAAAAATTCTCTTGGGTATATACTTAGAAGTGGAATTGCTGGGCATGTGGTAACTAGATGTTAAATTTTTGAGAAATTGCCAAACTTTTCCAAAGTGGCTGAACCATTTTATATTTCCACCAGCAATGTATGGGGGTTCTAATTTTTCCACATTGTCATCAATACTTATTATTATCCATAAGGTATTACTTTTATAAGGCCATGCCATTATTTTGAAAACTTCCTATCTTGGATACCATTAAAAAGACCACAGTGCTTTTATATTCCTGTTTATACCAGTTTTGGAACTTATATCTCATTTACCAATTATTATTAACATTTCTTCTTTATACCTCCTGTTTTAAGAAATCATTTCAAGAAGTTTGGAACATATTAAGTTACATGACCTTAGGTCTATAAGACCTGTTGTTGTAGTAGTAGCAGTAGCAGTAGTGACTGTATATCTCTACTATGTGTTTGGCATTGTTCTAAGTGCTTTATGCGTATTAACACACTTAATCTTTACAATAACCATATGAGATGGTTACTATTAAAATCTCCATTATGCAGATGAAGAAATTGAAGTGCAGAGAGGTTAAGTAACTTGCCCAAGGACACACAGCAAGTAAGTGATGGAAGAGAGACCCAAACCTACAATCTATGTTCTTAATCACTTTCTACTGTGGTAGTGGTTTTTAAAAACTGTCTGAGGTCTCAGCTTATTCTGGGCTGAGACACTCTCAGATTCTAAGATCTCTGAGAAGAGCCTAGACTTGTCAAAGCCATAATAGTACTGTATGTTTGAGTAAAACTATGAAGGAAAACAACAAACAGAAAAAATTCCAAGTTAACACTCTAAATCCTCTCTTCCAAGACTTCCTTGATCCCCTCATTCAGAACGATCTCTTATGCCTCATTCATACTTTGCATGACAATTCATTTCAACAAATATTTTTGTGCCAGACACAGTAATAAGTTCTAGGATGTAGAGATGATTATGACAATTTCGCTTTAGCACTTACAGTAGTTTGGCATGTATTAGTTATTGACATGTTTCTTTGTCTCTTCCCTAACATGATAACTGCACTCAAATAGCCTCCACTCTAGCTGGGAATCTGAGGAAGCAGGACAGAGAGACATCATTCTGTCTGCAGCAGAATTCTAAAGTGCCGAATATCAGGCAGGGGACATTTGTTGTCATTGCTGTTCATACCAGCTAAGCTAAATGCACTTACAACTGAAAGACATGGCCCTGCCAAGGACTTACTATGTAATCTGTTTCCTTGTGTATAGCATAAAGACATCAATAACACCTACCCTTTTGGAACAAGGATGAAATGAAACTGTATATAGAATAACAATATAAAATGCTGTGACTATGTAAGATATGTGTTAACTTGCAACGCTTGGTGTTGAAAGCAAAAATGCTTATAATTTCAAACCTAGGACTATTTGATTCCTTCCCTTTCTGTTATTGGTGCTGACAGCTGGTATGTATTTGTGGCAGATTCTTGTGGGTACGAGCCAGGTTGGTTATGGAGGCAAGTGGTGCACAGGTTTCTTTCTTTTCCCACCAAAACACCCTTGCCCTGTAGCTTGCCCTGACATCTTGGACAGCTGGCCCAAATGTGTCTCTTGGCAGAGCCAGATGTGCAGGGCCTGCTCTAGGCTCTGACTAAACTGGGCAGAGCCAATAGAACAACAAAACTGAGACCAAATATGGTGCATGCTGTTCTGGAGAGCATAGAGCTGGGCACACACACTAACAAAATCAAGCACTTCATCCAACCTGACGCAGGATTTTCCAGAAGGTTGGTTGGTGAAGTCAGGTAGCATTATTAGTCAATTCAAAATCTAAACAGTCTCATCAATGAGTGCTCCAGTCAGATGGAAATCAAGTTTTCATTTCATTTCAGTTTGGCAAATACTGAG
Source organism: Daubentonia madagascariensis (assembly GCA_023783475.1). Taxonomy (NCBI): domain Eukaryota; kingdom Metazoa; phylum Chordata; class Mammalia; order Primates; family Daubentoniidae; genus Daubentonia; species Daubentonia madagascariensis. The sequence goes on from JAKFHU010000913.1 coordinate 52,609,374, forward strand.
TGTGCGCTTCATGCTGGGCCCTCTTCTAGCAACTGGAGTACAACAAAGAAAACAGGCTAAAATCCTTGTCCTCGTGGGGCATACATTCCAGTAGTGCGAGATGGACGATACATTTAACAAATAAGCCAGGTGGCTGTGATGCAATTTTGAGTAAAGTAGTCAGGGAATGTGAGGCCTGAGCAAAGAGTAGAGGGAGATGAGCAAGGTGGCCACATGTGTGTCTGAGTGACGGGCATTCCAGACCATGGCAGGAGTGTGCTCTGTAGGTGTGAGGAGCAGCACAGAGACTGGTGTGGCTGCAGGAGTGTGGGCAAGGGGAAGAGCGGTGGGAGACGAGGTCGGGGAGGAAACGGCCACCAGGTCCTGCAGGGTCTTGTAGGTGAGCCTGAGATTTGGGCTTTTACCCACATGAAATGGGGAACCAGGGGACGGTTTTGATCAGAAGAGTCACATGACATAGGAAAGGCTCATGACTGGATGCCAGATAGAGACTGGGTTATGGAGGAGGGGCTACTCATGGAAAGAAGGACTAATTTGAGGACTATTCTGATAATTCGGGTGAAAGATGCTGCTGCATTGGCCCCAGACAGGAGCAGTGGAGCTAGTGAGAAGTAGACAAGTTCTAGATGTGTGTGGAATTGAGAGCCAACAGGATTTTCTCAAAATTATTGTTGATTAATTAAACTGACTTAACATGCTTTATAATATTGTCTCTTTTTATGACTTTTTTTTTGTCTGTTTTTGACAGAGTCTCACTCTGTCACCCCAGGTAGAGTGCAGGGGCATCACTGTAGCTCACTGCAACCTCCAACTCCTGGGCTCAAGTGATCCTCCTGCCTCAGCCTCCTGAGTAGCTGGGACTACAGGCTGCACAATGATGCCTGGCTAATTTTTCTATTTTTAGTAGAGACAGGGTCTCACTCTTGCTCAGGCTCTTTTTATGATTTTTTAAATGTTTCAGCATATGATCTCACATGATCCTTATGACAATCTTGCAGTATAGGAGGGGCTCACAGCCCCATTCCCGGCACAGGGAAGTTGAATGATTCTCCCAGGGCCACACAACATGGGAAATTGGCTGAACTGGAACACTCAGCACCTCAGTCCCTCGACTCCTTTTCTAGTCTTTCTCTCTTTTCTACTAGCTGCCTTTGGCTTTGAGCAATATTTTAGATCTTACCATCTTTTTCTGAGCTCCCAGTGGACCATCACCATCTTTGATAACTTCACTCCTATCCATCCAAACCTCAAAATGCAGCAGTGCACCAAGGACAAGTGGGAAAATCCGCCAGCACTGGAAAGACTTTCTGGCTCCCAGGCCCTGAACCCCGTCTCCGTTTGTCCCCTCCCCCTCCAGTTGTCTCCTCCCTCCAACACCGTGGGTCTGGACTGAATTCAATTATTCCTCGCACTCTCATTACAGTCTGACCAAGATTTATGAGTTGATAATTGTCTGAAAGTAAGACCACAAAGTATCATTTGTGCTTGGCGCTAACCTTCCTGGTGACCTTTAGGATTAAAGGCAAAATGAAAAGTGTGATTTCTGCAGAGCCAAACAGGGTAACGTGATCCAAACCCGCTAATAATCCAAAGCCTCGGATTTCCCTAGTTGAGGACATATTAAAGCTGGGCACAAAGGGGGACAACTAATCCTGCAGGTTCATTTCACAAATTAATTTTTTTAAGGCGTCACTACCTCCCTCTCTCGCTTTAGGGTGCATTCTGAGTGACGTTTTCTAAACAGGATGATGACAACAGCTCACACCTCTGAGGCCTTTATTGGATTATTTTTACAGGCCATTTAAAAACACTTTTCTGAGAAGTCCTAATTGAAAACAGATCTCTCCCCTCGTCTGAGTTAGCGAACAGAGCAGCGCTGGGGGTGAAAGGAAAATGAATTCATGGAAACTTTCCCAGATCGGTGGGTGAGACTTGACACTCACTTCCCTGAAGCACTGTGCGCACAATCATGGCCCTTCCTGATAGCTCTTCCTCACGTGCACCAGCTATTCAAAGACAAAACTGCAAAGAAAACAGCTCAGATTCAATAGAAAACTTCCAGCCAGCCTGCAACATTTGTGAGGCATTTGTGGTTCCCTATTGGGAATGTGTAATACTGTGTCATTCTGAGTTAGAAGGCCACTTCCTAAGGGAAGAGGGGCTGTTGGACTATGTCCCATGCAGTGAATCATAAAATGAAGAGGCCTAATAAATATGAAACTGTGATAATGCCTCCCCTCTGCTTAGGAAGCCTCTGTTTTCAGTTCAATACATACCTATTGTACTAGGCACTATGCTAGGTTCTCTGAAGAAATTTTTATAAAACCTCAAGGAGCTCACGGGCTAGATATTCCCTCTTGGGCAAGCAAAGACCCAGGGCTCTGCTCAGGCTGGTCTATAGGGGCTGGACCTGGGGCTGGGGCCGGGCGTAGGTTGAGCTGACTTGCAGTCAGTGGCCTTGGAGCAAGGAGAAGCAAAGCCATTGTGTTTGAAGGAAGGGGGTTCAGGAAGCAAGGACAGCTCTTAGTATCAATTCCAAGGGCTTAGGTGAGAGAAAGGGGGAGTTAAATCTGTGGCTTAAAGAGGGCAGGGACTATATTCATATTTGCCACCAGTGTTTTCAATCGTGCATCTGGTTCTCCAAAAGGTAAGATCAACCATGGCTTAACCATCCTCTTCCTCCCTGCATAGGCAACGTGTGGTGATATCTCTGAATGCACAAATTATTTTGCACCAACTATTTGAGCACTGTCTGGGAAACATGTATTCATTCCCCTTTGAAGTGCTTCTTTACGTATTGTTTGCCTTCTGTATAGCATTCTAAACTAGCCCAAAACACGTGTGAACCTGTATCACGTAGTAGGTACAACCAAAGTCTCCTGTGGAGTTAGGCTGTCTCACTACTGGTAGCTCCTATAAAATGGAGCTACCAGTAGTGAGACAATTAGCATGCAAAGCAATTAAAACTGTACCCAGTCTATGTTAAGTGCTCACTAGAGCAATTATCATGATTATTTACTAATAAATCTGAGCAGTATAGTTCTCACAGATATCTGCGGCACATTCCAAAACCTTCCTCCCTTGTTTCTGACCTATTGTCTTTCTGACCAAGACTTGGCCAACTCAATTCTGCTCTGCACCTTCTTTGTGGAGTCTGCCTTTGTCTCCTTTGGTCTGGTGTTAGGAGTTTCTCTCCTGTGTGTCTGGCTTTCAGCTCCCTGTAAGCATTGGGCTTGGCCTGATCCTCTATCTCTTACCACTCCAGATAGCTTCAGGTAAACTGTCAGCTCACATTTAGCCTCTTGAGTCACCACCTGGAATCCCCACTCTGGCACTGGCCAGCTCTCTGTCCTAGTGAGGTCCACCCAGCAGTGCACTAGAATGGGTTGCAACTGCCCATGAGACATGAGAGCCAATTGTTAAAAGTTGCAGAAATTTCATGAGCTGGTTGATAAACACAGTAACTACTAAAAATTAAATTATATCAACTTGAAATTAAGTAAAGTATATCTAAAACAGATATTTACTAAAACAGATTTAATAAATACACAAGTTCATTGCTTCCAAATTATTTTACTATATTTTACCATCTATACTCTTGAGGTTATTTCACTGATTGCAAGTGTATGGTAGGAGTGCTATGTAAGGGTGTGCTACCATGCATCTCTTCCCACCTCTCTGCTCTGTGAGGTCGTGTTGGCAGCTTGAAACTGACCACACAGGGAGCATTTGCATCACAGAAATTGGTAAGAGCTACAAGCTAGGGCCTCCTTTCCTCTGGAGAACTGGTTGTTAAACACTGTCCAGCACACCTCCTGATTCAGCTCTCCCAATGTGGCATGTCAAGGCTTCTCAGGCTTCTGACAAACATGCTTGCAATTACCGGCATATCACTGGACTGTGACCAGGTTGAGGGTGAGGACCAACATCTATTCATCTTTGGTCCAAATTCTCCCTTTCCCCATGTTGCCCTGTCCCAACCTTATATATAGAATGAAAATTTGAATGTGGGTTTATGAAAAGGTGGCTTCTGGTGACATCTGCCAACCTTTCCTGGCCATTTCTTGTGATCTCACAGGGTGACAGGTGGAGAAAGGTGAACGGCAACAAGGGCTGTCATCCATGCTCACCACTGTGACTGGAGGGGGCTGGGGACATTTAGTGACAAATCTTCTACATGTCTTGTGCCAGGCATTTCTATCAGGAATAATTATCTTTTCAAAATGGACTAGGGGTGTGTGTGTGTGTGTGTGTGTGTGTGGCAGTTGTGTAGACAGAAAGAGGACTTACCTTGTTGGGCTGTAGGAGGGAGAAGGTGAAGGAAGAAGAGAGTGGCTGTTTAAATATTACCAAAGGATGCTAAACATGTCTCAAAGTTAGAGTTTTTGGTAATCAGACTATTGACATAAAGGTTTGCATTCAGGGCTTTTGCCTGCTGCCCGCATTGGAATGTCTGAATAGTGAACACCAGCTCCTTGTAACTGGAAATTGTGAAGGACCCTAGGAAATAATAAATAGCCCTGGGCTTGGTACATTTATAAATTTCATAATGATAACTAGTTAACACTTTTCAAGGGGTCCAAGGAAACAGCCAGTATGACCCTTCACATTTAAAACTCAGCTTCACACATTTTATAATTAAACTGCCTTCCAAGCGACTTATGACCTGGGATTTTTCTTTTTTCCTAATAGACTGCCTTGGCACCTTTGAGGACTTGGCTGCTAACCTGGGGGTCTGCCTTTTGGGAATAATCCTGAGTTCTGGAGAATAAAAAGCCATTGCTTGAGCTCATGCAAAAGCCCACTTTCCAGTGGGAGCTTCTGGCTGCCATGCTCCTCAGTAACCTGAGCTGCAGCGTCAGGTGCATCTCTGTTAGGAATGTCACAGGCTAAAGTTTGTGACTCTGGGTACATTAAAACACCAGCAGAGGTGAAATTGCCCTTCAGTTGAAAAACTGTCTTCTAACATGCAGTTCGGGACAACTGGGATCTGTAGGGCAATTGATCTGAATTGTTTTAAAAATTGCCTCAAGCATGATGGTGGCTTTATTTCTAAAATAGTCATTTAATCATGTAGCTACAGACTGTGGACACATGTCCTATGTCTGTAGGTTTCCTTGCTAAGTCAGAGCCAGGCATTAAATTACCTTAACAAAAACTAATGCATGTTTATTATTATTTCTAATTAAAATTATAATAATGCTAGCAAACATTTCTTAGAGTGTTGCTATAAGCCAGGCGTACTCTAAGAATTTAATATATACAATATCATTTCGTCCTGTATGAACTGGGTGTTATTATCATTCCCATTTTTACCAGGGAGGGAAATCAAGGCTTAAAGAGGCTAAGTAACTTGCTCAAGATCGCACAGCTATGGAGCAGCTAAGGCAGACTTTGAAACCAGAGCAGGGGAGGGTGGAGAGGAAAGAGAAGGCATTTGGACGGGGAGACAGAAGACACCTATCTCAGGGCACATTGCCTACAAAAAGGGCAGAGACTGTTTTCAGGAAACTTTTGTTTCAGTTCTATGCGAATACATTTGTATGTACTTGGTTACCAGGTAAAATGTATTTCTTACTGTAGGTGGTGGGAAAAAAGAAAATTCGAAGAACATTTTAAAGCCAACAGGGACTTGCAGGGGTGGGGGTGAGGGGTGTTTAAGCGGGAAGGTGACCAGGTGACTAGATCAGACTCGCCATCTGGGTGATCAACTGGCTGCCTTGTGTAAGTGGGTTGAAGAGAGGTATGGGATGGACCCAAGGCCAGGCCCATGGGTTAGGAGTGGCTGCAATTGTCCAAGTGTTGGCTGATTTCCTCCTAGTCATGGAGAGATTGCTCATCGTGCATTTTTAAAGTCCAGCCTATTCTGTTCTACTGAGAGGCACGATGGCATGGGGAATGGGAACATGAACTATGGCTATGTGGTCCTGAGCAAAGTCTCTACTTCTGTCTCAGTTTCCTCATCTGCACAATGGGGAAGATAATAGTACCTACCCGTGGGTTTGTTGTGAGGATTAATTGAGTCTGAACATTCAAGCTCCTACACCAGAGCGCAATACATGCTACCTAATATAATTTTGAGATTGACAAGAATATGGCAATGTTACAATTATGGAGTCATCTATTCATTGTCCATTCAAAAGCTGTTTACTGAGTGCCCATAGTGTGCCTGGAACTTTGCCAGGTCTAGAGATACAGGCCAGTGAAGGAGACAAATGGTGACACTACAGAAATAATAAAAATAAAATAATTATGAGGACTGCTGATATTTGTTTAGGATGACTAGACTGTGAGCTCCATGAGGACATGGATTTTTTTGTTTGTTGTTTTCATTCACTGCTGTATTTTTAGCAAGTAGAGCAGTGCTTGGCACATGGTAAATATTTATTGTTAGATAAATATGCCAGCTGCTATTCTAAACAGATTTGTATGTAATAAATCACCTAATTTCACAACCGTATGAGGTACAGACTGTTCATATCCCTGTTTTAGAAATGAGATAGGTGAGCCCAAAGTCACTTATTTGGTAAGAGGTGAACCACAGCAGCCCACTGTTCCTGCTCTTAACTACTTTGCTATGCAAAAGAGATAGTGCGTTAAAGACCTGAAGATGTTCCCATGGCATCCTGTTTAGAGCACAGCTGATCCACAGAGATGGTCTCCACTGTGTGTCACCACATTTGGATCTGAGCTACAGTGATGGGACAGGATCCTGACACAGTTCCAGTCTAGGTCGTTTATCTTTGAGACAAAGTAAACATCTTAGGACCACCTTTTTGTGCATATCACCTTTCCAAGGCACTCCCATCAATCAAACAATTTTTAAGGCATTTACCATGTACCTCACACTGTGTTAGGAGCCGTGGGGAGGATGAGAAAATGAGATTGAGTTTGTGCTTGCAGATTCCATAGAATCCATCTAAGGAGAAAGGCTCCACACACGAGGGAAGACCGCTAACGACAGGAGGGGTTTGTGATGGCTTAGGAGCTCTGAGGTGGGGAGGCCATTGCCACTTGGGTGGCAGGTGAAGGCCTGAGATGGAGCTTGAAGTCACACATCTCCCAAGGGGCTGAGAGAGCCCTGAAACGCCCTCTCTAAACAATCCCATGGAGTGGTGGCTCACGCTTCTCCTGGCCATTGGTCTCCATGTTCAAGGTTTCCCACATCATGTCTGGACAGCTTGAAAGTTCTTTCCTACCAGCTGAGATCTGCCTTCTTTTGGTAGGTTTTGGCTAACAGGAAGGCTAAGAATTGGAAGAGTGGATGGGAGCCTCAAGGGAGGGAGAAGGCTCGAGGAGCAGCAGCTTGTGCTACGTGGCAATGGACACTCCTTGATTGAGGAGTAGATTTCCCGGATAGTAGTAAATGTGAGCTAATGTCTGTGCTAAGCCATGTGCCTTTGAAAAAGAACTATTAAGGATATTTTGCCTTCTTATTACAAACACTAATTTCCCCACCAAAATAACAAGTCCTGAAGGCTTGCATCTGCTGGGAAACTGTATCCTCTGGGACCATTTTCTGTTCATGGGGAGTTTGCCCCGTGCTGGGGAATCCTGCCTCTCCTCAATTCCATGTGTTTCCCTAAACAGAGGAGAGGGCTGTGTTGGTGCCTTTATAAGTTTGAGAAGCTCCCTCATGGCTCTGGCCCCAGCTCCACACTACGCTGGGTGGGGATTCACCCGAGACGTCTTCTCCTCTTGTGAACCCTGGGAAGCCCCGATGTGGCGAGAACAAGCTGCTGGGCGTCTTGTTTTGGTTCGTGGAGCCGACCCACCAGTCATCGGCCCTGTGATTGATGCAGGGCCTGTGTGCTGGGTTATGTGAACTTGGGGTGTTTTCAAGGGAAAATTTTGGTCATAAAGCAAAGCCTAGCCAGGTTTGAGATAAGTGTGAAAAACACATTACAAAAGGAAACAGACCCGAAGTTTCCTGACAAGGGAAACACTTAACCCTGTGTTTAAGGAGTGTGAGAAGCACACCGGCAGAAACCACGCATCTGTGTGTGTGCACATGTCCCCGCTGGGGAGAATGGCCAAGTGCGTGTGACAGAAAGCACGTGAGCGTGTGGTGTGGGTGTGCACGTGTGCTAGAGAGAGAGGGAGCAAGAGAGAGAGAGGGAGAACAAACGTGCCTGGGGAAGGCAGGGATATTAATCACGCTAAAAGCAATCTGGCCTCACGGGATTTATAAGGATCCAACTAAAATCAATGGGAAGTTTTATGAGACAATTTTCTTCTCGCTGGCTTTGGGAATTGTTTGAACTCTCGTGGAGCTTAGGGCGGTGCTGGCTCAGGGCTCCTCCAGTTCTCACACCTGCGCATGAGACAATGTGCATTTTCCACGTTAGCACCTCTGAGCTGACTCATCTCCAGGGGCTGCCACCGAGGGGGCCTTGGTCTCCTGAGCCCCTGACTCTCGAGCTTAGTCCTCAGCTCCTGGCTAGAGGTCAGGAGGTCTGTGAGGAGGGGGAGGAGGGGGAGGTGACAGGGGGTGGTCAGTGCACTTTGTCTGCGGTATCTGCATAAATGTGAGAGGCCTGCGAAATGCACACAGGCCTGCAGGCCTCAAACAGCTTCAGTGGCTCCCCATTGGTGCCACAATGTAGTCCAGAGTCCTTGGCGTGTCTGGTTCCGGCTTACTGTTCCCATTCTCCTTCCCACCTAGGCATCCTTCACTCTAGTGAAAGAAATGCTATGGGCCACTCTGAGAACAGGCTGTACGGCCATGATTCTGTGCTCCTGGTGATGTCATTCCCTCGGCCTGGAGGGCCTACTCCTCCCCATTTCTCAGCCTGATATGGGTCTTCTAACCAAACAGGATTAAGTTTGAACAATTTCAAACTTCCATCCAGAAAAGTACAGAAAACATTTACTAGAAACCCATATAGCCATCACTCAGCTTTGGCAGATGTTGATACTTGCTAAGGCCATTCTCCCTTTCCCTTCCCCAGAGGTAAGCACCATGGTGAAGTCAGTATGTAACCATTCCCAATGCACTTTTACTGTATTTAAATATATCCACAAATAATACATGATATTGTTTATGTGCTTTTATATTTTGCATAATGGTGTTAATTTTCCCATGTCCTTTGGGGAGCCATTGGGCAAAACCTGGTAAGGAACATGCATTGGTAATTCTGCTTGGGATTGTCCATGCTAGAGAAAGATCTCACATGTGTCTGAATCAGGTACGTGGATAGTCAATCTACTAGTGCAAAAGTGGTAACAACTTAATTGTCCCTTAATAGGCAAATAAAAATAAGCTGTGGTTTAATAAAATGAAATACTACATGGTGGCTAAAACAAATAAGCTCTACATACATTGTAAATGTAATGTTTTATAAAAAAAAAAAAGCAGGAAAATTGCTCATTTTTATGGCTAAGTTAAAAATGTAATCCTTCTCTTTAATGAAGCATTCTGTGAAAAATCCTATCCAAATGAAATTAACTGCTTTTTCTCTCCCATAGAACTTTATAACTTTATTTGTTTAAGGATTTCTTCTTGTCCTTCACTCTCCATCACACACATTATTATGAGCTTCTTAAATGCAGAAGCTGAGTCTTAGTCATCTTTCTATCCCCAGTGTCCTAGCCTGAGAGCTTGTTTGTAGTTCGTACTCCGTAAACAGTTGTGCAGAGAGAAAAATGCGTATCTATGTGTTTTAAAATACTTCCATGTCTCATGTCATGAGGTCTTTATTATATCCGTGTTTCTGATGAGGAAACTGACGGCAGTGCATTGTATCAGATGACTGCCCTTGGCCACTGAGGGCAGTTGGAGGATGGGGAACCAGATGATCTGTCTCTTGTACCATCTCTCTTACATTACACTGCCTTGCATTAGATTTCAAGAAACTGGGATGATTTGAATTTTATGTCACTGACCTGATATATTTGGAAGAGACAGTGGAAGACTTTCCGGGAATCAGGAGAGCAATATATGAAGAACCTTAGAGTTTGAGAGAGAAAACTAAGGCCCAGAGAAGGAGAGTGCTTTCATTTCAACTCTGCATAATTGAATAAATATATTTGAATATGCTTTATGTGCCAAGCAATTGCCCAAGTTCAATCAGGTGGAGCAAATGGAGAAATCACTGGAAAAGTGCCTAGCAGAGCACCTGGAACAGAGTGGGTTTCAATAAATGTCAACTCCCTTTTCTTCTTTAAGGGCAGAGTCAGGACTAGAACTCAGATCTCCAGATTCCAAGTCCAGCATCCTTTCAATCCTGTCCTGGTCATTGAGAGGTGCAACCAGGAAAGTGAATCAATGGAAAGATCATACTGTAATACTCTTGCTGGTTAAAAAAGAATATCACGGATTTTATGACAGCTCTTTTGGTGTGTCACATCAGCCCCCTGTCTGATTTTATGCTCACATGGCCATTAGTCTCTATTAGCATACTAATAAATGTTTATGAGATTGTGCTGTATAAACTATAAACTTTTACATATTATTAATTAACCTCATACATTGGATTGGGAGCTCCTGAACATTTACTGACTTGTAAAACAGGATAGTGGCATACAGGGAGCCGTGTCTGCAAAACTGCTCTTATCTTCTCTATCTGGAGGAAGGGATGCAGTTTCATTTGTACGACTCTTAAGTGCAAGCCACAGACAGCACTGTATTAGAAAACAGAAGACCTGGTCCTGCCTCTTCCCAGCTGGGTGACCTTGGTTAAATTCTGTAACCTCTCAAAGGCTCAGTTTCTTTGATTGTAAAATGGGCATAATAGTACATATCTGTGGGGTCAATGGCACATGACAGCTACCTGATAAACATAAACTGAATGAAATTGAACCAATGCAGGGCAGTGAGTAGAAATGAGAGGGAGTCAGAGTTCGATTTGTTAATGAAAAGACCAATGATAGAGATTTCCAAGAGTGGACAGCCTGGTTCCAACGTGGTAAGCAGTGTGTTCTCACTGGAGGTGTGCCAGGAGAAGCTGGGCAGGGGGATTCTGTGTGGAATGGGGGGGTTTCCTTTATTCCCATGGTCTAAGGACTCTATGACTCTGATTTTTCAAGGCCAGAGAGAAGGCAAGAGGGGAGCAGTACCGCAGGAGGCTTAGCTTCTAGTTTTAACTTAGTTGCTGACTCTAGACACTTAGTTTGGACTCTAGGCACTTCAACGCTCTCTCTGTTCCTTTATCTATAAAATAGTGACACAAATTTGGTGTGGTGAGTAGAAGAGAGAATGGCTAAGAAAGTACTTTCAATAATACAAGGTTGATCTTTAGAAAAACATTAAGTGTAGCAATTAAGTCCATTTCACCATCTTTAGTATTTATCCCTGCATTTAGGCTTCTGCAATGCTGCAAAGACATCATGGGAAGAAACCAGACCTGGGAGTCAGGGGACCTGGTCCAGGCTCTGTCACTAATAAGTTATGTGATTTTGGTAGAGCATTTCTCTCTTTTGCACCCCAAGTAACTGATCTCCTGTCTGTAAAATAAAGCTAACAAATCTGCTATGCCAACATCACTGGGGTGTCCCGAGAATCAAATAAGATAATGGACGTGATTTAGTGCTTTGTAAACAGAAAAGTGCGATGCATACATAAGGTATGCTTAGAACATTTTGCTTCATTTCAAATCAGCTATGTTCTCCTTTTCTACCCCGCAGGCTTTAAGACCTTTAAGTACAAAGCTGGCAAGACCTCTAAGTACAAAGCTGTCTTTTAGGTCTTTGTATTTGCCAGTGCCTAGCAAAGTAAATGCATGGATTCTGCACACGTTTATGAAATTCCTATTGTGGGCCAGGCATAGTGGTAGGTGTTGGGTTGGGGATGAAATGACATGGCCTCTACCCTCAGGGATCTTGCTTTCTAATAGAGGAGAAAACTATAGATATATACAATAAGAAATTTAAAGAAAACTGATACGGAGATTTAGCCTTTAAGGGGGCATCTTGTTTATGAATGCTGCCACCTCCAGGGCAGGATAAGCTTCATCCCCTCTCTGCTCTCTGAAAAAGAAATGATAGGAGCCAACTTCTGTGTTGTTGGTAGCCACCTTTCTTGATGGCCATGTAGTTGTTGGTTTTGTGTGTTTCCCTGTGCTCGGACACATTCTGATGGAGTACACAATGGTAACTCCATTGTTGTAATGAATCCTGGGGTCTGCTCACAAAGTGGCTGGACGTGAAAGGTGGTGAAATGATTTGAAGCTTGTAGAGATGGGCAAGTCCCCAGGGGCTGGAAGGTACTTTCCAATGAGGAAGAGGATACCTCTTATAAATACAATTACTATGGATTACTGTCAGATTCTTTTATCCGATTCCTGCCTATTAGGCCCTCTCTTTGTTACTAGAAACTCTCCCTTGCCCTCTGCCCCATTTTGCCTCTAGAAGTGCTTTTTAAATGAGTCCTGCAGAATCCTGGTGATCCTTGAATAGCCCGTAGGTGTTATGAGAGCATATGGAAGAATACTTCAAGGCTGGAAAATAAATAACTATTTTATGATTATGACACAAGTGGAAAGAAGGGCCATATTTCCTTACTGCTCATCTCAGAACAGTGGCAACAACAGTGAGGCCAGTAACTCTCTCTACAGCTGCTTAGCCACAAGAGGCTTTGAGTGGTGCACTGCCTGTGGAAGTGTGTGTAAGGGACGCCAGTGGCATTTGCACCCAGCGTGTTTTCCCTTTGCTTGCGATAACAACACCCTACTTTTGAGTTGGGAGAACTGCACTTCCCTCATTCTCCGTCCCCCACTTTTAGGTGTCCTGGGGGTGGTGTACTTGACCTAGGCCTAAGTCAACGCATGAATTCCATTTTCCGGTCATAGGAATGGGCGTACGTTCCAGTTCAGGCCAGTGGGAGAGATGGTCCCAGGCTTATGGAAGAAGCTACCGGAAGAGTGCACTGGGTGGTGTGATGTGTGTCTGAAGCTGCTGGGGTAGGTAGGGGGTCTACAGTGTGAGTCTAACAATGGAGCCAACACAGGAAGAGCAGTGTCAAGATTTGGATCCTGGTGACATCATCTGAGCCTGGGTCAAGCTGCATCTGAGGCCAAATCAGCTCACAGACTTTCTGAGAGGTTCTATTTTTCCAGCTTGAGCCAGGTTAGGTCAGATTTCCTATCATTTGCATTCAACATATTCCTAATATGATACAGTATATGATTTATTCTCTTCTTGCAACTAGTTTGGCTAAACAGTAACATATTACATTACTTTATTTAATCATTATATAAAGTTAAGAGGTAAGCTTTATGATCTGATTTATAAATAAGGAAACTGAGTCTCAGAGAGAACAAGTGACTCACTTGAAGGAACACACCTGGTAAAAAAATGAGAATAGGACAAGAACATAGGGCTTCTGACCACAATGATGGCTAAAGACACATTTTCCCTACTTATGGAAAGGAAATATAAAAGAAATGCAGAGGAAACCTCAGGTAATGCTGGTTGCCCCAATATGGTATTTCCTGGGACATTTCATCCATAAGAACATGGTTCCATGGTTAAAAGACCCTTAGCCATGTTTCCTATGGTATTGCCTTGGCCTGGCATCATTTCTCACCAAGTTTACCCCAATATTTTTGTAGGTGATCTCTCTGCCTCAAGTCTCATTCCCCTCCTATTCATCTTCTACACTCTGACAGAGTAATTTTTCTAAATGCAATCTGGATTATGGCATTGCTTGCTTACAACCCTTCAATAGCTCCTATGGCTTTTAAGATAAAGTACAAGTTCAGCTTTGCACACAGATATTCCCTGATCTGCCCCTGGTGTATGTCTGTAGCTTCATCTTTCTCGTTGCTCTAGTCATCACGAACGACCCATGGCTCTTTGAGGCTGACCCACTGCTCTACCTTTGTGTATGCCACTCTAGCTGTGTGGAACCTGCACCCTTTTTATTTTTGCTTAGAAAACCCCTCTTATCCTTAAAATCACCTTCACCTTTCAGGTGTTGTTTCCTCTGGGCAGTCTTTTGTGATCCATCCGACTGATCTGGATGTTTCTTCTCTGGGCTCCCACTGCCCTCTGGATATATCTTTCATCGCACTTCTCATGCTGCAGAGTGACAGTGTATTACTTGCCAGGTCTCCCCTAGATTGTGGGAAACAGTTGTGTCCTATTCAATTTTACATCAAGAGGCCTAGCAGACTGCCCGGCACATAATAATTAGTAAATGTTTTTTGCATGAATGAAGAAGGAAAGAACAAAGGGAGGAAATATGGAGGAAGAGATCACTGCTTTCCCTTTTGTTTGACACTTTAAAAAAATATCATACACTGATTGTATACATTTTCTTTTATTAAATTCAGATACTATGTTCTTTCTGGTTTTAATATTTGCATCAATTGCTTTTTGTTTTTGTTGTATCAGTTCTGTACCACCCCAGCCCCGCCCCCCCAGACAGGGTCTCACTCTGTTGCCCTGGGTAGAGGGCAGTGATGTCATCATAGCTCACTGCAACCTCATACTCCTGGGCTCGAGCAATCCTCCTGCTTCAGCCTCCCAAGTAGCTGGGACGCCTGGCTAATGTATCAGTTTTTTTAAAGAAAAATTTCAGCCAAGCACAATGGTGCATGCCTGTAGTCCCAGCTACTCAGGAGGCTGAGGCAGGAAGATTGCTCGAACCCAGGAGTTTGAGGTTGCTGTGAGCTATGATGACACCACTGCACTCTAGCCTGGGTGACAGAGTGAGACTAGAGTCTCAAAAAAAAAAATTTCATGATATTCCAAATTACATAAACAGTGTTTATTTTTCTGCGATCTCAAAACACTTAGGAAACATTGCATAATGAGGTGAGGGAGAGGCGTGGTGAGGGTTTTGTGAGTGGTGAGAGAGAAAGTGGACATTTGGAAGCTGAGAGCTGAGGTCTCCTGGTCCCATTGCTAGCTGAAGCCTTTGGCAGGATAAAAATGATTTATGTTAGGAATCTAAGAGCAACTAACTTCAGTCTCCATGGACAGAAACATTTCTCTCCCAAACATGTCAAGTTTGGGGTCTTGTGTTTACTGAGTCTGACAGTTGGTAAAGAATCTTTTCTCCAAAGACCTTGTCTTAAATTTGCCTCTGAAAATTTCCAGGGGGAATGGCTTTTGTTCCTTGGTTTTATAAGCATCTCCTTCTAATTATGTTGGTTACCTGCTGTTTCTGGTGAGTATTAAGTGTATGTGTGCTGAGCAGGAATTTTCCATGTCAGGTCTATTATTTTAGGAGACATAGCCTTAATTATCAGCTCCCACATATTCATAGAAAGTTTAGCTTCCATCTCTGATACGAGAAATTTATGCCTCATAAGAGGCACTATATACTTGCCCCAAAGTGTGAAATGAGCTTTTGGCAAATTGATATCTTGATTGGGACACCTCAGTGAACCATCCTTCTATCCATCTATCCCTCTATTTATCCACCCATCCATCCATCCATCCATTCTATAGCCATTTTCGGAAATCCTACATGGTTCCACATACTTCTGTAGGAATAATGAGGAGGAACAACTAAATCCAGGGTGGGGGTGGGTGAAATTCAGGGGCAGAAAAATCTTCCTGGAGAAATAGATGCCTGAGAGGAACAGTCAGAACGGAGTGGAAATTAGCTGGATGGGTGAGTGGCAAGGAGGAAGGGGGGTTATTCCAGGTCGATGGAGCAACACAGGCCAGTGCACAGAGATGTGAGAGGACATGATGAGTTCCACGGTCTGTAAGCAGTTTGAACAAGTACTTACTAAGCACTTTTCTTGTGCCAGGGGCTATACTGGAATCTTCTGGAATGAGCTTTGCTGCATGACTGCTATAGTGAAGGCCTAATGCTGCAGTAATTACTAAGTATTAGGCTGAGTGGAACATTTAATAAATAACTTTGGTTTAGATGGCAGAGGCAATGGGGGAGCACGAGAGAAAGGAAACTAAGTTTTATTTATTGTCTGCTATGTGCCAGAAGCATTACATTCAAATCCTTTGTGATGTTCCACGTAGAAAGAGTCCCCATTAGAGAGCAAGGATAAAGAAATGGAATCTCTGAGAAGAAAAGCAAACAAACATTGCCATCTTTGGGGACTAAAAAAATCCATAATTTTTCCACTGTACTGCTCTGTCATCATGAAAGGTCTTCCTTTTGACAAATGGCTCCAAGGATTAGGATCTCCTTCATTTTCCCCTACGACATTGGAAACAGAGTTTAATGATGTCAGCTATGGCTATAGGGAGTCTTTTCTGAGAGAAGGGCCCCTAAAAGGGAAACTGGATAGAAAGTGGATGTCAGGGAGTCATTTCAGCTTGGAGCTTTACACAAACTTTAACCATCTTTCAAGACCCATCTAAAATCCTCTCTCCTTTGGTGAGCCTTCCCCGACCACCCCAGACTCTACCCGCCTCCTCCCGCTCTGCTCTGATTTAGGAGTTATTGTCTGTGCAATAGATTTAGCATGTCGTCACATCTGCCCTTGCGACAGCTATTCTGCTATTGCCTTAAACAGATAATTCATCTTTGTGCATGTGTGTTTTCCCCCAGTTAGATTATAAGCACTGTGAGGGCAGAGACTTTGTCATAAACATATTCTAAATCTTTCCTTTCTCCCCAATACATAGTGCTGGGAACATAGTAAAGGCTCAACAAGTATTTTCTAGTTTCATATAGAAGGCCCTGCAAGTATCTCTGAACCAAAAATATGATAGAAACATATTCAATTAGTTTGATAACCAGGTGTTTTAGATTTATTACCTATGGTAGAATGTAAAAATTCCCAAAATAAAGCAACTCTCATCAAGAGGCAGAGTCTATTTCCTTACTTCTTGAATCTGGGATGGCCTTGTGATTTGTTTTAAGCAGTTGAATGTGGGAAGAATAATGTTGTGTGAGGTCTGAGCCCAGGTTTCAAGAACCAGCAGAAGAACTGCCTAAATTGCAAACCTACAGAATTGTAAGTTAAATAAATGGTTGTTGTTATAAATCGCTAAGTTTTGGGGTGACATGTTAGGCAGCAAAAACTAACTGATAGATAATCTCCTGTAGTTTGCAGGATAAGCCCATGAGATGCATGTTTTCATCCTACTTTATGAATTAGGAAGCAAGTGTTCAGAAGCGATGTGATGTAGAATGATTGTAATTAGCATCTTTTAGCGAATGTTACCTGGATGGGGAAACACATTAGGAGGCACATGTCTCAGAAGGCACTGGTATGTTTGATGAGGAGGGGACAAAGGAGTGTTGTTGGCAGAAGCCAGGAAAAGTTCAGACTGCAGAGAGTTGCCTACAATGGGTTGAAGGAACAGGCTAGAAAGGGCTTGAAGACTCTTGGGTACATGTGTTCAGGCTGAAATGATGTATCTTGGGAGTCTCTAAAGAGGGAAATGATAATGACAATGGCTACTTAATTCACAGAGTACTTCTTATGTGCCAATGGCTGTGCTAGGTTTCTAATACTCACAAATGTCCTAGGTGAGGCTGAGCTAAATTAAATAGGTTGTATAGCTTGTAAGTGATTGAATTGCTATTGAAACTTAGATATGTCTAACTCCAAAAGGAAATAACAACTAAAAAAATGCCTGTTTTATAATATTGATTGGTCCATAGCATCCTTTTCTATCTAACTTCCAACAAACTGAATGAATGGGCACCTACATGTCATTGCAGGCAAAATTCTTTGGATGCCTGGGAACATGGCCATATATAGCTGAAAACTCATGACTCGTCCCATGTGGGACACAGAACAGTGGTTTCTCCAGTTTGATAAGATCAGGGCTTCCTTCTGCAACATGCTTTTATGATAACACTATCTGGTTTAGCAAGAGTTCTACAAATAGGGCCCCTTTGAAAGGAACTGTTCCCTCTGCTTTTCCAGTAGGGTGAGATGACCGCTGAGCAGAGGTCTTCAGAGACCCTTAGGAGATGGTTTCATCAAGACTAAACTAGTTACAATCCCTTTCATTTATCTGATAATTTATGTACCATGTACAGATATATCTTGTTGAATGGAGTAGCATAACAACTTAGTGGGATTCACACGGCAACATGTATGATTCCCATTTTATAAATTGAGAAAGCTGAGACTCCCAAAACATCAATTGGCTTACTCAAGGTCACAAAGTTAATTTGTGGTTGAGCTGGGAGTGGACCTGGTCTGTGTGACTTCTAGTTCCATGTTCTTGAGCTAGTCACTTAAATCAACTAAGTCAACACAAAAGTATTTCCTATGTATGAGGCATAGGGGGTATAGAGATATTTTAGGCTGGGTTCCTGTACATGGTAACAGCAAATGCCTGTATAGCACTTGCTGTGTGCCAGATCCTGCTCCAAATGCTTTACTTAGAGTAACTCATTTAATTCTCCTAACAACCCCTGGGAGAGTACACTTATTACTCTCATTTTGTGCATGGGGAAATAGAGGCACAAAGCAGTTCAATAGAGCTGGAGTTCACTGCAGGCTGTCTAGATCAGAAGACGTTTTACTTAGCCGCTGCAACACATGCCTCTGTGCTCAGGGGTGCTAGTGGGTGGGGAGGTGTGAAGAGAATAAGGTGATCTATTGCTGCCTTATGACAGCAGGTCATGACTTCTTGGGTTCAAGTACTTGCCTCAGCACTTAAAGCTGTTTGACCCTGGGCAAGTTACTTTATTTATTTATTTTTTTGTGCATCAGTTTTTCATCTGTAAAATGGGATTTTGATATTACCTGCTTCATAGTGAGAGAGGTATTGTGAGAATTCAATGGTTATGTGTGTGTGTGTGTGAGTATGTGTGTATATGTGTATGTGTGCATATGTGTGTATGTGTATGTGTGTGTGTGTATGTATGCATGTGTTTGTGTGTAGCTTAGACTAATCCCTATTCTGCCAGTTAGTATGATTTGAGTGTTTGTTACCATCATCAGTACAAGGGGCCATGGTGTGGACTAATTTTCAGAGGCATAGCACAGACAAGAGTTACAGATTGTCAGAAGAGGGAGAATTTATTTTCAGTGGGAATGGTCAGGACAGGGTTCAACGCGGAGGTCAAAAGACATAAACCGGATCTTGAAGGGTAGAATCACAGAACTGGGAATTGAAGGGACTTCAGCATTCACGCAAACCTGTGGCTTCGTCTCATAGAAGAAGTCTAGGACCATATGGGAGAAGTAATCTCTCCATGTTTATCTAGCCAGTTAGGGGCAGGGCTTTGACTGGAACCCAGGTCTTCTCACTTATGCATCTGTTCTTTTTACTGTTCTGCCTACAAACAATGCCTGCCTGAATCATTCTAGGCTAGCTAAATTAGAGGCTCTGCTTCCTCAGTCCATACTGGTGCTTCTCTTCTGGCACTCATTCCAACCTCAGTGTCCTTTACTGCCTTCTCTCTGCCATCCCTTTGGGAGAGATGCAACTGAACAATCAATTTGACAGTGATGGGAAAGACCTTCTGCAAGAGCAAGCGACTTGATAATCCAAAAACAGTCTCTGGATAAAAACAACGAATGTGTACTGAGCACCCACTGTGTCGGGTGTTTACTGAATTTCCTCACTAATCTCCACAGTAATCCTACAAATTCAGTTCTGATATCATTCTTTATACAAATAGAAAAACTAAAGGCTTAGTTTTGTGGTATCTTAGTTTCAGTAGCTTTCCCCAGATCTCACAGTAAGAAAACAGTTGAGCCAGGATCTAATCAATGGTCTATCAGATTCTTCCATCCATTCATCCATCCACCCGTCATTCATCCACCAACACGTCCATCCATCACCCATCTGTCTGTTCATTCATCCCTCCATCTAACAAACCTTTATGGAGAGTGAGTTCTGTGTAAGGCAGTGTCCTTCATGGTAGGGAGCTAAGGAGATACATAAGTCCCCTGTCACCACAGAGTTGAGTGGGGCCTCCTCCAGGGGTACTGTTGGGATAGTGTCAGGGAGGTGAGTGTTATGGACACTGGGCACTGGGGGAGACCATACAAAGAGAATCAGGTGGATTGCTTTCCTGCTCCTGCTTCTCAGGTTGCAGATGAGTGCCCAGCTGGCCAGCTGGCCAGCTGGCCACTGGCACAATCTGCCTTTTTGTGTGAAAACCAGTGGAATCACATATGTGCTGCTCCCAGACGTGGTCTCGGCACCAGCACCTTCCAAGCAGGAGGTTCTGTCGTGGCCAGACCCCTGCCAAACCTTGTCCAGAGGACTGAGGCCACTTGGCTAGTTGAGCTGGGCCCTGTGCCTGTGCAGGGGACTGTCTCACCGCAGAGATGATCAGGCTGGGGGAGGCAGGGAAGGGTAAGAGCTTCATGTGTGTGTGTGTGTGTGCATGTGTATTTGTAAGCTGGAGTGAAGCCCTTTCTCACTGTGTTCTGTACTTGAGATATTTCACTGGGTGGGAGACAAAGAAGCTTTGTGTGCTCTTCAAAGTGCTCTCTGCTGACTGTGATACACATGCAGGTAAAACCCAGCCCAAAGCCACGAAGTTGCCCCAAGTTCAAAACCAAAGTGCAAATTGCAGTAGGTAGAAATGACAAAGGATGGGTGGTAGAATCTGGAGGGAAAAGCAGTGAAACCCAACAGACCTTAAATAGACCTGAGGGTAATGATTTGATTTTTTGGGGTGAGATCTTTTAGATCTTGTTAGATTCTTCACATATTCACATACAGGAAAATTGGTAGAACTTACATTTCATTGTCTGTCTAGTAAGTGTAAGGCCCACTTTAAATTTTCTTTGAAGATTATTGTTGTTTTTATATTTAGGGTGTATGTTAGTGAGAGGAGCAGGGAGGCAGTTTTTCAGATGTTGTTCTTTCCCTTTTAAGCTTCACCTGCTCTTAAGAGCAACTTGCACTTTGTCAGCCACAGAATAGTAGTGCCTCCCGTTCAGGCTACTGTTTTAGATATAATTGAATTGCTGGGATGCGTTAAACATTGCAGGGTTTTTAGCGGAGAAATAATTTAATGATGTGGCCTTTAGGATTGTTAATTAGCACTGTCTGTATGAACATGTAACAATAACACCACCTACCGTAAAAGCGAATGTTCTACACTTCAGAACACTCATTTCTTTAGGGCTTCCTGCAGAGAAGCAGTCATTAACTCTTTTTTTGACAAATTCTTTTAGACATGCTCTGTAGGGCCATGAATTCACCCTTCCCTCCAATCCCGAATCCTTCTCTACATTCATCCACGAGGCAAGCTGGCAAATAGGGACACATGGAGAACTGTGAGCTCAGCCCTCCGCAGCCGCACTGATTGCAAGGAGGTGACGGTCCTTCTCTGCCAAGCTCCCGGGACTGTCACATTGGAGCCCAAGAAGAGATCCAGGCAAGGCTGTGGAGAAATTGGAACCCTTATACTGTTGGTGGGAATGCCAAATGGTGCAGCTGCTGTGGAAAACAGTATGGAGGTTCCTCAAAAAATTAAAAATAGAACTACCATATGATCCAGCAATCCCACCGGGTATTTATCCAAAAGAATTGAAATCAGGATCTTGAAGAGATATTAGCACACCTTTGTTCATTGCAGCACTATGCACAATAGCAAAGAAGTAGAAACCCAAATATCCATCAACAGATGAATGGATAAAGAAAATGTTGTATGTATACACAATGGAATATTACTTAGCCTTAAAAAGAAGGAAATTCTGCAACATGTGACAACATGGATGAACCCTGAGGACATTATGCTAAGTGAAATAAGCAAGTAACAGAAAGACAGATACTGCATGAGTCCACTTATATGAAGTATCTAAAATAGTCAAATTCATAGAATCAAAGAGTGGAACCGTGGTTGCTAGGAGCAGGGGGGTGGGGGTAATGGGGAATTGCTAATCCATGGGCATAAAATTTCATTTAAGCAAGATGAATGTGTTGTAGAGGCCTGCTGTACAACACCATACCGATAGTCAATGATACTGTATATTGTACACTTAAAATTTTAAGAAGGTAGGTCTCACGTTCAGTGTTCTTACCACAATTTAAAAAAAAAAGTCATGGGATCAGATCACTGGAGAAGAGGTTGTTGGCTCACATCCTGCCTGCCCTGCTGGAGGAAATGGTCAGTGGCTGGTTTCTCCGCTGCAGTTCAGATGGGGCGGTCTGAGCCGTGAGTGCGGGGGAGCACGTGTGCAGCACGCCACTAGTTTCTTTGGCCTATGGAGAGTGGAGGCTGAGGAACGAGAGTTTCCCACTCTTTCTCCATTTACATTATGACAGTCAAGTGCTTTTTCAGTCATCGACCCTTCTCGTAAGTCACAAGTGTTTTTTTCTTCTGAAGATACTTTTCCTCTTCAGTGAGGCAAGAGCAGCAGCATGCAGGGATTTGAACGCCAGGTTGTGCTTTGTCCTTCATTCGGCTAGACTTTGCCCCGGCCGCATGCTAGGCCTTGCTGTCTCCAATGAGAATCCCACCGTGGAAACCTCACCTTCCAACATCTTGCTCTCTGACCACACCTCTTACCCTTCTACCTCCTGTAGTCTTTTCCTGTCATAGCAGCACCTGGCCTGTAGTCCAGAGATGGCACCTCCTCGGCATGGCTATTGCCGCTCTTCCCAGGCCCGCAGAGAACGTCACAAACTGATCACGCCACTCTCTCCGATTAAGCCCAGAGATTGCTTTGGGATCCTTCTCTGCACAGGAGTACATCAGTTGGAGTTGACACTTGAGATAAAAACTATTTGCCACTCCAGCTCTAGATCCTGACCCACTTTCTCTCAACCCATCAGGCTAGACAGACCCTGCGGCCGCTCATTTGAACTCTGCATGGCACCCCCCTTCCCTTGCACACACACATGCCGTGTCCATCCAATGACATGTTCTCTCTACTCTTGCACCCAGACTATTCAGTGTAGTTTGAACATTTTGTACTACGATGTGTATTTATGCCACAGTAAATTTGTGGTTTCTACTTCAGAACTGTCCTTTATTTGTTCTTGCATTTCCCAGGGCAGCCTTCCAGAGCCCACCCTGCCTTTTCAGTTCCCCTAGACCATGCCATGTCCCCTCCCTGGATGTGAACTTCAGCCTCTCTTTTCCCAGGGAAGCTGGCGGAGGCGCCCTCTTCTCCTCCCTGCCTCCCGTATGCACCCGGAACGCCTCCATGTCTCTCCCTTCAGACTCTTTCTAATTATTCTGCTCAGAGTACTGTGTCCTCCTTCTTTCTCCTGAGATGTTCACTTTTTTCTCACACTCAGCTAAGGGCCATTTCCTTAACAAAACCTTCCTTTGCTAACTGTCCCTCACCGCAAGCAGACTTGGCAGTTCCCTCCCCTCTTTTCCCATTGCATACCTATATGAAGGTATTTATTCCAGTGAATTATTGTCTCCCTCCCTTCTAATCTGATTTTCATCCCAGATGCTAACAACATCTGGAATAAGGCAAAAATTCAAGTTATATTTATTGAGTCACTGAATGAATGAATTGGCAAATTGAGGCAGAGAAGAGAGTTTTCCCATATCCCAGAGTTAGACATCCCCTCATCCTTCCTGCTGAAGTTCATTATCAAGACTTCTCTCTTTAAAAATGATATTTATCATTTTCTATTACTGGTTTTGCTTATCTACGTACAAGTCTTGTCATTCTTACCATGCTGCTGCTTCCTTGAGACAGTAATCTAGATCTAAATTAACTATGTGTCTCCCAAAACATTGTCACACATGTTGTTTTATTAATATTTGTTGGATAAATAATTCTTAAGTTGTCCTTGTAACACTTTGCTCGGAATGAGAGCTCAATGCAGGTTTGCTGAATTAAATGGAATTCTAATCCTTTGTCACAGATATGCTTAAATATCTAAAAATGCCTAAAAACTGGATTGTAAAATTAACTAGGTCAGGGGTGGTGTGCCTATCTTGTTTGACATTGTTCCTAGCAGAATGATGAGTACTAAATTCTAAATAAACATTTGTTGATGAAACAATAACATCCTTTATCCCACCTTTAGGAAGTAAGCAAAGAATAATTCTAGTACCTGAGAAAAATTCTAGTACCACTTTCTATGAAGTTCCCCAGAATGAACAGCATTTTTTCTCTGAATACAACTAACCAACCAAAAGTCAGGAGGGGAATGTGTCCTAAGCCACTCCGTCTCTCCCTTTTGTTGTTCGATGAATAAAATTCCTTTTGATTTAGGCTAAAGTTAGAATTTTTAAAAAAAATCCTGAGGCTCTGACATGGTGTTTGAGTTTCTAGAATCACTAGCTCAGACTGACAGACGTGTTATCTTTCCTGCTTAAACACTTTCTTTAATAGATGGTGTCTGGTGCCCTTAAACGCAAATGCATTCCCACATGGGAGAGTGGCCGTATTTCAGCTGTGGTGATGGGGTGGGCAGTGCTCTGTCAGATCAATTATGTACAAGGCTCATCTTCTCCAAAGTTCCCTCGATTTTTTTTTTTTCTCCTGACAGTTCACCTTGTGCCCAACCTTCTGTCTACCCGAGTCAGACCTGCAGACAATTGCATGCCACCGGCTGTCTTCCCTCCTGAGAACATGACACCAAGGCACGCTTCCCTGTCAAATTCTTCATTATCCTTCTGATGAATTTCCCTTGATTTAAACATGTTGGTGGTAGACTGACCTTCCTCGTGTGTTCACTGGCGTGCCATGAGGAAAACCAGCATTCCTCAGTTGCCTTTAAATACACGAGGTGGCACCTCATAGTGACCTCAATTTTCTTCCAGTTCACCTCATTTTCTATTTCTTCTGAAGTGACTGCCACTTTGACCATGGTGAACAGGGCAAACCAACTCTGGGGCTGGTTTAGGAGAGCAGGGAGTTCTCTGCCAGTGGTTTTTTTCCTCTGTCTGGGTCACCCTGGGCAGTGGTCAGGGGAGCCGTTTGGCTTCCTAGCAGGCATTGTTGTTTGTAAAACTTCATAAAACCCTCTCGCGGGGATGCTCAGAGGAGATGACGGCATCGAATTCTGTTATCTCAGTCAAGTTTTCGTAGTCTAACTTGGCAGAAGCCAGTCACAACATAATGAGAGCAGCTGGTAAGGGACACAGTCCGGGGGTATCAGAAGAGCAGCAGCTCTTGTCCGCTTACAAAAGCCCAAGGTGGCAAGTGAGGCCAGCTCTTCCCCCCACACACATTCAGGATGTGGGCACTTCTTTACATGGCCCGCTTACTTCTAATCGGAGACAACATTATTGCTCCAGCTGGACTCCTGCCATGGCCTCCCGTCTTGTCTCCCTGCATCCTCTCGTCCCCTCCAAAGAGCAGCCAAAATTATGTTTTTAAAATGCAAAGTATTTTAAATGCCTCAAACTCTTCCATGGCTTTCTCTCTTAATTAGAATGAAACACAACTCCTCATGATGCCTCCTTTCAGACCTCATCCTGTAACCTTCCCTCCTTCCCTCGGAACATTCTTGTCACTACGGGGCCTCCTGCTCTTCTGTGGAGCCACCAGGTTGGTTCCTGCCTTGTGGTCTTGGCATGTGTTCTCCTGCCTAGAATGCTTTTCAACCAAACCTTTGCATGGTTAGAACCTTCTTGTCCTTGAAGCCTCAGCTTACAGGCACCTTTCTCAGCTGAAACCTACCTAACCACCTGATATAAAGTAGACCCACCCACCTGGCCCTGTTTTATTTTCTTCATCGTACTTCTCTCTTTCAGGACTTTTCTTGTTTAACTTACTTGTTCCTCATTTATTGTCCGATGCTCTGCAAAGAATGTTATTCCCTTGACAGCCTTTCTTGATCACTGCTGTATCTCTCAGGCTTAGAAAAATGCTTGTGATACAGTAGGAGCTTAATAGGTGTTTGTTGACTATTTGAATGAATGGGTAACTTCCCTGCATTCTTTCTATGTCTGCTTAAACCGCCCAGCTATGTCTTTCATTTATCCCTTCTTCAAGAGGCAGCTAAGATGTAGTTGACTAGTGCTTGGGATCTGGAATCTGATAATATTGTCTTCAAGGTCTCATTTTGCCACATGCCAGCTGAGTAACCCTTGGGCAAGTTACCTTTCCAAGCCACAGTTAACTCATTTCTACAGTGGGGATAATAATAGTAGAGTCAGCTCCTAAGCTGGTTGTGAAGACCAAATGGTGGAATACCTGATTGGCACCTGGCACATGGCAATTGCTCAATAAAAATAAAAATTTGGCCAGCTTATGCACGGTAGAGTGGATTTAACTCAAAGCCTTGAGAGGGAAAATAGAAGCCCACAAAGTCCTATTTCTAAGAGAAATTTGTAAAGCATAGGCCTCGGTGCCGGAGAGATCTGAGTTCTAATTCTAGCCCCACCATTTAAGAGTCACTTCATTAGTTTTAGTTTCCTTCCTTGTAATGTGGAGAAAATGACACAGCTCTTGTGAGGTTGAGGTGGAGATTAGAGTCAATCCCTAAAAAAAGGCCAAGCCCTGGTTTTGGGCTCAGTGAGCAGCAGCCACTTTGCCTGTGTCCTAGCTTCCTGGGTGGTGGGGCTTGCGTGTGGAGGGGAAGAGGAGGGAAGCAGACAATCTAGCAATCTGTAGAAATTCTTTTCTAATGCTTTGATAAGCTCAGGCCCAGGGGCTGTCTCCTTCGACTTCCTTTTACTCACTTTCCTGTCTGGTTGGCAGTCACTAGGCTGGAAGCCTCGTCGTCGTGGCCCCTCGCTGGTGGGTCAGCATGTTTTATTTCCCCTCAGTCCTGTCTAATGAAAAGCACTCGCATCCAGTAAATCTTTCCTTTGCTCTTATTAAAGCACATGATGTTGGTTATTGAGGTCTGTTCCAAGGGAGGTGAGAATCAATAAGACGATCCACTTAATCACTTCAGCAATCAACAAGCTGTTTTCTTAGTTTGTGCTCTGGCCAGTGCCCACAGAACTCCAAGGGCTTCTCAGGCCCTTGTAACCCACAGAGCTGCAGGGCGACTTTCACTTTCGTTTCCCTTGTCCCTGCCAACCTCAGCGAGTCCCAAGTCCTCTGCAACAGCCCTGTTCTCTGCTTGGTCTCAGGGCTGTGTTTGGCAAGAGAATGACCAACGCTGTGCTTCTGGAAAGTACTTGTTGACATTAAGGGCTCTGACTCCCTCAGGGTTGTGGGTAGTCAACACCTGATTACAGATGGTCTTGTTTCAGCCATTATGTCTTTGTACACTCTGTAACCACTTAGAATGAGAGTTGCCCTGTTCCTACGGAGCCACACCTTACTCCCACCTTAAGGTTCAAAATTCCGCAACACTTATGTCACACATGGCAATAATATTCATCAGGGGGCGGGCAGGCGGGAGGGGTGTGGAGGAGATGGGAAAACTCTCACTGAATGGATGCCAGGAGCACAGTTTGGGGGATGTCCACGATTGTAGCTCTGACACGGGCAGTGCATGGGCAATATATATAGCCAAAGTGTTGTACCCCCATAATATTCTGAAATTAAAAAACAAAAAACAAAAAACAAACAAATTCCACCTTTGCTGGGAAGCCTTCTGCAACTCCAGAGAATGGGCCAGTCATTTGCTCCTTGTAATGTTTTGAACATAGGTTTACTCTAAGGCATGTTGCACCATATTTGCATTCTGTCCTGTTTTCCAGCCAGTCTGTGTTCTCCTTAAGGGCTGGGGCTGTGTCTTAGTCATCTCTGCATTATCAGGACCACCCTAATGCCTGACACACGGTAAGAGCTCAGTTGTACATACTGAAAGGAAGGCAGGAAAGAAGGAAGGAAAGGATCAAAGAACGAAGACAGGCAGGCAGGAAGGAAAGAGGGCAGATAGAAAAGGGAAGGGAAGGAAGGAAGGAAGGAATTATTTTATATAGTCCTGGAAATCAGCATGGTTTCAAGTCCTGACACTGCCAATAATTTCTGGGTGACCTTAGGCAAGATATATAATCTGTTCCAGCCTCAATTTCCTTATCTGTCAGTGAATTAGATAATACCACAAATTCTTTCCAGCTCATTTTGTCGTCTTATGCCTGTAAGCCTATGGTTCTCAACTCTTTCATACTCAAAGCCACCTTATGTAATAAATATTTTGAAATCCCCTTTTGCCAACATGAAATGAAATTCTTTGATATTATAACCTACCTACATCCAATTAGGAAAAAAATGCTCAAACTGTAATTTAAAGGGGAATAAAAAGCAAATAATTTATGATAAAATAATATGTATTATTTTATGTAAAAATATGGCTAGTACCCCACTAAAAGACATAATGGAAGAGTCAGATGCTTGCACTACTATGCTGAATCACTTTGAATGATGTGACAGCTACAAATGTGGACCGATGGAGGTAGGTTACGTGCGTGCCTCGTATACTGTGAGAAGTATTGCCATCATTAATTTAGCTGTTATACCATGAGAAGTATTGCTGTCATTAATGTAACTATTTTTAATGGTAAAGTTCTAAACAAGCAGCATGCAGTCTTTCCACAATTGACACAGTAGTCACATTCCTGGAAAATTCAAAATATGTAAAACAAAGGTAGATTTTAAGCTCAGATAATTATAAATAGACTTTTCACCTATGTGAATATCTGGTGGGACATTTAAAAGTTCTCTGGAAAGCAGGAATTCTTTAGTTCAGGGCTGTCCCTAACACTGAGGATCTCTGGAATCCTTGACTCCTGCCCACTGTATAACAGCAGGACCTCCAATCTTTGCACCAACCAAGAACCTGCTCATGCACCAAATATTTAAAATGCTTTCTACAGGATGGTATCATTCTTGCCAAGAGCCAGTGCTGTAAGCTTTAAAATGTCTTCAAAGGCGTACAATCTGTGTAGTCATATGGGCCCCCTGCTCTTTGAAGGACCCTGTGCTTGGATACTCTGTTTTTGCTGTCTTGAATTTTTTTTAATGATTTTTGAACAAAGGGCCTTACATTTTCATTTTGCATCAGACTCTGCAAATAATGTAGCCAGTCCTGGCTACGTATAGTGATGGGATTCCTACATTCCTAAGCATCTTGAGAGATGTTTAGTGTCCAAATGATTATTTTGCTTTGTCTATTAGTGCTTTCTTTTAATTAGATAAGTTATCTCTCATTATTTTTCTTTATTGATTGATCTATTTGTTCATTTATTAAACCGACATATACTGAGCTTCTATTATATACCAGGTAGACTCTGGATTCAGAAGATCTAAATTCTGATCCTGAAAGAGCTCACAGATTCTTGGATTCTTTTACTTTAACATGGTATTATCAATAATAACTATCCTTTCTTATTGTACAAATAACTGTGAACTCAAAAAGATAAAGTACATTTGGAAGTACATAGTACATTATGATACAAATGTCAATTGCTAATTTTATTATTGTGCATCTCTGGAGTAAAGTTTTCTCCTTTTTTCCAGCTAGATATCATGGGACATGATGCTTTCGATGGGACACCAAATATTCACTTTCCTTTAAAAATCAGAAAGCAGGTAGAGTAATTGGATTTAGCAAAATCTTTCAATTTGGTTCTTACTAGTTTAGACTTTATGATAACTTATAAAATAATTTTACCAAATTATTAAAATAAAAAAAGATATGTTAAATTGAGTTAATCACAAAATCATGGAAGTTTTGGGCTGAAATGGACTTTAAAAAATTATCCAGTGTTTAAATCTGCTATAATAACCTTATTGAGTATTTGTAGAGCCAGCTTTGGATAATTCTTGTGATGTGTGCTTTGAAAGCACATGTGTCCTATGCTAGGAACATTTAAAAAAGCAATTTAGCAGCTTTTGTATGCTAATTACAAATTATTCTTATGTACTCAACAAAGCAGGGCAGGGCAGAATGCTTTCTACTTGGCAATCTTTATTTAATTTAGTTGTATTTTATAGTAACAAAATTTCTCGATAAAGGTATAATTTATAGTTTACATTTTTCACTAATTCAGCTGACCCCTAAGCAACAAATTTTTAAATAGTAAGGTATTATCATATTAAGAAGAAATAAAAATATAGAGACTGACTTTCAAAAGTATTATACTTAGAATTCACTGGGATATAGTTAATTGGTTTAGAGATTATTAAACAGCAACAGCTTGTGCTTGGGAGGAAGATAAAAGCTGGTCTTGTCTTAAGTTGTTGGAGTCATAGGTTGAGTCACAGTAAGGTCCATGTATGTGGTCATGTCAAGGATGATCCTAGCCCTGTTATCTATGGGAAGAGAATGGGCCGTCCTACTTTGAGACTGGGGTTTTTCACTTTGTGGTAGCTTTATGAAGATAGAATTGAGAAGAGTCAAATTTTTCTGTGGACTGCTAGCTATATGTAGTTTATACCTGAGAATTTGAAAGTCAATACTATTTGATAACATTAAGAAAACGGCAGATTTACACAGGGGTGGAGAACATGTGGCCTTAAAGGCACATGTGGCCTTCCAGGTCCTTAAGGGTGGCTTTTTGACTGAATTCAAATTTTATAGAACAAATCCTAGATTTGTTTTAAAAATAAAATAAAAATATAAAAGATGAACAAAAATGCATTAATAAAAATAAAAGGATTTTATTAAAATAGAAGGCTTCAGGTTCCCCACCCCTGCCTGGGTGGGATGGGTTATTTAATGGTTTTGTGTTGGATGGACTCAAGCACCTTGCAAGCAGAATGGAACTCTTCCTGTCCAAAGGGGTGTAAAATCCTCCTCCCACTGCTGAAGCTCACAAAATATAGAAACTTGCAGTTGTCTAAAAAAATAGAGGGGCAGATTGTTCAGGTTAGAGAAGAGGGAGCCACAGTAAAATACTGAAGGCATTTTCAGAGAAGGATGGTTGGAATCAGAGTTTTCCCTAGAAATAAATTATTTAACACATAGGACCTAGTATCTAAAGACTGAACGCTAAGAAACTGGGCAAAGACTAACGCTTATTAGTAAGGGCTTTGAAGCAAGAAATGGGCATTCCCGTGTGGAGAGCTTGGGACAAGAGCCTTGGGGGCCACAGGAAAGACAGGGAGACTGTTCCGCAGCCTCCTTAGTTGCACTATTCTGCTAAGTGTGGGCTGCTACCACCTGCATTACACTCACTGTGGAGCTTATTAAAAATGCTAATTCCCCAGCCCCACTTCAAGTTTGCTGAATCAGGAATGTGTATTTTTTAACAAGCTTCCTGGATGATTTTTAGCTACACTGAAGGCTGAGAGTCAGTTCTTTCAGGAGGAATTGAATAATTACTGGTTTAATGCCTGTCTGCCCTCTAGAATATGTATCCCATGAGGACAAGGACTTTGGCTTGTTCTGCAATGTTTCTCTGGCACCTAGTTCAGTCTATCGACCATAAAAGCCACTCAATAAATAGTTTTTGAATAAATAGATGAATGAATGAATAAAAGGGACTATAAACTGATATCAAAGCCCACAATATATCTTTTATAGCTCTTTGCATTTTGGTAGTAGAGGCCACAGATTCTAGTTCTTATTTCAGAATGGGATTAGACATTTTCAATGAAATCTGTTTAATATTTTAAAAATCTTGCCTTTAAAAACTTTAAAGTATTGTTATACATAGGTATCTTGAGTAGGTGAATTATTCTGATTATTATAGGAAAGATTCTGGCACTCTGAATGGGGAACACCAGGTGTGCGCAGCATCCTTTATAGAATGCTTTGTTAATTTTGTTTCTGCCTGTGCTGTATATTATACACCTAGAGAGAGATATTTCAGGGAAACATGCATGAACTTACAGTTAAAATCTGGAGGAAAGAGTTCAAAGACAGAGCACATCATATTGTGGTGGTTTGAACATCTTTCAACTCCTTCCCTGTTACGCAACTGAAGGATACAGTGGACCTGCAACCTAACCCCAAGCCCTTCTTCCCCAGACAGAGGTTTTTTTCATAGAATCCACTCAGGCCCTTCTTCTCAAGTTCTTCATACACTTCACACCAGAAAAAAGAAATCATTCATATCTAACAAAGGGTCTTGGATTCTTTAGATAGTTTCCATTATGAGTTTTTGGCACCGTTATTACCCTCAGCTCAAGTTACCTTTCTGATCCCTCTTCTTTCATCTGCTGAAAATGGATTATTTCCTTATTAGCTTGAAACCGTTACTGTTCATTGGGAGCAGGCCTATGTATGAACAATGCTACCTCTGGAATATTCCTGAAGATCCCTTGTTACTCAGAAATGTTCCCTCAAAGCAAGAGAGTAGAATGGCAATGTTTTTGGGAAAGGGCTATTATCACCAGAAAACTTTCGAGACCTCTGTCTTGAGAAAACTGAGCACTGCCAACAAGTTTTAGAAAACCACAGCAAAGTATTTTCTGGGTAGGAGGTATCTCATGGGTTGGCTGTATTGGGGGTTCCTGGGCCGAAGAGACACAATGAGGGGACCCAGGGGGTCCTTCATACTCTGCTTCAGTCAGAGGACTTCTGTTTTGAAATGTATCATTGAAATTCTGCTTCTTAGTTCATTTGAGAAAAGGGGTCTCATTCCTAAATATTTTAGAAATCACTCTTATAGATTATCTTAAATTTGAAATATTTCCTGAGGTTCTTAACAAGGGTCTATGATATCATTCAGGGATCTGTGAATTTGGGTGAAAAAAAAATCATACCCTTATGGTCACTAACCTATAACTGAAATTTAGTCTATTAATTATGATTAGAGGTAAGTCACAGTAGTATTAGCAAAACCCATGACTTTGTCACCAATAGAAATCACAGATATTTTCATATGGTATTGCAGTTATTGAAGATATCTTGAAACATTATTTACATTTACCCCTATTTTGAAATTCTGGTAGTTATTAGTCCCTCCAATAGAGCTTGCTCTTTGATGCATCAATAAAGAAGCACTTGTATTACTATAGCACAGTATTTGGGATATTTTGATAACTATATTTGATTATATATATATATTTCCCCCTTTTTATTCCTAATTATTATCATACACATAATAGTTGTATATTTTTTGATAATTTATATATATTTGATAACAACATAATTGTGGTTTAGTGGGGAGCACTGATGGAGAAGATTCAAACCCTTTATACTGTGCTAAGGAACTGGACAAAATTCTATAGGTTTTTTTAATCCTATTTAGTATTAAATATCTTTAGGAGTTCAATGTATTTTCTTTTACGCACTTAAAAAAATTATTCTGAGAAGAGGTCTATGATTCACCAGACTATGAAATGGTTCCGTAGCACAAAAAATGTTAAGAACTCAGTGTCTGTATTTTGTGGTCGTAGAAACTAAGGCGTTATGGTGAGAAGTAAAAAGAGCCCTAGACTTGAGGTCAGAAGGCCTGTGTTTGAGTCTCAGCTCTGCCACTTGTCAGCTAAAGATCAAGTCATGAGCTCCTCTGAGGCCCGGTTTGTCTACTGTTAGAGGGAAATAGAAATAATAGCTACCCTGTAGAGTAGTGGGGAGGGTTGGGTTGGTAGCACAGGGTCTCCCCAGCTCACTTCTTTTATCACACACATGCATGCATATTTCTTTTAAAATAAAACCCTGATATTATTGCACCCCTGCCTATAGGATTTTGTCCAGTTCCTTAGCACAGTATAAAGGGCTTGAATCTTCTCCATCAGTGCTCCCCACTAAACCACAAGAGCTTTTTGTCATTTCCTTATTACATCATCCTTTTCCTTCCCTTAAGAACTTTGTCCATGTAGTTGCTTGTGCTTGGAACACCTGTTCCATATTTCCCATCCAGAAAATGCCTACTCAAATTGTGACCCCTCTTTCTGCAGCGTTCCCCCTGGTTTTCCTGGCAGAGTCTCTCCTCAATGCTCCCAAGGATGTGCTCTGTTCCTCTATTATAACATTTGGCACCTGCTACATTAATTCAGTTTTTCTGTGTTTTATTCTTGCATTCTTGTTTATATTATGGTCTTTTTCAAGGTTGGGGTAGGAAGCTGTATTAGGGAGAAAGCTTGCACAGCTTAGAAAAACATGTTGATATTATAATTGCATTGATTGAATATTGATCACGATAGTTCTTTTACTTTGAAGTTCCAGATACCATTAAAGGATTCGAAGTTTTTATGTGAACCCAAAGATGGCACGTACGAAAGGTTGAGAAGCATTTCCCTACTAAGGGACATGGGTAAAAAAATCAAAGATGACTATACATGTGGTAAGCTCTGGGGGAGCACAGAAGAGGGAACTCGACAGGGGTGGGCATCTTCCTTGAGAAGTTTCAAAAAGCTTTCACCTCTTTCCTTCTTCTTCAACCCATGGAGTTCCCAAGGAAAGCATGAGCCCAGATTCTTGACTTGTAGAGTGTATCCTGGTCAGAGAAGTCACTGGCTGGTGGCTGTGCCATTCTGTCCACCCACCCAGCTGCAAGGTCCAAGATCCCCACTGCTATGGGCAGAAAGGCCGTGGGGTAGGCCTGCTGGGGTGACAAGCTGGCTGGGCTCCCATAGCAGAAGGTGGGAGAAGAGAACTACATCTTGTGAGCAATATATTGTGCCAGGCACTGTGCTGTGTATCGCACACATCTCAAACCTTGTGACAAAAGTCTAAGTTAGATATGCATTACACATTACAGTTGAAGGAACTGAGGCTCAAGAACACAACCTGATTTCCTCAAATTTCAGCAGTAGCACTGGTATTTGAATCCAGGTTAATACGACTCCACAACCCATATTCCTTTTACTACACCAAATTGTATTACACCACATGTAATATCCCTACATCCCTGTTCACCCTATAGTCCTCACTAGTTGAGGTGAACTTGGTTTCCCACAAAAAGGCTAGAAAAGTATGCTTATTTATCTTTATCTTTATGCTTTTAAACTAATTCTCTAAAAATCTTCTTTGAATAAATCAAAAACAATAGGAATATATTTGTAATAATTCATGTCTTATTGTTTTACATAATGCTGTCACAGTCATCTTCCTTGACACAACATCCCCCTCCCCCAGTTTATAAATGAGGATATTGAGGCAGAAAGTGGTTAAGTGACTTGCTCAAGGGGGAGATTTGTTCAATCATAAAGATGGGCCTGAACTTTTTCTACTTTGCATTCTGACTTGAAAGGCAGGAAACATATGCTCAAGAGGGAGATCTCACAAAATTTCATGTCAGATTGTCCTCTTGCTAATTTAATCCTGTCATTCCTAGTTATATCCCTTTGGAAAAACAACCACCAATCCTTTCTCTTTTGGTATTTTTATGCTAAATATATTCCCTGTACAAACCACCTCACTCTTTCACAAACAACCAGCTCGGCCCTCTCCCCACCTAGCCCACCCCTAGCCCCGTCTAGCTCCCTTCAAGTTAGAATCTGTTCAGAACCTCCCATTCTAGGGGGAAACCAGGAAGGGGGCAGTTATCTTTGTGGACTCAGGCTCTTCTGGACCCTTCATCCTTGTGGTCTATCCCAGTCTGAGTGAAAGGCTCCCCAAAGGAGGAAGATGATTTAAGTTTTGTAAATGCTGCCCTCTAAAAACCACTCAACATAAATGTTTCATGGCTTAGCCTCTGTGAGGCCAGAGCTGGAACATTCGGCTGTGAGGGTGTTTATATTTGTGGAACTCTCTTGAACATTTGCTGCGGGTTTTCAACAGCTGCTGTGCTGAAGCTCTGGGGATAGGAAGATCATGAATATTCAGGTGAAGCCACCAGAATGAACAGCCGTTAATAGAATAAATGCCTAAACAGTTGTGTAAGGCTTATTAAGACCTATTGGGGCTGAGATAATAAATTCCCACTCTGACATGTTGCAACTACTGTCGCTTAAACACTTTGGACCACCTCTTCTGAACTGAAGGAAAAAATGATGTTAGTTCTCTGCGAGAACACAAAGAAACACCTGGAAGCCTTGGCAAGGGGATGAGATTTGGCAGAGATCTTTCCGTGTACCGACACATCCTCAGGAAAATGATGTGCTGTTCATTGTTCCTGTTGTCAAGGTTATCCCAGTCGACTCCAGGCTGGAATGGGCATTGCTCTTGCACTGAAGAAAATCTGTCCAGACTCCTCCCGACTGCCTCAACATCAACTAAGAGCCACCATGAACCTCTGGGGCACTGAGCCTGGCCACCAGTGCCTTCACCCCCAGCCCATGCGGCCCGGGGCTCTATCTTGTAAGCCCCTTCCAAGAAGGTGTCAGAGGTGTCACACTAACATTGGACTCTTTTTCCTCTGCTCCATAAATCCATGCAGGGCACATGATGCAAATATTGCAAATGTAAAAGTAACCTTTCCAAGTGGCAACACCTGGTGTGTTAAAAAGTCCATTGCAGACGGGGTTAGCACTGTGCATGCTGTAAGTGGGAGATGGTAGTGAGGAGCTGTTTTCTCCTTTGGATGTTAGCTGTCATATTGTGTTAGGCCGAGCCAAACTGCTCGGTTATGGCTCCCACAGTCACAAGGCCTTAACCAAGGGTATACAGAGGAACTCACCCAGGTTCACACCTAGAGGCAGACTCAGTAATATTTGATCAGCAACCTGCTGTCAATTCAGATAAAGAGCATTTGACTGCAAATAAAGGTGACTAACTTAATGAAGAAAACTTATACATATAAGGCAACATTTGCTTCTCCTAAGCTGTCAGGAAGAAGCTGTTGCCCACCCTAGCAGTGGTCACTTATTTTCCCCACCTCTGAAGACACCATGGGGTCCTGCCAAAGATTCTGAGCCATAAGAATTTTGGAAGATACATACAATGAAGAAATGCACATGTCTCATGCAGCTTAGGAGTAGTAGATTTTAGGGTGATGCAGACCTGAGTTGGAATTGTGCAGACTCTGCCAAGCAAGGTCTGACTTCTAGCAAGTCATTTCACTACTCTGAGGTGTAGTTGTCTTACCTCTGATACAGGCATTATTCTACCTACTCACAAGCGTATTCTGAAAATTAAAAACATGTCAAGGAACTGGCTTATGGTCGGTACTCAATTGACGTTCATTCATTCAACAATTACTCATTAGTTTGTTTACTTTTCTTCCTCCCCATATTTTCTTTCTCCCAATGACGTGAACAGGATAGGGTTTTAAAAATTCCCTTGCAACGTAGAGATTATCTTCTTTCTTATGCAGGTTCAGGTGTCCCTATGTCTTTAACACACTGGATAAATCAGGAATTTGCCTAAAAGCCAGGCAAATGAAAGGGGGCGGGCAAATCTTACATGCCCTCTTCCTTCAGCCTTCTGTACTCTGCTCTCCATCAATTGTGGGTGACCTGGTTATCAATATAAGAACCAAATCTGTTTCAGAACCTTTTGTGTCATGGTCAAAGTTCCAGAGGATAGAACAGATGGAATAAATTAATTAGTCAAAGCATGCTTAACTGGAAGGGCATTTATGTCCAGGAGTGGCCAAAGGGTAGGGGAACATGCAAGGGACAGGGAAGCAGCAGTGCCTCAAAGAGCCCGAGGGCCAGGACCGGGCATCACTCTTTATTTTGAATAAAGATGTATGATTTTTGTTCCCATTAGCAAATAAGTCAGTGAAGGGGTCTGACAGTCATTGTTTTTCCAGAGATGGGTCAGAAAGTGACCCTGGAAATCTGTCCAAATGGTAAAACTCTTTCAGAAAGGGGGCTGGGTGGGAAAACCTTTCGTGTGTTCTCAATAGAGTCGAGGCAAACACTTGTCTGTAATGACGCCTCCTGGCAGGAGTTTGCATGGGGTTGGCTGGACAGCTGCCTTTAGGAAGCTGCTGGCAGAGCCTGCTTACTTGACCAACAGCGGGGGCCTGGCTGATGTGAGACCAGATCACTGGTCTTCCTTTCTTTTTTTCCTCCTCCTTATCATGGGCTAACAGTTATTTCATCACCTCCCTGCTCCCCCTACTTGGCACCCCTCAACGTCGACTGTACTCCCTGGGTCCTGACTCGAGGAGTTCCGCTCCGGGGTGGTGGTCTCTGGGAGTACCAGATTTTTATTTTTGTCACACAACAGGTGTATACTCTGGGCAAACCCGCACAGAGTAGAAGACCCCTGAAAACCCCAGATTGTGGATTTAATATGTTAGAAATATCTGTCTTCCCTCCATGCCAGATCTTTCAGTCACATGGAGCAGCTCTACCTTTTCTCTTTCCCTCTGAACTAGAACAAACGGCAAACAACACATGCTTTTTATTCCTGTTCTGGAAAAGAAGAGCTGTTTCCAATGAAAGCCCAAGCCAAGCAGAGTCCCTCTTTTTCTAAGGTTTTGGAAATGAGTGAATTTATTTTCATTCAACAAGTAGGAAAATAAATGCAAAATGGAGGTTGCTTCATAGATAATCAATGCAGGAAGGGACCTGAGAGAGACTGAACCTAACTTGCCAGTGCAGGTGAGACACTTGGGGTCCAGAGGTTAAATGATTGCCTCAATGTTAGGGAGGGCAGGAGAGAGCCAAGGCTGTCACTGGGAATAATAAAAAGGATAAATTATATTTACTGAGGCCTTCATTGCAGGTGCATGCATTATCTCAACACTGCTTAACAACCCTCTCTTATTCAGGTGAGGAAACACCAGTGCAGGTGGGCAATTAGGTAACTCACCCAGGGCCACGCAGATAGTAGGTAACAGAGCTAGGTTCTGTGCTTGGGCCAGTTGGTGGCCTCAACACGACTCACCCAAACGACCTCCCACTGAACCCCACTTGCAAGTAGTCGGTGAGTCCAGAAGAGAACCAAGGGCTCCATGCTTGCTCTCAAGCAGCAGCAACTGGAACAAACATTCCGTGTTAGGTGTTTTTGGGCAGAGTCAGCGGGAGTAGGGGAGATGGGAACATAGATCTCATGTACTGAACTTTAGCAAGTGAGCCTGCCCCGCTTGCTTCATCTCTTGTGGTCTTTGACTTGAAAAAACTTATTTTGCAGTTGTGGTTAGAGGTTTGAATATGTCCCAGATGTGACTAGAGGCTGGTGAGCAGGTCTCTGGCATGGGAGAGCTGAGTCATGCATACACTAGCACCAGGGCTGGCTCAGGAAGTGGGTCTATCAGCTGAAAGGTAAAAAGCTTCCTTCCTCCTCTGGCCAGAAGAACCGCGAGGGTGGAATGAGGGAGGGGTGCTGCAGCTGGCTTAAGCTGGGTGGCTAGGAGGAGGGGGCAGCTCCCCAGGGGAAAGCAGCCTGCTGTTTCTGTCTCTGTGCAGTGTGGCAGGGTATGCGTGGTTTTTGGAGCCAGATAAGCTTGGGTCTGCCACTTTACCAACTGTAGCTGGTAAGTAGCTTAATTCCTCTAAGCCTCAGTATTCTCATCTGTAAAATAGGGGTCTTTATTTGCTTTATAGGGCTGTTTTGAGAATTAGAGAGAAAGTATGCAAACAATCTGGAACAGAAAATGTTGTCTATTATGTTCTTATTTTGGGGGCAGGAGCAATAATTAAATCAATAGTTTTTAGAATTTTTTTCCAGCTCTCTCTCTTTCTGTTCAACAGTTCCAGAATTTTTAAAACGAATGGATCCCAAGGAATATTCTTAAGTTTCCTGAGTAGGGCTGATGGCTAGGGATGCCAATTGCTTTACCCAAAGAAGAGATACAGGGCGTGGTAACAGTGGCTACAGGAGGGGAAGGGATGTCAAGAAGTTGCAGGGAGGAGGAGAGAGGAGCAGCAGCCATAGGGAGCTATAGCTTTGGGGAGCCCGAGAGATTTCCAAGGATGAGTTAGAGAAGACTTTGCTTTATAATATAAAATGCAAACCTCCTCCTCCATCTCCATGAAGAAACTTTTGGTAAAAACCTGCACTATACTTCAATGCTTTTGGAATATGCTTTGTGACACCCATTGATAGCAGGCCATAGGAAAAGAGTGGCTCAAAGTGACTCTGTTATATTCAACATACTTACAAGACTCTGTGTGGGGCAGGGTTACTGTGCTTTCTCTGGGTATTGCCCAGGGTGATCAGCTGAACTGACGCACAAGAGCTGTCATCAACTGGCAGTGTGGACTGGCCTGCTCTGGAGTTCGAAGAGCCTTTTTCCCCTTAGTAACCTCTGTGAATGGGATAAAATTAGTGGTGGTATGTATGGAT
Source organism: Daubentonia madagascariensis (assembly GCA_023783475.1). NCBI lineage: Eukaryota > Metazoa > Chordata > Mammalia > Primates > Daubentoniidae > Daubentonia > Daubentonia madagascariensis. The sequence continues at coordinate 52,649,118 of JAKFHU010000913.1, forward strand.
GTGTATTGATGAAGTTCAGTTTGGGGCCATCAAATCTGGAACCTTTGAAAAATGTCAAGGAAGAGGCAACATTTTTTAAAGGCGTCTTTCTTGGTGATACATATATGGTTAGGGTGTAAAGAAGGAAGAACTCATGGGAGCTATTTCAGTCCTATAGTACGCAACAGATGAGAGTCCTAGTTGTTGGACAGTAATGACAAGCAATGGATCCTGCCCTCTGGGTGTCTTGGAAGGAGGTCTGCATAGGGTGGGGAGTGGAGAGGGGGTTCCCAGGCCTGGAGTGTCAGCTCTGACACTCTCCTTGTGACTATTGCCAAGTTATTCAGCTTCTCAGGTCCCTCTGCATTAAGGTGGGGTCAACAGTGGCCACCAAACTGGGCCCCTGGGAAGATCTCATAGGTTATCATGAAAGTGCATTGTTAACTATCAAGTGCATCACAAACATGCAGTTTACAGAAAGCTCTGGATGCAGCCTTGGCTCTGACGCTTTCCACGTAGGCGACCTTGGGCACCTCCTGTGACCTTGCTGAGCCTCAGTTTCTCTGAAGGAACAGAGGGGCAGCAGTACTGACTCTAATGGGTTGTTTTGAGGATCAGAAGGGTAATATTGGCAAAAGTGTTTCATAAATGGTACAGTGCTGTAAATGTAAAGGTCTACTGCAACTGCTTTTACTGCTTAGAATTTTAGTATCAATCCCATGTAGGTTAAAGAAAAATAAATGGAGCCCTTATATTAAACACTGCATAGGACATAGAGATTTTAATGCCCTATAATACTCATTTCCAGTAAGGGGGAGAATGTAAGCCTTTCTGAAATGAAACACTCTTCCAAAGCATTTTATTTGAACTTAATTTTACTATGTGCCCAGTGTGGACAGAGTTCTGTGGGTAATACATGACTCACCCCTTAAGCTTTTCCAACAACAGTGAAAAGTTACAGCTATTTGATTTCCCCAATAAAGAGTTATTAGCAGCAATAATCCCAGAGAATATTAGGTTAGGTGCTGTGATCCCTGTTCTCAGAGGAGGCCCAGGCTTGAGTACAGTAAATACTTTATAACAACTCACTGGCTAAACAAAACAGATGCGGGGACCTGGGGCTCCAAGCCTTGACTGTGGCTGCCTCCCTGAATCAGGCTACTAGCCTCTGGCTTGGTCACCCCAGTTTGGGTGCTACAGGCCTGAACTTCTAAAGGCTGCTGGACGGAAGGCTCTGCAAGCCCCCAAACTCAACATGTCCCAAACCAAACAAAGCATCTATTCCTCAGACATGACACCACCATCTCTCTACTCCCTAAGACTCAAGATTTCAGTGACACAACTGACACCACCTTCTTACCTATTGAGGCCAATCGGGACTGAACTATGTCCAGCCAGGCAAATCAACAGGTCAGCGTTTGCCGTTTGTCATGTCCTTCCCACTTCTGCACCCACCGTTGCATTTCAAGCCCTCGTTGTTCTCACATGGACTGTGGCAGTTTGGCTTGCTTTTTAAAATCTCATCTGGACCTAGTTGTTCTGCCCACCTGTAGTGTGTCCTTCATGCAATCACTCTTTACTTATGTGCCATGATGATTTTCTAAAGCACAGTATGAGCATCCTACTACCCTGCTCATAAGCTTTCCATGGCTCCCTGCTGCCTGTAGAATAATATTTAAACTCCTTGGCCTGGCATTCTAGGCCCTTCATAATCTGGCCCCTTTTGATCATTTTCTGTACCTTGTTCTTTAGCTATACTCAACTACTTGCTGTTTCCTCGACACACTTTGCCTTTCTTCCTCTCTTTCTTTGTTCATGCAATTTTCTTCACATATCAAATCTCTGTCCATCTTTCCTGAAGACCACAAAAGAGTATCTGTCCCATAAGGAATCCCTTAGCTGGAGGTAAATGTATTTTTAACCTATATGCCTGCAGAACTTTCTGCTTCTTATGCTAGCCCTTATCATGTACACTATAACATAAAATATAAGGGTCACAGGTAGGAGGCAGCACAAATGATACTTTCTCATAAAGGTCACATCTGAACCCTCCCTTTAAAGAATATTATCCCCTATTATTTTTTTCATAGAAGTTCGTCCTTTTTCTATAAAACATTTAACAACATTTAGAATTTTGTATCTGTTTGTACACTTATTATTTAATATTTGCCTTACCTACTACACTGCAAACTCTCTTTGGGCATGAACCATGCCTGCTTGTTTATGTCTATCACCAGGGTTTAGCAAAAGTGCCTGGTTCATAGATACTAGTTAAGTAAATAAACTAGTTAAGTAAATAAACAAGAATGAAGTGCCTGCAACTCTACCTAGATTGACAACTTCTTACTGATATCTTTGCACTTCACCACTCTATCACAGTCCTTCTGCTAGTAGTTGCCCAACCAACAATAACTGAATTGGATTTTAACGTTAGGTCTACATTTCTTTCCATTGAGTGAAGAAACTACCATGGCCAACTTTTTGGCCTCTGGGTTTGTCTGTGAAAAAAAGTCATAGAAATGTATGCAATAAGATCGTCTTTGCTTTCATTCTGGCAGATTTACGCATGGGAGGTCCCCAATATGCTTCCTCATAAAAAGGCTTTTCATGGTAAAGCAGATCTACAAAGCAGATATTAGCAGCAGAAGGATAATTAACCAATTTCTGACATGAGTTTGTTTATACTGCTACTGTCAAGGGTAATCATGTTAGTTTAAGAAAGATCTTTTGCCTTGATTCTAAGTGTTCACACATGAAAATGTTGTCAGGCATGGATTCTGGCTGTGAAATTAACACCTGTAGAAATTTACATGTGTGTGTGTTCATATTGTGGATGACCCATAACTTTAATGAGGGTAGAACATAATTTATGTGTGAATTAATTGATCAAACAAATTGTTCAACCATTCATCTATTGTTACTGTTTTGTACTTTCATTTTTCATTCATGCATTTGTTTGGCCCCTTGACACGTCCTAGAGTAGTAACTGTGGGCTTAGTAGAGTGAGGGCTGTAAGAAAAACATAAGAGGTATCAGGACCAGCCCTCAGTGAGAGCTTAGAGTGCCTAAAAGGATCACAAAAGGCTTCATGGAGAAGCCAGTATTTAAAAAAAAAAAAAAATTCTTCCCTTTGATGAATTAAGGGAAAATGGGATCTTTGTTCTATGATTTTACATTGCTCTTTTTGTTGGGCCCATTTGGTCATTAGCCATATTGTGTGTGTTTGTGTGTATGTGTATGTGTGTGTGTATGTATGTATATATACATCATGTATGCGTGTATGTATGTAGGAACCAGCCATGCCTAAATTCTGGTTGTGAAAGAGACATGGAAGAAATTAAAATTTCTAGTTTTCAAAATCTGTTATTTATGAAATTTCTTTTAAACTGTAGAACTCATCATTATCACTGAAATATTCTACTGTGTGGAGAGTCAGTATCATAGACAGTCAGGTAGAAATACTGATGGGAAGCTGGGGTCGGAGGCCAGCAGGGGTCACTCAACCTTCTCCCTCCAAAGAGTGTTTGGGGCTTTCAGGTATGTGATATGCAAACCACTGGCTTAAATCATTATCTCTATTGTCTCTCTTTCAACAATTTAATTTTCAAAGTTTTGTTTACTAGATACATGTGTTTAATATATCAAGGAGCCATTAAAATACACCTAGCCATAGGCATCACTCTCCACGCACATAAGATACCCTCAGATACACAGGAACCTACCAATACCCAGGTAAAGAAGAAAGAGTTGGCACATGTTAAAGCGTCTCCTGGAACCTTTGCCCCAGATCATAGAGGTAGTGAGCAGAGCCCTAAAGTGATCCCTGGTATGTGCAAAGCATGTCAGGCCCATCAAACAGTGTGTAAAATCGCAAAGTACCACCGTCAGCAAAAAAAAATAAAACATTCTAACTACAATGGAAGGCGTCTGTTTCCCCTCTTTAATTGCATTTCCTTTGCCCTCACCCCATCCCCGAAGATTTGCAGGCCTGAACCACTGCCCCTCCCTTAAGGTAATCACTCTTCTGGGTTTGCAGGCCTGCTGTCATTTTCTGAATGCCACAGAGTACAATTTGGTTTGTATGAACTTTAGATTCAGTTACTCAGCAAGGAAAATTTCCAGTTCTTTTGTATTTTCTGCCTTGGATTATCACCAAATTCATTTTTTTATTAGTTGATTTGACCCTCTGAAGATAATTTAAACTTGACTGCGATATTTAAGTAGGTGGCTTCAACTTGAGTATGCTGTTCCACAGAGATCATGGTCAAGCATTCTATTAATTCAATTCACTTAGGGTCAATAGCAATAAGACTGGAGGGAAACAGGATGATGTAAAAATTGAAAACCAGGTTATTAATCCTAAGGGAAGGCTAATGAAGAGAAATTTGGGGGACACAATTGTCATCCAACTATTTTAGGGTCCCTCCTTGTCCTTCATACTCCTGACACTTCATTGGTCATCGCCTCTTCTTAACATCTCTCAACTCTGTCCCTCCCTATTTATCTGCACACACGGTGCCTTTGTGTATTCAGGTCCTTATCACTGTGGCTGTTCTATTGTAGTAAGTTCTTAACTCATTTTCTGACTCTACTCTATGCTCTCTAATTCATTCTTTTTACTGAATCCAGAGAGATCTTTCTAAAACACAAATCCGAGTGTGTTAGCCCATTTTGCTTAACGCCTTTCAATGGCTTCTCCTGGCATTCAGGATAAAATCAGTCTTCCTAGTTAGGATCCCTGCCTGCCTCTGCAGCTTCATCCATCAGTCTTCTCTGTATGCCACTCTAGCTTCAGTCACACTGAGCTCCTTGTAGTTTCCTAGTCTCCTGTAGATGTATCTGAGCCTGCTGTTAACTGCTACTTGTCCTTCAAGGCTTAGGTATGATGTCATTTCTGGGAAGTTTTCCTTGATTGCCCCTTTTTGAGTTCTCATGACATCTGCAGACTCTTCCATCTTTGCACTTGATAAACTGCTCTATAGGGTTTTACCTGTTTGTCTCCCTGTCTCAACTGTAGGTTCCTTAGAAGATAGGGACTGTGGTGTTTATTTCTGAACCATAGCACCCCCCACCATGCCTGGTCCAATCCATGTTTGTGAAATGGATGAATGCACATATGAACGAATGAAACTAGTGGAGGATAATTGAGGATTATTTCTCACTTGCATGTAAGCTCCAAGAAAGATGGGGTCTTTGAATGTTTCATTCTTTGCTGTAGCCTCTGCACCAAGAACAGTGCATGGCACATAACTACACTCAATAAGCAGTGAACCAGTGAATGAACTAAGACTTCTGTGTGGCTCCAAAGGGTAAAACTTTGACAGTGGATGGTAATTCCAGGGAGATTGTCTGCAGCACTCATTCTAGCCCTATGACTTACCACCGGGAGTCTCAGTCTCGCGCATGCCTTAAGCTAACAGAACGGGTCTGACGGCCTGATTGACAGTTTCTCTCCACTGAATAAGTGGTTTTCAAAACATGGTTCCTGGACCACTTGGTAAACAATTGCACCAGAGTCATCTGAGGTGCATATTAATATTGCAGGTTCCTGGGTCTTGCAGCAGGCTAGCTGAATCAGAATTTCTGGGGTGGTGCCAGGAATCTGCATTTTTACCAACTTTCCACTTGTTTCCTACGGATGTTAGGAAGGCTCAACAATGGCATGGGCTACTCTAGAAGGGCAGTGAATACCCATCACTGTAGGAGGTCTAGAAGGGATTGGGCAACCTAGGACTGGTAACACTAGGCATGTGTCTGACTCTCCCACTGAAACTCCTAAATAATAAGAAAATAGCATGGTCCCTGGTGCAATAGTCACTCAGTAACATTTGAATGGGTTCAAAGATTTGTTCATACAAAATTAGATGAACACATGTAAGTGATGTTAATAAATTCTTATTCATTATATATATACTTAAGAAAGATGGAAGACTTATATGAACCAACAATCAGATTTGGTTTTTTTTTTGGATTTAAAATTCCCTTTATATTCTCAAATAACACCACAGACATAAAGTTATTAAATTTCTCCTCTAATATTTTCATAAAAGTCACATGTTTTTGAGTATTTCAAAATCCCAATAAAGAGGAATCCCTAAAAGTTCACTTGAAGTTGACTTGGAAAAGGGAAAATGGGGCTTGAAATTGAGTAACCACAGTTATAACTACCTTAATCAATTTGCAAAACACTCACCAGGAAGGAGGATGTAAAGATATGTAAACATGGTGCACACACCATAAACCATTTATTTCATTTGGCAGAAGGTATCTCTTGTTCCTCTCCATAGTTGGTATGTTTTATCTTCAGCATTTACAAAGCACTGGTGTTTTCAAGAATACTATTCAGATCACCTTGATACTTTCCTGCATGGGAACTTCCTTCCCAGTCGATAGAAATATCAGCAACAGAAAGAATCAAGAAAATCCTTGTCAAGCTGGGAATGCCTTTTCAAAATAAACTGGGAGGATTTCCTGATTCTTTTATCTTTGGAATTTTCAGCAGGTGATCATGGATTTTGATCTAGTATGTGGGCAATCATTTACCCTTCTGCGTCTCATGCATTTCAATATCTGCATTTTTATTGATTTAGATGTTTAAAGGAGATGATAAAATATTGTAACCCAGGTAATGATCATTTATTCTTCAAGGATATAGCCAAAGGTATTGCCAAATATTACTTCCCTGTACCTGGTCTCTTTCACTTAATGGGAGGATACTATGTTTAATGGATTGAATGGTGCCCTTCCCCTGCAAATATGTGTCCACCTGGAACCTGGGAATGTGTCTGCCTGGAATCCGTGAATGTGACCTTATTTGGAAAAAGAGTCTTTGCAGTTGTAATTAAGTTAAGGATCTTAATATGAGATCATCCTGGAATGTATAGGTGGGCCCTAAATCCAAGGACAAGTGCCTTATGAGAAGAGCAGACACACATAGGGGAGAAGGTGATGTGAGTATGGAAGCAGAGATTGGTAACACTAACCAAGGAGCACCAAGGATTGCCAGCAGCCGCCAGAAGCTGGGAGAGAGGCATAGGACTGCTTCTCCCTCAGAGCCTCCGGAGAGAACCAACCCTGCCCACACCTTGATTTCAGGCTTCCAAAATAGTGAGAGAATAAGTTTTTGTTATTTAAGCTACCCAGTTTGTGGTAATTTGCTACGATAACCCTGGGAAAACAATACACTATACTTTGGACCCAATGTCTTCTGCTTACTACCACATCATCTGCTATCAGCCGAGAATTACCCAGATGTTTGAGGCCTCCTACTGTAGTGTGAGGGTTTCACCTCACAGTCTATGCTGGATCAGGGCTTTTGAGAACAACCATGGTCATCTTGTGGTAGAGAACATAGAAAATTAGCTAACATTTGCTGGTTACTCCTTATTTGTCAGGTATTAGGCTAAGAGATTCACATGAATTATCTTATTCAGTCTTCACAGTAGGTCTATGAAGTCGGTTCAATTATGTTCTTCCATTTTGTCAATGAAGAAACAGAGCCTCCTCCGGGGGTTTCCCTTGTGTGCACTCAGGCAATCATTGTGGAGGACAGGGCTGAACTCCTAACCTGGGTTAGCCTCACACAGAACCCTTTTCTCCAAATTATCCGAATTGTGGGAAAAACAAAGAGAGCCCCTATGGCCACTCTAAGAAGATCTTTGACATTCACGAGTAAATCCCTAGGTATCTGTGTGACTTCTTAGATTTTAGAAATCTCTCTACTTGAGAAGGGGATAGTGGACCAACTCATGAAAGGACTCCCAAGATAAGTAATTCATATCTGATTCTTATTTAATCCCCCAAACAGGATTATGAGAAAAATCATTATTAACAATATTACAAGTTACTGCAAGTCATGGGATATTGAGGTTGCTCATGAGTAGAAGAGACCACCAACATTAAATTTCAGAATCTATTTAGCTTGTGAATCACATTACATTTCAAAATGTATCTTTACACTAGAAAAAAAATATTGGTGAATAGCCCTCTAATCTCTGTGTAGGGAGGATTTTTTAAAGCATAAAGTTGATGGAAAGAATCACAAAGTAAAATTTAGATACGTTTGACTTCATTAAAAAATTAACAACTGCATGTCAAAAAGTATTTTAAATAAAATTAAAGAGGAAATAAAGATCTGGGGAAACATTTGGAGCAAATATAAACAAAGACTTAATAACCTTAATATATGAAGACATATTGTTAAGGCAAATACTACTATTCCCCAATAGATACATGAAGCAAGACAATAAAGAGGTAAATTATGGTATGTCCACACAACATGATATTAACTATCTCAGTGATTTTTAGAAAGAGTATTCAGCACAGAAAAATTCTCATCGTAAAATGCTAAATCTACAAAGAAAGCTATAAAATCATGGTCAGTATAATAATGAACAGCAACATTTATTCAGGACTCATCATGCACCAAGCACTACCTTGAGTGCTTTCTGTCCTTTATCTCCTCGAGTCCCTAAAACAACCTCATGAGGTATGTACTAGTACCCTTTCAATTTTATATTTGAGGAACCTGAGACTCATAGAGGTTGAGTAACTTGCTTAATGTTAACCAACAAATTTACAACACAGCTGGTATTCAAACCCAGGTCTGTCTGTCTCTTTCTATTTCTAATGGCTTACTCTTGTTATGAGTCACTTGGTGCTGGGCCCTGCCTTTTGATCTTTGTACCTCTCCTAGCACCTTTGCAAATAATTAATGCTTGCTGAATTGTGGGAGGCAGAATCATTTATTGATTAAGAGAATAGCCTTAGAATCAGATAGCTCTGGGTGGCCCTGGACAATGTAAATGCTCCCATCTTTGGTTTCTCTACCACAGTAAATTATGGCAAGGGTTAAGTGAATTTGTATGCTTGGAGGGCTTAGCACAGTGCCTAGCACATAGCAGGTGATTAGAAAATGGCAGGGAATACAGCATGGAATGGTATTATGCCTGTTTGTATAATAAGGCAAAATATTTATTGCTTTAAGATCGGCACTCACATTTTGCTTTAGGAACTGTCTTTGGGAAAAACTCTTGATGATTCACTAAGGGCATTTGAGATCTGAGGATATGAGTGCTGTAAGTTCAACCTTCACCAACCACCACTCCCCTCCCCCCCCAAAAAAGAGAATGATTCAGTTGCATCGGAGAAAATGAGACTTTTTCCTTATGACAGGGGGGAGAAGAGAGCTGTACAAAGGGGCAGAGAATTATGCAGGGTGAGGCTTAGCCGGTGGGAAGGAAGTGTGTGAGGGACGGGAAGTCTGAGTGGAGTGCCATTTGAAATCTTCTGCTGTTGAGATGATCCAACCTTTTACATTTAATGTCTGACATGATGTAGTCTTGCTGCAATATCACTCCCTCTTCTTCTCTCCACACCCCAGTGATGTCTTTCAAAAATCTATCAAACTCAAAAATGCTTTGCAGGATCTTTTATATAAATAGAAATGACCTCTTTTATAAGCAGGTGGACATAGGCCGAGGCAGAGATGGCACTTGGAAAAGGACCCTGGAGACCTGGATGACCTCAGAACATGAGTGACTCCAAGAATCCTCAGAAATCTTTAAATTTCAGCTGGATAACAAATGGGGATTCACACTGATTAGAAAGAGCCGGGGTACCCCTACCGATATTTGGTTCACCTTTGTTGCCTGTTGTCCTGTCCTTTGCACATAATAAATGCTCAGCAAGAATTTGTTGAATAACTGAGGAGAACAATAAGGAGCATATCTATGTGACCCAGACTCTAATTACATTGGAGTTCCCAGACAGCAGAGACCTTCCTTAGGGGAAGCAGGGAAGGCTTTGTTCAGAAGGGTCACTTCTGACACCTGGAGAGCTGACCCAACAGTGAGTTTTACTGTTGTCTCTGAGTTGATAGGAGCAGATGAATGGAGAGTATTGGTGAAGCCAGCCAGCTCTGTCTCCAGTTAGAATCTAGTATTTACTGATTTGGACCTCTCTGGAGGATACTTGGCTATAACTAGAATGTGGCCAGAAAAGGATGGTGCTGTTGTTCTCACAAAGGAAAAAGGATCAACGAGTTCCTTTTGGATGGGAGCAGAGGACTCTAGGATCCAGTGCAGGTGGTCTGGGCATAACAGAAGAGGAGGAGGATTGTCCATGTGTACAGATAGGATGGGATTTAGCCACAGAACGGTCACCTTGCCTGTTGCCTAGGAAAGGGCACATTGGATGCCTCTCAGTTGGAAGATATTCTCTCCAGATGGAGTCTTCTGCCTGCTGGCAAAGTCAACAGCATTATTTGGTAATATTTTGATGTGCTATTTATGTGGAAAGGGGGTTTATTGACATATCTTTCACGTCATGCACAAACAGCTCTAACTTTTCCTTCCAAGAGGGACTGTAGTGATGAAGATGGCAAATCTTGGAAAGCCACTGGGGGCAAAAATGGGCTGGGCATGGGTTCTTGCCTAGCACCGTGTGTCCCAGCCAGAGCATCCAGGCCTGGGTTTGATTTGCATTCGGGCTGCATCCCTAGTTGGTGAAGCTGGACTTGCTTGTCATTCTGATGAATCTGGCAAAAGCTCCAGACGAGTGAGGGGTTTCAATGAACAGAAAACATTTTGGAGGACAGGGATGGGAGGGGAGGCCCTGGGAGAATTACCCGGGGATTTCATGTCATGCATTTGCCTGCTCATTGTCTCTATTTAGGAAACGGCAACTTAAGAAGAGCAAGCAAAGACGTTCACATTATTTTAGTGACCCCTGAAAAACTTGCACATTTCTGCTAGGAAATGTGTGCCTTCCTCTCCATGCAGCATTTGTTTCAAGCATTTAGCTTCCCTACACTGTTGCAAGTTCACTTACCCATTCTCTCTCTCTCTGTCTCTCTCTCTCTCACACACTATCACTTTAGTCAGCACAAATTTGGAGGCAGAACCAAGCCTAGTAATAGCATATCTCATGTTGCTATCAATTTTCCGCCAGAACATTTTGGGACACAAAGTCCTTTGTCTATTTCCAGAAGCTTGATTCAATGACATTACATAAATGACTACAACACTATAACATGTTCTGCACCGTTTCAAATTGTAACCTAAAAAAAGGAAGAACCTGGATCACAGCCACAGCGTAATGATTTCAGTTCTTAAGAAAATCCAGCAACCATTACACTACATTCAATATTGCTGTGGAAATTTAAGAATCAAATCTAATCAAATAGCAACCCCGATCCCCCCATCCTCCATTTTGCTATGGTTCCTATTACTAACCGGCCTCCCACGTCTGTTTTGGCTTAAAAAAATAAATAAGTTTACAATACGTTTTAAAAAATTGGGCTGAATCAGACAATTGTATATTTTAGAAAATGAAGGCAAAATGTAAAACAGGCTAATCATGATTCTAAATTCAATCTTCAGGGCCCTAATTGATCCCATCCCAAAGGTAACATTCTATCTTAATTGACATGCCGAGATGGTTACAATTATGTAAAATAAAACTGGGCCGGTTGGAAACCCCACGTCTTCTTGTAGAATAGAAGATGGCCAGCTTTTATAATAGTTGATTGCAAAAGGATGCAACCACTTTGCTCATATTTCCTATTTTGGTTTGGCCCTTGTACATGTGCAATGAGGTTCTCCCACCCACCCTTTAAATAAGGTATGGACCGCAAGGGGAATTTGTGATGCCCTTATGTGTTCCTTGGGGATAGGGGTGGGCACCATAGAAAGGGCCAAAATTTTCAACGTACATTTTGTAAGTCAGTTAAAGAGAGAGAGAGAAAAAATGAAAGGAACATTTCCATATTTGTTGGCAGAGTGATTTTTCTGTGTGCTTGTGACCACACGCAGGAGCTCGTGCTCAGCCTCGATAGGAAACAGATGGCGGTGAGCGTGGAGACCACACGATGCCGGGCCCACAGGATGGACGCACAGCCCTTGTAGTACATATGCCCATAAGGAGCCCTCACCCTCGCTCAGACCCATCAGGCTTCCGCCTCTCTGCTGAGAGCACCCTGAATGGGAGGCCAGGGCTCCCTGGGGTGATGCTGGATGCGGAGGAGGCAGGAAGGCAGGAGGCTTGTTTATGCCATCAAGAGAGGCAGAGGTCTCCGTTGATGGTATGGAACACCTGTGCCTCTTGGCATCTTGCCTTCCTGGATGGGTGAAGCAAGTGAGCCAAGTGCATGGTGATTAGTATTATATACCCCCTCCTGCTCAGCAAGACGGTGGTAGGGGTGCCATTAATATCTCATGTCTGCCTCGCTTGCTGCTCTACCTCCCAAGAATGTCAGTCTGTAAACATCCCCACTGGCCCTAATTTAGTTCAGAGTCTCAGCACGTCTCTCCTGGATAGTTGCAATGGATTTCCCAACTGCCTCCAACCTTGCCACCTCTGATTTACGTAGGAGCCGGTATCATCCAAACCTGACAATGTAGCTTCCCTGCTTAAATCCTTCCATGGCTCCCTGAGCGACTCAGAGTGGAACACAACTGTTGTTACCTTCTTATTTGTGTAATTATTTGTTTAATGCCTACTTCGGCATTTGGTTTACTCCTGTGTCCATTGCATGGAGCACAGAGCCAGGTGCTATGTGTGGGGCCTCAGTAAATATTTGCTGACTGAATGGAAAAGTCCTCTTGAGCACCAAGGCAGACTCCCCACCTACAGGGCACTGTATGCTCATGTATTTTTCCCTTAGCGAAATATCAATGCTTTAGTCAATATTTATCACCTACTGTAGGCCCAGATAGACAGATGACACAGCCACAGAAGCACCCTTTGGGACAACAATTCAGTCTGGGCATGCTTAGCTCTTCAGGAAGGACCTTGGACAGTAACTGTTTGCTGTTACTTTTTGTAGATGCTCAGGACCTCAGGGCTTCATGGGTCTTAGACCACCTTGCTCAACAAACCAATTTTATAGAAGAGGAAACTGAACCCTGGAGAGATATGGCTTCCTAGATGACCAGTACTCAGCGGCAGGCAGGCTGTGATGAGAGCCAGGACCTTCTTGCACCACACTGGGCAGGAGGCCCAGGTTAATGTGGGAACTAAGCAAAATCTCTCCATGGCACCTCCTTAATTCCATTTCACTTTTACACTCCTCCCCCATTCATTTCCTATTTTTATGTTACTTGTGCTCAAGGCCCCCATGGGGGGCCCTGTTCAGGAGAAGGAGCCTGGGACAAAGGGAAGAGAGTAGACCCTGCAGTCAGAAAGATTTGGGCTTAAATCCAAGCTCTACTAGTTCTTTGCTTTATGAACTTGAGCCATTTACTGAACTCTCTGAGCCTCAGTTTCCTCTTGATAATAACCTCAAAGGTTATGAAGATTGGATGAGAAAACATGTGGAAGGCCCTGCCATGTCATAGGGCCTATTCAGTAAGCCTTATTTCCTTCTCACAATTTTTCCACCCCACTGAGACCCCCCGGCCCTGAGTCTTTATGCTACACTCTCTGCCACGCCACTTACGCCATTGAGTTTCTTCCTTTCTTTTCTCCCTCTTTATGTATATCTCAAGATGATATGGCAATAGGATCTTTCTGAAATAATTTATAACAATTTTGGTTTTGTAATCTATATAATTATACGTCATATATTACATAATGAATTTCTATAAGATATATTAAATATTTTTATTATATAAACATTTCTGTCGAAAAGATGAATAAACTCTTGTATTTGATAGGTGAAGTAGAAAGGCTATTAATGGCCTTTGGAATCAGACATGGTTTTGAATCTCATGTCTTAAACTTTCAATGACATGTCCTTGGGAAAACTACTGTACCTTCTAAAAACCCTAATTTGCTCTCCTGTAAAGTGGGATTGGTAATTTCTACCTTCCAAGCCTGTGGTGAGATTTAAATGGAATGATGGCCCTGTGCCTGGTACAGAGGAGGCTCTCAGGAAATACAAGACCTTCCTACCACCTGATGCAGTCTGGGGCCCATTGGATATAATCCCAACAGCTAGTTGTTGTTGAATTACATTGAATTTCTAAACCCAAAAAGAGTGATTTTAATGTGTGGGTGGTGGAGGAGAAGAGGAGAGTTCCCCAATAAACATGTCTGAGTTACATTATGTGCTAAGAAGTGGAGATACTGAATGCCTTAGAGGATTCACAGTTGACCACTGAATACATCCAGAATCAATTATGGGATTTATAGTCTAGGTATCAGCAGAACATATATATTTCACAGTAAACATCATGACAAGGTGGTCTAGGCTAAAAGCCACAAAAGTGCTCATGATCAATAGATTCTTGAAGTGGAGAAGAAGGAGTTTTTCTTTTAAGCGGGGCTTGTAGGACATTCTTTCCAAGAGACACTAGAATGTAAGGTGGGCCTTGAAGGGAAGAAAACCAGTCAGAGTTTAGAGAAGACTCTGTTGGTGGGAAGGCAGAAAGGATGGGCTCTCACATGGCTTCCTGAAACATGTCATACAGTTTATCTGGAGGCAGGATTATTAGTTGAGTCAGAAGTTGGTGGAGTACAGCTAACTGGAAATTATCCATGATTGACATTCATGGATGCAGTTATTCTTATTCCCAAATGTTTTGGAAGCCACTTTTCTAATTCCACCATATTGGTCATAGCACTACAGGACGAGGGGGTTGCTGAATAGCATCAAAACAGAAAAGCTATTGGTGGGTGAAACAAAGGAGCCCCAACACTTGCTTTGTTCATTCAACCATTCTTTCATTCATATTTTATGCTGAGTACATGCGGGGCATTGTCTTTGGCCAGTGGCACAGCAAGGGCAAATGGTATCCACGGCTAAGGTGATGTATCTGTGCTCTCTCTCCCTCCACCCACTGGGCTCATATTGCTCTAGAACGTCTTCTATTTTTAGAGATAGGGTCTTGCTATGTTGCTCAGGCTGGTCTTGAATTCCTGGGCTCAAGCAACCCTTCCACCTCAGCCTCCAAGTAGCTGGGACTATAGCCGTGCACCACCGCACCTGGCTTAAGCTCTAGAATTTTTAAGAGTGGTGGCTCTATACACTGGTTCCAGAGACACATGTCCTCCTATGACTCCCACCCCAGGTGCCTGTATTTGGCACTGTGAATACCACAGTGATATACAGAACAGAGTCATGCACTCAAGTTTACTGTCTAGTGCATGTGCATGAGTCAGATGAGTATAGAGAAAATGACAATAGAGTCACACCAATGCCATGATAGATGTAAGCATGATATGATCTGAGGGAACAGAAAAAGGGCATTGAAACCTGAATGGTGTTAAGAAGACTTCTTGGAGGAAGTGACATGCAAGATGAGGCCTGGAGGATACGTCTGAGAGAGTAGTTTGGGTGATGTGAGGAACTTCTGTGTCTTAGGCACTGTTCTAGATATTAAGGTTACAGCCGTGGTGAGTGGGGAGAGAGGACAGGCAGAGGGAACACCACACACAAGGCACCGGAGGTTGTTTAAGGACCAACATATAGTTCAGTATGGCCAGATCCTAAGGTCTGAGGGCTAGGGAGCATGGAGAGGGTGGTTTAAAGAGAAGTAGGACAGAGAGGTAAATGTGTGTGTGTGTGTGTGTGTGTGTGTGTGTGTGTGTATGTGTGTGAGAGACAGAGAAAGAGACAGAGAGAGAGAGAGAGAGATCATGAGTGGCCTGTGTGCCATTCAAGATCAGGGCAAGAGAATAAACTTTGCCCTGAGGATAGCAGGGAGCCATTGAAGAGTTTAAGCAAGGAATTGACATGATGACATTTCCCTTTTAGAAAAATAACTGGATGCAGAAATGAAAAGTCACTTTGACTACAAAAATAAAAATGAATCCGAGGGAGGAAAACTGTG
Organism: Daubentonia madagascariensis; assembly: GCA_023783475.1. Lineage (NCBI taxonomy): Eukaryota > Metazoa > Chordata > Mammalia > Primates > Daubentoniidae > Daubentonia > Daubentonia madagascariensis. The sequence goes on from JAKFHU010000913.1 coordinate 52,664,870, forward strand.
CAAACTTGGAAAAATTATTTAACCTCTCTGAGCCTCAGTTCCTTCATCTGTGAAATACGGGTGTTATCCATGTAACAGGTTTGCTGACCTTAAATAAGGCCATGGCTCTGGCATTACCTGGTCCTGTGTACTCTTTATGTTTCCAGATGATTCCTTTTTAAGAAGCCCAAATGCCAAATGTATTTCAAGGAACAAGGCTGGGTGAGGAGTCAGGGTGGCGCTGGAGTGGGCCAGGGTTACAGACTGAGGTCAGGAGCACAGACACTCGGCCCTAGATTCGGAAGAGAGTAAATATGGCTACTGTGTGTCTAAGGAGTATTGATGGAATAGAAGTGGGTGGTGGTGGGGAGGGAGAAAAAAATTATCACTTTGAGACAAATGGCAGAATCCCTATAAAAGAGAGAAAAGCTTTTGTGTCTGAACACACCTGCATGGGGGTGTTTGATCATAAAGAGGCTCTGTGGCACAGCCAGGAAGAGCTGTGGGGAAGAGAGATCCAAACAGATCCAAAATAAATGGGGATTTGGGGGATTGGGAAAGGACAGAGAAAAATCTAAGGTGGGGCGGGGGTGAAGAGGGGGAGAGAGAGAGAGAGAGGCAGAAGGCCAGGGATTTGGAGCAGAAGGTAAACAAGTGAGAAATTCCCAGTGGCAGGTAGGGCACAGAGATTTTTAGAACACGAATGTCTAATTGCCCAAAAGTGACTCCGGTTATGTGCTGTGCTGTTCTGTTTTGTAACCGCCCCCCATTGTTTTCCTATATTCTCAGTATACCGTTCAGGAGTGATGTTTGGGGATAAATCAAAGAAAAAGGGGAATTTTGTATTAAAGTCAGCGTGGAATAGAAAGAAGAGGACAGATACAGGAAGGAAGAGCAATAATATCTAGATTTAGCAGGAACAAAAAAATCTGAGGCTCAAGAGACCGAGAATGTATAAACCCTGTAATCCACAGAAATCTTGAGGAACTAATGTGGTTGGCTTCTTCCTTCACACTTTGTGATCTAGATCCCCATTTTTGAAGCTATTGAATAACATAAGCTATATTTCAAATCCTCTTAGCTTGATCTAAATCTGTTGTATTTTCCTTTAACTATTCAGATTGGTTTAGATATTTGGGAGATTGTGTCTTCAGCCACTAAAAGAAAATGAACATTTTTTTTTTGTTCTTGAAAGAATCCCACTCATATTTACTATCCATTTTCATTTCATCCAAAACCATTCTGATGGATGGGCTTTATTTTATCAGTGAGTTTCTGAGGCTTCCAACATGGGTTTGAGCATGTGGTGGTGAACAGATCTTTGCATTACAACTCCATGAGTCTGTTCCTGGAATTTAAACTCTAGGGCACAAACGATTTTGAAAACAGGTTGAAGCCAAGTTGCCAGACTGGGGTTCTGAATATAGACATCCATAGTGTGGGGAGTCTGAGGTTATATAACAAAGGCAAAGGCAAACCTTAGCAAGGCCACACGGAGAGAAGCACCTGGAAGCTATAATGATTGCTTGGCTTCCTGCCCCTGTAGTCCTCTAATCCCCCAGGTGCAGCCACTTAATCTGCACCTGTGGGCTCAGCCTTGCCCCCGAATCTGGATTCAGTCCTCTCTCTATTTAAGGGGAGTTTAAGGAACTCTAGTCCATTAGTTTAATCAACTAATGACTTGTACCCAATGACTCAGATCAGCATCCTGGTTCCCCTAGTTTTTCTAGAGCTTATTCCATCCTGACCTCCTGATGTTGTGTCTGAAGTCTGGTTTCCTGGGAACCTATTCTCTGCCTCCCCCAACCCCCACCCCAGACCACTTGCCTGTCTGGATCTTGCCAATGCTGTTGAGAGACACTACTAAAACCAGGATGTCACTTACAGCTAAAGCTTTCAAATGCCAGCTGCTTCTCGGCCTAAATTTTCCCTATTTCAAGTGTCTTCTTTATTTGTTCTCTTTAACTGGGGTTTGCCTAATCTCTGGATCCTGGTCCATTTTCATCTCTTTATTTGGAAACTTCTGTGAATCACCCACTGTACTAAGTCCTATGCATACAAAGATGAATAAAACACAGTCTGTGTCCTCTGGGAGTTCCCAGCCTGGCAGAGAAGACAGTCGTGGAAGCAGACAAAGCCAGCCAGTGGGTGAAGTATACACAAAATGCCAGGGAAGAACAAGGAGGGGTATCCTGCTCCTGGGAGGACTCGGAGATGGCTCCACAGAGGAGAAAACTTCCGCCTTAAAGGATGGGCAGGAGTTGGCTGCAGAGATAAGTTAGATGAAGAGTTCAGTGAAAGAGTAATAAAAAGCAGTCATTGTATTTGGGGGCATTTCAAGCAATTTGGGAAGGCTGAAGTGTGGGATGGGGAGGAGGTAAGGCCGGTGAACTACGCAGGGGCCAGACTGGTGATGACCTTGTGTGCGAGAATCATGCCTTTGGCAGAGACAAGAGCAGACAAGGATGTTGTTAATAACACCAAATCCAATGTTTCTCTTTATAATGTTAACATGAGTATGAATAACCTTTACAATAACAATAACTAACATTTATTTCCCAAAATGAGTTTCCTAGGATGTTCCTAAGTGTTTCTAACATCCATGGCGTGGTGTTTGGGAATTGCTGGGTTAAACTGAGTTAACCAGGTTTCTCGGAGCCTTTGATGTGTTGATGTGCTTTGGGACTGGGATGTGTCCAGAAGCTCTTCCCAAACTTATTTGACTACCACCTTCCCATCCCCTACAATACTGCAAGGGACTTGAGTTTTGAGCAGCACACTTTGGGGACAGAACTAGAATGTTCTTTAAAGTCTTGTCTAGTTAAGAGGATTTACGAATAGTCAATCCTGGCCTATAAGAAAATGCCAACTGCAGGGGCCTTGTCAAAGTCTGATGCTGCTCATCTTCTACCCTGCTTTGTTCTATCATTCATGTCCTCCTAAGATGTCCCTGCTAATTACTTTGGCATCGCACAAGGCTAAGGCTGCTGACTGTTCACAATTTCTGAAAGTAAAATACTGGGAAAAGAGTCAAAGTGGAAAGGGGTGAACCATAGTAAGAGGGAAGCACTAATAGTGGCAAGAGTGAAGTGTGGAAGAAACTTTAGAATGGGTAAAACTCCCACTGAAAATTGGAAATGGAGCCCATTCCCAAATTATATTCTTGGTTTAGAGACTTTAGGCCTGAATTTAAGACATGGGGGAAAAATGACCAGCAAATCAATGTTTCCCAAGCTCTGAAAAGGCAAGACCTTACTAATTTTTTCAACTCCTCAGCAGTCACTGGTATAAGATAGGTATTCAATAAATGTGTTAAATTAAATTTAGGTTTTCTCTCTGGGGCTCAGCCTTCTGTTAGCAGGCTTGCTGGTTTCTGTTGATATTAAACGTAATGTTCCTTTGAAAATAGTGGTTATCTTTGGGATAGGATTGTGACTGATTCGCATTTTGTGCTTTCTTTTGATGTGCAAACACTTTATTTCAATCAATGAATTACTTTTATAATCAGGAAACAACGTTTTTTTAAAAGGTGCATCACTAATTCTCCCTTCGAGCAATTTCTACAGGTAGAAAGAATGGAAGGCTGAGGGAGTTTGCTTTCAATGTCACTGAAAGCAATGCCCCCATCCTCCCTTCATTCGGCAGGGGAGGGTGGAGGGAGAGGTTGAGGCCTTCAGACCGAACATTTCCAAATACTGAGGCCAACATAACACTTGGCCTGCAGTAAATGCTCTCTAAATATCTACTGAATGAGTGTCAGGGTGGTTGGTGAAGCTTTATCATGCTCTTAATCCATTTCCCTGCCTAAAGATCTTTCCAGTTGCAGAATTTATCCTGTGGCGTATAGGTGAGGAACAGGTGAGGCAGAAACAGGTCCCAGACGGGTTGAGAGACCTGCCCCATCACTCCATAGGTTGGGAGGCCAGTTTAGCTTCAGGGCTAACTCCAGACACCTGGGTTCACCCATGGGGCCAGACCCGCCAGGTCCCGTAGGGACTTCAACCAGTCAGGGCGATGCATTGCCACGGATCACACGCGTGTTGCTTTCTACAAATGGCGTTGTTGTTTGGAGCATACGGCTGCCTTGTAACAGCTCTCAACTACGTGGAATATGGAACAAAAGTAACTTTGAAAAAAAAAATCCTCACACACTAGCACCCTTCTTGCCGGCCCTGTTGTGATTTTGCACTGAGGGTGCATTTTAATTGATGAAGTGCTACACAGCCCAACCAAATTGAAAAGGAACAACCTTCACGTACCATGTGGAGATGTGACGGAAGTGCCAGGAGTTAAACTCCGAGGACTACGTGAAATAACAGAAGCTCCCTCTCCTCTCTTGAACAAGCTCATTAGTTTCTGCTTTCTCACATTCTGTTTGCTGTGGCCTGCAGCCAACAATGGCGACGCCAAAGATAATAAGTGACAGTTAAAATTACGTGGAGGGTGGCTGGGCCGGGTGGGACCCCAGACAGCGGGGGCGGGGGGGGGGGCGGCTCAGGTAGGGGGAATCTGGGATGGAGGCGGGAGGGAAGGATGCTGGACAGAAGCAGAGAGGGACTCCCACCCTCAGAGACGCACACAGAGGTGGAGAGACAGAGGCAAGGAAACCAAGAGGGAGGAGGGCGGGGACACAGGGGGTGTGAGAGACAGTGCTCACACACTCAGACAGAAACAGCCGCCCGGACACAGAGGAAGGGGGGAGGGAGAGAGACCCGGAGAAAGACATGGGTGATTGCGTGTGCTCTGTGCAAATGTCTGCAGCAGCCGGGGCAGGTTCGAAGGTCAAGGCCACGCTCTGGGGAGTGGCAGGGGCAAGGCCATTCCCATCCTGTGGGTCCCTCCATACGCCTTCCCCAGCAGCATTTAGACACCAGGGAAATTGGACTTGATGTGAATTTTGAAGGCATCCGGAGAAGGACGAGTAGGAGAGAGGATGTCTCCCATGTGGCCAGCCAGGCAGCTAGCCCTAGTGCCCTAGTCTGTGATGAAAGCCACAAAGGGTGACCTCCCCTGTCCCAGCTCCTTCTTACCAGGTAAGCTGAGGGGCCCCTCTGGCTCACCTCATCTTGTCACTAATTCCCTGTACCCCAGGCCCAAAGTAAGACCTGGATAGAGCAGATGCCTGCTAAGTAAGTGCTAGTCAGTGCAGCGCATGGAGGCACCACCTTCTCCCTTCCTGCTGCTGCTTGATGTCATACAGTTCACTCCTGTATCTGGCACATGCCTGAGCATCTGCTCTGTGCCAGGCACTGGTGAACAGGCACAGTCCCTTTCCCCAAAGAACTTCCATTTCACTGGGAAAGACAGACTCAAACATCCGCACTTCCCCCTAAGGCAAAGCGCAGGGGTCCCCATCAGCTGCGACTTGGGCCAAATTTGCAGGAGCCTTGTATGTACAAGTATTCAACAAATGCCACAGTGTTCAGGCAGACTTGGGTCTGAAAGGAAATGTCAGGAAACAAAAAAGGAAAAGGAAAAGAAAGGAAAAAGAAGCTAGCATTTACTCTTGTGCCAGGCACTGCCACATATGTTATTTCATTGAATCCACACAGTAACCCTGGCAGGTGGCTATTTTTATCCTCTTTTCTCTTTTTTTTTTTTTGGTAGATAAAGAAATTGAAGTTGGAGAGGTTAAGGAACCAGTGCAAGGTCCCTCTGCTAGTCAGTGACAGAGTTGCTAACCTGGGTCTGTCTTTGTACTGGCCCAGATTCCTCCCAAGACCTCCTGAAATTCATCGCTCACCGAGGAGGCAGGCCCAGGACACACAGCCAGGCTCCAGCTGCTACCCTCCCTGCCCCCCACAAATGTATTTTTCAACAATGAGGTTTTCTCTGCAAGTTAGGGATTTTATGGCTCTCAGCAAAAATCTGTGACACCAGATGTTAAATGCAGCAGGAGAAAGTTATTTTCATCACTGGTGAAATCTTGCACAGTGCACCGAGTCTGGTCACATATCTGACTTCAGGCAACATGTGATCTGATTTCTGTTCACAGAAAGGGCGCGGCAAGCGCTGACAGAGCCGTGCCTGGCTGTTTGGGCTTCTGGGTGTTGGGAAAAGGGGCAGCTCAGCCTGAGACTTCTCTTGTGACTTGACTGGTAAACAACACCTGGCTTTTTGTCTGTGGGCCCAAACCCCTTAGCCAGAAACCCCTTGCAGGGGGCTTGACAATGGTGCTCGTGGGACTTGTCCATCCTGTGGCCATCACTCCTATCAGTCTTAGCTGGTGTGTCAGATTGACCCCTCCTCTAGCTCACTTCTGTCTTCTCTGCTCACTCCTGCCATGTGTTCAATTCTGTCTAGGTTCCTGGGCCAACTCTCAAGGAGACAGGAACTTTGTGGGGTTGAACCACATGAAACTACCATTTTTTTGGGTAGGTAAACAATAGCCAAATGTTGGTGACTGCATATCATTCATGCTAATATATTGACAACCTCAGTATCATATCCAGGGTGATTTTCTTATTATAAATTAGGGTGCTGTTGGTGTCTGGATCATAAGGTTGTTGAAAGGTTAAATTAGATAATGTTTATGAAAACAATAACAACATGGTCAGTGCTCAATGAATGGGAGCCAGTAATAGGATATGATTACTATTGTCCTGGATTCTTTACCCCATATGCTGCCTAAAGAAGACTTGCCCCAGACTCCTGCTTAAAACTTACTCACGCCACTCCACAACTTGAGCCTGCTTGGTACTCTGGTCTACATGTAATCTTCCCACCACCAAAGACTGTATCTCCAGCCCCTGTTGGACAGCAGTGATTCAAGGCCACACCTTCATTGTCTGATTGCCTCCGCATTGCTAGCCTCTGGGACAGTCTGTTCCCTCAGCCCCTGTGTTCATTGAATTATGCAGGTCTTAGGTTTGCCTCCCATTGTCTCTAGAAGAATTGAGTGTCTTCTGGGGAGGAGGGACAGCGATCACTCAAGCTGGGCCTTACAAGGCAATGTACTTTGCTGAGTCCAAAGGCCTGGTTTTCAGTTCTGTAAATTTAGAAACATGATATTTTTTCTTAAAGTCAGAATAGAGCAGGGTTTCAGGACAGATTCCTACTAGCCTGGTACGTGAGCTGGGCAAATTTATTCACTTTCAATGAGAAACAGAGCTGCCAAAAGGATAGGAATGCTTGGGTCAGCACATGGCCTCCCTGTAGGAAAATCTGCAGGGGAAGTTTATGGGATGCTTGGTGAATCTGAGAAAAGGAGGCCAGTATCTTGAAGGATGCTAAGGCCTGCTAAATGTCCCCTGCCTGCAGCAGGGCACCGTTTCTAGTGGCCAGCCAGAGTCATTGACTAATTCTCTGACTTTCCCTTCATCAGGGCCAGGCAAAAACAGCTAGTTCTTCCCTTTAGATTTTTTTTTTTTGCCTATTCCATGATGACCCCTCCTCTTTGGTGAACACCATCTTCCATCACACACGACAATGCTATTTGATATTATTAGCCATCAATTAGCTTCCTGAAATACAATTAAACCTCAATTTTAATCCTTTCCAAGATTATCTAATTCATAATTCAATTCATTTCAAATGATAAATACTTATTGTGCATCTACTATATGCTAGGCCTGCCTAAGATTTTCTAGGTCGTATTAACACATTAACTGCCATGTGAGTTGTATTTAACTCATGCTAGTTTTGAGCCTGGGGCCTTGTGAAGCAAAACCTAGGCAAAACCCTGTAGTTGGTTTGTGAAAATCTCACTTGTTTATGTTCTTATTGTTACAATTAATATTGATAAATTACTTCTAAAAATGTGGATTAAATGAATAGAAGTCAATACATTTTGTTTTTCATTGAATTTTTCACTAAATTAGAAAGGATCGTTTTGTTTTTATTCTATTGTTATAGTAAAACACTGTGGCCCCAAGGAAGAAATTTTTTTTTCTAGTGTTGCAGTCAATGTGTTAAATTCATTCTCTTCAATTAAATTGAAGTTGAAAAGTATTTATTGAGCTAGGCCCTGTTCCAGACAATGGGATACAATGGTGGACAGTATATTAATGCATGCAATCCTCAACCGTAGCCTAGTTAGGGGAATTAGGCAGGCAAACAAGCAATTACAAAACAGTGTAGAAGGGTTAAGATAAGAGAAATACTGAGTGCCACGGCAGTCATAAGAAAGGCATCTAATCTAGGTTTAAAGTTTCTGGGGGGGCTTCCTGGAAGAAGTGACATTTGCTCTGGGGCCTGAAAGATCAATAGGAATAGCGGGAAAACGTATGTGTGTGTGCATGTGTGTGCATTTGTGTATGTGTGTGAGTGTGTTCATGTGGCACAGTGGAGATTGGAGTAGGAGAATTAGCTGAGGTGAGGCTAGAAAAGCAGGCAGACACCAGAGACTGCACTGTCTTGTCCCTAGGTTAGGGAGTTAGGACTGTCCTGACAGCAATGGGAAGCTACTGAGAAGTTTAAAGCAGGTCATGAAGTAATCCTATTTGTGGTTTAAGAAGATCACTCTGACTATAGCGAGCTTTGAGGGATTTCTAGTATTCTCTATTAAGACTTTTACAGACATGTCTTGATTTCTGCTACACATGATTAAATTTTCCCCATGATTTTCTAGTTCATCTTATCCATTATTTCCAAGTTTTTGATGAGTGTGTGTGTGGGGAAGGGGGAACACTCTTTGTTCACCCCGTGGATGGAATATGTCCTTATTCCCTCTCTCTCCCTGCCTGGTGATGCTAGAAATGACCCATAATGCCTCACCCCTGAGGCTAGTAATAACATACTGCAGTAATGCCCACAGAAAAAAGAAGTATTTCCATTAGTGTTAAAACACTTTTTTGGTGGAAGCAAAATGGCCATAAAGATAACTTCAAAAATAAGAATTACTAACCCTGCATTTGGTTGTTTAGGTTACTAAATGACTTCTGGGTTATGGAGGAGTCCAATGTGTGAATGACAGAGACATCTCTAAATGAAAGGTCATTGATTGCTTCATTAATGGAACAGGCTTTGGGGGAAGACAAAGATAATCCTGTTAGAGGAATCAGCACGTTCTAATTGACTTATAAGTAGCCAAAGCAGAGAGCCCATCCCTTCTCCTTCACTTGCTGTCAGCAGAGTGAGAGAAAGCACAGCTTGGCAGGTTTTCCTTCCCCGGGAGTGCGAGGGAACCGACCCTGCCCTGCCTATTTAGGGCTCCCACAGTGCGGCGGGGGCAGGGAGCCACGCGGAACCTCTCGATACTTACAGATTTACTCTTCACTGCCGTCCTGGCTTCAACCCGTGGAGGAGTGCCCTGCCTCAGTTTCCCTTCCTTTACCATCTTGTTAGCCATTCAAAAGTGTACGTGTGTTTGTGTGCTTGACGTGCGCGGATGACAGGGGACGCGGCTCCTGATGGGACTAGCTCTGGACGACTCTGGCAAGCAGGTGAACTGGCCCTTGTGACTTCTCAGCCCCCTTTGCTGTGCAGGTCTCCATCTGTTGGTTTCGCTTCCTCCCAGCCACTGTCTTCGTGGTTTTTCTTTTCTTTCTTTCTTTCCTTTTTTCGTTCCTTTCTTTGCTTTTCTTTTTTTTCTTTTTTCTCTCTCTTACCCTCATTCACCCCTCCCTCCCTCCCTCTCTCTCCTCTCTCTTTTTCCCTCTTTCTCTTCCTTTCTTTCCCAAAACCTCCTTTCAGGAAAGATCAGTAACTTGCCTCTTGGACCCATTCCATGAGCGTTTCTAGACTGCCGACTATGAGTTATTACTACAGAGGCTACAAAAATGAGGAAGACGTAGGCCATGCCTTCAAAGGCAAGACGCCAGAAATTATTCTATGAGGCCGAATGTTCTGGGGGTCATGAGAGAGTAGGAGAAGGCACCAACATTTAATAAGCACCTACTGTTGGTCAGCTACTTTTCACACGTTGTTTCTTTTAATCCTTATGAAAACCATAGGAGGTAGGGATTTTAACGCCTATTGCATTCATGAGGGGGTGAGATTCAAGGGAGGGAAATAACTTGTCCAATGTCACAAAGCTGGGAAATGACCACAGGTCCATTTGACTCTAAAACTCCTGTCTACTTTACTGGAGTTTTAGAGTCTAGAGAAGATAAAGACAGCTTTTGTTGGGGGAAAAGGGCTATCAGTAAAGGCTTCATAGAGGAGTTATACTTGAGATGGACATTGAGTAGGATACTATTTTCATATTTAAAAATTGGGACTTTATAGTGGGATAAGCTTTTTAATCAGAGAGAAAGGGGAAACGTACAAGGAAATTTTTCACATGAATAGTAAATAAGCGAAAGTACCAAATGGAGAGTTTTGCTATGCAAATGGAGTTTCTGAGCTTCAGTAAGGTGTGTTGGGGGTGGGGGAAATAGACTTTGAGGTCACCCAAACCTGGGTTCAAGCCCCAGCTTTATAATTCATGAACTTACTTGTGTGATTTTTGGCAAAAATAACCTCTCTGAGGCTCAGTTTCTGCATCTGTGAAATGGAAATAGTACTATCTACAGTTACATCTGTGAAGGTTAAATGAGTAAACGTTTATAACATGCCTGGCACATGGTAGGCCCTCAGTTGATGTTAGCAATTCTCAAGATAAAAAGCTACACATTGGGGTCCAAGTCCCCAAGCTTAGTCCGGAGAAAGATGTGAGGGAACTCGCAGATGCACTGGTGCATAGGTGATAGCTCACAAGTGCCATCGCTCCCTCTAATGACACATCACTTGGTCACGTCTGGGAATGTAACTGTCCTTACCTTTTACTGTACACTTAGTAAAAGCTTGCATAGGCCTCTGTTTCCTGAGAGGCCATTTCAGAAGCGTTTACTATCTCGGGTGCTTGCTCAGAGGCATCTTTACTCTCTTTTGCATCTGTGGTATGATGCAGAAACAAGAGGCCAGGTAGAGGCCCATCGTGGGGATGTTAAAATGCTCTGGTCCCTTGTGGCCAATTTGGTACATGCAGTGGAAGACCTGTGGCATTCTGGGCCCAAGAAGTCTGAGGAAATGGGTCTGTGGGGCGCAGAAAGATGCAGCCTCATAAAAATCCTGCATTAGTGCACCGGGATGCAGGGGCTTGGGCCAAGGAATTAACATAGTCAAAGATGGGTACAAGCACTGTGTGTGCTGCAGAAATGGAATGTCAGAGCATGAAGGTCAATTTCTCCTGTAAGTCAGAACTTACAGGAGAAAAATTCTTCCCAGTGCAGCAAAGCCAGGTTACGTACCTCTCAAAACCCTCCAGCCACTTTGGTTCATACTACGGCTTAACTGCATGGCTTGCCTGACCTCAGCTCCTACGACTCTCCCCTTCTCCTATCCTGCTCCAGCCGCACTAGTCCCCCTGCTTTCCTAGAATGTTCCAGGCCTGCTCTTGCCTTAGGGTTTTTGCCTGCTTTCCCTCCTGCCTGCGATGCTCTCTCCTGCCCACCTTGTTCCATAGCGCATCCCCTCGTGTCCCGACACTCTTCCCTCCTGCCTGCTTCATCTTTTCCCATAGTGCTCTTACATCCTAACTTGTGACGGGTTGAATTGTGTCCTCCCAAAATTCCTGTGGACCTCAGAATGTGACCTTATTTGGAGATGAGCTCTCTACAGAGGTAACCAAGTTAAAATGAGGTCATTTGGATAGGCCGTAATCCAAAATGACGGTTGTCCTTATACAAAGAGGAAATGTGACACAGATCCATACAGAGGGAAGACAAGGTGCAGAGACACGGGAAAAGACAGCCATCTACAAGCCAAGGAGAGAGGACTGGAACAGACGTTTCCCTCAGAAAGAGCCAACCCTGCCGATACCTTGATTTTGGACTTCTAGCCTCCAGGTGAGGTTAAAAATTTCTATCATCTAAGCCAGCCAATTTGTGGTACTTTTTTTGCAACAGCCCTAGCAAATGAATACATATCCCCTGTCATTTATTTTCTCAAAATTAAATTTATTCTCTATCTCCCTCAGCTAGAGCACAAACTACCCTGGTGCAGAGATTTTTTTTCTGCTTCATTCACTGCTATAACCTCAGTAGCAGAACAATGCCTGGCTTATAGTTGCTGTTCAATAAATATTTCAAGTAAATTTATCAGAAGACAGAGAATTAATAAATCTACTCTCAGGGTGCCCATATTAAGAACAGAACCAGGAAGAGTAAGTCTCTGCCATTATTACTTGGTTTGTCCGTGTAAGGGGGAGGAGCCTTGGGCTGTGGCTGCTACCTTCATTTGGAGCAGGTTTGGAGCCCTTCTTTAGAAGGCCTTGAAGGATGAGGAGGGTGCAGCCCCTGTCAGTGTTCAGAGAGAGTAGCTCCAGATGGAGCATTTAGCACAGGGCTCCGGATCCAGTTACACTCGACCGAGCTGCAACGAGCACTAATAAGGCCCGACGGCCTGATGGGCTGTCCTGTGGCGAGGCTGTGTTGGGAAGAGGTTACCAATAATAAGATTACTCTCTCGACGGTTAGCTTGGCAGGGGTGGGTAGTGTTGGAAGGAGAGTTGGGTCGAGGTGTGCTAGGCAGGGGCTCATGCGGAAATGCTGGGCTCCCAAGCCCTTTTCAAAAGTAGCGCCACCTCGCCTTCTTACCGGCTGCAGCATCAAACGGTTTTCCAAAGACACAAGGGGTCTTCTTTCTTTTCTTTGGCCCTTCTCTCACACTGGCCCGTGAAAAGAACTGAAGGTATTATCACAGCAGAACAGCTTTTATTGAGCACCTTCCACGTGCCGGGTGCTCCTCTAGGTATTTAAAGCAGGAGGAGACGGAAGTTCGACACCCATGTTAGAGAGGTGTCGTGAGGATGGAACCAGATGAAAACGAGAAGGGATATAAAGTGCCCAGGACGGCATCTGGCTCAGGGTGAGCACTGAAGGACACGCGTTTCCTTTCTCTTTTCTCTCTCTTTGGCTTTCAGTGGAGGAAACAACCTGGTGGGGAAAGCAGGGAATATTGAAAACAGGCAAATTGGTGTTTGGAGTCTTAGGGTGGCAAAAGCAATTTCGTGGGCTGGGTTTCGCCACGAGGGCTGGAGTGGTCCAGGGGACAGAAGTGGGCGCTGAGGGATGAGAGGGAGTCTGGTGAGGGGGGTGGATGAAGGCATTTTGGTTGGGACTGAAGCTTGTGTGTATTGCAGGGATGGATGCGCAGCTGAGGGAAGAAGCACGTGACTTTGGGAGGCCCCCGAGGTAGAGCTGGGGATTGGATGGGTGGGAGGCCAGGCTCTGTGCTAAGGGCTTTGTGTATACTATTTCTTTTAAAAGTCTCTTGCTTCTATGAGGTAAGTTAAGTTATTATCTTCATTTTATAGCTGAAAAGATGGAAGCCCAGGGAGGGAAATAACACAGCCCAGGTCACCCAGGCAGTAGGAGTCAGAGTGGGGTTCAAGCTTGGCCTGTCTGATTCTAAAGCTTCTACCTTCACCCGTGAACCAAACTGTTCATTCTTTCTCATTGTCGGTTGCTACCTCCTTTAAACCCAGTGTTCTCCCAGGGTGTGGAAATACGATTCCTTTATCTGGCAATGTAGTTCCTTCAGGGGAGTGTAAAGCCCTTTTCTAAGTGTGATTTCATGTCCCTTCACACGGTCTCTGTGACTGAGGATGGCCCCTTCACCAAGGCTAAATGAATGCCTGTGAGTGTGTATTGGTTTCCTAGGGCTGCTGTAACAAGTGCCACCAACTGGGTGGCTTAAAACATCAGACATTTATTGCCTCACAGTTCTGGAGGTTGGAAGTCCAAAATCAAGGTGTTGGCAAGGCCGTGCTCCCTCTGGAACCTGTAGGACATAATCCTTCCTTGACTCTTGCTAGCTCTGGTGCTTGCCTGGCACTCCTTGGTGCTCCTTGGCTCGCAGCAGCATCACTCTAATCTCTGCCTCCATCTTCACAAGGTGCTTTCCATGGGTGTCTCTGTCTTCACATGGCGATTTCTTCTTCTCATAAGGACACCAGTCATTTGGATTAGAGTCCACCCTAAGAACCTCATCTTAACTTGATTACATCTGCAAAGACCCTATTTCCAAATAGGGTCACATCCACAGGGACTGAGGGTTGGGACTTTAACCTATCTTTCTGGGGGGACACAATTCAACCCATAACAAAGTACTTTAGTCAAAGTCTCATTACTAGCTGGGACCCCAAATTGGACTAGATTTTGAGTTTGTAAACCTTCAGTATTTCTTAGTAGTGGTTCCTTGCTTTCCTCTAAATTCTCTATATTTTGTCTTACCTCCTTGCTTTTGTTCATCTAATTCACAATTGGGATTAACCTCTTCCTTCATGCGGGGGTCTTTCTCTTTCTTTAAGTCCCCCTAGCTCTGCAAATCGTCCTCCTCACCCCCAGCGTGCATTGGCTGCTTCTTTCTTTAAATATCATAACAATTATGGTCATCCTGTAGTTGGGTTAACTATTTTACAGTTCACTAGTTCTGTTTGCCACTTGGTTTTATTTGCTTAGCCAGGTTATAAACTTCTGATTCTCAGAGATAGAGACTAAGCATAACTTTGTTTGATGCTCAGGGTTTAGCATAGGCTTAGCACATTATAACTCTCAATAAATCCTTGCTGTCTGAGTGATATTTGTTTCAGATTCTAACTGTATGTCAGGATACCCTGGATTAATGTGACTCCCCAGCCTGGTGACATGGAGAGCTGAGCATTGACTGGGTAAGGACAATGCTTGCAGGGAACCAAGCTGTGCAGTCAGGCCCCACATCCAGTACTCTTTCTTTCTTTTTTTAAAAATTTGATTCATCTGGATAATTACCTTAACTTTCCACCTGACTTAACATGTACCAGCCCAGCCAAACTCGCTAGAGGTTTGGCTAATCTAAGGACTGGTAGACTAGAAGCTAAACTGATTACAAAACAAGCAGGTCCAAGAGGAAAATCTAAGGGCCCCTTTGTTCCAGATGTCCTCAGAGAGGCTTTGCCTTTGGGGGATCACATTGTACCCTCCACTCCTGGGGAGCAGAATGTTTCTCTTCCCTCCCCAAAGGCTGGCAGGAGCCCCGAATACTGTCATTCTGTCCTTGCCAGCTGTTTCCCTTGCTGACAGCACATCCTTTGTGGGGCCCTGGTGTTTCCTCCTCCTTCCTAAGCACTTCCCCCGAGACTTTCCAGGGATGGCAGTAGGGCAGGAATGAGCAGAGCAGATGCTCAGTCCTTCCCTTTGTTAGTGGAAGTGACTGTACCGATGTTCAACACATCCAAAGAAGTTGGCAAGAAATTGAAATTTGGAATCTGAGTATTTTAGGTTGGACGTCTTTGGGGTGATTTTGCCCACATTAATCTTGTTTTGGTGGAGGGAAACTGAAGCATCAAGCAATGAAGCTGCGTGCTAAAGATGTACTTTATAACGATAAGATGGCAAATCTGAGATTAGGACACAGGTCTCTGACCATCCAGACCAGCACTGCCTGTTCTCCCAGGTTGCCTTGGAAATCACTGAGACAGGGATGCAGGCAGAGATGCTGCCCCATAAAAGGAGTGTGGGGAAAGGTTTCCCCCTGCATGTAGGATTAAATCCACATGAGCTGGCGGCCTCTGCTCACCTCTCCAGCCTAATTTGGTACCTCTCTTACCCTTGTTAACAAGACTCTTACCACCTCATTTCCAAGCCCCTTCCCACCTCTGAGTCTTCATGCATGCTGTTCCCACAATCTGGAATAATCTTTTGCCCACATTTCACCTGGATAATGCCAACTCATCCTCTAAGCCCTAGCTTAAATGACACTTCCACAGAGCAGTCTTCCCTGACTCTGTCATCTAAATAACACACACCATTAATTGCTTTCACGGGACTATGCATTTTCTTTCACAGAACTGTCTATTTATTTGAAGTCTGCTGCTCTCCTACCTGACTGTAAGGCTCCTATGAGCAAGGACTGTGGCTGCCTCTCTGCCTACTGTGTAATCTGGACGAAGCACATAGTAGGCACTCAATACATATTTGCTAAATAAATAAATGAATAAATGAAGAAAGAGACTGGCTTGTTGGACATGGTAGGGCCAACCTGTCCGTCTGTTATAGCTTGGTTATCATTAGCATGTTAGAGAGAACCTATTAACTTGCTGTTCAGGCAGGTCTGTGATGTGGGTATTGTTATACCCAAGTTTTCACACAAGGAACCCGAGGCTCAGAGAGGACAAACACTTGCCTAAGGTCAACCAGATTGTAAGTGGCCAAGCCTGGGCTGGAATGAAAGTTTGCCTGGCTCCAAAGATTAAATTTTTCATTATTTTCGGATGCCTTCACTGTGTATCAGGCACCTTCTCTGTACATCAGAAGTGTCATGACATGCTTTTGGTGCATCATATATTTCAGGGTCTGGTTTTCCCAAGATAGCACACCTAATTAGTGGAAAAGCCCAAGTCTTCACAAAACTTTGCTGACTTTCAAATTAGAGTTCTGGATTTCAGCTCCACCCTGGAGGCACACCCCAGGTATGCACTGTTTGGGGTCACAAGTCTCCCTGGGGCACACACTAGCAGAGGCCTGGGTTGCGTGTGTTAAAAAAAAGAAGCCATTACAACATCCATTTACCATGAATCCTTTTTTTTTTTTTTTTTTAATTTTACCCCAAGTAACTGAGAACAAAGCTCATTTCACCAAAATGTTCTGGTGCCAGGGGTCTCAATGAAAACTCCCGTTTTCAATCACTTGCACATAGTTAAGTGGAGACAGTTAAAACACCCTAATTACTGACCTGGTGGGGCCGCTGACACCTGTAAGACATTTGGTGCAGTGCAGGAAGTAATGCTTCCTTTCCAGTTTACATCACCATTTAATCTAATTATTCCTTCCAGTTTGACTTCCACATATTCCATCAAAGAAGAGATTGCTCATTTCCTTGAGAAACTGTATACGTCCACCGTAATGCTATTTTTCGCCTCTCGTAAGTAACCTGAGATTTCCTAACCTTCTCCCCCTACTGTATTCTCTGGTTAATGTATAAACTTGGAAGAAGTTTCTTGACAGAGAAGTCAAGAGGGTCTCACCTGTGGGACACGCATTTACATTTCAGAGAATTTGAGAGCTCAAAGGGGCCTTTCACTTAGTCTGCATTAAGTCCCTCATTTTCTATCTGGGGAAACTGAGGGCCAGACAGAAGCTGATCACTCAGCAAACACTTCCTGAGCTCCTGCTATGTGCAGGCTCTAGGAAAAAAGGAGTGGACGAAGCCGACAAAACCCCTGCCCTCAAGGAGCTTGTGTTCTGAGGGGAGAAGAGAGAAATGGTTGTAATTGAAAATAGTTACTGAATCCTAAATGCACAAATCCATGTGTAAAAGAGGTACAGGCTGTTTTTTTAATGGAAGATTCCCTGAGCAAGTGATGCTAAAAATGAGTCATAAAAAATGAAAAAAGATTTCACTAGGTGAAGAGTAGAGAAAGAACATTCCAGGTGGAGGGAACAAGTGTGCATTTGGAGTAATGGAAAGATGTCCAGAACAACTGGGGTGGGCAGAGTAAGCGAGAATGCAGTTGAAGAAGCTGAAGAGCTGAGCAGGGGCCAGTCCAGGACCTGTGGAACCCTTGTTAAGATCTCTTCCTGAGGTCATGGATGAATACTGGGTTTGCCCCTAAACCTACTCTCTGCCATTCTACACCCTGCTCTGTGCCGTAGGAGGCTGACCTCTATTGGCCACCTTGATGGGTCTCACTTGCCCTCTGACTTCTGGTTGGGTTTGGCCACTAGGAGGCCCCAGGAGAGATTGGCGAACAGGAGGAGAGAGGTTAGGGTATTTATTCCCTGGGCTGCCGCCCTGCTGGGTTGCAGCTTGGCAGAATGGTGCCCTAGGGAAGACCTCTGCTCCTGTTAGGTAGTCATCTACTCCAGGTTTCCCTTTGCTGTCCCTTTAGGCTGAGGAGTGGTAACAGCTCTCTACTCTGGCCCATTTCAGATCACTTCACCTCTCTTGTTGGTGTCGCCATACTGTGCCCATTCTTTGTAAACAGTTTTTCATTAAACCTTCTTCAACTGCTCCATTTGAGTTTTCCATCTGTCTCCCACAGGGTCCTCTACAAAAGGGCTCCTGCATCAAAGGGCAGCCTGCAATGGAGAAGGCCCTCAAAGTAAGGACATCAGTGGTGTGCATCAATGGTTGCGGCTGAAGGAGGATCAGAGGCAGTCTACTGAAGGAGGGACATGAAATCAAGGGAGAGGCAGCAGGGGACAGGGTGAAGAACCTAGCAGGGGACCCTCTGAGGCCCCATGAATGTACACATGACAACGAAAGGCAGCTCTCAACTCCTGCCAGATCTCAAAGCCATCTAAGGAAAGTTCCTATCAAGTAAGAACTTTCCCACACCTCTTTCCAGCTCCCTCTCCCCCACTCTATGCCCCAACCATGAAGGGGCCAGAAATCAGGATATGCAAGCTGGGGGAAGAGAAGGAGGGAGAGAGAGAGAGGGAGAGACACAACGCCAGGCACACTCAGTGTGTGAAGGCCTGCCACCTGTCTGCAGCAGCCAGCCCAGAAGACTGAAGTATTGATTGATATATTCTAATCTCTATGTTGAGTCATTGCCTAAGAGATGTCAGAAAAGTCATGCAGGGGAATAACCACTACCCCCACCAAACAGATTTATAGAAAAATCCGGGGAAACAAATCACCCACGATTGCTTTCAGGATTACCCTCCATGAGATCCTCTCTTCTTGTTCAATAGACCAGTTTTATAATTTTAGGAAATGCTGCAAACTAAAACTCTATTGTGTTTACAAGTTACCTATTTCACTGTTGAACTTACTTGACCATGAAACACTTTTTTTTTTTTTACTAAACTCCAATGTAACTCTTGTTCCTTGCAATGTACTTTGGAAAAATGTTGATTTTGATACAAAATGCAGAAGTAAATAAATAAATAAAACAAAGAATCATTTTCTTCTTAAGAAGGGCGTCAGAATGGCTGGGTAGAGCTGGTATGATGAGGCAGTCTACCCCCAAATACAGTTTTATTCTAACAATATAGTTGTAAATAAAATAGCATTACTTAAGACCAGGAAGTTATAAAAAATCATCAGAGAATACTTTGCATACCTGACATGTTATATAAATGGTAACACTAATAGTGTGTATACTTTGTATTCCTTTAATTATCTCTGGGACCCCAGTGCTCATGCAGTCAGGGGAGGTGCCTACCGGGCATTAAAGAGAGAGTGTTATAGAATAATGAGTATTTGCCTATCATCCAGTGACCATCAAAATGAAAAATGGTGGACTTCTCATTTACAAAGTGATGCCATAATTTTATAACTAATTTAAAAGATTTGCTAGAATCATAGCAATAAAGCAATAAATGAAATCTAGGAAGAGAAAAACACCAGGCAGAATTCACCTTTGCCCCAGGGGTGGTGAAGAGATAAAGCAGGCACTCTTAAACCCTTCATGGAGTCCCTCAGACTTCCATCCTTTACATTTTTTCCCCCAAGGAATCACATACTGAGGCTCATGAGTGTTAATGTAGCAATCATCACAGGGATGGTGTTCACAAAATATTTGCTGAATGGATGACTGAGCCAACACCTTCGTTTCGTAGATGAGAAGGACACGGGTATTCCCGTGTCAGTGTCTTCCTTCCTCTCTGCCTTGCTGTATGCCAGATGCTTTATAGACTTTAACTCTATCACAAAGTCTCTACTATGCAGGAGTTATGATTCTTATTTTATGGATCAGAAGACTAATGCCCAGAGAGGTTACATAGCTGGTGAGTGATAGATCAGATTTGTCATCTTGGTGTAAAAGTAAAACTCGGTAAAGTGTGTTTTTTCTTGGGTTTCTTGGACTGTTGCACATTTAGCCTGAGACAATAACCATAAAGTATAGAGGAGACCCTTAGTACCTTCCTAAAAAGCTTTGAATGTGAGTGTTTTGGGCCTAGTTGTTCTGCACTTTATAAAACCAAGTACAATAATACTTGGGCATTTCCATGGGTGTGAGGTTATAAGATGCTGAAAGGAGGTCTTAGAAGTGAGAGCACAGAGTTAAGAGAGGATGACACATATTCTGATATTTGACAACATTTTGAAATAGGTACAGATTGTCTTTGGTGCCCTCTCCCGTCCATTTACTGCCTTCAGAACCCAGGGGCTGCTAGGCATTTAATGGTGGGATTCCAGGTCCTGCAGTAGGCAATGGAGTCATTGCTTTTGCTGTCAAATCATGAAGGATCCTCCTACTTTCTTCTTATGAGTGTAATTTCTTGACTTTTGGAGAATGCCATCACTCATAGTTTGTTACTTTACCTGGGTACACTGGGAGTGTCTCATTAAATAATGTTTATTTAAATAGATCATGGTTACAATCTCTTCTACCTCCATTACCACCATGACCTCATCTCTTACTATTCTTCCCCTACTCACTCTATTTTAGGCACATCAGCCTCCCTGACGTTCCTGGAGCACACCAGGTGTGCTTCACCTTAGGCATTTGTAGGTGCTGTTCCCTCTCTTCCCCCAGACACCCCTGGGGCTTGTCACTTATCTCCCTCAGCATCTTACACAAATGTCAACTTTTCAGACTCGACTCATTTGATCACCCCATTTAAAATTGAGAGCCTTCCCTTACCTGGTGTTCCCTCATCCCCCTTCCCTTTTGCTGTATTCATAGCACCCAGAATGAGGCCTGATACAGAGAAGGCACTCATTAAGTATTTTGAATGAATTAATACAATCAAGTAGCCTTTGCTTTAATTGGATTTTCTGCAGCCACTCAAAATTCTGAAATGCATGTGCCTAGGTGGGGCTTCTTGCTCAAACACCTCTCATTTTTATTAAGCTCCTTCCTGCTGGCCAGTTTGAGGTCAAACCCTCTGGCCAATGGGAGCAAAGAAGGAAGACTGGCTTGGTCAAGCATAGTGAAAATGCTAGGAATGGCTATATATTTGAAATCAGTTCCATATCCTACTTTTAACACCCTCCATAAAGTACTTTTCATTTCAAATAAGGCTGATAGTATAGTCATAGCTACTTCAGGGGGTTGTGGTGAGATTAGCTAGGCTAATACACATAACGCACTTAGAAGTGTATGGAGTAAATGTTCAGTAGGTGTTAGAAATTTCCATTCTTACTCAGCTGGTGAGAATACTGCTATTCCACTGACCACAAGTGGAAGAAATGCAGCCCCCTTCTCCCTTCACCCCAGCTATCCATGTCAGCTTCAGACCCCTCCTCTGGAGGGTGTGTGTAATGATTTTCTGGGTCTTGTATTGTTGTATCTTAATGAGACAAGGAGAAAACCATGCCCAGTGATGCTGGTTACTTAAAAACACACCCTCTGGCCAGCCTGGCTGGGTCCTGGTGATCACCTTTGCTCACTGGCATCCTCTGGTAGCCACTGCCTATGCCTGTTGGCTGGAGAAAAGACCACACTTGGCACTTTTGCCAAGTCATGGATGAGAGGCAAGCTGGTGCCTTGCTCAGCCCTGTGACACAGGAGCCTGTTGCCCCAACTGAGATAATTTTCTTGTCACCAGGCCTGAAATCCTCACTCGAAGTCATCTTCAAACTGGTGTTCTGAAACAGGGCCAAGTCCCCAAGCTTGAGTTTGCAGGCTGGGGAGCTGGAGTTCCCTAAAATGTACCTTTCTAAGAAAAAGAAAAAACTTAATACAGCTTGCCAGGGGGAATTAAGTGTCAATGTCTTTTTTTTTTTTTTTTTTGAATGGCTACTTGGATGTAGACAGGAAGCTTCAGAGTCTTTTGCAAAAACAGGGGGGAAAATGCAAAAAGAACTCCCTCACCTCCCCAGGGAAACATCTGAGGAAGAGTCAAGCCTGAGGGAAGCTTGGATGCCAGGAAAGCCGTGTTCTGAGCCAGGCAGAACGTGGACACGGTGGGTGAGATTTGGGCAGCTGCACAGCTGGCTGCCGAGCAGCTTCTATTCAAACCCTCTCTGGCAGAGGGGAAATGCTCTTTCTTTCATCACTTCTACTTTTTTTTTTTTTAAAGGAAAGTTAAAAAAAAAAAGCAATTACAAAAGATCCAGAGACACACCAATGTCACTGACAGGAGACCCAGGTCATCCTCAAAAGTTGGTTTCAGGGAACCCCCACCCCGCACAAAAAAAGCTCATCTCTAAAAAGCAGCCTAGACAATGGATCAGATGCCAAACCATGTGAAGTGCCCAGAGGCAACTCCAAAACAGCCGGCCCACCAGTGGGTGGAGGCTGCCAAAGAGCCAGATGCTGTAGCTTTAAAAATATCTTCCGCTGCTTGGCATCTGCAACTGCAGGCTGCTGTCTCCAAGAAGGAGCAGTGAGGGCTGGGACAGCTGGGCAGGCGGCAGCAACCGGCGTGTATGTAACGAGAGCGCCTCTAACCACGGGGCTGCCCATTTGGCCTTGTTAAATCACCCCCAGCATATGGTGAGAGACATCTGCCCAGGATTTGGACCTCACAGACTGGAAGAGGAGGGCCCGACACAGTATTCTGAGGCCTGAGAGGCTGGAGGCAGCTGGGAAAGCACTTCTGGGGCCAAGGGCCTCATTTGACAGAGGAGACCAAATTCTGAGAAAGAAGGGACTGGCTCAAAGTCATGCAACAGTGTGCTGTCAGTATGCTAGAGAACAATTCACTGAGTTTCTCTGAGCCTCTGTTAGCCTATCTGTGAAATGGGGTAACATATATACCTTATGGGCTTGATGTGAGGGTTAGATAAAATAATTTAAGCGAATGTCCCCTGCTCAATACATTTTAGTTGAATTTGATTCTCAATCTTCTGATGATAATAGTTGAAAGCAGCCACTGACATGTTACATTTTCAAGAGCCTTTTCGAAAAGATCCAATACTTTCCTTTCATCCCTGCCTAGTGCTGGATGAAATTAACCTACACAGGAATTGCACCCTTTTTTGACTGCTATTAAAATGCAGCCTCACTTCCAAGGATAAAACTTTGAACTATGATGAGTTTGCCCTCAAGGCAGGTTTTTTGGTTTGTTTTTTTGTTTTTTTTTTAGGGACAGGGAGGCCAAAAAAAAAAAAAAAAAAAAAAGGCAAACTAGGAGGGGAGCCAACACCTTCATTGGAAAACAGCTCTGATTCTTAGAACCATTTAACTTCCCTCTACCTCAAATCTCAACTTCAAATAGGAAAATTATGGTTTTATTTATTTATTTCGGATTCCAGATAACATTCTACTGGGTTATTTTTGTACCACTACCCTTCCATTTTAAAAAGCCACTAGTAGGTAAATTCTTAAGTAGGGCAATGACCCAGCCTGGAAGGTAGTGGGGACAGATACTCCCACAGTGGTATTAAGCCAGGAGAAATTCACACGTGTATGCTTGTGGACATTGGCCATGCATGCCTGAGGTAGCTGGAAGTACTTTTCCTCCCTTGCATATGGGTACTTCACAAACATCTCTGAAGACTATGACATATACTCGGATGTATCCAACCTCCTTCCCAGATCAAATCTAAAGACTTTCCATCATGGTGACATTACTATTCTTTCTTCACTACAGGGGATATTTGTGGCTGCACGACCAGCCTTTTTCTCGCCTGTCTCCAGCCCCAACAGCCTCTGCCTGTTAAAGCCTCAGTGGTTCCAGGTTCCACTCCAGGTGTGAAACACATGACTGAGTTAATTCAAACAGTGTCTTTCATTCTCTGGCCACAGTTTTGGTTTAAGGACGGGTTGTAGGGCCTATGGATTCAAACGGAGTGACTCTCAAGATTTTTGCTGGCATGCTGAAACTCTTTTCTTGTTAGATATGAATGAGGAAGTAACTTGGGAGATTCCTGTCTTAAGACTCCAAAGAAGGCAGAATGGAGAAACTGGGTAGCTGTAAGTTTCTGGATCAAGCCATGACTGAAGGCCATGCTATACGTGGTGGACTTTTCAATGACAAGAGCCAATACAGTCTTTTATATTTTAAGCCTGTTTGTGTCATGTTTTCCTTATTTAGCAACTGAAAATAGGCTTCTTAGGAAGCCCTAAGAAGTTGTATTTACAGACATTTGGCTTTGGTTCATTGTTAGATTGTCAATTAAGACTTAAAGTATTTTTTTTTTTTTTTTGGTTTGCCACATATGTTACATGACAAAACCACTAGAACTTGGGGCTGAGCATGCTAATCTTGCTCTTGCAAGGAAAAGATAGCACACCTAGATTTGGAATGAGGATAAATGGGGGCAAGTCCTCACCTACCACCAAAGAATACCTTTTTTGGTCCTCCAATTCCCCACTCGGATTGACAAGTGGGTCGTATTAAACTGGGGTTTACCAAACTTCAGCCATTTATCTATTAATATCACAATTTTTTCTATATTCATCTGTACTATTAGTTACTTTTTTGCTTTAACTCATGTTCCTTAACTTTGTAAAGCATTTAGTAGTAAAATAGAATGTATATCATGATATCAAATGGGAAAACCAATATTTAATAGACATTTAATGGACATTTAAATAAATACATCATTATGGACATAAAAATGTTTGTGTACCATCTAAAATTACCTTGCATATGACCCATTGGGAAAGTCTAGGAGTTGATCAATAGTTTTCAAGCTGTGTTTTTGTGGAATGAAATTGTTTTGTTGTGGCAGTGTTAGGTGCAAATTTCATTTTGAAACATATTTTAACTACAGCCATGGATCACTTAATGACCAGGGTATGTCCTGAGAATTGTGTCATTAGGTGATTTTGTCATTGTGTGAACATGATACAGTGTCCTTACACAAACCTAGATGGTACAGCCTATTACACATCTAGGCTATATGGTATAGCCTATTGCTCCTAGCCTACAAACCTGTACAGCATGTTACTGTACTGAATACTCTAGGCAATTGTAACACAATAAGCATTTGTGTATCTGAACATATCTAAACATAGAAAAGGCACAGTAAACATATAGTCTTATGGAACCACCATTGTGTATGTAGTCCTTCATTGACCAAAATGTTAAAAGGCACGTGACTATAATTTGCAGATTGAAATACAAAATCCATATTTAGTGTTAAAGTTTTGGGTTCTCATGTCCAATTTTCATATTTATGTCAAAGAATATGTTCATACTTAAGTCTGTGTGTATTTGTATATATATTACATTATATATATATATATATATATATGCACAATTATATTAGAGACCACCAACATAATTATTTGAGTTGCTAGGTTACAAATTTTTGTATGAGCTCCTAAGAAAATTTCAATAATCTCTGTGGATATATTTTATTTTAAAAATAATTTTCATCAAATCTTTAATATAGATAAATACAAATAAATAAACCATAAATGGCCAATAATCACTCTGCCCACAGAATCCCTTTGACATTAAAAAAATAACAACATGTGTCTGCATGTACATTCTAATCTCTTATGAACATATCATTGATTAGGAAGATTGCAGCTCTGTAGTGGTCTTTCTGGAATTCAGGCTTTTAACCTAAAATTGTATGAGTGAGTCACAGGTACCCTAAATAAATGCCAGGCAAATATCCCATTGGTTGCTCGGCCAGTCCTTTTGTCAAGCTGTGACTGTCTAATTCAGTTACCTGTGAACTTGTGACATACTGATCACCATGAATCAGATTATAATTTATAGACAAATTTAGTGTTAGTGTAAGTTTTGGGCTCCTCATGTCACATACATACACCAAAGAATATAGAGAACCATCATAAGTATTGTTACTGGTTCAACTTTGAAACAGAAATGTCTCACTCTCCTGCCTTCAAGCTTCTGGCCCAGATTAAATGGAGGGTGTCTTTAGATTGTGAGTCAAGCTGTTAACAAAAAACAAACAAACAAGAAGCCCACAGATGTTACCACTTTCACTGCATATCAGTGCAGTCAGAATTTTTGTGAGGCCAGGCATTCAAATCAAAATACTGAAATAAAGACGATACTGAGGATGATATGTTTGCACATATCATCCATAATTCCAACATCCAATGTTGGGGTTCATCAGAATAAACTCATTGCTCTTTATGGTTGAACCCAAAGAAGTAACTATTATCAATTTGAAATTATAAAGTAGCATTTTATTAATAAAATAGCAACATATACACGTTTATCCCATAGCATCTGAAAGCCAGGGACCACATGATTTCTAAGGTGTTCTTTCAGCTCTAACAGTACAAAGTCCTTATTTTCCCCTTGGGCTGACTTAAGTTCATGGTTGTGGTTGTGAAAAATAATAGGAAAATGACTAGTAACATTTGTACAGTACTTTGCAGATTCACAAAGTGCTTTTACTTGAAGGAAGAGTATGAATTTCAGTCCTTAACTCTAGCCTTGGGTTTTCTGTGCTGCCTTCTCCCAGTGCCCCAGGCAATGTTACATACTTCACTGTCTAGGTCTCTGGGGCTCTGGCTTCATAGTTTTGTGCTGCCCTACCACACCATTTTCAAATTACTTATTTACATGATTGCCTCTGCCCCTGGATTGTGAACTCCTCAAAGGGACAGACCATGTCTTGCTCATCTTTGTATTTGCAGTGTCTAGTCCAGTGCAGAGTGTTTACTTAATAAGTGTTTGGATTCTTAAGTGAATGAATGGTTTCTTGGGAATGAATAGAAAAACTGAGCCCTGAGTGATTAATTTTTTTTTTCATCAGCTTGGCACATGACTTCCTCATCAGGAATACTTATTAAGTAACAGCATATGTTGTCCTCATCAAGGAATATTTATTAAGCAACAAATTTGTGCATAAAATTTGGCAAGGTACCACTGTCTCTGACATCTAGTCTCTCCTCTCAGTTCTGACACCATCCAAGTTCATGTCCTCATTAAGTTTTCTTGGGTCTGTTGCAAGAGCCTCGAACTCCTATCATCACACACCTGACCCATTCCTACCTATGAGTCTCTGCTCATATGTTTCTCTCCACCTGAAACAGCTTTTCCTCATCATTTCTGCACATTCATTATCACCTGTACCTCAAGCCCTTCCTGACAGCCTCCTCTGGCCCAGTCCTAGCTGGAGGTAATGGAGTTCAGACACTCCATCTCCTGAAATTCTCTAATGCAGCATAGCACTCTTCTACTGTGTGTCATAGTTACTTATAAATAGGCTTTCTTTACTCTTCTAGATTTTATTATTCTTGAGGGAAGGAAGAATTTGTGTTGAATCATTTGTGTGTCCATCAGAGTATCCAAAGCATATAGTAGATGCTGAAAAAATATTTGGTGAAAGAATAATTTTTATGGCCCTATGGGTCATTCTGCCTCTGTCTGAAACAACTAATAAGGTGGTCACTGTCAAGATTGGAAAATCCAACCAAGAAAACCAAAGGAAATTATTCCTGCTCGTCATTGATTCATACGTACTGCCAGCTGTGTGTTCCTGGGCAGGTTACTTAGTGTCTCCAGTTCCCCAGGTTTTCTTTTATAATCATGGTTAGTAGAATATACCTGAGGAACAAAATTAGGTAATAGGTGTAAAGGGATTATTATAGGGTCCGGCACATAGCAAAGGTTGAGTCAATGGTCACTGCTGTTATAGTTGTGGTTATTGTTATCACCAAATAATGCTATAGAAAAATCTCATAAAAGTTGGAAATTAAAAGGCATGTGAATAGAGGAAGAAAGTGAAAGCTATTTTGTAGGTGATGAGCCAGTCTTTCCCAATGGAGAACTCCCTGAGGGCAGGTTTTGTGTCTTATCTCTAAGTCCTCAGCATTCAATATGACACTTGCTACAAAAAGGGGGTGTAATGAAAGGCTTTCCGATGTAACCATATGCATTTGTTGATTATGATAATAACAACCTGAGCATACTAAGTGCTTATCGGTGACGGGTAGCATCCTAGATTCTTTACAAACTATCTCGTGTAGTCCATACAACACTCCTGTTAGAAATGAGCTACTCTCCTACCTTGTGGCAGAGGCCACAACGAGGAGGTAGCAGAACCACAGTTAAGATGCAGATCTATTGGATTCTAAAGCCCATGCTCTTAACCGCTGCTATGCACACCATGATATGGCCACACAATGTTGGAAGGTTAGGCAATATTCCAGGCCCTGAACTGAGGAGGGGACAGAGGTGACGGTTAGACAGAGAAGAAAGCAGCAGTCAATTGACTCTGGCGACCGATTCCGTGGAGAGGGAAATTAAGGTTGGGTGCAGGAAGAGGAAAACTGATAATCACAAAGAGAATTCATGATAGAGGCAAGGTAGAGAGCTAGAGTGCCCAGTTTCTAGAGTGATACACTTCCCATCACCCTAGGCCTGTGGAGGCGTCCCT
The DNA here is from genome assembly GCA_023783475.1 of Daubentonia madagascariensis. Lineage (NCBI taxonomy): Eukaryota > Metazoa > Chordata > Mammalia > Primates > Daubentoniidae > Daubentonia > Daubentonia madagascariensis. The sequence goes on from JAKFHU010000913.1 coordinate 52,692,965, forward strand.
TGTAGATTTCCTAACAGGCCATGACCACAGTTGGCACTGGCCGACTGCAAGGCAGGCCCAAGCTGTAACAGCAGTGCTAATGGGAACTTGGCCCTGCCCCAAGTGGGTATGGAAAGCGGCTGTTGGCTCTTGTAAAAATCCTTGGTCCAGGCGACTTTTCCACAAAGAGAAATTCACTGTCCCAAAGAAACGCCATCGCCTGTTCGTGGTGCCAAACTCGAGGAAAATCAAGTCGTGAGACTCTCTCTCATTTGCCTGGGTGAAATGACAGATAGCAAAAGAGCTTTCAGTTTCCTCTACCCCAAAAAAGTCTGCCAGAGATATAAATATTTAAAAACAGGAGCTAGACTGAGAGGGTTAGCTTTCACTGTGTCTTCTTTGGCAAGCTTTCGATCCACCCACCAGATATCATTTTATTCTGTGTAATGGAATGGCAGTTCTGGGCCGCACATCCTAACTTCTGACACACTGAGTGGAAAAAAATGACTGTGACCCTTGTAAACTATTTTTGTAGTTTGAAACTGATACAGACCCAGGTTGTCAATGCCAGATTGAACATAGCTATAAGAGGTTTAAGGTTTTTTTTTTTTCCTGCTGTTTCCTTATTTTTATCTCCTGCTAAGAAGTCCTCTTTCTGATTCTGTCCAGTAGGATAACTGCTTTTCCTTGTTACATAGGATTTTTTTTTTAAACTGTTCTCATTTCAAATTGGTTAAGCAAAGTACAGGTCCATAAAAGTATACAGTCTGTATTTCTTTGTTTCTCTCACCTAGCAGTCTCCCAAATTGTAGACACAGAAGACAATTCAAAGTTATTAATTCTTATTTTTCATATAGAGAAGTGGGTGCAAACCTCCGTGAAATTTAATAGCTTTGAATCGTCACAGATGACCTTCACAACCCAGGCCTTCATAATTTTAGGTGGATTAGAGGAAACCAATGAGGATTTTGAAACAGGCTTTGGACTAAAACTCTCATCATGCAAATCCACCGAAAACCCCCATAACTTTAAAGCACAATTAACCCAATCCCCAGTACCCACCCTCCTGTATCTGACTCATTTCATATCCTCTTATTCTACTTTCTTCATAAAACAACAACAACAATGCAGCGGATATTTTTCTCTATTTTTCGTTAGATTCCACAGTCCTTTTTCTTTCTTGTCTTCTTTTCTTTTTGTTCTAAATTGCTCTGTCCTCAGAGTCCTTTTTAATATGGTTTAGGACTCACAAGAGTTAATAGGCGAAGGGGAGGGAGGAACCCACTTGTTTTAAGCCTGGAGCCTGTCACCTTTTCTTGGCAATTACACTGCTAATGGCTGGATCCCAAGCAAAGTGGCAAAGAATATCTCTTCTCACGTTCCCAACTCACAGTGCATTCCCAAATACCAGATGGTGTTTTTGGAATCCATTTCACTATGTTTGATATGACAATACTTTTGTATAATGTTAAATTATATATAACTATTGCAAATAGCTGAGATCAGAACAACCAAGAAGCGGAAAATTAGACACAAGAAGGAAAGATAGAAACTAAAGACTGTGGACTTTCATCTGCCCCCATTGTACCCTGTTTCCCTTGGATTTCCTTTTAATCTGAAGAGGATTGGCAGGAGGGGTTGGGGTGTGGGGAGGGGGGGGTGTGTAGTGTGGAGAAGCTTGGGGGATGGGGAGGAGGGAAAAGTAGTACTGCTGTGTTGTTGCAATGAAATTACATCAAATTGGGAACCTCTCCCTGCTAGAGTTTGGTACATATCATGAAGAACTTGCCAGACATTTCGAGAGCAGCGTCATCTCATTTCAATGGCCAAAAACCTCAAAATAAGCCAAAGAAGACTGATAAAGCCCCATGACCAACCCTTTTTGGAAACTCTGTGTGTTTTTATTCTTTGTTGAGGGACAAGCAAATGAATTACCAGACCTGAAAACCTCAGTCACTGCCTTAGGAGCCATTAGAGGGGCAGGGAGAGAGAAAACAAATACTGACTCAAAACAGTACAAAGGAATTCAACAGAAACACTTGAGAGGCTTTCCTTGTTGGAGGGCACATGGATATATTGATTTGATTTCTAAAACAGTGGATGGAACTGGACCCTTGCAATAAAAATATCTCAAAGAATTCACCCTGCAAAAACATAACACCAATAAAGCAGTATTTCTACCCCTGATGGCCAAATGGGGTAAACCCATCACTTTAATTTTAATTTTCTGGCTATTTGACAATAGGCAACCTCTGGTCCTCTTTCCTCAACCTTCAAACGGGCCTTATCTCCACATTGCAGGACTTATTGATTTCAGCCCAGAGCGAATGCATTACAGCCAAGTGATAAATTGCTTAAAATTATTCTTAAGTGAAAATGCTGGAAAAATGTGGCTTTTTGAATGGAGGGTGGGCAGGGCAATTTCCAAACTGCATATATCAGAGATTCTTTCAGCCGATGGATTCCTTCTTCATCAGTCACATTACCAACCTTCAGAGCCGATCGTCAGAATCAAGGGCTTACCCTATTCATGCCACTCGGTTTTTATGTGGCAGATGAGTTTTTGTCCCTATCACCAGTCCTTGCTCCATGCTACTGCTTCTCTCAACAATTACCCCCGCCCCTACTTCCTTTTTCTCCCAGCATATAGCCGAACCGTCTTCCCTGGAAAGCTCCTACAGCTCCAGTGACTACTACATAATTAACAATAACTTGTAGTAATGCAATTTAAGAGTCCTTTTAATGGGCAGCGACGGTAGAATGTATAGCCCATCTTTCTTTGTCATCTGAGAAAAGCGGCCCCATGCAGAGCCGCTGGTTGCTGAGTGACGCTTTGTTGTCTGCACCAGACACAGTACCAGCTGCACTGGCAGGTAGCCGAAGTGCAAGGAGATAGCTGCCAAACTATGCTATACAAAGGGAGCCGTGCCAGAGAGAAAGGGACCTTTGCATGCGATGACCTTTGACCCCCAAGCCAGCATGGATCCCATATTCATCCTTTCCAGACAATTGCATCTTTCATTCCACCACAAACTATGATTAGAAGGGGACCATTCGTGATCGGGGTTGGTTAGCTTGTAAGTTCCCACCAATGGCGTTACCGCATTTTTTTCTTCTGTTTTTAACAGTGACAATATTTTCTTAATCTGGGGTAGGAAGAGATAAGCAATTAAACAAGGGACAATTATAAAAGCAAAAGAGTAACTCAGCCAATGGTGTGGGGCAGGGATGCAGGGAAAGTGAAAAGGGTTTAGATAATGAACATATGGCATTTAAAAAGTCAAACGGAAATTGAACTCTCACCTGATCGTGGAGAAGCTTCACATAAGGAGACCAATAGAACTGTGCATTTTTAAGGAAATTGCTAACTTATTCAATTCTGCTATATAATACTTCTTTCATTCCACTGGCAAAGCTTTTGTTTGGGCAACTTCGATTAATGAGAAACTAACAGCTTGTATTTGAATATGTTCTAGCAAGTTCACTTTTGTTCTTCTTTGAAAAACATCAGCGATCTTTGGAAAATGGCTTTTATTTTGTGTTTTAAAGCCATTCTACATCAGGACCCGTGAAAAGAAGCCTAAAGCTCAAGTAAGGACCACCTCAAAGTCACAGCAGCCTTTTTGAACCTAACTCTTCACCATCTTGTCTAGTGGGCAGAGAAATCGGTTGTCAGCATTACATACCTACCACAGCTGCATACCGAAGTGCACCTAGGAAACGTTCCCACAGCAGCCAGAATATAACGAACCAAAGTTTCAAATTCTACATCTTTCCAGAAAAAAAAAAGTCCGTGGTGCACGTGGAGGTGCACTGTGAGAGCTTTTGCAGCAGCAGAGGCCTTTCTGGAACAGCACTTCTTTGATGTGCTTCCCTATCAAAGGTACTGTTCCTTTGAGGCAGGGGAAAAAACTGATACCTGCAGGCCAGCCTGGAGGAGCCGCACCTGACTTCAGGCTCCCATGTGAAGCCGTCTGTTCTTTATTTTCACTCTGTATGAAGCTAATGGAATTTGCAGTTGATTAACCTCAAATCTGGAGAAGTGATTCAGTCTGGGATTGCAGCTGGCAGGGCTAAGGCTACTTGTACTTCTTAACTGAGTTAGACAGCAACAAGTGTTCTTCCCCAAAAGTAGAGGCCCAGAGAAATGGGTATGAGAGGGAAAGTCCCATGGATCCAAGGACAGCCAGCAGGCACGGAGGCAGACCATGCCCAGCATCCAAGCCTCAAAAATAAAATGCTGGTGTCTAGATGACAAATTAAACCAGGAACCTGAGATCTTCTTAAAAAAAAAAAAATCCCTGATACGTGGAGGCTTTGCTCTGTGGAGAGGCAGCAGGGTGGTGGTTAAAGCATGGATGCTGGAGCTTTGACTCCTGGCTCCCCTATATATTGCTGTGTGACTCTGAGGAAGTTACTGAACTTCTCTGTGCTGTACTCTACTCATCTGTCAACTGGAAATAATCATAATAACAGAGGAATAGAAGTGATGGCTAAATGAATTAATATTTGTAAAGTGCTTAAGAATAGTGCTCATAGTAAGCTCATAAGTATTTCCTTAAAAATACTTGGATTTATTTTCAGGAAAATGTGCAACTATATATTTGTCTGTTAAAGTCATTACTCTTACTCATGTTGCTTTAAGAGAAATTCATCAGCTTCTAAAAGACAATAATAGTACAAGTATCCTAATATTCTGTTTGGCTAAAAAAATTTTACAAAACTAACTCTCATATTAAAAGCAGTTGACTATACAAATAAAAGACATAGGGTTGTTCCTTATTGTTCTGCATCAGACAGTAAAGGTTGCTGTTGAATTTTTTGAGGGGAAGCTTCCACATATGGTATATTTAGTGAACAAAATGTGGCAGTTGGATTCCTGTGTGTGTTTTTTTAAAAATTGTCATATAAACAAATAATTCCAAACATATTTCTTCTTCATGGATTTGTTTCTATTTTGCAAATTGTTTCAGGCATCAATAAACAGGATTACACAAATGTGCATACAACTGCAAAACTCATTTAGTTTAGCAAGTGCTTCTCACATATTCATTTACTCAACAATGCTACTTTCAAGTCATGTCAACATTACTCCATTTCTGCCTCATGACTAATACAGTGTTACTTAAACCCATTTCACATCTTACATCCGAGGAATACCACCAACCTTTTTGGTTTTTACCACCTGGTTTCTAATTAAAATCAAATTGAGAAAGAGGCCTTCTGCAGAAGTGTAGGTTCTTCCCTAGCACACTTATGGGGCCCGTGTCCTTGGCAAGGGTTTCAAATATAAGACTACTAATGTGAAAGCTCATTATAGGAAAAAAGCAAAAAGTGAAAAGCACATTAGACCAATTAAGAGGCCGTAAGTGAGAGGCATATGGGTACCCAAGAGTGCCATGCTTTCATTGTCCGTTCTATCGAGGAAAGTGAAAAGAATTTTTCACTCGTAACATAATACTCTGCCATTTTCAAATATTCCAAACTGGATCCATAATCCCCAGGGATGATAGAACAGGGGGAAATGCAAACTGAAGCCCCTCACCCTCAATGTGATAATAATAAGAGAATCAACTATTTTGTGTGCCGAGTCAGAGATTTCTAAACGCGCAACCACTCTAACCACGGCAAACAGGGAAACAATACCCGTTATTCACTCAATTTTCTTGAGCTAAAAAAGGCGAATGATAACAACATATGCTCTAAATGTGACCCATGCAGTTTAGCTTAAAGGCAAAATAAGATAAAAGTCAGCGTTGCACACAGAGTTTAAACAGAAACATACGTATCTATACACTCTCTTTCTCTCTCCATATGTTACCCTGTGGTGGGGATTATAATACTGCGCATCACACCTTTCACTCAAGGATCTCAAGCCCCTCTCAGAAATGAACACAAACCCATACACCAGCCCTAGGAAGCAGGTGGTGAGTATTATTATTACCATTTTACAAATGGAGACACTTAGTGTTCCTGACTTCTAGTTGATTGAACTCAAGGCACTGTCGCTCTTTATTTGGGGAGGGGGAGAGTATTCTCTCTCTCTCTCTGTCTCTTTTTAATTTCAGTGACAATACAAATGAATTGTAGCACTTAAAGGTGGCCCTATTCAATGATAGCATTGTAAAAGGATTTGTTTCCCTTCTATTTACTTTCCTTTACTCCTGAAGCTGCTAAATACAACCGTTGACTCTAAGAATAATGATCTCCAACTTTTTTCTATGTATCTGTTTTGGATAAAGCTTGGAACACTAACAAATAAAAGTCACAACCTAGGGAAGTAAGTTCCTAAATTGGATGTTTTTATTACCAAGAGTAAAATGTGGGCAGCTTAGAATTGAAACTGACAAGTAACACCCTCTGTGATGCAAACTGGTGTGCTGTGGTTGGGGAAGTCGACTTGGACAGATTTCCAAAGCAGCCCAAACTCTAAATCCAACAAAGATTGCTGTGTTTCACAGCAGTGTCACCCAGGACTGTTTCAGCTGAGGTCTCAGCTACCAAATTTTAACCCAAGCACAATTTCTTAGGAACCTGAGGTCCAAGTGGGCACGCATAGAGAGAGGTCTGAAGAGCTGGCTTCCCATGGAAAACAGACCTCTCAAGTCAGTGAGCTTGTCCTAGCTTGGGGGTTTCCTTAAGAACCACTAACTTCCTGCCAGTTTCATGTCCTCTGAAGTCAGGCTTCAATTTGCTGTAACTGGTCTTGTGTAAGTGACACCCTTTCTGAATTTGACACAATGGATTCTTGGGGAAAAAACTTTTTAGGAATTATAAAAATCACTTTGCTTGTCAGGTCCATGTATCTAATTGAAATGCACTCATTTTGCTGATATCACATTTACAAAAATTTGTGTCTATGGGACAGGCTGTTCTTATATTCCCGATGAGATCCAGCACAGAGTGAAATACAGAGAGACACTTGATAGGGGCTTAGGGAGTCCTTGATTTTTTATTTTTAGGAGGACCACATATAGCCATAGGAGAAAAACACATGAATCAGAGCTCCCTCCTTCCTTCCCCTGCTAAAAACAAAAACCAAAACTAAAAACCAAAGAACCCAAACAAGTAAAGGAACAAAAGGATGTATTTGTCTAATAATAATACTGATGATAGGTAACATTTTTGAGTATTTTTTTAAATTTCAGAATATTATGGGGGTACAAACACTTTGTTTACATGTATTGCCTGTGCACTGCCCAAGTCAGAGCTACAATCATGAATATCGATTTACAGAATCAATGCAGTCCCTATCAAAATACTGACATCATTTTTTGCATCTAGAAAAAATAATTCTACACTTCGTGTGGAACCAGAGAAGACCCCTTCTTGCCAAAGCAATCTTAAGCAAAAAGAACAAATTAGGAGGCATTAATCTACCAGACTTCAAACTATACTCTAAGGTTATAGTAATAAAAACAGCATGGTACTGGCACAAGAATGGAGACATAGACCAATGGGACAGGACTGAGAACCCACATATAAAACCATCCTCATACTGTCATCTGATCTTTGACAAAGTAGACAAAAACATACACTGGGGAAAAGAATCCCCATTCAATAAGTGGTGCTGGGAAAATTGGATAGCCACATGTAGAAGACTGAAACTAGATCCACATTTTTGAGTATTTATTATGTACCAGGCATTGTGCTAGACACTTTATAAGCTTATACCCTTTAAAAATTATGAGAAAACTGAAGCTAAGAGAGTTTAAGTAACTTCCTCATGGCCACACAGGAAATGTTTTTGAGTACTAGGTCTGTTTTCAGAGTTCATGCTGTTAATCACTGCTGATGTTGCCCAAGGACAGTATATTATTATATTTATGTGGATTACTATGGCCTAATTAAAATAGGAAGAGAATGAAGTAGCAAATAAAACAGTTACATGTAAAATCATTTCTTTATGAAGACCTGCCTTTGCTTCTCTGGATTGATCTTGTCTGATTCAACTTTTACAAGCCCTCCGAAAGGCTAAGGGACTATATTATAATTGCCTTTGTCTTCTTAGTAACTAAGCCAGTGCTGGTCACAAGCACATGCTCAAAAAAGTTTATTTAATGAATGAGTAAAAAAATACCTCCAGCTTCTCTGGAAACACATTGACTCATCGGTGGATTTTTGGAGACAACTTGCATTACTGTGGCTAGTTTTCCCAGGTGTTGAACCAGCCTCTCCTTTCCTCTAGTTTGTGTGTGCTCATGGCAAGCAAACTCATCAGCCTGAGTATAAACTATGATTAGGTCCAGGGATAGTGGGGCATGGTGAGAGGCAACACTGGGAGAAAAGCGTACTATTAGCAGCTAGAGGAGGAATTCAAGAGAGACTTGCTGCTTATTTAGAAGAGGTGGCAGTGAGTGATGGAAATTCGGGAGAAGAGGCAAAGACCTGATTCAAACACTATAAGCACATGAAAAAATGCTCAACATCACTAATCACAAATCGAAACCACAATGAGCTACCACTTCATATCCACTATGATAGCTATTATCCACTCCCCTCCACTCCCCCCAAAAAACTAGAAAACAGAAAGTGTTGGTGAGGATGTGGAGAAATTGGAATCCTTGTGCATTGTTGGTGGGAATGTAAAATGCTTCAGCTGCTGCTGAAGACAGTATGGTGGTTCCTCAAAAAACTAAATATAGAATTACCATATGATTCAGCGATTCTCCTTCTAGTTATACATCCAAAAGTATTGAAAGTGGGGACTTGAACAGATCTTTGCATACTCATGTTCAGAGCAGCATTATTCACAAAAACCAAAAGGTGCAAATGACCCAAATGTCCATCAATGCATGAATGGATTAACAAAATATGATATATATTTACAATGGAATATTATGCTCAGTAAGAAAGGATATTCTGACATACGCTACAACATGGTTGAGCTTTGACAACATTATACTAATGAAATTAAGCAATACAGACAAATAATATATGATAATAAAATATCAATATTATCTATTATAATAAAATAAGGACAAATAGTATATGATTCCACTTATATTAGGTACCTAGAGTAGCCAAATTCATAGAAACAGAAAGTAGAATGGTGATTTGCTGAGGGCTGGGAAAAAGGGGGAATAAAGAGGTGTTGTTTTAGATAAAAAAGTGTTGGAGATGGATATGGTGATGGTTGCACAGGAATGTGAGTGTACTTAATGCCACCGAATTGTACACTCAGAAAAGGTTAAGATGGTAAATTTCATGTTATATATCTCTTAACACAATGAAAACAATAACCTACCCTCAAAGTCGGTGGGCAGTGGGCTGGATGTGTGAAATTGATTGTAAGCTTGGGACAGGCCTAAGCCCTCTTGATACTTTAACAAACTGCCAGTGCCTGCCAGGGCAGGAAAAGTGTGTTTGGTGAGGGTGCTGATGGCCCCCTGGCAAGCTCTCGGGGCCCGTGAAGTGGATGGCAGCTGTACAACCCCAAGGGTGTGGTGTTTCCCGAGCCTGTTGGTAGGATCCGCCATCTGGCACACAGGGCTGAGAGTTCCCAATCTCTGCTTTGAACACCTTTTGACTCTGAATGAGTCCGGGGATGCTGAGCATAAAATCTCTGGGCTAAAGAGCTGGCTCCCTTTCATCACTGTCTTTGGCTTTTAACATGATTTCTGTGCCAGAGAAAGCAATACCTTTTGTTCCAGGTTGACTTAAAGGACATCCCTTTTAGGCAAGTTCTCCCTGGTTACAGTGAAGGCATTAATAAAGGCCACCTGAATCAGATGCCTAATGAGTTTTTGAAGATTTAGACTAGTTCCTTTCATGGTAGGTGATACGACTGTTCTGAATCTAGAAAACGTTGTAAAGATGAAGAGCAAAGGTACAGAACTGAATTTTGGTTACTTCGGACCTAAAGTGTCAGGAATTCAAACTACAGGGATAATGATACCCATCTCTCCCTGTTTGTGTTGTTTTCTATATTTACAGCTTTGCTTTCACATCTACCGTTGCCACTAAGATCTTCACACTAAACCTGTGAAGGAGGCAAGGCAGAAATTTTGTCCAGTCTACACATGAGGAAATTGCTAGAAGTTCCTGAAGACTAGGGCTTGTGTCTTATTTCCCACTGCACTGGCAGTACCCAGCCTTTCCACCCCAGCTTGGAACACAATAGGTTTTCCATAAGTTCATGCTGAGCGACTCCATGAATGTACAGAAAACTTTCAGTTAATTGCTTAAAATTGTGTAGTAACAAGAGCAGGGGCTGGAATTTCTTCTGCTTTCTTTTTCTACAACAAAACCTTGATATAAACAGCAATTTTTCCTGCCAAATTCCTTCTGGAGAATCTCTGTCCACCTGTAAGGTTAAATACATCTTAGCCAATCACCCACTAGCCTGGTGGGCTGAATGCCCCAGTGGTTTCTCCATGAGTAAAAGATGCACAGCTCAATTGGAAGCTGGCAAGATAATGGTGCTCCTGTCGGACCCCTCCATGACACCAGGCACCTCGCCACCCCTCCTCTGGTGCTGAGCTCTCTGGTTGGCCAGCTTCTGTCACCCTTTGCTGTCGTGTCAGGTGATTCCTTGCCTGCCTTCTAAACTAGCTGCTGCTGGCCAGACTACTTTTATCACATGGTTTTCTATCGCTATCTTATCAGGCAACCCCACTCCTGTTGCATCTTTCTAGGCCTCCCTGCCGGCCGAGCCTTTGGTGGCCGGGCACCCCTCCTCCCTCCCCCAGCCCCGTTCACCAAGCTGCTTCTCTCGTTCCCTTCTCTGTATCACGGTCTGCTCTGTTTCCTATTAGGGGAGCATGCATTTTAAATGTCTCAGCAGCGTCTGTCTCCACTGTTCCCCTGCTCCCACCATCCCCCCCGGCCCCTTTCCCAAGTCAGACACTAGAGCGGGTAGCATCAATTTACAGTTTCTGGCCAGATACCAGATGTTCTGGATGGAAGCAAATTGTCAGAGAAATGTTTGTAATTTCAGATAAAGATCAATGCTAAAACTGGTAAGGATAGAAAGGAACAAAAAAGAGCTACAGTTTTTATTGTTGTTATCACAATTAATAATAGTCCCAAGCAGCACCCCCCTCCCCCCTTCTCATCCTGTTGGAAATGATTATAAAGTTTCTTTCTGAAGCTTCCCCAGTAGACGGCCTTCATCCTGTCCTGACACGCCATAGTAATGTAGCTGGGAAGGGATTTTTAGTAGATAATGGAGAAAAGTGATAGGTAACATCTCTAGGAGAAACCTTTGTTTCAGGGAAAAGTGGTGCTAGCCTCTTAGGGAGGGAAGGTGGAAGGTAACACGGAAACGCCCTAGACCAACCTCTTAATCTTGGAGGTGCGGAGACGGAGCCCGAGGCTCATTCAAGATAAAGTAACTGGGCCGAGGTCACATGGCAAGATGGAGAAATATTGCTAATTATATTAATATAATTGTTCTTGAAGAATCACAAAGTACAATAGCATGTTAAAGACACTGTGAAATTCAGCAGTTGATCAGTAAGTTTAACTCTAGCTGGTGTAGCATATTCCTAATCCATTTAACCACAGATGCTTTGTTTTCTCCAGGTAATTAGGAATTAGTGTTTTGCAGATTATAGTTTTGGAAAACCTGACTTAATATAACAAAGACCAGCCCTATCTATAGTCATTTAGAGGTCTTTAAATGGTACATTTGCATCCAAACAAAGATGCTTAAAAATAACTGGAATTAGCCTTGAAATAATTCCAGGGGGCTTATAGAGAATACTGTACCATCTCTGTATGTTCCTTGGAGATGGTTGCTGGAGATATGCAACCTTCACATTGGGTTGGGGATTTATGTGACTAATGTTGATTTTGTCTCCAGAGGGAGAAAACAACTCATTGTGGCACATCCAGTAAGTACTGTCTTACAAAATTAGAAGGGGAGCCCAGGAGGAAAAATTCAAGTGACGATTAGGTGAAATAAGTGTCACCAGAGTTAGTATGAACCAGGTTTGAAAAATGCTGGTTACCTACACACATTTATCAGAGACTGGGAACAAGAACACATATTCTGTCATATGTAAAGTTTTCGGAGGTAAAATAATACAATTAATGGTGGGTCTTTGAAAAGAGAAGTGGGTGATATTTGCCTTTACAGCTGTATGCCTCTGTTTTCTAATTGCTTCTTCCCTTTCTTTTGGTCTTCTGTCTCCTTCCCTGGTGAATGCAGGGTGGGTGAACCAACCCGAATACTCACATTTGCTCAGGCTACCCTGAGACTCCACTGGGATCCCAGAGAGAAGGCTGACAACCCACTAAACTAATTCGCTCACAAGGTAAGGGACATGCTGTTACCACAGGTGGTATTTCACCCATGTGATAGCTTGTTCTGGAAAGAATTTAGAGTCTGCACCTCCAACTATAGTGTGTAGGTAACTACCTACCCCACGTATGTGTCATAATTGAGAAAATATTCTGAACAAGGTAAAATGGCAAATTCTTTATTTGATTTTTTTGGATTCTTTAGTTTTTACTACCATGGAATTAAGGGAAAGACCTAGGCAAGTAATAGGTCACATGGAGTAATTGCCCTCATTTTCAGGAGGGGAGGTTTAGGGTAACTTTAACTCCTCTGATCCACAGGACAGATGTGGCACAGCTGTCAAATTCTTGTAGATAATGGCAAAGCGAAAGAACAGAGAACTTCCAAAAAGGAAAGTGATGAGGTGGTAACCAGATCTGTAGTCCTCGCTAATACCAAAGCCCATCACAGGCACTCATATGTGAAGGAAGGAAGGAAGGAGGGAAGAAAAAAAAGGAACATATGAAAGATCAGTCCACCACAGTATTATGGCACGTAAAGTATAGCATAGTGAGGGTCAAGGGAGTTTGATCAACAATTTGAGTAGATGAGGTGATTACAAATCTTGTAATAAGCTTGCACAGATATTGTTATAAGCTTAAATTCATATTTGTGAATCTTATTCCAGTGTAGCTCATTGCAGACTTCATTTAATGCATAGGACCTGTAGTAACAAGAGAATTCACTCCAAAGCAAAACAAAACACCTTGATTATTATGAACTAAATTAAGTGGAAATGTACATTTTTTCTTGCTTTCTAATTGTAATGGAATAGGTAACCACAAGGATAGAAATTGAAATCAGTTTTTCTCAAAAGTGTTACTTGGTATATCAGAATTAACTGGGAGGACATTTTGAAGCACACCTGCTTGTCTGCCCCGCTCCTACCCCGTCTTGGATGGCAAATCCGAATCTGGGGGCTGTGGGCACTGGTTGAGGGGATTCCCCAACTTGCAGGTATGCTGATAATGCTCTGTTCTAGAATCACTTTTAGGGGATTTGTCTCTAGCTTAGGATCAAAGAAAGACTGCAGGATTTAGGACCACTTTGGAGTAGTTTTATGACATAGGGAAATTTATTAACTCTTTGAGCTTCAGTCAGAAAACGGGGATAACAATACTTCCACTTGAAAGAGTGAAGATCAATGTGTTTGAAAATGTCAAGTAAGTGCCTGACACACAGTAAGTATAGTGTTCAATAAATGTTAATTTCCCCCCATTTCTGAATTTAAAGTCATATATAGTCATGAACCGATGCTCAGAACAATGACTCTGGAAACTGCAAATCTTCAGGCATTAAAGATTCAGCATAATGCCTTGTTGAGGGAGACAAATATGCTATTATATTTCACAAAGAATCTTAGCCTCCAGGTTGGAAACCAAAAGGGTCTTGGGGTTCACTTTCAGCTAACCAGAAAGTAAAATCAAATAGACTAGCTCTTCTCCAAAGATTCTGATTGGTTGAGATATATTTTGTAGCTATTGACCCATGCCCAGAGGATCAACCTAAGGGAACAATTTAACACAGGAAAGGCAAAAGGTCTATAAATAATATTAAAGTTCTCCAGAATTAACCCTTTACAAGCACAGAGTGTGTACTTTTTAGAAAAGTCAGCATTTTAAGAGTTTAACTTTCAAAGCAAATACATTTCTGGATAGGAAGGGTGGATGGGGAAGGATGCTCACTTAAGAAAAAAATCCATCCTTCATTTCTTTTCACTGCACCCTCCTTAGACATCTGAATATTGACTGGTTGACTTAAAAACCTTGAGTAGTACAAGTGGATGGAGCACAGAAACTTAAAATGAAACTATGTACTACTAATTAAATATCAATTGAAAATGAAGAGCGTTTCCTAAACATGGTTTATCCTCTGCCTACCCCATTAGCTTATCTCTTGCCAAGTCCTTGAACTCCGGCTCTAATTACATTGGATGGATCACATTGGACGCTCTTTCCACTGTCCTTTCATGTTAATGTTTCTACAGGTTCTGTTTACTTCTCTGAGATGTTCCCGCTTCTTCTTGGTGAATTTCTATTTGGTCTTCAAGATTCACATTAGATCCTGCTTTTCTTAAAGAATTCTCTGATAGGTCCCAGACTGAGTTTTTGGTTTCTGTGCAAACCTCTATCATGCCAGTTACCACATTGTACTATAATTATCTGTTCCCGTTTCTGTGTCTCCTAATAGAAGTTACTTGGCATTTCATAATTCAATAAATATTTACAAAATTAATTTATTCTAAAAATACTTATTAAGCATGTACTATGTGCCAGGCACTATTCTATTAATAAGTATAGAAGATGTAGCAGTGAAGGACAGATTATGTCCCTGCCTTCCTAAAGCTTCTTTTTCAGTAGAGATAGACAAATACTAAGTAAATGGTGAAAAATAGAAGGGAGAAAAAAATTGGTAAGGAGGAAAGGAACTATGTGAGTGTATGTGCTGTAGCTAATTTAGGTAGGGAGGACAGGGAAAGCACCTGTCAGATGACGTTTGAGCAGAGAGCTCAAGGAATTAAGGGAACAAACTCTGTGGATATCTGGAGGAAAAACATTCCAGGTAGAGGGAGAAGCAAGTGCAAAGGCCCAGAGGCAAGTGTATACCTGTCCTGATGGCAAAACAACAAGGAGGCTGGTATGGCTGGGCAAGGGAGTGTAGAAATAGAGTGGCAGGAAGTGAGGTCATGCTGGATGTGGGGCATGCCCAGCTGACTTCTGTACCCCTGGTATCAGCTCCCTCCCACCCTTCTTCCACACAGCTGCCACAGCAATTATTTAAAATGTGGATCTTATCCTATTATTTTCCTGTTTAACATTTAAAAAAAATTCAGCTCTTACAGAATGATTTAGATGTGCCTGTAAATGCTCTTCTTTCAGGCACCTCATGTCCCTTGCATGCTTCATGCTGGCTACACTGAATGAAAGATTCTTCCAATACACAAACTTCCTTTGTCTGGGGTTTTGTGTGTTGTTTTCCCTCTGAGTTATGGTCTCTACTCCCAATGCAAATTGTCATGTAACTCCATCAACCTTCCAAATTCAGCAATAATTGTCACCTGTTCAGTCTCCTGACATTGAACTTTATCTCTTTCTCTATCCTCATACTTCCTCCTAAACCTAAGCCTAAACCCAAGTTGATACCAAAATTTAGCCCTAACTCAAGTCCTAACCTAATCCAGTTATGACTGCAATGCTAACCCTACCCCAACTTTAACTTAATTCTAAACCTAACTCGAAACCCAGTCTAAACCTTAACTCTAACCACAACATTGCCTGTAGTCCCAGTTACTCGGGAGGCTGAGGCAGGAGAATCGCTTAAGCCCAGGAGTTTGAGGGTAGCAAACTATGATGATGCCACTGCACTCTAGCCAGGGTGACAGAGCAAGACTCTGTCTCAAAAACAAAAACAAAACAACAACAACAACAAAAACCCTCAAGAGTTTTACATGGGTTATGGTTCTACCTCCCAAGGGGACAAGAGGTCACTGATGTTCCAAGAAAGCTGTTGAGTAAAGTTTGTTGAGCTGAACTAGACATGTGACAATTCCATGTGCAAAAAGCATGTTTGTAATTTAGCATGAATTTAAGTGGCACAGGAATTCTTCCACAGGCTTCTATCACTGAGTAATTGTCTTGGGAAATGGAATAGTATATCTTGAGAAGGGAGCATATTTGATTGGATAAAGTTTTATCACAAAATGGTGCAATTTCTATGGCGTGGGATAAAGCTATTGTTTGTTGGACATTTATTTATAAATTCTCTGTTTCTGAGAAGGTATCTCAGCCACATGGCACTTGTGTTGCCCAAACTGAGTTGATAGGGCAATTTCTTTGCCTCAAAACTCAAATATACCATCTTGGAGGAATAAATTTGTTAGATATTCTTTAACTGCCTTGTTATCTTTCTATACCCCTGAATATTGATCTCCTAACATAATAGTTAACAAAATAATTGATAACAACAGTGAAAATAATTACAACCTTAATAATGGCTGATCTTTATTAAGCGTGTGACATGCGTTAGACACTATTCTCAATGATGTATACACTTGATTTAATCCTGACAATAATCCATGAGGCAGGTACTATCATTTGTCCAACTTTACAGATGAGCAGATGAGACAATTTGCTTGAGGTCACACTGCAGGAAAGTTGTGGAGAAAGGATTAAATGCAGGCATTTTCATTCTAGAATGTATGTTCTTAAACTAAACTCTACTAATTTCTCACTCCCCTTCCACTTGCACACTCATGCTCATACCTTCAATCATCAACTACTTGAAGTCATTGTTGACTAGGTGTGTCGAACCACTTCTCATTCCCCCCATATGTTCTAGCATAAAGAGAAGATAAAGAAAAAGCCATGAGGATTTTGGTTGAATGTGTCTCTTTGGAGCCTGTGTTTTTAGGGTTAGCAATAGTGAGCTCTTATATTTGGATCTCAGTTTATAAATTTCAGAGAGGCTTTTCTCCCTGCTAATTCATTTGATCTTTAAAACAGCCCTGTAAACTATATAAGGAAACCGATGCTAATATTTCAAAGATGATGAAAGTGACAACCAGAGAGGTTAGGGGGCTTTTTAAAGGTGATACAGATTATTGGAGGAAGATTTGGGACTATTTATAATATTGATAGTAAAATAAAGCATTTGCTAAATGTTTACTGTGTGCCAAGTACCATGCTAATCATATCAGTGGCAATAACTCATTTAACCCTCAATAACCACAGATGTGAAAACACACGGCCAAAGTATATTCCTAGCACATTACAGAGCCAGGTCTTAAACCCAGATGGAGCCCTCGGCTCTTAATTCTAGTCTCTAGTTTTGATCTTACTAGGGAGAAATGAATTTTCTTTAAAGATATATAATGGAGACCTTATCCACTTTTAAACACCTTTCTGTATGTGGAAAATACTAATTATGATAACAATGATTAACAATATCTCAGTGTTCACTATAGTAGGCACTCTACTATTCATGTCCTCATTGAATCAATAAATATTTACTTACCACCTACAATGTGCAGGTACTGTCCTGGACATAGGAAAACATGTATGAGCAAAACATTGTCTCTCATGGAGCTTATATTATTTTGGGAGAAACAAAAAGTCATCAAATAGTCACACACATTTATAAACATAAATAGAGCTATATTTGTTTATACATGAAGGAACGTTACTGTGCTCATGAGTAGTGTTCTCTGATGAAGTCTGGGGACAGGGAAGTTTTTATGAGAAGGCCTTGTTCACATTGAGAATGATAGATATGAAAGTGTTAACTACAAAGAAATGTTTTCTAGGCAAATCAGAAGAATGTGTGTAGGGTCTGAAATTTGGGGGGTTTTTGAAGAACTGACAGGAGGTTAACTGGCTAGTGTATGTTTAGGGAAAAGAAGAATAGCTAAAGACAGGCCTGGAGAGGCAAAACCATGCAGGCCTTGTTAGGGATTTTGCTCTTTATCTAGGAGCAAGGCTAATCCATTGAAATGACAGATTGCTTGTGTCTGAAAAGATCCTTTAGCCTTAAGTGTAAAGAATAAATTGCATGGGGCAAAGATGAATGTAACAAGACCAGTTAGGAAGCATCTGTGGTAACGTGGCCTAGACAAGACAGTAGCTTGGACGGGGAAGAGTGGTGGAGGTAGAGAAAGTAGGTGGATTTAGGAATTATTTAGGAGGTTTGACAGATTTTATTTTGAATTACATATGTGGAGTAAGCAAGAGGAAAGCGTTAGAATCCCTCCTAGATTTCTGGCCTGTGTAATATGCATATAATCGTCCCAATGCACTATGATTATTATATTTCTAATTTTCAGATGAAGAAACAGATTCAGATTGTTTCTAATTACTGTCCATTCCATGGTCATAATGTTAGGTAGGTTGGGTAGGGATGAGGGGTATGCAGATGGCAGGGCAGGCAATAGGGGGATGTGGTTAAGGGCTGAGGGTCTCATCCACGATAGAGCCAAGATTTATCCAGGTCCACCTGATCTGAAATCTATGCCCTTGACTGTCGCTATTCTGGGAAATGGGAAGAACTACCTGGGCCATTATAGGAAGGGGAGTCTTAAAAACAGCAGTTGAGTACAGAATTTAATAAAGGAAATGGGCGTTATTCAACTTTGCAAATACGTACGTCCTCAAAGCCCAAGCTCTCACGACGTCCATGCATATTTGCAGCTGATGCTACTGCCATTTTTATGAGAACAATGAGAAGAGGACTAATTTTTCAGTGAGTATGATATTGCCAAATATCATTTTTGTAAGTAACTAATACATGTTAATTGTACAAAAATAAAAAGATAACAGGAAGGCTGAAAGAAAAAAATGAAAATCTCCCATTAACCTACAACTCAGGGGAGGGAGAAAATGCTTGCTTCATTTTAGTTAAATGATGCCATGCACTATGACTAACCACCATGGGTATTTAGTAGAGGATCACTAGAGACCCTAGTTCTAAACCCAGACTTTGTGATGATTTTGACTTTGGGGGATCTTTAGCCTCTAGGGCTCCAGTCTTCTCTGTAAAATGAAATGAAACTTTGCCCCCATTTAATTATCATAGCCTTTTTCTTCAGCCTAAGTCAGAGCATAACATTCCTGGGCATTATTCGTATCATTACAATGTAGGAGTGAAAAGCACAGCTTCATAGTTTCTCAGATGACTTAATGGACTCTCCACCTCTATGGCCCGGTTTCCTCATCAGTAGAGTGGAAATAATCATATTGATCCCACAGGGATGTTTTGAGGAATAGCTCACAGGTGTGCAGAGTGTTTGCTGGGCCCAGTGCCTATACATAGCAAGTAGGCAACACATGGTAGTCACAAATCTCTAGAAAGACATGGCAGGCAGCAGTTTGCAGAACGATTTCCTGCAGCCTCAAGCCTCATGCTATGGGGGACAGAAGAGTTGTGGAGCCCCCACTAGCCCTTCCTGCCTCACTTCTCCAACTTCACCTCCTGCTGAGCTACACTTGTTTTTTTTTGGGGGGGGGTACTTGCCACAGACCAGATACCGGACATATGAAGAAGTACAAGATCTAGATTTTATTCTTGAGGAACAAGCAACGTTATCAGGGCGGATAACAAACAGAACAACTCCAATACAATTTAATCAGTGTGGTGATACTATGAGTAAAGGGCTGTGGGGCTGGAGGGCAGGGGAGGGGAGAGTGAGTCATTTTGCCTCAGGGGACCTGGGAAGCCATCACAGGCTTCTGCCTTTATTTGTGCTGAGCCTGGCAGGAAGGTAGAGTTTGTTGGGTGGGGAAAATGGGCATGAGCACCAGCCTGTGTGCTAGAGAAGAACCTTTTCTGGGACTCACAACCCGTGAGACCCTAGGGATGCCAAGGATATTTTGAAAGATCTGGGACCAGAGTGCAGGGAACTGGGGTGGGCAGGTGAGGGTCAGCAGGTCTCTGCAATCACTAGTCTTCCTTTTCTGCATCCTCTATGCATCTCCAATACCTTCCAACTCCCTAGTCTGCTAAGGGCCTTTCCTGCTCCAGGGCGCTTCTCCTATTTTAGGTACTCACATGGTCCTCTGTCTCTCTTCTCCCACCCACAAAACCTGCTGGGAGGAAAGGATCAGATGTGAGTGGTTTGACCTGCAGCATAGTTTATGCTGCTGTGATCCCCTTCCCAGGGGTATTTGCCTTCAAGTTTCTTGCTTTTTGGGGAATAAAACACTTTCATGCTGGAATCCTATTCTATCATCTGATCCATGGTGTATGCTCAATAGTTTTGGCTCCTGGTAGTGGATGCATTCAGTTTGGTTAGTGCAGTGTTGCATTCGCTGTTGTTGTTTTGTGGTAAATAGATAACACATTTCAGTTTGTCACAGACTCCACCATTCCCCACTCTATTTATTATAGCCTCATCGCTTCTTCCACTTAGATGACCTGTCTGGTCTGAAGATACTTGCATTTGTGGCCCCTTGTGTTAAGCTTTGTTATTTCTTGACTTTTCAATTGAGAAATTATATCAATTGAATAGTTATTCCCCCTCCTTAATTATTTGTATTTATTTTTCTTATGCAGTTCTATCAACAATACTGAATGGACTTGGACCTCAGTATTGGTCAATGTATTACAAGTGTTCAAGGATTCCCTGCTATTTACTAGGAGGGAGTCCAGACCATAACATACCTGTTAACAAGTTGTTTCTCACATGTTTACAAAAATGAGAACTGTGCTTGCTGGTTTATTAAAAAATAAGACACAACAAAATAATGTATAATGATTTCACAGTAGTGCCCCCTTATCTGTGGTTTCACTTTCTGTGGTTTCAGTTGCCCACAGTCAATCAGAGTCTGAAAACAGGTGACTAGAGTACAATAAGATATTTTGAGAAAGTGAGTAAGCAAGTGAATACATTCACATAACTTTTATCACAGTATATTGTTATAATTGTTCTATTTTATTAGTTATTGTTAATTTCTTACTATCCCTAATTTATAAATTAAACTTTATTATGCATATGTATGTATAGGAAAAAACATAGTATATATAGGGTTCGGTACTCTCCGTGGTTTCAGGCACCCACTGGGGGCCTTGGAATGTATCCCCCTTGGATGAGGTGGGACTACTATAATTGATTCTTAAATGAATAGGTAAAATCAATTATTTAGCTAACAGTGTTTATCTTTTCAGCATTTAAAGGGGGCTTATTAAACCCAGCTGCTAAGGCATATCATTAGAATGATGGAAAAGCACACATCTGTGTAGGAGTAGGTGGCTGAGGGATAACTGGGAGTGTGGGGGGGGAGGGAGGACCATCCTGGGAAGGTAAGTACTCTCATCTTCTACATGCTTTAGACTTTGTCTACACCTAGGTCATGTGGGGAGATAGGATGTATAATGTGTTATCTACCAGGTAAGAAGCATATATTGAGTTTCCGATTCAGCTTATAAGTTCTGGCTCTCCCCTGACAGTCCCCCACCCATTTTCACTTTGGAGGGGGTTGCTCTGCCCAGGATTATGCATCCCCACCTCTGACCTGGTCATTTTTTCCAATTATCATCCATTTAAAATAGTCAGCAAGGCAATAGCATGTGCACATCAAGGATCACAAAAAGGACTTGGATTATGAGGAATAAAAAAATCTGTCCAACATGTGGCACCACTGAAGAGCTCTAGCTTAGACATGTTGTTTATAGTCAGCAGTTGTCTGGAAAATAGATGTTTACTTGTAGTGACTCTATTAAGATTTTTGCCATTAGGCAATATACGTCCTGCATTGCATAGAAAACTCTACATTGGAACAAATCATTCCTTAGCAATTCTGTGGCAACAAAAAATATTAAACACCAATACTGTTTTATGTTGGCATTTCTGTTTATTAAAAAAAGAGAGAAAGATATAGGGCCAAAATCAGGAAACTGTCCTTGGAAAGACAGCTTTTTTTTTTTTTTTGGTAATGGTATGCTCCATTTGAAACTGTAAGTGAAATATTTGCTAAATAAAGATTAAATTACTTACAGAAAAAATGTCCCTAATATTTGACAAGAACTTAAACACATTGGGTTTCCCTGAACCATACATCTCCTGATGAAAAGGTGTATTTTAATATCACTAGCTGCTTCTTAGCATCAAACTCATGTATCTCCTTTCTTTAGTTGGTGATGAGACTAGATTTCTCTGTTTCATAATAGGAATGTGGAAAACTCTTCTGGAACAAGGACTTGTGTCCTATTCTTGCTTTTGACACAATATCATTTTTCTGCCTCTATTATCTTGGCAAACAAACTTGTGCCCCCCAAAATACCATCATACAAATGGATGGTCTTAATTCTGTGAAGTTCTGAATAATGTTACATTCTAGTGCTAAAAGAATCAATTAATTTAAGACAAATTTGGTCTACGATTAAGCAAGTGGATTCTGTAGTCTAAGCAGCCCATCCTCGTGGTGTGTGCACAGCCTTGGGCAGTGGGCAACCTTTTCTAAGTCTTGGTTCTCGTATATGCAAAGTGGAGCAATAATGCTTACTTCATAGGTTTGTGGTGAAGATTAGATGAAAAATATATGTATAAGGCCCCTAGCACAGATTCTAGCAGATAGTTATCAATCAATGTTATCAGTGAGGTACAGAGGGATTTCTTAGTGCCTTTAAAGCTTGAATGATGGCAGCTGACAGAAGCTGCTGCTGACTCCCTGCCCTCTGGCCCTTAGTAGGGGTCCAATACATATTTGGTAAACATATGAAGGAATGAAGGGCTGCCAGAACAAGCCCCTAAATTTTAACTCCTGGCTCTACCAGTCTAAGTGACCAACTCATTTTGCCAGCTCCTGGATGCGTCTTCTCTCCATCTTCTATTTTTCTCATTGGTACCCACTATTGCAATTAGAAGTAGGAAAAACTGTCACATAATCATCTAGAGCTCTCTGAAGCCAAATCAACAAATACTTATTGAGGGCAAGACAGGTGAGCAGAGTGAGGCCAAGAAAGATACGTCTTAGCATGGGTTTCTAGAACACAGCTCTGCTAAGATATATGACACAGTAAAAATCTAGAACGGTGGTTTGTTTTTATCATTTATTTTTAATTTTAAATGATCTGATGGCATAAGATGAATCCTTACCCTCTCATCCTGATCTGCTACTTCATCCCCTGTCAAGCACCCATTTCATAATATATGCTCACCTGGGACATTCAGACCTGCTGTCACAGTCAGAAAGATTCCTTTCTCAGTTGGTGCCAAGGGGATCTCAAAATGGCTTTGGATGCCTGTTAGGTTAACTCCGTCACTCCTTACTGGACCCCTTGTCTATTCACTTAATAATACGGGTGTTCGGGACTGCAAGTGGCACTGAGGAAAGACGGACTGCACAGGGCTCCTGCAATCTATTTTTCCTTCCCAAAATAGTGCATCTAGCTTTCTCCCTTATAGTATTTCATTATTTGCTTGGTTTCACAGAACCGTTTTAATAAGAAAGTTTTGAGAATATCCTAAGGTTATAGTCTTTGAATGAACTTTCATGCCTATAGTATAAGCCCCTTTGGTTTAAAACTATCCCACTTAAAAGCATCTACTTATAACTACCAGCTGCTGGTTCATTGCTCTTCCTGCTCATGAGTGCACACACAGACACATACGGATACATGTGCATGCTTGCGTGCATGCACACACACCACACCCCCCCCTCACGTGCACTGTGTATATGTAAACATCCAGAAGGAACAATGCATTGTAAAAATTATCCTGTTGAGTTTGTAATCTAGAGTGAGTTACTGAGTGCTGATAAGTAAAGGAAGTGCAACCAGACGGTTTAATCCTCCAATTTCCTGTCTTCTAATCAGCCCCTGATTCTTTTGCTTTTAAATTAGAAACATTCCTGACAATATTCAGGACAGGTGAAGGAAAATCAACTAGAAAATAAGTAAGGACAAAGCATTTATTTCACTGTCTAAAGTTCACAGGAGAAATATGAGTGTAACAACAGGAAATCAAGATTTTAAAAAAGATAGCAGAAGTACATAGGCTAGCTTGAGTAACCAATCACATTTCTGAATGCAGTACATTTGGATCATAATTTGATTTAAAGAAAAAAATAGGAATATAGTTTAATGTATTTGCTTCTCCCTAAGAATAATAAATGGTACTTTAAAAGATGTTGTATGAGGGTAACCTAAAAGAAAATGATAACTTCTTAGTGTTTGTGGGAGAAAAAAAAATAAAGCCCCATCTCATTTGCTTGCAATCAGTTAGTGCTAATGCCATGAGAAAATAATGTTTGGAGTGTACAAAAACCTCTGATGTTAATGTATATTCTTAGAAATTAATATAGTTATGCATATTTATAATGGTGGATAAAAATTAAAAATTGTGCATTTAAAAATAAGCTAAGGTAGAACCACTGTATTCTGTAAAAATATTTAAAAATAGAGCATGCAAATGCATGAAATAGAATGCATATAATTATGGTTACCATAGACTCTTATAAATATCCTGGGTGCTGAAAATATGATGCGCTTTATTATTTATTGAATTTCCTCCTTTTGAATCTTTCTATTTATAGCCATTGTAGCAATTTCCGACTTATTTTAACCATTATCATGAATGAGCTAGTGCAAATTCATAGACAAATCTTCATTAGGCAATGTCTTCAGTCTTCAAAGGAATATAGACAACAATCATTAACAAAAGTCAGTCAGCTGAGAATTAACATTTTAAAAACTGAAATGGTAAATACAACTTAAGATATGAATCCAAGCAAATAACAACAAAAGGTATGAGTTCTTAATTTTGTGTCTGCAGTGGTTAAGGGTGCCAATCATTTAGAAGGAGGCTGGAGTTGAGGGTTTTTTTTTTTTTTTTTTGAATTGTTAAACATAGTAAAGCAGTATTTCATAGAAGTATATTGCTAATTTTCATATGTATATTTAAAAAAAATAAGCATTTACACTACAAGGCATACTATATCCTTCCTTGCCCAAATATTTTCCCAGTATACAAAGTTAGAGTTGTAAAAATTTGGATTAAGTGGCAGACAATTCTCGATTGAAAAATTTTATGGCAATTTTTAAAGAGAATGCTCCCAAAATAAGTGCTTGGGGACCTAGCAAGGGGTTAGGGGGGTTTCAGGTTAATTTAGTAGCCTTCATTTCATAGTCACCATGAGTTTTTAAATTGGGTGGCAGAAGGAAGATAAGTGTAACATGTAATTCACATAACAATAGTCCCATTACACATTATTATCACTGAATCATTACATAGAGGAGAATGTTTATTTTGCCTTCATTTTAACACCATGTGTGTAGAATGGAGGTAATTCCACTGGACAGAATTATTTTTTGATATATATACATGCATCCAGTGTGCTTCCATTTTATTTGGAGCGGAGGAAAATTTCATGAGAGTTTTCTTTAGTTCTCTATCCAAAGGTTTCTACTAGAGATGTCACAACATAGCTAGATTAAGTTGATACGTAGTATCTATTTCTTGATTTGCATGATTAAAGCATTAGAGAAGTGCCTCAGATATCAAAAGGTTTCTCATAAGTGGCAGCGCCAAAAGTAATTACTGTTAAAATGTACATGCTCGAACCCTGGTCGCTCGTTAAATTCTAAGTTGTTTACAACTCTTTGGGTTTGAATAAACATTTTTATTTGACTTTTTAGTATCAAGACCTCTTTCTTGCTCTATTTTGATATAAAAAAGGTATTTATCATTTCTTATATCCCATGTCCCTCGAGACAACATTAGCTTCAACCAAAAAAAGTGATAGGAGACAGAGATGGCCTTTCTCAGTATTTCACATTTAAAAAATAACTTTCTTAAGCAAAAGTAGTATTTTTAAGACAAAACCAAAACTTATACTTAAAGAGATTAAAGATTAATCTAGTCAACTGATCTCCAGTTAGTTATCAAAAAGTGTAGTTAGAACACTACTGTAAGCCGGAGTGAGTTATGAGAGGGGGTGGGTATAGAGAGGGAAAGAGAAGAGAGGTTGTTATTCTCAGTCTTTTATTAACCAGTTTCTTTCATCCCAGTGTGTCTTTATTATTTAGAAAAATAAAAATGATCCGGGCCTCTGCCCATTCTCACCCAAAATTCTGGAGTAGGTAACGTCTATCTACAACCTGGTCCAACATATGCCCCAAAACTAAAACAAACAAACTCATTTGCCATACAAATTGTTTACGATTCATTAAAAAGCAAAATTGCATATCCCGTCGCTGGCAGCTGAGGCGAGTCTGCACGGGCGGAGGGGGCATTCACTGAGTTGCCTTTGTATGCTGGGAGGACCAAGCTGGAGGTTCTCACTATGAGCCCGGAGTCTGTGCAGCCAGATGACGCATGAGGTAATTTTAAAGCTTTATTTGCCTTTAGTGTGAAACTCTGATCTTGTACTGTCCTTTGGTTAAAGAACTATATCAGCCAGAAGGAAGTTTAAATTTTTTTTTCAGTTGGGGAAAATTGTTTTTGGGGTAACAAGGTGGGCATATGAGGGAGAGGGAGTGAGTGCTGTTCAAAGAAAAAGATCTAAGAGAAAATGTGAAATCTGTATATTTTAATTAGACTTCTCCCCTTTTATCAAAGTCCTCAATTTCCCATCAATAATAGGAAATTTACATTAGAGTTATTTGTAACTGGCAGGTCTAAAATGCTACGCTATGTGGTCAACTTTGAGGAAAATAAACAAATCGATTTATTCCCTGTGGTAACTTCTACAACTTCTTTAAAGAGCGCTCTGATTTCTCACCCCTTTTCAAAGCAAGGATCTAGAAGCATTGAAGTTGAGAGAAACTTCCCTGTAGTATGTAGCCTAAACAGCAGCATGTGAGCTTTCAACATTGTTTATTTTTAGGCAACTGCCTTGCTAAATGTTTCCACCACTTTTATATGTTATATTCCCGGCGGTAAAACATCTGTAAAATAATTTTAAATGAAAAACAACTTCCAAGTAAAGTTTACAAAAAAGAAATTACAGTTTTCCGAGTTAAAAAAAAGAGAAGCACTTGGCGATCTTTGCAAGAAAAAAAAATGACACAATTTGCCATAAAAAGTAAGTCTATAAAACCTATGAGCTCTTGAAATACAAGGAAGTAGAATGTTTCACCCAGAATATGACATCAGCATGCAGTTTTTAAAAAATCTTACAATTTAGCTTAGAAAGTAATAGCTAAACCAACCAGTATATTCATTTTTAGTATTCAACAAGCTGCATAAGGCGAAGCAATAGGCAACATCACAGCATACAAGTAAACCTTGCTCTTGCTGGCAGAAACTCTAATGGGAAAACAAGTGCCTTGAATAGAAGTTCAGGGTCGAAGTAGACAGTTTACTGCTAGTCTAATTAGCCAAAAGCTGCCTGTAACATTGTCCTGAAATCACTGAAAAAGTTTCTACTGTCTAGTTAAGAAATTGCAAGTTAAAACACACATATACACACATACCCACAACCACTTTAACTTAAGAGTCCTTAGGATGGACATACTGTATCCCAAGAAGCAGCTGAATAGAATCCTTCGGTAGCTCACTTTTAATAGTCTCTCAGTCCTCCGAATTCCTAAAACTTGCCAAAATGATACCACCATTGGTCCAGGAAGGGGAAAAGAGAACTCTTTCCGCAGATCATACAATGAAATCGACCATGCCCTGTTTTGTAATTCCATTCGCCAGTCTCCCCCTTCAACATCACTCTGTCTCTCTCTCTCCTTTTTTTTTCTTAAACTGATATCTATGTGAAATGAGCTGAAGTTCACGGTCCAGTTAGGAACGGATAATACATTCATTGTCCTGGCAGCAAACTTTTTTTTCACTCCCTGGAAGAATTCATGCTTGCCGCAAGAATAATAATTACGGAAAACTAGAAATGCACTGCTAACGAATTAATCCTTAACGGACACCACCCTAACGAGGGCAGTAATGATTTGAGGACACTCTTCCTCACAGGACTTGCGTCTCCTGTGACAATGAGCTACTGTGCATCCTCCCAACTCACTCCACCTCTTATAGATCCAAGATGTCAAAGGTTGTCTGGCCTGGTTGACCATGACATGTGAGTTAACTCATTCTGTGGCCGCATGGTAGAACTTTATTAAAACTTTATTTGTACCCAGAGTAACTAAAAGATAGGATATGTGGGTCTTTTCCACCCAGAGCTGGAGTTCCTTAGAGACTGAAGACCTGTTCTGACATAAATGGGGAAAAGTTAGGTGAGAGCTAAGGGTCCCCTGATGGAAAACAGGGAGTGGGGACGCAGAGGTCTCTCACAGGTGACTTCAGGCAATCCAATTAATGGGGCAGGACCGGAATTCACTCAGGGCTTGCTTCTCTCCAGTGCCCAACATGCGTCCTCAGAAAATACTACAGCCAGGGAAAACCATGCACCCCATAGTCCCTGAAAACAAAAGTAAAGGGATGTGAAACTAGAGAGAGGGAGAAAAACCTGAGGGCCAGGACAAATGTTTCACTTTTTACTCCAAGACTGGCTTGGCTAAAATATCCACCTCTACCTTAAAACTGATACTCTTTAAAAAATAAATTAAAAAAAAGAAGAAAGCCCCAAATACTGTCCCATGGAAAACAAGGGCAAGTGTTCCTGAGAACTCAAGTTGCAGAGTGGCAGGGAGAGGATGGCAAGAGGAAGCAGTGTGAGGCTGCCTCACTGAAGAGTGTGAAAAAAATCAAATGTGAGTTTGATGAATGTGAGGTCTGGGACATTTTGTCAAAGAGGGAGGGAAAGTAGAAAAGGGAAAAAAAAAAAAAAAAAAAAAAAGCAGCCCCGGCTGCCAACTCACCATCCACCAAGTTCTGGCCGAGATGTCGTAGCAGAGCTGCCATTTGATGGAGCCGTCGGAAGCTTTCCCTGCCATTACGCTGTCAGCAAGCTTCATCTGATGCTAACTCACGGGAGATAAGACACCTAATTGAGAAAACATTTGCAGTGGCATGTGGGGCAACATGTAGTCCGGTCCATACCATATGGAATCATGGGTAAAAAAAAAAATCTCCTTGACAATGAACCAATCTCTCACAGACCCAGTGGCAAGGTGAAGTGGAGATGAAAAGTCTTCTGCTCCTAGTACTGTCTTCTCCTCTCTCCTTTTTAAAAAACGAGAGCCCACTGCTACACATCAAAGGGAGGTGGTTAAAATTAGGGCTTCATCACTCAGATGATTTTGGTCTGCAAGGTTTTTCCTTTCCTTCCAACAACCAACCCCCCCTCTTTTTTTTTTTTTTAAGGAGAATAAAGAGATTTAATAGGACAAAGGCAGGTAGTGGACTGCGGAGGGAGATCGCCACAGGCTATTAGCCTAAAATTTCTGCTTGACAGATGGAACTGCTTAGAGACTATCATGCAATGTTTTGGGCTTTTTTTTTTTCCCCAAATCCCCCCCTCCCCTTCTTTGACTTTAAGTCTGATTCAGTATCTGTATTTCACAGCCGCTTTTCTCAAGAATGTGAGCTGCGCATTTAAAAAAATGTTTAGTTCAGTTTTGCTGTCTTACACATCTCTGTTGGAAGTAAAGTGAAAAGTCTAAAACTAAATCTTGGAACAACTTGAACAGGTTTTCCAAGGAAGAAAAAAAAAATCCGGTTGAAAGTATTTCTCTTTCCTTACTTTCCTTAAAAAAATTAATTCATTAGTTAATTTAGTTGTGAAGGAATATAAACATGAGATGGCAGCATTCAAGTCCCTTGATTTTTGGTTCGGCTGGCATTGTGTTTAGCTGTGTGTTTTCATGTGAGTAAATAAATACTGATATTTTATAAGTTCTAACCTAGCCTAGGCTAGGCACCACCTATATTTTTGGTCTTTAAAACAATTAATTCTGAACTTTTCCATTCCTTGTAAATAAAGTGATCAATCATTATCTATTCAGTTTAACACAATTCATACTAAACTTGACATGAGTATTTCCTTAATCAGAGAAAATCACTTCTGATTTCCCTTCTGTAACCTAGCCATCTTCTTCACGGGGGTTTTTAACCACACGTACTTTCTTCAGCATGAAAAAATAAACCACAACATGGACTTACTAATAAGAATGGCTGGAAAATGATTTTTTTTTAAGTGAAAAAAAGTCCAGGCAATTGGTGAATTTCAAATTATTTTATTCAGGACTAAGGGGGAGAAAGAAGGAGAGAGAATGACTTGCATTTGTTATATTTTATTCTTTCAAACTGTGTGACATTAGGAACTGCAGAAATATCTTTATAAGAGCAGTGTACCAAACATATCCGAATTTTTTCTGAATGTAAGCGATTCTTTGATCTCCAAGAACCTAGAAGTTAAATTGTACAGTTTTCTAGACTATAGTCTTTCAATATAGGCACTCAGAACATGGGAAAATTTATCTAGCACTGTTTCTCAGGGCTATTGACTGTTGATTATTTAAAAAGTTGTGCATTTACAGCCCAGCCACCCAGTGGATTTTTTCCTAGTCATATTTTTGACTGAATAATATTTAGATACACTTATTTAGGGTATATTTTAAGTTCCATAGAGGTTAAGTTTGGGTGCATTTGCTTTCCTATTTCTGACTTCTTCCTTAGTAAGTATTAATTTAACCATTTAGCATCAGGTATATAGCTGTTTTGACAAAAATAATTTCATTAAAGCAAATTTTATCCAGTTTCACCAGAAATGTTTTCTAATTTAAAACACGATGCACAGACTGTTTTTAGGAATGAACCAAAAATACAATAAATAAGGCATTTTTTTCTTTCTCCTTCCTCATTGTAATGGGATTTCTTTTAATATGAAGGTAGGAGGTGGTATCGGGAATTATTATCAAATATAGATATTGCCATCACTACTAGGAAGCATCTGTGTATTTTCCATTACCTTGGCATCACCTGTCTTTTCAGAAGAAGAGTCTACAGTAGCACAGGAAATGTTACATTTAGTGTCCACTGAATAGCAAATGGACCTCCTACCAGAGACTTGCTCTGAACTTGCCAACGAAAACATTTACTGCCTCATGTAACTGCAGCATCAATAAAATGATCTGGTCTTTCTTCAGTTTACTATTTAGAGAAAGATAAGGAAAAGAGTTGGAAATTCTATATAAGATGTAAAATAGCACCAACCAAAAACAAAAATTAGAGGAAAAAGGAAAAGAAGAAAAGCATTCTGTCTTTGAATCAAGCTCCTGTTCTGTTTCATCCATTCCTACTTGCCTCTGACAAGCAGACAAAAACCAAAGTTTCCTTGCTTTAGCGTCGCGTCAGCTTTCTCCCAGGGCAAAGGCGCATGTGGGCATCTTGGACTCGTGGGACCACAGCTTTACGATCTCTAAGTTTGTCCTGAAGCAACCTCTGAAAGTGGAGGTGTCTCTTGCCCGAGCTGCTGTGTTTCTGAGGCTCAGAACACCCTGTGCACACCCATTATTTATGAATGAATGAGGCACAAGGTAAACCAGAGTCCAGATTTCACTTTGTGAATGATAGAATACCCAGGAAGATTGTTGCAGGAGGTGGCATGCAGTTTTGAACAAAGAAGTGATAAATATTATTGGATAATGGTGTTTTAAATCTGGAACGATTAGGTGCATTTAACTTTGTCATTGTTCTCTGAGAGCTGGTTGAAGCTGTCCTTCCCTATGCAGCAATCAGTCTTTTCACAGTGTGGCCCGTTGTTAATAGCCTTAAAACAAGATTAAATAAAACATGTTAAATATTGCAATTATTGTGGGAAATAAAATTATTTGGTGAGCATAATGGGGAGCAATTCAAGCATTTAACATGATCCAGGAAATGCTACTCCAAACAATTGCATTTGCTTTATGCATTTTTCCCCTTTGATTGCTGACAGATGCCTTTTTGGAAACAAACATCTAAATGGTTTGCCTTCAGTTAGGAAAAAAAAAAATAACAGAAAGCGGCTACATGTTTTGAATTTAACTGTTGTCATTTGAATACTTCTTCCCATTGCACGTGAATGAATCTGAGACAAAAACAGTGCTCTCATCAAGAAATAAGCCCATCAGCATTTGGACTTTCTTACTTCCTTTGAGTATATTTTATAAGTGGGAATCCTCCTAGCTACGGGGTCAAGTGATGAGGAATATGGTCTGGGCGAAGATGGGGAAGCATACAAAGGGAATTGTCTCCATATAACATGAAGCCTCAGGCACAGTGCAAGTCACTTTTCAGCCTCATTCAGGTCATTATGACCAATGCTTCCCAAATAAACTACCCCCTTTTGTTGAATGGGAAGAACCCAAGAGAGCTCAGAGGATGGAGGATTCCTATCTGTGTCTTTACTGCAGTATATTTGGATAAAGTTTTTGAAGACTCTGCTGTCAACAGGTGTACGATACCAAGGAGAGGTTTTGGTTTTTGTTACATGTTGCTAAAAGGCAATGTGATATGAAATATTAATAATTTTCAGAGGCTGTATAGTAGAGTGGTTAAGAACACTGTTTCTGTAGTCCAATTGTCCACATCCTGGCTCCGTTGGTTACTGTGTGGCCTCTCCCAGGTTACTTAACTTCTCTGATTCTGTGTGTCCTATCCTAATCAGGAAAATGAAGATAATAATAGTTATTAAGTGTATATGTGTGTGTGTCAACCCTAGGAGGTTGGTCTCACACACACACACACACACACACACACACACACACACACACGGAGAGATACAGTTATACTTAGAAGAAAAACATGCAAAGAGTACATAGTCCCTGATATGTAATGAATGTTCAACTGAAGTTATTGTATTTTTATTGGTGTTTTGTTTTTATTATTCCCCTGTTGAGAGAAGCCCTCTTTTTTCTCCCTGCTGGTCCTGTCCTGTGAGGCAGGATTGGGTTCCTTCCCTCGGTTCTCTCAAAATAACCTGTGCCTTGCTCCACTGTAGCTCTTAGCACCCTCTCCTAGAATCATCTGCCTCCCAGTCCGTCTTCTTTTCTAGACCTTGAGATTCTTGAGGGCAAGACTGTGCCTTGCACATCTAAATAACTACAGGGCCAAGCACAGTGCTGGGCAAATAGCAGGGGCTCCCTACACGGTCAGGGAAAGAGAGTAAAAAGGCACAGAGCACTAGTGGATTTGAAATTTGATTTCATTCTGCTCATAATTACAGAGCCTTTTCTTTAACTTGGCCCCACTTAGTGCATCATCTACCTTTCCAAGTTAATGTCCCTCAGGACCCCAGGCCACAGTGATCTCTGGCTCCTTTGACTTCCTGTGGCCTTCTTTATCTGCATCATCCATTAGTACTTCAGGTAGACTGACTGCATTATTATCTGTCTTTGATGAACATATGTCTTTCATTCATTCATTAAGCCATTTAATAGCAACTTCTGCAATACAGGCAAGTAAAATTGTTTCTCCTTCTTTTCAAACTTTGTTTTCAGGACCATTGGAAATTTGAAACTCTAGGAGATGAACAACTTGATTTTGAATGCGGCATATAACAGCTAACATTTATTGAATACTTCCTCTTGGCCAGGCACTGTTCCAAGATCTTTACGTAGCTTTTTTTCCAGGTAATTCTTTATGAGGATCCATTTTACAAACAGGAAAACAGGTTCCAAGAGGTAAAGCAACTTGTTTAGGGCTCCAACGTTAGAGACAGAAGGAGGATTAAGGAGGAGTCAAGCCTAGGAAGGATGACTGCAGAGCTTTATCACTCTGATGTTTCCTCATAAACCAAAAAAAAAAAACAAAAACCAAAAAAAAAAAAAGAAGGGAAATAACAGAATAACAGGATTTAGCACCTGCTATGTGCCATGCACCTTTAAAAGGTGCTTTTGGGTGTGACATGTCATTTAATCTTCACAAAAACCCTAGGAGGTTGGTATTATTATTTCCAATTTGTAGGTCAGGGTCAAAAAGGTAAGAGTCTCACCTAAAGATGCATGCTAAGTGAGAAGAGCAAAGATTCAACTCTACGTCTGTTTGATACAAAAGCCCATGCTTTTCCTATTCCAACCAGCTAACTCTCAGAAGACATTTTTTATTTCTTTTGCAGAGTTGAATGTTGGGCTTAACAGATATGTATGGCCTTGAATCTCCAGGCTCTTAGAAAACAAGAAATTAAAAATATACCCTGTTCCTGAAGCTTTAGAGAAGTTCATTTTAGGGTAATGGGCATCTAAGATTAAAAAAAAAAAAGAAAGAAAAGAAAAGCCTGTATTAAAAAGGGATTATCTACTATTAACACCTAGGTCTTTCCTCTAACCTTAATCAGGTGGAAAATCCTAAAATGGCATTCAGGACACCGCTGTCTAAACCTTCAAATGAGTGTGTACTCACACGTAAGCTTTAGGATAAAAGGAAGAAGCAACACAAAAGGATAGAAAGTCTTGTTCCTTCAAAGCCCAGAAAAATGTCAAGATCTGTGGTGGGAGATTTATCTTTTTTTGAAGAAAGCAGCAAAGTCCTCTGCACAGGTATTGTACATTATTGGGTGTGAATGTGGTGACTTAAATAAACTAGCGTCCTAAGTCACCTGGCATGGTTTTCTCACCGTATGGCAGAAGTGAATGCCACAAAGCTGAAAAGGGCAGAACTGAAGAAAATGCCAGGGGGTCCAGACAGCCCTATCCATTTTAATAACATGCCCAGAGATTGCCCAGATTTTTGATCTGGTATATATACATATACATGGATATGGATACCCACATTTTTTTATATATATATATATATACACACACACACACACACACACACACACATATATATATATTGCTCAAGAAAAAAATACCGATAATTTTTTTCAGTAGAAACTCACCCGCTATGCCCTGCAAAGAATTAGTTTTCTTCTTGGTGGCAGTTCTTGCGCCTTATTTCCATTTAGAAATTCTTTGACTTTTACTTTCTCTGCATTTTCTGTTAACCGGCTGCCACCCAAGATTGGGTTAAACTCTCTGCCCCTTGTTAGAAAAGAAAAAGAAAAACACATACAACACAACCCTCTAATAAGTATATTCACAACTTCTATGCAAGGCGCTTAAGAAAACTAAAAGGTTAATATATTCTAACTAGATGTTGGGTATAGAATGTCAGATCTGTCAAATTTCATTATAACTTGCTGCTCATTGGAAAAGATTTGATTTCTTTTGCCACTGTCCTACTATGTTCAAGTCACAGACTGCCAGCAGCAGCCCACAGAAGACCACAGGCTGGCAGTCAGCGGGCTCGAGTGGGAAACCAGCCGCAAGGACCATCTGTTTCCGATTTCTAGCTGAGCCAAGATGTGCAGCGAAGTGCATTCCATTCACCAGGCCAGCTTCTCCCCTGCTCAAGTTATTAGTGTTACAAGTGAAATTATCTTTTCCAAACAGCAGGGGAGCTATAATCCTTATGGAACAGGGTTTTAAAATACATACACACACATATATACACACACATACAGCATTCAGACATCTTTTGTTAAAGTTGTGGGGAAGGCTGCTTATAAATTTAATTACAGCCTTCATGGGGTTTATAAAGTATGTTTTATTAAGCATGATAACCTCTGAGGCAGCAGCGTATACATTGGCCTCATTTAGTCTAATTGAATGATCAAATATCTTTAGGATGTTTTTTGTGGGCGTGGTTAAAAATGATAAGAAGGATGTATTTAAACCATCTTAAAATGAAATGGCTTTCAAAAACATAATGGGTTTTTAGGAATAATCAATGTGAGCCCTTGCTCGGCTGGCCCAAGCAAGCCAGTCTCATGTAAGTAGACAGTGCCGAGGCTTGCCAGCCAGCTATTAAATCCCAAAGGGGCTATATGACTGGTATCACCGTGTAAGTTGGGAGGAGACGGTAATAAGCTACATCTTGTTGTTTGGGGTTGATCTTCTGCCTGTCTCAAGACCGATCATTTTTAGAAAAATTTGGAGGTGAAAGGGCAAGGCTGATGTGCGATAGTGTGATAGAAATAGCAAAAGGAGAAGTCAAGAAACCTTAATTAAGTAACGTTATAAACATGTCTTTAGTGACAGGTGCTTGCCATTGGGCCAGGTGCTCAGGATACAAAGAAGAAAGCTATGGGGCCTTAGCCCAAGGAGCTCCCCGACTCTCACTGAGGAGACAAAGGAGCAGGCACATACGTTGCAGTGCGGTAGAACTACGGTGGACTTCTAGCCTTGGCTCTTCCACATGCTTGATACATGACTCCAGGTTGTCACACACTGTCTGTAGACTACATCTGTCAAATGGGGATGGCTGATTTTCAGGGACTGTTTTCAAAATTAAATGAATTATAACCCACGCAAAAAGGACAAGAGTCCCTGATAGGCACTTAGCAGGTGCTCAATATGTTAGTTTCTATTTAGTTATTCCCTGAATACTCAATAACCCTATAA
The DNA here is from genome assembly GCA_023783475.1 of Daubentonia madagascariensis. Taxonomy (NCBI): domain Eukaryota; kingdom Metazoa; phylum Chordata; class Mammalia; order Primates; family Daubentoniidae; genus Daubentonia; species Daubentonia madagascariensis. Next base: position 52,728,987 of record JAKFHU010000913.1, read on the forward strand.
ATTACAGCAGGTTTCTCTTTTGTGGATAAGCGGCACAGAGGCATAGGGCGACTTCCTGCACGTGTCAGCCAGCCTTAGACCACAGGCTTCCTGAGGGCAAGGCCTGCAGAGGCGCTGTGCAGGGTCACACCCCCAACGCGTGCTGTAGGTTCATGGTGAATGAGAGAATGATTTTTCCAAAAAAGAACATTTTTCTTCTTTTCAAAGCAGAAATCACATAAATTTATTTAAAATGAGGAGAGGAGAGGAAGATGATAAAGCCTCTTATTTTGTAAATTAAGACAATGAGGCCCAGCAGAGAGAAATACCAGGAGTCACCGAGCAAGTTAGTGGCAGAGATAGGTTTCCAGCTCAGAGACCCCAATATTCAGTGTTCTGTTTACAGCTACACCAATGGTTTCACAGTGTTTGAAGAGATGTGTCCTGAATTTGGTAATCCCTTGTATTCAGATACATGTGAGCCCCTGCCATTGCTGCTTCTGCTGATTGTATTGCATGCCTGGCAGTCTCATGTTTGCAGACACATATGGAGGTCGTCTAGCAAAGCCTTCTTATTGCTTAGATAGGAAAGCTAAGGACCAGTGTCCCAGGTAGGTTTCCTGATAGCAAACTTTGAGACTTGTGGAGATTTGTGTGCAAGAAATTTATTGGGGTGGCTGTCGGGACCAACACCTGCAGAGAAGTAAAGGAAGGAAAACTGGGTGGAGGGAAGAGATAAAAAACAGTGTGATCCAAGCAAAGGCCTAGCTAACCCTACAGGGAACTGGGAAACTGGGAAGGCATTGTAGAACTGTCCCAAATTGGGGCAAAGGGCCAGGACATTGCACTCTTACAATGACCAACAAGCCATTGAATGAGAGCTGTCTTAGGGAAAAGGAAGAGACATTGGGCTGGACAACTCTTTTCAAGCAAAGACAAAATGCAGAGGGGTTTTTAGCTGAGATCTGCCAGTTGCTAATGTTCCCGATAGCTGAGAGGGCATCTGGATGGTGTGCCACAAGATCCAACTGTACTCTGAGAAGTCAAATGGCTTCCTTAAAGACACCCACCAAGTTAGTGGCAGATTTGGGTTTGAAATATATGGTCCACAGCCCTACTTATTTCCCAAATGGCAGGGAGAACGCTTCATGCCCTATTTGAACAGAATCTTCCCATGCAGGAATATTCCTTCTCTTTCAGAAACAACAGGGGCCGGGAAAGGTAGATAAGGCAATGAGGACAATGTTGGGCATTTCTTGGCTTCTTCTCCAGTTGTCTGGTGATCGTCACCTTTCTTGGGAGATACAAAAGTTCAGTGAACGAATGAAGGAGATATTTGGAATATGACTCTAAACACATGCCGTCAGATCTCTGTTTGAGCCTGCAAAGAGTCTCCTGGGAGAAGTATGAGCTGACACCTCTCTGAGGGGCATTGTACCCATGGAGAAGACAATTTGGGAGAGGGGTTGAGGAAGCAAAGGGCAGCAGTGGCATGAAAAATGGGTGTTTCTTATTCCAGATGTTTTCATCTCAAGGAAGCTCTCCCATGGAGCACCCGGTCAAGAAAAGAAAAAAAAGAGAAACCCCAAAATCTGAAGAGTTAATGTTGTGTGATGATTAAACTCTTTGCTTCAAAGGAGTACTTTGGAGAACAAATCTAAGCTCTCATAATCTCTTAAAAAGAGAAAATCTGTTTGATACGGAGCTGAAAGAAGGCTTTTAGAGTACCTTCTCCCTCTTACCCCCACCCCAGCTCTTTAATTTCTTTTTCCTTTGTGTCCTTACTTGGATTCTTTTATTTGCTGTAATATTTTTAGAAGAAGCCATCTTAAATTTTGAGTCATTGCCATCCCTACATTTCACTGGCACTGAACATGATGTAAGTGACCTGGGAATCCATGGGACACCCAGAATCTCTAGTTGGTGTCTTTTCCCTGGGCTTTGATGGGACAAGTCTGAGAGACTAGTTTCTGCTTTGTTCTTCACTGTCCCAACACAATGAGCAACCACTTTTTTTTTTTTTTTTTTGAGATATGCTCTCACTCTATTGCCCCAGCTAGAGTGCAGTGGCGTCATCATCGCTCACTACAACCTCAAACTGCTGGGCTTAAGCAATCCTCCTGCTTCAGCATCTTGAGTAGGTGGGACTACAGGTGCACGCCACCACACCTGGAAAATCTTTTAAAATTTTTTCATAGAGATGGGGGTCTTGCTATGTTTCCCAGGCTAGTCTTAAACTCCTAGCTTCAGTCAACCTCCTGCCTTGGCCTCCCAAAGTGCTAGGATTACAGGCATGAGCCACTGTGCCTGGCCTTAACAGCCACTTTTACCGGGGATCATGGACTGCCCCCATGAGAAGGAGAAAAAGAATTTCCATATCTGCATTTGACAATTTTCCTTCCACTTTTTTCCTAGTGGCCAGGTGCGGGTTCTTCTCCTATCCTCCCCATCTGTCCTTATCCCATTCAGAGCCTGTTATTTACAGTTCAGAACTTTCCTTTGTCTCTTCCCCCTTCCCTACTTCCCTTCCTCCCTCTTGGCCTTCCTGGCCACATTTATTGAACTCCTCATATATCCCATATGCAGTGCTAATTACTGAGTAGGTACAATTATAATCAAGACAGAAGCCTGCCTTCATGATGCTGGACCTGGAGCAGACATACTGGTAGCCAAGTCATTCTAATCCTTTCTGATAGACCCTGTGAATGGAATGGTTAGGGTGCTGAGGGAAAACAGAACAGGGGCACCTAACTTAGTGTGGGGGTGGTGGTAAGGGTAGGTTCATTGCATTTCCTGCAGGAAGTAACAGTGTAGCTACTTTGGTTTGAAGGATGACAAGGAGTACGGCAGACAAAGGCAGATAGGGATGGTGATAGCAGGAGTGTTGTAGACCAAACATATAGCACAGAAAAGACCCAAGGAAGAGTCTGGTAGCTTCCATCAGTTCTGAAAATTGTCTAATGTGGCTGGACATTCTCACATTTCCCAATCATTGGATTTTCCCTGTAATGGATCTATAGTCTACCAACTGTTTTTTTATATGGCCCATGAGCTGAGAATGATTTTTACATTTAAAAATGGTTGGGAAAAAATGAAAAGAAAAATAATATATTGTGATACATAAAAATTATATGAAATTCAAATTTCAGTGTCCAAAATAAAGTTCATTGTACACAGTCATGCTTATTCATTTATGTATTGTTTATAGCTGCTTTTGCACTACAATGGCAGAGTAGAGTAGTTAAGATGGAGACCACATGGCCTAAAAAGCCTGAAATATTTATTATTTGGTCCTGTACAGAAAAAGGTTTGCTCACCTCTGGCCTAGTGGATGGGGCTTGGATTCCAATAAGCTCGGATTCAAATCTTGGCTTTTCAACTTCTAGCAGTGTGACTTTTAGAAAGTTTCTCAAACTGTCTATTTCAATTTGCTCATTTGCAAAATAGTAGTAGTAATACTTCACAGGCTTATGAAGATCAAGGAAAATATTGTCATATAAATTTCCTGGGAATACTAAGTGTTGAAATACACTTATTTCTTAAAAATAGTTAATGTCAATCTCAACCACTTCCAGTTATTAATAACACTTGTGATGATAAGTACGATAACATTGTGAACTGCTGTGTTCATTGCTATAATGACTGCTTTGGGAATTATCAGTTAAAAAAGTATTTTCTGTTAATAGATCAATGGGGAAAAGAGAAAGTCATATTTGTGAGAGAGAAAAAAGGCTGTTGTCAGAACTCCTCAAAATAATAATTAGAGCTGAAATTGAGTGAGTGCCTGCTATGGCACGGAGCTGAGTAATTCACATGCATTGTCTCCTCTGATCATTACTTCACACCTGTGAGGTAGCTGCTGTCACTCAGTTTTACAGATGAAGAGACTGAGGCTTAGAGAGGTTAAGTAAGTTAATCCAAGTCTCACAGCCAGTAGGAGGTAGAGTCATGACTTGAACCTGGCACAGTCTAATATCAAAGTTTCTGTCTTAACCATTGCACTTTTGGAAGCATCTGATGACAACCAGAGACTGAAGTTTCAGGGCCCACAACTATTCCTGGTGGCTGGCACGTTGGAGTATCACTCTGAGCTCTGCAGAAGTATCAGGTTAGGAAAATACTGTTGCAACTGCCTGTATCCACTCGAGTCAATTTTTCAGAGACAACCCATGAGAATTACAACAAAGATTACTACTTGAGAGTTGTCCTATTAGGGGTGGTCCCATATGTAATCTCTCTATTTCTTGGGTGTGGGGACATGGGTATGGCTGCACTGGGAGTGGACAACTGGGAGAGTTGTTTGGCTGTGGGACTGGAATAGTATGTTGTGATTAATAAGTAAAATCTGTCTGGTCTTCAAGTATTATTTACTGACATGGGAATACGCTTACAAACTATTCTGCCAGAAACCACACTATTACACACCCACACACAATAGTCTCAATTTGGTGATTACATGTGTGTGTATATGTGTGTATTTTCAAAAAGCTGGGGAAGGAATATTCAGTAGATGTCTGCCTCTAAGTCAAGGGAATGATGGTAAATACTATTTTTATCTATATTTGTTTCCATTTCCAGAATTTTAAAACAAAGTTTATGTAATTGTGCATAAATAAAATACATAAGTGGTTTGACACTATGTGCCAAAAGACTTTAAAGTCTTCAAATTCTTAAACTCCATAATTTCACATCTGGTGTACTGCCATAAACATGGTTAAAACATTATACAGATATATGTTCATTTCAGCATTATTTGAAGTGGTGAACAAATTTAGAAAAAAATGTTCTGGGTAGCATGACTACTTCAAAGGATATTATGTAGCCATGAAAGAAAATGTTGTTTACAAATGGAAAATGCTTATGCTATGATAGTGTGAGAAAAGCAAGATACAAAATTGAACATACAAAACGAGCACAGTTCAGTGAAAACCCAACATTCTATTCATTAAAAGACAGAAAGAAAAAACATTCAGGTGTTAATGGTTATGTATATAATTGGTAAGATTATAATTTTTCTCCTTTTTTTTTTTGCTTCTGTGCAATTTCAAAAGTGCCTTTAATAAATAGGCATTATTTCTATGATGGAAACAAATTAGACATTAAAAAACTGTTGAAATCGAAATCTTTGTCAACTGGTTATTAGTCTTAAAAAACCCCCCTCCCTCCATAGGTCATTGCCTGTACCTTCATCTCTGCTGCCTCTTATGGTCAGGTGGGTATTTCCCAGGTTAGGCATAAGAACCTTAATGAGAATGCAAAGAACACTAAGCTGGAAACGCTAAGACATGTGGATTCTAGGAGGAGCCATGCCACTGACTCACTGTATGCTCCAGGGTGAATCCATTTTCCTCCCGGAGCTTCAATTTCTTTGTCTAAAAAATGAGGAGCTTGGATTAGACAAGGAGTTCCTGGGGATTGGACTGCTTAGAGAGAGAAGTTGCAGCAGGAGTGTGTGCTTTCTAAAATCTGGATACCTCTCATCCAATCCAACTCAACAGAAATAGTTTTATTTCTATAGTTTCCTTATTGGGTTTACCAGAAAATTTTAAATGAAAAATGATTCCACTGTTAATTAAAGTTTTAAAAACCTACGGGACTGGATAATCTAGATTAGCCTAGATCACTAACTGTTTTAGAGTGTAGCTACTGTTCATATCTCTTTAAAAAATTTTTAAATTTATTTTTATTGTGGTGAACATAGAAAATCCACATTGTTACTACTAAGAATTTTTAAGTGTACAGTACAGTGTTGTTAACTATACACACATTATTGTGCAGCAGATCTCTAGAACTTTTTCATCTTGCATGACTGAAACTCTGTATCCATTCATCAGCAACTCTCCATTTTTACCTACTCTTATCCACTGGCAAACACTCCTCTACTATCTTTGTCCAAAAGTTTGACTACTTTAGATACCTTGTATTAATATAAATGGCATCATGCTGTATTTGTCCTTCTGTGATAGGCTCATTTCACTTAACATAATATCCTCAAAGTTCATCTTTTTTAAGGCTGAATAATATTCCACTGTATGTTCATAACACATTTTCTTTATCCATTCATCTGTTGATGGACATTTAAGATTGTTTCCATCTCTTGGCTATTGTGAATAATGATGCAATAAATCAGTAATCAAAAGCCTCAAAGGAAAGCCCAGGACCAGATGGCTTCTCTGGAGAATTCTCCCAAACATTTAAAGCAGAATTGATGCCAATCCTTCTCAAACTCTTCCAAAAGATCGAAGAGAAGGGAACACTTCCAAACTTAATTTATGAGGCCAGTATTACCCTGGTACCGAAGACAAAGATACTACAAGAGAAGAAAACTACAGGCCAATATCCCTGATGAATATAGATGCAAAAATCCTCAACAAAATACTAGCAAACAGAGTTTGACAGTGCACTGAAAGGATCATATACCATGACAAAGTGGAGTTTTTCCCTGGGGTGCAAAGAGGATTCAACATCAATCAATGGTCTCTCTTTTTCTCTCTTTCTTTGTGTTTTGTTGTTGTTGTTGCTGACTTTTTTTTGTATGACATGTTTTGATTGCTTTCTTATTTTCCTTTGTATATCTTCTATAGGTATTTTCTTTGTGGTTATCAGAGAGCTTACATAAAACATCTTATAGTTATAACAATCTACTTTAAGCTGATAACAACTTAATTGCAATCACATGCAAAACCCCTGCTCTTTTACTTCTTTTCCCCCTATACACTTCATTTTATTGATATCACAAATTATGTCTTTTTATATTGTATATTAACACATTTTATAGCCATAGTTATTTTTATATTTTTGTCTTTTAACTCTTATACTATAATTAAAAGTGATTTATGCACCACCATTTCAGTATCACGGTATTCTGTATTTGTATATTTATCTTTATCAGCAAACTTTATACTTTCGCATATTCTTGTGTTACTGTTGAGCATCCTTTTGTTTCAACTTAAAGGACTCTCTTTAGCATTTTTTGCAAGGCAGGTCTAGTGTGACAAATTCCTCTAGCTTTTGTTTATCTGGGAAAATATTTATTTCTCCTTTATTTTCGGATGTCAGTTTTGCCGTATATAGTATTCTTGATTTTTTTCTTTCAGAACTTTGCATATATTATTCTAGGCCCTTCGGTCCTGCTGAGAAATCCATTGACATTCTTATGTAGGCTGCCTTGTATGTGATGAGTCACTTTCCTCTTGTTGCTTTCAAAATTCTCTTTGTCTTTGACTTTTGACTACTTGATTATAATGTGAACTTATTAAGCTAAACTTAATTGGGATCCTTTAGGCTTCTTGTATCTGGATGTCTATTGCCTTCCTTACCCAGATTTGGAAAGTTTTCAGCCATTATTTCTTCAAATTATCTTTCTGACCCCTTATATCACATATACATAATCTCATATTCATATTCTCTCTCTCTCTCTCTCTCTGTCTCCCACACACACACTTCTACTTCTGGAACAACCGTAATGCATAATTAGTCTGCTTGATGATGCCCCATAAATTTCTTAGGATTTCTTAACTCATTTTCATTCTTTTTTCTTTTTGCTCCTCTGACTCAGTAATCCAAAATGACCTGTCTTTGAGTTTGTTGATTCTTTCTTCTGCTTGATCAAGTCAGTCAGGAAGTTAACTGCTTGAACACCTCTAGTGAAATTTTCAATTTAGTTATTGTGTTCTTAAGCTCCAAATTTTCTGTTTGGTTATTTAAAGAATTTTCTATCTCTTTGTTGATATTCTCATTTTGTTCATGTATCATTTTTCTGAGCTTGTTAAGCATTGTTATGATGGTTATTTTGAATGCTTTTTCAGGTAATTCATATATCTCCATTTCTTCAGGCCCAGTTATGGGAGATTTATTTTGTTCCTTTGATTGAGCTATATTTCCCTATTTCTTTATGTGCCTTGTAACTTTGTCTTAATGTTCACACATTTGCAAACAGCCACCTTTCTCAGTCCTTACCTAATGCTTCATATAGGGAAAGAACTTTACCAGTCATCCCTGCTAGAGATTCTGGGGTCTTTCAAATCTTTTCTGGGGATGTGCCTTCTCTGGTCTTATTAATGTAATTTCCCAATTAGAGAGGTTTGCCAGTTGCTTTTTAAGAGCTTGTAGTCTCCTGCTCCCTCTGGTGTATGTCTGTAGTATTACAAGTTCTCTGGTGCAGCCACAAGCTGCTGAGCTCTTTTTTGTTCTCTGTGGCCCTAAGCAAACAAGGTTAGGCTAGCTCCTCATCAGGACTCTGAGTCAGATGAGACAAAAACCAGTCCTTCAGGAAGCCCCCTGAAAAACTAGAATGCTGGATGCATGTACCATCCTCCTTTTTTTTCAAAAGGAAGAACCCACAAGCTGGGCACTTACTTCTGATCATGACAAGCTGTGCTAGTTTCTGTCTGTGGTATTACAAGTTCTCTGTCACTGCCACAAGGCCCTGAGATCTCTTTTGTTCTGTGTGACCCCCAGGCATCAAAGTAATGTCAGTTCCCATAAGTACTCTGAGGCAAGACAGAAACCAGTTCCTTGGGCAGCCCTCTGAAAAGCTGAAGCTTTGGACATACATTCCTTTCTTTTATTTACCTCCCAAGAGAGAAGCTGTGAATTGGGCTTTTCCTCTAGATATGTGATGGCTTGGGGGAAGGGTTGGTGTGGTTAAAATGAAATGGATTTCTTACCCATTTCAATGCAGCTGCTCTTGGCTTTGAGCTTGCCTAGGGTACTGCGACTTCCTAACTGATTTCTGGAATTCTCTTGTAGACTTTTTGTCTGTATATGGTTGTTTAGCTGGTGTTTCTGTGGGGGAATGTGGTCTGGGATTTCCTATTCTGCCATCTTGTTGATGTCAATCTCCCATATCTCTTAAAATAATGAGAAATGAAAACTTGCTCACTCTACACTCATATGTGCAAAGACACACACACATCCCATCCCTTATTCCTCTACCTCTAGCCTCCTTCTCATTTACAAAATCCTCCCTCCAAAGTTCCCTCTCCCTCAACATTGCCCAGCAAAAGTGCCCTGAGGTTCCATGAACAGTTTTACCACCATCTTTAGACCTAAGCTACAGCAGAGCCTTGCATTGGAGGATAATGCATATCACAAACACAAAGAGACAGATTTATTCAAGAACACATGGCTACCTCTGTCACTTAGAATCTGGTGTTGAGGGCTGACATATGCAACCCTAAGCATCTGCTGTCATGACTAACACCTTAAAGACCTCAAGGAAAAACTTTTTTTGCATCTCTTACCATATGTCCTTGAAACATGCTTTAAAGGTTTATGGTTTGTGTCATTGCCAATGTTGAAGATAGTCCCCACTTCAGAACACGGGGAATACTAGAACAGCAGAGCACTTAGGGAAAAGAAGCGGCAAATTAGTTGACTCATCAAATTTTTCTTCTCAAAAAGCTTGAATGTGGTGGACTCCTGCTCAATAAAGAGTCACTTTCCAATGATATGGAGGGCCCTTTTTATTGCTTCTATGTCTTCTAATGTGGTCCTAGAGAAATATCAATTAGTGTGGTATTTATAACAGTTACAGGTGGCAGATGAAGAACACTTTGTAATAGTTAAAATTCACATTACTCAAATTGGTATATAAGTAGAAGCAGTATGTATAAAGTGTGATACTGATTCTTTACCTTACTGTATGGATCTGACTATTGTTTTAAAAATGGTGAAAATCATGAGATAAGTGATAATTTATACAATGAAATTAAGATAGTTTGTAAAGTTTTCTGTGATAATAATTTGCCATATGTAATCCCATTCCAATGTTTGAATTATTATGTCTAAAATTTACAGATATTTCTAAATCTAAGTATTACTCTAATAATTTTATTGATAATTCTAGTTGCTCCTGCATCTGAAGAGTGAGTTTTCTCTACATTGAAATTAACACAAACTTATCTAAGAACTATGGTGACTCAGGAATGATTGTATAATTTAGCATTACTATTAAAGGAACCAAATAGTTATGTGACAATCTTGATCATAATAGCATAACTAGGGCAGAGCACAGTGGTGCACACATCTAATCCCAGCACTTTGGGAGGTCTTGCACTTTGGGCAGCCAAGGTGGGAGGATTGCTTGAGGTCAGGAGTTCAAGACCAGCCTGAACAAGAACAATACCCTGTCTCTGCAAAAAATAGAAAAATTATCTGGGTGTGATAGTGCACACCATAGTCCCAGCTACTCAGGAGGCTGAGGCAGGAGGATTGCTTGAGCCTAGGAGTTTGATGTTGCAGTGAGCTGTGATGACGCCACTGTACTCTAACCTGGGCAACAGAGCAAGACCCTGTCTCAAAAAAAAATAGCATAACTAAAGATTTTGCCAAAATGAAGGGGAAAAAAGTCAGTGTTGTGGGATTAGTGTATAGCAATTTATAAATTATATGTGTCTTTATGTTAGTACTCAACAAACATCAATCACCAATCAGTAGAACAGCCAAATGTTACAATAATAATTAAAGTCTGTTATCTTTGATGTCTTGCTTATTTTCAGTCATATAAAAACCATAGCTTTACATATATTTTTAGATTTTTGTTTCTATCAAGGTATGTTTGTTAAGGTAGCGATATGGAATACATTTTATTTAACAGTTTACTAGCTTGATCATGAATTTTAACTTTAGACATATGGTATGTGGACCTCTAGTTGTACTTTTGTCCTGAACCCACAACATGTTTGGAACTGGCCTCAACAGGTTTTGGCATGGCAGCCAACACTTGCCATACTACTGTGACACTGAAAGTGTGGATGAGCAGGTATGTTACAATGAGAAGCTGTACTTCAGCATTCTGCTGGTCGTGCTGGTGGAACTATTTAAGGAGTGTTCTAGAACCATAGTGCTCAGCCCAAGGAGGGTGGTAAGGGAAGTGGGATACGGTTGAGGGTCCTGGCCTGGCATCTTTTTGTTGCAGGGTTTCTAGCTTCAGTTACATCTGATCCTTTTGTCCCCTTGCAACTGTTGCCCTTTGGGTGGCCTCAAGCGTGCAGCAGAATGACTACACCAATCATGAAGGCCCATTTATAGCTTCATCACTGTTTAAAATACGGGGTTTGAGAAAGTTTGAATGGTATCCACATCAATTCACGTCTTCAAAATTAATTTCAATATTACCCTTGTCAATGAAAGGAAAGAGAGCTCTTAGAATCTTCTTAAAATTTTTATTTTTAATTGACAAATAATAATTGTAATCTTTAACTATGATTTTAACTGTTTCACATTTTTAACAGTTTAAAAGTAGTTGGAATTTTTTATTACCTATTTGTAAAAGATAAAATTTCTTTTTCATAGTGATTAGTAAGAGATTTCTTTTTTAAAAAAAATCTTGATCAAAGACTGCATGCAGTTATTTCAGGCATAAAAATATCTGATAATGAAGTTCTAGTCACAGATACAAGCTCCAGTCTTGCATTACAATTTGCAAAAATATTTTTGAAAGTTTTCTATAAATTCTAAATTTATAATCATTCTTAATGTTTTAAAATCATAATTGCATTATAATGAAAATGTATTTTCTAAAACCAAGCCTCATATCCCCATATACCAAGCCCCTAAATTTCCTTTAATTTACCCCAGTGTGCCTTATAAATAGTCATTTTCTAGGTCTGCCATGACATAAAGAAAGTTGGAATCTCTGCTTAATCTGATAAACAATGTTGGCTGCACCTGTAGTCACCAGGGGAGCTTTACAGAGTACTCAGGCCTGGTCCACCGCAAGAAATCCTGATTTAATTGGTCTGGTCTGGGGTAGGGGTTGGAAACTCAGTGTCCTCTTTCATCTGGGAGTGGATCTGATCATTGGAGCGGCCAAAGAGCTTTGAAAATACAGAGGCTGAACTTTTCTCAGACCACTGAGTCAGAATCTCTGGTTCATGGGTTTTGGGCATCATATTTTTTCAAAGAGAACCACTGTTCAAGTTGGTATCCCAGCCTCTCCTTCCATGTAACAATAAGCCTCATTGCTCAGCCTTCTAGGTAGAAGACTACAAAATGAGGAATTGAATGATGTTGGTTTAAGGTTTATAAAATATTATCTCCATTACATCCAATGACTTGAGACCTGGGTTGTAAAACATTTAGGAGTATTAGAAGCTGTCTTTTAAGTAATGCCAGTGGCATAATACTGGCAGATTCTGATGACCTAAACAGTGGTTTTCAACCCAGACTGTACATTAGAATTGCCTGGAGAGCTTAAAAAAGAAAAACAAACAAACAAACAAAATCCAAATATACCTGGACTTCACCCCAGACCAACTAAATGAGAATCTCCAGGGATGGGGCCCATGTACAGTCTGGTTTTTTGGGTTTTTTTTTGGTTAAAAAAATTTTTTTTTTTGCAACAGCGTCTCACTCTATTGCCTGGGCTAGAGTGCAGTAGTGTGATCACAGCTCCTACAATCTGTTTTTTCAAAAAAGCTTCTCAGATGATTTTGATGAGTAGCCAAAATTGAGAACAATTGTCTTATTTGACTTGATTTGCAATTGCTTCCTTGCCTCTGTCCACACTGGCTTACTCAGGGTCTAGTGTCCGTACCCATTCCCATCTCAAATTCTGTGGTTCTCACTGATTGCGCTAACATGGCCCAAGCATTCTGCACACTTTGTATAAGCTGTCTCAACCTTTACTGCCCAGCTAATAACTCACTTTGTCTGCAAAGCCTCCTTTTATTTCCCCAGCTTTCAGTGACCACTTCTTCTATAATTTCCTCTAAATATAACACATACTCCCGTCTGTGAGAGAGGAAACAATACTGTATCCTTTATTACATCCCATCACAAGCGATGTCTACCCACAGCGGGTTTTTAGGAAATGCTTGCTGTTGCTGTTCCTGATGTGCTTTCCTTAGGATAGGTGATCAGATTCCACTTTTTGGAGGTGGTGAAGAACTGAAGAAACCCAAACTCTTTTTTATCTCCATTTTTTCTCTTATTATTTGACGCATTATTAGAGTGAAGGTAAGAGTCCAGGCTGTTGGAGAGGGATCCTACAGTGGTGGGATTTTCTATTTTACCATGCTTATTTCACTCTCATGCCATGTGTGAGCAGATGTTAGATGAAGAGCAATGTTCATGACAATGAAAAATACCTTAAACCAAAAATCACTGTTCCAGTGGGGACCTGGAATCATCTATAGCTTGGAAATACACCTCTTGTTTCTAGATCTCTTTTGGTACCTTCTAAATATCTCTTGATGGTTCCTTATTTGGAAGAGGAATCTTAACTCTAGCCCATAGCGCATGTGAATCATTCTTGAGATTTGTTCATTCATGTATTCATAACTTATTTGTTGAGTACTTTGTGTGCCAAGGCCTGTGTTAGACCTTGTGCAGCCCATGTAAAGCCTGTCTTCTAGTTAAGTGACTACAACTTTCAGAGCCAAGGTTTACAGAGTAAAAGAATAGTAGTTCCTTACAAAGCTTTTTTCACCCACTTTATTTTAAACTCATTTAAATTTATTAATGAAACATGTTAACTAAATTGTGGAGGCTAAACACATTTAGAAAAATGAAACTTTTACCTAAAATTAAAAAAAATCTTTCTGAATGTTTACGACTGTGAGGTAAATAGATCCATATTCATACAAACACAGACCTATAAATATAATGCAAATGCACATATGATATGTGTTGCTAATACATATGCAGACCCTTGTAACATGTCCATTTCAACACTAAATATTTAAATTCTTCTTAAAGATGCCAACAAGTTGCTAATTCATGATAATTTCATTCTGCTGTAAAACCTTAAAACAGTTCCAAATATAACTGGTACATAATTTTCAGTGCTGTTATTGAAGCCTCAAGTTAGGAATTGGATAATTACTGTGTAATTGCATGGCTTTTGGTATGTATGCACACGGATAGTGGCTGAAAAAGGGCTTGGTTCATTTTGTACACTTATAAATTATTCACCTGTTCTGCTGGAGTTCTTGAATTTGCATTCATATATTCAAATAATATCTCATTTTATGAGCATTTGCCTGCAGATGAAAAATAATAGAGTCTAATGAAAACAAAAGTGAGTCACTGGTCTTTGCTTTACAATGTTCCTGAAAAGTGAATGTCATTTTAAAATGATCATTTTTAACCTCTAGATCTTTTGGTGATCTAACCAATTCATTTGAATTTTGGAGGTTGAGCCTGTTTTTTTCTTTTTAAAGATTCTGGGACTATGACTTAGGTATAACAGATGTAGTTCAATGAAAACTTTAAAAGGAATATACACAGAGACATATTGGAAATATGAGCAAAGCAAAGTGGCATCCCACTTCTGATACTATTATATGCTTGTCTAGAGGGCATTAGTATTAATAATTTTTGCCTGTTCATGACCCTTTCTGCCTTTGGGGAACCATTCTTCCCCCATGTTGTTCTGGTGGAAATGTCAACAAGTTGCTTTGCCACCTGATCCAATTTCAGCATCACTCTCAGAGATTTGGATCTTGAGTGGAATGACAATGGAATGAAAAATGAAGCTGATTCATCATATAGGCAGTGCCTAAAGTGACCACCCAACTGATTAGATTCCCAAAGAAGCTCTGGTTTCTGTCATTTCCAATTTTTTTCTTAGTCTTTCCCTTAGATTCTATGTCTTGCATATTTTTTCAACACATTCCTTTTTTGTGGGGATGGAGGGGGTGGAGTGTCACATTATACTGAGTTTCTTTGTGGTGTTTGCAATCCAAGAACCCTAAAAGAACTTTGAATTTCTGAGATAATCATAGATTCAGACATTTTATATCTAGAATATGTCCAAGAGATCATTTAGTCCAACCTTATCATTTTGCAGACAAAGAAATAGAAACCCAGAAAAGTTAGCTGACTTGTCCAAGGTCATACAGATAAACAGTGGCAGAGCAGAAAATAAAATTAGATTTGTTCAGTTCTACCAGTGTGCACTGTTGGAGTTAGATCCATCGATTCTAAAGATGCTAAAAAACTTAAAAGAGAACCTGGTCCATTTACCCAATTTAGATAAGATAATGCATTTTTACTATCTTCTGGATGAGCTGAGACTGTAAACATTTGTGACTTGCATGGTTTTGTAGATATCAGATAGTTTTGACTTCAAAATCCATGCCTATTTAGATTTTCCTTTGGGTAGCTATCTCTCCCAAACTTCTAGTCCGTGTGGTTCTAGTGAGGCTGACCCCACCCTCAGGGATGGATACATGAATTAGGACTGGCCAACTAAACACTGCATTTCCCTGGCCACAGTTATTGGTGATCATATAACTAAAGCTATGACATGAAAGTCAATGTGCATTGGCCCTGAGACTTTTGCTAGAACTATTGGGAAAGAGAAGTTCATCTTCCAGTGGTCTATAAATCAGTGTCCCAACAGGAAAGAGATGACACATTCAAATTAGATGATTCAAGGGAGATCTATTTACAGAGGGACTTTTTTTTGCAAGGGGATAGTTCAGTATCCTGGGGCTAGTAAGAGCAGAGAAGAACCTGTTACCCTCTGGCAAAGGGATGAGGGGAAGGAGCAGTTATGAGCAATCAGGTAGATAGAGTCATGTAGAATAGGCCACTTTGGGTCCTGGGATAGACAGTCCAAGATGACCTCTTAGGGAGGGAGGCAGCTAAATGAATACCGTGACCTCATTCTCTTCCTCTTTCCACCTGCTATGGATTACTATTGGCCAAATCTAGCCAAAAGCTGGAGGACACAGGGACCTCTTTATATAGTTCACTAAAGGCAGCCTTTCAGGGAACAGAGCAGGGTGAATAAGGCTGGAGAATGAGCAGGAAAATGGAAGATATTTAGCATAAGTGGAGATACTAAGCTATTAGGATAAATTTTTGTGGCCATTTTTGCCTTTGTGCAGGAAGTCTAGGACTGAGACTTAAGACAACTTCAAAGACAACAGAATAAATAGATGAGGAACACAGATACTTATGGCATATCTTGAGCATCTAGATCTAGATACACCTGAAAGTTCTGTCCCTAGCTCTTTCCTATCTGTAGATGAATAAATCTCTTTCATGCTTAAGGTAGTTTGAATTGGTGTTAAGTCACTGGCAGCTAACCATGAGTCCTCACTAATATATATGGGGTCACACAGCTACTAACTGCACTGAAAATGGGTTGAAAACCATACAGTGTCAATACTGGAGAACTACTCATTGTGTGATTGAATTCCTTGATCGTTATACTGTGCTTGAACACCTCTACTGGTGAGGAACTTGCTATTTACCAGTAGCCCTTTCCTTCTCACAGAAAAAATTGTTAGAAAGTTCATTAAAGTAAGTAGAATATCTATGCATGATAGTGTTTCCAAATTTCCAACAGATATTAATTTTTGAGACTTGGGAATAAGCAATTGGAATTCCTAGGAATTATCAGGAATTCTCAAAATCTTGAGCTACTCTTGAACTACTTCCAACATTCTTCATATTCTTTTTTTTTTTTTTTTTGAGGCAGGGTCTCACTCTGTCGCTCCAGCTAGAGTGCAGTGTCATGATAATAGCTCACTGCAACCTTAAATTCCTGGGCTCAAGCGATCCTCCTGCCTCAGCCTCTCAAGTAGCTGGGACTACAGGGCCTCACCACCATGCCTGGCTAATTTTTCTATTTTTTGTAGAGATGGGATCTTGCTGTTACTCAGGCTGGTCTTGAACTCCTGACCTCAAAAGATCTGCCTGCCTTGGCTTCCCAAAGTGCTAGGATTACAGGCATAAGCCACCACGTCCAGCCCCCATATTCTTTACTTATTTTTAAGAATATCTAAAAGTATTGATAATTAAGAAATAATAAGTTTAGTTTCATTTACAAAGAACAAAGAACAAAGTCTGTACTGAATATCCAAACACTTAACACCAGGAAAAACTACTGAATAATTCAGATGACATAACATTCAGATCTCCTAGCAAGGTTAACAGCATTTACACAAAGTCATGTATTAAAACTCTCAATTTAGGAACTAATTTTGCTTTCAAAATTGTTGTTTCTTGGTACACCAATCATATGATTTGTATAAAGCTTATATGCTCTGCGTACAAAATTGTTAATAACTATTTTATATTTAAGAGTGACTGACTCACCATTAGCAGCAGTCGGGACCATAGACAAACACTTATAAAATGGCCTCATCTACAAGCAAGACTGATTGTTAGATCATGACTGTTCCTCTCTGATGTGCTTTTGTCCTGATTCCCAGAAATGTAGACATTTTACTGATTTTGCTTTCAACCTGACATCAATAGATTCCTTTGAGCCATAACATCGCTATTTGATTGTTAAGCTTTAATTTTTGCAGGAAAATTATAACACTCTTTTCCATTTTTTTGATTTATTGACTCGTTTTCTTGGGATTTAGGATTTGGAAAAACATGATTTTCTCAAGAAATGCCAAGAAGGAATTCCAACATGGAAACAGTGGTATACACACAATGTCTACTAATTGGTTCTTGATTTCCTCCTTTGGGCTATCCTCTTACAATACCTCGCTCTTCATATAATTAGAGTCAAATCTCGTATTCATGCTTGTGTATTCTTTCCTACGCAAAGCAACCCTCTTTCCAGCCATGTTATTTATACAATATGCTTTTTAGTCCCTTTACCATGATTTTTCCTAAAAGCACTATGGAGAAAGTGCTGCTTATACTGTCAAAGGATCCTCAGAAGAATTGGGGTGCAAGGTCCTCAACTTCATTGGAATCTGCCCTTGTGCACATCCTTCCTCAAAGTTTTCACCACTCCCATTCAGTGTCTTGATTTTAATACAAGATGCCCTATGAACTTGTGATACGTTTTGTGTTGTAGTTCATCTACCTTTAGGATTAGATTTTTGGTTTGGTTTTCTGAAATCTCTACCTGTGGCTAAAAGAGAGAGGGGTTTCTTTTAGTGCAGTCATAACTCTTTAACCAGACTTTGAACTGGGAATTTAAAGCCCTAAGTTCCTCATTCCCCCTTCCCCCAAGTTCCCCATCACTTTTAGGAACAACATATTAACTCTTTGTTTTTACTAACATATTCTATGACAGCAGCTCGTTGGTCATCAAAAGACTTTTCTTCCTGAGGCACTTGATTCCAGGTGGTACAGATGATACTTTAGGGAAGTATTTTCCACTTCATGCTGTGGACTAGCAGTGTCTTTTCTACCAATGACAACTGGGTCATTATGCCTTTTCATCTAGTCAGACGGGAGAACCAGGGCCTAGGTTTAGGGAAGAGAGTACAAATGCCGAAGTTGCAAAATGTAAGGAGGTACTTGCAACAACCCTGAGAGTGAGTGCCTCCTTAACATTTGCATCTAAGTAACTCACTTTCCTTACCTTAGTCCCTATAGTCCAGCAAATCAATTCCAGATTAACATCTGTAAAGTCTTGTGTTCCTGAAATTACCTCAGTTTTTCATTGCTGCACCAAAAAAACACCTACAAAATTATGGTTTTGCAAACAGCCATTTATTTATTCATGATTCTGTGGGTTGGCAATTTGGGCTGGGCTCATCCATGTGATCACTGGGTTCACTTATGCAGTTTCAGTTAACTGGTGGGTGTTCTAGGAAGTGCCTACTCTAGATGGCTTCATTCATATATCTGAGCCTTAACTGGGACTCATCGGGGGTGACTGTAGCAGTTGGGATGACTGATTTTCTTCACCTCCACATTGTATTTTTTACTATGTAGTGTTCTATCCTCAAGAAGGCTAGCCTGGGTTTATTCATAAAGTGGCAGTGTTTTAAGAGGGCAGGAATGGAAAGTCTACATTGCCCAATGATGAAAGTAGAAGCATTAGGAAGTAAAAAACATGACTTCTCTTCCTTTCTACTGTCAAAGCAAGTTTCAAGGCCATCACAGATGAAAGGGGCACAGAAATAGACTCCCTGTCTTGATAATAGGAACATCAAAGAATTTGTAGCCATTTTTACCCACCCCTTCCCTCCCAGAGCATGTCCTCTGGCTACACTTATTTATATTTATTCCACATACAAAATACATTAATCCTATACGAAGACCCCCAAAGTCTCATCCCAGGATGGCATAAGCTTGAAGTCCATTATTTCACTATCTGTGTCATGTCTAGTTGGAGATGAGGTTCTTCTAATGCAGCTCCTTGAAGGTGATTGCTCTTCAGAGACCTGTGAACTAAAAGGACAAGGTCTCTTCCCCTCACACACTCAACACACAAGAGTGATACCAGAAAAAGATAACTTTCAAAGACACATTCAAAATGGGGAGGATTGGAAGGTAAATAGCAGTAGCTGATCTATAGAAATTTTGAAATCCAGTGGGACATATGTTGTCAGAGCACCCTGCTCCAGTGGTAAAGTGTGTTTCTTGACTAGGGTTCAGTTCTGCTCCCTAAGTATGGTTCTCTGACCCACTGTTCTCCTTTGCTCTTAACTATTCTTTTTCAACTAAACTTTCTTACCTCTTTATTTTTTTTGATAAAAGATAGCCGGTATATGCAACTGAGTACATTATCAGCCTACTTTCTGACCATAGAAACTTTTGGGACCAGAAATCTTTTTTCATTTTGAATGGTTTCTATTTTTTTAGCTCATTTTAGCAGTGCTTTTCTTAGTACAAGTCTATTACAATTTTTATGGGTTTCCTTTGTATCTTCCTAGGGTTGAGTCCATGTCCAAAAGCCATATCACTAAGTTCTTTTGAGAAATACTTCTATTTTATGCTGCAAATCAGATTGTTATTGGTCAATACCCTTAAAATTTCTAAACCCCTTTTTGAAAACTGAGAAAATCTATTAGTCATTTAAATTTTCCTGAAATCTTAATAAAGCATCTTATAACTACGTGCTTAGTTTGATATTTACCCTGAGCCCAATTCTTTTTTTTTTTCAAGATGAATGCTGTTTTATTCGTCTTAGTACAACAAAACCTAAAACTCACTTGTGTGTGTGCATATGTATTCAACCTACTTAGTAGCAATTATAATATATGTGATTAGGTTCACTTCCGTATTTTTTATGTACTACTCTGCATTGTTCATAGAACTTCTCTTAAAAACCAAGTTGTCCTTTGGCCTTTGTAAGCTTGTTGGATGCATGTCATTTTTGTAACTAATGGTGACAACTCAAGTATTAATAAGGAACTTCCTTCCAGTGTGTTAAATGAATGACTCAGAACGAATACTTGAGCCCAATTCTTAATTTGAGAAGCTTTTCCTGGCTGGAGAGGCTGGGAAATGTAGAAGAGTTTTATTTAACAGTTTAGCAAATCTTGAGATGTGTATGGATGTGCACATACACACAAGTGTTTGCTTATAGCAGTCTGATTTGCAGACGTATACATTTAAAAAACTACTTCTGTTTGAAAATTGGTTATTTTTCTCCTTAGTTTTTATCTCTCCTAATGCACCTTATTGTAGGTAGATAAAAGACACCACTGACACTTTAAAAATTCTGCTTGGAAATGTTTTTAGGCAGATCCACAAGATTATTTGGTATATATTCTATTTTCTAAATTACCACAAGTGACAGCTTTGCCAGTTGTTTTTTACACTACATAATATGTTTTCCTCCTTATCCATCCTCCAAGAACAATTTGCTTACTGCTCTTTTAACGTCTGCAAACAATGTCCTAATTGGCCTTCCAACCTCTGCTTGCTGCCATGTCTCAAAGGCAATGACATACATTTTAGGTTTTATGTTGTGGCAGCTTTTGACTTTTATGCAGATTTTTTTGTACCAGCTAAAGACTAGTTAGAGAAGCAGAGCTTCTATGAGTGTTTGCATAAGGGATTTATTATAGGAATTAGACTTTACACAATTGTGGAAGGAGTTGAAGTGAAGGTCCAAAAGGAGGGTTGAAGTATCAGAGAAATATGTCACTACCCAATCTTTTTGTAGTGTTGGTGTAGATGGACAAGCTGGAGCTTGCAGGGGTACCTGAGAAGCCAAGAATGAGCAGCCACCAAAGTGGACTATGAGGAAGCAGCTCATGATGAAACCAATGAGAAATTGTTGCCTTTGTGTAGCTACTGTCTTTGTGGGTCTGCTGCCATGTGTCTGGCAGTGAGCCTGGGGATGCTGTTGTTCAGCAGAGCCTGTGGTATGGAAGAAAAACCGGACATGGAGAGGACAAGAGTGAGGATAAGCTGGAAACCACTGGGATCTCTGTGTCTATGTGTCAGACCACAATAGGACCTCTAGAGGTTAATGGTCACTGTTCTACATCTGCTACTCACATCTCACACAAGTTCTTCTTTTGGCTGACTTTAACTCAGAATCATGTACAGAAGGAATTCTGGGGAAAAATTTTCTCCAGCTTACCAAGTTGACAATAGAACAATCCAGCATAAACTCATTCATATCTTATGCTATCAATAGTTACTGCATGTACATACAATTAGAAAATTGTGATGCTATCCTGTCATTTTTCCCCAACTGCACAGTCTTTCCCCCTTTTTTGATTATCTAGACATCAATTTAATATAGTTCATCTTTCACAATGGAGGAAAATTAGTGTCTCTTGTAAAAACACTGCTTAAATATCCCATACATTTTAGCAGCACCAACAGTGGGTTTTTGTGTACCATGTACTGTCTGCTGGTGCCCATTTAATTCTAAGAATGTCAGGAAGAGCCTCTTTCTCTATGTTAATGGAAACTTAAACCACCTTACAGGGAAGGTTTCTTTCTTTTCTAATTTCCCCTGGGAGAAACCTGTACCTATGTTGTTGTAACCAATTCTTCCTTTGACCTAAAGTATACATGAGGATTTGATGCTTTTCCCACTATCTTTCTTGTGGTGAAAGTCCAGCCTGTACTGAAGAACTTCTTTCAACTCCAGGAGCAGTTTTAGAAAAACAATTTCAGGGCTTGAAAGGACATCAGAGAGCATCTAGTATAATTCATGGATTTTATAGATGAAGAAACTGTAGATCACAGTGGCACACTAACCCCAGAAAGTAGGTATTATCATTCCATTTTACAATCAAGAAAAGACAGGATAAAAAAAGTTAAACAAATTGCTCCAAATCACAAAGCCAGTTGGTAGTGGGGCTGATGTGTTTACTTCAAGTGGTATTTTAACTAAATCATTTCACTTGAACCACTGGGCCATCATTTCAACTTCTGACATGCCAGAGTTGTGTTCTGTGCAGTGCAAAGGATGCACATGAACACTGAACTTAAAGATAACAAGAGTAAAAGTAAGCATTTTGGAGGTGTTTACTTTTCCTGCTAGAGCCCTTTCTCTTCTTAGCACCTTCTGAATGGGTAACCATAATGATGGCTGATTTGAACACTATCTTGGCCACTAAATTATTGCCACCTTGGATCTCTCTTGTCCTATCTATCCATCCTTTGATTATCTCTGATAGTGTCTTGTATTTCTTCTTCAGACTTTGTGCCTATATTAGAGTTGATTGTTTATTTAAGGTCTTAGGCAACTTTGATGCTAGAGTCAGTTCAGTAATTCCCCCAGAAAACATCTCTGGGATTCACAGTTTGAAATAACTCCCCTTTTCTGAACATAGTATGTTTCATCTTTTATTGCAATAATTCAATTATTTTTCTGTCTATAGCTCAGACTATGAACTTCTTAATGGCAGGGATTACATTTTCCATTTTTGTCTCTCCAAGATTAAGACAATGCCTGACCCAATGTGTGTGTTAATAAATATTTATCAATGTGAATGGACATGAGGAAACTACTCAGTTGGAGTCAGTCTGGTAAGTATAATAAGCATAAAAGTGTATTTACACTTAGGAGTTATGCAATTTTATAACTTCCTCATTCTATTGATGAGACTGAGATCAGAGTTTAAATGAATAACTCAAAATCACACAGCCATATTTTAAGAAAATTGAGAATAGAATTCTGGATGGATCCTTATCCTACAGGATCTTTCTATAGCAACTGTGTTTTTCAAACACTTTTATTTACCCATAAGAGTCTTTGTTTGAATGAAATGATATCAAGACCACCATGTTAAATTGTTAGAAGTAGAACTGCTCTGACTATGTGGTTGGTGTTGGTGGGGAAGATCAAGGCAGATAGAAGGGCCTGGAACCATGCCTGCCGCTTTCACCCACCCCATCCTTTGTCTCCAGCCCCTGGGATTTCCAACCCTTGGAAGGGTTCCATGGAATACAGTTTGAAAAACTCTGTGCTACATTGGGCTCCCTTGCTTTCTCCTTTAGCTCTATAAATAGCTAAACAAATTCACAAAGGAACCAAACAAAATCACACACCCCAGTGGCTATAGCCCCTCCTCTAAGCAGGAAGTTTTGCCCACTTAGTAACCCCAGTGGGGATCAGAGAAGCAAGTGTCATTTTCAGCTCAGCAGTACAAAGTGCCCATTCTTGCACTTTTATGGGAGGCAGTGCAGCGGGCGGATCTCCCGTGACACATCTACAGGGCTGTATCTCACAGGAAGTAGTGCAGCTCTTCAGAGATAAGTTTCACTGCGGAACAAAGAGGGATTTTATTCACTGCTTCAAGAATGATGCATTGAACCTGGACCCAACTTTTCAATTCATGCAGCTAGAAACAAGGCAAAAATGACCCAACATGCTCCTTTCTTCTCCTCAAGTCAGGCAGAGTTGTTTCCAAATCCTCCTCTAGCCTTCCAAGGAGGTTGACAAAGCATTCTCTTCCCTTTTCTGTGCCAATCATTTCAGCTACCCCTGCCACACTTGAACATTTATAATTGTGTTTCTTTCACACATTTTCCCCCTTTTGGGAATCTGGGCAGTTCAGCCTGTTAAGAATAAGATGTCCCAAATTGTGGAAGCCATTGTTAAAGGATTTTGGACCTAATACTTTTGGCTAAATACCACAGAATCACAGTGTTAGAGCTCTTTTGATTTTGGCAAAGCATGCTTGTGAGTCAAGACAGACAGACTTGGGTTTGATGTTCAGATTCCCTTTGACTAGATATTTGACTTTGACCTTGAACAATTTTTAACCTCTCTGCATCTGACTTTCCTCATTTGCAAAATGGGAATAATGATACCCCCAACTCACATTTTGAAGTTAAAAATCTGAATCCCAGAGAGATAGAGTGTTTTGCCTGATGCCGCATAACAAATTAGTGCCGAGGGTACCTGGGCAAGGCCTGTTAAATGAACTCAGGAAGCTGGACTGCTGGTGCAGCAAACATATGCCTCTCAGTTATGTGTCTCCAAGCCAGCTTCAGAGGCACGGGTGTGACCACATTTGACTTTCCAGACGCTGTACATTTCCTGTGAGATAATGAGGTGTGGTATGTAGGCAGGGAGGATTTATATGGCAGTTAAATGTAGTTTGGTATCAAAAATATGATTGCCTTATTCACTGTGGCATAGCAAAGATCACCTCTGCCCCCTTGCTTTTGGCTGGATCAGCAGATGTAGACCACGATTAAGGAAACACTGTCAAATATTTCTTTATAGTTTAATTTTC
The DNA here is from genome assembly GCA_023783475.1 of Daubentonia madagascariensis. Lineage (NCBI taxonomy): Eukaryota > Metazoa > Chordata > Mammalia > Primates > Daubentoniidae > Daubentonia > Daubentonia madagascariensis. The sequence continues at coordinate 52,753,337 of JAKFHU010000913.1, forward strand.
CTCTTACTCTCCATTGGCTGCAATGCCCTTGCCTCAGGGGAAAGTGGCAAAATAAACATGGCTTTTATATTGGTTTTGTCCTACCTGCTTTTAGGGAGTGATTTAGGAATTCAGATTGGTCCTGGATTTTGACCTTTGGCATGTCGCATGTGGCAGTGGGTTAGCTAAATGGGGACTAAGAATCTCCATTCAAAACAAACCACAGGCCTTTGAACAGCTGAGAAAGTCCTGGATGGTGAGATCACTAACCCCCGGAAGCAGCCCATTTCATTTCCAGAATGCTTTCACTGTTAGAAGCAAACCCTTTTAAATAACCAGAGAAGTTCCATGATGCGTTGGGTCAGATGTGGAGATTATGGGCCCTCAGTCCCAGCATAGGGTTAAACATAAACTGAATGTTCCCCTTTCAGGGAAGATATCAACAGGATTCCTCCATGGAGATTAGGCAGTGCTGGGTTTAAATATTAATTCTGCCACTTCTAAACTCTGTAAGTCTCAGTTTGTCATATGTAAAACGGGGCTAATCATGCTTACCCCATTGTGTCCTTCTGCGGGATAAAGTGAGATAGTCTATATAAAATGCCTAGCAATAAATGTAGTTCTCTCATTACTTCTTTACAGGCATAGATATTTGATTTTTGAGTAAATGCCTTTACTAATGGAAAGAATTTATAATGGACGAGTTTCAGGAACTGTGGGAAATGGATGGGAAAATCTTTTTGGGAATGGTGATATGAGCACATATGTATGAGGTCAAGCCTCCACATTGGAGAACGATGCCTCTCAGTGTTCTAGGTGAGTGTAGAGTCATGTGATGCTCAGGAGAGCATCAGTGGTCCAGAGATTCTACGTCTCTGTGGAAGGATGAAGGTACTTACATTAGCAGTAATGCCATGGACATGGGTTAGATTGGATGGTGAGGGTGGGATGGGGCACAGAGTGGGGAGAGGCAAGGGTCCAGGATTTTGTGAACTTAGTGGAGCTTGGTTCTTGCTGGTCCTTATCTCTATACATGGAATAATTAGAAAGAAGGAAAATAAATGGTTGAGAAAGGAAAAAGAGACATAAAAATGTGAAAAATCAGAGTTTCTGTTGCCATAGCCAGGACACTCTGGGCAAGAAAGGGGAATTATAGGTTAAGTTACACCTAGGACTTGAAACCAAACTATTTGAAGGAGGGGTCTGGGTCTTAAATAAGAGGGGCTGATATCTTATAGTATAATCAATATAAGCAATGATAACAACAGCAAGGACAGAGTATACTGACCTATTCTTACATAAAAAGGGAAAGAAATACTCAAGGGGAGAAGGAGGTGAGAGGAGGAAACATTTTATTTCTATAATTCCATACATGACAATTACACAATACTTGGTACACATTTATAGATTTAATTAAAAAGACTTGTTAGATAGATATTCCCATCCCATTTACAAGTAAGGACATTGAAGTTTGGAAGTAGGATATTGTTTAATGTCACAAAGGTAGTAGGTGGAAGAAATTGGCTTTGAAATTTGATTTGTGTAACCCCAGAACCTGTGTGCTTTCCATGGTTCCGTGCTGCTTCTGAGCTATGTAAATCCCCAGATTTGCTAAGGGGTCAAGACCGATAGTCTGTGGACATGTGAGTGGTCCCCTGAGTGAAGGAAAATGTCACATTTTTTCCACCCTAGGTGACAAAGTTACAGATGGAGGAAAGAGGGTGAAATCCATCCTCTTCTTGGGAAGAATTTTTCTCCTAGATCTGTGCTCCTCAAAGAATAATCCCTGGACCACCTCCAATCTATAAACTACTACTGGTCTGTGATGAGAAAAAGACTTGAGCTAAAGTAAAAATCAACTTTGTAATTAAGCATATTGCTTAATTTTACTGATATACTTTTTGTAGCAAGACTTTTTGGATGAAAGAAGCATTGCATGGATTTATATTGTGGTTCAATCTCCATATCATGTCTTGGACAAATGCAAACATTTAGCAGATTGGCTACTAGTAGATGGTCCTAGAACCATCCCCCCACGTGGACATGGCCAGCATCTTAGCTCATGACCCCTCAGGGGCTATGTCCCTCTCTCTCTGTGGAACATCTTTACTCTGAGAACCGTCCAGATCACCTGTGAACTGAGACAGGTGCTGAGGGACCTGAAGGGAAACACAACTCAAAACTCTGGGAAATGGGAGATTTCAAAGGACACAGACCTGTGTTTTCCCTCAGAGATCTTTTCTTAGCCTCTCGAGCAAGCTGCTATTAGGAACAAATATTACAGACTGCAACTTAGCCTGTGATTTTTCTTCAATATCTTTCATTATTTTGGGAGAAGGAGAAATACAGGATTCATAAGAAAGCTGTTTCTCCAAGGAATTTGTTTTAAGCTGATTGAAATTGAGGGCTGGTTGGTGCTCCTTCAAGATTTAAAAAAAAAAAAGGTCTTTTTCCCTTATGATAAACAAAGCATCTTAAGACTTTGGTATTTTTTGGTTAGGATAGATGCTTAGATGATCACACAAAAGGCAAATGTATCTTATTTTCAGGGGATACAAAGATGGGAATGAAAGCAAATATATGTTAGATAATAAGTCCAGAGTTCAAAATGATTTTGTATGCAGGGTTAAGAAACTGAGGCCGGGCGTGGTAGATTATGCCTCTAATCCCAGCACTTTGGGAGGCCAAGATGGGAGGATAGAATGAGGCCAGGAGTTCAAGACCAGTCTGGGAAACATTATGAAACCTCATCTCTACAAACAACAAGAAAAATTAGCCAATAGTGGTGGTGCATGCCTATAGTCCCAGCTACTCGGGAGGCTGAGACAGGAGGATAGCTTGAGCTCAGGAGTTTGAGGCTGCAGTGAGTTGTGATCACGCTACTGCACTGTAGCCTGGGTGACAGAGCAAAACCCTGCCTTGAAAAAAAAAAAGCAACACAACAAAAAACAAGACACTGACTTCCTCAAGATAACATTATAAGAGGAAAGCATGTAAGGTCATTAACTGAGATTAGGAAAACATATTTTTATCTTATACAATTGCTTGCCTCCACTGCCCTTTTCTCTCTTGTATTCTAGCAAATTCCTGCTTTTGCTTCAAGATCTGCCCTGAAGTTTACCTTTCCTGTGAAGTCTTCTACTTTCCCAGGGAGAACATCTATCCTTGGTATTCCTGTGTTACAATACCCTCCACAGGCAAACTTTATATGACCTATGTTTTCTCTACTAATCTGTGAACTCCATGAAGCAGGGATAATGGCCTATTTACCTTTGCACTTCTATTCCTTAGCACAGTGCTTGACCTAGAAGGCACTCGATGAATCTTAGCTCAACTGCTCTGCAGTTTGAGAGCTGGAGCTGGAACACTGAACTGCCTGGGTTTGTATTTTGGATCTGCCACTTACTATGTAACTGTGAGTGGGTTACTCATTTAACAGTCTCTATGCTACAGTTTCTTCACCTATAAACAAAGGATAATAATTGTACCTATAGTGTTTGAGGATGTAATGTGATAAACGATATGTATAAAACACCTAGAACACACCTGGAAAATAATAAGAGCTTAAAAAACGTTAGTGACCACATTGTTGTTGATAGTGATGAGATTCCAGAGGGCAGAAATGAGGTCAGTGGTTAGCACTAACGTGAAGCATATTTCAACAACGAGGAAAGGAAACATTTTCTAACAAGGGAGTGGGGATATCTGAAGGCTGATAGGCTGCCTTAAAAAGTAGTGAGTTGTAGTTTTTAAAACAGTGTGGTAATAGTATAAGGATAGACATATAGATCAATAGAACAGAATTGAGAGTTTAGAAATAACCCCATAAACATATGGTCAATTGAGTGTTGGGAAGGGTGCCGTGAATATTTAATGGGGAAACAATAGTCTCTTCAACAAATGGTGCCAGGACAGCTGTGTATCCAAATGCAAGAGAATTAAGTTGGACCCTTACCTCACAATATATACAAAAATTAACTCAAAATGGATCAACGACTTAAACATAGGAGCTAAAACTATACAACCCTTGGGAGAAAACTTAAAGGTAGTCTTCATGACCTTGGCTTTGGCAGTGATTTCTTAGACATGACACCAAAAGCACAAGCCTTAGTCGTGACATCTTAGACATGACTCCAAAAGCACAAAAGAAAAAATGGATAAGTTGGGCTTAATCAAAATTAGAAACTTTATTGTATCAAAGGACACTATTAAGAGAGTGAGAAGACAGATTGGGAGAAAACTATATACCTGACAAGGGTCTAATATTCATAATATACAAAAAATTCTTATAACTTAACAAGACAAATAGCCCAGTTAAGAAACTGGGGAAAAAACTTGAATAGACATTTCTCTAAAGAATATATAGAAATGGCCAACAGCACAAAGATGCTCAATGTTATTAATCATTAGGGAATTGCAAATCAAAACCACAATGAAATCCCCCTTCATACCCACTGGGATGGCTATAATTAAAAAACAAAACAAAACAGAAAATATCAAGTGTTGTCAAGGATGTGGAGAAATTGGAACCTTCATCCATTGTTGGTGGGAATGTAAAATGGTGCAGCTATGGTGGAAAACAGTTTGGTGGTTCCTTAATAAGTTAAACATAGAATTATCATATGAACCAGCAATTCCAGTCCTAGATGTATACCCCAAATAATTGAAAACAGGCGCTCAAAAACTGTGTATAAGAATGTTCATAGCAGCAATATTCACAATAGCCAAAAAGTGGAAATCACACAAATGCCCATCAACAGACAAATGGATGAATAAATGTGGTATACACATACACTGGAATAGTATTCAGCCATGCAAAGGAGTGAAGTACTGATACATGCTACAACATGGATGAACCTTGAAAGCTTTTATGTTGAGAGAAAGAAGTCAGATACGAAGGCCACATACTGTGTGATCCCACTGATATGAACCATCCAGAACAGGCAGATCATAAAGACAGAAAGCCAATTAGTGGCTGGGGGAATGGAGAATGGGGAGTGACAGCTTAGTGGATATGGGGCTTCCTTTTGGGGTGATGAAGATTTTCTGCAACTAGATAGTGGTAATGGTTGTACAACCTTGTGAATGTATTAAATGCCACTGAATTATTTGCTTTAAGGTAGTAACCTTAATGTTACGTGTATTTTACTGCAGTGAAAATAAAGAAGTAGTGAGCTTCTTTTTGTAGCAGGTATTCAAACTGACATTGAAAAGCCACCCACTGGGGGATGCTGTTCAGGGAACTCAGACAGGGTGCTGAGGCTTGGACAAGATGACTTCAAAGGAAGTCAATGAACTGTGAGTGAACAAGGGTTCTGCCTGTGCTGTTAGGCAGGCTGGGAGCCAGTGTGCTACTTCCTGGCTCTGTGACCCTGGGCAAGTTACTTACCTTTCTCTGAGCCTCATCTGTAATGTGAGGACAATAATTACAGGGTTGTCAGAAGATTTATGGTGATAGCACGATGCCTGACACATGGTAAGTGCTCCATAAAGGCCAATCCCTCTTCCGGTTTTGAGATTCTGTAATTCCTTAAGGGAACCTTCCTCATAATCAAAACTGCATTTCCAAGATAATGAAGGGGTGTTTCGGGTGCTGTGGGAGGTTCACAGAAATCAGGATGATGTGAAGGGAAATCCCTTCCTTCCCATCTTCTTCCTAAGGAAACCCACTGCCACAAGACCTGTTTTCCAGGCCTTGAATGATTTTGTTCCTCATCTCTGTTTGTCTTTGCTCTATTTTCTTTAGCATCCATCTCTGAAAGGGAAGGAAAACTGGACCAAGCCAGCCTCAAGCCTGTGAGGAGAACACATTTTTAGTTCTTTCGCAATTGGTTTCTGTAAAATGTCTCTATGTCCAGTTTACGTTGTGGGTTCTAGCCATTCCTGTGTTTCAGCTTCATGGTTTCTGTAATATTTCAATTCATTATGATCCTGACTGTAAATGTTCGGTCACCTTCACTCTCTCTAACTAATTACATCCACAAGGATTTCCATAGGCATTTCAAAGAACTCACACTCATGGATTTGCCAGAAATATACAAAGGAAATTTTAAACGTAGGCTTTCACTTCTGAATGCCCAATTTACAAAGGTCAAATATCTATGGAAGCTTGGCCCCTCCTGGGTGTGGAGCTGAGGCAGACTCCCCCTTCCGTGGGTCCTGGAAAGGGAGAAGGAGTTTCACCTGCCATCTGCATTTCCTTCTTACTGTGGAGTCAGTGGCTGAGGAGTCAGTGAGGGAGACTGGGAGGCAGGGGAGGAGATGTGTGTTTGAGAACCCTACCTCTTCAACAGGCATTGCACGATGGCCGTTCATTACAGAGCCTGGAATTTGGGAATCAGAACTGGATTAGAAATCTGGCTCTACCTTCTAAAAATTATCTTTTATAACCGTGTTTCCCTGGGCTAATTATATAACCTCTCTAGGCTTCAGTTTCTTCATCTGTGAAATGGAAGATAAACATCTTCCATTTCAATATTTATTTTGAGGGATCATGGCAAGGATTAAATGAGACAACATATCAGCCTAGTACCAATAATAGCTGGCTTTTACGGAGTACTTATTATGTGCCTGGAATTATTCTATGTGTTTTGAAGTAATAACTTATTTAGTCACAACAACACTGAGGGTACTATTTTAATCTCCATTGTGCAGATGTAGAAGCTGAAGCACAGAGTAAAGAAAGAGCCTTGTCCAGTGTTTAGATCTAAGAAGTATTTAAAGACAGGAGTCAAACCTAGATAATCTAGTCCTACTGCTCATGCTATAAATACTAAGCTATACTGTCTTCTTAGATATTGTTTTCTTCATACAAGGGCTGAATTCCCACTATCACATGGCTTTCAAAATAGTCTTTGTCAGGACAGAGAGAGAGATGAGATATAATTCTGATGTTTCTGAGATTCCCAAGATCTTGCCTAAATGCCGAAGCACTGTTCACCTACATCAACACCACAACTTATCTTGGCTTTTTTGGGTCCTACTGGGAATCCAACTTGTTATGGGAAAATGCATTTGACATTCTTGATAACAGATTGACCCAGGATATTTTTCACTAGTACTTATAGTAGTAGTAGTGATGTAGTATTAATAATAATTTTCCTCACTCTTAGTGAAGGACAATATGCTTAATATCTTTTTTTTTTTTTTGGTTTCTTAAAATGTTTAGTGTGAGAGCCAGAGGGAAATTGGAAAACTGGTTTTGGTTTTCTTTTCTGAAAGCAGAAAACAATGTAATTAGTGGGAAATTTACCCATAATCTTGATCTTCAAAATCTTCCGCCCTTTCATTCCATTAAGATTGCCTTTTTTTTAAAGGTTGGAAAAAAAAAAGCATAAATAGCCAGGCTACTAAATTCTCTTTAATGACTAAAGCTAATAAGAAATGGCTCTGGTATTTCATCCAGTCTCTCAAATAATGGCTCTGTTGTTTTGATCTCAGAAGTGTAAGGGAAGCTTTATATTCAGGGATGGGCGTCCCTGTCTCAGGCACCTGAGAGGCTGCATTATATATTTGAAAACCATTTTACAATGTCCCTTCCCAGAGTGTGAGGCCGTTGATGCTTTGATGTGGTTAAGTAATTTAGTACAATCATGTAGTAGATTAAATTAGATTTCAGCTTCCCTGAAAAGTTTTAAAGAATATACATGAAATGAGCGTGTCTATAACCTTGCAGCACTGGGAGCATTTTCCATTTTTCTGTTTTTATTTTTCTACAGACTCCCTTCCCTTAATCTTGAATAGAAGAAAAGGAGAAATTGCTGAATCTTGTTCTGAAGTATCTATGCTTGAGTGGGGGAGAGAAATGAGTATGGGGAAGAAAAGAGGCGGAGATTCTCTAAGAGAGTGGAAGAAGCTGTTTCATCTTTCATAAAATAAATGCTATATGGTGAGGGGAGGGCAAGAACAAAGACTTTAGAAGGAATTTGTAAATAGGCAGATCTGAGTTTTCATGTTGATTCTACAGTTTCTTTGTTGTGTTACTTAATCTCCCTGAGCCTATTCCCTACTCTGTAAAATTGAAATTGAAATTGAAATATTAAAGTTTAACTGTGACTGTGGGATTAAATGAGATGAAGTAGGTAAAATGCCTGTCAGAATGCCAGTGACAGTCAACACTTGACAAGTGATTGCTTTCCTCTGATTCCAAAACAGCCACTTAACAAATGTGTATTGAATGTTTATTTTGAAACATATAGTGTATTAAGTGCTACACACTGCATTGAATAAGACAAATCAAACTATCCATTTGACATCTCCAGGTAGAGAGTTTAGAGTCACCTAAACTTAAAATGTTCCCAAATGAACTCATGCTCTCCACTTTTGCCGAGTCTCCTAGCTCAGCAAAGGGCACTGTCTTCATCTGGCTGTCCACAAAGGAAAACTAGGATTCATCCATGAAACCTCCTTCTCCTTCACCCCTTATAACCACTTCATCACCACATCCTGTCAGTTTTCTTCCAGAATTTTCTCAGGTCCATTAATTTCAGAGCATGCCCTCCAATTTTACTCTTGGTAGCCACATGCAAGCAATCTTTACCTCTCTGTGGCATTATAGCAACACCTCTCATTCCTGTGTACATCATCATCTTTCTCCTACCTGCTTTTCACAGAGAGAGCTTTCATAAATGCAAATCTTATCATGCTACTCCTCTGCTCAAAAACTTCTCATCATTTCCTATTGCTTTTATGAGAAAGACAAAATCTGTTTTGTTCATCACTGTATAACAGGGTCCTAGCATTCATGCATTGCACCTAGTATAAACTGAATAAATATTTGTTAAATAAATGATCCCTTTTCTTTCAGTGTTGATCTGGCTGTTGTGGGGAGAAGAGAGTGGAGGGAAGTAAGAGGGCGATGGTTAGGTAGACATAAAGGATGAAGGCCATCAAGAGGTGAAGAGATGAAGGTATTCCAGGAAAGGGGAACGTGATGGGCTAAGGCATGGAGTAGGGTAGACAAGGCAAGGAAATGGGAGAAAAAGTCAAAGTAGGATAGGACTCTGAAAGTTATATTGAGGGCTGACATATAAGGAGCTTTTTGATCATTTTTAAGGCATTGACTACCAATGTCTTAGCTGTGGGCCACTTATCCTACATGTTCCCACTTTCCAAGGCTCCAAAATTTTAGTGCTGATAAATAACCTTAGAGGAATGTACAAAAATAAGTTCTTATTTAGTTTCTAGTGAAAAACATGAGCTTGTATTCATGCTTTAATATTATAGAACAATGCCCAATGACCTCAAAATAACTTGATAATTATTATTATATTAACTTTTGTTATTTGTTTTCTATTTGTACTCTCTGATGATTTGTTTCTCCTTCACTATTTTCTTTTGACTATTTGACTATTTTTTTAGAATTCAATTTTATCTCTTGATTTTTACAGGTATACCTGTTTGCATTATCTTTTTAGTGGGTTGCTATAGGGACTACAATATACAGCTCAACTTCTCTAATCATCAGGGAAATGCAAATCAAACCACAATGAGATATCACTTAACTCCAGTGAGAATGGCTTATATCAAAAAGTCCCAAAACAACAAATGTTGGCATGGATGCAGAGAGATAGGAACACTCATACACTGCTGATGGGACTGCAAGTTAGTACAACCTCTATGGAAAGTAATATGGAGATACCTCAAAGAACTAAAAGTAGAACTACCATTTGATCCAGCAATCCCACTACTGGGTATTCACTCAAAGGAAAAAAAGACATTCTATAATAAAGACATCTGCACTTGAATATTTATAGCAGCACAATTCACCATTGCAAAGATGTGAAAACAACCCAAGTGCCCATCAGTACATGAGTGGATTAATAAAATGTGGTATATGTATACCATGGAGTACTACTCGGTCATAAAAAACAGTGGTGAATTAATACCTCTGGTATTATCCTGGATGGAGCTAGGGCCCGTTTGTCAAAGGGAAGTATCACAAGAATGGAAAAACAAGCATGGTACTCACCATCAAATTGGTACTAACTGATCAATACTTATATGCACACATTGAAATAGTATTCATCAGGGGTTGGGCAGGTGGGAGGGGGGTGGAGAGGATGGGTAAACTCACTCCTAATGGGTATGGGGTGCACTGTCTGGGGGATGGGCACAACTGTAGCTCTGACTGGGCAGTGCATAACCAATATATGTAACCAAAGTGTTTGTACCCCCATAATATTCTAAAATTTAAAATAAGAAAAAGAAAGGAAAAAAATTTGAAAAAAACCCAAATGCAAGTACACTTCCTAAAAAAATACAATTTTAGTATTAATATCATTTTGCCTCTTCATGTAAAAATGTCAAAAATTGCAACTATTGAGATCCATCCCACCCACGGCTACTCTATCTGCTGTGGTTTTCATATATATTTTGTAAACCCACAAGAACAATATTATAATTTTTGCTTTAAGTAGTCATATATAAACAAATTATGAAGAAAAACAATTTTTTATATTTACACAGGCATTTAATACTTCCCAAAGATCTGAGTTTCCATGTTATTGCCAGCCTGCAGTCCAAAGAATTTTTTTGAGATTTCTTGTGAAGTAGCAAATTTTCTTAGCTTTTCTTTATCTAAAAATGCCTTCATTTTACCTTCATTCTTGAAGGATATTTTTGCTAGGTTAGAATTCTGGGTTGACAACTATTTTCTTTCGGTACTTTGGAGATGGTGGTACATTGTTTTCTGGCCTCTGTTATTTTTGATGGGAAGTCAGCAATCATCTGAATACTTTTCTCTTGTATGCCATGTATTCTTTTTTCTCTGGCTGCTCAAGATTGTCTCATCTATACCTGTAGTTTAATGATGATATGTTTTGGTGAGATTTTCTTCATATTTATTCTGCTTTGAGTTCATGGAGCTTCTTGACTCTATAAATTTATGTCTTTCATGAAATTTGGGGAAATTTCAGTCATTATTTTTTCAATTTTTCTTTCTGTTTCTGTTGTCTCCTCTTGTGACTCTAATTACATATATGTTAGACAACTTAATATTGTTCTATAGGTTCTCAAGCCTTCATTTCTTTTTTCTTTTTCTTCTTCAGATTTGATATTTTCTACTTATCTATCTTCAAGTTGGCTGGCTTTATTGTATTCTTCACTCTGCTGTTATGTCCAAACTGTGAATTTAAAAATTTAACATACTGTATTTTTGGGTCCAGGATTTCCTTTTGGTTCTTTTTTAAAGTTTCTATTGATACTAATTTGATGAGATTTTCTATTTTTTTGTTTTTTTTGAAAGAGAGTCTTGTTCTGTGGCTCCAGCTAGAGTGCAGTGGCATCATCATACCTCACTACGACCTCAAACTCCTTGGCTCAAGCTATCCTCCCGCTTTGGCCTCCCAGAGTGCTAGGATTACAGGCATGAGCTACCATGCCCGGCCAAGATTTTCTATTTTTAAATTTATTATGATCGTATTTTCCCTTATGTCATTGGGCACAAATTATAATAGTGGTTTAAAATACTTGCTTGCTAATTCCAACTTCTGGGTCATCTTGAGGTTGTTCTCTGTTGAGAATAGATCACATTTTCCTGTTTTTTTATATGTTGAGTGATTTTGGATTGTATCTTGGACATTGTTACCATTATATTGTGCAGACTCTGCGTTCTGTGTAGTCTTCTTAAGAGTGTAAATTTTTTGTTCTGATAGAATGTTAACTTAATTGAGCTCAACCTGAAAAATCTGTCCCTTTGGAAGCTTTGCAAATTTTAGTTTAGTTCGATTATTCTCATTTTAGCTATTAATAATATTGCCCATGTATGCATGATTCAGAAGTTAGCCAGAGATTTGGACAGAGTTTATATGTAGCATTTGGGGCTTTCCACACTTATTCTCTCCTTTTTGAGACCTCCCGCACTAACTTTACAGCAGCTATGGTTACAGTGGATTCCGTCCTCTTGTTCTTCAGGACAGAGACTGTAGGTTTTCTTTTGGGATTTCTATTGGAGTTTTAGTTATGTAGTGGTGCCAACTATGGCCTACCCTCACAGTTAAATCTATAAAAAAAAGTGACACTCTGATGTTCTCTTCTGTACAGAGTCTTCTTCTTTTTTTTTTACTCTCTAGTAACTTTAGGTAGTTGTTTCTTCATGTATTCCTTAGAGTTTGTAGTTATCTGCAGGATGGCTGGTTCAGTTGGAGCTTATTCAGCTATACCAGAAGAACCCTATTATGTCAAAACCTTGAAAGGCTCAAATTCACAGGCAACGTCAAACAAGTGTTACCATACATTAAAAAAATTGTGGTTGTGTATACGTCTGCTTTATCAGTAAAGCATGGGTGATTCATATTTGAACTCTAATATATGCATATCGAACTCTAGTGTTAGACCATTAGATAACAAAATATGCATGTATCCATCATTATATACTACATGGTAAACCAGACAACCCACAATAAATTAAATTGATGTTGCTGCTAAACTAACAGTAAGTGATAAAAACAAGGTGAGAAGGGCAGAAATAAAACCATGATCAACTCAAAGCAATGCAAATGATGCAATGATAAAAAAGTTTCCTTTGTATACCTGTAAATTATAGGTATTCCAATTATCTATTTGAGCTACAGTAGGAACCATGCAACATAGGAAAACATTTTGAGGAAATTAACCTTCTTAGTAGAAAATGGAATTCATATCCTTGAGAAACTCTAGTAATATGCTAATTTTAGCTTATGAATATTAAATTTTAAAACCTTTAATATCTTACTTAGTAGATAACTTTTTAGTAAGTTGGAGATATATGGAATTTTGACCTTTAATAACTACAGAAAAGACATACATTTAAGGGCTATTTATAGGAGATTGTTATTTGGCCACTGGCCTATCTCTATCTTGGAAAACTCCAGGCACTGAGGTATTTGCTCCCTTTGGTGCATCTTCCTAGCTCTTGGCTGAGAAGGTGAGATAAGTCAAGGGGCTACTTCCTGCACAGGCCTGAGAAGAACTGAAGTGGGTAGGGTCAGGCAAATCATGTTCTAGGCAATAAAGCCAAATCTCCTTTACTCTAGCTTTCTGACTTGTGCTTACTTCTTGTTGCACATTCTCCATAAGTCTTTCCTTGACTTTGGAAAGAACTGAACGTTGTGTGTGAGCTTGCAATAAAAGTAGGCAAAGTAGGGCAAAAATTGACAAAAAGGAGAAGCTTCACATTGGTTCTGGAGTCAATTGCATGTTTAAATCCACCCTTGCCCTTTAGCCTTGTGAAATTAACAAGTTACTTTGCTTTGTTTAGCTCCATTTTCTCATCTGCAATGTGGAGATGGTACTAAGAGGAGCCATCTAAAGAGTTATTCATAGAATGAAGTAAAACAATGCATATAAAACATGGTTCCCCTAGACTCTGTGAACAGACGGAGGCCACTTTAGTCTTGCTCACTTGCAGGGATCTTCCAGGTGCTTGGCACAGTATGTGGCACATGGTAAGTACTCAATAAGTATTTGATAGTTAAGTCAGTGAATAAATAGTACAGTGCCTGAAACATAAAATTCATAATAAATGGAGGTTCCTTCCTTTTCCAACCAACTGGTGATGTAGTAGGAGGGATGGGGTTTCGGCACTAGTAGGACTCATTTGACAGATGTGAGAAGAACCTGGTTATCATTCAAAATTCAGGTCAGGAAGCAGCTGGCAATTGGCAGGAGGAGTAAAGAAGAAAGACCTATGAGGCTGGCCTCAGGCAAATTTGTGGTAAATGTTGATCATTATTATTTTTATAGCACCTTGCATATGGGTATATTTTACATCTTTCAAAGCACTTTTTACAGTTACGATTTTGCTTGTTTTTTTTTTAGGACACATCTGAAAGAAAAGCTGCTGGCTTTTCACGGACACTAATTATATGTTGGTGCTGTGTGTGTGTATGTGTGCACATAAAATTTATTTTTATTTGGCTGTAAGTCCTATGAAATATGCAAGGGATTGAAGTTAGAGAATCTAGAGTTGTTTTGGCCCTAATAAGTTTGAGCAACTCACTTGAAGTTGATAAGAATCAGTTTCCTTGTCCTGAATACTAGTTCTCACTACTGACTGTAAAATCTTGGAAAAGATACTTAACCGCTTGTGTCTCTGTTTCTTTATCTGCAAAATGTAAACAATAGTACAGTGTATATTTCATAAAGCTATTCATTCACTTAACACATATTTATTGTCTACTGTATACCAGGCTATATTCTAGGAGCTTGGGGCATATTAGAGAACAAATTAGACAAAGACTGTTGTAAGGCTGAAAGGAGTTAATACATGCAAAATACTTACATTAGTGCCTATCATAAAAAGGGCAATCAATAGAAGTATTACCTTAAAAATGAACAAATAGTATTTTCTATGGTATACGTCAGCCTGGATTTTAATATGTGTAAAGGGAACTATTATAATTCAAACAAACTATTTTATTCTTACAAATCCTGGCCTTTTAAGACTATCTACCTAGACTTGCTAAGGACTCAAGGGAGTTGGCTTTGAGTTGACAAAAGATCAATTTGTTGTAGTTTGTTCCTTCCTTTCTGGGTTGATCTTTCTTACTTAGCCTTAATGGTAGAAGACTGTCAGAGAATGTGATTTCCAGGGCAAAGGAATTTGTAGGAGAATGGGAAATATACTTATTTAAATCATATCATCTATTATATCAAGCACATGGTAAATATTCAAGAACTGCTTATTGATAATTATTTCTTTTAAGAATTCTAAAAAATAATATAATAAAAAAACTTAGGACAGGCAAATGATTTGCCAATGGTAGGACACTTTAACAATATGGCTTTGTGTAGGTGAAGATTACTGAAGGTAGTGAATATTATAGGAAACCATAAAACACACACTATGAAGGCCAATAGTATAAATAAAACTGTGCTTGGCAATAGTCATCTTTCCTCAAGGGAGAATCCAATGGATTGACTAGGAGTGTGTTAGAGAGACAGAAATTTCACAAATTTGGTGATGTCCTTCAGCAAACTAATTTATCCCATTTCTCAAGGCATTCTTATAAAGCAGAGTTGAAGTCAATGTTTTGGACTTCTGGTCAAATACAAATACAAAGTGTCTGAATAATTTAATATACGAAGGCAGAAAGAAGCATTTGATTATTTTCTACAACAATGGGAATTTAGGAGTCTAATCTAGAATGCAGTGATGATGAGTTTCAGTGTGTTTCTGGAATATGCTGCTGATTATTTGCACAGGGGAAGCCTTTGTGATCTATGCATTTTATTGGAATGCTGTCAAATGGTCTAAATGCCTCTCTTATAGCTGAGAGGACTAGAGTTGGCCTTGTTGGTAGGCCTGGTATTATAGAAAGTTTCTCACTCAAAGCCACAAATCTTGGCAGCTTAGCATATGTAGGCTAGATTTGAGCAGGAAGTTGAGTATATAAGTAAAAGAAGTCTCCGTAAGCTCGGAAACTGGAGTATGGTTCCGAGACTGGGAGAACTGAAGAGACTAATGGAGACCAGCAGATTGAAATTATGTGATGGATAGTCATAGATATTTTGGTAGAACAGACATCAGAGTCTCTGTTGGCCTTCATGGATCATCTTCAGCTTGGTATCTGGGAAGGTGGGCTGCAGTTACTGGTCTGGTCTAGGCGTGAATGGACACAATAGCTGTTATGCTTATTTAAAGATTGTCCATCAGCTATTCCTCACCATCTTGAAAAACCAAGTTGGAATCTGTGAGCTCCATGGTACTTCTTTCTTTTCACCTTCCTCCATGATGAAATGAATATGTTTGCATAAGATGTTCTTGCATAAGAACTTCGCTATCACCTATGCATTGTGTGTTTGTTTTATTAAACAAACAAACAAACAAACAAAAAAGGTAAAGAAGTAAAGATTGGCCTCAAATCCCAGCTGGCTGTGGAAAGCAAAGTCATTATTATGAACACCTGTGCGTAATGCCTTATTCATGAGATTCTCTGATTAGAATGTTAGATAGCAAAATCCTTCTGCTCTTGTAGAAAAATAACGTCCAGTGCAGGACAGCTTTGGGTGACTTAATGCACATTTGCCATTGAAACCAGGGTGGGTGGGACCACAGTCTTGCGGGATAAGGCACTGGTTTCCAAACTTGGCTAAGCATCGGAATTGCCAGTGAACTTATTAAAATGCATACCCCAGGCCCTACTCACTGAACTAATGTCTCTTGGGGTGAGGGACTCCTAAATTTGTGGTTTGAATTTTCACCATATTTGATTCTGAAGCACAGAAAAGTTTAGGAATTATTGAGATAGTGCATTGAAGTGATTGCTCTCTATTAGGGGTTTTCCAAGTGTGAACTGTAGTCCAGTTGTGTCTGAGTGCTGGGGTGGAAGGGTAAGAGGGGAAATGAGTAAGGGGTGCATATTAAAATATGGATTCTTGGGCTCCACTCTAATCCTGCTAAAGCTGCATTTCTAACAAATGCCTCAGGTGATTCTTACAACAAAAGAGTTTGAGAATCACTATCGTGTATCTCCTATGAATATACCATGGATAGAAGAGATTTGAACTAGTTGCATTGGCCCTAATGATCATTGGCATGTGAAATGTGTCAGCCAAAGAAATGGGGAAAGAAGTTATCTATACTGGAACTTACTGAATCCTAGGCAAAGAGCTTGGCAATTTATCAACATAATCTCATTATTTTCTTGATAACCATGTTATAAAGTAGATATTAGGATACTCATTATCATTATAGAGGGCCTTTTGAGGTCCCAGAGTTAGAAGAAGTGGAACCAAGATAAGAATTTTGGTCCAATTGACATTAAAGCCTCATACTTATCTACACTTTACCAAATTCCTGGTAAAAATCTATACAGAACTATGTATAAATCAGGAGAACTAAACTTGAATTCCCACTCTGATTGTATCTATTTCTGCTGTGTTAGCCATGTCTCTGAGCCTCAGTTTCCTCACTCTTTATAGTTTAAGTATTATGTAAGGTTATGGCTCTATTTCCTATAGTGGTCTTTCTTTTTAAATATTGAATAAAAGACACTGGAATATAGAAAGAATATCCTTGGGAATCAAGCCAGACATTTGGGGGTCTTAATATTCTGTCTTCTTCTAAGTAATTGTCTGAAGCCAATTTTTAAGTGTTTAAAAAGGAATTCTAGTTTCCTCATATGTGCAGGCAGCCTGAGAGAGAAATCCAGTGTGTTGAAGATGTATTGGCATTATTTATTTATTTTTATAATTTAGAACGCTCCCAGTCACCTGCCCTCGAAGTGGGGCCATATATATTAACACCAACAGAATCTCAAGAGACTATTCAGCAAAACTAGAAAAATAAAAAACGGGCTTACATTTGCTATGGCTATTTGCCCTCTACATTCCCAGATAAATGATGTCCAACCTCTGGGAACCTCTGTGTACCAGTAAAGGCTAAGGGCCTTTTTTTTCATGGTGCTTGTTCTATTTATAACGGAGGCTGCCTCATTCTAGACCTAAAAGCCTGTGGGAAACATTAGCAGCAGCATCCAGGCAGGCAGGCGTTTTTCTCACGGCCTCTCAAGTCATCCCTACCTATACCCACATGACCCTGAAAGGTCAGCAGGTGACTGAAGCCATGACCTAGGTTGCATACTTGCATGCCCTCACTAGACTTTTCTGAATGATATCCTCTGGTCTCCAGTCATTGCTCAGTTATGTGGCCCCTTCAGACTCAGTATTTGTACCCTAGGTTTTCTTAAGGCCCTTGGCTTGACTTACTCTCTCATCTCCTTGCATCCCAGCTCCCTCAGCATTTGCCCCACAGGACTGCCGTCCATGGCCAATGTTCTGCACGCAACACTCAGTTGGTGACTAGCTTTGTTAGTTTCCCACCATTCCACAGCTTCCTGACCACTGGGGGATAAGATAGGCAACAGCTTTAATGAAGATGAGAGTGACACACACTGGTTTGCCAGGAATGATCCTTGTTTATTTTCTTGTCCCAGAATAATTGTTAATAATGCTCCCTTTCACTTTCAAAATGGTCCTGGTTTGAATGATTAAATTATATCATCACTCCACGTATAATGTTCTTTGTCTTATGAAATAGTCCAGTAGTATCCCACTACTCATAGTGTCCAAAAGACACAGGAGTTCACAACAAATAAAAAGCTGCCTCTGATTAATTTTCAAGGATTATGGAGTTTTTCAAAACAGAGCTGCTTCTAGCACAGTTCCTGCAGGCATAAATAAATGGAAGTTAACCATATCGTTAAATCTGGTCACTTGTCATGTTACCTGGGTTAATGTGGATAGTGAACCCAGGGTGAGTCAGCCCAGCACAGCATCTGTAAATGGTCATGCTCACTCTCTGTAGAACATACCGAGCTCTGTGTTAAAGGGGGTTCCAGTACATACTTCTATTTTTAAACTAAGTCCGAAATTTTCCCGACCAATGCACACTTTCTACTTTCTATTGACTGATTGCTTTACTTACCAATTCTGTAGTTCATTTTTAGACACAGAGAATTACGTGTTAAAACGACAGAAGATGCTGTTGCAGAAAAGAAAGAATTGAGAGATTGGGATGTCATAAATGTTTAGTAGCTGAAGCAATCCGAGGTAAAGGGGGAGAGGCAGCACATGAGAAGAATATCTACTGGAGTTTTGCAAGTGGTGATAATTTTAATCAAAAAGAAAGGGGATTCAGGGTGAATGGCATGGGAAAGATTGGGGGAGAGCTCTAAAGTCCTTTCTTGTTATCATTTGTTTTCAGATGTTTTTGGTTCCAGGGAAGGCTGTGTTTCAGATGCTACAGGAAAAGTAGCTCTCCCATCTTAGGCCCAAAGGAAGTGTGTGCTCTCCAAGGCTGCCAGATTCCAGGTCTTGGAATGAATGGTAAGCCTTGGAGCAATCACATGTCCTCAGCTAGGAATGCATTCCTGGAGATTTGTGGTCTCCCCATCTGGGCTGCAGGTGATGGATTAGATCGGGGAGGAGGAAAAGCCCCAAGAGGGGATCTGCGACCCTGGCCTCAGCAGGGGATCTAGCTGGATTAACACAAAAGGGTGCAGTCAAGGCCAGGCAGAGAAATGCTCAACTCCCAACCATAGCATGCCTGGGTCCAGTGCTGGGAGTATGTGGTAGCAGTCTACACGATGGAGGAACACAGCACCTGTGTTTGGAAAGGAAGGAGTAGATCAGAAAACTTCCTAAACAGCAAAGGAGCCATGCACAAATACATAGGCAAGTGCAAGGGTGGAGGACAAGGAGTTGGCATAAAGAAAGAGGCATTTTCTGGCATGAAATTAGCCGCAAATTACTTGGGGAAACATCAAAGTCTGTGACCCTTTAGATAGGTGAAGTGACTTGGAAATGAAGGTCTAAGTTTCTAAATAGAAGTACCAGATTCTATAGCCTGACTCAGGAGTGGCTGATTTAGAGAAAGTTGCACATAAAAAAGATTGGGTTCAAGTCCTAGGTCTACCCTTAACTACTTAAATGTATTTGGACATGCTTCATTTTGCCTCAGTTTCTGCAGTTAAAAAAATTGGACTCTACATCTGTGCTGTCTAATATGGTAGCAACATATGACTATTTAAATTTAAATTAATTAAATCTAATTAAGTGAAAAGATTTAGTTTCTCAGTCACGGTAGTCTCATTTCAAGTGGTCAACAGCTACATGTGGTTAGTGGCTACTATAGAGGCCAAGGCAGATGTAGGACATTTCCATCGTCGCAGTAAGTTCTTTTCAACAATGCTGCCTAGATTATCCCTAAGGTATTATACTTTTTGGCCCTGATATTCTCTGAGTCAGTTTGGGAGCTGTGTAACAAGTTACTATGTGTTAAGGACAAAGCAAGATGTCATTTTTGCCCATCTTAGGATCGTTATATGGGAATCTTTGCAAGGAAGCTCCTGCTTGAGCTGGTGGAGACTTTTTCAGGTTCCCACCCTGAGCAAGCCCAACACTCTGTACTCTGTGATCTTGGCCATCTGGCCCAATTCCAGCCTTGGGTTTTTGAATCCTAGCTTGGGCAAATGTGTAGGCACCTTCTTGCCTGGAAGGGACGACTGTAAATGAAACTGTGAGAGAAGGTCGGATATTCTGGCAGGTGGATGGGAGTCAGGTATGCCACGCCTGAGGATCCAGTGGAGCTGCAGAAGCGTATCCAGAAAGGTGCAGTCCAGTCAATAGGATTCCTCGACAGTCCTCTTAGTCTTTGGAGTAGAGACTGGAAAAAACATGAAAGGCTCCTTGGAAGGCAATGGTGAAATATATCCCATCATTCATTCACTTTTTTCCCTTTTAACATTCACTTTTTTTCCCTTTTAACATTCAATCAATATTTGTGTCATGCTAGGTCCTGTGCTAGCTGGGGATGGAAATGTGAATTAACAGAGTCCCTGCCTATGGGTGTTCAGACGTTAGACCTGACACAGGAGCTCAGGAACTGAATCAGAGGCAGAAAACCAGCTATGGAAGAAAACACCCTAGTCAAACTATGGGCAAGAGAGGGAAGTGAGGCTGAGCCCTAGGAGGTGGCTTCTCAAACTCTCCTGCCTCAGACAGCTTTGGGGTTTGGACTTGGGACTCAAGTAGCTCTTATTGGGAGGAGAGAAGAGCTGCAGGAGCTGCTACCCAGGAAGTGTTCAATGCTTGCCTCCCCTGATAGAGACTTTGCAGATTTCAGGCTGCTACCACCCCTGAGTGACATGCAAGCTATTGGCAGGCTCACAGAGGGGCTCAACTGGACTTCTGACTGTACTTCATCATTCTATAACCGCTAGTGTTTGGAGATCTCTGCTATGTGTAATATTTGTCAGTTGATTTGTAGAAATATACAGGGTTCATCCAGATATATAACTTGCACTATAGACAGGAGTAAAGGAATGTAGATATTGCCACATGTAACGGAGATCCAAGAGAATAGAGGTATATTCAAGATAGAGGTTCAATTCTCTGTCATATAAATATCCTTGCTGCTGTGGTGGCTCTGCGTTATGAAGGAAGGATCCAGGCCTCTTCTGTCTTGTTGTTCTGCCATTCCTGGGTATTGCAGTCAGCCACCTGGTCCAAGAATGCTCACTACCATGCCTGGATTCCATCTACAATGAAGGTGGGAAGGGGAAGAGTCGAGTATGCCTTTCCCTTTAGAGATAGAGCCTAGACATTACCTACCTACAGCCTATTATCTCGGGCCAATCTCACAGGCCCGATTCATCAAGGGTCCTGAAGAGGCCAATGCCAAAGCAAAGACAATGGATACTAGAGGATAATTTCCTTCAATCATGTGCATGTGTGCACATTTAATCTACAGAGTGTGGCCCACTTCCAGCACTGCCCCAGGTGGAGTCTCTAAACCTTTTGTCACCACCATTCCTCAGACTTACCTCTATCAATGCATTTTCCACTCCGGATTGTAGCTCTGTGTTTCTTTGTATTTGTGAGCCTGTCACCAAGCAGAACCTATTTATACTTATTCTGTGCCAATTTTGGTACAAAGTAAATGCTCAAAGCACAGGATATTTGGCTTAGTAAATAGTTAGTGAATAAATGAAATCCTTTAGAAATGAAATGTTACAAAATCCCTGCATGAAAAGAGACATTCAGTGGATACTTCCACCCTTACCTCTTTTTTCCTGCTAGGACAGGA
The DNA here is from genome assembly GCA_023783475.1 of Daubentonia madagascariensis. Classification (NCBI taxonomy): domain Eukaryota; kingdom Metazoa; phylum Chordata; class Mammalia; order Primates; family Daubentoniidae; genus Daubentonia; species Daubentonia madagascariensis. Next base: position 52,774,884 of record JAKFHU010000913.1, read on the forward strand.
AATCGCAATTTTTTGGGATGATTTTTAAAAAATCTGTTTATATTAGGTACGATTTACTGAAGGAACAACTAAATAGGTGTGGCAGTCAGAGATTTGGTGTTCCCAGATGCTAAGGTCACTATGAATTTCACTCTCAGGCTTCTCTAAGCCAGTGGCTTCACCCCACTCCTCTGTGGGTAGGAGCTGGGCAGCCTTTTCTGTCTTGGTTATACCAAGTGGAAGTAACACCCTTTCCCACCCCCTGCCACATCAAAGGGGCCCTGGGAGCAGGGAGGAGTGTTATTGTGGCTTTTCACTTCAGGAAGCAAGCATAATGATGCTATTCATGGCATTAACTGCAAAAAACTATCATTAAGTCTCTGAATGTCTTATAATCATCGTGAAGGGAAGTAATACTTTGGAGTTCCAAATATGCCAGGGACTCTGTGACCACCGTCTCTTGTAATCTTCTCAATATTCTATGAGAAAGGTAATTTGAATCCCCATTTTACAGACAGGAATCACGTCAGAGATAAAATAATGTGCCCAAAGTGGTGCTGGTGCTGAGGTTGAAACTAGGATCTGCCTGTCTCAAAGCCTGTGTGCTTCCCATGGTGTCAAGTGGCTGTCCCTTATGTTCCTACAGTACTTAGTAAGGCGTAAGTGCTTTCATAAAACTGACTCTCTTGGCCTTGACAATTGTCCTTTGAGGTGTGGGAGGCAGGGTTTTCTTTTTTGTCTCCATTTTTCAGATGATCAGAGATTCACAGAGATTAACTGACTTGCCACATATCACACTACTATTAAATGACAGCCAGATCCAAGTCTTCACATGTAGGGTTCTTTTGCCCTGTCCACACCCACCTTGTGCAAAGGTCGTGCATTTGGCAGGAGCAGAGAAAGGAAGTTGATTTCTTAAAGATACCAAACATCATCCTAATGGAGTCCAGGTAAGGTGACCAGCTCATCCTGACTTTCCTGGACTTTCCCGGGTTAGTACTGAAAGCCCTGTGTCCTAGGGTTACCTTAGCCCCGGGCAAACTAGACCATTGTTTCCCTTAATTAGGTAAATTTTTTTGAATCTCACAGAAATCAATAATTCTCTTTGACAATGTCATGTCAACAAAACTGCATCGTAATAACACTAGGTTTCTGAATAACAATGTGATCATCATTGGCTCAAAGTTGTTTATTTAAAAAACTTAATTCTAGTGGGGGAATTCCAGTATCTCAGAGTTGGAGAACTTGCCCTCAGCTCAGCTTTATCTTGTGATTGTATTCTTCCCATCAGTTCTTATCTTAGAGCCAAGGCCACCTTACCCCCCCAGGATTTAGCCGTCAGTGACTCTCAAAGTTTATTGTCCATAGAATCACATGGAGAGCTTGTTCAAACACTGAGTGCCCCAGATCCAGAGATTCTGATTCAGCAGGTCTGGGGCAAGGCTGTGACTTTGTATCACCAACAGGATCGTAGCTTATGTTGATGCTGTTGGTTTGTGAACCACATTTTGAGCAGCACTTGGCCAATTCAGAGGTCCCAAAACTGGGGGTGCAAAGCAATCCATTGGGGTGTGGGAAGAAAAAAACCTTTTATGTATATTTTATAAAGTTAATTTTTTTGTGATTTTAAATAATGTATTAGAGGAAGGGGCTTTAAGATGGCTGACTTGGCACCTGCCTCCTCTATAAAAAAGATCCAAAACAGTGAGTAGGTAATCAGCTTTGAATAGATCATTTGAGAGGGAACACTGGAATTCCACAGAGAAGTGACAGGAAATACCTAAGGCAAGGGAAGTGAGGCATCCTGCTTGGCCAGGATTGGCTGGGAGCCTGGAGGGGCTCCCTAATACAGGTAAAGCGTAAGTGAGAGATCCCCAGTGGTCCACATTCCCACCATTGACTCCTATAATCACAGCCGTGGGAGAACCCCTCGACCCTCATGGGCACTGAGATTAACAGGGAGCTGCCTGCAACCATGAGACAGAGTTGTTCCAGAGAGGGTGCTCACACTGGGTCCCACACAACCCCTGAGACCTAAGCACCTAAAACATGGTTTCATTTTGAGAGCCCAGCCCCCACCAGATTGCATTCTGGCCTGAGACCCAATAGCTCCTGTGTCTCTATCCCTGGAACCCCACTGCCATCCCCTGCCACTGCTGCTGGTTGCTGCCTTTGGGGCCAAAGTGCAAGCCACAGCGAGTGACCCTGCTTCACCCAGGAGCAAGGCGACCACCCATTTACAAGCACCTTGAAGACAGACTTCCCCACCTGCTGATGCTGGTTGCCACTGCGAGGGCTAAAGCTCAAGCCACTGGCAGTGACCCTGCCACCCCCAGCAGCAGAGTCACATCTCATTTGCAAGCACTCTGATGACAGGCCACTCTGCCTGCAGCCACCACCTGAGGCCAAAGCATGTGCTCCCCAGCCACCTGCCTATGGCTGCTTCCACTGAAAGCAACCTTGCCCTCTTCACAGCAGAGTCACAGCATAGCCAGTATTGCCCTGACCTGAGGACTCTGCTGGGGGCCTGGGGATCACCCTACCACTGTGCACTGCACTGTTAACACCTGAGCACTCCTCCTGGGGGCATAAGGATGGGCCCACCCAGCCTGCTGCTACCACCACAGCTGGCACCCACCAGCATGTGCCACCTATAGGCCTGGGAACTGGCCCACCCAGTCCATGATAGCTACCACCAACACCAGCATAGATTGTTTAAGAGCTAGAGGGTTGTCTTGCCACTGCTACTGCCATTACCCATGCTATGCCTGCTGCCCAGGGGCCCAAGGACCCACCCACATCCATGATCCACTGCTGCCACTGCTGGCACCCAAACAAGCCACCTGAAGGCCCAAGAATCAGCCTGTTTTGATCCACTTGCACCAGTGCCAACATATGTTGCCCTGAGGCCCAAAGTCAGGCATGCTTGGCCTGCTGCTAACACTACTGGAGCTCAAGGACTGGCCCACCTGGCATCCCTGCCCCCAGCCACCACAGTCTCCTCTAAGAGCCACACCCTAAGCCACTGAGGAAACCACAGACAACACTGATGCTGTTTACAGTCAGAGAAATTTTATGGAGACTGCAAAACCACAGTGCATCTATAATCAAAGCCAAAGTGCCTTACCCAACCAATGCCATGGATATATCTTCAGAAGAAAATCCCTGTCCTACAAAAGCAAATCCAAAAAATGTCAAGAAATGACTGTTAGAGCAGATGTGCAGATATCAATGTAAGGACACAAGAAACATGAAAAAGCAAGGGAATATGACACTTCCAAAGGAACACAATAATTCTCCAGCAACAGAAATTTATAAAATATCAGAAAAAGAATTCAAAATAATGATATCAATTAAGCTCAATGGGATACAAGAGCACACAGAAAAACAATACAAAGAAATCAGCAAAACACTTCAGAATATGAATGAGAAATTTACCAAAGAGATAGCTGTAACAGAACAAAACAGAAGTCCTGGAACTGAAACATTCATTGAATGAAATAAAAAATACATTTGAGAGCTTCAACAATAGATTAAATGAAGCAGAAGAAAGAATTTCATATGTTGAAGATAGATCTTTTGAAATAATTCTGTCAGACAAAAATAAAGAAAAAAGAATAAAAAAGAGTGAACAAAGCCCATGTGACATATGGAACACCATAAAATAATGAAATATCCAAATTTTAAGTGCCCCAGAAGTCAAAGAGGTAAATAAAGGGATAGAAAGCCTATTTAATAAAGTAATAGCTGAAAAACTCCCAAGTCCAGCAAGAGATTTAAACACCCAGATACAGGAAGCTCAGATATCCCTAAACAGATACAATTTAAAAAGGTCAAACTGTCAAAAGTCAAAGACAAAGAGAGATTTCTGAAAACAGCAAGAGATTAGTGTCTAGTAACTTATAAGGGAATCCACATCAGAATAATAGCAAATTTATCAGCAGAAATCTTACAGGCCAGGAGAAAACAGGATGGTATATTCAAAGTGCTGAAAGAGCATAACTTGCAGCCAAGGATACAATAACTAGCAAAGTTATTCTTCATAAATGAAGGAGAAAAAAAGTCTTTCCCAGACATTGAAGCAAAAGAACAATATCTACCATCATGAAAACACATGAAAGTATAAAACCCACTGGTACAACAAACACACATATGTGGAATAGAAAGAACTCAAATGTTACCACTACAGAAAACCAACAAGAACTAGAAGTAGAACTACCATTTGATCCATCAATCCCACTACTGGGCATCTACCTAACGGAAAAAAAGCCGTTCTATAGTAAAGACATCTTCACTTGAATGTTTATAGCAGCACAATTCATAATTGCAAAGATGTGGAAACAACCCAAGTGCCCATCAATACATGAGTGGATTAATAAAATGTGGTATATGTATACCATGTAGTACTACTCAGCCACAAAAAACAATGGTGAACTAACACCTCTTGTATTATCCTGGATGGAACTGGAGTCCACAAGAATGGAAAAACAAGCACCACATATACTCACCATCAATTTGGTACTAATTGATAACACTTATGTGCACATATGAAAGTAACACTCATTGGGTGTTGGGCAGGTGGGAGGGGGGAGAAAGGGATGGGTATATTCACACCTAATGGGTGCGGTGGGCACTGTCTGGATGAGGGGCATGCTTGTGGCTCTGACTCAGGCAGTGCAAAGGCAACATATGTAACCTAAACATTTGTACCCCCGTAATATTTTGAAATAAAAAATAAATAAATAAATAAAAAAACCCACCAAACTACAATGATAAACAAGAGAGAAATAATGGAACAAAGGATATACAAAACAACCAAAAATAAATTAATAAAAAGGCGAGAATAAGCCCTCAAATAATAATAACCTTGAATTTAAATGTACTAAACTTTTCACTGAAGGGATATAGTCTGGCTGAAAGGACAAAAAAAACATGACCTAACTATATGCTGCCTATAAGAAACTCATCTCATCTGTAAAGACACATATAGACTGAAAGTAAAGGGATGGAAAAAGATATTCCATGCAAATGGAAACAGAAAATGAGCAGAAGTAGTTATATTTATATAAGATAAAACTTTGGAAAGAGGCAAAGAAGGTCATTATATAATAATAAAGAGATCAATTCACTAAGAAGATATAACAATTTTAAACTTATATGCACCCAACACCAGAACACAGAGATACATTATTATTAGATCTAAAGGGAGAGAGAGGCTCCCATACAATAGTAGTTGGGGACTTCAACACCCCACCCTCAGCCTTAGACAGATCATCTAGACAGAAAAATTAATAAAGAAACATTGCATTTAAATGTAACTTTAGACCAAATGGATCAAACAGACATTACAGAACATTTAATCCCCAGAACATTTAATCCGACAGAACACACATTCTTTTTATCAGTACATGGAACATTCTCCAGGATAGATCATATGTTAGGAAACAAAAGATTTCCAATAGATTTTAAAAAATCAAAATTATATCAAGTATCTTATCAGACCACAGTGGAATAAAACCAGAAATCAATAACAAGAGAAACTTTGGAAACTGTACAAATACATAGAAAGTAAACTACGTGCACATTGGATTAAGAAAGAAATTAAAGAGAAAATAAAAAAATTTTTCAAAACAGATGAAAATGGAAATACAACATACCAAAATCTATGGCATACAGGAAAAGCAGTGCTAAGAGGGAATTTTATAGCAATAAAAGCCTCCATCAAAAAAAAAAATAGACAGATTTCAAATAAACAACAATGTAACAATGCACCTCAAGGAACTAGAAAAGCAAGAACAAACCAAACAAAAAATTAGTAAAAGAAAAGAAATAATAATGGTCAGAGCAGAACTAAACAAAATAGGGACTATAAAACAATACAAAGGATCAACAAAATGGAAATTTGGTTTGTTGAAAATATAAACAAAATCAATAAACTGCTAGCTAGACTAACCAAGAAAAGAAAAGAAGACACCCAAATAAACAAAATCAGAGATGAAAAGAGAAACTTTAAAACTGATACCACAGAAATACAAAAGATCATCAGAGACCATTATGAACAACTATACACTAACAAACTGGAAAATCCAGAGGAAATGGATAAATTCCTAGAAACATACAACCTGCTGAGATAGAATCAGAAAGAAATACAATACTTGAACAGACCAATTATAAGTAATGAGATTGAAGCAATAATAAAAATTCTCCCAACAAAGACAAGTTCAGGACCAGAGGCCTTCACTGCTAAATCATACCAAATGCATAAAGAAGAACTAACGCCAATTCTCCTCAAAATATTTCAAAAAACTGAAGAGGAAGAAATTCTTCCTAACTCATTCTAAATGGCCATAATTACCCTGATACCAAAACCAGAGAAGGGTGCAACAAAAAATGAAAATTAGGCCAATAACCCTGATGAAAACTGCTGCAAAATCCTCAACAAAATAAAATACTAGCAGAATGAGTCTAAAAGTACATGAAAAACATAATACCTCATGACCAAGTGAGATTTATCTGAGGGATGCAAGGATGGTGCAATATATGCAAATTAATAAATGTGATACATCACATCAAGAGAATGAAGGACAAAAACCATATGATCATCTCAATAGATGCAGAAAAAGCATTTAATAAAATTAAAAAACCCTTCAGAATAAAAATTCTCAACAAGCTAGCCATAAAAGGAGCATACCTCAACATAGTAAATGCCATACATGAAAAACTCTCAGCTAACATCATATTGAATGGGGAAAAGCTGAAAGCCTTTTTTCTAAGAACTGGAAAAAGACAAGGATGCCCACTTTCACCATTCCTATTCAGCATAGTACTGAAAGTCCTAGCCAGAGGAGTCAGGCAAGAGAAATAAATAAAAGGCATCCAAATTGGAAAAGAGGAGGTCAAATTTTCCCTCTTTGCAGATGACATGATCTTATATGTAGAAAAACCTAAAGACTCCACCAAAAACCTCTTAGATGACAAATAAATTTGGTGAAGCTGCAGGATACAAAATCAATATACAAAAATCAGTTGTGCTTCTATACCTCAATAATGAATTTGCTGAGAAAGAAATTAAGAAGGCAATCCCATTTACAATAGCTACAAAAAATAAAATACTTATGAATAAATTTCATCAAGGAGGTGAAAGACCTCTACAAGGGCAACTACAAAACAGTGATACAAGAAATTGAAGAGGATACAAACAAATGGAAAGATACCCCATACTCATGAATCAGGGGAATTAATATTGTTGAAATGTCCATTCCACTAAAACCAATCTACAAATTCAATGCAATGGCTATCAAAATATCAATGTCATTTCACAAAAATAGAAAAAACAATCTTAAAATTTATATAAAACAAAAAAGAGCCTGAACAGCCAAAGCAAGCCTCAGCAAAAAGTATAATACTGGAGGCATCACACTACCTGACTTCAAAATATATTACAAGACTATAGTAACCAAAACAGCATGGTATTGTTATAAAAACAGACACAAAGATCAATAGGACAGAGTAGAAAACCCAGAAAGAAGTCCACATATTTATCACAATTGATTTTCCATAAAGGCACCAAGAACTTACATTGGGCAAAGGACACCCTCTTCAAAAAATGGTGCTAGGAAAATTAGATATCCAAAGCAGAATAATGAAACTTGACTTCCTCTCACCATATACAAAAATCAACTCAAGATGCATTCTAGACTTAAATGTAAGACCCAAAACTATAAAGCTACTAGAAGAAAACATCAGGGAAACACTTCAGGATATGGGTCTAGGCAAAGATTATAAGGCTAAGACCTCAAAAGCACGGGCTACAAAAAAAATACACACATGGGACTATATTAACCTAAAAAGCTTCTGCATAGCAAAGGAAACAATCAACAGAACGAAGAGATAATCTGTGAATGGGAGAAAATATTTGCAACCTATTCATCCAAGAAGGGACTAATATCTGGAATATACAGGAAACTCAAACAACTCAACAGTGAAAAAAACAAATAATCCTATTAAAAAGTGGGCAAGAAGAGGGGGCAGAGCAAGATGGCCAAATAGAAACCTCCAGCGATCATACCTCTGCATGAACACCAAATTTATCAACTATCCATGCAAGCAAACACCCTCAAAAGAACCAAAAATCAGGTGAGCGATTATACTACCTGATTTTAACATTATATCAAGGAAAGAGGCACCAAGGAGGGCAGAAAAGACAATCTTGCTTTGCCTATGCCCCATCCCCCAGCAATGCTGCACTAGCATGATGAAGAGATAATCTATGTGCCCAAAGAAGGGAGAGTGAAGTGGTTGAGGGGCTTTGCATTGAAACTCAGGGCCACCCTGGCACAGGGGAACACAGCACAGGGTAGAATTCTGCTGGTGCCCATGGAGGCAGCATTTTGACCAGCCTGGCCAGAGGGAAACTCTGCCCTGAAACCCAAGTTCTGGCTAGCCCCACAACCAGCTGCCAAAAAGAAGCCTGGGGCCCAGACTAAATTCGTATAGCAGTCAGGCCAGAAAGGCTGCAGTCCTCAGGCAATTCCTGCAGCTGTGCTGGCACAAAGCCAGTGGGTGTAGGATGCACATGACCCAGTAAGACACCAGCAACTGTAGCCAAACCAGTGCCTGTGTCACCCCTCCCCCAACTACAGGCAGAGCAGCTCAGGGAGAGTTTTCTTCCACTTGGGGAAAGGAAAGGAAACAGCTCAGTGGACTTTGTTTTACCACTTGAGTACCAGCTCAGCCACAGTAAAATAAATACCAAGCAGACCCATAAGCCCCTGAGTCTAGGCCTTTTTTGCTGGACAGGATTTCTGGATTCACCCTGGGCCAGAAGAAAACATACTGTCCTGAAGGGAAGGACCTGGTCCTGGAAGGATTCAACACCTCCTGACTAAAGAACCCTTGGGCTTTGAATAAACATCAGGGGTAGGCAGGCAACAGTAACCACTACCTTTGGGTAAGACTGGGCTGGCTTCAGGTGTGACCTGGCACTGGTGGCCACAAGGAAGTGCTCACATCATTCATCCCCCCAACTCCTGGGCCCCAGCACAGAGAGTGAGGGAAGAGTGAGAAACTTTGCCTGGTAATCCAGGGAATTCTCTTGCATCTTACCCAAGTCCACCAAAGCAGTACCACCAGGAGTCTGTAAGAGTCACAGCATTACTGGGCTTAGGGCACCCCCAGTGCTGATATGGCTGCAGTGACCAAAGACTTAGACCACAACAATCAATTGCCTTTGAATATCTGGAAAGCCTTCTCAAGAGGGACAGGTTCAAACAAGCCCAGACTGTGAAGGTTAAAATAGATACCTAATTCTTTAATGCTCAGACATCAATGAACATCCACAAGCATCAGAAACATCCGGGAAGCCATGATCTCACCAAATGAACTAAATAAGCTACTAGTGACCAATCCTGGAGTGATGGAGATAGGTGATCTTTCAGACAAAGAATTCAAAATGGCTGTCCTGAAGAAGCTCAAGGAACTTCAAGACAACACAGAGAAAAAATTCAGAAATTCTATCAGAGAAATTTAACAAAGAGGTTGAATTAATTAAAAAAAGCAGAAATTCTAGAACTTAAGAATTGAACGGACAAACTGAGAATTGCATCAGAGTCTCTCAACAGCAGAATTGACCAAGCAGAAGAAAGAATTAGTGAGCTTGAAGACAGGCTGTTTGAAAAAACACAGTCAGAAGAGAAAAAAGACAAAAGAATAAATAAGAATGAAGCACATGTACAAGATCTAGAAAACAGCCTCAAAAGAGCAAATATAAGAGCTATTGGCCTTAAGGAGAAGGGAGAGAGAGAGATTGGGGTAGAAAGTTTATTCAAAGAAATAATAACAAAGAACTTCCCAAACCTAGAGAAAGATATCAATATTCAGGCACAAGACTGTCATAGGACACCAGGCAGATTTAACCCAAACAGGGCTACCTCAAGGTATTTAATAATCAAGCTCCCAAAGGTCCCAAATAAAGAAAAGGTCCTAAGGGAAGCAAGAAAAAATTAGCCTATAAAGGAGCCCCAATATTCTGGCAGCAGACTTCTCAGTGGAAACCTTACAGGCCAGGAGAGAGTGGCATGACATATTCAAAGTGCTGAAGGAAAAAATTCTTAATCCCAGAATATTATATCCTGCAAAAATATCCTTCAAACATGAAGTAGAAATAAAGACTCTCCCAAACAAAAGCTGAGGGATTTCATCAACACCAGACCTGTCCTATAAGAAATGCTAGAGTTTTTCAATCTGAAAGAAGATGACATTAATGAATGATAAGAAATCATCTGAAGGTGTACAACTCACCAGTAACAGTAAGGACACAAATACAGAATACTCTATTCTTGTATAAATCACTTATATCTTGAGTAGGAAGACTAAACAACAAACCTATAAAAATAACAACAACTTTTTGAGAGTTAGATAGTATAAAAAGCTATGAACAGAAACAACAAAAAGTTAAAAAGCGGGGGGAATGGAGTTAAAGGGTAGAATTTCTGTTAGATTTCTCTTTGCTTGTTTATTTGTTTATTTGTAAGTAGAGTTGTCATATGCCTAAAAGAACTGATTTTAAAATGTTTTTTGCAAGCCTCATGGCAACCTCAAATCAAAAAACCTAAAAGAGGTACACACACACACAAAAGCAAGCAATTAACACACATGACCAGAGAAAATCACTTTTAACAAAGGAAGACAGAGAGAAGAAAGAAAGAAAGAGAGGACAAGAAAACAACCGGAAATCAAATAACAGCATGGCAGGAGTAAGTCCTTACCTATCAATAACAACATTGAATGTGAACGGATTAAACTCTCCAACCAAAAGACATAGAGTGGCTGAATGGATAAAAAACAAAAACAAAAGCAAAAACAAAAAAAGACCAACTGTATGTTGTCTGCAAAAAACCCACTTCACCTATAAAGACACACATAGACTGAAAATTAAGGGATAGAAAAAGATATTCCATGCAAATGGAAATCAAAAAAGAGCAGGAGTAGCTATACTTTTATCAGATAAAATAGATTTCAGGAAAAAACTGTAAAAAGAGACAAAGAAGGCCATTATATTAATATAATGATAAAAGGGTCAATTCAGCAAGAGGATATAGCAATTCTAAATATATATGCATCTAACAGTGGAGCACCCAGATATATAAAGCAAATATTATCAGAGCTAAAGAGAGAGATAGACCCCAATACAATAATCATTAGAGACCTCCATGCTCCACTTTCAGTATTGGACAGATCATCCAGACAGAAAATCAACAAAGAAACATTGAACTTAATCTGCACTATAGACCAAATGGACCTAATAGATATTCACAGAACATTTCATCCAACAGTTGCAGAATACACGTTCTTCTCCTCAGCTCATGGATCATTCTTAAGGATAGACGATTTTTTAGGCCACAAAACAGGTCTTAAAAAATTAAAAAAAAATTGAAATCATACCAAGTATTTTCTCTGACCACAATGGAATAAAACTAGACATCAATAACAAGAGGAACACTGGAAAATATACAAACACATGGAAATTAAATAATATGCTAGTGGGTCAATAAAGAGATTAAGAAGGAAATTTAAAAACTCCTCAAAACAAATAAAAATGGGATACAGAAAAAGCAGTAATAAGAGGAAAGTTTATAGCAATAATTTCCTACATTGAAAATCTTCAAATAAGCAATATAACAATGCATCTCAAAGAACTAGAAAAACAAGAGCAAACCAAACTCAAAATAGGTAGAAGAAAAGAAATAATAAAGATCAGAGCAGGAATAAATGAAATTGAAATTAAAAAATCCAAAAGATCAATGAAACAAAAAGGTGGTTTTTGAAAAGATAAACAAAATAGACACACCTTTACCAGACTAACTAAAAAGAGAGAGAAGACCAAAATAAATAAAGTCAGAGATGAAAATGCAGGCATTACAACTGATACTACAGAAATCCAAAGGATCATTAGAGACTACTATGACCAACTATATGCCAATACATTGGAAAACGTAGAAGAAATGCACAAATTCCTAGACACATACAACCTACCAAGATTGAACCAGGAAGAAAACCAAAACTTGAATAAGCCAATAACAAGTAACAAGATAGAAGCAGTAATGAAAAGTCTCCCATCAAAGAAAAGCCAAGGACCCAATGGCTTCATTGCTGAATTCTACCAGGCATTCAAAGAGGAACAAATACCAATTTTACTTAAACTATTCAAAAAAATTGAGGAGGAAGGGATACTTCCAAATTCATTTTACAAGGCCTGTACCACCCTGATACCAGAACCAAAGACACAACAAAAAAAGAAAACTATAGGCCAATATTTCTGATGAACATAGATGCAAAAAACATCAACAAAATACTAGCAAACCAAATTCAACAAAACATTAAAAAGATGATTCATCATGATCAAGTGAGATTCATCCCAGGGATCCAGGGAAGCAAGGATGGTTCAACATACACACATCAAACAATGTGACACATCACATCAACAGAACAAAGAACAAAAACCATATGATCATTTCAATTGATGCTGAAAAAGTGTTCAATAAAATTCAACATCCCTTCATGATAAAAACTCTCAAGAAACTGGGTATAGAAGGAAATTACCTCAACACGATAAAAAGCCATATATGACAGACCCACAGCTAGTATAATACTGAATGGGGAAAACCTGAAAGATTTTCCTTTAAGATCTGGAACAAGACAAGTATGCACACTTTCACCACTGTTATTCAACATGTTACTGGAAGTTCTAGCTAAAGCAATCAGACAAGGGAAAGAAATAAGGGACATCCAAATTGGAAAGGAAGAAGTCAAATTATCCTTGTTTGAAGACAATATGATCTTCTATCTAGAGAAACCTAAAGATTCCACCCAAAAACTATTAGCACTGATAAACAAACTCAGCAAAGTTACAGGATACAAAATCAGCACACAAAAATCAATAGCATTTCTATATGCCAATGGTAAACAACCTGAAAAGGAAACCAAGAAAGTAATCCCGTCTACAATCGCTACTAATAAAATAAAATACCTGGGAATAAACTTAACCAAAGAAGGGAAAATTTCTATAATGAAAACCATAAAACATTGATGAAAGAAATTGAAAAGGACACAAAAAAATGGAAAGATATTCTATGCTCATGGATTGGAAGAATCAATATTGTTAAAATGTCCACACTACCCAAAGCAATCTACAGATTCAATGAAATCCCCATCAAAATACCAATGATATTCCTCAGAGAAACAGAAAAAATAATCTTAAAATTTATATGGATCCACAAAAGATCCAGAATAGCCAAAGCCATACAGAGCAAAAAGAACAAAACTGGAGGAATCACATTACCTGACTTCAAATTATACTACAGAGCTGCAGAAACCAAAACAGCATGGTATTGATATAGAAAAAGACACATAGACAAATGGAATAGAATAGAGAACCCAAAAATAAATCCACACATGCATAGCAAACTTATCTTCAACAAAGATGCCAAGAACATACAGTGGGTAAAGGACAGTCTCTTCAATATATGGTGCTGGGAAAACTGGATATCCATATGCAAAAGAATGAAACCAGACCCATATCTCTCTCCATATACAAAAATCAAATAAAAATGGATTAAAAACTTAAATCTAAGACCTGAAACTATGAAACTACTAAAAGAAAACATTGGGGAAACGCTTTAGGACATTGGTCTGAGCAAGGACTTCTCGAGTAATACCCTGAAAGCACAGGCAACCAAAGCAAAATTGGACAAATGGATCACATCAAGCTAAAAAAAGCTTCTGCACAGCAAAGGAAACAATCAACAAAGTGAAAAGACAACTCACAGAATGGGAGAAAATATTTGCAAACTACACATCTAACAAGGAATTAATAAGTAGAACATACAAGGAGCTCCAATATCTCAATAGGAAAAAAATCAAATAATCCAATTAAAAACGGGCAAAGGATCTGAATAGACATTTCTCAAAAGAAGACATACAAATGGTCAACAGGTATATGAAAAAATGCTCAACATCATTAGTAATCAGAGAAATGCAAATTAAAGCTATAATGAGATATCAACTCATGCCAGTTAAAAAGGCTTTTATCAAAAAGGCAATAATGAATGCTGGCAAGGATGTGGAGAAAGGGGAACCCTCGTACACTTTTGGTGGGAATGTAAATTAGTGCAACCACTATGAAGAATGATATGGAGGTTCCTCAAAAAACTAAAAATAGAACTACCATATGATCTAGCAATCCCACTGCTGGGGATATATCCAAAGGAGGGGAAATCCGTATATCAAAAAGATATCTGCATTCCCATGTTTATTGAAGCACTATTCACAATAACCAAGATGGAATCAACCTAAGTGTCCATTAGCAGATGAATGGATAAAGAAATTGTGGTACATATACACAATGGAATATTATATAGCCACAAAAAAGAACGAGATCCTGTCATTTGCAAAAACATGGGTGGAACTGGAGAACATTATGTTAAGTGAAATAAGCCAATCTCAGAAAGACAAATCTCACATGTTTTCACTAACATGTGGGAGCTAAATATTTAAAACAATTGATCTCATGGAGACGGATAGTAGAATTACAGTTACCAAAGCCTGGGAAGGGTACCAGGGAGGGAGGGGATAAAGTGGAGATGGTTAAAGGGTGTAAAAATATTGTTAAATAGAATGAACAATATTTGATAGCACAACGAAGTGACTATAATCAACAATAAGTTAGGGTATGCTTTAAAATAACTAAAAGAGTGGAATTGGAATGTTCCTAACACAAAGAAATGTTAAATGCCTGAGATGATGGATATCCCAATTACCCAGATTTGATTAATTCATATTGTATGCCTATATCAAAACATCACATGTACTCTATAAAGATATACAACTATTGTGTACCCATAATAATTAAAAATTTAAAAAGTGGGCAAAAAACATGAATAGAAAAAATGCTCAACATGACTAATCATTAGGGAAATACAAATTAAAACCACAATGAGATATCATCTTATCTCAGTTAGAATGGCTATTGTTAAAAAGAACAAAAAAATAACAGATGCTGGTAAGGATGTGGAGAAAAGGGAACTCTCATATATTGTTGGTAGGAGTGTAAATTAGTGCAATCACTATGGAAAACCATATGGAGATTTCTCAAAAAATTAAAAATAGAACTAACATATAATGCAGCAATCCTACTACTGGGTGTTTATTCAAAGGAAAGAAAATCAGTATAACAAAGAAATACCTGAATCTCCATGTTTTTTGTAGCACTATTCACAATAGCAAAGGTATGGAATCATATCATTTGTAATAACATGGAAGGAAATAGAGGTAATTATGTTAAGTGAAATAAGCCAGGCACAGAAAGACAAATATCACATGTTCTCACTCATATGTGAGAGCTAAAGATCTCAGGGAGGTAGAGAGTAGAATGATAGACACCAGAGGTGGGGAAGGGGATGAGGAGAGGTTGGGTAATGGGTACAAACACACAGTTACATAGAAGGAATATTTTCTAATGTTTGATAGCAGAGTAGGGTGATTATAGTCAACAACAACATATTGTGTATTTCAACACAACTAGAAGAGAGTACTTGAAATGTTCTCAACACATAGAAATGATAAATATTCAAGGTGACGGATACCCTAGATACCTTGACTTGATCATTACACATTCTATGCATATAACAAAATATCACATGTCCCCCATAAATATGTGTACATATTATGTATCAATAAAAATAAAATAATGTATTAGTACAATAGTATTGGTAAATAATTTATATGTAAAAATATACACAATTAAGTAAAAAAGAGCTTTACAGAATTGAACAATCGGTTTTTCTCCAACAGGGGAGCATGCACCTTTTACATCAGAGTCATCTCTATGTGTCTGAACCTACATCATGGGAAAGAGGCAGGGGCTTTATTTTTGGCTAGCTACCTGGGTGATTCTTATGCACACTTAAATTTGAGAGCCCTGATATATAAATTCTGGGGTTCCTTCTCTGGGCCAGTGATTTTCAAAGTGTGGCCCTGAAGCATTAGCATCAGCATCATCTAGAAACTTGTTAGAATGCAATTTATCAGGCACCACCCCAGACATACTGAATGGAAAACTCTGGGGTCAGGTCCAGCAATCTGTTGTTTAACAAGCCCTCCTGGAGATTTTGATGCATGATAATGCTTGAGAAACACAGCTCTGGACAGGAGACTTCTAGGGAGACTTAGACCTAGTGATTCAATAATTCATTGGTCTTCTAGTTCCACTGTTTCTGACTTTTTAGTTTGCAGCCAAATTTCTCTTGAAGCCTGAGTTTCCTGAGAAAATGAATTCCTGGCTACTTTCTTCTATCATGATGTAGGGCTACTTTTTTTGTCTCCAATGTTGTAGCTCTGAGGAACTACTTTTAGTTTGCTGAATGCATCATATTTTCTCTTGCCTCTGGCTTAGGGTTACACAGTTAAATTTGAATTTTATCTTACTTTTATTTTTTTTTTGAGACAGGCTCTCACTCTGTTGCTGAATTTTAGATAACCAAGAAGTAAATGTTTTAGTATAAGTTTTCTGTTTGCTTTTCCCTGTGCCTAGAGCACTCCTCTCCCTGGATGACCATGTTGTACCATTCTTCAAGACTCACCATCTCCTTTTGGAGGCCTTCAAAGACCTTCCGGATAAGACTGGTCCCCCTATGCTGTGCTCCTGTGGTTCGCACTTTATTGAAATTGTTTAATTACTTGGTAGTTTTTCCTGCTAGACTGAAGCTCTCTAAGGGCAGGGACAAAATCTGTCTTATTGGTCATGGTATCCCCAGGGCCTACAACCAATTTATGGGCATTCAAATATTTGCTTAGTAAATAAATGAATGGTCCGTTGTGAACCCTGGGATTTCTAGAAACACGAGCATATGCTGGTGGCATTCCTGATGCCGCCTGTGTCCCCCTGCTCCACTGACCTGCTGCTGTGATCCTGACTGACCTGTGCAGTGCCCTGGCATGGACAGAAGCAGTGTGCTGTGGCAGGAGTGGAATGCCAGCCCTGCCCTCTACTTGCTGTGTGATCTGGCTGAAATCTCAGCTGAATCTCTTTTGATCTGTAAAATGGGGGAGTCCTAATCTTGGTTGTAAAGATCTAATGAGACAATGAATGATAATGGGATTTTGCACATTACAAAGAACTATGAAAATAGGATTTAATTTTGAATTTTGAGCTCTGAATTTCTAGCTCACAGGGTTTGTTCATCCCCATGACTCTGTTCATCACTGATCCATTTCTACTTGCATTTTCTTCCAGTAATTATAATAGAGACCATTCACTACTATGTGCCAGGCACTTTGTTACTGCTTTGCACGTGTCATTTTAAATCTCTAGCAGCCAAGTAGGCATCCCCATTTTACAGAAAAGGAAATTGAGACCCAAAGAGTTTACATGATTTTCCTAATAAATAGCAGAGCTTAGATTAAAACTCAAGGCTGTCTGACTACAGAACCCATAGCCCTTGAATTACAGCACATTAAATCCTGATTCTGGTCTCATGATTAGAAAGTTGACCTTTGCTAGTTCCTTCAGGGACCTACGCTCCCTTAGGGTGGCCTGTCTCCCCTGGCTCTGAGCCCTGGTTTGGACACTGCTGCAAGGGGCTAGCAATATTCCACTGGAGTCAACTGATGCCAAAGGCACACGAAAATCTGTAAATATCACTGCTTCACCCCAAAGCAGTCGCATTTCTGGTTCTGCCTCAAACCTCATCTGAAAGTCTAGCGTTTAGAAATGAAGTCCTTCTATTTTCAGCACAGCTCATGGAGGCTACCTTAGGAGCCTGTCCTGTGCATCTTGGGCTGACTTCTGTTGTCTTCCCTAAAGTGGTGAACTGTGTGCTGCAGGTGTTGGTCACCGTGCCAACAGCCATTCCCCTTCCTTCCTTGATGGAAGACATTAATTTTGTTTGTCTGTCTACCTCTTTCCCACACAACTCAGGAGAAGTGACCCCTCCCAACTCTAGGAGTAAGTCATGGTTGTCTATTCATGGCAACAACATTTCTCTTTCTGTCATTGCTTTGGAGATTGGCACATATGCAGTAAAGGCCAATGGCCTAAGAGCAGAAATATCCTGAGGGCTTCTGCGAAAAGTTTCCTTACCCATAAAGAGACGTATGAGAAGATATGCCATTGTTTCCTGCTTCCTCTTCCTCCTCTGTTGCTCTACATGTGGGTTCTTGGAACCAAGGCAGCCACGTTGGGTCCATGAGAAGGGCTAGTACACTGGAATGCCAATACGCTGGAAATGGAAAGAAGCTGAGTTTTTGATAAGATCATTGAGCCATTGCATAAACCATTCTTGAAGGAGTTCTACCTTGAACTTATGTACAATAATAAAAGCTCCATAGATGTCAAATCATGTTTTCAGTTAGGGTTTACTTTGTATTTCTATTATTTGCAGTTGACAGAGTTGTAAGTGATGCCTTGTACCTCTCTATTTTCTTCTCTGAATTCACCCTGGACTGACTATGAGATCCTGGAAAACGGGGATTTTTTTTTCCTCTAAAGTTATATCCACAGCATCTATTATTATAATTGACACACAGCAGGTACTCCTCAAACGTTTGTTGACTGAATGAATGAATGAGAGGTCTGTTGGGGAAGGAAACTAACTGAGCATGGAGACGCAACTCTCTTCTGTGAGGCAGGTTGAAATCAAAGCCTGAGGGGGTGCTGCATATAGACCAATAACAGTTTTTGCTGGATGATTGTCACATGGATTTGGGGTAGAATCCCTGAAGATCAGAGCAGGAAGGGGTCTTGGACATAGCTATCCTAAACTACCTTACAAAAAAGCCAAGGAAATGTGTCCCAAAGAAGGCAAGTGATTTGTCCAAGTCACCTTTATATTTCCTGACTCTGTTCCTTTAAGCAAGCCCAAGTCTTAACTTGCTATGTGACTTGGGCACATCACATACACTATTTCAGCCTTTTTCCCACATGGGTGACAAAGGGGTAGTAATTCCTGTTTGCTCACTTCCAGGTGCACGGTAAAGAGGGATGCTGTGACAGAAGTGGAAGTTTTGTAAGTTGTACAATTCCAAGAAAATTTGTTTAGCTATTCCAGCAGATATGTGTAATACACTAAATATACGTGTATTGAAGTGACATGAGGGAAGGAGCTACAACCAGGGTGCTAACAGGCCTTGGTGGTGGGTTTTGTAGGGAACATTAAGAAAGAAGAGACTCAAATAGAAGAGGAGGGTAGAGAAAGGATGTTGAAACACAAAGTTGTGAGTTTTTGAGAGCTTGTTTGTACCAGGCACTATGCTAGACACCATGCATCCACTATTTTGTAGACTCATTGCGTTGGCTCTGAAAAACAGGTGGTTTGATTTTTACTAGTGAAGAAGCTGAAGCCCTGAGATATTTAGTAGGTTGTTGAGGTAGCAGGTGGGTTCATAACTTCATGGCCTGGCTCAGCCTCCGTGTTCTTTCTGCCATACCATGGGCCACTCCAGAAACCTGAGGGCATCTATCTGGATGACCTGGCCTGAGGCCCTTCTGCCTCTGGCATACCAAGGCTTTCCGTTGCCCACAGGTCCTGCCCTGACTGAGCAGTGGGATTGTGCCATTCCAGGTGACTTGGAAATTGAAGGTTCGGAGAGTATCTCATCGCTTAGTCCATAAAAGTCTAGGCAGGGATAATTCTTTCTTTTTGTTTTGGTGCCTAGGTCATGTAGTTTGTTTTCCTTTCAGTTGTGTTTGGTCTATAAATATGAGCTCTGGGACAAGGGCAACAGAAGCGAGTATGTGTGACCCCAAGTCAGACAGGCTTGGGTTCAGATTCCAGTCCTACCACTACTCATTCAGAGGCCTTGTGGGGTTCTTCTGGGTCTCAGTTTATTCACCTGTAACATGGGGATAATACCTTACTTGTAGGGTTGTCATACATAGTGATGTAGTTTCTGCATATAGTAGATGCTCAAAAAATGATATCTATTCTTTAAATTCATTCACAAAAAGTAATAATTTACCTTTTCTTTCTCCCTATCAGTACTCCAGGTCTTTCAATCAAGTCCAGTTACTATCATTTTTTTTTCTGTCTCTATACTTTTCTCTTTTGTTCTCGAATCAGCTTGTATTTTCTAGAATTATATTTCTGATAGGTCCTTCTCCATATTTTCTCTGCTCTCCTTTTCTACCTCTATTTATCCCCTCAAGTGGATTCTTTTGTTCTCAGCCTCTCTCTCTCTCTCTCTCTCTCTGTCCACTCTGCAACAGGGGACTTTTTACCCCAGACCTCTTAGACGTGGTCATATAAACAATTGTGTTTGCCCTGAGTTTGTTTCCAGCTCCATTCACCATCCATTCTGCTCCAGGAATTTTTGAGGCCAAAACATTTGGCTGTGGAAGGGACTCCCATGGCATTTGTTGAGGTGCATCTGGATTCTGCAGTCAGCAGTCTTTGAAGCCCTACAGTGCATCTGCTTGCAAATGTTTTTGGCCAACAAGGAGCTCAATTATCTATGCACTTTTTTCCAATCTCTCTTTAAATCTGTTAAAAACATCCAGATTTCTTGGGTTCTATTTAGAATGGAAAACTATAACCACTTGGGAACTCTCTGATAGTAAAAAGCTTTGCTGGCTCCCCATTGCCTATAGAATAAATGCTAAGGCACTCTGCAGGCAATCAAGGCCCCCAGAGCCCAGCCTCAAATGGAGCCTTTAATCAGAGGCTCTGAGTCTGGGGTTTGGGAATCCCTTGAAGTTTTAGGCAGAATTGTTTGTGTACACTTTTTATTTTTCTGGATAGAAAGTCCAAAGCTTTCATCACTTTCTCAAAGGGGTCCAAAAATCAAAATGATTAAGAACCTATCAGTCCATGAGGCTTGCCCTTGCTTGAATCGAGTAACAGGCACATCCAACTCTTGTTTTCAGAGCCTTCATTCTGAACCTCTCCCCTGCTGTGCCCTGACTGCCTTCCTAGTCCACTTCTGCCCTCTTCTCTCACTTCCTTACTTGCTGGCTTCTCTCTTCTGTGTCCTCCTTATCGCATTATCTTGATCATCAAAGCTGACCATTGGCTCTGTTTCCTGATAATCATTTAGTTTGTCATTAATGATGATTACCTGATAATGTCTTAGTTTGGCTTCCCCACAGAAGCAGACGCTGAGGCTCTAAGTCATGTGCAGAGGATATATTTTGGGAGTGATCCTGGAAAACATGGGAAAGGAAGTGGAGAGGTGAAACAAGGTATCAAGGTAGGCTGACAGAGGATCATTAACAGGCAAGTTAACAATGTGGGCAGCTGGAGCCTAATCCTGCCCGGCAGGACATGCCTCGGGGTTTCCCCTGAGGGAACAGGAACAGGGGTATTTACTTACTATAAATCACTGCTTGAGGAAGGGGGATAGGAGACTGCAATTGCCTAGCACTCTGCCTGGCCGGCAGGCAGGTGGAGTGGGCTTTAGCAGCCAGAGGATGCCCATTAGTTAAAGAGTTATGGGTGACAGCAGTTTGAAGTTGGGCTGGCTTGTATCAGAAGAGCACATGCTGAAGGAATACAGGGGGTGCCCAACAATGTCTGCCACATTCTTAGACTCTTGTGGATTTAGCATTTTCTTCTGATGACCTAGACTCTTTATAGCTCCAGATAAACACCCCTTCCAGTCCAGCTCAGCCCCCAGGCTCCCCCTCCTTACAGGAGGCATTCCTCTTGGGCTTGTGGCACTGGACCTCTCACCAATTCCCAGATGTGAACAATATTATCTTGCTTCTATTTGGTTTCTCATTTTGTTTCCTTTGCCTAGAATGTCCCTAACTCTTCCTGCTGAAGACTTAATTATAATTCAAGGCCAGGCTCAAATGCTCTCATTTCCATGAAGGTTTCATAGATCCACCTAAATTAGAACCAAACCTGTCTTCCTCGTTTGGTCCCTTAACACGTCACATTTGATTCTGTGAAATCAAGTATATATAAAGGATGGATGTGCTCTCTCCTTCCCTAGAAAGTGAAGTCCCTCAGGTCAGGGATTGGTTTATTAATCTTTATGTCCCAGAGATGAAGCAAATATTTGACACACAGTAGGTATTTGAGAAAGATTGCCTGAGATAAAGTTCACAGTATCCAAGAATACAATTCTTGATTAAACTACATCATGCCATTGGAAATGGACTGTTTCGTTTGGCCTCTGAAATCTGATTCCATATGTGGTTCATTCAAGGGACAAAATCTTTCTCTTGCATTGATTTATTACAATCTCTTCATCTTGAGTTGTCTCTCTGGAAATCAGTGCTTTAGGATGGCCCTAACTTTATCCTTCAGAGCAAGATGCTAATTAATGCAACAAATATGTGCTAAGCACTAACTACATTCTAGGCACTGGAAATACTCGCTTGAATGTGTTAGAACTACAATGTCTAGCCTGTGCTTATGATCTTGTGGTGGTCCCTCTAACTGTTGTGTATGTATGTCTTCTTTCTGTGATCAGATTGTGAATACATGCATTGGACTGGGTTATTATAAAATAATGAGGAACTAATGAAAATCTTTTGGGTGTTTTCAGGCACATCCCAATAATTTTTACACAAGAGTTGGTTCAGATGTGTCCGTTGGGAAACCTTTGGGCATTCAGGTTGGGTTAGGTGCCCATGCAGTGGGCTTCTAGCATATGGTGCCTGCCATGTTGTATTAAAATCATTACCTCTGTATCCACCTATTCAACTATAAGGTCCTTGAGATCGGGGGTGGGGGTATATTTTGTTTGGCTTCTTCCCAAAGAGAACGTCTGATATATATTAATGGAAGGTTCTCAGTCGCTGTTTGTGAATGGCGTTGAACTCATGTGTGCATGTTTTCTTGTTTAGGAGAGAGAATCCATGGTAATTCCAGAGGTGGGTGATTTTCCAACAGGCCTTCCTCCAACATCCTCTTCTTCCCTTCCTCCATTCATGTTTTCACTGCCTTCCTTGATCGATTCGTAGAATAGGTTACACATAACTCTAGTGCGCCAAAATAAAAAATTTAGAGTACTTCTGGGGATTGCTGTACTTACTTAGCTTCTAGAGATAATTTTTCACTCAGACTCTCTCATTTCACCTTTTGTTCTTTTGTTCAGAGAAGGAAATGCTTTATGCCTTCTAGAGGGTGAGAGAGGCTCCACGTGTTTTAGTTGAAAGTATGTTGGTCAACATGAAAATTTGGTGAATATGGTGGGCATGAATATGCCATGTCTGTTTTCTGGTGGGTATTGGTAATTTTAGAAAAACAATGGATGGATTTTTAACTCTTGATGTGTCTTTAATCATTTTTATGGTTTTTTTCAGATATGTTATTTTATTTTAATTTATTTTCCATTGATTTTTCCTACCCCCCAAATATTTCGGTGCTATATTATCAGAATGCAGCTCCAAGGGTTCAAGGGTGTGTCCAGGCCTTGCCTTTACCAAAGGATGAATTTGGTAGGGGTCCTCTCCAGGAGGGTAGCAAAGAGGCCCAGGGCTGGAGAGTGAGGACTGGTGGGGACAAGGTGACCAGAAAGATGGCCATCAGAGGAACAGAGTAATCCATATTCAGAGTAGCTAGGGTTCTCAATTGCAAAATGATAGTATAAGTAGGATTTGGAGGAGAGACCAGAATATAAACATGAAAAGTTGAGCCATTAACCAGAACACTCTTGATCAGAACAGTGTGAGATGTGAGCCATAGAAAATAGAAAGTGCTTAAGGAACGAAGTTGTGAGTAGAAGAAGCTACTCACATCATCTGTTTAGCTGATGCCTCATGTATGATGGAGAGACAGGTGCAGTACCTTAAGGAGATCACAGTGGTCTGGAAGAAGATATAGACAAAAGGGTCCTGTTATTAGGGTTTGGCCTTAATTTCGTAACACTTTCCAGTCCTTGGAAACTGTTGTGGAGTAGGATTGTACTATTCGTGGAGAGAGTAAATATCTTAGGCAGTCATGCCTTTTATGATTTTCCTGTAACATCTATTTCCCATTCATCTGGATTTTACTTTAAAAAAAAAGTCAACCCACAGACCTACCATGCCTGTACTTGTGTGTGGTATGTGAGCCTGTGGGATAGCTATGAAAAGTCAAATACAAAACAGGTGTGCAAGCACTGGAAGCAAGGGAGAGCAAGACCAAATTGATTCCAGTACCATGCTAGAGACATTCTCCATCCCAGTCCATCCCAGTGCCGCCTCTGCTGCCACCATTTCTCTTATTGTGGTTTTGACCCTCTCACACGTAAGCTGCATATTATGGACTTGCTGCATATTCATGGAGCTGCAGCATCACCAGAAAGGAAAGGTTTCCATGCAGGTTAGCTCACAGCTCCTCCCTCCCGTCTTCTTAATGCTGGTGTACCCACCTTAAAGAATGAGTGCACTTTCCCAATTCAGATGGACCACAATTATACATTACTTTTTAAGATTTAAACTCCTTACTCACAAAAGAGTTGTCAAAAGGCAAACAACCCCTACACGTACTCACTATAAGCTTGGTGAACTATCCGCCAAAATCAACTCTAATTAGCTATTTAATAAAAATTGAAATATAATTACTGAAAACCATGGACTGAAATCAAAGACCCTTAATTCAATAAGAATCTCTTAATTTTATAAGGGAAGTGAAATAAATGGAAATTCATGTCTGTCCACAGGAAACTTTGTGTCTAAAGTGATTCAATATACATCTTCTGAACTGACAGTGTTAGGCTATGTGGGGACAAGTAGCAACGTTTGGATAGACACTCTTTCTGGTCTCAGGGAGCTCACATTCTAGAGGGGGAGCTATTGTAGGTTACTATCTATTGTTACAACATGATTAGTCCTTCCCCTTATGGAAGTACAAATTAAATATACCCGAATCCCAATTCTGTTTATTTCAATGAGGACTTTCCTCTCCACTTGGAGTCACTCCTGTAATTGGGTCAAGGATTCCAAGTATCTTGCTTATTTCAAGGAGTCAGTCATGATTACTGTTGCCCTGAAAAGAAAAATAAGAAACTCTGAGTTGTGACCTGCATGGTCTTTGTGTCTGCTGTGGTTGTTCTTATAGAATATTGTGGCTCAAAATCAGCCTGTTTAGTGGTGTATGTAAGCGCTGCAAGGCCCCAGACACAATGATGGAGACCAGGTGTCCCTGTCTGCTGAGAGGTCAGGAAGTCAAGTATAAGGAGCACTAAAAATACACACTGTCCCCCATCCTGCCATTGGTGGCTAATGGGTATAAAGCTGCCACTGGTTTGGAGTTCATGGAACTGAGAAGGTGGTATGTTTGATGTGTCTTCCATGTTAATGTTTAAGATCCCTAGTTTGCTGGAAATGTTGGGATGGAATTGCTGGGGAATTTTTACAAAGACAGAAACACCAGAGAAGGTGCAGAACTGAGGGAGACAGTCATAAGTTCAGCTTTGGTCATGTTGATTTGGGGGCCCCTGTGAAACATCTGAGAGCAAATTTTGAGTAGGCATGTAGATATAAAGGCCTGGAACTACAAGGGTGGCTGGGCTGGAGATACAAATTTGTGTATCATTATCATATTATTATTAATCCTATATTATAGATGAGGGTAAATAGAGTCATACAGTGCAGGAGTCTCTCCTGTATCTTATATAATACCCCTCTCTCTCTGTCTTTGTCTTTCTGTCTCTATCTCTGTCTCTGTCTCTCCTATATCCCTCTGTGCATAGACTAGTGTCTTGTTCATAGGAGATGCTTAATAAATATTTTCATTTATTCCAAAGACTCCCTAGGTAGGCATCTCAGACCTACTTAAAATCTGCTGGCGACTCTGGTCATTTGGAAGAGTGCGTTTTGAAAATGTGAGCTTTCTGATGGCTGTACTCTGGGAGACAACAGACGAGGAAACATGCAGTAAGACTGCTAATTGCATTTACTGGACCACACGCCTTCCCTTGCTCTCATAGGAATACATGTTTCCAAGAAATATGGGGTTTGTGTGAGGTCCAAGGGCACTTAGACAGTGGAGAAAACAAGTCTCTTAAGTTGTGGTTAATGTCTCTGCCTGTCTGAAGACCTAACCTGCTGTTGCTTTATTTGTATCTGAACAGCTAGTGCTTCAGGTTACTTATGTTTAGATTTCATGTATACAAATTTGTTTGTTTTCTTTGGGTAAATAAATCCTTGTTCAGGGTTTTCAATTCTCTTAATGTGAATTGGATATGGGTTCCAATTTAGAGACTGAAAACCAAGTTTGGATGTTGCTTCTGACCCTTAGAAGCACATGACCTTGAGCAAGTAACTCTAATTGTCTGAACTGTGTTTTTTAAACTCATAACAGAGGATTAACATTACCTGCCTCCTAGGGTAGTTGTGAAGGTTCAGTGAAATGGCCAGTGTGAAAGCATGTACTACATGTTTGTTTAAAAAAACCTTGCAGATTTTAGCACTCCACGGAAGCATGCTCCTTCAAGTCTTGGGGAGTTTAAGACATTTTGCTCATCTTCAGTTGGGGAGGGCACTCTTATCCCACATTTTACTCTACCTATGGATAAATGGAGCTACTCTGCTTCAGAAGGTACCCCTGAAATAATATTTTAAACCACTGTAGTTGCTGCAAATTGCTTTGTCTCTCCAGAATAGCCACTTCTTTTGGGGTAAATTTATCTCGCTCTAATGATGTGGTCTGGTGGAGGCTGCTTATCATAGATCTTGCTGTTGGCTAGAGGAATTGGCCACTGGCTTAGGCCATTCATAGCCTTCTGGTCCTCTAACCACAGTTAGCAATCCAGGAATGTGCACAGGATCCAACTGGGCCAATATCTTTCTCTGGAAGTTTAAATGAATACTGACTCCTGGGAGAGACAAGCTATCTTTCCTGCCAATGTGGAAAGAAGTAGAGGTAATAGGTAGAGAGAAAGTTCTGATAACAAAATGAGTTCCTGGACTACTGTGCTTGAGGCCAACTCAGTCCCTGCTATTTACAGGCTCATGAGCCAGTAGATTCCTCTTTTTGCTTATGCTAGTTTGGTTAGAGTTTTGTATTACTTGCAGTCATTACAATTGTTCCAGCTATCCATTGTTGCATGACAAGCTACCTCCAAATTTAATAGTATAAAACAACCACTAAGAATTCTTTCATAGATTCTGTGGGTCGGGAATTCAGACAGGGTACCATGGAAATAGTGTCTCCCAGTTCCACGATGTCTGAAGCCTCAGCTGATGAGACTTGAACGGATAGAGTGGCTCAAATAGCTCAAATGCTGGGACTAGAACAATGGGGCTGAAGTTCCCACTAGTAAGACGGCTCCTTCACCTACTTCTCTGGCACCTGGACTAGGATGACTCAAAGGCTGAGCTCACCTGGGACTGTTGCTTGAAGCACCAATGTGTGGCTCCTCTATGTGTAGCTGGGGTTTCTCACAGCCTGGTGGTTGGGTTCTAAGAAGGAGTGTCCCAGGAGGAAGTGTTGGGAGAGCAAGGCTTCCAAGACAAGAAGGCAAAGCTGCATGACCATTTATGGTCTAGACTCTGAAGTTACATAGTATCACTTCTGACGTACTCTATTGGTAGAAGCAACTAAAGAGAGGGGACATGGACCACTTGATAGGAGGAATCTGGAAAAATCTGTGGCCCTTAAAAAATGCAAATAGTAATAACAATCTTAATTAATACACTTGTCTTCCCTTTTTTGTATCGAGGCCCACCACTCTGTCTCCTCCTCTCTGTCAACTCTCACTCTGACATCTTACAACTTCCCTCGTCCAGGAAGCTCTCCCTTACTTCCTTATTTTACACAGAGCTCCTTTTTAATCCCTTAGTAAAAGGAAAAAGATTTATTTGAACTAAAGAGAAACCAGAGTATCCTTATTAATCCTTGGCTCCTTGATGCTAGTGATGGGTATTTCTAGTATAATCTTAGGTACATCTATGAATTACAGACCCATAGATGTTAAAAGCTAAAAGGAATGTGAGAAGTGATCTAGTTTATACCCTTAAGTTTGCAGATTCAGTTAAAAGACCTTTATTAAACTCAACTCTATGCCAGCCATTATGCTACGTACAGAGGATGCAAAGTTGAGCTAAGTGCACAGAATATCCACGTAAGAAATTTATAATCCAAGGAGGCATTTCCTAAAGTATTTTTGGAAAACTTGGCTTCCTCAGAATGTTAATCATTTTGTGAATTAAAAAGTTATGTTATCAAATAAATGTGTGAAATGCTAGGTTCATCAAAATTGAACAATCACACATGCTCTTTATTGTAAGACTTTTTAGAGCCTTCACTGTGCATCTATTAGCCCCGAATGAGAGTTTGTCAAATGAAGGCTATTGGATGAAAGTGTACTGTCCATCTCCAAGGTAGAGGTGTGGATAGGGTAAAGTATGATGCATTTCTCAAACTTCTCGGACCTCATAGCTCCTTTTCTTGAAAGTTACACCTGAACTACCGTGGTAAATATTTTGGGAGTGAGAACAAAAGGGGGAATTAAAGCATTTCTTTCCCATCCCTCCCTTTCCCCTTCACGCTGGCCTTGTCCAACGCCTGGACTTCTGCCTCAGTGTCTTTGTGTGCATTTCTGTTCCTTGAGAAAATGCAGACACAGCTCTGACCCCTAGCCTGCTGGTTGGGAAACTCAGACAATCTAGCCTCTCTCTTGCTAGGACCCTGTTCTGGGTGCTGTGTCCTGTCAGATATTTCATGGGTAGACATTCTGCTTCAAATGGACTGAAGTTCCAAACCATGATGCCAATTTGAGAATCACCCATCTGTTAGATTGGACTTTAAATGCTGTTGGCCAGAGCTTCCCTGAGTTAGCTGGCCTCTTCTTGGCAACTGCATTACCCTTGGCAAGGGGTTGCCCTGGGCTGGGTCCTGGGTTAAAGTAGCCTCAATACTTTATATTGGGTTGAATCACAAAAACTACTGTCTTTTGGGTTAAAAACAGTTAAATATTGGCATTGTGTGGTTATAGCTAATGTCACCTAATCTTTACAATGTTTCTATGAGTTAAGCCTGAGCCAGGCCAGACCAAGGCATGTGGGCATTGTGGCAGTCCAGTAATTTGTGCTTTTTCGAATTGATCATCTTTAAATCTCTAGCTCTTACAGAGGGCTTGAGTATATTGTGGGGCACATGGATAAGGGGGTTCCTACTGGCCATGCCAGCCGTTCTTCTATTTTACAGAACGATTAAGCTCTGGCCCAGGAATTCATAAAGCACTCTGCCAAACAAAAGCCCTACTGTTAACCAGACACACCTGTCCTTAGAAGGTGGTTTGGCAACTATGTATTGTTACTTAATACTGTCCTTCCCCCCCACAATTGATTATAATATTCCTTCTAGCCAGATATTCTTCTCTTTGTGAAAGAAGTTCTGGGAAATACTTCTCCCTTTCATGTCATTTCACTTTCAATGATGTTTTCATGCATCCTAAATAACTGCCTGGAAAGCTTGATGGATTTCATCCGGCTATGGGTATATTATCCCCGTTTTGCAGATGAGGAACTCAAAGTTCAGATGGGTTAATGAACTTGGTAAAGGCCACATGGCCAGAATGTGCTGGAGCTGGAATTTGAACTGAGGTCTATGTGACTCCTGGTCCAGCTGTCTTAATCACGGCAGGGTCCAGCTCTGTCTGTCCTTATGCTTAGTTTCCCTAGTAAGTTAGCTAAAAACATGGTGCTTAAGAGCTTGGTCAGCCTGGGCTTGAATCCCGCTCTGTCACTTACTAGTTAAATATCTTGGGTAAGTGATTTAACCTCTCTGTTTCAGTTTCCTCATGTATAAAATAGAGATAATAAAGATACATCTTTAAAAGGTTATTGTGAAGATTCAATGACTTAAAAATAATAGCTATTGCTACCATTATTATTCCCTATCTAACCCACTTATTAATATTTCTATTTTCCTTGCTTTTCCATTGGCCTGTGTTGCTGAAGACCCAGTCAGTATGTCTTGGGCTAGGATTTACTTAATATGAAACCAGCCTATTTGAGAATCCAAAGAAGCTGCACCTCATTCCCCTCACCACTTGGAACAGATTCCTAGGAATTATAAATGGCCAATATTAGGGGATTAGATGGTACAAATTAAATAGCCATCAATAATCGCCTAGTGTTCGACATTTAAGTTGTGCCAAACTTTTGCAATTATAAATACAAAGAGCAGGGACAATTTGTGGAAAATGAACTAGAAAATTAAAAGACTGAGAGACTGAAAATATAAACAGGCAATGGCCAGACCACATAAGACAATAGAACTCTGACCTACAACCACTATAGCAAGCAACCTGGGAAGCCAAACTACTGCTTCTGCAGCAGCTGGCTCAGGACTTGGTCAACAACAACTGCCAACTTCCCTATTTTTTGCCCCATCTCTAACTCAGGGCCACCCAGAGAAAACCAAACATACTTTCCAAACCAATGACATAAGATGCCCTTCTCCTAGTTAGCCTGCCTCCAGGCTATGTCAACATGTCAACAACTTCCAATCAGAGCACATCTGAAGCCTTCCCTTTTTTCTTGCTATAAAGATTTCCTGCTCCCCTACCTGACTTTGAGTCTCTATCAAATGCAAGTGATGGTGACTGACTCTCTTGCTATTGCACGCTCTGAATAAGTAACCTCCGTTTGTTCTAATTTGGGTGGTCTTTTTTAATTTCCACAGTTTTTCTGGAGGTTCCGCTGACATATGGGCTGTACTGCTCACCACCACAGATGCCAGCCTTCGACCAGGTGCTGTGGCCACAGAAGCCCTTTGTGCCTTGCTGCCCACAGCTTGTCAAGTCAGTGCTCATGTGGTGAGTCAGCACTGGATCTGAATGCCACGTTCCTGTGTTGAGTTCTTTGGCTATCTATTCTCAGTTTAGTACCTAGGTTTTGTTATTGGTTTCCATTTGTTTGGCATTCTTGGGGGAATCCCTTTTTATTTCTTTTTGCTCTCTTCTGTGTTTTTACATAGGCCATATAGGCCTGTTTTCTGAGCCAGCCTTACAGACTGGTGAATGTGTGGTTCTCACGTACATACAGCATACTTTGCCGTGGGTCACCAATAAAACTGGATAAGGTTCTCTTTTCATCTAGAATTTTTTTTGTCCTGAGGGCTTTGCTTTGATCCAGAGAGGCCCTTTTGTCTGGTTTTATGCCTGCCAGCGGTGCTGCCTGCATTTGGAGGCAGTCAACTGTCAGGTTGGGGTCCTGAGACACGAAGGGCAAAAGCATCACTTTTGACTGACTGTTGCCAGGTCTGATGGGGTTGCTTAAGTAGAAATCCTCTCCAACTCCTGGAAAAAACTCCTGTATCTTATATGTATTCTCATTACAATGCTAACTTTTGTGCTTATCTCCCTAAATAGTATAACTTTACCAAGGATGATTTGGGCTTTCAGTGGCCACTCGGAATGTCTGAACTTGAACAAAATTGTTCTTTTAAGAGATATTTTAGAAAATGAAAGGAATTAAGATTTCTGAGCTTTAGTGGGTAGTGTTTTTAAATTTGATTGATATATCAGAGGCCTCAAAACAAAATTCTGATTAAAAAATTGCTTTACTAAAAGATTTTTTGGCCAAAGCAAATGAGCACTTTGACAAACTGAAGCAACATACTATACTTATTTTCCCTAGTAAATCATCCCCCTCCTTGTCCTCCAGTTGCCCCACTATGTCCCACCCTCTTTCTTCTCTATTTTTCAAATCTCTCTCTTTCTGTATCTCCACTGACTCACCTCATCTCTTCACCTTATCCAGATGCCCTACCTTTTACTAAAGACTCTCTTAAAGACCTCAAAAAGTCAGTTGCCTCTAAAAATCTTTCTTGCCCACGAGCCAGATATGCAAGCTACAGTAGAATTGAAACATTGGATCCAAGCTGAATTAAGAATTATAATAAAGGGTTTTCCTAAACCCAGACATGACCAGCAACTATTCATAGAATAATTTAGAATCGTTTTGAGTGCATGTAGTCCATACACACTCAATAGGGTTAATTGACTTATATCTGCTTGTCCAACTGTAGGTTGGAACCTTAGATACTAAATTCTGGATAGCAAAGGAGTTGGACTGACCCCAAAAGGGACCTGTGGGATCCTTTTTTCCACAATAAATCTCAGGGTCAAAGAAAGGTCTGGAAAATAGAGCAAGGTTTCCTAAAAGCCATATCTGAAACATTTTTTTTAAAAAATCAGTTGGGCCATAATTAAATCATGCCAACAGAGGAAAGATGAAACTACAGAGAATTTTGGAATAGATTAGAAAATAGCTTCTGAGAACTTTTGGAAGTTAAAGAAGATGCTGATATGACAGCAGCCCTTTTTTGGGGGACATTATAAGAAAGCAAATTAGAAAGGAATATAACTCTTTTACTTAAACTACAATACCTGGTAGGACATTTTGAAAAGGCTCTAGAACAAAAATAAGACAGGACCCCAAATAAACTTATGGCCCTTCAGACCAAATAGCTGGGTGGCCAACTTCTTAACAGACCACCTATTATTAACAAGGATGCCTGCAAAAATTGTAAACAGAAGGAACAATGGGAAAAAGATTGCCCCATCTTCAAAACGAAACAGAGAAAGAAAAATTCCACAATTCGGATCAATGAGGGTGCACTAAAGAAGGAAAAAAGTGCCGAATATTCTGCCTTAGTCATAAACACACAAGATGCATTACTATAAATAGAAATGATCACCCTCGCCAATTCCTAGTAGATATGTGTGCTACTCTTTCACAGTAAACAATGCTACTTTTGCTCAATTTCTTTCTTGGAGTCAACCTACCACACAGGTGGTAAGTATTTCAAATAATGCACAGATTCCCTATCACCTAACCCTTAGCTATAATCCTTGGTCCCTGATCGAAAAACATTCCTTCTTGCTCTGTGATTCCACCCTTGCAAATACAGGAAAAGACTTACTTTGCAAATGGAATTGTAATTTTAAATGCACACCAGAGGCAAAATGTATTCAGGACTTAGAGGTCTCCTCTATTCATAATCAAGTTGCTTTCTGGATGTGCCTTTGTTTCCTTCACTATAGTTGAAGTATACCCAGGTAAAGATCTTGAAACCCTATGAATTAAAAATTCCACTGACATAGGAAAATTAATTGGAACAGAACCTACTACAGTTTAGTTAGATCCTACCAAACTGTTACCCAAACTTCCCTAAAATCCCTTGAAGCCAGAGTAAAAAAAGGACTCAAATCTATATTTTAAGGCTTTTTATCCAAAGATCTTCTCATAATCTGAAGTACGCCTTGTAATACTTCTATTTTTCCAGTAAAAAACCCAAATAGATGAAGATATTAATTTGTTTAAGATCTCAGAGCCATCAACAAAACTATAATTCCTTGATTTCTGGTAATATCTAACCCAAATGGCATTCTTAAGCCACTTGCTTCACTATAGTAGATATTTGTTCTGTCTTTTTCAGTTTGCCTCTAGTCAAAGAAAGACAAAATATTTTTGCCTTCACTGGGGGAGTATGACAAAGTACTTGAACAGCTATGCCCCCCGAGGTTCACTGAAATTACCTCCTATCTTTCCCAGGTCCCCAGTCAAGACTTAAAAGATCTAAATTTTCCTTATGATTCAGTTCTGAAATAATATATAGATGATCTCCTGCTTTGTTCAGAGAACAAGGAAGCATGTAAAAAGGATTCCATTTACTTCCTGTTAGCCTAAGTTGAATGGAACATGACATTCCAGAAGGAAAAATTACAATTTTTCCAAAACATAGTCCATTATTTAGGACCAGACCTCTCTATGGAGGGAAAAGCATGATCTCCTGATAGACTAAAAACCATCGAACTTATCTCAGACCACTGAAATGAAAGTTGAGGGAATTTCTAAGTTTAACTGGGTATTGCTGCTGAATGACATTTTTTTCTGAGATTTTGGTATTTATGAATTAAGTCCTTGTTAAGAGACGTGCTCCTCTGGGAACCCAAACATGAACAGGCATTCTATAATTTGAAGAAGGCTCTTCAACAGCCTCCTTCCTTAGACATCCCTAACTACAAAAAGCCCCTTGGTCTATTTGTGCATGAACAATCTGGATAAGCTTTTAGATTTTAACTCAACTTTATATGGGCCATCAAAAATCCATCACTAACTACCGCCTCAGCCTTGATCCCATCATAAAGGCTTATCCCCCTATCTAGGGCAATAGCTGCTGCAACAAAACTCACTCATGCTTCCGAAGAACTAGTTCTAGGCTCCCTGCTTGGCCCCCTGTTTTCTCACTCAATACAGAATTACTACTGATTGAGAACACACAACACTTTTCAGACATCTGATCAACTACTTATGAAATTCTGTTACTCTCTCCCTCTCATATTCCTATTCACCACTGGAATACCCTGAATCTTACCACTCTCCTGCCCCTACCAGAAGAAGGGAAAACCTCATCATTCTCTTACCTCAATGAGGGGGCTTGCTTTATTTTACTTAGATTCATAAGAGACTCTCATTGAGAACCTTGTCCTAATATTATTTGTTGATGGATCATACTCAAAACAGACGCTGGGTTATCAAGCAGGATATGCTGTCACTAAGTTAAGCTCTTCTTTAGAATACAGTTCTCTACTTAAGATAAAACAGCCTAGATGGCAGAATTTATTATGTTTACTAGAACTTGAAAACTGGCCAAAGACCAGAGTGCAAATATACATACGATAGCAGATATGCTTTTGGAGTAATACTCGACTTGGAGATGCTTTGGAAACAAAGGGCTTCTTACCTCCTCTGGAATCTTCCTTAAAAATGGACAACAAGTTGAGACACTTTTAGATGTTCCTTCTACTTCCTAGACAGGTAGCTATTATAAAGGTTGAGACCCATGCAAAAAAACCTGGATTTTATCCATCTTCCACTCTCCGTGGGGTTTGAATATGTTTTAGTTATTACATGTCTATTTTTAGGAAGTGTTGATGTTGAAGGATTTCCTTGCCAAAAAGCTACAGCCTTTACAGTTGCTAAAAAGCTGCTTGATATTTTGCTTCCAACCTGGGGTATTCCAAATTTTATATTGTAAAATATAATATGACTGAGACACGTATTTTACAGGAACCATTAAAAAATAAATCTGTAAGGCATTATCAAAAACTCAAAACTACACTTCCTTTTCCACCCAAATCTTTTGGAAAAGTAGAAAGAACTAATGGCATCCTTAAATTAAAATTAGCATAATTACAAAAACTTTCAATAACTTTTTTGCTCCCTTGGCCAAAAGTACTTCTACTAGCCCTTATGGCCAGGTGATCATCTCCCTTGGGGACAATCAGTTATAGTTATCAGTGATGAACTGGAAGGCCCATGAATTAAGGAATTTCACCTTTAATAGTAGACTCTGCTGTACTGCATGAAGACATGGCAAAATATTGCAAAGGACTCATGTACAATCCCCAGTTCTACCACCAATATTTTAAGATCACCCTTCCATACATCTACCTAAGCAAACTTCATGACCTTCAACCAAGAGATTCATCTGTTGGAAGAGACACAAGAGAAAAACTATACTCCAACCTCAGTGGAAATGCAGCAGTGAAACTCCAGGGAAACAATCCTTGGGTTCACATTTCACAACTAAAGAAGCGATACAGAATTCTATACAATTGGAAGGCTACTCCAATAGGGAACCTCAAAAGGGATTTTCAGAGATTCTCTAGAAGCAGCTGAACTTTGGAAGTGCACATCTGACCCAAGACCTTTAGAATAATTGGAGGACTTCAGATAATGGACAGCTTCCACCTCAGATGCTAGCCCAAGATCCCTGCGTAATTCCTGTTTTGTTTTTCATCTGCTTGCTTATAGAAACTTGACTTCTCATTTTCTGCAGAGGCCTGGTTGTTGTCCATCCATAATATCCCTTTTTTATCTTTTCATTCTTCTTTATTAGGCTGGAACATATTCTTTCTAATTCATTCTTAGCTTATCCTAAACTGTAGTTTTGCCTTTAACCTCGCCAATTTTTTGATAGGCCATTAATCAGTGGTCCCTCATGATAAAAATCTTAGGAAAATTTCAGTCTCATTACACAAGACCATAAAGTGTTGCAGCTTTATTGCATTTCCATTGGTACCTACACAGACAGATGTCCCTAAAATAAACCATCCTGTGACTTTGCTAGTGTCTTTCTTTCCCCCAGAAAAATAATAAATTATTACAATCTACTGGTTAGACCTTAGATATAAATTTGAATTGAACAATCTAGGGTAATTGGCCAAATACTTGTCACCTGGAAGAGACTAATCAATATATAAATATGTAACCCAGCTAAAGGAAAGCCTTGGTTCTGACCTTATGTCATAAACAACATTTTCCCACCCTTGGATGTCCATGTGCCCCTATCATACACTTTGTGGCTCCGACTTCCTGGTCCTCTTTGCCTCAGACTAATATCTCATGCACTTTAGGAATAGTATTCTGAGTCTTGTCAGTACACAGAGACCCTAATTTTATAAGTCACCAAGGCTGGAAATTCCAACTCAGATGTGAGCTCCAAAACAAGCCTTCTACTGGGTGGAAATTACTTATTCATTGTTTATGTGACCAATCAAAGCAATGTTCCCAATGTGAGAATCATACAAATAGAAAATACTGTAACTTAGCACTAGCTCTAGCAGAAGTTATTAATGGTACCACTCTTGCCTTAGATAAAATACAAATCAGTCTCAGTTTGTCAGCAGGAGTAATGATGGACAATTGCATTGCTCTAGATTTCTTGTTGGCTAGTTATAGTGGTGTTTGTACCGCTGTTAACACTTCTTACATACTTAGATGAATGAAGCAGGCAAAGTAGAATAGGCTACACTTTACCTTAAAGAAAAAGTGACTTGGCTGTCTAAGGTTGATCCACATGGCCTCTGGGATTTGTTCTTTCCTGAGCTGGGCAATTGGGGTCCCTGGTTGCAACCATCTTAATGGGACTATTACTTGTTTTTTGTTATTGTCATAGTGGTTATAATGCCGGTTCATTACATTCTATCCAGAGTCTTAAATGCTTCTGTGTAGCAGCCCTCTAATCAGATAATTGTCATAATGATACAACAATAAAAAGATCAAGAAGATCTTGTGATACGCTGACTGTGGGGATGAGTGGACAATCTCCCATTAGTGAACGTCTGGATCTCTAGTCTTCCTTGAATTGATCAACCTCTTGCAAATGGGAGAATGACTGAAGGTGAGGACTGAGGGACATTGCCCATACAAATGGACAATGACCAGATCATATATGATAATAGAACACTGACCCACAACCTCTGCAGCCATTGATCCAGGATGGCAAATGACAACCTTTGCAACAATTGGCCCCAGACAGTCAGGACTTTGTCAATGACCGCCAACTTCCTTATTTTTCTGCCCTCCATTCTAACTTAGGACCAATCAGAGAAAGCCAAATACATTCCCTTCAAAAATCACACAACATGTCCTACTTTCAGTAGCTTGCCTCCAGTTTCCCCATGCCAACAACCTCCAATTAGAGCACACTTGAAGCCTTGCCTTTTTTTTTCTTTTTTTTTCCCACTATAAAGCCTTCCCACTCTCCTGCCTGCCTTTGAGTCTCTGCCAAATGCAAGTGATGGTGGCTAACTCCCTTGCTATAGCAAGCTCTGAATAAACAGCCTGTATTTGTTCTCATTTTGGTGGTCTTTGTGTATTTGTACAAGAAAAAAAGTAAAACCCTCTTGAAATTGTATAAAATGACCCCAAAAGGCTTAAAATCTCAGAAAACTTCCAAAACTACTCTGTAGAACTGAGGTATTATTAAATTAATATCAAGTAAATTATTTTGCTTTACAGCGATATGTTAAGACTAAGGTCAGATTATTTCTTGTTAGCAGGGCTTTGTAAAAGAAGGGTCTTGAGCATCTGAAAGTAGAGAGAAGTTTTTCTCTAATATACATGGAAAGAAAAAAAATGAAGTCTGGGAAGAGAGGGGAGTGGGTTGCAGTGTGTATGTGTAAGATATAAACCACCCTGGACCCCACAACACTAGCTACAGACTGAAGAATTTGTTCACATTTGTACATAAAGAAAGCTCTGTTGGGTTCATGCACAGGTGGTGTGCAATTCCAATTTTTTCCATCTGGCAATCTCTGAGATAAACTCTTGTTTCCAGTAAATAGATGCCTGTATCTTCACCTGAGACACCAATACCAAAATTTTGCCAAAATTTTGCTTCTTATATCTTATATATTTCTATATTTTTAGGTAAAAGAGTTATTATGCTGAAAAAAAGGAGACAATGTATGATGAAGGATATGTAATCTTTCAAGAGCCATTATGACAAAGTGTTAACACTGCAGTCACTAAGTGAGGTAAGTTTGCAACTCATCTAAGGTTACATAGCTAGTAAGTGACAGGTCCTGGATTTGAACCACAGTTTGTCTGAGCTGTTAACCATACTACACAATGTCTCCTCTACTGCTCGATAGGGGACGTTCATTAGTTTTCCCTTTGCTTGGTAAGTACCCTTGTGACCTTAGGCAAATTATTTAATTATCTTAATTTTATGTTTTGAAAATTGTAAATATGAAGGTTGGACTTGCATAGCTTATTACAGGTCAGCAAACTTTTTCTATAAAAAACTAGATGGTAAATATTTTAGGCTTTTCATGTTATGTGATCTCTCTAACAACTAAAGCAGTCATAGACAATAGTAAACAAATGGGCATGGCTCTGTGCCAATAAAACTTTACTTAAAAAAATAGGTGGCAGGCTCATTTGGCCTGGCTATATTTGCCAACCCTTGGTTTACTTCTCTGTAAGTAAGAAAGCTTCTCCTTCTTTGAAAAGCAGGGGAAAGGGGAAGGAAATTAACATTGACTGAGTTTGTACTATCATCTAGGCATTGTATTCAGGGCTTTAATAGTTAAAACATTTAATCCTCACAATTTAATCCCTAGGTAACAGATAAGACAATGGAGTTTCAGAAAGCTGAAATAGTGTGTCCACAATCACATGGCTGGTGAAAAGCAGAGACTTCCGCCTATCATTGCTGTTTCCTTATTTGCTGTCCATATGTATGCCTTCCCCAGCATTTCTGGCCACACTTGTGTCTGACTAGTAACAATGTTGACAAAGAAATAATAATAATAGCAGCTAAATTTTATATATATATACGTTATTTAGGCTCCATAAGAACATGTGTATTCTTATATCTCCACAAGAATCTCATGACACATATTTTCCCCATTTTGCAGAAGGGGAATAGCAAGTCACAAAATGATATTGGCAAGTCTAGAACAAGAACCCCCATTTCCTAGCTTCTAATTCCCTAACCAGGACTTTATTTCCTGGTCAACATTTGTTTAATTAACACAGGAGAATATTTTCCTTTCTCTGAACCTCTTGAAGTATAGCTGCCAAGTCTATTCCGACCAACAGAAGTAGCTGAGACTGGATTCATGGTTTTGGAGGGAATATCAAATTCAATGCAACAAAATCCTGTTAAAGCAATAAGGTTTGGTGTCCAGGAAATATTAGAAATGCTTGTGCTTTGTCAACAATGTGGCTATCAGGCTGAAGGCCACCTGGATTCCTCTTTAAGGAGTTTCCCACATGAAAAATGACTTCTCAGAACATCTCACCCTTAGACTGCCTGAAGTTCTGGGCAGGAAGAAGCCACTGTCTTTGGCTGACAGTTTCCAAAATATAAACACAAAGGCTAAAAAGTAGGAAATCTTTAAAAAAAAATTTTTTTTTAATCTGTGTATTGCAAGAAAGAGAATTTAGGACTCTTCCCAGGTGACACTATCGAAAACTCTTCAGCTTTTTCCTTTTGCAGACCCATTGGAGGCAGTTTTCTGCTGGTCGTGAGGAGAGATTCTGAAGGAGAATCAGCGTGCCTATCTCCCAGGCTCTCGTTTGTGGCCTGGGCCTCTTAAGGCTCTGGTCTGTAAGCAGCAGAAACTGGCTCAGGCTGATAAAGCCAAGAAGTTTATTAGAAAGTATTGGATAGCTCACAGAATTGTTGGAAGGCTGCAGAACAGGCAAGAGGTGAAGCACTCAGAGGAACAGTCCAGTGAGGAAACTGCTATCGGAGCCCCCAGCATTGCTGGTTCTGACAGGGTCTGACATTGCAACCTTAGACATTGGGTTGGGGTAGGGAGCAGAGGAGAGGAGAGGAGAGTAGAGGACAGACATGTCTACTTGTGTCCCTAAGATTCAGTCCTGTGCCTTAGATGCAAATGAGCCTGGGAAACCAAGTAGCTAGCATTTCTGCCCCTTTGAGGAGAAGCAATTTTATCCTCCAAGATCCATACTGGATAGCCAACACAAATGACTAATGTCCATGACAGTTTCCTGCCCCAAAGCCTTGGCCTTCACCAAATCTTGGCTTTGAAGGAATCCTCTAGTAGCATGCCCTCTGGAGGAAGCCGAGCTCTGAGCCTTTCCCTTTTGTCTTCTAACCCTCAGAGCAGTTCTCTCTCATAGTGGGGTTAATTGGTCATCCACAGAATCCTAGCATCTCTGTTGTAGAAGCACCTGAATGGTCACCTAGCATGATGTTTTCAGACATGCTCTAGGGAGCCACAGAGCTTCTTCAGAAACCCCACAGGAGTGAGGATTCCTTCCTCCTTTAGCCTCCATTGTCCTCCATACACAGCCTGTTCCAATTTGGATCAGGTCAGCCTTGAACTGTTTTGCATATTGGACTTTTGTTCTTTTGAAGGATGATTCCAAAGCTGTTTGATAGTCACTGGTGTAGCTGAAGTACCTCTGCATGTCTTATTCATCTTTGTAACCCTGTGCCTACCACACGACCTGGCACAGCAGAGGTGCTTGACGATATTTATAAATGGGAATATTTTATTCATTCATCCATTCACTTATTCACTGGAGAAACATTTGTTCAATTCCTGTTGGGTTGTGAGGAGCCTTTATCCATCACTTCGCTTGACTGTCAGTCTTGAGTTAGCCAGTGTATGTGGCTAGAAAGCGTCCCCTTCTCTCCTCACTGCACCATCTCTGTGCAGCCCATGCCTAATCCCAGGCCACATCAGCCTGAGGGTTAAAAGTAGGGTCTTGTTAATAGTAACAGACATTATTATTATTATTTTTTGGCTTTACTCCCAACCTGCTATTGCACGTTTTCTCTAGTTTTCTGACCTCATTTCTTTTGGAGACATGCTCTGCTGTAAGCCTTGTCTCCTTACTAAGACACAAGATAGAAGTGGTGGGAAGAGCCTTTTGCTGCAAAGATTGTGACGCTTTAATAGAATGTATATCCAAAAGTGCTTTGAGCAAAGGAAACTGCTCTTCAAGGGTCAGAGGTTGTTATTAAGTAGGGCTGCTTGCCAGCCAGCTGGGTACTTGTGAGAAATTTAGGATGCCAGGGAGAAGATACTCATCGAGAATAATTTATGCCGTTGTTAAGAGAGCACTTTGCAGTCAAGTCTCAGTCAAATCTTAGTCTTCCCCATGGGGAAGAGCCACAGCTTGTTGGTGTCTTTATTTGGTGCTATAATCATTATGCCAGCTATTGGGGCTAGACTGTGGCCCTTCACTTCTTTCAGCTAACATTTAATGAGTGCCTTTCAATGTTTCATTCATCCATCCACCCATTCACTTGTTCATCTGTCTACCCATTCATTCATTCACTGACACATTCAACAAGTACTTGTTGAGTTCCTGTTATGTGCTAAGGATTAGACATAAATGAACAGTCAAGAATCCTTGCCTTTTTGGAGTTTACATCCTAGTGGTGGTGACACACAAGTGAAAACAGAGATTAAAATGTAGAAATGTATGGCGTGTCAGATGGGGATAAGTGCTAAGGAGAAAAATAAGAGCAGAAAAGAGA
Source organism: Daubentonia madagascariensis (assembly GCA_023783475.1). Lineage (NCBI taxonomy): Eukaryota > Metazoa > Chordata > Mammalia > Primates > Daubentoniidae > Daubentonia > Daubentonia madagascariensis. The sequence continues at coordinate 52,816,616 of JAKFHU010000913.1, forward strand.
GCCGGGGAGTGTTGGGAGGGGACTACAATTTTAGCTAACACGGCCCAGATAGGAAAAAACATCACTCACTCTATGAGATGACAGCAACTCTATGAGCTAGGTGTTAGTTCTATTTGATAGATGAAGCACCTTGACATGGAGAGGTGAAGGGACTTGGTTGAGTTCACCCAGGGAGTTAGTGGCTGAGTAGGTATTTGGACCCAGACATGTATGACCTTGAATAGCTAGGCCTTTACTATAATGTTACACTGCCCACATTTTTCCATCTGCAAAACACTGCACTGGGCTAAGCCAAGACTCATAGAGTCCTTCCTTCCTGGCTTTAACATGCCTTGCACCAGTGGCCTTTTCTGAGGGCTGCAGAACAATCTTAACGGCTATCAGCAATATCAGAAATGGCTGACATTATATTACCTCCTTTCCTGCTCATTTTGGAGTAGTTATTTCTGGCTACAGAAATGCGGAAATGGAAGAGACTCCCTGTTGCTGCACAATGCTGTTAGAGTTTGCCCATGTTTGGAGGCATCAGTGTTATTTATGGTGATAAATTATTTAGATTTTTAAGCAATATTCATGAAGATCCTAGAAAAATAATGGTGAAGAAGTCGAAATACATGAGATGCCAGGGAGAATTCTGGAAAGGGGGCCCACACAATCAGGTTGAGGGTGGGATGTGAGAGTTCCTGGGGCCAATGGGTCCTGTGAGGTGTGATGTTAGAGACATACTGCTAGCTTGAAATGCCTTGAAGACAGAGCCTCCAGAATCATAAACTGGATCTTGTCGCAAAATTCCAACCATGAAGCCAGGAATTGCCCTTTCATCTCCTGTATCTGTAAGGCCAGGCACAGTGCCTGGCACTTACTTAGTGTTTCAATAAATGTTAGATGAATGAGTGAGCATATGATGACAGGGAGGCCCGGAATAACAGAATGCAAGGGATAGAGGGTGCAGGTGGGAATATATCTTGCTTTTTCCAAATTCTTGCATCTACTTCCAAACTTGGCTCTTGCTCCCTAGGATTACCTCCTAAATGAATTACTAACAAGTCCTTCTCTCAGTTCTACTTTGCAAGGGAACACAGCTAAGATAAGGCACTATTTAATCTCTTTCTCTCTCTCCCTCCTCTTACCTTGATCTATCTATCTATCTATATCCCTCTGTCTGTCTAATTGGGCTGCGTGTGTGTGTGTATGTGTGTGTGAAATTGCATCCAAATAGTACATCTTGTCATCTTTTCAAGCAATTCTGTTAGAAAAATTATACTGGTGTCTGAGAAGGAATAGATCTTTCTTTCACGCCTGATGTTTAAGCAGCTTTAATTATCTAGTACTTTCGACAATGCTCTGCTGATTCCTGAGTTGTTATATGCTATGTAAGGCCCATTAAAGGCTATACAAACCCCTTTTGCACTTTCTCACAGCTAAGTGATTATGCCTTGATTGATGGAAAAGTAAGCACACCTTGATTGCTTATGTAATTTCGAATTAATTACATTACTTCCAGATTTGTATGTTATTGAGGAAGATGCTTATCGACTGATTCTAATTAATGTATAACAACTTTATGATATACATAGAAGCTCTAAACAGTTAAGATATTATAGCTTCCAAGGTTCAATTCATTCATTCATTCATTCATTCAACAACTATTTATGGAAGTTTTCATATGCAGAGGGGCTGTGGGATTTGGTGTGGTAATATAGAGGATGCATAACACTCCTAAAGTGGGAGTGAAAGGCACACTAGTAACCACGAGGTGAAATGGCAACAGAGTGTCCCTGGTTTTCTGTTGTCATCTTCATGTGTACCAGTCCAACTAAGAAAGTAAAAAGTACTTTGAGGGAATTTAATGTAGGGAATTGGTAACACAGGTGATGGAAAAGAGGAGAGAAGCCAATGAAGGCTGGTAGGGCCACAGCGGGAAGCCACAACCTCCCGCAATCTAGAGGGACCAAAGGAAAAGAGTGTTTCTGGAGCCCTGGGGCAGAGGTCGCCAGGGGAGGTGGGACCGTGGCAGGCCTGCCAGATGGGAGCTGGAGCCGTGGCAATAATGCGGCTCTGGAGCATAGCGACGGGACGAGGGATGCTTTGGCTCTCCCCTTTCTCTTGCCCTGCAGTCTCTGCAGTACCTCTCCCGGGACTCACAGCCTGCAGAGGTGAGCCCCCTGTGAAACAGGGCAGGGGGAGGTGGGGGGAATGGATTTGAAGCAAACTGGCCTGAGACTTGGGCAGAACTCTAGAATTGATCATTGCCTCATAGACATTACACTTAGATGTGGAAAGTGTGTTCATCATACGGAAACAACATATAATGTCCACGGTTGTCCAGGGGAAGTCTCAGTCTGTGTGTATCGTGTGTGTGTATCTGGTGTGCACACCCAGGGCTGGGGGTGGGAGTGACATCGACCAGACCACTTGCCTGGGAGAAAAGGGAAAGACAGATTCCTCCCAAGTAGCAGAGCAAATGGGCTGCTCACTTACTACTAGCTGTCGGCCATCGAGGTACGATATTTGGAAAGGGAGAATAAAGAATTAAAACTCACTTCATGATTGAGCCGAAATGAGGATCCAATGATTTAGAGGGTGTAAAAATATAGCCTTACTAGTACTTAGTACTAGTAAGTACTTAGCAGTTGCTTAACCCATTAACTAATAATTAAATCCACAAACATCTATTAAAAACTATGAACTGTGGACCAGGTGCAGGATCAGGTGCTGGTAATAATATGATGAGCAAAAACAGACTTGCTTCTGGCCTTGTGGATTTTATATAGCCTAGTGGGGGAGAAAGGTATTTATTTTTCAAATAATCAGCAACGTAAGTACAAACTGTGGTAAGTGCAATAAAGGAAGAGTGCAGGGAGCTCAAATGGTGTATTGTAGGGTGACACCGATCTAGCCTGGGGGTCAGGGGAGACTTCCTGAGGAACAGGCAAGTCACCTGCGATTTTTAAGTATCTTAGGAGTAAGACTAGAAAATAGGAAGACAGGGAGTGAGGAAGATTGTTTCAGGGACAGAGAAGAGCCATGCAAAGGTCCTGAGGTGGGAGCGAACATTCCAGTGGGGCAGGTTGTGGTGGGAAGTAGAATCCTTCAGTGGAGTGTTTCAACAGTTTAATCAGGTATAGTTGAAGGGACTCATACCACACCTTTCAGAAACCTTCCAACACTAAAATTATATAATTTACAGCATTTAATTACTTGCTGACATTGGGTTCAATCTGAGGAGGGATGCTTTGAGAGATAAAAGAACAGCATGAGACAGGGTGCCTCGGTGAGTAGAACATAACATGCCAACAAGTTGAGTAACCATATAAGACAGCATATGATTAAATACTACAGTGGGGGGTCCTTATGACCTGGAGGCTTGGAGGTGAGGGAAAAAGTGGAGTAGGACGGGGCTTCCCAGTGTCTTGTCTCCTAATCAGACAGCTGGAATTCTCCGCTCTGTGGGAGGGGGTCTGACTGAGGAGGGCTCTTGGCAGCCAGGGGGTAATCCATTTATCAGCTGTCAGCTGTGCAACTGCCAGGAAGGAGCAAGGACACGGGGGTCCCACTGCTGCTTTGTGCTACTTGCTTCCCGTGTATTGTCTCAGTCTTCAAACAAACTGTATGAGATAGTAAGTATTATTATTTCCATTTTACAGATAAGGAAACTAAGATTTAGTGACTTGGATAATATGCCCTTAGGCACACAGACAGTGGCTGACCTGTGGTTAGAACCCAGTTCTGTCTGGCTGTAAGCTCAATGCTCCTACCACAGCCCTAGGATTTTTTGTAAACTGTAGTTTGTGTGTGTGTTTGTGTTTTAGTGTGTTCTTGCTTCATCTCCTATACTACAGTGTGTGTTCCTAAAGAAGGAGGGAGATCAAAGAGCAGGGAAGGGAAGTAAAATTTTTTAAAAAAAATCTGCTGTACACCAAGCAATATTCTTGCTAATTAGATAGACTATTTCACTTAACATACACCACAAACTTCATGCTATATATTATTCTCTCCATTTTACAGATGAGGAAAATGAATTCAGTATCAGGTCTAAGATCTTTCATCTACGAGGGGGAATAGAGCTGGGATTAGATCCTAGGGACACCTGAGTCCAAATTCCACGTTCTTTCTAGTCTGTCACATTAGTTTCTTGGACGCTCTAAGTCAGTGTCGTATCCTGCACAGTGTCGTGGGCCTCCCAATGTTCAGTAAATATTTGTTCTTTTATTACTCATTTAAAAATATTGTTTGTTCACTTGTTTTGTGATGGACACTCTAGTAAGCACAGAAAGTGGAAAATGATTCTTTTAATTCCTTTTTTCACTTACAGTTAGTACCAAACTGTGTGACACTTAAGTACTCATATTGTTTCTTGGATTTTACTCAAAGGATATTAGAACTTAAAGGGATCTTAAAGATCATCTAGTCAATGTTTCCACACTAAAAAAAGTTCTGTAATCAAGATGCAAACATTTCAAATAAAATACTAGCTAGCAGAATCCAGCAGCATATTAAAGAATACTACACCATGAGGAAGGAGAGTTATTCCAGGAATGTAAGGATGAATCAATATAAAAATATATATTAATAAAATTCTCCAAATTAATAGATCTAATGATAAAATCTCTATGAACATTCTCTAGAAGCAACTTCAATGCAACATCACCTTTATCTTATGTACATACTGATTACATATAATATATTACATGTATAAATGCAATCACATACATACATATACAGTTGTGCACTGCATAACAATGTTTTGGTAAATGATGGACTGCATATATGACAGTCTGCATATAAGACAGTGATCCTGTAAGATTATAATACCCTATTTTTACTGTACCTTTTCTATGTGTATATGTATTTAGCTACACAAATAGTTACCATTGTCTTACAATTGCCTATAGTATTCAGTACAGTAACATGCTGTACAAGTTTGTAGCCTAGGAGCAATAGGCTATACTATATAACCTAGGTGTGTAGTAGGCTATACCATCTAATTTGTGTAAGTATATTCTATGATGTTTTTACAGTGATGAAATCGCCTAATGACACATTTCTCAAAATGTGTCCTTGTTATTAAATGACATATACATGACTGAATGTGCACATGTCTATGTGTGTTTAACACATACACACACACACGCACACATTCATGAAATCGCACAAAAGAGCTGAACAAATAGAAAGCATATACCAAGTTCTTAGACAGGAAGACTAAACCTAAGAAAGATGTAATTTTTCCCTAATTAATTTATAAGTTGAATACAATTCTAATAAAAATACTGAAAGCCTTTTAAACAAGTTTTTAAAAAGAAACAAATAAGAATAGCCAGAAAACACAGAAAAAGAAGAGCAAAAGGAGTACCTGTTCTAGGAAATATTAAAACATACCATAAAGTTTTAATAAAATGGTGAGATATTGGCTGATCAAAATCAATGGAACAGAATAAAAAATCTAAATATATATGGAACTCAAATATATACAGAAATTGGTATATAACAAAGTTGGCAGCTCAAATCAGTGTGCACGTGTGTGTGTGTTTGTGTGTGTGTGGAGAAGGGGTGAGGGAACAGACTAGCACATAATGTAATAGCTGGGTAGCCATTTGGGAAAAAAAACTGGATTCACATTCACACTGTACACCAAGAACTCCAAATATATCAAAAGTGAAAAATGAAATCATAAAAGTAGTAGAAGAAAATATGTAATATGTGAAAATTACTTTATTAGACAAGAAAGAGTAAAATCTTTTCAATATTATACAACATGCAATAGCCAGAAGAGAAAAAATTTTATAAATCTCACTTTGTGTATTTAAAGTATCTGCATGGAAAAAGTGCTACAAGCAGAGTCAAAAGCCAAATGACCTTAGGCAATATATCTGCAATTTATCACAAAGGCTTGTATCCCTAATATATAAATAGCTTCTACAAGTGAACATGGAAAAGATCATCAGCCCACTAGAAAAATGTGCAAGGGACATACATAGACAGGCCAGAGAAAAGGAAAATTTAAAACTGTAGGCTCTTATAAAAAGGGAAAGTCACTTGACTTTTTGCATAACATGGGAAATTAAAATTAAAATTATACTCATATACTATTTTCACCTATCAAATTGGCAAAAAATTCAAACATTTGATGAGGCCTTATGTTGCCAAGACTGCATGGAAACATTCTTATATGATGCTGGTGGGTGGTAAATTAATACAATTTAAACAGTATCAAACAAAATTAAAAATGCATCCATTCTTTAATCCTACAATTCCACTTCTAGGAAATTATACTATCAATATATTTGCCTGTGTGAAAAATGACATATGCAACATTATTCTTCACAGCAAAAGATTAGCAATTACCTAAATATCAACAGAGGACTGGTTAAGTGGAAGTATGCAGTCGAGCTTTTTTAAGGAACTGATATAGGAAGATCTCCAAGTTGCATTTTTAAGTGAAAAATCAAGATGTAGAACAGTGTATATGGAATTGAAGGAAAACGGAAAAAAAGAATAAATACTCATATTTGTTTCTATATTCATTAAAAATATCTCTGAAAGGGCATCCAAGGAATTCATTATAGTGGTAACTTTTTTTTGTTGTCATTGTTTTGTTTTGCTTTTTCCTTTGGAAATAAGTGTACTGGGTGGTGTGGGGACTTGAGCAGGAGAAAGATTTTTCATTTGATACATTTTTCTACTTTTTGAATTTTGAACCATGTATAATATATAAATTATTTAAAAAACCCAGTATCTAAAAAAAATATGAACGAACAAACCCCAAATTTTCAAGTTCTCTTTCTGAGTGAAGTTTGGGGGGTGGACCCAGAGGTTTATCCAACAACCCTTTGCATTTCTCAATGGCCTCTACAGCACCACTGCAGAATCCTGTTACCACAATGGCAGTTTGGAAACCAACTCTTAATATCAAAGAGTTCATACATATAGCACATCTATAAAAGGCCTGGCATATAGTAATTATCTTGGCACATGCTAGCTATTATTTTTATTTTTATACTTTTTAAGTGGATGAATTGAGTCACACAGATAGTCAGAAACAGTCAATGAGATTTTAAGATCCTTTTTCATAGTTCTCATATGGTGCTTATCAATGTCTTGAAACATAGCAGATAGTCAACAAGCACGTGGTGACTGATGACCTCAGTGGTATTGCCAGTGACTAATAAAGGTAATATTGTTAGTGAAGACCTGCGGGGATGAGGGTAATAAATATCAAAATATGGTAACTTGTCCTGCTTTGGGCCTGAGGGTCTTTACCTCCTGAGAGAAGAGTGTTCAGCTGGCAAATTTAATTTCAAATTGTAATCTGTGGAGATGACATGGCATGGTGGAAAGCACATGGAAGTTAGAGTCGAAAGACCTAGTTTAGATTCTTAATTCAAACACAGAGTCGCCTAGCAGACTTGGAGCAGGTCTTTTCACTGGTATCAATCCTTAACTCCATCCCTTGCAATATCTGTCCTCCTCTCCTTGTAGACTGTTATAAAGCTCAAAAGACTTAACTGGATTTGAGAGCATTTTGGAAGTATAAAGTACATAGACATGTGCAGCACAGAATACATGACAATGTCACAATAATGCCAGGCTTGTTGGCAGAGGATTTGTGGCTGGTGAGGACAGTGTTAAATTTACAGAGCAACCCAAGGAGAGACTCGCTTGCCATAAGGGGAGACCCAGGACTGATGGTAGGCACTTAACAGCATGTTCCAATTACAGCATTTAAATCTAATTGCATACTCTGTTAATCTCTGTCAGTGTGGCATCATTTAATATCATTGCGGCAGCCTCTAATATCATGAGCAACGTGAGCCGAGCTAAGACTATTGAAAAAGTTCAGTCCCAGGTCTTCATATCCCCTTTAATTCTCTCTGTCAATTATGCTGTAGCCAAGAGTTCAAATAAAGGTCTTGAGATCCGGGGTTGGAGCTACCTTTTTGAAGCGAAGCCGCCTATAAATATACAGATTATATCAGGAGCCTCCAATTCCTTGCCCTGGTTATTTTTGACGGGTTAGTTGCAGTGACTAGTCCCTGGGGTATAACTTACTAAAGGCTTATTTTAAACATATATTGCAAATGCAATCTGTTCCATAGTTTATAGTTCTGGAAATAATGTGATATCACTTGCACATGTATTTCCCCCCTCCCTTGCAATCCCCCTGGCTCAAATAAGGTTGGTGGTGAAGAAAACAGACACCTCCTTAGCCCAGTTCTTTGCACATAGTAAGCTTTTTATCTTTGTTTATTCTTATTATAAATGACAGCTGATGAGTGTGAAAGATCCGGTTACAGACTTAGATTTAAAAATGTAACTTTTAAATCATACAAAAACAAATTGAGGAATGCCACCAACTCTATTTAAATCCTGTATAGGATTCCATGAATTATTGGCTCATTTACTGTTCTTGGTAGCCCTATAGTTAGATACAATTATTACCCCCATTTTACAGTTGAGGAGATTGAAGCACAGAAAAATCAAGCATTTTGTCCGTAATCTTACAGCTGGGAAGTAGGGAGCAGGAATTTAAATCCAGGCAATGGGAATCTGCAGGTGTGTTCTCTAAGACAGACTCCATGCCCTCAAGGACTTTTCTTCAAATCTTGCTGAGGAGATGAGACTTACCAAAAGGAATAATTGATTAGCCAAACCCAGCTATGTGTGATTAAATGCCCAAGAGATTGGTAATAACACACAGTGTTAGAAAAGTCCAGAAAAGTCAAAGTTTACTGAGAGCAGAAATTGGACAGAGAGATGGGACATGAACCAAGTGTGGAAGGACAGGTAGGATTTAGAAAAACACAACAGAGAAAGAAAGAGGGCAAGTTGGGGGAGGGCATTTTATAGACAAGGGGACTGGGCATCCTTTCCCAAAGGCTATGAGACAAGGTTTGTTAGGGAACAGGCTGATCTGCTCTGATAAAGAGACCCCAAATCACATGATGTAAATAAGATAGAAATGTTCAGAGATACCCAGAAATTGTTTAAAGATACCCAGTCCTAGGCCCCCAGGTTTCACCTGCCATCCTCAGATGAGGGTTGGGTTCCAGGCTTGAGTTCTTCGTCCCTGAGTAACACAATGGGACAAGGTAGGGGTGAAGCCTCTGATACTTTCTTGGGCAGGATATTTACTCTCTCTTTTGAAGATTTCTCATCTAAAAAATAGGTGTAATAATAGGGTTAATGGTACAATTGAAAAAGTGTTTAGAATGGTGCTTGGCACAAAGTGATTACTATTGCGTGTGCTGTTATTATTTGCATATTGGTGGCTCTCAGTTTTTTCCCATCAGTTCTCCTTGGGATGGGTGTCCCCCTTTCGGGAGATGTCTGAGGTGAGGTTACTCACTTGAAATAAATGAGGTTTGTAATTTCTACCACTTGGAATTATCATAGGGATAGGGGGACCCAGGTGGAGACTAGGGGAGAGAGACAGAAAGGTAAGCCCTCAATGTAATGAGCTTAGGACAGGCCTGTGTCACCAGGGGGAAGTTTGGGGTAAGTGATGGGACATCCTGCCACCCATAGTGGAGGGGAAGGCCTCCCCCCCGTCCCTTTCCTTTCTTCATTCCTGAAGAGGAGATGAACTCAGATTTTGGTCAAGGACATGCCATGGGCCATGGAACTAGGCAGAGATGCTTTAGCATCCTAGGCGGTCTTTGTTTTGGAGACCCTACCTAAGATCATTTCAAATGTGTTAAAATGCAACCACATCTCTTATTTCATGTAATTATGAATGACCATATGAGTTGAGTTGTAGTATTATAGCTGACAAAATGTTACATTTGTATAGATATTAAATTCAACATTCATTCATTTTGATTTTCAGTTTTTATTTCTTATTTCAGAGGCTATAAATATATATTTATGCAGACAAGTCTTAGGCCCTGAGCTCATAGTGCCAAAGGGATTAAGTGGTCTTGGCAATGGTGGTTTGGAGCAGATGATTTGGTCAAAACAAAAATATTGGTTGAAATGATGATTTTGCTTTTTACTGATTTCATTTTGGAAATTTCACCCAGAACCTTTGTGGTTAGAATTTCTTATGGATGGGAGGGGAAAAAAAGGTCATAAGCTCTTGATTTTCTACCTCTTTTGGGATTGTTCCTTCACTCTTAGATGGGGGGGTAAGAATGTCTCGGGTTTCCTCTCAATGAGGAGGTGGGAGCTGACCTCTGGGGTCATTGTAGGGTCAGAACAGGGCTCAGTCAAAGAAATCTGGAAATGGCTGATTAGGTCAGATGCAAGTGAGGAAAAAAGATTCTGGAAATATCTTAATCTGGATAGTTGGCAGAGGAAGAGCTGCTCTAATAATGGTGTGCATGACCTTCAGTAGGGGTTAGTGAGGGTCATGGTGGGGGCAGAGTTGGAAGCTGTAGGACCAGGGACCCCAGCTGGAAATCTAACAAATTCCAGTGTCTCTCATTGATATGACTGGTAGAAGGTTTTGCACAGGTATCTTTCTTTGTTCACTGGGGGCCCAGAACCTTCTGGGAGGTTGATGTGAGCCACTTAATTGCATTATGGAAGCCAAGACCTTTCCTGGGGGCAGGGTTGGGAGGCTCTCCATGAGCTGACCACTTATCTTACCTTAAGTAGACTAGGGCAAGCCCTACAGGAGATTGGTAAATGCCTTAACATTTTAATCTTCCTACTGTTTGCTATTTTGGTGACCCCTTGTCTGCCTCTTGGCAGTGACAAGCAATATAAACCCTTATAATAAAAAGAGCTAATGAGCTTGCCTTCCAGGCAGCAACATATATTTAAAATAATACTTAATAATATAAGCTAAGTAAGAAGTACTTATGGAAAGCCAGATGTGGATCCACAGATGGGGGCAGATTTGGGGTGGTAGGTTTAAGATGGTGGAAGAGAGTAGTGGTGAAGAATCCAGGATTCTTCAAACCAACTTGTGCTTGAATTTTACTTTGGACCTTATTAGCTGTGTGATGTTGACCAAATGATTTAACCTTTGTGAAAATCAATGTCCTCATTTGTAATAAGGGTATAATTATTGTTGTGATATAATCCCTAAAAAATGCTTGTCATAGTGCTTGGGACACGCAGAAATAAAATATGAAGAAGTAAAATAGTGTGGAGGCAGCTCACAGCTGGAAACAAAAGTGACTGTTGCTTCACTGGCTAAAGTCAAAGAAACACCTGCCATAATGCTCAGCACTGGACACCCCCTAACCCCATTGTCTAAACAAATAAAGCTCTGTGACTGTGTGTGTGTGTGGGGGGGAAGTTACTTTGGAAAAGGAGTTTAATGGAGAGTATTGAAATTAGTCTCATTTCCTCTCTCTAATTGAGTTCTTCAGGTTTCTGCAAGAAGGGAAAACTTGTAGCTTATTTTTCAGATGGGTGTTTGCTAGGTTTAAGACATACCCCTAGGATCCTGGAGTTTGGGGACAGAAGTGGTGCAGAACATTGGAAAGGAGCATCCCACCTAACCCACCTATTATCGTGGGTTCTGGAGGAACAGTAGAATATTCCACTTTTTTCCACTGGCAAGGCAATTCTACAATTTGCTAGAGTCTACTGTGGATATCAAAGAATATGGGCTGGAGTCAGATTGAAGATGTTCCCAGGCGTCTCAGGCATCACCTGCACAGGGCCTTGCCCATGCTGGTTGAAGCAGTTGGTGGCTACCTGCCCCCAGTCAATATGCAGACCATGAGGCGAGAGGCAGTGAGAGAGAAATGACAAAGGTCACCAGAACTCATGAATGTGCCCTTCGCAGGCTCCTGGGAAACAGATTTCTCCTTTACCCACCCAACCACCATGTTAGTCTAAGACATGCAGGAGAAAGAAAAAGCACAAGAACATGACAGTGAATGGTCGAGGGGAGTAGGCTACCCTCCCGTCCTCTCTTCACAGCCCCAGCAGCAGCCTAATGGAGGATGCAGGGATGGAAGATGATAATCCCTGCATGGGGTGGAATGTTTACCTGAAATGAATTTGAGGCTATAATATTAATAACTGGATCAGTCCACAAATTGCTGGACCATGTTGAATTACTAGAAGGACTAAGGTATTGTCGAGTGGTTATTTGGCAATTTTAAGGTATCACCAAACCAGTCCCTCAACTCCACCCCTCCACTGGCATGTGATGGTGGTGGTACTTGAAAAATAAACTACCATCATTAGAAAAAGCAAAAACAGCCTCACTCTGTATATTCTTGAGCAGATACTTCTTAGTTACAGGTATTTAGTAAGTGCTAATTAAATTTTAGCAATAATTTTATGATTATTAGTATTTGTCCTTTCCATATTTACTGAGCACCTAGTATTTATTAGGAACTTTGTTATATGCTAGGAATAGAGAAAAAGAGACAGAGTTTCTGCCTTTTATAGACACCTAACAAATATGTATAATCAGCATAGAAACAAAAGATTATAAACAAATGGGAAAATAGTGTGGTAGAGGTCAGTAGGGGATGCTATAGGTACACATGCCAAAAATGAGGAACAAAGCCCATGGGCTGTGTGTGCACAGTGGTATAAATATTTAATAATGGTTCTCTGGAAAGAAAAGCCCTGATTTGTAGCATTTGTCAATTTCTGTGGTGTAAATACTCCCACCATAGCTATCAACAGGATGTTACAAAATGAGGAGTTTAGGAGAAATGTGCACAATCACCTCTAGCGAGCAACTTCCAGCCACCTCCAGCACACCTGTGTGTGTGTGCATGTGTGTGTGTGCCTGTATATGTGTAAGCATGTCAGAGAAGGCTTTCTGGAAGAAGGAATGCCTGACGTGAGTCTGAAAGGATGAGCAAGAAATAACCAGACCAAGAAAGGTAGGAAGGACATCCCAGGCAGGAAGACAGCCTGAGCAAAGGAAGGAGGCCTAAAACAGCAGGACTTATGAGGACAGGAGGAGAGAAGCATTCAGTACACTAGATGGTCATTACCGATGCTCAATATGTGTTCAATTATTTTTTTTTGTTATAAGTGACATGTATGTTAATTTAAATTATTGTCATGCTTAAATCTATTCATTTTATTGAATCACTATTCATTTGTCAAACACAATAAACATTTACGAGAGCCTACTTTGTGTTTACTAGGAAATAAAGATTTAAAGATAAGTAGAATGTGGTCTCTGTTCTGAAAACACTTATAGTTGGGAGCAGAACATTGACAGATACACACACACACACACATAGAGCATGTGAGTGTACTAGTTAAAATATGCATATGTTAGTGTTATTAGGGGCTGTGGTAAGCTAAGAGAACCCAAAGATGTTCACACCTCTGGAATTTGTGAGTATGTTATCTTACATAGCAAAAGAGACTTTGCAGATGTGATTAAGTTAAGAACATTGAAAAGGGTGGGTTATCCTGGATTATCTGGCTGTGCCCTTAATGTAGTCACAGGGATCCTTATAAAAGACAATGAAGATATAAGGATGGGACTAGAGGGGAGAAGATGCTATGCTGCTGGCTTTGAAGGTGGAGGAAGGGGCCGGAATCCAAGGAATGTTGGCAGCCTCTAGAATCTGGAAAACACAAGAAAACAGATTCTTCCCCAAAGCCTCCAGAAGAAACATCTTGATTTTAGCTCAGTGAAACTAATTTTGGACTTCTGACCTCCATACTGTAAGATAACAAATTCATGTTGTTTTCAGCCACCATATTTGTGGTAATTTGTTAAGCTAACAAAGGGGTATTAAAGGAAGCAATGTAACATGATCAAGAATCTTGATTTTCAAGTTAGACTGCCTCTCTTATGATCATGTCCTTATCTTTTTGTAGTTCTATAACTTTGGGTAAGTTACTGCCTCAGTTTACCCATCTGCAAAATGAGATAATTATATGGACTTCAGGGGCTTAGAGTGTGGATTTTGTGAAATTATATACATATTGTACTGAATATATAGCAAGCAATCTGTAAATGTTAGCTATGTTTTTCTTTTAGATTATTATTTTCTTCTTTCTCTCTGCTCCCTGATCTAGGTCCTCATTTCTCAGGTTGATGAGTATAACTAAATACATTGAGAATTAAACTGGCTTTTGTGGTCTCACCTGGACAAATGGCTACCATTTCCATTGTTTTTATGGGCAAATGTGATCTCAATTGGAAAAACCCAATCCTCTAAACAAATTTAGAGCTACAGAACAATTTGAATTCTGAGTACTGTCTCTTCTCTTTTGAAAATAAACTGCCACATTGATCAAGCCAATAAAAGGGTTAAAAGTTTTGTATGTGTCCCATCTCCCTGCCCCTGTTCCCCACCTCCTGACAATAAAATCCTTTTTTGTGCACCCTCTCTTTGGCCAGAGTGTTATTCTCTGCTCCATGATTTGGAGTCAGCCTGTCTGTCCCCTTACGGAGCAGGAGCAGCTGAACAGCTGCGAAAACAATGGACAAGCCGAGGATCGCTGTGATTAGTGGGGGATGCTGGGGCAATCTGGGACCCACCAGGCCTGTTCCCATGCTGGCGCACAGCCTGTGGAGTCTGGGTGTCACATGGCCGGGCTCAGCCTGGGGTGGCCTGCTCCCAGGCTGGGGCTGCTCAACACTTCCTCTGGCAGCCCTTCTCTCCAGAAACAGGTTTTGTTTTGTTTTGTTTTGTTTTTTTCTCCTCTTCTTTCCTCCATGTCCAGGACCGTTGCATAAACATAGTGTTGCTAGGCAGCCCTAAAGCCTCTTTTCATCCTGGATCTTAGGAAATTCGGTCCAGGCAAAATCACTGGAGGGTACTTACAGCTGGTGTTGTCCACTGAGCAAGCTCTCCTTTCTGGCCCCCAGGTTTCCCCGCCAGAAATTCCCAGCATCTGCCTTGTTCATTTGATTTCCTAGATACGGATAATATAATATTTAGGTGGGTGTAGAGATCTTCCTTCCCTTCCGTTAAATGTCCCTTACTCGGGGGCTCCGTGAATACAAAATATTTGACTTAACCATATCCTTTTGCAAGTCAATCCCAGATTACTGGAGAACAAAGAATTTTGCTTACTGCTCGACTGAAACACCCAGTGACCTCCTAACAGTGCCCTCAGCTTCACCTCACTTTTTCCTTTCCGCTGCAGAGCTTACCAGTCACGCTAAAAAAAAAAAAAAAAAATCCTATGTTTTAATTTCAAGCATTTTAAGTATACTTGCAGAGTCATGTAACCATAATCACAATCCAATTTTATTTATTTAAAACATTTTAAAACTTATTTTCAATTGATAAATAATAATTGTGTATATTTCTGGAGTACATTGTGATGTTTTAATCAATGTATACATGGTAGAAAGATTCACTCAAGCTAATTAACATGTCTGTCACTTCACCAACTTATCACTTTTTTGGTGGCCACTTTTAAAAACTTCCTTTTGCCATAGCTCTCTCCTGGTTTTCCTTTCAACTGTGTAACAGTGACAGTCTTCTTAGGCCCTGTGTCCCTTCCTAGAAGGTGACGGTATTGTGGTATTACGTTTATCTCTATGCCTCCAGTGACCAGCACAGACCCTGGTCCTCATTTGCTTCAGTAAGCATTTTTAGGGTGAAAAAATGATGAAACCATTTAAATGTACTCATTCCTTACTTGGTTTTTTTTCCTTTTTGAAACATAATTTATAAAGATCTTGCTACCATCCTGATTTAGTTTTAATATTCTCTCTTCTGGATTAAGTTATCATTCTAATTATTCTTAGTTCCCATTTGATAAAAAAATCTACATACATGAAAAATGTTGACAAATAATTATTAAACATAAAATTAAAATTTTATTGAAAAGTCCTCTCTCAATGAGATGAATGGATTTTTTAAATGTAGTTTATATATCTACCGATGAATACTATTTGTTCTTAGACTGACAGAGGCTTCTACATTAACTCTATTCTAATTTTCTGTTTTTTAAATATTTTATATTATGGAAATTTCAAATATACACTAAGTAGAGAGATTAGTATAATACAATTATCATTTGCCTCTTTCTATTGTTGCCTATAAATTGTACTATCTGTATATAAACTATCTAGCTTATGTAAGTCTTTGTTAGTCAACTTTTATTGAGTGAATGGAGTAAACATATGTCCTTACTTGACTTCTCTAATTGTTATATACAAAATGTCACTCTTACTTTTATTAGACTGGTGGAATGTTGACTATATGACTAGTTGTCTGACTACAGGCTATACATATAGTCTGTATGGCCTCACTCCCTCTTGGGGGCTGTGGGAGATTTATTGATCTATCAGAGAATCGTTTTCTGCTGATTCTTGATGCAGCTCAAAATCCATTTTAACATGGTGCTCCAGGCAACCATCTCAAACAAACCAGAGTGAGTATGAGAGCCAAATCAATTCTATTTTGATAAATTTGTATAAAAGTCTTTTTAAAGAATAATTTCTCCCTTATTTCTGCAATATGGCACATGCTAAGAATAAAAATCAAGCAGTAGTAAAAAGTTCATAGAAGAAAGTAAAATCTTATCCCAAACTCTTCCTCCCAGACATTAGTGTTATTAGGTATTAGAGAGTATTGTTTTGTATACCTCTCTTTGAACAGAGATAAAGCTAAGTACAAGGGATTTTATAAAAATGGTATCTTTTATATGCATATCATTGTAAATAAAAAAAAATTTTCTTGACTCTAATGGAAGGAAAAAACAGAGGGAATTGCTGAACCTCAGATTGTTTCTTTACAACAGGAGATATTTATTCTTGAAAGATACCTCAAAGGCTAAGAAAAACATTTCAAAATACATGAAGAAGATGGGGAAAATTGTTTTTAAATGATGTTTCACATTGGGCAGTATCTATCAACTGTAGTATCTTTTTTTAAATATGAGAATACTAGGTCATCTATTTCTTCACATCCCTTCCTCATACCTCTTGGTTTTTTTTTTTAGTAAAATTGTTTTTTACTAAAGAATTAGTAAAATTAGACTTGTAACATTTGTGTTCTATTCTGTATCCATAATTCTCACGGTTGTTTAACCTAATTCAACACTCAAATTTATTTAGTGCTAACTACCAGCCTTTTTACCTTGGATTTTCCATTGAGTTCTTTTATTTCAAAGCATCATTGGTTTGCTGTATTGTGTTATCAGGTACCTTCTTCAAGAAAGGCTCATAGGTATTGTGTTTTTAGTTTTGGATGTGCTTGAGAATGTTCTCCTCTTCACACTCAGAGGAAAGGTAATTAAATTGTGCTTAGGATTCTATGATCTAGACAACAAAATGATGTTACTATTTCTCTTCAGAGTGACTTAAGAATGGCCCCCATTCCAAGCATTTAGGAGTTTCTTAGAATCCTGCCTGAGGTCTGAAGGGGATAAACTTTTTGCTTTTAGTGAGTCTGGGCTACACCAGGAGGCCCCCTTGGTGTTCCCCATGTTGCTCCATCTCTCTCCAATCCCTTTCTGCTCTTGGCCCAAGTACCTTTTCTTTCTTTACCATGTGAATCATGATTCTGGCCTCGGTCCATCCTGTGTGAGATTTAATTTCTTTAGCACCTGCTCTGGAAAGATTTCGTTTCTCACAAAATTTCCTCTTCCTTACTCACAAGGAAAATGCATTCTGTCCTTGGCACCTCTGAAAATGTAAGTAAATGATTACTCTAAACCTTTCTGCAGGTTTTGCTACTTATTCCATTAAGATTTTACTTGTCCTCTTTCTCTCTCTTTTTTAAGGCATTTCTTCAGTTTAGGATTTAGCTGCTTGCTTTGAGCAGCTCTTTATTGTATCTAAAAATGAAGTGTTTCTCAGAAACTTGTTTGCCTGCAGCTCTGAGATGCTCAGTGGTTCAAAGTCTCATAACTAATCCGTGACATCTAACTTGGTTTCTACCTTGGTCTCTTGCCCACTGCTAAACAACAGAAGCCACTATAATAACCCTTTTTATTAGCATGATACAAAGTCAAAATATTTTCACCATAATCTAACTAATTTGGGGTGATGACTGCTGTTTGATTGTCATGGGAAAGATGGAGAGAGCAACACATACAACTTGAGTATTACTTTAACTGGAAGAGAGGAGGCGAGGTGGGAGAAGATGATCTAAATCTGCTTAGGAGCTTCAGAGAAGACTGTACAAAGTTCTGGCATTTGGAGGGAGACTTGAAGACCAAGTCAGAGTTCCTCAGGAAGTCAAGTACGACAGAGAACCCAGAATGCACAAAGAAACAGCAGCAAGGGAAAGCCTGGTGGGCTGTGGGCACCAGAAGTGGCTTAGCACGGCCTGGAAGGAGAAGAGTTGGGGTCTAGGGCTGAAGAGGTAGGCAGAGTTGTCTATACCACGGAAAAGAGTTTCAGTTTTATTGTGTAGGTAAAGGAAAGACAGGGAATAATGTTGAAAGGGGAATTTGATATGATCAAATTTGCAAGCCATGGAGGTCACTGTGGCGGGAGTGGGGGCTGTTGTGAGAGGGTGAGCATGAAGTAGAGAGACAAAAGGCTACTGTAAGCGTGCAGGTGAGACATGACAGCCATGACATGGGCCTGCTTGACAGGGGAGGGGACATGGGGGTGAAGGAGGGGCCACCGTGAGAGAGATTTCTGAGATGATTTCAAAGACAGTGAGTCTTTAAAGGAAAGATTAACAGCTCTGGATGTATCTGATCTGTGTGCAATACTGGCTCTGTCCCTTACTGTCTATATGATCATGGGAGAGTCACTAAACCACCTTTCTCTCAATTTCTTCATTAGCACATGGACACAAAAATGCTAACTCAAGATTGTTGTCATTAATACATTAAAGCCTCTGGGAGAATGCCTTCCCAGTGACCCTTCAAAATGAGCTAGCTCCACCCAGCCCCACGCTTTTGGCCATATATGATTCTCTGTGTCTGGGAATGGTTATGTTGTCAATCCTCTGAACAATGGAATGAAAATTCTGCATTTTGGGCCACCCTAGCACCCACCTTGTACAGTATTACTAAATAGTTCAGACTGTGATTCAGGAGTATAAATCAATCAAACCCTGGCTGAGTAAATTTTGCATAACACATCTTATTAGTCATGGGATGAGTAGCTACTTCAAACAACCTCTGTTTGCCATTTCTCAGGGCTGGAATCCATGTAGAGGGAAGAGTGGGGAGGGAGTATTGTCACTTCTACTATTACTGTTATTACCACTACTTATTCACTACTTGAATTTCATAGGTCACTATAATTTTAAAAGATATTTTGGAAACCAACACACAGTTTTCAACCTATTTTTTTTAACTTTGCAGCTTTTACTAATTGAGGACCTGATATGTACTAGGCACTGTGTACCTGATATTTTAATTACATTATATCACTTTGTTCTCACAATAAACTGATGAAGTAGGAATTGTTCATCTATTTTACAGAAAAGGGTATTGAAGCTAAAACACTGTAAATAACTTGATCAAGGTTTCTTGAATTACTAGAAAATATAAACTCTGGAATAAAGGAATGGTATCAGTTAGCTTTTGCTGAATAATGAACCACCCTAAAGTGTAGTGGATTCAAATAACTACCATTTATTATTACTCGTGAGTGAAGGGCCAGTTGTGTGTTTCCGATGGTCTGGGTTAGGCTTGGATGATATTAACTGGGCTTCTCCTTCATCTGTAGTCAGGTGGAGGCCCTGCTGAGACTGGCTCATCTTGAATGGCCTCTCTGGCTGTTGTCCAGCTATCGACTGAAGCAGTGGGAGTGACTAGGTCTTATTAAGTAGCAGGCCAGCCTGAGCTTGTTCACGTGGCAGACAGGGAGTGTTTCAAGACCAAGAGAAAATGAGCACTGGAGACCCAGCCTCAGAATGTTGCTTCTGCTACATTCTTTTGCCAAAGCAGCACAGTCCAATATAGACATAAAGGATGGAGAAGTAGATTCCACCTTTTGGTGGAAATAGTGTAGAGAATTTTTGTTATCTATCACACAACCCTATGTGTTTTGGGCTTCTCCAAAGCCCATGATCTGGCAGTGCAAGATTTTATTTTGATCCTTGTATTAAGGTTGAAAAAACTGGGGTTCAAAGACATTAAGCAATTTGCTCAAAGTCTCTTGACGGGTGAGTAGCTGAACCATTATGTGAAGCCAGGCATTTATGACTTCAACCAATGAATTTCTGTAGAGCCTGGCTGCTGAAACTTGGAGTTCAGAGTCTATGAGATACAGAGTCATTCACTCTTGGGAGTAGATGGAACCTCAGAGGATGTCTGGACCATTAGATGATAGACTTTTGAATTTTATAGGTCACTATAATTTTAAAAGACATTTTGGCAACCAACACAGAGTTGTCAACCTATCATTATTATTATTATTTTTAAACAAGTCAAGGCACTAAAGAAACCTATCTCCTATCATTCCCATTTCATTAGAAAAAAGAAATTTGACACCAAAAAGCATAATTTTGTAATAAAAGGCAATAATCTAAATTGAATTAATTCAGTACTGTGAAAAACTTACTCCTTTGTCTATGTTTTTGCTTATTTTGTTGTGGTAGATTTGTATTGGTCCAAAGACCAACATTTAGGAGCCACACTAATCTAGACTACTCTCTTCATCTGTCGGCACTCTGAATCCCCTCTTCAACATTCCTAGCATGTGGTCTTTTATTTATTGCCTGCCTAATTCTAGTGACAGAGAGCTCACTGTTATCTGAAGCAGCTCACTCCGTCTTTGGACAGCTGTACAAAAGAATACATTTTTATTATGTTGAACCCAAATCCTCTTCCCAGTGACATCTATCCATTAGCTGAAGTTCACCTTTTGGTGCTCGACTAGAAGAGTTGAATGCACCGAGGTGTTTTAAAATAGCCATGATGTCTTTGAGTTGTCATTCACCTTCTGTCTCTACTCGCATAACATTGGCTTTGAGCACCATCTGCTCTGGTCCTGCTCTCAGGATCCATCCAGTTGGCCTACGTCTACCTTCAAGTGGACACAGAACTCAGTTTCAGTCTCTGGGCTTGGCCTGACTGCCTGTAGTAGATTAGGTCATCCATTTCCTCTTTCTACATATGATTCTTCTATTGGTGAAGTTTAAGATATTAGCCTTTGCAAGAAGTCTCATCAAGCTGTTGACTCAGGTTCAAGTTTAAGTCTCAATTTCTGTGTGAATGAAATGAGAATACTATAGAGCTGTTTTAAAGGCTCAGTAGGTACTTATCAAAACCCAAGGTAACTTCAACAGTATTTGTAGAATATCTATTATGGACTAGGCCTGGTGATAGGTGCTAGGAATCCATAAAAGAAAAGACAATTTCTATTCTTAAGGAAGTCAAGTTCCAGAAAATAAAACAAACATGCAAAAACAATAAAGCAACAAGATTATCGAATATTTTGGTGGTGTGTACCAAGTGAGATGGGAGAATAAGAAGATCAACATCAGTGACTTCCTGGGGTTCAAGGGAGACTTTGTAGAGGATGCAGCATCAGAACCAAAAGCTGCAGATTATGTAAGATTGGCCAGATGGGCCTGGTTTCTCTACCTCTCGGGGAAGTAATATGTCACAGAGATTCAAGAGCACAGGCTCTGTAACCAGACAGTCAGGATTCTAGTCTTGGCTTTGCCATTTCTCACAGGTTAAGCCCCCTATGTCTCAGCTTCCTTCCAAGGACATTATTGCTCTCCTTTCAGTGTTGTGAGGATTAAATGAGACATTATGCATAAAGTTCTTAGTATAATTCTGGTGCACAATGTGGTAGTTATTCTTACTCCAAGTGACCTAAGGTGACTCAAATGCCAAACAGTCCTAGCCTGATTGAGGATACCCTTTAATTTCTTTTGCCTTGCCCTCTGTGCGCTGAATGAAGCTTGCACCCAGAATGCATCCCTTATCTGTCAGATCTTAAGAGAATGGTTTTAGGAGGAACACATGGGTGGGCTAAGAGCTATTGCAGTTATAAGTGCTGATATTCTCTGGAGCATAGTCTGAGGCAATCGGTTCACATTTCTCTCCTGAAATGTAATCGCTGGAAACCCAATATTAAAAATAAGCCTTTAAAAAAATTGAAAATAATTTCAAACTTGAAGAAAAATCTCAGAATAAGAACAGTGTAAAAGACAGCCATATGCCCCTTACTCAGATTTTCCTGTTTTTAACATATTGCCCCGTTTGCTTTACCATTTCCTCCCTCTTTCTCACATACATATGCACACAAACATATACACACAGAGTTTTTTTTCTGAAGCATTTCAGGGTAAGTTGCATATATTATATCCTTCACCCTAAATATTACAGTGTCTACTTGCTAGGAATAATGCTATTTTCTTACATAACCACAATATGGTTATTAATTTCAGTAAGTGCTTATATAATACTTTGATAATCTACTATTATCATTCTAATTTTGTCCATTGACCCAATAATACCCTTTATAGCATTTTTTACCTCCCTTATAGGATCCAGTCAAAGGTCAAGTATTGCATTTAGTTGCTGTGTATCTTTAGTCTCCTAAAATCTGAAACATTTCTGTAAGCTTTCTTTGTCTTTTATGTTACTGACATTTAAAAAAATACAGCCTCCTTCCCCCTTAAAATAGAATGTACCTAATTTGGGGAATGGATGATTTTATATTTCCTCATAATTAGCTTTAATTTATGTAGTCTGGGCCACATAAGTGATGTAGTGTCCTTCTTAGGGCATTGCATTTGGAAGTACATGATGTCCCTCTGCCCCTCATTGGTGATGTTAACTTTGATCACCCAGTCAAGGTCATGTCTGATTTGCCTACTGTGTAGTTACTATTTCCCCCTTTTTCTTGCTAATTATCAAAATGTGGGGAGACATTTTAAGACATTTTAAGATGCAAATATGTATCCTTCTTATCAAAATTTCCCCATAGATTTAGCATCTAGTGAGGATTCTTTGCCTGAACGAATCTTATAATGATAGTTACAAAATGATGATCTTTCCAAATTCAGAACTTCTTCCATATTTACCAGTCATCCCTCAGCAAGTCATCACCTCCCTTTCTTTGTTGTCTGTCTATCTATCTAGATATCTAGATTTTTTACCGAAATGGACCCATGGATTCACATTTTTAATATTCTATAATTCATCATTGTCCTTAATTAATTGGATGCTCAAATCACCCCATGTTTGGTCAGTGGGGACCCCTTCAAGCTGGCTCCTATTTACTTGTAACATGTTCTCGACCACTTTTTGGGTACTACCTTACCTTCTGGCACAACTAATTGCATTTAGCTGCCATGTATCCTTAGTTTCCTAAAATTTGAAACATTTCCATAGGTTTTCTTGGTTTTTCCAGACTTATACACATCTTGCCCCAACTCTCAAATCAGCCATTTCTCTGTGGTGTCCTGGTTCAATCCGGCAGGAATGGCATTAGAGACCAAAATTTGGGAGTTAAGTATACTAATTGCTATTGGGGTGTCTTTGCTTCTAGACCCTTTCAGCAGACAGACCTAGGAAAGATATGTATACATATAACATATATATTTGAAACACTGAATCCATACTAATAACCTCCAATTCCAATTCACTCCCATAGGATTCTTTAATTCCTTCTTCCATTCCGTATTTGCACATCTCTTCTTCCACAATGAAAACCCTGGACCCCATTAACAGCAAAATATTTAATTATTTGCTCACTCCTATAAGGTACCTAAAATAGTTTCAGAATTGCTTCACCTAAACCACTGTAAAAAACAAACTTGCTAAAAAGAGTTCAGAATTTATAGTTTCCCCTTCTCTACCCTTCCTAAAACTGAACATATATATAGTTAAGTGCAGTGTTCATGTTACTTGGGTTACACTTTAATACTTTTTTTCTCCCTTCAGTGAGGTTATACAATTCATTTGAAACACACTTGAGTTGATTTTTATGGTTTGCTTTCAGAATTTTTTGCCCTTCCCGTCTTTATTGGTTACATTTTATTTTTTAAAATATGTAGAACATTATTAACACACTTCCAAAAGTCAAAACTCTATAAGCAGCTCTACCCAGAGGAGTGTTACTCTCTCCCATATGTCTTCTTCCCCATTCCCTTACCCCTGCAGATAACCAACTTAATTGTTTTTTGGTTTGTCCTTTACTTCTTTTTTTTTTCTTTTCTTTGTTTTATTTGATTGAAGATAAGCAAAGACTTTTATGTTTTCTTATTTCCTCTCTTATTTTACACAAAAGATAGCATTCTATATGTGTTACTTTGCATTTTGCTTTTGCCACTTAACAATATCTCCTGGAAATTACTGCATGTTAGTGTGTACAGATCATGATTCTTTTTGACAGCAGCATAGTACTCCACTGTATGTGTGTGTGTGTGTGTGTGTGTGTATATATATATATATACACACACACACACACACACTGTGGTTTATTTGACCAATCTCCTATTCTTGGACATGTGTAGGTGATTTCCAATATTTTACAAATAAAAATAATGCTGCACTAGATAACTTTATGTATATGTAGTTTAATATTATTAGAGGTATATATTCAGGGTTAATTCTTAGAAGTAATATGGCTAGGTTGAAGGGTAAATACATATGTAGTTTTTAAAATATATTGCCAAATTATCCCCCACAGTGGTTATGCTGTTTTGCATTACCGTTAGTAGGAGAGTGCCTGGGAAACCTAATATTTTGACTTTTATTCTTACATGGTGATAAATCAGAAGGGATTCAGGAGCCAGGACAGAATGAAGATCAAATGTTAGGTGTAGAAGTAAGTGGGAAAAATGATACTCATACAAAACTAATTCACGAAATTAGTGAATTTCAGATGCTTGGACACTATCTGCTTGAGGGCAGGGCAATCTTATTAAATTTTTCTTTCTAGAGATATGCATGTCTTAGCAAGATGCCTAGCACATGGTAGGTGATCTATAGATATTGACTGTTTAAATGAATTAAAGAATAAACTGGCAAAAACCTGGCATTGCCCATGGGAATAAACAAACCTGACTAGGAGATTATTTTGAAGGGACACATTGCACCTCCTTTCTCCTTTTCCCTCCTAGACAGACACTTCCTTGTTCTTGGGGACGGAGAAGTTTGAAGTCTCCAAAGATGAAAACATGTAAGTAGTCCTTGCATTAGGAGATGGGGCTGCACAGAGGCCTATTGTTTGCAGGGACACTGAGAGCTCTGTGGTGAAAGGGGAGTGCCCTCAACTGCAGCCTGGTCTTTTTAGCCTGAGCATTGCCTTTTCTCTCTGGAATGTAATATTCTACTCATGCCCTCTGAGTGGCATTGTGCAGTAGCAGGGTCAGGAATTGGGGGGGTGCAGGTGGGGAAATGATCTCTGTACAGGCAACCCAGGAAGTCAGAGGCAGCCTCAGAGGGCATGGCCAGGGCTGGGTCTCTGAATGAGTGCTTTGTGCAGGTCTTGGTGGCAGCGACTGGAGAAGCATCTTCCTCTTGCAGCTTACCTGGTGGCTGAACAAAGCTGCCTTCCAGGGCTCAGGCCCCCTGGCAAACATTGTGCAGGTGATCAACCTGCTTTCCTGCCCTGCAATGGCCCAAGGTTTGCATTTCTGCCTGGTATTTCTTGTGGGTCACCACTAGGGCCCGTTCTTCTTTCAGGATTGGAGGGGTAATGGTGACAGTGGCCTGTGAGGAGATGAGGCACTTCTTCTGAGGCTAGATGGGTTACTGTAACTCTGAGGACTTTTGTTTTTCAGAGTCACAGAGAGCAAGCACAGATAATCCACATTTCTGCTGATTGTTGGCATGGCCCACACCACAGTAGCAAGTGCTCTTTCCCCAGCCCCCAACATTTATAAAATCCCTTTTCTCATTTGATCTGTGTAATAGTCTTGGGAGGGCCATGGGAGAACTTGTACACAAGATAGAATGGAGCCATGAGTGCTGAAGTGGGTCCATGGTGGTGGAGCCTTCTCACTTCCAATACAGAGTTTTTTTCTGGACACCATTATCCACAGTATCATGGGAATTAGTGTGATGGTGGGGGCAAAATAATATGCTGCAACATTATTTTGGGTTTTGTTCTGGCTACTTTAAGAGACTTGAAAGGACAAGAGGTGTTTTCCTCTTCCTTACCATAGTGAAAGAGCCGAATCTCTCCTTTCTGAGTTTGAGTTCCTTGTGTAAAGGATTGTTAATAGTTCTTACGTGTCAGGGTTAAAAACAGAAATTGTAAAGCACCTGGAGAAATACACGCACAATTCAATTTGGGCTTATAAACTCATGGAGAGAGGCCAGTGCTGTGGTTCCAGGAAATAGAAGGGGTTCATCCAGTGGTGAAAGGATGGATTTCCCTTTCCCTTTTCTCTGACTTAGATAGGGTTAGGTAGTGTTTTTGGTGTTTCCATGAATGGCAGAGATCCATGACCTATGTGTATAAACCATCAAACATGGTGCAATGTCTGTGAGAGGGTCGAGGAGGCTTATTTTTACCACTGAAGCTTTGGGAGCAGGCATCGGTTCTGTGGCTGGTCCTTAGTTGAATGAAAAGGACTGCTGGAAAGTACCTCTGTGCTCACCTGGAGTATCGTTACCTGCTAGGTAGTGGAGAACCAGTTTGCCCAGTAGCATCGTGCACAGAACAGGCAAATGTAAGGGTGGTGACACCATGGAGTAATCTCTCATTTTTTTGGACAGCACGTAAACCTCCAACATTGTCTTTAAAACTCTAGGAAGGGAAGAAAATCCTCTTCAAAAGTGACTATAATTGAATCCTCCCTGCTCTTAAAGAAAATGAAACCATTCACCTATTCATTCGTTCATTCATTCATTCAACAATATTAATTTAGTTGTCACTGTGAGTCAATATGATCTCAAAGAATGTCAGTACATCCTTCTTTGGATACTTTAACAACATACTTTGATTAAAATGGATTCATTTGATATTTGGCCTCTATAATGATTCTGTTGTCTCTGTCATGTTTCCTCTTCATGAGTTATTGCCATAGTGTTTGCATAAATCTGACTCTTCCTTCAAAATGTGGTTCAAATATTTCCTTTATTGCAGATACATTTTTCTCTCACCCAACCCATAAATTAAGGTGTATCCAGGTCTCGGTTTGAGCATGAGCATGTCTGCCTACAGGTCCAGGCATATCTGAGAATGTCGGGAAAACTCCAGGCTTAGGCCTAATGGAACGCTATTTTTGGGGGATTGAGGATCCTCCTGTGGAAGGAATCATGATGTTTCCATTTGTGGGGTTCAGACAGACACATTTGGGTATGTCTGGAGAACATCAAGTTTTAGGGAGGGGATAGAAGACTCCTAAGAAAAAACTTATGCCATGGCTGCGGTTTGGGTTTGTCTCCTACCCTGCCTTAGCCTTTTTCAAATGGTGGGGCTTATGGGGGCAAAGAGCTGCCATACATAAAAATGAAAATAACTGCAAACTTTGGGATAAGAGACGTACATTTGGGTACCTCTTCCTGCATTCTTAGAGGTTTACACAAAAGCAATTGAGATATTCTCCATTTGGCCACAATATTGCCAAATTTTTGAGTCTTTGTTACATTGAAGCCTTTGGGTCATAGCAGCTGAGGCTTGGCAAAGCAGAGGTGAAACAGCTGTGGAACCTTGGTCTAGGGCTTGGCTGGGTACTGTAGAGGAGCAGGCGCACCTTGATGCCTGGTGTCCAGATGCAGAGCCCTACAGGAGTGCACTTGCTCAGGAATGAGATCCTGCCTGTGGATATCCAGGAGTTATTTGGTGGAGAAGTCCTGAAGATGATTGAAATTCCTGTGTTAGCCCAGTGGGGACAAAATGCCACCTATTTTTGGTAGTTTGTGGTCAACCTTGTAGCACGTCCAAAAGAGCTTGAATTTATCATGAAGACTAGGAGTGTATTTGTGTTTTTAAAATTCTGGTGGCTGGTAGATTGGAATGGGTAAAATTGAAGGAGGAAAAGTGGATAACTTGACCCATTTCTTAATACTTCTGGCACTGCTCTTGACCATAGGATACGCCCAGTTCAGGAAGTTGCTGCTTTTACTTCCTCGGGACCTCTACTTGGATGAACAAATGGTCATCCAAGTAGAATAAGGTGAATGCTTAGTTTTTATTCTGAATTCTGCTTTGATGACTCTGTTTTCCAGTTATTAAAGAGTACTTTAACTTAGACACATTTGTTGATAATCTTTCTTTTTATGCGTCTTGTTGATAATCAAAGCATTTGTCTCAAGAACTAATTTCTGCCTATATTATAGGTTTTGAGAATATCTAACTATTCTGGGACAGTAGTTAAAAAAGAAATAGTAAATGAAAGATAATCCTTCCAGTTGGATTCTCAATGCTGCAATGTTTTCTCCATTTTGTGCTAATATCATAAGGATACTCCCTTATTTAAAACTTTTGTTTGCTTTTTAGTGCATCTAGTAACATTTATCACCCTTCGGCACTCCCTTGACCCAAACACACAGATGCCCATGCACGTACACACTCACGTACCACACAACTCACACACCACCCCTGAGGGGCTTGACCCTCTCCCATCAGAAACACTCACTATGGCAAAAGATCAGGGACTTTGAAGAGGTGACAAGCCATGTAGTTTGAAAAACTCCAGCTAGAAATGTTGCTGTTTCTAGAAGGGCTGAGACTCACTAGCTTTACAGGATGGAAGCCTATTGATCCTTATGCCATTTATACCTACGCTCAATATCCAGCTATACCGGCCTTTAGAAAAAGCAAATATTTATTTGATTATCTTGTCTGTACTACACATACGAATTCTGCATGTGTGGCAATGGAAGATAATTTACACGGGAGTCCAAACACAGAAGCAAAAAGAAAAGGGAATTATTGTAAACAAATTTATAATTGTTGTTATAATGTCATCCATTTAAAATGCCATTGGGGTCATCAGAGGATGCTCTCCTGTGGTGCATGGTGGAGATCCACAGGACTATGAAGGATGTGCTGATTAATCATATGGACAGGGTGGGAGGGCAGATGGCCATGGATGATTGCAGTGACATAATGGAGCACATTATGGCAACTGATGGATATATTATACTCCTTAGGTGTTTACATGTTTTTATGACAACTATTTTAAGATATTAAATTGAAATCAGGCCATTATAGTATAATCTTCTAAAAAAATAACTGAGCTTCTTAATAATTTGGCTATCTAAATGTTAACAGTAGTTAACTTGGCAATGATCAGAGCTAGATCATTTCTGTTAAAGAAATGCATTTGTTCTTTTTTAATATGCCTTGTCCCAGAAATCATTTAAGAGAAACTCAACGTTAACTTACTGTCTTAGTCCATTTGTGTTGCTACAAAGGAATACCTGAGGCTGGGTAATTTATTTTAAAAAAATGAGGTTTAATTGGCTCACGGTTTTGCAGGCTGTACGAGAAGCACGGCACCTGCATCTTCTCAGCTTCTGGTGGAGGCTTCAGGCTGCTTCCACTCATGGTGGAAGGTAAAGGGGAGCCGGTGTGTGCAGAGATCACATCACAAGAGTGGAAGTAAGAGAGAGAGAGTGGAGGTGCCAGGCTCTTTATAACAACCAGCTCTTGTGGGAACTAATGGAGCAAGAACTCACCCACTACCACCAGAATGGTACCAAGGCCTTCATGAGGGATCTGCCCCCATGATCAAAACATCACTAGACTCCACCTTTCAACACTACTACATGGGGGATTAAATTTCAACATGAGGTTGGAGGGGACAAACATTCAAACTATAGCACTTACTTTATTAATTTGCTCAACAAAACTATGGAATATGCAATTTTATTCTTCATATTAGAGTTTGTCAAAATGGCCAACTTTTTTTTGTCTTTTTAAAAGCTACTTTAAATAGTAAAAAAATAAATAACAAAAGGAAGAAACATGGAAATCCAATTAGCTGGTTTGTGGTTGTGTGATTTTCAGAAATATTTTCTCCAACCAGGATTGCATATATAAAGGAATGCATAAACCTTCCATAGAGCTTCAAATCTTCTTCTACCCAAGCACCTTATTTCCTTAGAGATGGCTTAACATTTCTTGGTCAAGCCATAGTCAGTCCTAGAAAAGAACCCCCTCTGTCTCATTTTTGTTTGTATAAAAAATGGTTAAAATGTGACAATGCCTTTTTTTTTTTACCCTGAATGGTGACTGCCAGCTATTAAAATGCTAATTTCAAAAAAAATTACAAAAACACCAAATATGGAAGCCAAAGACAGCCAGGAAACAAGAGGAATGAAGTCCACCAAGTGATTAATCATTTGATTAACCAGGTAAGTCTCTGGCACATTACTAATTAGCTCACTTACAAAGCCCTGGACTGAGCAGCCCTGGTTTGATTAAAGAGGTGCCGAGCCATTCAAACCCTGATGCTTGAGCTTCTTTTATAAGACAAAATGTGACTTTCATGCTAAGCTCATCTCGGTAATCCAGCTGTGACTTCTCAGGCCTCTCACGCTTACACCTAGGCAAATAAATCAAAGAGCAGAAAACAGTTCATGTGAATGTTCAGAGAATATAATTTATATTTTAAAACTCTTTATTTTAATTTAAAAAGGGGATGGTCTAAGTTCTGAGGTTACAGTAGCTGCCTGTTGATTGTCATAGAACTGCTGCTTTTGATGACCCATTGGCTTACCTGCAGGCATCAGCAGAAAGTAGAAGACTGTGCCTTAGTGCGAGGGTATAAATCTGTTCTCATTCCACTCTATCCCTCTGGTAGGATTTATGTACTTGAAAAAAAAAATCTGACGTTAGTAATAAAGATCTTCTTAACTTTGCTATGGATTTTGCCTTTAAAATATACTTGAAGTTTATTTCTTCTTGGTTAAGTATTTCTATTCTAGTTATTTTAATGGCTCTTCTGCCCCCGGATGGAAACATCTGTCCTTTTGGTGGTACTAATTTAGAGTGATTCTGACTGCCTACAGAATTAAGGAGGTATAGTAGACTCTTTCTGTTCCATGATTCTACTTTGGATCCTCATACAGAATCTTTGCTTCTTTATTTTTAAGCTTGCTTAAAATAACTGAATGCTTTTTCAGGCTATGCACTGTACCAATGAGTTTAGCACCTCTGTTGTAGTTTCCTTTGCAGCTGTTGCGGGAATAAAGAACCAATAGAAATGTTAGCTGGTTAGCTGAAGTACCATGTTAAGGTCAAAGCCAAATTCTTATCCTATGATATCCCAGGTTGATCACATCATGGCTGAATATCGTTTCCATTCTGGGTGCCATATTTCAAAGGGGTATTGGCAAAACAGAGCTCATCTAGCAATGGCCAGGGAAGAAATGGTTATGTTAGGAAATCTTGTCATGGGGAAATAGCTAAGGAACTGAAGAAGAGACCAGAGTGGATACGGACATGGCACTCATATCCTCTCTGGTCTTTAAATATCTGAAAGATGGGACGAAATGTATTCTTGTCCGCTAATTATATTCCCAACATGTAGCACAGTGCCTGGAAAGAGCAACCATAAGCAACAGTGATCATGATTTTTTGAGTGCATATTATGTACCGGTTATTGTAATGGTGTTTTGCTTACTTTATCTTAGTTAGAATTATTAGCCCCAATGTATAAGTGAGGAAACTGAGGCTCAGAAAGATTGAGAAACTTGTCCAAAGTTGCACAATAAATATCTAAGCTAGGATTCAAGACGGGTCTGCCTTGGGGCCTGGCTGCCTCTTTCCATGGCGGCCTCACTCTCACGACACCTGTCTTCATGCCATAACGAGCGTGAGCGTGATGTCCATGGGGGGTCTAGGGTGGGGCTTGTTGACCAAGTCTTATCATTTTCTTCTTTTCCCTTATGGATGAGGAACTGAGGTTGGGGGAACTGAGGTTATACAGCTGGTATGTCCCAGAATCAGGATTAAAACCCAAGTTTGTCTTTTTACAACCCAACCTCTTGATCACTATGTTCTATCTCCTCCCTGGTACAAACAACTCAATACATGCTTGTTTCTAATTTGACCTGGAAGAAATACTGCTATTCCACATCTGAATCTCCTTTATACCTACCTTGTTTTGCTTAACTTCTGAAAAGTGGGAATTCCCTTGGCCTCTGTACCTAAATTCCTGGTTTGTCCTTACCTGGTGCTCAGTTCTTCCCTGGACTCTCCATCTGCCCTGATCAAGCCAACCTTTCTCCCTGATGGTGATGAGGATAATTATACTCTAAGCTTACCAGGTGTTTTGTGTCATGTCAAGGTATCAGGCCTGGTATAGTACTAAGTGCTTATCCTCTACACATTTAAATATTCCTTGTAACAATCTCATGAATAGAATTATTATTGTCTACATTTCACAGATTAGCAGTCAGAGTCTCAGAGAGGTTAAGTGTTTCCCCAAGGTCACACAGCTAGTTAATTAATGGGAAATTCAGGTTAATAATAATAATAATGATAATAATAATATATATGCTCTTTTTACTATGTGCATGCTACTATGTTCTTTTCATACTTCCCATGTTCACTTGCCAACTTTTTCCTTCTTGCCTTGCAAAGAACATAAAAAGCCTCTAATTCACCAGAGTATCACCAGGTAAGTATCATCTTCATCATCATCATTTTAAGTAAAAAAAAACTACAGAAAGATACCATAAAAAATATGTCACTAAATTCTTAGAGATAGAGATGAATTACTAAGTAAGGAAACTGAGGCTTACTTTAAAAATGAGGTGACTTTTTCGGGTCATTCAGCTGATAAATGAGAAGGCTATGCCTTGATTTGAGTGCCTTAAAGGTTGGAGGGCATATATTTTTCAAGAGGAACAAATGGATAATCTAGATGTTAGTGAGGAAGGAATAGACAATGATAGAAAAATGTTCAAGAAATCTGAAAAAGGTGGTGAAAGGTCATAAAAATGTCATGGGAGTCTTTGTGGCATACACAAAAACGTTTAGTGAAATTAAGCCATCGATATAGCTATGTTTGGGTAGACAAAGCAGCCCTTTTTAGTTCAGGGTAGATTTAGTTAAGTGATTGTTAAGTGATAGTTAAATTGATTACGGAAATGTAAAAATTAAGGTGAATATGTATCTATGATCCTAGAAAAAGAATATAACTGGATTTGTGTACTCTGGACACATGTATACAACTTAGCAAAAGCTGTGCTCCTTAGTCCTTTGACATGTGAAGTGTTCAGGTGGGGATAGACCAGTTTGCCTTCTGAGATAGAAAAGTAGATACCCAAACATTTACTTCCCATAGTGTGAAGTCAGGGAACCTGGCTGAGTGAACTGAACCTTACCAAAATATACTGGCAAGAAGGGGTTCCAAAGAACTTAATGACCCCCAAAGAGTAATTAATTTGGAGGGAAGAGAAACCTGATGACTTTCAGATTTACATCTCTAGCCTGTATCTCTTTCCTAAAGCCCAGACTTGTATATCCAACCTGATATCTCCACTAAATAGGTCCAAAAATCATCTCCTGATTTTCTGTGCTGAAACCTTCCGCGAGTTTCCCATTCTGTCCGGAGTAAAAGTCTACGTCTTCGCACGGCCTCCGAGGTCCTTTGTGATCTTGGCCTCTGCTTACCCCTCACTCCTTATCGCCACTATTCTGTCCTTGGTTCTGCTTGCTCCAGCCACATCGACCTTTTTGCTGTTTCTCAGTCGTGGCAGGCACGCGCTGACCTCAGGGCTTTAGCATCTGTTGACCTCTCCGCCTCAACTTCTCAGTCCCCGCGTATTCATAATGCTAGTGTCCTTGCTACATTCAGGTACGGGACAGCACCTCATCCCCAAGGCCTCTGTAAACCACCCACCTAGAATAGCCAGGACTCCCCCTGAGCCCTCTCCCCCTCTTGATACTTTATCTCTGTACCTTGTTTTGTTTTTCTTTCTTGTACCTATCACCATCTGACATATGATGTATATATTTGTTCATTTGCTTGTCTGGTTCCCTAAGACATGGAATATAAGCCACTATGTCCTCTTTGCCTAGAACACACAGTAGATACCTAATAGGCACTTGTAAATATTGTTAAATGAATGAATAAAGCAGGGTATTGGGTATCTGACCTTGGGCCACCTGAGGGCTTAAGCAATTGTGATGACACCTGCCTGAGGAAGTGGTAGAGGGCTGGAGTGGACCAGAGCCTGTCAGATCTCGCAGGCCCAGCCTTCAATAGTGACACCTTGTGGTGTGAGACACAATGTTAGCAGAGGGCTGACTTTAGACCCTCTAGTTTTCTCTGGGCCTGGCATTTGTAAGCAGTATTGAGTAAGCCCCAGAGGTCTTGGACAATTCGAGGTGGTGTGTTTTTAATTCATTGTATGTTTCGATAAGGTAATATATTCATATGGTTTAAAATGCAAAAGTAGCAAGTGGTATACGGTGAGGAGTCTTCCTCTCACCCCGGCCCCTAGCCACCCAGAAGGGATGCAACAAGTGTTATCAGTCTCTTGTGGAGCCTTCTGAAGATATTCTATGCGTGCATAAACAAATACATGCAGGGACATACTTTTCTCTTTTTTTTTTGCACAAAGTATAGACTGTTATACATGCTGTTCTGCTTCTTGCTTGTATATTTGTTTTGTAAATAAGAAGCCACATACAGTAAAGTGTAGAAGTTTTGTGTATGGTGTGATGAATTTTTATTCAAGTATATGCCCAGGAATCAAGGTATGTATTTCTAGCACCTCAATGTCTCTCTTGTGCCTCTTCCTGTTCTCTCCACAGATAATCGTTATTCTCAATTTTATCACCATCTTTTAGTTTCTCCCGGTCTTGAATGACTTATAAATAGAGGCAAACACCTATGTGCTATTATGTTTGTGTTTCAATCAAAATTGTGTACTTTTTAATATACTCTTCTGTCTTGATGACTGTATCTCATAAAGGTAAAGGACGTAAAGAACTCCATCATCTTCTCTTATGATTATATGGTATTCCATTGTAAGAATGTGCTACACCTTATTTAACCACTCCTTCCTGATGTGGAGGGGGCTTGTGAGAAAACAAGCTCAAGCATATGCACAAGTACATCTCTTGATTGAGTACTAGGACGTGGAATTACTAGGACAAACGTTATGTACCTGTGAAATTTTGATAGGTGTTTCCCATTTGTCCTCCTGTAGCACTTGTAGCAATGTACAATTAGCAATTTGTTTCCCACACCTTCATCATCTGAGTGTATGTCCAAACTTTGGATCATTGCCAATTTTTAAGAGAGAAATGGCATCTCAGTATATTTTCTCATTATGGGTGAGGTTGAACATCATTTCTTATTTTAAAGACCCATTTGTATTTTTCTGTAAGCTATGTACACATAATTTGACTATTTTCAAATGGGTTAGTGATGTTTTCTCTTATTGGTCTCTGAGTACTCTTTATGCATTAGGAAAATTATCCCTTTCATGCGATATGAGTTGCAAATGTATTTTCCAAATATATCATTTATCTCATGACTATTTTTTGGCCTTTCATAAATGGCTAAAATGTTTTTATTTTTATGTGGTCAAATATCAATATATTTAAAGTTTCAGGGGTTTTGTATTATTCTTTGGAAGCCCTTCCCTATGCCTAGATTGTTTAAATAAATCACATATTTTCTTCTAGTCTTTTTGCAGTTTTCTTTTAAATTATTAACAGTTTTGGTACTTTTTGAATTTATTTTGGTGTAAGGTATAAAGTAGAGATCCATCTTTTTTTTCCCCAAAATTGTGCCTATCAGCACTAATTCTGTTTATTCACTGATTCATTTCTTTCCCAAATGAAATGTTACTTATCATATATTAAATTCCTCATGCATTTGTTTTTTTTCATAATTTGACGTTATTCTATTTATATATGTACCACTTTAAATTATTGTAGACTTGCTACGTTTTAATATCTGGAAGGCTTCTAAGTAGGGATATATTAAATATTAATATGGAGCTACTGTTTTTACTTGTAATAATGGTAGTGGACTCCATAGCAAGACGTGACTATATTTGGATCTCAAATTTGGGGGGCAGAACACAGTGACTAGAGAAGAACAAAATGTAGCAATGAGAGAGATCTTAGGGTATGGTTCTAGTACATTTCTATCATGCTCATCCCCCTTCCCCAGCACACAACGTGCACGTGGGTGCACACACACACAAACACACACACACTCTCAGCAGATTGATGACCAGGAGCAGACGGGACAGTTTGCCCAGTGGCATGGTGTATGGTAACATGGAAGTGATAGGTTAGGGCTTGATTGTGGAGGGTCTCCCTCTGCCCCCAGGCTTTTAAAAGTGATAATATAAATAATGGATTTTATAACGCTACTTTCCTAATGATTTAGATTTTATTTCATTTTAATTAATGACTTTAAAAATTATTGAAAAAATATTTATTGACTACACACCTTTTAGAATGGCCAAAATCCAAAACTCTGACAATACCAAATGCTGGTGAGGATGTGGAATAACTGGAACTCTCATTAAATGCAAAATGGTACAGCCACTTGGGAAGACAGTTTGGCAGTTTCTTGTAAAATGAAACATACTATTATCACATGATCCAGCAGTTGCACTCTTTGAGCTCCAAATGAGCTGAAAACTTTTGTACATGCCAAAACTTGTACATAGATGTTTATAGAAGCTTTATTCATAATTGCCAAAATTTTGAAGCAACCAAGATGTCCTTCAGTGGGTAAATGAATGAATAAATAAACTATGGTACATCCTGACAATGGAATATTGTTTGGCACTAAAAAGAAATTGGCTATTAAGCCATGAGAAGACACAAAGGAAACTTAAACGTATATTACTAAGTGAGAGTAGTGGATCTGAAAAAAACTACTTACTATATGATTCCAACAATATGACATTCTGGAAAAGGCAAAACTATGGAGACAGTGAAAGGATCAGTAGTTGCCAGGGGTTAGGGAGGAGTGAGGGATGAATAGGCAGAACAGATCCATGTCATTATATATTTGTTCAAACCCATAGAATGTACTGTATATTCCAAGAGTTAACCCTAATGTAAACTATGGACTTTGGATGATAATGATGTGTCAATGTAGGTTTAATGATTGGAACAAAGGTACCACTCTGATGTGGGATGTTGGTGGTGGGAGAGGCTGTGCACACATAGGGGAAGGGGATATATGGAAACTTTTTGCATCTTCCACTCGATTTTGTTGTGATGAACTTAAAACTGTTCTCGAAAATATGGTACATTAAAAACTCAAGAACAATGCATTGAGCACCCATTATATTTTAAGTACTGTCAAATATAGTTGGTCTTAAATGGCAAACAAGACTGGGATAGTCCCTGCCCTCATGGAGCTTGTGAGAGCCAACCTAAAGGTTATGTGATGTCTGATGAAAGAGTCCTAAAAATTCTCAGAGGGAAAGCAAGCGAGAGCGGAAAGGGCGTCAGTGGCAGTCAGGTGTGGATTCAAATTCTAACTGTGTGCTCACAAGCCTGACTTCAGGCATATTTCTGAGACTCATTTGCTTAACTGTAGGAAAGAGAGAAAAATATTTCCCTCGTAATGTTATTGTGACGATTAAACGATAAATGTAAAAGACCTGGAACAGCACCAGACACATAGTTGGTGTTTACTAGATAGTGGGTCCTCTCTGCTGCTTTTATGTGCCACTTGGGCAAACCAGAGGGCAGCCTCACTCAAGAGAGTGCTGACTGATGCTTTCTAAATTTGTAACATGCATGCAACAGGCATGCACTATTGAGAGCTTGCCTAGTGTTGGCAGATTCCCCCAGAATCTTCCCAGATTATACATGTTCTTTGCAGACTACAAGACACAGACTAAACATTCATCCTCTGCTTCCATCCACCTTTCCTTAGCCTTCTGATATTTACTCTCTCCTCTTCCCCTTGGCTGAAATTTTGGCTTTGTAAGAAATTTCCCACATGAAATGCTCCTCTTTTAAACTAAGAAAGTAGTTGCTTTTGACAACTGCACATCATCACCTCTATACTACGTATAGTACTCCTAACATCTGCTGCTTTGTCAGTTTCCCAAGACCTAATTGAGTGATACTGTGACAGGCTGATACGAAATCTACTGTGTTGCTTTGATGCACAGCTCTGCTTCTGGAGGAGGCCCTGGAGGTGAGACCTGAGTATTCATTTTAGCATTAGCACGAACAAAGACTGAATTATGTAACCCAGGCAGGAAACACACGTCATTCTCTGATACCTGCCATGGATTCTATTCCCTTCTCTTTTGTCCCCACAGCACCTGTGTTTGCCCTTGGAGAGGTAGTGTGGGTAGTGACTAGACTCTGTGGGCTCTGGAACCTGACTGCTTGTTTCAGAGCCAAATATCACCACAAAGTCACTCTGGATCTGTTAAATTGCTTATCTGCTCTGTGCCCGGGGTTTCTAGTCTATCAAATGGGTTTAAGAATAGTATTTACTTTGTATGGTTGATGTGACGATTGAATGAATTAATGCACAAGAACTACTTGTTGTGAGGTCGCTTAAACAGTAGGACGCACCCATCCATTGCTTTCTTCTCTTACCTTCACTCTTGTTTTCTCTTCTATCCTTCCATTCTCCTTGCCTCCCTCGTTCCCTTCTTCTCATACAAAATATTTGACACAAAGAACAGAAGAGAAAAGAAAAGGAAGGAAGAAGAAACAGCACAGGCTCCATTTATATAAAATCTAGTAAAACAGAGTTTGGAACAAGAAAATAGTGTATTCCTAAATGGTGGTGGTTCTTACATCTAGTAGAATGGTGACAAAATGGAGGTGCTGTTATTGTTGCCTTCAGTGTTAATTATTCTTTATGCTGTGATGGTATATTTTATGTATTTTGAGGTCTATGTATACACACATATACACACTTTTATAAAGGTGGTGAAATGTCAAAAATATATTAATTAAATGGTGGAAGTAGGATTTTGAGTGTTGGTAGTGTGGGCAAAAGTATATTAATAATAAAAATGCATGTCTGATAAGTATTTTTTAAAAAGAAGCACTTGTACTTGGTACTATTTTAAGTGCTACCTATACATGAATTCATTCAATCTTCATAGCAACCATACTAAGTAAATGCTATTATTTAATATTAAAAATGCTCAAAAATGCTTAATATGTTTTTAAATATCAAAACTGTTATTACATTGAATTATAAATATATGTTTACTTGTCTGTCTAGTCCACTAACCCATGAGGTTTTCCCTCAGCTATATTGAAGTTTGATAGACAATTTAAAAATTGTGTATGTTTAAGTTGTACAATGTAGTGTTTTCATATAAGTATACCTTGTCTTATGATTTTCACAATTAAGCTAACATATCCATGACCTCACATAGTTATCATTTTTTTGTGATGCGAACACCTAAGATCTACTTTCGTAGCAAATTTTAAGTATACAATACATTATTATTAACTATAGTTACCATACTGTACATTAATTAGATCTCTAGAATTTCTTCATCTTACAAATGAAAGTTGTACACTTTGACCAACACGTCCTCATTTCCTCCATTCCCCAGTCACTGACAACTACCATTCTACTCTCTGTTTCCCTAAGTTTGACTTTTTTTTAGATTCCACATAAAAATGATATCTTGCCATATTTATCTTTCTGTGTCTGGCTTATTTCACTTAACATAATGTTCTCTAAGTTCATTCACATAGTCACAAATGTCAGGATTTCTTTCTATCTTTAAGGCTGAATAATATTCCATTATATATATCACAATTTTATTCATTCGTCAGTGGACATTTAGGTTGTTTCCATATCTTGGCTACTGTGGATAACATTGCAATGAACATAGGAGTGCAGATCTCTCCTTGAGACACTGATTTTATTTCCTTTTGATATAAAACCAGAAGTGGGATTGCTGGATACATAGTAATTCTATTTTTAATTTTTTGAGGAACATCCATACTATTTTCCATAACGGTTGTATTAATTTACATTCCCACCAACAGGGTACAAGTGTTCCCTTTTCTCTACATCCTTACCAACACTTACTGCTAATAGTATGTGAGATGATAGCTCATTATGGTTTTGATTTGAATTTCCCTGATGATTAGTGATGTTGAGTACCTTTTCATACACCTACTGCCCATTTGTATGTCTTCTTTGGAAAAATGTCTATTGAGGTTTCTTGCCCATTTTAAAATTGTGTTATTTGTGGTTTTTTTTGTGTGCTATTGAGTTGTATGAGTTCTTTATATTTTATGTATTAACTCTTTATCAGATATATGATTTGCAAATGTTTTTTCCTGTTCTGTAGGTTGTCTTTTCATTTTATTGATCATTTCCTTTGCTGTGCAGAGTTTGAAATAGTCCCACTTGTTTACTATAGAAATAGAGAAAACAATACTAAAATTTTTATGGAATCACAAAAGACCCCAAATAGCTAAAGCAATTTTGAGAAAGAAGAACAAAGCTAGAGGCATCATACTTCCTGGTTTCTAACTGTATTACCAAGCTATAGTAATCAAAACACTAGAGTACCAGCTAAAAAACAGACAAATAGACCAATGGAACAGAAATAAACCTATGCATATACAGTCGACCAATCTTTGACAAGGGCACCAAGAATATACAGTGGAGGAAAGCACAGTCTCTTTGATAAATGGTGCTGGGAAAATTGAACATCCACATGCAAAAAAATTAAATTGGGTCCTTATCTTACATCATACACAAAAATCAACTCAAAATGGATTAAAGACTTAAACATAAGATCTAAAATTGTAAAACTCCTAGAAGAAAATATAAGGAATAAGCTTCTTAACAATGGTCTTGGCAGCAATTTTTTGGATTTGACACCAAAAGCACAGGCAACCTGCAAGGTTTTGATGGCAGGAAATGTGTTTTATTCATCACTGCATACCCAGAACCTAGCACTGGACTTGCACATAGTATGTGCTCAATATTTGTTTTAAAATGAATTATTGGATAATATATCACCCTGTGATTCATTGACTTAATAAATGTGTGGGAATTGAGTTATTATGGTGTAACCAGGCAGAAAATATATGACTATAGATGCCACACAGGCTGTGCACTGAACAACCCAGGGGGTGCCATTTACATAAAGTGTACAAAACTGTGACTCTGAAAAAGTTGTGAACTATGAAGAAATAGGGTTTCCCCCCCACATGAATAATTGTTTATTCTTA
This sequence comes from Daubentonia madagascariensis, assembly GCA_023783475.1. Classification (NCBI taxonomy): domain Eukaryota; kingdom Metazoa; phylum Chordata; class Mammalia; order Primates; family Daubentoniidae; genus Daubentonia; species Daubentonia madagascariensis. The sequence goes on from JAKFHU010000913.1 coordinate 52,857,528, forward strand.
GGAGTTGATTTCAATAACTAAAACCATTGAAATACTTGAAAATTATTTTTTTAAAAAAATAAGTTATAGTTTAGATAGGACTCAAAGATATGATGTGTGTAACATTCCTTTTCTTCTTTTTTAATTATCTAAAACTTAAAACAGGACTTAGGGGACATGCTGTAATGGTGGGATGTGCCTAAGTGGTCTAAACAAACTGTATTAATGACACTCCTCCTCGTCTGACCTTTTCACTCCCTACGTTCAGGGGTAAGATAAGAATTGTCCTTGTGACTTCAGAAGGATGAGGTTGTCAGGGAGGCTGGATGGGTAGTTTACTAGCTATCTGATTTTGGGAAAGTCACTTAACCTCTTTGTGTCTTAGTTTTGTCCTCAAGGGCTGTTGTGAAGTTCAAATGAAATAATGAATGTTAAAATGCTTAGGGAACTTCAGGAGCTATGTATGGTTTTATACTTACTGTGTGTGTTGTAGGGCGGTGAGGTGGGGGGTGTCTTGCCTCCTCTCCCATGTTTCTGCTCTTGCCTGCAGAGAAAGTTATATCTTAGACTGTCTCCCTGTCTCATCCAAGATCCCTCTATGTCGATAAGGGAGGAAGATTTTCTGATCGGATGTGTCCATAATCTAAGTGGGCAGGATTTACAGTTCCCTAAAGGCAAAGGACTCAGTCTCTACTTGCTGCCTTGCATTTTGTGCTGTCGTTGGTCATTACACCCTCATAGGGCCTGTTCCAAACAGGCAGGCTGGTTGTCTTCTCACTCAGTGTCTTCTTGATGGATATGTCAGGTTGGTTCCACTTTGCAGTTTGACCATCATAGACACAGTCAGAAGAATTGGGAAGCCCATATTACATCTCCCAGCCTCACTCCAGCCTACTGGAGAAACCCTGAATTGGACAATTATTTACTTGGGTTTTTGTTTTCTGTAATTTTTCTCTGTGTGCCCAGTTTCCTTAGTTAAGAATCCTAAAGGGCAGGAGGGCTGAGTATTAAAATTTAAGAAATGCAACCCTACCCTCAGACTGCCAAATGTTATCATCCTTGAAGTGTTATGAGAGGCTGAATTCTATGGAAGTTAAAGGCTTAGGTTATGGAATCAGAAAGACCTGCATTGAATCCCGGCTTAATTACTCTGTGGCTTGGGAATATGTCTGGCCTGAATTTCTTCACTGTGGAAAGGAAATCACAGTTGCACTACCACATAGGGTTCTTGTGTAGATTCTGTGTGAAAATGTATTCAAAACACTTACTACAATGGGTGCATGTAGGAAGTGGGCAATAAATGCTAAATAAAATCACTTAATTCTCAGTTTTGAAAATTATCAAGAGCTTCTGCAGCCATGCAGCATATTTTTACTCAAAATGATACTTTAATTCAATTAAAGATAGTTTTCTCCTGAAGCAGAGCATTGAGTTAGATATGGATTTTAATATCACCTTTTTCTTTTCAAATGTGGACCATCTCTATATGTCTAATTTTATTTCCCACTGCTTTTCATCACATATATTTCTGCCCTTTCCCACGAATATGTTGTGCTTACTCATGGCCCTGTTGCCTTAATAAAGCATTTCTACTCTTTGGGTTCCCCTGCCCCTTTCCTCCACTTCCCCTTCCCAGAATTTTCCAGGAAGCCTTCTGCACTCCATTTCCTCTTGATTCTTTCAGCACCTCTTCCCAGTATTGCATAATTGATTATGTAGTATCTGACATCATTTGGCAATTGCGAGCATGTTTAGTTGTTTACTTAATGAGCATGGGAATCATGATTATTTCTTTCTCATTATCTGAAGGAAGACACTGCAGTGTATTGGAAGCAGCCTGAGATTTGGAAGTAGAAAGTAGGGATTCTTCTAATGACTTATCATTGGTAATAACTAGAACACAGGTACATTTTCTTTATATTAGGGCTTAATCTCTCTGTGTGCTGCTATGTGTTGCCCTAGAGATAAACTAATTACCCTTTCTCTGTAGAATAGAAATCTTTAACCCAGCATGTATCCATTTTATAGCCTCTAGTTTGGAAAACTTGTTAAGCCTTAACTGTGAAACTAAAGATTTTTCATGGTTAAGAAGATATGTTCTTACTGTATAACCAGATTTTATTTAGTAGAATTACTTCTCATGGAATAAGGAAGCCTAGCTAGGAGTAGATGTTGAAAACTAAGGAACGCAAAGGACAATGAATGACGTTTTCGTAACATGTGCACCAAAAATATTCAGTACCATTCTTTTTGGCTGAACAGTTGTGTTACAGACAGACATATGGACATTTATGATTTGGTCCAGGGGCAAAACCTATGCATTTAAGTGGACCCAGCGGTGAATACTTTGAAGGACTTTCCTAAGATGAGAAAATGCTCTAGAACACACAGGAAAACAAATGTTTATGTTGCTTATTGCAGGTCAAAATCAACTTTGCACTTACCTTATTCAAAGTCCTCTTTGAGTATGTGTGCCCTTTCACTTCACACTGATTGACCTTCTCCTGTTTTGTGAACTTGGATGGGGTTCCTGAAGTTCTCTGTGGATTGACACATCTAAAATGGTGAGATGTGTCTCAGACTTAACTGGTTCAAGATTAAAAGACCATGCCTGATCCCCCACAATTTTATCTCTAGTTGGGAGAAAATTCTAGAGTCCCAGCGATGAGCTTACAGGAAAATGCAGATCACGAAGAGACTACCTTGCACTGCTGAATATTCTTTCATTCAAAAATGCCAGGTACTAGCCACAAATGTTAAAAAAAATGATCAAAAGTCAGTGTGATTTCTGCCTTCGTAGAATCAACACTTGAAGGCCACGAGGACGCACCTAGGATGGCCACTAAATCAGACTTTCAGGGTCAGGAAAGGTTACTGGAGGAAACAGTATCTAAACAGAGATGCAGAGGGCAAGTGAGAGTTAGCCAAGAGCAATTTGGGGGTGGAGGGTCCTGGCCAGCACCACTCAGAGAAGAGAGAAAGTTGGAGAGTTGGGAGATTTGCAAGTCATTTGTTATGATCGGGGTTGAGGGAGACAAAGGAGCGTCTTTAGATGAGTATCTAGTCATTGGCAGGGGTTAGGTCATAGAGGGTCTTGCTAGTCATTGTGAGAGTGGGTTTTTAATAAGGGAAATGCAGAGTCACTGAGGAGTTTTTAATATGGGTAGTGATATGAGAAAATGTGTTCTTTCTGACTACAGTGTGAAGAGTGGGTAAAGACAGACAGACAAGAGGCAGTGAGACCACCTAGGAAGCTATTGCTTTGAAGTTGGCAAGAGATGGTGATGGCTCACATAAACACAGTGCTATTAGGGATAGAGAGAAGTAGGTGGATTCTAGATATACTTTAGAGATTTAATGTATATGGCCTCATATTTTATTGGATACAAGGAATGAGAAAGAGGTAGGACATCCAGGGTTAAGCAATTGGGTGATGTGGGTGTCATTAATTAAGGTAAGAAGAAAGGAGCATGTTTTGTGGGAAAGAAAATAAATTCAGTGTGAACACAGCCTATCCAAGCAAGATGGAAACCAGGAGATAATAACACAGAAGCCAAGAAAGAAGGCTTTACTAGAAGGAGGGAATTAACAGTATAATGCTACCAAGAAGTTAAGTAAAAAAGAAATACACTCAAAAGTCTACCAGAGAGATTCAAGTTTCAGTTAGGAAAAAAAAAGGTTAAAGATGTTTGAGGACGAGGTTTCCGTGGAAAAGCGTTTCTAGCATGGAGGTTTGGGGAGAGGAAAGCAGTAAAAATGGGTCTGTGGAAAGTAAAACAGCAACATTGTTAAGATTTATGAAGTGCTTACTATGTATCTTGAACAGTGCTTTACTGATATTACTGCTTTTGATACTATCCTATGAAATTCGTGCTCTTGTGAGCTCCCTTTTTCAGATGAGAAAACTGAGGTTCTGAGAGGTTAAATCAATTTACCAAAGATCACACAGCTAGCATGTGACATATTTGAATGCAGACCTCAGAATCCTGCTTGTAACCACGAGTGATGCTGCTGCCTAGACATCATGCACGAACTCTGTGAAGGGCAGAATGTAGGAAATAGCCGATGACCACACAGACTTGTGTCTTTGTGAGTTTGATCCCATGAATTGCATCGTTTGAATCCCTTGCTGGTTGTCTTCTGATTGGGTTCGGTCAGTGGGAGATTGGCGGGCAGGAGGAGAGGGAAGTCTCCCCTGTCTTGGTGCCCCATATCTGGTAATAGCTGCACATGTCCTCCATCAGCGCTTCAGCCTTCACTGAGCTCTGGGAAAGCTTTTCCTCTCTTTGTCCCTACAGCCACAGGGGGTAGTAACTGCTTCCAGCTGTTGCTGGTCTCTTGGTTCTTCACCATCCCTTGTTTATTCCTTAACTCTATCCATACCTGTCTAAGTAGGGGCTTTGTTAAAGTCTCCCCATTTGAACCACCTGGGAATGAATTATGTCTCCTGCTGTGATCCTGAGTAATAGAGACAGTAGCCAAGGGGCACTGGGGACACTAAGACTGACAGATTTAACTGGCAGCAAAGCCTATACACTCCATCACTATAAATAATAATTATGAGAGTTATAACACTCACAGTTGTTGGCACTTGACGATTTATAAAGTGCTTTCACATAAGTTATATCATTTGAGTCAAGAAATAATCCCAAAGAGTAGGTCCTATTATTTACATTTTAGACAAGCAGACTGAGTCTCAGAAAAGTTAATTTGCCCAAGCTCTCCCAGGTGATAGGGCTGAGCTTCCAAACCCAGGTCTCCCGAGACCAAGACCAGATTCTCCCCACCACCTCATCTGCTTCCTTCTCGTTAGTGAGATGACAGGATCCCTTTTCTGGAAAGCCTTTTGCAGTGGGCAGGCAAAGAATGTCTAAATCATGTCAGAAATCCCCAAGGACTCAATGTGTTTCACACTATAGCTAGATTCACATGAAACAAAACTTCCCTCAACCTCCTGGGACCTGTCTCCCTGTGTGTAGGTTGAAGAAGACTAAGAAAGAATGCCAACTCCATGAACAATAGCAGTATAAAATGTGACCTGATAAAAGGCCTCCGGTGGCTGTAAATAACTGGACAAAGTGCTAAACAAATGCCTCACAATGCCAAGACATTGATGATTTCCTCAAGCTTATTCCTTGAGCCTGCAGCCCTTTTCCAACATATTGGATATTTCCTATATGAACTTTGCTTATTTCTCAAGATCAATACTAGCTGACTGTAGACTGAGATTCACTAGCATCTTTTGAGGGCCCACTCTGTGCCAGATGTTTTCACATGCATCATCTAATTCTAATTCTCATAGCAGCTCGGAGAGGTAAGATGTCTTTGTTCAAGGCCATAGGGCTGGTGAGTGAGGGGATAGAATGAAACTCAGGTGTCCTGTTTCCTTTTGGAAGTCAAATCCCTTGATTCTGCTGCTCTGGGTTAGGAAGAAGTTCCCACAATTTCTTCCCCTTCCTTTGCCTTTCCCTTGATATGTCTAGTGGAAACTTAAAAGAGGAATCAGTTCATGGAGTTGAATCTGTTGATTCAGTCCAGGGTGTGTGGAAGGTGCTTTGCCTAATAAATTGAGAATAGGGCTGGTGGCATGGAGATTTACATAGTCCAAAACCCTTGTCTTCCTCTTGTCTTTCCCTAGATGCTTAGACAGAAAAGAGGGGACCTGAACTTGTTTGCTGGATTCTGAGGTAATCGGCCTGACCAACCTCCTCCCCAAAGAGGCCCCTGAACAGCTGTGTTTTAATCCAGTGCTCCAGCCTGAACAGAATATCTCTCTAGGAGTGACTCTGACAGTGATGATCAACATAGATTAGCTATTGTTCTTATTCTTGTTTGTTGCCTAAATGATCAGAATAGCACACCAGCCTCAGGGTTTGTATCCTTCTTGACAACTAATGGTTCATCCTGACAGTCACTTTTGATGGGAATCTTCAATCTCCCAGTGTGACAATAATTGAATGGAGATGCAGAGAAGGGAAACATTGAATTAATTCCTAGACATTTAGCATGGAGTCTAAGCCTTCTCAGTTTCACCCAAACTTAATCTCTTGCCATATAAACTGCCTCTGATTCCCCTTCTTGCACCCCGAGGTACAGTTGCACAAACTGCTCAAGCTCTTTGAACTCACCACAGCTTCCTACCACTGTGGGTTACTCCTGCAGTGAACTTCCATGCTTCTCCATTTGAGGAACATCTGCATTTATTTTAGGACCCAATTCAAAAATCATCTTCTCTCTGGAGCCTTCCCTGATCCCCCTCATTTTCCCTAATGCTCTAGAACTGATCACTTTTTTTCTGTACTTTGTAAGAAATGACTTCTTACCTTTAGTGGGGCTTATCTCTTTATAGAAAGCAAGCTACCTGCATTCCTGAAATCCTGATAAACTCCTCAAGGGCAGTGGCTGTTCCAAAGTGGACTCTCAGTGGAAGATATTGCCTGGGTAAGAGATCGAATTCCCATCCTATGAGGTGAGAGCTCTAGGATTCAATCATTCTCTGATCTTCACAAAGCATTCCAGGCTGTGGTTACACAAAGGTAATTTATATCTTTGCTCTCAGATAGGACCAAGTTTTGGCTGAATGCCCAACAATATAGTGGACATAAATTAACAGGGAGCAATTTACAGTCTGTCATGTCTTATTGCTTAATGAATTTGTCAAAAATCATATTACTCTGAAAATTATGGCAAGGAGGGTCCGTGGGGCTTATGTCTTTAAGAGAGAGATTGTTCCAGCCTCACCCAAGCAAAACCACTGCACTACTTTCCCTTTTTAATGCAGAAACCAGAATCTCTGAGCACTTCTGTTTATTTCTCAGATCTCTGTTGACCTTCATTTTGAACTAGGACTACCAGGGATGACCTTGGCCAATTTGCAAATACCCAACAAAAGTCCACCTCCTGTCAGAGCCAAATAAGATTTAGGAGTCTATCTTAAACTCCTGGTTCTATGCTAATATGATGTCATACATTTCTGGCTTATGCTCACCCCACACTTTATTACTCACTTTTCAAACAAAGCCATAGCCTGGTCCTCTAATTATGAGGGCACCAGGCAGAACTCCCTTTTAGCTCTGCCCCAATTTCTCCCTCACCCTTCTTCCTCCCGTTTTTTCCCTCTTGCTGCATCCATTTTCTCCCCAAACCTCTCCAAACCTTTGTTCCCTTCTGTTTCTCAGGATATAAGTACTCTTTGAGTCATGCTGTTTCACAAGGTAAAGAGTCATACTTGGGTTTCTCTTTTGTAAAATGGAATTAATAACAGCTAACTCACTGGGCTTATCCATCATCCATCATCCATCCATCCATCCATCTGTGCAAAACTCATTCATTCATTTTGTAAATACTGTTGAAGTACCTAAAATGGGTCAGGCCCAATGCTTGGAACTCTAGACTCTGCTTTAAGGACCTTGGAGTCTATTAGGAGAATGGACAAATTAAAAGATAACCAAGAACAAATGTGGGAAGTTTAGTGATTGAGACACGCTCAGAACCGAAGACGGGTTCACAGAAATCTTCTCAGGGCTCCTAGGAGTGTGTGGAGGGCTGCTAGGGCTCTGTCCCGAGGACAGGGCTGCCCTTGGCCTCAACTTGAGGCCACAGTTGATACTCAAAAATGATGATGGAGCTGCTAGTGGGAGCGGCAGGACTGGCAATGGTAGTCCTGGGTATTATCATTTCCGTCAGTTTCTCTCTCTCTCTCTCTCTCTGCTTCTCTTTCAGCTTCTTTCTGCATGTCTCTCACTGTTTTTTCCTTTATAATTCATTATTCTTCCTTTTACTTCCTTTTACTCCTCTTTATCTTATAATTTTTGGGGGGACATGTGACTAACTGATGGCTGATTAAAACACAACTGGATCTTTTTATTACATGTTTTTCCTAAGGAAAAATTGCCCCAACGGCACCTGAACATATGGAAGAGCCATGGCTGGGTTGCAGACCAGTGGGGGCTGCCCCATGGAGGTGGCAGAGGCCCCGAGCAGCTCCCTGGCTCATCCTGTGATCTGTCTGGTTGGCCAAATGGAAGCAGGCCAGCCACCGAACGGTTAACTGTGACTCTTTCTCTCTCCATTTCATTTCAGTCTCTTTGTTCCGTGCAACCAAAGAGCTAATGGCTGGCGAATTTATTATGACCCATTGTTTGGCTTGTGGAATAAACCGATTCTTCCCCTTTCTATGTTCTGACTCCCCCTTTTGTCTGCAATTTTATTTTACGGTTCTTTTTGTACACATCCAACACATGCTGAGGTTACTGAAAAGCACAAATTACACAGAACTCAATTTGCATATCTATTGAGGGTCCAATCCCAGAGTCCTCAGTCAGGCAAAATGCCCACTGACTCTTACCTCCTTTACTCTGCTCCTCCTTGGCATCCAAACCGGCAGGCTACCCCTCCCCTGCCCCTAGCAGGAACGGCAAAGGGCCTTCATGAACGGCTGAAGTGGAGTCACACTGTAGAGGACGATGAGCTGGGCATTAGCAAAGTTCCAACAAAGTCACCCAGAGTACCTGAGTGGGCAAGGTTGAGAAAGGGAGGCCAGATAACAGCAACACGAGGCCGATTTAGCCCTGCCGTGACTAACAAAATACAGGCGTTGGAATCAGACAGGCTTAGGTATGAATCCCCGCTCTGCCAAATGCTAGCTTTAAAAAAAAAAAATTAACCTTTTTATTTTGAGATAGTTGTAAGTTCATATGCAGTTGTAAGAAATAATACAGAGAGATCTCGTGGACCCTCCATCCAGTTTCCTGTCATCATTTGCCTTTTGTCCTTGGGCTAGTTACTTAATCTAGCTAAGTCTCACTTTCCTCATCTGCAAAGTAAGAGTAATAATAATACCTAGCATGTAAGACTGTTTTGAAGATCACCTGAAATAACATCTATGAGAAAATCTGTGAGCACAGTAGTTGAACCCAGCCTGCCCTCAATAAGCAGATCTTCTTCTCCGAACTAGTTAAATCATAGTCAAATAATTCTGATTAGTGGAGGAATATTAATCTGGAGAGAGTCTTTAGCAGTATATTCATGGCTTTGATCTAAATCCTACCATGAAAAACAGAATATTTTTAAAAGTTTGATATAAAAGTGATGCTTTTTGTACAAAAATTTTAAAAATAGAGAAGCATAAAATACAGGCATATCTCAGAGATACTGTGGGTTTTCTTCCAGACCACTGCAATAAAGCAAATATCTCAATAAACTGAGTCACACAAATTTTTTGGTTTCCCAGTGCATATAAAAGTTATGTTAATACTATACTGTAGTCTATTAAGTATATAATATAGCAGTATGTTTAAAAAAACAATGCACAGTGGGGAGAGAAAAAAATGGCAGTCTGATAGAGTCCTCCTACCTTACCGCTCCCAGGGAAGGAGGTGAAAAACGCCATCAGCTGCCTGCGCGCACGGACCGCTCACTCCAAAAACAGTATTTTGAATTACAGAGAAACATCGTGGGACGCTCAGCCCAAGAAAACAGGTGACAAAATCATTCACAAAGATCGGAGAGCACAGGGAGTGCAACAGAGCCCAGAGCACTAGAAGGATGCGCTCACCAGGTCGGCGCAGCGCAACCTGACCCACAAGCGGTTACGCACCTCCCCATCCACTCAGTCAGGGACAAGCCCAGAGTTGGGGCAAAGCTGTTGCTGGAGACAGCAGGCTCTGTGGAGAGACAGCAACTGTGAGAGCCAAACGGGACTCTCAGCTGCAATATACAGGGACTGCGCAGGGCCAGGTAGGGACTGGGCGGAGACACAGCTTCCTGGGACAGTGCGGGGGAATCTGCAGACAGGCACCTGCCACTGGAAGTCAGCGGGACTGGGTGGGGCCCAGGAGTTGAACGGAGAACGGGACATGCCCTTAGGGGCTGCCGGCAATCGCCTCTGCAGGACCAAGGCCAGTTGAGAGAGCTGCGTTACTGGGCGTGATCTGAGCCCTGCTGTGTGCCAGGCTGGCGGCGGCAGCCATCTTTAAAGCCGCCCGCCCGGAGCTGTGAGCCGCGTCTCTAGCTCCATCCCGCCCCGGCCCGGGGCTCTTCCACTGGGGCACCACAGGCTTGGCCCTTGGTGGCCAGGGACATCTGCATCCATGGGTTCCAGGTGGGATGAGATCCCGCAACTGTAGTGGCAGGACCTTTGTGTATTGGAAACAGTTTGCAGCCCCTCCATCTGGTCCTGCTACCCCGGATTTGGCCTCCGATGAGTCCGCTACATGCTGGTCCTAGTGCCCGCTTTTTAGGTCCCAGCCCTCCTGTACCCCAGACATCAGTCATTTTGAAGGTTGCTGGTTATAGCGACTCATTTTGTATAAGTACCGGTTCTCTTGGCAACCGAATGCCTCAAGAGCCACAGGCTGAACCAGAGCAGCTCCTCGTAACCCTGCTCACTTCATTAGGGAATTTCGCTCTATCCAAGAGTGCCTCCAGTGGCCACTATTCTCCGCCCCCGCCCTGTGGGAACATCCCCCTGGTGGAGACTTCTGGGGATAGAGAGGCCCACCCGCCTCGCCTTGGGGTCTAGTGGTGGAAAAGGGGTGCACAATTAGAGATCCCCCTATCAGCCAGCATCACATGGAGATGCACATCAGAGGGATGGACACATGCAGCTGGATAAGCAACCTCTGAGCTGTATAGAATTTTTCCATTTCAGCTCTCTCACTGTAGCCAAAAGCAATTGTGTTTCTACCCACACCTCAGGAGGAGCAGGGTCGAAGTAACCCCTAGGAGCTACAAGGCCCCTCCCAAAGCTTGGGGCTTTCGCATATCACACCTGGGCTATCAGAGTCTGCCATGACACAACAGAATACCTAGCTATTAGGGAGCTGTGGATTCATACCCTCAAGTACAATCTACTAGCTTGGAGCTCAAGCTGGGAGGACAATCTCAGTACACTCCACTGGGAACAGGAGAAGACAACAGGTCAGAGGTAACCCAAGATCCACCAAACTTGCTAAAATATACCTAAGGCAATACAGACCACTACTCCTCTTCCTGGCTCTGCCAAGGAACAAAGCTCAGGGGCTTGGAGACAGGGCCATAAACTAGCCCTAACATCCCCAGCTCTCTACCAAGAGGCCAGATGAGAAAAAATTAGCAAAAGAACTCAGGAAACATGAAAAATCGGAGTGAAAAGTCACCCCCAAAAGAAACCATCAGTTCCTCAGCAACGGATACCAACTCAAATGAAATGGGTAGGATGACAGAAGAGGAATTTCATTTATGGATTATAAGAAAGCTCAATGAAATTCAAGAGAAAATTGAATCCCAGCACAAAGAAACCACAAGAAAAATGCAAGAAATGAATAAAAAATTTCTAAAGACATAGAAGTATTATAGAAAAATCAAATAGAAATTCTAGAAATGAAAGAAGCATTCAAGGATCTACAAAACACATTGGAAAGCCTTAAGAATAGGCTGGACCATGCAGAGGAGAGAATTTCAGAGCTGGAAGGTAACTCCTATGTGCTAAATAAATCAGTCAAAGAGAAAGAACACAAAAACAAGAGGCATGAACAAAGAATACAAGAAGTGTGGGATTATATAAAGAGGTCAAACATAAAGATCATAGGCATCCCTGAGGGAGAGGAAGAAAATTTGCATGGGCTGGAAAATCTATCTGAAGAAACAGAGGAAAATTTCCATGGCCTAGCCAGAAATCTCGATATCCAAGTACAAGAAGCACACAGGACTCTTGGGAGACTCAACATGAAAAGGCATTCACCACGCCACATAATTATTAGACTGACCAAAGTAAACACAAAAGAGGCACTCCTCAGAGCTGTAAGGTGAAAAGAGCAGGTAACCTACAAAGGGAAACTGATCAGATTAACTGCAGATTTCTCAGCTGAAACCTTACAAGCCAGAAGGGAATGGGGAGCCATCATCAGTCTCCTAAAACAAAATAAAGGCCAACCCAGAATTCTTTACCTGCCCAACTAAGCTTCTTGTATGAGGGAGAAATAAAGACTTTTCCAGACAAGCAATCACTGATAGAATTTGTGAAGTCCAGACCGGCCTTACAAGGAGTGCTTAGACCTGCATTGTACACTAACCAGCACAACAGATACCCACCAATGTAAAACTACCCAAAGCTAAAACTCCATAACCCAGATTTCACAATGACTCAAGAGGTAAAACAGAACAAGAAAGTACCCAACAGAATAAACAGAAATATACCCAGAATATCAATTCTCTCAATAAATGTGAATGGTTTGAATTGCCCATTGAAGAGACATAGGCTGGCTAAATGGATTAAAAAATACAAGCCAAGTATCTGCTATCTCCAGGAAACACATCTTACACATATGGACGCATTCAGACTCAAGGTGAAAGGATGGAATACAATTTTCCAGGCTAATGGAAACCAAAAGAAATCTGGAGCAGCTATCCTTATTTCAGGTGATATAAACTGTAAAGCAACAAAAGTAAAGGACAAAGAAGGACACTATATAGTGGTGAAGGGAAAAACCTTACAAGAAGATTTAACAATCCTAAACATTTATGCACCAACACAGGAGCACCCAGATACATAAAGCAAATACTGCTTGATCTAGACAACATAATAAATAGCAATGCCATAATAGCAGGGGACTTCAACACCCTACTGACGGAACTGGACAGATCCTCCAAACAGAAAATAAGCAAAGAAACAATGGACTTAAACAGGACTCTAGACCATTTGGGCCTAACAGACATCTACAGAACACTCCATCCAAATAACACTGAATATATGTTCTTCTCATCAGCTCATGGAACTTTCTCTAAAATTGACCACATCCTAGGCCACAAAACAGATCTCAACAAATTCAAAAAAATAGAAATCATACCATGTATCTTTTCAGACCACAGCAGAATAAAATTAGAAATCAATCCCAACAGAAACTCACATCTTTATCCAAAAACATGGAAATTAAACAATCTGTTGCTGAATGACTATCGGGTCAAGGAGGAGATTCAAATGGAAATCAAAAGATTCTTCGAACTAAATGATAATGGGGACACAAGTTATCAAAATCTGTGGGATACAGCAAAAGCAGTCCTGAGAGGCAAACTTATCGCCTTAAATGCTCACATCCAAAAGACAGAAAGGTCACAAATCAGTAAACTAATGAATCATCTTAAAGAAATGGAAAAGGAAGAGCAAAGCAATCCTAAAGCCAGCAGAAGGAAAGAAATAACCAAGATCAGAGCAGAATTAAATGAAATGGAGAACAAAAGAACAATACAGAAGATTAATAAAATGAAAAATTGGTTCTTTGAAAAGATAAACAAAACAGACAGGCCACTTGCTAGGTTGACCAGAAGGAGAAAGGAAAGGACTCTAATAAGCTCAATTTAGGAATGAAAAAGGAGAGGTCACAACTAATATCAAGGAAATACAAAACATCATCTTCGAATACTACAAAAATCTCTATGCCCAAAAACATGAAAACGTGGAGGAAATGGACAAATTCTTAGAAACATACTACCTCCCTAGGCTCAACCAGGAAGAAATAGAATTCCTGAACAGACCAATATCAAACACGAAATTGGAGCAGTAATAAAAAATCTTCCAACAAAAAAAAGTCCTGGACCAGATGGGTTCACACCTGAATTCTACCAAGCCTACAGAGAAGAACTGGTACCTATACTGCAGAAATTATTAAAAAACATCCAGAAGGATGGACTCCTCCCAAACTCATTCTACAAAGCCAATATCACCTTGATACCAAAGCCAGGAAAGGACACAACAAGAAGAGAAAACTACAGACCAATATCCCTTATGAATATAGATGCAAAAATTCTCAATAAAATCCTAGCAAACCGAATTCAAATGTACATCAAAAAAGTAATTCATCACAATCAGGTGGGCTTCATCCCCAAGATGCAGGGATGGTTCAACATACGCAAATCTATAAATGTAATTCACCAAACAAATAAAAGAAAGAACAAAGATTATATGATCCTTTCAATAGATGCAGACAGGCTTTTGACAAAATCCAGCACCCTTTTACGATAAGAACTCTTAACAATATAGGCATATAAGGCTCATACCTCAAAATTATTAAAGCCATATACGATAAACCCACAGTCAATATCATACTGAACAGGGAAAAATTGAAAGCATTCCCCCTTAAAACTGGAACCAGACAAGGTTGCCCACTATCTCCACTTCTATTCAACATAGTGCTGGAAGTCCTGGCCAGAGCAATCAGCCAAGAGAGAGGAATCAGGGGTGTCCAAATGGGGGCAGAAGAGGTCAAATTTTCCTCCTCGTGGACAATATGATATTATATCTAGAAAACCCCAAATATCCAGTAAGAGATTACTGGAATTGATAAATGAATTTAGCAAAGTCTCAGTATACAAAATCAATGCACACAAATCAATAGCCTTCATATACGCCAATAACAGTCAAGCCGAGAAACAAATTAAACATGCAATAACTTTCACAATAGCACCAAAGAAAATTAAATATTTAGGAACATTTCTCACTAAGGAGGTGAAAAACCTATATAGAGAGAATTATGAAACACTGAGAAAAGAAATTGCAGAGGATGTAAACAAATGGAAAACCCTAGCATGCTCTTGGATAGGTAGAATCAACATTGTAAAAATGTCTTTGCTACCTAAAGTGATTTACAGAATCAATGCAGTCCCTATCAAAATACCAACATCATTTTTTGCTGATCTAGAAAAAATAATTCTACTCTTTGTGTGGAACCAGATAAGACCCCGTCTAGCCAATGCTATCTTAAGCAAAAAGAACAAATTGGGAGGCATCAATCTACCAGACTTCAAACTATACTACAAGGTTATAGTAACCAAAACAGCATAGTACTGGCACAAGAACAGAGACATAGACCAATGGAACAAGACTGAGAACCCAAATATAAAACCAACCTCATACTGTCATCTGATCTTTGACAAATTTCACAAAAACATACACTGGGGAAAAGATTCCCTATTCAATAAATGGTGCTGGGAAAACTGGATGGCCATATGTAGAAGACTGAAACTGGACCCACACCTCTCACCTCTCACAAAAATCAACTCATGATGGATAACAGATTTAAACCTAAGATGTGAAACCATAAGAATTCTAGAAGAAAACATTGGAAAAACTCTTATGGACATTGGCCTAGGCAAAGGATTTATGAAGAAGACTCCCAAAGGAATCACAGCAACAACAAAAATAAATAAATGGGACTTGATCAAAGTAAAAAGCTTCTGCACAGCCAAGGAAACCATCACTAGAGTGAACAGACAACCTACAGAATGGGAGAAAATATTTGCATGCTACGCATCTGATAAAGGGCTGATAACCAGAATCTATACAAAACTTAGGAAAATCAACAAGAAAAAAATCATACAACCCCTGAAAAAATGGGCAAAGTACATGAACACATTTTTATTTTTAAATAAAGTATTTTTATTTTTAAATAAAGTATTTGTCAACATTGGGCTGGGAATATTCAGTAAACCATGTTATAAACAAACATGCTGTCATCCCGGCTTTGTTGTTCCATTCATAGAACACAGGCAGAGTAGATTTAGTATAATTCTTAATGGCCCTAGGATATTTGGAATGGTAAATGAACTTTGGCAGTGAAGGTGCATTAGCTTCTAACAAAAGAGTCAGCCTGTCCTTTGAAGCTTTGAAGCCAGGCATTGACTTCTCCTCTCTAGCTATGAAAGTCCTAGAAGATGTCTTTTTCCAATAGAAGGTTGTTGGGTCTACATTGAAAATCTATTGTTTAGTGTGTCCACCTTCATCAATGATATTAGATAGATCTTCTGGATAACTTGCTGCAGCTTTTACATCAGTATTTGCTGCTTCACCTTGCACTTTTATGTTATAAAGCCAGCTTCTTTGCTTAAACCTCATGCACAAACCTCTGCTAGCTTCCAACTTTTCTTCTGCAGCTTCCTCACCTTTCTCAGACTTCACAGAATTGAAGAGAGTTAGGGCTGTTCTCTGGATTAGGCTTTGGCTTAAGGGAATGTTATGGCTGGTTTGGTCTTCTATCCAGATCACTTAAACTTTCTCTAATCAGCAATGAAGATGTTTCATTTTGTTATCATTCATGTGTTCACTGGAGAAGCACTTTTAATTTCCTTCAAGAACTTTTCCTTTGCATTCACAACGTGACTAACTGCTTGGTGCAAATGGCCTAGGTTTTGGCCTATTTCAGCTTTCTACTTGCCTTCCTCCCTAAGCTTCATTGTTTCTAGCTTTTGACGTAAGTGGGAGATATGTGACTCTTCCTTTCACTTGAGCACTTAGGGGCCATTGTAGGGTTGTTAATTGGCCTAATTCAATGTTGTTGTATTTTAGGGAGTAAGGAGGAATGGCCAGTTGGTAGAGCAGTCAGAACACACACAACATTTATTGATTAACTTTGCTGTCTTATATGGGCACAGTTCGTAGTAGCCCCAAATAATTACAATAGTAACATCAAAATTTACTGATCACAGATCACCATAACAGATATAATAACAATTAAAAAGTTTGAAATATTATGAGAATTACCAAAACGTGACACAGAGACTCAAAGTGAGCACATGATGTTGGAAAAATGGCGCTGATAGATATGCTCAACGTGGGGTTGGCATAAACCTTCAATTTGTGAAAACCTGAGTATCTTGGAAGCACAATAAAGCAAAGTACAATAAAACAAGGCCAGCCTATAAATTAAAATAACCAGTAACCCTAACACCTAGGTAAAATTATGGTGAATGTTTTGTTGTATACCTCTCATAGTTATATTTTTAAATAACAACAATGTGCTGCTACCTCCTATACTCTTTTGTAACCATTATAAAAATGTAGCATTCTATTTTAGGACTGTAAAATATTGTGCAGTAAGGTGTACCACATTTTGTTTTTAATTTTTTATGGTGCCCACTATGCTGCTGCTGAGCAGTTTCTTTCCTTTTTGCCCTTCCTCCTCCTTCAACTCCTCCTCCAACACATTCTCTGCTCTTTTTCCAGTCAGAAAGAGATACGTATTAAACATTCTTGTAAACAAATCTTCACACTCCTCTATGATTATTTCCTCAGGGTCCATTTCTAGGAGTGAATATTTATGGCTTAAAGGGTTTGCACATTTTATGGTTTTTGATACATAGTAAACCACATTATTATCAATTACTTAGATCAGTGATTCTTTAATCAGGGTCTATATCAGAATCATCTGGGGAGCTCTTTAAGCCTATACTTCCCCAGCCTCAACCTTTGGGGATTTTTATTCCAAGGATCTGGCACAAGCCCTCAGTACCTGCACTTTAAAAATTCTCCCCAGGGGATTACAGTACGTGCATCTAGTTGAGTACCACTGGCTGAGAGGAAGACAGAAGTAAAATGCCAACAAACTTTTCAATGGAAAGAAGGCTGGAAAGAAAATTAATTGGGTGATAGTATCAGGTTCCCCAAATATGTCCATATGCTGGGATGATGGAGGAATGAGCTGGGGGGACTTAATATATATTGAGAACCTTCTGTAAGCCAGATACTGTGTTGCCACAGAACATACATTATCTTAATGGTCACAACAATCCCAGGCAGGAATATGGTCTATTTTACAGATGAGGGAATCAAAACTCAGAGAGTTAACTTGTTTTCTCAAGGCCAGTTTTTGAACACAAATCTTCTTATCTCCAAAGTCCATGCTTTTTTCCCACCGTAGCACATACCACAGATGTTCATTGGTGAATTTAAGAGGGACCAATGCAATGTAATGAACTTGGACCCTCAAATTCAAGTACACAAAAAACACCACTAGGAGTTGTACTTTGTCTAACTCATCTATGAGAAAGATTTGAAGTAGTGCTCTCAAAGTGGACTCCAAACACCATTAATCTAAAATTATTGGAAAAGGGGGGACATGTTAAAATTGCAGATTATTGAGCCCCACCATAGATCTACTGAATTAGGATCTCTAAGTTGGGACCCAGAAATCTGGATTTCTAACAAACACCCAGGTGCTTCTCATGCGCACCAAAGTTTGAAAATCAGTGGTTAAGAGTTTTTTTTTTTAAATTTTTTAATTTTTTTTTAATTTATTTTTTTAATTTCAGAATATCATGGGGGTACCACACTTTGGCCATACACATTGCCCCTGTTCTGCCCGTGTCAGAGCCACAATCATAGTCATCCCCCAAACTGTGCTCCCCGCATCCATTCAGTGAGAGTTTTTCCCATCCCTTCCACCCCCCTCCCGCCCGCCCGCCCTCAGATGAATGTTATTGCCCTGTGTGATGTAAGTGTTCATCAGTTAGTACCAGTTTGATGGTGAGTACCAGTGGTGCTTGTTTTTCCAATCCTGTGACACTTTGCTTTGAAGAATGAGTTCTAGCTCCAACCAGGATAATACCAGATGTGTTAATTCACTGTTGTTCCTTATTGCTGAGTAATACTCCATGGTATACATATACCACATTTTATTGATCCACTCGTGAATTGATGGGCACCTGGGTTGTTTCCACATCTTTGCAATTGTGACTTGTGCTGCTATGAAGTGGTTAAGAGTTTTAATTAAACTTGGGTTTAATGTAAATTGACAAGGTAACACATCCGAAAAAACAAAGAAATTTAAATGGGAACCTAATTTACATTGATCAAGGGGCAAACACATCTGCATTGTTGAGGTCACTTTAGAGCAACTCATCCTTAAGTGTATTTAAAATTTGCAGTGCACAGAGAAGAGTAACCAGCATAGTGGGCATACTTGGTGCAGTTGAAGGAATTGGAACAGAGAAGACCTGAAGGAGACAGAACAGGTGATAAGATGGGATGACAGGGATTCCTTCTGACCCTCTCCTGCAGGCCCTGGCAGTGCAGCTAGAAACCCTAGGACTGGGGGATGCATGTTCTGTTTAGCAGGGCAGAGGATTTCATCTCTGAGATATCTGTGGAAGTCTTTCTCTGGCAGGAAGATGGGATATCATGGTAACATGGGATTCATGGCAGGTCCCCTCCACTGTGCACTGCAAGCTGAAGATTTCAACTGCCGGGCTGTCCTCACACTGTGCTTGTTATTATAGATAATTTCATGGTGCTAGAGAAGGATCCCTAATATGGATACGTCCTGGGGGTACGGTTGTGTTCATCACCTCCTTTCCCTTTAGTGACAATGTAGGGTAAGAGATGCAACCTGCGCTTCAGTGACAAGGGAGCTAGCTTTGGTCCCAGGTTTGCAATTAACGAGTCAGAAGGCAGAATCCCCAATCTCTCTGTAGTGTTTGTTCATCTGCAAAACGGCTATCACTGTGGCTGCTCTGCTTCATCATGGTATTGCTGAGAGGGCCAAGAAAAAAGGTGACGAAAATGGTATAGCCAGAAAACACTATACAGAGTCAGGCATTAATACAATTCCTACATCAGATTTAAAGATATATGTTTGTATATATACTTGAACATCTGTATTGTTTGCAAACTGAGGAAAAAACATTGTGCATTAACCTAAACTCAACAATAACACAACAAATTATGCTAAAGCAGGAAGAATTGGAACAAATTAACTACAGTACAATAATAAGAGCATGTCACTTTACATCAAACTTTACTCGTACCTCACAGGAGGGAAGAAGAATGGATTGAAGCATTAAAGAGTGAGTGTGTATGTAAGAGAGGCCCTCGAACCTGCCAAACGTGGTTTAAATGTGATGATTATTATATTCCTACCACAATCCTTGAGAAGCAGCTGTTGGAAGCCCCCTATTTTATAGTCGAGGAAACTGAGGACCAGAAAGTTTAAGTATTCTGCCTAAAGCAGTCACTGGCAGAGCCACATGAAGCGGTCTGTTGACATTAGGCAGTGGTCATGGGGGAGAGGATTGTGTTCTTCTGTGATGTCATCGGTGAAAAAAGGTGCTACAATTTAGGTCAGATGGAGAGTCAAGGAAGGTCTCCGGAGCAGAGAAGCGGCTCGGTAAATACCACAGGTCTCGGATGACCTTGTGACAAGGGTTGCGTCCTCTCACACCTCACAGGCATTTATGGAGATCTGCTCCGAGCACACACTCCGCTAGTCACTGGAGACACAGCCAGTAACACACGGCTCCTGCTATTACAATGCTCTCGGTTCTCGCACAAACAGTTTACATTTATACCTCCTTGCTGTAGCTGCTACTTCCTTCCTCCTCCCTCCTGTTCTCCCCTCAATTCTCGGCTAATCAAAACACTGCCAGGGTAGAGCGTGGATGCCACTTCCTCTTCTCTCTCATTCTGCCTCACCCTTTGCCTTCCTCTTAGTAGCAATTTCTTATATATTTATTAGGTGCCAGAATTTGTGCTATGCACTTTGAATAGACTATCTAATTTAGTCCTCATGACAATGCCATGGGGTAAGTTTTATTATCCCATAAAAAAATAGATATGGGATGTTAAGTAATTTCTTCAAAATAGCCTGTCATGGCCAGTAAATGTCTGAGCCGCCTTTCATGCCAGGGTCTTTGGACTCCAAGTACATCACACTTAACACGATATGATAATGCCTCTATTCAGCATGCATATATGTTTGCTGTTGACATTGATCATCACTTTAGTAGAAGTTAAAAAAAAAGTTCACAGATCTGGGGACCATATTTTAAGAGAGGAAATGTGCTGTGTACATGAGCATTATAAGTGAATGTGACATGATTTAGAATTATTTATCTTACAGGCAAAAGTGGGAATGGCTACTTACATGCTTTCATCACTATAAGCCTGTAGAATCAGGAAAATTGAATTTGAGTCTTGCCTCTACCATTTAATTGATGTGTGACCTTGGAAGTTTTATTTAATTTTCATTATTCTCATCTGGATAATGGGAGTAATAATAGTGTCAAACATGTGGCAATTATCAGGAGTTGAAGCACAGCATAATTCTTAGTGTATAGTAAATACTCAATATATTTTTGTTATAATTATGATTATAATGATTGAGCCTTTAATGTTTTTTCAGGTACTCTCAGGAGTTTTGTGCAGGATGCTATCACTCTTCATTCATATATACTCAATGAATGTAGAGTAGGATGAAAATTTGGTGAATTATTCAACACTGTTGGAAGGGACCACTTTTCCCTTATACCTTGCCCTATGTACATTCTTAGTCTTTCTTTCTTATGGAATTGCTCTGTCCCAGTAGATGTGGCAAGAATTTATGAAAAAATTAGGCAAGAATAATGGTATGCTCTGTTTTTTTTTCCTCCTCTTGGGAAGGAGCAAGACCACTCTCCTGCAGCTAATTTCCCCTCTGCTTAGCTGTCCTGTGAGTGCCTCTGAGCAGGCCTCCCCTGGCTGTCCCTGCTATAACTGAGCTTAAGGTTCTGGGTTCTTGATTTTGGTGCTAGGAAAGCCATGTTAGCTCTTATCCTAGTGTACATACTCCAACCTATCAGTTCAGGCACTAAAGTTGATCTTTTCACCTTCATCTGCTACTCTTTTGCTTATTTCCCAATTTGTTCAGAACTCAGGACAACAAGAGTAGTGCTGTGTATTGTGGGCTCCATCAGAAACCTCCAACAAGCAGTTTTCAGTTAATTTGGCAATATTTACTAAACAACGTGAGTGAGATCCACATTGCAAGGGACTTGTAAGTCTAGGCTAAAAAGGGTTTACAGTATTGTGGGGAAGGCAGGACTTACCCATGGGAAGTCCATGACAATGTGGGTGACGCAGCCAAACAAGGAAAAGGCAAAAAAAGGAGTCGGTATGGGCTGGAGTCAGTGGGGGAGATGGGAAATGATATGTTGTCTGGAAGGATGGATAAAATTGGGTAGTTGAAGAATACTTGGCAGGCCTTCCAAAAGAGAGCAAGAGAAACAGTACTGGCGTTGAGAAAATGGCTGGGCTCTGGAATCTGAGATTCTTTGACTGTTGCCTGAACCCAGTGTGGACTTTGTACAATGGTGGGGTTCTCAGTTTTACCATTTATTCACTGAAAGGGCTGTGACAAGTGAATTTCCCCTCTCTGGACTATGGTTTCATCATCCTTAGAATGAAGGCAATAATTTAGCCCTTGCCCTGAGTTGTGAGACCTTAATGGGACAATGGGCAGAAGGCGTTAGGCCTAATGCCTAGCACATCGTAAAGACATAATATGTTTATTTGTTAGGCCAAAGAGTAAGCTGAACTGCATGTGAATGAGTTGCTTGCCTGCAGCCAGTGAATCTTGTCGTTGCTTTCTATAACATCCCGTCAGAATTTTTTCAGCTCTGAAAAGAAAACAAAACAATGTAATTTTTAAATGCATGTAGTCATTATTCAGTAGACCAGTTTTCAACCTTTAACTTGTAGTTGCAAAATTCGTTAAGCTCTGCTTTTTCTTCAATTATTCATTTTCACTAAATTTTTAATGAAAGAAATGTAAATACAGAACCAGCATGACCAAATTACAGGTCCAGTGTTTTGTACCAATTATTACATTTAGGTTCTAAAATATTAAAGAGCAGGATTACTAAGCAGGACTTTATGAAATCAAAGCTTGTTAGAGGTTTCATCTACCTCAAATTCTTATTATAGATTCTCTATCAAAGTCTTATTTCCTGGCAGCAACTCAATTGCTGATTGTTTTTGTGTATTTTGTATATTTCAAACATGGCCATTGAGTGAAAATAGCCTTGTTCTTTGACAAGAGTTAGTTTACAACTAGTAGAGTAACAAACATTCCCTAGGAAGTAAGGAACTATTCTTGACGTGCAATCAGAACCAGATGTGTAACATGAAGAACACCATCTTGCCATTTCACTCAAGCCACACCAGTGACAGTGGTGGGCAGTCTAGGCCATGCCCCTGGCGACCACTGCCGTGTGTACACAGATAACTTTCAAATCTAGATCTCCAGCCTAAAACTTTCTTCACTGCTCCACTCCCACTTGACCATTTCCTGCTGGGCTTTTCCACCATGATATCACAGGTGCCGTGATTAACATGCTCACCCCAAAACTCGATTCTTTCCCAAGCATCCATTCTTCTCTCTGTCAGGAAGTAAATGACATGACCATCAATCCAGTAGGCAACTAAGCGATAGACCTGGGAGTCACACTTAGCAGCACAGTATTAGTGATTAAGGACTTAGACTCAAGGGGAAGACTATCTGTTCACTAGCTATGGGACCTTGGGTAAGTGGACTAGCCTCTCTGTGTCTCATTTATCTCTTCCATAATATGGGGATTACAGAAGTTCCAATTTCGTAGGTGTGGTGTGATGGTTACACTCGATCTTAGCCAAAAGGCCGAGAAGCGATTGGTGTGATGATTAAATGAGTTAATATTTCTAAGTGCTTAGAACAGTGCCTGGCACATAGTAAAAGCTGTGCAAATGTTTGCTGAATAACTAAATCACACATAACATTCCCTGAAAGGCTATTAAATTCACACATTCCTCTTCATCTCCATGGATGCTGCCTTAGTTCAGCTTCTGTCGCCCTTGGAATAATGCAGTGCTTTTCATTTTCTCAGTGAGCTCTTGCCTCCCGTCTTGTCCCCCTCCAGTTTATACTGTCTATGGCAACCAGAGTGATGTTTACCGAATACAGAGCTGATCACATTGCTCCCTTGTTTCCAACTTTGTGCAACTCTTCATTGTGTTAGCTGGGCTAACTTGGCTTTGCATGGTCTGGCTGCTGCTTGCATCTCTAACTGCCTGTCTGCCTTCTCGTCTCTCCATATTCTAAACATTACAAATTCCTTCTGTTTCCCTGAACCTGTCTCGTTCTGCTCCCTGTTGATGGAATGCCTCTCGCTGTCTTATTCACCTTCAGAACAACTTAAAAATAACTCTCTCTCTGAAGATTACCTGACTCTTCCACCAGGAAGAATTCTTTCTCCTGTGTTCTTCTAAGTATAGATGATTATCATTGCAGGAAAATGTTCTTTACTGCATTTATGTGTTTGCACTTCTCTCTCCCCAACCAAAATGTGAGCTCTGAAGGCATGGAGTGTGCTTGCATGCTCATTCTCTCTCTGTCTCTTACACACACACGCTTAATTTTAATTAACATTTTCTGTTCTATTCCAGTGCCTTTCACGATGTCTGACATAGGGCAGATGCTCAATCAATGTGCATTGAGTGAATGAAGAAATAATAAACTGAAAGGCATTTTACTGATCATTTAATCCAACTCCTAATTTTATAGGTGAGAAAACAGAGGCCCAGAGAAGTTAGTTAACTTGTTCTAGGTCGCTCAGTTGGGCAGCATTAGAATATAGATTAACAGTAACTTTCCAGCAACTCCCATGACTATATAGTCTCAGTTATTGACTCCCTTTTGGATCAATTATACAATTTTAAATTCTAGATTGAGGAAGCTAAATGCTCCCTGACCCCATTCTCTTAATCTATCCCCATTAGAAATCCCTTGCTTGATACTCTGAGACCGCATGGTCAGAAATGTTATTGAATTCCCAAACCACTCAGGGCTTTTGGGGCAGGAGTTTGACTTGTCTAGCCTCCAGGCACTGAAAGTGACCTTTATTGTTTAGCACTTTAATTGGAGTTGAGTTTGGGGCAGCAGGCCATTTTTTGATATTTAATTGTGGGAACTCTTTTAAGAACAAATTATTTTGTCCTTAAGAAACTCTGTGTGTGTGCGTGTGTGTGTCTGTCCGTGTGTTGTGTGTGGTAAGCAAAGGAGATGATAGGTTACTTGAGTGAGTGGTTCAGAGGCAAAAGCATGGGGATGCCCTGAGTTTTGCATTCCAATTGAAAAGTCATCAGAAAAGAGTAAGGTCAACTCTGAATTCTGCCAAGTTTTGCCTTCAGTGCTGCAGAATGAAATGAGGTAATGTACTTTATGAACTGTGAAGAGCTACAGGAATGTGAGGCATTTTTAGAATCATTGATTTATAGAATAGGAAGGCCTTTAGAAATGATGTAGTGATCCCCCCACTTTCTCATTTCACAGAGAAGGAAAGTGACTCGCCCAAGGTCATAGCTCAAAGGCGGCAGAGCTGTCCCTGCTTCCTCTCTGGCCCATGGTTTAGCTCTCTAGGCAGGCCCTCCACAATCTCACCAACTACTGCAGCACCTGAAGGTTCTGGGATGTTTTCCCTTCTCTGTGCTTCCTTTTTTTTTTTTTAATTTCAGAATATTATGGGCGTCCAACACTTTGGCTATATATATTGCCCATGCACTGCCCGTGTCAGAGCTACAATCGTGGACATCCCCCAAACTGTGCTCCCCACATCCATTCAGTGAGAGTTTTTCCCATCCCTTCCACCCCCCTCCCACCCACCCGCCCTCAGATGAATGTTATTGCCCTGTGTGATGTAAGTGTTCATCAGTTAGTACCAGTTTGATGGTGAGTACCAGTGGTGCTTGTTTTTCCAATCCTGCGACACTTCGCTTCGAAGAATGGGTTCTAGCTCCAACCAGGATAATACCAGATGTGTTAATTCACTATTGTTCCTTATTGCTGAGTAATACTCCATTCTCTGTGCTTCTGCACATGCCGCTCCCTATGTCGGGATACCTTCTTTCAAGGTGGCTTGAGGGACCTCCTCCTCCTGTGACATTCCGCCTCATCTGACACCCCTTTAGTCTCTCAGCTCTTTACCCCCTGTCTGATAACAGTAGAAAACACACAGAAGACACAGCCCTTCCCTTAGAGAAATTTACAATGAGCTGTGTCTCGTCCATCCACTTGAGCACGGCCTCTACCTGTAGCTGTGAATACAACTGGAGATATCCTAGGTGGCAGAAGATGGGATTGGAGCACAGCGAAGGTCCCCTCAGACACACATTCCTCCTGGTTCTTTCCAAATCACACCTCTCAGGCCATGCCCTACTCTACTAATACTTAAGGTCAGGAAGTTTGTATGAAGCGGTTATCTTGGGGCCCTAAAATACCCTGCAATGCACTACCTCTCAGGAGAATGTTTGCTGCTTCTCAGAGAGAAGTTACAGGGAGGCAGATTTTGAATTAGCTCGGGGAAGCTGATCCTATCAGTAAAGGCTGAAAAACCACCGAGGGGCCTGCAGTCTCCCGGAAGAGGGAATCTTCTGTCCTTGACAGTGTCCCGCAGAGCAGCAAGCAGCATGCTGGGGTGAGCCACAAAGCCTCCAAGCTTCCATCTGGCACTGAGGTCCTTGATTCAGTGGCAGAGTTTCCATCCCATGTCCAGTATTGCCGTTTTGGGGTCCTGATCCCACAAGGTGAAGAAGGGTTTATTTCCCATGGACCTCCAGAGGTGTGTTCTTTTAACCAAGATTGGAACGACCAAGTGAAGCTTTCTTCAAATGTTAAAAGCAAAAAGTCATAATTGTGGTGTGAGTGTGTATGCATGGGTGGGTACAGAGAGAGCAAATATAAATATATCATTTAATTTTTCTTATTTCCCTCACCTTTTCCACTACACTGGGTTGGGAACCCATTCAACCCATTCACCAGATCCCTCATCTTTTCCACTCTGTGGAAAACCATTCAACATACATACATTGCACATAGATTCCATATCCCGGTGTCTGAGCTGGATGTTAGGGGTACAGATTAAAAGAGAAATAAGAGTTGGGCACTCCTCTCAGTTTACTCAGCTTAGTGGGATGAGAGACACAGGAAGGATGCCTCCCCCCTTCCCTGGCTTAGCCCTCTGCTGGTTCAGCTTCTCAGTCTGTCCCTAACAACGTAAATGCTAGCCTAGAGGAAACATAACCATCCCACCCTTATTCATTCCCATGTCCATATATTTATTTGGAGTCCCTTTGCAGGATTTACAGAGTATGTGTCTGTCTAGAAGAAAATAGATGTCACACTGAAATTAAGTAATTAGGGAAGAATTGAATAATTATAAAGATATGGGTAGGTTGTGTGGAAAGCACAAAGATAGTGCAGTGCCCTTGGCCTAGTGACAGCTGCCTATTTTTAACCTGGTGTGCAGGAGATAAAGAGAGGGAGCAGTTGACAGAACCTAGAGACATAGAAAACGGTATGGAGAAGGTCCTCTGGCAGGAGTTGTGACCTGATGCCAAGGATGCAGCAGCCTGAGATGACTGCAAAGGAGCAAAGTTGACCTCACTTCTTCTTTCTGATCCCCTACAGTGCCCTCCATTGCTTGACTCAACTGGAAGTCAGGGAGGGAGCCTTTGATGGAGTCCAAACAGATCAGCCTCCAGGGGCTGCATGCATGCTGGTGATGAGGGGTCAGGAATGGATCTGGGGGAACAAATGCAAAGTAGGCACTTGATTACAGTGGATAAAGTAAGCCTTCAGTTCTCCAAAGACATGCCCAACGTTCTCTTCTCTGATCCTCTGATCCACGTGCTCACATACCCATATGCATACCCCCACACCATTTATGAGAACAGACTGGTGCTAGAGATCGTAAGAAGCATATAATCTACTTTATTTTCTCATTTCACTTTCAAAATCATGCCTCACAGTAGGTAAAGAGACAGACCAAAAATGAGAATAAAGTCTCTCTGACTGCAAAGTCCATGTGGCATGCTGAGTTCCTGGGCACTATTAGCATATCCAGTTTGGGCAGTTCATTGGGGCAGTATCTTTAGGAGGACAAACTCCCCTCTGCTTGGACACTCTTGCAAGTCCTGTCTACTTGACTAGCCGTGAGTCTTCACCTTTAACTCAGATTGGGTTTCTTTCCTGGAAAGCCTTTCTAGAAACTCCCATCCGGTGGTGTGTCCCTCTTTTGCTGTTCTGTCACACTGGTCTTACTTCTAATGAAGCACTAATCACATGGAATCTAATCATCTTTGTTGTTTTTCCCATGAGATTGTTAGGTCTTTGAGATCAGGGACCATTTCTATTTTCATTTATATGCCTGTAAAACACAGAGTGGCTGGAATGCACTAGGGCTCAGTAAATATTTCTTAACTGAAAGATTGAAAAATAAGGATGACTTTGTCCATAACTAAAAAAAAAGATCAGGTGGAGGGGAGCAAGGAAGATAAAGTACAGAATATCCTTTATTCCTCCATGTTTCAGGAACGTTCAATACTCAGGAAACCTAGTATATTCTCTAACCAGTTAGGCTAAAGTGATGTCGTGAAAATCCCTCTGTTGTCACCCACGTGAACACCCTCTCATTGCAGTTAATGGAAATAAATGTACCATTCAGTACTTTAAATCATGAAGCAACATAACTGCCTTCTATTTGCAGTGACCCTCTGGTGCCCTCATTATTTTCTCACTGCGGATGTCTGTGCCTAATCTTGTTGATTCAGCACAAGGGGGTGCATCCAAAAGGCACAGGTGAGGTGCAGAGAGGTGGAGGAGGGAACAGGAATCTGGAGTCTCTTGAGGAGTAGAGAAGGACCACCCAAGATTCCCTCACCCTCACCTTGTGACCCTACTTCCGGCTCATAGCACATGGCTTTAAAAGTGCTTTACAAGCGTCTGGGCTAGACCAGGAGCATCCTGAGGGCTGGAATCACATTTAACTCATCTCTGGATCCTAAGTGGCAGGTATGGGATATTGGACATAGGAGGTATTCAGTAAGTGTATATTACATAAATGACAAATAATTGAGTGAATAAATGATTAAAGGGAGGACTGGATATTTTTTCCAGCCTCTACCACTGATTCAGAAGAATTGGCTGAAAGGGTGGAGAGGGGGTTAGGATTGGGTGACGAAGACCATGAAAACACCCCAAACAAACACAACACCTTTGTGCTTCTCCCTGTGTCCTCCCTTTTCTCCCCGTTCTTCCCTTTCTCCGCGACAGTGCACATTCCTTTTCTACTGACATCCCTCGCTGTTAAATCTGGCACTGTAAGCTCTGCGTCTGTTTGGTTTAACATTATATTCTCAAACGCCTAGCACCATGCTTGGCACATAGCTGTAGCTCAGGGAGTATTTCTAAATAAAGTTGAAATCTCTTTATCTGGGATTTTACTCCTCCTCTCACAGTAAGTCACCTTCCCTGATTCCATTTTCAATGCTGAATACAAACTCTGAGCTGCCTCGTTGTTAAGCTTTCCACTTTATAAACAAGGAAACTGAAGCCTTCAAGAGAAAGACTTGTTTAAAGTTATAAAAGTTAGTATCGGACTTGGCATTAGAAAATGAATTTCTTGTCTCCTTTGTTTGCCATCCTGTGATGACCCCAAAGTTCAGTTTTCTGGATCAGTGGCTTTCAATTTTTTCTTTTTTAGAATTAGGAAACTTTTTGTTCAAAGGAAATCTTATCCAGGAGTTCAATATGTAATACAGATAAAGTCAGTCTGCTCTGGTTAAAGCGGTGGTAGAGATGCTTCTTCTAAAACACAAACACAAATCACTCCTGGGGAGCTCGGAGGAATGCAGTTTGAAAATGGTTGATGTAACAGGGTTCACGAATCTTGACTCAGAGCCTTCTGGTGAGGGTAAAGGGAAGCATCAGTTGGGATTGGGCCCTTGTCCATACCCATGGCAGTTCTGGGCACACTGGAAGAGAGGAATTATAGAATGGGGAGGAACGCCAACTTGGAATCCGAAGTTCCGGGTTCAAGGCTGAGATCTGCCAATTACTAAGGGCAAAGTTATAAATTTTCCTCTAGTGCAGCCTTGATTTATTCAAGCTGTTAATGAAGCTTGATAATATCCATGGTGAGCAAGCTATTTTCTTCTAATGCTAATGCAAGATTAAAAAAATGTTTAAGTGCCAGTTATTTTTAAACATTTGGAAGTGAAAATAACTTTATGATGTTCTATGTGAAAAATTATATTCTTATAACCTATTTTGCCTCCTTTATTAAATAGAAGACTTTCAACAAGATACTTGAAAGCATTCTAAGCCACTTCAATTGTATTTTGGCATGCTTGAGAAATGGCAAGGCAGAGACAAGTTTCTAATATTCCATCCTGAAATTGTGAGGTAATTTAGCATTTACATTTGTTCACACACATTATTTCTATTCGTTAGTGAAAAATCCTGCAATGTGGGTGTAATTGATGGGGAGACTCAGAGAAGCAAAGTGATTTTCTCCAAGTCATCCAGCAAGTTTGCCACAGAGCTGGAACTCAAAGTAGTTAATTCTAGTTAGTGCAATGTTTACTAACTGTATTAATGACGGCAGACCCAGCAGCTGTAATAAATAAACGTCTAAATCTGAATGCTTAACACTATAACAAATTTTTTTTCTTGCTAATCTAAGAGCCTAGTATGCATGCATGTGGTTAGTGGGCCTCTTCTGTGTGCAGTGATTCAGGGAGGCAGGCTCCTTCCATCTGTAGTTCTGCAATCTCAAACACATGGCTCTCCTAGGTTACCTGGGAGTTGTCTCCATGACATTCAGCTGGAAAGGGAGAAGTATATAGAGGGTTGCATGAGGGACATTTTCATGGAACAGGTCTGGAAATGACTCACACATGTCATTGGTTACTAGTTAGTCACATAACCATTCCTAACCACCAGTGGGCTGGGAAATATACTCCACTGGGTGTCCGGTAAGGAAAGAGGCACGGCAATCTGCCACATTGCTGTCGTGAGCACCTTGAGGACTGAGGCCAGGTCTTACTCATCTTTCTGTGATGCACATTGTTTTTGCCTATGAATAATGTGTGTCATGAACCTTGTCCCTTTCCTCGATGTGTATGGATACAGTTGGGGCTGCCATGTTGAACATAACCTTGCTCCTCTAGACACAGCTGATTGGGGCAGGGTAGGCACCACCCCCAGCTGACCAAATAAAATCCTTCAGAAATGACTTCTCTGGGACTTTTCCAAGCTATAACTGAGGAAATAAACTTCGTTCTGTGGAAGTGGAATCTGCAATACAAGGCTTGGGAGCTGTTGGTGGCCATGTCTCCTCCTTTGCGGCAGAAGGCAATCTGTAGGGATAGACAGGGAAACCGGCAGAGAAGTGCAGAAAAGCGATGAGCCAAGTCTTTATGGCTCATGATCCAGATTCTAATTGCTCCAAGGCCCAACTACAACCACCTCTTCCTGAAGTTTGGTTGTTCAACACTATCTTAATCTGTTCAGGCTGTGTAACAAAATATCTCAGACTATGAGGCTTATCAACCACAGAAATTTATTTCTAACACTTCTGGAGGCTGGGAAGTCCAAGATCAAGGTGCTGGCAGATCAAGTGTCTGGTGAGGCTCCACCTTCTGCTTCATACACGGCACCTTCTTCCTGTGCCCTCATGTGGTGGAAGGGGAAAGGCCTTTTCTAGGGGCATTAATCCCATTAGGGGCAGAGCCCATATGACCTAATCACCTCCCAATGGCTCTACCTCCCTAATGCCATCACCTTGGGGGTTATGATTTCAGCTATGAATTTTGGGGGGGGGGCACAAACATTCCAGTCATAGCAAACACTTCCACCTATGTGAAATAACCCAGTATCCTTCCAGGAAGTTCCCCCTTTGCCTGACCTGGTCAGAGTTTTGTGTATGTCTAAAGCAATCACAAGAGACTCAGTCGTGCAGTTCAACGTCTGCTTTCAAGAAAGGCTTTCTCACAGGGCCTGTTTCTCCCTCTGGTAGGCTATTGAGAGCTCATTGTCCACCCTGCAGGCCTTCCCAACCCCAGTGGGGAAGCCCACAGTTGCTCCCATAGGATTCCCTTGGGAGGATATTGTGCCTGAGGATCCTAAAAAATTGTTGTTTGTAGTTGCATGGCTGACTTTTCCTGTCTGTTTCATCTGCCTTAGCTCACCTGAGTGATTGTGTTTCAACCAAGTTTGAAGGTCTTGTCTGGAGCTAGGGGGGTCAATGAGGTCCCAGTTCAGGGTTTACTCACATCCACACCAGGTGATCTGTGAAGTCCCATCCCACTCTGAGCCTTGTACTAGTGTTACACGTGGGCTGAGGGTGGAGAACTTATTCCTGAAGCGCCCCGTCTTTTACAAAGCTACTCCCCTATACATTTCTCTCTAAGACTAAAAAAGGATAAATGATTCCATCACACATAAGCCTGGTAGCCTAGTACCTTTAGGATTGCTGTTTTCTCGTTTGTAAAATTAGTTATTAGTGAAGGTCACATTATGTTGCTGTATGCAAAACTCCCAGCACAGTGACAGAAACCTGCTAAGGGTTAGTTTCTTCCTCATAACATCTTGCACACCTGCCGCTACATGCAGGGCTCTAAGCAGCAGAGGGGGCTTAAGACACAAGGGATCTAATGGTTTTGTCCAAATATCTCAGGAACCGCCACCTCATCACCCAACCCACTCCACTTGGCCCACTTCCTTCCGCTTCTGTTTCTTCTCTGCATTGCATCGTCCTTGTTTTCTCCCACAGGCCCCCTCTCCCCTCCCCCATGCCTCTCCCCGCCCCCTGCTGGCCCCAGCTGCTGTGTGCCTGCCTGTTCTGATGCTATTGATTTTGTTCTATAAAAGATTGCTCAATTCATTTTCTCCACTGCAGCCCAGCGCCAGGCCTCAGGGTAGGCCCCACAATGACTGAGTTGATTGTGTGTACCACTTCCCCTCAGGGACGGTGACTGCATTCCCTCTTGATTCCCAGACAGGATAAGACGGTGAAGGTGAACGTGATTCATAGACTCTAAAGAGCTAAACAGAGAGCAGTGGACCCTGTCTTCTCATCTCCGTATTTACAAGGCCTAGCACAGGGCCTGCACTGAGTCAGTCTTAATAATGTTTGCTGAAATTAAATGAATATCTTTTCTTAGCCTCACAACGTTCTGGGCACACAAGTAGAATCTTCGTTGACGTCTGATTGCCTACAGCAGTAGTTTGCAACCCTGGATGCACATTAACATCACCTGGAGAGATTTAAAAAATATCCATGGCTGGGCCTTGGCCCAGACCAGTTAAACACAGACTCTTGGCCCCTGACCACTGGGGCCATGTAAGAGCTTGGCAGGTGACTCTGATATGTGGCCACATTGGTCTGCAGAGTAAGACTAGTCCCTTAGGCTGGCACACAAGGTCCTCCAGGTCTCAGCACCTGCCCTGTCCCAGCCTCACCTCCATCCGCTTCATTGCACACACACCAGCCATGATGACATTCTTGCTTGTCCCCTGAGGATCACTATTCCTCTGCCCATGCTGTTTTCCCTTCAAGGATTGCCCTTTCCTAAATTCTCTTCCTGGCAAGCTCCTACTCATCTTTTAAGACCGAGGAAAAATGTCACGTCTCTCTGATAAGATTTTTCTAGTCTTCTGAAGTCTCTGTTGCTCCAGATGTTCACCTCTGCTTGTATTCTTTTTCCTGAATGGATTTTGCCTGATATCTCCAGTTTTTGGATTTAGTTCCTTCCACTCTGATTGGCCTCTCCTATCTGATAGTCCAGGTGGATTTTTTTACTTGGCTTTGTACTCCAGCTTTGTCCTTGGGCACGGATGTTTGGGGCCTTCTTTGGCTCAAAGCTCTGATGCCCACTAGCTAACCCCATTCTCCCATCCTTTCTGAGCTTCCAGAACCCCTGCCTGGGTGCAGTGGCTGGGACTCTACGTCTCTATGGGGAGGCATCTGCATACAAATTGCATTGGGTCATACTGGCCCACATTTATTGAGTGTTCACTATGTGCCATGTTAAAGTGCTTCACTGCATTATCTCACATAATCCTTTATTGATGAGTCACTGGGACTTAGAGACCTTAAATAAATTATCCAAAGTCAAACAGGTAGCAAGAAGTGAAGCTGGGATTTCCACCAAGTTTAACAGTCTCCAAAGTCCACTGGTTTCATGCATGCCTGGGTGATACTTTAATGCTCCTTTTCTGTGCATTTTTTTTTTTAACTCTGTGATTATATTCTTAGAGTTGTATCATAATTTATTGGTTGGCGTGTCTTGTCTACCCCATTAAACTGTGACTTTCTCAAGGACGGGAAATGAGGTATTCAAGTGCACATTCCTAGCACTTAGCAAATTGCCTGGCACATAACAGAAGCTCAACAAATGCTTGTGGCCTGAATAAATAAATGGCCACTATAGCCTTGAGCAAGACCAGTAGTGAAAAAAAGACAGAACAATCTAGACTACAGTCTGATCAAAGCAGCCACTCTCCCATGACCCTGATGAGTGAGATTTCTGCTAAGCAGGGAAGGCAGATGGGCAGGGAGTAGGGGCAGCTGGCCGGAGGGTGCCTTTCCCTGGTTCTCTCAAAATCCAGCGTCTGTCCTGTCCTATCGCCCAGCAGCAAGAGAACGTTTGTTCCCTGAAGGGCCGGCACTGTGCCAGCAGCAGGCGGTGGCCTGTCCGTTGGGAGGGAGGCAGGCAGCAGGCAGGAGCACTGATGTGTGCCTGAGACAAGATGCTGCAAGTCTGCTCGTGGCACGGCAGTGACAGCAGCTGGGCCAGGGTTGCAAGTCACCATTCTGTAACCATTAAAAACCAGTTGCTGTCCCTTTCATAATAATAAATTAAAATATCACTCCAAATTGTGCTGGTTTCAGAGAGCAAAAAGAAAAAAATACTCAAAAGTCAAAAACAAAACCAACCAATCAACAAACAAAAACAAAAAAAACACCAAACAGTTTTGGTCCGTATGTTATCAGTTGGGTTGTCTAAAGAATTGATAAGTTTCTTGGTAATTACAGAAGAGCTTCACGGCTGCTTTCCAAGATGCAATTTTTCATTTTCTTGCAGGAAAAAAAATGAAACAACAACCTGCAATCAACCAACCATATACACATGTGGGAGCAAGAAGATGCGAGGGAGAGTAGAGGCAATGTATTTCTGACTTGCTTATTTGTTTGCTGGAAGAACTTCAGTGTTATTACTAAACCAAGTCACCAGTATCTCCTCTTCACAACCGTCTGAAAATATGCAGGCTTGATGTTAGCAGGATCTACCTGGGTGCCTGCGAAGGTGACCTCAGTGATCTCACGTGCTTTGGCCTTCCATAGGCCGCTTTTTAATTCAATGGCCAAAGTGGCTTGGAGCCCCCGTCCTGTCTACAGTGGGCATGCCAGTGCCCTCCCGAAGGTTTAAGGGGATTCAGAGCATAACTGTTTATGATCTCCTATAGCTTCCTGTTATGAATTTTGGCTTGTTGATCAACCAGCTCACACTTTTGCCACTTGCGGCTCCCCTCCTGCTTCTCCCCACTCTGTCCCATTTGTTGACAGGAATTTTCTTTGTCATTCTCCAAAGCATCACTGATGGAAGGCAGCTTTGTATATGTAATAGACTTTTACTAAAAATTTAGGGATGACTACAGGGATTAGAGCACAGAACAGGAACCAACCTAAAATGGAAAAAGGGTTACTAGACGTTTCAAAAACTGCCAGCCTCCCTGGCAGGGAAATCTTTACTTGCTGTGTTTACATTTAGGTCCCACTTACAGACATGTTTCATTAGACCATGACTGCAAAATCCCTATTACATTATGTGCAGAACTCTTTTTTTTGGTAGGTTCTTACCCATCCAGAATAACATAGGAGGCCTTGCTGTATACAAACTTTTCATTTTTATAAACAGTAAGCAGTCTCTGAACTTTATTCTAAAATAAATAGGAATCCAGCTATCATACTGTCTAAAAGAGGAAATCTGATTGGATAAGTTTGATAAGTAGGATAAATATTACTCCTGCTATTGCTATTAAAATTACTATTACTATAAACATAAAACAGTTGAGCAGTTTTGTGCCACCTTACCTTAGAGGATGTGAACACATGCTCTGATCCCTGGTCCATGCAGTCTAGGGTGGGGAACAGGGTGGCACTGTGGCTGTCACAGAAGTGTCATATGCAATAACCTACTTGGAGTGATTTCCTTAGAAGGGGGATGAGAGTATGACACATATTCAAATTTTCAACCTGTTCTTTAGTAGGGTAGAGCTAGTCTTTGAGTTAAGAGAATGCCACTGATATCCTGGCTATAGGCTTAGTAGTTTGCTTCATAAATGGATGGAGAAAAACTCCCTAGGAGCATTAAGGCCCTTATCCACATCTGAAATCATCCCAAATATGTGAGGTTATTTATGAGGTTGTAAGGTCTTATTCCTGATGGATCAAGGTAAGTTCTCCAAGGTGGTGGTAGTAGACAACAGGAGTTTGCATTCTCCATTTTGGAATCTTCCGTGTAGACTGGCAGAACACCTGGCACAGAGAGGGCACTTAACTTGCTGAATGAGTAAATGGGACAAATGGCACATCATGCCACGGGCCCAGACGTATGTCCTCTCTCTCTCTCTCACACCACACACGTGCACACACACATACATGTGCACATACATGCTGTGTCTGTCTCTCAACTTGGTGAATTCCTACTTATTCCTATACATCTAAGCCCTTTGTAATCTATGTCATAATACTCATTACGTTTGCCCCTGGTACTCTATATTCTCATCACATTTGCAATTGTATTATTTAAATTGTATTGCTTAAATATGTATTGTTGTGCATATTTGTGATTACTTGTTGAGCTTCTGTATTCTTCTCTCTACTTCAGGCTCCCTGAGGGGAGGCCACGTCTGTGTTAACTGCTGCCTTTCCAGTGCTCGGCCTGATGACTGGAACAGGCACTTACGGCAGAGACAGAATAGCTTTCACCAAACCCATTTCCTCTTCTTCAACGCATGAGCCAGGCTACATTTCCTAGCCTCCCTTGCTGCTAAGGATGGCCATTTGATGGAGTTCCGGACAATGGGATGTGAGTGGACATAACGTGAGCCACTTCTCAGCTTTACCCTTCAAAACCTCCCATGTAGGATCTTCCATGCTCTTTCCTCCTTGTGAGAAATAAGCACAGTGATTTTGGAAGCCGCACATCGAAGGTGGAGGAGCCGAGAGATGGAAGGAACCTGGGCCCCTGAATCACTGTGTCTAATAAAGCCATCACCAATCAGGATTGCCTGTGGTGGACTATACTTAAAGGGGAAATGTTTATTGTATTTGAGTTTTTATATATTTTTGAGTTTGTTTTTACAATGGCTAGCATTACTTCAACTCATACAGGAGTCCGTGTGTGTGTATGTGTAATTATTAGATGTATACAGAAAGCAAGTATCTAGGATACAGATTGTGTCATTAGAAATGCTGAGGCCTGCCATAATATGCCAATTTTCAAGGTACTAAAAGACAAATGATTCCATGAGTAAGAATGAGGTGGTATACCTACTATCTAACATTCCCTTGCATCCTTGCAATAAATCCTTTATACTGTAGTTACCAGAGGTTTATCCCCTTTGCCCCCCACAAAAATCTTCTCTTCTCTAAGACATCAAACTTTCCCAGTGCTCTCTATTGCAAAATGGTCCTCTGTTCCTTTCTGTGCCATTGAAAAATCAACATTTTACCAGGCATTAATGATCTTTTGAAACCAAGTTGTATTAAGGAGTGAACTTCTGCTTTCTGTTTTATTTTCACAGGGAGGATACACATTTTTAGGGAGAATGGCAAACATTGGTCTCTAATTGCTGAAATTTCAGGAGTAGTTTAAAGTGAGGCAAAGATTATTAAGCAGTGACAGGCAGTTTACAGTCTAATCATCCTAGAGTGTTTGCAATATTCTACTCAGAACGGCAGAGAAGAATGATAGAAGGAGGCTGAGATATTGACAAAAACATAGAACGGCCTTGCCAACCCTCGATATCAAACCCTGAACTTCTTTATTGAAGGAAAATGATTCCTCGCTGAAATAGATGCCAATGTTTTCCCATGACAATGTGCTGCCTCCAGATTCATGGGTGTTAGGAGCATAAGAGGAGAGACCAGGAATTTAGATGTTATGGGGCTAGGAGGGCTATAGAAATACATCATTGTGGGTTAGCTATAACCCACATATAACCTGACATAGCTATAAGAGATAAGGTGGTCTAGCAACTGAAAACAAGTCTACTCACCAAGAACCTGACTTCTCAGAGGGGTGGAACCTGGTGATGATGCTTAACTTGATGGACCAGAAGAAGGGGAGACATCCTTGCCTACATCCCCTGTCTCCAGGTCTAAGAACTAAAGACTCAGCCCATCCAATGTATCAGGACATTAAGGAACCATTTCTTGCCATGAATAAGGAGGCTGGATAAAGTGTGTGACTTCCCAACCAAAGTTAAGTTAAGCCTTAGATGAGCACAGCACCCTTGCTGCCCCCAGGAGTCCTGGGCTATTGCCTCCCTGCCTCACCCTCACACCTGTGGCCTGACTGATTTTAGTTCTCATACACACTTACATGTAGCAGCTAACTCTGCATTCCAAGATGGTTAGTTGGGATCTGAGGCCATCAGATCCTGCCGATCCTGCAGATCCTGCCATCCCTCCTTCCTATGGAGCTAGATTCAGACAGACCTCCTTGATCCTTAAATGAGACCCCCACCTGACCATGATCCATCCCTTCCTGAAGCCCCTGAATCTGTTCTCCACCTTCGAGACTCTTCTCCATCACTGTTTACGCTGCCCTTCATGGCACCCCTCCTTCAAGGTCTGGGTGTCTTACTCATTTCCACATCCCCAGTGCTCAGCATGGAGCTTGGCACATAGAAGATGCTCAGTATGTATATGTTGACTACATAAATGAGTTAGTAATGTGTTGAATTGGCTCCATCTGGAGAAAAAACCAACTCCTGCTGCTCTGATTAATTTCCCTGCTCCTCATTGGCTCCATCTATGGCCACATAATCAAAGCCACCCAGGACTGCGCCAACAGATAGCTGCAGATCTTCCCTACTGAGGGGATGAGAGGTTGGGAAATGTCAAACACAACAAAATGCAGAGGGAAAGAAACAAGAACCTGACATTATTACCAAACACTTTGGGTAGTAGATGTTTCTCCTAAAGGGAAATTGAGCTAGGAGAACTCTACGTCAGGAAGGTGAGATAGGTATTTACATAGCAAAAGACTGAAAAGACAGAAACAGATTGCTTTAAATCTAACATTCTGACATGTATTTATCAAAATGTGGGCAATAAATCCTAACAATATTTCCATAGTAATTATATCTATTATGATGGCTATAACAATTACTACTACCACCACCTCCTTTGCCACCATCACCACCATTTTTTGGACATCGATTATCTGAGCATAAGCTTGATGATTTTACCAATATTACCTCATTTGATCCTCACTATAAACTTGGGGGAGAGAGAGAGAGGGGGAGATAATTAATCATTATTTCTACTGTATGGATCAAACTGAAAGCTAGGAAGGTTAAATGTGGTGAAGATGATACTATGTGCTCACCATGGCATTTCCTGAGCACACGGAAAGACTATACTTCCCAACCTCCTTTGCAGTCAGATTGGGCCATGAAACTGAATTCTGGCCTATGGAATGTGGGCAGAAGTGTTGTAAGCTACTTCCAAGCCTGGCTTTTAAAAACATCCTGCACAAACCTCCAGCTTTTTTTTTGCTCCTCTGTGGTGACCTTGGAGGCCTCTATCTAGGATGGTATCACTGCAAACCAGAGGAGAACTTCAACAGACTCTGGACTGAGGCATAAGCAAAAGTTATTTTTTATAATCTTGAGTGACTGAGATTTGGGGACTTTTCTTTTTCTGTAACTTAGCCTAGCTTATGCTAACTAATCAATTTAAGAAACTTGCCTATATCACAAAAATTGGTAGAGCTGCTGTTTAATCTTAAAAGTCATTAGCGGTTTATCAGATATTCTCCCAGACCCAGTTTGTGAACTGCTCCGTATTTCCTTGGCCATGGTTTTTTGCTTGATGCTACTGATGGGCCTCTAGGAAGATCACCTGACAACAGTGGCATTCTTACAGGCTGATGAGGGGGTGTTTTGATCTTGCTTTCTGTAGCCACCTTTGCGGCAGGGGCCAAGAGAAATAGATTGCTTTGAGGCAAGAAACACCACAGAGTCCTGGGATTCAGTGCGATACATGCCTGCTGGCTCGTGTGGCTGTTTGGCAGGGCTGCAGAACACACACATACACACAAAGAGAGCCACAGGCTCACCCCTGCAGTGTGACTCACACCTCAGGTGGTGTCAGGGATCTTGCTTCAGGTATTCAGGGATCTGGCTTCCCTCAGGTGGCCAAGGGGCTGGGCAGTACAAGTTGGACACATGAAGGAGTTGATGCCCCATGGATGAACTTTACCAATGGGACCATTCTCCCTTTTCCTCCATATTCAGCTTGTACAGAGAAGCAGCAGTTTTCCAGGCTCTCTCAGAAGACATCCCATGGGACTGTGTGACCAGCATGGTGATGCCTCCCCTTATATTTAGTTTCCTTCCTTCCCAGCCTCACTGCTTCTCTCCCTGGTCCTCTACTCCCCAGTACATTTCAGCATGAAAACTTGTGCCTCAGGATCTGTTTTCGAGGGAATCCAGCCTAAGATATAGAGCCTCATGTTATGCTGAGGGTATGTTAGCCTATCTAACTTGGGATATTTGAATTGCCTGATGAAAGAAATGAATATGGTTATAGGGATAATGGGTTGAAAGCTTTTTAATATTTACCTATTTTTCTTCAAATTATGAAAGTAATGTACATGTATTATAGAAAACTCAGAACATAGAGACTTTATTATTAATAAATTCATTCTCTCTTTTCCTCTCTGCCTTTCCTCACACAACTACCCACAAATCCAAGTACTTGGCTCCTCTTAATGAGGGAAAGGTTTGATACATTCATTCCCAAAGAGTCACCATATGCATTGCCTTTTCCATAGAGAAGTTTAGTCCCTTATAGAAATACTAACCCCCAAAGCAGAACTGGCAGTGGGACTGACGGGCACTTGAGGCAGAAGAGACCTGCTAGTGGAGGAGATGGTTTTGCTTGGAGGCCTCCAAGATGCCCCTCAAGTTGCATTGTTATGCTAACGGCCCACTCTGCCTGTGCTTCTGGCACCTTCCAGATGTAAGTGCACACATGTGCACCTGTGAGTGTGCCTAGGCATTGAGATGAGCAGTGAGGGGCAAACAGTAAGAGAAAATAAGGCAATTTTGCTGAGTGGTCATTTCCACGTGACCCTCTCCCTTGTTTTCCAGGAAGCTCCCACTGAGGCAGAATCACAGGGATTTGGAAAACAGTGAGTTGCTAGCATCAGGCTTTCTAGCCCTGGGTGGCATCACTGAATCTCTTCTTTCAAAGTGGGCATGGGAAACTTTTGTCAGGGGAATTGGGTCAAAATGTGCTCACATTCTTAATTTTGCTAAGTGAAACTTTTCATGACTACAGGGTCTTTGAGGGATATGAATCGAAAATGAATGGAGAGGTTTGGTGAAGCTGCCAGCACCCAGTGCTTCACCTTTTAAATTGCATTAGTCATAGGTGGTGTGTGTGGTTACCGCACAAAGTGGACTTGAAATATCACTGGGAAGGAAAAGTGAATCAAGATCCTGTTTCTTTCTGGTGGCTCGCTCTGAAAACAGGGATAAGAGGCCTTCTGTGGAGAGAGGGTCGCATCTGGGTTGCACTTGTAACAGCAGTGAACAGCAACAAAAGTCCATTTCTGATGTGTGGAGCTTAAATGTCTAGAAAGGTCGGATCAGATAAGTAGCAGGATTTCTAGATGGGGGAAGATTTCCCACAGCCCAGCCCCCCTGGGTTCCAAAGTGAATGAAATGGACTCTCGGAAGCTGGT
This sequence comes from Daubentonia madagascariensis, assembly GCA_023783475.1. Lineage (NCBI taxonomy): Eukaryota > Metazoa > Chordata > Mammalia > Primates > Daubentoniidae > Daubentonia > Daubentonia madagascariensis. The sequence continues at coordinate 52,898,869 of JAKFHU010000913.1, forward strand.
GGAGGAGACCCGAAGAAGGGGCTGGAAAGTAACCAGGAGGAGAGATGGGTGGGTTCGCATCTGGGGTGGTGGGCTTAGCTTAAGGCCTCCAGACTTTGCACCTCATAATTTGACTTGTTCCCATCTTGCTCTTGGATCCAGAGACTTAAAAGTCTTTTATAGGAAACCCTCAAGATTGAGTGGCAGGAAGAGATTTTTTTTTTTTTAAGTTTTGCTCTTTGGGTGGTAAGAAACAGAGTGTCACTCACATTACTCGAAGAAAAAGGTTTTCTTTAGGCACGCACTTGGGTGGAAACTAAGGAGTTGGGAAATGAGACAGCTCTAACTACTCCCCTCTTCTCTCTCCTGGGCCTTGGTGTCCCTCGCACCCCTCTGGCATCCTCCTTCTCCGTGAGCACATCCGCTGCATTCTTCAGAAATTCCCCTGGGTTTCTAGGCATCGTCTCTGTTTCTGCGCCCTGCATCTTTGGCTTGCCCATGGCTCATTGTGATTATTCTGATCCTGACTCTGCTCCCAACATGAACTTAACTCATCTTCTTAGCATTCCTTATTTCGACTTCCCAAGAAAGGATGTCTGATTGTTTACTTTTAGGTCCAGTCAGCTGTAGTGGAAGAGCAGAGTTGTGGAATACAAAGCACGGTCATGCAGAGCTGTGGGCTGGACAGTTTCATTTGAAGAGGGTATGGGTGGGAAGGCACAGTAACTGATGCCTCCACCCAGCAGCCAAGCTGGACTCTCAGTAGGAATGGGCACAAGCTTGTTTTGGATGAAGGTGTGATCAGACCGGATTCATCTCTGAATAACCAGCATGATCTGGGTATGGGCATGGCAGAAATAGCATGAGCAGGTAGAAGGGAAGAAGCCAATATGTGTCAATAACTATCTATGAGCCAGGCACTTACAGCGATGACTTTGTAATGACTTTGTACTTAGGTAGACCAGCAGCATCTGCTGCTCTGGGGAAGTTATTTAAACTTGCCAAGATTCAGTTTTCTCTGCAGTAAAATAATAACACCTACTTCACTATGTGGCCATTGGGATTAAATAAGAGAATATGTATGAGAATATATGGTGCATAGTAAGCACTCAAATGTTTCCTCGTGGAACAGCATGGTGTGGATTAAGAACATACACAGGCCCTGACATCAAGCTGAATTTAAGTACTAGTCTCCCTACTCACTAATTGGACAAACTCAAACAAGCTAGTTAAACTGTTTAGACCTCAGTTTTGTTATCTGGTGAGATTAATAGCAGTGAATGGTGTAAAGTACATTCTCAATAAATGCTTATTATTATTAGAGTTATAATGTAATAATTAATAATTATAATTAATAATATAATAATATATATATAATAATTATAACTAGATCATGTTGAAATAATTATGTGTAGGAGCCTGTCAGGTAGAGAATGGGAGTAAGGGATTTCTTGGGTCATAGAAGGAGGTATGGAAAGTTTTGGAGATCAAAGAGGAGCCCAGTGAAGTAGAGTGATATTATTGGGCAGATGCAAAGACTGGCAAGGGTCATGTCATAAAGGGCTAGAGTACCAGCATTGACACCAAGTGTCATGGATTGGGAAGATGCAGAACTGTGGTCCAGAGTCAGCCCTACAGAGGTCTGTCTCCCAACTTGCCATCTTCAATCCATAAATCTGAGATCTGAGCACATAATTCCTCAAATAGAGCCCTCCATGGCTCCCAATCCCTACAGAATAAAGTCCAAACCCCTTAACATAGCATTCAAGGCCCTCATGATCATTCTAGAACTCCATATGTGTGTGTGTGGCACAGCTATGCCACAAAATAAACCAGTTTTTTTCCCTCCAATTCCCACTTCTTTGTTTTTCCAGGTGTAGAGTCAAAGCCTTGGAAATGCGGAAGGGACTGATGGAGACCAGGTTATGTGCTCACACCTCAGCTGCCAGGCAGCTGGGAAAGCAAATACCTTCATTTTCATGTTAGGAAAACATGCCACGTAAATCACTTTTCCCATATTCACATATAAATGATGGCTTACCTTCCCAGGGATGTTTATATTTGAATGAAGCAGCAAATTTTCACCACCATATTTTGACCTCACAGATATTTTGAATCCTTCTGCTTCCGATTTGCTTTCATAAATGAATAGAAATACATCAAATTCACATGGAATATTTCTGACAAAAATAATCAAAATAACAGAAAATTGATGATGGCTGTAACTTCACATGATTAAATGTGTTAGAGGTGAAAAATCAATAAAGTTGAAAAATGCAAAAATCAACTAGGGAATAATTGTTTTTGGAGAAATAACCCAACAAAACTTTCAAAGGCTAAAACTAGACATAGTAGAAAGTTTGATTGACAAAATATTGATGAATGAATAAAATTATTTTGGCAAAATTTATAAATACAAAATTGAGTCAAGAAAATTGGGCTTTGTGGAAATAATGGCCCCCAAAGAAAACTTACAAAGAGAGAAGCTATTCTCATTCAATTTGATGTGGAAAAAAATGACCAATGAATGGAAGCTATATTATAAAATGTACATGGAAAACAGTGGATATTCATGAAAATAATTTTAGTAAGATAGAAATAAAGATGGAAAAGTATTACTAAATGGAAATTTCGTCCAACAATTAAAATCACTTAATTCTATCAGAGAAATAATTTTTTTTCCTTAGGAAAAATTCACCAATATTGGTATAATTTGGGGCAATGTTTGTATTTATGAACATTGAGTTAAGACAATTTTAGGGTCACTGCATTTTGACCGAATTCAGCGATTGTTGGCTAGAAATTATACCACTTATTTATTGGGCAATAGCACTATAGAACTACTTATTATAAAAGCAACTTCTGGCTAAGGTCCTTTTCTGAACCCAAGATAAAAGCAGGGATTTATCCATTTCTTCTGAGCAGATAATTAGATTCTGACATGGAGTTGCAATGCAACGTGCTGCTGATAGGAGACTGTTCCCACTGGGGTGGACAGCAATCTCACACTGTGCCACCTGGAAGCATACAGAAAAGCCTGCCTTCTTCAAAGGCACTTAGTGGTAAGCACGCAAATAGTGACCAGACTGAGTTTGTTAGAGTGTCCCAGGAGTCTCCACCTCTTTCCTCTCTTTTGTCATTCCTTCAGATAATTTCTCCTCTCTGTTGTTGGGAACGTAAATAGGAGTGAAAGATTCCTACAGTTCCCTACTGTCGGCAATATAGTGCCATGCGTGTGATATGGGTCTTACTGTTTAGAAGTAAGACAAATGGAGCCTCTCCTCCTCCACACAGCCTCACAGATGCCACCTGCTGAGTTTCTTTGCTGCATCATCTTCAGCATCGAAAAGCATTTACTAGGATCTCTGTGTAAGTGCTTCTTTGTGACACTGGACAAGAGAATGGGGAACAGATGTGGTGGGCCAACCTCCAGGGGTTTGCAATCCAAAGCAGAAGGACAGACAGTGCAAACACAGATGAGCGCTCAGGCATAACCTGCAAGCCAGGACACAGGTGTGACAGTCGGGACTGACACAGCACTGGAACCAAAGCAGCGGCCTTCCTTCTACCTAAGGATGCTTCTTTTTACTGCAGGGTTCCCTCTAGGGCTCCTTTAACAGCTGGCCTTCTTCCTGCATTTTTAACAGGATCTGATTTACAAAAATGCTTTGAAAATAACTTACGCAGGAACATATTGACGGCATACAGCTTGTGGTGTTGGTTTAAGGAGATGTGGCCAATATTGAACAGGCCAGTAAAGAAATGTGAACTTACATTTACATTATAAACACTCTGAGGGGCCCCTTCCATTGTGCATAAATATCAAAAAACCTGGTTCATTCTGTGCCTAGAAGAACACCTGGCATGTGGTAGTTGGTCAACTAACGTTTATTAAATGAAAGAATGAATGAATTAAAAACAAAATACCTACCCTATTCATAGGCAAGGTAAATAAAACTCATTTATGTTTTCTACTTTTTCTTTCTTCTCAACCTTCCCCTTCCCCTTCCTCCTCCTGCTCTTCCTACTCCTCCTTCTTTTTCCTCTTCCCCACCTTAACATTTATCATTTTTAATTTGGACTTATTTTGGTATATGGTAGGAGGACAGCCTTTACATATTGTCCCCGGAGTATTAGCAAATTCCCTAATGTCACTTATTAAATAATCCCTGTTTTGACCACTGATTTAAACTACTTCAGGACAGCGACTCTAGTTTACTAACCTTTATATGTCTAGTGCCAGCTGCAAGGCCTAGAGATATTTTTGTGCATATGATGATATGTGATGTATTTATGTTTTTTTGGGTATATAATATATTTGTGTTATTGGGTGTATGACATATTTGTGTTGCCACACTTAGCACCTGTTATGGGGGGTGAATAGTGTTCCCCCTCCCCCAAATTTATATATTGAAATCCGAAACCCCAGTACTTCAGAAAATGTAACTATATTTGGAGATAGGGTCTTTAAACAGGTAACTATGTCAAAATGATGTCATCACATTGGGCCCTAAGCCAATATAACTCATCTGCTTATGAGAAGAGGAAGTTTGGACACAGACACGCAAAGAGGGAAGACTATGTGAAGATACAGGGAGAAGATAGCCACTAAAAGTCAAGGAGAGAGGCCTTAGAAAAAAACCAACTCTGCTGACACCTTGATCTTGGACTTCCAGCCTCCAGAACTGTGAGGAAATAAATTTCTGCTGTTTAAGGCACTCAGTCTCTGATACTTTGTTATGGCAGTCCTAACAGACTAATACAGCATCTATAAAAGTAATATATTTTTATATTAGGGTCTATTTGTGGCTATCTACTTTATTAGTTTGAACTATCTGACTATGCTTTCAACCAAATTATTGTGTCATTTCTCATATATATCATGCATAGGAAAAAATGAAGGAAATATTAGAAAAATATTAATCAAGATTATTTCTGCGTGTGAGATTTTATGTTATAGTATTTTTTCTTTGTATCTTTTAATGGTTTCCAAATATTCTATAATGAGCATGAGTTACTCTTCAAATAAGGAAAGAAGCTATATAAAAATTATAGAAAGGTGCTAAGGTATTTAGAAGGTGGTGGCCTGAGGAGGGAAAAGGCTGAGGTTTGAGAGTGAATGAGTTTTGCAGCTTCTGAGGCTCCTTGTACATTTTTGAATTGCCATAGCCTGGGCTTGTTCTGAAAAAAAAATGCTTGTTTCTGAAAATGATGATTTGTTTGGATAAGCCCCCTTCTTTTTTTCTTTCTATTTTTTTTTTGGCTTTTTATTGCATAGTCACAATGGGAGGCATTGTTCAGACAGACCAGCATCGTTCATACTTCTATTCCTGTCAGTGACAGTATTATTTGCAACTGCTTTTTTTTTTGTAAGCCTTTTCTAATTTCCACACTATCACTTATTGTATTTCATTAAAACTGGTTTAGAAATGCAAGGCATATAATTAGATTGAGAAATATGCTATCGATTTAGTTTTCCATTATGATGTTATCACATGCACAAAAAAAGTCATTTGGTACAATTGTTATGATTAAAACTACAAAAGAGACCCATTACATCAGACTTGGTTTTCAGTGCCTGATGCAGTATAAAATATGAAATAGAGGGGTTAATCTATTTTTATTAGAGCTGCATGTCATGTATCCATAAATGCCTATAGGCTAATAATTTCAATTGAATCTTTAGTAGATGAGAGGTTTTTTCCTTTAAACAGTCATATTAAATAAAAGTCAATCAATAGTTAAATACCCAATTTCTAAGGTGGCCGTGGATAATAGTCCTTTTCCAGCTCTGCACTGTGTAAAATCTCATGCCCCAAATCTGCACAAGGCAGCCTTCTATTGCAAGGAGGCTAGAGAAGGCAAAGAGCATGCATTTTGGAGTCAAACAGAAGTGGGGTCAAGTGACAGTTTCTGTCTAGGAGAAGGTGGGATCACTATTTAGTATCTACCATGAGCCAGGCTTAAATAGACATTATTTCAGTCAGTTTCTACAAAACTGTGAAGTTACTGGCCCAAGTTCATACAGCTATTAATTAATAGGATCTTAGTCCCCTTACCCCAAAAAGTCCTTGCACTTTCTGCAATAACATTGTCTTTCCCTTTTGTTGAGTGATTTTGGATCAGTTACTTAATGTTTCTGAGTCTTAGTTTTATCATCTGATAAACAAGGATGATAATATCTCTTCATAAGTTGGGTTTGATGATTAAATGAATTAATATCTGTATAAAACTGAGCATTGTGCTTGCCACATAACAAGTATCAATAAATGAACTTATCCTTCTCCGATAATGCCTGAGGTAACCTGGGTTGGGGAATGACACTGATTTTTCTCACCTCTGCATACGTATGTAAGGAAAAGACAGGTTACAAAAATCCAGATTACTGATATAGAAAGATTTTGTTTATGAAATAATATGGGAAATAGCTATAAGATTATCTTACAGCTATGTTTCTTAAGTTAGTTTTAACAACCTACAAAATGGATTTTAAAATATTTTTTAAGCACCTATTATATTGCAGGCATTGGGCTGGACATATTCTTGTATATTATGCTGCTTCATTTTTTTCAACAGCTTTGTGGGGGACATAGCTGAAGAAACTGAGACTCAGAGAGGGTAAGACAGTTGGAGCAGTAACTTGAAGGATGAGTACAGTTTCCACAACCAGAAATGAAGATGTGTACAGGGACTGTAGATAAAGTGATATTGGACTGCATTTGGTCTTTCGAGTTGTTTTGAGTACAACAGTCAAAATGGTATAGTAGAAAGGAAATGGATTTTGAGCCAGGCATATCTGTATTCAAAATTCAGCTCAATACTTGCATGCTGGGCAATTCTCAGCTGTATACTCTGAGCCCCAGATTTATCAAATATAAAATGAGGGATATTAATACCAAATACTTACTTTACAGTTGCTCTAAGGATTTCATGAGCCAAGGTTTTAAAATGATTGAGTAATTTTAGTTATAGACTACCATGTTTTAATAGACAAAAATAAACCATTCTTATTGAGATTTCAAATGATTTTAGGAATGAACTATATTAATATGGATAAACAATGAACACTTTTGGTTGCAAGTGACACAACACTTAACTGCAGTATCTAGAGTAGGAGTTAGGTATGGCTGAACCCAAAGGCTCAAATCAGGTTAGTGGACTCTCACTTCTGTGGCTTCTCTGCTCTGCTTGTTTCTGGTTGTCTCCATTTTCAAGCAAGTTGACTTATATCCCTATTCCCTCAGCAACATCAACATGAGGATGGTACCTCTTTTCTAGTTAATTCAGAAATTTCCTGGGACATTCTCTGATTAGACTTAGTTGGATCATGTGCTCAACCCTGGATCTACTGCTGAAGCTAGGGTGATGGAATATACTGATTGGTCAGGCTTGAGTCACATGCCCAGCCTGGCTCAGGGGGCAGAATCCACTTGACCAAAATTCATGGATAGAGAGTTGGGAGGAGTAGTGTGGCAGATGTTGTCAGTTTTCTGCCCATATTTTCAAAGATCCCAACAACTTTTGCCTGTATCTTTTTGTTAGAGAGCTTTCCTCAGGCTCCCCAAACCTGTTTTGCCTATACTCACAGAAAGCCAGAGAACTTATCTTTCCGTAAAGGCAGCCTGTAAACAATGGCTAGTGGGGTGTGAGAGTGGGGGTATAAATACTCCAGCTCTCTTCTTTGGATGGAGACATCTCTCTGAGGTCTGTTCTGCACTGTCTCCAGAGTTCCTCTGTGGAGCTGAGCTGAAGTCACCTACTTGGGACTATGGTTATTGTCCATTTCCTGGTCTCACTTAAGCATACCCTTACAGATTTGTCTGGGAATACTTCTTAATAAATCACTTTCCCATGAGTCCTTGTGACAGGGTCTGTTTCTGGGGAACCTAACCTGAGAGGTTTCTCTAAGGAAAGTTTGGGTACCATAATTAGTCAGTTATTGCTGCAATAGTGCTAAATAAAAGACATCAAAATTTCAGGTGCTTAGCACAACAAACATCTTATTCTCACTAACATGTTGACTAGGGTAGCTCTGCTAAAGAATGTGTGTTGAGTATAAACCTGTTCCACATGTCTTTTGCTCTGGGACCAGGAGTTATCCAGGGCATTCTTTTCTCAAGAAAATAGCCAAGCCAAACAAGTACATTTAAAGCCTCTGCTCACATCACATCTATCAGCCAAACAGTCCACTAGCCAAAACAAATCACATGGCCACGTCAGGCATCAGTAGGCTGGGGAATAGCCTTTCTCCACTCTAGAAACATGGCAAATGGCATGGACACATAATTCTATTACCAGGAAAGAATGAGGAATTGGGAATAATAACCCAATCCACCACATTTCCATCTAGAGAGTAAAGGGAATACTGTGAAGGCAAAAACTAACAGATGTCTACTCTAATTTATAGTAAGCTGTGTGTGGTAGGCTGAATCATGGCCCATAAAGATGACCATGGTCTAAGTCCCCGAATCTGTGAATATGTTACCTTGTATGATAAAAGGGACTTTGCAGGTGTGATTAAGTTATGGATCTCAACATGAGGAGGTTATCCCTGATTATATTATTGTGCCCTAGGTGGGCACAATGTAATCACACGGATCCTTATAAGATACAGGCAGAAAGTCAGAAAGGGGAGAATTTGCTACTCTGATAGCTTTGATGATGTAAGAAACAGCCATGAGCCAAGGAATGTTGGCAGCTTCTTGAAGGTAACTAAGGTAAAGAATGGATTATTTCCTGGAGCCTCCAGAAAAAACCAGTCTTGCTGACACTTTGATTTTAACCCCATAAGTCTCCTCTCGGACTTCCAGAACCCTAAAAGAATAAATATGTGTTGTTTCAGGCCACTAATTTTATGGTACTAGTGGCAATAGGAAACTAATACACTGTGATTTACATATATTTTTTTTCTCTAATACTTCAACTGACCCTATAAAGTAGACACTATTTTTCCCATTTTAAAGATGGGCAACCTGATGATCCAAGACATGAAATAATTGGCCCATGGTCATACAACTGACAAATATCAGAGTCAGCATTCAAACTCAGGTCAAACTTCAATTCCAATGCTCTTGCCATCAGAACACTATTTTAGCTTCTGTTTTGTGCCAGTGGATAAATTAAGGAATAAACTCAGAGAACTCTAGATCATTCATAATTCAGCAGGAGGAGATGGGAGCAAATAAAACTTCTTCAACAATTGCCTTTTGTCTTTGTGGTACAGACCACAGGTTTTACCTCAAGTTTGCAGCACATGCAGTGAAGAGCTCCTTGGGATGGAGGACATGATGCCTTTTGCATGGTGTTATGAACTGAATTATGTCTCCCCAAAATTTAGATGTTGGAGCTCTAACCCCCAATGTGACTATATTTAGAGATGGGGTCCTTAAAGAGGTAATTATGGGTAAGTGAGATCATAAGGTAGGGCGCTAATTGAATAGGAGTGGACTCCTTACCAGAAGAGGAAGATACCCCGGACAGGTGTACACAAAGCAAAGACCACGTGAAGAGGCAGCAAGAGGGTGGCCATCTGCTAGCCAAGGTGGGGGGCCTTCCCACTTAATTTACCAAGACTGCTTGGATTTTATTGCAGGTGAACTGGAATAAACTTTTATTTTATTAAGTTATTCCACCAAAATGTTGGAATATCTTTGCTACAGTGGCTAAGGTCACTCAAATACTCATGGCCTCATCTACAAGCAAGAGAGAATGAGGAATATGATCCCTTGTTGGGCAACCACTTCTCAATGGAAACTTTGGAAACAGGAGTGCAGCTTTTAGGTGCCGAGTTGGCTGACTCTGCTGAAGCACCTTCCACTGAACCTGACTTTACTGAATGAGTAAATGGCCCATAATTAAATGGGTGCTTTCCTTTGGGAAGCTCTGTGCAAGTAGATGTAGCTATTAAACATGGACCACAGTACTTTCTACAAACGTGTTGATTTATTTATATACATTATTTTATTTATTTAATACAGGGATAATCTGATTAATTGGGTTTCAGTTTACTGCGCTTACTTGTTTTTAGAATTTTTGTTTGTCTTCCTTCTTGAACTTTGAGCTTTTTGTTGTCAGGATTAGTGTCTGACTTGTCCTTGTGTCCTCAGTTGCTGGCACCATGCATGGCACATAGCAAGGACTCAGTGTCTGTTGAATGAATACATACATGGACAAATGGATGGATAGGTACTGAATAGGTACAAGGTCAAATATGTGTGATACAGGGGCTTAAGTGCCAGAAGTGAGGAGCAAAAAGGAGCAGGGGAAGAAGGACTTGGGAAATGGCTATGTTCATAGGAGGGGGGTGGGTTTTAGACGGTGAACCGGTCTCAGGCATTGGGAGAAATTCCAGTCAATATATTTAAGCACAAATAAAGAATATGTGGTTTGAGGCAATAGTCTTAAGCCAGTGGTGAGTAGGTCTCCTGAGTTAAGGGATCTGGGAGTTGTCTTTAGGTGCTTCAGGCAGATACTCATCAATCTGCTGTGCTGGACATTTCTGGACTACAAAGTTGCTGATTTAGTAAAAAGCCATGTATCTAAAATGTTTGGTTATCTAAGATTGAAGAGTAATCAGACTTTTCTGGCTAATGTCAGCACTTTTTTTTTAAACATCAGATGCATAGATTTAAAATAATCATACTTCTCATTCTGGTTCATTCTCATCATCAGTCTTTGTAGGTGCCCTTTAGGTTTTGTTGTATTTTAGAACTTCATCTCTTTGTTCTCTCTCTCTACTCTACTATCTCCTCCCTGTCCCCAATTGCCCCCGCAATGGTATATTTGCTATGTGCCCTTCTAAGCCGTCTGCCACAGAAGAGGCTGTAGAGCACACCTCTTGAGAACGCAGGCGTAGGAGCCCAGGCCTAATTCCTCACTCTGCCAGTAAGTATTGTGTGACCTTAGGTGAGCTGTTTAGCTTCTCTGTGCCTCAGTTTCCTAATCTGTGTATGGTTATTTGATGAATTAAATAGATTGATGTGTATATAGTATAAAATTGATTAATACCTGTCATAGAGTGCTTGTATACCCTTGAAAATGTACACATTGCTTTTAAATAAATAGATTTATAAATTAGTAAATATTATAAATCAGTAAATATCATTTAGTTTACTTTTTTCCTTGAACACCAAATATTTGAAATCTATGTCTTTTCCTATATATACATCTAAGTTCATTATTTCTAATTGTTGCATAATATCCCATTCTATGTGAGGCCACTTTATTCATTACCTCAATATAGGACACCTAGTTTGTCTTTGACTTCTTGCTATGGCATGTAGTACTGATATAAATATCAGCATCTGTGTCTTAAGATTTTACTCCATGGTCCATTAATATGATGAAATTATTAATAAAGTTTTCTGCTAGGTCAAGGATCATGGTGATCATTTTTTATTATGCTTTCAGATTTGGTAGCCAATATTATATTTTTGATTTTTAAAATATATTTTTATATAAACATTTTATTTTAGAATAATTTTATGTTTACAGAAAACTTGCAAGGATAGTACAGAGAGTTCCTGTATATATCACACCTAATCTTCCTCATTGTCAATATTTTACATTAGTATGGTGCGTTTGTAACAACAAATAAACCCATATTGACACATCGCTATTACCCAAACTCCATACTTTATTTGTATTTCATTCATTTTTCCTAATATCCTTTTACTATTACAAGACCCCATCCGTAATACCACATTCTATTTAGCTTTCATGTCTCCATAATCTCTTCTGGACTATGACATGACTTTACTTGTTTTGATGACCTTGATAATTTTGAGAAATACTGGTCAGTTATTTTGTGGAATATGCCACCAATTGTCTGGCATTTTTTTACGGTTAGATTGGGGTTATGGTTTTTTTCGGGGAGGAAGACCACGGAGGTGAAGTGTCATTCTTACCCCCTCATATCAAGGGTGCTATCCTTGTGCTATCCTTGATATCACTGTCAAGTGATGTCAGTGACCTTGGTGAGGGTATTAGCCTTGCTCACCTGGCTCGGGTAGCATTTGCCAGGCTATGCATTATGAAATTACTTTCTTCTCCCTTCTTTCCGTTCTGTACTCTTGGGAAGCAAGTCATTATGCATAGTCCACACTCAAGGGGTGAGGAGTTAATCTCCATTTCCTTGAGGGGCAGTATCTACATAAATTATTCAGATTTCTTCTGTTTGGTAGATTTGTCTCTTCTTCCCTATTTAGTTATTTATTTACTTAATCCTTATTTACATTGGTATGTATTCATGGATTTTTATTTTATCCTTTGGGTTATAATCCAATACTATTTTATTTATTTTCTTCCTCAAATTTTTCCAACTTTGACCATTGGGAGCTCTTTTAGCTGACTCTTGTGTCCTTTTGACATACCCCTATCATTGTATATATATGCAGATATATGTGCATGTGTGTGTGTTCACTTTGTTACTTTCTGGTACTACAAAATGCTTCAGGTTTATCCTGTATGTTCTCTGCCTCTGTTCTAGAATCAGCCATTTTGCCAAGGATCCCTAGTTCCTTTTATTGGAGAATGATATTAGAAACCAAAGTCTAGGTACTGGGTATGCCCACTGCTACCGGGGTGTTGTTGCTCTCAGGCTTTTTCCACAGACACAGCTAAGAAATATATGTATGTATATTAAGCTGTGTGTGTACATATATATCTATATATCTATAATTGTTTCTCTTTATGTTAAGCGAAACATGAATTCATACTGATATTTCCAACTGTAATCCAGTCTCCATGATTCATTATAGCCTTCTGCCAGGCTAATCCGTAAACTCACTCTCCAATAACGAGAACCCTGGCTCCACCACCCAGCACCCAGTTACTAGTTTGTTTAATCCCAGTATACATGTACAGCAGTTTCGGAATTGTTCACCCATACCTCTATGTGAAGTGCTTGGCCAACTAGAGGGTAGGGCTTATTTCTTTTTCGCTTTTTCCTTCTTATTTTTTTTTTTTTTTTACTTTGAACAGTTGTGTGAAAAAAGCAACTACCAATGGGTAACACTTCTAGAACAATATTCTACAGAATACATGGAAAAGCTGCATAATTTGAATCATGTTATATACTGATAACAGTAGAGCAACAAATAGCAAAGTGAAGATTCCCACACAACTCTGCTTGACAATAACATTTTCACCACCTCTTAATGTTCTAAATGTGCTATTGTGGTGAAAGTTTATTTCTTTAGATAGTTCCCAGTCATTTCCCAAGTTACTCAAGTCAGCTCCTTTTGTTTCTTTTCTTTCTTTCTTTCTTTCTTTCTCTCTCTCTCTCTCTCTTTCATCCTGTTCTTTTCAGTGGGGATATGCCATACGTTTGTGGTACAGTTACACACTTTTGTATCAGTCTGCGTTTCATCCTGGGATTCCCCCAACGTTTTAGTTAATTTAAAAAACAATGAAGGCTTACCTTTGGGCTGGTAAGGTGTATTTATGGGTTTTGATAAATGCATAGTGGTATGAATTCACCACTACAGTAACGTACAGAAGAGTTTCACTGCCCTAAAATTTCTGTGTTTCACCTAGTTAACTCTTCACCTCCACAAATCCCTGGTATTCACTGATCTGTTTTCTTTTTGTATCTTTTTGCCTTTTTTTTCTTAATGTCATTTAAATGGAATCATGCAGTATGAAGCCTTATAGACTAGCTCCTTTCACTTAGCAATGTGCATGTAAAAATCATTGATATTGTTGTGTGGATTAATAACTTGTTCCTTTCTATCACTGACTAGCATTCCATTGCAGGGCTGTCTCATAGTTGTTTATCCATTTACCTATTGAAGGACATCATGGTTGCTTCCAGTTTTGGCAATTATGAATAAAGTTGCTATAAACATTTTTGTACAGATTTTTGTGTGGACATTGCATCTATTTCTAAAAGTGAAATTGGCCTATTTTCTCAAATTGTCATCTGATTTTGATATCAACCATAGACTAAATTAATAAAATGAATAGGGTAGTTTTAACTATTTTTTATTTTTTAAAAAACAACTTGTTTATGATTGAAATATTTATTTCTTAAAATTTAGTAAAATTCATCTGAAAAACTGTCTATGCTTATGAATTTTTAGGATAGACGAATTTGGTTACCATTTCACTTTTAAAAATAATTATTGGGCTATTCAAATTTTCTAATTTTTCATGTGCCATATTTTTCTTGAAACATACAAATTTTATATAGGATTTCAGTAGTATGGTTGTTTCACAAAAATTTCTGTTATATCTATATATTTTCCTCCTTTTCTTTCTTGTGTGTGTGTGTGTGTGTGTATGTATGTATTTGATTCTTCTAAGTTTGTGTCCTTGCTGTAGATTTATTTATATTATTAATTTTTTTAAAAAAGGTTATGGTTTGCTATTTATCTGGTTTTTTTTCTTTTTCACTTATTTATGCCCTTATTTTTATTCTTTATTTTTCATTGTATTTACTCTGGTATTCATTTTCTAGCTTTTTAAAATCAAATGCTTATTTCATTTGTTTTCAGTCTTTCTTATTTAAAAAAAGTATTCATAGCTAAAAATTTCCGTTTACATGCTGCTATAGTTGTATCTCACAAATTTTGTTTTGTGGCTCTTTTATCGTCTTTCAGATCTAAATTCTACTGACTTCTCTTCTGACTTAATTTTTACCCATCTATTATTTTAATAGTATTATTTTAATTATTACTCATATGGGATTTTAAGGTTATTCTTTTGTAATTGTTTATGATATTATAGTATAGCAATTAGAGAACATAGTTTGCATAATGTAGATTCTCTATTTTTGTTGATAGTTCAATATTTGGCTGAAGTCTATAAACTTTTCAAGCATGCTTGAAAAAAAGGTCATCTTTATTTAATCAGTGTAAAGATTTTTCACTATTTTAATCATGTGGTTCAAATGGTAGTGTTTACATTTTTGTTTACTTAATTTCTCAGGGTCTGTGATAAAAACATTAAAATTTAGTCCTGAAATTTTAATTTTTTCTCTGTGTCATCATGTAGGTTGTTGCTTTTTATAGTCTGAGAGTATGTTATTAGGTGCATATGTGTTCATTATTGATTATATATTTCTGTTCTATGAGTTACATTATATGCCTCTTTTATTTTTAAGTTCTATTTTGTCTCATATAAAATTTGATTCTCTAGCATTCTGTTTTTCAGAGTTTGCTCAGCATAAATTTTCCATTTATTTTTAGCCATTTTTTAAAAAATTTAAATCTCTTATATTTAACATTGCTGGATTTTTATAAAACTCTCTGAAAACATCTATCTTTGCAGGAAACTACTTTAGTTATTATAAATAGTATAATAGAATAATAGTATAATAGTATAATAGAATAATAACTTATTTCTACCATATTATTTATATTTATTGATTGACTTACTTTCTTTTATTTCTTTCTCTTTCTTTTCCCTTCATGTTCCTCCTCCTCCTTTATTATAATTCCTTTTACTAAGATCATACTTTTTTTACTGTTTCAAAAGTTGTATAATGTTCACGCTTATATATAAATGGTAATTCAACTGGATATTCAAGTTGTTTTAAGGTCTTTTCTTCAAAACAAAAATTTTATATATTTTTTCTTATATTCAATATGGCTATTAATATTTGATATTAATTTGATTCCTTTCCTATTTTAGGTGAATTCCTTTAACTCTCTGAAATTATTATTTTGAAAAAGTTTTCTCTTTGAGAATTGGGTGTTTTAAAAGTTCTTTTTAATAAGGCATCAAAAAATCTATCCTATGCTGAACTCTGTATCCTTTTTTATCTAAGTGTTATTTATCTTTTCATGTTGGCAAGTTATTAGTCACCATTCCTCAAATACAATTTTTCTACTTTTACTTATCTCCTTTGGACTAATATTAAATATTGACACTTCTACATATCTCTTCTGTATTTTTATTTACTGTTCTTATTTGAACTTTCTTAATACCTTCTCTGATAGTTCTTTGACTGGCTCTTTGGCTTACTAAATCACTTTGGCTCCATATTCTATTATTCAGCCTATCTCTTGGGTTTTTATTACAGCTATAATGTTTTTATACTCAATAAATCCAAGTAACTATGTTTCGTACTTTCTTATTACTGATTTGTTCTTCTATTATGCTCTCTGTACTATTTCTTCTTTTATCTGTATAAATATTTAATTATACTTTTAAAATTATTGCTCTATTTGCTTCATTTATTCTGCTGCTACTGCTGTACATTGACCAGTTTTTACTATTTCTTTCCTTTTAATTATCTTTCTCAGTTAGCTCATCATTTCCCCCTATGATCTAATATTTCCTTGGGATTCTGTTACTTTCGTCACCCGTGTATACTAAAAGAAGAAGGTTGACATCTGGGTCCCCGCTAAAGATTTCCAAATAACCTATTTGGGGGATAGTGGTGGGGAAAGCATCTTTATGATCCAGACTTAACTATTTCCTGTTAGCAGATCTCTTCTTCTTGCCTGGGAACCCTTACTCTTAGGGAGTCTCCTAAGCATTGCTCTTTTCTGAAGGTTGTCACATTCTGCTGTGTTTCCTAGTGCAAGGGTGGGTCATGGAAGGGAGAGGAAGAAATAATGAGAGGATCCTGGATCCGAGAAAGTGAAACAGAGACAGGGAACATTCATAGGTCAGATTCATCGCAGCTCCAGTAGCAGTGGCAGCTGGACCACACTAGACCTGTGGTTTGCTTTTGGCTATAGCTATATCCCAGCCTGATCTTCCAGTCTTTCTTGGGAGTATCTGAACATTGTTTTATCTATCTATCTATTTACCTATCTATCTATCCATCCATGTGTCTACCTGTCTAATTTGTTAATTTGTTTGTTTAAGAGACCTAGAGTTTTAATCTTTTGCTAGCTTCTATAAATCGCAGCTAGAATACTATGTCCTTTAACCTTTTAAAATGTGATAGCTTTAGAAATTAGCCAGAACATTCACTCCATGGGCTTGTCAGCTAAGAGAATTTTTTTGCAATAAAATATTAAAATGTAACAATTTTTATGTTGTAAGAGAAGAAAAACAACTGGCTTTCTGAGTCTATTGCCGGCAAATGAATATTTTGAGTAAGATATGAAAAACAAACTGGAAAAGAGGTTTTAGGGATAAATGTTACTTTGAAAGCAGGTGTCAAGGAAATGCAAATCAAAACCACAATGAGAGATCACCTAACTCCAGTAAGAATGGCTTTTACCAAAAAGTTCCAAAACAACCAATGTTGGCGGGGATGCGGAGAGATAGGAACACTCATACACTGCTGGTGGGACTGCTAACTAGTACAACCTCTATGGAAATTAGTATGGAGATAACTCAAAGAGCTAAAAGTAGAACTACCATTTGATCCAGAAATCCCACTACTGGGTATCTACCCAAAGGAAAAGAAGACATTCTATAAAAAAGACAGCTATACTCAAATGCTTATAGCAGTGCAATTCACAATTGCAAAGATGTGGAAACAGCCCAAGTGCCCATCAATACATGAGTGGATTAATAAAATGTGGTATATGTATACCATGGAATACTACTCAGCCATAAAAAATGATGAACTACCTATTGTACTATCCTGGATGGAGCTGGAGCTCATTCTTCGAAGCGAAGTATCTCAAGAATGGAAAAACAACCACTGCATGTACTCACCATTAAATTGGCACTAATTTATCAATAGGAATGTGCCCATATGGGAAGTAACATTCATAGGGTGTCAGGCAGGTGGGAAAGGGGAGGAGGGAATGGGTAAATCCACACCTAACTGATGTGGTGCATGCTGTCTTGGGCATGGACACACTTGTCGGGTGGTGCAAAGGCAATTTATGTAACCAAAGCATTTGTACCCCTGTAATACTCTGAAATAAAAAAAATAAATTAAAAAAAAGATTGGAACTGAACATAACCCCCCCAAAATGTCCATAAATGTCCATTGAATGTTTTATAAAGTCAAATCCCATAAATGGTGAGTTTTGTCATTTCATATATGTGAGAGATTTGAGACTCCGTAAGAAGTCTTGCAACACCTAACAACACATCTGGAACTATCTTTCATGAATTATTTTTATTCAGGTTGCTTTTGATTTTGGCAAGGACTCTTCAATTTATTTATTAAAATGTCAAAAGTAAAAAAAAAAAGAAAGCAGGTGTCATATACCACCCCCTCCATCTAGTGAGTGCAATTACTCAGTTTCCAGTGGAGCCTCTGCTTCCAAAGTGAAAGGAAAAATGTGGAAGAAATTTCAAAGAGTTTATCTGTTTATTATATTTATTTATCTCTTGGTTGTCTTTCCTAATCACAGAGAAACCCCTGTCTGATTAATGAACAATTTCTGGCTCTGTTTCAGAATCTGGCTGCAGTGCATTTGCTATTTGATATTTGAGATATGTACAACATGTTCACAGTGAATTCTCCAACCGAAAACAGTAGAGTTCAAATGAAGTCAATTAATTCACAGAGTGAATGGATTGAAGCCCAGAATCGCATGTCTTGCGGAGGCCTTTTTGATTCACTTGCCAAAAGATATCTGTTTATAGATGCAGTAAACATAACTATTTGGTACTTATGGCAGTTACAACCTGATGCAATTTTTTCCCCCCTGTGTTATGGCTGATCTCAAATGAATGACATTTCAAACTTTCTTCCTCGTACCCTCTCCCCCAATAATGTACTCATGTTCTTCCTGGTTTAGCATATAGACCTTCTTCCCTCTCTCACTTTCTCTCTCATTCTGTCCCTTACTTCCCCCTTCCCCTTCCTGTTTCCTTTATTTCCTCCCATATTCCTCTTCCAGTTCTCTTATTCTCCGAGCTTCCTTCATAATCTTACCTCCACTTTCCTTCCTTCTTTTCCTCCCTTCCCTTCCCCCACTCCACACCTCCTCAGTGGCATTCCTGAAACCGCTCACCTGTAGGCTCATGACACCAGTCTCTCCGGGCACAGAGCAGCCTCACCCTCCTTGCACTTCTGTTCCCACATTCCCTTTTGGGGTGGCTGGGGTGGCGCTGGGCAATGAGTGTTACTGAGGCCCTGGCTCCTACCTAACTTGCCTATATGCCTCAGCCCTATACCTATAGCTGTTTTTTGTCTGCATGTTTGATTGTTTTTTGTTTTGGTTTCCTCCTTTTTGCTCCAGGTCCATGCTTTGTGTGAGCCCTGGCCTGACTTTCAGCCTCCTGGGTTAGTGACTAGACATCTCTTTTAGGCCTCATTTTTGAGTTTGGATGCTGTTCCTGATACAAAAAAATAATGAACTAGGATCGTATTCTCAAAGGTGTCATAACTAGGATTCTGAAAAAGTCTTTACTTTGACTTCAAGTATAACAACCTCCCTGGAGATTCCCATAGCTAGGTCCCACCCAGGATATTGCATGATACTGATGCTTTCTTATCTACCACGGTCTGGCTTCACCTGGCTTGGCTACCCCTTTTGGGCACTTTACATTGAAATGTGGGATACTCTACTTAAGAACCACAAGACACAAGTGTTAGTTGTCTCCTTTGTCAGCACAGCCCATTTTCCTTCTTTACCAAATCATCTGATTCGTATTCCTCCTAGCCCTGCATATCTCTTCTTCCTTTAGTGGAAAAATGGGCAAGAATTTGAAGCTGGAGAATAATTGACAATTTCTTTCTGGAAATGTGGTTTTCTTTTGGCTTTTTGGCCAATCTCTATTTTTTCCTAACTTTTGATCCTTTTCTTTTTAGTGCTCCTCGACAACATCTCATCTCTACTAACATTAGAGTTGCTGAGACCTTGGTACCTCTTCTCACTCACACCCTCTCCTTCACTGGTTTTGTCGATTCCTATTGTTTCATAAGCCACCTTAATGGGAATTTTGCCTAGGGATTTTCTCAATACTTCTCATTCTGTTCATTTTGTATGCTTAATATTAATGAGCCTGAGTTCCTAGATTGGTAAAATTAATATCTCCTTCTGAGTTGCTGTGAGCTTTCAATGACATAGTGATTGTAAAATTTCCTTGTAAATCACAAAACATTAAATAATAATGGCTAACATTTACTAAGAAAAAGCTGTATTTCAGGATCTCCTTTAACTACTTTATATGCCGGTCTCAGTGAATGATCACAGTTTCCTATTGGTAGAAATTACTATTGTCCCATTTTATAGATGAGAGACCTGATGCTGAAGAGCAATGTAATCACAGCACTAATTTGCAGGATAAAGAAATTGATGACTTTGTCTGATTCAGAAAAAAGGAATTCATTAAAAGAACTGTCAAGCTGGTTTGAGACTCAGGTACAGAGTCTACTCAATAAGAATACTACTCAAATCAACCCTAGAAAGCTGGTTCAGAGAGAAAAACTTCACTGCGGCTACCATAGAACTAATAATCATAGTGGACATTGGCGGCAAACATTAAAGTTGGAATGCTATCTTCCAACGCTAACCTCTAAAGGAGAAAATTCTCTGTGGCCCTTCTTCTTTGAGTTATGAGCTTTCAATTCAAAGCCCATGGTGAATGCTGCTAATTAGCAGATTCGAGTGACCAAGCCCAGTCTGCTGTGGCAGGAGCAAAAGCAGCATCTGGCTTCTTCGGTTTCTATGCTGAGAACTAGGCTGTGACCCAACTGATATTTATAAGATGGAGAATACTTCCAACATAGGAAGAGGGACAGATAATAAGTAATTAAAAAGAGTGTCAAATGCCCATTACAAGTAACTTGGCCAAAGTCACAATGGTTAGTAGTGTCCAGTGAGGGTTTGATAAGACCCAGGAGTTAACTGCTGAATCATGCTGCCTCCCAGGCTAGAAATGGGAGCTAGTAGAAAAAAATATTTAAGCAAAACCATAGAATCCTAAAAATCCATATGTTGGAAAGCTCCATAGAGGTGACTTTGACTCAAATTCCTTGTAGAATCCCTGCCCCATCTGCTTCAGACACACTGTATTCCTTAATCCCAAATTTGGCTAATTCTGTTCCTGCACACTTGTGTGGTGCTACCTGACTTTTACCCCTGCTTCCTAATCTTGGCATCTGAGCTTCTGCCTTGGCATCTCTCTCCTAGATTTCTGAGTTTTGGCTCTGTGTTGCCTTTGGCTCATGTTACTGTTTCCTGGTAGATAAGATTCTTTTGTGTTAGTATATGTGCTATTTATTTATTTATTTATTTAATTATTTTTACTTGTTGCAGTGTGGTATTTGTGGGTCTGGTGAGGGGGTGAGAGCCCCCTCCCGGTACCCTGTTACTCCTGTCCACTCTCTACTGCTAGTGATGGCTGGATACAGGCCCAACTGTATGTACTTTTCTAAAAAAATTAAAAAAAATTTTTTTAGAGACAGGGTCTCACTCTGTTGCCTAGGCTGGAGTGCAATGGTGTGATCATAGCTCACTGCAACCTCAAACTCCTGGGCTCAAGCAATCCTCCAACTGCAGCCTCCTGAGTGGCTGGGACTACAGGCACGAGACACCATACCAGGTTTCATATGTGCTTTTTAAACAAACGTCTAGTTTCTTTTTACCTTCAGGCTCTTTCACATATATTATCTCACTTAGTCTTTCTAACAAATCTGTAAGAGAGGTATTATAATTGCCATGTTGCAGAGAAAGACACTAAGGTTTAGAAAGATTAAGTAATTTTCCCAAATTACCACATCTTATGAATAGAAGATCTTGGATTTAAACTCAGCATTCTCTGACTTCTGAGTGTGTTCTTAGCCCAACATGTCATCTCCCTGTATCTTCTAGGGACCTGATTTCACTGAGCATCGTTCACAGATCATGAAGAAGTTACATTAGGCTCAGAGGGCTTCCCTTGGCCTGACTCCCTGCACCCATTCTCAGATGTTTTGCTGTCTTAAACCCCTGTGTTCTAACACACTCTCATGTCTGAATGGTGAACATCTATTCCTTATCTTTACTCTGGATAGTAACTGGTTAAATAGGCTCTTTTTCCAGAAGCTAAGTTTTAAGTGTAAGGTACAACTATTGCATGTGTTAATAAAAGTTTCAATTCATCTATTCTCATGCCATTATTAAGTTAATCAGAAAAATATACATCCAAGAATTATATGTCACAGATACAGTGCTTATTTTAAACAATGTTTAATCTCTTTAGTTTTATATTTCTGCTTTACATTAAAACAAAAACTGAGGTTCAGAGAAATGATAATTTAGCCTAAGGTCACACAGCCAGAAAGTATAATAATACTGCTTGTTTCTTCTCAAAAAGATTTTTGGAAGTACATGGATTACAATACAAAGGGTGAAGAAACAAGAATATGTGCTAAGCTCAAAATTACTGAGAAGGTCACACCCAGGAACATAATACTTGCCTAAGAATAAGGCTTAACCAGAATAGAAGCAAATGACTACCACCATGCATGCTAGGCTAAAAAGCACTGAGTAACAAGTGATTTGTAAGGGATAGAACATATGCGAGATGCAGTGTGAGGAGAAAATCAAAATATGAGGGTGAAGTAAACATTGAAAAACAAACTTTCTGTTAGGCCAACAGGTACCTTAAATCAAGCAGGATAAACAATACAAGACAATTCCCCACCCCAAAAGAAAACATCTTGGCATATCATATTCAAACTGATGAAAACAAAGGAAAATGAGAAAATCTTGAAGTTAGAAAAAAGATATTTGTATTACATATGGAGGAAGAAAAAAGTAAGAATTACAGTAGACTTTTCGGAAACCATGTACACTGGAAGATAATGGAATGACATCTATCAGTGCTGAGAGAAAACAGAAGGAGGACTTTCACCACTTGCCATGATGGAGTAACTGAGAATAGATTTACCCTTCCACTGAAAACAATTAGGGAACCAGACAAAATATACAAAATAATTTCCACGGATAGGACAACAAGTAATATAGGACAGCGATCTCTCAGAGAAGGGGGAAGAATGAGGTGAGTTCTGTCATTGCCCTGGAGGAAATTTCTGGACTGCAGTGCAGGGAGGGGAATCCCACACAGAGCATGGCATTCTCACTGAGTTGGGGATACAAGACTCAGAGTTTGGGAAGGTAGAAGTAGCAGGAATTTGCTAGTCAAATTATGGAATAGTAGAGAACTATGTACAGAAAAGCTCCAGAAATGTGCATGCAGGTACTGGAATCTTTGGCTGAATTCTAATTTATCCAGGCATAAAATGATATTCCACAAGGTTGAACAAAACCAAGTGGTATTAAGATGCAACTTAAACAATTCCAAGAGCTCACCAGATTGGGAGATGTTTGAATGATGTTTGGCCAGAGTAGAAAGACCTTGCCTAATACAAAGAATGATCACTAGAGACTGAGACCTCAGAAGGTTAATAGAAAAATAGTAACAGTAGAGGATACATTCATCCTAACAATGTTTAAAAATAAAACTTGAAAGAATCAAAGTGAACTTCAGTAACTCTATGGTTGGCCTAAACAAACTTCAAAGCTATAATAATATAATACTAAAATCCAAACATACAATAATCCCAAATCTAATAAAAATGTTCTAGATGTGATGAAACAGAAAGTTTTGACTCAGAAGAAAAACTAGTCAATAGAAAAAGAACCAGAAATGACAGACAAAACCTTAATACAGCTCTTATTTTATAATTATTAAATATTAAAAATATGCTCAAGGACTTAAAGAAACATAAACATCATGAGGAAATTGATGACAGACATAAAAAAGAATAAAATGGAACTTCAAGAGGGGAGAAATATAAAATATAAAAAAGAAATTTACTGGTTGGAATTAAAAAGCAGATTAGAAAATGCAGAAGAAAAGGCCAGTGAACTTGAAAAACTCAAATGTAACTACAGAGAGGAAAAAAGCTTAAAAAATGAATAGAGTTAGACCTCTACTGCTTATCAAGATGTAATAACAGGAAATAGATTTACTCTCCCACCCAAAACAACCAAGAAAGAAAGAAACAAACAATAAAACCCTAGAACAAAACAAAATGACTTTGAAGAAAGATGAGAGACAAATGAAATGAGGCCTATTGTTGTTCCATCTTACTGCTTTGAGAGCGTTTCCAGGCCATTGCATAGAAAGCAGGAATCCACACACAGCCTATTGGACTCCTTGAGTTGAGGACTTGGAGCTGACAGTCTAGGGATATCAAGGCATGTAGAGTTTGCAGGTCGGAGTATTGGAGAGGAGAAAGCTGCACAGAGTGAACTCCAGAGATCTGTAGAAGATTTTTCTCGAGTATTCCACAGAGTAAAGCTAATGCTGGTAGAGAATCAACCTGAGAATAGGTGAAAAAACACCTGAAAGGGTAGAGGGAACAGTGCCTTGCACCCACCCAGGGCTAAAGAAAGTGACTATTTTTACCAGTCACTCTGAAAAATCTCATGATTCACTGGAATTTGGGTAGAGTACCCAAAGAATCTGACAGTGGGGAATAAATAGCCCCATACTGAGCACTGCTCTCTGAGGCCACCTAACAAATCCTAAAAGCCAGATCTGAAAGGATCAAAGTGTTTCCATTGAATTTAACTGGATCCAAGAAGAAAACTCATAAATATTGATAGAAATACAAAAAGTGGCCAGCACAAAACAAGGTTAAATTCATAATATCTGGTATTAAATTAAAGAAAAATAGCAGGTGTGCAATGAAGAAGAAAAATATGACCCATAATGAGGCAAAGAAAATCAGCCATCTATTGATATTGACCCAGAGCTAACAAAGAAGCAGAATTAGCAAACAAGCATTTTAGAACACTTATAACTATATTCTACATATTCAAAAAGTTATGTAGAGATGTGAAAGATATAAAAAGGCCCAAATCAAACTTCTAGAGATGAAAACTACAATGTGTGAGAAGAAAAATACATTTGAGGGGACTAAAGGTAGAATAGACATTGCAGAAAGAAAGGTGAGTGAACTTGAGGGCATAGCAATCAAAGTATAAAAAATGAAACAGAGGGAGAAAAAATAATTTTTAAAAATGAAAAAAATCAATAAGTGTAAGATAACTTCAAATGGCCTATCATAGGCATAATTGGAGTCCCTGAAGACTAAGAGAGGGGAGGGACAGAGAAAATATAATTATATTTGATTATATTTAAAGATATAATCACCAAAACTGTTCCAATTTGATGAATATTATAAACACACAGAATCAAGAAGATCGATGGACTTCAAGTGCCAAAAAAATGAAGAAAATCACATCAAGGAATATTGTAATCAAATTGTTCAAAACCAGGGATAAAGAGACAAAGTTTAAAGCAATCATATAAAAAAGAGACACGTATAGAGGAGCAAATTTAAAGATGACAGCATATTGCTTATTGAAAACATTGTAAGTGAGAAGACAGCAGCACACCATCTTTAAAGTTTTGAAAGAAGCCATTTCTCTGAAAAACTATCTAGAGATTCAACTTAATACTAACCAAAATATCAGCAGCTTTTTAAAATAGAGAAATTGATAATATGAGTCTAACATTTACATGAAAATGCAAAGGGTCCTAGAACAGCCAAAACAATTTTGAAAAAGAACAAAGTTGGAGGATTTACACTCCCTGTTACAAGCCTTATTATAAAGCTACAGTGATTTAGTGTGATATTGGTGTAAGGAGAACAAATACATTCATCAGTGAAACAGAATGGAGATTCCAGAAATCAAACTACACTTTATGTCAATCAATTGTTAACAAAAGTTCTAAAGCAAACCACTGGAGAAATGATAGTTACTTTCACAAAATATGCTGGAGACACTACATGTCCACACTGAGGGGGAAAAAAACCCAGCTTTGATTCTTACCCCATAATATACACAAAAATTAACTGCAAGTAGATCATAAACCTAAATGTAATGGCTGAAACTTTAAGACTTCTGGAAGAAAACATAGGAGAAATTTTTTGCAAATTTTTCAAGATGGGAAAAGATTTCTTAACTAGGACTCAAAAAGTTTAAAACCATAAAAGAAAAAAAAAAGAGAAATTAGACTTTGTCAAAATTAGAAACTACTTATATTTCCTGGGACATGTCAAAAACAAACAAAAACAAATGAAAAAAGAATTAAAAACTACTGCTCTTTGAAGATATTTAAGAAAATTAAAAAAGAAGCTAAAAAATTTGGAATATGTTAATAATACCTATGTCTGATAAGGGACTGGTATACAAAATATATAATGAATGTCTACAACTGAATAATAGGAAGACAGACAACCCAGCTAAAAACAGACAAAAGATTTAAACATACACTTCATCAAGGAAGATATAAGAATGGCCAATAAGCACATGAAAAAATTCTCAACATCATTAGTCACCAGGAAAATACAATTTAAAACCAAAACATGATTCCACAACACCTCCATTAGAATGGCTGAAATTAAAAAGACTGCAAAACCAAGTACTGGTAAGAATTTGAAACTAAATACTTTGTACATTGCTAGTGTGAATGTAAAAAGTCACAATCCCTTTGGAAAACAGTTTGACAGTTTCTTATACAATTTAACATGCACTAAACATACAATTCAGTATGTTCATTCCTAGTTATTTACCCAAAAGAAATAAAAAATGAAAAGACATATCTCTACACAGCTGTGTAGGGAAATGTTTATTGCAGCTTTTTTGGTAATTGCCTTCAGCTAGAAACAACCCAAATACCCATCAATGGGAGATTGAACAAACAATTTTGTAATATATTCACACGATGGAACACTACTCAACAATTAAAAAGGATGAAATACTTTTAGAGGCATGATATGAATGAATCTCAAAAACATTATTCTGAATGAAAGCAGTCAGATACAAAAGAGTATATGCTGTATAATTCTATTTATACAAAATTCTAGAAAAGTTAAATTAATCTATAGTGGTAGAAAGCAGCTCGGTGGTTGCCTAGGACAAAGGGTGGGTGGGATTGACCACAAGCAGGCACGAGGGTGCTTTTTGATGGACACATTATATTCTATTTCTTTGTTGTTGTCATGGTTATCTGGGTGTATACATTTGTCAAAACTCATCAAACCGTACACTTAAATAGAGGCATATTAATATATATGAATTATAACTCAATAAAGTTGATTAGTAAAGACACAGTCAATGTAAAGATATTTAAACATAATTCAGAACAGAATATATTTCAATGAAGTAGTAGGAATTGATTCTTCTGGTTATCTGAGTTTAACAAATATAATACTTGTGCAATATATTTGGAATTTTTTTTGCAGCTTAGTAAAAAATTAAAGCATATTAGAATGCTATCCATAAAAGCAAATATATTCAGAAACTAAATTAAGACAAAACGTATAACTTGAGTTGTTAAAGAAGATTTAATAATATAAATGCCAAACTTATCAACCTAAGTTTTGCAACCAATATAAAATACAGGCCAATTTTCAGATGATCTTGAATGACAGGACAGGGAATTTTGGACTTTAATGACTGTCATGAGGTTCTATGAAATATTTCTTTGGGAGCAGGGAATATTAAATAATATTACCTAAGTGAAAATACATTGCATGGTTTTTTATAGAAGTGGTACCCATTGCTGATCAAGAAAATGACCAATCTCGTGTAAAGTGAGTGGGAGAGACCAGTGTAGATGCCTTTGTGATGTTGCTCATGACAGGTATTACACACTGGAACCAGGACACAGGTGGTGGGATTGAAGTGGACTGGATACATTCTGAACCTACTGTCAAGATAGAATCTTCTGGAATAAAATTTCTTGTTGGCTGTTAATATGCCACTGACAAGTCTTTTACTTGGCAGGTAAGAAACTGAGTTTTTAGCTTCCCTTTCCTGCAAGATTCTCCCATTCTGTGCAGACAACCAAAGTGGGAATAAGGAATTACCCTTGGAGAGGAAGTCTTGGAATTACTCTGACTTTCAGAATGAGCACAGAGGTTTTTTGCCCAACCATTAAAATTTGGCTTGGCAAAGTTTAACAATCATGGGAAGGATGCTTGGTGGGTGTTTGGATAGTTGCTGGAATGCAGTGTGTCTCAGTCCCAAGTCTGACATTAAAGAACACACAGTTTAGTAGGGACAACAGATTCTAGCCAAAGGTGCACTGTCACCTGTACTAACCACCCCAGGGGCTCTGAGACTACAGGTGAAGCCCCCTAACTTGCGCTGGTGGGAAAATTAAAATTAAAGAAGCCTTCCCAGAGTTTGTGCATGAATGCTGAGCTGGAGTCTGCCCGGTGAAGAAAACGGGACGGACGCCTCATGGAAGTCATCTCTGCATAGGGAGGGCCCGTCAGGACCCTGAAGCCACCTATAGGAGTAGATGACGAACGCCATTGTTTTCTCAGGCTCTGCAGTTCTCAGCTTGAATTCATGAGAGCACTGGTGTTTTGAGAGGTGTTCACAGGTGTTGTGTTTCAAAAAGAAAACAAAATAAAACAACACCCAAACGCAGATGTTGAGCAAAATTGAACACAAGATTGAAAAATTAAATATTTTTTTAATTACAGGCTTTCTCGGAGCATTTGATTTACCAATGGGAATTGTTACTAGTCAAGACGAATATAAATACAGTGTGCAGTATTTTTCAGACTTAACTGACCACAGAACACTCTTGTTTATTCTTTCTTCTCTTTTCTTTCTTTCTTTTTTTTATTTTTGGTAGAACCCCTACAAAAATCTTAGCTGTGTGTTCTGGGAACAGTTTAGGAAGCATTGTATCCTGTTCATTTCTTAACTTTTCTGTTGGCATCTGTCAAGGATATTGAAAAGATATGTTCATGTTCAACTTCTCCTGGTTCTCATTCAGACTCTTTCTCAAATGACCAAAATCTCACGCTGAATTGATTTCAGACTTCCGACAGGAGGAGACCTGTCATTTCCGCACAGTGTTGCAGCAATCCCACCACAGCCTGGATCTGATTAGCCTGCCCGGTGCCACCACCTTCCTCAGGCCAGCCCAGGGCCTTTGGGCGTTCCAAGCAGACCATCACCCCAAGATCGAGTTCATCTCCTCAGAGCTCAGTCCACTGTGCTCAAAATCTCAAGAGTCTACCTATGGAACAGCCCTTCCCTTTCTCTGCAGAATCATAGAGCTCCATTGGAAAGGAATCTGGGTACCTAGCACCTCAGCAAGGGCCCTGGTGTTTGTTCTTTTCCAGTTCAAAGTCTTTCTAGAGAGGTGGAACAGAGCTGAATGCTCACATTGGCCTCCATTTATTGCCTAATAACTGGGGTTCTGTGCGGCTTAATCCCGAAGGCAGAGATTAGTATTAATAGCAGTAATAGATTCTCTTCAGCAAAGAAATGAAAGTTTAGAGAGGTTAGATGATTTGTCCAAGGTCTCAGAGGGGCAGAATGGGCAGCAGACCAGATCAGGATGACCCCAAAGCCTGTGCTATTAGTCCTCACCCTCTATTGTCTGTTGGTACCAAGCATGCATGGCCAGCTGACTTCCAAGGGCTGGTTTTGAGAGAAACTTCCTCCCTGTTCCCATTTGAATGCCTCACTGTGTGGTTCAGAGTATCTTTCTTTTTCTTTTATTTTTCCCCTTTTTACAAAGGATAATCTCTAAGACATTTCCTTGACAAATCCTCCATATCATATCATATCATCCTCCATCCAAATTCTTCTAAGTGAATTAAGATGTGCTCTCTAAATTTAGTGTATGAGACTGATGTCCCCAAGTGTATATTTTGAGCATCATTATAGCACTACCATGCATATATCTCGCAGACATTCCCCTACAGCATCCTCTTACAATCCCTACATACTACTTCTTAGATATTCTAAAATGTAACCAAAATAGTTACTTTATTGGATAGATATTATTAATTTCCACTTGATAATAACCATGTCTGCTCAGCACCTTAGCATGTTGTCATAACTTAGTTTATTATTATTTCTGATAGTGGTAATAATCTTTTCTGATGGTATGAATAAACACATACTTTATGTTCTTCTAGGTCAGAACACTCTGCTATTAATCAGAGCCCTCTGAGTAGTTCACATCTATTTTTGACCCTCATGCCCTATCCTTAGGGAAAAAAAAATGTACTTTTAATTTGATCATGAAGGTTACTGTTTGAATAGATTTTTTAGACTTCAGGCATTCTGGTTATTTAAATTTACTCAGACAGTATAAACCAGACTCCCTGACATTCCAGAGCCTTTAAGAGTTAATGGTTTCTGGCAAGCAGCCACTCAGGTCTCCACTTGGCCTGAACTAAGTCAGCTCCAACACACCAGTTCTTTAGCATTATGTGCATAGTCATAGGATTTCAATGAACATTTTGGCATAAGGCCAGAATACCTATGGTTCTAACCTGCTCTTGAATAAACTTTCTATCATTTTTTTCTGAAATACTGTAGTCTTTTTATAGATCTTCGTCTTTTGCAGTCATACAGGCTTCTATTTGTTGAGTGCATACTTTATAATGGATAATTTGAATTTCTTTTTATTCTCATAACACACCTATAAGGCAAATATCATCAACTCTGTTTTAAAGATGAGGAAACTGTGGTTAGAACAGCAAGGGACTTACTTACTAACTGCTACTAGGTGATATAGCTAAAATTTAAACTAGTATTTATCATGTAGACACAATAAAGATTTATTCTTAACATAAATTAAGCATTTACTATATTCTAATCACTGTTCTATTAGATTGAACCACATAAAATTGCTGATCTTTCACCTATAAAGTGGTAATTTAATATGGTTTAACCTAATATTTGTCTCATTTGATTTTAACAGTAGTCTTAGATGCAACTGTTGTTAACATCATTTTGCAAAAGAGGAGATTGGAGCTCAGCAAGGGTAAAGATGTGCACAGGGTTTAACAGTCAGTATCGGTGCTTTTTCTCCCCCCACCTCGAACCAGGCAATGCTTCTTCACCATGAAGTAGTGGCTTTGACGAAGTGATGTGACACTTTTATTGTCCCCAGTGGTGGCAATTCTGAGTTTGTTACTTCACTCACTTCATTCAATATATTGAGCACATACCGTGTATGTGAATCATATGCGTTCAACCTTTGAAGGAACAGTAAGATGGGAAATCAAGCTAGTTAGTCTAGATTTGTGTTTTAAAAAAACAAAACAAAACCATCTGAAATAGATTTTCTCCAGTGTCTATGTAGGTAGATCCTGAAGACTGTTTATAAAGTATTCACAAGTTGGTTATTACTGAAACAATGTGTAGCCTTTCAAAGTGTTGCTTTCTAAAGGAACTATATCCTTTGGATACTGTAGGTTCTGCTGTGTTTGTTAGTTACTTTTATCATACTTTCTGCCTGGGATATCCAGGTCCTAATCACGAGATCTTCTAAGTCTTACCTCAATGGTCAATTTTGCCAGAAGGACCCTCCATTTTTTTTCCCAATTGTACACAAACTATTCCTCATTCTGGCTCTCATTGCAACTTGTTCCCACTTTTCATATAACACCAGTCACCTCTTCTCCTAAATTGTATTTATTTGCTTATCCATCCATCCATTTATCCATCCATCTCTCATACTATCCATCTATAAAGTTCTAGTCAGTGTTAAGGGCCCTGAAGACACAAAGATGAAAAGACACAGTTCACACCCTCAAAAGCTTAGTAGGGGAAACAGACAAGCAGACAAAACAATTCGATACAAGTATAGTTCTCTTCATTCCAGCTCTCAACATATCTGAAAAATGCATTTCTGTCAATGATGGTTGCTGGTGAGGGCCATGATTCTGTTGGATAGTAAAGACTGGTGGGGAGGGAGGAGGAAGAAAGAAAGGAAAAGCTACGCTCCCTCCACACCAGAATGGGGATGAGAAACACACTGTGCAAGTCTCTCCAGCCCAGTCCAGCCTCCTGAGCAGAGCATTGGCACGATAGATTATGCAGCACGTTATTGTCACAGAGAGGAGCTATGTTCATCCCACACTTGAAGCACCCCAGGGAGTGGTGCAGGGAATATTTCTGGGAAATGGTGTTTGAATTAAATCACGGAAATGAGTAGGAGTCTGCTACATGAGTAAGGAAGGGAAGAAAAGTCAGTAGAGGGGGCAGGTAGCACTTGCATAGGTAAGAGAGAGAATGCTGTGTGCGTGTGTGTGTGCGTCCATAAGAAGTCTGCTCTGGCCACTTTAGAGGGCAAAATGGGAGGGGTGGCAAGAGTTGAGTGGTCAGGAGCAAGCAGTGAGATAATGTTTTTTTTTTTTTTTTTTTTAAAAAGACAGTGGTTTGGAGAATGAGGAATCCATATCTTACATCCATCATTAGACTGTGATCTGCCTGCGGGTGGAGATTTTAACCCTGTCCCTATCCCGGTATGCCAGGCTCCCACATCACTCCGGATGCGTTAGAATTGCACTGCACTGTAGCTATAGCCTGGATATCACATCTCCTCTTTCATTCTGGGTCTGCCAGCTTGAGGGGAGTGAATCTCAGGAGAATATTGCTAGTTCTTGGAGGAGACACAGGGGAGAGAGAGGCACTGGGATATAAGTGAGAGAGGTCTGATTGAAGGTATAAAGGAGGCTTAAATCCATTATCACAACGGCACTAAAATACAGCGTTCCTTCTCTGAATGGTATTTGTTCCTGTTTACTTTCTTCCCTGTGGCATCGAGCTGGGCTGCATTTGCTATTTAGGCATAATTACTATTTTATTATTTTTTTTTTCACAGTTAAGTGGAGCATTTGAGCACAGCTGAATTGCTAGGAGCCTCAGTGGAAGAAATCTATTAGTGGTACGGCTTGAAACAATACACAAAAGGCCACCGCGTGTGGTCTGCCCTCCACGCTTTCAACTTCCTTATGTGGAACAATAAATCTCCGAGTCAGCTAGAACACAGAGACTCCCATCCGACGAGAGCCACATTTTTATCTTTTATTCATTGGCAGGAACATTAGCTGTAGGAGGTATTCAAATCACACTTTTATTTAAACAAACACAGCTGGATCGCAGCCTCTTAATATAGCAATTCTCTAATGAAAAATAAAAACATAGTATTTATCTCTTTTCTTTTGTGTGACTCTCAATTTGCTAAAATTAGGCAGACTTCAATCCTATACAAAATTGGCATGTTTTCATGACCAGAGCTCATCGCAACTAACTACAAAATTATAATGGGGATGTAATTATAGGAGGGCATGTGAAATACACATCCTTTTGCTGCTGTAAGCTATATGGGGTTATACAATTATGTTGTAATAACATCATTTATCTTAAAGGAGTCAGACAGCTGACTTCATTTATTTAACTTGAGCACTCCAATTATGTGCTGTGTCAGTTTAACATAAATGTCTTGCCCAAAGAACATGGTGTAATAATAATGGTAATACCAATAATAATAATAGCACACATTTGTATAGGGCTGTGCAGAGCACAAAGCGTTTTTACAATTGCAATCTTGCTGGATTCTCATAATAGTCCTTTAAGACACGCATCTATGCCTACAATTACATGTGCCCCATTGTATTGATGAGAAAACTGAGATTCAGACAAGTGGAGTGACATTGTCAAGACTGCACACTTAGAAGGTGGTGAGGTAAGAACTTTAAACTCAGGTTTCCTGACTTGACCTTTAGAGATCATTCTGTTGCCCTCACCAGTGGTACCATATTTTGGACAGTGTGACACGTTCTCATCTCTTATCCTATTTTATCTTACAGAGATCTTCTAAGGCAGGTAGAATAGTCTGAGGTGGTGGGAATCACAGATACTAATTCTGTAATCCTGGGCAAATTAAATTATTAGACCCTAGATTTCTTATAAAAAAATAGAGACAATAGTATACACTGAGCAGGATTGTTATAAGTGAAGTAATTAAGTGAATTCACGTAAGTGAATTAAGTCAAATAATGCTTGTGAAATGCCTGAACATGGGTTCTCAGAAAATGAGTTTGTTCTCTTTCCCTGTAGGACAAGAAAAAAATTTCCTTTTGCACACGACAAAAATTGCTGTGCCTTCTGCTTAATTGGCTTGCCCAGCTCTCTAAGCTGGTAAGTGGCAGGGCAGTGACTGAAATTCATGCCTTCCTGTTTCACATCGCCTTGTAATGTCTTTAAATGCCCACTGTCATTTTCAGTTTTTTACAAAATTCATTTGCTTAAATACCCAAAGGAGGAATAACACACTTGAACTAAAAACGTTAGTGCTCTTTGCCTGAGAGAGAGACCACAGTGTAATGAAAAGAGCAGGATTTGGAGAGTCAGGAAGCCACGCGGAACTCCGGTGGTAGCAGGTACTAAGCTGTGTGAATTTAGTACCTATCAGTCCTCTCAGCTCTAGTTAGCTCATCTATAAATGCCATTGCGATCTCAACTTCCTGAGAGGAAGCCTGAAGTATATAATGTTTCTGGGAGAGAAGAAAAAGCTTGTAAAATAATAGATTTAGTTTACCCCATGATTGGCACTGTTAGTACATTGCTCGAAAGACACTGTCTCATTTAACCTTTACGAGAACTCCGTAGGATATTTTCCATGTTTTACAGATGAGGAAATGGAGATTAAAATATTTTTCAAAGAGTTATAAAATTTATATGTGGGTGATTCCAACTTCATGGTCCAGGGGACTTCATTTTCAAGTTTCTTGAGTAATTAAGTAGTTAAATGGGGAAGGTAGGTGGGGTCTACTTGGATGATCCCAATTCACAAAATTTTGTTTATAATATACAAAGTTTTATAAACTTTGTAATTATCACAGGTCCTAGAGGAACCGTCAAAGGTATTGTTTCCATAACATCAGTGTTTCTAACTGAGCCAGCAAGGATAAAGTTTCATAGCTCAGGAAAACTTTATTTAGTGAAGGCATTTCAAGTGTCTCACCTAATTCAGTTTCAGCCCAGGGGCCTAGGTGTTTTACAAGCGGGTTGGTGGAGGTCCCGAAAGCTGAAATGACTTAGCCAGGAAGGAGTAAAATGAGATTTGTCAATGTGC
Organism: Daubentonia madagascariensis; assembly: GCA_023783475.1. Lineage (NCBI taxonomy): Eukaryota > Metazoa > Chordata > Mammalia > Primates > Daubentoniidae > Daubentonia > Daubentonia madagascariensis. Next base: position 52,933,624 of record JAKFHU010000913.1, read on the forward strand.
TCTTTTTATTCCCCCCTCCTCTTTTTCCCCACTTATCCGTTCATACATTTAATTTGCTAAGATCTGAGTTTTAAAAAAAAGTCCTATACTTACATTGCTTCCCAGGAGCTTGCCATGTATTAGGGAGGAACATCCAAGAGACCATTACAGGGCAGTGAGATTACAGTGGGGCCAATGTTATGACAGAGGTGAGGGCTAGGTTTAATGCTGGCATAGAGGTGGGGGGGTTATCAATTTTGCTTAGAGGATGGAGTCAGGGAAGCTTCACAGATGAGGAGTCCCTTGAGCAGAATTTTTTTCAGCTGCTTTTAATTTTAAGTGACAGAAAACTTATATAAACAATTTCATTTCAGAGGGACTTTTATTGTAGAGATAATGGGGTGTTTCAAAGATTGCAACATGGCTGGACCTAAGGAAAAAATGGATCCATTTATTTGAACATTAACATTAGATTTCTCTCCATCTCTCATCTCTGTTTTACTCACAGCCAGCCGCAGACTGGTTGCCTATGTCTCCTGGTCACTTTGGCAGTAAGTACGGTTACTGACTCTTCTAAAGGTTTACATTTTACAGGTTCAGACACTGAAAAGAGGCTGCTTCAATGAACTGTCCACTTTCCAAAGTTCTCAGGTCAAAATTTCTGGGGAAGGAATCCACTGATTCATTCCCAGACCAAACAAGGGTAGCTTAGAAATGGGCAGTGTCCACAGGAGCCTTATCAAAGGACTTGAAAAGAGGCAGTTCCTCAAAGCGGGGAGGAAAGATCAGACCCTTCTATAGAGGATTGGTTCTTAAAGTATGGTCCATGGGCCCCTGAGGATCTCAAGGCCCTTTTAGGGGGTTCATGAGGTCAAAACTCTTTTCTTAATAACCTTAGGATACAATTTTCTTTTTTATTACTGTGCTAGCATTTGTACTGATGGTGCAAAAGCAACGGTAGGTAAAACTGCTGGTGTCATAGCATTAATCAAAGCATTAATCAAAGCAGTGGCACCAGACTGCACAGGGAGTCATTGTATTCTTTAGCACCTTGCACTCACAGCTAAAAATGCCAGTTTCCTTTGAGAATGTTCTTGATTAAGCAGTAAAAATATTACTTTTATTAAATATCAACCTTATGTAACACCTTTTTAATATCTGTGGGCCAAAATAGTTGTGCCCTAAAGGTATTTTGCTCATACTAAAGTACAGAGGCTGCCTTGAAGAAAAGTAGTTGTGAAATTGAGTTGCAAGCTGAACTAGCTGCCTTTTTTTCATGGAATGTCATTTTGATTTGGAAGAATAACATAGAAATACTATGGTTGTTCATAACCGGCTGTTAGGCAAACATATTCGTGAATGAAGTAAGCCTGTTAATTCAAGCGAAACAACTAACAGTGTTTGTCGTTGATGATAAAATTTGAGCCTTCAGATAAAAATCAGAACTTTGGAAATCTTGTATCCAACACTCTGAACCTTATGGTTTCCAAATACTTACAGACTTAAAAATTTTAAAAAAATTTAATTATTATGAAGACATAATATTTGTACACATTTATAGGGTACATGTTATATTTTGATATAAGCATACAATGTGCAATGATCAAATCAGGGTAATTGAAGTATTTGCCACCTCAAGCATTTATCATTTCTTTGTGTTAGGAACTTTCCAATTCTACTCTTTCAGTTACTTTGAAGTATACAATAAATTATTGTTAACTATAGGTGCTCTACTGTGCTACCAAACACTAGATCTTATTCCTCTATCTAAGTATATTTTTGTACCCATTAACTTAAAGACTTTTCTTTTTTAAAATTTTTAAAATTTTTAATTTCTTTTTTTTAGGGACAGGGTCTTGCTGTGTTGTCCAGGCTGGAGTGCAGTAGCCTGATCATAGCTCACTATAACATTGAGCCTCTGAGTGTAAGTGATCCTCCTGCCTCAATTTCCTGAGTAGCCGGGACTACAGGCATGAACCAGCACACCTGGCTAATTTTCTGTTTTTGTTTTTTGTAGAGACCAGTTCTCACTATGTTGCCCAGGCTGGTCTTGAGCTCCTGGCCTCAAGCGATCCTCCTGCCTGGGCCTCCCAAATTGCTGGGAATACAGGAATGAGCCATGACACCCAGCCTTAAAGGCTTTTCTGATGAGATTTGTGGTGATAGTAAAAAGTGTGATTTTTTTTGATATTATATAGTCAATTTATCAATATTTGGAAGATATACATGGTTCAGTAAACTGATGTTCTGCAAATGACACATGCATGATGCTATAGAGATCATGTGTGGATAAAAGATCCATACAAGGCTGACCAATGAGTTTTAGTGTAACAGAGAATGAAAGATTCATTAGTATGGTTTCAGTCCACATTGCAGCTAACATTTAAGAGGTTACCTCTTGAGTTTTTATGCAGATTCAAAGAATAACAGTCATAAAATCCTCCAAATTCTCTTCATATAACTTCAACTGAACCAACATATAATATCAATACAGATTAAATGTAGACTCAGATATTAAAATCTGTCTTCTATTAAGTCAGACACTAGGGTAATTGGAAAAAATGAAAACAATGCCACTTTTCTCATTAATTTTTTTGAAAATATTTTTTTCATAAAATATTTTGCATATATTAGCATACGTTATTGACATTTGCAAATGAATTAATATGTAAATATTAAAGTTATTCTCATTTTAAATTTCTAAATGATAAATATTAATAAATATAACTGACAGAAGCAAATGGTTTTGTGGTTGGCAGGAATATTTAAGAGTAGACCCTGATTCTGAGACCAAAACATTTGAGAACTGCTGCCCTGGGTATTCACCACGGTCTTTAAATATGAACAAGGGCAAGCCAGGTGGGTGACAGATGGAAGACTATTAGTGTAAAGACAGGAGGTGTAAAGCAATGTGGCACATTCAGAAATTTAAGAAGACATGCCAATGGAAAATGGAGTATGCAGAGCAGATTATGGAGAGATAAGGTTGAAAAAGAAAGATTCCCTGCCAGCTAATCTGGAGCCTTAGGTTTTAAGTCAGGGGCTGATGTGATTGGATTAGAGTGTGGACGTGGTACTTTGTTGGCACTGTGGAAGATGGGTAGGCAATTGGGGTGGGGTAAGAGGTATAAAGCTAGAGATAGGGAAACAAGTTAGGAAGCTGTGGCTTCACTAGCACAGAAAATAGGAGAAAATGAATTAAGACGATGGTGGTAGGGATGGAAAAAAAGATGTATATTGTAGAGAATTTTAGGAAACAGAATAGAAAACAATGGCATCTTGATGGAGGCTACACAGAGTAGATTTGATAGCTGGAGTGCTGTAGGAAGTAAGAGGTTATGCTAGTTAATGTCTTTAGGATTCTTTAACAGGGTTGGTCACCTAATAATGACATTAAGAGAGTTGAGTCTAAATCCCAGGCTCCCAAAATTTGCTTTTGCAAAGTGACTGTTTTAGTTAGGATTAGGTTCAGCTACTTATAATAGGACACACCAAACGATAATGATTTAAACGAGAGAAGAATTTGCCCCTCAGTGAAAGATGTTCAGGTCCACTTTCTGCTTCACTACCATCAGCATATTGCTTTCATTCTCAAGGTCACCTCATTGTCCAAGATGGTTGCTAGACCAAAATCATATCGGCATTCCAGGCTGGCAGCAGGAGGAAGCAAGGCAAGACAAAAGGGCCCAGTTTCCAGCTAAGTTAGCTTCTTTTAGCAGCTTTTCTACTATTTCTACCACTGTTCATTACCCACACCTTTTTAACTTTACCACACTCAGGTTCAAGACGAATAGAAAATGCAGTCTTGTAGCTGGGTTCACTGCTATCTCAAATAATATTTGCATTCTTTTACAATAAAAGAAGGTGTAAATGTTTATCAGATGGCAACCAGCAATCTCTGCCACAAAGGTTGAGTACTGCTTTCTCTCCTCAGAAATGCTATTGTCCAGAATTCTTCACCTTTTCCTTTTACTATGAGATTTTCTGAAAATGACAGGGACACCTACTTTTTTATTTGGAGGCCTCTTCCCTGGCAACTTCAAATTTCCATAACACAATCTGAGAACCAAGAACAGAGTGAGTCCCTGGGAAGCCTCATTTCCTCTTTATCTGAATTACTATAATCATCTTTTAATTGCTTGTCCCATTTATTTGCATTTTTCACTCCAATCCAACCTAAATGCTGTGGCAAGATTAATTTTTCTAAAGTATGTTTCAAATCATGCTACTTCATTTGTCAAGAATCTTTGTTAATTTCTTATAGCCTACTGAACGTTCACAAATGCTCACAAAACATTCAATGTTCTCTTGCAATTTTACCAAAAAAAATTTCCAGGCATATGCTTTAGTGAAATGCTTTAGCAAAAACTAACACGCTATGAAATATCTAACCTCTGTGGTTTTGCTCAAGTTATTATAGCTTTTTAGAATTCTAGCTATACAACTATGCTAGTGCAACTGCAAGGGCCAGTAAATCTTACAAGAGGATGCGTAGGACTTCTCGAATTCTGTTCCTCTCACAATACCGTTCATTGATGAGACATCCCAAGACCTAATTCTGTAACCATAGATACATTCCACATTTTATGTTTAAAGAGCATATTCTTTGCTAGCCAGAGCAATTAGGCAAGAAAAAAAATAAAACACATCTAAATAGGAAAGGAAGAAGTTAAATTGTTCCCATTTGCTGACAACAATATCTTATATATAGAAAATCTTAAAGATTCCATCAAAAAACTGTCAGAACTAATCAACGAATTCAGTAAAGTTGTGGGATATAATAATCAGTAGCATTTCTATATATAAACAATGAAATATATGAAAAAGAAATCAAGAAAACAATCCCATCAAAAAATACTTAGGAATAAATTTAGTCAAGGAAGTTAAAGATCAAAACACTGAAAATTATAAAACATTATTGGAAGAAATTGAAGAAGATACAAATAAATGGAAAGATATCCTGTGTTCATAGATCAGAATAATTAATATTATTAAAATGTCCATACTACCCAAAGCAATCTCCAGATTCAATGCAATTCCTATCAAAATACAAATGACATTTTTCACAGAAATAGAAAAAACAATCCTAAAATTTGTGTGGTACCACACACAAAAAAAACCCCAAATAGCAAAAGCCATCTTGAGCAAAAACAACAAAGCTGGAGGCATCATACCACCTGATTTCAAAATATATCACAAAGCTAAAGTAACCAAAATAGTATGGTACTGGTGTAAAAACAGACATATAAACCAATGGAACAGAATAAAGAGCCCAGAAATAAACCCACACATTTACAGTCAGTTGATTTTTGACCAAGGTGCCAAGAATACACAATGGGAAAAAGACAGTATCTTCAATAAATGGTGCTTGGAAAACTGGATATCCAGATGCATAAGAATGAAATTGAAGCCATTTCTCACACCATATGAAAAAATAAACTCAAAGTGGATTAAGCACTTGAATGTAAGACCTGACGTTATAAAATACTAAAAGAAAACACGGGAGAAAACCTCCATGACATTGATCTGGGCAGTGATTCTTGGATATGACCCCAAAAGCACAGGTAACAAAAGCAAAAATAGACAAGTGGGATTGCATCAAACTACAAAGCTTCTGCACATCAAAGGATATGATGAACAGAGTGAAAAGACAACTTATGGATTGGGAGAAGATATCTGCAAACCATACATCTGATAAGGAGTTAATATCCAAATTCTATAAGGAACTCAATAAATCAATAGCAAGGAAACAACTAATCTGATTAGAGATTAAAAAATGAGCAAATGACCTGAACAGACATTTCTCAGAAGAAGACATCCAAATGGCCAACAGGTATATGCAAAATTGTTTAATATCACTAATCATCAAAACCACAATGAGATATCACCTCACACCTGTCAGGATGGCTGTTACAAAAAAGACAAACGATAACAAGTGTTGGTAAGAATGTGGAGAAAAGGCCATGTTGGTGGTAATGAAAGTTAGTATAGCCATTATGAAAGATAGTACAGAGTTTCCTCAAAAAGTTAAAAATAGAGCTACCATATGATCTAGCAATCCCACTTTTGGGTTTCCAATGTAAATGAAATCAGTATCTCAAAGAGATTACTCCTCTTCCATGTTCATTGCAGCACTATTCACAATACACAAGATATGGAATCAACATAAGTGTCCGCCAATCAATGAATAGATTAAAAATTGTGATATATATACAATAAAATACTATTAAGCCTTTAAAAAAGAAGGAAATCTGGTCATTTGCAGCAACATGAATGAATATGGACAATGTTGCACTATGTGAAATTAGCCAGGCACAGAAACAGAAATACTGCATGATATCATTTATATATGGAATCTAAAAAAATTGAACTCATAGAAGCGGAAAGTAAAATGATGGTTAAAAGGTGCTGGGAACTGAAGGGAATGGGAAGATGTTTGTCAAAGGATACAAAGTTTCTATTAGAGAGGAGAAATAAGTTTTGGAGATCTAATGCACAGCATGGTGACTATAGCTCACAACATATATTTGAAAATTGCTGAAAGTAGACTTTAAATGTTCTCACCACAAAAAATTAAGTATATGAGGTGCTAAATATGTTAATTAACTTGATTTAATCATCCCACAATGTATGTATATATCAAAACATCACACTGTACCCCATAAATATATGTATTTATTATTTAATTAAAATTTTAAGAAAAAAGGAAAACAAGAGCATCTTCCTTTAACCCATGCCCAACTATCCATAATAGTTGCTTAGAAGTGCAAGAGTCTGGCCATGTGCATAAATGTTACTACTACATCTCTCACATAGGACTCTACATTGTGTTCCTAACCTGAGCCCTGTAGTTATTAGGTGGACAGTGTTTGCAGTTGCTGCAAATGAGGCAGGGAAGGATACGTTATGTGCTCAGCAGATAGCTCATTAGATGTGTTCACTTGGCCTTGAAGAATGTCTGAAGATAGGCTGTAAAGAGAAAGCACACCACAGAGCAGGACTTGAGAAGCAGAAAGAAGAGGGAATTTATCTGTTTTGCCCTCTCCAGTCTCCTTTTTCCCATTGGTCAAAATTTGCCCCACAAACTATTAATTCCCCTGCATTTTCCAGTTGCATTATTTGGCTTCTTGACCCCACATTCTGTGTTATGGTGTTTTATCTGAGTGCGGAAGTAGCTAGGGAGACGGCAACACTGGACACATGTCTGGGTAGCATGGTTGTACAGCCTATGCCATGGAAGAGGGTCCAGCTCTTCTGAACAAGCATGTGTTCAGCCTCATATGGTAGAACCATGCTGACCTGTATTAAGTATGTCAATACAGCAACAGCCAATGCAAAACTACTGAGGGTCTCTGAGATGGGTGAAGCCAAGAGAATCTGAAGCTGACCTGAGATGTCTCATCTGTTCACCTCCTGGGCCATTCCAGCACACTCCTATCCTTTTATTTCTGGCTCCCATACTACAGAATGGGATCTCCCCCCAATTTTATCTGAGAACATGGGGTCTTTATTTCTTCCCAAGGAGGGATGAACAGGTGTAATCACTAACAGAATCCTCTTCCAAGTGGTTGTTCAGTCATGATCTCCTAGAAGACTTAAGACATGAAGGTTAGAGAAACAAGAGCCTGCTGCTGATGCTGAGGCCATAAATGATATTATCTCCATCCTTCATTACTCTAGATTTTCCTCACTGTCAGCCAGCATTTCAGCTAGTCCGGCTAGTTGCATCACGGGGTAATACAAACCTTCATTCCTCGTGGGAGTGAGCCCCTAATTGGTCAACACTAGTTTGGTGGTAGTTGCTGTCATTGCCCATCATTGATTATTACTTGGCCTGGAAATACTAAAAGACCCTCCAATGAATCACTGAGTTCCACATATAGTCTTCCCTGCTTCCCCTATCACATAGTAACTTCTTTCTTTGCCTGCAGGTCCACTGGAAGGATGTGCCTAGTCAAAGTTTTTCCCATTTAGTGGAACCATTATTGAGTTCCCTGGTGGATGTGTTACCTATTCCCAAGAACAGAGTTATGGTGCAAGAAGCACAATTCTTCAAGTGGGTCCCTGGATGTCAGAGCAGTCATACCTACTTCCACCTCTTGCTACCTGACCTGTGTACTATAGCTGTTTTAGATATATAGCTTTTTGATTCAGTGCATGGTCCATATTCTGGAAGTTCAGAAGCAAGGCAAAGTGATGTGTTACTCATCATCAATTGCTTCAAAAACACTACAAATATGGACCCAAGATCTCTCAGCAGTTGGTTCCACTTGGCCCCAAGAAACATTTCTAGGCAGGCTATACTAAGAACCAGGCCTCAAAGCACTCCAACAGAGGTGAGAAGAAGAGAGATTTTATATACTTGGCTCCCTCCAATTTCCTTTATCTCATTGGTTAATGTTCAATCCACTGGGAGTTAACTCATGCACATTTCTGGGTTGTGCCATTTAGTTTTTTGACTGATACATTATTGTTGGCAGGATAGTATTATGAATACTATCATCATCATCATCATTATTATTACTTTATGTATGGTGGGAGAGAGGGGTGTCTATCTATATATCTATTAATCTATCTATCATTCATGGTAAATGCAATGACCAATATATTTAATGGGTATATTAGGGCACTGAGCAGGAAGAATTAATCCTGTTGGGGATCTGAGGAGTTAACTAGGAAAAGGGAAAAGGGTTTTCCTGGAAAGTGAATTCCAAGCACAGAAACAGCATGAACAAACACTCTGAGACAAGACACACTTTGAAATGTGCAGGAAAGCAGTTTAGTACTGTTGAGACATGAAAAGTAAGGCAGGGATTTCCAGTTAACTAATTAACTGGAATTAACAATGTCATACGGGGTCATATATATCTATTTAGAACCTTGAAATCAGTTTAAACACCGCAACTTGCTCCTTATTACCTCTGCGCTTCCAATTCCTCATTTGCATAGCAGGGATAATAACAATACCTACCTCACTTTTTTTTTTTTTTTAGCTAGGCAGGTAGTAAGCATTCCATAAATGTTATTCATTACTAGGCAGCAGGAAGTCATGAAGTGTTCTCAGTGGCAGAGTGACATGGTCAGATTTATGACATTGGTGTAGAGCAGGGGAGGGGAATATGCGGCCTTAAGGTCGTTAAGGTCCTGTGGTTTTCTAGGTCCTTAAGTGTGGCCTTTGGACTGAATCCAAATTTTACAGAACAAATCCTTTTATTTTTATTAATACATTTTTATCTGACTTCTATATTATTATTTTATTTTAAAAATGAACATATTTAAAATACCAAAGAATAAAATGAGTTTCAACAAAATAATCCTCCCAGATTGACCAGCACAATTAGAACATTAGAAAGCCATAAGGGCTAAATTGACGGCTGCTACGCTCATGATTTAGTTCTAACTTCCCCCGCCTGACTGGTGCCACTACCGCACAAGGCTGGTTGGCGAAAGCTTACAGGGGTCGAGTATGCCAGTCTGTTATCAGCTTTTGAGAATGGTGCACTGTGTTTCTGTTTGAAGTGGAATTTGTGAATAGTTGCACAGCTCAACAGTATTTTTTCATTCTGTCTGCTTAACAGCCCATCAAGTCAAAGAAGACCAAGAGAACACTGAAGGAAGAAAACAGATTTTTTAATGAGGATTGGGAATTGCAATATTATCTTGTTTCTGCTAAAGATAAGATGATTTGCTTGCTTTGTCAACATTTTTTTGCAATATCAACATTAAAGAAATTCAGTGCTCATCAGCATTATAACCCTCATAAAGAGCACAAATATTTTAAATTAGAGGGAGGGTGTGAAAGGTTGTAGTACAGAAATTAAAAGCTGAAATGAAAAACAAAGACAATTCATTCAAGCAGCAATGAGACCTGGAAATCATGTCACTGAAACAACTTATAAAGTAGTTTATATACTTGAGGAAAAAGGGAAGCCATTAAGTGAAGTAGAAATTGTGAAAGAATGCATTGTCAAAGTTGTAGGATGCTTAGACCCCGATAACATTTCAAAGTACAAACAACTGCCACTTTCAAGGAGAACCATGACTGATCAGTAGCATGAATTAGCCTTCAACTTAACAAAACAACTTCATGTAATACTTCAAAAGGAAAAAAAATATTATTCAATTGCTTTGGATGAATCAACTGATACTACTGACTCAACACAGGTTTTATACTTCATTTAGGTCATAATAGAAGATTTTCTTTGCTACAAAGAGTTACTCGCTTTGGGCACTCTTGCGAACAGAACACCGGGAATAGATATCTTGAACAACTTTCAAGATAAATGTCGTGAAGTTGGACTGAATTTGGTAAATTTAGTGAGTGTATGTACAGACAGTGCACCTTCCGTGATAGGAAAACATGAAGGGTTTATTGCACAGATAAAAAAAGTATTAACAGATCCAGATACTCTCAATTCTTTTCATTTTATCTTGCATCAGCAAAATCTCTGTGCTAAAGCTACTATTTTCAGTGATACTTTGTAACAAGTTATAAGTATTGTTACCTATATTCGTGCAAGTGCAACATGGCATCTTCAGTTTCATAACATGCTAAAGTTGAACAATGAGGTATTCTGTGTGGATTTGCCATATCATTCTAAAATGCATTAGCTATTGCAGTGTTAGCCAAAATTTTATGTTTGTGAGAACAGGTAGATTTTATGAAGAACAGAATCAGCAATGTGAATTATTGAAAGAAGTTTTCTATAGGAATGCAGCATTCCTGTATATCTGCAGAATTCTGTGTGATATCATGTCAAATCAAAACAACCTGAATATTTCTTTGAAAGGTAAAATTAGGCCTATATATGATATTTGGCAAAAAATCCAAGCATTTTGAAAAATGCTTTCTTTTTGCAAAACAGTTCTTCTTCAAAAGGAAATTTCAGATGAACATTTTCCCCAGTTAGCAAAGGCCATTGATAAGCAGGATGATATATGGGAATCATTTGAAGAATACACAGTTGTTATAGACCTATTAATTGGAGAATACAATGTAAGGTTCACTGACTTTGAGAATCATGACATCACACTTAAATTAGCATTTCAGCCACACCTAGTTGATATCACCTAAAGAACTACAGAAGGAGTTGATTGAGCTCTCAGTAGATGACATTTTAAAGTCATTGTTTGATACTAAGAAAGATCCAATTGAAATATGGAAAAATACAGTAGCCACGTCTTTGGCAACATGCCCCCCAAATGCTTTCTTGCTTTTCAACTACTTATTGCTGTGAATCTACATTCTCCTACCTAACCCAAATCAAGACACCCTTAAGGTCACAAATGACTGATATCCATCTAGAGGATTAACTGAAACTGTGGACCTCCATGCTGCAACCAAATATTCAAATGCTTTCCAACAAAAAGCAGACACAACAAAGTAATCAAAATGTTAGTTAACTTTAAGATTAACAAATAATTTCATTTTTTGAAATTATTAAGTACATAGTAGTTATATTTTTACAAAATAATGTACATTTTTAAGTATATACAATTGAAATTTCTTGAATGCGGCCTTATTTGATTACAGCTAAATTAATGCAGCCTTTCAACATGAAAAGCTTCCCCACCCCTGGTGTAGAGAATGGATTGGAGGGTGTGAGAGCCAGAAACAGAAAGACCAGTTATTTGCTGATATGGTATTGTAATAAGCCAGGGGGTGATGGTGGCCCTAAATTAGTCTAGAGTCAGTGAGAAAATAGAGGAAGTATTTAGATGTGCAGGACTTGGTAGGTAGTTGACAGGAAGTAGTGAATGAGGGGAGGGCTGACTCAAAGACCACAACCAGGTTTTTGATGTGGGTGACTTGGTGACTGTGATGGAATCAAGTAAGAGGAGATACAAAAGGAAAAGAGAAGAGAGTAGACAGTGTTAAGAAGGAGGACATCATCAACAGTGCTGAACTGGGAATGGCCATCAAGAAAAGGACTGAAATGCATCCACTGCATTTGAATTAGTGATTTCAGTGATGGCACTTTCAGGAAACTAGTCGTTATCATGCCCCAGCTCCCCACATTTTAAATATAACTATCAAGAATCAGGATAGAGTGTCACTTCCTACCCAGACTTACTAAGAGTGGTTAGAACTGGCCCAGCCACAATCAGACTCTCCTCCTTCCTAGTTCCATATAAGAGAAGCATGGTGCTTTGAGTCTTATGAAATATATAATATTTCTGCAGAGGAAGTACCCATTATCTGAAAGCTAGGAATAGGGATGGGAGTGAGAAGTAGCTCTAGGGAGTTACTTGCAAGAGACTGGGGTAATTACAGGATGTGGAGATTTTACTCTCTGGATAAGTGAACTTATTAAGGGGAAGAATCTTTATCCTTGCTTGGATGTTATCTTGGAAAGCTGGTGAGAAAGTTTTTGGAAGAGCTTGATGAGTGAGCTTGAAAGGTGGGAGGTTTACTTAGTCACAGAGAATGTTTTTTTTTTTTTTTTTTTTTTAAATAGGCTTTCCTAAATCTACAATTAGGAGCAAAATGAACTATGAAGCCAGGAACAGACAATAAGGTTATTTGGTTGGGAATAGAAAAACTGTTCTTTAGCCCTAAGGACAATGGCAAGGAAGACCTCAGCCAAAGGGTAAAGAAGTGGTAGGCGCTATGGGGTTGTCCATGAGGCTACCAAGCAGGGGGACAATTCACTTAGAGGACATTTGGGGAATGTACCACTGGCATGGCTGAAGGAGACATGTCTGTCTCACTCTGAGGGGATCTTCAGGGATATGGGGGGTTAGGAGGAAACCAAACACCACCCTAAGAAAGCCATGTACCCCACTTACATAAAGATCTCAATGTCCTCCACTTATTAGGTGTGACTATGGCTAGACAACTAACCTCCTTATCACAGTGTCTTCATCAGCAAAATGGAATAATGATCATAGCTGATCTCACAGTATTGCTGTGAATATTAGGCAGGTTAGTACACGTAAAGTTCTGTGAAGTGCTTAGTACCGTGTCTAGCATATTCTGTATTTTATCAATTCCAAGATGCCACTGATTGTTGGACTCACCATTATTTTATGTACCACTAAGAGGGGGAAAATTCTTATTTATAATCTAATTATGATACATCATTAATTATAAATCACATTGTTATTTCAGAAATGTTGGAATCTGAAAGAATATATATTAGAGTTTATGAAATATGGTAGTGAGTACTCAAGAAACATTCTGTAGTACATTATTATATTATAGTTATAATTTGTATAACTGTTGTTGTAATTATGTATAGAAATCACCAGAAGAAGATAAACAGACAAAATTGGCCATCTTAGTCTATGTGGGCTGCTATAACAAACCACCACAGACTGAATGGCTTATAAACAACAGAAATATATTTCTCACCCTTCTGGAGGCTGGGATGTCCTAGATCAAAGCACCAGCTGATGTAGCATCTGGTGAGGGCTTCTTCTTGGTTCATAGACAGCCATATCCTCGCTGTGTCCTCACATGGCAGAAGGGTTAGGGGAAGTCTCTGGGCTCCCTTCTATAAGAGCACTAAACCCATTCATGAGGGCAAAGCCCTCCCAAAGGCCTCATTTCTAGTACCATCACACTGGGGATTGAATTTTAATATATGAGTTAAAACATTTAGTCTATAGAATAGGACAAGATCAAAGATAGCTTCCCTTTACTGATAATGCAACCAGTTATACAAGATGATTCCTACTTCCCCTACACTTCTTTGGGTTCTTGTAAAACTCTGGAATAATTATACCTGGAAGATCAAACAGAAGAGTATGTATTCAGGAATTCCTTATATGGTTGTGCAGATTGTATCCTGGACAACTACAGGGGGAGTGGTCCATATGGTATGCCATATGAATCTTGCTTCCTAGAGTTGTGTGTTGCATGGCCGGCATGTGTCTATGTCTTTGTCCTGTGAAAATCTCATAGCCAAACCCTCTTCTCTGATAAGCCAGGGTTGCAGCCCAAGACTTAGCTGGGAAAAGGGGGAAGAGATAAGTTTTAAATAAATTTTGAGATTAAAATTTTAAACTGTACACTTAGTAATGAAAAATGACTAGAAATGATAAAATATGCCCAAGACATTGCAAAGAAATTGGAAAGGGTGATTTGTCAGAATGTGGTTGGAGGTGTGAATGATGAAAAAGGTAAGATAAGTTTATGTCCTTACCACACCATATTGAGAATCCTCAATAATATGGTTTTATAAAATCGAAAAGAAGATATGTCTTCTGACCCAGAGGAATCTCCATTCTTCCTAAGAGAGACAGACAAGTAATAACAAGCTAAGTGTGCTATTGGAGAAGAAGGTTCTAGCAGGTGCAAGAGGAGATAGGGATTAGTCCTGACAGGGCAGTAGAGGAGACTTCTTTGAAAAGATGACATTTTAAACTAGCCTAAAATATGATAATTGGAACCCAAAATCATGTCTCATTTCTGTTAATGGTAAAGAAGATACTTGTGAAGAGAAATCCTTTTGGTAACCCATGTGTTATGGACTTAAAGTTGGTACCCACCCTTCCCCCCAATGTGACTGTATTCAGAGATACGGCCTGTGAGGAGGTGACAGAGTTTAAATGAGGTCATAAAGGTAGGGCCCTAATATGATAGGGCTGGTGCACTTATAAGAGGAAGAGACACTAGAACTCTTCTCTCTCTGTATGCACTCAGAAAAGAGGCCATGTGGGGACAAAGAGGCTATCTACAAGCCAGGAAGAGAGTCCTTACCAAAAACTGAACCCTGCTGTACTTTGATCTAGGATTTATAGCCTCCAGAATGGTGAAAAAATAAATTTTTGTTATTTAAGCCACTCAGTCTGTGGATGTTTTGTTATGGCAGCCCTAATAGACTAATATACCATGTCTACTCTGTTCTCTGGCTGTATTCAACTAATGCTAGCCCATAATGATAATATTAATCCATAATTCCCCAACAATACAGAATAGCTTAGTTTTTCCCTTGCTTTTTATCCATTGAATTTCATTAGATTCATTAGATTCTCACAATAGTCTAGTGAAAATAAGTTATTTTCTATTTATAAATGAAAAATATTGAGGCTGAAAGAGTTTCAGCCAGAGGCTCAGAGAGTTCATTGCTATTTCTACTCAAATCCAAACATGGTTTTAAAGCCAGGGCAAGGGCCAGGAGCTCAGCAACCCTAAATCAGAACAGCTGCATCTCCCCTCCCCAGCTATATGTTGTGGTGATTTTACAGGAAAAAAACATGAAATAAGAATTTTTTTTTTAGAAGAGCAAAGCTTCCAGAGTTTTAGCAACTCTTTGAAGCCTTAATACCATAAAATTGTTGACTTTCTTTGGGAAGGGAGAAATAGAAAGAAGCACTTACCATAGTGACTATAAAGAATAATCCTGGAATGTATTTGATTTATCTTCTATTCAAACTATTCTTTCCAAGAATGTGTTTTCCAAGCAATTAAACTAAAACACCAATTAAGAGCCTTATCAGGTATGGTAATGCCCCAGGTGCAATTTGGAAGGTGCAATTATTAGAGTGTAAAGGCAGCTTCAAAACCATCGAGCAATCACGCTCAGTCAGTTGTGTTGAAATGAAAACAGCAGCAATTGGCATTTGGAACTATTACCTGGAAACTCTAGTTCATGATGATGCTGGGGTCCAATTTCTATAGCAGAAATGAGAACTCTATTTCCGGAGGGCCCTCCCAACCTCCAGGTGATCCTCTGAACCAACCCACAGTCCATCTTCTTAGTCCTCATGTCTCTCACCTGCTGAATCCCAGCAGGGTCCTTGAACATTCCATGTAACCACAATTCTGGGAAGACTCTCTGCTAATCCTCTCCTATATGTTTCTTCAAACTGTACTTAACATTAATTTGTCATTGGGATTGGTTATTGATCACACAGGAACATGCAGAAGAGCTGGATAAGAGGCTTTACTCTTTAGAAAGGCCACTTGCTTGAATTTACAGAGGACATTGGTGGTCCGGACTGCTAGAGTCAAAAGATTTGAGGAAAAACAAGCTTGATGTGAGAGTAGCAAGGCATGCATTTTAGTATACTCCAGGAGAAAATGAACAGAGCTCCAGACAGCTCTGAGGCTATGTGCAATTTACAAAACACCTTCTCAGACGTGATCTTGGTTTTTTCCTTTCCTCCTCCTCTCCTCCCTCTTTTTCTTCCCTCTTTTCCTTCCTTACCTCATTCTCTCCCTGCTTCCTTTCTATCCTCTTTCCCTTCTTTCCTTTCCTCTTTTCCCCTTCCCTTCCCATTCCTTTCCTTTGCAAACCTTTAAGGACACCTGGGCACTGTGCCAAGAACAATGTGGATTCAGAGCCAACCTATTGTTAGTTTCAAAGAACTCAATGTTTGTGGGATTGACAAGGAAATAAATAGGTGATCCTAATATAGGCTGAGAAGGGCTATGATGGAAGTACAAAATGTTTCCTAAACAAGAAACCCCTAACCCCAAGTGACCTGGGTGACAGAGTAAGGGTTAAGAAATGTTTTCTGTAAAATGGAGACCTGAGCTACTTCTGAAAAAGAAATTCAATTTAGATTAGTGACAAAGGGGTGGAAGAGCTTTCTAGGAAAAGGGACCAACAATGACCACAGAAAATGATCACCAATGACGGCAGATACATGTGTGTGTTTTTTTTTAGGGAAGTACAAATAGTTAGGGATGACTAGGATTGAGGGTGAGGGAGGTGGCCAAAGGGGTCAAGTTGAAGGGGCAGGGAATGGGGGGGTGAAGTTCTGGTCAGATAGGCAATGGTCAGATCATGATGGCTCTTGTGTGCCACATAAAGTGGTCTATATTTAATCCTGAAGATAATGGAATGTTCTAGGAAGGGAAGAGTTGCAGTCTGGTTAAACTCTAACTAGATTTTTAAATTCCTTGTCTGCCTTCAGGATTCAACCAAATGTTCAGAATGTTGTTGCATTCTTAGGTTTCGTCTGACCTATATATATGCTGTTGTTACTTTGCAGAAAATAGGAGAGCAGTTGCTGAGTCAGCACCAGAGGGAGGCCAGTGTGTAGGAGCATGGATTATTCATGGGGCCTGTGCACTGTTCCAGGTGCAGCCGTGATTGCTGTGGACTGGGCCCATTTGTAATGCAAAGGCATGGCAAGGAAATCCATTTTCTCATTTTTAGAGCCGATTTTATCTCCACGCTCTTGCCTGTGTTACGAATTTAGGCTGATAAAGTAAACAGGAGAGCAAAGTGGAATTTCTGATGACTGTTTGCGAAAGGAATTTTTAGATGCCCATTTGTGAACGCCTTTATTTGGAAAGAAATGGTTCAGAGAGAATATATCTTGAGACCTTGTGCTATGAAACAATGAAGCGTGAGTTTTGGAGTCAGATGAATCTGAATTTGAGTTCTGTGACCTTGGGCAAGTCAGCTAGCTTCTTTGTACCACAATTTCTTTATTAGTAAAATGTGAGTAATAACACTGTGGGAGATGGAATTATTGTCCCCAGTTCTTCACCTCGTCCTGTATCCTTGTGACTTGGCAGTTGTTTCAACTAGAGGCAGAATATACTTTCGTGTCCTTTTACTTTGGATTCAGGTATGTGACTTGCTTGGCCAGTGGGATGTCTCAGGGGAGAGATGAGGGGAGAAGTGACAGTTGAACAGTCTCAGTCCTGGCTATGAAAGTTATCACATGGTTCTCCTCTCTTCTTACACTTCTGCTATTGCCATTACAAGACTTCCCTAGGATTTTGCAGTGACCCCAACCTGAACCCCAATGAGGCAAACTCGCACCCATTCCGCAGCAAGGAGCCAAGTGCAGGGGAACCTGGAGCTTGAATCAGAGGAGTTCAGCTATGCCCCAGTTGACCCACAGACGTGTGAACAAGAGTGAATAATTTTCATTTCAAGCCACTGAGTTTTGTGGTGACTTATTATGCAGCAATGGCTAAGTGGTGCAAATCCCGTGGTAGGCTGCACCTAAAATGGCTCCCAATGATCTTTTCCTCACAGTGGTCATGACCTTGATTATTTTCCTCTCTTTGTATATGGGCTGGCCCTGCTGACCTAGTGACTTGCTCTTAACTAATAGAATATGGCAAAGGTGATGGGATGGCACTTTTGAAATTAGATTATAAAACACCATGACTTCCATCTTGCCAACACTTTCTTGCTCTCTCTGCTTATTTACTCTGAAAAAGAAAGTTGCTATATGGAGAGATCTACATGGAAAGGAACTGAGGGTGGCCTCCACCTAACAGCTAGAAGGAACTGAGGCCCTCAGTAAACAGCCCACAAGACACTGAATCTTGCCAATAACACTGTGGTGATCTTGTAAGCACACCTAGCCTCAGTTGAACCTTCAGATGAGACTGCAGCCTGAGCAGACACATTGATTGTAGCCATATGAGATACCCTGGCACAGAGGGCACAGCTAAGCCTCAGCCAGATTCATGACCCTGTGAAGAAACTATGAGAAAACAAATGTCATTGTAAGCTATTTCATTTTGGGATAGATTTTTTTATGCAACAACATATAACTAATACAACTACCTTGGGGATTTCCTGGGAAGAATAAATGGAATAGCATATATAGGTCATCATATGCAGAATAATGGCACCCCAAAGATGTTCACCCCTAATTTTAGGAACCTGTGAATATGTTACCTTGTATGGCATAAGGGACCTTTCAGATGTGATTAATATTACCGACTTTAAGATGGGAAGGTTTTCCTGTGTTATCCAGTGGGTCTAATCTAATCACACAAGTCCTAAAAATGGAGAATATTTTCTGGCTGTGATCAGACAGTGAGACAGGATGACGGAAAGAGTGTCAGAGAGATGCAATGTGAGGGGACTAAACCTGCTGTTGCTGAGGGACCCTGAGCCAAGGAATGCAGATGTCCTGTAGAAGCTGGAAAAGGCAAGGAAACAGATTCTCTCCTAGAGCCTCCGGGATGAAATGCAGCCTTGCTGACACCTTGATTTTAGTCCAGTGAGACCCCTACTGGAGTCTGACCTCCAGAACTGTATGATAATAAATTTGTGTTGTTTTAAGCACTAAGTTCATGGTAATTTGTAATAGCAAGCTTAGTGAATTTGGGTTTTATTCACACATTTCTTTCTCCCTTTCTTCATTTTTGAAAAAAGTGGATTTAACTTTGTATCAGAGCAGTTTATATGCAGACTTCATGGCATTATTTGAGGATTACTGAGAGAATATAAGCCCTCAGAAAAATGCCTGCCACACAGTAAGCAGTCAAAGGTTAGCTGTTATCATCTTTATGATTATTACTGTTACTGTTGGTATTGTTTAAAGGCTCTGGTTTCATCTCTCTATTCCACTAGGGAATAGAGTGTTCTTTATTCCAGTAAGGCATTATGATACAGCCAGCAGTGAAAAGTGTTGGACAGAAGACTTTTTTTTCTTAGATTCCCAATGCTTGAACTTAAAATTTTACTACAAAAAGCTTAGGGCCATTTGTTATAAACTTGGATGTTCTTGAAAAATAGCCATGGTTTGAGGCATTTCTTCTTATGGCTAAAAAGAAGTCTGAGGACATGAGAACTCTCCTCAGATTTCTCATGGGCTGTCAAAAAGGGAGCAAGAGAAGATATTTTTTCTTTTTGCATAGTCTAATTGGGCAGAAGTTTAGGGAACTGAAGAAAAATCACTGGAGCTCCATAGAACCTCAGGGCCCCTATGAGGAGACTTAATATATGAAATTTGAAATCAGTAAAGACAAAATTAGCATATGTAATTCTATCAAATGTGTGATGGAATGCACCCTCTCAATTTCCAAGGAAATACATCCATTCTACAATCTAGCAGCCTAATGAAATAATCATAGAATAGGTAAAGATATATGCTATGATTTTTAAAAATTAATTTTTGAAAATGACAAATAAAAATTTCATCGTTGCAGTAGTGTTCCTGTCTTCCAGGTTTAGCTCAGTAGTTGGGGCTCACCCCAGAGATTTGATCCCAATCAGTGCTATTGTGCTTTCCTTATAAGAGTGTCTTACAAAGTCACGTAGATGCAAAGCAGTTCTCTAATTTGGGGCACCAAAAGTTAGGTGCTTCTATTTGCCCTCTTCTGAGTCATTGACCTGAGACAACATTTCTTATGAGTTGAACATCTATATCTTCTTGCCTTTGTCTATGCTATTATCTCAGTTTCTCATGGTTTCTCACCGTTTAAAGAAGAAAGCCCTAAACACTTAGCAGGGCATTCAAGGCCCCTCACAAACGATTTCCCATCTACCATTCCAGTTTATCTCCTGCCATACCTTACCAGACATTCCAAACTCCATATGATTAGTCATTCATTCATCCCTTTCATGGCATTTAATAATAATTTATAGATTATAATGTGAACACGGTAATGACTTTCATGGTATTACAGTTTAGTGGTGGAAATGGACATTTAACATATAACATAAAATAAAAATAGAAATAAAATTATGATGAACAACCTGAAGTTAAATTATAGCATGGTACTAAGAATAACAGGAGACTATCTGATGGGGGTGGGAGGCAGTTAATGAAAATTAGGAGACCTTCAGGAAGCTCTGTAGAATTTTGTTGAATCCAGGCATTATTCTGTGTCATTTCTGTATCAACAAGGCCCAGTAAGGACCCAGAACAGAGCAGACATGCAATAAATGTGAATCAAATAAATGAATGAATGAAAAAATTGATATTGGGAAAGATAAATTAATCTTCACACCGTCTCATAACAAACTTTCCATTTCCCATTCTTAGGTAGTAGTTGACAAAAGCATGCACACGCACACACAAGCACACTTGTTTAGGAGCACATATTACAGTAATTCTATATTAAGTAGTGCTTTATAGTAAATAATGCTTTTCTGTGCAGCATCTCAGTGAATTGTACATAAACCAATGAACTCAAGGAGATAAAATTTTTATTTTTATATTATAGGAAACTGAGACGATCAGAGAGTTGCCCAAAGTAACAAATCCAGTTAAGTGATAAAGACAGACATCATACTTTGGTCTTCTGGCCTCAAGTCTGGGGCCTTATTCTTCTTTATTTACAAAGAAATAAGGCGGGATTTCAATAACAACTGGAATAAGTGATGCAAATCAACACTCTACTGGCTAAAATATTAAACAATGACATCTGCTTGAAGAAATAGGAACTCTCACAATGCAGTGAAGAATCATAGGACCAATTTGGGAGATGGAAACCCAGACAGGTGAGCTTGGCAGGTAGAGCAGCTTGTAACCCAGAAACACCTGCCAATTCAGGCAGAGGCAACTGAGAGGCTGAGATGTAAATCCAAGGCCCACCATGAATTGGGAGCCCCAGTAAATCACTCACACTTTGAATTGCAAACCTAAAGGTCTCCACTCAAGATGATACAGTGAACAAGAAACAGTCTGGCTTTCCTAGGGACGTAATCACTATAAATGGCCTAATGTGAGGTTTCACTGCTAGTGACCCTAGCCACTGCCAGAGGCAAATCTGAATTCTCCTTAGAGCAGGAAACACCAATCTAGGCCTCAATTATTTCTGTAATTAATTTTTTCCTAGAAAATATTCAGAACTCATCAAAAACAAACTGAAGGGAAGTGTTCCTGGACAAGTTAAATTTCATATCTCAAATATTCTGTCCATGGAGCTTGGCTTTATCTTGGGGCCATTAAAGGGCTTTAAGGAGGAGCCTGGAATGTTAGGGTGACTTTTCTAGAGAGAAAACTCTGGGAGCTATAGGAAGGTTGGGTTAGTGTTCAGTTAGAATTATTTTAGCCAGCTTCCACTTAACCAATTGACTGGATTAATCAATTTGCAAGATTAAATGCTGCTCTTCATTCCCTCTACAAAACATTCTGATCAGTGTTGACAACTAGTACTTTCGTGTACTTGTGCTTTAATCAGTTGAGTTGTATGTTTGCAGAGTCACTTGTGTTAGTTAGCAAATCATTTATGCCAATTATATAGCTCTTACTGTACTTGTACGATTTGAGTAAATATTATGCAAGCTAATAAAATACTACTAGGAAAGGGCAGTTTTTGTTTCAGTGACATAGGCTGAATACTTTAGAACAACTCAAAGTGGTGCATACAAAAGAATTACCATCAAATATGGTGTAAGTAAGAGAATTCTGATGATTTAAGAAAATTGCCAAATTTTTAGAAGGATTCCGCATTTAGATTATGTCTCAAATATTTTTAAGTTTTTATTTAACTAGAAATCATATATGCAGGTCATGCATCCTTGCTGTCATTGAAATTATATTCTAGCTGTCATTGAAATTCTGATATATGAAAGATGGTCACATAAAAAATAACTTATTATGCACATAATATTATTACTATTAATAATAGAGTAAAATGAAATACTGTTATATTAATAATATGACATATAATAATATTATATTGTTAAATAACAATATATTGCATTTGTTATTATAGTAGTTATTATATTATTTTTATAGTATATAATTATATCATATTAATAATATATTAATATTATAAACAAATAATGCCAGAAGGCTCTATCATAATATTAGTTAATAATAACAATATAATAAGCAATATAGTCAGTTTTATCATCCATTCTGTATCTGAACAGCCTGTATCCTTAATGACTAGTCTAAGACTTGTCACAGAGTAGGCACTCAGGATTACTTAATTAATGAATAAATCAATTTGCAATCTTTCAGTATTGCAATCATTCTTCTCGGGTATCTCTCAAATTTGTCAATATCAGTTGAAAAATGTGAAGCTAACAGATGGACACATGAGTTGTAGGTATGCTCTCAACAGCAGTGGTCCCATTTTCTCACAGAACTGACTCATAAGGCACTTGGCATCCAATAAACCTATAAATCTGGTTTCACACAAACTGCTCTTATTCTAGGTTATCACTCATCCTGGACATGTGCAATTGATTTTTAGAACCTCAGTATAAGAGCCTGCATTAATTAACTTATTCATTTAAGAATCCCACAAAATTTTATAGAGTGCCTACTATGTATCAGACACTGGCCTGATTATCCCTATGAATAGCCACTTTATTCATTTTGACCTACTCATTAAATTGCTTGAGTTATTTTGGACTCTTGAATCTATCATCTAAAATATTAGTTATTTCTACCAACTGTCAACTGAAAACTTGATAAACATTTTATCTGTGTAATTATTGAAGTCATTGAGGGAAGATGTTGAAAAGGATTGGGCCAAATAAGAAGACAGTAGAAACCACTGGAATATTCCTGCTAGGTTGTCAGATTTCTATTTTCATCTAGCTGAAGCTGGATGTGGAACAATTATGACAAGGCTGAATTTCAGGTATCTGGTATTATTTAGGGAGAGTATGGTACCTCTGGGTAACATTCAAGAGGCTATTCAAGAAAATAGATAAGGAAGTTCTATCCCAAAGGGGACAAGGCCAATGCCCAAGAGCAGCAGCTAGGAATGTTGCTCATGTGGGGAGAAGAAACCAGGGAAGGTGATGCGTTAGGCTCCTAGAGATGGAAGTTACACCTTTAGAAGCTCCCTAGAGAAACTGTAGGTGACCATGACAGATTTCTTAGATCATTCTAAGCCATCTTGTTTGAATGTGCCAAGTACTTTTCATGGGAGTAAAGCTGAATGGAAATAGGTTGACATCAATCTACGAATCAACTATCTTTTTTACCGTCAAATCTGGTTGGGTCCTTACTTCATCTCAGTTACTGGGAAAGAGTATTAATTAATTGCAAGAGTAGGGTTCCTTGACCTCCAAACTAAGGAACAAACAATCAGGCATTGTATTAATGCCCTTCCAGTCATACCTCAGAGATATAGAAACAGAATTGGCACTTCCAGGCCAAAGGGTTAAAGGGCTTTTCTGATGTTCTCAGCTGGCAACTGGTCTAGAATTGCCTTGTTCTCAGGTCCTGGTCTCCTTTGCTTGGATTTCTTCAAATCAGGGGTTTCTCTGTTCTAGTGGCAGATCTCTCATTGCCTTAACCCTAGGATACTGGGACAAGGTGCAAGTGGAAAAGTTCTAAAATGCATTAATTCAACAAACATTTATTGACCACTGACTATGTGCTAGGCATTCTTCTAGATGTTTGTAGTGTATCAATGGGAAAACAGAAAAAGAGCCCTGCTCTCATGGAGCTCTTATTCTAGCAGAGGAAGAT
Organism: Daubentonia madagascariensis; assembly: GCA_023783475.1. Taxonomy (NCBI): domain Eukaryota; kingdom Metazoa; phylum Chordata; class Mammalia; order Primates; family Daubentoniidae; genus Daubentonia; species Daubentonia madagascariensis. The sequence continues at coordinate 52,957,696 of JAKFHU010000913.1, forward strand.
AGATAATAAGCCCTAAAAGCAATCAACAAGTAAAAAATGTAGATTCCTAGAAGGTCATAATTACTATGGGAAAAGGTAAAGCAGAAATGCAAGAGATGAGATAGTCATGGGCTGTGCGAACAGACTGTCGATCAAGTAGGCCTCAGTGAGAAGGTGAGATTTGAATAGTCTTGAAGGAGGTGAAGGAGTGAATCATGTGAAAATCATGTGGTAGAATTCCAGGCAGAAGGAACGCAGTAAAGTTTCTGAGGGGGGGGGTGAGACCAGCACCTCTGAGGGCAGCAACGGGCAGAGTCAGTGATGGAGGCTGGAGAGTTGACGAGGGGACTAGGTCGTGTGGGCTTATAGGCTTTGCAGGACTTCGGCTTTTACTCTGAGTGAAATGGAAAGGTATTGGAGGATTTTGAACAGTGGAATGAAATGATCTGACTGAAATGTTAAAAGGATCGCTTTGGCACTTGTACTGAGAACACATTGTAGGCAAGCAAGACCAGATGCAGGAAGGCCTGTTAGGGAGTTGTTGTAAGAGTCTCGGGAAAAGTTTTTGGTGCCCTGGCTGGGGATGGTGGCGGTAATGAGAACTAGCCAAATTCTAAATGTATTTTGGAAGTCGATCTAACGGGACTTCCTGGCAGATTGGGTGTGGCGTGAGAGAAAGAGGGGTGTCAAGGTTTTTGGCCTCAGCAACTGGAAGGATTAGGTTTCTAGAAGTTGAGATGAGAAGGACTGTGGGTGCAGAGGTCTCAGAGGCAAACAGAGTTCAGTTTTGGACACAGGAATTTTGAGATGTGACGTTTGAGTAAGCAGTTGGATATATGAGTACAAGTTCAGGAGAGAGGTCTGGGCTACAGGTAATAATTTGAGATGTCAAACTGTAAATGGCATTTAAAACCATAAGCCTGGAGGAGCTCCCCAAGGCAGTAAGTGCAGATAAAGACCACGACTAAGGACTGGTTCCTGGGCCACTCCAATACTGGACAAAGGAAAAAAAAACTAAGGAAACTGACAGAGAGATGTCTGTCCTGCATGCCAACGTGCATGGGGAGGTCTACTGACAGGTCAAGAACGGTGAAGACAGAGAATAGAACCTTTAGCAATGTGGAGGCCATTCGCAAACTTGTTGAGCACAGCATTTTCTTTATTAGGGAGAGGCAACTTTTCTGCTTAAACCTGCAGCGATTTTCTAGGTAGAAGGTGAGGGGAAGGGAAGAGGATATAACATGGTTTTTCTCTTGTGTGCTTTGCGTCTGGGTAGGATTCCTGGAAAGGCTCATGTCTGTATTGAAATCTTCTACCTTTTCCACTCCATGCTGAAGCTACAGCCCTAGCAGTCCTCAAAGATAATATTTCACTTATTATTGACATTTGATGTAGATATGCACTGAATTGACGTGCTTCTGCTTGGATGTATCCCCTGATGCAGCCAGTTTTATGTCGTATTTTTTACTATTTTCTTGAAAACTTCTCTCCCTCTTCATTGTTTCTCTTTATTCCCAGGAAAATGAGGCACACTGACCAAGTGGTTATAGCAACAAGGAGTTAACACCAATAGTAATAGCTGTTCCACCAACTACTATTCAACATTATAGCTAATTCTAACTGCTTTATGTTGTCCATAAAGGTATTATGAGAGACTTTGTTATGTGGCATTAGGCTTAGTTGTGTGACAGATTTTGTGACATTTTGTTACCTGTCAGAGACCATGTCACATGTCACATTAACTTTCTCTATGATATTGTCCTGGGGTTTGTTTGGTAGAGTGTATTCCAAGTGAACCCATAATGGCTCTATGTGATCAACTTATTTTTCCCACACACTAATAAAAAAATCTATTTAAGATCGTCTCTCTTGCCAGGGATAAAGTCTACTTCCACATCTCTATTTCTTGTGATTTGTTTATTTCTCCTCCTTTGAAATTATATCAGGTTTAGTCTGCCTTTGGTGTTTTGGCACATCTCCAATTCTCCACAATTTTCTCATGTAAATATGAATTTAAAATTTTTATGTGCACAGATTTTCATTAACACTATCTCAAATTCAGAGTTGGCAAAAGATGTCATTTTTGAGAAAAAATAAGGACTTTTCTAGTAGAAAAGAAGCCTGGGATAGTTTTCTGACATATGTTACTTTATTTACAAAATAAACTGTTTTTAGAGATCAGTTTATAAAATTGACAGAAGGTTTAGTATTTCCATTCTATTCCATTAAACTTTTAGTTTTCTTATGCAAATGACACAGGAGCCCACATGAGTTTTAGTCATAGTCTAGCTGCGAAAATATACAGTAAAGTCTTTTCTATATGTTTTGTGGTTTAGTGGAAAAAATTGTAGCTTTGGGTCAAAAATCTAGGATTGAATCCTGGTTCTGCTACTGACAAATTCTGTAATCTTGGGAGTCACTTCAATTCTTGTAAACTTCTTTTCATCATCTGCCAAATAGGGGGTCATCCTAAATGTCCCATGGGTTGTTACCTGTTATTCATCCAACAAAATTATTGAGTACCTGCTATATGCTAGGCACCACATTAGACACTGATCAGGAAAGACGAAAGATATGACTCATGTCTTCATAAAATCATCGTCTCAGAAATAGGTGTATAAACACACTATTAAAATTGAGTGTGACCATTTATGTGATGAAAGGATTATATTGGAAATGTATCATTTTATTATACATAACAGTTTTGGGGCTTAAGTCTATGAAACAACTCTGGATTCTCCTCATATTTAAAGGTCTTCAAATATATTAAGAACTAAAAACTGCAAAGTCTCACTAAATACCTTAGCTACCGCTTGGTATCTAAAATATAACTTAAGGCCAGGTGCAGTGGCTCATGCCTGTAATCCTAGCACTTTGGGAGGCCAAGGCAGGAGGATCACTTGAGGCCAGGAGTTCAAGAGCAGCCTGAGAAACATAGTGAGACCCTGTCTCTACAAAGAATAGAAAAATTAGCTGGGCTTGGTGGTGTGCACCTGTAGTCCCAGCTACTTGGGAGGCTGAGGCAGGAAGATAGCTCGAGCCCAGGAGTTTAAGGTTGCAGTGAACTATGATGATGTCATGATGCCACTGCACTCAACCCTGGGAGACAGAGCAAGACCCTGTCTCAAAAAAAAAAAAAAAAATATATATATATCTGTATATATAAAACTTAAATGTAAATTCTGGCTACATTAGAACTTCTTTTGAATTGTAAAGTCACTGGTAAAACAATCTCTAGTTTTTATGGAACTTGAAGCAGCTGCAAAGTTAACCCCAAATAACATGAGAAGAGAATATGAAAGATTGTGTGGTATGATATAATATTTGGCCTAATAGGTTAGACTTAACATCTGGGAATTTCAGAGTAAAGTGAAGAAATCAAGTGGAGATAAAGATCAAAAAAATATATTTTGAAGGCAAAATGCCAATATTCAATTCTATATCTGTCTTTATTAACTGTATAAGCTTAGGTAAGTTACATAAATTCTCTGTACCTCCTCAGTTTCCTTATGTGTAAAATGGAGAGAGTTATAGGGTTTTTGTGAGGACAAAGAATAGTGCCTGGAACATAGTAATTACTATATAGGTATTTGCTATTATAATAGTATTAATACTAATACTATTAATATTGCATGGCAAATCAATAGTAATAATTATGAACTTAACATTTTTAAGTTAAGGAATTTGTATTCAAATTGCAGACTGTACAACACATAAAGGGAAATACACTAAGAGCACAAAGATAGCAAATTAGGATGCAAAATTACCATTATTTACAAATGATATGATCCATCTACATTGAAAATTCAAAAGCATTTTACAGGCAAAATATTAGAAATAATAAAATATTTTAGCACAATAGCTAAATCAGTACTAAAAACTTCATTGCCTTTCCATATATTGAAATAAATATTGGCCCAAGTTGTGTTATTAAATAGCTATGAGACCTTGGGCATGTGATTTTACCTCTCTGGCCTCAGCATTTTACCCATCTGTAAACTGAGGTTGTTTTGTTCAGTGTCTTCTCTGGTCTTTTCCAGTTCTAATATATGATGGATCTCCAGATTTTTCTGCTTTACCTCACTTTGCCAGTGGTGCCTTTCAATTGAAAAATATGCTCTGACATTTACTAAATAAAAAGTGTTATTTTACATGATAATTTTTATATACTCCTTGCCTCCACTGAGTTTATAAGCTAGTAACAAGTGAAATATTAATGATACATAGCATTTTCTTAGCTCATCAAAGTTAAAGTGCTTTCATCTATATGCTGAAATATTGCATTAGTATATAACAAGCACATAAATAATGTGCTTACCATACAGAATGTATTAAGCTCAATAAAAGAAGTAGAAACTGAATAGTATTAGGGGAACTTCCAGTTAACATTGACTGATTGGTCACTCATGTTTATCCCCTTTTCTTCCTTGACTTTTATAAAATTATAGTAAAGAATTAAATTTAAAACACCAACAAACTACGAGCCCATGAAGATAAGGATTTGTTTTGCATTGTTTACTTATGTAATTCCCAAAACCTAGAAAGTGCCTGTTACATTGTGGACACTTAATAAGTGTTTGTTGCATGAATGATTGAATGAACAACACAAAGAACAGAGATGAGACAGTTGGAAAGTGGGACATTTCAAAAAATTTACGAAAAGCAATGCAAGTGGGAAAGTCCACTTTCAGTTGCATGGCAGATTAGATAACCAAATTGACTCTTTTGCTAAAAACAACTAGAAGTTGTAAATTTTATGTGAGTCTTTTAAAATAAACTCATTAGCTAGCAAGAAAGGAAGGAGGCCAAGACAAACACGAAAATAGGAACTCAGAAAGATAAGCATAGCACCGCATACTGCTTTTGCTCTAAAGGTATTTGGCGGACGACATTAACCTTAACTTGCACGGGTTTGAAAGCACCACGCACAAGTGATCAAGCCTAATACAAGGACTTCCCTTTTCTTATAACTGAAGATGCTTCCTAGTGGGTTCTTTGATTGGTTAAGTCTGAACTTCCTAACCCTGAGAAGATGGCAAGGAAAAATGCCTTAATCTTTAGTGTTTGTTGGAGAGAAAAACATTTTTTTTTTAAGAGATGGGGTCTTGCTGTGTTGCTCAGGCTGGCCTCAAACTCCTGGGCTCAAGAGATCCTCACACCTTGGCCTTCCAAGTAGCTGGGACAACAGGCACACACCAGGCCAGGAAGAGCAATTTATCCTAAGAATTTTAACTACAAAATAGCCATCATTAAAATGAGTAGCCAAAATCGACACTACCCAAGTTGCTAAAAAACAAACAATTTGATAATTTGATGACTTAGTTGAAAGCATTCTAGATTTGTAGTATCCAAAATGCCTGGCAGGAGAAAATGTAACTACTTTTTGCAGAAATTCTTGAACTAGAATTCCTAAAGTTTCATAGAATATAAATTAACGGTTAAAGATTACCAAACGCAGAAGCCAATGCACACCATGAGAGCTAGCAGAAACTATAGATAAAAGAATCAGACTCAACCTCCCAAAATTTCAGATATTGGAATTATTAGACAGAATATAAAATAAATGCATAAATCCTTTTTCCATAAGTGTATAACAATTGCCTTTAAAATCCAGTGGCTTACAAAACCAAAATAATTTCTTGCTAAGGATTTATAGATGGGGTATAGCTCTGCTTGTTTTTTATGAGATCTGATGGGTTTGTCTGCTCTTGACTTCAAGCTGAAGGTTGGCTTCAGGTCTGTTCCATATGATTCCAATTTTGGGATTCAGGCAAAAGGTGCAGCAGTTACCTGGGACATACTTTTACTATGCATTAGTGCAAGAGACCCAGCCAAGTAATGCCAGCACATTTAAAGCCTTGCTCAAACACAGTGTATATCATGTCTGTTCACATTTCATTGGACGAAGCCAAGTTCAACATCAATGGTGCAAAGAAGAAAACTCCCACAGGTTTGAGGGAGAGGACAATGAATATTTGATGAATAATAACCCAACTTACTAAAATAAGTACAATCAGCAGACTTAAATAATAAAAGAAGACACTGAAAATATTAATTATGAGCAGACTATAAAAATGACCACACAAATTTGAAAAATAACCCAATAAACATACAGAAGTGTAAAGTATAATATTTGCAATAAAGGCTCAAAGGAAATTTTATAGCAGGTTAGACATAGCTGAGGGAAGAAGTAACAAACTAGACTATAGATCTGAAGCAGCTTAGAAAAACAAAGAGAAAAATGTGAATAGGAGGGAAAAAGACATGGATAGAGAGAGATATAACAACTGTTTGGTCAGAGAAGAAGGGTAAGGAAGAGGAGAGAAAATGTTTGGAGAAATTTTGGCTGGGAATTTTTTAGAACTTAAGACAAAAATCCTCAAATTCAGGAAGCCTAATTAATTCCAAAGAAGATAGATAAAAATAAATCTACACCTAGACATATAATGCTGAAACTGGAGTAAAATTCACATCATAGTAAAATTGCAGAGTGTTAAAGACTGAGACAATACATTTAAAACAGCCATAGAAAAGATTATCTACAAAGGAACACTAGTTAGTCTCTCATCTGACTTCCATATAGCAACAATGGAAGCCAGAAGACAGTGGGATGATATCTTCCATATGCTGTGGGAAAACATTTATCCGTTTAGATTTATATAACTAATAAAACTATCTTTCAACAATAAAGGCTAGGTAAATTTATTTTGAAACAAAATTTGAGTTAACCAACAGATCCTTATTACAGGAAATTCCAAACTATGAACTTCAAGGTGACGGAAGTTATCTCAGATCAAAGGTTTGAGATATAAGATGGAATGATAAACAACAACAAAAATTGATAACCAAATGGATAAATACTGACTTTGTGAAACAAAAATGTTTTAGTAGGGTTAAACTAAAACAATGCAAAACTAAAATACATGGCAACAGTACCATATATAAATTGGGTGAGTAGGGATAAGATGAAGCATAAAGTACTGATAAAATTAGGACTTTGGTAAATTAAGTATGCATGTCAAATCTCTAGGATAAAAACTAAAGAAATAGAAATGTGATAGAGTGTAGAGAGAAAAATCTGAATGAGAGAAATAATCAATCTAAAAGTAGGCAAGAAAAAAAATTAAAAGAAACATAGCGAAGCCAAGTCAAAGAGAAAGTATACAATAACATCATAGTAATAAATTGAAACAAGTAATTATTATGGTAAATGTAAATGAACTACACTCTCCTTTTGAAAGACAAAGACTATGAGGGTGACTATATACACAAGTTTTAAAGTAAATTAAACACTCTTTACAAGAGCTATATCCAAAATACATTGACATGAAAGATTGAGAGTTAAGGGATAGAAAAAGATAAATCAACAGATACAGAAATGGGTCTCTAATATTCTTGGTTCATTTATGGTTTTGACAAAAATCACTTTCTCCAAGCTATACTGAGAACTAGATTCAAATGTGCTCCCCATCTTTAAATGTGTATCTGGCCATTTCCTGATGTGACTATTGACCCTCTCTCCAATTAGTTGGGGTTACCTTCCCAACTAATAGTGCCACAGGCTATCTTGAGCTAAAATATTTCCTAGGTGCAGCCCTATCCCATTAGTGTCATTTATAAATAGTATCCTGCATGGAATATAGAAATGGAATGGAATTTGTATTTTCACAGGGGCCTTACTTCAAGGGGTTTAATGTGGCATCTTCATGCAGGCTGTTAGGAAAAAGATTTTTAGAATGGGGCATTTTGGAGCTTCTTGAATCATACAGTGGCAGTAGTCAATTTTTTGCCTTTATGTGAAGCTTTCTATGATTGGGAGATACTCATTTTGTCCATTATCAGCCTCTAACATCCCTAGCCCAGCTGAGTAGTAGTCACTGTGTTTTTGCTTTGCATGGACCCTGAGTCAAGATTTGTCTACTAACTCCTACTGCCTCTGTGCATGAGATGAAGCAGAGTACATTGTGTTGAGGCATGCTCATTGGGCATTTAGGTAGGCTCACTTAGTAGACCGAGAGACTCATTTCTATACATCTGGCTTACACAGTACATGATTCAGGTCCATGCCTCAACAAAGTAATAAATTGCTTTGTACTAGGGACCTTGCAGGTCTCTAATGAATAGACGGAAAATGTTAATGTTAAAATTCACAATGTTATGGTTCTCCCTACCCTTTGTTGCTTCCTGCTTTTCTGATTCTTATGTCACGTTTTCTATTAGAGTTCTAAATGATTTCTCCAATTCTTTCTCCCTCTTTTGATTAATGCCACACATATGCACTGTGTTAATTTTCCAGTAGCAAAGTCCCAATCCTGTCTCTTTTGCTCAAAAACCTTCCATTTTCTTTGGTGCTTAGAGAAAATAGTCAAACTCCCTATCCTAGTTTCCAGGTCATTAATGATAGTGCTCTATTCATTCTTTGAAAAAAATTTTTTTAATGAATATTTCTCTTTTTTCGTCCTAAGTTCATTCTGTCAATGTTCATACTTATTCTTTGTACACATCCTATGTTTCCTGCTTCCTTGCCTTTGTCCATGTTATGCCTTCTGACTGTACTGCCCTTACTCTCATTTCCATCACACATCTTTTCATTATCTTGGTAAGTTCTCAGAAAAATAATCCTCAGGTATTATTATGTATAGGTAGAGACTAACTGAATATCATATCAAAATCACATGGCCAGAGTGGACAAAAACTAGCTTTGACTCCAGCAGCGTGTGTATGAGAGACGCACATGCACACACATGCAGACAGGGAGAAAGAAACAGAGAAAGAGACAGATTGACCTTGGACATTTTACTAAGACCGAGCATCGTTTCTCTGTAATGTCTTATTTTAGCAGATGATACTAAAGGTAAGTGAAGATGTATTTCTTTCCCAGCTGATAAAGGAATTTTACATAAACCTCTAGAAAGGAAGGCAAAATAAACTCTTGTTTGTACCTTTTTCTATATACACAGGGCACTTCTTGGCTACTGTAGACAGTGTAGAAAAGCTCAACATCACAGAGTCTACAAAGCTGTGAAGACCTGGTCAGTCTGGCCAAGTCCAGAGAAAACATCCTTGGAAGTAGGTACATTTTGTTAAGTGAATAATCTCCTACTGATCTGATCTCATTTGTCTAAACTTGTCTGTCTTCATTTCTGGCTTAGACCTAGAAAGAAATACAAACCAATGAGAAACACTGGTCGATCCATTGTGAGATTTAACGTGGTTCGGGAAAGTTATTACTAATGCTGTGGATCAGTGATTTTCATATTTGTTTCCCTGTAGATTCTTAGGATTTCTGAAAAATGCCTTACAGACCCTGTGAGAGGTAAGGATAAGCCTGTTAAGGGCTGAATTGTGTCCCCTCCAAAGTCATATGTTGAGGCCCTAACTTCCAATGTGACTATATCTGGAGATAGGGCTTCTAAGGAGTAATTAAAGGTTACATGCTGTCACAGGGCTGGAGCCCTAATTCAATGGGACTGGTGTCCTTATAAGAAGAGGAAGAGACAGCAGGTATGTGAGCATTAGAGGACAGGCCACGTGAAGAAACAGTGAGAAGGTGGCCATATGCAAGCTGCAGAGAGAGGCCTCACCAGAAACCACCCCTGCCAGCACCTTGATCCTGGACTTCCAACCTCCAGAATGGTGAGAACATAAATTTCTGTTTAAGCCACCCAGGCTGTGGAATTCTGTTATGGCAGCCCTACCAGACTCATGCAGAGGTCAAGTAGACAAGTCTGGTCTTTGCATCCCCATTTAAACTGGATTTACTCTGCTCTTGTCAGTTTTATGTATTGAAGTTTGATGTAAAATTTATTCCTTCTTTTTTAAAATAAATGTTTTACTGTTAAAAATTTAAGCAGATAAAAATATATAATATTATATAGCAATTTATCCATGTGTTGCAATGGAAATATTTCTTCCTGGTGCTGGTTCCGTATTGTCTATAATTAGAAAGCTTCTCCCCCTTCAGCTCCATTGAGTTCCTTCCCTTATGTTTCTCAATACTCTACATGACCATACCATTGGAATATGAGTTATTTTGATGGCAGAGAGAAGATGTCACTTATCTTCGTAACTTCACCTTACCCTGTCTCTTCCACCTCTTTCTGCCAGTAGCATACTTAGGCATATGCACTTAATCATGTTAAATATGTAAGTAAATTCAATTCCAACCCATTGAAGAATGGCTTCTTTTGCCTCCTAGACAATATAGAAACTTATGCCAGAAATCCTCTAGTAACAGAAAGCAGACTAGAATGCAGATTTTTAAAATTCTTAAAGATTTCTTTGAGGAGTTTGCTTTTTCATAAATACTTTAAACCATTTTTTGTCTCAGAAATTTGAGGACACACAAATTTCTGTATCCTCTTATGTTTCTGAGAATATTCTCTATTCAGAGATGTCACAAAGAATATTCCCCTGATATTGGCACAAGCACTAAATTAGGATTAACTAGCTATTACTGGATATCATTGCTGTGTATTTCCCACAATTATTATGACAACCACTCAGGTAGATTTCCATTTATACATCTCAATTAATCCTCACACTACCCTGTGAGGTTAGTAACGGTATTCTCATTTTTCATATGTGGAAACTGGGGCACAGGAGGTAAAAGTATCTAAAATTATACTGATAATAAGAAGGGCATTTAAGCTTTGAATTATACATTTTGTTCCATATTGTTTCCCTTGCTTTTTATGTGCTTAACTATGTAAAAAAATAAAAGCCAGAGAAACATGTATTTGTAGGATGAATAGTCAAATATGAATCCGTATGGTCAATTATAATCAGGTCCAGATGGTTAGTGCTCTGAGCTACTAGAGACCCCATTTGATGCCCCAGTTACCTACCATTGTACAATTAGGATCAGCCGACACTTAATAAAGGAAATGGCATAATTTGGTGGAAAGAACATGGGCTTTAAAATCTGTCTGGAATGAGTTTTCAGCTCTGCCACTTGCCAGCCATGACATGCTGAACAATGAAGAGTTAACTCCTCTGAACTTCTATCTTCATACATTTAAAATGTGAATAACAGTAATAACTATCTTAGGAGGGGTAAATGAGACAGCAAGTGAGAGAGTGCCTAGGATTGTCCTTGATGCAGAAAAAGCACAAAGTAGGCATTCAATAAATGCTAGTTGGATCTGAATCTTAGTGTCATACATTCATATAGATCAGTGCAAAATGAAATCTTTCCTTGCTGTGGTGTAAATGTGTCACCCAAAATTCCTGTGTTGGAAACTTAATCTTCGATGCAACAGTGTTGGGAAGCAGGGCCTCTGGAAGGTGTTTGGGCTGAGCCCTCATGAATGGATTAACGCTGTTGTGAAAAGGACACAGGGAGTGGGCTCACTCTCTCTAGCCCTTCCACCTTCCAGTGTGCAAGGAGGTAGCAAGAGGGCCTCACAAGATGCTGGCACCTTGATCTTGGACTTCCCAGACTCCAGAACTGTGAGGAAATAAATTTCTGTTCTTTATAAATTACCCAGTCTTGCATATTGTGTTCTAGCAGCACAAAGGGGACTGAGTCCCTCAGAGGGGTTTACAAGCTAATTGGTGAGATACTAAAGACTGATGGCATAAAGGCAGCCAAGGCCAGGTGCCAGATGAAAGAAACCACAACAGAGGAGTGGAGGAAGAGATTCTTGAGGGTTAGGACAGGTAGGGAAACAGGCTTCTTTTAAGAGGTCAGGCTGGAGCTGAGCCCTGAAGAAAGGCAAGCCCTTATTATATAGACAGGGAAGAGGGAGTATGTGTCTTGCAGAAAGGGAGAAATGCCTCATAAGAGAAATGCATATGTTTTTTGTGGGAAGAAGAGTAGGTAATTATGGTTGGTGCAGAGATACCGCAAGGTGGTTTATATATGGCACTTTACAATTTACAAAATCTTTTGCCTCATTAGAGCCTCTCCTTAGATCTAAGAAGAGGGGAGAACAAATTCTACTATCTCCTTTTAAAGGGTAGATGAAGATGGAACAGAAACTGAGAGGTGACGTGAATTGGCTGAGATAACGCCTCTAATGCGTAGCAGAGCGGGGGATCAAACTCCAATCTGCTGCTTCCGAGGACTTAGGCAGGTGGCAAGGAGAGAGAGGGAATAAGACGAAAACCGTCAGAGAAAAATTTGTGACTTAGAATGATAACCTCAGAGGTTTTGGATTTTTACCCTGTAAGCATAGAAAACCACAAAGGCTTATGACCAAAGTACATGTACAAAGTAATATTTTTGAAGATTAGCCTGGCTACAGAATCTGGGGTGGATGTCTGTTGCTCAGACAAGGCAGTGTTCTTCTAGAATCTGTCTCTCCCAAGACCATTGTCAAAATGAGTTTTAGGCCAAAGAGGGCTCTGTCCTTTTTGCCATCTTGGAGAAAGCCCTCTTAATCAGAGAAGTGGAGCTATTAGCACACTGGCAGCCTTTTCTGTTCTGCATTTTAAATTGTTAATTCAATTTATTTCTGGATAAAATATCTGTATAAATCAAACCAGTTTGCAAAACTGACAGCCCCATGAAAAAAATGTTAGGGGGAAAAAAGATCAGATGCATGACTAAGCTATATTTTAATTTAAGCAAGTGTTCTGATTAAATCATGAAGGGAATAAAAATGGCATACCGGGAACATCATAATTCACTGAATTGGGGTCAAGTTCATCTCCCCATACAGCACCAGTACAATGAAGCAGACGGTTTGGTAGAAAGATTGAACTTTTTGAGTAGGTCAGATCCAGGTTCAAATCTTAAACAAAAGGTTAGGGATTTTTGTTCACTATTATAACCCCAGCGCCTAGGACAGTGTCTGAACTCAGAATAGGTACAGTAGAAATCTTTGTTGAAATTAAATGAAGTGAGAATTCAGACCTGCTAATTTCCAACTGGAAAACCATGGTAAAATGAGTTTGCCTTAGTGCACCTTAGTTTTCTCATCTGCTAAATAGAGATAATAATGCTTACTTTATAGAATTATTATAAATGTAAGAAATAATGAAAGTACACAAGATATGGGCTTGTGGGCTGGGGTGTTTGGATGCCCACTCCATGAACTGAGTCATAACCTGGAGTTTCCCCTTGATGGGTTACCCAGGATGCTTTGCTGGGCTATAGCAATGCCCTGAAGGGCCCTAACGCAGTCAGATGTTATTCAGGTTTATATCCTTCATAGGGATTAGCAGGGTAATTTTACTAACAGGTGCTCAGTTTTCAAAATTGTATTTTCTAGGGTGGTATAACTTTGAACCAAATTATTTTTAATTAGCAATTAATTCATTTAGGAAGATGGATGCCCACGTAATGGGCACACTTTAAAATTTATTATTATTTTATGATCTCTTCCACTGAGAGATCCTATATTCTTTTCATCTTTTAAACACCTACAACCAAGTCTCTTTTAAAGTATTCCCATTTTGAAGATGAGGAAACAGACTTGGAGAAATCAAGTGACAAGTTCACAGTTACAAATTACGTAAAAAAGCAGAGCTGACATTTGAATAGGACTTTTGGGTTCAAAGCCACTGTACTTTATAGGTGTATTCCATACACATTTGTTAATTGAATTAGCAGGGAAAGGCCAATCACATTTGGCTTTAACTTTCCTTCAGTCACAAGATGTTCTTTTAGCTTTCAGCATAAAGATATTAAAAACAAGAATATGTCTTTGGTTCAGTTGCTAAAAACATGTGTAGTCTGGAACTGTTAGATTTTTGTTGACTATTTGGAAGCATTTATCAGTCTTACTAGAGCAAGGACATTCTTTTGATTTACTGTGTACCTTCCCTTCCACCAAAAGAAAAAGAAATCAGGTAAAATAAAATGAAAAGACCAAGGTAAAGAGGCTATGAATTTAATGTTTGTAAAGGCAGTAGCTAACATTTATTATGTACTAATTACGTAACAGGCTTTATGCTATGTGCTTTACGTACATTATTTCACAATGGCCCTGTGAGGAAATATTGTTGTCCATGAGTTGTAAAATGAGAAACTGCCCAGAACTCTCCATTGGCTTCTTGTCTCACTCAGGGTCTTGCCAGATTTCTCACTATGGTTAACAAGGCCCTCCACGACCAATTCAATAATCATAAATTGAGTGTACAAGACACAATATTGGAAGTGAGATTAACACATGTTACCTCTGCACTACTGCAGATATTGGGATGCTTGATGGAATTGCACAGGAATATTGCCCCATGGGAGGAAATCTACTGCAGTTCAGGCTCCACTCAGGAGGCAGAACAACCAGAGGTCAAATCTTTCCATCTTCTTGGCAATGTTTAAAACAATGCAAACAAAGAAGGGCAGAACGCTGCCCTCACATCACACAGAGTACAGAGTAGACAAAGGGGCTGCAATGTGACCAAAAAAAAGACAAAGAACTTTCTCAGTGAACAAATACTAAGGGGCATAGGTGAGGAAACAAATGTCCTTAAGGAGACTTTAATTGAAAAACAAAACAAACAGTGAGAAATTAGTTAATGGGTACAATGTACGTTATTTGGGTGATGGACACTCTAAAAGCCCTGCTTTGATCACTATACAATCTATGCATGTAACAAAATCGCACATGTATCCCATGAATTTGTACCAAAAAAACCAAAAATAAAGTCTCTAATTAAAACGGAGAGTGAGTAGTTATAGAGACAAAGGCTTTCTGTAGATACAAGAGACAAGAAGGAGGCACTACTCTTTTGAAATGCTGGGGTTTCTTGAGGATGTCAGTGTAGCCTTCAAAAGGGTCTGTTTATCTCTTTTTTTGTGCCTTGGGAGGGTATTCGCTAACTTGGGAGTTGCCATTCTGGGTGAAGCTTGCTTTGAACTCAGTTTATTCTTACTTTCTTTGATGGCCAACGAGAAGGGAATATGTAAGATGGAAAAGTAGGAGCTCCAAACTCCTGGTGGAAGTGCGCTCCCCTCACTCTGCACCTGGATGAGTGAGAGCAACAGATCCCGGGGCTTCAGGCCACAGGACCTCTGTGCAGTGAGTAGGGACTGTGCCAGTCTAGCCTGGGCATGTCCTTTCCACCAGCTCCCTAACCCTGTACTTTACCCACTCCTGACAGGTAGAAAGTAAATTTGCATAACAAACTGTTTAAATATTCAGTTTTTATCCAGCTTCAAGGCACTCTTTGTCCTCAGCAGTTCTAATGGTTAGTGACCCCTTCAAAATCAACATCATTTGTCAAATCAAATTAGCCTCGTTACTAACTGCAAGGCAGTGACATTCATCTTTTTGATGCTTTCAAACCAGTCTGAGGTAAAGTTCTCCTACGGAATGGGGCTTGGTATGCTGTATGAGTCACTTCCTCAATGAGGCAATTGTCAGAAAAATAGGAGATATAGCTCTAAGGTAAATATTGTTGGGTCATTTGAAATGTATGCAGATTTGACATTTCCCTTCTGATTAGCATGTCTACACATTAAAGTTTTTTGTATGTCACATCCAATAGTTCAGATGTGAGGGTAATGTCAGTGAGTGCTTGATGGGAACTTTATCTTGCTCTTGATGAACACTGTGGGAGGATTAGGAGAAAAATTTAAGGTGGGAACCTTATTTGGGGTGACACATGGACTGTAAAGGGGGTACTCAGAATTAAAATAAAATGTTGAGAAGGAAAGTGACCTTATCTACTATGTGCCAGTTGCTTTATTACCTAATTTCATTCTTTTAAGGGAGTACAATCCCCTTTGAATAATTGAGAGAGGTGAAGCAACAGGCTTAATGCCAACAGATAGTTAAATGGCAGAGCCAAAAGTCCAAGTTCATGCCCCTTTGATGTCAAAGTCCATGCTTTTCCCTGTAGCGTGTTGCCTTCATAAGATGCAAGATCGTCAACATAGCCCTGATAGGACAATGTTAATTGAAAGCATTAAGCAGTGCCTAAGCATTATGATCTGTCTTTAGTTTGCAAATATAAAGTCAGAAACTCAGAGTATTTCCTGCTCCTTTTATGAATAATGATTATTCAGTGTCCACTTAAACACCTCCAGCGACCAGAAGCTCACTATATTTCACCTCTCATCCATGTATATATTTATTCCCACGCTTACTCATACACCAGAAGCTCTAGTTACGACCTGACACACTTAAATGGACAATTGTATCTAAGTCGAATTATGACTTTAGAGCGTTTTTTCTGTGAGGGACTATGCTGAGTCTTTCATTTATTATCTCATTTGATCATCACAATTAGCCAATAAGGTATGTCCTATTATTATCTAGACTTTATAAAAGAAGAATCAGGACTTAAAAAAGCTGTTACTTGTTGGACTCATGTAACTAAGGAGTAGTATGTCTAAGTAGTACATCACCTCCCAGTTTCAAACTTTCTCCTAATGCGACAGTAATCCACAGGCTACAATATGCAACGAGAGCACCATCAGGAGAGATAATGCATCTTTCAACCTCAGCTTGAAGTTGCCTATCTAATTTACCTTCTTATTCTGTGTTGTCAAAATCTTACAAAATATAGCATTTGTTGAAGAACATTGATAAAGTGCTCCAGATAAATGAAGGCTTTAGAGATCATCTGTACATAAAGGCTACCATTTATCTCCTTTCTCATATCCAGCACCATATATTAGATCTGGGTTGGAAAACTATGGCATACAGGCCAAATCTTGTTCCAAGCCTGATTTTTTAATTAAAGTTTTATTGGCACATAGTCATGCTCATTCATTTATCTATTGCCTTTGGCTGTTTTTTTCTTACAAGGGCAGAGTTGAGTAGTTATGACAGAGACCATACATCCCACAAAACCTAAAATATTAACTGTCTGACCCTTTAGAAAAATTTTGCTAACTCTGCATTAGGACCCTTGCACAAATCTACCATGTTACCTATAAAAAAGGTATACAAAAGAGATTACATGATATCATGGGGTCGCCATGTACGCTATTTGAGAAATTGCAGAATAATAGCCCAAATAGTGTTTTAAACTGGAGGACCAAGGCAAAGAAATGCTATCCAAAGTATATTTGGATATACTGCTATTAACAAAGGGATTCTAAAATAGCTCCTCCAATCCTCACTGAAGCACCAGAAGACATTAACTTTACTCACTTGTCCAGAATCTGCCCTGTAAAACAGGGATTCTCAACTTCAGAATCACCTGGGAGGATTAGCATCCTTACCCCCCAAGGCAGACACCCAGCTTATTGAGCCATAGACAGATAGAAATCCCAAACCTACTAAGTCAAATGCTTGGAATGAAAACAGGACATCTATATTTTCAAACTGCTTTATCAAGCAGCCAATGTCTGGATATCATTGGCACAAATAACTACAAATATATCTCCTTCCTCTTCCTGCAAGCATTTGAAGACAGTTATCATTCCTATGACTCCACAAACATCTATATGTCGATAACTTGGCCTTTACTTTTCTCTGAGCTGCAGATGTATTTATTTCACTGTCGACTTGGTATTTCCACTTGGAATCTCAAACTTCACCTGCTTCAACACAAATTTTTGTTTTCCCCACCAAAGTCACCTCCATCACAGTTAATGGCATGACTAATGTATTCAGGTGTTTAAGCTTGAATTCTAAAATATTTCCATGATTCATTTTTCCTCCATTGCTCAGATCCTAGCCATCAGTAAATCTAAAATATATCCCAATTATGTCTACCTCTCCCTGTCTTCTCCATCACTGCAGTAGGTCAAGACACCATTATGTCTCACCTGGACTATTATAAGAAATACAGATCTTGTCTTTGCTTGGATTTTTGAACTCTTAAATCCACAATCTTTTCTCTCCAAGATAGTCATAGTGATCTTCCTAAAATTATGTCAAGCCACTTTCTTGCTTACAGCCCTCCAATGATATTCCATTACATTAAAAAAAAATAAGGCAAACTTCTTACTGTGTCCTGCAGACTACATGTGTTTGCTATTGCCTAACTGTGTGAATCCATCTTTATCATTTTTCTGCTTGGTATTATAATTCAGCCTCGTTGCATGAGTCTTCTTTCTCTTCCTTGAAAACTAAGCTCATTCATTTGCTGTGGGCTTTGCACTTGCTATTGAGCCTGGAAACTTCATCATGGCTAGTTCCTCCCTATCATGCAAGATGCAGCTCAGTGAATCTATTCCTGACTACCTATCTAAAGAAACTACAGTAAGTTCTCATTTAACATTGTTGATAGGTTCTGGGAAACTGCAACTTTAAGGGGAATGACATACTGTATAACAAAACCAATTTTACCATACTTTCTATACTTCCTAATAGCAGAAGCTAGTCTTCACCTTCCCTTGAAAGCTTCCTATGTATTTGGTACAATATTGTGTACATGGTAGGTATTGAATAAATGTTGATGAATGGACTATTTAAAGGGCTTTTGGCTCCATACATCAAGATTTTCTTGAAGGGCTGATAATTACTTCTACTTTATATCTGACATTTTAATATAACTAGTTGTGGTCATTATCCTCTGGAATTGCAGCCTAGTCAATTCTTTCAAAAAAGAGAAGAAAATAAGGCAAAATTACTTTGTGAGCAATCCACAATTGGATTTGCATTTAAAAATTGCAGAGTGAGCACTCTTGCCTGATGGCCAAATGAAATTAATCTCTCCTAGCTCAAGGTCTCATGTATTTGGAGAGAAAGAAGCTGGACTCAGGGAGTGCTGCCGGCTTTCTAAATGGTAAAAGTAAAAGTCATCACTCCCGTTATTTACATTTACAGGGTGCCTACAGTGTTCCATCAATATGCTAGCCAATGGGAATGTAGAGATGGTTAAGACACTGTCCCTGTTCATGAGCTCTCCGTCTCTAGTTTATATGATCAGGGTTCCTGTCCAGCCTATACATTACTTCATGGAAGTGTCCCACATCCCTGATGAAGGGATGGGCCAAGTGTCCGAGTTAGTAATAGTCTCTTCCCTCTTCTGGATACAGCTCTTGGTCTATGGGTAGACACCTGACCCAATGCAGTCAGTTTTTGTTTCTAAAATGTTTGAAATAAAGGAACAAAGAGTAACAGAATCAGCACCCGAGTTGTGTAAATGGTAGAACATAGATGTCAATGAATTTCCATTGCTCTGATGTCTGGAAAGGCCTTACTCCTGAACTTCATGAGACCCGATTGTTCTTTTTTTTTTTTGTGTTTGTTTTGTTTTTGGATTTCAATGAGGCCTTAAGAGAATTTAAATAGGTTTCTGTCTCTTGCAATGGAATTTCCATAAGAAACAGCTATGTAGATGAGGAGACATATAAATTAAACCTATACTTTTGTGTGCTCACTGCTGTGGTAGAGGTTTGGGCAGGTTGCTAGGTAAACAAAGAGGGAGTTCCTTAAACTTGGACTAAGAAGGTCAGAGAAAGCTTGCAGGAGGTATCGGCTAAACTGAATCATGACAGAAGAGTAATAATTATCTTGGTGAAAATGGTGGAGAAGAGAAAGGCAGGTTTAGGCAGCATGAGGTGCAAACCAGCAGGTATATTCTGGGCAGTACAAGTTTAGTATGATTGAGGTTCAAGGTACAAGGTGATGAAGTGGCAGGGAAAGCATCTGGAGAAGCAGGTAGAAGCCAGACCACGGGGCGTCTTTCAGAGGTGCTAAGGAGGTGGGCTTTACCTTGGAGGTTTCTCATCTGCTGAATGACCAGTGTTGATCCTTTCTCTGAAGAGGTCCAAACCATATCCTCAGGCATCTTTTATTAATAGTTATTTCATGATTCTTTTTTATGAGTGACCCAAGGCAAACTTATGAAGAGTAGTATATAGCATGTGGAAAGAAGACAGCTTTTAAAATCAGTAGTCAGGATTTGGGCCTCTGCTCTTCTGCTTTCTATCTGAGTAATGAGTAATATTGAGCAAGGAAATTAACTTCTCTGAGCTTCGGTTTCCTCTTCTATAAAATGAAAGTAATAAAATGTCTACCTCTTAGGGTTTGTAGTTCAGATCCAACACATGTATTTTTAGTGCCATCATATGTTAATTTCTGAATTTGCTCTTTTACAGGCAGCATCTCACTGAATTACAACCGTCTTTGGAGGTGGATATTATTATCTTCTCATACAAGATGGGGAAACTGAGGCTCGTGGACATATAGAGTCTTGTTTAGTTTTATACACCTAGAAGTAGAAAAGCTGGTATTCAAAATCGTATCTGTTGGACATTATAGCCAGTGCTCTTTCCTCAAACTATAGCCACTTTATAAGGAAGCAAATGAGAATTTTTAAAACAAAAGTATTTTAACTAAAACATGTTGCACACATACTAGTTGATGACCTTCAAGTGGGTGAAGTCCATGCTTGCTGAACTCCCACCTCTTCTTTTCAGAGTGCTTCTGTCTTTCAAGTGCCCTGTGTCTTTTGGGGCTTGTTTCTTGTCACAGACAAATGCTTCCACATTCTAGAGGCTCTACTTGAGCTGCTCACCAAGGCTTCACCTGGGTCCAAAGCTACTCACTGACTACTTAGCCAAATTGATCATTTTCTGGCATTCTTTTGCATTAGGGTCTTGCTAAGAATGTAAAATCCACCTGATAAATTGATTTACCCTAGAGTACAAAAGGCTTTTATTAGCTCATTTTATTACCCGACGTTGTAGATTTCCTTTTAAACAGAGGTTCCTTGGAGACTCAGTTCCTTAATCTAGCATTTCTTAAAACTGTTCTTGGAATGTTAATACAAGAAGATGCGTCATTAAAAAAGAATTCTTGAGAATCATTATATGAGCTAACATATTAAAGGATATAAGGAGTCCTACAGATTAAAAAAAAAACTTTTCTAACTTACTGATTCACCTTTGTTTGACCGCCAGTTCTCTTTACGTGACTCACCTGCTAGTATCTAATAAAAGTAGCATTTTGCAGAACACACTTTGGGAAAGAGTGCATTAATAAAAAACTCGTCTTTGTGGAAATTCTGGCATTGTACTGCCTGGAAGGAGTTATTTTTGTGAGAGTAGACCTCTGTGAGCACACTCCTAAGAACACAACATACTGGCATTCTCAGGGGTAGATCCAGGTTTTGTGGGACTTGAAGATTATACAGATGGCAGGGACTATCTAAGAAAAAGAAAATAAAATTATGAATCAAAATCACATTTTGAAAGGGGCCCATGTAAGCGAAGAGCCCTACAGTTTAAGCTTCATTATTTTATTGTCAATCTATGAAAGAGTGAACTTTTATAAATGAGTATACACCCAGCCTGGTTTTGTTCATGCTGTGAGTAAAAGGATAGTGGACCAGGAAGCAGAAGGCTTATGTTCCTGTCCAGAATTGCCCATTTTACTTCTATTCTGTAGGCTCTGTGACTTTGGATTAGTCACTTTATTTCTTATCCTCAGTGGCTTCATTTTTTAAATGAGTGATAATTGTCCTATGGATGATGAAGAATCATTTTGAAAAGATAATGGGGAAGTATTTAGCACTATACAACAGAGGTTATGATTCTTGTGAAATTGTTTATTAATTCCAAGTATTACACATATGTTAGCAATCATTAATATTATTATTAATGTGTCAAATAAAGAACAAATTGGGACTTTAGTAAGAAGAAATTTTATTTGAAAAAAATATTGAAATAAGGAAGTGGAGGGAAACTATGGCAATAGAGAGAATGCTTAGATCTTAAGATCTGCAAGCATCTCAAATGTCAGACAGAGAAGGGCCTTTATTTTATAAGAAAGAATAAATGAGGCTAGAAAGATCTGGTGTGGAAAGGTTGGGTAAGTGGGTGGCATAATGGGAAGGTTCAGGTCTCTTCCCCTCCCTCCCCCAGGTCAGTTTATTCTCGGGGGGGGGGGGTAAACAGGGGTGGAGTTGCTGCAAGTTCCAATGCTCAGTGGTGGGTGGGCCAAAGTTCAGAGACCTGGGGGAAGGTGAGACCCCTGAGTAAAGTATGATTAAGCCAAGTTAGTGGGCATTTTGTCCAGGTTGGTCAGTGGAAAAAATAGTTCAGCTAATCCTTTATGAGAGAAAGGGTGGGAATTTAAAAGGTCTGTGTCTGGCCTTGTCATAGGCAGACAAGGGGGTCATCCACAAGTCTTATCCAAGTCATATGCAGAAGGGTGGCTCTTTGCAGTAAGCTAGTTATTGGAACATATTAGGGTGGGATAATTTCTTGACTTTTGCAGTTTTTCAGGAGCACAGGGCTCAGGTAAGTTTTGACATTGTCAAACATCATCATCATCATTGCTTTTCTTGTGCCTGGTTAGTCACGTACAATGCTTTATCTTCGGACAAGTTACTTTATCTTTCAGACCTTCAGTTTTCTCATGGGTAAAATGGGAATATTATAATAATAACAACAGTGAACTCACTAGCCAGCTGTGAAGCTTAAAAGACCCAATGACTATGTAAGTGCATCATAAGCTGTAAATATTGCAGAAATGTTATTTATTATTTTTTTGTTATCATTATAAGTGACTTTGTGGGCTCTTACTTCTTCTTCATTCACTTGATACAGCAAAAAGGGGAAAAGATCAAACATTTATAAAATGAATAATAGGTGCCAGATACAGGGCTACATAATACTCAGTATAATCCCAAGACGTATATTAAGTATCTCCATTTTACAAATGAGGAAACAGGGTCGGCAAGGTTTATGTGCTAAACTCACACAGTTCGCAAGTGATAAAAAGAGCTGATAGGAATCTAGGGATGTCTGACTTGACTCAGTCTCTCACCAGGTGCCTAGAAATGGGACCGGCATGTGCACAAAACAGCCCACTTTCATCCCAGGAATACGGAAAAGAGATGGGGAAAGAGACACCTCAGTTACACGTGCATGTAATTCATTGTTTTTTTTTTTTCTGGAAGCAATGAACTTGTTCTCCTATGTAGTTTTCTTTGCAAAAGGCAAAGAAAAAGATAAAGAGAAAAAAATCTCATCAAGCCCATATTGCACATTGGCTGCCAACGATGTTTCTTTTAAAAATAAAATAAAAATATTCTGTTGTAGATTTTTTTCCCTTTTGGAGAGATACAGGAATTGCAAAGAGAGTGCCAGACAGCACTAGCATATGCTTATTTTTCTAACTCAATGTGGGCAGCCTTTCTTAAACACTTTGTATAAATATATTTATTCTCCCACTGAGACCTTGCCTGCCAGGTTCAGGAACAACTGAGTAAGCAGATGAGTTATAAACCAAGGAAAGAAAAGGAGGGATTGCCATGGAAATGCTGATGGCCCCTTTATTCCAGTTGAGTACATTGCTCTGCTGTAATAAATTAGTGGTTGATGCGTTGATGATAAATCTATAGTGGTTTTCATAGTCAAAGATATTTCACTCTGTCTTTGCTGTAGAAATAGAAAGCAAGGAAATGTTGACATCCGGTGGGCAAGATTGAAAAAAAAAACACACACACACACACACACACACAAACCCTTTGGTGCACAACTCACATTTGCAAGCTGTCTGCATTTCTTGTATTGGCCTCAGCTTTGACAAATGTAAAAAAGTCACTAATATTTTGACACTCTCCCTGCCCAAGTCTGATACCAGCTGGCTGCGAAGCCACATACTCATTGTTCTGCTGGATTTTAAAGACTGGTTCCCAGCCAAAGGACTGGACTGGATCCATTCATTCATTTTCAAGATTGAAGTTGCAGCTTAACTGTAATGACCATTTCTCAACTCAATTTGGAAGCCTCTTCCAAGTCCAACAGATGCCTGAGAGGCAAATGTGCATTTGGATTGGAAATTACTCTCTCTGAGAAAGAAGCAAAAGGTGATCTTTGAATTTGAAAACAATTCCTTGTTTTAAGAGCAATTATTATACTGTATATCGATTGTGACTTACTTAGAAAAAAGTAAGTGCTATTAGCACCTTTGTAAAAAAGCCTTATTTTTATTCTAAGTGAAAATGAAATTTAAATTACAGATACAGTATGACAACAATTATCAAAAAATATGCCCAGAAGAAAAAATTGGAAGAAAACACACAGAATGTCAAAAATGTTAACAGAAAAGGTCCTTAAGGTTATGGTGAACTTTTCTTTCTACTTTTACATACTTTTCTTCTATATCAACTTTTACATTTATAATTGGGAAAAAAATAAACTGTTTGTTTCTTTAAAATGTGCTCTGTTGCTTTTACTCTTCCTTTATATTTAGCTCTGGTGACCATATTGTTCTAGTAATCATAAGAAACTATTGCTCAAGTGTGCTCCAGCCGTGGAAAATAAAACCACTCTATAATCTACAAAAAATATCTTTGCTCTCTACATCTAAAAAATGCTCCCCTGCTGTGTGTTCCTGCTGTCCCATTTTTCCAGTCACTTAATAACTGGAGACATTAACCCTGATCACTTGCAAATTTTCCATTTAAATTTATTTTCAGGTAAACAGATGCTTGGGAAAACTGCCACCATAGGGCTGTAGGAGAAAGGGAGTTATAACTTGATCCTAAAATCATTTGAAGAGATTATTCCCAAGGCATGAGGAGATACTTATATTTTTGAGTTTCAGAGTAATCTGGCAGAAAGGATTTATATTAACATTTTATTATAAATATGATTTAGTATGTCCTTACTATGTGCAGATACTGTGAGAAAGCTTTGTATGTACTATTTCATGTAACTCTCATAAAACTTTATAAAATATATAACTTCATCACAACCACTTTTTAGTTGAGGAAACTGATACCTAGATGGATTAAAAATTTGAAATTCCATCAGTTCGCTTCCAGCCCAGACTGGAGTTTTTACCCTTAAACTATTGGCTTTTGCCATCAGAAAGACTTGCCTTCTGACTTCAGTGCCTCAGTGGAAGCTGGTGACTCTAGTTTCCTTGTAAGTAAAATGGGGATAATAAAATCAAAGATAATAAAATCCTTGAAGTTGCAAGGATTAAAGTAGTCAATGCCATCAGCATCCATGGGAGGCCACGCCTCTGATTCCAGGGCATCCCTTCCAAATAAAAACTACTGAAATGAGCTCAGAGATAGGCATCTCTGGAAATGTTTCTTCTGCCTGTAAAAATTTGACAGTATGTCTTCACAGCCTGTAGCCATATCCAACCCTCTGGCTCACACAGCACTGATTAAAAACCGGATTGCCAGCAGTCATCTGTGATTGTCTACCTTGGAAGTGCTGCTGCTTTTCTCTTCCTCCACCCAATCGTCCCATGCACTATTCATGAATTCTACAATATTCCAAACTTTAATTTCCACAGATTAATTCTCACTAATTATTCACCATATGAACCTTTGTGGGAGAATTCCACAGGATGTTCTTCCATCCTGAGGCAGGGAAGGCAATGTCGAATCGTTTTTTGATTTCAAGTGGAAAACAAACTAATTATGTGGAAATATGATAATAGATTGCGCTGCAGGGACCAGTCCTCTGCAGGCTTCAAAATGTTTGCTTATGATCGGCTCTTCGTGTTATTTCTTCCAGGAGGAGCTGCCCTTTCATAATGCATCAACATTATTGACTGGCCTGTGATTCCTTACTTGGAGTTAAGATAATTTGCATAATTGTATATTACTTCCGTCTGGTAGAAACAAATAAGATATTCGGGTGCTAATGATCAAGCAGGCAGCAGTGAATGCCGGGAAAAAATAGCATTAGTAAAGTCAAAAAACAGTGAAGCACAGCTTCTCTCTTTGGCATCTTTCATTGCTTTCCTTTGACCTAACTCTCTGTTCCATTTGGCCATGGGCATCGTTTTTAATCTGTCTGTCTAAATTTAGGAGGTAACCTGGTTAGGCATATATTCCAAATCTGCAAAAATATAAAAGCATCGTTAGGCCGTGAACTTTCACACTTGTTTGTATTTGCTTAGGTCACTTTTTCTGCATGCAATGTCTTTCTTTTTCTCTCTGGCAGAAGGTGTCTTATCCTTCAAGATCCAGCATTTGTGCTGATCTCTCCTTTTGATGCCCCAGACTTTCCTACTTAGTATGCATCATTCTTGAAATGAAAAAAAAAAATCAAATGAACAGACAGGATGCTACTATGTAGAAACAAAGTAGGCCCTCAGCAAATTCATCCTTACTCATTTGACTAACAGTTTTTGATCTTTACAGTTTACTAGCTCAATTCTCACCACTCTGGATAGAAGAGTGAGCAGATAGGACAAAAACAAATCCTCCTTTCTTTCAATTATATAACCTTCCTTTTCTCTGTTGTAATTCATATGTCTATTTAGCAAGTATTCATTCATCCTTGTAGTACACCTGATCGACAGGATCTTAGCTTGTGTGTCTCTATACCTCCATGACCAGGCACATGGTAAGTGCTAAACAAATGTCTGTTAAATAGACTGGAAGTTTCAGGAGAATGGATCATGCAAACTGTTTGATGTATTAAATCAGGTATACAAATCAGGTATACAAATGCCAGCACCAAATGATTTGTAGTGGCTGCATCAAGTGCTGAGAAAAACATTTTGAGGCTGCATGTGCTTAGTGGAAAAGTTTTATGTGATTGATTAGTCATGTTTGTAATGAAAATATTAATGGAGAATAGCAAACCACATATGTATTAATATTTGCATTCTTGTTATGGAGATTTAACCTTGGGCGTCTTCAAGAGACTCAGTGGCTATACATATGTGCTTGGTGGGTGGAGGTGATAAGTTTATCAGGTTGTCTACAGTTCAGTCTACCAAGAAGATTGCAATAAGGTGGTTTTGAACATTAAACCCTTCAAATAAAACATTTTAATTTACTCTTTATGGAAGTAATGAGATCTACCATTACTGGGATAGGCACCTTCCATGTATTATTCTATTTAATTTTTCCCAGAAACACTGCACGTTAGGTAATTTTAATCCCATTTTACTCATGTAGAAAACAAAGCTCAGAAACACCCAGAATGAAAAGTTTGTGAATGGCAAATCCAAAATTCAAGTCCAGTTTTTTCTGACTCCAAAGTCTATGCTTTTATCTCTATCCCCAATACAAACTGCTATTTAGTTCTTCTGGTCTAAAACATACTGTTTTGCATTTCAGAGAAAGGAGCCCTCTGACCTAGTGGTTAATAAGATAAACAAATGTGAGACATTCCAATGACTGTGGTCCTGTGGGTATTAGAGGAGCAGGGACCTTGCATGAGTGTATGTGTGCACACAGATTGAAGCGGGAGAACTCATTTTATTGAGCATATTTTGCATGCCAGGAGTTGTGTTACTTGCTGAAGGATGAAGACCTTTTGGGATGAGTGTTACCAGCTTCATTTCTCAGAATGAAAAAATATAGGCCCAGATAAGTTGAGTAACTAGATTAATGAGAAGAGGGATATTGTTTTCTACTATTGTATCCCTAATTCAGTATTGCATCTTCTGCCTGGCACAAATTAGACACTAAACAAATAAATAAATATATAGAAATACATGTTTACAAAATTTAATAAGAGGTAAGCCAGGTTTTAAATCCGGGTCTGTTTAACTCCCAAGCCTGTGCTATTTCTATCACGCCAGGCTGCCCTTGGAAAGTTTAAAATGTGTTTGAGACTTTGAAACAAGTTCCATTTTTCAAGGATAACTTCTTACACAGCTGCCTCAATGCAGCTGGTTTGTTGGAAAAAAATGTTTATAAGAAGGCTTGGCAGGTTTCTTGGACGTTAAATATCTCTTACAAAATAATATTTTGATGGATTACATGTAAATGAATCAGAAACATATGGCTTTCATTTCCTTTAGAATGCACACACAGATCTTTTTTATATGTTTGGCAAAATGGATTTTCCTGAATGCCACCTCCACATGCTCCTCCCCTTTCATTCCCCAGTGTATTATATCCAAGGAGACAGGAAGATCTTCTAAGAATCCCCAGAAACTTGGAAACTTTCATCTCTGCTTCTGACACCTCAACATAGGTCATTTTCCTTTTATTTCCAATAGCAGAGGCAGCTGCTATATGTACAGTAAGGAAAGCCAGGAGCCTGACTAGGGCTTCCCTAGAATGTGAGCCTTTCATCATAATAGAAATCCTTTTACCCACCATGGGAAGGCTGAACACTCAGCCATTGCAAGCGAAGAGATTTCCTCTTCATGTCCACAATGTTAAGTGATGTAAACTTTATAAGACAAATGTGTATATATTTTGAGACATTTTAAGAAAGAGAATATGCCATGGGGTATTACATCTGCAAAGTCCACTGGACAGGACACAATCAGATATTTATTTAGAAAAGATAAAAGCTATTATGCAGTCTGTGGAGTATAAAATGCACCCCTCATGACTTCATAGCAAGGACAATAACCTCAACATTCACACCACTTCACTAGAGCGGCAGAATGGAATGATGACCAACTGAACCACAAGGAAAATTAGTAGTACCCAATCAGACTTTTGAAATGCTTTTTATATTCATTTTCAAAAGCCAGTGCCTAGATTTAATGGTGATCCTTAATATTCAGCTTAGAACAATTAAAAAGGTGAAGTGTCTATGATCAGTGATTTATAACAAAAGGATATTGTAGTATTCAAATGTCTATAAATTGGAAAGAACAGAGCCAAGGCAGAAAATACAATCCCATTCAAATTACAAAAGAGGTAACTT
Source organism: Daubentonia madagascariensis (assembly GCA_023783475.1). Classification (NCBI taxonomy): domain Eukaryota; kingdom Metazoa; phylum Chordata; class Mammalia; order Primates; family Daubentoniidae; genus Daubentonia; species Daubentonia madagascariensis. Next base: position 52,986,125 of record JAKFHU010000913.1, read on the forward strand.
CAAAAGAAAGTAAAGCGTACAGGTTTCACCTAAGCCCATAAACGTCACAAACTCACATGCTTCAGGATCAAGGTAAATGGTTGATATGGTTTGAATGTTTGGCCCCTCCTAACCTCATGTTGAAATTTGATCCCCAGTGTTGAAGGTGGGCCAAGTGGGAGGTGTTTGGGTCATGGGGGCAGATCCTGCTGAATGGCTTGGTGCCCTCCCAACTATAATGAGTGAGTTCTCTTTTCATTTGTTCACATGACAGCTGGTTGTTTAAAAAAGAATATGGCATCACCTCCTCCCTCTCTTGTCATGTAGTACGTCTGCTCCCCCTTTGCCTCCTGCCTTGATTGGAAGACTCCTGAAGCCTTCACCAGAAGCAGATGCTGGCATTATGCTTCTTGTACAGTCTGAAGAACTGTGAGCCAAATAAACCTCTTTTCTTTATAAATTACCCAGTCTCAGGTATTTCCTTTATTGCAATGCAAAACAGACTAACACAGAACATTGAAAATGATACAAAGGGGGAATGCAGTTTTGATGAAAGTCAATCAGGTTTGTTGGGGGATGTGAGAAGCAGAAGTGAGCACCATCCACCTGTAACATATTCAATCCACAGGTTTTAAGTCATGAGATGCAGATATATCTTTGAATCATGGAAGTAGAGATATCTCTGGATACCTGATTTTTTAACCCTGTGACCAGTCACCTCTGGGCAAATCTATTCTCTTACATCTGCAAACATTTCCCTGCTTTCCAGTCTCACCTACTTCCTTCAGTGTGTCTTGATCTACAAATGGGATGACTTGATTGGCAATAGCAAATTGCCAATCTTTTTATTCTTTTATTCTTGAGAAAATTTGAGGTAGTAACATTCTGCCATTTCCAATTTCTGCCATTTTCTTTCTTCTACCTCCTTCTGTCCTCTCATATGTCTATTTTTAGGAAAAGACCTGATCCTGTTCAAAGTAACACAATTTTTACCCAGGAAAAGGAGTTCAAGTTGGAAGAAAGAAAGTACTAGATGTTTTCAGATGGGATAGGCAAGTCTAGAATATAAAAAAGAGCAAGAAGAAAGGTCAATAATGAAGCAAGTGGAAAGAAAGAGCAAGGAACTATTGAATGAAGTAAATTTAATATAAAGAATGTATGTTTATTTCTTTGCTTAGGTTATTTTCAATTTATCATAGGTACATATGAGGTCAACTGTTACATACTCTCTATAGCATTTTTTGGAAAAGTATAACATCCTATCTCATAGCATTGCTTCATTGAGGGATGGTATGATATAAAAATGACTGAGATCATCTACTTTGAAGTAAGAGATCTGCATGTGAGTCCTGGATCCTCAAATTTTCCTAAGGTTATATCACCTGTTACATCAGAGCATATTATCTGGCATTTATTCAAAATATTTATTGAATAGTTAATTATTTTGTATACTTCATATTTTACAAAGCATTTTTACATCCTTTGTCTCATGTTCCCTAAAAATACTCTTGTTAAACAGGATGGGGGAAAATAAGTAATACCTTTGTTCCCATTTTTAAAATGTGAACATAGAGGCTCACAGAATTTATTTGATGTGCTTAGGGCCGCACAGCTAGAAAGTGGAAGGTTGGGACCAAGAAACTATATTTCCTAATTCTTAGAATATTTTCCCCCACCCTATACATCACCAACAGACTGGATAAAAAGTGTGGATGGGTCTGTTTATTCACCCAATAAAATGAAGGTGACTCAAAAGATTTGAGTACACGTGAAATAGTGAAAATGATTTTTGTGTGCAAAATGGTTTATAATTCTTTTTAGAGGACAAAAATGTTAAAGAAAAAACTTTCCAGCATTGTAGAATCAGCAACCAGAAAGCAAGCTTAGTTTTACATATCCCGATTCACTTTCACTCAGAATGAGTTAAGTGTATAGCAAAGAAACAACCCTCTGACCATAGTGAAAATACATGCAAAGGGCATTGTGAAGGACTGAATGTTTTTTTCTCCCCCAATTTATATGGTGAAGCCCTAATTCCCAATGTGACGGTATTAGGAGGTGTGGTCTTTGAGGAGGTGATTAGGCTTAGATGAGGTTATGTGGGTGGAGGGCCATGGTGAGGCTGGTGCTCTTATTAAGATAAGGAAGAGACATCAGAGCTTCTTCTCATGACCATGTGAGGATACAGGGAGAAGATGGCCATCTGCAAGCCAGGAAGAAGGCCCTTAGTGGTAACTAAATCTGCCAGCACCTTGATCTTGGACTTCCCAGCTTCCAGAACTGTGAATGGTAAATGTCTGCTGTCTAAGCCACTCAGTCTATTCTATTTTCTTATAGGCATCTTGTAGATTGTAAAATCCCTCCAGACTTTTAAAATGAAAAATTTAATCACAGAAACAAACCTATAAAAAAATCTAATAAAAGTCTACAGTGAAAAATATAGTTTGTGAAATTAAAAAGCTAATAGATTAGATTAAAAGAAGACTGGACATAGAAAAGGGAAAGTTAAATGAAATGGAAGATAAGTCAGTAGAAATATCAGAAATGCCAAGATAAAAAAGATGGGCAATGTAGAAAAGAGCACGTGGGAATATGGAATATGGAAAAAGTTCTCATACATGTGTAATTAAAAGCCCAGTAGGAGAGGGGGAGAAGACAGGGGAAAAGGAGGATTTGAAGAACTACTGGCTGAGAATTTCCCACAACTTAAAGACATCAAGCCACAGAAATTGAAGAAATCTATAAACCTCAAGAAGTATTAATACAAAGAATTTTGGTAAATGTTTCATTCATACTTCATAGCAAATTGTGGAACATCCAAAAATGAAGAGAAATCTTGAAAGCAGTCAGAGGAAAAAAAAGACGTTACCTTCAGATGAACAATAAGATGGATGGCTAATAAAAAAATCATTGCAGTGTGATTGAAGTATATACTACATGGTATATATTTGATCATTTTCGACATATATATACACCAGTAAAACCATCACCACAATAAAGATTACAAACATTTGTCACTCCTAAAAATTCCTTATGCCACTCTGTAATCCAACCCTCCCTTTACCCTATCCCCAGATCACAACTAATTTGCTTTCTGCTATTATAGATTAGTTTGGATATTCTATAATTTTTATATGGATAGAATCACAGTATGCATACTTTCTTTTTCTTGGTTTCTTTTACTTAGCATAGCAATTTTGAGATTCATTCATGTCGTTGCATGCATCAATAGCTCATTCCTCTTCATCGCTAAGCGTGTATCATTGCGTGTGTATCATTGCGTGATTGTGCCACAGTTGCTTGTCCATTTCCCTGTTGATAACATTTGGGCTATCTCAGCTTTTGCTTATTACAAATAAAACTACTATGAACATTTGTATAAAAGTCTTTGTGTGGATATATACTTTCAGTTCTTTGGGGTAAACACCTAGCAGTAGAATGGTTAGATTCTGTGGTAGGTATTTGTATAAATTTTTAAGAAGCTGTGAAACTTTTCTAAAGTGGTCCTACCAGTTTGTATTCCCAACAAGAATGAAACAGAGTTCCACCTGGTCTACATTCTCAGATACACTTGATATGGTTAATTTTTAAAACTTTAGTGTTTCTAATGGGTTAGTGGCATATCACATTATGGTTTTAATTGAATATTCTTTATGCTTAATGATGTTGAGCATATTTTCAAATGCTTATTGACCATATGTCTTTATTTGTGAACTGCTTTTTTTAAATTGTTGGTCATTTCCTTAATGGGGTATTTATCTTATTACTGATATATAAAAGTTTGTTACATATTTTTGATAGAAGTCCTTTGATATGTATGTTTCAAATATTTTATCACAGTCTATGACTTGCCTTTTGGCTTTCTAATGACATATTTTGAAGAGCAAAACTTAAAACAATTTTGATAAGGTTCGATTTATCATTTCTTTCGTTTATGGCTCATGTCCTTTGTGTTCTATATAAGAAAACTGCCAACTCCCATGGTTGAAAAGCATTTTCTCCTATGCATTATTTTAGAGGTTTTATCACTTTAGGTTTTACATTTAGTTATGTGATCCATTTAGAGTACATTTGGCATATTGAGTAAGAGTTGCTGTTTACTTCTTTATTGATATCTAGTTGATCCAACACCATTTTTTGAGATAACTTTCCTTTCAACATTGAATTGCCTTGGTAACTTTGCCAGAAATCAACTGACCATATTTGTGTATATCTATATCTGCATTCACCCTCGTGTTACCTTGATCTATATGTCAATCTTTTAGCCAATACCAAACTGCTCTGAATACTGAAACTCTGGAAATCAGATAGTTTAAGTCCTGCATATTTTTTTTCAAAGTTGTTTTATCTATTCTAGGTCCTCTGCATCCACATAAATTTCAGAGTCAGCTTTCTGATTTCTACAAAAGAAGCCTGCTAGAATTTTGATAACAATTTTGTTGAGTATGCTGATCATTTTGGTGAGAATTAATTGATAGAAGCTAGAAGATCATGAGGTGACAACTTTATAGTGCTAAAATAAAATAATTGCCAATGTGGAATTATAATCACAAAGAAAATATCGTCCTAAAGTATCAGTGAAATTAAGACATTTTCAAACAAAGCTATTGAGATTATTTATTGCCAGTAGATCTACCAAAAAGGAAATACTGAAGTGAATTATTGAGATAATAGGAAAATGATCCCAGATGGAGGTTTCGAAATGAAAAATAGAATAAAAAGTAATGGAAAGGGTAAATATGTGTAGTGAATTTAAATGAATATAGGCTATATAAAGCAATAATAATTGCTTATTTTATTCAACATATTTGTGTAGAATTAAAGTCCATAACAAGAATAGCAAAAAAGGTAGGATGAGAGTGAATTGAGTTAATTGTTTTAAAGTCCTTGAATTGCCTATTAAGTGATAAAACTATTAATTTTTAGAAGACTCTGAAAAGTGAAGATATATGTTATAATCTGTAGGATAAACATAAACAGAAAAATAAAATAATTTATGCCAAGCATACTAATAAAGAAGAAAAGGATATAAAAGAATATACCATAAATCAAAGAAAACAACAGAGAAAAAGAACAAAAATATGAAAGACAAAAAGTAAATAAATAGAAGAATAGCAAACTTTAACCCAAATATATCAGTAAATATAATCAGAACAAATATTCTGATAAAATGTCAAAGTATATCAAACTAGGTATTCAACTACAGGCCGTTTATAAAAGACTAATATTAAATATAAGGACTCAGAAAGTTTGGAGTTAAAAGTATGGGAGAAAATGTACCATATAAATATACTATAAACTATACATAATATTCAAGTGTACAGGAGCATTTACCAAAATTAATCCATATGCCGTGCTGAAAAGAAAATCTTAACAAACTTCAAATGCTTGAAACAATATAAAGGCTATTCTCTGGCCACAGTACAATTAAGCTAGAAACCAATAGTGACAAAAAATTAAAATGAAAATTAAAAAACACAAATTTACTAAATATTTGAATATTTTGCTTTTGAATGATACATGGGTCAAAGAAGAAATCACAACCAAAATTAGAAAATACTTTTAAGTGAATGATAATAAAATTACAACCTATCAAAACTTGTAGTATGCAGATAAAACTATTAGGTGAAATGTATACCCTTAAAATCATGTGGCAAAATAAAAAAGGCTGAAACCAATGATCTATGTATCTATCTCAAGAAGACAGAAAAATAATAGGATATTAAACCTCAAAAAACTAGAAGGAAGTACTTAATACAAATAAGGAGCAAAAAGTACTAAAATAGGAAATAAAAATATATAATACAGAACATCAAACAAGCCAAAATATATTTTTGATAAAACTAGTAAAATCGATTAACTTTTAGCAAGATTGATCAAAAAAAAAATAATGGAAGATACACATCCCCAATAAAAATGAAAAAAGGAAACTTTACTACATATAAATTTATTAGAGTGATCGTAAGTAGATATATAAAAAACTTTATGCCAAAAACTTTGAAAATTTTCACAAAATGGATGCATTCCCTGAAATATACAACTTAACAAAACTAACAATAACATAAATCAAATATCAAAGATTTCTTATAGTTATTAAAGAAATTGAACCCGTAATTATAAATCTCACAAAGAAAACTCTGTCTAGATAGCTTTACAGTTGAACTCTTTCAAACATTTAAAGAATTATTAACACTATTTATGCACAAATCCTTTCAGAGACTAGAGAAAGGGAAAATAGTTTTAACTCATTTTGAGTGGCCAGTGTAACCTTGAAACCAAAACATAATAAAACATATTACAAGAAAGAAAAATTATAGGCCAATCTCTCTTATGAACAATGATTAAAAATTATAGAGAAAATATCACAAAAGGACTTCACAATCATATTAAAAAAATAATATATCACAATCAAGTTGGGTTTATGTAAGAGTATGAGGTTTGTTTGACATTTGAAAATCAATCATTGCATTTAACAAAATAAAGGAGAAAAACCACACAATGGTTTCAAAAGGCACCAAAAAAGTCAACACTTACTGATGGTAAAAAAGAGGCTTCTTAACAAAGTAGGATTGAAGATTTGTAGCTGTGAACAGAAGGGATATTATTTAAACTTATCATTCTCTGTGAGAAACATACTTACTGATGAACTGTTGAAAGTTTTTCCCTTGATACTGGGAGCCAGATGATTGTTTCTATTTCAACCTCTTTTCAAAATTTTATGAAGTTTTCCTACCCAATGAAATAAGGTGAGACAAAAGTCATACAAGGCTTAAGCATTGAAAAGGAAGAAATAAAACTTTCATTATTTAGAAACAAACAAACTTGTTTCACAGAGAAAAACAAAAGAATTCACAAACTGTTTTAGTAAGTGGACTTAGCAATGTTGGGAGATTCAAAGTCTAGAAATAAAAATCAATTGTGTTCCTAGAAAGAAACAATTTTAAAAACTCAAATAAAGATAAATCTAGTAAGTTCTTTAATAACTTTACAAAGAAAAGCACAAAACATTACTGAGAGAAATTAAAGAAGCCCTAAATAAGTGGAAAGACATATTGTGCTCTTGGATTAGACACTCAGTATTACAAAGATTGCCCATTTTCCCCAAATTGATTTCTAGTTTCAGTGCAATTCCAATATTAATTCCAGTAAGTAGGGGTAGGGAGGGGTTGGGGGATGTGGCCCCTGTGCAGAGGTCAATAAAGAAGTCTGTACAGTTGTTATTAAGGAGTTTAGATTTTATGATCTTGACTGGTACTTCCATGAAGACTTCTCATTAATCCCGTTACTAAGACTTTGGCCCAATTTTTTGAACAATAACAACTCTGGTCACATATTGATGAGAAATTCTTTGTCCCTTCTATACCCTGGGTTGTATTACAAAGAAAGCCACCTTATATGGAGCCAAGCACAAATGGCTCCTCTGTAACCTCCATATTTTCTCCCCTGACTGAGATGGGGAAGGTTAGCAGGTTGAAGGGGAGATACGTGCAGTTCATCATGGTGCAGGAAACTCTCCCAGACTTCAGCGTGGATAGGGGCTGTGCAGAGCAAGAGTAGGAGTGGGAAGGACAGTGAGGCAGCTGGCTCAGTAGTCCAGTGAGATGATGGTGGACCCAAAGGCAACACGGTTCCTAAGGAGCTCACAAAATAAATGTCTAGTTCAGATTGAAGTGAAATTCACATAGCATAAAAAGAACTGTTGCTCCATATTCCAAATTCATGGACTCTAATAATAACGTGCCCCAAGCAAGTAGCATTCCCGATGGACCCAGCGAAGAGGCCTCCACTACAGTCAATCAGCCAGTGTTGACAAGGGAAGGTTATCTGATTGTTGCATATTTTCTGTCACTGACATCTCTCCCAGTGGGTGACTGGCAGTAATACTGTGCTATCTGTGTTCCATGCAGAGTCAAGACACATTCCCATAAGCCTCAAGGAGAGTTTGGGGATGAATACAAAAGATCTCTGTGAAATCACATAACAGTAATGGGTATTAGTATTATTGCCAAGTCTCATGTTTCAATTGCGACAGAAGTGTTAACTAAGGGCCGCATAATGCAGACAGCATGGGCTTGGGAGTAGGACACCCTCAGTTCAAGCCCCAGCACCATCAGGGCCTAACTGTAAGGTCAAGTCAACTACCTCACCTTGCTGAGACTCAGTTTCCTCACTCTGAAATAAAGATCATATAATAGCTATAATAATTACATGCAGAGGGGCAGGCTGATCAGAAAGGGTTAAATCCTACAATGTGCTAGACCAGCCTGGTAAAGCTGCTTAGTGAGATTAAAATAAACATGGTACTTTTGCCAATCTCAAAGACCCAGTGCCCCAAGATCAACAATCTGACAGTTTCAGCCAATTCATTCCAAATGTAGCAGAAGTAGCAAATTAGAATATATTTATGTGATTACTTAAAATTTGCCAGGGCATGGAAAGAAATGAAGAGGGAACTTCCAGGCCAGTTTCTGAAATTCTCATTAAAGATGAATTCTCTGGAGGTCTGTTAATGACAATAATAAGATGAGGTCGAAATGTTACATTTGGGAAAATCTGGACATTCAGTTTCCATTAATAGGCAATGACCTCTTGTACCTCTGTGATATTTTTGCCTTCCATACTTGATTAATTCTTACTTGTTCCTTAAAAATAACTGTATACATAGCTCCAGGTGGTTAGCAGTACTGTGTAAAGTGAATTACAATACTTTCCTGAGTGTGTTAGGACTCGTGTGCAAGTGACAGAAACCCAACCAAACTGGCTTAAAGAAAACAGAACTTTCAGCAGCGCATGATGCAGGTGTGGTTCTTGCCAGGGATCTGTTCCTTATGGTCTCATGGCTCTGCCTCCATCTCTGTTGGCTTCAGTCTCAAGTGGGCCCTGCCACAGCAGCTCCTGTATACTGCCACTTCAGCAACCCTACTGAAAAGAGATATCCTATCCCATTCATTCTAGCAAAAATTCTAGGGCCAGTTTGGGTCATGTGTAGATTGCTGGACCAATCTGTATAGGATGTAGTACTTTAATTAGACAGGCCTAGGTCCTGGGCCAGCCCTGAAGCCCAGGAAGTGATTTCACACTTCGTGGTTATTTGTTTGCTTGTGTTTCTCCATTATGCTGACAGCTCCACAAGGGCTCACCGCACTTCAGAGCTCACGAGACTGCGTCGAGGTGGGAGAGTGTGTGGTTAGATTAGTCAAGGCAAGTGATGCAGTGGTTAAAGGCATAGACTCCAGAGATAGACTGTCTTGCTCAGAATTCAGGCTCTGGCAGCTTCGGCTAGTCACTTATTCTTCCTTTGCCTGCTCCTTCAGATGAAGAAAAATGGAAATAATAATAAAATGGGAATAATAATAACACCTACTTCATAGGGTTGTAGTGAGTAGTAAACGAATTAATACATACAAAATGCTTAGGATCGTGCCAGGTACTTTTTGAGATATTATATACATAGTAGATATTACATACATTCATGAATTGCTAACGACAAGAATATGTTCTGAGAAATGTGTCCTTAGGCGATTTCATTGTTGTGCCAACATCATAGAGAATACTCACACACACCAAATGGTATAACATAGTACACACATGGCTATAGGGTATGGCCTTTTTCTCCTAGGCTACAAACCTGCATAGCACGTCACTGTACTGAATACTGTAGGCAACTGTAACTCTGTGGGAAGCATTTGTGTATTGGAACATGTCTAAACATAGAAAAGGTACAGTAAAAACACAGTGTCGTAATCTGATGGGACCACTGTTGTATATGCATATGCAATTTGTCATTGACCAGAATGTTGTGATGTGGCACATGACCATATATAATTATATATGTGTATGATTTTTTTTTCTTGCCACAATATTCTTGGAATCTAGCATAGTTCCTGGCACGTGGTATGCACTTTAGGTTTTTTTAATTAATAAATATCATTTACTTTTCCTGACAATCCTATGAATTTAGTATTGTGATTCTCATTTTACAGATGAAGAAAAGGGAGGCACAGAAAGGTTAAGTAACTTGTTCAAGGTCATACAGCCAGCGATTATTTAAGGTGGCATTGATCTTAGATCAGGCTGACTGCACAGTGCGGGCTTTTAAACATCCCACTAATCAGCTTTCGATACTAGCTTCCCTGTTTTAACACTTCTGGGAGAATTTCCTTAATGCTGGCACCTGCCATGGTGGGGGAGGTTCCCTTCTCTGTGTTTTCCTTATTTGTCTGTTTGTGTATCTGATGGTAGGGTCTATGCTTTGCTCGTCTTTGAATCTCTAGCTTCTATCACAGAGTCACAGAGCTTGACTTGTTAGGGGTTAGTAATAGTTAGTTAAATAAAGAGCATTGAGTAATGACATGGAAGGAGTCTAGGAGTATGAAGAATAAGTAATTCCTCCTCTTACCTTCAAAATACAGCCTGTGGGAGATTTTTCCTTTTGGGAAGAGAATTATGAAGGAGGTAGTGTCACAAAGGGCATTTCCTCACAACAGAGGAGGTTTTGCAGATTGCCATGTAGTGAAACTGGAGAGGAATCAGCTGGCAAGAATCTTAGAGACTCTCAAGCCCAAATCTTCATTTAACAAACAAGAACACTAAAGCTCAGAGAGTAGAAGGGACTTGCCCATAGTCGCACCAGTCTGGGGAGGGCCAAAGTGAGAATTTAGTCTTCCGAGCCCCCGTTATAGATTCTTTCTTCTATCACATGTGATGAACAATTTGGGGGAACAGAATAGCCCAGGGGAAATAAAGAGCCACTAGCCTTATGGGAAAGGGTTTGAAAATGAAAAAAAAATACATTAAACATTTATCAAATGAAGAAAAATGTGCTAACAACTGCAGCAGGAAAGAGGACAAGGAAAAATTTATTAACTCAATATATATCAGGCTGAGGCCAACCTGGTGCTAGGTCTGGCCTTAGAGTAGGAAAGAAATTCTCAGCTACTTTTGAGTAGAATAGATTACTCGGCTGCTCTGAAACAAATGCAGGCAGGTGATCATTCGATGTGAACTGCCCAAGACTATTGCAGATGCCAAGATTCCCTTTACTCTTTCCCTTGGAGTAGAGGCTAATGTTTGCTAAGGGCAGACTCTCTCTGGCCCTGCCTGGTACCATGGAAAGAACACAAGCACTGGATTTCGCATCCTGACTTTAATATTATCTAGGTCTGTAGCATCGAGCAACCTACTTACCTTCTCTAAACTTGTGTTTCTTCACTTATAAAATGGGGCTGTTAATCTTTAAATAAGAGGCTTGTGAGAGTTAAATGAGATAGACTATATAAAATTCCTATGACAGAGTAGACACTCAGCAAATGGCAATTATTGTTATTACAGTCGTGTGTCACTTAAAGACAGGGGTATGTGCTGAGAAATGCATCATTAGGCGACTGTGCAAACATCACAGGCAAACTTAGATGGTAGAGCCTACCACACACCTAGGCCATATGGTATAGCCTATTGCTCCTGGGCTACAAACCTGTACAGCATGTTATTGTACTGAATACTGTAGGAAATTGTAATACAATGGTATGTATTTGTGTATCAAAACATATCTAAACACAAAAAAGTTACAATGAAAAAACAGTATTATAATCTTATAGGACGACTGTCATATACACAGTTTGTCATTGACCAAATATTGTTATGCAGCCCATGACTATACTTCAAAGCTGATGGTGCCCATAGACAGAAAGGGAAGCTGTTTACCACATCAACAAACCAGCACATGAGACAAAAGAAAATCGACCTTATTGAGTGCTTTCTGTAATTCATTTTCTCTTTCTACTGAAGGTTCTATTTTGTAGGAGGAGGAGGAGAAGGCATTATACCGGAAGATGATTTTATGCTGGCTCTATTTAGGACATTTTGTTTTCTGTGTCTGATGCAAGGAGAACTCCATCGAGGTCAGAGTGAGATCAGAGTTTCTAGAGGGAATTTAAATCTCTATGGTTATAAGCTAAAAAACGAAGTGTTAATTAGTCTATGCTAATTTATTTACCCTTTGATTTTCTAAAATATTGAATGGCATATTAGAAGCAGCAGGTATACTCAAAGCTATAGATGAGGAAAAAAAAAGAAAAACCATGAAAAGCAGCAGCAGAATAATGAAAACACAGCATTCTGGCCCAATTTGTGCATGGTAAAACAGCCAAATATATTTAATTAGCCCCTAAGGGCATAGTATAATCATTGATGTTCATACAGATTTTCTTAAATCACCAATTAAAGTGTCTACCTGTCTACATGCTGAAAGGATAAGAGATACATATTTTATGAAAAAACACAGCAAAGGAGAGCCAGTTTTATGTCTCTGAGAGAACCTGGCCCACCATGTAGAGGTTGGCATGCTGAGACCAGGATTCCCACTTTCATAGGTGCTGTGGCTTCAAAGAAATCATCCTCTTCTCTTTGCTTCAGTCTTCTTGTCTTGGAGAATAATGGTAAAGTAAGGATCAGGAGTTAAGAGACCTAGGCTTTTGGTTGGAATTCTTTTGGATGCAAATGATAGAAACCCAACTCAAACACGTTTAAGCAAATAATAATAATAATAAAATAAAAAAGAATATATTAATATGGACACTGGAGCATCTCATAGAACCAAACGACAGTAATCTTACCAAGCCTCAAGAAAACTAGAGCTAGTGGCTCGAAAACCACCAGGTCTCTCTCTCTTTCATGCCTTATGTCTCCTCCAGCCCCCAGCCCCCACTGCCACTAGGGTATCCTCTAACCCTCTGGCATCAGGAGGACTTGGGTGAGGCAAGAGAGACACTTTGGGCCCAAAATTTAATGAGGCTGTCACTTTCAGAGCCTTGCAAGTGTCAACCCCTAGGCGCTTCACTTGCCTCCCTCACCTCACCCTAGTCTCAGCACTGCTGGGAAATACAGCTGCCAAGAGCAACCACGCTTGAAAAAAAACTGTTTCTGTGCATTTTCTGTTTGCCTCAAGCCAAAACTTCTTAGGGAAGGTACATCTTGGATTAGTTTGAGTTAGTGTGCACTATGGGCCAACTACCCATGACCAAGGGTTGGGCATATTTTACCTAGTGGGAACCAGCGTACCCATGTGGATGAGATTGGGGAGGGGGGAAGGGAACAAGGTTCTAGAAAAGAAGTGTCAGACAGAGAATGTATTGCCATTACCCCATATCTTGTGTCATAGCTTGTTATTGGTGCTGTAGTGGGCTGAATGGTGGCCCTCAAAAGATGTGTCCACATCCCACCCTCAGAACTTGTCAATGGGACCTTATTGGAGAGAAGATCTTTGCAGATGTTATTAAGTTAAGGATCATGAGATGAGATCATCCTGGGTTATCTAGGTGGGCCCTAAATCCAATGACTAGTTATTCCTACAAGAGTCACACAGAGGAGAGAGGAGAGACAGAGACACAGGGTAAGGCCACGTAAGGATGGAGGGAGAGATTGGAGTCATGCAGCTACAGCTGGGGAGTGCCTGGATCCACCAGAGGCTGAAGAGGCAAGGAATGGAATCCCCCCGAGGTCTTTGGGAAGGGGTGGGGCTGGACTTCTGGCTTCTGACACTTTGAGAGAATAAATCTGCTGTTTTAAACCACCAAGTTTGTGATAACCTGTTATGGCAGCCCTAGGAAAATAATACAGTTGCAAAATAAGAAATCTTAGACAAGTCACAGGACTTCGTGGCTATTGGGGGAGGTTACATACCCTAATATTTAAAATTGTGGATTCTGGTTGAATACTGGTTCTGTCATTTAATAAATGTCATTTTGGGTGATTATTTAACCTCTCTGTGATTCAATTTCCTTAATTCTAAAATGAGAAAAATAATAGTTAATTTATGCAGAGCTTAGAACAAGTGCCTGGCATATGCTATATACTTAGGGTTAGTCATGATTATCTCACGTGTGAATTTGGGGTGATAATAGTACCTCCTTTGCTCAGCTTACCGTGTTGTTGAGATGATTCACTGAGAGACTAAATGTGAGTTTCATTCAAGTCAAATGACCTACTGTTTACCATGAAATGGGTTAGTTAGGAAATGCAGGGGAAAAATAAAATAAGCTAAACAAGGTATCTGACCTTGAGAAACTTAAAGTCCCATTATGGACTGAATTATGTACCTCCCCAAATTCGTGTGTTGAGTCTTAATACCCAGTGTGATAGTATTTGGGGATAGGGCATTCAAGGAATAATTAAGGTTAAATTAGGTCATAAAAGTAGGTGTCCTTATAAGAAGAAGAGACATCAGGGATCTCTCTCTCTCTCTCTCTCTCGGTACATACGGAGGAAAGGCAGCCAGCTGACAGCCAGGAAGAGAGGCCACACTAGACACCAACCCTGCTGGCTCCTTGATTTTGGACTTCCAGCTTCCAGAGCTGTGAGAAATAAATTTCTATTGTCTAAGCCACCCAGTCTGTGGTAGTTTGTTATGCCCCCAAGCAGGATAATACAAATCCATTAGTGGAAATTATAAAGCAATACATATTATAATTATTGTATTTTACTATTATTAATACTAACAGCTAATTCTTCCAACCAATATACTGTCTGTGGAATGTAAAGTGTGTTTCTGTGGTACAACTTTCTTTGTTTTATACTCTGACTCTAAGAAGTTTGCTTAAACACCCAGTGGAATTCAGGAAATTCAACAGCTCTAAATGAAATACTCCCTTGAGGCATGTAAGCAGGAAAGAAATTAGGATTAAAAAATTGCGTTCTACTCAGGGAGATATTTTGCCTTTATAAAACTGTGTTTACTTCAGATACCCTCTCCTCTATGTTTTTACCTTTATTTTGGAAGCCTATTAACATTAAAAAATAGTTTTCCTCCATTATGGATGGAAATGATTCTGAGGTGGACTATTATCCCTTCACTGGAGGAGGAAATTATTTTTCCTTGCACGGGGTAGACAAATGCTATTCTTCAGATGATCCCACCAGTCAAATTCTTGCTCATCCTTTAAGGTCCATTTAAATGTCTCTTCCTCCATGGAGCCTCCTCTGATACCACTTCTGTCAAATTAGAGTTAATTAATCTCTCCTCCCTCTGTGACTGGCATGTGTCACAGTCTGATTTGGGGTAGACCCATCTTGATAGATTATGAGATCTCCAAGGTCAAGGGCAGTATCTTTAGTCTTGGACTCGTCTCTTCTCCTACTTCTCCCATAGCCAAGGGGGGGCCTGTACATAGAAGAACTTCAGTAAATAAGTTGGAAGGAGTCTCACCTATTCCTATGAAAACACATAGATAAACACAGACACACACACAAAGACTGAACATTTCTCTTTGGAAATCTTGACTTTTGGTGTAATCTGAGTTTGCCATATGACAAAGGAGCAGAGCAGTAAGAGGGAAGCATTTAAAAGTAAAAAAAAAATCCCATGCTCATGGATTGGAAGAATCAATATTGTCAAAATGTTCATACTGCCCAAAGTAATCAATAGATTCAATGCAATTCCCATTAAAATACCAACGTCATTTTTCATAGGATTAGGAAAAAAAAACCCTAAAATTCATATGGAGCCAAAAGCGAGCACAAATAGCCAAAGCAATCCTAAGCAAAAAGAACAAATCTGGTGGTATTACATTACCTGACTTCAAATTATACTACAAAGCTATAGTAACCAAAACAGCACGATACTGGTATAAAAGTAGACACCTGGACTAATGGAACAGAATAGAGAACCCAGAAACAAAGCCAAATATCTACAACCAACTGATCTTTGACAAAGCAGAGAAAAGCATACACTGAGGAAAGGACCCCCTATTCAATAAATAGGGCTGAGAAAATTGGATAGCCTCATGCAGAAGAGCAAAACTAGATCCTTATCCCTCACCATATACAATAATTAAGCCAAGATGGACTAAAGACCTAAATGTAAGACCTGAAACCATAAAAATTCCAGAAGAATACCTAGGAAAAACTATCCTTGATATTGGCCTAGGTAAAGAATTTATGACTAAAACCCCAAAAGCAAATACAACAACAACAAAAATAAATAAATGGGACTTAATTAAACTAAAAAGTTTCTGCACAGCAAAAGATATAATCAACACAGTAAATAGACAACTTATGGAATAGGAGAAAATATTCTCAAGCTATACATCTGACAAAGGCCTAATATCCAGAATCTATAAGGAACTCAACCAAATCAGCAAGAAAATTACAAATAACTCCATTAAAAAGTGGGCAAAAAACATGAACAAGTATTTTTCAAAAGAAGAGAAACAATGAACAAATATATGAAAAAAATGCTCAACATCACTAATTATCAGGGAAATGCAAATTAAAACCACAAGGAGATAACACCTTACCCCTGTCAGAATGGCCATTATTAAAAAGTCAAAAAACAATAGATACTGGTGTGGATGCAGTGAAAAGGGAACACTTATACACTGTTGGTGGGAATGTAAATTAGTACAACCTCTATGAAAAACAGTATGGAGGTTTCTCAAAGAACTAAAAGTAGATTAGCATTTAATTCAGCAATCCTACTACTGGGGATCTACCCAAAGGAAAAGAAGTCATTTTATAGAAAAGATACCTGCACTTGTACGTTTATTGCAGCACAATTCACAATTGCAAAGATATGGAACCAACCTAAGTGCCCACCAACTGATGACTGGATAAAGAAAATTATTACATTCAAAAAGAATGTAATAATGTCTTTTGCAGCAACTTGGATAGAACTGGAAGCCATTATCATAAGTGAAGTATCTCAGGAGCAGAAAAACAAATACCACATGTTCTCACTTATAAGTGGGAGCAAAGCAATGGGTATGCATGGTCATACAGAGTGACTTAATGGACTTGGAGACTCAAAATGGGGAGGGTGGGAGAGGGCTACAGGATGAAAAATTACCTATTGGATACAATGTACACTATTCAGGTGATGGGTATATTAAAAGCTAAGACTTCTTCACTATGCAATTCAGCCATATAACAAAAAACCATTTGTACCCCATAAATCTATTTGAATTAAAAAAATCCAAAAAACAAAATAAAACAAAAAAGAATCATATTTTCAATAATAAAGGACAATGTCATTGAAAAAAATAAAAAATAAAAAAAAAAGTAAAAAGCTGGTATCTTGTCCTGACCACTCTGATCATATACGTTTAAACCCCGATGAGCGCGCTGCAATGTCCCACCTCTGCAGCCATTTAAAGCTGGCGGTGCAGAGTCTGGATGGGCCTGTGGCTTGCCTGGACTGTGCCCTCTGACTCGGCTGCCCACTCACAGCCCTACTTCGGCCTTGTGGACATGGTATCCAATTTTCTGCCCTATCCTTCCTCCTGAGCCTGGTGACTAATTTGGCTTTCCTGGTTTTTACTAACAGCACTTTTTGGAACCCTGATTTCTTATGTTTCTAATTTCAGTTTACCAGTGTTTTAGAACTCAACAATGTGGGCCACATGTAAGCAAAGTGGCTTTCAAGGTGTGGCTCCTGGACCAGTGGCATCAGCATTAGCATCACCTGGGAACATATTGGAAATGCAGATTATACTGCCCCACCCTAGAACTGCTGAATCAGAAACTCTACAGGGTGAGGGGGTGTCATACTTAGCAATCTGCATTTTTAAATTAATTAATTTTTATTAATATGTAATGGTCGTACATATTTTTGTAGTACGTATGATATTTTGATACCTGTATATAATGTGCAATGACCAAATCGGGGTAATTGGCACATCCATCACGTCAAACATATCTCTTTTCTTTGTGTTGGGAACATTACAAATCTTCTCTTCTATCTCTTTTGAAATATACAATGAATTATTGTTAACTATAATTTTCCTACTGTACTAGCAAACACCGGGACTTATTCCTTCTATTCAAGCTGTTTTAATAGCCCCCAAAGCAGTTCTTAGGATGCTAAAATATGAAAACCATCACTATAGAAAGTTCACCTAATCTCTTCTCATCTTCACCTCTCAACCATGTGGCTATAATTTTTATTCTGCAAGGTGATTTTTAGGACTTAATAAGTCCTAAAGTCTATTAAGTTCACATGGAAGGTGCTAAATAATTAGAGTCAAATCTGAACCTAACAGTCCTGTGTTAGAGCTGAATCTGAGTAACAACAATTTTTCCTCACAGGGCCTTCTATTCATATGGGCTTCCACGCCCCTGTTTCAGGAGACAGCAACACTCCCACACGCACTGTGGCAAGCTCTCCATCACCTGGTGCATATGCCGCTATGAGTCTCATCACACCTTGTGAAGGAACACATGGACCCATATGTCAGCCGATGTGTTTATATCCTTTTATAGAGAAAGGGGAAATATGTTTCATAACAAATGTTTACATACTTTGGAGCAGATTTTTTTTTTTTTAAGAGAGAGAAAGAGACAAAGACAGAGGCCGAAACTTCGGCTGGAACAGTTGAATCTTTATTCCTTTGCAGTGTTTTCATTACTTAACCTTGAAAATAGCCTGTGTGTCAGCTGGAAGGATCTGTGCTGAGGCTTTGTCCCTGGGGACAGAACAAGGATGGAGTGTGCTAGTTGAAAAAGGAGGGTAAGCATCAATGGTTCAGAGGTAAGAACTCTCAGGACCCAGGCAGGGAAACTCAACACTCAGAGATACCAAAGCCCACAATCTAAGTGGCCAGAGCTGGGAGCTGGAAGGATACAGGAGCAATGTCATAAATAATGTAGGAGGTTGTAGATGATAGCCAGAGTTTCCACAGCAGGCTTTACTTGGCTTGTATGTATGCAATGGGGATAGACTGCTTTTAGGAACAATAAACAAAAGTTTGTTTATTAAACTAATTATGCTTCAATAATATTGATAATAATAACAGTAATGATAGTGATAGTATGTGGTATAATAAACTGGTGTGCTTTTATTTCTCCCTTTTCCTGTGCACAGCTATTTTACCCTGTGACATTCTCCCATTTGGGCTCAGAAATAAGAAACCAGTATTGCTGCAAAGTCAGGCTGTCACTGGAAGAAATGAAGAGAAAAAAAAAATCAAATTATGGTTTTTATATTTTAGAAAACAAAAGTTTAGGTGTAACAGAGAAATATTTGGGAGAGATGGAGGATGAAACCAGGAATAATTTGCTTCAAATTTCCTTCCCCATCAGTACCCCTAGCAAACAAATATACTAGATAAATATGATTTTCCAAGCTAGGAAAGAAAAGAACAGCTGGAGAATGTAATGTACAAAAGTCGATCACCAAATAAGGCCTGCCCAGTTCCTTTTTCTCCTCCAGCCATGATAAGGAACATAAACCACAGAACACTCAGGTAAATATGGGATCTAAGAGTAGAAGAAACCCATGCTTACCTCTTGCCCATAATTCTGAGAGAGAGATTCACAGATTGTCCCTATACCCCAGAGTCATGGGAATTATAAAGTGCAGAATTTTGCCACAAGTTCTATGCTGGTTCTTTATATTTTCTGAAACAATCTTGTATTATTAGACTCCTTTTAAAGAACAAGAAATGAGACTTATTTAATAAGTCCAAGATTGCACAGCAAGTACATAGGAGACGTGGTAAAACTCAGGCGAAGGAAAAGGGGTAGATGTGGAAAGAGCCCCTAAGTAACACTCAGAGTTAAACATTTAATCTCTCCTCAGCTATAAAAATATGGGCATTTACTTTGCCTACTTCACAGGATCTGTGATAGGATAAGTCAAATGGGGTATTTCATATATATCCTGCTTGGGGTCCTCTGAGGTTCTTTGATCTATAGTTTAATGTCTTTTGTTCTATTTTGCAAAATTCTTGGCTGTTATTCTTTCAAATTTTTTTTTGTCATCTCCCTCTGTTCCCCCACCCCTCATCCTTCTTGGGCTCCAATTACACATGTGTTTGACCATCTGATATTGTCACATGGCTCTTGTATGATCTGCAATGTTTTCTGTTTATTTGCTCTGTTTGTCTTCACTTTTTTTTCTTTTTGTTTTCTCTTTTGTTTCAGTTTTTCTTTATTTTTTCTCTTTTTGTTTCAGTTTTGTTTCAATTTGATTTCTAACTGACCTATCTTCAAATTCATTGATTATTTTCTTGACTGTGTCAAATATGATGATGAGCCTGATAAAGGAATTCTTCATCTCTAATACAGTCATTTTTTATCTCTCCCATTGCTATTTGCCTTCTCTCTGCTGCAATTTCCCACTAATGCTCATATGTTTTCCCTTTTCCCACTAAATCCTTTAACATATAAATCATAGTTATTTTAGAGTCCAGCATTTGGGTCATTTCTCATTTTGGAAATGTTAAATTGTTTTTTCTCTTGACAATGAATCATTTTCACTGGCATTTTGTGTCTTTGTATTTTTATATCAAATGCCAGACATCTCATGCACAGTGAGAGACTTGAGTAAATGTTATTTACTCCTGGAAATGGATATGCATTTTATCCTTCAGGCCAATAACATGGAGGTTTGAGAAACTCTAGTTTACTAGGAGTTGAGTGGGGCTTAGCCCTTGTCCTTGCTATGACTACCTTTAATAAACTACAGCCTTTGGTCTAAAAATGCCTTTTTCTTAGTGTGGGTGTTGTGTTGTTGGAGGGTTTTTCTCAGTGTACATGCTGCATCCTCATTTTTTCAGCTTTCCCTGGGATGTGTGCCATAGAGAGGAGGTTCTTTCTCTATGCCTTTTCAGCTTCCTCAGTGGAATACTACTGTTGCTTGTCATTTGGTACATGTTAGGCTGGTGGTGGGGGGAGGTTTCTTTTTTGCCAGTCTATCCTCATCTTAGGTGGATGCTGTATGCCTGGACCTCCCTTTCCTTTCTTCCAGGAAAACTGTATGCCTCAGAAAAGGGTTGCTTCTTAGGCTGGGTACTAGACTAAAGATAAACTGGAACAGAGACAGAGCTGACCCATGACAAGCATGTGATTTGAGAGAGGATTATATATCTTAGTTGTTGCAAGCCAACAAGATTTTGATGTCTTATATTACTGCATAATAACTTAGCCTGCGGTGACTAATATAACCCCACAGCACTATTTTTCCATTTAGGTGATTAAAAATACTTGAATCCAATCAAAGACTTTTATAGTTCAGGGAAATGGTATATTTGGTTACTTGAGTATTCTAATTACTTGAAGAACAGACCTCTAATGGCATCTGTTCTGTTTAGATGGTATAGACATGGAAGTGGAGTAGGGTCGTATAATACAATTGGACTGGATTTTAAGTCAAAAAGATATGGGTTTGACTTTTGGCTTCATTTCCTCCATTTATAAAATGAAGGAGGTTGGATAAAATTTAGTGATTTTCAACTTGTGGGACCTGGAATGCTAAGTGACCTTGCAAGGGGAACCACCTGTTCAAATAGGCCTAGATATTATTTGTAGCCTAAATAACTAATGTCTTTCACACAGTGTTATGGGTTGAACTGTGCCCCCTGCCAAATTTATACGTTGAAGTCCTAACCCCCACCACCTATTGGAAATAGGGTCTTTACAGAGGTGATTAAGTTAAAATGAGGTTATTAGAATGGACCTTAATCCAATATGATTGGTGTTCTCAGAATTCTATCATATTGGAATATGATTAGTGCCCTTATAAAAAAGAGGAAACTTAGACACAGAGACAGACACACGGAGGGAAGATGATGTGAAGACACACAGGTAGAAGATGGCCATGTGACTGGAACAATGCATCCACAAGCCAAGGAATGCCAAGGATTTCTCACAAGCACCAGAAGCTAGAAGAGGCAAGGAATGATTCTCTTTTAGAGCCATCAGAGAGAGCATGGTCCTGCTGACTACTTGATTTTGCACTTCTAGCTTTCAGAACTATGAGATAATACATTTCTGTTGTTTAAACCTCCCATATTTTGTACTTTGTGGCAGCAGCCCTAGGAAACCAATACCTATTTTGGTACTGGAAAGTGAGGAGCCACTGTAACAAATATCTAAGAATGTGGAAGTGGCTTTGCAGTTGGGTAATGAGTAGAGACTGGAAGACATTTGAGGCACTTGACAGAAAAAGCATATATTTCCTTGAAGAGATTGTTCATGGAAACATGAATGTTAAAGGTGCATCTGGTAAGACCTCAGATGGAAATGAGGAACACTTTATTGGAAACTGGAGGGAAGGTGATTCTTGTTATAAAGTAGCAGAGGACTTGCTTAATATTGTTCTCTTAGGTGGAAAATAGAACTTGTAAGTGATGAACTCAGATATTTAGCTGGGAAGATTTTTAAGCAAAGTGTTAAAGGTGGTGCCTGGTTTCTCCTTTCTGCTTATCGAGAAAAATTGAAGAAGCAATTCTGCTTCACTACTGCAACATAGAAATTCTGACTGAGTTTTCATTCTGCTCTTTGGGTTTCAAATTCAAGACATCAATCCTTACCTGAATTTCCAGCCTGTATATACACATAGGTATGGGACTCCTTTCAAATCTGTGTAAATGCTGTGGTAATTAATATTAAAAATTTGACCTAAAATTGTTACAGTTGCTTTTTCTTCCTAAACAACCAGTGAATCCCATGGTCACGGACTCTTTCACTGTGAGGTGGTGTCCCTTGTCAGATGTATGCTTTCTGGTATACCATGTTTGTGAATCAGGCATTCCATAAGTCCATGGATTGCAGTGCCATCTAAAGCAGCTCTGTAAGCAGGAAATACAACCCATAGAATAGGTATCTATCTCTGTGAAGCTGAATTGCTGGTCCACCTAGGATGGAAGGGACCCAATTTAGCCAGCTTACTATGAAATGGCTCATTGGGTTGGACATTCAGAGTGAACAGGAGCTAGATCAGTCTTAGAAAGGGGGAATCCATGCTGGTTGGCCTATGTATAGCCTACAGTTTTGCCCTTGTGACTTTTCCATTCATGTGTCCATCACACCAGCTCTGGGGTGGCTGACGATGAAGGCTGGCTTCTATCAACTGGCTGAGTCATTTTGTCTACTTGTTCTTCAGTGCCTTTTCCATGGTGGATGCATTCTGATGTACATTAATGTGTGATACAATACTTTTCATACTTCGTGTTCTCCCACATCCTTTATGCCTCTATGCTCAACCACGTTCCTCTATGTCGGACTTCCAAGTCTCTAGTCTTCCAGGCTTTTCCGTCCAGGTCCCTATGATCTGGCCAGGTCACTAACTATCTAATGACTATCTATACATTCACACTTTGGATCACAATTCCTTCCACATATAGTGGTTGAACAGGTTCACTGCTCAAAGCTCAGAGTAATGAGTTTCCTTTTCTGGTATCTTTCAAGTCAGCCCCCCACCCCCACCAAATTTGGCAGTAATGTAGCTGAGCATTTCTCTCAATAAATTTTGTATGCGTCAAATCCCATTTTGGTGTCTGCTTCTCTGAGGATCTAAACTGAAAAACAGGTGGTACCGAGAGTAGTCTGAGAAAACAGAGGTTTGGGGACTGGCTAACTCATTAACTGGCTGGCAAGGAGGACCTCCATCTTAAGTGGAATGTGGGGGACAGATAGTTCCTGATACAAGACCACCCTCTGCCCTGGAGAATTATATGCCATAAGTGCCGATGCTTTCACCAGAGTGGACCTGGGAAGGCATCCTTGTCAAAAGGAATGCCCAGGTCACAGCAAGTCTGGCTTCTGGTGTTTACATCCTGTCACCTGAACTAACAGGGACTCCATCATGCCCATGGCTATTAAGGAGCTGAGCTCTGAGACCACTCTCCTAGTGTTGGCCCTCACCTGAAGAGGAAGCCACCACTGCACTTCTTAATGATGCAATGATGCTGGTGCCCCCTCACCAGTGCATTCTTGATGGCCTTGGAGAACGGCAGCAGGCTCAGCTGAAGTGCAAGCAACCTGCTGCTTGTGCAGATCCTGTGGTGTTGTAAGTGTCAGTGATGGGAAAATATATCATGTGGAGTTCATGGTAAGCCCTATTTGGAGAATCATAGCACAAGCTCCTGAGGTTCTGGAGTAAGGCTATGCCATCTGCAATGGAGAATTATAATCCTTTTGAGAAAGAATTCCTCATGTGTTACTGGGCCCTACTAGCAACAGAAGGATTGACTATGAGGCACAAAACAACACGCATCTAGAACTGCTCATTATGGGTTGAATTATGACAGAGCCACCAAATTTTAAAAAGTCAGATTGGGCCAGAAGTTGTTTGCTGTGAAATGAAAATTGTACATACAGATTTGATCCAAAGTGTATGTGTGATAAAGGAGAAGTGAACAGAAGTAGGCAGAGTGAGACCTCAGATCACTATATAAATCTGAAAGCTTGTAAGAGGAAAAAGGGAAGGAAGGAGGATAAACAGGAAGAGCTTCACATTACAGTGCAATTTTGAGAAAATGTTGGCCAGGCTGATGGGAAGTCCCTAAACAAAGATTGCCTGTAAGAGGCATGTCTTGTGTGAAGTGGGAATGATCTGGCTCTCGTACCTCAACTCCACTCAGTCATTGGCTGGGAACATCTTGGCAAAAGCTTGGCCTCAGTATGAACACTTTGCTGGATCCAGAGTGTGTTGACTGGAAGCTGCCAGTTAGCCACACTTCTCAGAGAAAGTCTTTTTGAATGAACGTCTGAGTGGTGCACCTCTATTACCACCTCATCTACTAAGTTGTAAAGTCAAATTTTCTGTTCTTTCTCTTTGTCTAGGATACCGTGCACCCTCTCTCTGCAGTGTCCTAACATACACTGTTCCCCTGCCTGGAAAACTCTTCCCCTCCTGCCTTTCACCCAGTTGAATCTTCAGATTGCAGCTTAAATATCACTTCTCCAGGGAAGTTTTCTTTGAACCTCCAAAGGGACCAGATTCCTCACTGCATGATTTCATAACTCTCTGTACTTTTTATTCAGGGCATTTATCAAGTTAATTACACATTAGTAACACGATTTTGTTTAAATCCCTACTAGGTTGTAAGCTCTATAAGGGCATAGTTTTTTTGTTCTCTATTCTCAATGCCTGTCATAGTACCTGGCATATAGAATGTATTCAATGTGTGTATGTTGGATGAGTAAATGAATGAATGAATGAATGGATGACTCACTTGTCCTCATTAATTGTAATCAATTTTTTTAATAACTGAGAAACTCTTAAAGCCTTAGGCTCATAAATCTGGACATAAATTCCCATTATCCTATGTATAGATGAAAGTAAGAAACATTCAATGGATTGATGCCAGGAAATTATAGGTTATGGAATATAAATTTTTTTGGCTCTTTTTCCTGAACATGAAGTTTAACAATAAGAAAAATATTGATCTTTGGAGAATTTTTCATATTTGGCTTCCTGGTCTTCAAGACTTTATAAATGGATATTTATTAAAATCAAATTCTAATAGTAAAAATAATAATTATATCATTATAATTTAATCAGTCTTTACTGTATGCCGTATTTTGTAGTAAGTCTTCTATATGCATTATTTGATTAAATATTCTCAACATGATGTGCTAGGTATTATTATTCTCATTGTGCAGATGAGGATATTGGCACTTAATGAGGTTACAGACTTTCTCAAGGTCTCAAATATAGCACATTATGGATTTAGGTTTAGATGCATCACGTCTATCTGAACCCAATGACTTTGGCTTTGTCCCCAATCCTGTACCTGTTTACATTTTGAATTTCTTATGCAAATATTGGGTGTTTCATTTCTGTCTGGGTGCTTATCTAAAGAAAAAAACTTTGGAATCTTACTTAATTTGAGCCTTGCCTCAGATTCTCCTCATCAGGTCAAAATCTTCCTTATGAGCACTAGACAGACCCCCTACCTTCGCTACCCTTCCCCTCACCAATTTCTAAATATTGGATTTATCCATCTGGATATCTTTTTTACTTTTCAATCACAGTATGTCCAAGGCCAAACTCAGCACTTTAATTCCCATATCACTTCTTTTCCTTGGTTCCCTTTTACAATGAATGGCATCACCATATTCCCAGCCATTCGGGTTTGACATTTCAGAGCTACTCACTCTTTCCTCAAAAAAATACTTATTGTGGGAAGGTCTTGAGGATAGGAATCTTATACTATTCTCTCTAGAATCCTGCGCAGCATCTGACCTGGAACAGTTGCTCAAGAAGTAATTGCAGACTGTCTCCTTCTCCCTGGTCCCAGGCATCTGTTGGAGATAAAACAGTGTCAAATACAGCACAGTTCTCCCAAGTGGACTAAATTCTGTTAAATGCTTTTTAACTAGGTCAATGGATGTGTTAGTGAATCCTTTGAAAATGTTATGAAAAGTTTTTGTGTCTGGGTATATATGGTCACTTTTTGTAGGAAAGGGCACAGGCTTCAAGAGTTTAGGAATTGCCCAAGAACCACTGGTCCTTGCATTTTTGCCACATGGAGATTATCAGTGAACGGCCTCTTCAAGAGCAGTTTCAGTGAGCAGTAGAGGCAGAATCAGATTTCAGAATGTTAAGTAAATGGGAAATAAGGAAGTGGGGACAGAGAGAAGCTAGACTGTAAGGAAAAGAAAAAAATAAAGGTAGATACTGGTTAAAAGGAGATTATGTTTTAGAACGGGAGAGATTTGACCTGGACAGGGGATATAAGAGCTATATTCATTGAAGACTTGCTATATCCTGATTGCTGAATCATGTACTTTACACAAATTTGGTATTATTATTACTGATTGAGTCACATCTTGGAGATGATGGAGTTGGGGGAGAAGGATAAGGAAACAAATGGAGGGTTGGCCTTGGATAGCATGAGGGTCACCTCGTTCTCTCAGACTTGAAAGAAGGAGAGAAGTACGGGTACAAATGTAAATGAGGGGGTGCAGAGGCTACTGCTGGTTCACACTAATGGCCTCCGTTTCTTTATCAGATACAAGGCAAAGTCTTTAACAAAAGCAAGCAGGTGAAGTTGGGTATGAAACTTGACAAAAGTGGAGATTTTGAAAAATTACTGGGAGGCTTTTCTTACTCATTTAGTAAATATTAAATACTCATCATGTAGGCAGTGAGAATACATGGACCCTATTCTCTAAAAACTTGCCACTTTTAATAAATTATAAGGTCCAGAAGAGTACAGAGCATGTTATAACTATTTGCATATTTCCTGATAGTTCATAACCTAGGGCTTTGAGCATAGTAGGTAAACATTAAGGTTTTAGGTCAACTGAATTGCATCTGAAAGAACTCTTTATTTTTATTTTAAGTAAAGCCCGAGGCTCTTGGGGCCATGGATAGTCTTGGTGGGAGTCCTCTACAACCAAACAACAGAGGTCTATCAGTTAGGAATACCTCTTGTAATTCTTAGTAACTGAAAATGCTTTTAGAGCAGTGATTCTGAACCTCAGCACTGTTGACATTTGGGACTAGATAATTCCTTGGGGAGCTGTCTTGTGCATTGTAGGCTGTTTGGCAGTATCCTTGGCTGACTAGATTCCAGTAGCACCTCCCCCAACCCCCACCCAGGTGTGACAAAAATATCTCCAGACATTGACAAATGTCCCCCAGGCCACAAAATCCCCCCCAGATTGAGAACTCTTGATCTAGAGTTTTGATGATTAATTTATAGAAAAATAATTCTGTGTAATAAAAATCTAAATTCAGAAAATGTAAATATTAGGTGGTGATTACCAAAGGCTTGACTGCTCCTTTATCCACTGACTGGTGTTTGAACAATTCCCACTTCTCCAGCTGGGGAAAGGAAGAGAACCTTCAAGTGATGGTTGTTCTCTCTCCTTAGCAGCTCTAAATAAGAGGTTGTCCATGTTTTTCTGATCTTTATCTTCCTTCCTTTATGACTAGATAAAGTGGGCTGTCCTCCTTACTGCTGATACTTTCTAGTAATTGCACATGTATTCATACAGCATACACAATGTGGTACAGTAAAATATTAATAAATGTTGTACCCAGAACCCAAGGTCTTAGGTGTAAAATCAGTTTAGTTATATAACCTTGGGTAAAACACTTAATTATGTCATCCTCTCATTCTTACAGGGCTGTTTTGATAATGATGTATAAAAGATACAGTTTTGTAAACTGTAAAGAATGTGAAAAATTGAGAATTAATATTTCTTTCCCCTGTGCTTTTTTGCAGATAGTGGATCAAGGAGATAACTTGAAGAGAGAACTGTATCTGACAATGTTTTTTATGTGTTAGTCAAAATGTTGCCAAATTTTCAAGTATTAATGAACACAATAGTGATGGAGAGATGGTGTCATACATTGAAATCATAGGAAAAGTAGTTTTTTAGAAATTGAGATATAATTTACATACCATAAAACTCACCTTTTGAAACTATACAATTCAGTGTTTTTAGTGCAGTAAAAGAGTTGTACAACCATTACCAATATATATTTTAGAATATTTTCATCACCCCAAAAATAAGTCCTTACCCAATAGAAATCACTTCTTATTCCCTCCTGCCTCCATCCCCTGGCAATCAATAATTTATTTCTGTCTCTGTGAATTACCATATTCTGGAAGTTTAATATAAATGGAATTATGTAATTTGTGCCTGGCTTCTTTCACTTAGCATGATGCTTTCAAGGTACCATGTGACAGTGTATCATTCCTTCGTGGCTGAGTAGTATTTTATTGTATAGATATAGCACATTTTGTTTATCCATTCACTAGTTCATGAACATTTGGCTTGTTTTAACTTTTTGGCTATTCTGAATAATGCTGCTATGAACAAATTTTTGTGTGGACATACACTTTCACTTCTTCTAGATATATACCTAGAAATGTAAATGCTAGGTCATGTGGTAACTCTATGTTTAACATTTTTAGGAACTTTCAAGCTATTTTCCAAAGTGGCACAAAGGCGAAGATAGAAAAAAATTAGTTGAGAGGTAACTCAATTGTGTACATGTTGAATTTGGAATGTTTGAAATACAAACAGAAGGCTGTTTTCAGAAGATTGGTAGCTATATGGGTTTTAGGCTTAGGGGAATAGTATGAATTTGAGACATGGGTCTTGGCATCATCAACATGTAGAACTAAAGATATAAGAAAGTAAGAGCTCATTCAAGGAAAGTATTTAGAGAGAAGATAGCTAGGCAATGAGGATACAGCTTATCTGAATTGATCTGAAGGTCCTCTGTGTGATGGAGGACAGAACAGTGGAGATTAATTGGAACTTGGTAGGCAATTGATCAGGATTTTTTTTCTGATAGCAAAAAGATTTGTTTCATGGAAGTATTTCACTGGGCAGAAATGGATGTACAGAGAATAGAAAAGGACATTCTGATATAGGATCTTAAATCTTGAAGGATGAGGAAGAGCCTACTAAGCAAAAAAGCATGGGAAAGGCTTTCAAGCATAGGAAACAGCACATGTAAAGGCACAGTCATTCAAAGGAGTTCAGGATAATTAAATAATTAACATGTATTGGTTGTCACTCTGTGCCAGGATTGTACTAGGTGCTGTGCACAGATTACCTCATTTAAACCTTACAACAACCTTCATTTTAGAGATGAGGAAACAGACTCAGGAATGTCGACTAACTAGCCAAGATTACATAGCTAGAAAGTGATAGAGTCCAGGTATGAACCCAGGTAGTTTGATTCCAGAGCCTGTACCCTGTCATGGTGAAGTAACTCATCTAAATACTTGTAAGTGTTAAGTACCAGTATTCAGAATCCGTGGTGTGCTTCTGGCGGCTGATAGTGTGCTTCCAATCCTTGTCCCACTTGGTGATTCAGTGGTTCATTTGATATGCTCTCCATTGTTCTTCATTCTCCTAGAACAGGGATTCTGAAACATCAAATTCATCTGGTAAGTGCTTAAAAATGCAGATACCTGGGCTTTTCTGTAGGTTCACTCATTCATAATCTTCAGTGTGAGGCTCAAGATTTATGACTACGAGTACCCTTTGGGTGATGATGACACACCCAGCCTTGCTGCTGGACTTGGACTAGGTGTGTCATAAAGGAACCACTGTCCAGAGTCCTCAGATGCTCAAACGGGAAGGGAGTTCTTCCCTACTTTCCAAGTTAAGGTATAAGTTTAGTTTAGAAAAAATCCTAAAGATGGTTGTTCTGGCCGTTCTGGACCTTACTTATCCTAGTTTTTTTAATCCCCTATAACTATTGAACACTTATAGGCATCCTTTATACGCTAGGTGCTTTCATTAAAAATGACTTGTTTCCTTCTCACAACATCTCTATGAGATGTATCATGTTATTCCAGTTTGATGTAAAAAGAAATTGAAATTCACTTGATCCAGTTCATGGGACTAGTAAGAACTAAGATTTAAGCCCAGATACTCAAAATTCAACTCCAGGGCTCTTTCCACTACCCCAGGCAATCTCTCCTTTGGGAAATGCTTAATACTGAGATTAATCCATTTGTTAGCTTTCTATTAATAAACTCTTCATTTTGACAATGTGCAAAGACATGTGTGAGGCTACCTATAATAAACTTCCAAGCTATACTGGTCACACTTCGTGATGTGACTCATATGTTTTAGAAAGAAATTTGAAGTGTTTGAATTCTTCTTTCTCTAAAATGCAAATCAGAACCATCTTGTGGTCTGAGGCCATAGTCAGTTGAAGGATCACTGACCTTGCTGGCAGAGGAAAATAAACCCCAACAGTTGGAGCTGCAAGCCATCTGTCTTTAGCTATTTTACATTTTGTCAAAACTCATCAGCATAGTTGGAAAGTAGCTGTGACCAACTAATATTATTAAAATGTAAAGTATGATTAAATGGTACATTCCAACTGTTTATTCAGAGATAAATTATTTTATATAATTTGAAATTTTGGGAGAACACTAAGAATTATGGAGATATTCACATTGCAAAGATAAAACAGAATACTTGACAGGTTGTTGGAAAAAATGGATTTGTGTAAAAATATTTTATAGGTACAGAATCTTAGTTTTTTACATTAGAACTGTAACTGAATTTAAAGGCCGTGTATCCCAATTCCTTTGCTTTATAGGTGAGAAAAATGAGACCAAAAGAGGACAAATGGGTTGTCCAAGATCATAAAGTACTGAAAGAAGATGGCCCTGAACTCTTCTCACCATATTAAAAGAGT
Organism: Daubentonia madagascariensis; assembly: GCA_023783475.1. Lineage (NCBI taxonomy): Eukaryota > Metazoa > Chordata > Mammalia > Primates > Daubentoniidae > Daubentonia > Daubentonia madagascariensis. The sequence continues at coordinate 53,017,008 of JAKFHU010000913.1, forward strand.
CAGGCAAGTATTATTATACTTGCCAAGTAGTACTACTACTACTACTGATACAAATAGCTTCAATTTATTTGATGCTCATGATTTTGAGAACTTTACATATATTAACTTATTTAATCTACACTGCAAATCTAGATGGTAAATACTATAATTGCCCTTTTACAGAGGAAGAGCTGAGGCCCATGAAGTTTAAGAAACTTGTAACATGGACTCCCTAGAGATATACAAAATGTTATAAATAAATAAACAAATACATAAATGCACAAGAAGAAAAAGCTCTTCCTTGGAGTAAAAGGCCATGCAATAAATGAAGAAGGAATGACAGAATTAGAAAAATCACCATTTGGCAACCATCATTGTATTAACTGGTTAAAGGAAGAATTATAAATAGATGATAGAACTAGTGGATAAAACATTGATAGAACTAAGATATTTATCTAGTCCCCAAAGTTTTGCCCCATAAAATACTTATTTACCACAAATGAAAAAACAATATGTTTATAGTAGAGAAACCTAGAAGCACCATCTTAGCCAATGATCAAAGTTAACATCTACCTGAATAGGACAAATAATGTGTTCCTTCTGACCTCATGCACGTCATGACACAACATAACTTACTGGTTATTCCTGTCAAAAATGTTTAACTTGAAACTCATCATGATAAAATACCAGATGACCCCAAATTGAGAGGTACACTAAAAAATAACTGATTTGTTCTCTTCAAAAATATCAGTGTGTGAAAGACAAAGACTGAATGCAACATATGATCCAAGATTTTCTTTTGATATAAAGAGCAATATAGGAACAAGTAGAGAAGTATCAAGGCAATCTGAAGGTTAAATAATAGAATTAGATCAATGTTAATTTCCTGATTTTGTAATTATACTATGGTTATGTAGCAGAATGTCCTTGCATTTAGAAAATACTCACTGAATAATCAAAGGTCATCTTGTCTGTAACTTATTTTCAAATGGTTCAGAAAAAAAATGTTTGTGCGTGCATGTATGTGTGAATGATAAAAAAAAATTTGGAAATACGCTAACATTTTAAAACTCTGAGAGAAGGTATACAGGAATTCTTTGTATTATTCTTGTAAGTTTTCTTTAAATCTAAAATCATGTCAAAAAGAAACTAAAAGAAAATGAAGAGAAATCTGCAAGTCACAACCTCAGCTCTGCCGAGGTTCCAACGCCGTGCTCTCTAGCCTCATTTATCAGCGAGTGTTTTATGCACCCATGGATGTTGTGTGTTTTCCCATCTTGGCAGATTGGCTCTTACCTCATACATGAATCTTATACTTATTACTGTGAGATAGGGGATTCTATTTTATCTCTCACGTAATTTTACTAGCAATGACCTTTGTTAGACAGTGCAGTTCATATGTGAAGTCTTGAATCTATTTATTATCCTTTGTGAATCTCAGTTTCCTCATCCAAAAGAGGATATAATAATACATACATCAAAGGTAATAATGAGGGAAAACTACATGTATTTTGAAAGACGTGGTAGTCTTTCAAAACAGTGTTAATTGTTGCGACAGACTGAATGTGTTCCACCCTCCCTGCTAAATTCATACGGTGAAACCTTAATCCTCAATGTGATGGAATTTGGAGGTGGGGCCTTTGGGAGGTAATTAGGGTTAGATTAGGTCATGAGAGTGGGGCCAACAAAATGGGATTAATGTTCTTATTAAAAGAGGAAGAGATGAGATCTCTCTCTCTGCAACATGAGGATACAGCAAGAAGGCGGCTATCCATAAGCCAGGGAGTGGACCCTCACTTGATATTGAACTACCAGTGCTTCCAGAACTGTAAGAAATACATGTCTGTTGTTTACCCAGTCTGTGGTATTTTTGTTATAGCAGCCCAAACTGACTGAGACAATTGTGTTTATCTCTTCCTTTTTGTATCTACAATAACATGTAGTTTAGGCACAGATAAGGTCTACAGAATTTGAATCATGGCCAGAGCTTTTTCTTTTTTTTTCTTTTTTTCTTTTTAGAGAAGGGGTTTTGCTCTGTTGCCCAGCCTTGAGTGCAGTGGCATTATCATAGCTCACTGCAGGGTTCAAGTGATCCTACCAAGTAGCTGGAACTACAGGCATATGCCACCACATCCTGCCAATTTTTTTTATTTTTTTAGAGATGGGATCTTGCTATTTTGCCCAGGCTGGTCTTGAACTCCTGGGCTCAAGCAGTCCTCTCGAGTAGCTTGGATTACAGGTGTGAGCCACCACGCCCTGTCCCAAAGCTTTTTCCAAGGTTGGATTAAACTATACCAACCACCCCTTCCAATTTTTCTGGTTCTTTAAGGAATGTTTAGGTATTCTTTATGTATTTTGTTGCAAGCGTTTTAGGAGGGAGGTGAGACTATCTGAGTTTACATGACAACAGAGAAACTACACGAGAGAAGAGGGTGCCTCTTTTCCAACATCTCTTTATACTGATGTTGCACATCTGCAGGATGCACGAAGAGGACAAGAACCTATTTCTGATAGCATTTGTGAGTACAGAGCTTCATGAAAAACTTAAAGTGGCAACAAGACTGACATTGAAAAAGAAATATTGGGTTTGGAGTTTGAGATTGTTAAAAATCATTATAAAATGCATATTCTACTGTGAAATAAACTGATAAATGAATAGTATTAATATATTGGGGCATGTCCCGGAAGGTCATCATGCTTTATAGCTAAGGAAAGTAGGCCCAGAGAGAGGAAATGACTTGGCTGTGGTTACAAACTTATTTCATGAAAAATTGAATGAGGAGTAGTTCTCCTGCCATTTAGACAATAGAACCACCATAGAGAGGTGGTTCCCTTGAGCCTTGGATAGTTTTTCCAAGTCTTTGGAAATGAGTGGCAAAATTTCTATTTCCACTAACTCTAGTGTGGTGTACTAGATATATAGAAAAACCTTCCATCTAAACACAAACAAACGAGTCCCACCAAAACTAATGAATAATACATAAAACTATTGAATGCACCATTGATGTAGCAAGAAAATAAGGAATTCTAAGAGACTAAAAAAAAAAAAAGGTTCAAGGAGGAATGCAGAAAATTAAGCTAGTATAATTTCAAGGCAAAAATAAAAGAAAATTATAAAGTATGATATATTATTTATTAATGGTGAACATAGAGTATTTTCAACTCTCTGACTTCACTGCACATAGTAAGATTGTACTTCCTGGATATCCATGTGACCAATGACTTTCTAGGATGATTAGCAGTATTCCCTATAGTGTTACCTTTGTCAACCTGGGTCCTGAAGTAAAAATGACAAAAAACAGGGATGAAGCTAACCCTTGTAGGACATGTAGTGGAACTGAACAGAAACACAAAATTAAACATCAAAACATAAACCTTTGTTTTATAAAGCACTCAATTTCACATTCTTACTGTGGCACATCCTACCCTAATACAGAAAAAATAATATTAATGATGTTATAGCAATAAAAACAATGCTAGCAAATATTAATGTGCCAGACACTTTTCTACGCATTTTTAATATGCTAATTAATATAATCTCAACATTTATGAGATAAATGCTATTATTAGTCTCACTTTACTTATGTAAAAACTGAGGCACAAAAGGGTTAAGCAATTTGCTTAAGGTCACAAAGTTGCTAAAGTACAGAACAGGCATTACTTTCAATAAGAAGGAAAATTATCCCTATTGGAAGGCCTACTATGCAATAGTATAATACATAAAAATACTAATACCTATGAAGATATACCTAAATAAAAAGTGACTAAATAAAACCAGAAGGAAAATTATAAAATAAAGTAGAACTCAAACATTGAGCAAAAATAACATATTGCTTGGAAAAAGGTAGAGATTAGATGTTTAAGTATTGTAAGGTTCTACCACTGTTCAAAAGTAGAGCAAATATATAGATAATTTTATACTTTGTAAAATATTTGGCAAAATTTCTAGAGTAGTCATTACAAATTTAGCTATAAAGTATATAGTTTCCAACTTGAGAAGGTTAAAAAATAAATACTAGAGAAAAGACTCAATCAATTTAAAGAGAGGCAAGAATGGGGAAAAAATGAAAAAGCAGGACAAATAAAAATTAGGTGGTAGAAATTAGAATTAGTAATTTCAATTGATGTAAGTGGACTTACTTTCCACTTACAACACAAAATTTTTAATGAGTCAATTTATATCAGAATTAAAGATAGTAGAAGAAATAACAAATACATATTATTTCTACTCATGTTAAAATCTTCAACAAATTATTAGCAAAAATAAATTAGCAATCTAAAAATACATAATGCATACATGAATGGTTAGATATTCCTAGACTGCAAGGTAGGTTTAATATTAAAAAAATTAATTAGCATAACTTTACTATATTGGCATAGGATTAAACGAGAAAAATGCATGACCTCAATGTGTATAAAAGAAGAATTTACTGAAATTCAGTATCTGTACATGGTAGAACTTATGGCAAACTAGAATCAGAAGGAATATTTAATGAGAAAATATTAAAATACATGGAAGATGCTATGTTCTAAATGTTTGTGTCCCCCCAAAAATTCATATGTTGAAAACCTAATCACCACTATGATGGTTTTAGGATGTGGAGACTTTTGAGAGGTGATGAAGTCATGAGGGTGGAGCCTTCATGAATGGGATGAATGCCCTTATAAAAGAGGCCCTAGAGAGCTGCCTTGCCCCTTTCACCATGTGAGGACACAGTTAGAAGGCAGCCTCTGTGAACCAGAAAGTGGGTCCTCACCAGACATTGAATATGCTGGTGCCTTAATCTCAGCTCTCCAGCCTCCAGAACTGTGAGAAATAAGTTTCTGTTTTTTAAAAGCTACCCAATTTATGGTATTTTGTGATAGCAGCCCAAATGAACTAAGACACAAGATAAAAATGCTCACCATAATCACTTATTTTCAATAATTTTCTGGAAGTCCAGGACAAGAAAAAAACATAAAAGTTAGAAATATAGAAAAGGACAACATAACATTGCTGTCATTATTCACATATATACTGATTATTTCAATGTAAAATGCAAAGGATGGGCTTATAAACTACTAGATTTGAACAGAGAATTTTGCAATGTTGATCAAAACAATATCACCATATAAAATTAAATTGTATTTCTCTGCATCAGCAATGAGAGTTAGAAATTTTAATATTAAAAATGATATCATTTACAACAACAAAATACAATCTATTTATCTGTCTATCCACCTATTCATACACACACATACATATAAGAAGAAATATTAAAAAGATTTTCAAGATTTAAAGAAGAAATATGAAAAAGATTTTTAAGATTTAAATTAAAAATTAAAAAACTTAATTTAAAAACATTAAAGAAGGTCTAAACCAATGGGAAGGTATACCATGTTCATAAATAGGAAGAATCTAAGAAAAAGTTTATAAAGTTTTCTCAAATTTATCTATCCCTGTCAAAATCTTACCAAGGCTTTTGTACAACTTGACAAATTAATTCTAAAATTCTAAATTGATTCTAAAATTTTTATGAAGGAGGAAAACTAAAAATAGTCCTTGGGGTGGGGGAGGAGAAAGTGGAGAACATGACCTATTGGATATCAATATTTTTATATAAACCACTAGTAATTAGAAGTGTAGTTTTGGCTTAGGGACAGATAAATAAACCAAAGGAATTAGAATAAAAGTAATGGAAACAGACTCACAAATATATGGCAACTTGATACATAACAAACCTTGCAGTGCAAATCTTTGAGTAAAGGACAATTTAATTGAAAATAAAAAATGGTTATCCATATGAAAAAAATTAAATTTGATCTCTATCTCACTGTATATAAAAATCAATTCCAGTTAGATTAAAGTCTCAAATTTGAAAGTGAGCCATCAGATTTCAGAAGACAGTATAGTAGAATATCTATATGACCTTGGGTTGGAGAAAACTTTATAAACAAGATACAAAATCACCACAATAACAATAAAATTTTATACATTTAACTATTTTACAAAATATACCATTCTGCATTTGCTTGAATGACAAACAATTAAAAGTCTGCTGATACTGAATTTTGGGAAGAATGTAGAATGAAGCAACCCACGTGACCATTGGTGACTATTTACACTTTACAATCTACTTGGAAAACAATTTAGAATTCTTCTTAATTTGAAGATGTACCTACTTTAAAATCAAGCAATTCCTCTCCTGAATTCATACTTTAGAGGAATTCTTAAACATTTGCATGAAGTACAAGCATGTTCATAATTTGTAATAGCTAAGAGAGAAACAAAAGCAAAGTATAACAAATACCACCAAAGAGGAAACAATTCAAATATCCCTTGGTAAGATGGTAGATAAATAAATTGTGGTTTACTAATACAATACATTAATACACAACAATACAGATGAATCTACTAAAGCTATATACATCAGCATAATTGAATAGCAGAAGAACTCATACAATATCATTCCATCTGTATACAATACTAAAAATATATTTTTAGAAATATATAGATAATTTTTAAAAACTATCAAGGAAAGAAAGGAGATAATAAACACAAAATTCAAGATAGTGATCACTGTTAGGAAATAGGGTGGAGAATGGGATCAGAAAAACACACGAATTCCCAAGGTATTGGTAATGTGTGTGTGGTTTTTGTTAAGCTGGCTGGTAGTTGTGTAGATATTTATTTTATTTACTTTTCATACTTACACATTTGTTATAAATATTTAGATTGGAGCACCTGTGTTGTAGATGCATCCATATCTTCCACTCAAGTGTTGATTTTCACCAAAACCTGAGCAAAATTTTGTCCTGTTTATAAGTCATGCTAAAGAATATTTCTCATTTAGTATTTATTCAAGATTTTAGATGAAAAATATTCTGTCTTTGATTCAGAAACTTTATCTTTTAGTCAAAGTTATCTGTCTTTGACGACTTAAAAACAGTAAATTTCCATTCCTTGTAAATTGAAAGCAATTTAGTATAATCACACTGGAAATGGAATCTAAAATTGGAGGAACTTCCAGTGCAGCCTTTGTGGTTAAATCTCTCCTCGCTCACATTGGCTCATTCTCACTCAGCCCTGAATCACACAAGCCCTTGTGCTAGCAGCAGTAGCACCAATACTGTTCTTTCCCACGCCCACAAGTGAGTTGTCCATTGCTACAATCCCCAAATCAATGGATTTGCAACCACATCATGTGGATCTGTGACTTTGCCTGTCTATTTACTAGCTATGTGACTTGATCAAAATTTGTGTCAAGTAGTGTGATAGTGAATTATATGTGTAAATTTGACTGGATCAAGGGATGTTCATATATCTGGATAAACATTATTCTGGGTGTATTTGTGAGAATGTTTCCAGAAGAGAATAACATTTGAATCAGTAGACTGTGTAAAGTAGTCTGTCCTCCCCAATGTGGGTGGGCATCATCCCATCCACTGAGGGCCTGAATAGAACAAAAAGGTGGAAGAAGTACTAATAGCATTTGCTGGCTCTCTACTTGAGCTGGGACACTGATCTTCTCCTGCCCCCAAGGCTCCTGGTTCTCAGGCCTCAGACTCAGACTGGAATCTATGCCACTGGCTCTCAGGCCTTTGAACTACACTGCTGGCTTTTCTGGGTCTCCAGTTTGCAGATGCCAGATGGGATTTCTCAGCCTTCATAATCATGTGAGTCAATACCCTGTAATATTATAAATCTCATTATATATACACACATCCTATTGATTTTGTTTCTCTAGAGAACTCTGACTTATACAAGTTGGTTGGGAGGAGGATGGAAACTCAGCAAGCAGTAGGAGAAGGGAACCCTAACAAACTGCCAACTGAAGAATGAAGAGGTTCATAAATTTGGAAAGGAGAGTTTTATTTCTCAGAAAGGGTTGCAGCTTGCAGGCGGCCATTCTGACAGGCTGGGAAGCATAATATAGCCTCCGGCCAGAAGCTGAAAATAGACACTTCAAGGGAGGGACAGATGAGCTAAGAATTTAGGCCGAATGGGCTAGCTAAGTATACATATTCAACAGGTTATAGGAGAAACCATGAATATTCCTGAAGGGCCCTTTGTGCACTGATCAGAAATACTTGGTGGTTGGTGGTCTCTTATCAGGAAGAATGCTGGTCAGTTGCTGTGTCCAAACCACAAAAGTCAGGGGCAGTATGAGACTGGTTGAAATCTGTGGTGGAGCAAGCCTTTCCAAAGGGCTGGTTTCTGTTTAACCCTTAAGAAAGAAAGCTTTATGGTAGTTAGCAGAAGAAGGGATGTAACAAGGCATGTCTGACCTCCCATGGCCAGGAACTCAGTTTTAAGGTTTTTCTGGAGTCCCCTTGGCCAAGAGGGGGTTCATTCAGTTGGTTGGGTGGGGGGCTTAGGATTTATTTTTATTTCTCAAAACATTTATGAGAAGCCTACACTGAACACTGTGGTAGGCAGAACAATGACTTCCCAAAGATGTCCACGCCTGATCCATGAAACCTGTGAATATGTTACTTTACATGGCAAAATGAAGCTTGTAGATGTGATTAAGAACCTTGAGAGAGGGTGATTACCATGAATTATCGGGTGGGTCCAACATAATCATAATGGTCCTTATAAAAGGGAGCTAGGAGTGTCAGGGTTAGAGAAAGAAGTGTGACGACAGAAGTAAGACCGGAGTGATGCCATTGCTGGAAGGAAGCCATGAGCCAAGGAATGAGGAGGACGGCCTCTAGAAGCTGGCAAAAGCAAGAAATGTATTTTCCTCTAGAGCCATCAGAAGGAATGCAGTCCTGCCAACACCTCGGTTTCAGCCATGTAAGAGCCATTTTTGAACCTCTGACCTCCAGGGTTGTTAAGATAAGATATTTATGTTGCATTAAGCCACTAAGTTTGTGGCAATCTGTTATACCAGCAATAGGAAACTAGTACAGATACCCCTTGTGTGAGTCTCAAAATCCTCATAGGCACTCCCTTTTGCCCCAGCTGCTGCTGTAAGTGACCTGTCCTGACTAGCTTTGTGTAGGTGCAACCAGATGCACCTTGCCCCTCATCTGTCTTCCAGTAGGCTTCTCTGCATTTACTCCCTGACAAATATATACAACCTGGAAATGCAGGGGAGGGAATGTCCTGGGACTATTCTTAACCAATGGGGGATGGCTGCTGGTGAATAAACACTTTTCCTTTTTTTGCCTTAGGCAAAGAGTTCTAAGATGCATTTCATAACACTCACTGGAAGGAAGGATGAGCAACAGTCATCTGCACCAGTGACCAACTCAGTAGCATCCTTGCATTAGTTTTCTCTTCTTTCCTGCTCTTCTCCCTAGGTCTTCACTCCTGCTCCTGGCAATGACTTCCAGAATAAACCATATACATGCCTCAGGTTCTGATCTCAGGGGGCCCCAGACTAAGACAGAGATATACACTATGCTGGTTGCTTTACCTGCATTTTCTCATTTAATTAAAATATGTACCTGGTAAAATATTTATTCATATCCCCAAGATTTTGTAGAAAAGGTAACTTTAGCTCATAGAAATTAATACTTTTCAGAAGGTAATTCAAGTAACACAGCAAGCAATTGACAAAACCTGGATTCACCCTCCACGTTAGGCTGGTTGCAAAACCTGTATGTTTTCTAATATACCACCCAAATTCTCAAATGCTACCAAAATAGATTAAATGAGATCATAAATGTAAAATTCCTGGTATAGTTAGTTCTCAGAAAAAAAAAGAGGCCTTCAGTCTGTAGAATCCATTTGTAGATCTGTCTTCAGGAAGGCAAAATACTCCACAGTACACCCCCCTCCCCCCGCCTAAAGAAACATGGAAAAATTAAACTGAGACTTCAAATCTCAAACACAGAGCTTCTTAGAATATTTTGTTCCTATGGAAAAGAAACTTTGGAGAATGTGTATCCATCAAAAAGCACTGTAGAGGGAGCACAGAAATCAGCCCATCACATTATACCCCAAATGCTGAAGTGCTGCTGACTCTGACTGCCCCGTATTTTTAAGTGCAGCAAAATTCTAAGACTTGGGATCATCTGTCACTATGGACTTGTCATATTCTGCTGAGATAAATCATACAGTCTAATTTCAAAGTTCTCTGTGGCAAGAGTCTTAAAAATGTATATAACCTCTGTCCCAGTAATTCCATTAGGAATTTATCCAAAGCAAAATCTAAAATGCAGAAAGAGATCTACATATTGAATGGTTATGGCATCATTCTTTAAAATTATGAAAATTGGAAGCAACTCAATCTCCACAAACAAACTAATGGTTAAAAAATATGATATAACCATACTATGAAATGTGACAATTAAATATTCAAAATATATTTTATATGGAAAATTAAACATGGTGTAACATTTGGTTATAAAATGGAATGAATTCATTGGTTTTATGAACCAGTACCTCCACATTTTTAGGAAGCTGAAGGATAAGACAGTAAATATTTGACTGTATTATTCTTGAATCATTGTGGCTATAAGTAATTTTAATTTTCTTAACACTTTGTAATTTTCTCTGAAATTTTCATAATGGTCTCTACTTATGATCTATAACAAACAAAATACATGTTTTTAAAAAAGGTATTCTTTTTTTTCTTTTTACCAAGAATAAAATTATGTTTCAATATCATTTCTTTGAGAATCATAAAAAGTGTTATTAAACGCTTTGACACGGTTACTTGCATCTGCATGCTTAAAGGAGAGTGGAAGGGAAGGGAGATAATATAAGCAGGCCAAGTGCTTGGCATGATCAGTCAAATATAGACTTTGCCCTTTATCAGCTTCTTTCTCCATTTATCTTTGTTATTATTTCCACTTGATTTTCTTGGCCCACTGAAATCTACCCTTCACCCTGCAGCCCCAGGAAGCTTTCCGTAAAGAAAATTTAACCGTGTCACTCTCCTGAAAAATCCCTTTGATAGCTCTCTTTTGTCATCTCAATGCTTATTTTAGTTATTTTTCTCTCAGTTAAAAATATCAGACCCAATGTCAGTATGTTTAATCGAGAAAAGGAGAATTGACTGTTTTTTTATGCCCGAAAGAAACCTGGGGAGCTCCTATAACTGAAGCAAGATCTGGAGGAGACAAGTCCTCAATTAATGGAACTAGGACCTCAATGCTGCCCTCCTTTTCTTTGTGTGGCTTTTACATTTCTACCGTTTCTTATCTTTTTCTTTGTGAATTTAGGTTTTATATTTTACTACTGCCTTCAGGTCTTCTCCATGTGCTGGGGAACCTGATTGTCCTCAGCCCCACAGAAACAACTTTAACAGAAAGGGCTTCTTTCTAGCAACTTCTATATACTAATCTCAAAGGAGGACTCTGATCAGATATGTTTGCAGCACATGCCCACACTCCAGACTATGGATTAGTCTGTTTCCTGTTGCTTGTAACAGAAAATCTGATATAAAGAAAAGAAAATTATTTCTTACAGTTATGGAGCCTAGGAAGTCCCAGGTTGAGGCGGTGCGTCTGGTGAAAACCTTCTTGCTGGTGAGAACTTCCTGGTATCCAGAGGTGCGAAGGACTCCATGTGGTGAGAGGGCTGAGTGTGCTAATGTGCAAGCTCAGGGCTCTCTTCTTTTTATAAAGCCCCCATTCCCCTGCCCATGTTTATCCATTAATCTATTAATACATTTGTTCATTAATCCATGGATTAATCTTTTTGTGAGGACAGAGCCCTCATGATGCAATCACCCCTTAAAGCTCCACCCACCCCAAATACTGCCACATTGGAGATTAAGTTTCAACACGAGTTTTGGAGGGGGCATTCAAAACATAGCATAGACCAGTTCTTGTGTCCAAAGGACTAGGGCATTACAAACAACTCTGGGTTACATTACTCCCTCCAACCCCATGGCAAGAGTGGAGGTGACCTGTTAAGAGAAGGTGGCTGACTTGGGAGGTACAAGGCTGTAACCAAGAAAGCCCTTCGTAAATAGACTCCTGCCTACTTCTCAATTCTTTTCTGCTGCCGCAACTTTGGTGCCATATAGAACTATAGGCATTCTGAAACATGCTGGTTTACAATCTGTGCTTTTGTAAAAAGTTTTTCTTCAACTTGGAAACTTGGAATTACCCACCTTTTTAAACTAGAAAATTTCTGTGCTTTTGTTTCACTTCCTCTAAGAAGTTTTTCCTGACTCTTGCTGATAGATACCTACTTACTTTGTATATACTTCCACTGTAGATTTATTCTGCTTGCCTACTGTATTGTAAGCTCTTGACAGCAGGGGACTGGGGGGGGTTTGTATCATTTTATGTTCATATTCCCAACTCCATGAAGGCCCTTAATATGTAAAAAGCATAAAAATGTGTTGAAAAAATGTTGACTAAATTACCAGTTTTCTAAAAAGAAAAAGAAGAAATTTTTAATAAATTAACCTGGACAGAATGATTATTCATATATAAAGACATTGGATCCCTACCTCGTACTATATCCAAAAATCAACTCCAGAATAATTGAAGACTTAAATACCAAAGCAAAACTTTAAAATTTTTACAGGAAATAACAGATGATGATATCTTTCTGATTATAGATTAAGGAAGGAGTTCTAAATGGAGATACTTTTTAAAAAGAATATCCATAAAATAATAAATCAATGTATTAAATTAAGAACTATTTATCAAAAGATACCTCAAAGAAAGTATCTTATGTTGGATTTCCTAGAAGAGGGAGCTAAGATAGAGATTTTTGTGCAAATGATTTATTGAAGACATGCTTTCAGGAGGAACCTGGAGGGAAATGAAGGAAGCAGGACAGGGAGGGGAGGGGATGGAGTGGAAAGCGGAGCAAGTACGTGGTTTCAGCTGGAGTCTAGTGTCAGCCTAATCCTGTGGAGAAATCGGGGGCGTGAATTTTACCACAGAGAAGGTCTTTCCTTGAGGTAAGGGGGTCAGCCTCTTAGCTTACAACCCAGCCATTCTACTCCTAGGTACATATTAAAGCCCAGTAATTCTACTTCTCAAAAATTTTGAAATATGAATATGCATTATTCATAACAGCAAAAATAAAAAAACCTAAAAATGACTCAAATTATACTTACATAGCGCCAACATATGAACATATTCTCAACCTCATTAGCAATTAAAGAAATGCAAATCAACACCAAAGTGAGATACCATTTTACATCTACATGATTGACAAAATATTTAAAGTCTGACAATAATAATTATTGCAGAGAATGTGGATTATCAGCATCTCTCATACCTTGTTGGTAGGTTTATAAATTGCTATAACTACTTTGTAAAAGCAACTTGGCATTTTCCTGTAAAGTAAAACATTCTTATAACTTACTACCCAGCCATTCTACTCCTAGGTACATATTAAAGCCCAGTAATTCTACTCCTCAAAAATTTTGAAATATGAACATGCATATTCATAATAGCAAAAACAAAAAAAGCTAAAAATGACTCAAATTTTTATGAATAAAACAATGGTTAAATAATCTGTGGTATGTTAATACAATAGCACTTAGCAGTGAAAATTAAGGAACTGCAACTGTACAAAATAGTGTGGATACATACATATTGGTAATAAAATGTTGAATTAAGAAAATCTGGAATTGGAATGTTCCTCACACAAAGAAACAAATGCTTAGGGTGACTGAAACCCAATTACCCTGATTTTATTATTATACAGTGTATGCCTGTATCAAAATATCACATGTACTCTATAAACATCCACAACTATTATGTACCCATAATAATTAAAAATAAAAAATTAACCAAACAAAAAAAACTACTGTTCTGATAACAAATATACTTTTATCTGAAATTGAGAAATTCTTTAAGAAAAAGAAAGGCAAATCTAGTTCCAGAAAACTATATGCAACATGATAATTTTAAAATAAAGTTCAAAACAAGCAAAAATGAACAAAATTAATCTAATTGTAAAAAACAAAAAGAAATGATGCACATAAAATTCAAAATAAAGATATCTTAGGGTTGGGCAGTAAATCAGGGGCTGGTGAGATGGGGAAAGAGGAGTACATAGATATAGATGTTTAAAGACAATATTTTAGGTATAGGGTTGAGTGATGGATTCATGTGTATTAGTCATATTATTAAAAAATGGATACATATATACACACAAAAATTAGGGACATGCATGAACTAGTGATGACTGTGATGAACCTAGGATGTATCCAATTCCATACACCTGAAGTCTACTCAAATAAAAGGATAGCTCCACGGAATAAATTTATGAACACATGGCTCTAGAAATTTCACTTAATTGAATATAGTGCATTGGATTTGAGGTCAAAAGAGGGGAGTTGATATCCTATCTCCCATTTATTTTTCATGGAATATAGGCCAAGACTTTCTGAGTCTCAGTGTTCTCACATTCCCTATTTGAAAATGGGATTAAAGACAGCTGTCTTTACAAGCTTGTGTGGTTATCTTGAGGTTCAAAAGGAGACCATGTATGTAAGTTCACAGTGTAAATTATAGATAGACAGATAGATACATATATACAGATATGAGGAATGATGATCATGATAATGATTGATGATTGAAGAGGTAGTAATCATGTCATCAAAACAAAAATTATTTCCTGAATGTGTGTTGTGTGCCAGGCATGGAGCTAGGCACTGCCTAGCTGTGGAGATAGGCTGGTAACGGTAATGAAAATTGATAAATGCTCATATAGGGATATAATCAAAGTGTTATTGATGCACAGAAGAAGGAATAGGGTAAATTGGAGAAGACTTCACAGAAGATAAAATTGTAATGGTTCCTGAGATATGAGCAGTTTGCCAAGAAAGAAGAAAAAAAGGCATCCCCAGGTAGCTCAAACAGCATGTGATCTGGATGAGTTTAGGAAATGATGCATTTTTGGAGTGGCAGAGGGCTGCATCCAAAGTGAAATTCAGCTGGCAACAGAGACCAGACCTCAAATTTCTGACAGTAAAGAAATTTATTATGCCTGTCATGACTTTTTTAAAAAAGAATCCATTATGTCTAATTTATCCTGAACCAAATCTTTCCCCAAATATTCATATACCTTCCTAGAGAATAAGTAAGTTACTGAGATGTATTATGCTTTGTGAATCTATGGATCTATGAAGTTCATTCATAATTAACTTTTGTGAAAAGAAAAATATTCATGAATACCATTTATATTATCACTGTGAGATCATTTCCTTGGTACAAAGGAGAATAAACTTCAGTGCTCTATCAGCTCCACCCAATTCATTATAACTTGTATTTGATCCATAAGAAACATCCTAAGGTTTTTCCTCACTCCAAATTCCCTACCAAACTTATTCTTTGAATTAGCCTTGGTCTCATATTTGTTAAACTGAAACCACAGTGCCCACATCATTTGGAAACTTTTCATTCGTGGCCTTAAAAAATCCTCCAACCAACAACCACTAAGAGGTGATTGTATTACTCATTAGTACTCTATGAATAGGGCCTTTTAATGTCTCATTTTATTGTAGTTGGGACAATTTTTTTGTGTGTGTAATAGAATCTTGTGTTTTGGATGCTTACTTTACTTTAAAGGGAGAGTGAAGTGTCCCACTGTCCCTTAATGTATTAGGGAAAAGGCGGGCATATCATTCAAAACAATGGTCACCAAATTTTTAATTCTTCTATTAAAAATTACAATTAATATTTTTCTCTAGGGGCTCAAGATTGCTATTTCTTCTAGATTCAGATAGATTCACCTTGGCAGAAACAGTAAACAGCTTCTGGAAGAGCAGCATACATCACAGGGCTAATTCAGGGTCTTTCAGCAAATCTAGGGCTTTATTTGGTGTCTTGAAAGACCAGCACCACTCAGATGATAGATAGAGGATAGACAATAGATATCATTCCTCATAAATATTGTGGTTCCTGCCTGGTCCATATTGTCATCTCACTTTACAGGCTTTTTTGCGGGTTATCTCATCTACTCTCATAATTATTCTTACTATCTCTAAGCTAATTATTTCTAAATATCTACCTCTAGTCCAACCACTCCCCTTAGCTCCAAATTCATACATCCAAATTTGTATTTCCATTTGAATGCCCCCAGAGCATCTCAGTCTTACCATTTTCAAAACTAGACTCATCTTTTCTGTCCTTTCTCAACTTGCTTTTCAACCCATATTCCAATATTTCCTTAGTCGCCTCCACACAAGAAACCTGGGACCATCCTTGACCCCCTCCTTCCATGGACCAATTTCCAAGTCTTGGAGATGATTATCCCCTAAATATTTCTAAAATATACTCCATTGTATTTATTCCCACAACCACTTCTTTAGTTCTCATCTTTATTATTCCATGTGCCCTCATTTTAAAAAATTTCAATAGATTTAGGGGGTACAAGTGTTTTTTATTACATGGATGAATTGTATAATGCTGAAGTTAGGGCTTTTAGTGTACTCATCACCAGAATAGTGTACATAGTACCCATAGATAATTTTTATCCCTCATTTTGCTCCCACGTAGTTTCCAAGGTCTTCAAATATCTATTACACCACTTCATGACATATTTACCCATCATTTACCTCCCACATGTAAGTAAGAACATGTGGCATTTGTTTTTCCATTCCTGAGATACTTCACTTAGGATAATGATCTCCAGTTCCATCCAAGTTGCTGCAAAAGACATTACTTCATTCCTTTTTATGGGTGAGTAATACTCCATGGTGTATATATTCCACATTTTCTTTATCTACTCATCAGTTGATGGACACTTAGGTTGATTCCATATCTTTGCAATTGTGAATTTTGCTGTGATAGACATTTAGGTACATGTGTCTTTTTGATATAATGAATTCTTTTCCTTTGGGGAGATGCCCAGTAGTGGGACTTCTCAATCGAATAGTAGGTCTACTTTTAGTTCTTTGAGGAATCTCCATACTGTTTTCCATAGAGGTTGTACGAATTTACATTCCCAGTAACAGTATGTAAGTGTCTACTTTTCACTACATTCATACCAACATCTATTGTTTTTTGACTTATTAGTAATGACCATTCTGACAGGGATGAAGTGGTTTTAGTTTTCATTTCCTAGATAATTAGTGATGTTGAGTATTTTTTATATGTTTGTTGGCCTTTTGTATATTTTCTTTTTTTAAAAAATCTGAGCATGTCTTTTGCCCACTTTTTGGGAGGGGTTATTTGTTTTATTCTTGCTGATTTGTTTGAGTTCCTTGTAGATTCTGGATATTAGTCCTTTGCAGGATGTATTGTTTGCAAATATTTCCTCCCATCCGGTAGGTCATCTATTTACTCTGTTGATTATTTCCTTCACTGTGCAGAAACATTTTAGTTTAATTAAGTCCCAATTATTTATTTTTGTTGTTGCTGCATTTGCTTTTTGAGTCTTAGTCATAAAGTCTTTGCCTAGGCCAATGTCCAGAAGAGGAGTATTTCCTACAGTTTCTTCTAGAATTTTTATGGTTTCAGGTCTCACATTTAAGTTTTTACTCCATCTTCAGTTAATTTTTCTATATGGTAAGAGATAGTGATCCAGTTTCATTCTTCTACCTGTGGCTATCCAATTTTCCCAGATCCTTTCCCCAGTGTATGTTTTTGTCTGCTTTGTTGAAAATCTCTTGGTTATAGCTATGTAATTTTATTTCTCAGTTCTCTATTCTGTTCCATTGATCTATGTGTCTACCTTTATACCAATACCATGCTGTTTTGGTTACTATAGTCTCGTAGTATAATTTGAAGTCAGGTAATGTGATGCCTACAGATTTGTTCTTTTTGTTTAAAATAGCTTTGTCTATTCAGGCTTTTTTTAAATTCCATATGAAATTTAGGATTGTTTTTTCCATTTCTGTGAAAAATAATGGTATTTTGATAGGAATTACATTGAGTCTGTAAATCACTTTGGCCAGAATGGGTGTTTTAACAATATTGATTCTTCCGATCTATGAGCATGGGATGTTTTTCCATTTGTTTCTGTCATCTATGATTTCTTTCATCAGTGTTTTGTAGTTCTCCTTGCAAAGATCATTCACTTTCTTGTTTAAGTATATTCCTACATATTTTATTTTCTTTGCTGTTATTCTAAATGGTATTGAGATCTTGATTTGACTCTCAGATCGACTGTTATTTGTGTATAGGAATGCTACTGATGTGTGTACATTAATTTTGTAACTGCGACTACTGAATTTATTTATCAGTTCAAGAGTCTTTTGGAGGAATCTTTAGGATTTTCTAGGTATAAGATCATATCATCAGCAAACAGGGATAGTCTGACCTCCTCTTTTCAGATTTGGATGCCTTTTATTTCTTTCTCTTGTCTGATTGCTAGGTCTTCCAGTACCATGTTGAATAGAAGTGGCAGCAGTGGCATACTCGTCTTGTTCCAGTTCTTAGGGGGAATGTTTTCAACTTTTCCCCATTCAGTATGATGTTGGCTGTGGGTTTATCATATACGGCTTTTATTATTTTGAGGTATGTTCCTTCTATGCATAGTTTATTGAGGGTTTTCATCATGAAGGGGTGCTGAATTATATTGAATGATTTTTCTGCATCTATTGAGATGATCATATGGTCTTTGTTTTTAATTCTATATATGTGATGAATCATTTATTGATTTGCATATATTGACCATCCTGGCATCCCTGGGATAGAGTCTGCTTGACTGTGATGAATTATCTTTTTGATATGCTGTTGGATTTGGTTTGCTAGTATTTTGTTGAGGATATTTGCATGTATGTTCATGAAGGATATTGGCCTAGTTTTCTTTTTTTGTTGTGTCCTTTCATGGCTTTGGTATCAGGGTGATACTGGCTTCATAGACTCAGTTAGGGAGAATTCCCTCCTTATTGGTGTTATGGAACAGTTTCAGTAGGATAGGTGCCATTTCTTCTGTGTGGCTCTAGTAGAATTCAGCTGTGAATCCATCTGGTCCTGGCATTTTCTGTTGTTATTGGGAGATTTTTTATTACTGTTTCAACCTCACTACTTGTTATTGGTCTGTTCAGGATTTCTATTTCTTCCAGGTTCAAGCTTAGGAGGTTGTGTGTTTCCAAAAATTTATCCATTTCCTCTAGATTTTCTAGTTTGTGTGCCCTCTTAAATAATTCCTTGCCTCTTCTCATTTATGCTTCACATGCCTACAAGAATGCACTAGCTAAAATGAAAATATAAGTAAGTCTTTCACCTGCTTAAAACCTTTCCATGGTTTTACATTGCCTCTAGGAACAAGAAATCATACAGTTTAGCATGACATAGGCCATTATGGTCTGGATATCTACCTCCTCAGGTCTATTCCTTGTTACTCCCTCTTCCCATCCTAAGATCCAGGCACACTGAACACTGGGAATTTGCTATACTCTTTTTACCTCAGCAAGTTTGAATGTTTCTTTTGCCTGAAACACCCTTTCCCCTCTTTCATTTAATGCATTCCTCTTTTTTAAAGACAGCTCAAGCTTCCTCTCATTTTAGATGCTTTCTCTTATTCCTGGAGAGAATTTACAATTTCCTTCTTCTCTGTGTCCACACTGTTTTTAGCACTATACCATAGCATCCATCAACCTAATGACTTTTATTTATTTACATGTTTATGTCACCCATTTAATTATGCACATTTTAAGAACAGAGGCCATGTCTTATATATCCTGCTCCTTGTACCCCAATGAGTGCTGATCTAGAATAGGAGACTAGTAAATACTAGTTCCACAGTTAAATGGATTTCTTAAAGAAACAGAATGAGAGCCATAGAATAAATATGTAATCTTTTACCTCATCCTCATTTCAGTCCAAGGGTTAAATTCTTCCCAGGAAGATTGTGTTCACATTCTTTATGGAAAACTCTACCTTTTACCAGCAGAGGTACTATCTGGCTTTGTGGCCACAACAAGGCAATGACACAAGAGGAAAACAGTCCAATATCAATACTGTTTGAAAGGCTCAGGAATTTACCTCTGATTCATTGCTTGCCTAAGGTCACATTGCTAGGAAGGGATGGAGTGAAGAGTCAAATCCAGTCCAGTCTGAGTCTTGCCAAGCCCACTCAGCCCTTTTGCCCAATTTTTCTGCCAGTTTGAATTAAATGCTGGGCCTTCATTTCTTTTCCTGCAATCATGGAGTCTCTTCTACTAATCTCTTTGATCATACATCTTGGTCGAAACAAGCAACAATCTGAAGCCTAAATTCCTTAATAAAGAAATCTTTCTCCCAAAGAAGCAATAAAGTATGCAAAGAAATAGCTTTGCTAAAGCATACATTCAATTTGCATTGCTAAGTAGCACATTTATTCATTTAGTCAAAAACATATGCATTCAGGTTATTTTACTTTTTTCTCTAAGAAGGAGGATGGCGGTGAGGTGGGGTGGTATAGAGAGTAGTTATGTTACATTTGCATAGCTAAGTACATATATCCAGATGATTCTTCTCAAAGCAAAGGGAGGATATGCTTCAAAATTTAATTAAAATATCTACCATTTGCAAAATAGAAATGCTACAAGCTCTGATTCTACTTTTTAAAAATTTCCTTTCATTGAGGTTTTAAACAAAAAAAAACTCTTAAAGCCAAAGTAATCCAAAACAAACAAATGAATGAAAAATAACAATAACACAATAACAAAAATAGTCATGATAATAATAACAATAAAGCCACGATAACAATAACAATAGTAATAATAATATAAAGTAGAGCTTCTTATTTGCCAAATTTAGTTTTAAATACTTTCATACATGTTAGTCTATTTTATCCTCACAACAACCTTTGTGGTGGGTACAGGTATCTCCATTTTATAGAGAAGTTCACTGTGATGTAGAGATTGCCTATAGTTAAATAGCAATAAGTGATAGAGTTGAAATTCAAATTCAATTCTGATTTCAGAGTCTATGTTCTTAACCACTACAATATATGCCTAAATGAATGACAAATATGAGTGCCATATTATAAAACACATGCATATGTATATGCATGCACTCAATTCTCAAATCATAATGAACATAAATTTGTATATACATAGATGCACATTTAAATGCATATACTATATATAGACACATATGCTCACATGTGTTATATGCATATACATAGAAAATGGAGACATACATATTTATACACACACAAATATGAAAATATACAATATGTAATAAATATAAAATATAAATATAGAAACAGTTTTGGTAACTTTTCCTACAAAAATCCAACTGGGACCCCCAAATTCAACAATATGAAAATGAGAAAAAACTTTCCCTTACAATTATATTTAGCAAATGTTTTCCAAGAAATATTGTTTAATCACTTCAGGGAAGCAGAACTTTCTAAGGATGTAGCCAAGTAAAACTTTTGAAAATTGTTTTCGTGATGTTTACCCAGTGAGATCATATTTTCATTGCCCTGATGAAATACAGGTGCAAAATCTAAATACATTAGCCCCCATAGTGCAGTTTCCAGCCGAGTTCCTTTCTTATCATGTCTGAAATCCTTCTGCCTCTTTTTCTTTTACCTCTGTCTTTCACCCCAGAATTTACTGAATTCATGTGATTCTAATAATATCCAGTAAAAGAAAAAACAGAAGGGAAGTGTTATTTACTGAATGCCTATTGTGTGTCAGTAACTTTAACAAGAATTATTTTATTAAAGTGATTTAACAACATTAGGTGGGGTGTTTTATTATTATAGAAGGAGAAACATAGGCTCAGAGAGGTTGAGCAACATACTCAAAACAACAAAGCCATTAAATGTTGGAGCCTGAAACTCATGGTGTTCCCATGTTGTCATAGCAGAAAGAAAGGAAGAAGAGAATTATAGAATACTGTTGTTGGAAGGAACCATATTTATTGAATTGTAATTATCTGTTTACTGTGTACTCGTGGAGGGAAATGAATAATTTTTTATTCACATTTGAATCTCCAGCCATGTGCAAAGTGCTGGCACAGAGTAAGCACTGAATAGCTGTTTACTTTAAATTGATTAAAAAATATAATATCCAAGAGCTCACATGTGCCAGACATTTTGCTATCCTTGTCATACACCTTCTTTCCTTTAATAGACTCTAACACAGCCTCCTAATGCTGCATTTGAAGAAACTGAGGCCCAGGAAGGTGAAGCAATTTGTCCAAGGATACTCAATGAGTTTGAAAGTGACAATTTTTTTTACACACCACAGGAAATAACTCTTCATTACTGATACATTTTTTGTTTAGGTGATTTGAACTAAATGGATTTGAACCAAACAGAAAACTATAGATTCCTTGCCCATCTAAACTGCCAGTGCCAGTTCACAGACCAGATGGAAAGAATGTTTACACCTAATAGTGCTAGGAGGTTAAGGCATCATTTTTGTTTTCATAAGCAGGGCAGCAGCACCCTCTAGCCTGGAGCCCAAGCTGCCACACTGACAGCCAGAGCTGCCAACCATGAATCGGAAGGGTAACAGCTTCTGCTGGGGATTCAGACCCACATATCCCTGCATGGAAGCTAAAATCTTTTTTGCTTCTTAATTCAATCACATATCCAACTGGCAATCTTGCATATCAAAATGGGAATCCTGGGAGGCTGTTGGAATATGCAGATCAACAGAAGCTAATTAGCATTAACTTGCAGCCATCCTGAACTGATTGGCAGCACAGCTGTGGGGACCCAACAAAACATGCTGAGTTGCATGTTTGTCAGGCCACCTGCCACTTGGCGGAATCCAAAATAGTGTAAACCACCAGGCCATAATAACTCGGTGACCTTAGTTTGGGAGGAGTAGGGAGCAGACATATTTGAATCACTCAGTAATTAGTACTGCCTTCACCTGACATGCATTCAACAATAGGCTCCACGGCAGTACCTTCCTCATCTGATACATTGATGTCTTAATTCAGATTGACAGCTTCTTCCTGAGGCTACTGATTCTCCATGAAGTTTGTAGTCTTACTCATGATCACGGCAGCCTGCCGGAGCTGCAGACATTGAGACTCGTAATGTATTTGAGATGTAGAACTTCATCTCCCCCTTGTTTTTTTAAATCTAGGGTGCCTTTTAGGAATAAGCACAAAAGACATTAGGAAGGGTACAGGGAGCACGGGAGCCTGAGATGTTCTGAGATATTGTGGGCTTTGTTTTTGTTGGACTTTCAGGTGTTATTGAAAATCTAAATTCCCTCTGACTACCAGTCGTGGATCTTTTGGAATTGCCTGCTAGGTAAGTTCACAGTGGCAGGAATACTCTTAGTCACTTTTACTCTGTCCCCCACTACCATAGCTTGTAACCCCTACTACCTTTACTCATGGCTTGCAAAATGTCTTAAAAATATATTATGCTTGGGATGGGGGGAACTCCAACTCTTAGATGGCCAAATGGGTTTCAGCTTGTATCTTGGCTCTGGTCAATTGGTAATGACAGTTAGAGCACTGGATGGAGATGGCTTTGAAGCCATATTCTCGCTCACAAGGAAAGGATGACGTGATGGGTGAGGATGGCTTCAGTGGACCATGAACCAAGTAAATGTCATCTCTACTTTAAATTGCTCTTTAACCATTGACTGTTTTCTTTTTCATCTATTTATTTTTATTTTTTACATTTCATTTTATTTTTAATTGTGAAATAATAATTGTATATATTTATGGGCTATAATGTGATGTTTCAATACATGTATGTGTTGTGGAATGAACCAATCATGCTAATTAACATATTAACTACCTCAAATATTTATCATTTTTTGTGGTGACAACATTTAAAATTCTCTCTTGTAGATATTTTGAAATACACAGTAAGATATTATTAGCTATAGTCAGTGTGCTCTGCAATTGAACATCAGAAATTATTCTTCTTATCTAACTGTGACGTTGTACCTGTTGACCAACATCTTTTCTTCCCTATGCACCCCTCCCCCCAACATCTGGTAACCAACACCATTCTACTCTCTACTTCTATGAGTTTGACATTTTAGATACTACGTATAAGTGAGATCATACAGTATTTGTCTCTCTGTGACTGGCTTACTTCACTTAACACAATGTCTTCTGGATTCATCTGTGTTTTGGGATAAAATAATTTCCTGCATTTTTTAAATCTGAATAGTATTCCATTGTGTATATATACCACATTTTCTTTATCCATTCACCTGTTGATGGATGCTTAGGTTGTTTCTATATCTGGGATATTGTGAATAATGCTGCAAAGAACATGGGAGTGCAAATATTTCTTCTACATACTTATTTCAATTCCTTTGGATATAAACCCAGTAGTGGGGTATTAGATCATATGGTAATTCTATTTTTAATTTTTTGAGGAACTTCCATACTGTTTTCCAAAATGGCTGAACTAATTTACAATACCACCAACAGTGTATAAGGGTTTCCTTTTCTCCACATCTGCACCAAGAATTATTTTTCATCTCTTTGATAACAGCCAGTCTAACAAGAATGAGGTGATATCTCATTGTGGTTTTAATTTGCATTATTCTCATGATTAGAGATGTTGAACATTTTTTCACATATCTGTTAGCCACTTGTATGTCTTCTTTTGAGAAAAGAAGGACTTGTCTATTCAAGTCCTTTGCCCCTTTATTTAAATAGCGTTATTTGTTTTCTTGTTATTGAGTAGTTTGAGTTGCTTGTACATTTCAGATATAAGTCCTTTATCCAATGTACAATTTGCAAATATTCTATCCCAATCTTTGAGTTGTCTTTTCACTCTATTAATTGTTTAGTGTGCAGAAGCATTTTATTTTGATGGAATCCCATTTGTCTATTTTTGCTTTTCTTGCCTGTGCTTTTGGGGTCATATCCAAGAAATTGTTAGCCAGACCAAAGTCATGGAGCTTTTCTCAGTTTTCTTCTAGCACTTTTATAGTTTCAGGTCTTATGTTTAAGTTTTTAATCCATTTGGGGTTGATTATTGTATAAGGGGTTATACAAGCATCCATTTTCATTCTCTGTATGTGGGTATTCAATTCTCCCAACATCATTTATTGAAGAGACTATCCTTTTCCCCATTGTGTGTTCTTGACACCTTTGTTGAAAATCAATTGACTGTAGATGTGTGGTTTTGTTTCTGGGCTCTCTAACCTATTCCATTGGTCGATGTGTCTGTTTTTATGGCAGTACCATGCTGTAATCATTACTATAGATTTGTAATATATTTTGAAATATGATAGTATGTTGCCTCCCACTTTGTTCTTTTTGGTCAAGATTGCTTTGGCTATTTGTGGTTTTTAGAATTTTTAAAAATTTTTGTGAAGAATGACATTGGAATTTTGATAGGGATTGCATTGAATCTGTAGATCACTTTGGGTAGTATGAGCATTTTCACAATATTAATTCTTCAAATCCATGATCATGAAACATCGTTCCATTTACTTTAATTTCTTTAATTTCTTTCATCAATGTTTTATAGTTTTCAGTATGCAAATCTTTCACTGCCATGGTTAAATTTACTCATAAGTATTTTATTTATTTATTTATTTATTTATTTGATGCTATTGTGAGTGGGATTTTCTAAATTTCTTTTTCAGACATTTAGTTGTCATTGTGTAGTAACGCTACTGATTTTTGTAAGTTGATTTTGTATCCTGCAACTTTACTCAATTTGTTTATTAGTCCTAACAGTTTTTGGGTGGGTTCTTCAGGATTCTCTATACAAGATCATGTTTTCAGCAAACATAAAATTTCATTTCATCTTCTTCTATTTAGGTTTCTTTAATTTCTTTCTTTTGCCTAATTGTTCTGGCTAGGACTTTCAGTAGTATGTTAAACATAAGTGGTGAGAGTGGGCATTCTTGTTTTCTTCCTGATCTTAGAGGAAAAGTTTTCGACTTTTCACCACTGAGTGTGATGTTAGCTATGGGTTTGTCATATATGCACTTTATTGTGTTGAGGAACATTCCTTCTACACCTAATTTGTTGACCTTTTTTTATCATGAAAGGATGTTGAATTTTATCAATTTTTTTCAAATGCTTTTCTCTGCATCTATTGAGATGATCATATGGGTTTTGTCCTTCATTCTTCATTTTTTGATTTGCATATGTTGAACAAACCCTACATCATAGGGATAAATCCCACTTGATCATGGTGAAAGATCTTTTTAATGTACTTTTGAATATGGTTTGCTAGTATTTGGTTGAGGATTTTTGCATCTATGTTCATCAGTAATACTGGCCTACAGTTTTCTTTTCCTGTGGTATGTCTGTCTGGCTTTGATATCAGGGTAATGCTGGCCTCATAAAATAAGTTTGGAAATGTTCCCTCTTCTTCAGTTTTTTGGAAGAGTTTGAGAAGGATTGGTATTATTTCTTTACATGTTTGGTAGAATTCAGCCATGAAGCCATCTGGGCATTTCTTTGATGGGAGACTTTTAATTATAGATTCAATATCCTTACTTGTTATTTGTCTGTTCAAATTTCCAATTTCTTCATAATTCAGTCTTGATAGGTTATATGTTTCTAGGAATTTATCCATTTTTTAGGTTGTATTTTTTTTCATCAATTTATTGGCATGTAATTGTTCATAGTAGTCTCTTATCCTTTGTATTTCTGTGTTATAAGTTGTAATGTTTTCTCTTTCATTTCTGACTTTATTTATTACATTCTTTACTCTTTTATTCTTAGTCTAGCTAAGGTTTTGTCAATTTTGTTTAGCGTCTGAAAAAAACAACCCTTAGTTTGTTGATCTTTTCTGTTGATTTTTTAGGCGCTCGTTTATTTCTGCTATGACCTTTGTTATTTCCTTCCTGTGCTAACTTTGGGTTTTGTCTGTTCTTTTTTGTAGTTCCTTGAGGTATAGCATTAGGTTTTTTATTTGAGATCTTCTTTTTTATGTAGTCATTTATTGACATAAACTTACCTTTTCAAACTACTTTTGCTGCATTCCATAAATTTTGGTATGTTGGGTTTTCATTTTCATTTGTCTCAAGATATTTTTAAATTTCTCCTTTAATTTCTTCTTTGACCCAATAGTTGTTCAGGATCATGTTGTTTGATTTCCATATTTGTTCATTTTTTTATGATTCCTCCTGTTATTTATTTCTAGTTTCATACCATTGTGGTTGGAAAAGGTACCTAATAAGATTTTGATATTCTTAAATTTGTTAAGGCTTGTTTTGTTGCCTAATATTATCTATCCTAGAGATAGATATTTTGGGTGCAGTTGAGAAGAATATGTATTCTGTTGCTGTTGAGTGGAGCGTTCTGTATAGGTCTGTTAGGGCCATTTGGTCTAAAGTATAGTTCAACCCAGTGTTTCCTTATTGATTTTCTGTCCAATGTTGAAACAGGTATTGAAATCTCCTACTATTATTGTGTTGCATTCTATGTCTCCCTTCAGATCTCTTAATGTTTGCTTTATATGTATAGATTCTCTGATGTTGGGTGCTTACATATATTTATAATTGTTATGTCATTTTGATGAATTGACCACTTAATCACTATATAATGACTTCTTTTGTTTCTTTACCTAAAGTCTTTCTTTACATGAAGTCTAGTTTGCCTGAAATAAGTATAGCTACCTGTGCTCTCTATTTGTTTTCATTTGCATAAAATATCTTTTCCATTCCTTCACTTTCAGTCTGAGTGTCATTTAAGGTGAAGTAAGTCTTTAGTAGGAGCACGTGTAGTTGAGTCTTTCTTTTTAAAATTTATTCAGCCACTCTATGGCTTTTGATTGGAGAAATTAATCCATTTACATTCAAAGTAATTATTGATTTGTAAGGACTTATTAGTGCCATTTTGTTAATTGCTTCATGGTTGTTTTGTGGATCATTTGTTCCTTTCTTCCTCTATTGCTTCATTCCTCTGTAGTTTGATGGCTTTCTGTAGTGGTATGCTTTGCATTTTTTTTTTTATATCTCTTGTGTGTCTATTATAGGCTTTTGTTTTGTGGTTAACCTGACACTTATCTAAAATATCTTATACTTATAACTGCCTGTTTTAAGCTAATAACAACTTAGCTTTGATTCCATAAAGAAACTCTATACTTTTATTCTTCTTCCCATGTTTTGTGTTTTTGATGTCACAATTTACATTTTTTTAATAATTTGCATCCTTAACAAGTTATTGTAGCTTTAGTTGTTTTTGATAGTTTTTCTTTTTACCTTTATACTAGAGATATAATTAATGTATCCACTGTCATTACAGTATTAGAGTGTTTTGAATTTGACAATATATTTACTTTTATCAGTGATTTTATACATGTGTATATGTTCATGTTACAAATTAGCATTCTCTTTGTTCAGCTTGAAGGACTCCCTTTAGCATTTCTTGTAAGACAAGTCTAGTGATGATAAACTCTCTCAGTTTTGTGTATTTGCAAAAGTCTTTATCATCCTTTCGTTCCTTTATTTTTGAAAGACAAGGTACCTGGATATGGTATTCTTGGTTGGCAATTTTTTTCTTTCAGGATTTTGAATATATCATCCTACTCCTTTTTTGCCTGCAAAGTTTTTGCTTAAAAGTTTGCTGATAATTGTGGGAGTTCTTTTCTACGGAACAATTTTCTTTTCCCTTGCCCTTTTAAAACTTTGTCTTTAACTTTTGACAATTTTATTATGATGTGTCTCTTTGGATTTCTTTGGATTCATCTTTTTTGGTGTCCTTTAGGCTTACTAGATCTGGATCTCTATTTCTTTCCTCAGGCATATGAAGTTTTCTGCTTTTATTTCTTTGATTATATTTTCTGTCCTTTTTTCTATCTCTTCTCTTTCTGTACTCTGATAATGAGAAGGTTGTTATGCTTGATAGTGTCCCAGAAATCTCTTAATCTAACCTCACTCTTTTCATTCCTTTTTCTTTTTGCTCCTTAGATTGCATTATTTCCAGTGACCTGTCTTCAAGTTCTTCTGCTTTGTCTAGTGTACTGTTGAACCTCTTTATTGAATTTTTCAGTTCAGTTGTAATATTCTTCAGATCTATTATTTCTGCTTGGTACTTTTTTATACTTTCTATCTCTTTGTTGAGATTTTTAGTTTGTTCTTGCATTTCTCTCCTGGCATATATATTCCCCTGTCTATTCATTTTCCTTGACTCTCTGTGTTAATTTGTGTGCATTAGATAAGACAACTACCACTCCCAGTCTTGTCAGCCTGGCCTTGTGTAGGAGAAGGATCTCGCCAATCTTTATGGCCAGAGATTTTAAGGTCACTCTCAAATCTTTGCATTTTTTTAGATTGTTTTCTGTTTTTTTGTGGCCTCCTGGAGCTTAGAATCTGCTATGTTCTGTCAGTATTCTCAAGACTGGTAAGGTAGATACCTGGCTTTCTAGATGTAGCTGGAAGGGTTGAGGTGTTGGATGTGTTCCAATTCCTTCTATCTTCATGGTGAAGCTGAACATAGGTGTTTATCTTTTACTTTCTCTGCACTAAGCTGAGGGGAGGATCTTTGGCGAATTCCTGTATTCAAGGTCAGGCTGCACTCTCTGATCCTAAGGAGATAGCTGCTGGAAGTGGGCCTGTTGTATGTCCACCTCTTTGTTTTCTGTGGTCTAGGGCCACTCAGGAATGCAAAACTCTATCAACTCCCAGGGATAGTTTGTTAAGGCACTTAGTATGTTGCCAAATTCCTTCCAGGAAGAACAGGTAGACCTGGACTTATCACTGGGGAGAGTTGGAGGAAAGGCCAAGCTCTAACTCTGACTGCCAGAGGGCTATTGTTTGTTTGCCTTGTTAGCTCCTGAAGCAAATTTGTTAGAAGCGAGGCTATCAAGTAGCCCCTGAGAATGTGTGCATAATCCCTTTCCAAAGAGAAAATGGGAGCTGCATATTTATGCTCCTTTTCTGCACTGCTCCAAAGGGGTATAGCCCCTGGAAGTGGTTACATGCCTGTTTAATACCACCTTTTGATTTTCTGAACTAGGGAGTTTCACATATGCCTAGTTCCTTTTGCTCCTAGAGCTAGGAGGTTTAGGATGGAGTCCTCCATGAGGTAGCTATAAAAGTTGGGACACTTGATGCTTGGTACAAACCCCTTCCAGGGAGAAACAGGAAGCTTCATTTTTAAAACCACTTCTCTGCAATACTCCTAGGAGATGAAGCCCCTAGAAGAGATTATGCAACAATATAAAACTCACTTTTTTCTGTGGCCTAGATAAACTCGTATTATCCCCCTCTACTCCCAGAGATAGAAGGTTTAGGATTCAGTCCCTCAATAGACGCTATAGAAGTTGGGGTGCTCTATGTGTAGACCAACTCCTTCCCAGAGGAATTAGTAGACCTGGAATTATCTCTGGGGTAAGGCAGGGAAGGAAGCTCAAGAAGTGCCCATCTGCTTCTCAGGCTGCAAGCAGCTTAATACTTGTCTGCCCCTTTAATTCCCTAATGCCAGTTAGTTAGAAGCCAGGTCACTAAGTAGCCACTGGAATAGTGTGTCCCTTCTAGGGAGAGACAGGGGGTTGCATTTTTTAATCCCCCTCCCTGCACTGCTCCCAGGAGATAAAGCCCCTGGAAATTCTTGCACACCTGTATAAAGCTATCATTTTTTTTTCCTGTGGCCTAGACTCACTTATGTCTAATCCCTTCTGCTCCCAGAGCTGATGAATTAAGAGCCAAACCATGGGGAACCTTAGCATTAGAGTAGTCTATGTAAGGTCTAAACCCTCTTCTCCATGGGGAGAAGCTGGGTGTTTGGGATTCCTTTTCTGATTTTATGGCACAGTGCTGTGGGGGAATTCCATGCCTGAAAGTACCTCAGCTTTTGCTGTTTGATGTGAATGTTTTCTCAGTTGCCCAGTGAGTAAGAGTCTCTCAGCTACTCTCTGACTTTCCCTCAGAGGGCATTGATCTATGAACAGTTTTTATTTGATGTGTCCATGGATGGAAGGAGAGTCAGAAGTTTCCTATTCCACCATGTTGCTGATGTAGACTATTTTTTAAAAGCAGGTTTGGATTGGAGGGTGGCAAGCAGAGAGTATAAGGGCACTGTATACCAGAAAGGGAAAAATAGGGTCATGCAGATAAGTAGAGTAATTGGAATTGGGATGTCCCTTATTGGCATTATAAAGAAGGAAGCAAGAAATAAGCAGCTAACATTTATAAATCAATTTCAATGTTTCGGTACAACTCTATCACATATAATCACAGTCAGTAATTTGACAGGTAAAAAATTCTGAAGACTCAGAGTGTTGAACAGGGTGACAGAGATAGCAAATGATGGTGACAAGACTAGAGCCTAGTCTTTGCTTATGCTTATGTTTATGCTCTTCTCGCTAACTAATCCTTTCTCTTAGCCTAGAATGCAAGACATGTCAGTTAAAGAAAGGAGATACAGCATGAAGGAATACAACATGATACAGAGGCTTCTAATGCCCTCCTTGTTATCAGAGAACCAGGACAAGTCACTTATCCTAACAGTATTAAAAGCTCTATTTCATTGGGCCTAGAGCATGCAATAAACACTCAACATAATTGCTAGTTTAATTCTTATAATGGTCAATGAAGGAGATGCAATTAATTCTATTTTATAGATTAGGCTCTGAGAGGTTAAAAAATTTGTCCAAGAAACATCTGGTGAGTATCTAAGATACAAGTCCAGGTCTGTCAGGCTCCAAACCTCCAGCTCTTAACCAATATGTCATGAAAGAGCAATTATAAAATACTAGTTTACATAACAAAGGAATACTTTGGTGAAATCACCGCTATGAGAGACGAATTAAAATAAGGGGAGATAGGGATTTGGGGGATGGATGAGAAGGATATTGTATTGATAAATAAGAGAATGGATGGCAGTAGGAAGGGAGGTTAATACTGTAATGTATCTAAAGTGCCTATACATGATGAATAATAACTCTGGGTTCTGTCTTCATCTTCATCTCCATTTTCATCACCATCTTCATCACCATCCTCACACCCAGGAGATTTTAACTAATATGGCAGGGGAGTATCAGCTCTCAAATCCAATCTTGGTCCTTTGATGAAGGCTTCCCCTGTAGGGCTTTGGGCGAATTGCCTGGATAAGCTAGGCACTGCCACCTATGAGTGTGTGTGAGAAAATATCAGGAGGAAGAATTACAGATTAAAGTAACCAGGATCTTTGGGTCTAACATGAGGCCACTGTTGAGTTCACTGAAACAAGACTGGCAAGTAGCTGAAAACAGAGTAAGAAACCAAGCAACTGTGAATGCTGGGAGACCACCTGCCCTATGTGGGAAAACACCACTCAGGATGAGCTCTGGGAATTCTCAGGTCATATTAGTTACCAATATGATTTTCTGGGCCATATTTTGTGGTTTTGAAATGTTTTCCCAGTGGAGGAAAAAGAAAGGAAAAGCAAAAAGAAGGAAAAAAAGAACTGACAATGAAGAGGTAATGGAGTACAAGACAGGAACCTAGCCAAGGAGCCTTCTATTTGACACCAAGTATACTAGCTCTCTTCCCAGTCTCTCTGTGGTTAAACTGGCCTTCCCAGATGCTGTGCACTGAATCACGCCTCCCGAAAATTCAACTCCCTTTTCTCGACATTTTCTATAAATGTACTCAAGCAATATGTGGCCTTTTTGTCTAGCTTCTTTCATTCAGTATAATGGTTTTGAGGTTTATTCATGTTGTAGAACATGTCATCAGTAATTTGCTTCTTTTTATTGCCAAATAGCATTCCATTGTATGGATAGGCCACACTTTGTTTATCCATTGCCCAGTCCACGGGCATTTGGGTTCTTTTCACTTTTTGACTATTATGAGTAATGCTGCTATGAACATTCATGTAAAAATCTTTGGGTGGACATATGTTTTCATTTATCTTGCAAAGATGCCAAGGAGTGGAACTGCTTGGTCATATGGTAAGTCTACGTTCAACGCTTAAAAAAACTGCCAAACTGTTTTCCAAAGTGGCTGCTCTATTTGGCATTTCAGTTTCTAGCTTCTCCGCTTTTACATCAGCCTTAGACATAGACATAGCTCTTGTCTATTTCTGACTACGGCCATTCTAGTGGGTGTGAAGTGATATCTCCTTATGGTTTTAATTTGTATTTCCCTAATGCCCAATGATGTTGAGCATATTTTCATGGGCATATTGGCCACTTATATAGCTTCTTTGGTGAAATGTCCATTCAATTTTTTTAACATTTTTAAATTTGTTTATTTGTTTTCTTATTATTGAGTTGTAAGAGTTCTTTTATTCTGGGTACAAGTCCCTTACTGGATGTAGAATTTACAAATATTTTCTCCTAATCTGTCTTTTTTCATTTTCTTGATGGTGTCTTTTGAAGTCTAAAAGTCTCTAATTTTGATGAAGTATAATTTATTATCTTTATCTTGTATGCATTAAACTTTTTATGCCATATCTAAGAAATAATTGCTCACACAGGGTCAAAAAATTTAGCCCTATGTTTTCTTTTAAGATTTTTATAGTTTTAGCTCTTATAAGTAGTTCTAGGGTCCATTTTGAGTTAATTTTTTGTTTATGGTTTGATGTAAGGGGACAAATTCATCCTTTAGCATGTGGATATCCAATTGTCCCAACACCATTTGTTCAAAAGACTATCCTTTCCATATTGAATTGTCTTGAGATCTTTGTCAAAAATTAATTGACCATAAATATGAAGGTTTACTTTGAGACACTCGATTCTGTTCCTGTGATCTGAATGACATCTTTATGCAGCTACCACACTGTCTTTATTGTTGTAGCTTTGTAGTAAGCTTTGGAATCAAATCAAGAAGTATAAAACCTCTAACTTAGTTCTGTTTCAAGATTGTTTTGGTTGTTCTAGATCCTTTGCATTTCTATGTGAATTTTAGGATTAGCTTTTCAATTTCTGTAAAAATATCAGCTGGAATTTGACAGAGAGATTTCTGAATCCTTGAGGCACAGAATTTTAAACGCTTGGAACTTGAAACAAAATGTTTTTGGGAGATATAGTTGCTTTCAAATTTGCCCACTTTTTAATTGCTTTATTACAGATTTTTTCACACACTTACATGACCCACCTAGTCCAAGAAGCATCTGAATTTTCTACTATAGGTCTCCCCTTCTGGATAGCATAATGTGAATTGTAATAAAAATGACAGAGACTGGGACACTCTAAAATTATGATTGACAAACAGTTATCAGCAGCAGCACTGATTCCTAAGGATAACAAGTAGACTAATATTTCTAAATATTTTTACTAAGGGTACTAACAAAAATTGGCAATGAATCCTCAAAAGTTTGACAGTGTTTTAGCTCATTTACTGGACATCAGTTATATGCTAGAGGATATTTGAGACCTCTTACACATGCACTTCTATCTGTAAAATACATCTGCAAAGTAGGCATTATTCTTACTACCAAACTCTTCCTTTTTCAGAGGTTATCCTTAAACAGAACATTTATTTTCCCCCAATAGTGATGCATTTTTGCCTTTACCGGGATACAATATTTCCATCCCCTGAAGTCTCATGGCTTTTTCTCTGGACCTCTCTCAGAATCTGTAGAAATATTTCAGCTCTTATTTTACTGATTTATGTACACATCTTATAAATGTGTACAAAAATGTGTGTAAAATAAATTTATGTAAACGTCTTACTCAACTGGAGATTTCTGAGGGTCAGACGCTACCAGAGTCATCGGTATCCTACACCGCAAAGATTGAGCATTGCAGTTTATTCATATTTACCGCAGGAGTGAATATCCCAAATGATAATTAACTGAGGTTTTAATGTGAAATGTTGTTTCTGAAAAGGAAGTACTTTAGGTTTCATTTTATATTTATTTTCAATAAAAATTCTAGAAAATTTAGAATAAAACATTTCAGAGTTTGGACTACTAGAAAATTTCTTTTAATAGGCTCACACAAAGTCACATTCAAATAAGTTCTAATACATAGAGTTTCAAAATCATCTAGAGGCTGTAATGATATTGATAAATGCCCTCCTTCATTGAAATATCTAAATTTTTTTTCCCGGAATTGTTTTAGAGCTTCCTAAACCCTTTCCCAACCCATAGCCCTGTGCGTGACCCACTTTTCCTTGTACCCCTCTCTCATTGTGGGATCATGAGAATATTCCATATGTATCCTTATCAATCGCCTCATCATTGGACAGCTATGGCTCTGCTTTGATCCCATTTTGATCCCATTGTCAAAATCCCAATGCAGGGCTTGTTCTGTGGGCTGCCAAGGCTCTTCCTTCTGTGTTTTTTGCTTGAATGGGGAGGGTGGAACATTTTATCTCTGATACTTCTGAGTTCTTATTTTGATTCTGAAGAGCAGTTTGGGAGTGAAACAATGACTATGACATTTTGTTTTATTGACTTGTTTGTTCTATTGGTAAATCTAGAGTACATTTTATGGGATTTTAAAGCTAAATGAACACCAAAATTGAGCACCAAATTGCTGTAATCTCAATGATCAATTTCTTTCTTTTTTTTTTTCTGCTCTGGAATCATTTTGAGATTGTAGCAGAAGGCACTTTAGGATTCCACAGACCCAAAGAATATGTGAGCTAAGCCATGGAGCACATCTTATTTTGACATTGAATCCTGAGCACCTAGCATAGTACCTGGCATATGTTTGTGCTTAAATAGAAAACAATTTTTCTTTCTGCTTCTATCCTGCTGTTTGTTCTTATCTTTTTTTTTAATTGGATCTCCAAACATCTTTGAGATTATCAAGTTTCACATGAAAAATACAACTACTGCTAAATATTGCTAGAGATCAGAGGGCTGCCTTCTGGGTGATTGGATTGTTCCTTGGATGCCGAGAATGATTTAAGGCTCCTTTCTGGTTGTGATGTTGCCCCCACAGGGTTGGGAGCTAACTCTTAACAAAG
Organism: Daubentonia madagascariensis; assembly: GCA_023783475.1. Lineage (NCBI taxonomy): Eukaryota > Metazoa > Chordata > Mammalia > Primates > Daubentoniidae > Daubentonia > Daubentonia madagascariensis. The sequence continues at coordinate 53,052,584 of JAKFHU010000913.1, forward strand.
ACCTTTTGTTGGCTCCTTACTTTGGAGATGCCTTTAAGGTTGGATGCCAGACAGCTGGGTTGACTAGACATTTAGAACATATTCTAATATAAATATTACAAGATGTTCTTTTATTCATTTAATCACTCAAGAAATAAGCATAGAACACCTATCATGCACCAGTCTCTGTGTTAGGAATTAGGATAAAAAGATGAAGACACGGTCTCTGTCCTCAAGACGCTTACAATACAATTGGGCAGAGGAAATATAACAGGCTCCAACATGCTGCACTGAATACTATATTAGAGAAATGAATAATGTGCTCTGGGAATCAGAGAAGGGACTAAATAGTGTTGCCTGGGGGTTGGGGAAGCATGTTGATTTTGTTGGTGTACATACTCTTCCATCACTGGAAGCCCTGAGGACAATTTTTACACATACTCATTTGGCAACATAATATTTGTAAAATATTTTACTGTCCTCAGTTCATAAGGGAAACGATTCATATGGCATAGCAGGACATGAAGCACCAGTCTAACACTGGATTAATACTTTCAAAGTATTTACAGTCATCACTGTGAAAGGACCCAGAAAGATTCTAATTACTTTGTGACAATAGATGCAAATTGAAGCTTGATGGACAATTGTTTCATCCAACCAAGAATATAGTCCCCTTAATTTGCTAGTGTTAAAATCCTTTCCTTCCTTCCCTTTTTTCTCCCCTGCCAATGTCCTCTCTCCCGCACTTTCAAGCATTTTTTGAGCACTTGCCATATGTTAGACCCTGTACTAGGTGCTGAGAATACAAAGATGGCTAAAATGGTCTAGTCAGGGAGATGGAGAAATAAACAAATCAACCCTATTCACTAGGACACATGCTGTAATAGAAGGTGCACAATGTGCTGGGGATGCTTTGAGAAACATTATTTCTGCCTCACTGGAATCCAACAAGGCTTCAGAGAAGAGGTAATACTTGAACAAGGCCTTGACAGACACACATTATCTGTTTCATGTGTAAGGTTTCACTTATGACCTCATCAGTTTCCAGACAGTTGTAGCAATGTATGCAATTGTGAGCAGAATTGGCAGAGGAATACTGTTATTATAAATTAAAATTCTATTCCTGAAATTCTGTACATAAAATATGTAATTGGCCATGAAAATAAGTGAAAAACAAGCAAATTTACAAAACATTAAGTAGTAAAATTATGAATTTAATATAAAAACTATTTCATTAATGTTCTTTTGAAGTGCTTTTTAATGAAAACTAGGTTGGCTGAGGCACCATGTGAAAAAGTTTGCTGAAGTTTAGATTTACATTCCTTGTGCTTGATGTTCTTTGGTGTATAAAGGGTCACTAGAAGTTTTTGAAATACAAACCATTCTTACTGGGGTTAGGTGATATCTCATTGTGGTTTTGATTTGCATTTCTCTGATGATTGGTGACCTTGAGGATTTTTTCATATGTTTATTGGCCATTAGTCTATTTTCTTTTGAAAAGCTTCTGTTCATGTCTTTTGCCCACTTTTTAATGGGGCTGTTTGATTTTTTCCTTGCTGATTTGCTTGAGTTCTATGTAGATTCTGGTTATTAGCCCTTTATCAGATGTATAACATGCAAATATTTTCTCCTATTCTGTAGGCTGTCTATTTTCTCTGTTGATTGTTTCCTTGGCTGTGCAGAAGCCTTTTAATTTAATTAAATCCCATTTATTTATTTTTGTTGTTGCTATGATTGCCTTTGGGGTCTTCTTCATAAATTCTTTGCCTAGGCTGATAACTAGAAGAGTTTTTCCAGTATTTTCTTCTAGAATTCTTATGGTTTCATGTCTTAGATTTGAGTCTGTTATCCATCTTGAATTAATTTTTGTAAGTGGTGAGAGAAATGGATCCTGTTTCAATCTTTTCCATGTGCCTATCCAATTTTCCCAGCACCATTTATTGAATAACAATAGATGCTGGTGTGGATGCAGAAAGAAAGGAACACTCACACACTGTTGGTGGGACTGCAAACTAGTGCGACCTGTTTGGAAAACAGTATGGAGTTTCCTCAAAGAACTAAAAATAGACCTACCATTTGATCCAGCAATCCCACTACTGGGCATTTACCCAAAGAAAAAAAGTCATTTTTTCAAAAAGACACTTGCACTGGAATGTTTACTGCAACACAATTCATAATTGCAAAGGTGTGGAATCAACCCAAGTGCCCATCAATTCATGACTGGATTAATAAAACATGGTATATGTATACCATGGAGTACTACTCAGTCATAAAAATGAATTAATACCTCTTGCAGCCATCTGGATGGAACTGGAGACCATCCTCCTAAGTGAAGTATTACAAGAATGGAAAAACAAATACCACATGCACTCACTATTGAATTGGCACTAACCAATCAGCACTCATGTACACATATGGAAATAAAACTCAAGGGAAATCATGCAGGTGGGGGTGGGAGGAAGGGATGGGTGAAATCATACCTAATGGGTACAATGTACACTATCTGGGTGATGGGCACACTTATAAATTTGACTCAAGCAGTACAAAAGCAGTCCATGTAACCAAAACATTTATACCCTATAATATTCTGAAATTTAAAAAAAAGTTTTTGAAATACAATTCAAATAGAAGGGTAGTTTCCACAGCAGTCAGATCAGGCCATATAATCCTGTTCAGGTCTAACTCCAAGGGGTGCTATTCAGAAAGAAAGACTATGATATAAACTGTGTGCCTGTGAGTTAGGTGGGTAGTGTGACAGCCCTGATATTTTCTAAGATGTTCTCTTATTTGTCTCCTCTTTGTCTTTTGCACATGTATATATCTATATATATACACACACACATATATATACACACATATATACATATACAATATACATATGCATATGTAAACATAGAAAAGTCTACCTATCTTAGCTGTACAACTTAATTATCACAAAGTGAAGACAGCCATGTAATAAATAGGCAGACAAAAAGAAGAGCATTACCAAAACATTACCATAAAGTTTCCCTTGTACCCCCTTCCAGTTACTACTCTCAGAAAGTTATCAACTATTCTGATGTTGAAAAACATTGATTTGCTTTGCCTGTGTTTGTGCTCTACATCTTTGATGAATTCTTTAATGCATGCTCTGAGGTTTACAATCTGCATTTTTAGCTTTATCTAGTCTACATTTAAATAATATTATACCATTCCATTATAATATTAAATCCTTACAACATTATACTTTCATTTTTCCTTCTGTCCTTTGTGCTATTATTGTTGCAATTTTTATGTATGCATATGTTTTAAACCCCCAAATACATTTGTATTATTTTTGCTTTAAATAATTCCCTTTTAAGTCTTTAGAATTTATCATAAATTTATCCTTCCTAGCTATCTTCATTCCTTTGTACAGATTCATATTTTCATTTCATATCATTTTCTTTCAGCTTGAAGAATTTCCTTTAATTTTTTTGTGGTGTAGGTGTGCTGGTGATTAATCCTTTCAGCTTTTGATTGTCTGCAATTGTATTTATTTTGTCTTTATTTTTGGAAGATAATTTTTTCTGGGTATGGAATTCTAATTTAATTTTCTTATTTTTAATTTCTTATAGCTCTTTAAAATATTATTCCATTGACTGTGGTTGCTATTATTTCTGATGTGAATTCAATATTGATTCTTATCTTAGTTCCTCTGTAGGTAATGCGGTTTTTTCCTCAAGTTTATTTTAAGATTTTCTTCTTGTGCGTATTGAGCAATCAGATTATTATGTGCCTTTCTGTGGTCTTCCTTGTATTTATCCTATGTGGGGTTTGTTGAACTCTTGGATTTGTGGGTTTACAGATCGTCACTTTTAGAAATATTTTGGCCATTATCTCCTAAACGTTTTTTACTGCCTTGCCTATACTAAATATCAATTATTTGTATGTTAGATCACTGACATTTTCCCACAGACTGCAGCAACTTTGTTCATTTCTTTTAGCTTTGTGTGTGTGTCTGTGAGTATGTGCTTTATTCTGGATGGTTTCTATTGCTCCGACTTCAAATTTACTGATCTATTCTTCCCCAATGTCTGATTTGCTGTCAAGATCATCAGTGATTTTTCATTTTAGGTATTGTCATTTTCACCTCAGAATTTTTCCTTGTTTTTTTTCATAGTTTTTATTTCTTTCCTCATTATGTTAATGCTTTCCTTTATACCTTGAACATATTTACAAAAGCTGTTTTAAAACCTTATCAACTAATGCTATCCTCTCTATCATTTCTGTGTCTGTTTCTATAGACTGTTTTTCTTCCGGCTATGGGTACCATTTCTTTGCTTCTTGGCATATCTATTAATTTTTGGGTAGGTATTTGACCTTGTAGTTTTTATATTGTTTAGTGTTTGGGTTTCATTGTCTTCTCTTAAAGAATGTGCCAATTTGTGCCAAGACAGGCAAATCATAGGCAGATTATCTCAATCCTTTTGTAGTTTGTTTTCAAACTTTCTTAGTATCCTTTACTTTAGGGCTGGATTAGTCATACTTCTGAAAAGCAAACTTCATGGGTCTCTGCTGAATGCTCCAGATTGTCCAATAAACTCTTTTCATACAAATTGGCAAGAATTGGAATATTTAACAGCTCTGTGCGAGCTCTGGTCGTTGTTCAATTTATAGCTTTCTGGTGGCTGTTCTTGTCCTGATAGTTGTTCTCTGCTCTCACTCATGGGATCTTACCTATATATTAAAAGCTTAAAATTCAGCCAATGACTCAAGGGGGTTTCTATGCAAATTTCTTGAGGTTTTTCTCTGCACAGCTTCCTCTTCTTACTCACTCTGTCTCACAAATTCCAGCTGCCTCTGCCTTCCTGAACTCTAGTTTCTGTGTCCTCAGGTTAGTGATACTGCCACATTCTCCTTGGGTTCCCCTCCTCTAAACCAGGGTCTAGAAAGTGCCTGGAGGTAAAAATATGGGCTCACTTTCTTTGAGGGAACAACATTCATGCTTAATATGTTTTATTTTTTTTTCCAGGTGTTTATTGTTTTTGGCAGCAGGACTGGTCCAGTACCAGTTATACCATCATGCCCAGAAGCAGAAGTTTTATTTCACCTATCTGTTACTTTATGTAACTGCCGTTGTACTTCAAGACGCTCCTTGGTGGAAGACTTCTTTTACTCAATATTTTCACTCAGTATGTTTGTGAGATGCATCCAAAGTTTTACATGTAGTGAGAGATTGTTCACTCATTACTTTTAGTATACATTGTATGGACATGTCACAATTATTTTATGTATGCTACTTTTGATAGACTGCCTATGGTCTTTAAGTCAGAATCAGAAAATGAAAAATAAAAATTACATTTATTGAACTACGTGCCAGGTGATTTCTTCATAATATGGCCAACACTTGTGTAGTATTGCTAAGTGCCATCATCACAACTACCTTATAAGATAAGTAATGCTATTGTCATAATCCCAATTGTCAGATCAAGAATACTGAGGCAAGACCTAATTCCTGGCCAAAGACACACACAGAAATTGCATGAACTGGATTTGAATGCAGGCAGTTTGGCTTTAGAGGATCTTAATTTTAATGGCATATTGCCTCTCCACCAACAAGCTATTACACTTTACCTCATTTAATCGTTACTACTGCTAGATGCTATCTCCATTTATAGTATAACATACATACAGAAGAGAGATAATTTGTCCAGTGGAGGAGTTAGGTTTGTCACTCAAATGTTTGTTTCCCACTTTTACATCTTCTACTTCCAGACCTTTTTAAATATTCATTTTTTATTTAAAAAACTTCTAGATTCACAGAGAGTTTCAATGTTTTAAAGACACAACAGAGGGGTCCCATGCACTATTTGCCTAATCTTTCCCATGGAAACATTTTATATAACCAAAGATCACTCTCAAAACCAGGAAATTCACATTGGTGCAATCTGCAAACCGAGCCTGATTTTATAATGGCTTCTAAATACTCTAAACGTTGTGACACATGAGAGTGAGACAATTCGTTCTCTTTTCTGTCAACAAAGGGAATGTTAGTTTAAAAGCACCAACAAAAGGACTATGATTCTAGGAATCAAACTCAGATTTAAAAAATGGCTAGGCAGGAAAGGACACAACAAAAAAAGAAAACTACAGACCAATATCCCTTATGAATATAGATGCAAAAATTCTCAATAAAATCCTTGCAAACCGAATTCAAATGTACATCAAAAAAATAATCCATCATGATCAGGTGGGCTTCATTCCCGAGATGCAGGGATGGTTCAACGTACGCAAATCTATAAATGTAATTCACCATATAAATAAAAGCAAGAACAAAGATTATATGATCCTTTCAATAGATGCAGAAAAGGCTTTTGACAAAATCCAACACCCTTTTATGATAAGAACTCTTAACAATATAGGCATAGATGGCTCATTCCTAGAAACTATTAAAGCCATATACGATAAACCCACAGCCAATATCATACTGAATGGGGAAAAATTGAAGGCATTCCCCCTTAAAACTGGCATCAGACAAGGGCGTCCACTATCTCCACTTCTTTTCAACATAGTGCTGGAAGTCCTGGCCACAGCAATTAGACAAGACAGAGGAATCAGTGGCGTCCAGATAGGGGCAGAAGAGGTCAAACTTTCACTATTCGCAGACGATATGATATTATACATAGAAAACCCCAAGGATTCAACCAAGAGATTACTGGAATTGATAAATGAATTCAGCAAAGTCTCAGGATACAAAATTAATACACACAAATCCATAGCCTTCATATATGCTAATAACAATCAAGCCGAGAAACAAATTAAAGATGCAATACCTTTTGCAATAGCAACAAAGAAAATTAAATATTTAGGAATATATCTAACTAAGGAGATCAAAGACCTATATAGAGAGAATTATGAAACACTGAGAAAGGAAATTGCAGAGGATGTAAATAGATGGAAAGCCTTACCATGCTCTTGGATAGGCAGAGTCAACATAGTAAAAATGGCTTTGCTACCTAAATTAATTTACAGAATCAATGCAATCCCTATCAAAATACCAACATCATTTTTTGCCGATCTAGAAAAAATAATTCTACGCTTCGTGTGGAACCAGAGAAGACCCCGTCTAGCCAAAGCAATCTTAAGCAAAAAGAACAAATTGGGAGGCATCTGTCTACCAGACTTCAAACTATACTACAAGGCTATAGTAACCAAAACTGCATGGTATTGGCACAAGAACAGCACGTAGACCAATGGAACAGGACTGAGAACCCAAATATAAAACCAACCTCATACAGTCACCTGATCTTTGACAAATTCCAGAAAAACGTACACTGGGGAAAAGATTCCCTATTCAACAAATGGTGCTGGGAAAATTGGAAGGCCATATGTAGAAGACTGAAAGTGGACCCACACCTCTCACCTCTCACAAAAATCAATTCACAATGGATAACAGATCTAAACCTAAGACATGAAACCATAAGAATTCTCGAAGAAAACGTTGAAAAAACTCTTATGGACATTGGCCTAGGCAAAGAATTTATGAAGAAGACCCCCAAAGCAATCACAGCAGCAACAAAAATAAATACATGGGACCTGATCAAATTGAAAAGCTTCTGCACAGCCAAGGAAACTATCACTAGAGTGAACAGACAACCTACAGAATGGGAGAAAATATTTGCATGCTACACCTCTGATAAAGGGCTTATAACCAGAATCTATACAGAACTTAGGAAAATCAACAAGAAAAAATCAAACAATCCTATTAAAAAATGGGCAAAGGACATGAACAAAAACTTTTCCAAAGAAGACAGAATGATGGCCAGCAAACATATAAAAAAGTGCTCAACTTCTCTAATCATCAGGGAAATGCAAATCAAAACCACAATGAGATATCACTTAACTCCAGTGAGATTGGCTCATATCAAAAAATCCCCAAACAACAAATGTTGGTGGGGATGTGGACAGGTAGGAACACTCATACACTGCTGGTGGGACTGCAAATTAGTACAACCTCTATGGAAAAGAATATGGAGATACCTCAAAGAATTAAAAGTAGAATTACCATTTGACCCAGCAATCCCACTACTGGGTATTTATCCAAAAGAAAAAAAGACATTTTATAATAAAGACATCTGCTCTCGAATGTTCATAGCAGCACAATTCACAATTGCAAAGTTGTGGAAACAACCCAGGTGCCCATCAATACACGAGTGGATCAATAAAATGTGGTATATGTATACCATGGAGTATTACTCAGCAATAAGGAACAACAGTGAATTAACACATCTGGTATTATCCTGGTTGGAGCTAGAACCCATTCTTCGAAGCGAAGTGTCACAGGATTGGAAAAACAAGCACCACTGGCACTCACCATCAAACTGGTACTAACTGATGAACACTTACATCACACAGGGCAATAACATTCATCTGAGGGCGGGCGGGCGGGAGGGGGGTGGAAGGGATGGGAAAAACTCTCACTGAATGGATGTGGGGAGCACAGTTTGGGAGACGACCACGATTGTGGCTCTGACACGGGCAGAACAGGGGCAATGTGTATGGCCAAAGTGTTGTACCCCCATGATATTCTGAAATTAAAAAAATAAATTATAAAAAAAAAATAAAATAAAATAAAAATAAAAAATGGCTAGGCAAGGGTAAAATATGCATTAATGGTAGAACTTGCCAGCAAAATGTTCTAATACACTATAACACCATTACATATTAAAATCCCAATTCCAAAGAAGGAGATGAGTTAAATTGCGAACCTGTGAGAATACAGACTAAAGTCATATTCAATGCATGAAAGCAATATCTATGTGAGAAGTTATAGAATGGAATACCAGGTTATAAAACATATTGCAAGAGTAATGCTTGTCCAAGTATCCCTGAGAAAATTGATGCCTGGCCTCTTTCTAAGTTTTCCATTCAGTCCTTGGTGGAAATTTTTGCTTTGCAGCATTACAACTCTAAAAATCTTTTCACAGGATTCACTAGAAAACTGAGATTCAGTGCTCAGAAATGAGTATGAAACCACTTAGCCTGTAAGGCAAGAGAGACCTGTATCTGCTCTCGTGAGGCCATAAAGCAGTCTCACCTCAGGTATTCCAATAGCTACAGCTGCATGAGAAAAGGAATGGTGATAGCTTCACAGAAATAAATCTTCATAGCTTTTCCCAAGGTGGAATGCTGATACTAGTCCCACATTCCTTTCAAATTTAAAAACCAAATTTTTTCTTCTATTTAATCCAGAGCCTCTCCCGTTCTGCCTAGTCCATGCATTCATTTATTTATTAAATTTATAGAGCACCTTTCCTCCAAAGCAACATCTTTGTCAGAGCTGGCTCCCGGAGGGATAATTGATCACAGGGATGTTGTGGAGCCCACAGGGTAGGTAGAATATCAAACACTCTTTCATATTAGAAACAGAAATTGCTCCCCAGAATCTTTACTGTGGAGAGATTGTTTCTCTTCTTACGCATGTATACAAATTGCTAAAATCTTGGAAGAGGTGAAATTCTTTAAGTTCTTCAATATATTTACAGCCCTAAACCATGGTGCATTCACTACTAACTTATCAGAAACATATAACAGATTAAAGTAGGGAAAAGTATCTTATTTGCTAATTTAAACAAGATAGGAGGGAAAGATAGAAACTTCCCTGGGATTGGGCTTTGGCAGATTCACAGGACGTTTTGATTTGTAGAGATATCTCTCAGTGTTTCCAAGCAGTATCATATCTTCTTTTCCCAGATCCAGAACACTCTGAAAAACATCAGGCACAGTTGTGAATTCCAGATTTCTTTACATTTGGGAGCTCAGGCTCCCTGACCTGCGGGAGGAGAGGCGGGTGGTATCAGCACAGAGTGCAGACATCTCCATCTTCCCGCTCTCACCTTAACACCTTCTCACCGCATTTTTTCATAGTGAATAAATACAGAAGTGCTTTCAATCTTTGCCGCAAGAGGTTGAAGGGACAGGCGAAGAAGTACCACGATGAAAGAGCATTCTGCCAAGAGATAGGAAACTTGAATTCTAGCCTACTTCCATCATTACTGGTTTTGTGACTTTGGACAATTTATTTGCTATCTCTGGTCTTCAGTTTCCTTATTTGTAAAATAAAGTGAAAATATTAGATACTCTCTTAGGTCATTTCCCCTTTTAGCCTTCTGGGAAACTCAAATCAGATTTTTGGATATTCTGGTGAAGATAAGGTGTGGAGTAGAATTAATCCTTGTGATGAAATTTTCATGCTTCATTTACAAGTGAGGTGAAATTGAATTCAGTTTACATTTAAAAAATTATTACATATATTTATTGTATATCTATTATATGCCAGGTGCTGTACTAGGAGACTCAAACACAGAGTTAAAAAAGAGACACATGAGCCCCTCGGGAACAGAAAGCTTATAATCTAGGAAGACAGAGAGAAATGAAATAAAAAGGAAACAAATGCTTAATTAATTACAATTGTCATTAAAGTTATCAGAGAAAACCATAAGATGTTATTGAGAGCTTATAGTAGAATTTGGCTACCTAGGCCAGGTGCATGCTTTGTTGGCTTTTGTTAAAAATTCTCTTATGTATTCCCACATACATTTGCTTTAGGAAGAGTCAGAGAGAAAACACAACTACAATTTATAAGGCATCCTTCATAGCATTATTTTATCCCAAAATATTGCATGAATGCAGTAAATTATCTCATCAGAAGAGCCACCTGAAATCATGCTGGGCCTCTCCATGGAAAACATGGTGCATCATCCTAGTTTTCTGGCTTATTTTGGTACCTTTTGTTCTGGACTATTTTTTTTTCAAGAATGTTTGTTAAAAGAAAATTCTTAGAAGATAGGTTTAGTGTTTCCTTCCAGAGCAAAGGGTAGTTTTGTGCACAGCCTTGAATGATAGAGATAGTATCTCCCCCTGGAGTAAAGGGTAGACATGTTTCATGTTCAGTATGATAAAGAAAATTCTCCCCTTTCCCTGGAGAAAGGTATATTTAATGCCCATTTAAAAAGATGTGGGTTCTCTGAGCTCAGTTTTTCTTTCCTGTGACATAATCTACTGCATGTCCAGGTGATATTTGACCCTTTTTTAGTCATAATGTGGGAATCGAGGCTTGATAGAAAAATTGCTGATACTCTTGCTACTACTATTGCTGTGAGTAATAAACTGTCCTTTGTCTCATGTCTTCTACCAGCGTCCATGAATTTGTGGCAGGCTGACTTAATCGTGTGAAAGGAAGGTAGAGTCTCAGACGCTTTAAAGTTCTTAATAGTAGCTAATAGGAAAGTGGGAACAAGAGAGTTTATGTTCTTTTCATTTTAGGATGGCAAATACTAAAGCATATACAGATCTATTATTTGAGTCATGCTTGAGACAATTGTAACTTGGAAGAGTTCATGATTCCTGTTTTAAAAAGACATTCCTTTTGCAGGAGGGATTTCCTGTTTATTTCAGTGATGTTAATATTCATAACAACTAAAATATATGTTATCCATTAAGCATGTGTTGTATCTAGCACCATACAGAGCATTTCACATACATCATTTCTTTTAATCCTCAGAACAGCTAATGAGCAGCACACTTGAAGCCTCTGCTTTTGACAACCACACCTACTGTCCCTTTGCCTTCTTTCTGTAGGCTCTTTGGTCATTCCATTCTTGTCCACATGGTCACTCATGATCTTGCCTTCTCCATGTGGAGTAGCTGTGGCCCCTGAAGTCTCCGAGTCACTCAGGATTCAAAATAATACTCCAGGGTACTTTCCTCCACTGACTGTGGCACTCTGCGGAGGAACACTTCCTCCTCCTGTCACCTGCATAAAGACCAGAAAGTCAACTCCCGGCCAGGATATACATTATTTAACTATGACTCTGTCCTTAATGACCTCAGGCCAAAAACATAAGTCTATACAATCCGAAGATGAACCAGAGTCACTCTTTTCCAAGATTCATTACTGTGGTTGTAGTAGAGTGGAAATAGTGTTCTGAAGCCAAGTATGTTTTTAAGTCAGTTTTCTTGATTTTGAGTATAAATATTATTATTAATAAATTTAAGTACTTCTATGTACTTAACATATTACTACATAACAACATATTACCACAAACTGGGTTAAGTGCAATACATCATCTCAATTAATCTTCCCAAAAACTGAAAAAGAAAATTAAGATTCATAAGGATTAAGCAAATTGCAGTATAGGAGAGGCCTTAGAATGTAGGCATTAAAAGCTTTGGTTTTGGATTCAAGCTAGATATGTATTCAAATTCTGTCTCTGCCTTCGACTAGCTTTGATGACCCAATTGCCAAGCCCTGATTTCCTTATATTTATAAGGAAACTAACAATAGTACCTATTTTATAAGGATAGTGTGAGGATTTAGTAAGATTATGCTCCCATATGCTTTGGATAAGGTTTGGTAAACAGGAAGTACCCAATAAATATCTTCTGTTATTTTTATTAACCCCCAATTTAATATAAAAAGTGAGTGAGTAGTAGTCTATGACTTGAACCCAGGATGGGGTTACCAGATAAAATATAGAACACTGAATTAGATTGCATTTCAGGTAAAAAAAAAAAAAAAAAAAGATGAAATTATCAGTATATGAAAATACAAATTATTACATGGGACATACTTATACTAAAAATTATTCACTTTTTCTGACATCTCCATTTAACTGGACATGTTATGGCTTTATTTCCCAAATCTAGCAATCCTAACGCAGGGTTAATTGGTCCCAAAGCTCATGCTTTTTCCACTGTGTGGCACTGAAGAAAAATTGGTTATGTCCATACTGTCAACATCATCTCCATCTTTCTTTCTCTCTCTCTCCTTTCTTTTCTTTCTTTCTTTTACTAAATCCCTGTTTCCTGTGTTTCTAATTATTCTCAGAAGCCATCAGAGAGTAGTTAAGAGAAGGGAGTTGTGAAGAAATTCAAATCACACAGTATTATTGTTAGCAACCCTGGCAGAGTTTAAGGGAACAAAAGAAACTGAATTAAATGATAAAAATTGTCAGGTGCTAAGCTTCCCTTGGAAGCCTGCCTTGAGTTCTCCATGCTGGGTTAGGTAGCCCCTTCTGTGCTCCATACAGTGCTTTGAAATCCCCCTCAACCAGAACATTTCTCACACTTTATCATAAGGGCTCTCAAACATGACCATCACCTGGAGGACCTTTGTTGAACCAGAGACCGATGTACCCCATTCCCAGAGTTATTGATTGAATAGATTTGGGGTAGGCCTTGAGAATGCACACTCTATCCAGTTCCTGAGTATGCTAATAATATTAGATGCAGAAACATATTTTTTAATTAAAAAAATTTTACATTATTTTTATTTTTTCCAGCTTTAATGAAGTATGATTGATAAATAAAAATTGTATATATTTAAGGTACACAAGGTGATGCTTTGATATAAGTATACATTGTGAAATGATTACCACAATCAAACTAAATAACATCACCTTGTGGTTACTGTGTGTGTGTGTGTGTGTGCGCGCACACGTGTGTGTGTGTGTGGTGAGAACACTTATGATCTACTCTCTAAGAAAATTTCAAGTATACAACGCAGTATTGTAGATTAGGTCTCTGGAATTTATTCATCTTATTACTGAAAGTTTTTATCCTTTGATCAACACTTCCCTATCTCCCTATATCCTCTAGCCAGTGACCTCTGGAAATCTCCCTTCTACTCTCGCTTCCTATGAGTTCAGCATTTTTAGATTCCACATATAAGTGAGACCATGCTGTATTTATATTTCTATGTTTGGCTTATTTTACTTAGCATAATGTCCTCCAAGTTCATCTATGTTGTTGCAAACGGCAGGGATTTACTTCTTTTTTAGGGCTGAATAATATTTCATTTGTGTGTGTGTGTGTGTGTGTGTATGTAACATTTCCTTTATCCATTCATCTGAGGACAGACATGGACACTTAGGTAGTTTCTATATCTTGGCTATCGTGAATAATGATTCAGGGAAGACACTGTGAAGAACATGTTTCTATTGTAATTGTTGGTTTACTCCTCTGTTTCCTTTGACTAGATGGTGAGACCCTTGATAATCACTATAATGTTGACTTCCTAAAATTCAATTTTCCAAAAGTAATAAAAAATTAGCTCACCAGATTATTGCAGATTTGTTCTCAGTATGTTTGGTTTGCCCCTGCCTTAGCATTTGCCTTAGAGAAAAAAATGGCTGAGGTGAACTATCCTAGACCATGTTTAAAGTAATTATCAGAAATCTCTGTGGTTGGCCCAGAGGTGAGGGTATAGGGTAGGGCAAAAATTTTTAAAAAATGAGTAGGGCATGTATCCACCACTAGATAGATGTTAAAATAGCACAAACACACAGACACATACTAAAGGGAAAGCACATCCAATTACTAAATCAGCAAAGGCAGAAGTAAAATAAAAATATGCTTTTTTAATTTGGTGAAATAGTCTTTCACTGATTTAGTCTCTTAGTGGATTAATATAAGGAACTTTTTTGTAATTGTTTCTGAATTGCCACTTAACAAATTGTCTTTGATCTTTTCTTGGGCAAGAATTGTGTCTTGTTTATATATCCTCATAACATCAAACAATATATTGTACTTAGCATTTCTAAGTACTTAATAATTTTTGTGTAATTATTGAATAAATAAATTTATAGAGCTCAACTAGCCATGATATTCTTAAACCTTATGACTAATGAAGAATTACTCAAATATCAAATTGGAAGGAAATTTGCAGTTTTTCCTGTAACGATGGGCCAAAACGTGATCATTATAGATTTAATGTTGTATCCCCAAATGAAAAATGTGTCTCTTGGAAGTAGCTTCTGTTCTTTGAGACTATGATTCCATAAATTTTATTTTTCCTTCTGGCAGAAGCTCTTTTACTGTTTTGAAGAGTAAAGATTTTACAGAAATTGCAGAGTAGCATGGAGAAGAAAGGTCAAAGTCAAGTTGTCTACATTATCTTGCCCCCTGAACCTATAGTAAATGTGGGTCTTTGTGCTGAGCTTGAAAACTTTTGGTTGCACTGGAAGACATGTCAGAGAGATGATTATGATTCAATTCACTTAATGGAAGTTTAAATAACATATAGTTAAAAATGTGGATGATAAACTGCTATCTCTCTATGTGCCACAAATCTGGAATTTCCTTTTGTCCTTCCTGTATAGTTTAGGAGGAAATTATACATGGTCTGGAAATCTTTCAAAGAATATACTTCTAAAATTTATCTTACATCATAGAATCTCATAATTGAAAAGGACTTGAAAGATTATTTAGTTAAAATACACACTCAAAATAGAACTTCCTTTATATAATCTCTGTCTCTTTTTCTCATGGGTGGCTGGAAGCTCACTACTGCACAGGGAACACAAGAGGTTTAGTTGCAATAAAATTCTTTCTTGTGTTGGGCTAAAATCCAACTTTACTAATACTTTCAAATATTGATGTATGTTCATCTATTCAATTATTTAATTCACCTATTAATGTGTATAGTCATAACCCTTTTTTGGGCTGGGGCTAGGCACTAGGGAATCAAAGTTGGAAAGCTATGGTTTTCTCTCAAAGATCTTAAGCATTAGTGGGAAAAGAAACATGGAAACAAACAACAATAAAGAAAGATTGCTTTGAAGGTGGTACTTAAAAAGTGCAGTGGGGAAGGAGTTCCTAAATCATCCCTGGAGGTCAGGGAAGGCATCATGAAGTAGGTAATATTTAAATTGATATGTAAAGGATGAGTTGCATCGTAGGCAGGGAAATAGCATGTAGCAAGGCCAAAATATTAGGAAGGATCACTTTTTGTTCTGAAACAGTTACTGTGTGTGCGAGTGTGTGCATGCATGTGTGTTGTGTGCATATGTGCTGGGGGCGGGGGAAAGGAGAAGTTGAAAGTGGAGTGTTGCAGGAGTGGCAGGACATGAGGTTGGACACAAAGGTAAGGCAGAGTATTTAGATGAGTTTATCTTTTACCCTGTAGGATGCAGGGAAAAATGTTAAGCAAGGAGAAGTTTAGCGTGATCATATTTTCATGTGAGGAAGACAGTCCTGACAACGTAGATACACCAGTGTGAGATGAGACCAGATAGATAAGTGAGATGTTCATTGAAATTGTCCAGATCAGACTAGAAAAAAGAAAGCGAAGACAGGAGGGAATAGATTTGAGAGGTATTTGAAAGGAATAAGGGACAAGATTTGGTGACTGATAGTTTTGGAAGGAAAAGGGAAATGAAGTAGTATTTCATACGAATTCTAACTTTGTGACTTCAACCTTTACCCCTCATGGACCAGCAGCACTGGCAATATCTGGGAATTTGTTAAGATGTAGATTCTCAGACCTCACTCCAGACCTACCAAATCAGAATTCGCACTTTAACTGAATCCCCAGGTGATCCCTTTGCACACTGAAGTTTGAGAAGCACTGACTGAGACAAAAGGGTGGACAGAGGCATCATGCATAGAGGCACAAAACCCAGGAGAAAACATAGTAGGTTCTTTCAGGGTTGGGTTGTTCAGAGTGGAAGAGGAGGAAGATAACTTCAGTTTGGGCATATTGAAGAGTTTGATCTGTCTGGGGAAGATCCTGTTGAAATGTCATTGTATATAAGACTCTAGAGCTCAGGAGAGATACTGTTTCAGCAACCACCAGAGTATAGGAAATAGTAGAAATACAGGATTAGAGAAAGTGGCCCAAGAATGTAAGCAAACTAGCATCCAATTATGTTTTGGTATTGACTTTGGATTCCTAAGTCATTAGAAAGGTAAAGTATTTTCAAGCCAGTTTCCTCAATTTGAATCATTTGAGAATTGATCTCAGGTATCTAGTCCCCAAAGATGGTCCCAAACAGTCTTCTCTTCCTTACATTTGAGTGCTGCTCTTTGCATCAAGAGGTGGTGCTTGTTTAACTTCTCCTTGAATCTGGACTGTCCTTGAGACTGGCTTTGCCAAAGAGAAGGCATCTGAAGTGATAACCAAGAACTTCCAAGCCCAGGCCTTCAGAGGTCTAGCATCTTCCACTTCCCTTGTCATGGAAGCCCAAAAAACAGAGAGAGCTCACACTGAGGAGAACTGAGGTGTGGCCTTCAACATTCCCGTCTGACAGCCAGCACTAGTGCCAGACATTTGACCCATTTGGATGTTGCAGCACAGTGCCCAGATGACTATAGCTCAAGCTGACATCATATGACTAGAACTGCCTTGCGGGACTGAGTACAGTCAACCCACAGAATCATGAGATACAATAAAATGGTTGTAGTTTTAGGCAATTAAGTATTGGAGCTAACTTGTTTCACAGAAATAATCTTATCTTTGGGAGGCTGATTGGACACAGGGCATGTTTTTAGTAAAACATATGCTTATATAAATGTCAATAAATGATAGATGAAGAGAAAAATAATTTAATTGAATTGGCAACACATTATTTTTAATTAAATACCCAGACTCAAATTTGGGGGAATCTCTTGACACTGTTAGTCACTTTTGCCCCCAGTTGTCTCTTTTTGCATCCACACCTCTCCACTCCTGCTGCCAGTGCTTTAGTTCAGTCTCTCATTGTCTATTGCCTGGAGTACTGTAAGGATCTTTATTCCTTCAGTTTTGCTTGTCAGGTTAGCTATCCCCTCTTAATGCCACCAGAGTAATCTTCCTAAAAATTTATTTGAGCAAAGATTTTAGTGTTGTATCATTATCTATAGAATGAATTAATTAATTCAGCCATTCAATTATGCTCATTATCAAGGCATGAAGGCTATTTTTGATTTTAGTTGATCCTAATTGTTTAGTCCTGCCTCCCTGCAAGAACTTTCTATTCCCCATACAGTGATTTGTTTTTTGGCTCTGTCTACTGGTTTATCTTCTGTTCTCCACATCTGTGGCTTGTAATTCACCCCTGTATGCCTTTTCCTAGGCCTCATTGCCTTCCTCCCCTCCCACTCTATTCTTCTTTGCTAATTGTCCTCATCCTTCAGGTTCAAGTAAAATACTGCATCCTTGGTTAAGAATCTCTCTACCTCTCAAAAGTAATGGCCTACCCCTTGAACCTCCCCTCCTGTCTTTTTAAGACATTTTAACCAACTAGAAGCATCTTACTAAGCACACGCTATGTTAAATACCTCACATACTTTGTGTCTTTTAATCCACAGAGCAAAAAAAATAAAACCAAAGCACAAAACCTAGAGGTAGTATTTCTATTTCCATTTTGTAGATGAGAAAACTGAGATCCAGAAAGATTATGTAACTTGCCCAAGGTCATGGAGTTATTAAGTTGCACAGCCAGAATTCTAGACCAGGCATATCTAACTCAAAAGGCTGAAATCTTAAACACCAAATTATGTTGTCTTTTTCTACAAAGTACATTTTAGTCTCATTTATACTCATTAGTTATGAAAGATCTGGCTCACACTGGACTTTAAAGCTCCTTGAGAGAGGGAGCTCTTACTATCCTTCACTTACCAGGTGCTCACTATTTCTTTGCTAAGTGATTTGCTAAATTGATCTAGTATAATTCAGGTTAGTGAGGTATGCCATTTTAAAAAACTTTCTATATGCCCTGCATGGTTTGATGTGCCAAGGGGGAGAGAGAAAAAAATTACACCCCAATGTTCCCTGCCTTAAAGCTTATAATAAAACTGGAAAGGGAAGATAGATGTTACTACCATGCCACCATCATGGACAGAGTTTAAAAAAATTTGCCCTCTAATAAAGCTCCTTTTTCAGGTAATCACTCTCTATGCAAGCATTTCTCTCTCATATTTTCTATTCCTTCCACGTTAATGGGGACCAATGTCCCCAGAGTTGATATGCATTGTGGACAGCAGGTGTTACCCAAGAAAGGAAGGGACAAAAGGACTTACCTCATGGTAAAGTCTAACAATAGAAAATGTATTCACCTGGCACTCACCACCTTGACATTTGGAATGAGCTCACTGTTTTGGCAATCAGCAGGCTGCTACTCCCAGGGAAAAAAGAAATGAATCTCCTTCCACTTCACACTCCCCCCTCCCTTCCTCCACCCTCATACACTGTCTTCCTCCACCCCAGTGTAAGTACTACCAATGACTGTTTTGCTAATGTAGGGATTACATTGTAAATTACCAATGGAAAGAGTGCATTTTGGGTAGGTTTCAGAAATGTTGAAAGCAAGAATACTTCAAGGGTTCTCCATTGTCTTTACTGTACCCCACCCCCAGATTCTACTCACCACAATGAAAAGATAAATAAGTGACAGGTTGTCTCCTTAAGAATTGTCTCCTTAAGAACTGACAGATTGTCTCCACAAGCAATATTTTTTATATAGTTTCAGTGTGATGTTTCATGAACCCACAGAGGATCCAAGGGCTTCCTATTCATAATCTTAGTCTTGGAAGGCTAAAAAAAAATTTCTTTTCATGGCATAAGAGACTCTCCCTCATTTTCCATCCATGCTCTGCCTAACCTCCAGAGTCCTTTCTGGCCATGTCTGTTCACTCACTTCATGCACTAGGAAATTCTGAGATTTTTGGTAGTTCATAGAGCACTGTGGCCTCTCTTGTCTCAAAGCCTTTGCATAGTCTAAGCTCTGTGGGGTTTGCCTGCAAGGCATACTTATTACCAACCTTCAAGACCTGGCTCAAGCACTATGTCTTCTGAGAATCCTTTCCCACATTCCAAGCCAACTTAGAATTTTCTTTCTGTATATTCCCACTAAATCTAATACAAATGATCATCAAATTGCACTGTAATTGCTAGTATAGGTCCCCACTTAAGAGTAGGAACCTTGTTTATACATTAATATATTTTTTAAATTCCTATGACCTAATATGTAAAGAAATTCACCAAATTTTCTGTTCAATAAAGGTCCAAAATTTAGCTCTTTACTTTAATAGCTTTGTGGGTTCTGATTTCAGATTACTTGGTTTGATACCCCAGCTCTACCACTTAACAAGTGTGATATTGGGCAGGTCACATGTCCCTGCAGTTTCTATGACTATGTCTCCAACAAGCTCCATATCTTTGCATCTCTGCTGAAGAAACAAACTCCTGGGAGAGAGCACTGAATTGGCTGAACTTCAGTCACCTGGCACCTTCTGACTAATCTGGGCAAGGACAGGAAGATCTGTGGTCGAAGATAGTCATTTCCTCCAGGACTACACAGCTTGGAGGGTTCCCCAAAAAGGAGATAAGTGTGCAAGTAAGGATGGTCCCCAGGTACCGGGGAAGGAGGAAATGGGGAGTTATTATTTAATGGCTATACCATTTCAGTTTCACAAGATGTAAAGAGTTCTGGAGACCAATGGTGGCTATGGTTGCACAATAATATGAAGGTATTCAATGTCACTGTACCATACATTTAAAAATAGTTTAATTTACGATGGTAAATTTTGTTATGTGTATTTCACTATAATTTAGAAATTTTTAAAAAGACAATCAAGTAAAAAAAATGAATGTAAATAGGAAAAAGGATATTGACATCAAAAATTGGTAATTTTCCATAACAGAGCCCCTTAGAAATTACTTTCAGTGTTGTTGGCTTCAGGAGTTCTTTGCTGCTGTGTGGTGTTGGGCAAGTCAATTTACCTGTCTGAGGCACAGAGTAAGATTTGATTGTTTCTGGTTAACCATTGTTCTATTTCTACTGCCTGACCCTTTGTAGCTCTTCTGGTTCCTCTTTGTTTTCCAGGTCTACTCTTCCAAACTCTGTCAACGGCATAGGCCCCTAATAACTTTCCAGTAAATTCCTTTTCTGCTTAAGATACTTTTGCATGTAAACAAGAACCCTGAGTAATAAAGACTTCTACTTACCTAAGCCTCCAAGGAGACAGTGTAGAAGAGATCCTAAGAGGGGAAAACACCCAAAATAAGATTTGTGACCCTTGTGAAGTTCTCTTATCCCATCTAGAGATTTTCTCTAATATAAACATCTTTAATTATTCCTTGGAAGATCTGAGGTTTTATTTAAATACATTTTGTTTAAGTTGTCCTTTGAGATTCATCTTTCGAACTTCTCATCCTCTCTCACGCTTTCCCTGACATCTCCCACCCCTGCAATGCTTTTTCTGACATTTCCTACCACCTTCTTAGTACCAAGTACATGCATCTATTTTGAAGGAAACAAACTTGTCTTCAATGCTTTGTTTACACATCTGTGTCCCTGACTCAATTGTGATTCCTGTGAGAAAACAGATCATGTATTAAACATCTGTATACACCTAGCACCTAGGAAGTTCTTGGAGTGTCGTAGGTCAATAATAAAAGAATTAATGAGTGAGAAGGTAGTGGATGGAATGCTGAATGCATTCAGTTTGGTCTGGAGAACCCCATTGGGTTCTGTTCACCTCCCCATTGATTTCCCTTTCTGCCTTAAGCTTTCTGGACTGCAGACATGCTTTTTGAAGTCCATTTACCATAGTCAACATTTGCACCATGGCTAATAAATTAGCATCACTTTGAAAACAAAAATGATTCCATT
The DNA here is from genome assembly GCA_023783475.1 of Daubentonia madagascariensis. NCBI lineage: Eukaryota > Metazoa > Chordata > Mammalia > Primates > Daubentoniidae > Daubentonia > Daubentonia madagascariensis. The sequence continues at coordinate 53,073,958 of JAKFHU010000913.1, forward strand.
TTGCACTTGGAATGTGGTCTGAGAATTAGAAAGGGCAGGGCTGTTACTCTCCCTGAGGCCTGGAAATTCTCTTGGTGTTTTATTAGGAAATGATTTCTGTTTTTACTGGATTTACTGGTCACTAACTTGCCCCTGGGAGCCTGAATGAATGCCAGGAGTATAAAGGAAAACAGCATGCTCCCTGCTACCTAGAGACCAAGTAACCTCCTAACCTTACTATTGAAATTAGAGGTGTCTATGATTGTGATTCTGAGCATGGACTTCTTAAAGTGAAAACACAAACAGAATTAGGTCAGTGTACATGGCTTGGCTAGAAGCAGTAGGTACCAAGTTCTCTTTCTACTGGTCCTGCTTGTGGGAAAGTCCTAGAAATGAGGGAAATAGAAAAATTTGTTTCTAATGATAATTCTTTTCTAAAAAAAGTTTTTATTGATACATAATGTTAGTACAATTTATGGGGTATATGTGATATTTTGTAACATGCATAGAATGTGTAATGATTGAGTCAGAACATTTAGGGTATCCATCACTTTGAGTATTTGGCATTTTTATGTGTTGGGAACATTTCAGGTCCTCACTTCTTGTTATTTTGAAATATACAATACATTGTTGCTAACTATATTCACCTCCCTCTGCTGTAAAACATTAGAACTTATTCCATCTATATAAATGTATGTTTGTACCCTTTAACCAACCTCTCTTCATTCTGTTCCCCTCCCATACACACCCTTCCAGCCTCTGGTAACTACCATTCAATTCTCTACCACCATGAGACCAACTTTTTTAGTTCCCACATGTGAGACCATGTCATATCTGTCTTTTTGTTCTGGCTTATTTTACTTAACACAATGATCTCCAGTTCTATCCATGTTGCTGCAAATAATAGGATTTCATTCTTTTTTGTGGCCAAATAGTATTCCATTGTGTATATATGCCACATTTTCTTTATCCACTGATCCATTGATGGACACTTTGGTTGATTCCATATCTTCACCATGGTGAATAGTGCTGCAATAAACATGGGGGTGCAGGTGTCCCGTTGATACACTGATTTCATTTCCTTCAGATATGTACCCGATAGTGGCTTTGTGGGATCATATGGCAGCACTCTTTTTAGTTTTTTGAGAAATCTCCATACTGTTTTCCAAAATGGCTGTACTAATTTACATTCCTACCAACAGTGTATAAGAGTTGCCTTTTCCCCACATCCTTGCCATCATGTGTTCCTTTTTGTCTTTTTAATAATAACCATTCTAACTGGGGTAGATCTCATCATGATTTTTTGATTTGCATTTCCCTGATGATTAGTAATGTTAAGGATTTTTTTCATATACCTGTCAGCCATTTGTACGTCTTCTTTTGAGAAATGTCTTTTCACGTCTTTTGCCCACTTTTTAATGGGATTATTTGTTTTTTTCTGTTGAGTTGTTTGAGTTCCTTGTATACTTTAGATATTAGTCCCTTATTTGAATAGTTTGCAAATATTTTCTCCCATTAAACAGGTTGTCTTGTCACTCTGTTGATTGTTTCTTTTGATGTGTAGAAGCTTTTTTGTTTAATATAGTCCTATTTGCCCATTTTTGTTTTTGTTGCCTGTGCTTTTGAGGTGTTGCCCATAAGATCTTTACCTAGACCAATGTTCTGGAGTGTTTCCCTGATGTTTTCTTCTAGTAGTTTTACAGTTTTGGGTCTTACATTTAAACATTTAATCCATTTTGAGTTGATTTAATCAATTTTGTATATGGTGAGAGATGGGGTCTATTTTTATTCTTCTGAACATGGATGTCCAGTTTTCCTAGCACCATTTATTGAAGAGGGTGTCCTTTCCTCAATGTATATTTTTGGTATCTTTGTTGAAAATCAGTTGGCTGTAAATAACTGGATTTATTTCTGGGTTCTCTATTCTGTTCCATTGGTCTATGTGTACGTTTTTGTACACAATACCATGCTGTTGTGGTTACTATAGCCTTGTAATATGTTTTGAAGTCGGGTAGTGTGATGCCTCCAGCTTTGTTCTTTTTGCTCAGAATGCTTTGGCTATGTGGGCTTTTGTTTTTCAGTTCCATATAAATTTTAGGATTGTTTTTAATTATTTCTGTGAAAAATGTCACTAGTGTTTTAATGCATCTGTAGACTGCTTTTGGTAGTATGGTCCTTTTAAATTCCTCCAATTCATGAGGGGATGTCTTTCTATTTGTTTGTGTCCTCTTCAATTTCTTTTATCAGTGTTTTGTAATTTTCCTTGTAGAGATTTTTCACTTCCTTCGTTAAATCTATTCCTAGGTAGTTTTTTTTTTTTTTACAGCTATTATAAGTAGCTATAAAAATTGAAATTGCCCTCTTGACTTCTTTTTCAGTTACTTCACTATTAGTGTACAGAAATGTTACTGATATTGTATGTTAATTTTATATTCTGCAACTTTACTGAATTTTCAAATCAGATCTAAGAGTTTGTTGGTGGAGTCTTTAGGATTTTTAAAATGTAAGATCATAACATCTGTAAAGTGGAACAATTTGACTTACTCTTTCCAAATTTGGATGCCTTTTATTTATTTTTCTTGCCTGATTCCTCTGGCTAGGACTTCTAGTACTATGTTGAATAGGAGTGTTAAAAGTGGGCATCCTTGTCGTGTTCCAGTTCTTAGAGGAAATGCTTTCAACTTTTCCTCATTCAGTATGATGTTAGTGGTGGGTTTGTCATATATGGCCTTTTTTATGTTGAGTTATGTTCCTTCTATGCCTAGTTTTTTTAGACTTTTTATATTGAAGGAAGGTGAAGTTTTATCAAATACTTTTTCTGTGTCTATTTAGATGATCATATGATTTTTGTCCTTCATTCTGTTGATGTGATGTATCACATTTATTGATTTGTGTATGTCGAACTGACGACCATGCATCCCTGGGATAAATCCCTCTTGATCATGGTGTATTATCTTTTTGATATACTATTGAATTCAGTTTGCTAGTATTTTGTTGAGGATTTTTGCTATTCTGTTCATCAGGAATATTGGCCTGTAGTTTTCTTTTTTTGTTGTGTCCTTGTCTGGTTTCTGGTATCAGGGTAATTCTGGCCTTATAGAATGAGTTAGGGGGAATTCCCTCCTCTTCTATTTTTTGGAATAGTTTAAGGAGAATTGGTGTTAGTTCTTCTTTATAAATTTGGGATAATTTTACAATAAAGCCATCCAGTCCTGGGATTTTCTCTGTTGGGAAAATTTTATTACTGATTCAACCTCATTACTCACTATTTTTCTGCTCAGGTTTTCTATTTCTTCCTGATTCAATCCTAGTAGGTTGTAATTTATCCATTTCCTCTAGGTTTTCCAGTTTATTAGTGTGTAGTTGTTCATAATAGTCCCTGATGACTTTTTGTATTTCTGTGGTGTCAGTTATAACACCTCCCTTTTCATTTCTGATTTTGTTAATTTGGGTCTTTTGTCTTTTTTTTTGGTAAGTCTAACCAGCAGTTTATCAATTTTCTTTATCTTTTCAAAAACCAACTTTTTGTTTCTTTGATCCTTTACATTATTTTTTAAGTCTCTATTTTGTTTAGTTATGCTCAGACCTTCATATAATTTCTTTCATTCTATTAATTTTGAGTTTGGTTTGTTATTGTTTTTCTAGTTCCTTGAGGTACATTATTAGATAGTTTATTTGAAGTCTTTCTACTTTTTTGATGTAGACATTTATTGCTATAAACTTCCCTTTTAGCAATGCTTTTGCTGTATCCCATAAGTCTTGGTATGCTGTTTTTCCATTTTCATTTGCTTCAAGAAATTTTTTAATTTCCATCTTAATTTCTTCATTGACCCAGTAGTCATTCAGGAGCTTGCTGTTTAATTTTCATTTATTTGTACAGTTTTCAAAGTTCCTCTTATTATTGACTCCTAATTTTATTCCATCGTAATCTGAGAAGATACTTGATATGATTTCATTTAAAAGTGTTGAGACTTTTTTTTTTTGGCCCAACATATGATCTATCTTGGAGAATGTCCCATGTGCTGATGAGACGAATGAGAATTCTGTACTTGTTGGAAAAATATTCTGTAGATGTCTGTTAGGTGCATTTGGTCTAAAGTGCAGTTTAAATCCAGTCTTTCCTCATTAACTTTCTGTACAGATGAACTGTCTACTACCGAGAATGGGGTGTTGAAGTCCCTAACTACTATTGTATTGAAGTCTATATAATCCTTTAGACCTAATAGTATTTGCTTTATGTTTGAGCCAGTGTTTGGTGCATGTATATTTAGAATTTTTATATCTTCTTGATGAATTGATCCCTTTATCATTATATAATGACCTTGTTTGTCTCATTTTACTGTTTTTGACTTAGCGTCTGTTTTATCTGATGTAAGTATAGCTATTCCTACTTGGTTTCGGTTTCATTTTGAGTGGAGTATCTTTTTTCATCCCTTTATTTTCAGTGTATATGTGCCCTTACAGGTGAAGTGAGTTTCTTGTATGTAGCATACATTTGAGTCATATTTTTTATCCAGTTATACAGTCTATATCTTTTAAGTCGAAAATTTAATCCATTTACATTCAAGGTTATTATTGATATGTAAGGACTTAGTACTGTCATTTTGTTAATTGTTTTCTGGTTGTTTTGTAATCCTTTCTTTCTTTCTTTCATTCTTTCTCTTTTATTGTTTGTCATCATGTTTTGGTAGTTTTCTGTAGTGGTAACATTTGAGTCCTTTGTCTTCCTCATTTGTGTGTGTGACCTTTAAACTTTCCTATTTTTTCATGATGGCATATATTGTACTTTCTTTTCCAGGTGTGGGACTCCCTTAAGCACTTCTTGCATGGCCAGTATAGTGGTGATTAATTCTGTCAGTTTTTCCTTGTATGGGAAAGACTTTTTTCCTCCTTCATGTATGAAGGATAACTTTGCTGGGTATAGTATTTTTGAATGATAGTTTTTAATTTTCTTTCAGTATTTCAAATATATCATTCCATTTTCTCCTGGCCTATAAAGTTTCTGCTAAGAAATCTACCATTAGTCAGATGGGGATACTCTTATATGTGACTAGATGTTTTTCTTTTGCTATTTTTAGAATTCTCTCTTTGTATTTGACAGTTTGACTATAATGTACCATGGAAAAGCCTTTTTTGGGTTGTATCTATTTAAGAAGCTCTGAGCTTCTTATATCTGGATGTCTAAATCTCCTTCCTAGACTTGGCTTTCCTAAATCTCTTCCTAGACTTCCTATGTCTTTGGTTTTCTCTTTACCTTCAGGAACACCAAAATTTTAATATTTTCTCACTTTATGGTACCTTGTATGTCATATAGTCTTTACTCATTCTTTTTTATTATTATTATTTCTTAATCTGACTGGATTTTTCAAAAGACCTGTCTTCATGTTCTGAAATTCTTTCTTCTGCTTGAGCTAGTCTATTGTTGAAGCTCTCAATTGTATTTTTTTTCATTCATTGATTTTTTCAGTTCTAGGATTTCTGTTTGGTTCTGTTTTATATCTACCTCTTTGGTGAGTTTCTCATTCATATCCTGAGATGTTATTCTGATTTATTTGTATTATCTCTCTGTGTTCTTTTGTATCTCACTAAGCTTCTTTAAAATCAATATTTTGAATCCTTTTTCCAGCATTTCATAAATTTCTTTTTTATTGGATAATTATTTGGTTCCTTTTGAAGTTTCATATTTCCTTACTTTTTCATGTTTCTTGTGTCCTTACATTGATATCTGCATGTCTGGTGTAACAGATGCTTCTTCTACTTTATTGGATTGGCTTTCATAAGAAAGGACTTTTTCCTGAAGATGTATCTATGGTGTTGGTTGCATAGGGCACTTTAGCTTTGATTCTGGGTGTGTACAGTAGGGTAGTCTCCACGTGATTTCTTCAGCTATAAACAGTGTCAGCAGTATCTGTGATTTCATCAGTGGCTTAGGCTGTAAATTTTGTGAAGGCTGTGGTGAAGCTGTCTTTTGCTGGGGATGGAGATGCCAGGTGGGCCAGTCCTCAGGCTCCACTGTTGGCAGCTGTAGGCTGAGGATGCCTGTCCTTGGGCCCCTGGGCAGGGTATGTGGGCACCAGTGTTAGTGCAAGTGGGCTGATTCTTGGGCTTCTAGTTTGCTTGCTAGAGTGGTGACAGTGGCAGCAATAGGTGGGTTCTTAGGCCCCTGGGCAGCATTTGTGAGGTGGGCAATGACAGTAGTGGTGGTGAGACAATGCTTGTGTTCCCAAGCAGCACATTCTGGTGTTAGTGGTAGCTGCAATAAGTTGGGTGGAGAAGGTCTCAGGCCCCCAGGTTTCATGTGTGGGTGGGTGCTGGCTGTGGTAGTAGTAGCAAGCTGACCAGGCCCATCCTCAGGCCCCTGGGAGGAGTGCAAAGATGCCAGTGATGGAGGATGGGGTGGGGAAATCCCCAGGCCCTCAGGTAGCATGTGTGGGCACAGGGTGGTATGATGAAAGCCTGGGCAGGACTGTCCTCAGGCCCTCCAGTGGTGTGTATGGGCACCAGCTGTGGTGAGCAGGACAAGGTGATCCCCAGGCCCCTGACAATGGCAATGTTGGGTGGGGAGAGCTGTCCTCAGGGCATATGCAAGTGTGCTGCAGCCCTACTGCTGGGGGTAAGGTGGTGTTGCTATCAGTGACAGCAGCCACAGGCAGGCAGGTTTCAGGTTCTGGGGAGTGCATGCTTTGGCTCCTTTTATCCCAGAGGCAGCCTCCCCAATGCACTGCACTGCTTTTTAGAGTGCTAGGGACCCTGCTTCTCCATTGAGTCCAACTTGTGTCACACCACTGCAGCCCTGTGAGTGTATGTGGTGGCTCCAGGGATGTGGAGATGCAGGGGCTGTTGGGCCTCAGGGCAGGATGCACCCTGGTGGGGGCCAGGCTTTCAAAATGACACTATGCTACAGCTGCCTAGGTCTTGGGGGATTATGTGGGACCCTGTGTGAACTCCCTCTTTTGAGTAATGCTGTCCTGCAGTCTCCAGGCAACTCCTTATGCTGGTGTCAGTGCTTATGAAGGTTGAGGGTCTCCTCTGTGGCTAGGGTTACAGGAATCTGCGATGGGAATGTAAGCCACTGGGGATCTTCTACTTACTTGCTGTGCCCTGCCCCCTGCACTGGGAATCTCTTCAGGCTCCCAGTTGATCCCAGCTGAGCTGATTGCCTCAATTCCCTCTCCTTTCATACCTCAGTTGTTTCCTGTTGCTTCTCTGTTGAATTCCAGTGTCCTCTCTTAGAAGCTCTATTTAGAGCATGATTATCTACTCATTATTTTGATTCTTCTTTGTGGAGGCGGTGTGTGCCAGAGACATCTAGTCAACTATCTTGAAGACCCTCCTAATTATATTTTTTTCATGATGAATTATATAGTGGTGAACTCTGGGCTTTTAGTGTACCCATCACCTGAATAGTGTACATTGTACCCATTAGGTAATTTTTCATCCCTCATGCCCCTCCAACCCTCCCTCTTCTGAGTCTCCAATGTCTATTATATCGCTCAGCATGACCATGAATACCCACAGCTTGGTGCCCACTTATAAGTGAGAACATGCAGTATATGTTTTTCTGTTGCTGAGATACTTCACTTAGGATAATGACGTCCAGTTCCATCCAAGTTGCTGCAAGAGATTATATTTTATGGCTGAGTAGTATTCTATGGTGGGGGGTGTGTGTGTGTGTATCACATTTTCTTTATCCACTCACCTGTTGATGGTTACTTAGGTCGATTCCTTATCTTTGTAATTGTGAATTGTGCTACAATAATCATATACATGCAGATTTTTTTTGATATAATGACTTCTTTTCCTTTGTGTAGATATGCAGTAGTGGGAATGCTGGATCAAATGGTAGACATCTTTTTAGTTACTTGGGTAATCTCCACACTGTTTTCCATAGATCTTCTATTAATTTACTCCCACCAGCAGTGTATAAGCATTCCCTTTTCACTGCATGCATGCCAACATTTATTGTTTTTTGACTTTTTAGTAATGGCCGTTCTGACAGGGGCAAAGTGGTATCTCATTGTGTTTTTAATTTGCATTTCCCTGATGATTAGTGATGTCAAGTATTTTTTCATGTTTGCTGGCTATTTGTATATTTTTTTTTGAAAAATATCTGTTCATGTCTTTTGCCCACTTTTTAATGGGGTTATTTGGTTTTTTCTTACTGGTTTGTTTAAGTTCCTTATAGATTTATTTAAGAAATCAGAAATATGGCAAAAAGATTATTCTGTAAGAGAAAAATAGTAAGATCAACAATGGATTAGAGCACAGAGGTACAAAGTCATGTGAAAGAGATATAGCAACTCTCCTGCTGAAGACCTTTACTCGGACCTGATTAAATATATTTAAATAGTTAGAGAAGATACCTCTGTTGCCTGCTTAACACCCCAATATTGAGGGATATTGGTCAGGCAACAGAAAAAAAAGGGGATTTATGTAAGTGACCAATGGCAGAGCCAATTTTAGCTCTCTCCTGTAATGAAAAAGTCTTGGCAAAGGGACTGCAAGTATTACAACCCCATTGGCAAAGTCACCCCTGAGTTGGGAGGGCTGTGTTGGTCTTATGGCAGGCAGCTCAGGATAGCAATTAGTAGCACTGCTCTATTGTAAGACAGACTGAAGTTTAAATCTTGGTCCTGATATTTACTAGCAGGGTAATGTTGGCCAGGCTATTTAATTTCTCTAATTCTCAGTTTTTTGATATGAAAAATGGGGATAATATTTTCCCCAACTCATAAAGCTGTTGTGAGGATGAAATGCCAGAATATATGTAAATTACTAAGCACAGTGGTTGACACTTAGAACATTTTCAATAAATGTTAGCCTTTTTAAATATTGTTTGAGCTTGTTTTACTTTAAACAGTAGAAGCATTCAGTTAACTCTCCTGGGTTTGATTGCCTGCTTCTGAAGAACCTTCTTGAATTCCCCAGGTTAGGCTGGCTATAGAGAGGGAATGCAATGATAGTCCTCCTTCCCATTGTAAATTTTAAAATCATCATTCTTTTTTACATATCATTTTCTTTGAACCTGGAGTATTTCAGTCCATTTCTGACGTAATGCCTGTAGTAATGTAGAGTTGACAAATGCCAGATTTCTGAGTTTATATGGGTCATATCTTGATCTGTGTTCAACATACCATGAAAAACACCTCTTATCAGCTCCCATGGAAGTCAGCAAACTGGCAGTTCCCACCTGCAGCCCACCAGGTGTCATCACTGAGCACTTCAGAAGGGGAAACAGTGGGGTCGTCGTGGTCCCATCGGGCTTGTTTAAGAACTCCATTAGTTCATTAGATTAAATTCTAAAGAAGTATCTTTTAAATGTTAGTATGCATCACAATCACCTGGAGGGCTTGTTGGAGCTCAATTTGCTGGGCCTCACCCTCAAAGTTTCTGATATAGTAGGTGTTAGATGGGGAGCAATAATTTGTATTTCCAACAAATTCTCAGATGATGTTGATGCTGCAAGTCTGGGGACCACATTTTGAGAATCACTGCTTTAAGTGTTTTAGAATATCCATATTTTAGAATAAATATGAAAACATTTATTGAGTATCTGCCGAGTTCAGGTACCATGCTGGGTTTTGGACATACAAGAATAAGCACCTATCAGGAGACAGATAAATAAACCAGAATGCCAATAACTAAAAAATATTAAATTGGTAAGGCAATTAAACTACTTCATTTGGCTAGTCTCTTCTCTCAAGGAGAATCTATATGGGAATTCAATCACTCTGAATAGTTTGGATGCTGTAATATTAAGCACAAGGGTGGAGTAATATTAACGAGTAGGGCTATAGAAGGGAAAGGACATTCCTATCTCTCTCTCTCTCTCTCTGATTTTCTGCTCGCTCCCCGAAAGGAGATTTTAGTCTCATTAGTCATATTGGGTCCCTTCTGTAAGTACTGTTGTGATAAAAGGTTGTGTATATTTGGCTTTGTTCCCTGTTCCTACATTTTACTTTCATGCATTTGGATTGATAAAGTAAACCAAAACCTACCTTCTTAGGGACACATCCTGCCATCTTGATTTTTAGCTAAGAGGAGGGGAAGGGCTTTGTTGCCTTTGAGGCTATATCAAAAGTTGCAACCCAGAAGTATCACAATTTTACATTGGAATTTATTGAGAACTATCCCAGTTCACCATAACATAGTAACTTTTTACCCATTATACCATAAATTTCTTTAAAAATAGACTTTTTAAAGAGTGGTTTTAGGTTCACAGGAAAATTGAGCAGAAAGTACAGAGTTCCCATATACTCTGTGCCTCACACAGGCACAGCCTCTCCCATTATCACATCACACAACAAAGTGGTGTATTTGTTACAATTGATGAACCTACATTAACATGAATTATCGCCCAAGGTCCATAGTTTATTAGTGTTCACTGTTGGTGTTGTACATCCTATAGGTTTTGATAAATATTAATATATAATGACATGTATCTATCATTATAGTATACAGAACAGTTTCACTGCCCTAAAAATCCTCTGTGCTCTGTCTGTTCATTCTCCCTCTCTGCCAACCCCAACAACCACTGATCTTTCTACAGTCTCCATAGTTTTGCCATTTTCAGAATGTCAGATAGTTGGGATCATTGTCATTATTTTCATATATCCAGATGTTTCAAGAATGTCGTGGGTGATTGTCAGGAAACATCACAGGAGTCTATACAAATAACATCTCCCAGAAAAACAACTTGATAAAGAGGAAAGGGAGGTGGCCACTAGGCTGTATCCCGAGGCCATGCTGGATAAAATATACTGTCAAAATCTCACATTCTGGTGGAAAATAACTCTAGACTGTGCATAATACTAACTTTCATCTTGTAATCAGAGAAAGGATACAAAAATGATAGTGGATACTTAAACAATGAGTAAAGATCTCAAAGGAGGCCATCTGTGCACCTCTTCATGCTTGGAATTTCCACCACAATAAATATTAATATAATTTTCAGTAGAGTGAAGCTGGAGAAATGGAGCCTCCAAGGAACCCTTAGGGTCTAATTGTGCTAAAATTTGGTGTCGGACTCTACTATTTATAACATTATAAAACTTCTTCCCCCAAAATTAAAAGAGATAAAACTTCATAAAAGTTTCAATAAAATGTCAGGGACTTCACTGAAACCTGAAGACTACCGGCCCAATGTAAAAACAGCATAAAACACAACAAATAATCAAACTAAAAAAACATCCAAATGATCAACACTGGAATGCCGATCCCTACATGAATGAACTTGTCTGCTTCAACTGGGATGTGAGTCACTGTCAGACATTTGGCTGCCACACCCCTTCAGAATAGAAGGTGATTGGTGTCTTAGTCCAATTGGAAGGTCAAACAACTTCCTGAATTATAAAACATCCTTGGCGATTACTGAAATAGCCTCAAGTCTCTGAGCTGATGTGAGTTAGGGTCTAGTCATTGAAATTCCTAACCAGACACTTTTTAAGTGACTTATTAATGTAAATATTTCTTAAAAAAACTGATTCTTAGAAATATATGAGTCCTCTTACTAAAGAGAAATACATTCCATAATATAGTTAGTTTATTACATTTCAGCATTACTTGTTTCCTGTGGTTCAAAGAAAATTGAGATGCTCTAGACATATGTATTGGACTTGATTTTGTCCCAGAACTTCTCAACTTTCTCCTCTAGGGGTTAACTTTTGTGTGGGTTTTTCATTCAACACGTAATCATTGAGGGCCTTTTCCGTGCCAGGCATTGTGCTAGATCCTTGGAGTAGAGAGATAAAACAATCCAAGATAGGGGAAATAGGGTAGAGTGTGGAACTAAATACATAAAAATTCAACTCCCACTTGTAGGACTTATTATTTTTGACCTTAGCCAAGTTATTAATAGCATATATCTTTGAGCATAAGTTTCATGTGAAATAAAAAAGATTAATAATGACTATCTAGTAGGGTGATTATGAGGATTATACTGCAGAGTCTGAATTGACCTATTTTATATTCAGTTTTCAGGGTTTCCTGCTCCGAAGGTAATTTTTTTTTCTGATTTTGTCCCCATAGGCTTGAGGTACCTCAATGTAGCTGCAGTGAAAGTTTACTTTTATATATCAATTGTTGCTGTTGAGAAACCCTTTCCTCAGCTATTGTAGGCCTTTCCTCATTTCCCCCCAGTGCACACATTTCAGGGCAGAATAAGATTTGTTTCCTACTTTTACAAGCAAAAAAAAAAAAAATCTTTTGCCAAGCATTTAGCTCTGATGTGCTTGGCACAGCAAAGCAACACAGAGAGAAATGAATGATCACTGCAATTATAAATGGGTTAACATTCCACTGTACTCCAGAAGAATAGATTTCAGGCAAGGCTGCAATGAGAGATGGGGGGAAGGGGGAAGTGCACAACTGACTCCATTCAAACATGGGAACAAACCCTTCTAAGAATGACTACAGAATGAAACACCTGCCACCCAATTCTTCACATAAAAGTCTGGCAGAAATACAGTGGGCAATTTGGAACAACTTTTATATTCCCAGTTAAAGAAACTGAACAAGAGAACTACACAAATGAATGCCTGAGAATGGACTTTTATGAATCCCACTGTTATTTAAAGCCAACAGAGCAGAAGTCAAGGGTCAGAGCTCATCTCTTCCATCTTGCATCTCCAAAATATGCTTTCCTTTTGTATCACGATTTAGTTTGGCCACTTAAAGAATTATAAAATTCTGACTGGGACTGTGACCCTTCAGAGCACTGCTCTATTCTTTTCCTAGCTGTTGGCAACATTAATCCCAAGCTGTTGGCTCAGATCCTCCCCGGTTCCCGGGACCATTATTTTCTCTCCCTCCCTCTTTTCCTTCTACCTCTTATCATCTCTCTCCTCCTCTTCTTCCCTCTCTTTTTTCTCTATATTTTTATTTTCTTTTGATTGGAGTATAATTTTCATGCAACAAAATGCCAAATAAACAATTCAACCAACTTTGATAAATGCAACTGCCTGTGTAACCCCCATCCTTATCAATATATAGAGCACTCCCAACATCGTAGATAGCTCTTTGGGTGCACTTCAAATCTATTCCAATTGTTCCAAAATAACCAATGATAACCAGTGTCCTGGTTTCTTTCATCACAGATTAGCTTTGCTGATACTGGAAATTAAGATGAATCAAATCATATAGTATATACACTTTGTATCTGGCTTCTAACGTTTTTCAAATTCCTCCATGTTGTTGCATGTATTTAATATTAGTAATTTGCTCTATTCTATTGCCAAGCAGAATTATATTGTGTAAATATAGCACAGCATAGTTATCCTTTTGCCAGTTGATGTATATTTGGGGAGTTTTCAGTTTGTGATCTTATGAATAAAGCTGCAGTGAACATTCCCTAAATTTATTTGTTTATTGATGAAATCATAGATTGTATTAATTATAATTTTACTTTTAAAATGCTTGTTGCTGGTGTATATAAAAAGAGACATTTTGTATCCTGAGATTTACTGTATATACTTAGTAATTTTTTTAACCCACATCACTGCTTACTGTTATACTTAGTAATTTTGTAGGTACTTTTTAGATTTGTAAGAATTTTATATGTAAATAATTATGTTGCCCGCGAATGTAGACGGTTTGTTTCTTGCATTCCAACATCTATGCCTTTTATTTCTTTTTCTTGCCTTACTGCATTGGTTATGAACCTCCAATACAATGCTAACTAGACATGGTGAGAGACGACCATCTTGTTCCCAGTCTCAAGAGAAATGATTCACTCTTTCTTCATTAAGTGTGACAGTAGTTGTTCCTTTTCTGTAGGTGCCCTTTATCAAACTTAGGAAGTTTCTATCTATTCTTAGTTTTTTAAGAGTTTTTATTATGAATTAGAGTTGAATTTGTTTAAATGCTAGATCTGTATCTATTGAGATAATCATAAAAATTTTCTCCTTTGCTCCATATTCTGACTTAAAATGATTGGTTTTTAAACGTTAAACTAAACTTGCATTCTGGAATGAACACCTCTTCTTTGTTATGATGTTTTAAAATTTATATAATGGATTATTTTTATTTGTAATGTCTTCTTGTGTAGGTCTCAGTAATTTGTTTCTTTCCAGGAATTTGTACATATTTCTAATTTGTCAAATTTCTTGGCATAAATTTGTTTTTCATGTTCCCATATTACCCTTTCTCTATCTGGAGGGATGGGAGTACTGGAGTAACAGCCTTTGTTTTATTCATGATAGTGATAATTTGTGTTCTCTTTTTCTCCACTTCCCTCTCTAATTTGATCATTCTAGCTAGGATCAAATGTATTGACATTTTCAAAGAGCTAACCTTTGGTTTTGCTGATTTATTCTATTGTCTATTTTTTAATATCATTAAAATTTGCTCATATCTTTTATTTCTACCTTACCACTTACTTTGGGTTGACTTTTTTTTTAATCCTAGTTTGTTTGTTTGTTTGTTTGTTTTTTAAGAGACAAGGTGTCACTGTGTCACCCAGCCTGGAGTGCAGTGGTACAATCATAGCTCACTGCAGCCTCGGACTCCTGGGCTCAAGTGATCCTTCTGCCTCAGCCTCTGAAGTAGCTGGGACTAATTTTGATATTTTGTGATTTCATTATCAGTGAGTTAAAAATATTTGCAAAATTTCTTTGAGATTTCCTCAGGATTTCTTATTTGACTCTTGGATAACTTAGAAATAAGTTGTTTAATTTCAAAATATTTCAGAGATTTGCAGACTGGCCATAAAGCAAATGCATTTTAAAAATTTAAATAATATGAAGGATAATCTTTTATGGAAATCAAGAAATAACTAACAAAATGGGTGCTTTTTCCCTACTTGCTTATCAAGTACTGAGAACTGAGTTTTGAAATCTCCAACTATAATTGTGGATTAACTTATTTTTTCTTTTTGTTTTCTTAAGTTTTGTTTCATGTATTTTGAAGCACTATTACTAGGTACAAGCACATATAAGAGTAGGTCATTTTGATAAATTGACACTTTTATCATAATAAAATATCTCTGTTTATCCACGATAATGCTTCTTGTCCTGAAGTCTCCTCTTTCTGTATTATTAATGTAGACAATTCAGCTTTCTTTTAATTAGTACTTGCATGATATATCTTTTTATATCCTTTAACTTATCTGTGTACTGTCTTGCTTTTTGTATAGTCTGATAATGTCATCCTTTAAATTGGAGTATTTAGTTCATTTATATTTAATGTTAATTATTGATATGACTAGATTCAAATATACTATTCCATGATATGTTTTCCATGTCTTATTTCTTTTTATTCCCCCTTTTTCTCCTGCTTTTCCTGTCCTGTATTCTTTCAGAGTAATTAAGTATATTTTAGTATTCCACTTAATTGTTGTCACTGGCTTTTTAGCTATACCTCTTTATTTTAATTTTGGTTGTTTTCTTAGGATTTCTATATGTCACTTTACATATAATGTAAGAACCTTACACTTGATACTTTGTGCTATTCTTGTTATATATTTTATTTCTATAACTATTATCATCCTCATAATACATTGCTATAATTTTTGCTTTAGATGTTCACTAACCTTTTAAAGCATTAAAAATGAGAATAATATTTTTATATTTACCCACATTTTTACAATTTATAGTGTTCCCTCACATGGATATGAATTTCCAAGTACTATTTTCTCTCAGCCTGAAGAACTTCCTTTAATAGTTCTTGTGCTAGTCTACTGGAGAAAGATTTTCTAAGCTACTGTTAATCTGAAAAAGTTTTAATTTCATCTTTATTTTTGAAGCACATAAACTTAATCTCAGGTCTGGGACCCTGAGACCCGTTTCTTGCTATCTAGCCTTTGTCCAGTTCTTTTAAGGATACCCTCCTAGCTCAATAGAGCCACAGCATGACATACATAAGAAGGGCTCCCACCTCCCTCAATAGATTAAGTCCTCCAAGCTTTTCTTTATTACAACTGTTACTTGATTCGTATTTGTAGCTTTACTAAAGTTATGGGAAGCTATTAGCTTGCTATTTCTAATAGAGCTTATTGTTCAGTATACATTCATGCTTTGCTCAGTAAAAACTTTGAGTCCTTAATATGTGCAAGACCCTGAATGAATTGCCTAAGGCACTATATTAGAAATAATCAGCATGGTAAAAACAAACAAACAAACAAAAACACAGGATTGAGTGCTAGTCCAAAATCTATCAATAACTAGCTTTAGGTTAGTTTCTGAGCATGTTTGAGCCTTGGTTTATTCACTGTTTGCCCATCTGTGAAATGGAGATAACATGTATTTTACAAAGTTGTTGTGGAAATAACTAATGACATAGGAAATTGCCAAACCCACTACCTGAACTTAATCAATCATTGCTAAATCTGAATAATTCACACAAACATAATGTTAGTATACCAAAGAAGTTACTTACATAGAAGGTGTCAATATGAATTATAACATATTGACTGGACTTCTACCCAGGCACAAATACCTTCTTGGAATTTGTGACAGATTTAGGGAAAGCAAAAATTGTTTGAAAATGCTAGTTTTAAGTAAGATCCTAGTAGGGTGGGAACGTGAATGATGATGCTGGGAAAAGTTTAAGTACCATCTCATCCAATCCAACTTAATTCCTTTCAATTTCATTTTATTTGTTTCTCCTAAGTATTAAATTTTAATAATTCAAAAATGAAAAATAAAATCTCTCTATCAAGGAACTCCCAGTTTCATAAGAAACAAGATAAACAATATTTAGTGAGACAGTATCGCATCTTGTCTAGATGTGCAACTCTGCTACTACATCGCCTGATTTAGAATCCTTACTCCACCACTTACTGGTTGTATGTCACTTGACAAACTACCTTATCTCACTGTGACTGTTTGTTTAGGTAATTCTAGATGCTGTTAAAGACAAAATCTCCATGGTTTAACATAATACAAGTTTAATTCTTCCTCATGTAAAACCCAAATGATGATGTAGTTGGAGTGAGGTGGAGAAACTCTGCCGTTTAGGGGCCCGGGATAAACAATGACTTCCTAGGGCTTTGGTATCCAGCTAACAGATGGGGAAGCGAGAAGGATCACACCAGATGTTTGTATGGGCAGGCCTGGGAGTGGAGAACATCACACTTACCTACAAACTGTTGGTAAGAACTATAAGGGAGACAGAAAAAGGTAGCCCAGTTGTGTGCCTAGGCATAAAGGAAAGTAAATTCAATAAACAGCTAGCCAGTCTCTGCTATACTGGGTCTCAGTTTCCCATGTGTAAGATTGAGATAATAATGGGATCCATCTCAAAGAGTTATTGTAGGAATACAATGAAATAATGCACATAAATTGCTTATCCCAGTGCTTGACTCATGACAAATGCCTGGTAAGTTAGCTTTCTGTCATAAGTACAATGACAAAGATAAATGGTAGATTCTGCAAGTCAAAGAAAGGTGTGATCAACTGGAACTAGGATGTCAGGTAAAACTAAACAGGGTTTGATGGGGCTGTGACTGTCAGCTGTGCTGGCTTCCTCAATCACCAGAAAGGGTGTACCAAACTTCATGGTCCAACTATGTCTCTTCAGGGTCAGCTGCATCCCACTAGCCATCCCTTCTTCTGCAGAACCTTCTTCCTGAGTCTTGGCTTCATTTTTACCCCAGGATGAGGGGGAAAAACATTTCTTATTCTGAGAAGACCTTTTCAGGTAGGAAGCAAATTTGAATCATTGTAGACTATCAGCTTATGAATATATTGAATTTATTTTTGTTGAGATCCAACATATAATATTTGCACAGCAGGTGCAATATTTTCAAGCCACATTCTCAGGTACGTGAAACTTGTAATGTGCTTTATTTTTCTATAATTCAACTTAATCATTATTTTAAGGCCCCATTCTATTTTATGTAAATTTAGTCATCTCAAGTTTAAATCAATCTATATAGGATTTCTTTCTCTCTCCTGTTCTCCAGAGCAGTATCTAAATTCTGAGGTTGCCTACAGAGCATCCTGGCACTGGGAGGAGCATCAGAGCTCTTGCGGTAACCAAGTGCCACATGGGGCAAGTATAAGATCCTACCCAGTTCTTGCACATTACATCTGCCCACATTGGCATCTGCTGGAATAGGGGCCTGGGTGTACTTGTTTGCCCAGGATAGTCCCTGATACACCTATTGTCCTGGCATCTTGCCCATTTACTGTCCCTTTCATTCTCAAAATTGCCCTAATGTGGAAAATAATTTATACAGTTGCCTTAGCTTAGCATTTGAATTGCCACCTGGCCTCTGGTAAACAGTCTATGGCCACTTTCTGTTCCAAGCCTACTTGCTCCCAAACTTGCCCCCTTCTTAGGGACATAGATAGATTTGGCTATTTTCCTACTCCATTACTCTCTATTCTAGGAACAGGCAAGCACCTGGGCTCTTTTAGCTCCTAAAACCTCATGCAGTCATCTTCACCTCCTCAAGTCATTTTATCTTTGTTACGCTTCTACGTCTTAATATTCTAAGTTAAAGTGACTCCATGTTTCATTCTCTCTTGGATTTGCAACCCTTTGAAGCACATGGGAGTGAAGAAAAGATGAAGCACCGCTGAATGTGGGCCGTTACTCAGTGATATCCTTAGCATGTCACTCTTCCTTCCTCTGCAAACCTCCTCTCACCTCCCTTAGCCCAAGGAAGGGGCAGGGACTGTTTTCACAGACAATCTTTTAAGTATAAGGTATGGAAATGAAATGGAAGGATTTTGGTTATAATCAAAGCAGTTATGAGAACCACAAAACAAACAAACCAAACGCAATTTGTATTTAGGGGAAGGAGTTTCCACATTTGGTGTAAAGTAAGGAAAAAGGGATTAGAAACATTTTCGTGGAGAAAATAGTGCTTAAAATGGGCCCTGAAGTAAATTTGGTTTAGGTTTTGATGGCTGTCAGTAAAGGCATTCTTGGTCATTTGTGTGGGAAAATAGAAAATGTGTTTAGATAACAGGAACAAAGTGGTTGGGAACACAGGCTTCAGATTGAGATCGATCTCAGTGTTAGTCGTACTTCCACCGTGTATCAACTCTGTGACTTGGATAATTTATTTCACTGCTGTGAAGCTCAGTCTCTTCATTTTTAAGTGAAGGTTGTAATCTTTATCTTGAAGGTTAAAAATTAAACAGATAACAAATGTAAAGCACATAGAACATGCTCAATAGGTAATAACTATTGTTAACAGTGGATTATAGTTGGGCAAGGATAGATGCTAGTGGTAGAGTAGAAAAAAAAAAAGATTTATTTAAGTTTTATTTAGTCCTTGAGTCCTGATGTTTCTTTTGCCCAAGAATCCGGACACTTTTTGTCTCCTAGGGCACTGTGATTCAGAGCTCTGGTGGGAATTGGTTTTTCTTAATGTGAAGCCACAACACATTTTGCCCCTCACTGGTCTCTCATCATTATCTTTTTCAGCAGGAGAGATGAGATGTTTGTTAGGTGAATCTAGGTCACATTCCAGATAAACTACAAATAGTTATTTTTCCCCCAAGTGTGTCTTAATTGACCAACCAATTCCTGCAATCAGATCCAAGTGTGTTTTAGAAATGGGATTTAAAAAGGTCTCTACTGTGAGTGTGAATGACAAGATCATTGGTCTATGTAACAGGGCACTGGTTTCTGGACCAGCTTTTGGTGTTGAGAAGCCTAGTTTTCATGGTTAGTGCACAGTCTTTGCAGGTACAAAGCCTGGTTGAGATCATAGACTTACTTTGGAACAACAGGACCTGGAAATCCACATAATAAAAATATCCATCTTATAGATTTGCTGAGAGGATTAAGTAATATAGTATATATAAATCATTTTTCTCAGTGCTTGGCTAACAGCAGGTATTCAAGGAATCGTGTTTGTTGTGATAATAATTATTATTATTAGCTGAGAAACAGTGGGATCTACACCATCATTGGAGTGAAGTAACCTGGCTTCAAATTCTTGTAAGACACTCACTGCATTTCTTTAATTCATATTTGTTTTATCTATAACATAAAAATAAAAAATATTACTCCATAAAGTATTGAGTGTGTAGTGAAAACAATTTTTTGAGCCCCTACTTTGGGTCAAACTCTCTGCTAGGATGTCCCTGTTTTGTTTCACCTTGACAATAATGCTAAGAAGTGAAGGTCATTATTCACCACTAAAGACTAGATAGAAAATGGTAGAACCATGATTTTAACTCATGAGATAATGCATAAAAATAGTTACATAAAGTGCCTCACACAGGCCTGACACATAGTAGGCACTCAGAATCATACTAGCCCAAAGCATTTTATACTGCTTCTTCTATTGATTAGAAGTGGCAGGGTAGTGAAGGAAAGTTGAGGGCATTGTCCTTCTCTGGTGGCATGCAGGAAGGCTCTCCCCTTCCCTGGCCACCTGAAAGGATGTGGCTTATACCCCAGGCCTGGGTTCCAGTTGTGACTTCCTGAAAGAAGGTCATGGACCAAGGCTTCTAACCAGCCTTACCCTTCTAGCCTCATTTTCTCTTCTGATCCAGGGACATTTGCTTATCTTCCTTGGTCCCCTGCCCAGAGTCCCCATTCTCATCTCCAGTTAGTGACCTCTGACCATACTCCGTCCTTTTCTCCTAAGGTTGGCTGGGTGCTACTTTCTGTCACCACTGGCCCTGATTGGACGTCAGGCTCTCTGATGCTTGCACATACTTAATGCCAGCTTCTGCTGCTTTACCTTGTCTCCCTATAGCTGTAGGGATCGTTGGATCTGGCATGAAGTCCTGGCTCCATCCCTCACTAACATTGTATCCTTGTCCAAGTCACTTAACTTTGTTGAGCTCTGAAGTACCATAGTATTTCACCAGGCAACATCATTTCTATTTTATTCAAAGTTACTTCCAGACAAAATTGAGGGTAAAGTTGATCTTAGCCACTCTTCTTTCGCATTTCAATGATGGTCTGCTTGCAGCCTTCCCTAGGGTGCTGTGCTTTCCATGGCTTTCTGGCATGCCATTTCCCCAGACTTGGCTTACCTGATGATGAAACCTTGAGCTTCTCCTCATTTTCCTCTGCTCCCTTTTCCCTTCCATATTTATATGTAGTGCTAGTGCTCTATCATCTCCAAGACTCACTGGCTTTGAAAAGCTTTGCTGGTATTCTGGAGTGGCTTTTACTGTAATACCACATGCCATGCATTTGGGCACCTGATGTCCCCAAATTGAATTTACCCTGACTTCCTCACCAGGAGCATTCAGCCAGTAATCTGTTAGGATTGCATGCAGTGGAATTAAGCAGAGGCCCATCCACACTGGATTAGCTAAACTGGGTTTCATTTTTCTCAGTAACAGGAAGTATAGGGGTGAGTGGTCAGAAGCAAGTCACAATGTTGGCATGAGCCACCAGGGACCTAAGTTCCTTCCAGCTTCCTACTCTTGTATCTTTAGCGTGCAACTCTCTTTCTTACAATAACAAAATGGGAAGAAATGGGGAGGGTCATGAATAAAAGGCTTGGATCAGCTGAGTCTGTCCCTTTTTATCAGGAAAACAGTAGCTTTCTCAGAACATGCCCTCCGCCGGTAGTCTGCACCTTCTGCATTTATCTCACCGGCCAGGACTATATCACAGACAGTGTCCAAATTCAAGGAAGCATGAAAGAGGGGTTATTTTAACTCCTTACTGTCACCCCTAAAATTGAGGTTGTATTCATAAAGAGAAAGAGCAAAATCATTGTAAGGTAGGGAACTTGAAGTGTTTGTCACACTCCATTATACCAACTTTATTTTCTAAATATCTCTTTGATTTATGACTTTCCCTCCCTTCCCGTTCTCTACCGCATGACTGGATGGTTACAGTTGCGTGCTGAGTGGTTGCTCTCTGTTTTACCTTTACCCTTTCAAAATTCATTTTCTGCCCATGGTGATTTTCCTAAAATGAAAGTCTCATCTGTCACTCCCTGTATAATCTCTCCAGTACCTCCTTAATCACTGATGAGATCCAAAGGCTTTCATCTTCTGGCTCTGCCGGCTTTTCCTGCTTCTCTACTCCTATGCATCCTATTTCCCATCTTCTGCCTCACATTTATTTACCTAGAAATAGTGGGAGTTCTTGCCTCATCATGCTCATCCACATCTTTATGCAAAGGTAAAACTAAGGTTCTTCCCCATTTCCTTCTTGTGTTTTATCCTTCAAGGGGCATCACCCTCCCTGAGCCCTTTCTGTTACCATGTGTTTGAGCGAGGAGCATATTGCCTATGCAGAAGTGGCTACATGATTTGCAGGGCCCAAGGCAAAATCAAAATATGGGGCCCCGTGTTCAAAAAGTATTAGGAAGTTCAAGACAGTATCAGCAGAGCTTTAAACCAAACTCGGGCCCTACTAAGCACAAAGCCCTGTGCAACTTCACAGATTATGCACCCATGACGTCAGCCTGCTCCAGTGCACCACAGTCCTCAGGCTTACTGCGTTGGAACTGCCAGTTGACATGTCTGCCTCTCCCTCTAGACTGTGAGCCTTAGAGGACAGTGACTGGGTCACAGTCATCCCTGTATCACAGACAATGGCACATGCATATAGGAAACAGAGTAAACTGGATTTTGTTTTGCTTCCTTCTTATCAAATAAGCAACAGAACATTTTCAAAGGACTGGTCCAGTGGGCTTCCTTCCCACCACCCCCTAAATTTGGTGGTTGTGGCTGAGTTGATTAAAGGTCAGAAGCAAGAATCAGGTCCTTGCACGGAGACTCCTGCCTGTGGGAATTGTTCCAATAGCTTTACTTCCACTGGGCCCACTGAACTCAGGTTCAGCAGCACGTAGGGGAACTTCTGCACATTTTTAGGCCTGATATCATGGCACATAGTGTAGCTACTGAGCAAGCACTTCCAGGAAATGAGAACAGATTGTGAGAAACAGTGCAAATTGTAGGAATTAAATCAGCGGGTAACAGCGGGATTGTAACAGGCAAGAAAGGAGGAAAATGACAGGAATGCAAGTCCTGCAGAGATGTGTATTGGGCTCCGTGCAGCTGCAGGCTGGGCACTTGTTTGGGATTTTCTTTGTGTGACTTTGTGGAAAAAGCATTGACCCAGCATGTGTAGGCCTATGTTTGTGTCCCAGTTCGATAGCTCACCAGCTAGCTAATCCTGGGGAAATTGCTAAACATTATCAGTTTCCTAGATTCCTCATGTAATAAAATCAAGACCATAATACTATAAGTGAAATAATTATATTAATAAAAGAAACCAAACTGCATAGCCTTAACCAGAACATAGAAAATACGTAAGTGCTCTCCATTCTATATATGTTGGTTACACACATGAACGACAACTTATCAGAGCCCAAACAACATTCTTCCACTTATATTCCTACTCCCATATCCTGGCAATTCTAATTGTGGATCCTCATTCAGCATGACTTGTGGCTGGCTGTTTGTTCCTGTCTTAATCTGCAGCCTCCATGTGCATATGAGTGAGGAGGGTCAATAAGAGATTTAAAGACAGACAGACTTGGTTTTACTACGTAAAAGCTGTGTGATTTGGAGCAAGCAGATTAATGTCACGAAGCTTCAGTTTTCTCATATGTTTTAACAAGAGTTGTTTTTAGAATCATTGTGAAAGTTTTATGAAATAATGCTTATAAAGCCCAAATACAACAGAGTGCCAATAGCAAGTGCTAATGACAGCTAGTTTTATTCTGTGACCCCTGCCCAGTTGATCCTGCACTACAGCAGCTGCCAAGAGGAGTGAATTCTAGTCCCTACTGCTCACCTGATCTATATCTATGTGACCTTGGGAAAAGCTATTCTACATCTCCAGGCTTGTGGGAGGAACTAGATCCTCTGTAAAGTTCTTTTTCTATATTTGTCCTAATGTTGCAGCTAACATTTCATTATCAAAATAACCCTACAATGCGGGCCCTATTATGATCCCTATTGTATAGATGAGGAAAATAAACTTAAGGAGATAGAATAAGATCCACAAAATGTGAAAATGATGAAGATGGGTTTCCACCCAAGCCATCTGCCTCCATAGCCTCTATGTATATTGAAACCCACTGGAAGGGATCCCTGGGTCTGTAACCCATACACCTCTTTCTCAGTTTTTGGTCATCCTTCTATGAGCCAGAGCTTCTGGGACCTCCAAATGGTTCCTGGGACCCTCACCAAGCATTGCAATTACTCTTCTTTCTACAAAAATAAAAAGGCATAGCTGCAGAACAGCAGGTTGGTCCTTGTGCCTGGGAGTGAAATCTACCTCTGTTCTTTCTTTAAATCCAGTTGCAGCTTGGCTATGTGTAGCAGTTTATCACTTCCAGGAGCTTTTGCCCACCATGGCACTGAAGCTAAAGGCACAAGCATCCAAGTGCTCCCACCTAAGTGCTAAGGGAGGGAGGGAGTCTCTCTGGAGGGAGTTGGGAAGGGCATCTGTGGTTTTTACCTTCCCACCATCCACTCTCCCCTTCTCTGGCCACAGTGCCCTGATTTATTTTGGAGAAACATTCCTCTCCACTCTCAGTCCATATGATTTGATTAGCACTGACTCCTGTGTTAACTCAGAGCTTGTGCACATGACCTGGCTTAGGGCAATCAGAACCAGTAAGTCCTG
The DNA here is from genome assembly GCA_023783475.1 of Daubentonia madagascariensis. NCBI lineage: Eukaryota > Metazoa > Chordata > Mammalia > Primates > Daubentoniidae > Daubentonia > Daubentonia madagascariensis. The sequence goes on from JAKFHU010000913.1 coordinate 53,098,447, forward strand.
GGAATTCTGCTGCAATTATTGGGAAATAAGGCTCTCTTTTCTGTGGGGTCCTTAGCTGTTAGAATATGTACCTGAGACTGATGATGGCCATCTTCCTGCCCATCTTCCCAAGAATGAAGAAAACCCAGAGGAAGGTAGAGTCAAGGGATTTAAAAAATGGCCATATTCCTGATGTTGTTTGAGTACACGGACCCAACTGTGCTTGAAGCCAGCACCTCTGTGACCCAACTCATCCGGTTTTGTATTTAAGCCACTTTGTATGGGGTTTCTGTAATTTACAACCCAATGATCTCTGGCTAATACAAAAAGAAAGGAATGAGTACAAACCTTGAGCTGAGTGAGGAAGGATGCCTCTTCATGTTTTCAAAATGCTCTCCTAACTCTATGTTACCATCGAATCCAGCTATTATGCCCTCCCAACTTGTGGTAAGCTGGAACCTGTGACTGTGTTATCTTACATGGCATGCAGGTCTTTGCAGATGTGAGTACATCAAGGATTGAGATGGGGAGATTATCTTGGATTATGATGGTGGGTGCAATGGAATCAGAAAGGTCCTCGTGAGAGGGAAGCAGGGGAGTCTGAGTCAGAGGAGGAGATGTGACGGAAGCAGAGGTTGGAGTGATGAAGTCACTGGTTTTGAGTGTAGAGGAAAGAAGTGGGCAGCCTTTAGAAGCCAGAAAGGGTGAGGGAATGGAGTCTGCTGTAGAACCGCCAGGCAGGAATCAGCCCTGTTGACATCCTTGATTTTAGTCCAGTGAAACCCATTTCGGACTTCGGAACTACAGAACTGTAAGATAATAAATTTGTATTGTTTTAAGCCACTAAGCTTGTGATAATTATTTACAGCAGCACTAGGAATCTGATATAAAGCTCATATACCTAATGCATATCTTTCAAATAATATGAGTAATAACTATCAATTATGGAGGACTGAACATGTGCCCAGTTTTTCTTTTTTTTTTTTTTTTGCATAGTTTATCTTGTATCTTCATAACAACTCTGAGAAGGATAAGAATAGGCCATTACCAGCATCTGTTACGACTTGGTCTGCCTGTGACACACTGATGGACAGGGGCATACCACTCAGTGTACTCATTGTATTGCTTTGGGCTGCAAGTAATAGGAAGAAAACAGAATTGTCTTAAACAGTAAGAGAATTTATCTTATGTGATAAGAATTTTGAATATAAGGAGTTTCCAAGGTTTATGAAATCAGTAGATAAATGATATCATCAAAGATTCATGCTGGTTTTGTCCTTAGCTATCTCTTCAGGATTGCAAAATGTTCATAACAACTTCCAGCACTACAATTTCCTTAGCCACAGACAGAGAGACAGAAAACGGGAATGTCTCATCATCCATGTTTTAAATTCAAGAGCAAATAATCTTTCCTCAAAGGTCTTCCAGCTAAACTTCATGTTTGGGGGGAATGATTTTACTATACACTGATTTTTCTGTGAAATACAATTACCTCTTACATTGAACTCATAGTATAATTTAGTTTTACAGACCTTTATCAAGATTTCATCACCAACTCTGAAAAACACTGTCATTGATGGTAACACAATTCATGGAATTTGCCAATATAAAATGGCTGTTTCAGTTTGCATTTATAACTATTACATTCACAGTGAAAATATGCATAGATATAAGCAAATGACTATTATATATTCAAAGGTAGTCATGCCCAAGAAACAATTATATATTCAAATACATAATATTTTATTATGTCTTACTTTTATTCATCCCTTACATTATGGTTATGACATACACACACATATGTGTGGGTATAGGTTATAATATATATCTTTTATTTCAGAGTATTAAAAGAGACACTACAAAATATTTGTTATAAAAAGAGAGGCTTTAATAAGAGTAAGAATGACTGACATAACTCTTCGTAAAGTTTGTCATTATACAAGAATACATTGTATTTTTTCAAGTCTCTGGGACGTTAAAACTGTTCCTTTTGTCCAGTATATCTTTTTCTGCTTGTCCATCTGATAAACACCTTCTTGTTCCTCTATTAAGAAGGATGTGAATCCTTTCTTAACTGTGCTGTTTTCTAACATCACTGTGTGCCTACTTACGTTATAGTACCTGTCACATGGCATCATAATAATGCCTGAGTATTTCTGTATTACTTTCTTATGGCTGCTGTCCTAAATTACCAAAAACTTAGTGGCTTAAAACAACACAAATTTATCTTACAGTTCTGTAGTTCAGAGGTCTGAAAATGGTCTCACTGAGCTAAAATTAAAGTGTCAACAAGGCTGCACTCCATTCAGGAGACTCCAGGGGAGGACTCATTTCCTTACCTTCTCCAGCATCTAGAGATCGTCCACATTTCTTGGTGGATGGTCCCATTCTACCATCCCCAAAGCCAACAATGTTGCATCTATCTCTTTGTGCCTTTTTTCCATAGTGATATATTCCTCTCACCTCTGAATCTCCTTCCTCCCTCTTTCACTTAAGGACTCTTATAATTACATTGGGCCCATCTGGATAATCCAGGAAACACTTAATTTCATCTGCAACCTTCATTCCCTTTTGCCACGTAACCTAACACATTCACGAGTTCCAGAGATTAGGATGTAGACACCTTAAGGGGCCATTATTTTGTCTATCATAATCTCCTCCACTTAACTGGGAACTTTTTCATAGGAGATATTGTTTTAATTAATATTTGCATTTTCAGCACCTATCACAGCTCCTGGCATGTAGTGGAAGACGCCCAGTAACGCACCTGAACAGAGGACTGACGTAATGAATGTGTGGAGATTGCAATAGCTGTGGTGGCATGACAGCAGGGCTTTCAAAAGTTAACCTAGACGAAAATGGATTAATGAGCATCTTGATTTTGAGTGATAGGTAGTAGGTGAGAAAGCGAATATAGCAAAATTTTAATTATAGAATTTAAGTGGCAGGGATATGGGTATTCATGGTAAAATATTTCCAAAGTTCCTATATATTTAAAACTTTTAATAATAAGATGTTGAGGAAAGTTCTTAATCCAGGCCTTAGCATACCAAACTACATCCATAAATAGTTGTTGAGAGATGGGTAAATTTAGTGGAAATCTACTTGCCAATCAGCTCTGAGGTTAAGATGGAGATGGGGGCAATCTGTCCTTTTCATGTTTCTGATGCACCGATTAATCGATCCTTTTCTGGAAAGTGTGATGCAATACAATCAACACTCCATTCAGAGGTGCTTATGTGCTGAAGGAGCAGTTGCTGCAACAAGCTTGTTGATGAGAAGCCCAAGCAGCTAGTCCCAGCAATCTGGGCTATTGTTGAATGTGGGCTGTAAAGCAGCAGGTGTCTTGTTGTCTGAAGAAGTCTTCTGGGAGCCCTGTGGTTACTGTGCATTACAGAGCATGGATTTTATCCAGTTATGTATATGATAGAAAATGGAAAGAGAATGGGTAGAAAGTTCGTCCAGTGATTTTGAAGTACAATTGCAAACATTAAATTATATGGTTTGTTTATGATCATGTCTAAGAGAAGTAAATAAACTCTTTGGCAGGGAATAAGCCAGTAATTACTTCAGTTAGTCATTTTAACAAGCATTGTCTGAGCACCTACTATGAAGCAGGCCCATGTATGTGATACATGTAGAGATAAACTAGTGACAGGCCTTGGTGTGGACCACCCACTCTAATCTCTAGGGAGCTCTCAAGGCCTACAGCTCCCCTCCACCTCCCACTCCCCAAGAAAGGCAAGCTCTATTCTGGTTCAAGGACAAAATAGATTTTTACAGGTGCACAATGCAGCTCCCATAGGGAGTGGAACACTTTCAGACAGATGTACAGTTAAACTTGGCTCCACCTCGCTCCTCACCCTCCACTGTCAGACTAAGATCATGCTAAGATGAAGTGCAGACGTGGCATCTTGGGAACTGCCTTGCCCTTGGAAGGCCAAATGTAACAAGGAGAGTTCTGGTCAGAGGAATGCCTGAAATGGATGGCTGAGACCAGTTCTGCTGTAAGACAGGGGCAGGTGAAGTGTGATGTAAAAGGGATAAGACACAGTAGTCCTACAGTAGCCCACAGTGCAGAAGAACGCTGAAGATGTCAGCAAGATGGCCAACGAGAAGCCCCTAGGGCTCACTCTCTCCAACAAAAGCAGCTAAAACAACAAATAAGCCACTCTCTTTTGATGAAAATAACTAGAGAGCACCAGAGTAGATCAAAGGAGTAGTAGAAATCCTGGAGAACACAGAAACCCAGGATGACTACATAGAGAAGGGAAGGAAACATCTTGCCTCCAACCCCCAGTCAGGATCAGCTCAGAACCTAGAGGGACTTCTCCCTGTGGGGAAAAGGTAAACAAGAGGACCCCAGAGGCCCCCATCACCACCTTAGACACATACAGTTCTAACCACGAGGGACTCCTACAGTCCTCACAGGCCCACCTGAGAGAGTTCCCTGGAGTCCACACAGCTGTGCTTCCCCCAGATAAGGAGCCAACACTGTGCCCTCCTTTTATGGCCCATGCAGTTGCTGTGCTATGCCATCTTGGAACTGGAACCACTGCTGGAGTGTCCTGCTCAAGGGGTGAGTAACCATGACATCCTCCCATCCCCGAGGCTTTGTCACCACTGAACCACCCCCACCTGGTTACTCACCAACTTCAAGTACAGCTGCTGCTACACTCTACACCATGGGACCAACCTGCTGCAGAGCTGCTCCATCTACCCCTGCCAGTCACTGCTGCACACTGCCCCTTGGGGCCTGAGCAGAAGCAGCACCCTGCCTCCTATGAAACTGTGCCAACTGAGCTAGCTGAAAAAGAAATAAGGAAAACAATCACATTTACAATAGCATCAAAAAATACTTAGGAATAAATTTAACCAAGGATGTGAAGGACCTGTACACTGAAAACTATAAAACATTGATGAAAGAAATTGAAGAAGATGCAAATAAAAGGAAAGATATTCCATGCTCATGGATTGAAAGAATTAATATTGTTAAAATGTCCATACTACCTACAGCAATATACAGATTCAGTGCAATCCCTATCAAAATCCCAATGGCATTCTTCACCAAAGTCGAAAAAAAATCCCAAAATTTGTATGGAACCACAAAAAGCCCCAAATAGCCAAAGCAATTCTGAGAAAAAAAAAGTTTTAGGCATCACACTTCCTGATTCAAAAGTATATAACAAAGCTGTAGTAATCAAAACGGTATGGTACTATAAAAACAGACACATACACCCGTGGGACAGAGTAGAGAGCCCAGAAATCAATCCAAATATATATGGTCAACTAATTTTCAACAAGGGTACCAAAAAGATACAATGAGGAAAGGATAGTCTCTTCACTAAATGGTGCTGGGAAGACTGGATTTCCACATGCAAAAGAATGAAATTGGACACTTTTATTATACCACACAAAAAATCAATTCAAAATAGTTAAAATACCTAACTACAAGACTTGAAACCATAAACTCCTTGAAGAAAACATAGAGAAAAAGCTTCTCGACTTTGGCATTGGAAGTGATTTCTTGGATATCACACCAAAAGCTCAGACTAGAGGAGCAAAAATAAATAAATGAGACTACAACAAACCAAAAAGCTCCTGCACAGTGAAAGAAACAATCAACAAAATAAAAAGGCAACCTATAGATTGGAAAAATATATGCAAGCCATATATCAGATAGGGTTAATAGCCAAGTTTTATAGAACTCATACAACTTAATAGCAAATAAAAATAACCCAACTAAAAATGGGTAAAAGATTTGAATAGACATTTCTCCAAAGAGGATATAAAAATAGCCAATAGGTACATGAAAAGGTGCTCAACATCACTAATCATCAGGGAAACACAAAAACCACTTTGATATACCACCTCACACCTGTTAGGATAGCTATTATCAAAAAGACAAGAGATAACAAGTGTTGGCAAGGGCATGGAGAAAAGGGAACCCTTGCACACTGTCTTGGTGGAAATGTAGATTGATGCAGTCATAATGGGAAACAACATGGACATTCCAAAAGAAAGTAATAATAGAACTACCATATGGCCCAGCAATCCCTCTTCAGGGTATATTCCCAAAATAAATGACATCACCACCTTGTAAAGATATCTACACTTCCATGTTCCTTGCAGCATTATTCACAGTAGCAAGATATGGAAACAACCTAGGGTCCATCAATGGAGGAATGAATGAAGAAACTGTGGTACGTACACACAATAAGATATTATTCAGCCTTTAAAAAGGAGGTGATCCTTCCATTTGCTACAACATGGGTAAACCTGGAGGACATTATGCTAAGTAAAATAAGTCAGACACAGAAAAAAATTTCAGATAATTTCACTTATATGTGGAATCTAAAAAAAAAATAAAAAGTCAAATATATAGAGAATAAGACAGTGGTTAACAGAGTTGGAATTGGGGGTGGGGGGAGAGAGAGAAATGGGGAAATTTTGGTCAAAGGAAACAGAGTAGCTAATATATAGGATGAACAAGTCAGAAGATCTACTGTACAGCATGAAGACTATAGTTAATAACAGTATATTATATTTAGGCTTTTTGCTAAGTGGGTAGATTATAGCTGCTCTTGTCATGGGGAGAAAATGGGTAACTATGTGAAGTATGTGCTAAATATATATATATCTCTCTTATAATATGTTGTGTGATTTAAATATACACAATAAAATATTTTTTTTAAAAAAAACCTGCAGAAAATTCTGGAGCATTTAACAGTATAAAGACATCACTTGCAGCTGAGGGCAGCAGGATCATGCCAATGAGGAAGTAGCGCTGGAGAGCCCTGAAACATAAAGGACACTGTTGGGGAAACAAGGTGAGCAATGGCAGGGAGAAGGGACAGACAAGAAGTCAGATCACAAAAAGGCGATGACGTGCCTGAAAATGAGGTTTGAGAATTTAAATGTTGGGGATAATATAATGGCCAGCTAAGATCTTTTAACTTATTTTCATAGGCATCAGATAGCTATCACAGTTTGAGCAGTGATACTAAATGAGGTCAGGGTGATGCTGTGAGAGGAACAGTTTCTGGGTTCAGGCTTACTGTCTGAGGGTGAGTGACATCAGGCATGACCTCACTGTTGACAGTCCCAACAGGATAATCCTATCTTGTATATAATAAATCATCCCCCAAATTCATATGTGATACTCCCATAGTTACAGGAGTCATTCCTTACATCACTGCTAGCACAAAGGTTACTTTGGGGCCAGCTCTTATCCAAGCAGTTTATCAACCCAGGGTCACAAGGAATCCATTGCAGAAGGAAACAGTAGCTCAGGAACTTCCTTAAATTTACCACTGGATTTATTTCCAATTCCTTTGTAATCTCTTCCTTAGAGCAGTAAATTCTGAGCTCACAGGGCTTTGCATTTAATTCCAGTATTTGGATTGTGAGAGCTTTTAATACCTGTGGACTTGGCTATTGCAGGGAGTAAAATGCATCCCCATTAATCAGAACTGGACTGAGTCATGTTACACAAACCACAGATTTCTACAAGAAAATTAAAAGGCAATATCATTTCACTTCTGCTAAATGTTTTCTTATGATTCAGGAGGAGAATTGGGACACACTATATTGTGTCCAGTGATGCTGCCAAAAATATATCATCCAGAGACACGACAAATGAATGTATAAATAGGAATTGCTCAGAAGGGGTTAGTCATAAATCACTGAATGAGCCGGAACCCAGGCTTATTTTTTGTGTATGTGTTGCTTAAAATGTGAAACATTATTGGTGACTTCTAGAAAAACAATTTGATTTTTGTACAGTTGCATTAAAAGACTGAGGGAAATAGGGAAGTATAATTTCCCTAGTGAAACCAAAGGCAAGATATAAAATTTTCTGGTGACTCTAAGATCATATAAACTACTTTGAAAAATGAAATAGAGTTTGTTAAAGAATTGCAGTGGTGTGGTTTCTGGAATCATGGGTTTTCATCTTGAACATTTAGAAATCTGGGGTATGGTGATGGGCTGGCTTTGGGTCAAACATGCACTATAATAAATAGAATTGAAACAGCAGCAACAATTATGGGACTTTTCCACTGGGGTCCTGTAAGTCCTCCATAGTACTTACTCCTAGAAAACTTTTCTCCATGTTTTGAAAGAAACTGCTTTTTGATGTCCTGGGTAATGTCTGAACAATTATTTTTTCTTAGGAAAAAAAAAAGAAAGAGAATTTCTTTTTGTTTTAAAGACATTAATTAAAGTAGAAACTGGAGCACCATGGCAAAAAGACACTAAGATCTTCACAGGTAGAAGTGCTAAGCATTTTAATAAAACTTTAGATGTTAATGCTAAACAGATCTTTAAAATTTTTCTTACATATAATATTACTATTATGCCAGTTATCATTTTAAAGTAGCACATTTCCTTTTGCTTAAGAGTACAGTGGTTGATACTGCTACTTTTATTTGCAGAAAAACCTATGAAGAGGTTTGGAGGGGAATGTATTAGTTCATTTATCAACCTCAACACTATCCCTTAGAAGCCAGTCAGGAGTTAGCTGAGGTGGCTTGGGACGTTGAATATGATTTCCAAAGTGCTATAATGTCTCAATGTCCCATTTTTTGAGTTAGTTATTTTTGTAACAAACTACCCTGAATCTTAGTGGCCTAAAACACTCATCATTTGTTAGTTCATGACTTTGTGGGGCTGGAAATATGGTCTGATCTCAGCTGGGTAGTCCTTCTGCAGTTGCTATCTGGGCTCACTTATGTGGTATAGTCAGCTGGAGGGCTGGGTGGGGGGTTGTTGGACCCAGATGTCCTCATTCACATGTCTGGACTTTGAATCAAATAATAGGGGCAACTGGACCACATGTTTCTAACATCTGGTAGGTCAGCCCTGACTTTTTCCCATGGTGACTGGGTCCCCAAAACAGCAAGAGATGGTACACTCCAATGTGCGAACACTTTTTCAAGCTCCTGTTTTCATCATCTTTGCTGATGTCTTGTTAGCCAAAGCAAGTCACATGGACAAGCCCAGAGTCAAGGGATGGAAAAATAACCCCCAAACAATGTGGGATTGGTTTTTCTTCTTTACAATTTTGATGAAAATAATACTAGAAATCTCAACTCATGGGCTTTTCAAGGAAGGAGTTGCAAAATATTAATATTGTGTGTGTGTGTGTTTTGGTCAATCTATTATGTCAAATTCTTTCTTTAATGATATTATCCGAGTGGTAGATACATAATGTGGCACTGTTACTTACTGGCTGTGTAAGATTTCTTACAGAAGATTTCTTAGCCTCTCTGTACCCATCTCCTCATTGCTTCATGGGACTAAGACTACTGTGTACCTCATGGGTTTACTTTGATAATTAAATGAGTTAACAATTGTAAGGCTTGGAACAATGCCTAAACACAGTATTCACTCCATCAATATTAGCTATTACCAGTTTTGGTCCTGTACCTCTGTGTTAGTTTCATATTACTGCTGTAACAAATGACTACAGACTTAGTGTCTTAAAACAATACAAATGTATTACCTTACTGCTCTGAAGGTCACTGGGTGACCTCTGGGTTTTGCTTGGCTACAATCAATGTGTCAGCAGAATTGTGTTAGTATGTTTCCTTGCCTTTTTAAACTCTAGAGGTTGCATGCATTCTTTGGCTCATGGGGCCTTCGTTCACCTTCAGAGTCACTAGCGACCAGTGGAGTCTTTCTTGTGTCACACCACTCTGACCTCTGCTTCTGCCATCATGTCTCCTTCCCTGATTCTAACTCTCCTGCCACCCACTTTCACTTATAGGCACCTTGTGATTATACTGGGCCCACCTGAATAACCCAGGATAATCTCACCATCTCAAGATTCTTAATTTAGTCACATCTGCAAAGTCCCCTTTTCCATGTAAAGTAGCATATTCACAGGTTCTGGAGATTAAAACATGGGAATCTTTGGAGAGCCATTATTTTGTCTGTCCTGAAGATTCTTCATCCTAGGACTTGGATCTTTCATTATGAAAAGAAATATGTTAGGAAGGCTTTGCTTAGCCATGGCTCTTTAAGGAAAGGTTCTGGTACCAATGAAGACATTTTTTCCTCCACAATGTTGAGAGCATCTCTTTCCTCTCTGAACTGCCAGAAAGGAGAACAGATATTCTGAGTAAAAATGAGGCAAAAATGGTTATCCACCACCTCTCAGTTAGAGTATGATAGAAAGAAAATACCATGTAATCACCAAATCTTATTTATTTTTCCTCTGGCATTCGGCTATATTATACTTCTATCACTCTTGCTTCTAACTTAGTCTTGACAAAAATTCTCACCAATGAAATGAGAGTGGCAGTGATCTGTGTTACATCTGGGGTGAAGGGTTAAGAGCAGGTATGCCTTCCACATGACAGTTTCCCTGTTGGGTAGCTGCATACAGGGCATTTGCCAGAGGACTCTGAGACCCTAGGGATGGCCAGGACACAGATAGGAGGATCCTGGGCCCCTAAGTGACTGTGTGTAGCAGAGCCCCACCTTCCTGTTGTTAAGGCATTGAGAGTTGTGATTGTGTCTTTCACCAGTTGGCCTACTGTGATTAAAGGCTGATCTGCAAAAAGACCCTCCATCCTCAGCCCTTCACCCTTAGTGAAAGGGGGTAGGGTTTGTGCTCCATCTTAACCACATTCGTTTCTTCCTTACTCTTGGACTACAAGCAGAGACCTTAGATCCTTTGCTAGACTGTAATATAGTTTGGATTAGGGAATACTGAAAAAGGGTGGAGGCTAGTGACCTTATCATGCTTGTGGCCAAAATAATTTACACAGCATTACAGAATTTAAAGAGCCACATGTCTGCTGATTATCATCTCATCTTGTCTCCTTACTGAACACATGAGGAAACTTAGATCCATAGAATTTCAGGGATTTTCTAAATTTTTCTAGTGAAACTCAGCAGTGGTTTTGGGACTTGAATCAAATGCATTACTGAACTCAGTACTCAGCATAGTGCCTGACATAACAGGGGATCTGTGAATCACCAAACAAATGCATGAACGAATGATGCATTCATCCTTCAATGTCCAGCTCGATGCCAGATTCTTCATGGAGTCTTTTCAAAAAGCCCCCATTTCAAATTAATCTCTCTTATCCTCTCTCTTCCTGAAAGATGATATTGATTCTCTATGCAGCATTTAATACAATCTGTCTGAAATGTTAATTTGTATGTATCTATCTAGCCCTCAGGGACAAATAGGTTTTATTTCATGTGCCAAATTAGACTGATTGGTGGTAATGCCTGGATCATAATATTAAAACAGAGTGTGAGATTTTGTCCAGTTCAGTGGAAAATAATGCCATAAATGATAGTAATGTCTGCCATGGGAAAAGAATTAGAAAACACGGAACATGTGATGTGTGTTTGCCAATCCTAGTCTATTGTTTATCAGAATAAAAACTTCTTTAGAACTGATACGCAATGGCTTTTTCTTCTTTATATCCTGCATGGAACTAAGAAGAGTATCTTGTATAAGATAAATAGATACTTAAAAATATTTGTTGAATTAGACTTAAATGAAATTCACATAAATCTGAGTCAGTAAGTCTTTTAAAAATGGAAACGTCCACCTACTTATCATTCACTTATTTTTCCGCTTTCTATATAGTCATGTGTTGCTTGATGATGGGGATACATTCTGAGGAATGCCTTGTTAGACAATTTCATCATTGTGTGAACATCATAGAGTGTGTTTACACAAACCTAGATGGTATATCTTACTACACACCCAGGCCATATGGTATAGCCTATTGCTTCTAGGCTACAAACCTGTACAGCATGTTACTGTACTGAATACTGTAGGCAATTGTGACATGATGGTAAGTATTTGTGTACTGAAACATATCTAAACATGGAAAGGGTACAATAAAAATACAGTATAAAGGATAAAAAACTGGTATACCTGTATAAGGTACTGACTAAGAACGGAGCTTGCAGGACTGGAAGTTGCTCTGGGTGAGTCAGGGAGGGAGTGGTGAGTGAATGTGAAGGCCTAGGGCATTATTGTATATTACTTTAGACTTTATAAACACAGTGCACTTAGGCTACACTAAATTTATAAAAAATAGCTTTTGTTCCTTTATAATAAATGAACCGTGGCCTACTGTAACTTTTTTACTTTATAAACTTTAAATGTTTTTTAAATTTTTTGGTTCCTTTGTAATGACACGTAGCTTAAAACACAAACATGTTGCACATCTGTACAAAAATATTTTCTTTATATCTTTAGTCTACAAGCTTTTTTCTATTTTTAAAATTTAAATTTTTTTTTCTTTTTAGATTTTTTGTTAAAAACTAAGACACAAACACACGCATTAGCCTTGGCTTACACAGGGTCAGGATCATCAATATCACTGTCTTCCATCTCCACATCTAGTCGTACTGGAAAGTCTTCAGGGGCAACAATACACATGGATATGTCATCTCCTGTGATAAACAATGCCTTCTTCTGGAATACTTCCTGAAGGACGTGCCTTAGGCTGTTTTAAAGTTAACTTTTTTTTATAAGTAGAAGGAGTATATTCTAAAATAATTATAAATAGTATAGTAAATACATAAACCAGTAACAGTCATTTATTATCAGTATCAAGTATCATGTACTGTACATAATTGTATGTGCTTTATTTTTATATGCCTTGAAGTGCGGTAGGTTTGTTTACACCAGCATCACCACAAACGCATGAGTAATGTGTTGTGTCGGCTATGATGTAATTAGGCAATAGGAATTTTTCAGCTTCATTATAATCTTATGGGACCCCTGTCCTATGTGTGTTCTGTCATTGACTGAAACGTCATTATATGGTGCATGACTGTATATTCAAAGACTTTTTTTTGTTGTTGAGAAGTGCTTTGAGTCTCTGTGGTTAATTTACATGTAACAATGAATCTCTTAGAAATATTTACTTCAAAATATTTATTTTTGAAATCTAGTTTTTTGTAGTCTTCATATCACACAAAGGTATTCAAATTAGTATATCCCCTTTACAAGAGTATATAGAATTAGTAACCTGGAGGATTATAGTGTGTCAACCAGGAACTTTACCTGCCAAATGATAGCAAATCTACTCACCAACATACTGAATTAAAATTGTATCTTAAAAAAAAGAAAGAAGAGAAGAAAAGAAAGTGGTAGATGTGAGAGAGGAGGTAAAAATATCAACTAATGTTGCTTTAAACAGGAATGGAGAAAAAACTTTGAAACTCCACCACCAACAACAAAATCTGGGGAACTAGCAAGATATACTATCTGATCTGAAATAAAAAAAAAAGAAAAGAAATTATATTTAAAGAAAAAAAAATCAGAATAGATGGGCTTCTTCCCTAGTATCAAATTTACATGCTTTCCAGAGGAAATGCAAATTATTGTTAAATATTTACTTTGCAAAGGAAGGAACTGACTTGTAGGCCCAGGGCTATGGAGGAAATACACTATAATAATACAAAATATATACTGACTCTTCACTTAAAAATAAAAGTAGAAGAAGCTGGACTGCATTATCTAGGGTCTTCAGGAATTTTAAACGGTGCCAAGCATTGAGATTTAATTCTTATATCTGCCTTTGAAGGTTGGATCCATATGCCCATTTTTGTAATCCAAATTTGGCCCTTAAGGCATTTGAGAAAATGACACTATGGCTTTAGTTCCCAGCAGCCTGTTGCAGATGTCTCATGGGCATCTCAAACTTACTGCACACAGCACTGAACTCACCCCCACCAGGAAATCTGTTCCTCCCTACTCCTGTGCCCCTACTTCTACTAAGGGGATCACCAAGCTCTCAGTCATTCTGGCACAAATCTTTGGGCTTACCTTTGGCACTTCCTTCTCCTTCATGTTCCACACCCTTTTAGATGCTTAGTGAGTCTTATTCATCCTACCTCCTAAGCAGAAGGGCAGGATCTCTGAAGACCATCAGACTGAAATTCACAATCCAGTTCTGCTGCTTAAGAAGTGTGTGACCTTGTATAAGTTACTTATCTCTCTAGGCCTTAGTTTTGGAATCCAAAATGGAGAGGATACTTCACTGATTGATTATCCAGGTTTGCAGTGATTTAATGAATGTAAACCACCTGGTGCTGTGCCTTTTATAAGTCACAATAAAACCCAAGGACAACTGATGATTGCTCCCAGTACATATACTTCTATCATGAATGTGGCCACCACCATTCCGCCTGCCCTCTCCTTCCCCATTGCCACTACTCTTATTTAGGAACTCAGGACCTCTTACCAAGGATCTTGTAAGCATCTTCCTCTCTGGTCTCCTGGCCTCAAGCCTGTTGCTGCAATGCGTTTTTCGTATGGCTTTTACTGTTATCTTGCCAGTGCTTAGCTCTGACCACATCATCTGCCATTTAAAAAGCTTCTGTGCCTCTCCACTCTCATGTCCTGTGTTCCTCGACTTACGAGAGTCCCCAGAAAGTAGGAAAGGACATTCTACAGAAGATTATACTTCTTTGCACTTAGTACTGCCACGGCAACTACCACTAGGAGAGACCTCACAATTTTGGAAAAATAAAAATCGGAGTTATATTCAAGGTCAAATCTCAGCCTCTTGAAAAGGAATAGAGACATGGGTCAAAGTCCAAGGAAAAAATCATGCCCTTCTACTAAGGGTGGAAGTGTGCGTGCATGTGAGTGCATGCATGTATGTGTGTGTGAAGGAGTGGTAATAATAAACTGCCCATTAAAAATCAGTCTCTTACTTTTTGGTGCATTTTCTATTCTTTGCTCCCATGAGATCCCAAGGGTCAAGGCAGGAGAAATAGGTAAAGTCTCAAGCTAGAGACAAAAAGTGTCTTCAAATCTTGCATATTTGGCCTAAGTGACAAGGGCAGGTTTTGTAGGCCAAAGTCCTATGGTAACAAACAAGTTGAATTCACTGGGGTATTCTGGACCCCATTACATTTCTTTCAAGTGTTTTCTGTGCTGGCAGTAACTAGTTGGGAATTCATGGTTTTGAAGTCCTAGTCAGGTGGATTAGGACTTCCAGGTGGCTTTTTTATTCATCATGAGCAACAAAAGCATTTTCTTAATTCATTTCAGAGAATAGTCCTGGAGCACTTCCTCTTTGGCAGGCATACAGCACACAGCCTGGGATGTAAAGATAAGTAGAGATCAATCTTTGTCCTTGAAGCATTAAAACTTATAGGAGAGATAGACACATAAATAACAA
The DNA here is from genome assembly GCA_023783475.1 of Daubentonia madagascariensis. Taxonomy (NCBI): domain Eukaryota; kingdom Metazoa; phylum Chordata; class Mammalia; order Primates; family Daubentoniidae; genus Daubentonia; species Daubentonia madagascariensis. Next base: position 53,113,599 of record JAKFHU010000913.1, read on the forward strand.
AGATGTAGCATGAAGAGTGCTATAAGAGATGAATATATAAATTTCTCTGGAAATGTAGATGAGAAAGCAATTAATTGTCTCGGAGGAAGGTTATAATTTCCAGGAAAATGAATTAGAATGAATGAAGATAGGGGAGGGAAAAGGTAGAGGATCCAAGGCCATGGAGGAACCCACATGTGGGGATAGCGTACTTGGGGCCAGGCAGCAGGGAGAGAGAGGTTGGCTGAAAATTTAACAGGAATGATTAGTTAACTGAGCCAGGTTGGTATGCATTGTATGTGAATTTTTGTTTTAAATTCTGCAGTGTTGGCTAGGCCATCTGCCCCGAAGAACTTTGCTATTAACTGTGGGAGTTTTAGACTATTTTTACATAGGAAATGATGTGGCTGAGTCTACATTTTTGAAAGATAATATTATTGGCATAGTGGGCACGTACTGAGAGACCACTTAGAAAGTTCTTGTACTATATGAGATGAGATGATGAAGACCTGGATACGGGAAATAATAAAGTAGGAAGAAGGGGGATGTGACAGAAATTTCAGTGGCATCATTGCAAAATCTTGATAATTGATTAGCTGTGAGGAAGATATCAAAAACAACTTTGAGATTTCAAATGTGGGCAGTTGGGTGGATGGAGATAATATAAATGACATTGTAAGGGCATACAAATAAGCAAAGTTTAGGAAAGAAGATGATGATTTTGTATATATTAAATTTGATGAGCTTTTATGTACCTTCTTACCAGAAATAGTGCATAAGCAGCAGGACATGGGAAATATGGAAACAGGTTCAGACTTGGAATGTAGATTTTACATATAGGTGGTCAGCAACGAGGAAGCATTTAAAAGGATGAGGGTGATGGAATTCAGCAGAGGGAGTATGTGGAGTGAGAAGAGAGTCTGGAGCAGAACTCTGAGAAGCTCAGGGTGGACATTATTTCTCTGTACCTTCTGTAATCTCTACACTCAGGCTAGAACTCCAACCCTGGCTTCTTGCATCTCTTCGTTGATTTGGCATACACCTTGACTTTCACTAGATATTTGATTTCAAGGAATGTCATAGCTATTTTTTAATTCTGTAAAAAATCTATTTCCTTGCCTCCTATGAAAAGGATGGTGGACTCTTTCAAGTAGGTTTGGGACAGGACACAAATTGAGACATGATTCCCACACAGGCACAGTTTAAATAGGCCATATCCACAGGCAAAACTGTTAAAAATATGGAAATGGCACCCAGGTACAAAGAAATGCATAGTGTGAACATACAGACAGCGATTCAGTGGTTTGCTGAGCATGAAATACAACCATCAAACAGCACTGCCATCTGCTCAGAGACGACTTTTCTGCAAACCCGCCCCAACACTGGAGGACAATGGAATTGGAGGCAGTTGCTGGGCTGTTTTTTCTAGACATAAGACTGATTCTTATTACTGCCAAAGGAAGAGGCTGCCCTCCAGCAAATGGCTGAGGCTTCAAGTGCCCTCTTCGCCCAGTTCTCAGGAAACATCATGGGCCTATGGGGAACTTGAAGGGATAGAAGTCTCCACAGTCTAGAAGAGGAGTCCTCTTCAGAAGGGAAGGTGTCTTCTGAGAATCCCAAGTCACTAAAGGGGAAGCACAGGTGACACCCATGATAACTTAAGATCTTATTATAAACACCTCTCAAGAGGCCAGAATAGCCTATGTCACTGTGGCACCGGGCCTTAACCCTGAACTTATGATTTGAGGGTCTGAAAGAAGCTGGTACTCATTTGGAAATGAATGGGATATTTTGAAGAATAGCCAAATACTGAATCCAAAGCAAGCAAATATCCACCCCTTCTTAATGATGCTGGATGGGGCACAGAGGCTGGAGAGCCACACAATGGTATTTCATGTGCCTCCTGCCAAAAGCCACAGGCCTTTTTTCCTCATTTATTTTAAATCATCCTCTCCAAACTCACCTCATAGTTCACACTGCCAAATCCCTTAAGTTCTAGTGGTTTGCTTTCCTTTTCTCACACCCTTCTAAGACATATTGTGGTGTTTGATCTAATGCCAAAGTTTGACCACTAGGGAAATTTGGAAATGGAGCCACTCAGTATTCTGTAACCAGAAGGGAAGGGGGGTATATAATTCTAATAGTGTTGCCTACCCAGACTGTTTCATCTGATTATTTGGAATCTCTGTACTTCCAGAGAAGTGCATAAAAGTATAAAGAAGACTAAAAAAGTATGCAGAAATCCCACCTATAATCCTACCATCCAGAAGCAAACATTGTTGCTATTAGTCCTGTTTTCTTGCAGTCATTTTAATTTCTAATGGAGTTCAGATATGTTAGATATTTCCTTTATTTATATACATTTTCCCAAATATTTAAAACCACAGAACTAATTATATACATTTATTCTCACAACTGTTAGATATCCCCATTATATAGATGATTTTATAAATCCAGAGAAGTTAGACAATACACTTAATGTCACACAGCTAATAAATAATCAGGCTGGAATATGAACATAGGTTCCCTGGCTTCACGTCTACAACTCTTCTCACTACACACATACCTGAAAAATTTTGTTCCTGGACTTGTTCACAGGGTTAAACAGCCTAAATTTCACGTGGCATGCTAAGGGACAATGTAGGCCTGAACAGATTAGTGTGCACAGGTGTTGAGATTCAGTAATAAAGTTCTGGCTCCTTTGACCTCTGCAAACTTTGTTCTGTAATAGAATAGTATTCCAGCTTTTTAAAAAGAGTTAATCCCGCTTGTTCAGATCCCCAATTTCCCACCAATGAGTTGCTGAAATGCTTTCCCTGGTGGATTCTGATGCAAACTGAATGCAAGACTCACACTTCATCTTGAAAATAAGTAGAAAATAGCTAGTGGGCTTTATGAAGAGAAGCATATTGCCTTCGTGTTATGAGTTGTAATTCGTACAACCTTCATTCTAGATCTTGTTGATTTTTTCTTTCAATCAGCTGGTATGGTTGACCTGTGTTAGACAGTTTGATCTTTGTTGTTTGTTTGTTTGCTGAACTTCTTGCTTTCCTGGAATTAATGCAAAATTAAACATGAATTTTAAAACCATAAGTAGAATTTACTTATGTATTTTTCAAAAGTTAAAGTGCTTCCAGACCAAGACGGGACACCCTGTTCCAAGTTCCAGTCAAGTCTATATTTTTCTAATTGAGTTATGACTCTGCAATTGCTGAACTTTATGATGGGAAATTCAGAAACCACCCTCCCATATCATATATTATGCATATTTTTTTTTCAGAAAAAAAGTTAATTACCTATTTCCTCCCTAGAATGTCATTGGAGTACTCATCATTCCTCATTAGAATCGTGGAAAACCACTGATGAAACCATAAGCACTTCCAAAACCTTTTCCTGTTCTGACTCAAAGTTTCTCCACTGAAGTCCTCAGTTGAAGCTGAAAGTGTGCATTTCATATTCATCACCTAATTTGTGTTTACCCGAAAAGGTTGTATCTCTTGACAACAAATTTTCTTTTGGACAGGATTCACCAAAAAAGGGATATCAGGGCACTCTACCCCTTTGCTTTCCTTTAATTATAAACCAATGACCTGGGTTAGGTGTTGTCCCAGAAATTAGTTCATTCAATTTCTGTTCCAGGTGAAATAATCAAATTTGTACCTATGGTGTATAACCATTTCGTCTCACTTTTTAAACTTTCACAATTTATGACCAAGATAGTGCACATAAATTCACACATAAATTACATATATAAACTAATAATAAAGCTTAATTTTTCTAATTATAAAAATAATAAATTTTCATGTAGAATATTTGACAGTATAGAAAAATAAAAGTAAAATCATCAATAATCCTTCATTTTGGTGCATTTACTTCTAGTTTTATATGTGTTTGTATATGTGTGCATATGTTCAAAATATAATACTGTATATAGATTTTTATGTCCTGCTTTTTCACATAACAGTATCATATAAGCATTTTTATATTTTTAAAATCTATCAATATAATTGTTGGTGGCTTAATCAAATATATGATTTACTTAGGTATTTTCTCTTATTGGCTACTTAAGTTGTTTTTAGACATTTAACTATAAATGAGATTTTGTTAATTTAGAACTAAACACAGAAATTATTGGCTATTTATGTTCAGATTTGGTTATGTCAATGAAAAAGTCAGAATATGTACTGGTTTAGGAAAATGTAAGAAAACAGCCACAAAATTGATAGAATCCTTTCATTTTATGTTGCTTTGGTTATTATTCCAATTAGTAGAAAATGGTTAAAAAATGGATTTGAAGTGAAAACTGTCTTGGATTCCAATCTTGATTTAGATATTGGTCCTCAATATATTAGTATGAGATCTTAGGTTATTAAGGTTCTCTTTGCTTCTGACTCCTCTCCTATAAAACAGAGTTCATGATAACACCTATTTGATAGAGAGGTTGTAATGATTAATGAGATAATGCACATAATGGGGCTTATAGTGAGGAGTGGTGAACAAGACACACAAGTGAACAATATGGAACAGCATCACCAGGGCTAAAGTAGGATTAGTACCAGGTCTCACAGGACTAGACAGGGAAAGCACCTAACTCAGACAGGAAAGGCGGGGGGGGTCAGATTAGGAAAAGCTACTTGATGGATAAGTAGGAGATAGTCAGGAGTAAAAAAGGAGCTAAGTGTTTTCAAAGGACCAAACCGGAGCAAGAAACAATTATTTTATACGGAGAGGGCTTAGGAGAAGAAGCATGACATAAGAGCACAATAAATGCAGTTGCCCCAACCATTCTAAGCAGAGAATAGCTACTTAAGGAATAGGATGAGTGGGGGCACCATGGGTTTGATAATCCATGGGGATTGAAGCTTCAGAAGAGAAGGTTAGTAGCCATGCACAACCTAGTTGATGGAACCACTTCGATTTCTTCTCATAGTTCCTGTAGAAAAGTGGAGGACAATTTTTACCTATAGTCCTAAGATCCAATATAACTACTTTTATATTTTGGTGTTTTGAGGATACTTTCCTATATATGATTATTTTTATATGGTGTGAGCATTCTGTGTATATAATTTTATATCATTTTTATAATTTTGTATCAATTTTTAATATTTCAAGAAAACACCGTGATGCTCTACATCTTTCATAGAGCATGTGAACTACTAGCACAAGATAGTTCTGAATTTCAACGCTAGATCCCACTACATTACTTTTGACGATGTTGTGTCTTTGCAAAGTTAGAATTTTTATTAAAAACCTAGCATCATGTATGTGTGGGGAAGGGGGTATATGAAAACTCTCTGTACTTTCTGCTCAATTTTGCTGTGAACCTAACACTACTCTGAAAACAGTCTATTAATAAAAAGAAACAAAACCAAGCATCACTTGAAAATGAGCGTGAAGCAGGAAGTGAGGGGTAATCCAGTCTCTTTCCGAAGTTGAAAAGTTATGTAGTACCCAAGAGGCACACACTTCACATTAGTGAGTAATTTTGGTTATATGAAAATAAAATAAAGTGTTATTTTTCTTTCTATACATATATTTTTTTAAAAAATTGTTAAGCATTTAGGATACAAGTACTTACTAAGCTGTTTGTACTCAACTACATAGTAAAGTACTATATAAAGTAGTAAGGTACTTCTTTTGGCTGTGAAAAAAATTACTGTGGCACTAAAGTTGCCACGAACCAAAAACATTTGGCAAGCTCTCTGCTAAGCTGTATTAAACACTTTCAGAATTAGAAGTCTGTGTGATATGTTCTTTTTAATCTTTTTGTCTTAATTGGACTTTGTACTTTGAATATTTACTACTTCCATTTTGAAAGCAAAAACCATTAGTATTATTCACTCTGGGAATGATATACAATCTATAATATTTTGCTCTTTTTGATTGTACCACACAATTCATTACTTAATTTAATATTTATAATTGTGCTTTTATTTTTATATTTTCTATTCCTATCTATACTATACAGACATTGAAGGCATTGAAGGCAAGAATATGTTTCATATTCTTGTATATGTGTGCATATATCACAAATTAATTTGTTCTAAGCATAGGGAAAATTAGGTGGATATACACTGAACTATTAATAATGGTTATTTCTAGGGGAGTTATTTTATACAAATTTTAAGTGGTCAGATTATGAATGGGTTCTATTTTATTTTTTGCATGTTTCTTCAGCATTTTTCAAATAGTTTTTAAAGACATTTCATGGGGAGTATTTCCGGTGTGCAGATTTGGGATGGCAGAAGTAAAGCCAAATTTCATTTGGCAATTTCTGTATACGAGGCACTATGCTACCTGCTTTAATATATTATTATATTATTTTATTTACTTCTTACAGCTGTCCCAGAGGGTATTAGTTTCTTTATTTCACAAATAAGAAAATGGAGGTTCAGTTCAGAACTCTTGAATTCTTATCTGGTGACATGAAAGTTTTAAAACTCAAGCTCAAGGTAATCACAAAACCCACATATTGCATGATTCCATTTACATAAAATATCCAAAATAGAGACAAGAAAGATTAGTGGTTGCTCGGGGCTATGTGTGTTGGGGAGAGGTGTGGGAGTTTTGGGGTGGGGGTAGCTGGGGAATAAAGGATGTCTGCCAATGGATACAGGTTTCTTTGGGGGATATATTTGTGAATATATTAAAATTAGGTGAACTGTATACTATAAAAATTTATATTTTATGGTACATAGATTATATCTTAATAAAGCCATTTAAAGGGAAGCAAAACAAATAAACTCAAGCTCTCCATTGTTTAAGCCTGAAGGACAATTTAATAATGTATTTTCACGTTACAACCTAATCCAAAGGATTCAGAATAATCCCAGGCAATGCTTAAAGGCAATAAACTCTACATGGGAAGAAGTATTTCTTATGGGATTATTTGTTCCTCTTTGAAAAGTATCATAACACCTCCTAAAAATATAATTAAAAACTGGGATATTATGAGTGCTGCAAGGTCAGGCAAGGGGCATCCTTCAAGTCAATGTTTCCTACATCTAGCATAGGACAACATATAATGTCTGCTTAACAGATGTTTGTACAATTGAAAGTGTGTCACAAACACAAACACAAATGGGCAATGTGCTTCTTTCAAACCATCTCAGAAAAGTATGCTATTCCTTGCATAAAAGAGTTCTTCTTCTCAGGAGCAGACCATCATTACAGAATGTCACTGACACACTTTCAATTGTACAGACATTTGTTAATGTGACATTACATGTTGTCCTATGCTAGGTGTAGAAAACATTGACTTGAAGGATGCCCCTCACCTGGCCTTGCTGCACTTGTTTCAAACAAAAACAAAAAATAAGTTACTGGGAATCCTCTTTGTCATTACTGTTTAATTACCATGGAACCTCTAATCCAGGCCAGAAATTCCTCGCTGCCCACATTTCTTTCTACTTCAGAATGCGTATCTAATAGCAACCAATTACTTTTCCTATTTTCTCACTTGGAATCTGTTTTGGGAGCTGGGAATTGCTATCTTACAAAATCGGTAACATCTGTGAGGAAGGGCAGCCTAGTGGGGCACGTTAGCGGGCTAGACAGATTTCCTGCGTGGTAAGGTTCTTTTCCTCCACAGGGATTGCTCTGGAACAGTTACTTGTAATGCTTCCTCTGACTTTTCAAATGTCTTTCTAAACCGCCCTGGCCCTGCTTTTTCTCCAAAGGGAAAAATGAGTTTTGTGTTTAAGAGGTCAAGTGACTTAAAGGAACGCTTCTAACCTTCTGAAAAATTTCCGTTTCAAATACATGAAAAATAATTCTGAAGGAACAACCTCAGCTCCGCTTACCTTCCAGGTATGGCTTTGATTTTCATGTTGGCACTCATCTGCCACTCACAATTTTAACTAGTCTTCCAAGAAGTCGGGCTTGGTGCCTGAACACTCTTACTTTTTCACATTTGGCCACAGCAGACCTAATGCTGGAGTTGGAGCTTTAAAGATAGAAACCACACTCATTTCTTGTAAGCATCCTTATGCTACATGGAAATGAGTCTTCTATCATATTCCGAAAACACAGTTTTGTACTTGGGGAACATATCCAAGACACAATGGTGTTAAATGATTTTAAAAAAACAAGGGAAAGGAAAGGATCCTTTAAAATTTATTAAATAATTCCTTTTGGATTCTTTTCCATTATTCTATTTTATTTTTTCAAACAGAAGTCTATTCTGTATTCTTTGGCTCAACTGATGCCTTGATACATCTGCAATTTTCAGACAAGACAAGTTCAAGGGTGAAAAAGACAGTTTTATTTTGGGGGAACTAATTTTGTTGTTGTTGAACAGCCTCTCTGCTCTTTGAGCAGACAACAAAAGTGTCATTATCTGGATGTGGGAGCTGCTGATAAATTATTCATACCACTAATGATGATGCTGAATCTTCCTGGGAAATGCTGTGACTTATTTTTCTTTCTCGTAAAAGATGAAACCACTTTTGTAGACATTTCTGGCACACCTGCATGCTTGAGGCAATCAGGTGTGATGTATTCCTGACACACATCCCTCACATCCTTTTCCCGCCATTCTCCAGGCTGTGGTTTAAAATAGAATCCTCTGGATATTTGGCCTTCTTTTGTATAATAGATGTAAATTTTTAAATGAATTCACCAGGTTGAAGGAGAAGGAACTTACCCATAAGCTACTTATGATTAAGAATTTGACACCGTGGATCACATTAATATCTAAATTGCTGGTTGCAGGTGCACACGACTTTGAAAATGCAGAAATGTTAGGGGCTTGGACAATATTTATAAGGAGACTGAGCTATTGAGGTGAAATTCAATGAATAGTCTTTATTGAGAGCTTATGCTATGCTAAGCACTTGGTGCACATTATCTCATTTAATCCTTGTAACAGTCTTATTTTGCTGAGGAAAATGAGTCTTACATAGTTTAAGTAATTTTTTTCAGGGTCACTCAGCTAGTAAGTAGTGAAACTGAAAATAGAGTCAGAATATTACTCCAAACCCCATACCATTAACCATACAACTGTTACCTAAGTGCCTACTATGTGGTAACCAGAATGCTAAGTGTTGGGAGTATAAAGGCAAGTAAGTCATTGCACCTGCTGTCAAGGAGTTTACATTTGGAACTCATATACTTTGATTATATTATTCATTAATTGGAAGAACATTAATTGAGTATCTGCTTCTGTGTTATGCAATGTGTGGTAGGGTGGCTCTATCTTCAGAAACAAAATTTGGGACATGCCATCTGATATGGAATGTCAATGAAGAAATGGGATATAATGGAATGGACTATTTGAATTGGGATAATTTGACACTGCCTGTGGAGAGAAAGAAAGGGGGAGAGGGGGCACAGAGCCAGCTATTAAGAAAAAGCAACTATGGAAACTGAAGGAATGACCATCTCAGGATTTTCTGACGAACACTAGGCCATGTCCAGGTAAGACGGATGCTGTCAGTCTCTAGAAACCTCATGCTTCAGATAAACTATATGGGCTCAAGATTGGCAAATAAAGAAGCTGGGGGACAGTATAAGCCTTCACTCTGCCAGTGCCTTTGTTGCTAAAAACCTGACAGTTGGTGAGCAGGGAACCAAGAAGGAGACGAGCACAGGAATTCCTTTCTTCTCTGCTTGAGACATCTGTGGAGTGGATTAACCTGGGAGTGACGCAGGGAGAGGTGTGAAGATTGGGCTTATTGCAACCGCCCACTCACTTCTTCCCATGCCCAGTGGCTAGAAATGGCAACATCTATTCTATTTGGACACTGTGTATGATCTTTCTAACAGGCAACATTTTTGTCAAAAAATTGTTAACAAATTAGTTTCTCATGAATATGAATTGTTTTTGCCTTTTAATCATAGGAAATGTCACTTTCCTTTACCATTAAGATCAAGTTTTAGGTTCCAGTTTTCAACTCTGACTCTTCCATGGCTTTTCTCGGAAGAGGAGGCCAAAGCTGTCATTTAATAAAAAGTCTTTGTAGTGTGTGGTGCACTGGCATGTCATTAGTTTAAGAACTCTTTTCAATGGGATATAGAAAATTAGAAGGAAAATATCTCCTTCTCTCTCCCAAGGAAGGCAGAGGAAAGACAGACATCAAAAAATTAGAAGTATTGGTCTAATAAACCACCAGAAGCAATTGGAGGGGATACAACTTTGCTTTAACTCAAAGATGGCAGATTCAGCTTGACATCTTCCTTGTGGGGCAAAGTCTTGCAAGGAAATTAGTTCAATTCATTACACTTTGGTCACCCACTCTGTGTTGGATGTGTGCAAAGTAATGTGTGTCAATTAGGATTCTGCTGCAATAGTAAACAATCCTCACGTTTCACTGGAATAAAACCAAGTGTTTATCTCACACTCAAGGTACCTGTCCAATACAGGTTGACAGCAGACCTTTGTTCATCATGGTCAAAAAGGGATCCAAGCTGAAGAAAGCTGCACCTGGACGTGTGTTTCTACAATTGCCACAGCAGGAAAAATGTGGTGACTCAGTCACATTGGATCCCAAAGCTTCTGCCCACTGGGGGCACATATCACTTCTATTCCTATTGCCTGCTCAAAGGAAGCCACCTCTAACTTCAAAAGTATAGGGAAGAAAATCCTATGATGTGCTTGGAAGGAGAACTAGAAGTATTTAGTAAGGAACTTTAAAGATTACCACCATAAAACTAACATCAGGTATAGGGTGAAGAAAGGGAGGTATGCACGGTTCTGACTCACCTCCAAAAGAAGAGAACTGAAGCTTTGGAGGGAGGGGATGTGCAAAAGTTGATAGATTGATTTTATTTTTGATTAGCTTTGGAAAAACACAAATGAAATCTTCAATTTATTCACCTATTCCTTGTTCAGCCAACATGTCATATGATTACAATGTAGGTGAGAACTGTACTAGAGGATTTACATGTATTGTTTCATTTAAACCCCTCAAAATCTTTATGTACTATGTACTATTTTTATTTATATATATTAGTATCACTATGAATTCATGGGTTCCTTTTTCATTCAGTTATTATTTCGGATGTGCCAATTGTTTCAGATTCAACTTGGGGGAATCACTTCAGGTTGTCTCCTATGTATTTTTCTTTTTAGTCAACTTTATTGAGATATAATTCACATACAATAAAATTTCTTTAAGTGTATGGCTCAGTGAGTTTTGTCAGATGTATACACTCACATAATTGTATCCATAATCAATGTCTAAAACATTCCCATCATCCCAAAATTTCCTTCCCAAGAAATCTTCTCCCATCCTTGGTTTATTGGCAAAGAAATTGAATTTCATTAAAACAAAATGTTCAATCATTCATTTGCTCATTACAAATTTTTTAAATTATCTGTATGCCAGGTACTGGGCTTCGTTCTGCAGACACAGATAAAAAGACCTAGCCTCTGTCTTCAAGGAGTTTACAATATACTTGAAATACAATCATAAAATAAATTTCAAAAGATTTCTAGTTCTTGCCAAGTGGCAAATTGACTAATGCAAAATGTATCACATTATAAACACTGGAAATTCTAAAGAGAATCAATGACAAAAACCAAAATCAAAGTTGGAATAAATTTGACAGACTATGATCATATTAAAATTTTTTGAGACAAAAACTTACCCTGTTGATCTTGTATCTTGATTTTATATATTTCATATAGGGTGCAGTTTCAATGTACACTTTTTGTCATTCTAAGACAAGTCTTTCTGTCTTTGTGGGGTGTGGTGTGAAATACATTGAAGAATGATTTCCATATCTCAAGAGACTATTGCTTTGAAGAACTGGGCTTATGATCCTGTAGCTTTGTCTACAAATGGATAGAACATATGCATATGAAGGGCAAGAGCGTTTTCCCATTTGGTCAGGTAACAGACACATCTCTCCCACCTTCTTCAGCTTCACAGAAAAGATCAAGGGTCCAACAATTCATTTCTTCCAGCCAAGTCTGACATCGAATGTGCTTGCCTTCACTGCTTTCAGAAATAATTAGGTGTTGAAAGCTCTGACTAGAAGGATTAGAGATATGAATAACAACTTGACAGATCAAGTCAAATACATTCTGATTTGATTACATTACTAAGTCAATTATTATTTCTTGTCACATTAATTATGGCAAGAGTTATAAAATGTGTCTTCCAATAATTCCCTAACTAAATCATAATGGCCGTATCCCTGTGTAAGATCAAGGCTACATATTTGTGCCCACAGTGGAGGAGGAACTAGAAGGAGGGAAGAAGTTTGTATTTGTCTGTTTGTTTATTTATTGAATATTTATCAAGCACCTGCTCTGTGTTATGCACTAGACTTAGTTAGAGATATTGGGGATACAAAATTTTAAAAAAATTCTGCCCCTGCTACCCTCAAAGAGCTCACAGTTCATAGGGTGAGGCAGACTATAAGCAGACAAGTCCATTTGGCAATGTAGGAGGGACAATGTGACAATGTGAAAGGCACAATAGAAGAGTGGGGAGAGGCTTGATTATGCTGGTGAATTCAGAGAAGTCATCACAAAAGATTTTCTGTTTTGATATCATATTATTTTGCATTAATCCTACCCAGAAACTGGGGAGTACTTGAAAACTAATGAAGATAATATTTTGAAAAACAATCTTTATTTATAGGTGGATGCCTAGCAGCTTAAAGGTAATGTTTTCTAATTAGAGTTGAAAGAAACTGATGATATTTTGCTGAGCAAGATAATTGCTAGTAGAACAAATGACCCAGGAACATACTGAAAGGATGCATCAAGGCTAGAAAAAGAAGAACAAACCAAACCCAAAGCCAGCAGAAGAAAACAAGCTCAGGGCATAAATAAATGAAATGGAAACAAACAAACAAAAAAATACAAAGGATCGATTTTAAAAAGTTGGTTCTTTGAAAAGATAAACAAAATTGATAGACTACCAGCCAGATTAACCAGAAATAGAAAAGACTCAAATAAGCTCAGTCAGAAATGAAAAAGGAGACATTACAACTGATACTGCAGAAATACAAAACACCATCCATGAATCCTAAGAAAACCTCTGTGCAAACAAACTAGAAAATCTAGAGGAAATGGATAAATTCCTGGAAACACACAAACTCCCAAGCCTGAATCAGAAAGGAATGGAAACCCTGAAAAGATCAATAATGAGCAGTGAGATTAAAGCAGTAATAAAAAATCTTCCCCCCCCCGGCAAAAAAAAAAAAAAAAAAAAACCCTGGACCAGATGGATTCACAGCTGAATTCTACCAGACATAAAAAGAAGAACTGGTACCTATCCTACAGAAATTATTCCATAACATTGAGAAGGAGGGAATCCTCCCTAACTTATTCTGTGAAGCCAGTATCACTTGATACCAAATCCAGGAAAGGACATAACAAAAAAAGAAAACTACAGACCAATATCCCTTATGAACATAGATGAAAAGTCCTCAATAAAATACTAGCAAACCAAATTTAACAACATATCAAAAAGATAATTCACCATGATCAAGTGGGTTTTGTTCCAAGGATGCAAGAATGGTTCAACATACACAAATCAATAAATGTGATTCAGCACATTAACAGAAACAAAAACAAAGACCATATGATAATCTCAATAGATGCAGAGAAAACATTTAATAAAATCCAGCATTCTCTCGTGATAAAAATTCTCAACAACTAGGCATAGAATGAACATACCATAAAATTATAAAAGCCATATGACAAACCACAGCCAACATCATACTAAATGGGGAAAAGTTGAAAGCATTCTCCCTAAGAACTGGAACAAGGTAAGTGTGCCCACTGTCACCAAATCTATTCAACATAGTATTGGAAGTACTAGCCAGAGCAGTCAGGCAAGAGAGAGAAATAAATGGCATCCAAAACAGGAAAGAGGAGGTCAAACTATCCCTGTTTGCTGATGATATGATTTTATATCTAGAAAATCCCTAAAGACTCCACCAAAAGACTCCTAGAATTGATAAATAAATTCAGCAAAGTCTCATGTTACAAAATCAATGCACAGAAATCAGTAGCATTTCTATATACTAACAACAGTCAAGCTGAGAGTAAAATCAAGGACTCAATACCATTCACAATAGCTACAAAGAAAATAAAATACCTAGGAATATATTTAACCACGGAGGTGAAAGATCTCTACAAAGAGAACTACAAAACACTAATGAAAGAAATCTCAGAGGACGCAAAAAAATGGAAAAACATCCCTTGCTCATGGATTGGCAGAGTCAACATCATTAAAATGTCCATACTGCCCTAAGTGATTTACAGAGTCAGTGCAATCCCCATGAAAACACCAACATCATATTTCACAGATCTAGGAAAAATAACCCTATGTTTCATTTGGAACCAAAACAGAGCCCGAATAGCCAAAGTATTCTTAAGCAAAAAAGAGCAAATCTGGATGCATCATATTATCTGACTTCAAATTATACTACAAGGGTATAGTAACCAAAATAGCGTGGTACTGGTAAAAAGTAGAGACATTGACCAATGGAGCAGAATAGAGAACTCAGAAATAAAACCACGTAGCTATGACCAACTGATCTCTGACAACAACATATATTGGGGAAAGGAAGCCCTATTCAATCATCGGTGCTGGGAAAATTGGATAGTCACATGCTGGAGAATGAAACAGGACCCCTATCTCTCATCATAAACAAAAATTAATTCAAGATGGATAAAAGACTTAAATGTAAAGCATGAAACCATAAAAATTCTAGAAGAAAAAGTAGGAAAAACTCTCCTAGATATTGGCCTAGGAAAAGAATTTATGACTAAGACTCCAAAGGCAAATGCAGCAACAACAAAAATAAATAAATGGGACTTAATTAAATTTTAAAAACTTCTACACTGCTAAGGAAATAATCAACAGAGTGCATAGACTACCTAGATAGAGAATGGGAGAAAATATTCCCAAACTATACATCCAACAAAGAACTAATATCCAGAATCTACAAGGAACTCAAACAAATCAGCAAGAAAAAAACCCAAACAACCCCATCAAAAGTGGGCAAAAGATGTGAACAGAAGTTTTTCAAAAGAATATAGACAAATGGCCAACAAACATATGAAAAAATGCTCAATATCACTAATCATTGCAGAAATGCAAACTAAAACTACAATGAGATACCACCTTACCCCTATCAGAATGGCCATTATAAAAAAGTCAAAAAACAATAGATGCTGGTGTGGATGCAGAGAGAAAGGAATGCTTATACACTGTTGGTGGGACTGCAAATTAGTACAACCTCCATGGAAAACAGTATGGGGATTCCTCAAAGAAATCAATGTAGACCTACCATTCGGTCCAAAGAAAAAGGAGTCATTTTATCAAAAAGACATGTGCACTCTAATGTTTATGGCAGCACAATTCACAGTTGCAAAGATGTGGAATCAATCTAAGTGCCCATAATTTCATGAGTAGATAAAGAAAATGTGGTGTATATATATTCCATGGAATGCTACTCAGCCATAAAAAGAAATGAAATAATGTCTTCTGCAGCAACTTGGAGGGAACTGGAGACCATTATCCTAAGTGAAGTACCTGAGGAATGGAAAATCAAACACCACATGTTCTCACTAAATGATGGGCACACACAGGCACAAAGAGATGCAATGGTCATTGGAAACCAAGAAGGGGCAGGGTGGGAGGAGGGCGAGGGATAAAAACTTACCTATTAGGTACAATGAACACTATTCTGGGGGTGGGCACACCAAAAGCCCCGACTTAAGCATTATACAAGGTATCCATGTAACAAAAACATTTGTATCCCCTTAATATTTTGAAATAAAAAAAAATGAGAAAACCTGATGTCCTGAAGAGATGGCCAAAAAAAAAGGCCTAGAGAACAATTACATTGCCACTCTGTCCCCGACAATGCTTGCACCCAAAGTTTTTAAATGATACTAAGGAGTACATGATGTTGAATCAAAACATAAAGGATTACTTTGGTGTATGAGTGTGTACTTAACATGTATACTCAAGTTTGGGCATGGGGGTGGGGATGGGGTGGAGCTGGGAAGGCACGAACTTCCTTTCCATGAGCCAAGTTTACGGCTAAGCACATTCTATGACCCTTAGCTCACTTAACCCTCACATACTCCTCTTAAAGAATATAATATCCTCAGAAATTTGCAGATAAGGAAATTGAGAAGTAGAGGGGTTGACTAACTTACTCAAGATTGCATAGCTAGTGCTTGGCAGCACTAAGATTCAGACTCTGCTATCACTGATTTAAAAAACCACTCCATTGTAATTATGGCACACCTTGAAATGTGGACACTATTTCTTCCAAGGTGGGTTAGAGCAAGTAAGTGACTTGCTGAAGGTCATAAAGTGACTTCATGGCAGAGCTGGAAATTAGACTCCAAACACACAAGCTGCCTCCAAGTGACTTTATTCTTTTCAAACTATGTATTAAGGCATGATATGTGGTCCTATGCATCTTATAATTTACATATATATGGTATACAATTAGTGATAAAGAGCAGACCCAATAGTTTTGAAAAGAACAAACTGCTTTATCTAGAAGTTTACAAGAATTCAACATGATGTCAAATTCCAGACACTAACCTCACTTTCTTGTTTAGTGGAGGAAAGCTAAGGAGAGAGAAAGGGATCCAGTTAAGCACTCTGCTAACAACAGCAACAATAATAATCACAAAAATAGCTACCATGAATCTGGCATGTATTATAAAGCATTATATGCATTTTACATGGATTAACATATTTGATCTTCAAAAGAACCCTATGAAGTAGGCTCCATTATGACTCTCATTCTATAGAAGTGGAAAATGAGGAGCAGGGAGGTTGAGTCTCTAGCCCAAGGTCACAACACTAAAAAGTGATAATCATCAACATTCTCACCCAGGCAGCCTGGCTCCAGAGCTCATGCTTCACAAATGTTTTCTTTTTTAACGTTGGATGTGACCATATGGAATATTTTCATTGTCATTTTCCAGATGAGGAAGGTGAAGCTCAGAAGGAGAATGAAATGCCCAAGGGCTCACCAAGAGCAAGAGGCAAAGAGAGGATTTTAAACCCTGAGGTTTTCTGGGGCATGGGTAGCTGGCTAGACTAGAAGTATAAAAAAGCACACTTGGATATCAATAAGATCTTCACAAGATCCACATGGCAAGGTGGGGACATAAAAGTTGACTTCTCTTGAATCTGTTAGCCATAGGTTGATTACATCTACTTGTTCCCCCCTATTATTCCTTTCAGCTTTTAGAACTAATGATTTCAACCATACGGTAAATTCTACCTGTTATTTGAATTATCCTTAACAAAAACAGACCATGTCATAGCAGCCTCATACCCACCAACAGGTAAGAACTAGACTTTATCTTACTCCATTTAAGAGGCAGCTATAGTGTAGACACTACATTCTAGAACTTACTACAGGGGTTCAAATCCTGGTTTTGCCCATTTCTGTCTGTGCAAACTTGGGCAAATTGTATCCTTCCTACACCTGTTGAAGAGGATGATAATAGGGCCCTCCTCCTAGGGTTGTAATGAAAATTATCATGCTACTTTATGTATAGTTCTTAGAACAATGCCTGGCACAAAGCAAGTGCTCCACAATTTTCAGCTTTTGCAGCCAGGCATCCAGCGTGCCAAGATATACCTTTTCCTGGTGCCCATTATAATTAAGGCTGAAATCCCACTTCTAGCCATGGCTTCAAACCCTTATCTGATGTGCACGCCATTCACAGAATTATCACTCACTGCCTGACCTTTTCTGGCACCCTCCCAAATCTTGCTTTCTGAGAGCCCAGGCCATTGGCCGGGACACTATGTCACACAAAATTTCTCATTTGAAATAATGATGGGGTCATCCTTATGACTTTAAGAATCCACACAGATTCCTAATCTCCACGGATATCAAAATGTGAGTTTTCCCACCTCACTGGACACCATCTCACCAAGTCTCGAGTCCACTCAGAAAAGAGTCCTATGCTGTGTGGTATGACCACAGCTCTGCTCTCACCTGGTGTCCTCCACTTTCTCAGCAGCTGCCCAAGGCACAAGTATGAGTTACATGTAACTTAGAGCATATTCAGAGCCAGCCAAAGACCGTCCACAGGAAGGATTTTATATATATATATATGTTTTTTTTAATTTCAGAATATTATGGGGGTACAAACACTTTGGTTACATATATTGCCTATGAACAGGAAGTTTTTTACTGGTGTTTTATCCTTGGATCTCTCTTATCCAATATTTTGGATAAAACATTCCAAGTAAGATTATAGATTATAAAAGGAATGAGCCTAAGGTCTGAGGAAATGTTTTAAGGTAAATTAATGTACTGAATAAAGATGGAATTTAGTTGGGAACTAAGTTACATTCCCATTGTAGGATCTCATTTTTTATGATTTTACTTATTGGGATTCCCCGGGACTAAGCTATTTCATTTATAAAATAAAACTGTAAAACCTTACTGTCTGAAGTTAGGGGATCAGTAAAAACAATGTCTCAAGATTCCATCCAGTTCTAAGATATATTAATATGGGACTGACAATTTTACATTTTGTGGTTTTAATAAATTATTTTTTAAGTTGATAAAAGTTATATATATTTATGGTGTAGAACATGATGTTTTGAAATATTTATACATTGTGCAATAGCTAAATCCCTTTTGTGATTTTAATAGCTGCTATTGGTCCAATCTATTCTAAAATCCAAGATTATACGCAAATACTCACTTTTTAGCATTTATATAATTTATCACTAACAGAATTCATTTACTCTAATTTTCCAGGTTTTATATATAAATTCTATATTTTGCTAGAAGTTCAAGATCTTTCTAATACTCTATATTCAAGAGGGAGGCAGAGCTTCCTATATGCAGTGGCTGAAACAATTTGGTACAAATGGTTGATGCCACAGGCAAAATATCCAAAGATTGTTCACTTGAAAATTATGACTCTTTTTCAGGATTTTACATTGCGTTATTTGTTTTATGGGCTATTCAGTATGCATTGCACCAACACTAATTACTGCACTAATAAGTCAGCGTGCTACCAAGATGTTTTGCCATTATAATTACAGCCACATGTTGTTGTCCTTCCTCAAATAGTCCAGGCTTAATTGCATCATTTTTCAGGAGAATTTATGTGGTACAGCTTAATTCAAAATTAGTACATGAATAAATGAAGTGTAAACTATTTTTTGCACTGACTCACATACAGAATAAATGTTCTAGAGAGGAGAGTGACCAAGCTTTCATGTTCCTTATGTCTGTGGTAATGTCTGAGATGAAACTCCAGTAGTAATTTACAGAATGTAGGTCACAAAATGTCAGAGGAATCTGGGTGGACGTGTAGAAAGAATGTTGCGCATGGTGCTAGGAACATGAGTTCTAATCTCTGCCATTCATTTATCGTATGTTTCTTGGGGGTTATGTTCCCTTCTGAGGCCTCAATTTCATGATCTCTGGTTCTCTCTAGCTCTCTCTTCTAATAATGTTTTACTTCTACTAGTGTAGTTCTGTGAAGGTAATATTAAAAGTCTGCCTGCCCTTAAAAGGATTACTATCCTTTCTCATGCTTAAAATTAACAGAAAATGGAAAAAAATGTATGTTATCTGAATTCTGTGTTCTATAAACCACCCCCATTTCCAACATTTATCTTCATAACTACTTCCTTATAATTTCATTACTTCATTTTTTCTTTCCTTCTTGTCAATAAAGTTGAATTTGATTTTGTGGATATGTCCATATAGCTGTCCTGGTCTTTGGGAGTTGAGCTCTCACTGCTGGTTTTCTTGTATGTTGGTGTGGATAAAAAGTCATTTCGTGTCCCCTGCTCTGCACACTTAGATTGTTCTTTAGCTTGTGACTTTAAGTTCTAATAATTTTAACTAAAAGGTTCTGGCTATGGGGTGAGGTAGAAATTGGCTCTGAAAGCCAACTCTTCCCCTTTCTTCCATAGAACACGATGCTGTGGTTGGATGTGACAAAGACTACCATCCATGCCCAAGAGCTCCTATTAACCAGTCATGTTGTATTCCTGCAAAGCAGCTGGGTTTAAGAGAGATTCCACCTTCCCTGGGACTGAGCAGAAAGATAAGAAGGATGGGAAGAGAGAAGTAACTATTAAGAGGCATATACTGTTGAGGGCCTCCAATTGCGACCTACTTCCAGCCCATTCAAGAGACTCTTTGAAACTTGGTTTCCTCATCTGTAAATTAGAGATAATCCTACTCACATGGTTAAATGAATAACATATAAAACATATGTTTCACAAGGCCCCCAAAACATGTTGGTTTTCTATGTCCCTAAAGGTGAGCCAATAAATATGTGCAATTGTCGGTAAGAGCATTCTAGGTGGTGAGACATGAGTCAACAAAATTGTAGAAATGCAAGTGCTCACAGAACCCCAAAGTGGAACTAAAGTCTCATGAAAGAGGAAATTAAGAAAGAAGCATAGAATGGTAGGTGGGGCCAGGGTTTAAAAGGCTGATTGATCAGAATTGAGCTTTATGCTAAACTTGAGAGGTGAGGATTAATCGTGGATTTCACAGTGAGAAGTTTACAAGGTCTCCTCCAGTCCATTTTTTGCGAACATTTTTGTGCAAATTAGAAAAAAAAATCACACCTTTCTCAATACACCTGTTCCATTAGTCAGAAGTTTGTCCTGCTGGTGTGGATGCAGAGAGAAAGAAACACTTATACAGTGTTGGTGAGACTGCAAATTAGTACAACCTCTATGCGAAACAGAATGGAAATTCCTCAAAGAAATAAATGTAGACCTACCATTCGGCCCAGCAATCACACTACTGGGTATCTATCCAGAGGAAAAGAAGTCATTTTATCAAGAAGACACTTGTACTCGAATGTTTATTACAGCACAATTCACAATCACAAAGATGTGGAATCAAACTAGCTGCCCATCAGTTCATGAGTGGATTAAGAAAATGTGGTATATATAACATGGAGTTCTACTCAGCCATAAAAAGGAATGAAATAATGTCTTTTGCAGCAACTTGGATGAAACTGGAGACCATTTTCCTAAGTGAAGTAACTCAGGAATAGAAAAACAACCACATGTACTCTCTAATAATTGAGAGTGAATTGATAGGCACACATGGGTACAAAGAGATATAAAGATCACAGGAAATCAGCGGGGGGGGGGTAGGAGGGGAGGGGTAAAAACCTACCTATCAGGTACAATGAACATTATTCAGGTGATGGGCACACTAAAAGCCTTGACTTAAGCATTATACAAGGTATCCATGTAACAAAAACATTTGTACCCCCTTAATATTTTGATATAAAAAAATTTTAAAAAGAAGTTTATCATTATGATAGATATGCAATTCTATGGTGTCTATGATATATGAGTTTTGTCCTCCTGAGATAGGGCACCGTTGTGCAGTGCATCTGAACAGTTGCAGGAGACACAGACAGTCTTTGGCCTGTGGAATTTCATGACTCTCAATTGTGGAATGGAGCAAGGAGTGATGGATTCATCCATTCTCTCTTTCAAAAAATATATCCTAAAAGTGTTTTAAATGACAAGCAGGGTGTTAGGAACTGGGGATAGAGAAACAAAAAGGCATTTCTTGATTTTGATGAACAAAAAGGCAATATTAGGGATGAGTGAATAGGTTTCTGAGCATTCTGATGAGTTGGTATTAGCTGCTACCTGTGCTATGTTGAGAAGGACCCAGAGCCTGCATGTTGTCTCTGCAGGATAATATATCTTGGTTGGTCATAGCTTTATCCCGTAATCTCAGGAAGGATAAGTGATGGCATGCATGGTGAATATCTGACATGCTTGGTTTAATGCAGTGGTGCTCAACCAGGATGACTTTGCCCCCTTGGGGACATTTGGCAATGTCTGGAAACATTTTTGCTTGTCGCCACCTACTGGGAGGATGTTACTGGCATCTAGTGGGTAGAAGCTAGAGATACCGTTAAACATCCTACAATGCATAGAACACCCTCTCCCCAAAAAAGTACTTTGTCAGTCCAAAATGTTGATAGTTCTGAGATCGAAAAAGCTTGGTCTAAATAAACATTATCCATTACGCTACTATAGGAGTTCATGTAGGAGACAATAGAGAATGAGATAAAGTTTCAGCAACAGCACTAAATAGACAATGGACATAAGAAAGAGAACAAGATCATAAAAAAATAAGAAAGAATATTTCTTAATTGCTTGGAAGTGGAGGCACAGCATGGGAAAGGAGTCAGAAACAGGCTTAAGATTTATAGTTTGAATGTCAGGAAAAATGGTGGTGACATTACCAGTCACGTGTTGAGCGGATGTGGTTACTTGTAGGAGAAAGGGGAGGAAAAGGATTTGGCTTTTGATGTGTTGAGTTGATGATAGGACAGTCAGATGGACACATCCAGGAAGAGTTAGAGATGTGGGGGGAAGTTTGGGCCACTGGAAACATCCAGGCTTGGGAGGCATTGGGAGTGTACTTGAAGATGTGAGAGTGAATTCCTCTTCAGACAGCCGCTTGGCACAAGCCTTACTCAGTGAAAAGAAATACATGCATGCATTTCTCATAGGCTGTGGCTTTGGTGGCTAAAGAACTTGGATATTACCCATCCTCCCACCCCCTGCTTTCAAAGAACCGCAACATCTTATCCCTTTCTACACCCACATTTACTCCCTTCCAGGCTAAATTCCTCTGAAGTTAATGGGTACAAAGGACAGGGAGAGGTGGGGAAGGAGTGGAATCTGTCCCACACTTCTTCTATTTCCATTAAATTACATGGGTCTTGAAAGATAAAAGGAAAAGGTCTGGGGGCAAAACACATTTTAGGTTTCGCTGAAACACATTTTGGGTTTCCTAATCCAGGGCTTGAACATTGCATTCATTCAGCCAGAGACTGTGAAGCAAACCACTTCAGGGCTGGAACTAGTCGTATGAAATCTAGGACTTGCAAGACGGAGGGAAGGGATTGTGAGTCTCCCTCATCACAGAGAGAAGTGGCAATTGCATTTTATGAATGTTTCCATTTTTATGATATTAGAAACTTCCTACTGATGAGACAGAAATAGAGGCAAACCTATCCTTCCTCCTTTTATTTTCCTTCCTTCAACAAATATTTATTACATGCTGACTAAAGACCATTGTTCTAGGCCTCATGGATAGAAAGATGACATTTTATAGTAGTCAAAATAGTTTTGCATTTTGCTGTTATCTGTTCCTTACAACCACTTACCACAAGGCAGGCCAGGTAGTGTCATCGCTTCTCAGAGAAGGAGTTGGGCTCAGAATAGTTGCACCTTACTTAAAGTTATATCATGTCTAGTATGTTCAGGCTACTATAACAAAATATCATAAACTTAGTAGCTTATAAACAACAGAAATTTATTTCTCACAGTCCTGGAGGCTGGGAAGTCCAAGATCAAGGCACCAGCAGATTAGATGTCTGGTGAATTGGTTCATCGATGGTGCCTGCTAGCTGTGTCTTCACGTGGTGGAAGGGTCTAGGTAGCTCTCTGAGGCCTCTTTTATAAGGGGACAAATATCATTCATGACGGTTCTTCTTCATGATCTAATCACCCTCCAAAGGCTCCACTTCCAGATACCATTACATTGGTGATTAGGTTTTCAGAATATGAATTTTGGGAGGACATAAATACTCAGACCATAGCAGATAGCTAGTTGGTTACAACTAGAAGCCAGGTCTCCTGATTCACTGGTCTGAGTGAGAATAGCAGAGGGAACTTTGAATGGTGATCTATAAGCTTTGAGAAAATTTACTACAAAGCCCAAACATACAATGAGGAGGACAATAGTAGAAAAGTAAGACCTATAACTCAATTGACTAGCTGTGTGAGATTTCACTGGACTTGGTTTCCTCATTGTAAATGAGAGTACAAGATGAAAAAAGTGGTTTTAAAACTTTTTTTAACGGCTAAAACGTATTTTTCAAAAATTCCCTTTAGAACCTTGGTATATAAAACAGATTAAAGTGGATCTGGTTAGACTGAAGTGGCTGCAGGGACCCCAGAATAGCCCTACATGGTCTCTTCCCTATCTCCCCCTTTTACCACCAGTAACCACTTAGGCACCTGTAAGCCTCAGGATTCTGCAGAATACAGTGTGAAATCCCTGGGGCTACATCTCCCTGACCTAACAATATGTGTTTCTTGTTATGATCATCTTTTGTCTAGTATGAATATTACTTTTAGCTCTGTCATTTCATGTTACAGGTAAGGAAACTGAGGGTGTGATTCGTTAAACAACTTCCCCAAGATTATTCAATGAATGTAATGGCTCCAATACCTGGCCTTTTTGTACTGCCTAGAGCTGCCTCACAGTGAATCTGAAATTTCCTGCTTCCATAGAAAGGAATTCCTGTATAGTAGCTGTGGTGTGCTGGGGTCTAAGGCCTTAGGGAGTTGGTGGGCTCACCCTTCCTGCTCTATGAAGAAAAAGGCTATCTGTGTTATTCCTGGTTGTGCATCAGCCTGTGCCATGACGTTATTTTAATCATTATGTATAAATCAACTGAAATAAAAGGAACAGGCTTAAATGACATGGTTGTAAGGGAGTAGAGAAGATGGAATGGGGGATACATTCATTCATTCATTTATCCATTCAATAATGCCTACTGTGTGCTAGGTACTATATTCTACATGCTGGCAATATGGAAGTAGTCACAAGAAATGTGGTCCCTGCTCTCATGAAGTTTACAGTACAGTGATAGAAATAAAGCAGTAATCAAATGGTTGTGCAAGTCTGAAACAACAAAATGATAAATGCTAAAAAGGAAACATTGTTTCTATGAGAATGTAGAGCACCTATGCAATATAGGGAGATGAAAAAAGCGTCTCCGAGGAGCTGGCATTTGAGATGACATAGGAAGGAAGAGGGTGACTTAATCATGGAGTATTACTCAGCAATAAGGAACAACAGTGAATTAACACATCTGGTATTATCCTGGTTGGAGCTAGAACCCATTCTTCGAAGCAAAGTGTCACAGGATTGGAAAAACAAGCACCACTGGTACTCACCATCAAACTGGTACTAACTGATGAACACTTACATCACACAGGGCAGTAACATTCATCTGAGGGCGGGCGGGCGGGAGGGGGGTGGAAGGGATGGGAAAAACTCTCACTGAATGGATGTGGGGAGCACAGTTTGGGAGACGACCACGATTGTGGCTCTGACACGGGCAGAACAGGGGCAATGTGTATGGCCAAAGTGTGATACCCCCATGATATTCTGAAATTAAAAAAAAAAAAAAAAAAAAGACTTAATCAAAGATTGAAAGGAAAAGTGGTACAGGGAGAGGGGAAAGCAGGAGTGTGGGGAAGCAGACAAGTGTGGCTGGACAGGAGAGAATGCGATGGGGGTGGCGTGAGATGGGGCTGGAAAGGCAGCCAGGATCCAAAACACTGAGCACCTGCCAGGTGTGTGAATGGTCTGGATTTTCTTCTGAATGCAGTTGGGAACCACAGAAGGAAGAGTTGTATGCAGGAGATGATGGGATCAGGATAGAGTTTTTAAAAGATCACTCTGGATGTTGTGTGGAGAATAAGCCAAAGACCTAAAATATTCCAGATCCTTCTTGCCTTTAAAATTATCAGAAACCACCAGATAGACTTTTTGAAACAGTCAAATAGGTTCTAATCTAAGATCCAATGAAAGCATAATGAACGTAGACTTTATGGCATCTGAGAAGTTAACATATGTGTATACGTAATTTAAAAAGAATAGATCTGATTTTAAATTTGGGTTCATTAGCTGTGTGACAGCAGACTATTTCACCTCTCTGTCCCTTAGTTTCCTCATCTGCCAGAAATATAACAATACCTGCCTTACAGAAGTTTTATAATTTAAAAACATTTAAAAAGGGCAAGACGTCTGACACTAAAAACAATAAATATTAACAACTTTTATGCAATTTAAGTTTTAGGTGCTGAATTGATAATTCTTTAGTTTATGAATGAACTAAA
The DNA here is from genome assembly GCA_023783475.1 of Daubentonia madagascariensis. NCBI lineage: Eukaryota > Metazoa > Chordata > Mammalia > Primates > Daubentoniidae > Daubentonia > Daubentonia madagascariensis. The sequence goes on from JAKFHU010000913.1 coordinate 53,139,470, forward strand.
GTCTGTCAGACACTCAGATGTTTAAACAAGAGAACTCAACAGATGATTAAAAATTGCTTATTGAGCTGAACAATGACAGTTGATATTATGTATATTAACAGGTGCTTAATTGACATTTCCTGCCCCAAGAGTATGTTGCCAGGATCAATCTGCTCCACTGGGTTCTCGAGTCTGTACAGGTGTAGTCTCTCCTTGAACACCACGCTTAGAACTGCCAAGTGCATATTTTGGCAATCTGAGCCCAAAGTGGCCCAACAATTTCAGGAAGATTCAGAATCACAGCCTCTTTTTCAATAGCAACCAATTTAGCTTAAAGCTGAAGGCTGTGCTGACCCAGAGGAAAGGCAGCCAATGCTCATTTGGCATCTGAAGCACACAGTCTGTTGCAGCCAAAAGGCTATTACCCCGTCCCAAAGGGGTGCCAACCACAGCAACCTACCTTTTCCAGGAAGGATGATTTGGTGCTCTACCTGGGTCTCCTTTATGAGACCAATACACCTAACCACTGGTGCTGCGAGTGTTCATTGCCAATTTCTCAAAGCTGTTCTCTTCCCTGAAGAAATGCCCTTGGCACCCAGGAGGTTATGCCTCCTCTTCCCCTGGAGACAGACTGATTGAGCTGAGGGTACAGAAGGCTGGCCCCTTGCTTACTGTAGGATCAGGCTGAAGCTAGTCTCCAGTTAAGACCCCATCCTTAATTTTTTCTCTTGCGTATCCTGGTCCTCTTACTCCCTTTCTCCTGAGAATATTCCCTTCGATAGATCATTTGCACAAGAATTTCCATCTCAGACTGTGCCTCTAGGTAACTCAGTCACATTTAAAGCATTGAATTGTTTCTTGGGAAACACAAGGTAAGTAGGAAGGCATCTGTGATGCCACGAAGTGGGACATCAGAGAGCCATAGCTAAGAGTATGACCTGCAGGGTTAGACAGATCTGGGTTTGGATCCCAGCACCACTGTCAATTGGCTATGTGACCTCGGGAATATATCTTTAACTTTCTGAGTATCAATTTCTCCATGGGTAAAAATGAGATGAGTAGACCTATATCAACATACTATATTATATGAGATAGTTTGAAACATGCTCAATTTTTAAAATTTTCTAGCATACTACCTTACATAATACAATTGCATGATAAATGCTTGCTCATCCATTTATTTAATAAACATTGACTGACCATCCATTATATGCCAGCAACTGTGTCTGAGCTATATATAAAGACCTGTCCCGGGCAGATCAACAGTGGTTATAAGAGTGACAAGTATCATACATGGCAACCTTGAGGGAGGGTGACCAACTATGCTTGAGGGATGTGGGGAAGCAATGTGAATATTTTCATGTTCCTGCATGATCATATACTTTCTGAACAAAAATTAACCCAGTTTGGGTTAAAGGATGACTGAATAGCAACCTTAAGATGGTAAAATGTCTCAAAAAGAGAGTAAGAGGTTGTCGCCCTAGAGGTAGGTATTTAAGTCTCAAAGGAGGATAAAACCAGAAGCCATTTGATTACATTCCAAAATGTTATAACAACCTAGGGACCTTTCCCAGAGAGGATTTTTTTATATTAAAGAAGAAAGACTTATCTTCCTCTCTCAAAAAGAGAGGGGAAAGCTGTCCAGTGGTTCCTATAAAGTTCCTGAATTCACAATTTTGAGATTCCTCTCTCTGTACATGCAGCAGGACATCTTCCTTCATCACTTTGTTCTGAGGGGCTGCATGGAATAGGCAACCAGTATAGTTGCTGCTGTAAGTAATAATAAGCCTGATCTTTGATCCACAAACCTAATTCTTGCTTTCAGAATAAAATAAACATAAATATTAAAATGTTATCAGTGGTATAATTTATTAGATAAGAAATCACAAGTGGATTATCGGTATAAGTCATGAAGGATGAAATGAGGCTCACCAGGCAGAAGTGAAGAAAAGTATTCCAGGCAGAGGAAGCAAAATGGGCTACAAGATGGATATTTGAAAATAAAATATGGGAAGACTATAAGTATAGAAGCATTTCAATTGCTTGTCATTTAAGTCTGCATTCCTTCCCCATTATGCATGGCCCATTTCCTTTTTATTCTTGTAAACAATAGTGTTTGGCCATCATTACTGCTGTCTCAGTGGTATCCTATTTTAGGGAGGAAAAATTAAGCAAATATTAACATTAGGTCTTGAGGTGATACATTATAGAGGATAGAATATTTTTTTCCTAAATGTCAAAAGCAATGTGAATTGAAATAGAGAAGCTCTGCTTGCTCAGGGGGCATTAAAAGCCAGCAAGGAGCCAACCCGAACATGCATGTGGATCGGAGCAAGTTGGTCCACACAGCCCCAGTAGAGGGAGATTACCATCTTCAGAAACAAAGAAAGTGATTCAGGGGAGAAAAATCAGGGAACATGCAGAGCACAAGGATTGAAGAAACCCCACTGGTGCCTGGTATCATTTTTCTCCATCCTAGCCCTAATGGTAGTTGCCCCGGGCTAGGGATTTCCCGGGGGATATTTCTGTGGTTTAGAGGTTTGAGGTATTTAATAACACATTTGGAAACCTTTCTCAAGTCCACTTTAAATGAAAAACATTAACTTAATGATATAAGAAGACAGCCTTTACTCTTTGAATCATGTTATTTTTGGAAGTACGCAAATACACATGCAGAGTTATAATGTTAGCAGGCCCAATCATAGAGATGCCAGAAGAAAGTCTCTTACCTGCAGTAATAATAGTAACTCTTTACATCTAAGCAGTATAAAAATATTGTCACACACATGGTCTCATTGGATTCTTGAGGAAAGCAACCAGGAATTATGAGAAAAATAGGGGCTTTGGAATGGGACAGACATGGGCCCAAATTCCCCTTCTACTACCATGTCATTTAAGCAAATTTCCTAACCTGTCTGGAACTCAGTTTCCTTATTCGTAAAGATGGGAAAAAGAATACCTTGCAGAGTCAGCTGGAAGATTAGACCTCCACTGCAGAAATCACCTAACATAAGCTGGCATAGGAGGTTCTTAACGACTTAACTTTTTGTTAGGTGCAGGTGAATTAAGACAGCCTGTTTAATTCTTTTTTTTTTTTTTTGGAGAGAAAATGAAAAGTTAAAAGAGGTAAGTGACAATACCAAGGTCACACAAATAGAAAATAAATGAAGTCAAAATCCATTTTTTATATTCTCAAGATGAGTTCTTTCCATAACACTATGCTTCGGTCCTAGTTGTGGCAATTTTTGAGCAGCTCACGTGGGAGCGAAGAAAGTGAGTTTGTAAGATGAAACTGTGGCAGTCTGGATAAAGCCCCATCTCCCTCCCCATCAAAGATGTCCACTTTCTACTCCCCAGAACCTGTGAATATGTTACCTTACATGGCAAAATGAACTTTAAAAATGTGAATGAGTTCAGGGTCTTGAGATGGGGGATTACCCCAAACTGTATCATGGGCCCAATACAAGAATCTTTATAAGAGGAAGGCTGGAGGTCAGAAAGGAGTTAAGATGCTGTGCTACCAGCTTTGAAGATGGAGGAAGGAGCCACCAGCAAGGAATGTGGGCAGCCTCTGAAGCAGGAAAGGAAAGGGAATAGACTTTCTCCTAGAACCTCCAAAGGGAACACAGCCCTGCTGACCCATTTTAGACTTCTGATCTCCAGAACAATAAGATAATAAATTTGTGTTGTATTAAGCCACTGAGTTTGTGGTAATTTGTTACAGCAGCAATAGGAAACTAATACAGAACCCAACAAAAACTTTAACCTGGGGGAAACGTGGGGAAACGTGGACTTTCTGAATCTAATCTACACATACCTTAACAATGATGATGTTTCAAAAGTAAATGCCTGATATTACCTCTTCCTGAAAATACCATTGCATATAATACTCTCATTTTCCTCAACCGTAAAATGCAAATAATAATAATGGCTATTAAAGAATTAAATAACATAGGTGTTTTGTGGACTATGATATACCACGTTAAAGTCTGTCATTATCATGTAAGTGAAGTTTAGAGTTAGTAAAGTGTTCAATATTAACAGTTTAGCTAGTTTAGCTGTGGGTTAGAAGATACTCTAAAGAGTCATAGGAATAAACTTACATCAGAGAGAGATTTTAGTTGCTCCAAAGAACTGTTTAAGATATTTCCTCTTTATGTTTAAATGGGGGAGTGCCTAGACAAATATACTGAATAATGAAAGTAGATTAAAATGATTATTAGAGGTATAGAATCATAGGATTTTACAGTTGGAATGGACCTTAAAGGATGCTGGATCCAACTACTTGGCAAATGCCCACATCTTCTATTAGGCTTTACAGATAAAAGATTTAGGGGGAAACAGGACCTCTCATTTGCACAGCATGTCTGGATATGTATTGTTCCTTCACTCACACTGCATCATTTGAATCCCACCACAACCATTTGAAATAGATAGAGCCCATAGTAATAACTTCTTTTTAAAGAAAAAGTATTATACAAGCAGAACAAATAAAGCTTCTTAATCAATTACTTTACATAATTGGTTAAAGTTATTTCAGGCCATTTCTGGACAAATCTTTTTAAGGCCTGGTTGAACCGTGTTTCATGGAAGCCTAGGTTCTAAAGAAGAGCTAGGTATGCTATTTGGGGCTAGGGAATCAATGCTGAGCAAAACAGGCATAGCCCTTGTCACCAGGGAATCCATAGTCTAGTAGAGAAGACAGAAAATTAATCAAATGCAATACCAGGTGATAATTGCAGGTGAATAGACTCAGTAGAAGACATGTGGAATCACAGGTCAGAAAAGCCTTGACTCCTACAATTTGGCTTCTAACTCCAGGTTATGTTTTTTACACAATGTGCTAGTTTAGCTGTGTAAACTAGCTAGAAGGTAATTAATTCACCAAATTATCCAGGATTGACCTATCTGTGAACCTCATTTTCCTGTTTACCCCTCTTCCTTGTAGCATGTGTAATGAAAGCTAACACAAACCTAATTCTTGCTTTCAGAATAAAATAAACATAAATATTAAGATGTTATCAGTGGTATAATTTATTAGATAAGAAATCACAAGTGGATTATTGGCAGGCATGACCAAACCTAATGTTGCCTAAATTCAAGAATCACTCCCAGGAATCCTACTGATTGACCCTTCCTAAGCGTCCTGATATTTATAGAGATCTCTAGTGGGAGGGAACTCCTTGCAACTTGAACTTCTTGAAGCAACCAAGTCAGATAAACTCAACTTTATTCCTGGTATAAGTGAAGGGAAGGAGCAGGACTCTTTTGAAATGTCTGGTTTCAGGAAGAGATTGGTCAATGGTTACAAAATTGTAGTTGGATACGAGGAATAAGTTCTGGCGTTCTACTGCACAGTTGGATGACTACAGTTGCCAGTGTTGAATTATATATTTCAAAGTAACTAGAAGAGAGTATTTTGAATGTTCTAATCACAAAGAAACGATAAGTGTTTGAGGAGATGGATATGCTAAATACCCTGATTTGATCATTTTACAATGTATACATGCATTGAAACATCACACTATATCCCACAAATATGTAAAATTATTACATGTCAATTAAAAATAAAATAAAACTTTAAAAAATCCAGTTTCTAACCTCATGAATCACTAGTTTATGTGAAATCATATTGTGTCAAAGAGAGTAGAGAAGTGATTAATTCTATAAAGTTTGAAGAGTTATTAATATTATTACTTCAATTGGAATTAGAAACAAACTGTAGGGAAAGAATCACCATGTTTTTTGAGTCTATTTCAGAAGCCGGAAGAGTATTTCATTCATGTGTGTGTGAGAGAGAGAGAGAGAGAATCAATGATTTCCTTCAATATGGTCCAGAGGCTTTGCCATGCTCATCTGAAGAAAATGCTCTATCCAGAGCTTCATTCTGAAGATTTTTCTGGAAATGAGACTTGGAAATCAACATCTCAATCTCACATCCTCACCCTTGTATTAATAATGCTTTCATTCAGGTGAAATTCAACAGCAAAATGTGTAGGTTTTAGTCAAAGTCCATTTGAAATATCGACTTGAAGATTATTTTTAGAGAACAAAGAAGGAGAGAATAGATGGTAGACATGATTTTAAATACCCAAAACTATAGGCTGGAATTATCATCTCTGAGATCATCTCTGACATTCCAATTATCCAATTTATAGGCTTTCTCTAAGACCTCAATCAGGGCATCGATTTTCACTTTTGATTAGCTCTTCCCTTCTTCACATTCCTTCTTCAACTTTCCAGGCACTAATGTTTTGCCTGGGTCTCCTCCTATCGATCACCTTTATCTCTTCCAACAGTTTCTCTTTTTTTCATTCCTCGCCAAGTCTGGTCTTGGACCCTGAGATGATTTCTTCTCTGTTTGTTCCTTAAAATATTACGGCACAAAATGGTTAAGAGGATGTATTTAAAAGTATGAATAAAAATCTGGAGTCAGGTTCTACCACTTATTGACTATGGAATTTGGGAAAGTTACTAATTCCTCCGTCCTTCCGTTTCCTCATCTATAAAATGGGGTGTGCTTCCTTTCTAGCATTAATGTCAGGATTAAATGAGATCATACACGTGAGGCACTTAGCACAGTGACTAGCACATCGTCGTCGTCATCATCATTGTCAACATCATCAACATTATCATCATCAACATTATCATCATCGTCATCATCACCATCAACATCATTTGTTTAGCTCTAGCCTTGGTCCCTGTCCTCTCAGCTTCCCGTTTATCAGCAGAAGTACACTGGCATTTCCACTGACATCTTTGAATCCACATACCTAATTCCAAACTCATTTTTTCCCTTCAGAAATTCTAATTGGATCTAAATTCCTAGATGTTTAGACTCATGACAACTGGAGGGCTTGTAATAATTAACTGAGAACTTGGTTCTGATAGTGTCTGAATAAAAAAGGCTATATGCAGGAAGTGAGGGAGTGCAGACTTGTTGAGGTAGGAAGGATTTGGTAACCACAAGGAATGTAGATGGACAGATACGGTGGTGATTGTGTTATAAGGGAATTGCCCAGAGCCTCCTGAGTAAGAGATTAGAGTGACTAGGGTTTTATGAGCACTTTTCTATTTGAGGTTCCTCTTATGCAAATGTTGTCTAAATTTAGATCAGAGGTCAATGCACACCATAGGCTCACAATCAGTTCTCTCACAGGTAATCGTCTGTCTTTATATGGCTTAGGGTGGTTTGGAGCTACACCCATGGGAGAGTTGAGATGTATCTAACTGCTGTTTAATGGGCTTAACAGACCTTCTTGGCCTCTAGCATTTAGACAGTGAGCTTAGTACCAGCTCTGACCCTCAACATTCATTCCATCTAGGACACTAATGCCCGAACCTTTTCTTTATTGATTTATTTTTTGTCTTTCCTTATTTGTTTTTATTGGCCCAAATGTCTTAAAATGACAAATTTGAATGCATTTTGTATTTCTATTTTTCTCTGTCTATATTATTGAAAACTATGAATTCACACTGACAAATTCAGTTACAATCCAACAACACATACCTCATTCTATATTTTTTCCTGTCTGTGCTTGGAACTCTCTTTTCCAACAGTGAGTTATCTGGTTTCTGTTAACATACTTCCTTATTTAATCAATTCACTTGTATGCTGCTAGTCTCCCATTGCCTCCCCACAACCTGCCCCATGCAGAGACCCTCCTTACCCCACATGTGCCTTCACACCCCGTGCTGGGTCTCTGCCACCTCCCTCTCACTTGTATCCTCTCCTTACCCTCCTCAGGCTCTGATTCCCATTCCAGACTGCCCCAATGTGTGGAATCCCTTTTCACTGTGCACAGACTCCAGTACTTTCCTTGTTTGTCCCTCTTCCCATTTCTTGGAAAAAGCTCTCCTACTATTCTTGGACTCTCACACTCTATACAGACATCCTTCCCACATGGATGCCCTACTCACCCCCATTTAGGCTCTGATACCCAGCACTAGATCATCTCTATTTGTAGGGGGTCACCCTCCTTAGGCTGTGATCCTCCATGCAAGGCTGACTCTCTAACGAACCCCCCGCTTCATCCTGCTTGGGCTCTGACATAGCTTACCAGGCCATATCCCTGCATGCATGGATGTCCTCTTTGCCACACTTGGATTTCAGCTCCCTATGCTAGGTTCTTCCCATGCACATATCCTTTCAGGCCCTCTTGGGCTGTAACACCTTGCATTAGTCTGCCTCTGAAGGGATGCCCCTGTATGACAGCCCTCTCAGGTTTCGACACACTCAAACACACTGCTCATCCTGCTGAAACTCAAACTCCCCTATCTGGGCCACCACGGCTCTCTTTTCTTTACCAGGCACGTTCATCTAAACTTCTGGGCCCCCAGCTGATAGTTACAGGAGTGAACTATCCTGAAAGGGAAGGAATAGGAAAGAAGGACAAGGAAGGGGAAAACAACCACAGCCCTTTCGATGAATGTAGATTTCTGATCCACCCAGAGCTGTTGAGCTTTAGCTTCTACTCACTGCTTTTAGTGAGTTTCTTCCTTGTTTCTTACAGCTGGAGAGGGAAGCACAAACTTAGGCATGTATTTTTAAAATAATTGTTAAATTTTATCCAGCATATTTTTATGTGCTTTGAGCAGAAATAAAGACCTCTTGGGTCAAGCTGGTCTGCTATATTAAATATAATGACACTGGAGCTGAAATCAAAAGAATGAGTGAGGGAGTTAAGTAGATGAAAGGGAGTGAAGACTGTTAAAGCAAATTGGAGGGCAGAAGAGAGTAGAAGATGTTGGGAACATTATGGTTGAAGTGCAGAGAGTGAAGGGGAGAATAGGGTTCAGGACGAGGCTGCAGAGGTAGGAAGGGGACAGGCTACACATAGTCTTTGTCTGTAACCTAAAAGCAAAGGGAAGCCAGATCTGATATTCAAGGGATTTCCTACTAGGTACCTTCCAAAGGTGAAGGGTTCTCTCTAGCAACAAGGTTCTACCTTGTTCTACCAGGTAACCAGGCCAATGAAATCTGGCTAAATCAGTGCAAACTCTTAAAGAAAATTCAACAGGCAATTCTTGTGCCAGATTCCTGGCTTTTGTCTTCAATTCCTGCCTACTCCTTCAGGTTCCTGACTGTCTTGCTTAGAGTTCAGCAGATTTATGACTTTCTAGTACCTTCTTACAAGAACTCCCAAGTTCTGACCCAACTGTCTGCCCCAGTGCTGTCTTTGAGATCTCAGACCAAACCTGTTTCCCAAACCCACATTCCCACTCTAATCTGGGCTCATCCCAAGTCCCATTGTACTTACATCAAATTTCACTCAACAAATTTCAGCTAGAGAGATAGATCTATGAGGCAAATGACATTTTCTGTCAAATCAGGAGGTTTCTGTCATCATTAATAAACACCTTATTTCCCACTAAGATTCTCTAGGATGGCATTATTGTGTTCCTTTGGTTTTTTTCTTGCTAATTAGAACTTTATGTCTTTGTTGCTGCCTTTTCAAAGAGCCCTCCATCTTCTGTTTTTCAATCAGAAAGCTGGAAACAGAGCTCATAGGGAAGTGTGAATCATGAGTACATGGAATCTCATCTGAGGACAAATTTAATTAACAAGCATCTATAAATACTCAGTGATGGTTAAAATGCTTGCAGGCTGTGCTATGACGCATGAATACAATTAATTACAGTATTTTTTTTAAGCGATGAAATTGGGGAACAGAGTTATGACCAAATGTGTAACACCTCAACTGTGTCCATATGTCCATATGTTGAGGTCTTTAGTAGAAAACTCAGATAAATGTTTCAAAGTGAGAAGAAAACTCTGAAGTGGCTTATAAAAACTTTAAGAATCATAGACAATTGATTGAGGTTCCTTCCATAGAAAAGGAAAATGCAATGGAAATAACACTGACTATGAAGTCTAAGAAAGTTTGGTTTTCCAGTCCTGGTTGCTAGTTGTATTACTACAGATAAATTACCTATAGTAAGTCAGGAAACATATATGTAAAATGTGGAAGTATATTCTAAATGCTTAGCAAAAATGCAATAGAATAGGCACTCAAGAAATGTTAACCCCATCTCCTTTGCGTGGGCCACAACTAAAAACTCACTTCATCCTATTTAAAGTTTAAATTGATTCTAGAAGCTGTCCATTAGGAATGGATAAACACTAACTTTGCTTAATTTTCTAAAATGAGACAAGCCTCTTCAGTTGCCAGTGGTTTTCCCAGTTCTAAGAAACTTTTTTTTTTTACCAAAAAATAGATAAGAAATATATGTTAAACAACTTAATCTTTATTTCTCCAAACTGTTTGCCTCCCTGACTCTACCCCAACCCAAGGGCGCTGAAATGCAGTCATAAAATTGAAGATGGATGTGACTGCCCCTGTCATTCCAATTTGGCACAATACAAGCCACAGGGCGTAGTGCTTTCTTTTCCTTCCAAGTGTGCAAATTTCTCAAGTAACATTCAAGAAAATTTTTTTTTTGGAGGACATTATCTTACTCATTCAATATAGTTTAAAATGTTGTTTCAGATTACAAAAATAACTTTTACTCATTCTAGAACATTTGAATAGTATAGAATATCCCCCAAAAGAACATAATTAACTAAAATATTACCATGTAACAAACTATTTTCCTGCAAAAGTGTTCATTGGGTGCCTACTCTGCACCCACACTTTGCTAGGCACTGGGCATCAGCAATACACTAACTAGACATAGGTTGTTGCTTTCATAGAGTTTATGTTTTGGTGGGAGGAAAAGGAAGTAAGGAAGTAAAGAAATAAATCAATGATTAATTGTGCTGAAAGCTGTGAAAAGAATAAATAATATAACGTTTTACAAAGTAATGGTACTTTAGATAAGATGGACAGGATGGGCTTTCTAAGGTGGCTTGTGACTGAAATCTGATTGGCAGAATGAGGCATCCACAAAAAGATTCACGGGTAGAGTCTTCCTGGTGCAAGGAAGAGCAATTGCGGGTTAGGAGACAGAAAGAAGCTTGGTGGGAAAGAGAAAGGAGGTCAGAGTGCCTGGAATGTTGTGTGTTGAGGAGAAATTATATAAGATAGAGTTAAAACGTGGAAAATTAACATTTTGGGGTGTATTCTTCCAGTCTTTCTTCTACACATAGACATAACATTATGTTGATCACTTTTTTATGATGGTCAATATTTTCCTAAAATGAGAGAAGGCCTTGGCCATCCCAGTGGGAGCTCTGGAATGAGTATTGCCTATCAGACTTGTCCCTTGTGGGTCCAAAATGATCTGGCCTATATAGTCCTGATTTGCTCAGTCACTAGATGTGGAATATGTGGGGAAGAGTGTGACCTTGGACGAAGTGACTCTGAAAGCTGAGGAAGACCTTGGAGGAGCTGACAACAGCTGGATGCCATTCATTGTTCACACTCAAGCACAGTTAAGAGAATCAGATGACATTCTATATGAGAAAGTGTATAGTGCTAAAACTTCAGATGAATGTTAGTTAAATAAAAAAATAATGATAAAGACACGCATAATGAATGTTCTCTCCTTTAAGCTTTATTTGGTATTAAGCAAAGACATATCAGTTAACTTTTCTTGCCTTACACACAACCCCCCAAAATAGTGATTTAAAACAACTATTTATTTAGCTCCTGAGTCTAAGGCTCAGCTGGGTGTTTCTTCTTATTCAGACCAAGCTTGGCTGATATCTGTTGGACTTGCTTGTGCGTCCGCCACCAGCTGGTGGGTGGGCCAGCAGGTAGATGGTCTAGGAGATCCTTATTCACATGTCTAGAAGTTTTCAGGCTAAAGGACTGTGATGGGGATGACGAAGCTATGTGTCTTTTGTCACCCAGCAGGCTAGCTTGGACTTGTTCATGTGGCAGTGGCCATAAAGTCCCCAAGAGCAGTACAGTATAAGCCACAATGTGCAAGTATTTTGCAAATCTTTGCTTGCATCATATTTGCTAATCTCCCATTGGCCAGAGCATGCCACAAGGCCAACCTACATTCAAGAGGTAGGGGGCAACTGACTAACCTTGTAATTAAAGGTGAATAATTGGGACCATTTTTTGTGATATATCACAAAAGAATTCCTTAAAGTGCATGTACATAGGCCAGCTGTATCAGTCAGGATCTCAGCTGGAAGTCAATTCATCACAGATGGTTCCAGTGAAAAGAGTCTAATAAAAAGACTACTTGCAGAGATGTGGGCAGGGTTAAAGAAACAGATAAGGAGTGGTAAAGGACCCAGAGAATAGCAACAGCAAGAAGCCATTATCACTTCTAAAGCTGAAGGGACGAGGGGAGAAAATGGACTATTGGAGCCAGCGAGAGAGAGAGCAGGAGACCTGGAGAGACTCCAGTCTGAGAGGTGGTGCCATGGCAGGGAAGAAGCAGAGAAGTACTGTTTCAGGTTGGTTTTCTTAGCATCAGAGCCCAATACAGTGATTAGGATACTCTAGATTTTTGAAGGCATGCTCTCAGGAAAAAGAAAGTATGAGAAGTAGGGTGAGTCTGGGGAGGAGGAAAAGAAGGATATGGTCTCAGCTGATCCCACAGAAGGTTCTGGAACATGAGAATTCATCCCAACTTGAGATACAGGGCTGCCATGTAAGTCACCTATTTAATGAGGGGCAATCACTGGGGTGGCATGTAACCTTTTATACTAGAAAACTCCCCACTGGGCCAAGGACAATGCTCTGGAGAAAGGGGCAGCAATGAGTCATTAGCAGCCAATACTCACAGAGCTCTGCAGGAGATCTTGTCTGGGAATAGGGTTTGGATGGGGCAACCACAGCATCCTTCCACACTCTGATTTCCCTCGAGTGCCTGTCTTTGGCTGACCCCAGCTGTAGCCAGCTAACCACTCAGCATGGCTTTGCCTCCCAGTCATACAAATTCTCCCACAAAATTTTCCTCAAATATCTAGAAATTGAGCTCAGTGCCAACTATTCAGCCTTGGACTCTATACTCTTACAGAGATGTTGAAACTAACGAGATTGTGATCATAGAAAAAAGGGGATTTTTCAAGCAGTCCATCCTCTGAGGTGTGTTTGAAGGAATTGGTGACATTCAGGTGGAATAAGTGAATATTCAAGGGGACAGAAAAAAGGTTTTCTTCCCCCACTCCTAAGGCTGTCACACAAAAGAGAGTGGTGTCGTTCTGTGTGGCCTTGCAGGTAAGACTTTAAGACCAAAGAAGAGAAAAAACAGAACTACAGATTTCTGCTCAATTGAGAAGCACTTTCTCATTGTTGTAGAGATATTCAAATGGATCAGGCTTCCAGGTGAAGAAGGAAGTGTCCCATGCCTGGGGATATGCAAGTTAGGTTTAGGAAGTTATAGGTGTGATCCAAACATCAAATATGTGAAGAAATTAAACCAGATTCATGTGCCCTTTCAGGTCTGAGGCTATTATTGTAGAATGGGATCCAATCTAGTATTATTCTACTACGCAGATAGTAATCTGCATATGTGTGTGCACGTGTGTGTAAGTGGGTGTGTGTAGAAGCCAGAGAGGTGCTTGGGTTGAGGGAGAGAGGGTGTCTGGAGTTTAGCTTTGCTTCGCCAACAAGAAAGAGAAAAGGGTTAGAACTCATCATTGGTGTAAAAAAGAATTTTGGGGAGGGGGTTAGAATGGAGGAAAGGGGAGGAAAGAAGTGTCATTGACCTGGGAAATCCTGCTTCTCATGGATTGATTTAATAGGCTCTTTCGGTTACTTCTCAGAGCGGGGATTCATAGGTTATTTATTTAGATTATTGTCGATACACAAATATAAAAAACTGGCTGTCTTTTTATATTGCATATGTATTTTATTAATTTTTTTTAAGTTTTAAAAAATTTTTATTTCTTTCTTTTTTTTATTTTTTATTTTTTTATTTCAGAATATTATGGGGGTACTTATTGTATATATGTAAGGTATACAACATGATGTTTTGACATACACATACATAGTAAAATGATTACTACAGGTAAGTAAATTCACATATCCATTATCTTCCATATTTATCTCTCTTTCTAAAATTTTTTTTTATTTCAGAATATTATGGGGATACAAACGTTTTGGTTACGTAAATTGCCTTTGCGCCACCAGAGTCACAACTACAAGCATGCCCCTCCCCCAGAAAGCACACACCACACCCATTAGGTGTGAATTTACCCATCCCCACCTTCCCCCTCCCACCTGCCCTACACCTGATGAATGATGAATGTTACTTCTGTAAATGCATATGTGTTGATCGATTAGTACCAATTTAATGGTGAATACTTGTGGCGTTTGTTTTTCCACTCTTGCGATGCTTCACTTAGAAGAATGGGCTCCAGCTCCATCCAGGATAATACAAGAGGTAGTTTACCATTTTTTTTGTGGTTGAGTAGTATTCCATGGTATACATATATCACATTTTATTAATATTTAAAAATGTATACTTGTTTCTGACATCTCTAAATTATAAATATTTGTGAATTTATTTTATGTTTCTTACAGAGGAATGATAACCTAGAGTTGAAAGGAGCCTTTAGTTCCACCTTCTTCATTGATTAAAGTATTTGCTCTGCGAGTGGTGGCCTAGCCCTTGCTTACGTAAGAGGGAGATCCCTACTGTCTGATGCAGAATGCTGCAACTGTACATTAAGTGTGATCTCCCTTTAAGCCTAGTTTGTCATTCCAGACTCCATTATCTTCTAGAGGATGGCCTTTGTTTCAGTCTGGATGCTTTGGGCTGCAAATAACAGGAAGCCTTACTCAACATAGCTTAGACCATCAGGACAATTATTATTTCCTGTGTGAGAAGGCCTGAACTAGCGCAGGCCCTCCTGTTGCTTATTCCAGCAGCTTAACAATGTCGTCACAATCCAGATTCCTTCTGCCTCTTGACTCTACCATTCTCAGGGCTGTTTCGCTCTCAGGCTGGTGACAAGATGTCTACCATCGTCCCCTGCATCACATCCAGATACAACCACCTACACAGGAAAAGAGTGACTTTTTTCTGAAGAGAGTGTGATATCTTTTTCCAGAAGCAACCCCAAGAGACCTTGCCTTACATCTCATTGATCAGAATTAGAACCTCCATGATAGTTTTAGACCAATCATCTGGGGAGAAATGGACATGAAGAGGTCAAGTTCATGGGCCATATCTACCTTCCTTCTCTCTCCGTTCTCCTGTATCCCTTCACTGCTTGCTGTACAGAGATGGGTTTAAGAAAAGAGTGCATGTGTGGAAGGAGGTGAGGGGAAGAGTAATGAATCAGGGTCTCTTTCTCCAACTCAAGCAGCAGGGTCACTTCTTTACTTGGAAGTATTTGACACATATTAGTTATGGTGTAGTGGTTTGGATTTGGGGTACTGGAATCTGACTATTCAAGCTTAATTTCCAGTTCCTCTTTTCACTAGCTGGATGATGTTGAATAAACTACTTAACCTTTCTGTGCATCTCCTTCCTCATTTTAGAAGTGGGAATAATAATTGTACCAATTTCAAAAAATTCTTCTAAGGGTGCATGCATAAATGCATGCTGAAGTGCTTAGAACATTGCCTGCCATGTTGTAAAGCTTCAATAAGTGTATTGTCTCTACAGGGAACTGGTTTTTTAAAATAACCTCTCTCATCCATCCCCATTGTCTTTCTAATAAAATAAGAGTAATATTACAAGTACATTTCCTTCAGGGTAGTTGTAAGGATAAAATTAGGTGTATGTAAAACACCTGCAGTTAGTTCATGTTCAATAAATTTAGTAGATAGCACAATGCACTGAGACAAACATGAACTTCGAAAGCTAATGGATTATTGGGGATGAGGCACTCCTCTCTGGGTTTCAGTATCCTTATCTATAAAATGGGGAAATTAATTTCTCTCTCCTAGGCAGGCTGTGAAGGTTGAGTGAAATTGTGTATCTAAAATGGCTTCCCAAGTGGCACACAGTGGGGCTTATCAAATATACCAGGTGACAGTGCACATTTGCTCTGCTAATGTAGGGATCTTGCCAACTCTCTTTTGCTGGGTGCCTGCCTCGATCTGAAACTTTCCTAGCCTCTGTGTGGGACACCAAGAAGAGATGTGGCAGGCATGAGCTGGCAGAGGGCTTAGTGCTAAATTGCAGTGTGCAGACCTGTCATCCATCAGAAAGTCAGTTGCTTTGCAGATGCTGTGAGTGAATGTTACCAAAGAACTCCAACCCCAATCTGCAGGCATCTTTGCACAGACTTTCAAAACTCTTTATCATGCAAGTTTAACAGTGAATAGCAAAGAAGTATTTTTATTTCTTCTTTTTTGGCGTGGTCACTGAAGTTCTTTCAAACCCCAGACTGAACAAAATTTAACCCAGTTTCTGCAGGATTAGTAGCTGTATGAACATGTGGTCTTCCACACTCTTTTGAGCAGTGCTTCACCAGCAGGCACTTTGGGAAGACCTGGACAGGCCCTAGTCCCTGCCTATAGCTGCTCCACCTTCCCACACACAGATAGTGGGATACAGGTCACAGAAGGACCAACCTGGTAGCTACCCAGCTCTCTGCTCCTGTCATGGGGCCATGTGCACGTCTGCTTTCTCTTCACCCCATCTTAGGAGAGAAAGAAACAAACTGCAGAGAGATCATCTCTTCTGCCTCAAGCCAATTACTGAAGACGGTAAGATGGGAGAGTGGCAGAGCCAGAAAAAGAAGCCGCCTTGATTCTGCCAAGCGCTCACTCCTGCTGCCAATTCTGACTCTTTGTAGACAGTCTGTGCAGCTGACTAGGACCTGCTTCAAGCACCGCATCTGCCCGGGGCTCTTTCCCAGTATAGTCTCCTGCTCTCCAGCCCACCCCTGAGGATGTCACTTTCAGATCCCTCTCTCAGTCCTCTGCGACAGCTTCCTGTCAATTGACTCTCCCCCACAAGTCTTTTTTGACAAATCTCAGAGATGCAACAGCTGGTCACCCTTCAAGACTTCCACATGTCTCTGCTGCCACTTACACAAATTCCTTTCTTCCTTATTGATTTTTTTTCTCATCTCTCGTCTTCTGTTTCGTGGGTATCAACTAACAGTTTACACTCTCTTATATTGCTCAGTTCTCCCTATTTAAAGTCCCCACCTTGTGGCAACTTCTGCACATATGGACCTTCCAATTATAAAATTATAAGCAACAATAATAGATGCTAATTTGCCTCAATTTACACTGTTTTACTCTTCAAAAAGTATTTGCCCAAGAAGTTGTATTATAACTTCTCTCTGAGGTAATTACCTGGTGTCGGGATTTATTTTTAAATTTTTATGAAAGATCGAATAGCTTCAGAATAATAATTATAATTATATTTAATTTTAAAAATCCAAATATCCACACACCTACCATCAAACTTACAAAGCAACATTTTCAGTACCTCTGCGTCCCCAGGAACCAGCCCTCCATCTGAGCGGCCCGTCTCTCCACCCCAGAGGTCATGGCCATCTGAATCCTGGGTTTATGACTCCCTTACTTTTCTTTGTAGTTTTACCAAATATCTTGTATCCCTTAATAACATCACATTTAGTTTTTCTAACTTTGAAAGATGGGATGTAAATAGAATCATACTTCTTGCATCTTCTCAAACTGTGTTGTTCAATATGATGGCCACTAGCCACACGTGGCTACTGAGCACTTGAAAAGTGGCTAGTGCAAACTGAGATGTCCTGTACACATAAAATTAACACCAGATTTTGAAGATTTTGTACAAAAAATAATTTCATATGTATCATTGATATTTTTATATTGACTCCAAGGTTGACATAATGATGATGAGTATATTACCTTAAATGAAATATGAATATATTACTAAAATTAATTTCACCTGTTTCTTCTTAGTAAAGCTGTTAGAAATTTTACCATTAAATATGCATCTCATTTTTGTGGCTTGCATCATATTTCTACTGGACATAGCTACTCCTAAACTTGTATTTTGCTTGGAGGCTTCTTAATGAGGTTTGTCTATATTGGTGTCTATAGGAGGATTCACTGTGTGATGTAGTGATACACTTTATTCCTCCATTCTGTTGTCAGTGGATATTTGGATTTGTTCCATTTTTTCCCCTTAACAAACAGTGCTGATAGAATTGGCAACAGTTTTTCTAGGATACTACTAGGTCTTAGGGTTTGCAATTATTTATCTTACTAGACAGACAAAATTGTTTTCTGAAGTGGTTGTACCATTTCACTCCTACCTGCAGTGTGAGAGAATTCCAGTGCTTTACACCAGGAGTAGGCAAACTTTTACTTTGAAGTGCCAAGTAGTAAATATTTTAGGCTTTAGCACCAAGTGGCAACATTGAACAACTGTTCTCCTTGAAAAGCTAATAGTCTTTTTAAAACTTTTCATTTAAAAATGTAAAAAACACACTTGGCTCACAAGCTGTACAAAAACAGGTGGCAGGACAGATTTGGCGCACGGGCTGGAGTTTGCCAACTTTTGCTCTACGTCCTTGGTAACACTTGATATTGTCAGTCTTTAATTTTAGCCTGTCTTTTGGGTGAGAAGTGATGTCTCGCTGTAGTTTTGATTTTCATCACCCTGATTACTAAGGAGGATGAGCATTCCTTCACTGGTTTGTTGGCCTGTCATGTTTCCTTTTCTGTGAAATGTTCTTGCCCATTTTTATTGATCTTATATCATTTTATAATCAGTGAAAATGCATTCACCTGAGAGGACAGACTACATGAATGTTCTAAGATTGCACAGCTAGGAAGAAACAGAACATGGA
Source organism: Daubentonia madagascariensis (assembly GCA_023783475.1). Classification (NCBI taxonomy): domain Eukaryota; kingdom Metazoa; phylum Chordata; class Mammalia; order Primates; family Daubentoniidae; genus Daubentonia; species Daubentonia madagascariensis. The sequence continues at coordinate 53,158,104 of JAKFHU010000913.1, forward strand.
CCCCTGCTCTTTTCTCAAGTTACTGTGTCTTTCATGCTGTCTCTAAAAACAAATAAACAAAACGCTCTAACACTGTTATAGTGATTTACACTCATATTTGATACTGCTATTCCTTTTACAGAAAAATGTCTTTTCTTCTTAGCTTCTAATTGATTTCATAATGCCTGGCTGGATAAAGGTAGTAATGATTGTATGATTTGAAATTTTCTTTAGGACCATCATATTGCTGGGGGTGTGTAGATGATTTTCTTAGTGCTGATTTTGCAGTGTGTAGTATCTGTTCTCCATTTCTTCCTAATCAAGAGAACCTGATATATATAGACAGTACTTTGCCCAGCTGAAAGGCTTGATTTCCTGGGCTGTCTTGCATCTTTTCATGACCATATAACATAAATGGAAATCCATTAAATGGGCCTTCTGGAAAAGTTTGTGTTCCCTTGTTAAGAGGGGATAGATTCAAGAGGCATCAGCCTTTTGGTTTTCCCTCAACTTCTGCCTAAAATTCAGCCTCAATCCAACAGTGCAGTAGCCATTTTCCAATCATGGAAGCTAGAAAGATCCTGGATTCTCAGTGACTTCCTGAGCACCTGCACCAGCCTTGGACTACCTCCAGATGTCTTATTACCAGAGAAAAATAAAACCTCCTCCTATTGAAATAAGTTACTACAGTCAGGTTTCTGCCAAAGCAGCTAAAGCCAAATCTAACTGATAAAAGGCAGAAACATGAGCTTGCAGAAGGTCTAGCTCATGTTTGAATCACTTCTAATGAATAATTTTTTAGGAAAAAATTATAAATTCCAGAGAAGACACATCATAGGATGTCATCTAAAAGTTTATAGAATTATCATATGTTTTCAGACAACTTTTTCCATTTCCTCAATAACATTTCATTCTGTAAAAATTCAAATACTAAGCTGTAATACAAAGGAACAATGCTACTTCGTTTTTTGTCTTCGTTTATCTATCAAATGAAATAAAGAAGACTGCAATAAGAGTGTCCCTAGAATTTGGGATGGGGCACCAGGTCACCATTTAAAATCACAAAAGGAGGTTAGCGTGGTATGGGAGAAAAAATATGGGATTTGAAGTGGCCTAGACAGACCTGTATTCAAATCTTAACTGGGCCATTTATTAGCTGTTATGTCTTTGGCTTTCTGAGCTTTATTTAGTCATCTATAAAGTAAGGATAATAATGTTGTCTTCATAATAGAGCTGTTGTAAGGATTAAACACCTTTTGGCATCTAGCACTTCCTCTAGGTCCTCTTTCTTCTTCTGAAAGTGATTTTGGTAAAACAAACACATAATGAGTAAGGAATAATCAGTGCTAAATGCAACACATCCTGAAACATAAATTGCAAATGATTGTGAGAGGATCCTTGATAACTGAATGATTAGGTTGAAAAATAAAGAAATACGTATTGTTCTTTAGCCTTAACTTTTGCCATTGCTAGTACTTGGCAAACTGTCATAACAACCACACCACCAACCACCCCTCCAAACACACAGATTGTCTCACTAAATGCCACTCGTTCTTCCAGTCTCAGCACTGACTTTGCTCCTTTGGGTGCCTTGCCTGCAGCCCCCACCCGCACCCCTTCACTTTGTGTTTATTTCTGATTTGCCTCTTAACTTCTTGTTATTGCCTGCTTACCTGCTGTTTTCTTCCCTAGACTGGGAGCTTCTTGAAGTCAGGGAGTGTGTGTAAGTCACCATCTTATCCCCAACACTGAGCACGATTTCTGACATAGTAGGTGTTTAACAAATACTTTTTGAATGAATGAGCCAGTGAGTGAATGGGTGACTTTTATGTGCCAGGTATCGTTGGGTCCACCTGTATGCAAGGCCAATTCAAGTAGATGGTAACCAAAGAAGTTCAAATTTGATCATGTGCAGTGAAAGTTAACTCACTCACAAAATAATCATCTAACTGAAGAGAGTAGGATTTCATGAAGCCTTGAAAAAACAGAGACAAAGAGTAGGAATATGTCTGTGTCCCTCCATTCTTCACTGCTTCAGCATCACTCACGGGAGTGGGAGCTTGTTCATAAAGGAGACCACAGCAACAGCATCCCTAGAATCTGGGATTTGATTAAACAGCAATATTTCCTGAGCAGTATTTCTGGAGCCCAACAGTCATGTTTTATGGAATAAATGTGTCCTTTGTAGATGACTGACTCTGATGCTTGATCCATATAGTAATATAATATTTACATGAATATAATAAAGTAATATAAATAAAATACAAGTAAATATAAACATAATTTGTATTTATACATATATTTATAAAATAGACAAAATAAAATAACATTGTTTTATATCTCAAAATATTAATATTTATATCATATATTAATAGATAATTTCATATGTAAATTTTTGGTGAATTTAGAGAGAATAGCTTTCTCAAAATGTCCTTAATGAGAATTGGAGGCAGAAAAGCCCTACAAACACCGGTGCCTTTGAGACCTCCCCCTCCATCCTGGTTACCCAAAGACATTTCCCATTCAAATAACCATTAAAAAGTACCTTATAACAGGCAGAAAAAAATTGTGTTAAATTTGGGAATAAAGACTAAGAATTGATCATGTATAAGAAACTGTTAAGAATTCCTTATAAATATATGCTTATTCCTTATGGAATATATGTTAAAGGCCTAGGAGATCTCACATCTTTCCAGATAAATTTCTACGGAATTGAAGAGCTACATGTAATATAAAAGAAAATAATAAATGTGGTAATTTAAAAAAATCTTATCAGAAGTAGAAGCTTTTCTAAGCTTAAAAGTAGCTTAGTCAGGAACAAGAACAGAATAATAAAAAAGAATAGTGAATCCAGAAAAGTCCTAAATGTAAATATTTTTATTTTGTAAGGAAGGCAATTCTAGACAGTAATAACAAAGAATTTTGGAGGAAATATATTTAAATATCTACATTAATTATTTTACCAAAATGAATTCTAGATAGTTACATATACAATATATACATACAAAAACGTGAAAATACAAGATGGTACGCTGGGTAAAATTTTTATTTAGTAATCTTAGATTACTCAGTAACATTCAGTAATCTTACTGTGAGGAAGGCTATCTTAATTATGATATTTTAATTATTTAAAAAAGAAAGTTACATCTGACTCCATATAGATAAAAATAGATTGTACATAGAAATTAGTATCATAAAAAGAGTTAAAAGGAAATTATTAATTGAGAAATTTTTTCAGCATCTTAGATAAAACACTAATTACTCTGTTTAAAACATACTGTTATAGATAAAAAGAGAACAAGTCAATTTTGAAAAATGATCAAAGGACATGACTCTGCAGTTCTCAGAAAAAATTAAAAAAAGAATTCTAAATGACCTTAAAATCTATGAGTAAATGTTCAATCACACGCATAATTAGGGAGATGCAAATTAAAGCAGGATAATTTCTTTTACCTAGTAAATTAGCAAAGAATGAAAAGTTTGATAAAACCATTGTTGGCTAAAGAAAGAGTAAGGAGACAGGTCGTGAGCAATGTTGAAGTACAATTAGTGTGATCATAGTGGAGCGAACTTTAACAACGCCTACCAAATTTTAAAATGCAAACATATCTTTTGACTCAGCAATTTCATTCTCAGAAACTTTGGCTGGAGATACAACAGATGTGTTCACACGTGTAAAAGATATGTTTACAAGGATGTTTATTGCAGTTTTACATGAAATAGACTATAACTGAAAACAACGTAAATGTCAATGAATAAAATAAATTGTGGTATACCCATAATATGTAATATTATACTGCTGTTAAAAAGAATGAAATTTAAAGGAAAATTAACAGATACTTGTATTGTGCTTACTATGTGACATTTACTCTTCATAACAATTTTATGAAGTAGATACCATTATTATACCCATTTTATAGATGAGCAAACTGAAGTGCTGATAGTTAACTAATATGCTCAACATTGCAAAAGCTATTACATATTGAAGCCAGAATTCAATTCAGGCAAGCTGTCTTTAGAATTTGTGCTCCTAACCACAAAATATGCTGCCTATGAAAATTATATTGCTCATTTATGCTTTTTTCATAACAGTATAGAATATGGTTATCATGAGCCCATTTGTACTAAATACATATATATGCATATGCTTTTAAAGCAATAGATGTTTCTGGAAAGACACATAAGCAACTAGTAATAGCAGGTATCTCTAAGTATTATGTTGGTAACATTTGCATTTATTGTCATAGCAAAATATTGGAAACAACCTAACTCTCCGAAAATATTTAGGCTATAATATTCTCCATTATTGTAGCCACTAAAATTTTTATTTAAAAGAGTTCATAATAGTGAGTAAAAATGCTTATCTTATCATATTAACACAAAAATAGTATGTATTACATTGAACAAGTATACATAAAATTATAGCAGTAATCAATGCACAAAAAATATTAATAGTAGTTATTTGAGGGTGATCCAACTAAAGGTTTTGCATCTTCTTATTTTGCTGTATTTCTGAATGTTTTGTATGTATTGCATTTATAGTAAAATACATTTTATTTACCAAAATAAAGTCACCAACCCTGGGAAAATCAGACTTACAAAGCTGAGTGTTAGCCTGGGGACCATAGTGACCTTATTAAGATGTATTGGAGATGGTATTTGGCCAGGGGATTTCAGCAATATCTGGCTTCCATCGCCCAATTTGGCCACCATAAGAGACCCTTCGCCACAAGGTCTTAGGGAAGGGAGAGGATTCTAAGTACAAGGAACTATGGCTGTACTCTAAAACCTCTAAACAAAATCCATTACAGGGAGAAAGAAAACCTAAGGCTAACATAAAGCATCAAAGAATTCACACTAAATTAAAATAATATGTGCTGGACTAGACTGGTCTAGAAGGTCATCACGATAAATGAAATGCCACTGAAAAATAAGGTTGAAGAACATTCTCCATGGTCTTTGTCAAAAGTTTTAGGGTAGGTTCTGGCATTAATTGTGCTTTCGTTGTTATGTTACTTACTAGAGTGGCATATGGCTGTTTTGTTAAAGCCGCATAGACACACGTCTGCTCAAATAAATTAATGTTCCCATCTCAACTGGATGATTTGGCAGGAATAATACACTCCCCAGCCAATATGTAGACTGACCCACATGACTCCCCCACTGAAGGAACTAAAGTGGAACATTGCATATTATGCTGATAAGCAGTCAGAGGCAGTACATTTTCTTTTGAATATTTTTCATAGTAACATCTATTGACCTTCACCTAGCATCCTGTATAATGCACCTGTGTTCAAATTTGAAAATGCAGGAGAGAAGATTGGAAATGGTACACAAATTGGGAAGGTGGGTAAGAAGCATTGTTCAAATTATCAGGATGAGATAACAGGCATCTCACTACATATCAACAAAGAAGACTTTGTTCAAAATCTGAGATGCAGATGCACACACATACACATGCATACATTTACATATACCACTTTTTGACTGCCTGGTTACCTGGAAAGTTTGGAAAACTTTCTAGGTCTCTGTTATCAAAAACAAACAAAGCATATTTTATGGTAAGACTATTTTTATCCCTGTTTTACCCTATTCCAGTTCCTTCTACACACTATTGTAGGACTAAACAACTTAAGTCACCCTCTACTCCTTTACTCAAGGGAGTATCAAAGTATTCTGTAGTGACCATGTTTCCAAGTTATCTATTCTACCATATTGCCAGGAATTGCAGTGTGCTTACTCTCCATTCTACACGTGATGCACTCTATGCTATAATTAAATGTAATTACCAAGTGTAGTATATGAACTGAGAGGCATAATAATATTTTAGAAAAAGCAGAGATTTTGGTATCAAACCTCAGCTATTGTAGCTCCTACAGAGTAGCAAAATGTTAAGAAAGTGGGCTTTCAAGTCATTCAGACCTTGAGTTCAAATTCTCATACTTTTCCTTACCAATTGTGTGAACTTGTGTTGTCACTTTATACTTTCAGCCTGTTTCCTCATGGTAAAAAGAGCATAAATACCAAGGTTAAATATTAAATAGTATTAGATATGTCAACAATAGTCAAAATGCCTGGCACATAATGAAAATTCAGGGACAGATTGGGAGGCCTGGTGGTGAGCACAGTACATTGAAGAGCAAGGATAGTGAGGGGCAAATGGGCCTGAAAAGTTAGTGACCATGTTCAGGATTCTCAACTTTAAGGACTTGACTATCCATCCTTAGGGTTGGTTAAGAAGCATGTTCAGGATGTTAAATGTAATCTTAAGGGCTTCAGGAACCTGTTAATATGCAGATACATTCTTATAAAGGCTTTTTGCTGGGAGTTTTTAAAAGCTCCCTAATATGTGGTAACACTTTTTTAGGCACTGTGGAGTTCAAAAAAATAAATCAGCCTGGGAATCTGCCCTCAAGTTGTCTGATAGTCAATTCCACCAAAATTTCCAATTCCACATCATGTTAACCCTTTTGAGACCAACTAGGACATCACTTCCCAGTAAGCTTACACCCACATTTTAAAACTAGTTTTTGGGTTTTTTTAGTATTATAAAAATAAGATACTTCTCAGTCTCTCTGTCTTCATCTCTGTCTCTCTCCTCTCTTTCAATCCCCACCACCCCGTGAGCTACATGCAATTTCCTGTCCTCCATGCCATAAAACCAAATCTCCGCCACAGTCTTTGGCTATTGATAGTAATGTGGCTCTAAAATGTGTAATACCATGTACCTGGTTCAGTGAACATTATTTTGCTTGAGATAACTGTTTTGGGACTGGGGATCTGTGCGTAGGATTTTTAAAAATTCTTAGATGTTGTTCTTGTGCTTAAATAATCTTTTGTACTTTATTAATACTTTAGACTCTGAAGGGTGATGCTCATGAGAAACTTGGGGTTATAATGATACAACTTCAAAGTTTCAGAATCTACAACTACTAAAGAAACAATGATTCAACCCAAGTGAAATTGAACTCCATTCTACTGGGATTGAACAGAAAAATAAATTTAGGAGAGGACTTGAATTCTTTTGAACTTTAATTAAAATGCCAGTTTAATTTTTGGAATTTGCTTTCACTCTGGGAATTTAATGATTGATTCATATTGTCCAAATTGGAGGACTTTTTGTATTGCAGGCACTGCATTAATTTAAGTATTTTTATGCTGTCATTTGGGCTCACTACATAACCTCTGGTGTACTGTATCAGACAATGTGCCTCTGCGTAATTTGAAATGGGATTCAGAACTGAGAATGATCTTCCAGCCCAGGGTGCAGTGTGGCCTTTAGTCAATGTAATTGATGTACTCTGCTGATCCGTATCTATGATCCTTCCAGCTAGAGGGCTGCTGTGTGGGCTATACAGATCGGGGGTGGGGAGCCCTGTTCACATGAACCCTCATGTAAATGATGCCCCCTAGAGAAACACCTTAATGGTCAATCCTGCTTCTGGGGTTAAAAGCTGAATTGCCCACCACCATCCCAGGAGCAGAGGTTGCTTTTGGTGGGGGAACCCCTCTAAGAGCATTATTATCCTGCTAAACTGCAGACCTTTCACTCAAAGGAGACAACCCACTAGGAGTTGACTTGGACTTGAGGTGAGATCAATGAGTCGAGGCGATGAAAATTCAGAAATTATAGGGAACGATATTCTTCTTTCTCTTTGTTCCTGCTTCAGCCCATAAAATAGAAATCCTTTCCCCTCCAGAAATACCGGGAAGCACCCTCCTCCCTCTGCCCCACCCCCTGCCTTTGTCATCAGATCCAAACCATTTTTCCCATTACAGCTCTATCCTAATGATTGCAAGTTTGCTCATTAAAAAGCAATGCTTCTATGAAAGCATATATAATCAAAACTTTTAAAACTCCCATTTTGCCCATCAAAACCCTAGACACACTTCTTCTAGACATTTCTATGTATATGCAAATACTTTTGTATGTATAAAACAAACACACCTTGTACCTATAATGTATGAGTCCTTGATCCCCAAACCCTAATCAAGTATCATCAAGTTAGGATGATTATGAGAAGCTGTTAGTTTTAAGAGAAGAGTCGATTTCTGAGGAGAGCAGTTAACATAAACTAGAAATGATTTAGGACTTGTGAAACAAGTTGAGATGCTATTACCACTCCCACTTTAAAGATGAGAAAACTGAGAATCAACGAGGATAAGTGACTTACTCAAGGCTCACATGGCTGGTACATGACTAAAACCATGACTTCAAAAGCCAAAAAAATTCAGCTCTACCACGTTGCTTCTGTCACTTCTGCACGTTTCCCTTGAATTCATGGAATAATCTGGGAGCCACGAAAGACATGATTTTGATGTCATGTTTCAGATTTAGCTAAATTGGCTTCCACATACTTCACTTAGGTCTAACTTGAGATAAACCTGAATAATAAACCGTGTTTGAAGCTATTTGCTGCTTTACATGATTTGCACAGGGGTCTTGTGTCACAACCTCTAGCACATCATTAAAAGTTGGGTTATATGTTATTTCTTCTAAAAGAAGAATTGCTTTTAGAGGTCACCAGCTCTCAGCATTTTAGGTGCACATCTCCTTATCCAAATGGTTTATGCTAAAGCACCTGTTGGTAGCGGAGCAGGAAACAGTTGGCAGTGAACTACAAGTGTAAGAATTTGAAGGTAACTAGGTCTTATTACCGTATGCCTGCATTAAAATATTATTTCCCTGCTGTGGATGGAGGAACAGAAGCCTTGTGTCTGCAAAGATATGAACATTTGTTTGGGAAATTTATGTTGATATATAACAGCATATGGTCTTTTTCATCATGGATTTATGTACAGGAGGCAAGCTTCATATTCACAGTTAGAAGCATTAGAGATGGAGCCATGTGAAGTGACCTTGCTCGTGGCTGTCTTGGCATCTGTGATGAGAAGCACAGTGCTTGGCACACATAAGCTATCAACTTCTTCCCCAAAGAAGAAAGGCTAACATGCCTCATAAAGAATTTGATCTTTGAAAGTATCAAAGAGACTCTGACACTACCCTTTTATAGGGACTCTAGCAAAAAACCACATCTCCACAGTGTAAAAGAACCACCATATTTCAGAGAGGTCCTCTGGTGCTGTGGCCCAAACAAACCACACAAAGTTAGGAGAAGCGAGAATACATTAATAGATCTTGCCAGTAAGCAGAAAATATATTACTAGGTCTTGCCAGTAAACTCTTTACAGTTACTTTAAAAGACAGAAAGTGGAAGTAGGAGGCCCCTGGAAAAATAAAATCACCAATGCTAGTGATTAACAAGTTTTAGATTTAGAGGATTATTTTACTGGTTTTCTATGGTTGATGTTATATTTTATTTATTGATTTTATTTAATTTTTTAATTTCCCTTTTCTAGCCAATTTAATATGTATTCTCTTTTTGATTTTCATATTTATGCCATTCATTCCACAAATACTTGTAGTGCTGAGAGATAGTTCAGTTGTGTTTAGAGGATGTTAGGTTTGAAATTAGAACACCTGGATTCAAATTCTAGTCCAGTTATTTCCAATAATATCTCTGAGTAACTTAGGAGCTCAGAACCTTAGTTGCTTTATCCATGTAGTGAATTTATTCATTGACCTGCCTTCTTAACACAGGTGCTATAGAACTCAAATACAGTAATATGCATGAAAGTGCTTTATAAACTGGTGAGAAAGAGAAGGAGGGAGAGGAAGAGAGAGATAGAAAGAAAGAATAAATCTGGGTATAAATATAAAAGTATGTGAGCATGCGTTAGTTTGCTAAGGCTGCCATAACAAAATACCACAGACTGGTTGGCTTCAACAACAGAAATTTATTTCCTCATAGTCCTGGAAGCTAGTAGGTGCCAGCAGGGTTGATTTCATCTAAGGCTTCTCTCCTTGGCTTGTAGATGGCCTTCTTCTCACTGTGTCCTCAAGTGGTCTTTCCTCTGTGTACATGCGTTGCTGATGTTTCTTCTTATGGCCAAATTCCTCCTTTTATAAGGACATCAGTCAGATTGGATAATGGCCCACGCCATTCACAAGTTCACAAGGGCCTCATGTGAACTTCATCACCTCTTCAAAGGCCTTATGTCCAAATACAGTTACATTCTGAGGTACCGGAAGTCAGGGCTTCAACATATGAATTTGTGGGGGACATAATTCAGTTCATAATAATACTGCATTTTTATTGCCCTCACACACTGTATTTAGGGTTTCTGGTTTTGTTTAGACTTTTTGACTTTGTTTTTTCATCATCTATAAAGTACAGGAACTAGGCCACATGTTCCTGTACAACTATTCTACTCCATGATTATAGGATAAAATCAGTTTCATTTAGAAACATCAATGAACTTGGAAAGAAGATGGTAGCTTCAGTTTGAAGCAAAATATAGGAGAAAAGGAACACGCAGACACATAAATACACAACCTGTGTAAAATTATCATTGTCCCATTTGGTATGTTTTCTTCAAGCCCTAGGAAGAAATCCTATTTGGGGAAGCAACCGAGAAATATTCCAGCTGAAGTTTAGCATGAACCACTTTGATGAGAAAGCACCCCTGCTTTCTGCTGCCTCACCCTGTTTGATGACTCACGGCTGCCTCTCCTAAGCCCCTCATTCTTCTGGGTCCACAGCTGCAGCCTTCTCTCTCCACGTACCTCACCCCACACCTTCCCTTCCTACCTCATAGCACAGCTCCTCCACGGGTAGTGCTAAGCCAAAGACTGCCCCCTCGTCTCTCTGTTCTGTCTTCACACCTAGAATTTGTGCACAGCCCGGCCCCAGGTCTAAGTAATTATCCAGTTTGCTATCTACCTGCATTCATATATCACATATGTGGAAGGCTATCACATGATTACATAACACTCACTTGTCCTCTCCTGGGTCTTCTCTGACAATAATTCTTTCCCCAGTATATGTGCCTGTACTCTACCTTATATTTCCTCTGTCACAACACTTGTCATAGTGTATGTAATTCTTTTAGATTCTCTGTCTTCCCTGCTGGACATCAGTTCCCTGAAGACAGGAACCATATCTGTCTTCTTCATGGTGGTTTCCATTTAATTTAGCACAGTGCCTGAGGCAAAGTGTATATTAAAAAACCTTCAAAAGACAGGGTGATATAGCGGTTTAGAGCATGTATCCTGGGGCCAAACTGCCTCCCTTGCTGCCAATATGTGATCTTTGAGAAATTACTTAGCCTCTATGTTATCTCTAAAGTGGAGGTGATAATAGTACTTACCTCAGAGACTTGTGAGGATCCCATGAGTTAATACATTTAAACATTTAGAATAATGCCTGACACATAGAAAACTTCAGAAAAAAGTTAGCAGTCAATACTGTTATTATCAGTTAAATGACAGAATGATGTTTTGGTGGGACAAGGGCATAAATGGGTGAACACATGTTAAGTTCATGTTTGGCAATGATTTGCCAAGTTAGTATCATTAATAAAGTTTGGGGCATATTTTTTCTTTTAAAAAACCCATTAGACATCTAAGACGTCTTTAAAACATAGTTCATTTGTGCTTTACTATCAAATTTGTCTTGTCAACAATGATAATATGAGGTTTGTCAGAATCAAAATTCTGGCATGAATTTTTAAGAAGGAATGGGCTAGGACACAGTTTTCCACTAGCATTTCTGACAGTATCTGGGAATACATTCAGAAGATTCCCTTTCATTGTATATTGACTTTGTATCCTTTTAAAAACTCATTCCCTATGGTGCTGGCACATAGTAAAGCACTCAATTACCATCTAGGGAAGGAATGCATGAATGACACAGGGCAAACAATTTGATGAATTATTGTTGTTCATAAAGTTCACTGCTAGAAAAATACTGAAAAATTGCAACTAGAGAATAGCTGGAGACTACCTTGGGTTCTAACTTTTTGGATGTTCAAGGTTGTGAAAGTCATATATGTTCTATGAACTTCAGTTTCTCTTCAGTAAAAAAAGGATAATCATATTCATTTTATGGTGGTGTGCAGATTGAATGATATTGTTAAGTTGAAATACCTGCTGCATAATAGTATTTGTAAAGATTTCTATTTCTTTCCCCTGGTTAGTCATCAACAAAATGGGAACACATTTTTCATATTATTTTGGTTTCTCATTGTCACAAAGTAGCGGTGATGATTATTAAGACACTGTGATTATGAGCAACTTGTTGGGAAACACTCTGCTCTATTTCTCTGAGAGTATTTAATAATAAAAAAATACAAGTTAAAAAGTCAGCTTTATTATGGAAAATAAATGCCAAGAGCAAAAAAGCATTTTCCAAAGTATTAGCATTCTGGCAAATAGTTGGAATTTTAACCCTTGATTAGCTTGTAGATCTACAGGCCAAAAAGTATCAGTGAACTTGATCAAAACAGGAGGCCTCCAAATTGAAACAACTGTTGCAGGATCAATATAACTACAGACATTTCTGCCAAGCATATAGGCAAGAAGTAAAGATTGAATTCACTGCATTTGAAATTGTATTTACCTTTTGATCTATTTCTTCTTTCATTCTTACAAAAGGAAAGATAGTTCTTTAGTTATACATGTATGCCTGTCAGTCAATGATGGCTGTCATTGCATTTCAGTCAGAGGAAGTAGACTGTCTTGGAAGAATGCAGATATGGGTTCTAGTTCTCAGCCCATCCTGATTAGCTGTGCACCTCGGTCAAGTCAAAGCATCCACCTAATGACCAGCATGAATCCAGGGCAGCCTTTCTCTCCCAAAGCCATGAGGTTTTGCCCAAGGGATACCCATCCTGACCTAATAGATTCCAAGAGCCCTTATGGTAGAGAAGCCAGAGAGGCAAAGGCTATGTGAACAGTGATATCTTTAGAGGCAAGATGATTGGGTTCACTTGATGATAAATGTCACAAGGAAGAAGCCGTATTCATCAACCATTGATCTGATTCTAAACTTTCACTTCATTGTTGAGCTTTTTAAAAAAAATTTTTTTGAAACAATACAGTGAAATGGAAAAGGAATAAATTAGAAATCAGAAGTAAAATTTACTTGCTCAATACAGCTTTAGCATTTCTTTTTTTTATTTCAGAATTTATGGGGGTACAACACTTTGTTTATATATATTGCCCATACACTGCCCATGTCAGGGCTACAATCGTGGACATCCCCCAAACTGTGTGCCCTGCACCCATTCAGTGAGAGTTTTCCCATCCCCTCCACCCGCCTCCCGCCTGCGCGCCTCCTGATGAATATTAGTGCCGTGTGTGACATAAGTACTGATCAGTTAGTACCAATTTGATGGTGAGTACCAGTGGTGCTTGTTTTTCCAATCCTGTGACACTTCAAGGCCCTTTAGAATTTTTTTAACATGTTTCTTTGGGAAAGTCATTTAATCTCTGTCTCATTCTCTCTCTTTTTTTTCGGTAAAAATAAAAATAAATTTCTTGTCCTAACTAATTCACATATCCTTTATGATAACTAAATTTAATTAAACTTAACAAATATTTTTCTGTTATTACCAGGTGTCAGGTACTGTTCCTTTACATTTTTTTAATTCTTACATTCAACAAATTGTTCTTGAGCATTTACCATTTGCTGGATGCTGTGCTGGATTCCAGACCACTGTTGTAGTATTTATAATATGGTGGGGAATAGTGCATAAAATCTACTGATGTGTTAAATACTATGCAAGAAACGTGACTATATCACTATAGGAATACAGAAGAAGAGATGGTTAATTCTCCCTGGGCTAGTGGCAAGGTCAGCAAAGGCCTCAGAGAGGGGGTGACACATGACTTGGATCTTGAAGCATGAATAGGATTTCTCTAGGTGGAGAAAGGATTAGAAAAACAGAGAGTAAACATAAAAATACTTCATAAAATGTGAAATTGTGACATATTACTTCTATTATTTATAACGCCCTTACAGTGTCCTGCTCTAGACTTTGCGAACAGTGGTGACTCTGAGTCTATCTTAATTAATCAACTGGTCAGGAAGATAAATGAGAAAAGCCAGCTCCTGTGGCCATTCATTTTTCTTCTTGGTTGAGGGTCCTTGTGTGCTCACTATTTTGGAATTGGTTACACCAATCACTTCACCATTTTTTTGCCAATTGGTTGCACCATTGCTTCTTTAACATGTATGAGGCACCTGTTATGTCTACGCACAGGCTGCATGTGTAGCCTCCATGTTAAGTGCTTTAGTACTTTGCATATATTATATCACCTTTTTTATGTACTATGATCAAATGATAGGGACATTGTTATTATATTTACAGAAATAAAATTGGACACTATATGGATTGATGTGACCTTTTTGGTGACATAGAATTCATCAGTGGCAGAATTACAAAACTGATGTGTCTGAGTCCAATGCCCATGCAACTTCCATATTTTCGTATTTTCCTTGGATATATATATATAGAGAGAGAGAGAGAGAGAAAGAGAGACAGTAAAGTCTGGTATATTAGATAACTCTTCTGTAGCTGATTGTTCTGCAATGATTTCCCCATTCTCTTAGAGTGGTCATATTCACAGAAGTGAGACCCCATTCCCATATCTGTGTAATGTGATCATGTCCCCTTGCCCAAAGCTGACTGAGAAAGTAATAGTTTTTCCCCCTTTGGGTGTGCTTTGTTCTGTTTGTTCGACCTGGATCTGGGAAAGGGTCAGCCTCTGATGGTAAGAGCCACAATATATGACACTTGGAATTTGCCAGAGGCAATTTACCTCAACCTGGAAAAGAAGCCATTCTTTTTTTTTTTTTAATAATAGCATTGTTGAGATATAATTCATATACTGTAAAATTCACCATTTTAAAGAGTGTAATGCAGTGATTTTTATTATATTCAGAGTTGCACAACTATCACCAGTGATTCCAGAACATTTTCATTACCCCAAAATGAAACCCTGTACCCATTAGCAGTTCCTTTCTTTTCCCCTTGTCCCCCAGCCTCTGGCAACTACTAATCTACTTTCTGTCTTTGTGATTTGGCCTATTCTAACCATTTCATATAAATGGAATCATATGAGGAAGCCATTCTTTAGTAGAGGTGACTAAAATTCACACATAAAGAGAAGTCAAGATAATATTTACGTCTCTAGAGAGATATATCTCTATATCTGTATACATCTCTATATATCTCTATATATCTATATGTGTCTTCTGTGTTTCTCCCTCTGTGTGTATATATGTAATATATATATATATTTTTCTGTTTCTCTCTTTCTCTCTCTGTAGCTCTCTCTCTTTTTGAAGTATTTGCATCCTTAATTTCAGTTGTTCTGAAACCCAGTTGCATTCCAGTGCTTTCTACAATTCTGTTGTTTAAACCTTTCCTTGATCGTGTTGCAGAGCGGAAGATTAATTCATTTAACTTAGATGTACTGATAAAGTTATTTTGTCTATAAGTAATTTAAATATCCTTCCTAGCTTCTCACCCACTAATCGGGGTTGGGGGGGGTGGGGAATACATCCAATACTGTTTGAAACTTAGTCCAATCCTATAATGTGAAGCATCAATTCAGCTACTACTTAGATTCTTTTGAAGAAACATGCAAATCCTTGGCAAGGTGAATTCTTCTTTGGTTCAGTGGACAGAGGATGGGCTTTGAATCAGCTTATGCCAGATTTAAATCCATGTTCTGTCACTAACAGGTAATCATCTTGGGCTAGTAGTCACATCCCTTCTTTGAGACTTAATTCCTTTTTCTGATAGCAGGATAATACTTTACAGAGCTTTGGGAAAGATTAAGATAATATATAAGAAGAATTGAATACAGTACCTATAATAGGTGATAAATGCCATTCCCCTTGGGAGTCTAAGCATATCTAGGGAATGTATGAATGGCAGAGTTTACCAAAAAGTAGTATTTCCCCCTCAATAGTGTGGAGTTGTTGATGAAAGGTGGCTGCCCCAACAGGGACCATATTTTTCAACCTCCCTTGTACGAACTTGTCATGAACTAGCCATGAACTCTCTAGTGGAATGTGAAAGGAAGGGGTATATATTTCTCTGAGTCAGAGTTTTAAAGAAGCAGGTGTATCTTTTTTCTCTCTCTTTTCCCTTATCTGGCTCCAAAGTCCTTTGGGATGGCAGAGATACAAGACTGTAGGACTGAGTCCCTGAATTTTTACATAAAGGAAAACTGCATGCCAAAAAAGAACAGAAGTGTTGGGCTCTTACATGAGTGAGGAATACACTTTTATTGGGTTAAACCATTGGAATTTGGGACGTATTGATTATAGCAGCTACCATTACCTTAACTAATACAACATTCCCTAAGCCTTGTGAGATCATTGAGAAAACACAAATTATAATATCTTAGGGTTCATGGTTTTGTTTCTTCATGGAAAATCAAATCTCATTCATTTGAATCCAATGCCATTTATGTTGTCTTTATGAGAGTATTTTTCAGAAAGATCAATGAAATAAAACTATACAATTCACGAGGCTATTCCATGACCTTTGAATTATTTTTTCTATCTTCATTCAACATTCATTCAACATACATTTATTAAGCACCTTGGTTAGGAGAGCAGGACTAGTGAAAACACATTTTTAAAAACAAATAGAAATACCATACTGAGTAATTGGAAGGTAGTGCCCAGGGCAAGCTGTGGATCGTAGGTTTATTAGAAAAGCTCTCATGCAAACCCTCTGCATTTTCAAAGCATGTTTGATTATTGTGCCCACCTTTAAGTCTTTAGCTATTGCTTATCAGATATAATACATCTAATTTTAAAAAATGTTTTTGTCTCCTACATATTAAATATGTAAAAACCTATTGCCAGAGGAATTTCAAGTCACCACAAGTGATGCAGATGTTAGGGAAACAAAGACTTCCCCAGCGGTTGGGTTCCATAGAAAGAGTGAGCTTTTGGAGGCATTGAAACCTGGGTTCAAATCTTGCCTTCAACCTTTCTGAGACTCATTTTCTTCTTTTTTAAAATGGGGAAATTAATAGTTATTTCATAGAGCTTTAGGAAAGATTTTAAGTCATTTATATACAATGAATGTAGACTAGTAAATGTGCAATAAAAGATAGGAGGTATGGTTATTGCCCCCAAGAAATCCCATCTAATTCACTAGCTCAGATTCTCTGATGACCTCACAACTCACCAGCAGTCCTGTGCAATTTGGCTCCTCTTCCTTTCCCAGATGAACAGAGGGCTCTCTGCCCAAATTTGACATCCGTATACGGATGCATACACCCATCTGTGCATGATTGCACATGTGTACAAATACATGCATGTACACATACAAACATGCACACATCTATGCACAGCATGCACTCATACATATTTCTCTTCTGTCAAGGAATTCATAATGCCTTGGGCAGCTTAATTTCTACGGTTCTGAAGGTTCTAAAGATTCTGCTATTTCTACCTATACTTAAAAGTCTCTACCCAGCTTCCTGAAGGAAATCTGTCCATTTGATTTCCTGGTACCTGCTTTAGGTTGTTTATTTTTATTCTTTCGTCTGACAGAGGAGTGAAAACTCAGTGTATAACACTGAGAAGCAAAGGCCTAGCATATTTAAAAAGTTATCTTGAGCAATACTCTATAAATAAGCTAAATTAGAATTCTTTAAAAATGATATGATATTGCCAGGAATTTAAAAGCCCTAGTGTGAATTGAATGTTCCCCCGTTTTCTGTAAAAGCACTTGAGCTGCTGAAGTGCTTCATAAATTTTGACCTTTCTTCTGAAAGCATGTATCTGCCCTGGGTGTGCTTTCAGCTCTTCGCGTCTAAGTTACTGAGAAAGTAAACTAAAGGAGGAGAGGATTTAGTGGGAAAGTTTGGTTTGTTTTTACATGGTTCCTAGATGGGAAAGCCCAATTTAACTCATAAAATGGTAGGGGCAGCATGCAATTCCCCCTTTTCCCTGAATGCTTCTGTGCATGAGTATAGCCTGAATCTGATGCTACTTTCAGACTTAGGAAGGTTAATAATTCAGTCTTCTAAATGTGCAGGAGGAAAACCAGCCTCCCTTTTCTGGTTTTTACCCCTACCTACAAACAGGGCCATCAATAAAACCAGTTTCAGAGAAAAAAATAATAATTGCCCTAATGATCTGAGCTAGCACTTATATTGCACTTACTAAGTGAGCTTCTGTGTATTTTGAGCATCTCATTTTACTCAGGATGTCCTCAGCAATGCTCTGAAGTAGGTACTATTATTATTCATATTTATGGGTCAAGAAACAGAGATGCAGATTAAATATGTTGTTAAATAGCAGAGGTAAGTCTTGAACCCAGTCTGTCTGGCTCTTGACAACTTGGCTATAATAATCCTGAAAAGCATGTGTCCAGATGTATCTGTGGAATTATTAGTGGGAGGCTGTATGATGCTTGTTAAGAGCATGCATTATGGTGTTAGACATCCATAAGTTGTAATGCTGGGTCTGCCATGTATAAATAGTTGTGTGTGACCTTGAGCAAATTGTCCAATCTACCTGAGGTTCCAGATAGATGGTATCGTATGATAGACGGTATCAGATAATACCATGTATCTGACAGAGTTCCTTAGAGATTTAGTGGAGTACAGATGCTAAGCACTCAGTAAGTGTTAGCTATTATGTTTATTTCTCTTCACTAGTTTGTGAGGTCCTCAAGGGCAAATTTCTGTGGCCACTATTGAATTGCTTGGTGCCCAGCACCATGTGTGGCATATAACAGACCATCAATAGAATTGGAATGATTGAAGAAAAGAACACTTTTGCTGGCTTCTGAATGTGTGCCTCCTATCTCAAAGGGTCTTCTGTGTTTATCTTTGAGAATAAGGTCACTGGGATGTGGAAGGCCCTGGGTGTAGGGGTATTCATGAAAAGATAAGCCCTTTGCATAAATAAATACCTCAGGTTATTTTCCTTGCAGGAAGATCTGTATACTGACACAAAATTCCCCTGGGGCCAGATCTCATGAAAAGTGGTGCACTCTTTGGTACCTAAGAGAGTCATCCTGACAAAAATATGTATGGATCTGGGCCATTCATTCATTTAACAAGTATTCATTGAATAACTTCTGCATGTGTGGCTCTGTTGAGTGCTAGGGATGGAAAATCAAGCAACATTAGTTCTTTCTCCTCAATATGCCTGCATTAAAGATGTCAAATATATGTTCCTCATGTCCCTTTAAACCAAACCCACAATAAGGTGTGATTGGTTGCCTTCTTGCTACTCTGCCTGGGCTGAGAAGTTACTAGAATGAAACTCCTTAGCAGCAGGTTCTCTGGTTTGATTACTGTGTCATTCCCAGGACATGGTCATAGTAGGTGTTCAATAAACATTTGTTGGATGAAAGGATTAAACAAAATTGGCACTGGGGAGAAATCCTTCAGACTTCTTTAACTTAGGCAAAGTTGTAATTTTGATTCTAGAAATTCTCATCTTAGCTAAAGAAAACTGGTCTTATCCTCTGGATTGTAATAAAAATAAACCCTTCCAATGACGACCGTGACATAATTAGTTTAGGAAAGGCATATCCCTTTTACCACCCCACATGCTCCTAAGAGATATATCTATTATACATTACAGATGGTGTGTGCTACTGCCCTTTCTTCACCATTAATATTAATAGAAAAATAAAATAAATTAACCGAAAATGGTCCCAATGTGTGACAAACATAAAAGCTAAAAATTACATTAGAGTACAAATAGTCTGGCATTCATAGTCACTGAGTAATCATTAAAGTGGCACAGACTTTATAGCCACAAATTCTAAAACATTTGTGCATCTTGCTTGCAATCCACCTTCCTCTGTGGGGCAGCCCTACACTCTTAAAAAGAACCTTCAGTTTCGACTCTTGATGAGTGTTGTCTTATTCCTAATTACAGTGGTTCTTCTTGCTGGGATGCAACTTCATTGCATCTTGAGTATTGTCTTCTCTTCATCTACTCCCATAACTATGGAGTGCTGTGGCCTATCTCTATGACTTAAAGTCAGGGAGGTTACTTTAGACCTCGGTTCTCTTAGAAAATTCTCCTATCCATCAATCCAGAGAACTCAACAATGCAAATGCCTATGAAAGCTGTTAGATCTCCTGTGATGCACCAACATGGATTTACTATTTAGTCCTGCTCATTCCCCAGCACACCCAGCACTAGCTGACTAAAGTCCTATGGGCTTGCTCTTGTATTTCTCTTTATATTGTATTTATGAGTGGGAGTGAGTGCCTATGAAAATTTGTGATTTGTTAAATAAATAAAAAGAATGAATAAATGGAAGATGAGTAAAACACATGTGATGGGATGAGAAATACTACATTTCTCATATTTACGTTCACACATGAAACAGAAAAATGGCTTGACTTCTCCCTTTCCTTCAACTTGTATCATCCATTAGGATGTGGCCAATGTGCCACCCCTGTATGGTCTTTCTCAGCCTCCCGCCCCCAAGCCAAAGGACTTCCCTCTAGCAGAGCAAGAGAGAGAAGACACGTGCCTTGTAGTGGACGGTGTGCTGAGTCTCCCACACTGCCCTTCAGGACAGAAAGACTTCTTCCTCCAGATGCTGTCAACCTTCTCCCTCTGCTGGAGAGAGCTGGCTTGACTGAGGTCACGCCTGTTCACAGGACCAGCCTGCATGCAACGGCTAGTTGATGGGGGGTGTGACTATCACCTCAGCTCGGAATAACACAGAAGAGCCATCCAATGATAGAGTTCCCCATAGGTTTGGTTAAGTCCTTTCTGTGACTGCATCAAACTTAGCTTCTCCCTCTGCCCAATCTTTCTTCCATTTCTGTACAGATTTTGATCCCAAACACTCTCCAATAACCTTTCTGCACCTGCTTTCTGTACCAAACTCTGATTTCTGGAGAACACCACTTACAACAGATTTCTTTACTCTTTTCACCAGTGGTTTTTAAATCGTAGTATCTAGAAAGAAACAACTTCATTCCCCTGACCCCACTGTGTCCCTGACGCTTTCCACACAGTGAGGGTGTCCAGGCTAAGTAGGCAATGACCCACAACTAAGACAGTTGGAAAATAAAATGATGGTGAGAAAATGGAAAGAGAAGAGCCTTTAGAGTCAGACAGTCCAAGGTTTGCTTCCAACTGGTGCTATGTGGTCTTGAGCATGTTACAAAACCTCTCTGGGTTTAGCTATCATACTTCACACGGTTGTTGTGGTAGTTACGTAAGAACATGCAAACTAAAAGCCTAGGGCAGTGAGAGGCTACATTATTAGTAATTTCTAGTAGTAGCCACTGTTTGTTTTACCCATCTTTTACATCATAGTGCAGCTTAAAGAGGACAATGTACTTAAAGTATGTACTACTTTTCTAATTATCTGCTGGAAATATGATGACAATTAAATGAGTTTCAATTATGCTGCACTGGAATTACAGGAGGCTCAGAGAATTGAATTCTAATCAGCAAAAGCACCTAGTTCCAACAAATGTGTGTCTGTGACCAGGGATTGCCTATACTTTTATCTTTTTATCTTTTTTTTTAATTTATTTTTTAATTTGAGAATATTATGGGGGTACAACACTTTGGTTATATATATTGCCCATGCACTGCCCGTGTCAGAGCTACAATCGTGGTCATCTCCCAAACTGTGATCCCCGCATCCATTCAGTGAGAATTTTTCCCATCCCCTCCACCCCCCTCCCTCCTGCCCGCCCCCTGATGAATATTATTGCCCTGTGTGATGTAGGTGTTGATCAGTTAGTACCAATTTGATGGTGAGTACCAGTGGTGCTTGTTTTTCCATTCCTGTGACACTTCGCTTCGAAGAATGGGTTCTAGCTCCAACCAGGATAATACCAGATGTGTTAATTCATTATTGTTCCTTATTTATCTTAAGAGCTTCAGCTGGCCATGGCTGAGATCCTTTGTTTCTATCCCTTTGCACTAAGACTTAGTTATCCTAGAGAGCATCTCTGCAGCAGTGGCATAAGGTACATCGCAGTATAGGCATTTTTTTGTCATAAATATATGGTTTCAAATTCTATGTCCTTCATCAGCTATGCAGATTTGGGAAGTAACTTAACCTCTCTAAGCATCAGTTTCTTGTATGCTAAAGTATGGCCATATAATGATTAAAAGGATCTCCTTGGCCTCAGTCCTTACCCCTTCAAATGCCTATTCCAGTCTATTCCTAGAATGATCTTTCTAAAGTATAAATCAGATCATGTTTTTTTCTTTGTTAAAACTCTTGAAAGACTGGCTACACCAGTATTAGTTGTGGGTGGTAGTTGGGGTTGTTGTTGAAAATACAGGTTCTCTGCACCCATCTCAGTGGTAAGTCATAATCTCCTAGAATGAGGCCAGTTGTCTATAATTTTATTTAGCTCCTCTGTGAATCAGAGTTTGCACTCATAGCCTATCCACAGTCTGAACCTAGCCTACTTTCAGCATTATATTACATCCCCCACGTCACAGGCTATCTGCAGCCAAACCAACTACTAAGAGCTTTTCTAATACGGTATGTTTCCTCTGCTGGGATGACTTTCATATCTCGCTTTTCTACTTGGTAATCCTATACACATTTTATAAGACTTCACAGAGGAGGTCATCTATGAAGATTTTCCTGGCCCACCCCCAGGAAGAACTGATTATGTACTCTTTTATGCTCCCCAATATGCCACACAGGCTCTGAAAATCAATTGCATAACTCTCTAATATAAACACTCATTTTCTTGCTTGTGAACCTTTAAATGGCTGGATAGGAGCAGTCTTATTTGTCTTTATATCATCAGCACCTGCACACAGTACTTGGCCAGCAAAATCTTGATGAAGAAATAAAGTCCATCTTTTTAAATTATGAACTCTGGTACAGAGATGTGTAGCTTTGATGAATGAGGGCCCAGAACTACAAGTTGTAAAAGATCTCTTTGCCTTTGAAACAGTGAAAAACAAATCAGTCTCTCTTTTTGGATCATTAAATTTGGACCATTTCATCTGGGGCTTTGGAGAAGCTGTTTCAATTGAATGCTGCCTTCTACTTCTTAGGGAAGTTAGTGGTTTCAGACATTGGTCTGCAGCTGTGGCATTAATACAAATGGTGGCAGGTCAGGAACAAACTTTTTTTGGTTGGAAGATTACCAAAGCTTTTCATTTTAATCCAACCCACAGGCTCAGGGAGGACCTAAACAGCATGCTATTTTTTCCATCTGTGATTGTCCTGGGAAGTATGCTGTATTTTATGAACAAACTGATGGCAGTAGATATATTGTGCAGTGGTTTTTCCACCTGCTATTTGTTTCACAATTGAAGGTCAGATATATATGGCTCACCTGCCAATGCTAACTACGTTTCATAAAATTATGGTCCTGCTGAATGGATGAATGCCCCTTAGAACACACTTTCCATCAGAGTTTTGGAGGTAACAGTTACTGTTGCCAGTTGGTTCTTGGCAAGGGCATTAAACTTCAAGCCATAGACAGTGAGGCCCCTTGGACCTTCTGATGTGTGACTCAGGCCTTAAAGTCTTTACAGGGAATACAAACAGTGACACTAAATCAGGTTGATCTTTCTCCTACTCTCCTTAAGCTTCTTTTCCTCTCCAGTGTCATGTTCCACTGCTATAAAGAAGTTAAAGGTCTGTCAAGCAGATATTTATTCTTTGCTGAGTCAGAAACTCACTCTGTAGCTGCATATTTCTTACTCTTTTTCCATCAAGGAACAATGATTTCAGGCTCCAGTTAGGTGATGAATTCTGTGGAGAAATCCTTATATGAGCAGGGTACATGCAAATTACAGTTGACATGTTGACTTGGCTATTGCTTAGGGAATGAGGTACATAGGTTCACAGCCCAACAACTCGCATATTCCTACACTTCTTGACCTTTTGTAAAATTTTCCCACCTGCATTCTCAAGGTGGTGCAGTTGAATGTGGAGAGCATGTACTCTAAAGCTAAATAGAACTGGGTTTGATTTCTGCCCCAATGCCACTATAAGTGCATGGCCTTGAGTGAGTTATTCTCTGTGTCCCTCAGAGATAAAGGTGACAAAGTGCCATGTGTACCATAGAGTAAGTTCTGAGTAAATAGTACTTATTTTAATTAGTTATTTTTAGTCATTTTATCAATCTTTACCTTCTTTTATGATTATTAGTAATAATATATTAATCCTCAGTCTATGTCTCTGCTTCAATATTATAACAAGGTAAGAGTTCTATACAGGTCATCTAACCTACAGTTCTCCAAAATATGCATATTGAAATTTTAGCAAAATATTTATTGTATGTTGCGATAATTTTAGTATTTTTTTTTCAGAAATACAAGTTTCCTGGGAATTGCTTTTCTGGATGTATCTGAAAAAGTATGTCACCTTAACCATTTCCTACTAAGAAGACTTTGTTTTGAGCCCAAGATATGGCAGACTAGAGGAGAGATTGAAAGCATGAGTTTAAAATACAGAAGAACTTGAAACATGGCAGCTATGCTTTGGCTCCTTTAATTACATGCTATGCAAATTTGGGCAAATGAACCTCTCTAAGTCTGTTTCCTTTTTTTGTTTGTTTGTTTTTCCAAAATGAGAACAATACTATGTACCTACTTCCTAGGAATTTTATGAGAATGGATTAAGAAAGCAAACACAGGTAGAACACTTGGATAGTGTCTGCCACACAGTTAGCATTTAATGAATGCAAGCTCCCAACCAAGTAGCAGACTTGACCTGAAAATGTCCAAAATCTTGTACTCAGAGAGATAGACAAAATAGGAACAACAACAACAAAACAACATTCTTAGCAATAAGTGGGGATCTATAGGAAGCGTGCACTATTATTTTCTAGTGTCATTTCAAAGAACTTTTGTTTACCAAAAAGTGTTAGGGGGAAATGCCATTTGAAAGATGTAGAACAAAGTGCATTAAGTACAAAATATAACCTGTTTGAAACATTTTTCATTTACAGCCTCCTTCATAGTCAACTCCAAGAGGAAAGCAAGGCAGCACAGCTCAGCATTGCAGGCATCTGGTCCCCACAGCCATGGCTGGATGAGAAAGGAGCAAAAACTGACCTGTGGTAATAGGAAGGATTTCCCAGGCATATGTGAAAAAAAGTTTTCCTAGTTAAGACTCTTTGACATAACCAAGTAGTAACATTGAGAGTGCGTAGTCCAGGTTTTCAATCTAGTGAGACTAATGATCGAGTCCCGCAGTACCCTTGAGTACTTCCTTGGCTTAGCGTAGCAGAACACAAGGGTCCAAGTTGCTGTTGAATTAATAGGTGGATGAAGGAATACTCAACAAGAGCTGTTTCATCACATACCGCACATACGATAGGAGCTTGAGAAATATTTAATAGTTAACTAATTAATTAGTTAATTAATTGGGAGATAGTCAGGGTTAGGTGACTCATGATCCCCGGTGACTCCGGGATAATTGTAATTTTTCTTCAGTATCTCCAACCATTGCTCAAATAACCTTTCCTTTTCCTAATGAAAAATTTTGAGATTTTTCCAAATACTCACCAGCCAAAAAAAAAAAAGTCAGCATCTTTTCTACAACTTGGCCAGAATTATAATGTGCAATGAGAAGGAAGGGCAGGCTAATTTTTAAAGTGGAATTTGAGAGGTTCCCTGTGGGAGATTGGCTCACTCTGATAGTTCTTGACTCTTAGTGACTGATGTGAAAATCTATTTGAAGTTGAAGATACAGACATTTATCTTTTAGTTCTCACTCTAGCCGCTAACCATAGCAATGTGCCTAATTCTTTCCTGCTTGTAGGCCTCTAGGAAAAGTATGTGAAATAAGCCAATGGTATTTTTACTCACTATTCTTTTCCTCTTTGGCTTTCAGTTGAAGATTGTGGCTTCCTAGTACAAACCTTAGGCAGTCTTAAGACATGGCATCTTTCAGCTATTAGAAATGGTCATGAACTTTTTGTGTTATCTTCAAGTATCTGTGGGAACATCAACTATTATATTTGAAAGTAAAGTTCACATGCCTAGCAGTGTATTATTTATTTGTCTCATCAATACATTGAAAGTGATTACAGGAATGAGCTATAAAACCTCAAGACAGTCCATCCCATGGGCAATAACTCCCAAAGAAGCATATTCCTTTTCAAGTCCAACTACTCTAGTCATTAAACTATATGGGCCAAATTGTTTTCCGTATAATAGAGAGGAATGTTTTCTAAGGCAGTATTCTGTTATTAAACAAAGACTGCTAAAACTTTGAATTGGATTCTGCTGTTGGAGTTTGATATATATTCTTGATTCAATTAGACTTTTCCACTTTTATAAAGCTCTATTGGCTAACATCTTTAACATTTAGAATTTATTCATGCTGCATTATAAAGGCCCTATATGCATTTAAGCTAAAAGACAGATGATATTATGGCTCTTTCATCCCTGTAGAGTCTATAGCTGCACTGTCCAATATAATAGCCATTAGCCAAATGCAGCTATTTAAATTAATAAACTTAATTTGAGTAAAATGAAACAAAATTAAAAATTCAGTTTCTCAATCATAATAGTCACATTCGAAGTGCTCTAGAGCAGCATGAGGCTACTGTATTGAACATCACAGTTTCTGTGAGTGCTGAATGTTCCATTGAACAACACTGGTCTAGGGTGACCAACAAATACATCTCGTACAGACTTAATTGATGTCTGCAGGGTAAGTCATATGATGGCACATTCACCCCCATTAGCTCAGTAAATCAGAAGGAAATGTGTTTATCCTGAATGACATAGAGTCTTCCGTAGGCAATTACTTGCATGTCACTATTTTTTGTCCTCCACTCTATGCCCATTTCTTCAATTAACTCTTTGTTTCTCAAGCATTTCTTTAAGAATGGCGACACACTGTCTGGTAGGGGGTAAGGAGAGAAAGAAAAAAAAGGATTAGAGGGCATACTGATGTCTGAGCAATAAAACCCTTGGCATTTGGGGTTTAGAGGTTCTCACATTGTAAGAAGTTCTAAAGTTTCAGTTTAGAAAAAGAAGGAGCCTTCACAGGGTTGATTTCTGCTTTTTCTGGCAAACCTTAACTTCCTGGTTCAAAGAAAAGACGTGTATAAATGCGGCCCACAAGGCTTCCTTGACATCAAATCATTCTTACAGCACAACATTTTGATAAGTTAAGTGTAAATGAACCAGAAACATATGGATTAAATTTCCCCCATGATAGTAAGAGGTTAGAAAAACTGTGCAGGAAAAGAGCCTGGGAAAATGCATTTGGGGGTTTGTTGGGCACTTGGTGCTTAAAATTCAGAGCATATCATTTTGCTGGGAGCAAAATGTAAAGTAAAGTAGAATCAGTCACCTCAGCTCTGTTCTTTGTGCAAAGCTCCTGGGGGAAATTGGAAATGACGTTTGGCTTTCCCTTTTAGTTGATAGGACTGCAATCTAGGTTGAGAGAGAGCCCATGCCCATAGCTGGCACAATGGTGAGAAAGTGGGACTGTGGAGTTGGGTAGGGTAGGGGTGGGGTACTCCCCTCCTTGTGCCAGGGAACAGAAGTCAGTTGATATGGTTTGGTGGCCCTGGCCCATCAAGGCCACTTAGAAGAAGCAAAGTTTTGTGAAAGGTAAGTCTCTTTGTATTTGAATCACCAACGGGGTCTTACCTGCCTTCTTAGGAGACACTGAAAGGTTTGAAGCTGGGGAAGTGGCATGATTAGATCAACCTAGAAGCCTGGGAGGGTGGATGTAGAGGGTGAGAGACTTGAGCGAAGGAAAACAAGTCAGGAAGATTAAGCAAGAGATATGGGGTCCCGAATTTAGTGAAAAATGAGATATATTTAAGAAAACAGGATGTGAAGGCTTGGAGATCCACTTGATATGGAAAATGAAATGAGAAAATGAGGTAGGAATTAAATAATTTCTTCCAAGTCACACAACTTTTTCACATCCAGCTCTTTTCACTCCAAAGTTTCTGACTTATATAAATCAAGCAACCAAGGACATTCATTCATTCATTGGATCATTGGGAAGTATTTATCAAGTACATACTATGTGCCAGATCCTGTGTTTGGTGTGTGAGGTAATGATGCTTAGCTTAGGGCTGATTATAATTGTAGCAGGAAGATAAGTTCACCAGTATCTTATGATATTCTCCTCCAAAATTATTCCTAAAAACAGACCAGATAATCAGAGAAATCTAAACCACTCATACTCCAGGTAGACTCATTTAGAACCTTTGCTTTTATACTTTAGCTTAAAATTTGGAAATAAACTTGAGTTGAGGGAGAGCCACCTGCTTTGCTAAATCAGTTTGTTTGTCTCTAATGAGCCCTTGGCCAGAGTTGCTTGGCAGGCAGCAATATGCTGCATTAGAGGAAATTGCCACTGTTAATATTTATAGGCCCTCATAAATAAGTACCTCCATGCAAGGTCTTAAAGTAAGATGCACCAAGTCAAGTCATTGCCCCAAAGAAGCAACCCATTCTTTCCAAAGGGCAATGTCAACAGAAGTTACAGCACTTCCGTCCATGGCTTGCCTTGGCCAGGAAAAAAAGAATCTCTCTTTTCCTTTCAATTCATGATCATTTGGTTTGATGAGTTCTCACTTGATGAAAGCTGGCTTAAAATAACAGCTGAGGGGATGAAAGGGGGAAATGTTAGGATGACCTCCCAGAACTTATTGCACTGACCCGTGCACTAACACAGCAAGAAAGTATTAGAGTTGAAATGTAAACTGAGGTCTGTCTACGTCCCAAATCCATGTTCTTTCCACACCACCACCATTTGTGGAGTTGAGGATCAGTAAGCCTAATTAATTAAGCTAATCACCTCTCCTCCAAATTGTCTATGCCAATAGGTGTCACAGAGAGAGTGGCAGAGAGAATAGAGCCTGCAGACCAATAAGTAAAGAAACAAAAATTTTGCAAGCCCCCTGAAAGATGAAGACTACTACATTCCTCTACGTATTTCTAATACAGGTTAAGCTTAGACATAAAAGACATGGTGGCCTCCAGATATAAAATATATTGGCTGAGAAATTGACGATGTAGGAATTTTTGTATTCTTGACTGGGATTTGCTATGTTTTCTCTGCTTTAAAGAAGATTATTACTTTCATGTTATTATCAACTGTCAATTACTGTGTTCATATGTGCTGAGTTCATGTTATCTATGTGTCTTCTGTGCAAAGAATACGGTATTTTTTCTTTACAATAAAAGGAATGCTAGTGAACATTAAAGATATATTTACTTTAATGAAGTTTGATATTTTTTCTCTTTTCTAAAACTTCCAAGGGCCAGCCATTGTTCTTAGGAAAAAAATGTCTAAGTCCCTTAAAGAGACACAACTCCTTAGGAATGACCTATATAATAGAGAGAAAATAGATCTTAGTGGTTAAGAGCAAGCTCTGGAAATAGCCAGGTATAGCCCAGGCTCTGCCAATTTCCTACTGTGTAAACTTTGCCAAGTCACCTTATCTTTCTGCATCTCAGTTTCCTCATCCGTATAATGGGAAAAGTAGTAGTACTATGACCATAACGTTGTTGGAGTAGTAGATGATTTATTATATTTAAGGTCTTAGAACTGTGCCTAGCATATAGTTAATACTCAATAAATGTCACTTACTACCATTTTCACTGCTGCAGTAACTCCAAGCTGCCTCACCTACTGCTGTGTGTGCCAGCCCAAACTGCTTTTCATCAACGCTAGTCTGTAATTGCCATTTCTTTCTGACACGTGTGAATTATTTTTAAACTTAGTAAAGACATAGACTTTTTTAACAGAAAAGGATTTATTTGAGTAAATCTTCATGTCTATAATAGAAATTTTCTATGTATTTTTTTTGAACTTTGTATCTTTTCTGAATTTTTAACCTTTGATAGAGTATAAAAAAATCCTTCTATTTCATTTCTTGCTCAACTACTATTATTTCTACTACCACTAACCTCTGCAGCTGCTGCCATTTCTTGGGAGCTTACTGTGTGTCGGGCACTGTGCCAAGTGTTTCATATACATTATCTACTTTAATTCTTATAAAAACGTTAAGAGGTAAGTACTATTCATTCATTTAATTCATATTTATTCAGGGCTTACTTTGTGCATGTCAATGTTCTAGGCACTGAGAATACAGTGGTAAGCAAGACAAAGTTCCTTTCCTTGTGAAGCCTCCATTCTGGTAACTTCTGTTGCTCCCATTTTAAGGAGGTATCTGAGTCTTGTACAATTCACAGAGTGACAGAAGTCACCACCAGACCCAAGGTTATTGAATTCCAAATCCCATGTACAGCCACCTTTTTAAGGAGCCATGGAGAATTTTTATTTTTCTTCCAGTTTCTATTTCTTCCTTTCCCTTCCCAATACCCTCCGTTTCCTGTTTGGAGATCCACAGGGTTCTGAGGAAATTGATTCTATCTTAGCTGCAGGGATGGAAAATGTGACCTAGTCTAAGGGGAACATTCTGTGCCTTTGGCCCTGCAGACCACAGAGATCGGTTCAGGAGTGGAGATGTGACCTAAACTGGTCAAATCAGAGTGATTTTCCGTATCTTTCCTCAGACGTCAGGGGAAAAAAGTATTCTTTCTTCTTGTGGATAGCATAACATATACCCATGAAACCTGACACTCTTACAGCCAGTTTTGCCTCCGTGGGGGAAGCCAGTGTGAGAATGAAGTCAACCCGTGAAGAAAGGCAGAGCCATGAGAGTTTCAGAGAACAGAAATTGAAGCCCACTGATACCATGAACCTCTGGTTCAAACTATGCTTGAAGCTGCCACATTTCTGAACTTGTAAGAAACACAAGGCAATAAATTCCCTTATTTTTAACCAGTTTGATTTATTATCTGCATTTTTATTATTGTTTTATTTTGATTTATAACTGAGAACATCTCCAAAGACAGACAAAACAAAGGTGAGTGCCAATTCTTCTCCTTGGGCCACTCATTGCTTCATCTCTGCACTGCCTCGTTTTTGCTTTTCCTTCCACGCTGCTTTCTTCTCTTCTCTTCCCTACCTCCCCACCCTTTCTTTCTCCCAAAATTCATATGGCTCTTATCAACACTATTGGGAGGAACATTAACAGACATAATAATGACAAAATATTGATTTGATTAAAAAATAAGTTAGGGCTGGAAGGGACTTTAAGAGATAATGAGTTCCAGCCCCTTCCTTCAGGTAGATAAGCTATTATTATTCTCACAAGGCAGATGAAGCCCAGAAATACTTAAACAACTTGTTCAAGCTAGTTAATATCAGACTGGGGAATAAACCCCAAATCAGAGTGTCTTGATCTCCATGGGAACTGTATTGACTCGTAACACAAGAATCTAGGATTCAAACAACTTTACCCACAAATCCATAATACTTTTCTTACTCTTTGTTGAAATCAGTTGCTTTACTCAAGAAGTATTCCTGACTAATTTTTAACACAGTATTTTATTCCTTTCTGAAAATTAACCCTCTAGCATTTGTAGTGGGGAAGGGGGTTGAGCACGAAAAGCTTTCTTTGCCAACATTGCACTTACATGGAACAGTCTGGATTTTTGTTATAAAAAGACGTCTCCACCAATAACTACTTGGGAAATTTCCTGTCATTATAGCTGTTGAAACCTTGTTTCAGTTTCTTTTAGCTTTAGTGTCCAGAAACAATCTAATCTCATGTCACTCAAACAAGTTAGTGTTTTTGCAGCCCAGTAGACTACGCCTGATGCCACTAACTTGCTGAAGGTCCGTCTTAGTGTTTCCATTTCTTTCAGGTTCAGGCTTAACTGGTCTTCTCTGCATTCTCCCTTCATCTGAGACTAACACAGCCACGGGTCAAAAAACAATTATCTAATCTTCCTTCCAAGTTCATAACTCTCACTCATCTCGGGGGTGGGGGGGGTTGGGAGTGGGAGGGAGACTCTTCCCCTCTCTAGTTCTTCCTACATGTTCCTCACACTTAACAACACTCTCTAATGAAACAAGTTTAATATGCACAGTTGTATCAGCCAGGATTTTTATGTTATGATTCCATACCAAAAAACTCTGAACTCTCAGTTGGATAAAACAAGAAAGGTGTTTTTCTTTTTTTGTTTTTCTGTTTTGTTTTCTTCTCATTCATGCCACAAGTGCAATATGGGTTGGCTGGATTCTCCCCTTTGTTTCTTCTTTGTATATATTCACTATCCAGGCTGAGTGAGAAACTTGATGTTGCTGTGGCAGAGGGAAAAGAGAGTTCCAGAAGGTCTAGTATCAGTAGATACTCCAGCCCAACAGTGACACACACATCGGTCATGTTCAAATTCATTGGTCAAGGAAAGTAAAATGGCCACACCTAACGACAAGCAAAGTGAAAGAGAGAGAAAGCCAAAATATGTGTGCACAGCCCAAAGGACCTAAAGGCTACCACCATGATATTTAAATGACAGTATTTCATGAAAAAAAGTGGATTGACTGAGGAAGGAGGAGAACTTTGAGAATTTTCTTATGGCGCTTAAGTATTGTTTTCTTTGCTGCCTAGACCCTAGACCTTTCAGTGGCAGCCATATAGCATAGAAAGAGGCAGAATGAACTATCTATCTTACTACCAGAATGTAGACCTGTGTTCACTGGGAGATGGAGAGGAGTTAGGAACCCACAGGGTAAGTTCCAAACATCTTTAACTAGCCAATAAGAATCTGTATGAATTGGGTCCTGCTTATCTAAATTTTTTTCTGTTTTTTACTATACTATCCAAATGAAGATTCTTGAGTCCTTTTTTCCTTGTTATTCCAAATTTACACTAACCATTTTCTTTAATAAACACGTCTAATATTTTTAATTCATCAACTGAATAAAACATTAAGATTAGCTTTCTCCCCTTCTCCCCTCCCATAGCTTCTAAGCTAATCAGCTTTCTGCAACTGAAGTTTGTCCTTTCTAACCTAAGGCTTTCTTGTTTCATAAATCTACATTCAAAAAAGCACTTTAGAACTGTCTAGATTATTTTTAATCTATCAAACATACTATTGTTTGTGATATTATTATTTTGAAATAGAAAGAGATTCAAAGTTTATAGATAAAATCCAACACCTTTCCATCACCAGTAAAAGTGACAATCCTAAAAAGCTTTTTCCGGCATTTTCTTGACCTTGATATAGATCTCTTAATCTTGTGAGATCTGTGAAAATTAAAAGCAGCTATGCAAATCGTAGCCTTAGAGACAAATCGTCTTATGTCAGTGAGTTATCTTCTTTAGGCCGTGCTTAGTTTTCTTGTCTATCGATTACTGTTGGTGTGTAACTTTTCTGGTAGAATCACTAATTTTATTTTACTTAAGTTTTAAAAGTGAAAATCTCTTCCTGGGGTCAATTCTTAGTTTTAAAAACCAGAAGCCATTTGATATGGAGTCTTGGATTGTAAGCAAGTAAGCCACTTGTCTCTTTCCAACTTTCTTCATGCAGAAACAACCTTTCCATTGTAAAAGAGAAGTAGACCTCCCCTCTCTTTAAAATTCCTCTAGTGATGGAGAATTTACAAACTTAAGCATCTAGTTCACTCCTTTTTGGGGAAACTGCAGAGAGGGAGATCAATGTAGGCTATAATGTTAAAATGGGTTGAAATGTCACAATATTTACATTTAAACAAAATCTATCTCCATGTACCTCTACACATCATGCATTAATCTTATTTCTTTTCTTTTTGCACACATAGAACAAGTCTGAGACTCCCCTTTTATATTTGCTCTTCACATATTTGAAGTTAGCTATCATGGCTTCTAAGCTTTTTATTTTCTTAAGCTTTCCATGTCAAAGTCCTTAGATGTTCTTTATATGAGATGAATCACAGTTTTTATTGTTCTCCTTTGGACACAGTTATTTGTCACTGTCACTCCTTAGGGCACAGTGCTGCATGTGTGAATCTCCTATTACTGGAATTCCACAATATGCTGTACGATGAGTTACTCCTCATCATGCTTGGAGTACACGTGCCCTAGACAAACTGTAAATGTGCCTTAGATAAATTTTTGTGGTCAAATGGGAAACCGACTTACTCATTTGTTTCAAAAGTTAGTGTGAAGGTGGATGCATTCTGTATGTAAATATACAAATAAAATACAGATAATGGGAGTATCAGTCATGTGCCTGAGCCTCATAAAGACCAGACTATATTTTAAGACAGAATGCTAACTTCAGTAGTAAGATGACACCTCTGATAACTAAATGGGCCCTTCAATATGTTTCCCTTTAAAAGCAGGCATCAATTCACTCTTACTTTGGTGCTCTCTGCCATTGACATGACTCAGTTCTTCTCCTGAGTGTCTGTTCTTCATTATGTACCCCATTTTCCTCTTCTACCAGAATCAACGAATGACAATATCCTCATATCTACCCTTTAAATTCATAAAAGAATCTATTTGGTCCAAGAAATTATCATTTTCTGCTGGACAGGTCTTTTGTACCAGTGTATATTATAGACTATAGATTGCCTTTCTTTGGGTTAGATGGCCACACCTGGGCTCATCAGGCATGGTCAAGAGAGTGTTGAGACATGTTATATAAAACGTGGCTTCCTTTCAATAAAGAAATACACATAGTTGCCTTCTTATCAATTCTGTGGCATCGAAGAGGAATTTAAGATTCCTCTTTGGGATTAAAGGAAAAGGAGCAATACAAGAGAACTAACCAATACATTTGGGTCAATTTATTGACATTAAGTAGAAATAAAGCAACTCTTCAGGGCCTTTTCTGAGGATAACTCCCTTGGGACTTGTAATTTAGGAACCTTCTATCTGGTTCCTATTGATTAGAAATGCACTAGGTAAGGGAAAAGTAGATGGTATCATTACCTGGTACAGGAAAAGCTTCATGAAAGCAGGAACAATGAGATATATTTCTTTAAAATCTAAGCCCAATACTGAGCACAAAGTAAGCTGCACACAAATATTTGTGAATTGGTAAAAACAAACAAACAAAAAATCTTAAATTAACAACTGAGGGAGGCCCCAGGAATGCTTTAAATAGACATCTCTGAAATAGGAAATGTTTTTCCCCAGAAAGTATTGACATTGGCCAACTAGAAAGCAGGAGATAAGATGGTATGGCATCTGATTACATAGTCAACATAACATCACTTTGATTAAATAATTGCTTTTTTGTAAAGAGTGGAAAAGTCAGATAATTCAGTTACCTCTAGGCTTATTTTTTTGGATATTATTTTATCTTACAGATTAAGTTTACTTTATATTATCTTGAAAAGTAGAACTTGACAATGGACAGAGGTTAAAATAAGCCTACTTTCATTTTAATTTTCAAAAGAACTCTCTAATGGCTAGAGCTTTTCAAAGATGAAATCAGTATTTTAAGATTAGAGCCTCTACCTTTAGAGGACCTTGGTGGCGGTCCACCTGGCATGCATATTGTGAAGTGAATACCAGCATCAGATGATTTTTAAGGTCCTTCCTGAGCTCCAGTGGTTCATTTTATGCTTATTCGTATTCATATGGTTTTATCTAGATCAGTAATGGCAAATTCCTGACCCAAGTACTATCAGTCTCTATCCCATACCCATGTCAGACATCATCAATCAATTATGGCCACTGCCAGTAGAAAGGAGTTAGCACTGAGGATGAAGCTTCTTTGATGTTGACCTCAGACTTAGCTCATATCTGATTATATAGCCTTATTGTTCCAAATTCAAGATTTGGCAGTGTGGTTGGGTATTTTTTGCCAGGTTGCTGCAGCCTCAAATATCTCTACTTTTAACTTTCCCTGGATATAACTCAAATTAACATTTACCACAAAGTCATTAATCT
The DNA here is from genome assembly GCA_023783475.1 of Daubentonia madagascariensis. Taxonomy (NCBI): domain Eukaryota; kingdom Metazoa; phylum Chordata; class Mammalia; order Primates; family Daubentoniidae; genus Daubentonia; species Daubentonia madagascariensis. The sequence continues at coordinate 53,193,655 of JAKFHU010000913.1, forward strand.
TGATCCGTTTCCTAATTTAGTTAATTTTACTTTTCAACTTGTTTTTCCTCATCTATTTGGGTTATATCTCTCTTTTTCTTTTCTTCAGGATTAATCTAGAGCTTTCCTAAGCTAAATTAAAATTCATGTCCAAACCTCTGGAACTCAGATTTATTCCCTACATTGTATAGTTTTTTGTGGAGCAAGAATTAAAGGCAGTATAGTTGAAAATCTCAGTTAGCACAAGTACTAAAGGAGTATTTAGTTCAGAAATCAATCAAGTGAAAAAAATCAACTGACCAACCAGGAAATTTATTCAGGTTATAATTAATAAAAAAGAGATACACCTGTGTACAAGGTGCCTACTCATTAAGCTGGGAACTTAAGTGATTCCCAACCTGGTCGTCCCTGCTGATTCCTCTCTCTTTCTCTTTCTCTCTCTCTCTCTCTCTCTCTCTCTCTCTCTCTCTTTCTCTCTCTCTCTCTCTCTCACACACACACACACACACATATTTAAATATCTGCTGTTTATCTCTACCTGCATGTTTCATAGGAATATCCAACCCAACATGCCCAGTATGGAGTTCATCATCTTCGCCTCTAAACCATCTCATCATCTTGCATGTTCTATTATTTGTTAATTCAACAAACATTTATTGAGCATTAATATTTGCTAGGAACTGTACAAAATGGTGTGACTATAGCCAAGGATGAGCAGACCTAGCTCCTGCCCCCATGAAGCTTATGGTGCAGAATAGATAGACATAGAATAAGCAATTACACAAATCATTGGTCACTAAAGCTAGAAGCTGAGAATTATGTAAACTTCTGTCTCACTCTCATTTTTAATATCTAACAAATCACTAAATTCCTTCAGATTATATCGCCTAAATCTCTTTTGAATAAGAACTTTCCTGTGCATTCCTATTTCTACCGTCAGGGGTTTCTCTTTTATCTCTCACCTACACCAATGTAATAGCCACTGGTGTTTTCTCCTTCAAATGAATTTCTTTCATATCCATCTCCGGAATGACCTTTCTAAAATGCAAAATCCAGCTTGAGGCTCTCTGATGACTCCCTGTTCCTAAGGTGTAATATCCAAGATTCTTTACTAAGCTTACAAGGCCCTGTAAGGTTACCTAATATATCTGCTTCTACACCTATCATTCTTTATCTTGTATTTTATGTTTCCACAAGAAACATTTTCCATGCAGTTAGTTAACTTCACTAACTCTTAACTATCTTCTAAGACTCAAGATTTAGTTCTGAAAACTTCTTTACCTCTCCAAGGATGACCCTGGAGTTTCTTCTTTGTACTTCCAAAGCACCTAGACATTTTTCAATTATTTCACTCACCACTCACTTCTTGGTACTATAGATGTCTGTTTATCAATATGACACCCTGATATGATTCTGAAATCCTTCAGAGCAGGGACTCTATCTTCGTCATCTTTGGGTCCCAGAACTCATTTTAAAGTTTAACAAATAGCAGGCACCCTAGAGATATGTTTAATGTATGAATAAATGAATAGGTTCTACAAACAAGATGTCAACCTTTTGAAGATAAAGCATTTGTTGGTTGAAAACTACCTATTTTTGATCACAACATCTGTCTGTCCTGCTCACATGCATAACAAATCAAGATTTGATGGCTAGATTTCATCTAATTCGATTAATAGTAGCTGTGCAGACAGGGCTGCTCTTTGGTTAATGCAAATACTATATCTGGCTAAACAATCACAGTTGCTACAAAGAAAAAAAAAGAATGCACTTTTGCATCTGTTTTAATGCATCTTCAAGGCTTCAGTCTATTCCACATGTTACACTGGCTGACTTGATCCATCCCTGTGCACTGCTTTAAGGCAAAATGCCATCCTGCTCTGAATCCCTTCCCCAACCAGTCCAAGCTTACAACCACTCCTGAGTTAGTCTTAAGGTCTATTTTGCCACTCAAGAACATGCTATTTTGATATCTATATGTAAATCTACTTATCATAGCCAAGAGCAGACCAAGAAAGAAGGTCAGAGATAACAGTTACAGGGCCCACTTTCTTCCAGGCTCGTTGCATGTATTCTATTTCCAATTTTCCTGATGACCCAGGTGTAGCCCATCTACTTACCTCTGATCTCCCTTTTGATGATAGAGATGCCAGGCCAAAATGCAGCCCTTTTGGAGATAATATTAAAAAGCTATTCAGAGAAGTCACTAGACTGTCCCCTAGTATCCAACCACCTTTAACTTTGAGATGTAAATATCTACTTCTTTTCATTTATGCAATTTCTCCCAAGTAAACAGCAAAATGGCTGAAATGATTAGAGCCAACCTATTTGCTTAAAGAGAACAGTAGTCACCATTCTTTTTCTGTTTTTTTTCTTTTGTTTTTATATTATCTCTCTTAATTTCAGTCAGCTCTGTGCTCAGAATTTCACACAGATTATCTCATTAAATCTCCAAATGAACACTATGTGTTATACACTGATTATTTACTCATTTTGCAAATGAGAGAACTGAGCTTTAGCAAGGTTAGTATACCTTACGCTGGTATACAGCTGGTAATTCAGAGGCTTTGTTAAAGAAGAAATTATGCAACTTTAGCCCTGTTAAATTAAGGCAGAAGACATTAATCAACCAATTAATTCTAAAATATATATTCTTTTAACAAGTTAATATCTAGTATGTATAAGAAGAGTTTGGAGTCATAGATTAAAAATAATATAGAGTAACTGATAGAAAATATCCTTTTGATATACCAGAATAAATGGATTACTGCAACCCAGTTTGACAAAACGTTTCAGCCAAAGAGTTTATTCTAGCCATTGAGACTTCCCAAGTTGGTGAAGCAAAGTGTCTGCCCCTGTGAAAATCAAATAAGATTTAATATTTAAGTACTTTGTTACATGTTGAGCTCTAATATAAATGTAGAGAATTATTACTAGGATATATGTGAGTGACATTTAAACTGATGAGATTTTGAACTTTCCTTTTTTGAAAGAATATATATAGAAAAAAAGGATTAAACATTTGGAAAAGAATAGAAATTTTGTAGTTGATATAAAATAGTGCATTAAGTAATTCATTCCAGTAGAAATTTATGAACAATTTGGCAATGAGCAATCTTACCAAAATTACCCAATGAATTATAATTTTATTTTAAACCTATTACTCATCTGCCAAAGAAAATTATTTCAATCATATATATGTCTGTATGACCATTTCTATACTGCATATACATCAATCAATCTGTGATTTGATGATACTTTCATGATATTAGGGTAGCTGTCTAATATTGTTAATAATAAAGAAATAGAAAAGCTTCACATTTTAATTAAGTATTCTTGTTATTATTTTTAATACTTATCCAACAAAATTTTATAAATTAAGGTCTTAAATGCAATTTCTTTTTGAGTAGTAACAGGTTTATCATGCTGTTTCAATCCAAATAATATGATACTCAAGCCAGGCAGGGAAGAAGGGGAAACAAGATGGGTCCTGAAGAGAGTCAAAGCCAGTTGAGCAAAGTGTCAGATATTATGGCATGGAATCAGAGACTTTCTAGTTGTAGTCTCAGATTTTCAATTGCTTGAGACTAGCTTTTCTAAAATACGTTCTCTATTTGAAGTCTGTTCTTCATATTTAATGTTATTTTTATATTTAATATTAACTTTTTAATGTATTTAATATTAATACAATATATGCAGACATTGCATACTATATTATAAATTCTGAATGGACAAAGATGATATTTTATCTATTTCTTCACTTATTAACAAACCTCTTTTTTATTACCTTGTCTGTGTCAGGCAAAGTTACAGACTTCAAATAACTTGCAATCTAGCAGGGGAGGCTAAAAATACATAGACTCAATACAAAGTGAACCATGCTCAGGTCAGAGCTACATGGTGGGGAGGGCCCACAGGAGAGAAAGCAAACTTAGTTTGAAGATGGATTGTGTTCAAGAAGGGGTTTCCCAGGCGAGAAGACAAGTCTTAACAAACACTGGGTAATGAGAGTACACAGCACATTTAAAAAGGTTTAAGTATTTGAGTAGAGCTCACAGGGAAGGATGTATATAAGGAAATGTGGTCACAAACAGGACTGGAGAGAGTCAGCAGATAGATCCTGAACAGATATAGATATCATGCTAAGAGTTTGTGTTTTAGCCAAGATGAGGTAGAGCCATTGAAATTGTAAGGAGAGAGACAGAATGAGACTTAAGTTTTAGAATGACCTCTCTTGCATCAGAGTGGAGGGTATAATGGAAGGTCAGACTAAAATCAAGGAGATCATTTAAGAGTCTCTGGAATCACTCCAGGAAAGATATAAATATAGTAAAAACAAGGGGTTGGGAGAGGTATTAAAAAGAAGAGGAAGACAACCTCAAAATGCCTAGGATTAGAACTGATGTGTCTGGGATGTGGTGGTAACAGGTTGAGAGACAAGGATGAATAGTTCCACTTCCACTTTCTCAAGGTCTAACCTCATGCTTGGCACATAGAAATCACTCAAGAAAATGTCTGTAGAATGAATGAATAGAAAAGTAAATGAAGCCTAAACACCATCATTACCATCTCATTATCATCAGTATCATTGACTGTTTATTAGACACTATGCCCTCACTGAGTTACTTAGATATGTTAACACATTGAATATTCACAATAACTCCATGCAATGGGTATTCACAATAACTCCATGCAATGGGTTCTATTATATTTCCATTTTATCGATAAGGAAACTGAAGTTTGTTAAAGTTACTCAGTAAGTGGAGGAGTCATAATTTGTGACTCAGAAGTATAATTGAAAAATTTTGTCTCCCATAGCATTCCAGAAAGTTGACATTTATCCATTGTCCTTTACATTTTCAACAATGCTATCACAAGCTAATTTTAATTTTCCAAGGAAATTGCCTTCAGTATTTCACAGAGTACCCTAGATATTGCTGTCAGAGAAGCAGTCAAGTTGGAATGTCATGGAAGATGGATGGAACTCTACTCTAGTATGAGCTTAGAAACTTGGGAAAATAATAGGTTATGTATGAAAGAGAGCAGCGACTGTGAAAATCGACTCACAGAAACAAAAACTAGAAGAAAAGCAAAATTGTGTTTTGCATTCAGTTGCTCCACTGCCACTGAAAATAACACAAGTGATGCTGAATTCTTCTTCTCTCCATAATGAATGCTCTAACTGCATTTGGTAATTGGATATGACTGAGAATAATTTAATTGAAAATGAACTGTGGCTTTGCTTTTTGCAAATGCAGGCATCTTGGTTTTCATATTAGTTTCTTATGTTTCTACCAGGCCTTGCCACTGTCTTAGTGAAAGGAAGGCCCTCAACCCTAAAAATTTCTCTCTGGAAATCATGGAGTCATAACTGCCACCATAAATGTCAAAAAGCCAAATTGTCAAGGTACAGTTTGATGTCATCTGTTGAGCTGTTTCACTTCCCTATCAAATGAAAAACAATTCATCATCATATTCATCATCATCTTGTCATCATCACAATTCCTATAATCTGTATAATGTTTGATAATCTACAAAGCAGTTCCATTTACAATATCTCACTTGATACTCTCAAAAAACACATCAGATGAATAAGACAGGTATTTCTTCATAGCTTATGAGAAAACAGAACTCACAGAAGTTAAGTGACTTTTCTAGATGGGATATTTGAAGAACCAAAGTGTGGACATAACAATCTAAATGTAATATTTTTCTACTGATTAAGGCCTTACTCAAAGTTTAATTAATAAGGAACACCCATAATATGCATGCCTTTAAGTCATGTAAGGAAGATAGGCAAGAGGAATAGAACTTTATTATAATAAAAATATTTTAATCTAAATATTAAGGGACATTTCTAGGTTAAGAAGGTAGAATAAAACTAGAGCAGGAATTTTTACTCCCATAATATCTAGTAAATGGAATATATTTTTTCACATTTTAAAAAAATTTTGGTAAAATACACATAGCATAAAATTTACCGTCTTAAGCATTTTTACATGTACAGTTCAGTGGTACATTCATCCTGTTGTCCAACCATCACCACCGTCTATCTCCAGAACTCTTTTATCTCACAAAACTGAAACTCCATACACATTAAACAGTAACTCCCCATTCCTCCCTCTCCCCAGCACCTGGAAACCACCATTCTACTCTCTGTCTCTATGATTTTGACCACTCTAGTTACATCATGTAAGTGTAATTAAAAAGTAATTGTCTTATTATTGGCTTATTTCACTAGGCATCTCCTCAAGGTTCATCCATGTTGTAGCATAGGCCAGAATCTCCTTCTTTTTTAAGGCCAAATAACATTCCGTGTGTGTGTGTGTGTGTGTATACCACTTTACTTAACCATTCTTCCATCAAGAGGACACTTGAGTTGCTTCCATACTTTAGCTACCGTGAATAATGCTTCTATGAATGAGAACTCAAATATATGTTTTAAGTTCCAGCATTTAATTCTTTTGGGTATATACCCAGAAATAAAATTGCTCAGTCATATGGTAATTCTATTTTTAATTTTTTGAGGAAATTCCATAATATTTTCCACAGGGGCTGTATAATGTTACATTTCTACCAAAAGAGCACAAGGGTTTTAATTTCTCCACATCCTCCCTAACACTTGTTATTTTCTGTTTTTTTGATAGGGGCCATCCTAATGGGTGTGAGGTGGTACCTCGTGGTTTTGATTTACATTTCTCTAACTATTAGTGATGTTGAGCATTTTTTAATGTGCTATTGGCCATTTTTATATCTTTTTTGGAGAAATAGCTATTCAAGTAAAAAAAAGTAAGAGCTAAAACTATAAAACTCTTAGAAGAAAACAGAGAGCAAAAGCTTTACAACATTGGGTTTGACAATGATTTCTTGCCCATTTTTAAATAGGGTTGTAGTTGTTGTTGAGTTTTAGAAATTCTCTATATATTCTGGGTATTCATCCCTTATCAGCTGTGTGATTTGCAAATATTTTCTCCCATTCTGTAGGTTGCATTTGTACTCTATTGGTAGTGACTATTAATGTACAAAAATTTTTAATTTTCATTAAGTTCCATTTGTCCATTTTTTCTTTTGTTTCTTGTGCCTTTGGTGTCATATCCAAGAAATCATTTATAAAATGATTTATTCTATTTTTAAATGGAAAGAAATAAATATTTTCATTTATTTGTGTTTTTTTAAATTTATTTCAGTAATATGTTGTAATATTCCGTGTACTAGTCTTTCACCTCCTTGGTTAAGTTAATTCCTAAGGATTTTATTATTTTTAATGCTATTGTAAATGCAATTATTTTCTTAATTTCCTTTTCAGATTGTTTATTGTTAGCATAGAGAAATTCATCTGATTTTTGTTTGTTGTCCTTCTATCCTGCTTCTTTGCTGAATTCATTTATTAATTGTAAGAGCTTTTACATGGAATCTTTAAGGCTTTCTACACATGAGATCATATCATCTGAAAACAGAGATAATTTTACTTCTTTCTTTCCAATTTGGATGTCTTTTATTTCCTTTTCTTGCCTAATTGCTCTGAATAGGATTTCCAGTACTAAGTTGGATAGAAGTGGTGGAATCAGGCACCTTTGCATTGTTGCTGTTCTTAAAAAAAAAGCTTTCAGTCTTTCACCATTGAACGTGATGTTTGCTGTGGTTTTTCATATATGGCTTTCATTACAGTGAGATAGTTTTCTTCTACTCTTACTTTGTTGAATGTTTTATTATAAAAGGATGTTGAATTTTGTCAGACTTTTTTTCTGCATCAATTGAGATGATCACGTGGATTTTTTTTTCCATTCTGTCAATGTGGGGCATTACATTGGTCAGTTTTCATTTGTTGAACTATCCTTGCATTCCAGGAGTAAGCCCAACTTGGTCATGATGTACAGTAAGACCTCACTCAACATCATCAATATATTCCTGAAAACTGTAACTTTAAGTATAATAATATACAATGGAATCAATTTTATCATAGGCTAATTGAAATAAACAAAAGTTAAGTTCCTACTGCATATTTCTGGTCACAGAAACATCACCAAACTTCTAAATAAAGATCTATTAATATAACACTTCTCATATTAGCCATTGAAATAAATGTGAGTTATGCATACATTTAAGAAAAATTAACAAAAATAAGTAACATAATTGTTTACCCAATTTTTAATGAATCAGTGAGTGACAGTAGTAGTGCAGTGGGTTAAATTGAGGAATAAATATTTGCAAAGTGAAGATTGTAAGGAGAATCTCCTATCACCACATAGTTCAAAAACAAACAATAATAAATATAATGGGCTTGCTGAATGCTTTTGTACTGCATCATTTATTATCACGCATTTGTGCAATTATCATATACTTTACAAATTTTTATTTTATAATAATTTGTACTCATTCATTCATTCATTCATTCATTTTCCAACCTGCTTATTCCAGTTCAGGGTCATAAATGGCTGGACCCTATTGCAGCTGCTCAGGGTGCAAGGTGGGAACCAATCCTGGATAAGACACCATTTCGTAACAGGGCACACTCATTCACATTCACACACACACACACATACTCCCACTCATTCATACTGAGACAATTTGGAAATGTCAGTTAACCTAATATGCACATATTTGGCATGTGGGTGGAAACCAGAGTACCCAGAGAAAATCCACTCAGACATGGTAAGTACGTGCAAACTCCACACAGATAGTGGTCCCAGCCAGGAATTGGGGATTTTTCTTATCAAACTTCTAATGAAGTGAGTTGAACAAAACAACATTATTCAGGAATCTGCTGTATAATCTTTTTAATATACTGCTGAATTCGGTTTGCTGGTATTTTGTTGAGGATGTCTGCATTAACATTCATAAGGGATATTAGTCTGTAATTTTCTTTTCTTGTAATGTCTTTGCCTGGCGATGCTATCAGGACAATGTTGGCCTCATAGAAAGAGTTAGAAAGTGTCCCCTCATCTTCAAATTTTGCAAAAGTCTTAGGAGGATTATTATTAGTTCTTTAAATGTTTGGTAGAATTCACGAGTAAAGCCATAAGGTCTAGTGTTTTATTTTTGTTGGGATATTTTGATTTCTGACTCAATCTTCTTATAAATTATAGATCTATTTAGATTTTCTGTCTTTGTAATGCAGTCTTTGTAGGTTTTGTGTTTCTAGGAACTTGTCAATTTCATCTAGGTTATCCCATTTGTTGGTTTATAATTGGTTACTCTTTTATAATGCGTTTTATTTCTGTAGATTCAGCAATGTCCACTCTTTAATTTCTGATTTTAGTAATTTGAGAAGTCTCTCATCTTTCTTAGTCCATCTAGCCAAAGGTTTCTTGATTTTGTTGATCTTTTCAAAGAACTAACTTTTATTGATTTTCTATATTGTTTTTATTGTTTTTCTACTCTCTGTGTCATTTTTCTCTGCTCTAATCTTTATTATTTCCTTCCATTTGCTAAGTTTGGACTTAGTTTGATTTTTTCTAGTTCCTTAGGTTGTAGAGTGAGGTTGTTTAAGATCTTTTTTATTTTTTATTAATGCAAACAGTTATGACAATAATGGATGTACTCACTATTAAATTGGAACTATATGATCAACACTCATGTTCACACAAGGTTGTAAAATTCAACAGAAATCAAGCCGGTGAGAAGGGGGAAGAGGGGATGGGTTAATTCACATCTAACATGTACAATGCACACTATCTGAGTGATGGACACACTTATAACTTTGACCCAAACTGTACAAAAGTAATTAATGTAACCAAAACATTTGTACCCCTGTAACATTCTGAAAATTTTTAAAAATAAATAAATAAAAATAAATTAAAAAAAAGAATAATGGCATAATTTTTGCTGAGTTCCATAAGCTTTGGTATATAGTGTTTTCATTTTCATTTATCTCTAACTATTTTCCAAATTCCCTTCTGATTTCCTCTTCAATTCATTGGTTGTTCAAGACTGCGTGTTTTAATTTCCACAAATTTGTGAATTTTCCAATTTTCCTTCTGTTTTTGATTTCTGACTTCATCTTGGTGTGGTCAAAGAACATACTTTGTATGATATCTATCTTTTTAAATCTATTTAGACTTAAGTTATAGTCTAACCTATAGTCTCTCATGGAGGATGTCCCATGAGCACTTGACAAAAATGTGTATTCTGTTGTTAGTGGATAGAATGTTCTGTATATGTCTGTTAAATATAGTTTATTGTGTTATTTATGTCCTCCATTTCCTTACTTATCTTCTGTCCAGTTTTTCTATTATTGAGAGTGGAGTGTCAAAGTTTCCAACTATTAATATTATTGTAGAACTACCTGTTTCTTCCTTCAATTCTGTTAATTTTTTCTTCATTTATTTTGATAGTTTGTTATTAGATGTGTAAATATTTATAAACATTATATACTTTTGCAGTATTTAACCTTTTATTAATTTATAATTTCATTCTTTGTCTCACTTCCATTTTCTTTTGGTTACCATTTGTATGAAATATCTTTTTTCATGCTTCACTTTTAACTTATGTGTATCTTTGGATATAAAGTGACTCTCTTCTAGACAGCATATAGTTGGATTATGTTTTCTTATCATTTCTACCAATCTGTCATTTGATTAGAGAGTTTATACAAATTGATTTACATTTGAAGTAGAGTTACTTTACATTCAAAGTAGCTAGTGACAAGGAGGGACTTATTTTTGTTATTTTGGTTTGATTTCTATGTGCCTTATAGCTTTTTGTCCCTAATTTCTGCATTACTGTCTTTTGTGTTTAGTTCAATTTTTGTAGTGACAGGTTTTAATTCCCTTTACATTTTCTTTTATGTATGTTCTATAGCTATTGTCTTTGTGTTACCATAGGGATTATATTTAACATCCTAAAGTTATAACACTGTAATTTATATTTATACCAGCTTAACTTCAATAACATATAAAAACTCTGCTTCTTTTAGTTCTATTTTCAACTCTTTCAGTTACTGATGTCACAGAATTAAGTCTTTATATGTTTTGTGCCCAAAAGCATAAAGTAATTTTTAATGCACTAGTCTATTAAATTATGTAGAAAACAAAATATGGAGTTATAAACCAAAGTTACAATAATACTAGCTTTATAATTACCCATGTATTTACCTTTACTGAGACCTTTATTTCTTCATATGGTTTCAAGTTACTGTCTAGTGTCTTTTCATTTCAACTTGCAGGACTCTCATTTCAGGGCTTTGTTTGTCTGGGAATATATTAGTGTTCCCTCAGTTTTGAAGGACACTTTTGCCAAATATATGATTCTTCATTGAGAGTTTTTTCTGTTAGCACTTTGAATATACCAGCCTACTGCCTTTTGGCCTCCAAAGCTTCCCTTGTGATTCCTCTTTGATTCATTGGTTGTTCAAAACTGTGTTTTAATTTCCACAAATTTATGAATTTTCCAATTTTCCCTCTGCTTTTCTTCTCTTATCAGAGAAATCTACTGATAATCTTTTTGAAGATCCCTTATATGAGATGAGACACTTTTCTCTCCCTGGTTTCCAGATTCTCAGTGTGGATCTCTTTGAGTTCATTGAGCTTCTTAAATGTTTCTATACATGTCTTTCATCAAGCTTGAGAAGTTTTCAGCCACTATTTCTTCAGATAATCTCCCTGCCCCTTTCTCTTTCTCTTCTCCTTCTGGGACCCCCAAAATGCATATATTGGTCCACTCGATAATGTCCTACAATTACTTTAGGCTCTGTTAACTTTTCTTCAATATTTTTTCTTTTTGTTCCTCAAATTTGATAATTTCATTTCTTTCAATTTGAAAAATCTTCAAGTTTGCTGATTCTCTGCTTGCTAAAATCTTCCTTTGAATCTCTGTAGTAAATATTTCATTTTAGTTATTGTATTTTTAAGCTCTAGAATTTATTTTTGGTATCATTTTATATTTTCTGTCTCTTTATTGATATTTCCATTTTGTTTGTATATCATTTTCTTGACTTTCTCCACATTTCCCTTTAGTTCTTTAAGCACTTTTATGATAGCTGTTTTAAAGTTTTTGTGTAGTAGGTCCACCATCTGGTCTATCTCTGGGACAGTTTAATTTTTTTCCCTGAATGAGCCATACTTTTTTTGGGTATGCTTTGTGATTTTTTGAAACTGAACATTTTGACTTTAATTATTTGGTATTCTGGAAATCAGATTCTCCCTCTTCCCCAGGGCTTGCTAGGTTTTTGTTTGTTTGTTTGTTTGTTTTAAAAAAATATTCTAGACTATCTCCATGCTGACAATCATCCTGAGATATAAACTTCAGGCCTCTAAGTTCTTTTCTGAGACTGTGCTTTTCCCTGTGCATGCATGGTAACTTTCTAATTCCCCTTGTATATGCAGTTGATTTTGAATGTTCTAGTCTTTAATGTGTGATTCTCAAAAGGGGGGAGAAAAGATGATGAGGAAAGGCACCAGCCCTTTAAATCTCCTGGAAGTCACTTCAGATGGAGGAGGAAGGGTTTGCAACAATGTGGGGTAGAAGTGCAATAAAGGGCTACCTGCTTCTGTGTCTACACCTCTCCTCTATGATCAGGAGCAGCAATCAGTGATCAGAACATAAATTGGCAATTTCTGGAGGACAGGGTTCTTATTGCTCGCCTTAGCTAGCTTCCATTACCTGCATGCAAGATGCTCCTGCATGGACTGCTGACTGCCACAGAGATGGGGAATGGGAAATGGCTAGCTGCTGCTGGGCTAGCAGCTAAAATTGACTGAAATTAACCTCCATTTACCATTCAAGCCTTTCCCTAGAAGTTGAAAGCCTTCATAGATTCCAGAGTTCCAAAATGGTTATATCAGACAGATTTTGCCAGTACAATTGTTGTCTTATTGGGGAGACAGAATCCTGCTACTTCCTACTCTGCTGTCTTCCCAGAATCCTCTTTTAGCATAAATACATTGTTTTGCTAATGGTTATTTGGGTTGTTTGCAATTTATGGCTATCAGGGATGAATGCTATGAATATTCTTGTACACAACTTCTTGAGAGGATATATTTTAATTTACCTTGGTTAAATATCTAGGAGTATAATTTTTGTGTAAAATCATGTACATTTAACTCTAAAAGAAACTGCAAAAAATAGTTCTATGAAGTGATTATACACACTGTCTCACAATGTATAAGAGATCCATTTGCTCCAAAAAATTTGATATGTAGTAAGGGTTTTTCCATTCATCGAAAAATATTTTCTATTCTGTCTTGTAATTTTTTTGATCCTCTATGATCAGGAGCAGCAATCAGTGATCAGAACATAGATTGGCAATTTCTGGAGGACAGGGTTCTGGATTATTTTATTTTCTAAATACTTTGAATGTTTAAAGGTATCTTATTGTCATTTATTTTTAATTTAATACTAGTGCATAGAGAACATTCTATTTATTTTAATCTCCTAAAATGTATTCAGCCTAGTTTTGTGGCCAACTATTTGTTATTTCTTGGTGACTATTACATGTATACTTTAAAAAAATACATATTCTGCAGTTACAGAATGTAATGTTCTAAACATGTCAATAAGATTAAGTTGGTGGATAATGTTTAGATTTTCTAACACCCTGGCTAAGCCTTTGCTCCAATTTCTTTTCCCAATTTCCTTTTATCAATTGCTAAGGAAAGGATTTTAAAATCACCAACTGTACTTGTAGATTTTCTGTTATTGTCTTTAGTTCTGTCAGTTTCTATTTCATGTATTTTGAAACTCTGTTATTAGATGGATATTCATTTAGAATGGTTATGTCTTCATGACAGATTAATCCTTTAATCAATATGAATGTCCCTTTTTGCTCTGACACTACTCTTTCTCTTGCAGTTGACTGTCTGACATGAATATAGCCATACCAGCTTCCTTATACATAATTTTGCATTATTCTTTATCCTTTAATTTTCAACCAACCTATGTCTTAGAATATAATTGGGTTTTATTTATTTTTTATCCAGTCTGGCAATGTCTCCTTTTAGTTGGAATGTTTAGTCCATTTATATTTAACATAATTATTTATATGGTTTGGCTTGAGTCTATGCCTAAGAATTTGTTTGTTTGGCATTTTGCATTCTTACCAAGATTTCATTCCTAAGTTGGGTTACAATTCTTTACCTCCAGAGGTGTACCTAAGGTAGAATAATTATATTTAGTCTTCTTTGCAGAATCAATTCTCCCCAATGTTTCAAAGTCTGGATTTGGCATAAGATGCTAAGGGTTACTCTTTCTGCAACCAGGTAACTCCTCAATTCTCCAATCCACTCCTACTCAGGATTCCTGGAAAAAAGAGTTACCAATGTCCCTATTAGTAAAGGTGATACTTTGTTTCCCACTTACCTTCTAATGTCTGTTTCTTACTTGTTGGAACTTGGTTTGGGGAGAAGGTATGGGATAAGATGTTATTGTCCCCTGCAAAACCACAATACCTATGAAAAAGTAGAAGAGAAGGAAGGGTCCACACATAATCTTTCATAGGTAGCAACACTGATGTGTAAAGGAAAGATAAACAGGTAAGAGAAAGTTCAGACACTAAATATACCCGCTCTCTTATTTTGGATTTCATACCTATTGAAAGGTGAGGTGGCTTTGCTGTATGAGACCATAAAATCATAGAGTCTTCTTAACCACTGAAGATCTGCACCCTCTGGCATAATTCAGTGAGAAGAAAGAGAACTGTAATGATTGTGTTCTTCACATTTTATTCTTCATAAAATGCAGTGTTGTGTAATAAATAACAGCAAAGCCCTTGGAATTAGACTTCCTGAGTTTGAATATTAGCTCAACCACTTATTGACTATGTGTTTTGGGCAAATAATTTAAACATTCTAAACTTTAGTTTATTCCTCTATAAAATTGGAAAAATAATAGTATCTAAGGTGCAAGAATAGGTTTTATATGAATATACATATAATGAGATAACTCCTATAAATTTCTTGACCCAGTTCCTGGAATATTGTGTTCAGTAAATGGTGGCTTAAATAAAAATAAAGGTTGATTATCCATTTCTGCATCATGTTGAACTTTTGAAGTAGAGGAGGAATAAAAATTAAACAGTAACATGCAGTATTAGCTCCAAGGAGGTAAAAATGTCCTAAATATACTTAATCTAAGCCTGACATATTAAATTTGAGGACAGGAAGGAGGATCAGAGGGAAAAGGACCTCCTCCAGATTATAGGCCAACCTACTGGCAGAGCCAGTTAGACGTCTAGAGAATAATAACTCACATTGGGAGGAGAAAATGTGAAACTTTGAGGAAATTGTTATGTTTAATACAATTTTGTGTTATCAATGACAAACCAAATGTCTAGGACATGGTAAATGTTAAATAAATTATTATAGAAATAAAAATAAGAGTAGAGGGTTTAGAATATGGATAGAATATAAATTAAACACAAAAACTAGAGACAGTGCTATAAGTCCTGAAATAACTAAAGCCCCTTGTCTTTGGAGGAGCTTTGCCTTTGGCCTGGTAGCTTAACTTCTCATTGTACTATCCTTGATGGTGAAGGGAGGGAAGACTAGGGTTTAACTTGGACATTTTTAATTGAGAAGGTCATTCCTTTCCAGAGATCATAACTTAGGAAGTCTTCAAGCTGACCACTCAGAAACAATGAATCACAGAAAAGTTGATTTTGAAAAGAATCAAGTGGTGTTAAAGAAAAACAGAGAGTGCTGAGGAAAATAGAGCTTCAAGAAATTACTGTTAGTGTTCTGTTCTCCCAAACATGTCTTCAGAGGGTCTCATGTTTCATCCATAACTCAATTTAGATACTAAAGATAATAAAAGCTGGACCCAAGTGTAACATGTATGAATTCATAATAATTCAACCTTGAGAAAACCAAAAAGGCTCTCGGCCCCAAACATTCAAGAATTGAATTGGCACTATGGCAGTGCAGTAAGAGATATATTGCAAACGTGAGTGACAGAAAGTAGCATTTACAGAATGATAGAGTAAGGGCCTTCAAAAATGTGCTCCTCCAAATAAACAATGAAAATTCTAGCAAAAATGGTCAAAAACAACTTTTTCAGCACTCTGGAAATTAATCAACAGCCTGTAACAATCTGAAGAGTGTTATTTCAAGAAAATGGCTGTATCTTGATAACAGCAGGAAGCTTTATGGTGTTTTTATTTGCCCTATTCCCATCCCTGTCTCCTCAGTTTCACAATAACCTTGAAAACCAACAGGCTTGCAACTATAGTGGCTATTAAAAGCAGCAGTCCAGCAGCTATTGGAAAGGTCAGAATTCCCCTAAAAGCCCCATCTCCAGCAAATTGTCACTATTTAACCTATCTGGAAACTTCTGAAAAGCTGTATTTTCAGACAGGTCTTTATTTGACCTGCTTCAAGGCTCGCTCTGGGTTGACATCCCTGGCTCCAAGACATTTGTCAAAAACAATCATTGGCAATTGGTTAACATTGCAGCTAAATGAGGTGGCAATATCAGTTACTGCAGCTAAAAGAGGCTAACCAAAAAACTTAGAGAAATTAGAGAAAGAGACGTCCATAGGGTGCTTTGAAAAGCTCTGACATAGTGGTGGGAATCTAGAAGGCTACATGCATAAGGAGGGCTGTGTACATGCACAGGCAAAACCTTAGAAGACCCTAATCTCTCACTTCTGGCTGACTTTGAGGCTTTGTACAAGCAGAAGGTGAAGATTAAGGCATAATCATCAATTTCCTCCCAGAGCCTTGAAGGCAGGTCCCTACACACACAAAGGGCCCCTCAGCAAAAGTTAATTGTTTCCAAATAGTTAAGAAAATATTGGTCCAATCATTAGCTGACCACTAAGCTAACCAAGGAGAAACACTAATAACTACACCTGACAAAGAATACAAACTTTATAAAATTAGACCAGGAAAGTTACTAAACAAATAGCAGCAACAACAACAAAAACAACTCTAAGGAGGGGCAAATCTGTTTACTTAGTGTGTCCAACTTCAACAAAAAAATATGAAACATGTAAAGAAAAAAGAAAATATGGGTAAACAGGAGTTTACACAGGGGTAAAAATAATTCAATAGAAATTATTCCTGAGAAAGCCCAGACATTGGACTTAATAGAAAAGATTTTAAATCAGCTACTATAAATATGTTTAAAGAACTAAATAAAAGTCATATCTAATGTATTAAAGGAAAGTATTAGAACCATGTGTCACCAAATAGAAAATATCAATTAAGAGATAGACATTATTTTTAACAAAGAAGAAGAGCCAAATAGAAATTCTGGAGTTGAAGAGTAAAATAATTGAAATAAAAAATTTATTGGTGGAGTTCAAGAGAAGGTTTGATCTGACAGAGGAAATAATCAGTGAATTTTAAGAAACAGTCCATTGAGATTTATCCAGTCTGAGGAATAGAAAGAAAAATAAATGAAGAAAAATTAACAGAGATTCAGAGACTTGTGGGATACCATCAAGCAATAGCAATCACCATACAATGAAAGTCTCAGAAGAAAAAGAGAGAGAAAGAGGCAGAAAGAATATTTTTTTAAAAAATGGCCAAAAACTTCTCAAATTTTATAAAAAACCATCTGCATATCCAAGAAGATCAATTAATTCCAAGTAGAATAAGCTCAAAGAGATGGAAACCTAGCTACATCATAGACAAACTGCTGAAAAACAGAATCTGGAAAGCAGCAAGAGGAAAGTCACTTATTATAAACAAGGGATCTTCAGTAATATTAATAGCTGATGTGTCATCAGAAAACATGAAGGACAGAAGTCAGGGGGAAGATATATTTGATGTGCTTTTTCAACCAAGAACTCTGTATTCAGCAAAACTATCCTCCAAAAATAAAGGAAAAATTAACACATTTCCAGATAAATAAGAACTGAGCGAGCTCATCACGGGTATATCAGCCCTACAAAGATACTAAAAAGAAATCCTTCAGACTAAAATGAAAGGACACTAGACAGTAACTTGAATCCACATGATAGAAAGAGCACCAGGCAAAGGTAACTACCCAGCTAAATATAAAACACAGTATAAACATATTTTTTAAAACTCTTTTCTTCTATTATCTAATTTGAAAGACACATAAATAAAGCAATAATTATAAAACAGTGTTGATGGGCTTACAAAGTATAAAAACATAAATCTGTATGACAATAAAAGCACAAAGGTAGTGGGTAATGGAGCTATATTGGAACAAAGTTTTTTGCATTCTATTGAAATTAAGTTGGTATTAATATGAACTGGATCATTTTAAGTTAAGATGTTAATTGGAATCCTCAGGGCAACCATCCAATAAAATAACTAAAAAATGTATTGTAAAGGAAGCAACAAGAGAATTAATATGGTATACTAGAAAATACATATTTAACATACAAGAAGGGAGAAATTGAGAAATAGAGAAACAAAAATTGTAGGACATAGAGAAAACAAATAGCAAAATGTCAAATGTAAATCCTATCTTATCAGAAATCATATTAAAATTCAGTGGATTGGGCATTTCAGTCAAAACATAGAGATTGATGGAATGAAAAACAAAACCTGGTCTTAAATCTAGAGACTCACTTTATAGTCAAAGATGCAAATAGATGAAAGTAAAAGAATGGAAAAGTATATACCGTGCATATAGCAACCAAAAGAGAGATGGAGTGGTTATACTAATATCAGACAAAATAGACCTTAAGACCAAAAACAAAATGTTATTTGAGTTTAAAATTGACATTGTATAATAAAAAGGGTCAATCTGTCAGGAAAACATAACTATTATTAACATATACAAGCCTAAAAACAAAGCCCCATAATACATGAGACAAAACTGACAAAATTGAAGGGAGAAGTAGACAGTTCAACAATAGATGCTGAAGACTTAAATACTTCACTTTCAATAATGGATAGAACAACTAAGCAGAAGATCAACAAGGAAAAATAAAATTTGTACAACACTAGAAATCAACTAGACCTAACAGACATTAACATCAGCAAAATGCATACTCTGCCCATGGAACATCCAATACCTTTCACAATTAAACAAACAAACAAACAAACAAATGAAAAAACAAGCCACATACACACCAAACTAGGAATAGAAGGGAATGTCTTCAACTTGATAAAGACCATCTACGAAACTCCCACACTTCACATCGTACTTAATAGCAAAAGACTGAAGCATTTCCCCCCAAGATCAGGAACAAGACAAGATTGTCCACTTCTATTCAATATTACAATCAAGGTTCTAGCTGGGGCAATTTGGCAAGAAAAAGAAATAAAATGCATCCAGATTGGAAAGAAAAAAGTAAAAATGTCTCTAATTGCAGGTCTTTCTTTTATATAGAAAATCTTAAGAAGTCTACAAGAAAACTATTAGAGTAATAAAACGTTCAGCAAGGCTGCAAGATACAAGATCAATATTCAAAAATCAAATGTATTTCTAAACAGTAGTAATGAACAATCTGAAAATTAAATTTAAAAAAACAATTGCATTTATGATGGCATCACAAAGAATAAAATGCATAGGAACAAATTTAACCAAAAAAGTGTAAGATATGTACACTTAAAACCACAAAACATTATTGAAATAAATTAAAGAAAATTTAAATAAATGCAAAGATGTCTCTTGTTCATGGATCAAAAGAATTGTGCTGATCTACATCATGGATCTTACATGGATCTAAGAATTGTGTAGATCAGCACAAAAGAATTGTGCTGATCTACAGATTCAGCACAATCCCTATCAAAATCCCATCTGCCTTTTCTGAAGACATTGACAGGCTGATCCTCAAGTTCCTACAGAAATGCAGGAGACCCAGAATAACCAAAGCAATCTTGTAAAAAAAAAAGAATAAATCAAAATTCCCACTATCTGACTTCAAAACTTACTATGAAAACATAGTAATAAATATAGTGTGGTACTGTCCTAAGAATAGATGTATAGATCAATGGAATAGAATTGATAATCCAGAAGTAAACCCAGATATTGTATGTTTCCATTTATATAAAATGTCCACAATGGGAATATTTGTAGAGGGAGAAAGTAGATTAAGGGTTGAGGATGGGAGGGAAGAGGCAGGCAGTGACTATTAATGGGAACAGAGTTTGTTTAAGAGAAACAAAAATGTTCTAAAGTTAAATACTGTTGATGGTCACACAACTCTGTGAATATGCTAAATAATGTGGATTTTATGCTTTCAAAGGTTGAATATTATGATATGTGAATTACAGCTCAATAAGGCTGTTATTAAAAAGTGAGTAGAACAAATAATATCTTTAGTTTATGAAAATTATTTTAAAGAAGCTGTATATGGAATATAAGGTAGTTTGATATAAAATGTAATATTTCTCTAAATGTAATATAGTAATTGCAATAGACTTTTGGAATAAGGGTTTTCTTTTCCTCTTCCAGATTTCTCACTGATGCTTTTTTTATCCACTCAGTGAGTGTCCATTGTACTCTACTGTACATCTCATCTCTATTCATCTCTGCTGTATTTCTTTCTGTCCCTTTCCTTTTTCTTGGGGATCTACTTACTTCTATAACAAGCAAGGCAAGGGAATAACATCTAAGTATTTATTTTAGAAAACTCAATTTGCTTTCTCTTAAATTTTTCTCAAAGAACATTCTCTGAAGTGACTCATTTGTCAGAAACAAATGAGTTCACCTGCTAATAGGAGAGGCGGCTGAGGGCAAAGGGAATGATGGAAAAGGCATTTACAATTTATCAAAGTAAAAGCAGCAACACTTCATGTTCATTTTTTAAAATTAAAAAATTTTAAAAGGTAAGAAACCACTCTCATTGTTGCAAAGTAAATTGAAGTTCGCTTGTTCCTTTTTGAGTAATGAAAGTAGAGGGCAGAGATAAAGATGTGGGTAAGGAAAGGGATAGATACACACTGAGGTTGAAAGGGACCAAAGAAGCATCTCCTTCCACCCCTCATTCACAAATGAAAAAACCAAGGACTTAGCAACCTTCCGCAGTGACCAAGCAAGTTCCTAGGGTCTTCAGTTTTCTTTTCCAGTGCCTTTTCCACTTTGTCCATATAGCAAAGATACTAATTGTCCTTAGCATTCATTCTTCTCCCTGTACATTTGGGAAGAAAATCCTCTGGGTTTTATGGGTCACATGACCTACCACTAAAGATATTCCATTCCTAGTACGGGAGTCAGGGAAGTGTGTAACTTATGCATCTCCTCTCTACAAGGAGATCACCTACCTTCTATTGCTTTTGTATTAGTCATGTTCAACTGTGATGAAGAAAACTTCCTAGGGAATGACAAATCCATAGTTAGAAAAAACCTGCATTTTTGTTGTGGTGTAGAAGCTCCACAACGCTACTGAGCCATTCACCTCCCAACTGTTGCATGAAGGAAAAAAAACCTCCTATCTTACATAAACCACTGTATCTTGGGGTCTTTTGTTACAGCAACTTAACCTGTATCTAACAAGTATAAACATGAAAGGAAAATATCCTTGGGAACAGGGAATGTACACTGCCCATCTGTCTTAGTCTGTTCCGCTGCTATCACAAAAATGCCATAAACTGGGTGACTTATAAACAACAAACATTAATTTCTCACAGTTCCGGAGTCTGGGAAGACCATGATCAAGGTGCCAGCAGACTTGGTGTCTGGTGAGGGCCCATTCCTTGCAGACAGTGGCTTCTCCCTGTGTCCTCACGTAGTGTAAGGGGCAAGGCAGCTCTCTGGGGTCTTTTCTATAAAGGCACTAATCCCTTACCGTCACTTAATCTCCTGCCAAGGGCCCCCACCTTCTAATACCATCACCCTGAGGGTAGAATTCAACCTACAAATTTTGGGAGAACACATTCAGACCGTAGCACCACCTTCACATTCCTAGCCTTTAGCAGAGGATCTGGTGCACAATGTGACTTCCATAAACGGCTGCTCAACAAAGACAAAAGTGAAAGAGGGAACAGACAGGAAGGAAGGAAAGGGGAAATTGTATGTGGTGAGCAGAATAACAAAATTGTTAGTTAGTGAAAACTAAAGTTGCTTTTAGGGGAAAATTTCCATGGGACCTTCATCTTTCTCTGCTAATTCTCACAATTTGAAGTCCACAGAGTTAGCTATATTGAGTTCCTTCCAGAGGTAGTTTGTCATTGTGGAATTCCCCAGGCTTCCCCTGAAGGTTCCAGATTGCTTGCTTGGCCCTGATCCTGGAGTTGAATCCTATCTTTTAACAGAAGGATGCATTTGTAGTTAGTTTTTAAGAGTACTACAGTAGGCACTATTCCAAACCACCTGAATCTCGGGAAAAAGGCCATCTGCTCCCCACAAAACCCATGTTTTCTTTCAGCCCGTGAGTAAAGTTGTGTCAGAATATAGATAAACCAGACGGGTCTTGCCTGACCAATGAACTGGTGACTGGAGCCGGCAAGTCATACCTTCAGTCCTTTCAAGGCGCCTCAAGGGGGGCTGAGGAAGATGTTTGAACCCTGTCCTGTCACCCCAATAGGAGAGCCATAATATGCAAGAGATCAGAATGTTTCATTCTGACCCTGAAGAGATCTATTTTCACTCTAGGAAGTACTTTATGTATCAATATTCAACCAGTGAGTGGCAGGCAGTGCCTTGAAGAAAATAAAACTAATAAAAAAAATTTTTTAAAGAAGGCAACAACAAAAACCTAATGCCCAGAAAGTTGTGCTATGGAAAGTAGGACTTCAAGGGACCTATCAATTTATCTTGTACATCCTTGGCCACTAATGGATTGTTCCCTGGAGCGTATTTCCAATTATTTTAACCAGGCTACTTTTAAATGACTCAGGTGGAGAGTATTTTTACAACTTCCATTGGGGAAGAGTATTCTGCGGTCTGATACACATCGCTGTTTCGAACTGGTTGGTTTGGCACGAAAATTTCCTTTTAAATTTTATTTGTTTTGTTATTTTCCACCAAGAACCTGCTATATTGGGAAGAATTAGGTTACCACAGCCTGGTTTCTTATCCTATTCATTTCAGTGTGACTCTCTGGTCTCATAAAGTTTCAATCACACTTCTGGATATCACAGCCTGCTGCATCAATTCTATCCAGCCCCGAGATCCTTGGGTGAAACCTCCTGGGGAGGGACTCATAGTTAACAACAGGAATGTTTTCGACCAACACCTGCAGGCATCCCTCTGGCTGATCCATTCAGTTGTCCCCTGCTCCACCTCCTCCTCTAAGGGCTAATCCCTTCAGGTGTCCCTTCCTCATACACAGAAACAGGTCATCTTCCTCTAAGTGTTAATGTGATAAAAGTTCTTGAATTTTGAACACAATGTGAACGTACAGAATTACAAAACACTTTGTAATAATATTTAATAGAATACTGTTACTCAGGCATCTGTCCTATAGTGTTTATTTACTTTGTTCAACCCAAATATTGTGGACAAGAATGTCTTCTGCTTCTTTGTATCCCAAGTTTTTGTATATCACCGAGCCTAGCTTTGTGTCCTACAGGTAGCAGGCACCTAAGATATGGTTTTTAAAAACATAACTGAAAGAATATGACTATCTGGAATTTTGCAAGATTGCTATGATAAGACTCAAGATATATATATATATATATCAGTATAGTTGAACTGTGTCACCTTAATAAAATAGCCAGCATGTTGCTGTCTTCATAATTAATTAATATATCTTCTAATTAAATTGGCATTTATACCATAGTCTCTCCCATGAGTTGTCATAGTGTAATAAAAAATGCATGGACTTTGGATTCAAATAGTCTTTGGTTTGTTATCTACTTAAAGTTGGGTAGGTCATCTAACCTCCCTGAGCTCTGAGCTTATGCTTCCTTGTCTTCAAAATGAGCACAGCAGTGATTACCCCATGACCTTGTCTTACAGACTAAATAGGATCACTTATTTGAATACTTAGTCTGGTGGCTGGCCTGTAGTTTTTAAGTCAAATCAATTAAGATGCTTTCTCACACAGAACAAAAAGTCAAACTAAAAGTGGATTAAATGGTAAGGAAAATTTACCTCATATTGTTAGAAGTCTGCATCAGGGTAGCTTCAAGGTTGGTAAATTTAATGGCTCAACATTACTGTGCTTTTTTACCTTTCTGCTCCACAGTCCTCCATGTTATGGCAATTTCTCTGCTCAGAGTGGCAGAGTGGTTGCCACGTATGTTGCTTACAGAGATGGTAAATAGGATAGTCATTCCTCTTGTGCATCTCTTTTTACTAGGCAGGAATATCTTTCCAGAGGCCCCCAGCGTATTTTTTCTTTAAATCTCATTGGTTAATATTGAGTTACATGTCATGCTCCAGCAGCTAGCCATCCTGGGAAAAAAAAGGTTCTGGTTATTTTCATCATCTCTAGAAAGAAGCAAAATCTGCCAGACAGGAAAAAACTAGGGAAAGGTTTTTGAGGGGGAAGGTTAGTGATTTATCAACCCCTTTCCATGATGTTTTAGGATGACTTTTAGGGTCCATGACATGTCCTATTTGGTAGGCATACAGTAGGTGCTTGACAGTTGCTTTAATGATTATCAGTTTTATTCCATACATGGGGAAATGAAGCAGATGGTTACATGGAAACATATAATCAACCTGAATTGTAAACTAATCCCAAGAATGTAATGCAGAAAAGAACTCTAGAAGTATACATTTGAATTATTTATGTTCCTACACATCTTCTTACTAGTTGTGTAATACTGGGGGCAAGTCCTTTAATCTCCCTGCTCCTCTGTTTTCCTATCTACGTGAATAATTAAATAAAGCACTAGTCTCAAAAACTTATGGTGAGCTTTAAAGCAGATAATATTCATGTTGGCATCTAAAATTGTAACTGACATCATAGACTTGTCCTCACCATAGATTCAAATCAAATCTAAGTGATCTGTTTAAAGTTATTTGCCTTTTTCCTCCTATCACAGCTATTCTGAAAATCAAATGTATCATAGAAAGATGACTCGTGAGACTGAGGACCCAAATCCTGTCCCTAACTCCATTGGCTTTTTCCTGTGATCTTAAGAGGCAGATTCTTTTGTCTAGTGTACAGAATTGATGCCCCTTATTTTATAGGGTTGTCACAAGAAATCATATGGACTAGTTACTGTGCCTATCATATAGTAGGCACTCAACTAGTGAATGGATGACATCTTTAACATTTTACCTTTCTTTTGGTAAAAAATACACTAAAAACATCAGGTGCTGGTGAAGATATGGAGAAATGAGAAGTCTCATACACTGCTTCTGGGAATGTATTAATAAAATTATACAACTAATTTGGAAAATAGTGTAAAAGTTTCTTTAAAAAGTTAAATGTGTACCTACCATATTAATCAGCCTTTCTACTCCTATGTATGTTTTCAAGAGAAAAAGAAATACGTATCTATACAAAGGCTTGTTCATAAATGTTCACAGCTGCTTTATTTGTAATTGCCTCAAACTGAAAACAACCCAAACGTCCAACAACAGATATAAGTATAAACAAATTACAATCTATATCTACTCAATAAAATACTACTTAGCAATATGCAGCAATACAGATGAATCCATGCAGCAATAGAGATGAATATCAAAATAAATAAACTGAAGGGATCCAGACCAAAAAAATACATAATATATGATTCCATCTAAACAAACATGTAGAAAATATAAACTAATTGCTAGTGACAGAAGGCAGATCAGGGGTTACTGGGGGTGGGTTTCACAGAAGGACAGTATGGAAGGATTACCAAGAGATGTCATGAAACTTTAGGAGATAATAGGTATGTTCACTATCTTTGTTGTAGACATATGTATACCACTGTGAAACCATTACAACAAAGATAGTGAACATACCTATTAATATATATATTATATATAATTGTATATATATATAATTAATATATATATATTGTATATATATAATTAATATATATATTATTAATATATATATATTAATTGTATACTTTAAACATGTGCAGTTTATTGCATGTCAATTATACAGCAAAAGGTGTTTTTTTCTTAAAAGATGGTAAAAGTCATAACCCAGTAGGTACAATCTTCTGAAGCATACAGACACAACCAAATGATGAAGTTAAGTGGACCAGGAACAATTACCATGTAAATGCATTTGTAGGTCAATGACTAACAGAAGTCCAATGAATTATTTTAACCTACATGAGGACTTTAAAGTAAAATTGGCTTTGGAGCTAGGATGTGGGTCTCAATTAGAATCTTAAGCAAAATAGGGCGTGTCTGGATTCACAATTCTTACCTTGCTTAATTAAAGTGAATCTTGCCTTTGCTGTGGAGCTGGGAGCATGTGCTTTTCATTGTCCTCATTTTGTTTGATCCAGAGACCTTGATTTATTGCTAATCCCTCCACCCCCTTGCAATTTGATGGCCGTGTTCTACTTCTCAAGTACCTCTCTAGCTTATTATTTCTTTAACTGCACCCCTTCGCCATGCTGCTTTCCTTGGTCACATTTGCTCAATTAGTTTCCTAATTGTAGACCAGGGACATCACAGCTTTGTGTATCACAGTTTTTTTAACTGCCCTGCACATTCTTGATAAATGATGAATGTAAATACCTTTAGCAGAAGGAGTTGCTCCCATTCCAATTCCAAGACAAACTTCTAATCTTGTAGATGGTCTTGTAAACTGGTATCTTATTTTTGGAGGGAAAAAAATCTTATTGGATAGAACAGAAAGGAATATAGCTTTCCGGGTAGCCTGAATGGAAATATAAGAGAGGAACAAAGTCCAGATTTCAACTGCAGAAACGCACAGTCTATACGGAGCTGTCTGCCCTGTCCTCATAATTGCAAAAGCCCTTTCTGTTTGGAGATCCTTGGCAAGGCATTCTATTCCTGATGTATTTTAAGTTGCCCAGATCCTTTGAAAACAATCCTCATCTTTTCCCCTACTGGCAATGAATTGTAACAAAGAGAAGAATGTCGAGGTTCTAAGCAGAGAAGAAGACAGATTATTTAGAAGCCAGAAATAGGAGGTAACCCAATACCAGTGGTGTCTAACCCAGCACTGAGATCTCTTTGTTCTGTGGGTTCCATTTTTGGCCATCCAAAACTCTTAGGGCAGGGGGTGTGTTCCCAGATGTTGGAGCATGGTCTTGAATTCTATTTGAAATCAAAGAATCTTAGACATATAAGAGTCCTCATTTAATTCAACCTTTTCATTGTACAGGTGAAAAAACCAAAGCTCAGGGAGAGAAAATTATTAGCCTAGGCCACACAGTTACAGGGAAAAGTTGGGAAAACTTGGGGAAAGAAAACTTTTTTGAGGGATAGGAAGCTGGGCCCATGGTAGCAGGATGCACACACAGCAGCTGAAGTCTGAAAGAGAGTGGTCAAGGAGTATGAGACTGATACCTAAAGCAAGGACGACAGAGGCTATGAAGGATTCTCGACTGGCTCAACACGCTGCCTGGATGGGCCTCTTGTTGAACGTGGTTTCTTCATCAACCATCTCCAGTAGACTACACAACAAGGGCAAACATTCAAAATTCAAATAGAAAATTGCTTCCTCTGGGCTGGCAAGGCACAAAATAAAAAAGCTCTGTAAATCTGGACTCCCATATGTGGTTCTCAGCTGGTGTGAGCCCCTGAGTGAATTACATGCAGCCAGAGAAATTAATGTGACACATATGGGGCCCAACTTGAAAGGAAGAACTGCATCTGAGAAGACTCCGCCAGGCATTAAGGAACTCTGGAAAGCAGACAGAGTCCATATTGACATGGTATGCTACAGAGGACCCCCAGTGACATTATGATCAAGCGCAGGAATAATGTATAATAAATGAGTGAGGACACAAATTGAAAGGAGAGCAAAAACGTAATAAAAGGATACCTTAATATTAGGCCTCTACTAGTCGTGTGGAACTAGGTGGGTGTTAACTCTCACTTTCCTGCCCATCGGAAATGTTGCTCTGTTCTGTGTGAATTTAGTGCTCTTTCCACCAGTTAAAGCCTGTAGCCAAATGATTTAGGATGACCCCTTTTCCTCCCAGCCTCATACTAATTGACTTGAAAGTGAGTTACAGTCCCCAGAGAATAGCAGCCACACACTGGGTATATTTTTAATGTCCGTTTCTGCAGGAGCTTTTATACAAGGAAATTGCTGAAACAATTATTCTCTCTATCCTGGGCCCTAGGATAGATATTGATTTTTTGCCCATTAGATGGAGAAGGAATGGATGGGTATATGTAAATGCAAAATGGGATGACAGTCATTTGGGTCTTTATGTAAAGGAGTGATACCTAGATATTTGGGTGGTTGTGATTTTTGACCTCTCTTTAGAGTATCCTATAGATTTGGAAAACTGGAAAATAGGAAGGTTAAATGATTTTTATGGCTCTAATTACAAGGCTGGTGGGTAGAATTGAGATTAGTAAACTCAGAAGTAAGGAATATCAACAAGTGATTTCAGAGATGCTTTCTTTTTGTCATGGACAGCAGCTTTTGCATTTATGTCTAAAACCTAAAATTTAAGATTATTTAGATGTCCAGGAGACAGGGTTGCCATGGTGTGCAACTCAGGGGCACAATTCACCAGCAAGACTGCTGGAGCAAGCACAGATGTTTGAGAACCATGTGCTGTGGTACATTATGGGTCAAAATAATGGAAGAAGGCATCTGTAAGATGCAATCCAATGATGTTAAAAACAGGAACAAAAATTTCAAAGTGAGAAAATAATTTACTTAAAAAAACTAAAGTTGATTAAAGATTTTCTCTATCATGATATGATTATGTTTGGATTTGTCTTCTTAAGTGACTGGCAATGAAAAGGTGGAATACATTATGTAAGAGAGAGACATCTGATGTAAGTTTTGGTCACAGGACTGAAAAAAGCCCTGAGCTACCAAAAAAAGGCAACATGAACAATATTGGCTCGAGAAGTCCCTCTGATTAATAGGGACAGACATCATGGTACACAGGGAAAACCAGAACATGCTTCACATTTCACTTAATGTTTATGTCCTAAAGTGGGTAAAGGGACAGATCTTAAAGGTCAATTAGAAAAAAAAAAAACTTTAAATTTAAAAAAAACCTTCAGTTTTACCAGTGACACCTAAAATCTAATTGAATGCCAATTCTGTTTATTATACCTACAATAATTTTTATCATATAACACCCACCGTTCATTCATTCACACCATGAGATAGCACTAGATAGATCATTTTGGAAATGAGGAGATGTACTATTTTGTCCGAGGTCACAGACTTAGTAATTGTCAGAACGAAGTCAAGAATCAAGACCATCTAGTTTCTAAACCATATGATTTCTTCTTGTCCAGCACAGCCTTCTTCCCAATCCTAAGGGGGCAAATCCTTGGCACATTACAACCACACCCTCCCCCAGGGTCCATGGCAGATATTTTTCATCAGTCAGGATCCTCAGATTCACCCTTGGTGTCTTTTCAGAACAGCCTTTCAGCAGCTGCTGTCATCTGATTGGAGGAAGTATAGGTGGTAGAAACTGACTGTCTTTTTTGCCTCAGGCTAAGATGCCTACATAATTTAAAGCCAGGTTAACTTTTTTGCCCTTTTCACTTTCCACTTTGTTGGGATAATGGAACTAGATTGGTCAGCACCATTTGTGCTGATTTTACTTTGCACCACTCTTACCAGCCTGGAGTTTTGCTGAAATCTATGATGCAATGGGGAAATGTTTAGCTCTTAAACAGTATTTCACACATCCTGGAGGGAAACCAGGAAATGGGCAGGGGAGAGGGAGATAGAAACTTCTAAAATCATTTCCCTTTAAGGGGGACAAACTTTCCTTTTAAAGCATCAAATTGTGAACATGGGGCCTGTATCCCCTGAGATTTTATTCTGAATCTTCTTTTAACATAGTGTAAAATAATAACTGTCCATGCCTTGCATCTATGTCTGAACAGTACCTCCACTGGTATTTTCCTTGACAAATGAGTGCTTCTGAAGAATGAGTTTGATCTAAAAATAAGCTAATAGCAGATAAAATCTTATAAAGAGTGGCAGAATAATGTGATAGAAAGCGAATAGGGAACAGAGAGAGCAGCACCAGTGTTTACACTAGGAACTGAGTCAGCTTTGTTCATTTGAATAATAGGAAGACAGTGAGGATCAAATTGAAAACGCTTTATGTACTTTATATAAATGCTTATCATAGTTACCATCACTATTATTTCCTAAACTTTCTCTTTATCAAAATTATATGATAATGGGGATAATGACTCTCCTAAAAATACCAGGAGCTAGACAGGGCTGGCATTGTCCCCATTATTGAGATGAGGAAACATAGGCTTAGGGACATTAAGTCACACGGTTAGTAATTGGGGGAGGTGGAATGAGAATCTAGCTTTTCTGACTGCAATATCAGAGCATCTCCACTGTGTCCTGGTATTTTAGTAAACCTGATTATGAGAACCATCTGAAGCTCTTTTTAAAGTAGAGACTTCTGGGCCCCATGCCTAAGCTTCTGAATCAGCATCTCCTAGAGTGGAATTTGTGTGTCTGTTTATCTAGTTTTTCAGACAACGAGTAGCCAGGTTTAGGACCCCACACTGGAGAATTTCTGCTGGAGACCCAATTACTGCTTCGAGAGATTCTCACGCTCCTTCCGTTCATACAACACAGAGCAGCCAGACAGAGGGCAGGGCGGCTGGGGCCTGTGAGGACGTACACAAAGGCCTCAGGTTCTCCCTCAGTCTTCTAAAAGGTTGAAAAACCACAGCCAATTCCTCACCCCTTCCTGGGCCTCTGTTCTTCATCTGTAAATTGGGTAGGTTAAACTAGGTATTTTCTTTCCACTCTTGGACTTTCCACTCTTGAATCCAAGATTTTCTGAAAGTAAATCAGGGACCAATGGTTGATTTTATTTAGTTTGCTCTAATAAAACAAGATGCACACTATGTTAGGGTCTTTGAGGAATGCCTGTAAATGACATCCTTGTTGCAACCTATGCTCCTTTATCATGCTCCAACTAGAGTGATCATTCTTCTGTTACATGAGCATACTGAGCTCTTCCTTGCTCTATGAACTTTGCGCTATTTGACCTCTCTCACAAAATATAGTGTTCCCAAATCTTTGCACAGCTGGCTCCTTCTCTTTGTTAAACTCTCATCTTAACAATCACCTAATCAGAAACACTTTCCCTGATTACCTTATTCTATGTTGCCCCTCTCAGTGAATCTCTGCACATTATTCTGTTTTATTTTTTCCAGAGAATATACCTCTGTAGAAATGATCATATTATGGATTTTTTAATGGGTTTCTTTTTTATATGATCTATTGGAAATTAAGCTGTGTAAGGACAGGCACCTTCACCAATATATTCTTACCATCTCAAAGAATCTGGTACATAGTAGGAATTCATTACATATTTGTTGAGTCAGCATTAAATAAGTACAACCTTCTTAAATTTACCTGAATATGTTAATTAACACATTACTAGTTCTGATTGGCCTTTATCATTTTGCTGGTTTTTCCTACCTTTTGGTCTTTGGTTGTCCACTGAAGTTTAAAGTAGGAGGCCTGAAGAACACACATGGGTTTCCTCTGCTACTGTACAACTACATCAGCTTGGCTAGGTGTCTCGGCTGAGTAGAAGTTTTGGATTGACTCTCTGTGAGGCAGCACAGGCTACCAGATATTCAGCTTCTTCTCTTAGGCAATGTGGAACCTGCCTTTGGCCTGCAAAGCCACCTCTACCTTCCAACCACAGCAAACACCTCCTTGAGGAAAGTTTTATAGTGGGCTGTCAACATGTAGAGCTTTCTCCAAATATTTTGTTCCATTTCATTAGAGAAGTGCTGCCTAGCATTTTGACAGGGAGACATGCCGTTGTCGGTGCTCTTGCAAGGAGCAAGAAGAGAAGGAGGGGGAGGATAGGGAGCAGTTTGTCTTACTGTACAATCCTCCTCCCTGCTTCCATTTAAATACCTGAACAATGCCCATGTTCTCAGCCATGCCTCCCCCATAGTCCTCAGAATTACGGTCTAGACCCTTTCTAGGTTGCTGATGGACAGAATGGCTCCCACTTTATGTTAGAGTGATTAATGCTAGCTATTTAAAAAACCTCAGTGGCTTAACAAAATAAAAATGGATAGCTTGTTCACCTCGGAGTCCAACTCAAGCCGGTAGCTATTCTCTAAGAGTAACTGGATCCATGCTCCTTCCATCTCATGGCCCCACCACCCCCAGCACCTCCTTGGAATCCTCTGGTGGGTTCTGTGTACTCAGAAAGTGGGCAGGAAAGAACCCATGGAGGATTGCTGAAGATGCTTCAAGGCCAGGCTGGAAAGTGGCAAACGTCACTTCTGCCCAGTGTCTTGGCCAGAACCCAGGCAGTCAATGACCTAAACCTAACCAAAAGGGAGAGAGAAACAAAATCTTCCATATTCTGAGAAGTAGAAAGATGATTGGTGATGTCTAGCTACACATTTCATTTGTAGTCCCAGAGTACTACATTCTAAGCAGCAGCATCTTCATTTGCTCTATTTACCAAACTTCTCTTAATTTTTTTCCCTTCAGAGATTTGTTGAAATACCTTGTTCCACTTTGCTCTACTATAATGGGTTTATTCCTTTTCAAACTTTTGTATTTTAATGTAAGTAGGATAAGTTGTAAAAGAGATTAAAGCAAATGTTTGGCCTACTCCAGCCTCATGAATTGAAGGAAGATCTCTCTATTTTTCAAAGTCCTTTGGCCCTTCCCAACCCTGGGGATTTCTCACTGGCTGTTTTACTCTTAAGCCTCTAGCTCTAAAATTTTGGCTTTCTCCATCTCTGTAGCATTTTTTTCTAGTTCAGTTCTTAACCAATCCATCTTTTTCTCTTTCTGTTCTTTTCTTATCTGGACTACCCCAGAATTTTTCTTTGTTTATTAATGGGGACAATGTTGTTTTATCTTCATAACTCTATTTTTCAGATCATCATCCTGGGGCTTATTTTTCCACAATTAAGATGAATTTCTTCCTTAGAGAAAGTCTTCAAATCCATACACTCTGGTAAGGAAACAGGATATGTGAAGGCCCTGGAAATAGATCACAGAGAGCTCTGTGTGTGTATCAGAGAGGCAGCAAGGGGTAGAGAGAAGAGGCTGGAAGGAGAGTGGCCTTAGTTCCTGAACACTTTTTATTCTCTAGTTCTAGTGACAATGGAACCAAAAGAAATACACCAAAATGCAATATTTGGAATTTAGAATATGAAAGAGAATTATGTATTATAAAACATTGTAAGCTAAGCATTTACATGTTTTCTAATTTAATTCTTCAACTTTGTGAGATAGATATTAAATTTCCTGCACATAAAGAAATTAAGATTAAAATAATTCATCTAATTTTGTAATCCACACAGATAGTTAATTCCAGGTTTCTTGTTTCAATGCCTGTGGATCCCCCCTTCAACATACTTCAGCGTGTTGCTTAGAGTCCACAGTCTGACTTTCTAGACTGGTATTGGAATGTAGTAAAAATATTTGATAACACAAAAAAGTGACTATAATCAACAATAAGTTAGGATATACTTTAAAATAACTAAAAGGGTGGATTTGGAATGTTCCTAACACAAAGAAACACAACTCCTATATGCCTGAGTTGATGGATACCCCAATTACCCTGATTTGATTAATTCACATTGTACACCTGTATCAAAACATCACATGTACCCTATAAAGATATACAACTATTATGTACCCATAATAATTAAAAATAAGAAATTTTTAAAAATTAAAAGAAATATAAATGAATGCTAGAGTTCTACAGTCAGAGAGGCCTGGCAGTAAAGCCTAGTTTTTTAACTTACTATGTGACTTTGGGTAAGTGGCTCAAGCTCTTTAAACTTCAGTTTCTTTGCCTATAAAATGATGAGAATAGAAATGACTTCACAGGCTTGGGATTGGAATTAAATAAAATGTAGAATGACTAGCCTAATGCTAAGGTCAAGAAGTCACTCCATACGTGTTAGCTGTTCTTCATCTTCTTATTGTTTTCATCCAAGTATGAATTTTTTGGCTCAAAGAATAGAAACATCCTGGTCAAAATCATAATATAGCTGATGAAAGGATGAACCTGGGATATGTAGCATTGTCTCCAAACACAAGATAAATTCCAGTATCTCTTCCGTGCCACTTTCTGCTATATAGGCCTTTAGCTAGCATCTTAACAAATAAAAGAGAATTGCCTGGCATGGCTGTAAATATTGAGCTGCAAGAAATTTGTAAAAACCATTCTTTTCCATGAACTCATCCTTGGAAGTACTTTAACATAACCGTTTTTCTCTTCTATCCAGAGGAGTTTAATAATCAACCTTTTTAGAAACATAAAGGCATGAAAATGAACTCTCAAGTGTATTTTAGACATAGGAACATGAGCCTGAATTCACAATAGACATGTTGCAATTTAAAGTGGGGATGGGGAGGCCTATGTGTTGAACAAAAAGGCCTAATAACCAGAGCATTTTATTTTGATCAAAAGATTTTCCACAGCGTTGGAAGAATAGAAGAACAAACCATCACACCCCATACTTTCTTTTCCTAATAATCCAAGGTACACACACACACACACACAAGTGTGCATGTGCCCACACCCACCCCCTCATCCTCAACCACCACACATGCTTTTGGCAGAAAGGCTAAAACTCTATTTAAATCTTTTTATCCCTCTTTGCTGAGTAGCTTTCTCCATCTGGTTTCCAGAACCCTTGTCTGAAAATTCTGGGGTTCAGCCTAAACATTAAAAAAATCCTGTCAAATCCTATCATACTTCAGTGTTCAGAAACTTGTGAAGTAAAAATAAGAGTAATAATTAGAGCAATTTAACCAATCTCATCTTATCAAGTTAACAGAGTGCAGAAAAGTGAGTACTGGAATGGGAATTACATACTTGAGATTTTGGGCGTTCTTTGACTCTAACTAGTCACTGTTGAGCAAGTCACATTTTCTCTGGGCTTCAATTTCCTCATTTGTTAACAGAGCATTCTACTAATACTTCTGACTCCATAGATTTTATTCATTCATTCTACAGAGTGTATGTGTTTTTTTTTTTTAATTTTAGCATCTTCTATAGTCTAGTGACTGTGCTGAGTTCTACAGATACAATATGATGTAAAACACAGACACTTCTCTAAAGTAACCCACAGTTGATTGGGAATAAAGCACACAGAGTCAAAAGTGCTGTTATAGAGGTATGTCCAGAGTCTATAAGGGATCAAAAACATCTCAAGGGACACCTATGAGTACACAGAGTGCTAGATAACAGGTGGAGGTGGGTCTGGGCTGAGGGGGTGGGACGTGTACAACCAATATCTGGGCTCCTAATAGAACTTAAGTTGCTCCTGTCTGGTCCTACTTTTCCCTAGCAAGGCTCACCCTTCTACATCCAGGGCCCTACACCAGATTCCAGAGGCTTAACAGTGCTTTGGACCATTGAAAATGGGTGGAAAAGGTTGTTTCCATGAGGTGGACAGACAGGGAAGCTGACATGTTGCTTGGCAATGGGCAATGATCTAGATGTGACCAGCAGACCATCCTTATCAGACCACAGTGAGACAATTAATTTCCAAGTGAGAATAGTGCTTTCTTAGACAGAAAAAGCTATCCCAGGAAGCCCTCACATGGCTTTGTGCTGCTCCCTAGCACCAGCAGCTGTAGGATATTTGCTCCCAAAGAGTCAGCATTTTCCCTTTGCAGACTTCATCTCTGCCTGCCTGTCTTTTTGACTGTGGAAACTTCAGATAGTCAAGGGAAAAATGAACCAAATGTCTTGCTGTTACACCTGGGCCATAGATCTTTAAATTGAACAACAAAGAATTTGGCGTCTTTGTACTCTTGTTCTGATCTGAGAACTTCGCCTGGGATGAGGAATACAGAAAGAAGGATAGGAGGTAGGATAAGAAATGGACACAGTGTTTGATTCCGAGTATCGTTCCATCCCATGAGCTGTTGTTGGTTGTGATATTAGTAATACCAGAAGCCAGAATATGGCAAAGCCAGATTATACCACCTTCTTTAGCAACCCATTCCAATTCTAGCATCCCAGCTTTAAAATGGAATGGGGTACATTTCACAGACTCACAAAAATCTAGCCTCGTTTACATAGTAAGTTTAGAAAATAAATGATTTCTTCAAATTCATACAGCAGAGCCAAGGCTAGATTTCACTTTCAAGTCCAAGCATCTTCCCAGTCCAATTACCTCCCTTTGTTTTTTTTTTTTCCAGACTAACATTTTGTTAACTGCCATTGCCTTGTTTGTTGCACAATCCTTAAAGTCAACTCTTTTCTTATCCCAGCCCTATCATTCACTAGCTGGGTGAACTTGAGCAAGTCACTTTACTTCTCTGAGCCTCAGATTCTCATCTCTCAGAGACTCTTATCTGGGGGAAATAATACATACCCCTTATAATCATTGTGGAGATAATAAAATTTAACCCACATAAATGTTTTAGTACAGTGACTTGCATGTGAAATGATTTTTTTTTAACATTTTAGATGTACCTTTTTTTGAAATGCCTACCTGGCTCTTGGCTTTTTCCTTCCTTCAAAATTATGACTATTAGGTGTTAAATGCTAGTATGTGCTAAACACTATGCAGGGTAGACTAATTTTTTAAAAGAAGATTATACACAATAGTGATTATTCTCTACACTTTATGAATAGGAAAGTAAACACTTAAAATCCATTACTTCCTACATATGTACCCCATAATTATGTACAAATATTATGTATTAATAAAAAATTTTTTAAATCCATCACTTCTTAATTATTTTACCACATTTTATTGTTTTTTATGTTCTTGAGGCTATCTATTTATGTCTATTTTAAGTATATGGTGTAAACATTATATAATGGTATACTACTGGGCATCTCTTTTCAATTCAGTGTTGAGTGACATTACCTTGATTTTAAAATTGGCCATGTTGGGAATATTTACATCATGGAAATTGGCAAATGCTATAAATCATGGCTTGATTCATTGTTTTGTTAATTTTTCTACACTTAAATTGATAGGTTAATAAGGCTGTACTGTGTCTGCAACTATTGTGTTGTGTGTAAACAACACAAATAATCGGGAAAATATTTTTCAGTATTCAAACACGATTAGAGGATTTAGCAAAGATTTGGCTCATGCCATTAACAAACAAATGAAATTTCAACGCACGTCTTTGTTATTTCACTTTTGCACTCCTTAACATAAATGAAAATATCAACCAACTTTCATGTTATAACCACATTCATTGATCAATGAGGTGAGTGACCAAGCACTTATTTGCCCTCTAACTTTGTCAAATCATAGTTGAATTGCAATAATGGCTTGGCTATGAATACAAGAGTTCAGGAAAAATCAGCTAAAGTATTTTTTAGTGAGGATCAATTGGCTATATGGAATTTATAATAGATTATTGTATATTTTATTATGACATGTAAATTGTGTGCTACATGTCCTGTATATCAGTAAAATGTATCATCAGCTTATGTACACATACATATGCATACATTTTTTCCCCCAGAGTGCTGATTGTTAAACACTTATCAGCACACCACCACCCCCAAAACACATCTACCTTCTAGTCATCACCTCTCTGGCTCCTGAGCAGACTCATAAATAAACCCTAAGATCCAAACACCAGCCAATGCATATCAGAAGCCCTGCAGTACTTCTCAGGACCTTGTGTAAGCTATGAGTCATCAAGACCTGGTTGTTTTGATCTGTCCGGGATAGAAGGGAATTATGCCCCATTACCACCGACAAAACTCTGTTGGGCCTCAGCTTGTAAATAAAGGATTAAGAGAAGTTGAAATTCATTGGCATTCCTACAAGCTCAGGGCTCCGGAGGCTTGCGGGGGTCATCCCTTTCGGAACTTTTGTCTTTATGGAAAGAGTATCGTAACAGGCCAGTCTCAAGCTCGTGTCTGAGTGATTTATCGTTTTCATTCATCATCTCAAAGGCTGAGCTGGCCCCGGTTTCCCTTGTCTGGGCTGTGGATGTCCCCTGCTGGAAAGCAGAGCTCACTGCAGCTGAGGGAGCTGGAACCAACGCTGCGGCAGCCGGCGCGTTCATTGCGTGTATGGGGAAGAACACTCACTCGCTGCGCGCAGGCCTCTCAACAGGAAACCATTCGGGAAATTCACTCCCTTCTCCCAGTTTTACGGGCCTGCTCTCATTTACTGATTTCATCTTCCAAACTGATCATGTTAATAATCACTATTGGTCCAGTGTATAGCCTAACATCCATCACACAGTAACCTCTCAATAAGCATTTATCAAAGAAAATGAACCTATCCTTGTCAGGTGCATTATACACTATCTCATTTAATCCTCAGACCAACCAAATAAATTAGGAGCTGTGATTAGCTCATTTTCTTTTCAGATGTCAGAACTCAGGCCGAGAGGTGAGGTAACTTGCATAAGGTCACTCAGCTTGCTTGGATATGGCAGCGTCAGCCTTACAAGACAGATCTCCCTGTCTAAAGGCTCTCTTGCCTGCTGTAGCCCGCCACACAGTCTCCAAGGGTTCCTTCTCCACAGAGTTCTATCCAAAAGCGCAAATTCCTGCTCCCGTTTGCTTTCGTACTTCCCCACCCGCAGCGGACACCCAGAGTGAATCTCTTCCTTTGTCCTGTTTGCTATGTATACCTTCGCCAAATCTCTTTGTCTTTCAGAGCCTGAGTTTCTTCACCAGTTAAATTAAAGGGATGGATTAGCTGACTCTTAATTTTAAAATGCTGATGCTTTCTGAATTTAATTTCAGAATAGACATGCTGAGGTCCAAATTGCTGAGGATTTCCTTTCTGGCCAAGGAAAAAAAAAACGTCGGTCATGTAATACTTGTGAGTTTATATCAGGAGGATGGAATTCAGCCTCAAGTCTGTGCTTCCCTTTGGGAACATACTCTTCAGATCAGAAGCCGTTGATCACTTAATGTGAGAGGCTATCAGTAGGTGGACAAAAAGTACCATTTCTCCCTTCTCTCCCGTGAGCCAAAGCATGGTTGCCAATTCAGACAGCCAGTTGGGAGTTTTCGCTGCTTGACAAGCCCAAAGGCATTTCTGAAGCTGCCAGCACAGAGGCCTGTCGAATCTGCTAAGGAACCAGATGCAGCAGATAAATATCTTCCACAGCTTGGCATCTGGGGCCTGTGCTCGCCAGCTGAGAGAAGGGGCTGGGTGGCACAGTGCTGGGGGTGGGGATGGTGAAGGCATAACAGCTGAACAAATCACACACATTTCTCATTGAAGTAGGAAAAAAGGCAATTCTAGAGAGCATTTCAAAATCCTGGAAGGACCAGATTAAATATGAGTGGATTATATATAGGTTATTATTATATGAGGGACTGGATTATAAATAGATCAATTATATGTTGTGACCTTTGACATCATTGTTTTATTAAAGGTCTGTTGTTACAATTTTTCTTTTCTAGAATGCAATAGTCTTTATGCAATTGACTCTATATTCATCAGGGCAATCTGTATTGTATACACACATGTGCACACACACACACAAACACATTCCTTGGGTATTCTAGTTATGCCCCAAGTAAAAAATACACATTTAAAGCATTATTTTCATTGTCAGGCAATAGATGACTTTATATGCTGGACCATATTCCCTGATTTTGTTTTTTCAAAAATATCTTTCCCATTTAGATTCTTCAAATGAATATTCAATTTCATTTCTTTCCTCTCAATATAATTCATCATATATTTACTGAATGTTTACTATGTGCAAAGTGTTGTTAGGTACGATGATACGAAGATGAAGAGACAAAGTGTCTTCAAGGAGCTCGTAAAAACTCTCATCAAACTAATAATACAAGGTATCTTATTCCTCAACCTCGACCTGATTATGGGCATCTATGAAAAACCTACTGCTAACATCACACTTTGTGGGGAAAGACTGAAGCCTTTCTCTTTAAGCTCAGGAACAAGGTAAGGATGCCCACCTTCACCACTTCAACATCCTGAAAAGATACTAGCCAATGCAAGAAGGCCAGACAAGAAATAAAAGCCATTCAGATTGAAAAAAAAAAGAAGTAAAACTCTGTTTGCATACAGCCTGATTGTCTAAGCAGAAAATCCTAAGTAATCTACAAAAATGCTACTAAAACTATTGTGAGTGTTTAGCAAGTCTTCATGATACAAAGTTGACACAGTAGTTCTTTCTTATCTGTGGAGAATATGTTTCAGGACCCCCAGTGGAGGCCTGAAACCATGGAGTGTATCAGATCCTATATATTACTAAGCTTTTTCCTATACATACATACCTATGATAAATTTTAATTACTAAATTAGGCACAGTAAGAGACTAACAACAATAACTAATAATAAAATAGAGCAGTTATACTAATATACGGTAATAAAAGGTATTTGAATGTAATCCTTCTCTTTCTCTCAAAATATCCCATTGTTCTATACTCAATTTTCAGACCACAGCTGACTGTAGGTAACTGAAACCAAGGAAAGCAAAACCACAGATGGGGGATGACTATATATAAAATAAATTGTATTTTATATACTAGCTGTTGTGCATTGAATTGTGACCTCCCAAAGTCCATGTGTTGAAGCCCTAGCCTTCTATGTGCCTGTACGTGGAGACAGGTCCTCTAGGGAATAATAAAGGCTAAGTGAGGTCATAAGGTTGGGCTTTAATTCAATAGGACTGGTGTCCTTATAAGAAGAGGAAGAAACACTAGAGAAATATCTCTTCCTCTCTCCCATCATGAACACACAGAGGAAAGGCCGTGTGAGGACACAGTGAGAAAGCAGCTGTCTCTAAGCCAGGAGAAAGGCCTCACCAGACACCAACCCAGCTGGCACCTTGATCTTGGACTTCCACCCTCCAGAACTATGAGAAAATAAATTTCTGTTGTTTAAGCCACACAGTATGTGGTATCTTGTTATGATAACCCTAGCCAACTAATACTCTAGTTGTGAATAATAGAAATTGAAATAAAACCAATACAATCACAATAACATCAACAATATGAAATACCTAGAAATAAATGTAACATACATGAATATATGAAACACACACATATATATACACACACAAAGTCAACACACAAAATTTGTATACGTATATATATAACATATAGTCTCAATGACTAAGCTATTGTGAGTGACTTTTACCCCTGTATATCAGAAAGGCAGAAGCAGATGGCTTTAGATAGTAAGCAGTTATCACGAACGCTCATGGGGAACTGAGGAAGCTTGTGGATGCAGCTCAGCAGCTACAAGGACACTTGTAGACATGAAGCGCTTTGGTCATATTATGCATTTAATTATACTAATTTCTGAATATTTTTGGAATGAATGTGTGAAATCCTCCTGTTTCTTATATTTCTTCCAGCTGACTGCAACATTCCAGGCAGTGATTAATAAAAAGGCATCAGAAGCCATGCCAGAGAAACTATTTGTCTCTGTGTCTGATTATGAATCTGGAATGACAAATAAATTTCAACTTGAAAGCCAACTCTCATGGATTGGTAGTGGCTACCTGGAGCAAAAGTGTTCAAAAAATGATTTTGAGACTTTATTTGGACTCAGTAGGGGAGAGGACTATAGCGAAAGAGCTGTGCCTACTAGGGGGTGTCAATGTACGTACCTTATATTAGCCCTCCCTGCCTGAAACGTCACTGGAGCCAGGAGACAGAAGCATGCCCTCATTTGCTACCTATGACCAACCTTTGACCTGTGGTGACCATTCAGCTCAGTTGCTATGTGTGGAGAAATGTTCTAGATTTTTCTTGCCTTTTCCACAATTGCTAAACCCGAATACTACTACTGACCTCCTGAATGTGATAATTTGATTAGTTGTTTTGCAATGTTCCATAAATGAAAATCCTCTTGTTTAATTCATGCACACATACACAGATTATAAAAATATCTCTTTCATAGAGGGGAGAATGAAGGTTCACATGCATGTCTTAACTTGCCCAATCAGGCAATGCTAAATGACAAACACAGACCTAAAATTTAGGTCCAGTGTACATTTAACTATTACAAACAAGTAACTTCAATTTATAAGAATCAGAGCCATATATCAGAGCATGGTGATTTGTCCAAAGGTAGAAAGTTATTGAATCACCAAAGAAGGAATCTACTTACTAATCTGGTTAGATTTAGGATCATTTTTCCCTTATGTTTAGGGATCATTTATGGGGGATTTCCTCTACCCTACAATGTTTAATGATGTTTTGTAATTATCTATTTTCTTGTCTCTACTCAATTGTAAGCAACCTGAAAGCATTTCTTTAATCTATCATTTATGAATATCAGGTAGAAGTCTGGCACTGACCTGGGCACTTTAATATACATTATTTTTCCTTGGCCACTCACACTAAGTCTGTTAAATAGATATTATTTTGGCCTTTTGTATAGATAAGGGAATAGACACTCAGAGAGATCAACCAGTATATCCTATATCACACAGTAAAATCTAAATCTTTACCTTGAAAATCCAGTGCTCTTTTCAGCATACTATTAGTTAAATTAGGGAAATACATATATATTTTAAGAACTGTATTAGCCCTCCCTGCCTGAAATGATGATGATGATCAGTATTCTCCATAATTCTTCAAAGATTAATCTTTCAAATTATGAGCTCTAGGAACATACTTGTGAAATATTTATCTTCCATTTTAAAATGATAAGCTTTGTGTCTTAGAATTTAAAGTAAGACCTATTTAGCAATGCCCTAGCATGTGATGTCTTCCTCTACTAAGTCCTGAGGAGGTCCAACCAGGTTATAATTCAAACTTACAACAATTTTCCACTTGTAGCATACCCTGCCTCCCCATTTTGTCCTTTGGATAACCTCATAATGACTTTTACTGTATTTATGCAAGAGCTGTCCAATATGCCCATTGGAACTCTCAAATAGAGAAGAAACAGAAAAGAATGATAAAAGGAAAGAAGGAAAATGATTATCTGGGGCAGCAGCACTGTAACGAGCAGGAGCTTTTCACACCATCAGGTCACAGCAGCACAGAAAGTCAGAGGGGCCTAGAGTTCTCGTAATCCAGTCCCGTAACACTTACAGACATGTTTACTTTGGCATGTGCAAAAGAAGACAGGGTTTATAGTCAGTCAATCTGGGGTCAGATCCTGACTTTGCTGCTTTCAGCTTTATGATTCATTCGGTAGGTTACTTAGCCTTGTTTTCCCTGATTATAAAATGGGAATATTGATATCTAACTCATAGAGTTATCCTGAGGATCAAATATAGTAATATGTATAGCACTTAGCACATGCTTGGCACACAGGAGGGATTCATAAATGTTAGTCCCTGTTGTCATTATTCTTGTAACACCGTGGTACTTTATTGGCCAATTCTAAATTTATAATTGTGTGAGTATTGCTTGGTATGGTTGCATACTGATGTTACTGCTACTGTTCAGCTACTCTCAGGCAATGGCCTGGATCTCAGCAGAGATGTTAAAAAGCACATTTAGCCACAACCCCCTGACAAGTGTTTTATTAATACTTTGATACTTAAAACAATATTCTAAGGGTGATACCTAGCAATTCCAGAGCAATTTTTTCTACCTAAATATACTTTTTTCTAGTGGAATATTCCCAGTGACATTTTGTCCCCCTTTTACTCATTCAAATTTATTTTATTAAGTTTGTTGATTGATCTCAGTCTTTTTGCCTCAATTTCCTTAATACTTCTGAACTCTCTCCCTCTCTTTACACACTCCAGTCCAGGGAAAATAGAGTGACATATATGCACATAGAACAGGTGAATTTGGGAAGAGTAAACTAGACATGCTCAGTGCATCTCCTCTTGGGAAACATAACTTCCAGGGAGCATACATTCTCCTTCTCCTACATGCCATACTTTTATGGGAAGTTGCCCCATTTGAGGAGGCCTGTAGACTTTTGGCCGCGACTGTAAGTTACTAGGTGGCTAAATCTGTGTAATCTGGATCAATATTGGGGGTTTACTGCCACTTGTATAAACTACATCCTCTAGCTTAGTCTTATCAAAGTAGAGATGGGAGTCAATATATTTTGGCCTCCGTCTGCTGACTCATTGTTTAAGAGCTTGA
Organism: Daubentonia madagascariensis; assembly: GCA_023783475.1. Classification (NCBI taxonomy): domain Eukaryota; kingdom Metazoa; phylum Chordata; class Mammalia; order Primates; family Daubentoniidae; genus Daubentonia; species Daubentonia madagascariensis. The sequence continues at coordinate 53,237,532 of JAKFHU010000913.1, forward strand.
GCTACAAAGGGGAGTACTGTTTTGGGGACTCCCCCAAAGAACCCTGTGTTGTCTGGGATCACAAAATCTTTAATCCAGACCATTTTCCTTTGATTTTCTTATTCTCTTTATTAAATAGATTTTGTGCACACTACATCCAGACATTGGAGGAGTGATTAGTTTCATACTGTATAACATGTTTGCCAACTAGGTTCGTAGACCATTATGAGATACTTTAGGCCTGCAGATTATAAATATTGACCTTCATCTGGAACCAAGCCAAAGCTAATCTGGAGTTACATGGCTTGTCTAATTTTACATTATCTTTGAGGTTCTGTATTTAACACCTGCCAATTAGTTATGCTTATGAGTATTGGAGATCCAGATTGTGGCTTTACCCTTTGGAATAAAGTGGATTTTATTAATGGGCAAATAAAAAGAAATGTGGGTCACCATTAGAGATGCAAGTTCTGCTTGTACAGAGAAAATAGGAAAAATACCCATAAATCAAAAACCAAAAATTCAGGAAAGAAGCATGTCTGTGATGACTTAGTCTTGGGGAATAGGCTGGCTCAGAAACAGTGCAAGGGCCAAAGCAGCAGATCAGGTGATTAAAGGATGCATTATAGGTGACAAGAAAATGGTAGTTCAGCAAACATCTTTTAGTTCTGGAAATGACAGAGGATAAACTAAAATACTGAGAAATGAAAAAGCAAGACTTGAATTTAAAAAAGGAGTTGAGCTTTCAGAGGAAAAACTAGACTTATTTGAATTGAGGGATAAAGGGGAATGCATAAAAGAAACACAGAGCTAACTGACCTAAAAGGTGAAACTGGAAAAATGGAGGACTTTGAGCATGTCTGGTGTATTCTCCCCAGATGTTTCAATCAGATAAGTCACTCCACCTCCCTTGGGATATGTTGAGTAAAGGGGCAGAGAGAAGCCAGAGGTATTAGACTAACTGGGCTCTCTCCATCTAAAAGAAAATACAGGGAATGGACAGAAAGGATTTCCTTCTAACAGCCAGCAGTGAAACATATATAATAAGATTAATAATAGCAAATATATAATTAAAACTCATTAAAGAAGGAAATAGCAAATCTACTAACCATTAGTATTAGTATAATTCATATATTTAATAATTGCCAACATTTGGTTCATAAATTAGCAAAAATTTCACTAGAACCTACTGTATACCAGGCACTAAGCATGTCACTATAGATGAACTTATGTAAAAGATATGGTCCCCACTTTTAGGGGCTTACAGTAAAATGAAGAAAAAATACATTCAATGAATAACTTAACTGTAATGTGTAAGTGGTAATATAGAAGTATGCACAAGAGGGTTTGATAGCCAAGAGGAGGGGCACTTAACACAATCTAGAAGCAGCTGAGCTTCAGAGTTGGCTCTTGGTTTCTTAGTAGTCATGAGGAAGAGATAACCATGGTGAGTTTTATAAATCTCAGTATCATAAAGGAAGAAATATAGCAATTCTTCAGGGAAGACACATTTGTCTTTTTTCTTTCTGGCACTAAATTGGAAAGAAATTCTTTACATGGGATTTTGTAAGAGACATTGAATGATGCAGTCAATAATGTTCTCAGCATCAGCTCTTCAGTCCTTGCAGAAGTAGGTATCACCTGCTTGTCTTTCTTCATGGATTTTGATGATAGTAAAGAGTATATTATAGTAGAATATTTATTAACAAACTTACTGCATATCAGAATCATTTGGGAGGTGTTTTAAAAATACAGATTCCTAGTCATTATTTAATAAGTGAATCCCTAAAATCTTAAATTCTAATAGTTTACATTCTGACAATAATTCACTTCTTTTCTCTTCCACTTGTATAACCATTATAACTGCCTTTAGACCTTATAAAGACCTCTAGTCCATTAATCTTTCCATTTTCTCAAAGTCTATTAATTCTCTCCTTGGTTCTCTTTCTTTTCCTGCATGATTACTTAAGCTACCTTCTTACCAGAATCTTCAACCCCTCAAGCTACTGTGGCACTACACCTCTTCAGCTACCACTTGATAAAACTTTGGCCCTTTGTGACTTCTTTTTAACAGAAGTTTATAGGCATATGGATGTAAGAAAGAATTTTAGAATTGATCAAAGAGTATTAAGTTAACTTTAGAAAATGTCTTCAAATTATGAAAGAGAACATAACAGTAATAAAAATCAAAGCAACTACATATGACACCTGCTTGCTATTTATGGAAGATATTAGACTGGAGGATAGGTGTTTGCAATATGTAAGGTACTGCAAATTGAGAAAGGGGAGTAGGATGCACTCACTGTATAATACTTCTTTCCATAAGGAACTTACAGGCTAGTTGAGGTAAAATAGATAATAACAAGATGTATTGAGTGTCTAGTATATGCCAGACACATTAAATTTGTAATTACTAAGCTTCACAATATTCCTGCTTATCAGGTAGATTTTGCGATGTTGACAAACTACTTCAAAACATAGCAGCTTAAAATAGTCATTCTCAAAATGTGGTACCTGGACCATGGGCATTAGCATCACTTGGGAATTTGCTGGAGATACAGATTTAGGACAGCCAGATAAGAGTTTATAATAGTTCAAAAGAGGGAAAGATGATTTCTGGCTAGAGAGACCAGAAAACTCTCAATGAGGTTAGGGAAATTTGAGCTGGCCAATGAAGGATGCATAATGTAGGAAGAGTAATAAATTTGAGCATAAAACAATATATAGTTGTTGAAAAATACCAAAGTTCCATCAATAAACACATGGAAATGCTTATGGCTGGAATTGGCATTTGAAAAGGAAAAGAAGGAGATACATTTAGAAAAATAGGCCTTGACATGAAGAACTTTGAATGCTAAGGTAAGGAGTTTGAACTTGAAGATATTTGAGCAAAATATATGAAAATAAGGTGGTATCCTATAAGTTCCAATTATACTTCTTGCAAATTTTTTTTTTGTGGATTTATTCATGAAAAACATTTTAGTTTGTAGTCACTGTCCTTCCACAATTTTCCAACTCTCTTCTATCCTCTTTAAGCAAATATCATTCAGGGAATACAGATCTAAGTAGCTAATGTGGCCTTATTCAGATCTGACACTGAATAGGCTGGAGAAATGAGTTTGGTCATACTTTCCCTAAATCAAAGCTTACCGACTGGGCACGTGCAGTGGCATTTAAGACTAATCCTCTCAGCACGTTGGGCAGCCATATTGGCTCTGGAGCAGCTGGAGGCCCCTTGGGATGTTGCCTCAGGCCACAAACTACTGTGTTCCTTTACACTCCAGTGTGCTGTGCAAACATTAAGCATTATTATTTTCCATGTGTTCCATATGTGTAAAAGTTGAGAGGCACTACCCTAGAACTACCCTAGAGGTCTTCTGTGACCAGCCCCCCAAAGCACAGAGGATGGGAAATACTAATAAAGCTCTATAACTGTGAAGGGACTCTGGGGTACATTCCAGCAGTGTGTTCTTATTTTTAACACTCCCAGGTGACTCTAATACCCCACCAAGTTTGTGAATAACTATTATAGAAAGCTTCTATCCAGTAACCTGGTCTTCTAATTTCGGGTTTTGGTTCATGACGTACTATAATGGGAAATGTCAGGTATCCCATGACACTCCAATTCTGACCTCAGCCCCTATAATGATGACTTTCTTACTACAAAAACTTTCAATTTCAACCTCCCCCCCTTCACTCTTCTTCTGCTCCCTGGACCACATTTGGGATAACCTGAATTCTCTGGGAAGACCAAACTTGGAAAGGACACAAACAGATATCCAAACACATATTTTGATTTGCATGTGGCCCAGGAGCCTCATGAAAGAGAACCTAAGTCCAGAACCATAGCTATACAATAAACTGGAGCTTCATGAAGGCGCCTGGACTGAAGGAGAAGAAATTAAGATTCCTAAGAGAAAAATCACACTAAGAGAAGGTGTCTGGCAGAATAGGCTCCCCGTGGGAGAGAGCTGTGGTTTCAATTACAATAGCAGGTTCCATTTGCACATGCTCTCGTTCAGAGCTTCCCTTACCACCAGTACCCCAGACTCACCTGTGTGCTCTGGGAAGAAGAGTCATTTAAAGAGAAGAACAGTGCCACTAGGGTACATCGGCTCTGTAATAGAACCCTCCCCTGAAAGAACTGGCCTTGTCAAGTGGAAAGGGTTGCCCTGGTGAAGGAATCCCAGAGGTAGATGCATGAAATAAGTGAGAAATGGGATGGACAGTCACCTGAGGGGTATGACGTGCTGCTTCCCAGAGCAGGGCAGGAGGGGCCCAGGCCATAGAAGAGGCAGCAGTTTGTGAGTAGCAGCATGATAATGGCCAATATAGTGGGAAGGTGACTGTAGTGGATGGTGGAATGGAAAGTTGTACAGATACAGGTAACTTTGGTTATATTTATTGACTAATTTTAATACAAACTATTGAGTACTTACTTGATACAAAATACTGTTCTAGACTATGGGTTTGTGTCAGCAATCAAAACTGAAAAAAAAGAATACTTGTTCTTATGGAATTTACATTTGACTAGTGGATATTGTATGTAGAAAATCCCATCTCCTCTGCAATACCCAGAGAGAGTAACTGAATATAAGGATTTATGGCTAGTAGTTGTAGGAGGGGAAAAGATAAAGCCGTATTTCTGGTTAATTAAATTAGTCAGGGGCTCAAAGCTTTGAGACTTGGAATGTTATTACTTGCTAATGAGGAAAGGGACAAATTTTAATATTATCCCAGACAAAACATACTTTAAAAGACAAAAATCCTTAAATCATATAATATATTCTAGTGTATAATCCCAAACATTTGGGGATTACCTCTGTTCTGGATTATTGCAATCACTCATTACACTGTATGAATACATACACTGTGGAAACATAAACTAACTTGAAATTTATTCTGGCCACGAATAGTGACCCATAATGTTTTGATTTTAACAACTATGCATAAAGCATCATTTAGCTCTGTGACAATTATTGGGAATACAAAGATTAACAGAACACAGCCCCTACCTTTAATGGACTCATGATGCATAAGCATAAATCTTTACCAAATCTAACGAATATCCATAGCAATTCATTTGCTCTGATTGAGGCATATGCAAATTGCACTTGATCTATTGAGAATTCAGGGAAATTGCAATAAAGGAGATGCCATTTGTGCTGGTTCTTGAAGGACAACCCAAATTGAAGTCCGTTAGTCAACAACAAATTTGAGGGGTAACTTTGGCTAGAGAAACAGGACTTGCATAGGAATAGCGATGTGGAAGAACAAGGAATATGCAGAGAATCACAAAATAATTCAATATGGTTAGAAAAATTCTAGAAAATAATTCAGTATGGTTAGGAAAAAAGGTAACACATTTTCCTTTTTCAAGATTTCCCCAGGCTTACTGCAGGTCAATATAGATTCTGACCCTGAGATGTGTCAATGACAGGTAGTTTCAGGTTGTATAATGTTTGGGTGCTTAATAAGGAAAGGCTTCCTTGACCCTATATTTTGTATGGAAATTATGTCTCGAATTGTCTGTTTTCTGCATTGCATATATGTACATATTTTTTCAATAATACTAAGCTCTTTATGTTTATCCATTCTATCTGTTGCTAGGTGTACAAGTTCTTGGCAAGTTGGTCATTAGGCTAGTTACCCAGCCACTATTGCTGAGCACGTCCACAGGTTAACCAAGCCTTTTTATAATTAGTTAGAATGACTACAGGTGCTACTAAATTAAAGCTGTGCTATTTAAGCCAAGCAGGTGTAAACACATTCAATGTATCACAGTTGCAATTGAACAATCATCTTCTGCCCCTATTTCACCATTTTAGTATGGAAGTGAGTAAACATGGATTAAACATTACTCTAAAAGTGGAACAAGAGGGTAGGAATTCTTGGGGAATGCCTGGGACCGCCCACTCCAACTCACAGCTGAAACATTGTAGCAATTAGGCTGTACAGGAAAAGACCTCATCAACTGTAGTGTTAAGAAGACAGGTTGAATGCGTTTTAAAATTGGTACTTATGAACACTTCTTTCTAGACCTGTGCTGTCTAATACAGCAGCCCTTAATCAAATGCAGCTGTTTAAATTTAAATTTGTTTCAAATAAAATTAAATAGAATTTAAAATTCAGTCCTCAATTGCATTGTTTCAAGTTCTCAATAGGCACATGTAGCTTGTGGATCCCATGTTGGACAGCACAAATATGGGACATTTTTATCAACACAGAAAGTTCTATTAGTTAGCTTTCTTCTAGATTATATCTTAAATGAATCCTTCATTTCTTTATTTAATCAAAAGGGAAAAAATGATATATTGTATACCTACCAAATATATTGCAGGCCCTGTGCTGGGTGCTGGCCACTAGGAAGTGGCAGGAGAAAAGGCGCGTGGAGGGTCCCACATAAATGAACTGTATGTTTTTTGTTTTGTTTTGTTTTATTTCTATCTCCTGGCGTCCCAAGAGCATATCACATAGTAAAAGTTCAATAAATGTTTGTTGACAAAGGTTCCAGTTGTTCTAAATTAGGTATTTTCAATTAAATCCTTTCTTGGCCATTTTAATATCCGATCTGCTGCAAAATCCATTAGCACAATCAATCGAATCATGTTGTGAAGACATCCAGATCCTGCTGGATCACTTATTTTTCAATGCAGAGCTTTTCACAGGACAGATGCCATAGTAGGAAAAAGATATTAAGATATATTGGAATTTATTTCCCTCTTATTCATTCAGGCTCCTAGAGGATACAATTACTCTTTGAAAAGACCTTGAAAATCACTGCATTCCCAGCCTCCTCCCCCATGGAAATGGTTTACTTGTGCTGAATATTCCCTTCTCTCCCCTACCTTTGAACATCCCTCACACATTTCCCCTCCCCTAATGTTTTATTCCCACCTTCCCCAACTTCACCTACCAAAATCTTACTGTTATTTAAGGCCCAGGCCATTTTGTTTCTTCCATTAAGATCCCTTTTCCCTCACTTAGCCTGAGGGGCCTCTTCCTCTCTCTAATTCAATCTCTGCCCAGTAGAGTTCCTTCAGTATTTACCATCCTGTCTTAGTCATAATACATACTCAGCTGATATTTGGTAAATGAAAGTAAGAATTCCATAAAAATGAAAAATAAATTTACAATTACAAATATTTTGTTAGTAATTTTAAGTTTATGAAGCACTTTTAACGTATTTTATCCTCCCAAAACTCCTCTGAATTACATGTTGCCATCCCCATTTGACTGATGAGAAAACTGAGGCTCAGACAGATGAAGGGAACCATCAGGGGTGTGTTAGTCCCTGTCCCAACAGAGACAGCATGCTTAGTGGGCTATTTGAAGAGAGGTGAAGGAAGATATTCTGTGTAGAGTTGTTGGCAGGGATAGGGAAGCTCCTGGAGATGTATTATGTAAGAAGCATGACCACCCTTATGCCTGACAGGACAAGGGGAGGAAGCTGCTACAGGAACCTGGTAAAAGCTATACCTGTGAGACAGCCACACTCCCCCACCCAGCTCCAAAGAACAGAGAGCTTTGCAGCCCTGGCCAAGCAGTGAGAAGGTGAAGGGAAAGGTGAAGAAAAACATTAAATTTTTTACCTTTCTCTGATGTTTCCTCTTCCCCAAACCCAACCAGAAGACAGACAGCAGAAGAGCCTGAGAAATGCAGTCCTTGGAGACCAGCCTTATAGAATCCAGGGGGAGGCACAGGGAAGGATGTATGTGGGGGGAGAATGGATGTAGAGAGAAAGCCAGATTTTATCCAGTATTTCAAGTCACACAGCCATTGGGTTACAGAGCCATGATCCAGGACTCAGAACTTCTGTTTGTTTCACTTTGCTACAGCTTTGGCACATGAGAAATAACTCTGTGCCAAAAATGTGTATGTGTGTGTGCCCATGTTATATTGTCTTCATTAGATTAATAATTTCCACAAAATTTATAAGGATCATCTTTTGTGACCTTTAGCAAGTGATTTAAATGTATGGACCTTAGTTTCTTAATCTGCAAAATAGAATCAATAGTACCTCACAGGGTGTATCAGGAATTAAGCAAGATGATATTTATTAAATGCTGGCATGGTGCTTGGCACAGAGTAGGTGCTCTGTATATTTCAGTCCTTTTCCTACACTTTTTTGTATTATTTGTATAACCAAACACAAAGCCTTGTACACACTAGAACCTCAATAAGTGTATATTGATCAAATAAAAATTGATTAATCACAAAAAGAAAATCAAGGAAAAAAATCAAGAAATAAACATGATCAGAGGGTCTTAGGAATATTGAGAAAGGAGTTTCTCGTATGGCCCAAGTATGAGATTAAGTTGTTGCAGGTTATTTCTATAGAAACAATGCCAAGAGGGGAGTAGAAGATGATAAGATATGGTCCCTACCTCTAAGAGATCCCCATCAGGGAAGAAGAGCATATAAGCAGCTAATTACAAGGTAGTTTGAGGTGTGAATGAGTCTAGTTAGGTGAAACACAGAAAAAGGAGCCACTGCCTGGGGCGGCGGGGGGTGGGTCAAAGAACTCTTCAAAGAGAAAGTGATGTTTGAGTTGAGCCTTCAAGAATGGTAAGAGTGTGTCTGAAGAATGAATGAGAGAGGGTGAAAGAAAATTCCAGGAAAAGGGAAAGGATATGTTGTGAAATTAAAGGGGTTAAGGTGTGCTAGAGTGCATCAAATTTTCCACCAACTTTGCTTACAAACATAAGTGAGAGAATGGTCTAGAAGTATAGTTCTGAGCACCCCATGATGAATGCAGAGTTTCTTTGAAGATAGTTTTATCTGAAAAGAGCATGCCAACGTTGCATCTATACCACAATATATTAGCGTTTTAATATAACAAATTGTCATGAGTGGATTAATAACATGTGGTATATGTACACCATGGAGTACTACTCAGCCATAAAAAATGAATTAATACCCTTTGCAACAATCTGGATGGAACTGGAGACCATCCTCCTAAGCTAAGTATCACAAGAATGGAAAAACAAGCACCACACATACTCACTATTAAATTGGAACTAACTGATCAGCACCCACGTGCACAGATAGAAGTAAAACTCAACGGAAATCATGAAGGTGGGAGGGGAGAGGGGTGGATGGGTGAAATCATACCTAACAGATACAAGGCACACTATCTAGGTGATGGGCACACTTATTACTTTGACTCAAGCAGTCCAAAAGCAATCCATGTAACCAGAACATTTGTACCCCAGTAATATTCTGAAATTTAAAAAAAAAAAAACAAGTTGTTTCTTCCCACATTTTCTTTTTTTTAATTAAAATATTACAGGGGTACAAATGCTTTGGTCACATAAATTGCCTTTGTGCCACCCTAGTCAAAGCTACAAGTGTGCCCATCCCCCACACAGCACATACTGCACCCATTAGGTGTGAATTTACCTATCCTCCCTCCCCGCTTCCACTTGCCTGATCTCTGATGAATGTTGCTTCCATATTAATCAATTAGTTGATTGATTAGTACCGATTAGTATGATCGATTAGTTGATCAATTAGTACCAATTTAATGGTGAGTACATGTGGTGTTTGTAAAAAATGGTAAACTAATACCTCTTGTATTATCCTGGATGGAGCTGGAGCCCATTCTTCTAAGTAAAGTATTACATTTTCTCTGTAAAAGGTGGGACAGATGTATAAGGCCTATATAAGCTCTTTATAAATGTGAATTACATTATTATTTAATGGGAGAATTGGTTTCCATGGAAGAATTGGTTTCCATGATCTATCCTTCCTTCCAATACTGGCCTAAGCTCAGTGGTCCAGTGGCTAATGGCCATTTAAAGCAAGATTGAGAAAGTATTTCTTTCTCAGTTTGGCAATGGAATTTGGGAATTGGCCAGCCCAGCTCATTTCAATGATTTTAATGCAAAACACTCAGCAAAATAAACTTGTTGATTATAAAATATTTTCCATTTGCTCCCAGTGTTGGCACCTCTATAGGAAGTTTTACTTCCAAAGGAAAAAAAAAAGTCCAAAGTAAGACTATGTATAGTCTCCCAAACTCACAGCTTTGGACAAAGGACAGCTTAGGGGCAAAGGGCAAGGTAGAGCCTGAGGCATCATGGGATCTGTCTCTCCTATCTCCAGTCCAAGAGAAAATTAGAACTGGGTAGAGCTGAACCTAAGCATGAAATTGCTAGTCCTGAAATAGGGTGTAACTTGAAATGCAAGACCTCTAATCTTTCATTCATTTGTTTAGTCACTGAATTGTTATTACATAATCTTTTTGGTACCAGGAATCATGGTACCAGGCTGGGAATGCAAAGATGAATTTGAAATAGGCTTAGCCCCTCAAGGAGCCCATCCTGGAATAGATGAGACACACGCAATCAAATAACTATGAAGCAATGTGATAACACGCATTCAGCATTGTAGGGGCACCAAGAATAAGCAACTAAGCTAGGATTTATTCAGTAGTGGAACAAGCTGCCACTGAAACAGTGAGCTAGTATTAGATCTCTAAACATATTCAACCAAAGACTGAAAAAGTCCCTATCAGAGTCACCATATAATTTTACTTTGGGCAAAATATGGATTAGATCATTGTTTTTTGATAGCAATACTACTGACATTTTGGGCCAGATAATTCTTTGTAGTGGGGTGCTATTCTGTGCATGGTGGGATACTTACTAGCATTCTTGGCCTCTACTCATTATAAAAAAAAAAAAAGAGTTTAAAAAAAATCTTTCTTTCCATGTGTTTTAAAATGCTTTACTGACAAAAAAAAAAAAAAAAAAAAAAAAAGCACTCTCTATGCTACGGATGTTTGTATTTCCCCAAAGTTCACGTGTTGAAATCCTAATCCTCAACAGTATGGCGTTTGGAGATGAGGCCTTTGGGAGATAATTAGGCCATGAGGGTGGAGCCCACCTGATGGGATTAATGCCCTTCTAAGAACAGGCAGGAGAGAGCTTGCTTCCTCTCTCTCTGCTCTCTGCCATGAAAAGACTCAGTAAGAAGACGACCATCTGCAAACCGGAAAGAAGGCCCTCACCAGAACCCAGCCATGCTGGTACCCTGATCTTGAATTATTTTCCAGACTCCAGAACTATGAGATATAAACTTTTGTTGTGTAAGCTACCTAGTCTATGGTAATTTGTTGTAGTAACCCAAACTAAGACACACTGGTTGACAAGCAAAAATGTCTCCAGAGATTGCCAAATGGCCTCTGGGGGACTAAATCACCCCCAGTTGAAAACCACTAGACTAGATGGTCTTCAATGTTCCTTCCATCTCTAGGAATTGGACATACTGTCCGTCTGGCACTGCTGTAATATTCAGGGAAAGTTCACTTCTCCTGGCTGATATTGGAGCCACTTAGATCTGACCACAGCTCTGCAGCCACATGTTCATAATGAAATAACCCTAACCTAGAAGGAGAAACACTGAAATCATTGGTCTCAAAGCCTCAAGTACCCTTGGTCTTCAATATTATAATGCAGTCTCTGCTTGGTCAGTGTAAATTGAATAAAGATATTCAGTGCTCAGTTACACTTCTTGGAAGCCAGCATTACTAACTTAGAGGAATGGCCTTATTACTTGGGCAGAATCAGTACTTAGAATAAAAAAGTGCTCTATGTAAGCCTTCCTTCAATCAAAGCAGCTCTGTCCTTTATCTATTTTATTTATCCATCCTTCTGTGCCAATGTGAAGACAGAAAACGTTTGGAAGAACCACTGGACTTGGATCTGGGGACCTGGTTCTGAATCCTAGTCAAGTCATTAAACTTGCTATGTTAATTTGGACAAATTACTTCATATATTGGCTCACTCATTCAACAAACTTTTTCCATGCGCTTGCTGTCCCACAAGAAGCTCTAATATCTGGCTAGGGATACACAGGGGATGACATGGCTCTCCTCCTGGTTGCTTGCAATAGAAAAGGACAAAAACAAAGCAAGTACCACATCCTGTGGGATGGTGTTGGTACGTCACTACTGCACCACTCACAGGGAAATCACAACCAGTTCAGTTTGTCTCCACATCGGTCAGGGAGCTGGGTTCTTCCTTCATGGCCCTGTCTCCATCAAGGTCCTTAGCGTCCTCTCTCTATATGGTCGGTTCACATTGAGTGGTGCTGACTGTGCCCAGTAACGTTGGTGGGAAAGTTACTCATCTGATGTGCACATCAAGGATAGTTTGCTCCGTACTCCTACCATTTGCTTCCCGGCTCCTAATCAAAGGAATCCCTGTCTACTTCCTCCCATGTGCACTTCTCTCCTCTAAATCACTCCTTGACCTTTTCTCTTGCCTTCCCCCGATTCTCAGAATTATCTAATCTCAGAGACTCAGATTATATTACAGCAAGTATGTGTCCAAGAGTATGAGAATCTTCTTCTCTATCTTAAATTGGGGTTCCAGTACCAGAGCAGCTAGCAACCTCGCCCCAATAGGAAATAGTGGGGAGCTTGGACACAGGTGTTTACAGTGTGCCATGGGATACATTTGTTGCCTAGTGGATGGCCTCATGCCTAATTGTCTGTCCTGTGACCAGGGGGTCCCTCACACAGGAAACTTGCTTATACTAGATGCCCCTGTAGCTCTTGTCTGACTCATGTCTGGTCTATGCCTGCCTGACCATTGCTCTGGCACTGGCAGCCCGACCTGGTGCTCTCCCCAGCATCCTGGGGAAAACCCGGCCTGGGGCAGCCCCTGGGTCTTCAGACGAAAGGTACAAATTCAATATATTGCTGCAACAGGAAACAAATTCAAAGGTCTTTACTTACAGATCTTGGGCAGGGAGGGCTCACTGAGTTGGGAGGGCAGTCCTCTATCCCCGGGTCACAGGAGGCAGTATAAAGAGTCAGGAAGAGAGAAAGAAAGAGCATATGACAATGACCAGCATATAAGAGATTAGTTCCTTTAAAGGAAGCATGCAGAAAGTGGAAAGGGAGTGGGGAGCCTGTCTGCTAGGAAGGGGAGATGCCTCTAGGTTCTGATCTCTGGCCACTGGCTTGAGCCATTTGGGTGTGGTGTGACGAGAGAGTGGTAAGCTCAGAGTGTGGAGGGACCATGGCCCTCCCCAAGAAATGGCAGGTGGCAACTTGACCATCAATTTGTAACTATATATACTTTTTCTGCCATGGCCAAGCACTAGCTCCAATGGATGAGGATGGATCAGTGAAATATTATAAACCAAAACTTCATATAGGTTTTCATTTTCCCTTTCAGGGCCTTAAATCCATCCAGTAGGAAAATAAAAGGTTGGTTAGGAAATCTCTTAGGTCTGTCAAAGCATTAATATTCTACTGTTCAGTATGACTGGGATTCCTTTTCCTACCAGTATCCCTGCTGTCCCTCTCCCTCTCATTTAAGAATTGCTGCTTGATCCAGATGTGGAGGCTGCAGCGTTAGGTGAAAAGAGAAAGACAGACTCCCCAGAGGTGGAACTCAGTGACATGTAGGTGGAATATCAGGATTTGGGAAGCTACAATGAAAGCTTTCACATTTTGCTAAAATTTTTAAAATAATGTTCTACAAAGTGTATCTCATTTCCTTGGTGTGATCCAGAGCTCCTTTAATTAAACTTTGGAACCAAATGAATAGGAATCATGGAGATAAACAAAATTTTCCATATTTTAATCCACTGGGTAGGCCCTCCTGAGCTTTTACCCACTGGGTAGAAATTCTCAAAATGAGAACTTACCTGCTTTCAAAATGTTCCCCTGAGAGGCTGGTCCACCATGGTGTGAACATTGCTGTCCTTTGTGGTTCTAATAGCATGGACTTCATGTCAAACCTGAGTGGATATCCTGGTGCCTCCACTTACTAAATAGCTACTGTGATGTTGGGCATAACAACCAAGCCCCAGTTTGCTTATCCATGAAATTAGGAAAACAAATACATTTTGCAGAGTGTTGTCAAGGTGGTGCCAGGTACATCGTAGGTGTCCTTTCTTTTATCCCTACATTCCAGCATCTGCCCCATAGGAAGCATGCATTAAATGTTGGCCACATGCACCTCCCCACTTCTTGTATTCCCTTTTTAAAAGGGGCTTTAGTAGGCTCTTGTGTCAGGCCACAGAGATATCTTCTTCCTACCATAATTAAGCAACTTGAGAAATCCTGTGAGGTCGATAAATTTGGAAAACGCTTACATAAAACAGAATATAAAATAGCAAGCCCTGCCATAAGAAGCCAGTAAAAGTCAATTGCTTTATGCGACACCTCTACAAATGGCATTATGTCATTGCATAATATTAGTAAGAAATTGTAAGATTTTGTTCAGGCCTATAAAATGTAATGAGTCTCACATCATCTACCAATATAAAAATAAATTGAAAGAAAGTAATATTTAAAAAAGAAAAAATAAACCAAGCTTCCAACTTCTTGGCTTTTTCTGTGTTTGAGGAAATTTCATCCATAAAGAAATGGATTTAAATGATCTTCAGTGTGGTTGGTTGGCATTTTCTCTCTCTCTCTTTTTTTCCTTTCTCTTGATTATTTTAATTTTTCATCTTTGCCATTTCTATTTAACTGGGAACACACAAAAACTCTGTTTCAGAAATCAGGTGGTCTTGGCTGAAAAATTCTCCCCAAGCATAAAAAGGAACTTTAAATGTTCAAAAAATGGAAAGTCTTCATGTTGCCAATAAAGAGATGGATTTATTCATCTGGGCTAAGGTACAGGACATTAACTTGCACAGATGCAGTTGTTCACCCAGCAGTTTATGCTAACCCAACCTGAAAAGTCTTTGTACACCCAAAGAAATGAAGCTGTGTGAGTCTGGCCTAGCAGTGTTTCTTTTGGTAAGAAATGGATATATGGGAATCCAAAGGTTTCCAATGAGCCCTTCTCTCAGGCAAGGTTGAATGTCCATTGGTTGTGGAACAGAAAGAATTGATCATTCTGATGAGATTATGCCACACTACCAAAAACCTGGCTTGCATCTATATTAAATATGATCTGGAAAAATAGTGGAAATAATCTCACAGCTCCCCCACAGTGCCAACTCATAGATGTGAGCAAACACATCCACTAGGAATAATATATAACAAGAACCGAGCCATTGGGCTCTCGAAATAAACTGTCTGCATATTTGGGGATGGGAAAAACAAATGTGGTATGTTTGGCTCTAAGAATGAGCTCTGTTTTTCTTCTTTGTCAGCATTACCATTCAGTGGTGTAGACAGACTAGACACCCTTGGGGATGGGGTACATTGCTGGCTCAAAATGGAAATAGCATGGAGTAGTTTAAGCCAAAAAGTAAGACTTGGATCCATGCAACAAACTCAAGTCACTCACAGACTGAGAAAAATTCAGAGTTGAACAGAAACCTATAGGTCATCTCTCCAACTTTTAACCCAGTGCTGGAATCCTTTCCCAGGTGGCTGAAAGATGGCCACCTAGCCTTCAAGTGAACCTTTTCCAGGGACTGGGAGTTCATTATTTGTTAGTAGCTCTGGGTATAATTTTCTGTGTTTATTATTATTGTCATTACCATGTGGATCACTACTATTTTTAACAAAACTACAGCAATAGCTATAACCTCCAAGGAGACACAAATCTAGGATGGCTATGGAGCTCATTTCCTTACTCTTGTCAGTGGCTTTGCAGGAGCCACCTCAACATTCCTGAGTTCTACAGAAACATCTGAAACTAGAGGCTGACCTTGGAGAGTCCTCCCTTTACAAGCAGAAAGTTGTTCAGATGATCTTTCTTCCTCTCCCCTATGCATAGGAAGAGTGTTATGAGAGCAGGGTCCCCATCTATTGGAACACTTTTTTGTGGTGCCTCCACTTGTGCTGTCTGCCTGAGTCAACTCATGAGCACTTATAAAGTATAGGCTTCAAGCTAAGCACTTTAGATGTATTTTCACATTTAATCCTCCCAAAGTCCTCTGAGGGTGGACACTATATTTATCCCCATTTTGAAGAGGATGAATTAAAGTCCCAGAGGAGATGAGTGGCCATGGTAAAAACTGGGCTTTCAGCCAAGGCCATATTCTTAAACTCTGCTACATAGGTAGCTGCCACTGGTACAGTGGACAAAGAAAAAACTTTGAAGTCAGCCAAGCTTTTCAACCCCTGCTTTTCCCTTTAGTGTGAGTGACACTAGGAACTTTCTTAGCCTCTTGGAGTCTCAATATCCCTGTCAATAAAATGGCAATAATATTTCTTCATAATTTTTTTCATCAGGATTAAATGGGATCATGTGTGTATCATGGACAGTAAGTGGAATTTTTTCCTGTGACCCTAAAACTGGAGAGTAGGCCTCCAAACAGAGGTAAATAAGTATTAAATATCCAACACTATAGAGCAAGGGCAGCTAAAAAGCTGTCAACAACTGAGCCTCTCTCAGGGCTCAGTAAGAAGTGGGCAAACACCTCCACTACTACTTGTAACCAATGAGCTACCCATTCCCCCAGAATTTAAGGACAGTGACAGAAGGGAGAATCAAGCATCATTAGTCATCAGTAGTTGAGCTGTTACGGGGAGGGCTACTACTTCTTCCTCCTCGTCCCAGAGCCAATGAGGGAGGGCCCAGGAGAATCAATACTAAAGAATAGCAGTACATTCAAGAAGGAAAGACCTACCTCTCTTTCCCTGGTTAGACACTGAGCATGCAGTGGATTCTTGATCTGCCCACTGCCTCTTTGAGCACGAAAAAAGAGGGTTGAAGGAGAGGGTAGAGGGAGAGCAGAGATTTCAAAGCAGCTCATGCCCACTACTTAATGTGCTAAGGATGGGTAATTTTCTTGCGAAGGAAGAGAAATAGAGAAGGTGACTTGAATTGAGTCATCTTGCCAGTGTCACCCAAAAGAGCAAGTCCACACAGGCAGGGTGACCCTGGCCACAAGGGGCTGGGGCCTATTGCTAATGGTATTGCTGTAGGTGTATTTTATGGGGGAAAGAATCAGAGTACGAATGGAATATCTCAATTACGAAACTGTGGGGCTAGAACTTACACATGAGCCCTACCTACAAGAGAGCCTTTGTCTGGACACCTGCCACACAGAACAATTGACGTCAGCCTGAGGAGCAGCAACACTGAGAGCATACAACTGCAGACTCAGTTAGATATAAACGTTTTTCCCTATTTCCCGTAATCTCTTCCACCTGAGGAGGTAGAACAAGCGGAGAAGAAGGAAAAGAACAAGGAATGAAAGTGGGCAAGCATGACCCACACCCCACATACACATACCTGCAATGCCCTGGGGCCACGCGCCAAGCCTAAACTGGGACGGGGCGGGGTTGGCTAATGAGTTTGGAGTTTAATGGTGTACTGGACTGAGTTTTTAAGAATTTAAAGTGACCAGAAAATCATAGCAGTCACCTCAGAAGTTAATAGAGAATGATGAAAAAATATTCTATATGGCATATATGAGGGCAATGATTAGAAAAAATGTATATTTCATGTGTATACCTAAACACCTTTATTACTGGTTTATCCAATAACATATGTCAAACACCAGGCATATATCTCCTCTATAAATGGTAGTTCTCTCTTCCCTTTATGTTATAGCATGTATTTGTTTTCTTCCCTGATTCTAACATGAATTATAATTCTTCAGGAAAAAAACTGGAGAATGCAAAAAAATAAAAATAAAGAGCACATTGACTATCAATCAAAGCCTTCTTCCTACCTTTAGATGCACAGTTGAGCAGCTCCCTTAGCAAGTTTTTCCTTATCATGAACCTAAATCTGCTCCCTGAAATTTCCATGCACTGGTCCTAGAACTGCCTTCTGGAGACACATAGCCTCGGTCTCCTTTTTCCTCCGTGTGACAGTCTTAAATATGTAAAAAGGATAGTTGTTCGTCTTTTTTACCCCCTCCCCTTTTTTCACAGGTGGAAAATTTTCAATTTTTTCACCATTTTTTATGCATTCTGGTTTCCAGCCCTTTCCTATCCTGGTCAATCAACCTGTGAAGATGTCTTGCTGGGTCAGTGTTACTCCTTAAATATGACACAGAACCAAGCCAAGCCCCAAGCTTGACATGGGAGGATTGTGACCTCTTTCATTTGAATGCTGTTCTTAAATTTCTGTCATTGAGTACAGCCAAAGAACACAAAGAGACCGATTTGTCAGGTTGAAAATATGGCTTTAGTTATGCTGACCTATTTTCTTCCTCAGAACTTCTCGGGGAAAAAAGACAAAAATTGGCTGTTTGATTTTGAGATTTTCCCAACTCAACAGAGAACTTTTTGTCAGCCTCTTGAAAGAAATAGAGATTCCTGATGTCTAGGGGTAAAAATAAATAGTTTCAGAAATATGTGCCAGGATAGTTAGAAGCTCTTTCTTCTTCATTCATTTGTTCCTAAGTCGTGAATAAGAAAGAAATACTGCAGAGCTTATGGTTGGTAAGAAGTATGGTGAAGGCTCTTGGAATCCCCAAACATGGCCATCACAGGTACCAGTCCTCATTGCCACCCTCATCACCCTCTCCGTGGCCATCCCCAACGTCACTATCGTCATCACTCACATCTGTTGAGGGCATGGCATGTACCAGGCTCCTTTCCATGGGGTTAGTTATCTCAATGTTCTTGTCTGCCTTCTCCTTATATTAAAAAAAACATATAATTATTTTTAATAATACAAAATATTTCGAAGTTACTAAATATCCCACAGGCACTATCTCCTTTAACTCTTACAATCACTCAGTAAAGTAGAGACTATTGTTCTCTTATTTTACAGATGAGAAATTTGAGGCCTAATGAGAGCTAATAAGTGACAGAGCCAGAGTTTGTACCCAATAATAAATGACATTAGAGCATGTGCTCTTGTCCATGCTTTAGCAATTTCAAGTGAAATAAAGTATATGTGGGCTTTCAAGTATGGATTTAGGTTGTTACAAAAGGATGTCAAATGCTTAAGTATTTGTCTAAGTCAAATTGATTTGCAAATTGATTCTTTGAAATAATTGAAGGTAAAGTTGGAGGCAGAGGATCCCTATCTCAATAGTCAGCTATGGTTTGTCTTGTCAAGCGATTTCCATAAGAAGGTGCAGTTTCTGTAGCATATGGGAGATTATAAAAGTAGGTAAAGACATATTTTACATGACTGGTCTACTTCTGTATTTATTCAACAAATCATATTTAGAGTAGGCTACAACTATGCACATGTATTAACTCTGTGACTTTGGAAAGGCCATTAAAACTCTCTAAGCTTTCTTTTCTTCATTTGCAAGATCAGTTTAATCAATAATCCCTGTCATGATTAACTTTAGTGGTTTTTTGTGATTATCAGATAAGTTCACGGATATAAAGAGTTTTTCGTTATTAAAGAGTTACATAATCTTATTATTGTTGTTGTTAGAGACATCATATCAATATTAATACTTTAGGAGTCCTATGGAGAAAGTTGAGGGCAAGGAATCTCTGCACCATCAAGACATATGTATGATTTTACACTTTTTTATTTTGTGCCTCTGTTTCCTCAAAAATAACAATAAATTGGTAATTTACAAGCCCAGCCTACCTCACAAAATTACTATGGTTACATATAAATATATTTTTGAAAACTGCTTGAGAATGAGAAAAGATTAATTGTATCACAATAGTGCAGCAAGACACACCGGTTGTTTACTGCAATGAGCCAGTCAGACCCTTTACATCCAGCAAGGCCCTGCTTCCCTTGAAAAATTTCTTGGCTTGGACAGTCTGAGAAATGTGTGCCACTGGCAGACAGTGACTTAAAATGATAAAAGCTGCCATTTATTGAGCACTAATTATACATACCTAATTAAATTTCCAATACTATCCTATGAAATTATTATCTTCTTATTCCCACAAGAACCTAGTGTTTAAAATAAGGAACGGAAGGAAAGACAGTGATGTTTATTGAACATCCACTGCATTCTAGGTGTGTATTGTGTATATAACATGTTTGTTTTTAGTCCTTACAATATGTCTATGAAAGAAGATACCTTCAGTTTACATATGTGAAAATTTCCCATTAGAGGATTTCCCCATTGTCCTTCACTCAGCTAATAAGTGGCTCAGCTGAGAGTCAATCTCAGGAGAGTCTAGGGCCAAGGCCCTGCTCTTTCCACCACAGTGCCCATTTGGTAATCATACCACAAACTGCCCAACTCAAATTCTGTGCTTTACTCATTGTGCCTGTGAGGCTTCTGACATTGTCCCAAGATAAAAGAGTAACAAAGATACAGCAGTGGAACAAGTCTCCTACACAGGTGTTGTTGGCTGAATTGTGTCCCCCTGCCGCTGCCCCCAACTCATATGTTGAAGTCCTAATCCCAGTACCTCAGAGTGTGACTGTCTTTGGAGATCTGGTCTTGAAGAGGTAATTTAGGTTAAATCAGATCCCCTGAGTGGGCTCTAATTCACTCTCGTTAGCATCCTTATAAGAAGAGGAAATCTGAACACACAAGGAGACACCAGGGATGCTGGTGCACAGAGGAAAGGCCATGTGAGGACACAGCAAGAAGGCGGCTTTCTGCAAGCCAAGGAAGGAGGCCTCAGAAGAAACCAACCATGTTGACACCTTGACCTCAGACTTCCGGCTCCAGAACTGTGAGGAACATACATTTTTTGTTGTTTAAGCCACCCAGGCTGTGGTATTTTGTTACACCAGCCTGGCAAACTCATACAGGTGAGGAAATGAAAGCAGGTATGAGAAGATATAGAGAGATGGCCAGTCAGTAAGAAAAGGCCATTCATACTCCCTCTGCCCTTTTAAATTCTCCTCAGAGATCATGACACTGCCCTAAGTTCCATTCATACCCTATTCCTTTGAGAAGTATGAGTTTCCTGCTATAATCAATCCTTTTAAACATATAAGAATTATTTTTAAAAGCTCAAGCTCTGAGAATCCCCCTGCCCTCTCCTACTCTAAGGAAGAAAGCCCCAGGTCATAATGAGAAACAGGGTTGTGGTGTGACCTGAGGGCAGGGCTCTCAGAGAAACTGAGAGACACCAAACCCATATGCATTTACACAAACAAGCAAAATGCATGGAGATGCCAGGGATGACAAGAGTGATCTGTCCAGAGAGAACAGTTTCAGGCTTGAGAAGAGCTCAAGGAGGAGGACAAACAATGAACCACTGCCTTGGGTGCCACTGATGTGTAAAGCAGATCCTTCAGAAACTTTATTGTACACTGTGTGCCGTGTACTCCTCACCACTGAATTTTAAAGAAAACATCAATAAATTTCTACAATACTTTTTGAACTAGATCTATTTTTGGATGCATTGCTTTGTTCTAAATGAATTAAAGGCAATCCACTGTATTTAAATTATACACAAATACAATGTTGGAAAAAAATTCTATGTCATTCATTTGGGATTAAGTCTCCCACCTTGGTTGTCTTTCTTTCTGGGGTATCACTATATTGAAGTGCCTGGGTTGTATGTCAATTCTGTGAGAAGAGGAGACTGTATTTGCTTTTATCTAAGGGTCCAGGCACCTAAATCCTACCCAAATGCACCTACTGGTTTCACACTGAATTTATTCTACTGATGATTATTGAGAACCTACAATGCTAGGTATTATCTATATAACAGAAACAAGATAAAAGTGTTTGCTGCCCTCATGCAGCTTATAGTCTAGAGTAGGTGGAAGACGTGTGGAGAAATAGTTTCCCAAAATGAAGATTCTTTGAAGAGAAAGAAGCTAGAATATCTATAATATCACACACATGATATGTAACTTAATTCTCATAAAATTGCTATGACATAGGTACTTAATACCCACCTATAAGACAGAAATCCTGACATTCAAAACCATCAAGTAATTTTTATGTCGGCGATAAGGTAGATCTACCACTTGCTGTCAGTGTCCTTCACAGTATACCAACCTCTCTTTCTTCAGGGCAAGGTCTTTGTCTTACACATTTTGAAATTCCTATTATGCCATGGAAAATGGCCCATCAAGAGATAGGTTGAATTATTTGGGGCTGGATAGCATCTTTGTTAGTGCATTATTGGAGTTCCCTAGGGACCAGTCCATCTTCCCAGGATTTCTTTTCTCTACCTGCATCTACTTCCTAGCTGATATCATCCATTTCCATCACTTTAAATGCACACTGCTAACTTCTAGGTTTTTAATCTCTATTCCTAACTGAATTGTGGATTTACATATCCAACCTCCAATTTGACATCTCCCTGGGATGGCTAATAGACGTCTCCAACCTAGCATGTTAAAAGAAAGCACTCGGTTTCCCACTTCAAGCCAGATTCATCCTCTACACACCCTGCTCCCCAGCTTAATATACTTAGTTGTTCAAGCCCAAACTTTGTCACCACCAGCCTCTCTTTCCCCCTCGCACTCCTTATTCAGTATATTAGCAACTCCTTCTTGCTCCCTTCAAAATGCATCCTGAATATGCTAACCACTCCTCACCTTCCACCCCTACTGTCACCTTCTGATCTAAGCCACTGTCTCTTTCTCTCCTGGATGTCTGGGATGGCAGCAATTCCTCCTTTTGTTAAAAAAATTTTTTTTAAATATTTTTTTCTAGTTGACAAATCATAATTATATATATTTATGGGGTATGATGTGATGTTATGAGATACATATCCAATAGCTTCTTTACTTGTTTGCTTCCACTCTCACCTTCCCAAAGTTTATTCTCCACTCCCCACTAGAGTGTTCCTTTCAGCACGAACGTCAAGTGATGCCCGTCTCCTGTTCAGAATATCCCCATGGCTTTTCCATTACGTGGACTAGAAAACTGTAAGGGATAGGTACAGTGGTTCTCTAACTAACCTCTGGCTTCTTGTTGGACCTCCTCTTCCATCCCCCTCATCCCCTCTACTCTGGGCACATTGGGCTCCTCGCTATTCTTAGAACACACTGAGGTCCTCTTACCTCACAGCCTTTACACTTGCCCCTGTCTGGCAACCAGTCCCCAAATTTTCACAATGGCTCACTTCTTTAAGGTTCCTGTTAAATCATGTCCTCTGAGGCTATACATACTTCCCTGTGTGTATATGCAAACACTACAATAGAAGCATAATAAATGGCTATATGAAATACATTAGAATCAGAAAATGTATGCCATGACCAAGACTGGATAAAGTGGGAGCTCATGTCTTTGCTTCGAGAGCTCTTCTCCCTTTGCACACCCTTATGTGAATGTTCATAATTACTCATCTGGTAGTTTCATCACATACGTCAGGCTCAGCAGCTGCCAAGGAAACCACATAAACCTCACATCATCATTGTCTACAGCCAAGAAAGCAATGGCACATGTTGCCCAGGATCCACTTGCCTTTCCCATTTGTCTTTGGTTACAAAGTTGGCAGCCATGGGAGCATCAAGAACCTTGTTGTTGCTCTGGAACGAAACTGATTCTAGATGTGAGGTCAGAAGAAGGATGTGCTGTGTGGAAAGGAAAAGTTTCTTGGACAAAGTGCCAAAGTCAGACAGAGCTGGGCCACGTGCTGCCTGGTAATGCCAAACGAGCCTGCTCTTGCCGTGTCCTTCCTTCCCTCCTTAGAAGCCAAACAACTGAGAATCAAAGTCACCTTCAAGCATTTGGACAAGATCCCAGCCTAACCAGCTGCATAAAAAAGGCTGCTTTGTGTTCAGTCCTTCAGAAATGGAGTGAAGAAACACTGGGCTTGGTGTGGACACATCTCTCCTACTTTGTTGTCTCCAAGTTGCTGTGAGATCCATCCATGCCTGGGCTGTGGCCGTGTTCTGGTCACAATTCATTTACCCTCAGTTCACAAGTTTATAGGTCACAGTTTGCAAAGCAATATAATTTACTCCTGGCTTAGAGCTTCCTTTTGTCTGATAACTGAGATGGGATTAATTAAGAAATGTACTCAAGGGGAATTTTTTAAAAAGAATGTAAGGATTATTTGGCTTCAATTTTAATGTAGACTTTGGAGCCAAAGAGTCCTGAGTTTTAGTGGCTGTTCAGCACTTAAGAGCCAGAGGATTAGGGCCTGTCACTTCCTTGCCTGGCTTCAGTCTACCCATCTCTAACATTGTGTGATTGTGAGGACTTAATGAGAAAGCACATGCAGGATGCTTGATGTACTATTTGCATATATCAAATCCTAAATGAGCATTATTAATGTAGTCATTTAACGAACTTTTGCCTATCAACTACTACGTATGTACCAGGCATGGTTGGGGGGTAAAGACACAGCAATAAACAAGACAAAGCTTCTGGCTCAGGGAGCTTTAAATTCTAGTATGGGAGACAGACAATAAACAATTAAGAACTACAGATTATATACATTAGTTGTAAGTCTCCCTTTCATTAACCCTGAGTCTTACACTAAGATGAAGGTGCCACTGTTGACACATAACGTGCACACACAGAGAACCACTTCCTACCATGCTTTTACAACTCCTTGGTAGACGGAACTCAGTGTTACTTTATAGGCTATAGTAGTATTGTGTGCTTTTTTATTCTTTCACTCAATCATTTTTGAAGATATACTATGTGCTAGGAATAGTGTTAGATGTTAGAATAAAAAGGTAATAAGAAATTTCCTTTCCATTAATTGGCTTGTGATTTTGTGATAGAGACAGACCACTAAACATACAATTACAGTACTATACATTACTTGTTCTCTGGAATGTTCAAATACTCCAGTGACCTAGAAAGTAAAGGACATCTCCTCATGTGACCTAAGAGAGGCTTCCCCAAGAGGATAAAATTGTGTGGGGTAACTCAGATTCAAACAGGTGAAGAAATGGGGAAGAACTTTCCAGGAACAGAGAACATGTGATACAAATAAATAACATAGAAATTAGTTGGCTGTGACTGAACATTAGGGCATGTCCATTCAATTCAACATATTCTACTCCAAGCAATGTGCTGGCAAAGAGAAACAAAAACAAGGCACAGGTAAGTGTTAAAGGACAATAAATAAAGAAAAGTTCCATATATGCAGTAAGTACTATAATAGAAGTAGAAAAAAAAAGAGTGAGTTCCCAACAGAATCTGTGACAAGAATAAGAAATTAGAGGAAAGTTTGGGTTTGGGGTATGGAGGAAGAACTTTCAGAACAGCAAGACTAACTCCTACAAAAAGTGTTTAGTCAGAAACACTGAGAAATTCCAGGAATTTCCAGTAGTTTGTTATGGCTAGAAAGAACTCATCCTTCAGAACTCAACTACCACTTTTTAAAGAAGGCCTTCCCTGAGCCCCCAAGTGATATCAGAGCGTCTCCCTCCAGCCCCAGCTAGAAAGTAAACTCTGTGAGAGAGAGGACTCTGCTTCTTCTGCGCAACAACGTTCTCTGCTGCCTCTCACTATGCCTGGCACAGACCAAGCCTTCAATACTGATTGAAAGAACAATTGTGAAGAAGCAGATTGGAAAGAGATGAGTCTAAAGTGTTAAACAGGCATCTGATAATAAATTGGCTAATATTTCACACTAAGAATTTGAAATTGAAGCTCAGTGGTCTGCAAACTTTTGTTTTATCACTTAACCTAGTGAATCAATGTTTTTAAGCACTCACTCCCAACATATACACAATTGTTAATGTATAAAATTACTAATTGCTCTATTAGACTATTTACCTTATAAAATATGCAAAAAGAAATTAAAAGGCATATCTATTAAAATAAACAGAAATAGATATCCCAACATTTTCTTATTGTTCCTCAGCACCATATGTACCCCTAGGTCCTCCCATTTGGAAAACACTGCTCTATGGTATAGAAATCCATAGAAGAATTTCAAGTAGGAGAATAATATATATCCTGATTTGCATTTTAGGACACTGTTGTAGTTGACCAGGTTATTCAGCCTATTATAGTGCCCCTAAGCATTTCCCCTCACTGTCACCCTGCCCTGAGACCCCTACCTAACCTGATACCTAGAACATAGTAGGTACTCAAAATGCAGAAGCAAATATTACCTATTAGGGAAAACCTAATTCATCACTTCTCCTCCCTTGCAGGTTTTTAGTTTTTCATGAACATATACAAGGAATAAAATAGGGATTAAAGTATAGTATCAGTTTTAATAGCAGTAAAATTGAATTGAAGAGTGTGGTAAGGCCTCCTACCTCCATACTGAACCCATGTGATGCTGCCTTTCTAACCTAATTGCAGTCGGCTGAGATGACGCAAAGACTAGTCACTGTTTGGTCCTCTTATAACATAGAGACTAGAAGCACAGGAGTCCACCATGTGGATGACCAGGTCATCCAAAAGAATGAGAACAAGATGGGCCAACACTGCTGAGATGCCATTTCAATGACTTTGATCCTGGTTAACAGAGTTGTAAAGTTCTTGCCACCTCTCCAGTTAGGTAAATCATTCTCTCCTGCCCTGGTGACAGCAAGTGAGAGGATGGAGAGGGAAACTGGAATTATTCTTTATCAGCTCATCTTTTCCTGATAGGGGAAAACAGTAATCACCTAATGGTAACAGGAAAATAAATAAATAAGGGTGGCCCCTCCAACAGCAAGGAAGAAAACCTGGACAAGTGGAGATTAAGATGAAAATCAAGAAAGTTCTAGAGTTTTATCTTTAAGCACCTTCACTAATGAAATGTACAACAATGGGCAAATCACTCCTCTCTGCGGGCTGTAGTTTCTCCATCTGTAAAATAAGGGGTAATAGCGAATGATCTCTAAGGGCCCTTGAAGCTCTGACATTTTATGGTTTCTGTAAGGTATTCAGAAATTATTCTTGAGCTGCCTTTGTCAAAAAGCAATAAAGTTTAATATAATATTTTAAAATCCACTATTCAAATACTAATGGACTTAAATGACAAGAGTGTTAAGAAGAACTAAATGAAAAGCTTGGGCTTTCTGACCTAATCAATCAACATAAATGGATGGCAGAAAGAAGTGCAGAGGATGGAATACCGAATATTATCAAGAAAATTGACTTTTGAATTAAGGAGTCAAGCATCAAGAATTTACCAATTGTGAAAGGTCCAATGTTAAGGATCATGTGGCACCAGCTTGAGGAAGGGCAGGACAAAGACTCACATGGGGCAGATAGTGATGAAAACAAAGGGTGAGCAGATTCAGGAATGGAGAGCAATGAGCTGGGGGTGTTCTGTGATATCAGAGTCAGGGTCTACTGAGAGTAGCCATGGTCCAAAAATGCAGACCACTCTGGGGTTGTGCAGACAGAGAGGAGCC
Organism: Daubentonia madagascariensis; assembly: GCA_023783475.1. Lineage (NCBI taxonomy): Eukaryota > Metazoa > Chordata > Mammalia > Primates > Daubentoniidae > Daubentonia > Daubentonia madagascariensis. Next base: position 53,264,558 of record JAKFHU010000913.1, read on the forward strand.
AGCTGTCAGAATAAGAATACTTCTAAAGGTGGTCAGATCTGTCCTGCTGAAATCTTTCTTCATCTGTTGGCTACTTTAAGTGAACTACCCCACATATGGGGTAGTTTATAAAAAACTATTATATACCAATAGATATGATATAGATATCTTGATATATATATTTACAAATATAAATACATAAATTCTGGACTGTTAATGTACTCATCTATTCTAGCATTAATATGATAATGCACAGTATTTTACTTACTGTAGCTTTGAAGCATTTTATCATTTAGGGTTTTCATTATTCTTTGTGTAGCAGAATAACAGAAAACCAACCACATTAGCTTAATAAAATAAGCAGTACATCATTGTCACATAACAAGATGCTGAAAATTAGAGTGCAGAGCTGATATGGCCCTTGTAATGTTAGGACAGAGGCTTCCAAGATTTTGCTCAAATACCCTGAGTATGGTTTTCATCCTCATGTCATTACTTCATGGTTGCAAAATGATTGCTTCACTTCCAGCATCACATTTGTGTTCCAGGCAAGAATAAGAAGAAAGGCTGTAACATTACATAAAAATGTGGAAGTGGCTTTGGAACTGGGTAATGGGTAGAGGCTGGAATAATTTTGAGGTACATGCTAGAAAAAGCCTACATTGTTGTGGATAGACCATAAGGGGTGATTCTAGGGAAGGCTCAAAAGAAGTGGAGAGCTGTAGAGAAAGCCTCAGTCGTCTTAAAAAATATCCAAGTGGTCATGAACACTTTCTCCATGGGAGAAATAGAGATGGTAAAGACCATTCTGATGAGGTTTCAGATGACAGTGAGGAACATGTTATTGGAAACTAGAGGAAAGACCATCCTTGTTAAAAAGTAGCAAATAGCTTGACTGAATTGTGTTTGTGCCCTGATGTTTTGTGGAAGGCAGAACTTGTGAATGATGAGATAGGATGTCTGGCTGAAGAAATGTCTAAGCAAAGTGTTGAAAATGCTGCATGACTTCTCTTGAATGCTTATGGTAAAATGTGAGAAGCAAAAAACAATTTAAATAAGGAATTTTTAATCAAAAGGAAGCAGAATGTAGAAATTCTCAGCTCATCCATATTGTGAAATATGAGAAGGTGTGTTTGAGAGAGAACTCCAAGGATGTGGCCAAGGGACCATTTGATAAGGAGATTAGCATGGATCAGCTGGGTGCTATTCATCAAAACAATGAAGGAATGATGCTGAAAGCATTTCAGAATTCATCAGTGCTGCCTCTCCCATCACAGGCCCTAGTACAAGAGCCTTGGGGACAGAAGGATTTCAAAGGAGGGGCCAAGACTTTGAAGCTTTCTGCCTAGTGCTTCCTTAAGGCTCTGCTCCCTACTTTCCCATGCAGTGGGCCCAGGGGCAGTGCAGGCTGTGGTGGCCACCCCTCTAGAGGGCACAGGCTGTAAACCTTGGCAGTAACCATGCTATCTCTGTCAGCCTGCAGAGTGCACAAGCCATGGAGGTGAGTCCACTCCTGTGACACTAGAATGGCTGAGCCACTTGCATCTGATTCCAGCCTGAGAGAGCCACAGGTGTGAGACTCCAAACTGCAAGAGCGTCAGTGGGGGTACAAAGCTTCCTGGAGCCTTGGGGGCCTAACTCCTAATCAGCAAAAGTGTGGAGGCAGGACCTCTGCCCCAGTAAGCATGGAGGGCAGAATCACAAGTCAAATCAGATTACTCTCCAGTCTTAAAATTTTGGACTTACTTGGGACATGTTATACCTTTGCTTCCTATGTCTCCCTTTTGGAATGGGAATGTCTTTCCTTTACCTGTCCCACCATAGTATTTCAGAAGCACATAACATGTTTGATTTCACAAGTTCCCAGCTGGAAAGCAATTTGCCTCAGAATTAATTGCATCTTGAATCTCATCTGTATCTGATTTAGGTATATTTAGATGAGACTTCGGACTTTAGACTTTTGAGTCAATTATGAACTGAATTAAGGTTTTCAAGCTGTAGGGATGGAATGCATGTATTTTGCATATGAGAAGGACATGAATTTTGGAGGACCAGGGATGGAATACTATGATCTGCATGTTTGTGTCCCCCCAAAATTTATATGTTGAAATCCTAACCCCTGATGTGTTTGTATTGGGATGTGAGACCTTTCAGGAGGTGATTAGCCATGAACCAGGAAATGGGCCCTCACCAGACACTGAATTTGCCAGAGATTTGATCTTGGATTTCCCAGCCTCTAGAACTATGACAAATAAATTTCTGTTTTTTTATAAATTACTCAGTTTATGGTATTTTGTGATACCATCCCAAAAGGACTAAGACAGTGCCTGTTTTAAAAATAAGAAGATTTTAAGATTTCTCATCATTTCAGGTTTATCACTTTTTGTGCCAATGTTGGTAATTTTACATTTTACTTTTAAATCATCTCTATTGAGGGATAATTTCAATGCAATAGATTATAATTATTTTAAGTGTAAAGGTTAATGAGACTTGAAGAATGAAAAAAAAAAAACACGTAACCACTTGCCCACCAAGATACAGAACATTTACATCATTCCAAGAAGTGTTCTAAAGATGTTTTTCAGTCAACATCTTTACCTTCAGCCTTAGGAAAACACTGTTCTGCTTTTCGTCCTTATAAATTAGCTTTGCTCATTCTAAAATTTCATATAAATGGAAGCATATTGTATTTACTCTTGATTTTTCTGATCAATATAATGTTTTGGAGAATCATTCATGTTGTTGCATGGATCAGTAGGGTGTTCCTTTTAATTGCTGAGTAATATTCCAGTGTATGACTATACCACACTTTTTTTAATCCATTCACCTGATGATGATATTAGGGATATTTTTAGTTTGGAGCTAAAGTTTTATTATAAATAAAACTGCAGTGAACATTTGTGGACAAATGTTTTATGAACAAAATACTTTGATTTCTGTTTAGAAACTAATTAGTAATAGAATTATTGGAACAAGTAGTCATGTATGTTTAACTTTATAAGAAAAACTACTGAATCTTTTTCCAAAGTAGTAAAACCATTTTACACTCTCAACAGCAATCCATAAAAGTTCCAGTTGCTCTCACTTTTGGACAAAACTTACTTTTGTCATTCATTTTAATTTTGGCCATTTTAGTGAATGTGTAGTGGTATCTCATTGTGCGTTTAATTTGCATTTCTAATTAATTTGATAACTAAGGACCGTGAGCATCTTACATGTAACCATTAGCCAGAAATAGCCCATATATCTTCTTTTGTGGTGTGTCCGTTTAAATCTTTTGCCCATTTTTAAATTGAGCTGTCAATCTTTTGATTATTAAGTTGTAGGAGTTTTTTTTTTTTTCTATTCTGGATACAAGATCTTTGCCAAATATGATTTGTAAATATTTTTCCCAGTCTGAGCTCAACACTTCATTTTCTTAATGTTATCTTTCCAAGATCAGAAATTTTAAATTTTGATTAAGTCCAATTTATCGCTCTTTTTTTTTAAATAGGTAATGCTTCTTAAGTCCTTTCTAAAATATTTTTGTCCAGCCCAGTGTCACAATGGAAACAACTATACTGGTTTTCTTGCTCCTTGAAAATGCATATCTTACTCTCACCTCTGGGCACCTGTAACTGCTGTTCTACCTGCCTGGAGTATGGAATACTCTTCTGCCAGAGTTTTGTGGGGTTTTTTCTTTCCCCTTTCCCCCCAGAATTTTGTAAAAGCTCATTTCAATCAGCTTTCTGCTCAATGTCATCTCTTCAGGAAAACTCTGCCCCTTCCAAGTTACTCTACTTTTTTCCTATGTTTACTTCTAAAAGTTTTATAGTTTAATTCATGTATTTAGGTTAATGATCCATTTTGAGTTAATTTTCTTATATAGTATGAGTTTAACATCTAAATTCATACCTTTGCATGTGGAAATCCAAGTGTCTCCACATCATTTGCTGAAAAGATTATAGAATTGCCTTGTCACCTTTGTCAAGTATTAATTAACCACAAATGTAAGGGTATAGTTCTGAACACTAAATTGGGTTGCATTGATGTATATGTCTAACTATACTCCAGTACCACACTATCTTGATTACTGCAGTTTTATAGTAAATTTTGTAATTGGAAAGTGTGAGTCCTTCAATTTTGTTCTTATTCAAAATGGTTTTGGTTATTCTGAGTCCTTTGCATTTCCATATACATTTTAGAATCACCTTGTCAGTTTCTGTTATAAAAAAAGCCAGCTGGAATTTTGCTACAGATCTAAATTGCATTGAATTGACAAGGTTGAGAAGAATTGCTATCTTAAAAATATTGAGTCTGCCAATCCATGAACATAGAACGTCTCTTACTTTATTTCTTCTTTAATTTTTCTCAAAAATATTTTGTAGTTTGCAGTGTACAAGACTGATACATCTTTTTTTAAATGCATTCCTAATATTCTGTTCTTCATGATACCATTGTGAATGAAATTGTTTTCTTAATTTCGTTTTTGGATTAGTCATTGATAGTATATAAGAATGCAATTTTTTGTGTATGGATCTTGTATGCTGATTGTGCTGAATTCATTTGTTAGTTTTTTGTAGATTTCTTAGGATTTTATACATACAGGATTATGCCATCTATAGATAAAGAGAGTTTTATGACTTCCCTTCCAATCTGGATGCCTTCAATTTCATATACTTATTTACTATCTTTGTAATTATACATTCATATATTGTATGTAATACATTCATGTATTACCTTGTTGTGATGGTTAGAAATTCTAGTACTCTATCAAAGTGGTGAGAATGGATATCTTTGCCTTGTGCTTGATCTCTGGATGAATGCACACAAATTGTTATAACATAGGTGACTTTTTCCTCCTTGGAAATAAATCATTTGTGTTATTATGAGGCAGGAGGGCTCATCTAAAGTGAAATATCTGAGTTTGATTCCTTTCCCACCTAAAGTTTTCAGAACTGTTTTTGACACCAACAAACGAACGAAACTCATTTTTGTTGGTTGCTTTCTATACCCAGTTCACCTTGACCACCAAAAGCCATTTTAGTTCAATCTTCATAAGGCAGCTAGAGAGATCAGATCCCCTCCAATGGGTCTCCACCAGACACAGTAGGAGAAGAGGAAGCAAGGTGGCATTCATCTCAGGATTCTCTCGGCTCCTCCTGGACACGTGACCAGGGCTCAGGAGACTAAACACTGCAAGGTAGGAAAGGAAACAAGAAGAGAAAGGGGATGGTACCCACATGCTTTAAAATATCACAAGGTAACTTCTACAATCCTGTGGGAAGTGATTTTAGCCTATTCTGTAGTAAGTACTCAAATGGTAGCTCCTGATACTAATATTATTACTGATGTTATCATTAACCTCATCATTTCTGTTATTACATGTTCAGATGACACTCTGTTCTCTGCAAAGAGTCTTGATCCTCCTATTTTTCTAATAAAATAGTTCATTAGCATAAAAATCCATTATAACTGGTGGCAAAAATACACAAATTTGTTGACAATTACGACTGCATATCTCCCGTGTGCTATTCCCAGCCATGGAAGTGAATAGTGACCAGAGGAATGCAGGGAGCAGAAGCTGTGAAGCCTCAGCTCCATGGGCTGGGGTGACCCTTTCCTGCTCGATCCTCAGCTATGTGATGACAAGGCTGTCATTAGTTAGGGGAGCTTGGAATCCCAAATGCAAGGACCTTATGCTGTGCTCAGGAGTCGGGAAATCACTCCTGTCAGCTGCAGGGAGGGTGGGCATAGAGAGCCAAGTGAGTTGGAAAGGGGAAGGTTTCTCTCCTGCCTGATCCTTGGTCATCTTCCTCACAAGAAGTTGCAGGAAGCCTGTTCTGAGAATCATCACACGGTCCCTCTCAGCAGTAACAAAGAGATCACCTCGAGATGATGGCATTCTCTGGGTGTGAGTTCTCTTTGATTCTCTGCCAGGCAGCCACAATTTATTGAAGGTGGGTTTGTGAAGTAGTGTTCTGCCAGGGAGAGATTGGCACAAGAGAAATGGAGACAGCTAATTCTCAGGGGGTCGTCTTTGGCAAAATCCACTATTGAGGCCTCATGCTACTTGTGCTCATAGCTGCCGAAAACTAAGAGTGCCATCTGCAAACTGTGATTCATAAACACTCTGTCAGTCTGCCATCTACCCTGACATCATAAAATAACAAGAAGCTGCATTGTAATAAAGGAGAGGTTTGCAGCCTACCAATTAAACACATCTAATTTATTTCTCTTACAGCTGAGGCTTTATTTATTAGTAAACAGCTGCATTTGTTACACTTTTTACTCAAAACGTGCCAACTGGCACTTTGGATGATCCATTAATCCTAAATAATCATCTGTGTACTTCATAGATCCTGGATATATAGGTCTATATGTATAAGATGGTTATTAAAGAGCTAAAGCCCAACCTTGCCAGTCAGCTGGAGGGTGTAGCTGTGGGTGTCAGGCTGGGTGAGTTAATATGACATGAAGTATGTGGATACAAATGAGGTCTGGCTGAGTTTTTGGAAAGATTTTGCACGTGGCTTTATTTCTCCCTTTTCCCCAAGTACATGCAGAGAAATGTGCATGTTAATTTTCTGCAATTGAATGTTGCCTACATTCTTGTCAAAGTCTAATTAGCTTGAGACTACCATAAGCAAATTACAGGTTTACCTGTTTATAGTGGGGCTGGGAGGAATTGGGATAAGAGGGAAAATGTATGTTCCCTCACCACCTGGACTTCTGCGGACCCTGCTAAGTGGCACGTGCTTCTGAGGTTAGAGTACTACAATTTTGGCAAAGGTAAATGCCAGTACACACACACACACACACACACACACACACACACACACACACACAGACTTCCTTTTATTTGAAAATGGCTAGAGTACGTGAGACTAAGAACCAATCTCACCCAGTTTTTGTTTGTTTCCTTGCTATCTGGGAAAAGTAGATTATTGAGAATCATTGCCAGGGAGAAGAGTTTTATCAAGCAAAAGCTAAATATTTTCCTGGACCACCTTTTTTTAAAATATATAGCTTGTACATGTATAGGTATTCTGTACTTACCAGAGGGGTAGAATTGCCGCATAAAGCTGACTCAATTTTTTTTGTTTTTTTGTTATTTCAAAAAATTTAGGGGGTACAAGTGTATTTTTTAGGTGGATAAAATGTATCATGCTGAAGTCAGGGCTTTCAGTGTACCTGTCACCAGAATAGTGTACATGGTACTAGCTATGTAGATATACTCTGGTTTTTCTTCAGATCGAGTAAATCTTTCACCTTTTACTATGATGGACCACCTTTCAAGGGAATTGATTCATTGAATTATCCACTTAGAGTCATCCATAGCCACTGATTGTAAAAATACTGTTCAATTTCATTGTTTCTTCATTCCAGTGCATTCACGTTGATATAGGTCATTGGAGGAAACATTTTCATCTCTAGAAAAGAGTGACCATCCTTCTGAATGTTATATTTTGTTTTTATTTTCTGGGAAGTAATTGTAAGAATAATCTATTCAGAGAGGTATAAATGACCGACTTTGGCCTACTTTAAACTCAATTAAATTAGAAGTCCTCTATAATGTGACATTGTATTTATGGTTGCTTAAATTATGTGGCTATGTGATGGTCACTGGCATATTATGTGCAAACCAATATTCTATTATAGTACTTTTGAATTAATGGATAGTGATGGAAATAATTAGACTTTCATTTGTTCTTTTGTTTTTATTTTTATTTTTCACATGCATTGACTTAGGTGGGGTATATTATATAACTTGCATAATAATTGAGATTTCAAATTCAATAAAAACTTGAAAAGGAAGTATGGAAAGAAAAGACCATTGAAAGATCAAAATATAATTTATAATGTTTTGATTTTTTTACATCTCTCTTTTTTTCTTTGATAAAAACAAATTTATGTATAGCTTTTTTCATGGACTGTACTAACAAGATCATTTACAAGTTACGTGCTAAAACCACATCTAATAATAGATGAATAATCGGTTAGGTATGCACATTTATTTATTAGAAAATAGTCACAAGCCAAATGTGCTATGTTATTTACAAAGTTGGTTCACAGTAGCTAAACATGTGGGGTTTTAAGCCAGACTTCCTGGATTCATATTCCTGTTGTATCCTCTATCCATTAAGTAAGCTACTTAACCATTCTAAGCCTCAGTTTCTTCATTTTTAAAATGTAGCTCATCCCAGTCCCTGTTTCAGAGACTTATTACAGGGATTGAATGAGCTGAATCACAATAAATGTTGAGCACAGTGTCTAGGACATATAAGCAATCAATAAATGTTAAATTAAAAAAGAAGCCAATCTCTGTAGAAGAAATAACCAGCAGTTAAGATCCTACAGGGGGCCCAGTCTTTCCGACATCTCACATTTCTAATAGTTTTAAGTATTGAGGTGAATGCTAATGTTAGCAGAGTAGCAGGTCACTTAACACAAGTCTCTTACTTGACAGTGTCTGTCCAAGACAGTGTCTCCAATACAGTAGTGTGCTAGAGTAAGCCAGGTACGCATATCTCTTCCTAATCCTGTGTTCGACAAAGTCTGTGTTCTGTGACATCACAATGATAGCTTGAAATGAGCTATAGTAAGATTATTTACACCGTGGAAATTAGCAAATGCTACAAATTTGGTGCTCCTCCACCCCCAGCTGGTTTTTAACAATTATCAGCTCATCCTCCCTATAGAGAACAAAGCCCAAATCCGGAAAATGAACCCCTTAAGTAAAGCCACTGAGCAGCCAGTTGACAAAATCCATGCAAGTGTCTTACTAAGGGTAGATCTTGATGTCCTCACTCATAGCTTTATTGCTCCCAATTTCCACATACAACACACAAGTTTTATTATTTAGTGTCTTATTTGACAGCACACTAGAAGCAGTAAATTAAAAGAGTCAAGGAAGTTGGCAAAAGAGAAGCAGACATCTTACTAACTAGATCTTACTCTACTAGTAAGCAGATATCTTACTAACATGAATATCCAAAGACATGCAGTCCAAGGTTGTTGGCTATAGGAAAAAAAGAGCCCAGTGTAGCTATGCAGTTACCTCTTCATAGCACTTCAAAACTCCTGTGTTCAGAATGAACTCCTTGAATCACCAAGGAAAATAATAAATTATAATATGTTTTAATTCTATTGCTTCCTCTGTGAATATATTTAGTCATAGTTTAGAAGTCAGAATATTAATGCTGAATGGGATCTTGGCAACCATCAAATCTAGTAGGTTTCAAATGTGTTATCTACAGGATAGTATTTCAAATGGTCTATTTATTACACAGAAGCTAAGCAATTAAAAGAGGGCAGCTCTGGTTGGGAAAAGCGTTGCTGTTTTGCAGTCTTGCTCTTTCACAGTGAAGCATGTTCCTTTTATGAAGGTCTTTGGGCACCTTAGAGTACAGGCGGAGAACCACCCATAGGAAACACCTCCCCCCTCCCATTTTCCAGGCTTAGAGTTAGGAAGACATATTTATTTAAATCAACCACAATGTATTAGGGAAACAAGCTTAGCCTGACTCTCATGCTGGGGAAGGAACCACATGAGATGAAGTTCCTGGAGTTAAGCCAGGAGTTGGAAATATTTATATCCAAGAAATAATGACATTTAGTTTTGAATAATTGTTTAAGCTAACAATTGATAATATTAATATGTATTGTGATTTGTCATTTGCAATGCATCAAGCATTATGTCAGGCATTTAATCCTTAAGAATTCTATATACTAATTACCATTTTAAATCCCATTTTACAGATGAGCAATCCAAGGCTTGGGAAGGTTAAGAAACTTCCCTAAAGTCACTCAGCTCGTAAGCATTCTGACTGCTCAGAATGACTTTGAAGCCTATGCCCCAAAATAATATGCTCAATTGTTTCCCTGACATGCTATATTAACACAGTATGAAGTCCTAGGGAGTGAATTGCTGAACTTGACAGATCTGGAGGGATAAGAGACAACTGTAAAACTTAGAGTACAGAACTAGGGCATAAAGCTGGCAGGACAAGAATGAGCTAAGATATTGGGATCAAATGGAAAAGCTGGGAAAGTGACTTGCCTTTATGAACTAGAAGGAGGAAGACATGTATGCAAATCAATTGCATTTAAGGTATCCAGGTTTGGATAGCAATTTGTGGCAGAATTTCCAAGAGCTGTGCAGTAACTTTCCTAGGACCCTGTAGCCAGCTAGCAGTCCAAGTCCAGTTGTTTATCAACTGCATCATAATTTAGGAAAGAATCACCTTGAAATTAATGGGATAATATTAAAGTGCTTTGGCATCAAAAAGACTCAACCCAACTTATAAGGAAAGTTCATTTTTGTATACGAAGTCAAATAATTGAAATAATCTTTGTTCCATATGTAATATAGATTCAAGCATATGTTGCTAAATAATTTTGAAATCTAGAGTATGGAAATCAATATTTATGACCCCTTTGCTTGAATTAAATTTTTAGTCTATTCTTACATAACCTGTATTATCAGAACAGGAAAAGAGGATCAGGAAGAGGTGATCCTCATGGCAGCCGAAACTAGAGGAAAAAGTGGAGGTAGAACTACCCTTAATTGCTGCCAAACAGTCATCCTATTTCTACTACCAAAACATAAAATAACTGAATCAAGGAACAAACTGGATTTTATATACCCTCCACACATTCAACAACACTACAATTGCAGTTGTCCATAAACATTTTCTTTCTTTCCAAGAGCCCCACTTAATTCCTGCATGGTGTTTGGTAACCAGGCTACAGGTAAACAAACAGCATTCATCTGCTTTTTTGTGTACTCCTTCCCTGACACTCCCTTCTGCTGAGAAACCATATTGTCCTCACCTACTACCCTTTATGTTTGATAGGGCAGATGTGAATGTGTTTTATAAAATACAGCAGATTATCTCCCCCTTCTCATCTCAACCTTCAATGATAATCATTAAGTCCCTGAAAGCCCATGGTGCCAGCAATATCGGTTCAATAAGTAAAGCCGTACTTCCTAAACAGATGGGAATGATGTTTCTTTGCCACTGGGTAAAATTGCTTTAAAAAGCATCAGCAACAAACATAGATAGAGAAAGATGAACCATTGCTGCTGGAAGTCTGGCCACATGTAATACTGCTTAGAAATCCAATATTGCATTTGCTTCATTACAGTACTTTGTCCATCAGATCATTTGAGTCTATTAACTTAATTGTTCTTTATTAACAAATGGGTCATTCTCTCTGGCAGCAGAGCAAAGCTCAAATGCCAGTTAAATACTTTGATAAATGCAACGCCCCCTTCCATTCTGCTCCCTCCCTGAACATGCTGTGAATGTGCACACATGCACACACACAGAAAGATGCTTAATCAAATGTACTTATACAAAAGGATCATATCAAAAATCAGCTTTAAAAGTTAGCGAGCAGAGAGTGAAGTGCTTGCCTTTATAAGTAAATCCTAGTATAATTGCATATCATATTTCTTTTACAAGTGTGTGTCACACCTCTGGTTAAAATGTTCTTACTCTATAAAATGAGCTAATGTTTTAGCTGGAGAGAACAATCACAATAATCTTTTGGCAAACCTTTTACAAGGAAGTTCTCCTTTAAAATCAAGTACACTTTTTCTCATTTTTCTTACTCAGTAATTCTTATTATTATTCATCCCATAATTTAAAAAAAGAAAGATTTCCTATTGTCTTTGTGTATGTTGGTCTCTTTTCTCTTCCTTCCCAGCCCCCAACATACATACCCCTTCTTCTGAGGTGACATTATCCTACTCACCAAACCTGTAACTTTAACAGAGGGTGACAGGGTGACCTTGACGACAGATGTTTTTATGGCAACAGATGGCACTGGCAAACCCGAGAAGCTGCTGTATGCCGTCTCTGTGCCACCTGTGCCTGGTCAGATTGAGCCCATCAATTATCCAGGCTGCCCCATTCCCTGCACAGGCAGTCAGCTGGATTGGCCCAGAGGGTTTGCTGCGTGCATGACAATAGCTAAGGGGCCAGAGAGGAAGCAGTCAGGTGAGAAGGTCCCCTCCCTCCACCCTTCTGCATTTTTCCACCACAACTCCCTGCCCTCACTCACTCATATATTTAATGACTCCAGTGAGCCAAAGAGATTAGACTGGTCTTATCAGTGAGAGTTCATCAAACGACCTTTAAAGATAGGCAGTCATGAGGGTGGCTTACATGAGAATGAACCAATAGTGCTACTGCATTATACACAGGAGTATATTTTTATTGTCTGGTGATTCTGCCACATTAGAAAGCTATTCTAGGAATAGATACATAATGTGTAATATGGTCTTTGCCTATCATGTTTTCAATTTGACTTCTTCCATATGCTGACCCCATCCTTGCTTTTAATCTCTTGTTTTGCTTCTTTTTGCCCAGGCTGAAGGAAATAAAAATGATTAGAGAGAGGAAAAATTAATAATAATAATGAGGTAATTTACTAGAGATTTTACACGTCTAATCCTTAAGTTTCTTAACAATCTTACAATAGATAGAATTATTCTCATTTTATAGTTAAGGAAATTGAGGCTCAGAGAGACTCAGTAATATGCCCAAGTTTCCACAATTAGCAAACAGGAGAGCCAAGATTTGAATGCAAGGCAGGTGAGCTTTCCAATACAGAACAGTGCTTCTAGGAACCAGGAATATCTCATGATCTGCTTGGTTGGAAATGGATAATATTGGACGATGGATTTGGACCCCAACTCACATTCCTGACACAAGCATCTGGCTTGCCTTCTGCATTCCCAGCTACTATAATAATTATTTAATTCATTAATAAAGCAGTATGTGATCTCCAGCAAGTAGGTCAAACGTAAGTGTAACCCTTTGTTATTTTTCATTAGTACAACAGGGTAGTTAAAGTCAGAACAGTTTGGCCTCTCTCTACCTGAAGAAAGCTGGAGTATTATATGAAATCATCAGTAGACCTTAATCCAGATGGTGGTGTCATTTCTAAGAAATAGCATATGCTAGCTATTATGATACTTAAATGTAATGGTTTTATATCCCTCCAGTGGGCAAAAAACCATACAACAGGTTTTAGTCTAGGATTTTTTTAATGGTACTTTAACTATCCAAAATAAAGTATTTACACAAGGAAATTCGATTGATAGAGCTTGGTTTAATAATAAAGGAACATAAATTTCTGCCTTGTTTCATGCAATAATAGGACAGCATCTGGATTTACTACTCTTTGAGTCTGCTATTTTTACATAATGTTGCTGAATTGGGGATTACTACATGCTTTTTTGATTTTAGAAAAATTGCCTTTAAAAATTATTTACACTCATTTTATAACAAAGAGGGCAATATGACTAATTTTATTCTTACTGTGATTAGCAATGAGTCATTTCCTAAGAAATGGGTTTAATTAACCAGGGAAAGAAAGTTGTAATAAATCATGAAAGTGGACTGTTTCTAAGTGGGGTTAAAAACATCTTATTTAAAACTGCCATCAAATAAATCACAAACTCTAAATTATTGTTAAGGGAAGAAATTTTTCTGATTTTGAAAATTTCTGACAAATGGGTAAAAAGAAGAGAAGAATGTGTGGAAGGATAACTAGGTTAAATTAGTTGGAATACTTCAAGAAACTTGTTGGACTGTCAGGAAACCATTATGCTAATTTGAGGTCTACTAATTAGCTGTGTGATTTTGGAAATTCACTTAAATTCTCTGTGATTTCTTTCTTTCCTTGTAAACTAAAGAGACTGAACTCACGGTTCTTAATCAGAGATTTTGGCAGGCATTAGTGTTTTTCACAAATATTTCCAGGTCTCCCTCATTTCCAGGCAGATGGTGGAATTAACAATTCCCTACCACTTTGAACTGACTTAAATGTGGTCATGTGACTTTCTTGGGCCAATGGAATGTAAGAAGTGGTACTTCCAGGCAGAAGCGATTTGTCCTAGCCCCTTCCCACTGCTGTTATGCTGTTAGGATCATAGTAGGACATAATCAGATGCAAAATCCTTGCATGGCCAGGATGTTAGTTTCCCTGCTAACCCATACTTTCCATGGGGCATAAGCAAAAAATAAACGTGTTGTGTTAAGCCATTGAGATTTTGGTGGGCTTAATTTTGTTACTGTAGCATAACCTAGCCCATCCTATATAATATATGGCTGGATATCAGATTCATCTAGACAGATTTTCCAGTATAGAGAATCTAGTGCTCATTCAGAACTACTGAATCAGAATCTTCTGGTTTGGACTACAGATATGTGTGTTTTTTAAAAAGTTTCTCTAGTGGTCCTGATTTATACCTTGCTCAGGAACCACTGGAGATTTCATGTATGAGTGGGTACATGAGGGATAAAATAGGTTTGTTATAGACTTTTAACTGCATATTATCCTAATGGGTAAAGGCAGTCAAATCTTACAATTGCATTTTGCATTTCAGCTTACACAAGCACTTTTGTACTGTTCCACTTACTCGGTACTTAAAATATTAGTAAATTATAACGTGTGGCCATAACATCTATCAATGTATTGGGGATTTGAACCACTAATCTGACTTGCTGAGTAGGTCACCCTTCCTTCCTTACTACCCATCACTCATTTTGTCAAAACTTATGTGGTTAGTTGATAGTGATAATCTTCACAGTAATGGAAGATCTTTGTCCTAAAAGGGTCTCAGAATAGTTGTATTTTCCTACCTCTGAATTTGCCTTTCTCTTCATGGATAACTGAAACTTCCTGGCTAGGACCACACTGTTCAAAATATTTTGAGTTTTGTTGGAAAATATGTAGTTACCATTTCTGTTTTTCTCTAATACTTATTTTGGGGATCTTAATATTTCTTTTACTCCTAAGTTGTGTGTGAAAAAAATTGCCATCTTGAAAACTGAATAATTAAGCAAATATTATTAACCTGTGGTATCTTAAATACCACACCAATGGTTCCTAAATTTAACCCTGGCTTGGAAGCAGAATGCTACATTTAACTTAATCTATTAAATTAAAACATACTGGCTGGCTGGCTCTTTACCTTTGGTAAAACCATATATATTTCTTACTTTTTATATGCAAGGATTATATATACTTATTCACACATATACTGTAAATATAAGTAACACCCAGACATAACCAAATCCTGCCTTTAATATTCCCATTAAGGCTACAGACTCTGGAATGAAATTCTTTGCATTGAAATCTTGCCTCCTTCATTTGCTAGCTGTTTGCCATTGAATAGAACATTCAAGTTCATTAAGTTTCACTGTCTTCAGTTTAAAAATGAGCATAATAATAAGACTCAACTTACAAAATTGTTGTTAGGATTAAATAAGATAACCAATAGACTGTTTAGCAAAGAAAGAAAGAGACGAAGGGAGGAAAGAAGGAAGAAAGAAGAATCTGAACATTAATTTAGGGGGTTAAAAATCTTACCAAGCAACCTCCCAGAGCCTTTTATATGTAATATTCATTGTAAGTCTATAAAAGCTTTTCACCGTGGCTAGAGATGGGGACACTAAAGGCTCAGGGAAGACTTTTTTGAGAAACTGGTGCCTGAGTTGCATCTTTAATTAAGAAAAAAGAAGTAAGAGCCAGAGAGAGTATGAAGATGAGAGCGGGGCAGGGGGCAGGGGCAGAGAGAGAGAGAGAGGTATACTCACATACACTATGGTGTCTGGGAGCCTAAATATGTGAGCTGATGAGGGCAGGGGCCAGGAGAGTGGAGAAGTTGGCAAGGGCTAGATTTTAAAGAGCCTTGTTTACCATGTAATGAATTTGAAATTTTCATCCTGTTGGCAATGGAGGAATGTATCAGTTGGGACCTCAGGATGAAACAGATGGCACCTACAAAAATGTAATTGAGGAGACTGTAATGAACGGACTGTTTACAAAGGAACGAGCAGGGTTAAATGGAGACTAGCAAGGCTCGGTAAAGCACCTTGGGTTAGCAGCAGAGGTGAGACAGTACCTCCCTGGGCTTTAAAGGACAAAGGGAGGCAAGACTTACCAGAACCTGGAGAGAACTCCAGCTGAAGCTGCAGATGAAGGCGGCGGCAACTCAACAGGAGCTGTGGCCTTCAGGAGAAAAATGTGGTGACTGACTATCCATGGCCTGGCAAGGACGGGACGGGAGAAGTAAAGAGTTTACCTCTCTCTCAGCCTCCAGTGACAGTGGAGAAAGTTAGAGAGCAGATCTTTTGGGGCAAACATAAAAGGTCCAGCGCAGCCAGCAGGAAACTAATGTGGTCTGATTTGAATTTTAGATAAGCCACCCTAGCAGCTATGTAGAAAATGGATCCAAGGAGATATGAAACTCTAAACCTAAGCTGATATCCATGCAAGAGATGAGGAAAGCCTAAACTAGAGATGTTCTAAACATACAGTTTAAACATAGCATGGAAATGACAGATTTATTGGGACATGTAGATGTCAAACTTGGTGACTGGCTATGGCTGGTGGATAAGAGAGGTGATTTAAGGATCATTCCCAGGTCTCTAGCTTGGATGATAAAGTGCCAAGTAATATGAACAGCTAACATAGTGAACACCGAATTGAGGAATTGAGTTCATTTTGAACCATCGACAGGCCCAAGTAATGTTCACGTGGTGACTGGCTGCAGGTATCTGGATGTAGGATGCTGATCCAAGTGAGAAAAGCCAGGGCTGTGGATACAGACTTACAAGCCATCAGACTACATGGCGGCCAAAACCACGAAAGGGGATGTTGTCCCAGGAGAAGCAAGTAAAGTGATGAGAGGAGGGAGCCAAGAAGAAGACCGGTATTTAACATCTGAATTCCACCGCACTGCTCCCAGGGACCTGGGAACACTCTCTGTTCTTGGCTTTTCATTGCTGATCACTGAAATTTCCAGCAAGAGATTCTCCTTGAAGTAATTGTATTGGCCTGTTCCAGGAACAGAGAGAGAGAGTTAATTTTCTGAGCCTCTGGCTCCCAGCAGAGACAGAATATATCTTTATTTGAGATTTATTGCCCTTTAAAAATTGAATTGATGATTTTGTACAGGCCCAGGTTGCCTCAATGAGACAAATATGAGTTAAAATATGTCCTCTTTATTTCTTGGGTCTTAAGGTTTATTGGATCCCTCCACATAAGTCTTCAAAGAACACCTTTCAAAAGTTCTGATCACACAGAGTAGCTGTGGAGGCCTGCGGGCAAGAGGCCATTAGGTTTCACTTCCCCTTCTCCCCGATCTCCTCCTCCCCCACGCTCACCCAACCTCCTGCCTGGACAGTTACCCATGGAACACATGAAAGCAATTATGATAACAGCAGCGATAGGTTGGGTAACCCATGTATGCATGGCTTACTCAGAACCTTGCATCAGGCCGGGTGCAGTGGCTCACGCCAGTATTCTTAGCACTTTGGGAGGCTGAGGCAGGAGGATCACTTGAGGACAGGAGTTCGAGACAGCCTGAAAAGCAAGACCCGTCTACAAAAAATAGAAAAATTAGCCGGGCGTGGTGGTGTGTGCCTGTAGTCCCAGCTACTCGGGAGGCTGAGGCAGGAGGATCGCTTGAGCCCAGGACTTTGAGGTTGCAGTGAGCTATGATGACACCACTGCACTCTAGCCCAGGCAACAGAGCAACACTCTACCTCAAAAAAAAAAAAAAAAAAGAACCTTGCTTCAGATGATAGAAAACAAACACTCTCTCATGAACATAATCATAGGTAGATAGAAACTGATGTACATGGACATATATATCGCATGGTTGTATACTTATATGTGAGATCGTATGTACTCATGTGCATGTGTGTGCACATACAGGTTAGTATGTGGGTGCACAGATGTGCATGTGTTCACATGTATTAACATATGAATGTGAACATATATGTATATGTATGCCAGTGTGTTGTGTGCGCAAAGGTGTGGATTCATATATGTGAATGTGTGTTGATGTCTGTGAGAACGAGAGAAGAAAAATGTGCCAGTCCTCCTATGATAACGAGAAGACAGCAAAGGGTTAAAGCAATCACTTTGCAAATCACTTTCCAAAAAAGCTGCACCCTAAATTAATTTTGGCTGGTAATCTATATCGGGTTAAATAACTCCTCATTATTCTGTAACACAGCTGAGGCATCTCCAAATGTTTATCTTGTTTTGTAACCGGTACCTTCTGGTATATTCTAGTGCCAGCACTCCCGGCTCCTGCTATATTTCATTCTCACTATTTTTGGACTGGAGCTGCTGGTTCCAGGTGATTTAATAAATTGCTTTTTTTTTTTTTTTTGGTGTTCCTTTTAACTTACCCATCTGCTCAACACATGCGTAACTTGCAATCTGTCGGCAGTTTGCAGAAAGACAAACTGTCAGAGCTGCATGCATTTGACAACTTTGTTCCCAATTAGATTAGTGGTAATTTTAACAGATTTCAGGGCAATGGAGAAAGGGATGGCATGTTATTAAAGCATCAATTCTGACAGACCCGAGCACATATGATTTCAATGTAAATTATTTTAAATGCTTTAATTAAAACTAGAGAAAGATTTTACCCTTTTAAGCGGTAAGTGATAGCAAGAAAAATTTAAAAGGAAAAAGAGTAACCGAGTTTTCTAAATGGTTTATGTTGTGCAAGGCAGTCCAGCAGTCAAGATGACTGTAATCTATGGCGATAATGTGGAGGCCGAGTTAATTATTCATTGCTTCCTCTCTGTAGCAGATGTGATTCAATACACGAGGTACAGTATTCAGGGCCTGGAACACTCTCTGTGAAAATCTCAGCTCAGGCTTCTTTTGGAGCCATCAGGAAATTGCCAGAATCTGTTTAACATGTTAAATATATTCATATGAAAAAAAACCTTTTTTTTTTGCTCTTTGTTTTTCCTGTGTTTCAATGCAGCTGCTTCTCTCCTCCACTAAGCTCAGCATCCCAAGCCTCCACATTCCCACCCCATCTCCAATCTAATACCCCTGAAGCATATGCACAGATGTACTAGATTAGGCAAACCAGGGAATTCTGTACCTCTGGTCACTTTACAGGCACACAGCTCACCAGAAAATGCCCCATCTATAATTTAAATGTATTGCAATAGTCATAATTCATGAGTGCAGAGCATCATTGACAGAATGTCTGGCGTTCTGGGAGGGAGCTCTCTACAATCAAGGACACATATAGGGGGAAAGATTTCCCTGACGAATTTGACAATGTGCTTGATTTATTTAGCCATAAATCTAACCATTGGTTTAATGCTTTCCATTTGTTCTTAGACAACACTGGGCATTTTATTATCAAAATCACCAATATATTAATTAAGGTTTAATACTCCCTCAACATAATTGCATAAAATTCTTTTACATGCATATTTCTTAGACACTTGGGAAGGGTTCACCATTTTATATATGGGCCTATTGAGTTGAGAGCTGTCTGCTCTTTTAAAAATTATTGAAATGGCTTAACAAAGAAGGTTATTACTATCCAACATATAGGTTTCCTTAATTTTTCAAATTGTTTTTAAGTAGATTATTGCATTGTGTCTTTAAGGGCATCTTTTAGCTAGATTGTTACTGTACTTGCATTGGTTTACAACTAGGCTGAGTTGGTTAGGATTACATGTCTGAGGCAAAATGAATTTTATCTTATTTCACTGTTAACATTACACATGCAAAGTGCATGCATTTACATTTTTCAGGGGAAGAAATTAACAGCAGCTTTTTTGAAGAATCAATGCACAATAGATTTGGAGGGCTATTTGACCCATGCATGGTGAACCCATGAGAAATGGCATCTTGGGAATGATATAAGATGCTAGAATGGTGAGTCAAGTTCAACAAACTGCAAACTTCCCTCCCTTCATTCCAGAGGACATACCACTAAGTCTTTTCTCTGAACTTCAGACTCTCTACCACATAAGAGAGTTTTTTTCTTCTTTTTGCTTTAGTTTCTGTTTTTATTTTTATATCAGAAGAAAGAATATATCCTCCAGCCTTTAGTAGAAATTTATCCTAACACCTCCTAGGTGAATGACTTTGGCAAGCTCTTTGATCTTTCTGAGCCACAGATTTTTCATCTGTGGGTGTAATAATGAATAGCCACATTTCAGAATCTTTTGAGAATTAAATAAGATAATACATTTCAAGTATCAGGTATATAGTTGGTGCACCATAAATACAAATTTCCTCCATCCCTCCATTCACATTTTACTGATGCTTTGACACAATTTTGTGTTTTTATGCTTGATTTTCCTGATAGATGAGGAGATACAGAGAAGAATGGAAAACTTTTAAGGGAAAAAGAAATCATCCTTCACCTCTTCAACATGGGAATCATGGCCTGGTAGGTATGTACTCTCAGGGCTATGGTTAAACCAATAAGTTGAGGCCAACCTTCAGCAAAAAAACAATACATGCTTGTATGTACTGCAATCAACCTGATTTTCCCCCTGGATGCCTGGTGTACTAAGCAACTCAA
Source organism: Daubentonia madagascariensis (assembly GCA_023783475.1). Lineage (NCBI taxonomy): Eukaryota > Metazoa > Chordata > Mammalia > Primates > Daubentoniidae > Daubentonia > Daubentonia madagascariensis. The sequence goes on from JAKFHU010000913.1 coordinate 53,284,899, forward strand.
GGTATAAAGAATGCCACATTTTTAATTTAATTTAATTTAATCATTTAGTCTACCCTGAGCTTTCATCCTGCCTCAATCTCAGTCATTATTGAGACTCTCTTCCTCACCCAAAGTGGTACCAGGCTCTGAGAGCCTGACACCACCTGGAATATTCAGGACAAGCATCCTGGTCTTCAATCCTCATCATTCACCCTGAAACACTCATTGCCCAAGACTGCATGATCCTTTGCAGTCACGGAGTTCTGTTGCTCTCATCTTAAAGTTGGTCATGGGGCGTCTTGGCTAAAGGTTGGTGCCAAGGTGTCTAGTGCCTATTTCCCTTTGGAGATCTGCCACCTCTCCAGTGTGTCATAACCGAGTAAGGTGGAATCCCAGATTCCTGCTACCTGGGGTGCCCAAATCTAAACTCTCCCTCATCAGACAGCTTTGGCCTTTGGAGTTCCAAAGCTCCCCCTCACTTTGCACCAACTAAGTTTTTTAACTCAGGATTCTAGGCTTTAGTTAAAAATAATAGTAATAATAAAGTGTCTTAATTCTTCCCTGAAGGCTAGTAAAGCACCAGCTCTTCAGGAATCAAAATCCTGCTGGATGAGTCTGGGTGGGGCGGAATGGGAGCGGCATAGTGTTGAGTCTTTCTGATGCTTCTACAGAAGGTAAAACATGACAAAAATGTGAAATTCAATGATTATCCTGTCCCACAGGGATGGCAGCAAGGATTTGGGAGAAGGTATTTATATATATTGTAAAGATGGCCTTTTAAATGTTACAAAATTGAATACGATGCAAACCCCTTATGGATGTTGTAAGCCCTTATGAATGTTATATCCAAGGATATTGGATATTAAAATTCCTCAGTAGCATCTTAAGTTCAATTAAATACAGCATATGTGAATGTCAATTCACTTTAATTGACTAGTATTGATGGAGCATTTTCTAAGTGCCAGGCACCAAACTAGACACTAGATATAAAGTGAAGAAAACAAGTGTGCCCATACACACAGACACAGAAAGAGAGGAAAAGATTACTAAAGAAGTAAACCAAAAAAAAAAAAAAAAAAAGAAAAGAATGACTTAAATACAGCAGTAGTGCATACATGGTTAAGTACGGAACATAGATTATGGACTAATTAGTGATTGGAGCTAGATTAAAGGAAATCTTGATGTAGTAGGTTGAGAGAATGTGTCTTAAAGGGTTAACAGGGATTTCTGAGTACACAAGGTGCAATGAGGGGAGTGGAGGTTTGAGATAAGTTTCAAAAGAAAGAAAATGCTTGAGCAAAGATAAGAAAGTACATCCATATTTAGAGGACCTTAAATGGCTTGGAATATAAAGTGGAGAGAAGCAAAGGTGGGTAGAAACCAACCAGTGAAGAACTTGTATATCATGAGAACATTAAAGGTCACTGCAAAATTTATAATACAGTAGATTATTTAGGAGGCTTTCAAATTCTATTTAATAAAATATCCAATTAAAAGTGCCTTAAACAAAATGGATTTATTATTTCATATAACAAGTATTCAGGAGGTAAATACCCAGTAGTGGCCCTGCTGGATGAAATGGTAGTTCTACTTATAGTTCTTTGAGGTATCTCCATATTACTTTCCATAGAGGTTGTACTAATTACAATAAAGGCATCTGCACATGAATGTTTATAGCAGCACAATTCACAATTGCAAAGATGTGGAAACAACCCAAGTGCCCATCGATACATGAGTGGATTAATAAAATGTGGTATATGTTATACCATGGAGTACTACTCAGCCACAAAAAAACAATGGTGAACTAACACCTCTTGTATTATCCTGGATGGAGCTGGAGCCCATCCTCCTAAGTGAAGTATCACAAGAATGGAAAAACAAGCACCACATGTACTCACCATCAAATTGGTACTAATTGATAACACTTATGTGCACATATGAAAGTAACATTCATCGGGTGTCGGGCAGGTGGGAGGGGGAGGAGAGGATGGGTATATTCACGCCTAACGGGTACGGGGCGCCCTGTCTGGGGGATGGGCACGCTTGTAGCTCTGACTCGGGCAGTGCAAAGGCAATATATGTAACCAAAGCGTTTGTAGCCCTGTGACATTCTGAAATAAAAAAAAAAAAAAAGAAAGAAAATGAAAAGAAGCCAAGTCTTTGGTGACAGCATTATCTGAGGCTGGAGCTTCATCTCTGAACTTTTCAGTTGGTTTTTTTGTTTTCCTGTTGTTTATAATATAATGAATTTTAGCTGATACTATCACCACTTAATCAAATAAAATCATACCTGGAGCAACAACAACAAAAAGAAAAAGAATTCGGCGGCAGGCAGTTTGGGGTTGGTTAATTTAGCAGGGCAACAATGTCAAGGTTCTGGGTCAGGTTCTCTGTGTCTCCCTTGGATTTCAGTAAAGGACACCAGGAATCTGTTCAGGTCCGAGTATCACAAGCCAACACGTGTTATGTTATATGTTATGTAAAGACAAGAAGAGAGGCTTTCCTTTAGTGCATTTCTTTTTAACTGTGGTGGAAAACCTTTGCAAAAGCCTCCCAACAGACTCCCACTTATATATTGTTGACAGAATTGGGTCACATACACCCTGTAAACAAATAATCTCACAAATATTGTTATTAGCATATTGGCCTGGGAAGGAACCACATTCCTTAAGTACACTGCTGCCCAATATCTTCAAAAAAACAGGTTCTGGATACCAAGAAAGAAGAGGAGAATTGGCTAAGTGGCATCTTCCATATTTCAAAAGTATTGAAATTCAAAAAATGCTAATAAAATAAGACTTTACTCTTCATCATTGGACTTCAGTGTAATTTAGAATTTAAAAGTTCATTCATCCGTTCAGTCTGCCATTTTCTCAAGAGAGATTAGTCAAGCACTAGACAAATGCCAGGCGTTGTGGTAGGAGTACTGGAGGACAGAAATGAATCAAAAAGAAACAAAAAAAGCACCTAAGTAGAAGAATCAGAGACTTATGTTTACAATGAAACAAAGAAGATAATGCATGTATGAATCCACAGTCCAATAACAAGAGTGGCAAATGTCATAAACAAGATGCATGTGTGTGCTGGGGCCGGGTAATGAGAATTGATTATGTCTAACTCCTCACAGCATTGCCTTTACTGCTATCCTGTTGGTAGTTTGAAATTGTTCATGTAGGAAGAATTTACACCATGGAAACTGGCAAACACACAAATGAAAGCTTTAAAATTGTTTTTCTTTCATAGAGCCACTTGTTAAATATTTACCCACATACTACTAGAGGTATAATTTATAGCGCTAAGAGTATATTTTCCAGGAGGGAAAAATTAGTTATCTTAAACTTATCATCTCATCAAACTAAACCAAATCACCAAATAAACAAATGAACAAAAGTCAAATTTGAATTGAATTATTAACATTAAACATTTATAAAATGTTCTTTAAGCGTTTCACTTCTGCTGTTTTGTCTCTGTACCTTTGTATGCTTGCTGGGCTGTGCTAAACACGAAGACAAGAAGTCATGGAAATCTCCAGGAAAATCTCTATAAAAAAGAAATCTTTATATATTCTCTCCAAGTTTCTGACCCAATTTAGTAAAACAGGTGTCCTGGATTTCAGAAAGCATATTGCTGAAGAGATGTCTTCCAGCCCTTCAGCTGCCTCTATATTTACTCTGTCTTCTCCATGAAATCTCAAATTGTGAATCTATTCCATATGGCAAGATCTCTCCTAATGTTTTTCACAAACAGCTCTGAATACAATCTGCACTCCAAAAAGCCATGGCCTCTTAGGGCTTGCAGGGCCTTAAGGGTCATGCCATCCACCTCAGTCTTTGGATAGGCACACTCTTAATCCATCTTCCTGGAGAAAACAAGAAGGGCATCTTGTTTTGAAAACGTGGTAAATTCCATAACTTGCCTTCATTAATGGGTGCTTATGATTAACAAGCCTACATAGATATGAAATTCTTCCTTTGATCAACTTAAATCTCACATTTTAGAATTCAATCTTTTATTTGCTGCCTTATGGGGATTAGAAAGCAGATGGTGACCATCCTTAGTGAAAGAGACAGTTAGACAGATGGATCTCCTTTTTCTGAAACATTTTGGTCAAATTAAATTTTGTAAATTAAATTGATTTCTATTTGGGATATTCCCCGTGTAAAAGAGAGTCAGTTCGAGGGGTGAGGAACCCTCTTGTGGAGTGATTAATTATCCCTTCATTTAGGTTTTGTAAACATCAGTGTTCAGACACTGGTTGTTCGTGGAGTAAGGCCTGCCTCTGTGCTTGAAGACTCATCATAAATCACCTTTATAGGCTGAATAATCTCTGTTCCTTTAAGCCTTCCTCATAGATATCATTTTCTTACTATGTTATCATCTATGTTTCTAGATGCAAACCCACATATATAAATTTATTAATAATTTTGACTGACTTGGTATATTGTTAATGAAAGAAAAGCAAATAGACAGGAAGTGATTTTGTAAATGACTTGACTATACCCTCAGACTGACCTCTTGGTCAAATCCATTACAACAGCTCAATCAGCCTATAAAAGAAATACCATTACCTAGCAATCCACAGTATCTTGTACTTTTTATATACACCATCTAACCAGATTCTCACAGTAATCCAGTGGGAAGAGCAAAAAAAGTATCCTCAAATGCATTTTGCAGATGAGGAAATTAATATAAGTGCATGTAAACTGATTCACTCAAAGTCACCAAGCAATCTAAAGGCTTAACCAACTTTAGAAAGATAACTAATATTTTTGGTGTATCAATTATATGTCAGATAATGTGCTTAGGAACTCATTCATTTTCATGTCGAACCTGTGAATTATCATCCTCCACATTTTACAAATGGAGAAACTGAGGCTTAGAGATGTAAAAAAATATTCCCATATTTACATAGCGAATATAGAAGAGAACCAGCATTCAAACCTAAGTCTGTCTTACTCCAAGGCATGGGACCAGCAGGTACAGTGTGACTTAGGAGGAAACAGTTCTGGCAGCAGCTTCCTGATCTCCAAATCACAGCTTAGGTAATGCGTTTTTAGTGTCAATAGTTGCCATGGCAGCTCCCAGGTGCCTGAATGAAGGATAATGTAGTGAGATCCTGGAACCAGCAGTTGGCCTAGTGGATTCCTGATGCTCCCATAATAGCAGAGGCAACAGTTCTTGTGGAAGGCTAATTTTACAGTGATTTTGGAGAGTCATTCCTGAAGGCCTGCTTCTTCAACAATGTCCTCAGCCCCTACTTTTGAGTATTGAATCACTTTTGTAACCAAATTCAAGCTCGTGCCAGTCAGTTGCTGTGAGACAGTCAGTAAGTCAAGTGGCAAGGAGATGGGGCAAGGAAAGCGACTTTTATTCGGAGAGCCAGCGAACTGAGAAGATGGCAGACTAACGTCCCCAACAACCACCTTAAGTTAGTATGAACTTTAGGCTCCTTATTATCTTAGGGGAAGAGGAAGACAGGGATTGGGGTACAAGAGGTAACCAAGGACCACAGACATCTGGGCATCAGTGAGGGTCTGAGGAGGCTGTAAAACTTTTTTTGCTTTTGGTCAGTTATAATAACTTTGGAGGACAAAAACCAGGATGTTCCTAAAAATCTTTAACATGGCATTGCTACTTGTGTGTATACCTTTCTTATCTCCCCGGGAGTTAATTTTAGAAAAGGGATGATTGTCACCTTTCTTCTAGCCTACCTACAGAGCCCAGCAGAAGCTTTAACCCAAAGGGTATTACCACAGGGTGTCAGAAGCAAAATGGAGCTAGTTATGCTAAGTCTCCCTTCCACTGCCACACTTTCTGATTAAAATAAAGTGGTCTCTGTTTATCTGCAACTGAACCCTAAATCTTAACAAATGCAATACTGTTTTTACTTGTATACCTGAACAAGGCCTCCAAAAAGCTTTAATCTTCCCACATTAGTGAAATTAGAATATTGTTTTATGCTCTGGGTCTCATTCTGGGTCTCTTCTTTTGAATATGAAAAAAAAACTTCCTCCTGATTTCTATAGTTTTGAGTCTAGGTGTTGAGTCTCAATCGTGAATATAATGAGGATGATTAGAGGATTGTCCAAAGGGGGAGCACCGGGAAAAAAGATCTCTGAGGCCCTAGATAGTTCTAGACCTGGAACTATTAGGTATGGCTGGATGTAGCAGCATTGCTGGTAGAAGGGCAGAAATTATTTTTAGAGAGGAGCTAAAGCTATAGCCAGCAAGACTATAGCTTGCAAGTGATCTATAGAATAAAGTAAGTACAGAAATGGGAAAATGAGGGACAAAACTAGCAGATGAGATAGTCAAGTTCTAAACAAAATAAAGAATGAGGTGTGAATTAAGACAATTGCTTAGAAATGTCAAAAGATGTTTGCTGAGCATCTATTGAGCACTATACTAGGTGCTAGGGGTAAAGCAGTGAAAACTGCAAATGCCGTCCTTGTTCTGGTGGACTAACAGTCTAGCAATACACATCTTATTCATGATGGCTAAATTAGTCACTAGGTCTCAGAATCTTTTTAGTCACATGGTAATCAACCACTCTATTTTCATGCCCTGAATTTGCAATCTTGAACCACACTTCATTTATCTTCATTTATATCTTCGACACACTGAGATCCAGGTGAACTCCGTTTTTTTCTTTCATTATATTGTCCAAGTTGCACTCCTATGCTGATGAGAGTTACCTCTAAATAAGTCAGCAGATTCAAAATCCAGTTAATGTGATGAACTGAGCAGACAGACATGGGCTAACCATCTTTAACTACCTTCCAATTCCATATGAAAAGTAGAAAGAATAGATAAACAATAAATAATAAGTTTAAAATATATGGATGAGATTGGGGACATTCAGCTAGGAACCAGGGTTTTCATGTCCTCATGAGGTTATAAGGCCTCATGCACAGTGTGAGGTTGGAACTAGGCTTTCTGCTACGTTCAAGTAATGGATTGCCCCATGTGAGTGCTTATATTTAGAAAATTTCCACTTACCTATCCAGGTGTCCTGCAAACTTATCACCTGCCTTGACCTGTGAGTGAAAAAAGAATTACCTATGAAATTGCAGAACTCCAAGCCTTTACAGTGTGTTGGTGAAAAAGTCTGAATTGACACAATTCATACTAGACAAAAGCCCATCTGAGAAATAATGGGAGGCACATAGGAAACCTAAAAACCCACGACACCAGGTAGAAGCAAGTGAAAATCCATCCATAATTATATTTCCACAACCCAAAGCACAAGTGAGAAAACCAAACAAAACAATTCCCATTAAAAAATAGTTTATGCTTTATAACAATAGTAAAGTATATGAGGAAATATACCACCATAAGAAAGAATCAGCAGATCCAATAAGTGGAAAGAATTTTAACTCAAGAACCTGGAAATAATAAAATAAAGTGAAGGGACCCTAAAGTAAACATTTTAATTATGTTCAACTATATTAAGAAGGAATAAATGTTATCAATAGGAGAAACTGGCTTAGGAGTACTATCTTTGCAACTTTTCTGTAAATCTAAAACTATCTATAATTAAAAACCTTATTTTATAAAAGAATGAGCCACATCGCTAAGGCAAAAATAAAGCAATAAAACAAAAGCACAAGTAGATTAGAAAAACAAAATTAAAATTCAAGAAATAAAAAAGTAAAGTAATTGAAATAAAAAATTTCAAATTTTTTTGAAATTTAAAATTTTAAAGCGTATTAAACTGTAGTTAGTTGAGGGAATTAGTCAATCTGAAAATAAATTTTCAAAAATTATCCAGAACTCACCAAAAATAAAATAAAATGAAGAAAATATGAAGGAGATATTAAGGAACATGGAGGGAAGAAAGAGAAGCTGAAACATACACTAATTAATTAGGAATTCCAGAAAAAGAGAATAAAGAGAAAGGGGAAAAGACACAGTTAATGTCTGAAAAATTTTGATAATTTAAAAAATATATGAATCTTCATTTAAATATTGTATGGATGTAAAAGTATAAAACATCAAGGAAAAAAAGGAAGTAAAATCTACGAAAGAGAAAAGGCATATTTTCAATTAGAAATAACAGATACTAGAAGATAATAGATTTTTTATGGGAGTACAAATGTATTTGGTTACATGGATCCCTTTTATTTTGCTTGAGTCAGGGTTATAAGTGTGCCCATAACCCAGATAGGGTTCACTGTACCTGTTAGGTAGGTTTTTGCCCATCCCCTCCATCCCCCGCCCCCCGCTTGATTTCCACTGAGTTTTACTTCTCTCTGTGCACATGTGTGCTCATCGGTTAGTTCCAATTTAATAGCAAGTACATGAGGTGTTTGTTTTTCCATTCTTTAGATACTTCACTTAGGACAATGGTCTCTCCAGTTCCATCCATATTGTTGCAAAAGGCCTTCATTCATCCTTCTTTGTGACTGAGTAGCATTCCATAGTATACATATACTACATTTTGTTAATCCACTCATGAATTGATGGGCACTCGGGTTGATTCCACATCTTTGCAATTGTGAATTGTACTGCAATAAACATTTGAGTGCAGGTGTCTTTTTGATAAAATGACTTTTTTTCCTTTGGGAAAATACCCAGTAGTGGGATAGCTGAATCAAATGGTACTCAAATCTACTTTTCAAATAAAAGTAATTGAATCTACTTTTACTTCTTTGAGGAATCTCCATACTGTTTTCAATAGAGGTTGTACTAACTTGTAGTCCCAACAACAGTATAAAAGTGTTCCTCTCTGCATCTATGCCAGCATCTATTGTTTTTGAACTTTTTAATAAAAGCCATTCTAATGGGGGTAAGGTGATTGTGGTTTTAATTTTCATTTCCCTGATGATTAGGGACGTTGAGCATTTCTTCTTACGTTTTTTGGCCATTTGTTCATCTTCTTTTGAAAAGCTTCTGTTCATGTCTTTTGCCCACTCTTTAATGGGGTTGTTTGTTTTTTCTTGCTGATTTGCTTGGGTTCTTTGTAGATTCAGGTTATTAGCCCTTTATCGAATATATAGGTTGTGAATATTTTCTCCCATTTTGTAGGTTGTCTACTTGCTCTGTTGATTATTTCCTTAGCTGTGCAGAAGCTTTTTGATTTAATCAAGTCCCATCTATTTATTTTTGTTGTTGCTGTGATTGCCATTGGGTTTTTCTTCATAAATTCTTTGCCTAGGCCAATATCTAGAAGAGTTTTTTAAACTTTTTCTTCTAGAATTCTTATGGTTTCATGCCTTACATTTAAGTCTTTTATCCATCTTGAATTAATTTTTCTGAGTGGTGAGAGATATGGATCCTATTTCATTCTTCTGCATGTAGCTATCCAATTCTCCCAGCACTATTTATTGAATAGGGCTTCTTTTCCCCAGTGTATATTGTTGTCTGCTTTGTCAAAGATCAGTTGGCTGTATGTGGATGGTTTTATATCTGGGTTCTCTGTTCTGTTCCATTGGTCTTTACCTCTCTTTTTGTGTCAATACCATGCTGTTTTGATTACCATAGCCTTGTAGTATAGTTTGAAGTCTGGTAATGTGATGCATGCAGATTTGTTCATTTTGCTTAAGATTGCTTTGGCTATTCAGGTGCTTTTCTGGTTCCAAATGAAGCATAGAATTATTTTTTCTAGATCTGTGAAATATGATGTTGGTATTTTGATGGGGATTGCATTGAATCTGTAAATTACTTTGGACATACTGATAGTATGGACACTTTAACAATGTTGATTCTACCACCCATGAGCATAATATGTTCTTCCATTTGTTTGTGTCATCTGCAATTTCTTTCCTCAGTGTTTTGTGGTTCTCTTTGCAGAGATCTTTCACCTCCTTGGATAAGTATATTTCTAGGTATTTTATTTTCTTTGTAGCTATTGTGAAAGGTATTGAGTCTTTGATTTGACTTTGAGCTTGACTGTTATTGGTATATAGGAATGCTACTGATTTGTATATATTGATTTTGTAACCTGAGACTTTGCTAAATTTATTTATGAATTCCGAGAGTCTCCTGGTGGAGTCTTTGGGGTCATCTAGATATAACATCATATCTTCTGCAAAAAGCAATAGTTTGACCTCCTCTTTCCTGATTTGGATACCTTTTATTTCTTTCTCTTGCCTGATTGCTCTGGCTAGGCCTTCCAGCACTATGTTGAATAGAAGTGGTGACAGTGGGGACCCTTGTCTTGTTCCAGTTCTTAGTGGGAATGTTTTCAACTTTTCCCCATTCAGTATGATGTTGGCTGTAGGTTGGTCATATATGACTTTTATAATTTTAAAAATTACTGAATATACATTCTTTTTATCAGCACATGGAACATTCTCCAAGATTGATCATATCTTAGGCCACAAAACATTTCTATCTCAACAAATTCAAAAAAATAGAAATCATACATGTATCTTCTCAGACCACAGTGGAATAAAACTAGAAATCAACTCCAAGAGAAACACTCAATTCTACACAAAGTCATGGGAATTAAACAACCTGCTCCTGAATGATTATTGGGTCAATAATGAAATTAAGATGGAAATCAAAAGATTCCTCAAAATGAACAAATGGACACAAGCTATCAAAATCTATGGGATTCAGCAAAAGCAGGCCTAAGGAGAAAATTCACAACCTTAAATGCCCACATCAAAGATACAGGAAAATCACAAATCAACAATCTAATGACATGTCTCAAGGAACTAGAAAAGGAAGAGCAAACCAAACCCAAAGCCAGCAGAAGAAAAGAAATAACTAAGGTCTGAGCAGAACTAAATGAAATGGAAAACAAACAAACAAACAAAAAAAGCATCAATGAAACAAAAAGTTGGTTCTTTGAAAAAATAAACAAAATTGATAGACCTCTTGCTGATTAACCAGGAATAGAAGAGAAAGGACCCTAATAAAGTCAATCAGAAATGAAAAGGGAGATATTACAACTGATACCACAGAAATACAAAATATCATTTGTGAATACTATGAAAATCTCTATGCACATAAACTAGAAAATATAGAGGAAATGGACAAATTCCTGAAAACACACAACCTCCCAAGTCTCAATCAGGAAGAAATAGAGCTGAACAGACCAATAACAAGCAACAAGATTGAAACAGTAATAAAAAACCTTCCAACAAAAAAAGTCCCAGACCAGGTGTATTCACAGAAAAAATTTTACCAGACCTACAAAGAAGAGCTGGTACCCATACTGCAGAAATTATTCCACAACATCTAGAAGGAGGGAATCCTTCCCAACTCATTCTACGAAGCCAGCATCACTTTGACACCAAAGCCAGGAAAGGATGCAACAAAAAAGAAAACTGCAGATCAATATCCCTTATGAATATAGATGCAAAAATCCTCAATAAAATACTAGCAAGCCGAATTCAGCAGCACATCAAAAAAACAATGCATCATGACAACGTGGGCTTCATCCCAGGGATGCAAGGATGGTTCAACATATGGAAATCAATAAGTGTGATTCATCACATAAACAGAAGCAAAAACAAAGACCATATGATCATCTCAATAGATCCAGAAAAAGCATTCAACAAAATTCAAAACACTTTCATGATAAAAACCCTCAACAAACTAGGCATAGAAGATAATAGATTAAGTGCTGAGGAAAAACAACAAAAACCTAGAATTCTGTGCCCAACTGTATGAATCTGCCAGAGCTGACCTAACAAAATAGCATGGACTGGGTGGCTTAAACAACAGAAATTTATTTTCTCATAGTTCTGGAGGCTGCAAGTCCAAGATCAAAGTGTTCACAGGTTTGGTTTCTCCTGAGGTCTCTCTCCCTGGCTTGCAGACAAACACCTTCTTGCTATATCCTCATGTGTTAGGATTCCTCTCGTGAATCTCGTGTCTCTTCCACTTCTTATAAGGGCACCAGTCACATTAAATTAGGGCTCCATCCTTATGACCTCATTGAACCTTAATTATCTTTCTAAAGGGAATCCCCCTGATCCAGTCAACTTGACACATAAAATGATCTATCACAAGGCCCTATTCCAAATGCAGTCTTATTGGGGGTTAGGGCTCCAGCATACACATTTGGAGGGTGGGACACAATTCAGTCCATATACCAACAAAACAATATCCAAACTTGGAACAAAATAAAGATTTTCAGAAATGTAAAGTATAAAGATGTTTGCCATCTACATCCCCTCATTTAAAGAACTACTGAAAGATGTACTTCAGCAAAGGAATTTTAGTTAGAAGATAATGATGCAAGAAACAAAGACGAGCAAAAGAAATCCTAAAACATGTTGGTAAATCTAAATAGGAAGTGATTATTTAAAAAAAAAAAGTAGGGGAAAGACTAATAAAAAGAGGAGTTAAAAACAAGGGAAACATAAAATACTGGTTATAATATGGAAAACAGAAGAGGGGAATTTAAATAGAAGATGATCTTAAGTTCCTTGTCTTATTTGTGAGGATATGGCTGTATAGAATACTAGTTGCCTACTTTATATCCATTTTTCTTTTTTCTTTTAGTTAAAAAAAATATGTTGAGGTTGGTAAAGTGACTAAAGTTTCATAGTCACTTAAAGTCATCTTTGCAGCTAAGTACACTTATGAATTAATATCTTGTCAATGAGAAGTAAACATTGTGTGTGAAACATTCATGAAAATTTCTTAAGGGGATATGATTCAGCTAGGTAGAAAACCACATTTGCCTTCACCTACTCCTCCTTATTAATGGAATGTTGACATAATAGCTTGAGTTCCAGCAGCCATATTGAATGATAACTGATCTTAAGGAAGATCGAGCAGAAAAATAAAAGAATATTCTGGGCATCCAATAACCATGAATCTGCCACATAAACCCTATAATGCCCATTTCTGAAATTACTTTATGTGATAGATCAATTCTAGTGTTGTTTAAAATGCTGGTATTTTGGGTTTTTTCTTGTATGCCTCCAAGCATAAACTTGACTCATACATATAGGAGGGAAAGACATAGATCAGCTTTAGAATTTTAAATACATCTGTTTAGAGGGAACGAATAAAATGTTAGAAATAGTATGAAAAACTTCTAAACCAGCATTGATAAAAAAAAAGTCATGGGGGTCCTTGGAGTATTAAAAAATGTGTTTATTTACAGAAAAATATGAAAAGAGAAAAAATGGTTCTTGTAATTATAAAGACATTTAGGTCAAATATGCATGTAAAGAGTTCTAATAAAATTGTCTTATAAAATGTAAGCATGGAAAAAGCAATATATTTAAATTATGGTATTATTTTATACAACATATAATTTTAAAATATGTACCTAATTGAATTCATAAATTAAATATGTTATTCTGCCAATAAAAACACAAAAAAAGCCAAGCCAGCCCCACTTGTGATTATAGTCCAAGACCCTGCTCATTTTTCCTTTGAACCCATTCCTTTTCCATTACCATTATTGGCTTTGAAATCTTCACTTATTTTCATACCTAATTTTAATTTACCTTTGAACTTCTTGATTAATCTGAGTTCTTTTGGATTGGCTTTTGGCACTCTGAAGACATAGGTTTGCAGTTGCCTCTATAGATCACTCACTGTTAGTCAAGATCTATAATTTTATATTTGTTTCTAGAATTTAAGATCTCAGCCAACAATACTCAAGGTTATAGGGGTTGGAAGTAAGTGTTCAGTTTCTATTGGGTCATAATGATGCTAAGAAAAAAAAACAGGCTTTGGAATCAGACTAATTTAAGTCTGAATCCAAAGAGAAGCACATGTTAACAGGTTAAGAATAAAAGTTGTTCACTATAAATGTGGAAGACAGACAATATACAAAGAATAAAAAAAAGTTCAATCTCATTAGATATTTTTAAAACTATAAATTGAAATAGGACAGGTTACCTTTTACTCTCTCAGACTGGCAAAGGTCAAAAAGAGTGCTTCTATTCTGTTTTGGCAAGGCACAGAATGGGCACTCTCATACTATCCGATAGCAACTAGCTATTTACTGCAGGTGATTCTTTCCTCCTGTATAAAGGTTGTGTTTCTTCATTTGTACGTAGGTGTTGTAACTTGACCAAGTTCTGGATAATGACATATGATAGAAGTGATACATGTTACTTCTAGGCCAGGCCCATAACATGCCCTCTCCCTCCCCCCACTCCCACATACATCCACTCTTTTCCTTCCCTGATTGTTGTCTGAATTTAGAAGTTCAGGGAGACTTTGGAAGCCATATATGGAAGTTGGCAGACTCCATCAACTGGGGTCTCTCAATGACTACATGGACTCCCACTGTGGAATACACCACCAAATGAACTTTATATGATTATGAAATAAATTTCCCTTTTGTTAGGCCACTGAGATTTGGGCTTATCAAACAGCTTACATTGCCTTAACAAATGTAGGCACTATGGATGGGACTATAAATTTATAGTAAATATAAAGGGCAATCTTGTAGTGTGCACACCACTTTACCCATGAATTTCACATCTAGATATTGACCATAAGAAAATAATTGGAAAAACATTAAAAATATATGTGTCAGGATATTCATTTAGGCATTGTTTATAATAGCAAAAAGAAAAAAATGACTTAAATCCCATAAACAATGGCTAAAACGTTACTGAATTCACATAATGGGGTTTTTAAAATTCATTTATTTAGCCAATGTTCAGTACATGTCATGTGACACCTACTGTGGTGGATACTAGTGAACATATCAGTGAAAAATATAAGGCACCTGCTGTTGTGAAACTTATAATTTAAGAAATTATACAGACATTTACAATGTAATTTTAAAATTTGAATTATAGTAAGTTATCATAAAGGAAAAATATGGGATGCTATGAAAGCACATAACATAAAATGCATAACCTACAATTTGGTGAGGGAAAGCTCCCTAAATTAACAAATATGTCATAAAATACAGTAATGGTGAATAAAAATTATCTATGACTTCCTAATTATAAGATTCCCTAACCTCCACCAACCAAAATATTTTTAACATACTTGAATATATAAACTTCTAATGATAGAGGGGAAAAAATCAAATGTTTACTTTTATTATAATATTTCATGCATATTATACTGTATTAGGAAAAATAATAAACTACATCAGAAATATGGCTTTTTTTCACTTGATGTTTATGTAATATCCAACTGTTTGGGGTTGAATCCTAGCTCTTAATAGTTGTGACCTTGGACAATTTTTCTCACCTACAAAATGGCAATAATAATAGTTACCACTTAATAAGATTGGGTATGGATTTCGCTTTTAAAAAATAAGTACTTAGAACAATTGCCTGGCATAAAATAAGTGCCAAAATAAGTGTTAGCTATTACAATTGCTTTCTGTATGTGAATCTTACACTCTAATGTCTGTATTATCAATAGCGACATAAGAAATCATGTAACAAGAATCTTTATTTTTGCCTAAATCATTTGAGATTCTTTCACACCTCTAAGACTCTGTTGCTGCAATTTTTATTCCAAGCAATAAATAACCATTTGCATAGCATTCAGCTACTTTTAGTTCAATTATCCTGCAAGTTTACATTAATTATCTGCACAATAAAGCAACTTACTGTAGTGCTTTCTCTTCTCTTTCTTTCTTCCTGCCTCCCTGCCCTACTTCCTTTCCATTTTTAAAAGATTCATTGTTCTTATCAAAGTAAGACCTGTTCATTGCACCTAAAGGTAAATATGGCTAACAGATTTTTTAAAGCAGAAGTCCCATGCTTCATTCCTTTTTGGTCTTCTACACCACCCCCATGCTACATATACCCTCAATCTACTCCCCAGTTAACGGGATAATCAATATTTACATGACCATACCATTATTATTCATATCTGAACCATATATAGTACTAAAATTACACTTCCTATAGTGCACAAATTAAAACTTTTTCTTGGAGTTAATAGCTGACTTATATTTTTATTTCCTTGGTTTTTCTGATGATCAGTGCTTAAATTAGAACTAAACTTTCACCAAAATGATGATATTATTCCAATATAAGTACATCATGTAATTAATCTGTCAGTTTATCAATCAAATGTTCCAATTTGAATCGGTTTGATCTACCATTAGTGATAGCTGTCAGACACACACAGTGTGATGCCCCTTCCCACCTTGTACCCAAGAGAGTAAAAATTGTACTTTTTGTGTTCTATCTAGGGAATCATGCCTATTCCAAGGTCACAAAGATTTTCTCTATGTCTTCTTTTAGAAGGTTTATAGTTTTAACTTTAACATTTAGGTCTTGATCCATTTTGAGTTAATTTATGGATATGATGTGAGGTAAAGATCATGGCTCGTTTTTTCCCACATATGGATAGCCAGGTGCTCTAGCATTGTTTATTGAAATTACTGCCACTTCCCTATTGAATTGCCTGGTTAAAATTAACTGATCACATATGTCCTTGTTAATATCAACTGATCACGTATGTATGTGTGTGTGTTTGTATAGGTCTATTTCTGAACTCTCTTTTCTATTCCATTGATTGATGTACCTATTTATTTTCCAACACTATACTGTCTTGGCACTGTAGCTTTATAATAGTAAGCCTTGAAATCAGGTAGTGTGGGTCTTCCAACTTAGTTCTTCTTTCTCAAAATGGTTATGCCTATTCTGGATTGTAGATTTTCCAAATACGTTTTTAAATTATCTTGTCAATTTCTACCAAAACCCTTCTGGAATTTTGATTAATATTTCATTTTATCTACATATTAATCTGGTGAGAATTGAGATCTTAATAATATGGATTTTTCCAATCCAGGAACATATAATATATATTTATATTATATTATTTTTATTTTCTCTAAGCTATGTTTTATAGTTTCTGTGTGCAGGTCTTTATGCATATTTTGTCAAGTATATTTCCAAGTATTTAATGTTTTTTGATGCTACTTGAAAATTGAATTTTAAAATTTTATTTTGTAACTGTTTGTTGCTAGAATATACAAATATAATTAATTTTGTGTATAGAATTTGTATCTTAAAACTTGGCTAAATTCATTTATTAGTTCTAGTAACTTTTTGCAGATTTCTGAGGGTTTTCTATACAACTGATTATGTTATATTATACATATTTTTATATTTTTCATTAAATCCCATGTGAATGGAGATGAGAAATAAAATAAAATTAGATGATGTACAACTAAAACCCCTAGACATTGTCTATTAAAAAATCATAACACTCTGAAAGCTGAAGAGAAGACGACAGATTGGCTAGGGACCACAGGATCCAAGGAATGACACACTGGTGAGTTCCTTGGATTTTCTTTTTCCCTCACATATCCCAAACTTGGAACTAAAGAAGCTAGAAACTCAGAAATGCCAATGGAGTCAGACAAAAAAATAATCCCAACAAAAGCTTTCTTTCTATATCCAAAGGGCCAGGAAAGAGGCAGCCCAGTAATACAGAAAACTTTTAGATAATAACTGTACTAATTCAGCCAAACACCACAGAAAACTTTGTCAGCCACATCTACCCATGACAACCAAGGCCAAGTGGGGAGCCTAGACTTTCATTCTCACCAGGATATAAGGAAGGGCCCCAAATCCTCCACTGGTTTGATGTCATAGAAGTCTGAGTAGGGAGTTGGTATTTTTATCATGCTGGGCACAAGAGGGCTCTCTCTATTCTATAGTTTTAGTGAATATCATTGGGTGAGCCTGGACTTAAACTCCACCTAACAGTAATGAGTCGCTCTTCCCCATAAATACTGGGGTGTATCAGAAAGTTTTTATCACCTCTCAGAGGTAATACAGCCACACACACATATGCATATGTTGGTGGTGACCACATGGGAAGAAGTAACACGGCACTCCCACCCCTCATGTGCATTGAAGAGTCAGTGAAGGCCTAGTGGGGGGCCAAGACTCCCACCCACACCCATTAGTAACAAGAAGCACTTCCCACACTTTCATGTCAATAAAGATTGAGTGGAGAACCTGTATTTCTATCTGACAGTGATGAGGTAGCATTTCCTTTTTCCCCTGCCAGAGTGGTATTAAGAGGAAGACAGATAAAACAGAAGATCTAAGTAAGACCCAGAATCTCATAGCATAATACCAAAAATGTCCAGGTTTCATGCAAAAATTACTCATTATCCCAAGACTAAGGAAAATATCAACTTGATTGACAGTCAATAGGTGCCAACACTGAGATGACAGAAGTATTGGCAAAGATTTAAAGCATCCATAATACAAATGCTTTAGTAAGCACTTAAGAACATGTTTGAAAAAAATGTAAAAAATAGAAAGTGTCAACAAAGAAATAGAAGAGGTAAATAATAAGAAATGGAAATTTTAGAACTGAAAAACATAGCATCTGAAATTTAAAAACTCAATGAATAAACTTAAAAGCAGAATGGAGAGGACAAAGGAAAGAACCAGTGACTTTGAAGATAGAAAATAGAAATTACTCAATCTTAACAGAAA
This sequence comes from Daubentonia madagascariensis, assembly GCA_023783475.1. Taxonomy (NCBI): domain Eukaryota; kingdom Metazoa; phylum Chordata; class Mammalia; order Primates; family Daubentoniidae; genus Daubentonia; species Daubentonia madagascariensis. The sequence continues at coordinate 53,303,237 of JAKFHU010000913.1, forward strand.
AACAAAACCAGATCCTGAGGGACTGGTGTGACTATACCACCACCACCACCAACAAAAATCTAATAATCATGTTATTAGAGTCTCAGAATGACAGAAAAAGGAGGCAGGGCTGAAAATGTACTTGAAGAAATAATGGCAGAAATCTTCCTAAACTTGGCAAGAGACATAAACCTACAGATTCAAGAAGCTGAGCAAACAGGAAATCAGAAAAACCCAAAGAAAGCCACACCAAGACACCTTGTACTCAAACTTCTGAAAACTGAAAACAAAGAAAAAATCTTGACAGAAGTAAAAGGAAAAAAAAATATATAGAATTAAAATATATATAAATTAAAATATATATAAATTAAAATTTATATAGAAATAAATTATTTTAATATATTAAATGACAATAGGTTTGTTGTCAGAAATCATGGATGCCAGAAAGAAATGGCACAACATTTTTCAAGTGTTAAAAGAAAATAACAGCAAACCCACAATTTTATACCCAGCAAAAATATCCCTCAAGAATGAAGAAGAAATCAGTATATTCACAGATGAAGAAAAACTAAAAAAATTTGTTTCCAGCAGACCTACCCTACAAAAAATTCCTAAACAGAAAAAAATGATAAAATAAGGAATAGTAGAACATCAGTAAGGAAGAAAGAACAACAGAAAAAGTAAAAATATTGGTAAATACAATATATTTTTTCCTCCTATTGAGTTTTCTAAACTACATTTGACATTTTAAGCAAAAATGATAACACTGATGTGGTTCTAAATATATGCAGGGGAAATATTTTGAATAATTATAATTTGGGAATGGTAAAGAGATGTAAAGGAAGGAAAGGTTTTCTACAATTCATTTGAGTCAATAAAATGTCAACAACAAACAGTAAACAGTGATACATTATACATGTATAGCAGTAATTTAAGAGCCTATACAAAAGGATACACTCAGAACCACTATCAAAATATAGAAAAATGGAATTATAAAAAAAAATTCAAATAACCCATAAGAAGTCAGGAAAAAGAAAACAGAAGTAAAACAAAAAAATAAAACAAAGAGAACAAACAGAAATCAAAAATACAATACAATGGTAAACTTAAGCCTGATTATATCAATAATTAAATGTAAATGGTCTAAATACACTAATTATAAGACAAAGATTGGCCATGTAGATTAAAACACATAACCCAATTATACATGTCTACAATAAATTCACTTCAAATTTAACCATTTAGGTAATTTGAAAGTAAAAGAATGGAAAAAGATATTCATGCAAACCTTAATCAAAAAAACAGGAATAGCCATATTAATATCAAATAAAGCAGACTTCAGAGCAAAGGAAATTACTAGAGACAGACAATGCATAATAATTAAAAGGGACAATCCACCAAGAAGGCATAGTAGTCCTTAATTTGTATGTGCCAAACAACAGAGCTGCAAAATATGTGAAGCAAAATTGACAAAACTGAAAGGAGAAATTTAAAAATCCACAATTATACTTGGAGATGTCAACACTCTTCTCACAGCAATTGCTGGGACAACTAGACAGAAAATTAGCAAGGATATAGAAGAACTTAGCATCATCAACCAATAGAATCTAATAAACATTTATAGAACACTCCACCTAACAAAAGCAGAATACACATTTTTCTTAAGTGCCTATAGAACATATATAAAAAAGGCTATATCTGGGGCCATAAACCAAACCTAAGCAAATTTAAAAGAATTGAAATGATGCAGAGTTTGTTCTCTGCAATCAAGTTAGAAAACAGCAGCAAATAGATAACAGAAAATCGCCAAACACTGAGTACCTAAGAAGTACATTTCCATCATTCAAGATCTTCTGTTTTATCTGTATTCTACTTATATCATTCTGTCAGGGGAAAAGGAAATGCTGCCTCGTCACTGTCAGGTGGGGCAGAAAATAATCCATAGGGCAAAGAGAAAGTGTCAAAACAAATTTTGAAATAAAACACAACATATGAAAACTTGTGTGACTATTAAATCAATGCTGAAAAGGAAATACTCTACATTAGAAATGATTATATTCGAAAAGAGGAAAAATTTCAAATAAAATTCTATGCTCCAAGATCAAGAACCTAGGGAAAAAAAAAACCAAAATTAACCCAAAGCAAGCAGAAAGGAAATAATAAAGGTAAGAGCAGAAATGCAGAAATCAATGAAATTGAAAGAGAAATTCAATGAAAGAAAAAGGTGGTATAAAAGATCAATAAAATGGGCAAGCCTCTAGCAAGACTGACAACAAAGACAGAAGACACAAATTACTAACACCAGGAATGAAATAGGGGGTATCACTACAGACCTTAAAGATATCAAAAGGATAACAAGGGAATACTTTGAACAATTTACACAGATAAATTTGAGTACCTAGATGAAATGAACAAATTCCTTGAAAAGCACACACTACTATATACCACGCAATATGAAATAGATAATTTGAATGGCCATTTAAGTATTAAGAAAATTAAATGCATAATTTTAAACTCCCCTTAAACAATCTCCAGGCTTATACAGTTTTACTAGAAAATCCTACCAAACTTTTAAAGAAGAATTCATTCCAATTCTATACAACCTCTTTCATAAAATTGAAGAGGAGGAGACACTTTCCAATTCATTTTATGAAGCTAGTACTTCCCTGATACCAAAACCAGACAAAAATAGCACAAAAAAGGAAACTACAGAACAATATTCCACATGAATATAAACTCAAAAATCCTTAGCTATCAAATAGAAATTAGCAATCTATTAAAAAAATCGTATACCATGACCAAGTAGAATGTATTACAGGGATTCAAAGCTAGTTCAATATTAAAAAATCAACTATGCTCAACTAAACTATCCTAATTTCTTCTGATGTGAATATTTGTTTATTTGTTTGTCTTTCAGTTACTAGGTTGTTAACTTAGAAGACTTCTATATTGGTTTTAAAAGGGCATTTAGGATTTGTGAATAATTGCTCATCTATACAAGAGTTGAGTTTTTATCTGCCCACAAATTTGGATACTCCACAAGTCAATACAAGAACTAAAGACAAACAAAACAAAACAAAACAAAAAGCTAAAAAAAAAATGTGTATAGATAAATTCATATTTATGTCAAAAAATATCTTCCATTATGCAGGATCACTTTTAAGAAAAACGCTGACAAACTGAATTACATTGAGCAGAGGACAAATAGGAGGTTAGTTTGTGGATTATATCTCATGGAATACATTAAAGGAAACTGAAATGCTTAGTTTGAAAAACAGAAGATCCAAGGAAGGCGTAAGAAATATCTCCAGGCAACTGAAAGGCACTTACATAGAAGGGAAGGGTTTTGTGGTCCAGAGTCTGAAGTAAAACAAGTAAAAAAGAAAGAGATTTCATATAAATACAAAAGAATCTAACAATTAGATCTGACAAAAACTTCCTTATGAATTATGAGTTTTGTGTTTGTAAAAGTATTCAAGAAAGTTCTGGAAAAGTACAAACAGGGATTTTATAGCAGGGTCTTCTGTATGGGTGGAGGGTGAGATAGCTGTCACCCTAATATCCCTTCTAACACAAAGATTCTGTGATCTTATGAGAGCAAGGAGCTAGCTGAGTTATTTCCATCTTCACTGAGTAGACAAGTCTTAAGCCCTATGTCTCGCCTAAATTGTCCTGTTGCTTAATTTAAATGGTTTCAATTAGCTAATGTAGTGATGAGATTTAAATGACAAATGTTCACATTAACAATATTTGAGATATGATCTTGACAGTCCTGCTAGACTGGTCTGCTGAAAAACACTTTAGGAGCCCTACAAATAGCTCTCATTACTTTTCCCCATTTTTAAATGATGTTTATTTTAATTTTTCAGAATTCTGAGATCTGTAATTACCAAAGGTTCATATGGCAGTGAACAGCGAGTTACTTTTTTTTTTAAAGCAAATGATTCAGATTCTGTAATATATCCATCACCCAAGTCCTGGAGCTCTAAGTTAAATTACAGTTGATCCTTGAACAACATAGTTTTGAACCATGAGGGTCTACCTATATGTGGATTTTCTCCATCTCTGCCACCCCTGAGATAGCAAGACCAACTCCTCTTCTTCCTCCTCCTTCTTAGCCTACTCAGTGTGAAGATGATGAGTATGAAGACCTTTATGATGATTCGCTTCCTATAAATGAATAGTAAATATGTTCTCTCTTCCTCATGATTTTCTTTATTTTCTCTTTTCTATCTTACTTTATTGTAAGAATACAGAATATAATACATATAACATACAAAATATGTGTTAATTGACTGCTTATGTTATCGGTAAGGCTTCTGGTGAACAGTAGGCTATTAGTAGTTAAGTTTTGGGGGAGTCAAAAGTTATACGCAGATATTTGACTGCATGGGGTTCAGTGCCCCTAACTCCTGCATTGTTCAAAGGATAACTGTACAGTGCTTTACCTTCAATAATACTGATCCTTATAGTATTTCTTCAGCTGCCTTCTCTGACCTGCCAGGTTTAATCAGTGCCATAATCACCAGACAGAAGGGCTTGGGACCTGGTTCAAGAGTCAATGTTGTGGAAAGATTGGTTTTGATCAGCTTTCAGTTACAAGTCCCAGAGGAAACATCGCCAAATCTTAATCCATACCTCCTGATATGTAGCCTAGATTCAAGTAAAACTCAAGACAAAGCAGGTATATATTATAAATTAACTGAATAGAGTTTAATTTACTTTTTCAAAAAAGAAATTATTAACTATTATTTTCATTTTATAGATGTGAACATTTAAGTTCACAGGGTTATATAACCATCTGTGAACACATTGTTTGCAAGAAGCAAAGCTAAAATTTGAATCCACACTTCCCTTGAAGACCTATGGAGTTCCAGAATTATGGCAAGACAGGAATAAAAGAGAAACAAAACTTTTCAATTCATCATGATTTGCCTTTGACACCACAATGTATGTGGATGTAGATATGCATAAACATGCTTTTCCACTGGGAGCAATAACATCCCTGCTATGGTACGCATTTTGTTGTAAGAGGCTTCTATTTCTAAGTCTTCATATTAAAACTTTTACCCTCATCATCTGTTTTTTGTTTTGTTTTGTTTTTTTCTTTTGTGCACTTCAAGAACAGTGCAAAATCAGAGCTCTGATTCAGAATATTTCCCTTATTACGAATATTACTAAAGACCTGAACCCATGCTCAGCTGATATAAACTGTGTCCAAGACAATGCCTTGACTGTTTTTGTTTTCATTGGAATATTTTTACAGATTAGACAGAGAAAGAGTCAATGGGAACTAATACCTGATTTACATATTTCTTAAATCTCTTTCTCTTGTTTACTAATCAGTTGTCATAAGATGTCAGCTGGAGAAATGCCTCTTGAGAATGGCAGAGCAGAGGCAATGTTGTGAGTAATTAGAGAGACAGTGGCTTGGAAATGGAGTGTGTTCCTCAGGAGGCAAATGATCTGATCAGATGCGGGAAGCGAGGGCTGGGCCATCACTCTAGAGCACAGAGGGCTGAATGGCACAGTGGTGGTAAATGTGGCTCCTTCCTCAGCTTCTTTGGGCTGAGAGATATAAGGCCTTTGTGACCTGGTCTCTGTTTATCTCTCCTCTCTCATCTGTCATGCTACTTCCCCCAATGTAGCCTACTTTCCTGCCATACCAATCGGCTTCCGTTCCTGGATCAGAATCTTTTCTGTCACCTCAATGCCTTTGCACATATTGTTCTTTGTGTAAGAAAGTAAACTATCTACTCTTTTTGTGTCAAATATCTAAATATTCTTCAAGATTCTGTTCTGGTATCACCTACCCCCTTACCCCTGATCAGATTTATATGTCCCTCCTCTGCATTCTGGCAGCACCTGTTCTTACCTCTAAGAAGTACTTACAACACTGTATTGTAATTATTGGTTTACTGGTCTGATTTTCCCATTAGACACTAACCTTATTTTTTTTTCCCTAGCACCTAGCACATGACTTGGAACAAAGCACGAAAAACAAATAAGCAACAGTTGGGAAGACGGCCCATTAGACACATACTTTTTCTTTATAAGAAACAGCAACCTAGGAGACCGTGAGCTTGAATTCTAGTCATAGCAATGCCACTAACTAGCTGTGTTAACTGGCATGAAGTCACTCTTTGGGTGTCATGCTTCATTTGGAAAATGAGGGTATTTAACCAGATCATGATTGGTCAATATTTTTGGTTAGCAGCAACACTTGCTTTTTCAATGAAATCATGCTATAAAGCCCAGATAAAACATTGATGCTATTTTGCATGAAAAAAGAAAACTGAGCCAAGCGCCGTAGCTTGTGCCTGTGGTCCCAGCTACTCAGGAGGCTGAGGTGGGAGGATCACTTGAGCCCAGGAGTTCGAGGCTGCAGTGAGCTATGATGACACCACTGCAGGCCAACATGGGAGACAGAGTGAGACCTGTCTCTTAAAAAATAAAATAAAATAAAATAAAACAAAACTTTCTAGAGCCTGCCAACTTAACCTCCCTTTTCCCATCATTCCACTCCCCCCCACTTCGTGCTTGGAGCACAGTTTGAAAACCCAGGACTAGGTAATCTTTAAGATTCCAGCCAGCCCAGCACTCTCAAATTATTTACACAGGGAATTGAACTGACCTCTTGCTCACTGCTGTACCCCTTCTCCAGGCTCTGGGATACATCTATACCCTCATTGGGTTTTATTTTTGTAAGCCCAATTAACAGGTAGAGAAGTCAATACGCTTTGTTTCAGCATTCAGAATGTTTATTGGCTGGTTTATTGGGATCTCTATTCTATCTTATTAAGGAAGAAAAAGAATGTCATGTATATTTTGGCTTTGAAATTGGAATAGCATTTTAGAATACTGTGTGAAATCAAGGCATATAATGGTGGCTAACAGCCAGAGATAGAATACATTTAAATGATCCTATATGTGCAGTTTTTAATTCCTTGTGGTTTGTGAAAGGTGCTAGATAAATTTATTATTGACCTGAGTAGTCAATTAAATGTTGGCACAGAGGGAACACCAGTGTATTCTTTGATGATATGATGGAATAATTAAAACACAGTAATATGAGATCGTTGTTTTTAACTTGCATCTTGTTGATTGTTTGATTCATAGCAGAAAGAAAATTAGTTTAAAATTGACAGGAGACAAATGTAACTAAAGAATTCCGTATCTTTTAAAACTACAATTTCTATTACTGTTAATTATATGATAGAACTATTTTTCAGTCCCCTTCTAAGGACTAGTCTTTACATATCTCATTACTTCTATTATATATATAAAGAGACTAATACTATTAGCCTCATGAGATTAGTACTATTATGCCCATGTTATAAGTCAAAAAAAAACAAACTGAGTCTAGAGATGTTTAAAAACTTACTGTAGTTCACATAGCTTATAAGTATGGCATACATAATAGAACTGTCAAAAGTGCATGGAATAAACTATACATTTTTAATAGACTTTATTTTGTAGAGCAATTTTAGGTTTATAGCAAAATTGAGAGGAAACTACAGAGATTTTCCATCCACCCCCTGCCCTGACATGCATAGATTCCCCTATTATCAACATCCCCAACCACAGTGGTGCATTTGTTACAACTGGTGAACCTACATTAACACATCATTATCAGCCAGAGTCTACAGTTTACATTAGGGTTCATTCTTTGTGTTGTACATTCTATGGGTTTGGACAAATGTATAATGACATGTACTTACCTGTATAATATCATACAGAGTAGTTTCACTGCCCTAAAAATCCTCTGCCCTTCACTTCCCTCCCCCCAACCCATGGCAACCACTGATCTTTTTACTGTTCATATAGTTTTGCCTTTTCCATAATGTCATATAGCTGGAATTAAACATTATATAATCTTTTCAGATTGGCTTCTTTCAATTATTAATAAGCATTTAAGTTTCCTCCATGTCTTTTCATGGCTTGATAGCTCATTTGTTTTTAGCATCAGATAATAATATTCCATAGTCTGGATGTGCCACAGTTTATTTATCCATTCACCTACTGAAGGACAACATCCTGGTTACTTCCAAGGTTTTACAATTACAATAAAGTTGACATAAACATCCATGTGCAAGTTTTTGTGAGGACATAGGCTTTCAACTTCTTTGGGTAAATACCAAGTAGTGTGAGTGCTGGATGGTATGGTAAAAGTTTGCTTAGTTTTGTGGGGAAAAAAACCCCTCCAAACTATATTCCATAGTGTTTATATCATTTTGCATTCCCACCTGCAATGAATGAGAGTTGCTATTGCTCCACATCCTTGTCAGTGTGTGATGTCAGTATTCTGGATTTGGGCCATTCTAATAGGTGTGTAGTTGTATCTCATTGTTGTTTTAATTTGCGTTTCCTGATGACATATGATGTGGAGCGTCTTTTCATATTCTTATTTACGATCTGTATATCTTCTTTCGTGAGATGTTTGTTAAGTTGTTGGCCCATTTTTCAATTTGGTTGTTTGTGTACTTATTGTTGATTTTTAAAAGTTCTTTGTGTATTTTGGATACACAAAGATCCTTTATGTGATATGTGTTTTGCAAATATTTTCTCCAAGTCTGTAGTTTGTCTTTTCACTCTGTTGGCGGTGTCATTCACAGAGCAGAGATTTTTCATTTAATAAAGCCCAGCTTATTAATTCTTTCTTTCATGGATCATGCTTTTGGTGTTTATCTTAGTTTTTTTTATGCTACTGTAACAGAACACCTGATACTAAGTAGTTTATAAAGAACAGAAATTTATTTCTTCACAGTTCTGTAGGCTAGGAAGTCCAAGATCAAGGTGTTGGCATCTGGTGAGGGCCTTCTTCCTGCACAATAACATGACAGAAAGCATCACGAGGGCAAGAGAAAGCCCAAACTCATCATTTTATAGAAAATCCACCTGTGTAAAGGCTATCATTCATGAGGGTGGAGCCTTCATGGCCTAGTCACCTCTTACAAGTCCCACCTCTTAACACTGTTGCTTTGAGGATTAAGTTTCCAACACACGCTTTTTGAGGGAACACACTCAAACCATAACACTATTACATCTAAACAGTCATTGCCAAGCCTAAAATTATCTAGATTTTCTTCTTTGTTACTGACTAAGAGTTTTATGGTTTTGTGTTTTACTTTAGACCTGCGATCCATTTGAGTTAATTTTTGTGAAGGGCATAAGGTCTCTGTCTAGAGTCTCTAGACTCATTTTTTCCATGTGTTTGTTAAGTTGTTCCAGCACCGTTTGTTGAAAAAACTGTTTTTCTCCATTGTGTTGCCTTAGCTCTTTTGTCAAAGGTCAGCTGACCATATTTATATGAGTCTATTTCTAGGCTCTGTATTCTGTACCATTGATCTATTTGTCTATTCTTTCACCAATACCACATTGTCTTACTGACTGTGATTTATAGCATGTCTTGAAGGGGCTAGTGTTAGTCCTCCAAGTTTATTCTTCTCCTTCAATATCGTGTTGGCTACCCTGGGTCTTTTGCCTCTCCATATAAACTTCAGAATCAGTTTTTCATTATTCACAAAAGAACTTGCTGGGATTTTGATCGAGATTCCATTGAATCTATAAATCAAATTGGGAAGAACTGACATAGTGACAATAGTGAGTCTTCCTATCCATGAATATGGAATATCTCTCCATTTATTTAGTTCTTCATTGATTTCTTTCATCAGAGTCTTGTAGTTTTCCTCATATAGATCTTGTACATATTTTGTTAGACTCCAACCTAAGTATTTCATTTTGGGAATGCTAATACAAATGATAAAAATGTGGTTTTAATTTCAAGTTTACTTGTTCATTGCTGGTATATAGGAAAGTGATTGACTTTTTTGTATTAACCTTGTATCCTGCAATCATACTATAATTACTTATTAGTTCTAGGAGTTTTTTGTCAATTTTCTTTTGGATTTTCTACATAGACAATCTTGTCATCTGTGAAAATGAGGCAGTTTTATTTCTTCCTTCCTAATCTGTATACTTTTTATTTCCTTTTCCTGTGTTATTGCATTAACTAGGACTTCCAGTATGATGTCAAAAAGTAGTGGTAAGAGGGAACTTGCATCATACCTGATCTTTTTGGGAAAGCTTTGAGTTCTCACCTTTACACAAGATGTTAGCTATAGGTTTTTTTGCAGATATTCTTTATCAAATTGAAGAAGTTTCCCTCTATTCTTAGTTTACCAAGAGTTTTTATCATGAGTGGGTTTTAGATTTTTGAAAATGGCTTTGACATATCGGTTAATGTGATCCCGTGATTTTTCTTCTTTGCCTGTTAAAGTAATAAATTACATTAAGTGATTTTTGAATGTTGAATCAGCCTTGCATACCTGGGATAAATCCCACTTGGTTACGGTGTATAGTTCTTCTTATAAATTGTTGGATTCAATTTGCTATTATTTTGCTGAGGATTTTTGCATCTATGTTCATAAGAGATATTGGTCTGTAGTTATCTTTTCTTGTAATGTCTGGCTTTGGCATGAGGTTAATGCTGGCCTCATAGTATGGGTTAGGAAGTATTCCCTCTGCCTCTGTCTTCTGAAAGAGATGGTACAGAACTGGTATAATTTCTCCTTTAAATTTTTGGTATAATTCACCAGTGAACCCATCTTGGCCTGGTGTTTTCTGTTTTGGAATGTTGTTAATTATTGATTAGATTTCTTTAATCGATGTAGGCCTATATTTCTTCTTGTGTGAGTTTTGGCAGACTGTATCTTTCAAGGAATTAGTCCATTTCATCTGGGTTATCAAATTTGTGGGTATAGAATTGTTCATAGTTATTACCCTTTTAACATCCACAGGATCTATAATGATGTCCCCTCTTTCATTTTTGATATAGTAATTTGTGTCCTCTCTCTTTTTTTTCTTAGTTATCCTGGCTAGAGCCTATCAATTTTAATGATCTTTTCAAAGGACCAGCTTTTGTTTTTAATGATTTTCTCTGTTGGTTTCCTGTTTTCAATTTCATTGATTCTTCTCTAGTTTTTATTATTTCTTTTCCTCTGCTTACTTTGGATTTAGTTTGCTTTTCTTGTTTTCTTCTTTTTCTTTTTTCTAGTTTCCTAAGGCAGAAGTTATGGTTTTAGACCTTTCTTGTTTTCTAATATATGCATACCATTCTATTAATTTTCCTCTAGGCACTGTTTTTCCTGCACCCCACAAATTTTGCTAAGTTGTGTTTTCACTTTCATTTAGTTCAAAGTACTTTTAAATGTCTCAGGATATCTTCCTTTATTTATGTGATATTTAGAAATGTGTTGTTTAGTCTCCAAGTATTTTGAGGTTTACAGCTCTTTCTGTTATTGATTTCTAGTTTAATTCCACTGTATACAGTAAGTATACTTTGTATAATTTCTATCCTTTTTTTATTTGTTAAGATGCATTTTACAGCCCAGTATGTGGTCTCTCTTGTTGAATGTTCCATGTGAGCTTGAGAATAATGTGTGTTCTGCTGTTGTTTTATGAAGTATTCTATAGATATCAATTACACCCAGTTGATTGATGATGATGATGGTCAGTTCAACTGTGTCCTCACTGATTTTCTGCCTGCTGAATCTGACCAGTCTGATGGGGGTGTTGAAGACTCCAATTATAATATTGGATTTGTCTATTTCTCCTTGTAGTTCCATGAGGTTTTGCCTCATGTATTTTGACACTGTGTTGTTAGGCACATAACCACTAAGAATTGTTATGTCTTATTAGAGAATTGACGCCTTTATTATTTTATAATGCCCCTGTTTATCCCTGATGACTTTCCTTGGCCTGAAGTCTGCTCTGTCTGAAATTAATGTAGCTACTTCTGCTTTCTTTTGATGAGTGTTAGCATAGTATATATTTCTCTATTCATTTACTTTTAATCTATATGTGTCTTTATTATTTAAAGTGGGTTTCTTCTAGACAACATACAGTTGGATCTTATTTCTTAATCCACTCTGACACTATAATTGGTGCATTTAGACCACTGTCATTTAATGTGATTATTGATATAGTTGGATTAATATCTGCCATATTTTTTACTGTTTTCTATTTGTTGCCTTTGGTCTTTGTTCCTATTTTTGTCTTCCACTCTTTTTCTGCCTTTTGTGATTTTAACTGAGCATTTTATATTATTCCATTTTCTCTCCTTTATTAGTATATCAGTTATACTATTTCTCTCTCTCTCTTTAGTGGTTACCCTGGAGTTTGCAATATACATTTACAACTAATCCAACTCCACTCTCAAATAACACTATACTTTGGGTAATGCAAGTACCTTGTAATAACAAAATAATCTTAATTCATCCATTTTATTCCTTGTATCATATCTGTAATTCAGTTTGCTTAGACATAAACACACACACACATATATATACAATCTAATACATTGTTGCTATCATTTTAAAAAGCTGTTCTGTTATCTGTTACACTAATTAAGAATAAGAAATACATGCTTTTATTTTACCTTCCTTATTCTTTCTCAGATGCTCTTCCTTTCTCTATACAGACCTGAGCTCCTTACCTTTATCATTTTCCTTCTCTCTAAAGAATTTCTTTTAACATTTTTTTCAAGGAAGGTCTACTGGCTGGCTACAAATTCCCTCAGTTTTTGTTTGTCTGAGAAAGTCTTTATTTATTCTTTACTTTTTAAGGATAATGTCACAGAATACATAACTCTAGGTTGGTGGTTTTTTCCGCTCAGTATTTTAAATATTTCACTCCTCTGTCTTGCATGGTTTCTGAGAAGTTGGAAGTAATGCTTACCTTTGCTTCTCTATAGATAAAGTGGTTTTTTCTTCTGACTTCTTTCAAGATTTTTTTCTTATCACTGATTTTCTGCAGTTTGAAAATGATATGCCTAAGGGTAATATTTTTGGCACTTATCCTGCTTAATATTCTCTGAGCTTCTTCAGTTTGTGGTTTGGTGTCTGATGTTAATTTGGGGAAATTCTCAGTCATTATTATTTTAAATATCCCTTTATATTCAAATATTCCAAATATTTCCTTTGTCTCTTCTCTTTCTGGTATTCCCATTACACATATATTATACCTTCTGTAGTCATCACACAGTTCTCAAATATTTTTTTCAGTCTTTTTTTTTTCTCTTTGAATGTCAATTTTGGTGGTTTCAGTTGAGACATTCTCAAGTTCCATGACACTTTCCTTGGCCATGTCTAGTCTGCCAATAATTCTATCAAAGACAGTCTTCATTTCTGTTACAGAGTTTTTGATCTCTAGCATTTATTTTTTGTCCTTTCTTAAAATTTCCATCTCTTTACATTGCCCATCTGTTCTTACATGTTGTCTACTTTATCCATTAAAGCTCTTAGATCTTAATCATAGTTGTATTACATTCCCAGTCTGATAATTCCAACATCCCTGCCATATCTGAGTCTGCTTCTGAAGCTTTCTCTGTCTCTTCAAACTGCGTTTTTTGCCTTTTAGTATGTCTTACAATTTTTTATTGATAGCTGGACATGATGTACTGGGTTAAAATAAAACTTCTGTAAATAGGCCTTTAGCAATACAGTGGTAAATTGTGTTGACGAGAATCATTCTGCAGTTCTATAGTCCTATGAGTAGGTCTCAGTCTTTTAGTGAACCTGGACCTCTGGACTGTGAACTTCACATGTGCTTCTCAGTATCCTCTGACCCCCACTTAGGTGGGACAGAATGACTATAGGGGGCTGGACGTGGGTATTTCCCTTCTCCCAAGGCAGTAAGGGTCTGATAAAACCCCAGAAGGTTAGGCACTGGATAGTTTCTCCTGAGGGAAGACTTTGTTAAGAATAACAGAATGCTCTGAGATACTATAAAACAGTTTATTTTCCCCTCCCCCTGCCGGAAGCACAAGGGGATTTTTCTCCAACATTCACTGCAAGAACCTGGTTGAGCCCCTGGAGGTAAAACTCACAAAAATATGGGGTCACCAATGACTGGGGTCCCCCTGGAATTTTTATCTGTCAGACTTGCCCATGCTAAGCCTCTAGCAATTGGTCACTTATAGTTCATATTTCCTTACCTTGGCATTGGTTTTCAAGGAGGTTTGTGCTCCTGGGTTTCTGTTCCAACAAGCCACAATTCTTGCATTTGCCTGTTGGTGTCTCCAATTTAGAGGCAGTGGCTTGCCCTGTGACTGCAACTCTTTGATGTATCTAAAAAGAGTTGTCAATTTTTCAGTTTGTTCAGCTTTTTACTTGTTAGGATACAGTGGCAACTCCAGCTTCTTATGTGATGGACCAAAAAACAGAAGTTCCATTCTTTATCTTATAATATCTATTTGTTCTGGAAGAATGTAGAAATTGAAAAATTTACATTAAGGTCAGAGATGAAAACTCACATCATCAACTTTGCTTCCAGCCGTAATGGAGTGTATGGGAGACTTGTCCTCCCATAGCATATGACTAGGAAAATGGACAATCTATGTGAACAACTGTTTTCTGACACTGAGCAGCAGGCAGCACAGAAGTATGATCCTTGCTACAGGGAAACAAACAAGGTAACTTTTGAAATTGTCCAGACTTCTGCCTGGAGGCTTTTTCTGGATCACTGTGCAGGAAAGGGGAGTCCAAACAAAACACTGGTCTCCCTGAAACAAAAAGACAGAATTCGGACATTGGGAGACTGAAGCACATACTGTAATTTTCAAGGTAAAATAATAGACAAAAAGGAGCTATGCAGAGAAAAAGCTCAAGAAATCTGCATGGAGTACCCTTGAGTCAGTCTGAACATGAAGCTGCACATGCATAGTGTGAGAATACATGAGGCCAAACAAAGAATAGCTAGCTTAGAAAAAACAATTACCACAATGCTGTAAGGTGAACAATTTCCAGAGCTCACACAGGGCCGGGAGTCTTTCAGGTTCTAGCTAGCCAGAGTAGAGAAACTTTGTTGAATACCTGGGGCACCCAGTAGGGACCCCAGAAGGATGAAGCCTTTGTAGTAAGCCTAAACTAGGCCTAGAATAAAGGTTACCTTAGTTCACCTTTAAAAACTCTTAAAAATAATCCTCAAAAGAAACAAGCTGATTTGCAGAAAACTTAATGACCTGCTTAAGTCAAATTCAATAATCTTTAAAGGATGACAGCAAAATTGACACACTCAACAATGTTATATCCACAAATTCAGCATCTAATAAAAAATTACAGTACATATGAAGAAGTAGAAAAAGTTGACCCATAACAAGGAAAAAAACAGTCAATAGAAAGAGACCTAGAAATACAAGAACTGATAAAACTGGCAGATAGGGACTTTAAAACAACTATTATAAATATGACCAAGGATTTAAAATAAAACTTCAACAAGATATAGAAAGAAATAGAATATATTTTTAAAAGTTCTAGATTTAAAATAATTCAATATCTGAAAAATTTTTTAAAATCATCAGATGGGATTAATAACAGAGTAGGCACTGCAGAAGAAAAGAGCAGTGAATTTGGAGACATAACAATAGAACTTCTCCAAACTGAAGTGTAAAGAAAAAAGGTTGAAAAATAGTAAAAGTCACAGGAACATGAGACAATAATATGCATGCTAATGTATATTTAACTGAAGTCCCAGAGAAGGAAAGAGGATGGTCAGAAAAATCATTTGAAAAGATAATGGTTAAACCTTTTAATCAATTTTATAAAACAACATTTCCAACAAGCTAAAAAAATCAAAGCAGGGTAAACAAACAAATTAAAAGATCACATCAATGCACATAATAATCAAATTGCTTCAGAAAAGAGGAAAAAGTAATCAAAAACTAATAATACAAATAGAAAACAAATAGCAAGATGGTAGACTTAAGTCAAATCATATGAATAGTTACATTAAATGAAAATGGTCTAAAAACTCCAACTAAAAGGCAGAGAAAGTCAAACTGGATAATAAAGCAAGACTTCTATGTTGTCTACAAGACACTTACATTAAGTATAAAGATACAGATTAAGAGTAAAAGGAGAGTAAAAGCAAGCATCATAAGAAAGCTGGAGTAGCTATATTAATATTAAAAAAGTAGACTTTAGGACAAGGAATAAGACCAGAGACAAAAAGGGGCACTTCATAGTTATAAATGGGCCACCAACTCATCAAGAAGATTTAATAGTCAATGTATATGCACCTGATAATAGAGCTTTAAAATATGTGTAGCAAAAACTGAGATCTAAAAACATAAGTAAATATGTCCACAATTATAGCTGGAGATTTCAATACTCTTTCTCTAAATAATTGATAGAGCAAGTAGACAGAAAATCAATAAGGATACAGAAGTCATAAGCAACACTATTAAATAACAGTTGATCTAATTGACATTTATAGAACACTATACCAAATAATGCAGAATATACATTATTTTCAAGTGCACGTGACACATTCACCATAATAGATCATATGCTGGGCCATAAAACAAGTCTAAATACATTTCAACACATTGAAATCACACAGAGTATCATCTCTGATCACAATATAATTAAATTAGAAATAATATCAGAACAATATCTAGAAAATCTCCAAACATTTCAAAATTTTTCTGAGGCAAATATCTATAAAATAGGCCTAAGACATAGTGGATAGTTAATGGTAATTTCACATTCAATAGCCTACATCCCAACTAAGATTTCTCTCTCCTTTTTATTATTACTCATCCTGAAACAGCTGTTTCCATTTGTAGAAAACTCAAAAACTTCATCTATCTCCATTATTCTCCCAGAAAATACTAGTCTTCAAAGAATTTGAAGGGCAAATGGATATAATTTATTTTATTTGAGAAATAAGTTCAATTTAATATTAAGAATATAACAAAATATCTGTGCAGCTTGCTTTATTCTATTTAAACACATACAATTCTCACTATCTCATCCTGTACATTTAAAAAAACACTCTTTCCCTGTACCTCATTTATCATGTTAGAATCAGTTCAATATTCTAGTCTATGGGAACTTTTTGTATTGATTTGATTATAAAATTGGCTATTTTTTTCTACTTTGGGCCATCTCCTCATTTGATAAACATCTCTTAGAAATCCTGCATTCTTTGATTTTCCTCTCCTGTCATTAAAACAGGTTTGTACAACATGACACTCTTCCCCTGGGGTAAGCTCTTTTCCATGGGTGTCCTCAATCCATTTTGAGGGTAGTTCTGACACTACAGGCTTTTTACTTTGAGTAAATAGTTCAAACACTTTAGAATCACTAGGGCATATTTCTCCATGTTATCCATAAGATCATCTTGAAATACCAACAAATGCTTAGCTAAAATCCAGGTACACCATTCCATGGCATTTATTTCATTTAATAATGTTATAACAAGTAGGGAAAAAAAATATAGCTGACCTTTCAGATACTGTTCTCCTTAAGGTGGGGGCCAGTCTGATGGAGATGGAGTAAAGCTGTGATTTCAGTATGTCATAACCTTGGTGAGCTGGCCAAAATTATGTTTAATCGACAACATTGCCCAACTTGGTAGGATCAAGATGGCAGACTAGCTACAGGTAGTATGTGCCTCCTCCACAGAGAGGAACCAGAATAATAAGCATATGCACACATTTTGAACAGACCATCTAGGAGAGAATACTAGGATTCACCAGGGAAGTGATGGGAAGCACCAAAAGTAGGTAAGGAAAGGGCTCAGGGCAATTTTCCCAGCTGGAGCCTGGATAAGATCTGGGAGAAGCTCCTGGACATGGGGGAACAATAAGAGAAAAGCCCCCAGGGCTCCACACTTCCAGACGAGCTTTTACAATCTGAGCTACAAGAGAACCCTTGGACCCATGCAGGCCATGAGCCTAACAAAGGGAGCTGTTTGGAGATTGCACAGAGATGATGCTCCATAAAGTGAACCCACATGGAATCCCACAGGAATTTGACACTAGAGCAGCTTGAGCCAGGTGCCATGCTGACAGCCTAGATACCAGGGAATTGTGAGCACACCTGCAGCCACTGTGAAACTCCACAGAGGGACAGAGGAGCCCAAGAACTCCCATGCACCCTTGGGACTATCCCCACCTCCCTGCTGTGGGCTGCCATTGAGACTGAGAAATGAGCAAACAGCATTTTCCAGTTTCTTGGCCATGTTGCTTGCCTGGGTGGGGGCCTAGCCTTTCTAATGCAAGTCCAAGGCACCATTTTGAGAGGCTGACACTGGGCTGAACCCTGCCCTTGGGCTGAGTTTGGGCTGATATAGCTGCAGCCCCCATCTGGCTGAGGAGGGGCAGGAAAACCAGACTTTCCAGGATACATCTGGGACAGTGCTCACCATCCTGCAACCAGCTGCTATGGGACCATATCTTGAGCTAACTGCTCTCCCCACAGGTTCCTGCAAGTGTGACCTGCCTGAGAATGGCCTGACCATCTCTGGTCACAGGCCCACGGTGCCATTTTAAGAGTTTAAAGCCCAGCAGTGCCCCACCCCAGGGCTGAGTTCTGGCTGATGCAGCTGCAATCCTGCTCAGCTGAGGAGGGACAAGGGAGCCCAAGCTGTCCTACACACACCAAGGGCAACTCCTTCTGCCATGGGTCACTGTAAGACCAAGACACGAGCAGACAGCACTCCCCCTAGCATCTTGCCCACTCTGTTTCCCTGGGAGGGGCCAACCTTCTCTGGTCACAGGCCCAAGGCATCATTTTTGGAGTTTAAAGATGGGCAGGAGCCCACCCTTGGGCTGAATGAGGACTGATGCAGATGCAGCCATGCCCAGCTAAGGAGGGACAGGTGAACCCAAGCTCTCTTATACATACCTAGAACAATTCCCACCA
Source organism: Daubentonia madagascariensis (assembly GCA_023783475.1). Classification (NCBI taxonomy): domain Eukaryota; kingdom Metazoa; phylum Chordata; class Mammalia; order Primates; family Daubentoniidae; genus Daubentonia; species Daubentonia madagascariensis. The sequence continues at coordinate 53,321,926 of JAKFHU010000913.1, forward strand.
CCCTGCTACAGGCTCCTGTTAGACTGAGACATGAGCAGACCACACTCCCCACAGTTTCTTGCCTATGCCACTTTCCTGAAAGTGTCCTGGCCCTCTTGATTGTAAGCCCAGAACCAGCACCATTTTAGAGTTTAATGCTGGACTATACCCTGCCCTCAGGCTGAGTTCAAGGTGATGGGGCTGCAGCCATCACCCAGCCAGGAAAAGCCAGGGAAGACTAAGCTCTCCTAAGCACACCTAGGACAATAACCACCTCCCTGTGAGGCAGCTTTTGGAGTGGGGACTAGACTACCCAATCCACTGCAGCTACCAGTAACACCAACATGGACCATTTGGGTACTAGTGGGAAGTTCCACCAATGCTACTGCCACCTCCCACATCACGCCAGCTGCTCAGGAGCCTAAGAACCCACCCACATAGCCAGCCCTCTGCTCCAACTACTAGCTTCTGAGCAAGCCTTGTGAAGGCCCAAGAATTAGCCCTTCAAGACACACTAACCCTGCTGCCAGTGTAAGCTGCCCTCAGGCATAAAATCAGGCATACTCAGCCCACTGCTTCCACCACTGGAGCTCCAAGACTGGCTCAGCTGGTGTTGAAGTCATTAGTAAAATTTCACCACAGCCTCAACTAATAAGTTCCCTAAGTCACAAAGGAAATTACAGATACCATTGACCCTGACTAAGAAACCATACAAAGATCACACTACTGCAGGCACCCAAAAATCAAAGCCAAAATGTCCTATTCAACCAACACATACATCTTCAGGAAAAAATTACCCCATTCAAAAGAAATTTCAAAAAAGCGGAACAAGCAATTGCTACAACAGATGCACAGATGTCAGTGGAAAGACACAGGAAACATGAAAAAGCAAGAAAGTAACAACCACCAAAGGACCACAACTGTCCAACAACAGATCCAATCAAAGAGAATTTCTCATAATGCCAGATAAAGAATTCCAAATATTGCTTCTAAAGAAGCTCAATGAGATGGAAGAGAAATCTGAAAACCAACACAAAGAAATCAGAAAATCAGGATATGAATGAGAAATTTACCAAGAAGATATATATAATACAACAAAAACAAACAGAAATTCTGGAGCTGAAAAATTCATTGAAGGAAATACCAAATACATTTGAAAGCTCCAAGAATACACTAGACCAAGCAGAAGAAAAAAAATCTCAGAACTTAAAGACAGGACTTTTGAAATGATCCACTCAGACAAAAATAAGAGGAAAAGAATGAAAAAGAATGAGTGAAGCCTTCAAGACATCTGGGACTACATAAAGTGACCAAACTTATGAATTATTGGTATCCCTGAGGGGGAAGAGAGATCAAGAAGTTGAGAAAAGCTATTTAAGGAAATAATCAATGAAAAATTCCCAGGACTAGTGAGAGAATTAGTCATTCAGATACTGAGGCCCAATGATCCTCAGGCAAATATATTGCAAAAAGGACTTTAACACAGCATATTATAATTGGAATGACTAAAGTAAAATGAAAGAAAGTATTTTAAAATTAGCAAAAAAAAAAAAAAGCATCTAGTCACCTACAAAGGAAAACTAACAGGAGGCTTCTCAACAGAAACCTTACATGCCAGAAGAGAATGGAATGGCATTTTCAAAGTGCTGAATGAAGAAAACTACCAGCCAAGAATTTTATATCCTGCCAGAATAAACTTCATAAATGAAGGAGAAATAAATTCATTCCCAGATAAGCAAAGACTGAAAGAATTCATCACTACTAGACTGGCCTTACAGGAAATGCTCAAAGATGTCTTAAACATGAAAATGAAAGGTCAATGTTAACTATCACAAAAACACAAAAATATAAAACTCATAGGTCTTGTAAAACAATCACACAAATTAGGAAGAGAAAGGAATTAAATGGCAACATGACAGAAGTTCAGCAAACCACAAAGACAAAAATACAGGAAAAAGAAAGAAACAAAGAATTTACAAAACAACTAGAAATGAATTAATAATATGACAAGAACAAAGCCTCACATATCAAAATTAACCTTGAATGAAAATGGATTAGATGCTCCTAGTAAAAGATAGAGTTTGGCAGAATGGTTTAAAAAAACATGATCCAACTATATTCTGCTTATGAGAAACTCACTTTATCCATAAAGACACATATAAATGAAAGCAAAGGGGTAGAAAAAGATATTCCATGCCACAGAAACCAAAAGCAAGCAGGAGTAGCTATATTTATATCAGATAAAACAAACTTTAAATCAAAAATGGTAATAAAAGACAAAGAAAGTCATTATATAATGATAAAGGGATCAATTCACCAAGAGGATATAATAATCCTAAATATATATGCACCTAATATTGGAAGACCTAGATTCGCAAAATAAATATTTCTACACCTAAAGAAAGAGATAGACAGCAACACAATAACAGTGGAGGACATCATGCCCCACTCACAGCACTAAACAGATCATTGAGACAGAAAATCAAAAAAGAAAAATTGGACTTAAATTAGACTTTTAAGCCAAATGGACTTCAGACCTTTACAGAACATGCCACCCAACAACTACACGATATACATTCTTTTCATCACACATGGAACATTCTCCAAGATAGATCACATTTTAGGCCACAAAACAAGCCTTAACAAATTTTAATAAATTGAAATTACATCAAGTATCTTCTCAGATCATAGTGGAATAAAGCTAGAAATCAATATGAAGAGGAACTTCAGAAACTATACAAACACATAGAAATCAAACACTATGCTCCTGAATGATCACTGGGTCAATGAAGAAATAAAGATGGAAATTAAAAAATGTTTTGAAATCAATGAAAATGAAAACCAAATATACCAAAACCTGTGGAATACAGTGAAAGTTGTGCTAAGAGGGAAACTTATAGCATTGAATACCTACTTCTAAAAACTACAAAGATCACAAATTAACCACCTAACATCTTACCTCAAGGAACTAGAAAAAAAAAAAAACCCAAACCCAAAGTTAGCAGCAGAAAAGAAATGACAAAGATCAGAGCAAAAATAAATGAAATAGACGCCCCCCAAAATGCAAAGGATCAAAAAAAGAAGTTGGTTCTTCAAAAAGGTAAACAAAATTAATAAACCACTGGATAGACTAACCAAGAAAAGAGAAAATTCAAATACACATAATCAGAAATGAAAAAGGTGACATTACAACTGATACCTCAGAAATACAAAAGCCCAGAGATGATTATGAGCAAGTATATGCTCACAAACTAAAAAACCTAGAGTAAATGGGTGAATAACTGAAACATACACATCATAAGATTGAACCAGGAAGCAATAGAACTCCTCAATAGACCAATAAAGAGTAACAAGATTGAACTAGTAACTAAAAATCTCCCAAGAAAAAATGCCCAGGAGCAGATGACCTCACAGCCAAATTGTCCCAGACATACAAAGAAGAGAGCATCTTGTGCCAATCCTATTGAAACTGTTCCAAAAGACGGAGAAGGAGGGAATCCTCCCTACCTTATTCTATGAAGCCAGTATCACCCTGATATCAAGGCTAAGAAAGGATGCAACAAAAATATAAAAATACAGACAAATATCTTTGATGAACGTAGACATAAAAATCCTCAAAAAAATACTAGCAAATCAAATCCAACAGCACATCAAAAGGATAATTCACCACAATCAATCAGGTGTCATCCCAGGAATGCAAGGAAGTTTCAACATATGAAAGTCAATAAATGTGATTCAGCACGTAAACAGAATTAAAAACAAAACCATATGATAATCTCAATAGATGTGGAAAAAGCAACTGACAAAATGCAGCACCCCTTCATGATAAAAATCCTCAAAAAACTAGGCATAGAAGGAACATACGTCAAAATTATAAAAGCCATATATTACAAATCCACAGCCAACATCATATTGAATGGAGAAAAGTTAAAAGCATTCCCCCTAAGAACTGGAACAGGACAAGGATGCCCTCTTTCAGCACTTCTATTCAACACAGTACTAGAAGTCCTAGACAGAGCAATTAAGCCAGAGAAAGAAATAAAGGGAACCCAAATTGGAAAAGAGGAAGGCAAATTATCTCAGTTTGCTGATATGATCTTATACCTAGAAAACCCTAAGGACCCCTCCAAAAGACTTCTAGACTTGATAAATGAATTCAGCAAAGTCTCAGGTTATAAAATTAATGTACAGAAATCAATAGCATTTCTATACACTAATAACAGCCAAGCCAAGAACTGAATCAAGAACTTAATCCCATTTACAATAGATGCAAAAAAAATAGAATATCCAGGAGTAAATTTAATCAAGGAAGAGAAAGACCTCTATGAAACAAATCATAGATGACAAAACAAATAGAAAAATAGCCCACGTTCATGGATTGGAAGAATCAATATTGTTAAAATGGCTATACTACCCAAAGCAATCTACAGATTCAATGCAATTCTTATAAAAATACTAACATCATTTTTCATTCAAAATTCATATGGAACTGAAAAAGAGCACAATTAGCCAAAACAATCCTAAGCAAAAGGAATAAAACTGGAGACATCATGTTACCTGACTTCAAATTATACTACAAGGCTATAGTAAGCAAAACAGCATGGTACTGGCATAAAAGTAGACACATAGATCAATGGAACAGAATAGAGAACCCAGAAATAAAACCATATACCTACAAACAACTAACATTCAACAAATCAGACAAAAACACACTGGGGAATGGACACACTATTCAATAAATGGTGCTGGGAAAATTGGATAGCCACATGCAGAAGAATGAAACTGGATCCCTATCTCTCAGCATATATAAAAATTAAAGACTTAAATATAAGACCTGTAACAATAAAAATCTTGGAAGAAAACCTAGAAAAAACTCTTCTGGTCATTGACCTAGACAAAGAATTTATGACTAAGATCCCCAAAAGCAAATGCAATAAGAACAAAAACAGACAAATGGAACTTAATTAAACTAAAAAGTTTCTGCACATCAAAAGAAATAATCAGAAGAGTAAATATACAAACTACAGAATGGGAGAAAATATTAGCAAATGACATGGCCAACAAAAGACTGATCTCTAGACTCTATAAGGAACTCAAACAATTCAGCATGACAAAACAACCCCATGCAAAAGTGGGAAATGATATGAATAGGCATTTTTCAAAAGAAGATATGCAAATGGCCAAAAAACATATAAAAAATGCTCAACATCACTAATCATCAGAGAAATGCAAATTAAAACCAAAATGAGATACTATCTTACTCCAATTAAAATGACTATTATTAAAAAGTCTAAAAACAATAGATGTTGTCACAGATTCAGTGAAAAGGGAACACTTATACACTGTTGGTGGGAATGTAAATTAGTACAACGTCCATGGAGACCAGTATGAAGATTTTTTAAAGAACTAAAAGTAGATCTACCATTCAATCCTGCAATCCCATGACTGGGGATCTACCCAGAGGAAGAGAAATCATTAAATAAAAAAGATACCTGCACTTGTATGTTTATTGCAGCACAATTCACAATTGCAAAGATATGGAATCAACCTAAGTGCCCATCAGTTGATGAGTGGATAAAGAAAATTTTTTATGTATATATGTATATATATACACCATAGAGTACTATTCATCAATAAGAAAAAATGAAGTAATGTCTTTTGCAGCAACTTGGATGGAATTGGAGGTCATTATCCTAAGTGAAGTAACTCAGGAACAGAAAAATTAATGCTGCATGTTCTCTTTCATGAGTAAGAGCTAAACTGTGGCTACACAAGGGCACACAGAGTGGTTTAATGGACATAGGAGACTCATACACAGGGAGGGTTGAGGGGGTGAGGGATGAAAAACTATCTGTGGGGTACAATATACACTACTCAGGTGATGGGTGCACCATAAGCCCACACACCACCAATATACAATATATACATGTAACAGAATTCAATTTATACCCCCTAAATCTATTTTTAAATAAAACAACATTGTCTAAATTTGGTGCTTAATGATGATCACAGCTGCATACAGTCTGCTAGTGTCTACAAAAGTGCCCCCACTGCTACCACTGCTCACAAATATCTGTGCCCAGGTTGCTGACCATTGACGGTGCTGAGTTGTGCATCAAAGGCTCTGCCTTCCATAATTGCTGTAGCCACTGGTATGACCTCCTCTCACTGCAGGAATAGCTGCTCACACTGTACACTGTACCCTACTGCTATTTATTTATTCATCTGTGTTTACTTATTTATTACTCATTGTTTTATTTGAGCTCTAAAAAGCTGAGATGAAATCATGAATTGATAGGGATTTGGCCAATGTAAAATCTGAATGAGAGATATCTAATTATACTTAATCAGCCCTCTTCTCCAACACTAAGTTTGAACCCAACTTGAGGTCTGATGATTAATTTTATGTGTCAACTTAACTAGGCCACAGGATGCCCAGATATATGCTTAAACATTTTTCCTAGGTGTACCCATGAGGGTGTTTCCAGAAGAGATTAGCATTTGAATTGGTGGACTGACTAAAGCAGATGGCTCTTCTCAATGTGGATGGACATGATACATCCACTGAGAGTCTGAATAACAAAAACGAGCAGAAGAAGGTTGAATTTGCTTTCTGTCTGACAGTGCAAGCTGGGACTTCAATGTTTTCCTGCCATCAGTGCTCCTGATTCCCAGGATTTCAGACTCAGACTGGATTCTACTCCAACTCTCAGGCCTTGGAACTACAAGCTGGGTCTCCAGCTTGCAGACAGCAGATGATAGGATTATATAGTGGGTTGGGGGAAAGAGAGGGAGAGCAAGAGAGAGAGATTTATTATAAGGCATTGACATACATGAAAAGGAAATAAGAGAGGAAAGAAAACAAACATATTTTAGATACATACACAAATGTATTCATAACAAACTAAAGAGGAAATACTCATGGATGATTACAGTCCTTGTAGCTGGTATGTATAACTACCTTCTTCATTATTCATTTCTATCTCCTTTGCCCTCAGCAAGCACCTCAGATGGTTATGGTTCTTTACCATTTATTCCTGAAGGGTCTGGGCCATATGTAGTCCTGCCTGGATTAGGTGGTTGTCATTTTCCATAGAACTTCATCACAGGACACAGTAATGCTAAGACATGCCCTAAGAGATCTCCTGCGTTCCAGATACAATTTTCCTTTGCTCCACTGTGGAGTAGTAGTCCAATTTCCCTTGGTGGTCAGGACCAATCACCCCATTCAGCACAGTAACTTCTTTATTTGCCTGTTGATTCACAGGCATGAGGAGCCCAAAGTGATTGGGTGATACTCTTAACTTCCAGTTCAGCGGAATCATTGTTGTGTCTCCTGGTGAAACATACCTCCTTCTGGAACCAACATCTCTAGGCCACCAGATCATGAGGTCATGGGGACAGGAAGCAAAAATTTTGCTAGTTGGCAACAGTGAGTGGTATCATTTACATTTCCACTCTTGATTCCCGAATGCTCAAATCCTGGCTACGAGAGAAACAGCACCATGCATCGGATGCTGATTCAGAATATATAAAGCCTTCTAGAGAACCTTGCCTCATCCCTGCAAGGTATTGCCACCTAGCTGGAGCTGTAACAAAGTCTTCAAAAAGCCATTCCACCATTTTATCAAAGCAGCTGCTTCAGGATGGTATGAAACATCATAAGACCAGTGAATGCCATGAGCATGGGCCCGTTATTGCATTTCTTTTGCTGTGAAGTTATTTTCTTGATTCGAAGCAATGCTGTGTGCAATATATCATGGCAAATAAGGTACTATATAAATCCATGGATGCTAGTTTTGCAGAAGCATTGTGTGCATGGAAGGCAAATCCATATCTAGACTAAGTAACTCTTACAGTAAGAATAAAATATTCCTCCTTCCATGATGGAAGTGTATCAATGTAATCAACCTGCCACCAGGTAGCTGGCTGATCACCCCAGGAGATAGTGCCATACCGAGGACTCAGTGTTGGTCTCTGCTGTTGGCAGAAAGGATACTCAGCAATGGCAGAGCTGGATCAACCATGATGAGTGGAAGTCTATACTGCAGAGCCCATGTATAACCTCTATCTCTGCCACCATGGCCACTTTGTTTATGAGCCTATTGGACAATGACAAGTGTGGCTAGAGAAAGAGATTGATTGTTATCTACAGAACAGCTCATCTTATCTGATTTATTTTAAAAATCCTCCTCTGCTGAGGTCATTCTTTGGTGAGCATTAACAATAGGATACATATGATGGTGGAGAATTTATAAATATATATATATACACACACACATGATATATTGACTTTATATCATAGTGTTTAAGTATTGTTAATTTTACATCATAGTATTTAAGTTATGGGATATCAAGGAGAAGAGTAAACATCATTCAAGGACTTTACCTCCTCTTCTGAGGAAGGAGTTAGTACGTTTTTGATTGTATAAAGGATAGTTCTGTTATGTTAGGCAGAATTGTTATTGTCTTGATTTAAGGATTAAATATAATTTGAGGAGATGTTTATGGGTGTCAAGTTGACAATGGGTGGACTTGTGGTGGTTAATTTTATGTGTCAACTTGACTGGGCTACAGGATGCCCAGGTATCTGGTTAAACATCACTTCTGAGTGTGTCTGTTAGAGTGTTTCCAGAAGAGATTAGAATCTGAATTGGTGGACTGAGTAAAGCAGATGGGCCCCCCCAATGTGGATGGGCCTCATCCAGTCCTCCGAAAGTCTGAATAGAACAAAAAGGCAAAGAAAGGTTGAATTTGCTCTCTGCCTGGCTGCATGAGCTGAGACATTGCTCTTTTTCCAACCTGGCTTCTTCTGGTTCGTCAGCTTTCCTGCATCTCCAGTTTGGAGATGGCAGATTGTAAAATTTCTCAGCCTCCATAATAACATGAGCCAATACGAGAGAGAGAGAGAAAGACAGAATAAAAAATGAATGAACAGGAGATTATATAGCCTCCTATTATATATATTATATATTTATATATATGTAATATTAAAATCTCCTATTTATTCTGTTTCTCTGGAGAACCCTGACTATGTATTGGTGTGTGTGTATATATATACACACATATATATATAGTGAATGAATATATATATATGTGTGTGTATATATATACACACATATATATATAGTGAATGAATATATATATAAAATGAATGAATAGGAGATTATACATAGTCTCCTATTGTTTTTATATATTATACATTATTTTATGCATTATATAATATATATTACACATAATTTTATATACTATAATATAATAATATCATATTATCTATTATACATATAAAATATATACAAAATCGCTATTAATTCTGTTTCTCTGGAGAACCCTGACTGATACAAAGTCCTTAATTTTCTCTTCCTTTAGAATGTGTTCTTTCCAAATTTCCAAATGTATTGAGTCCTCAGACAACACACTGTGGGCACTCTCCTCACCACTTCTAGATGTGCTTGAATCCTATGGTGATCCCACTTAGGCTCAGGCTGCAATGGTTGCCACACATTTGCCCATTGAGGACATGTGAAGTGCTCTTTCAGGCTCTGTGGGCCATACGAAGATGAATAAGACCTAGTCTCTGACCTGAAGGAGCTTGCAAGTTATTTTACCTAAGTCCCATGAACTAGCAGGATGTATTCCTATAGCAAAGGACACTGACATGTTTGTGAAGCATTACTTTTCTACTATGCATGGTAAAAGGACAAATGAAAACCAGTAGAAGGCAAGTGGGACCCAGGAGCTTCTTTCTTTCTATAAGTGTTAATTTAGCACTCCAAAATTCTGAACCTCTAGGAGGCTAAGCTGTTGATTTTACAATAAATTAAAGGACATGGTTAGCCTGTCAGATATTTTTCCCCCAAGGTAGGCAAAGGAGACAATGGATATAGGGTGATGGTTCCACATTTTTATACATGCCACTGGTTCTGAGATTGTTATCCACCTTAGAGGATAAAAGTTTCAAAAATGGTAACCCCCTAAACTTCTGAGGCACTCATTAGAAAAGAGTGATGTGTGTTAGAGAAATATTAGCAGTTACACTCAACAATAATGTATATTACATAAATATTGGTAGTTATACTAATATTGGTATAAAGCCCACCCACTGGGATTTGTTTCCCATTTTGAGAATGGCTAAAGGTTTGACTCATGGTTCTCTGACTCCTAAAAGGAGCTTACTTTTTCACCTTAAAAAAAATGTGTCTCCAATCCAGAAGAAAGAAATGTCCATTCTTTTCTCCTACTAATTTTAGAAGTGAGACTTACAGAGACAATGTATTTTGACAACAACTGAATTTTTAAGGAAGATAAATAAAAAGACAAAAGAATAAAGGCCTCCATTTTATTTTCTTTTAGAAAGAATGGTTTTAAATTTATTGAGTAGTCTTTTTTTTCAAGCCTCTCTGTACTGTATTTATACCATGAGTCATTGTTTATATAATTTAATTAACATTGGCTAGTGCCGGCAAACTAAAACACTGTCTTAAAGCATTTGCTTGAAAAGTCTCCTTGTCCCTGAGCTGTCATTTCTTAGCATGATGGATAATGGATAGAAATAATTATCCTGAACAAGGCTAGACAGCTTAAATGATTAGAGTTTCAAAGAATTAGCAGCCTTACCTAAACATCTTATTTTTCAAGATGCATTATTAAAGGAAAATACCATAGAGGCTATGATGAACCTAAAAACCCTTTTAAAACAGTTCCATTGTCTATGACAGGTAAGTTTACACCAAGTATATTTGCAGAGGCTCATTTTAATAAGCTTGCCAAACAATAATACCTCATAAATCCCTCCACCAGAGTGACTTAAGATAGCTCTGAATGGCCAGCATCAATGCAAGATACACACAAGTGGAAATATTGAGGCTAGTTTTGTACATGCCAGGTCTGGATTCATCTCTCATAGACAGCATTTTAAGTCTCTTCTGTAGGTCTAAATATGCAAGGGATTTCTATTTGTTTTGCTTGTTAAAAATAAGATTCAATATTATTCCAAAACTAGGATTGCATTTCCTAGCTTAGGCCCATTCTCTTGGCTCACATGGAATGCTTTCTGTGCTGCCACTGAAAGGATTTACCACCTTTATTTTATTAGAGCATTTTTATTGTTCAATAAAATTTTTTACTTTTATGTCCAATATTGTAAATGGTAAGGAGATGATGGAAAACTTTGAGGGCGATCAAATATCTAAGGAAGTAAGCAAATCAATTTAATAAAAGCCGTATTCTTTTCAGAACTATTTCTTTCTCCAAAGCACAGAGAGCAGAGCGACCAAAGAACATTTCTGCTGATGCTTCTTAATCTTTTCCTGGGGAAAGAGAAGAGACTCAATTTCCTGACCAAGGTCAAGAATAAATCCTTTTATCTCTTCTATTAACATCCGGTCTTAATCCCACCCCATTGGAAAACATTTTACAAATATTTAAGACAAATTTGAGAAATAAAAACTGAGGCCATCCTTAAAAAGTTGTTACTGCTGAGTTGGCACCAGTTATAATCATGCAACCTACTGCTTGTGTAACTGTAGGCAAGTCATCTTGTTGGAGACCATGTTTCATCTGTAATGTGGGGAAGATAATATTTGTTTCACACTGATAATTCAAGATTCTAATTAGATTACATATGAAAACACTTAGCACAGTATTTATCCCACTACAGCCAAAACAGAACAACAACAACAAAAAGTTTACTCACATATTGTAATGAGGGAAGTGTAATTTACATGAAACAGCATCTCATTTGAGACATAGGGGAGGCAAAGTCTGCCCTAAGAAGAATTCAAACAGGCAGACATAATTTAGGGGCTATTGTTTCCATGTCCTTCTCCCACCTTCTAATGCCTAATGTACTTATAAAGGATTATTAATATCCTTATAATCCTCTCTGATGATCAATCCTTCTTTATTACCAAGATCAGGTTTTGCCTAATACAACAGTGCCCAGTATTTCAAAATTACTTCTTGCCATTTCATCTTCATCCAATAAAACTCTTCTTCCCTTAAAGTAATGATTCTCAAATTTGGCTGCACATAGTAACTAACTGGGGATCTTTCAAAAAACAAAATAAAACAAACAAACGAACGAAACAATGCCAGGATCCAACCCACAGAGATTCTCATGTAATTGGTCTGGGGTATAGCCTGGCCATCAGGATTTTTGAAGACTCCCCAGATGATTCTAATTTTCAACTAAAGTTGAGAACACTGCCTTAGATGTTGAATGTAAGGAAAGCAATCTCATGGCTAACACCAGGGATTTTCACTCATGAAAGTACATCAGAATAATCTGGGGAGCTTATTTAGAAATACAGATTCCAGAGCATGTCTTAGACTCCCTGAATCCAAATTTCTGAGAGTGGGATCCAGAATATATATTTTAAGCATGTCTCTCAGATGATTCTTATATAGCCTGCACAACGCCAAAGTACAATGAAATCTGATTACTCAGTTACCCAACTATAAATCATATCTGTTACTGAACCCCAGTGTTTCCTAGTCTTTGTCTTTTTTCTCCACCTGCTAGCTGCTTAAAATAGTTTATATGCAATGTTTTGCCAACGAAGATAACAAAATATTGTTAAATGTTAAATAAATGTCACAAAATGCTTAACAAACTCCAAGTGCAGTGATGAGAAATTGTATGCGTTATATTATTGAATCCATGCAATAATGCTGTGAGTTGGTTGCATTTTATAGTATAGGAGACTGAGGTTTAGAGGGGTAAGGTAATTTTCCTGGGGTCACGCAAGTGGAAGAGTTGGGATAGGAGCCCAGTCAGTCTAACATTAGAGCCTGTGATCTTAACTAACCTCTATATCAGTGTTTTTCAAAGTGGGGTCACAGGACCACCAGTATCAGTACCATGTGGAACACTATTAGAAATGTAAAACCTCAAACCCCATCCCAGACTTACTGAATCAGAAATTTTGGGGCTTAGGACCATCAGTTTGTGTTTTAATCAGCTCTCCATGTGATTCTGAGGCATGAGAACCCCTGGCCTATACTATACCACCCACCTGTTGGGACAAGAATCTCCTTCTCCAAAGCACCGAACAGAGCCTTTAATCTCAGTGTCATATGAGAATTCAGTGTGATTCTTCTACGAAATGAGGCAGGACATGCACTGTGGTTCTAGATTCAGCTTTAAGTGGAGCAGACCAGACCTGTTAGTAGACATGTGAGTGGAACAGGGATTGATATCAGTGTTAAAGGAAAAATTTTAAACAAATTAAATTTAGCAGAGTTTATCTGAGCAAAGAATTATTCATGAACTGGGCACCATCCTGAACCAGTGGAAGTTCAGTGAGCCCCGCCCAGCAGTGTGACTAGCAAGCTTTTATAGGCCACAAACGGAGAGTAGAGAAATCACCTGATTGGCTACAGCCAGTAGTCTGCCTTATTTGGGGTGGTGGGATGAGACATTTGCCTTATTCGGGGTGGTGGGATGAGTTGGCTGCCTGTGGTTGCTGACCAAGCTGCTTGTGACTGGCTGAAACTCGACTGTTTACTATAATCAGGTTTTGGTTTCTTTACATAATAAGGTTGCAGTTCACTATGTAGGGACCTCAGGCCAAATTTAATTTAATTTAACACCACCCAACAGCAGGAAGAGCAGCAGGAAGACAGAAACCACTTCCTCCTCTCCCTGGCCTTGTCCCCTCTCCCTAGGACTATGTCTTTCCCCAGCCAACTCCAAGAATGCTGAAATTGGTAGAAGACAAATAATAATAATTATTTTCTTATTGTAAATGACTTACCGTGTATACCTCATTACCATAATATACAATAATCATGCACATGATCATAAAACCTTTTAATTATTTAATTTCAACCTTAAATCTTTCTCATGTATGTATAATCTCTTCAGAATCTGAATGTCTTTCATTATTTAAAACAAGCACAGTGAGCATTGCTTCTGGGTTTGTTTTGGGGTTGTTTTTTGCTCTCTTTCTTTTGCATGGTCAAACTAGTCTGGTTAACAGAGAGGCCAAATTCTACCATATTCTCCTATTTAGAAGCTGGCGTGATCATTTTAAATCTTCATGTGTGAAAATGTGTATCAGTATTATCACCACATATGTATTTTTTCTCTGAGCTTAAAGTTACCACACAATGTCTCTTCCTTTTGGACTTGTATTTTAAAGTCCTCTACCCTAGTAAAGGCTGATGGATTTTCCATGTATCTTGCAGAAAGCTGCTTTATTGCTACTATGATAGCATAAAACTGAATGGGTGGTGATATTTCAAGAGAGGGATGTGCAAGAGGGTGGTTTGCACATGGTAATGGACCTGGGAAAACTCCATTCTTGCCTCCCTCCCGGTGTCCTTTTAATGATGGAGTCGTTGAATAAGTCAAACATTCTAGGAGCATTTTAAATCTGTGTTTGTTAGTGGAGCAGCTGGTTAATATGAAATGTAGGTGAAAAATGAAACCACAGACCTAAGGACAAATAATATACAACCTGCCAGCAGGTCAGCCTTGTTTTTCTTCCTCCTTTCTTTCCTGTCTTCCCTCCTTTCTCCCTAATTAACCATGTATTTATTGAATGGGGTCCAATGAAAAACAAGGCTAGATTTGGAGCCACTCAGATCTACGTTTGATTCTCATCTCCACCTCCTGCGAGCTGGGTGTCAGCTTATCTGGCTTATTCACTTACCTTCTCTTCCCTTTTCTTCAGTTCCCTTTTCTGTAAAAAGGGGACATAATGGGTTATTGAGAAAATAGAGTAAATGAATATGCATGTAAAATCCTAGCATAGTGCTTGACCCATGACTCAATAAACTGGATCTTGTTTTTCTTTGCCCTTCCTACATAGTTGAACTGTGGTTCTCTTTGGAATACAGGTTGCCCATGCTCTTCTTCAGAGACTTCCAAGGGTGAGTGAATAACACAGCCTTCTCCCTGACACACGTAGTAGTGGGTATCCCTCAGGAAATAGGGACTTGGAGAATTAGAAGAGAATGGCCTCATGGAGAGGATACTGTTGCATAATAATGATTACACTGGGGATGGCCTTCAAATATAGTCCTCTTTGTCTACTAATTAAGAGCTGGCTGGAAAAACATAGGGATTTCAGAACAACAGAAATATTCAGATTGCAGCCTCTGAGGCTAAGATTTGAACCCAAATTATTCCCAAGTAAAAATAGCTTGCTGTGTCAGAAAGATCACAAATTTTACTACCAAGCAGACAGTACTTGCCTCACTTTTTAGCCACGTAACCCTGTTCGTTTGCAATAATACTTATTCACAGGCTTCTGCGGGGATTGAACAAAATGATGTGGATAAACTACATGGGACATGGAAGTTAGCCAACAATTGCAAACTATGATTATTTTCATTCAGGGTTATTTTTCCCACTCTTTTATTTGTTTCTAAGCCCCACATTTTGATCTAAAAAACAGAATTTCACTTTATCTTGTAAGGTATAATAAGTTGCCATCAGCCAATTTCACCCAATATGGAGTTCAATGTAAAAAATTAATGCTCCGACCTTGGCCTAGTCCCAACTCTCTGGCCCTATCTTTGTTTGTCTGTAAAGTGAGAGAAATGTACCTAACAAATCTGGTAGTCACACTTCTTGCTTTTATACAGTTTGTAGCACAACTCACAATTACAATGGATTGCTTGCTTATTTGATTAATGTCTATCTCTCACATCAGATTGCTTATCTCCATGAGAGATTGTTTTGTTCATTGCAGCATACTCTAGGATCTAATACACTACCCAGGACCTAGAAAATACTCAATAACTTTTGTGGAATAAATCAATAAATATCACATGGGAGTGGCATAGAAATTAATTGTTCTTTCACTCAATTCCTTCAATCATTCATACAATAAATATTTTTAAATGTTTAATATGTACAAAACCATATACTTTGTGATTAGCAAGGTAGTTTTCTCCTAGACTGTCTCATTCAGACTTCACAAAACACTGTAAGGAGACTTTGCCATTAGGCCCATTTTGCAGATAAGGAAAGGAGAACTGAAAGACATCAAGGAATTTCTGTATGGTCACACAAAGGTCATTGAAAAAAGAGAGCTAAATAAATTTTTTCTAAGTTTAAAGATATTTTCAAATAGTAAGCACCTTCCATATATTAACTTTACTTAATCCCTACAAAAAGAGGCTTTGAGGTGGTTACTATTATTATCATCAGCTTTCAGATAACAGAAAAGGTAGGTGACTTTCCCAAGGACAGAACTAAATGGAGGTTAAGCAATTTGCCTCTGAACTCAGACAATAAATAGTATAAGGGGATTTGAACCCATGTGTTATAGTTCCAAAGTCCATGCTCTTAACCATTATACTATGATACTTCATAGGAATCTATACACAATTCCAAAGGAAATACCAAAATGTTGCCAAGCTTTCTTTGGTTGAGGTCAGCTGAGTTAGTGAGGGGGTGGCTAAAAACTGGAGCATAGTGGAATTAATACTGTGTATGTGATTTATGAAATTTTTAGAGGCTTTTCTGTTTTTATATCTAGGTTAACACAAAGATGCGCTATACCTGGTATATATTCAATAACTCTTTGCTGGTATCATGACTGAAGTATACAATGTCAAACCTAACATAAGTCATATCAAAAAATTCCAAATAAAACATAAGTCAGAGAAATTGCTAATTATTCAGCTGGACAAAAGTTCTCTCTTCTTAACATAATATATGATAGTCCAGCATAAAAGTCTCAACAAGATTTGGCTTGAAATTTATCCTCAACACCTTCAGTCCAGTCTAGTTTGATCTCAGTACAGTAAAGGTGTTAAACTCTTCATCTAAAAGCCAACCAATATTGCTTGGAATTGGAGCTTTAAAAGAAGAATTCACTCTGTAATATTGTTATTAATATAGGGCAAGCGCTCATTCTTGTAACTTTGGGGGAGCGGCAGAATTTGGAGTAAGAATTTTTGAATTCAAAACTAGTCTCTACTTGAGAGCAAATTCGTCTTCCATCTTAAGGTTCTGATTTTAGTTTATGAACCTTCAGCAATCAGAATACCTTAAAATATGGGTTTAGGATCTCACAACTTAAGATTTGTCAAACTGAAGACCTCCCTTTGCCCTTTAAAAATCAACTGGCCATGAAATCATGAAACTTCCACTGTTTTCACTTCTAAGCAGTTGTAAAAGGAGATTATGCCAAGAATAATCTCAGAAGTAAGGGTGAAGGCAGAGAAAATAGTTGGGCTATAATGAGCCTTAGCTTCTTACGGCTACCTTAGTTTCAGCCAAATATATTCAAACAACACTGACAATAGCCCATCTGCTTGAAATTCAAAAACAATAAACTCTTCTCTTTGTTAAGGTAACTTTAAGATCAACTAGGCAACCACTGAGATATAAGTAAACAAATTCTGAGTGTTTTTATTTTATTTCCCCCAACTAGATTGTAATTTTCCATTGTACAACTGAGTCATACATTATGTATTCGTTCATGCACTTCACAAATATTTATCAAGTGCCTACTATGGATAAGACAATATGAAAATTTATATTTCCCACTTCAGTGCCTGCTATATAGCAGACACTCAGTAAAAAAGGTTTATATAATGCAATTTTTCATCTGTCATCATACTCAGGTTCATCATACTTACAGTAGGTCAACTTTTATTCATTCATTTAATAAATCTTTATTGATAGTTCTTGTGCTACTATGCCAACCGCTGGCGACACAATGATAAGTCAAACATACATGGCTCTTATGTGACTTATGGACAAAGATTCTTACCAACACATATAGATTTTATTGGAATGTGCTACAAGGGAGAGATTCTCATCATGTGGGGTGAGGAGAGAACTTTAAGTAGTCAGGAATTCCTAAGAAGTGACATTTGACCCGAGATCTAAACAACCAGTGCAAGCTACGTAGGTATCTCAGACAAGGATCCCTGAAGCACAAATTCCTGCACTAGTGATTTACTATGGAGAGATGGGCAAGGGGCATGAGGAGTAGGGCAGAGAGGGGAAGGAAGCCAAGCAATAGTGTGCTCTTAGGCGAAGGGGTGCAGAGACTAGCTTTGGCCAGATCCTTCGGGGGACTCTGGATTGTGTGCCTTGCCTCAGAGCTGTCCTGACCTGTGGCAAGGCTGCTGGTCTTTCAAGCTCTTTCACTTAGTCATCGGTTAAAGGGCCCTGTGGGAGGGGAGCTTAAATGTGTAGACACCTCCTGTCAGCAGAGGCTGCCGTAACCAGAGGGCAGTCGTCCACAAAGAAGCTGAAGGTGCCAAGTGGAGTGAAAGCCCACAGGAGGAAAAGGTGCAAAGAATTGATGGAAAAGTCTCCTAGAATATCAAGGAGAGCACTGGCATTTTTTTTCACAGTAGATGAGGGGAAAGTGTTCCAATATATGCAAAGCTCCTATGGTGGAACGGAGCCTTGGCAGTAGTAGGGACTGGAAGAAATGCAGAATGGTTAGAGGCAGTCTAGACTACAAGGTAGATTGGCATGGTGCGGGGGTGAGGGCTGGAGAGGGAGGTGCCGGCAGGTTGCAGTAGGGTTAAGGCCATGACTTTTATCCAAAGCAGTGGGAGGCCACTGGACAGTTCTGAGCAGGAGAGCAACAGACTTGGATTTGCATTTTAAAGTTTTTTCCAGCCACATTATGGAAAATGAAGAGATACTTGGGTGGAGGTAGGCAGACTCAGTTAGAAGGTAATCTAGAAAAGAAATGATAGTGGAGCAGAGTCAAGTAGTGGTAAAGAGAGAAAGAATGGAGAAATTTTAGGAGATGAAATCACTGGGAATTGTTGATGGATTGGATGGGGTAGGGGCATGCAGAGAGGTATCAAGATTTCTGGCTTGTCTGACTATATAGCTGGTAGTTTCATACTCGTGAAATTGTGAACATCGGACTGCTGGCTTTTTAGGGCTTAGAAATAAGAAAGATACACATATGCACATGAAGGTGGAGGCCCATCACTCACTGACTGTCTACTTTAATTCTGCTAAGAGATTACCTGCTGAGTGGGTAATATTTTGGGAACAAGGAGAGGAACCAGCAACCATAGGTCAATTTCCAAATGGGAGTTTGGCAGATCTGGACAGGTTTTAAGTGGTCAACTTGCCCCAGGGAAGCAAGTGGGTGGGTGAGATGGGACTGAATGGAAAGACAGACCTAGTGCAGATGAAGGAATCATAGAACAACATGAGACAGAATATAATTAATGCTCATGTATGTGATTCAACTATAAATCAAAAATCTCTCAGAGAAGTTTGTAACAGTGAAATAATCAAGATTTTAGCACATGGTTGGGCACCAAAGTTGGTTCCAATTTTTCTGCATTCTAAATAATGCTGGAATGAACATCAAAGGGAGTGGAGTTATTAGGTCACAGGGAATAACATTCCAAAGTCCTTGATACATAGAGTCAATTTGCAGACCCTCCAGTAGTGCTTGAATATGCACCCCTGCACCCCACCCTACACCCTCAGTTTTGCTAAAGAGAAGTATTTTATGGAAAGGGGAGGAGGAAAGTACCTTGTTTTTGTTTGGATTGTTTTTACTTGATTACTTGTGTGATTAAAGTTTCTAGAGTCATTTTGTATCCGTTTTTTAAAAAGATCTTCGTGTACTTTGCCCAAACATCTGTTGGGATATTAGTAATTTTTCTTATCCAATTCTATGAATCATTTACACATAACAATATAAACTTTACATATTTAATATGAATATTTTCCCAGATATACTATTTTATGTCCAGCCCCTCTAATTCTAGACTATAGAATGTCTAAAAAAATTTTTGGGGGAGTTTTTTCACTACTTTTTAAGCTTAGAAAGTTTTTCCTGGTTTAGAGATAAAAGTATATGTCTGCAATTTGTTTTTAAAAAATCCAACAGGTGTGTAGATGAAGCACAATTGGTCGTGTGTTGTTCATGTTGAAGCTGAGTGTGGGGGTTCATAAAACTTTTTTTTTACTTCTCTATAAAATTTTACTAAAATTTTTATAATGATGATTTTTTTCAAGTTATTTTTAATTCAAAGGCCAGAAAAATAGTTCTGCATCATTGCTATAGTCTTCTAACTGGATGCTTTGTTTCCTACAATCTAGTCTCAACATGACAACTAGGGTGATCTATTAAAATGTAAGTATTTTAGCTCCTCATCTGGGCCAAAGACCTTCAACAGCCCACAAGGCCCTAAGGGGTCCATACTCCATCACCCCTTTTACTGCTCTGATCTCACTTACTACTCTTTCTCCTCACTGGCTCTCTTTAAGCCACACTGGCCTCCTTGCTATTTCTCGAACAAGCCAAGCACACTCCCACCCCAGGGCCCTTGCACTTGCTGTTCCCTCTGTTGCCCTCAATTCCTGCAAGGTGAATTTTATCTCCCCCAGGTCTTACTCAAATAATCCCTTATCAGTAACACTCTCCCTGACCAGCCTATCGAAAATAGCACCTCTCCGTGTACTCTATCATCTTCCTCTTCTTTTACCTCACATCATCTGGCAAAAAAAGGTATGAAGTTACTTTTTTATTTACTATCTATCATCCAAAATATAAACTTCTTATGAGTTTTTATCAATTTTAATTTTTACTATATTTCCAGTGCCCAGAACAGTACTGAAAAAAGTAGTCACTAAATAAATATATATTAAATGAATGAATGATATATTCAGGCACTAAGAAAATGCTTAAGAACTATGGCCCATCTATGGTGTACTATAATACACTCATTAAAAATTGGATGATTTTTTAGTAATATAGGGAAATGCCCATGCTCTACTGCTAAGTGAAAAATGAAAGAACACAAAATTTTTACCTTTAAAAAAATGGTTGAAAAAAAACAGGGAGGAAATGAATTCTCTCTCTGAATGGGAAAATTTTATGTGATTATTTTCATCTTTGTTATTTTTGTACATTTTCCAAATTTTCTTCAAAGAATTTTATAATAAGTAGGGAAATTTGAAGAAAATATAGTAGCAAATTATATATCTAAGTTTCACTTCTATGGCAATATCTTATGTGATGAGTAATAATACTTTATTATAATACTCATACATCACTAGATTCTTCTGGACAACATAATAAGGGTAAGCATATTAATAAATTTATATTAGGGTTTTAAATGATGTCATTGGCAAGAACAAATATGCACAGAGTACTTGATGAGTGCCAGGTCCTGAGGTGGATGCCTTGAGAATTTATATACACAGGGACAATGTCTGTCTTGTTTATTGTGAAACCCCTAGCACACGACACAGCAAATAGCACAAAGTGTATGTTAAATAAATAATTATTGAACAAATAAGGAAATAAGACTCAGAGCTATCACTTTCAAGTAACTTAAACTAATAAGAGAATTAACACTCATAGCACCAGATTTTGCTTCTTCTTTTCAAAGATTTAGTACATGTGTAATTATTTGTATATACAGGTCTTTCCTCCTTATATTACAAAGTTTATGGCTGCAGAGGCCATATCTATTTTGTTGGCAATTGTATTCCCATTGCCTAGCACAGGGCCTGACACATAATAGGGGCTCAGTAAATATTTGTGGCATCACTAATGGATGAATACCCTCAAAATCCCCAGCAAGATAGAGTTTGTGCAAAGTCACAAAAGGTGCATAGAGGTTTAGACAGTTAGGGAGGCAGAATTTCCATCTTGTTTAAAGGAATCTACAAAATACAAGGAAAAGATCTGGCATTTGAGCTTCACCTTAAAGAATAGACAGGATTTTTTTTAAAGTATGATAGGAAAATAAGAAAGTACTTTGGGCAAAAGGATAGCATTATTGGTGGTATCAGATGTGTTTCTGTTGGTTTTTGTGATTTGGTACCTTTTGAAAAGTTGGTCCTATTTAAAAAAACTTTAATTGTAGGGACCCACAGCTGGTACCTTAAGTGCCAGATGCTGGTTTTGTTTCATCGTTAACGGTGGCAACACCGCTTAATTGTATATTTACAAGCAAACACATGTTGTTTCATGAAAACTACTTGATAATTACACAGCGACTACTGGAACCCCTGATAATTACACAGTTACACGTGTTACCACTACCAAGTTATCTCCTGATAGCTGAGTAATTAACTTGTCAACTCAGCAAATGGAGCTGGAGGGGAGGAGTACGAAACGCTTGTTTCTTTTCTTACAGATGTCTGCGGGTTCTGTCGGCACTTGTTGAACTTGGTGCCATATTCTTCTCTTAGTCACTTGGCCCTTCACCTCAAGGAACTTTCTGTCTCCCTAAACTCCCTAAATCTCTGTGTACCTCTTGTGCCTTTTTAACACATTTTACCTTGCTGGGAATTTCGGTAGTAACCATCCATCCATCTATCCATCACCCCACACCACAAATATTCGTTGAGCCCAGACTGGTGCCAGGCCCTGAGAATCACTGCTGCTGCTTCATAAAGCAGTGTGCTGTCCTGGAAAGGGCACAAATCTTGTTTCAGATTCTGGAACTGCTACTCTTTAGGTCTCTGATTGTGTGCTCGTCTCGTAATCTATAAATGGGCTTAATAGTGCCTAATAGGGTGGTTGTCAGGATGACAGATAATGAAAAGCCTAGGCATAAAATTAACACTCAATAAACCTTACTCAACCACTGCCCACTCCCACCCCAGACCCCAGTTAGTCTTAACTGCTTCATCTTTTCATCAAAACAGATCCCAGAATAACCTCTATTTGGGATTGTTAAAATTTCTAGATATGATTGAAATTAAAATGATTACATTTAAAAAATTCTCAAAATTCAGATGCATTAGCTAGATCAACTGACCTTTTTTCAAAATATATTGAAATTAACAGATTTTGCTAAATGGTGCCCAAAATACCTGTATTGGTTAAAAGTAAGTAAGATACATAATCCTTATCTGTATTCTATTTCATAAAACCAAGGCCCAAATCAAAAACTGGGTCATAATCATGTAAAGCGTATCTGCTTAGGAGGTAGAATTCTGGGGTTCTGTAAGCTCCAGGTCATTTGAGACTCCTTATTGCTCCCTGCTCTAGTGTTCTCTGCCCCAAGCTCCAGTTCATTAGAAATCAGCTCTGTGTCTAGAGAACAAGGTTCCAGACACTGTGCAGAGACAAAAATAAAATAGATTGTGATATTAAAACCTAACTCTGGGATGAAATAAGATATTATTGAGGCTGGGACAGATTACATGAGTCGTCCATGTTAAGGAAAGTAGGAGGTGGCAGAGCTATAATTCAAACTCGTCATTCTGACTCCTAACCCTTGCTCTTTATACAACACCCTCCCTCAAGCCAACTTACATAGTTCCTTGAAAAACTTGCCATCTAATGTTTGTTTGTTTATACTTATTAAGTGCCTACTATATGATGATAAAATATCGTGCCCTGGAGGAGTAACAATGATTATAAGTAGCATTTATTCAATGCTTGCTATGTGACAGGCACAAATTTTCTATACACATTAGCTTGTTAGATCATCTTAATAACAATGTAGGAAAGGTACTAGTACAATCTTCCCTGTATGCATGAAGAAACTGAGGCACAGAAAGCTTACACCCCATTAAGTGGTACAAGTGAGATTTGAACCTAAGCTAACTATCTCCAAAGTCCACACTGTTAGCCACCAAGCTTCCTCTGCTCTGTTTTGCTGCTATAGCTACAAGCCCCAGCACAAGACTAGAACAGGAGCAAATGTGCATCTTGAACCCTAGACACAAAGAGCTCACAATATAACAGGGAAGAAAGAAACAGAAACAAATACCATTCAATATTCTGGGTATTATAACATGTGGTTGTGATAGAGCCAGGATCCCAAATCCCTGCTCAGTCACTGAAGGCTCCTGAGAAAATATAAAAGATGCCAACCACATGTGCCCTGTTTATTCCTTGCCAGGGTTTT
Source organism: Daubentonia madagascariensis (assembly GCA_023783475.1). Classification (NCBI taxonomy): domain Eukaryota; kingdom Metazoa; phylum Chordata; class Mammalia; order Primates; family Daubentoniidae; genus Daubentonia; species Daubentonia madagascariensis. The sequence continues at coordinate 53,345,734 of JAKFHU010000913.1, forward strand.
TGTCTGAATCCCTGCCTACTCTGGGGAGCTGGAATAGACACCATGTGGAATAAGCGAATCAGAAGTGAACTTCTAGGGAGAACTGTAAGACTGAGTTTGGAATCAGTCCCAAGTAAATAGTTTCCCCTTATTCCTTCTCTCATGGTACCCATCTGGTTCAATTTGGTGCTCTAAGTCTTGGGGACTCCCTAGCAAAAGGTATACCCAGGCTAAATTTTATATCCCAGCCACAAGGGAAGATAGAGTGTCCCACGGCAAGTAGTCATTTCGACCCCTTTGTTCCTCCAACAAAATGTCCTTCAGGCATTGCCAGAACTCTCCTTCTAGTTAACGAAAGTAGAGAAATGAACTGTGTGTGCCAACACAACAGAAGCCTGGCAAAGTTCAGTGGAAGCCCAGAGGAATAGCTACATGCATGGTCTTTGAGGAGAGCAGTTTCCAGAAGAGGGGATGTTTGGGTCAGGTCTTGAAGGATGAGTAGGAATTGCCAAACACATGGGGAAGAAGAGAAGCGACGGTGGGAATATGCAGGCACAGAGTAGAGAATGGTAAAACATTTGATGTGCACCTGGGTACCTGGACAGGGAGAGGTAAATGATAAGTGATATGGCTATAGATGTGACTGGGATAGATTATAAAGAATTTTGCTTATAAGGTTAGTAGTTCTAAGTTTTCCTGGGACTTATGAGAGACCTTGATGCATGGAACTGGCATGATTTATTTGAACAAGTGCTAGGGGTGGGGAACCTGCAGCCTTCTGATTTCAAGATTGTTCTTTTTTAAGCACAAAAGGAGGCAAGAAAAGCTTCATCTTTCTCTGCTGCACCCCTTTGAATAAAAGGATTTGTTCTGTAAAATTGGGATTTAGTCAAGAGGCCACATTTAAGGACCTAGAAGGCCACATGTGGCCTTAAGGCTGCAAGTTCCATACCCCGTGCCTACTATGTGATGACAAAATATTATGCCCTGAAAGAATATGAGGGTATAAATAAGCCAGAGACAGAATGTGGGGGCTATTTATGGATAATAACCTTCAGGGTTCAGTGTGTATCAGATATGGGGAGTAAGAGGGAGGGAGAGAAGAACATGCCTCAACAGCTTCAATAGGAGTGAAAGTAATACATAGAAATGCACACAGTAAAACACTATAGTTCTAAAAGAACTATAATGGCAAAGTTGCAAAAAATATGGGCAAGCTTAAGCTTCAGAGTCCTATTCTCCTGATCAGTAGATGGTGCTGGACCTGGGACATGGGATGGTTCTGGATGCAGGGTGGAGGAAAGGGAGATTTAACTTGACTTCCAGGCAGAGCTATCCTTTCTGAGTTTTAACGACACTCCATGGCAGATAATAGTGTCCATTGTGGGTAGGTAGCTCACTCTGAGAGAAATTACCCCGTCTATGCTAGAATGCCTCACCGGTGGCTTCTGACTTACCTATATCTGCTCTGAGCACCAGAATCTTAACTTTCAGGGAATGGTCAAAAATTTCAGGTTTGATCTACCAGCCAAAGTATTCATCAACAAAAATTCTGGAACCTAACCTTTGACTCATGACATTACGAAAACAAAAGTTTTATTAACAATGACTGAACTCATTCTCTGAAATTCTAACAGCTTAAATAATAGCTAATGTTTACTGAGAGCTTTCTTTGTTCTTGGTCCTGTACTAAGGGATTTATATATAGATTGCTAATGCAATCTTTGCTGTAATAGAAATTTGAGTTTAGGTGCCCACTGTCCTCCCAAATTTGCTCGCTATAATTCTCCACAGAATTACCAGCTACCATGGGAGCAAAAATAGGTCCATTGGTTATTTGGGCCAAAACATAATAGAAGTTTTGTGGCTAGAATAGGATGCAATGTGGGATAATGGTAAATATTGGGGGCTTTGAAGTTATAGAGAACTGGCTTCATTTCAGCTCAGTTTAATTCAGTACAAAAGAGAGACGTAGAGCATCTACTACAGGAGTTTTAATAAATGTGTATTTATTGTAAGATAAGCACTGTGCATGTGAGGTATACAAAGAATGAAGACATAGCACCTGCTTTTAAGGATCCTACAAGTTATTGGGAAGAGAATACATGTAGATGCTTTTGAAATAAAATGGACAATATTAAGATAGAGGTAAACAGAGTTCTATTGGGTCATGGAGGAGGATAGCCCAGCTGAGATGACTTCTGACCTAGACCTTAAGAGATAAGGAATATGGCCCCAGCCACACAGGAAGAATACATCATGGATGTATGAAAAATAACAACAAATGTAATGTGAAAAGCAGGGCATATTGACAAGTGTGAGCCTGAGAAAATTCCTTTACCTTCCTCGGCCGCATTTCCTCATCATAAAGTGATTCTAAACAATCTCTATGCCACTGGATTTTTGCAAAGGTTAAAGATAAAAACCAATAAAGTACTCAGAACAGGGTTTATAACAGAAATTTCAAAATATGTAAGATATGTCACAAATGTCACTTATTCTGTGGGATGCCCATGTATGCTTTATTTTAAGTTTTATGGTTAGTTATGATTTAGAAGTATGCATTTGAACTAAGTACAAACTTTGAACAGATTTCTCTAGAACTAGAGCTTTTAATATGCTAATTTTCATTGTGAACCTTTAAGTACATGATAGAGAAAGTTTATTCAGCTTTTCCAAAGCTTTTTTTTTTTTTTCTGACTGAGCACCCCAAGGACTCATGTTCTATAATCACACTGGGAAATATTGGCCAAGACTGGACTAGCATATAGGATGCCCTGCATAGCTTCACTCCGTATGATTCTTTCCTTTAGGGGAACACTGTTTCATCAGTTCATCACTATATTTGATGGCCAAGATTTTTTTAACCCATGACAAATCTAAGTCTGGGTCACAATAATCCATATTAATGAAGGATTCTGTGTGTTGAGGTCATTAAAAAGTTCTCTTTCAAACCTTAAAATACCTGGCTCATAAGAAGGGTTATGCTTTAATCCCTTGGCCTTACAAGTAGTTGAACTACCATCTTGATCATAACGTATATAACCTCCTTATAAGTAAGGAGGCAGACTGATGTGGTGGCTCTGAGTTTCATAGCAATAGGAAAAATCATTTATATTCTCTTCTGGGCCTCAGTTGCCACTTCTAAAAAAGAGAATGTTTGCTATTCACAATCTAATAGCACCCCTTTAGGATTCTACTACAATATTATATCATAGGTCAACCTAGAGACTAGTCAGTCTCAAAACTCTGAATTTAGCAAAGCAGGAAGCCGTGGCTTAGGAAACAGAACTTCAAGGTTCCAGGTGGATTCCACATTAGTGATACCTGGGCAGGAATGTAAAGGGTCCCAGCAAGAATGGATGAGCCAAGTGGAAGAACAATATCTCCATCCAGCCTAAGGCTCTTTGAAAGAAAACAGGGGGTAACAGCACATGTTAACTTGAGTTGATGGAGGGAAGTGGGACTGGGGATGCCAGGAAGAAAGTTATTTGCTTGAGTGCAATTCAGTCAATTCAGGTGACTTCCAAATCTCCACCCAGAGTTCTTCCATAGCTCAGAAGATGTCTCCACCTACCTATCCAAGAGACACCTCCAACTTCATGTACTTAAAAGAGAACTTGTGTTGTTTCTCCTTTACATACCTCTGAAGCAAGAGTTTCTAGAGATGCCACAGGTCTAGGGAGACAATTTCTTCCATCAACTTGGGCAGTTCTGATAGCATTCATCTAAGCAAACAGGAGAGATTTACCAGGGACTTCGTGTTTCCTTTGTGTTCAGTGCTTTCACTTGTGCTGCCTTATTTAATCCCTAATAAAAATCACTAGTAACTAAGCATCATTATCCCCATCACTTTAGTGATGAAAGTGAAACTTTGAAGGGGTAGATGATTACTCAAGGTCACACAGCTAGTAAGTCCAGGAGCTGGGATTCCTACCTATACTTGATTCCAGAGACTCTGTTCCTTACAGCAGGCTGTCAACAGCCCTGTGAACATCAGACAATTGGTGCAAATAATGCTAGAGCACAGGGTTGGTGAGCTCTGGTCCTGGGGAGAGGCTGCTCCTTGCTCTTGGTTATTAGTGAGCATCTTAGACGTGCTCACTGTCACTAGAGGAAAATCATAGAATGTCAGGCAGGGAAAGAAATATTAGGATACAGTTCAGCAACTGTCTTATGAGATATATTAGGAACACTTTACTTCCTGTACATGTCACCTGAGCGTACACACACACACATACACACACACTTACACTCACCTTCTGCCTAATTTCTGCAGTCACTGGGAAAATGAGCAAGATTTATTTTAAACTTAAAATAAACAGCAGCTATTTCTAGCTCACATTTTATCGATAACTTTCATTTATTGAGCACATATTACAAACCTATGCTCTATAAACCCAACCCAATTTAATTCTCACGGCAGTCTTCTGAAGTAGGTATTATAAATGGTATTTTGGGGATGAGGAAACTGAAGCACAGAAAGTTTAAAAACTGTTTGAGGTCAATCACACAGCTAGTAAGGGGGCAGAGCTAGGGAATGAGTGCTCAGATGCACACCCCGACCTGTCAGGCTTCAAAGCCCAGGACTTCACCAAGACCCTTGCCTGTCTCGGCACACCCTCTCAGCGTGCTGCTGGGTGCACAGTCTCATCAAGAGGGCTCCCGATAGAGAAAATTATTTTTCTTAAAACTCCCTGTTCCTTGCCTTTCCTTAAACTTAACACACACATACAGCACAGCTGGGAAAGTATATATCAAAAAGAGCTCTTATCCCTTCCCTCTGGAGCAGGGGGAAAAAAACCAAAAAAAACTCTAATAGATGCTATTTCATCCCGGTTCACCTGAGAGTTGTGTGAGGGAAGCTGGGAGCATTTCCCGCTGCCAAAGCCAAGCTCCAGTATCCTCCCACCAGTGCTACAAGACTGACACCATGTGGCCAAGGCAGCCTCCAGAAGCCTTCCCTGAACCACCTCCCATAGCCTCCAGTTGGAGGCTCACCAGGCCTCTCAGACTTTCTCATGAAGGCAGCTGAGGGGACAGAACAGTAAAGAAAGAACCAACCATCCAACCATCGGGTTGGTAGCTGCTGGTAGGGTCCATTTCTCTGTCTACAGAAGGCAAATACTGCTGGAAGTAATCAACTACAAAGCTAGGCTGTGGCATGGGAGAATAGGAAATTAGACTTCTTTTTTCTAATTTCTGTATTCATTTATTTATTTATTAGTTTATACATTCCTTACCTTGGTCCAAGTATACTTACAGGCAACTAAAAAGATGCATTGAAATTCCATTAGGTAATCCATTTTATGTTTGGTGGGCAAGATGAAGCAAAGGGAAATAATGGTAGAAATAAAAATACATATGAAATGAAATAATATAAAATATGCTTAACTAGAGATGAAATACAAGGGTATGGGTGGGAAACAGATTTGTCTCTGCATCTTCTATAAGCCAATGAAAGGATGGAGGTCTTATTGGTTTTAGTCTCTGAGATAAAAACAAACCATTAGCCAATGAAGAACATAACTATTCCTAAAACTAATAGCAGGAAAAAAATCCTGAAGTCCTCATAGAGAGGACAAGATGTAAAGGTCATGAACAATGTCAGTGCACAGATGAGCGTAACTTGTCCAAATGATCTTTCAAGCCTAGCAAACCAGAAAGCACTAACACTTCAATTCATCCCTCCACTTTCGCATTCTTAAAATAGTACAAGGCTTTTTGTTCTCATTATTGGTTTTGATTTTGTGTGTGTTTAGAATGTTTTGTGCTTCCCCTTTAAATGATTGCTGCCAATTAGTTTTGTTTGCCTAAAATGTAATAAGATTGTATTTTAAGAAGTCGATGCTGAGCTTTTACTGAGGAACACAATAAATTAATCATTAAATCAATTGTATTGATTGAACCTTGTAAGACATGAAAAATTGCAGTGCAAGGAATATTTTCCACCAAGAGGTAGGAAAGCACCTCAGCATCCTAAGGGAAGGTGAGTAGGTATTCTTTGATAGTACTGTTTCATTTCTTCCCTTGGATGTTACCCTCGTTCATCAACTGTAAAATAAATACAGTGACCATTTAATTGCAAATATTTATCCTAAATGATAGAGTCCATTTATTAAGTGCTCACTCTACATCATGCGTAGTGCTTTCATACATTACTGCACATAATCTTAACAATAAATCTGAGTAGGACACATCCCTATCCCCATTTTGTGGGAGAGAACACTGAGGCTGATGGACATAAGTAACTTGCTCAAGGTGACCCACCTAATGAGAAGGAATGTGCAGGTTTGAACCCAGTTCTGAGTGGACCCAAAGCCCATGCTCTTAATACTGAATTATACCTTAAAATAATATAGAGGGAGGTTTGAAACTATACAGCACACTTCTCTGCCTATTGCCAGGCTGCTCATGATTCCTTACAGTGTGCCAACACAAGTGCAGGGAAATAGAATGTTGGAGCCAAGATTAGGTTTTATTTGGAAGAAAAAAAATATTAGCCACCAAAGCCAAGACAATGAGTGGAGGCTCTGGTTACAAACTGAGACACCAAACAGACTCCCATGAAAAACACTATGATGAGAGCTGGTATAGACAGACGCCAGGGCAGGCAGGAGGTACAGGGTGGAGGGGGGCGGTATCATCATTCACATGAAGTGGCATAAAGAGCCTTTGGCAGAAACTTCCAGGACTTTGGGCACATACAGACGTAGTTTTCAACTTTCAATTCCACAGCATGCACCTTGAGCATGTCATTTAAGATCTCTAAGCCTCAGTTTCCTCATCTATAAAATGGGAACAGTCACACCCCGCTCAAAGTGCTACTGTGAGGTTTAAGTATGATAATATATGTGAAGCTTTTAAAAGAGCATCTGGTACAGAATAGTGGCCAAAAAGGGCAGCTCCTTTCTCTCCTCCCTTCATCTCCCTTGGCAGTCTCTTCAAAGCAACTCCCATACTGGGCTTAGGGGCACAGCACTCCTACCCTAGCTTTTCCCAATAGTCCTAGTCAGCTGGTCTCTTTACACGGTAAACAGCATACCTTCAATCCCTCAAGGAGGTCCCCTTGGCTCACCACTCATGACCAGATGAGTGAAGGAGGGATAGTGAGGATGGTTACACTGATGACAGGGTGTCTGCTTTGTCACCTGACTCTGCTCACTTTCATGGGATAAAGCAGTCTACTCTCAGAAGACTGTCTTAATTCTCAAAGAAGCAAAGACAGAGAGAACCTATGCCAGTCTCTCCTGCCACCTTCTTTCTCAGAAACAGACCCTCTCCCATGCTTAGTGCTAGGGCTCCACTTTTCAGGATGGTTCACACGGAAAGACTCATTGGAAAGGAAGAGGAGGTACTGTGACTTGACGAACTACTAGCCCCCCCCACACACACACACAAAATCAAGTGAGGTTTTATTTTACTGGGCAAATTCTTTCACAGATGCACACCCATTGGCTGATTTAAAATAAAGGTAGTTATTTATTCACGCCACCACCTCCTGAAGAGGCCAGAACTAAAAGGAGAAGAAAAGTCTCAGCTATAGTTGCAGCAGCATTTAAAGGCTAGCTGAGTATTCAGCTGAGATTTGAGCTTGAAATTCTGGTACCAGATACGGTTTAGGATTCTACGGAGGAACAGGAAATGGCCTACCTCAGAGTATTCCTTTTCACTTCTTGAGTCCATTTATTTTATGGTTCTGACTGCATGCCAAAGCCATTTGGAGTCTTCAAGAGTTTAAATAGCGATGTCCAATTAATAAGGCATAAAACCCTGAAGCTTCCTCACCCCCATGCATTTAGTCAGCCCTCCTCTGTTCTGAATGTCTAATTGACAGCAGACACTTGCAGGCCTGTGCCTCTGCATCTAGGCTGTGGATGGGAGCAGTTAGCATGGCCTCCAGCATGGGTTTGTGTGTTTGGAACCATTTCCAACCCTACATTGAACAGCCACATCAACAGGAATTACAGTTCCTCATGGAAATTGTGTCTATGGTTGGAATAGGATGCAAGTTCTGGTAGTTTTATTTCCTTATGAGACATTCTGGAACACTGTAGCAGAGAATTTGTCTCGTGGCTTTTTTGGACTAAGAGCTCCCCACATATTATTTTAATAATGAGGCATTCTGTTGAGGGATTAATGAAATAGCATTGCGGTGTTCAAAGTGATGATTAAAGCTGTTGTTTTTTCCCAGCAATGCATTCATTTCTTTCGAAATGATTATTTAAAAAAGAAAAAAAGTTCATGTTTAGATTTTAGATTTTATCTTTACTTGAACAGAGTAAAACTGACAAGTATAGGTGAAACAACTTGGTTGCAGGAATATTCTATTATATTTAATGGGAGAGTCCATTAAATCTTTCCTCTGATTTTGTTCTTGTTTTTTAACTGGTTTTAGATGATAACAGGTATTCACTACCAATTTAGAAAAGATAAAAAGCTTTTTTTTTTTTTTGGCCACAGCTTTTAGTCTTGGGGGAGGGAGGGGAGAGGATCTGCAATCTCTTCCTCCATAATTTGTAGATTACACAAACCCTTGTGCTTTTAATAGATGGTTCCTCATTAGACAGCACAACAGAATAAAATAATTGTCCTCTATTATCCTTGAGAGTCAGGGCCAAGTTTTCCCCAAAGACATTATCATATCAAACAACTGCTTTAAACGCAACACGAAACAGGCTTTATGGGAAACCTTTGGATTTCTCTCTCCTGCCAAAGGAGTTCTAAAAGATGAGCCCCTTTGTTATGGATGGCTCTGGCGTGCCTCTAATAGGTGTACCAGATGAAAGATGACTAAAGACATCCCAGATGGAAGAGTTGGCTAACAGCAGTGCCATAAATACCTGATGGATATACAAGCCTCTTGGCGTGAAATATGGTCTTTGTTCTGATTTACACTTTTAGTACGTATTTAAAAGAATGCCACATTTGCGGGGAGAGAAGGGGCATTAATAATAATAATAAAAAAAAAACTTCACATTTGTGGGGAGAGGCTAAAGAGAGCCTCTACTTCTTGACATGGACATTATTATGTTTTCCTCACCAAAGCCCAGTCCTTCTCTCCAAAGCTTATTGAAAGAGGACATCTTCACTTTCCTAAACGTTTTGTTGTTGTTTTGTTTTGTTTTGTTTTGTTTTGTTTTTTTGCCAGAGATGGCAAACTTCATTCTTCTAGATTGATTCTGAATGATTTTGTTGGAGGAAAAAGCTGTGGTGTTGTGGAAGCAGTGTTGACCTTTGAGTCCAGAGATAGGACTCTGTATTTTCATAAAACTCTGTGCTTACTGTTGTTGCACTTTCGGCAACAGTGCTGTGCCTGGTACTTAGTAGGCTCTTACTAAATATTTGTTGTTAATCTGAGCCCCAGTTTTCTCCTCTGCAAAATGGGAGCTAGTGACATCTACACCATAGGGATTCAACCTCACTTAACAAGAGCCTCTGTATGCCACATTCCACGCTCAGCATTTGGCTCAGGAAATCTGTACAAGCACAGGATGGAGGGGAAATGAATAAAAATACACCAACACATGTGAGGCCATCATGTAGCACTTAAAAGCTTGAACTCTGAAGTCAAGCAAACCTAAGTTCAAATCCCAGCTCAGCCACTTGCTAGCTCAGTGACCTTGGGAAAATTACATAACCCACCTTGGCTTCCAATTGCCAATCTGTGAAATGGAATATTAATAGTTCCTACCTCATAGGGTTATTATAAAGATTAAATAAGATGATGCATTGAAAACTGCTTATAATAATTTAAATTGCCTGCATATAATAAATATTCAATAAATCTCAATCAGCAACTTGGCTGTACTTAATAAAACCAAGTGCCTGTAATGAACTCTTCACTACTTTTCCCTGATCAAACCATATCTGGGATGATATTTTTATTCCTGGACATCACAATGTAAACAGATATTGGCACATCCAAAAAAGAATCCCTGAGAAACTGAAAGGTTTTGAAATCATGTTATATGATAAAAAATGGTTGAATGACCTAATATTTTGGTTTAAGAAAAAAATCTATCACTATACACATATTTGAAGAGGAATTCACGGAATTTTTAAGGCCCAAACTGGTACCATATGGCAGGGAGGTAGACACATCTATTTAGAAGAGAACTTCCTGATACTTAAAGCTTTCTGAAAGTGGAATTTTCAGTTTCATGTAGAAATTAATCCCCTGCTGTAAAGTTAAGGGAGTAAACATCCTTTCTGTGACATGGATGCAAGCATGTAGAGGACTGGACTTTCTTCCACCTTAAATATGTCATGACTCCACATCAGTATTAGTGATCTGACTCTCCTAATATTTTATATTAGATGGCAAAAATCCAGGGACATCCCAACTCTCCAGCTACTTAGTGATAAATGTGTGCTACAAATTCATTCTGATAATTCCATTCCATTTATAGAAAGTCATCACTTTACTGTGAGCTTCTCCAAGTGTCCTTTCTCATGTACAAGGCCAATTTCGCATTTTTTCTCCATGCTGTTCCCTCCCATGTTCTCTAGGTTTACATCTTAGACTTCTTCCTGCATAACTTTTTGCCTCATGTTACCCAAAAACCTGCTCAGCGCTCTCCTGTGTTCCCCTCTAACACTTCAGTTTTCATCTTTTATCTCAGCCAATAACGTGTGTTTGCCGCTTTCAGTTACTCAATTCCCTTTACTCCTCAATCCACCAATATTCTCAACACTTAACAGAAAACTCCAGAAAAGTTTACTCAGAGCTTCAATATCACCAAATCTAACGGACATCTTTGAGATCCTCTCATATTGTGCTTCTCCTACCCTTGTCTTCCCAGGCCTGCGTCTCTCTCCTCACCGCCATGACACATTTAGCTATGCCGTAGGAATAGGGAGAGATTCTTCAACATAGAGAACAACTTATCAACAGCATAGAAAGTGGATATTTTGAGAATAGATAATAGAAATGATGAACGGCTCACTTGGGTCCATTTTGGCCTAAGTGTAATGCTGATGGTGGAGCATAATAGAATTTTGCAAGGCCTTAGATTCCAGGCTAAGGACTTGAGAGTTAATTATATCCACAACAAGAAACCATTTCATATTTCTTAGTAGAAAATTGTCATGATTTTAAATTATCATATATTAAATGGAAAACTTGTGGCAGGAAGACCATTTAGGAGGTTACTATAACAGTCCAGATTCATTTGTTTTCTGCATCCTTCTCTTCACTTCCTGTCTAGTAAACTATGTTGTATCACTTGAGGAGATGGTATGCAAAGTAAGCACTTGCTTGATTCCAGAACAGAAGCTCATATTATCATTACTACCATAGAGACTGGATGTCCTGGAGATGGGTGGGGTGGGCTAGAGAAAGGGCATGAAACAGCCTTAAAACACAGAAGAATTTCAATTTATTTTAATCCTTTTGATTATACTAAAGAGAAAAACATCATTTTGGTGTTCTATAACTTTAGCACCTCTCTAACACTTGCTAATATTCCATTTTAACAAAGAAAGTATGCCTCAGGCACAGAGCCTTCCAGACACTAGACTCTATAGCCAAAATTTAATCACACTATTTTATTTTCATTTATTTATTTTTGTTATTACTATCTATTTATGGCAAGTGAAATTGCTTTTCCATTTATGGTGGCATTATACATCTTCCTTTTAAAATACATTCATGTAAGTAAAATTTAAGAGAAGGGATGTTGACTTACATAATAATGTTCAATAAAAGTATAAGTACTATGCAGCTATGGTGAAAATGTGAAAGGGAACAACAGTGAATAGAGTTTGGAAAATCAGAGTTTGGTAGAAAATGTGGAATTTGGATTCGGACAAATTGGTTTAATATTTTAGGTCTACCGAATAATGTAGGGCAATTTCCTTAAACTGTTTTAGTCTTAGCTTCTTCATTGGCAAAATGAAGAAAATAATACCTACTTAATAGGACTGTTGAGAAGAATGAGAAGAAGAAACATTTAAAAGGTACTTAGCGCAACATAGTGCTTATGACAAAGTAGATACATTACACATTTCAGTTCTACTTTTTTTTTTTTTTTCTTTCCTTCCTACTGACTGCTGAGATTGGCCACTGGTATCTGCTCTGCCAGTGCCCAGTTCACACTGTAACCTGTGGGAAGGCTCAGGTGTCTAACAGCCTCTGAGTGAGTTCTCGCCTTGCCAGTTTCTGCTGCTGACAGCCTAGCACGGGGCCTGCAGGACAGCTACCAGAAAGGGTGAAATGAACGGCGGCAGCAGTGGCAGGGACTCCCAGACTAGCTTTCCCTACAGACATCCCTCCTTCCTCTTCTTTGCAAGGAATAGAGTCATTTGCTCTTCTTCCTCTCCCCTTCTATGTGCAAAGCAGCTAACAATCTACCCTGTTATTTTGGGACCCTATGGAGGAGGTCAGGAACCCAAATCAGTGCAGTCAAAATAGCAAGGACCAGCTGATTTCTGGCCTCTTGAGAATTCTTCGCCAGCTGTAAAATGAAACACTATTGTAGCTCTTACAAGCTTGGGGAATGCACTTAGTTTCCTTGTGGGAGTCACAATTTCTTTATCTGCAAAATGGAAGTGTTAAGGCCCTCTTTTTAGGGTTATTGAGAGAATTCACAGGCTTCTAGCATAGTGCCTAGCACCTGACGTGAAAGCTGCTCCATGGATATTGATCCTCTCTGAGCATTATTATATTCATAGACAGAACCACAGTTTCAGAGCTGAGAAGAATTTGGAGATTATTAAATCTTTTCTCCCATCTTCTCCAGCATCTAGCTTAAAACTTTTCACTCTCCAGCTGGAAGCTGCCTACCTTGAAACCACCTTAGTTTCATTGCCTAACAAATTATATTTTTTATATATTTGATTCTAATTCTGAGTCTAAATTTGCCTTCGTTCATCTGTTGTTCTTTCTGGAGCAAGACTTGATAAGTCTAAGATTTAATGATTTATTCAGTGTTATTAATCTGTTTCCAGGTGGCTTCTGCTCTGTTATTTCTCCAACCTCTCTGGTTCCTGTGGAGGATTTTCCTGCTGCTTGTGGTTTCTCAGTACCAGATGGTTTTTCTTTAACCTTCGTTTAGCCCCATGAGCCTCATTATGGTCATTCTGAAAATAGTAGATGCAGAAAGAACCCTAAGACCTTCAGATATCTTGCATTATTCTGGGATTTCTAGCCGGCTTACCAGAGTGGTTAATAAGTTAGCATCTAAATGGGAAGAGAAGTTCAGAACTCAAAACCTAAAGTCACAGAAAGATTGAAGGAGGAGGGCAGCCATGTGGTGGGGGACAAACACTGCAGAGAAGAATAAATTTGTAATAGCATGCCCAGCAGGACATAAATAGATCAAAATCATCCAAGATAGAGCCAGGAGAGTCCTTGAATTTACTAACTATTTCTTTCTAATGTTATTGGTGAGAAAATTGAGAGCTGCCATGAAGAACTGATGTGTGCAGCCACACAACACATGAGTCAGGTCCTAATTCTCTGACTCCTAGCCCAGTACTCTTTCCCCCACATCCCATTCTCTCTGCCTGCCCACTGTCGCTCTCATCCCTGGTAGCTTCCCCCAGCCTCATGCCTCATTAGACCACAGTCAACAGATCCATTTTCAGTTCTGTAGGATCTGCCCAGGAATTAGATATCTGACCAGGCTCCTAAATCTTTTAATCCTTAAAATCAAAGGATGTAAAAACCTAGGATCTGGGAAAAAGAATTGAAATATTCTAGTACAAATCTTCAGTTACAGAGGGGAAGGAAAGAAAAGAAAAGAAAACACTGAATTTACTTTCTCCAGGTTACACATCTTGTTATTGGCAACACTGGGATGCAAATAATAATAATGTCTCATTTTACTGGATGGTTATTATGTGTCAGATATAGTATGCCATGATCTTTACAATCATCTTCTCATGTGTTGCTCTCAACAACTCCATGAGGTCTACATAATTTTGCCTTCATTTTTCAGATGAGGAAACGAAAGCATGAAGCATTTGCCTACCTCACGAGAGGCCAAACAGTGAGTTAACAGGTGGTAGAGCTAAGATTTAAACCCGGCCTCTGTTTTAACCATTAGCCTGAACTCTTTGTTCAGCATTTTTGCTATTCAAACTCCCTCCAAAACCGTAGAGCATTTCACTGTCAGTACCCAAAACACAACCATCCTTGTTATTTTAAAGTCTTTCAGAGAATAAAAGAACTTTAGAAAGTCAAGAATTTGAAAAAAAATCCAAATTTTCATATCATTAGACTGATATCAGGAAATTTCAGCTTTGTACTAGAGATGCTAAATTCAAAAAGAACATTTTTGAACTATTATTTTAAAAAATTAGAATTTATCTGGGAGCTACATGATTTAGCCCCAAGCAAAACAAGCCAGGATCCAACTCTGCTCTAATCTCTAAAGTGGAAGAGAGGGATTTCAACTTTGTTCAACTCTCTATGCTAACATAGTCATAATCAAGCAAGTGCTGTTAGAGGCAAGTTGGTTTAGTTGGTTTAGTACAGAAAAGCACAGCTTTGTTGCCATCCATTTGTTTAATCAAGTATATTTATTAAGCATCTACTACAGGTAAATAAGCTATTTGCAGTCACTTCCCCTTACAATGAATCACAATATGATATAGTAAACACCACACAGAGTAGTTTTGTCAGTTGACATATACTGATCACCACTTATATACAAGGCGTGTGGTCAGTGGCAAGAATACAGAGATAAATAATAAAAAACTGCCCTTGCAATAAGTTGCTCATGGCAGTGGGACAGGCAAAAGCGTAAAACTCAACGTGATGCTATCAGTGCTGTTACAGAGGCCAGTACCTAATGTTAACAGCAGCAAAAAATAGTACCTAATTCTCCCTGGATACCGGCTATGGGCGGAGTGAGAAAAACAGGAGGGAAACACCTCTAGTTTCCAGACACTTCCATGAGAGTCTTTCTTCAAAATTTCTCCAGATAGCCTTTGTTTTTTTTTTCTTATGCCCATGGTAAAATTAAGACATATTCTTTATAAACAATATAAAATACAGGGAAATAGAATTTAAAAAACTGTATTCCCATTGTTAACATTTGGTTACATTTTTTGTGATCTTTTATATAGATAGGGTTTTTGCATTTCATTTTCTTGTTCTTGTACACAATTCAACAAACTCAATTAACATTTGTGGAATACCCTCCATGTGTAAGACATTAGAGATAAGAAATAACTATAACCCTACCATGGTCCACACAGTCTGGTTATAAAGGCACACACTTCAAGTGAGTCTTAGACACTGATGAGTGTAACATTAAGAAATATGGATAAAGGCAGCTCAGGAAACAAAGTAACAAATCTTCTCTGGTCTATTGTACATACAAATTTGAATCCCATTACTCTTTATTATTATTACTATTATTATTAACAAAGGAATTTTCCATGCTATGAGAACTATTTTTGTAAGATCCTCATAATGTTCCATTAAGTAGTTAAAACTATCCTTTATTTAAACAGAACTTTAAATGCTGGCGTGGATGCGCAGAGATAGGAACACTCATACACTGCTGGTGGGACTGAAAACTAGTACAGCCTCTGTGGAAAGTAGTATGGAGATATCACAAAGAACTAAAAGTAGAACTACCATTTAATCCAGCAATCCCACTACTGGGTATCTTCCCAAAGGAAAAAAAGAGAGTCTATAAAAAAGACATCTGTGCTCAAAGGTTTATAGCAGCAAAATTCACAATTGCAAAGATGTGGAAACAACCCAGTTGCCCATCGATATATGAGTTGATTAATAAAACGTGGTATATGTATACCATGGAGTACTACTCAGCCATAAAAAAAAATGGTTAACTATCTCTTGTATTATCCTGGATGGAGCTGGAGCCCATTCTTCTAAGTGAAGTATCACAAGAATGGAAAAACAAACACCACATGTACTCACCATTAAATTGGTACTAACTGATCAACACTTACATGCAATATGGGAAGTAACATTCACAGGGTGTCAGTTAGGTGGGAGCGGGGAGGAGGGGATGGGTAAATTCACACCTAATGGATGCAATGTGTGCTGTCTGGGGGATGGGCACACTTGTAGCTTTGACTCGGGCGGTGCAAAGGCAATTTACTTCAGTTTTTTTATAATATAATATTTATAATACTATTATAAATAACTCAAATGAACATCTTTGAATAATAAATCATCTTTCTTTTTTTCCTTTGGCCTCAAAATACAATTAGTGGCTCAATGTGTTTCAATTTCTTTCCCAAAAGCCAGTTCCCTCATTTTACATACAAAGAAGCTGATGTCCAAAGGCATTAAGTTGATTGACCATGTTAAAATAATCTATAAGTAGTTGATCTGAGCCTGGAACACAGACCTTTCAGTTTCCAGGGTGCTGACTAAAGACTAGAAGAAAAATATTCCTCTAGGTCAGGGTTTTTCAACCTTAGTACTATTGATATTTGAGCTAGATAACTCTTTCTTGTGGGAGAGTGTCTTGTGATTATAGGATGTTTAACAGCATCCCTTGCCATTAGCACCCCCATCACACACTAGTTATGACGACCAAAACTATCTCCAGATACTGCCAAACATCCTCTGGGGGAGGGGGAGTGGCAAAATTACCCCCCGCTGAGAACCACAGCTCTAGAGGAGTCCTGCTGCATAGACTCTGAAAGCTGCTGCAGTGACACTCATTGACAGCAATGCCATTAAGAAGTCATCCTTTCCTGTATTGAATAGACTTCAATTCACAACCACATGTGGGCAAATAGAGCAGGTGTAATTTACCTATTAAACTTCAGCAAATTCAGGATAAAATACCTATAAAATCCTTGAAGGTAGGCTACCCTAAAGAAGAAGAGAAAATATATTATTCTGGAAAGCTTTTAGGATTCATGCTGGTGTCCAAGAGAATATACGATCCGCATAGATAATAAAAGGGAGGAAAAGAACATAGAAACAGACGTCAACTCCACGGCTACTACGGTCTTCCAAGCTGCTAATCTCCTCGGATTTCTCTGAAAAGACAAACCACATGGAGAGCTCATCTACCTTACACTAGTGTTTATGAGTCCTTAGATAGTGGCAGGGCCTTGGGAAGACTCTGGACATCAGTTGGGAAGACTGTAAAGCTGTAAAGCTTCAGCTCATGCACAGGTGTCTCGTTTCTTAGAACACAGAATTAAAGGAATCAAAATCTTATAAGGGGTCCTCATATGTGGCTACTGACTGCATCTCTTGCCCTTCTGATTTCAAGGGACCATGGAAAAAGGGTGCTAGGGGGTCTTCCCAAACCCAGTCATCATAAAATAATCAGGCTTTGGTACAATTTAAGCTTTGTTTGAACTGCTGTCTTATGTGTATGAAAAGTAAGGAAGTCAATGCTGGGTAGAAATTGGCCTGGAGGTTTGCCTTGAGATGAACTGCCCTTCAATACATAGGGTCAAGTGTTTTATCAAAGGAGAACAGGGACACTGTTCTTTCTCATTCATCTCTGCCTCCTGTGTCTTCAATCTGATGACCAGTTTCCTGACCAACAGCACAGACTCCCAGCTGTGGCACAGGGCAAAGAGGCTCCGGAAATTACTAGCTGAGTGCTCTTGGGTAGGTTCCTTCACTTCTCTGAGTCCCAGTTTATTTAACTGAACAACTACTTCTGCAGGGTGTTTTAGGATTCAGTGAGATAATATAAAACTTATCTAGCACAGTATCTACTATATGGTAAACACTCAAATGTTAACTCCTTTTCCCTTTATCACCCTTCAATAATAGCCAGACTGTGGACTAGTGAGCATTCTACTTATCTTGAAGTTCTTTTGGCATGTTGCTAAATAAACTCTTTGATTAAAATCCAGGATAGAGTTGGATGGTAGCCTTCATGAGAGAAAGAATTATGTCTGTTTTTTCTGAAATATATTAATGATACTTTAGTGCTTGCTGTATATTAGAGGCTCAAGAAATCTTTGCTGAAATATTGAGTATATGAATGAATAAATTGATCATACAATAAAGTCCTGGTATTGGTAAAGGAAAAAATATCACTTATTGAGTGTGTACTCTGTGCTAATCATTTGATAGACACTCTCTAGTCACTGATATATTTAATTTTCTCAAATTTTAGTCCCAATTTTGGAAGATGAAACCGTGGCTTAAGTAACTTGCCTAAGGTCACTCAGCCACTTGGTGGGTTTAGCTGAGCTTAAAAGCCAAGTTTTTCTAATTCTGAGCCTGCTATGGGAAGCCACAGGACTAGGAGCTATCCAAAGCGGGAACCAATTCTTAACCACCTTTATATCCTGTTATAAGTTAAATTGTGTCCTTGAAAAAGATTTGATGAAATCCTAACCCCCAGTACCTTAAAATGTGACCTTATTTATAAATAGGGGCATCTGCAATGATCCTATTTCCAAATAAGGTATTAGTTAAAATAAGGTCCTACTGAATTAGAGTGTTGTCCTTGTAAGAAGAAGAGAGAGACACACAGGAAGAAGACTGTCATGTGATGAAGGAGGCACAGATTGGAGAAATGCATCTACAAGACAAGGAATGCCAAGGATGGTCGGCAAACAATAGAAGCTAGAAGATGCAAGGAAGGATTTTCCCCTGTAGGTTTCAGAGGGAGCATAGCCCCACAGACACCTTGATTTCAAACTTCTAGCCTCTAGAACTGTGAGACGATAAATTTCTGTTGTTTTAAGCCACCTAGTTTGTGGTACTTCATTATGGTAGCCCTAGGAAGCTAGTACATATCCTCCGTACAAACAATTGCCTAACATATTAGAGGATCTCAATGCATATGTGCTGAATTCAACTAAACTCCTCTGGGAAGAACATTCTTCTCTGTTGCTGGAGGTGCTCAGACACAAGTGGAAAGACTACTCCATGGTTCTGCTATTAAGGAATTTAAATCATTTCTCAGGATCCCACCTAAGCCAGATCCTATGATCTTGAGATCTGAAAGCTTGAAGGGGAATAATTCTGGCGCTGCATTACTACATTTGGAGGTAACTCTGGCTAGTGTTTCTAGTACAGTTAAATTTTTATAAATTTGTCCAATCTTGTAAGCTATAGCCATTAATTAGAAAAAGATGTTTTTAAATGCTGTTTAGGTCTTTCTTAATTATATATTCACCTTCAAATAGTGTTCATCCTGCATGTGCATTGTGGGTTTAACTGCTTTGTCTGTATCTTGCCATTTTTCAGCCCTGCAAGGGAAAATGTGTTTCAGATATGAAATACCCTCTTCAGCTAAGAAACTAGAAGTGATTGAGGCTTGCCAAATCCTCCAGCAGAGCCCCAGCTCCTCACTTCCTCTTAGAATTTAAGAAGTATTAAATGACTATGAATGTGGAAACTACCAAAACCACAAATGAAGTAGATTGTACAAATTTAAAGTTCCTCCTCCTGTGTATGTTCCTTGTTGGAAATGGAGTTTTTCCTTTTTATTGTTAAAGGAGTCTCAGTTTCTTTCCTCTGATTATCCCCCACTATTGGATACTGATTTATCATTTTTATAAATTGTAAATGGGAGCCTGTTGCCTGAGACTAGTCATAAATTATGGAAATGTGTTCATCTCCTCTGTAGGGATTGATCTTCTGGGGAGACTTTCACAGAGCTAAATGTAAATGCTTTGCACGGCTTTTTGAGAAGGTTGGATGTTCCCAGCCCTCTGAAGAGAGGGAGCGTAGAAAGGGACTAACGTTTGCTCAGAACCTACTAGGGACCAAATCCTCTGCCTGTTACTAAAGTTAATGCTATTAACACACTGAAACAGAATCACCCTATGTTTTGAAAGAAGACAAAACACAGGCCCAGGATGATGAAAATACACTCCCAAGGCTGATGAAGGAGCAGAGCCAGGGTTCAAACGTAACTTTGCCTCTAAAGTTTAACCTCTTTCACTTACTGCATTGCCTTTCTAAAGTGAAATAGGAATTTCTCAGATAGAGGTGGATGGGGTAGTATGTATTAACATCAGCCTAAACCTTGTGCTCTTCCAATGTCTGATAGATTTGCTCCAAGGAGCCATTAAGAAAAGCCACTGATCCAAGGGCTATAAATTAACACTTTCCTTATACACAGCTATAAGCAGCTATTTAAAACCTGGGTAATATCTTCCTTAAAATAAGTATCAGTTTTCTGGGCATTTATGCTCTATCACTCTTGGTTTTTCCATCCTTGACTCCATTAATAGAATTTCTCTTAATTCTTTTTCTCTTTTTATTGCTTTGCAAGGGGCTAATTTGCTGGCAAAATTGCTAATTTTACAGCTGCTTTCTGCTTTGTCAGCATGAGACTGACTGAGGAGTTATTAATAGAAGAATAGGATTCCCTTTTCATCCTTTTGCTCTTGACTGCTGCAGGAGGTGGGACAAAAATCCATTATTTAATAACATTTGTTGTTCTTCAAAGGTCATCATTCCGGCCTTTCAGTTTCCACTGAATTGCAGCAGCATCAGCAGCAATAGCAGCCACTTTCTCTTCCTGAAAGGCTTCTGGAATCCCTTCAGGTTACATGGTTGGTATGAGACTGTCTTTGAGACCCACCTTGGAAATGGGATGCAGGCTGGGAAATTCTCTCAGTATTTCTGTGCATTTTCCAAATAGTAATTTCCAGTCATAAGTATTTGTAGATGCCCTCAGTCATCTGCATGTAGATTCCTGGAGTGGATGATAAATGTGGCCTATATCAGTTAGGAATTGCATGTGGCTGCTAGTAGCAGAAAACAGAAATAACAGTGGTCTAAGCAAGACAGAAATTTATTTTTCACATAAAAAAATCTTAAAATAGGCATTCAGGATTGTAGGTGACCTCACAGTGTCATTAGGGACCCAGGTTCCTTCTGCCTTTTAGTTGTACTTTCCTTATCACTTGGTTTCCATTCTCAAGGCTGACCCATGGTCTAAGACATACATGATTCTAAGCAGGAATCAGAATATGAGGGTAAAGTGCAAAAAGGGACAGATCAGCTGTCTGTCCATCTCTTATGGAGTTTCCCTAGAAGTCCCCTAACAATTTCTACTAATATCCTCAAGCTGCAAGGGAGGCTTAGAAACATCTTTTCAGTTAGGCACATTGCTGCCTCCAGTAAAACTAGCGTCTTCTTACTAGGAGAAAGAATAGGGCAATATTGGAGAGGCAAATGGCGTATATGCCACATAGAAGAAAGAGAACAACTAAATAAATTAAGCCAATAAGTCTTTGTTAAGAACTTATTTTTGTGCCTAGAAATGAGAGAATAGAAAGAGTTGATTCATTCCTTTAAGGAGCAAAAGCTTACAGCTTACATACCTTTCATGTTGTCTTCTTAGCCTAGAATGCTTCCTCCTTCCTTGCTCACCTAGAAAACTTCTATTAATTATTCAAGGCTATTCTCAAATATCACCGGCTGTCTGATGAGTCCCTAAATGTCCACCTTCAAATTTCACAAGAATTCATCACTTGCTCAGCTCTGTCCCTGGAGAACTGTATCCTCACCTCTATTAATATTATGCCCTTACTTCCTCAGAGGTAGTAAGTTGCAGTGAAGATGACATGGGTGGTAGATAATGTAGCTTCAACTCCCAAGTCTATCAGTTTGAACTAGATACTTTTGCTTTTGAGCTGGAGTTTCTTGTCTCCAGAATAGGGAACATTAAATCCCACCTCAGAGGTTTTTGTGAAGATTAAATGGGATGATATGTGCCAAGCATGGCTGCAGGCAATTCTTAACATGTTAGTGTATCTTACTGTGCTCTAACATAAGCCTGTTATGATTTACAGAAAAAATTTTTTTAAAACTTCTATCTTATTTAAGTCACTAGTATTTTGTGAGCTTCTTGTTTTTGTCAAATTCAGCTGAAATTTAAAATATTAATAAAGTCTCTGAAGATATATTATTCATATACCTTTGCTTAAAAACCTACTTGAAGAAATACTTCATCAAAATGAGAGAGACATTAAAAGCAAGAGTCAAAAGTGGGAAAGTTTCATATGGAAAACTGGCAATTTATAGTAACCCATGCAACTTAGAGTTAAGTCTTGACAATGATAGTTACAGTTACAAAACAATCTCTTGAACATAAAAATTAAAAATCACATATAATGTGAAAATAGCAATAAATTAACTATAATAAATAGGCATAAAATTTCCAGGTTATATTAACAAAAACAAAAAAATAGAGTAAAAGAGTAGAAATAGATGAAAGTGAAACTCCATGATCTGCATGATTGTGCTTAATTTTTATAGGAGAGACTCAATGGATAACATTCTGTTGCTGAAGATACTATATTATGAAATATAAACATCAGCATGGGACTTAAAATTGTAAATATAACCATGAATGGGCTAAAATCCAACTGTACATCTTTCAAGTTACTAGATGAGAGGATCAAAGACAAATTCTCAAATTACAGCTAAATTTTTTTAAAGGGAAGAAAAAAGCAAGGATACATTTTTTTAAAAACAACAGAAAACATAAAAGACAGGTATAAACCATAATCATTTTATGAAAAAAATAATTAATTATTAAAATAGGAAAAATAATTAAATTCTATTTTAAATGCTCATATTAAATCAAAATAAAAACTGATATGCCTAAAACAAAACATCTCAGAAAACATCGATATAAAGGAAGAACAGGGTGAAAGGCAGACTAATGAAAAAATATAGAATACATTATTATTATTACTATTATTACCAGACAGACTTAAAATCAAGGTAAAATGGATTAAATGTCCTAAACAAGGACGTTTCCTGAAAATACAACATATAATGAGACTATAACTCTAATAACTTCTTAAGCATTGAAATAAGTAGAACCAAAGTATATGTACTCAAAACTCATAAAAATTCAGGTTAAATAGTTTAAAAATTGTAGGCACAGAGATCTCAAATAATACAATAAGTAATTTGACTTAATAGGTGGATGTAAGTAAAGCTAGAGAAATATCTAGATACATAAATAAAAATAGAGATAATCAAACGTTACCATCTGTAAATACAAAATACACTTTCTTTTCAAGGACTCATAGAGTATGTTTAATAATGATAATATACTAGAAAATTTTAAAAACCTCCATGAAACCCAGGAAATAAAGCAATTACATACTACATTTTTGGACAAAAATGCAACAATACTAAAAACAAATAACAAATCAGACATTAAAAAAATCATCCAGAAATGCAGACACGGTATTAGTTCACAAGCTAAAGAGGAGGATACCTAGAAAATACGTAGAAATACTTGGAAAATTACAAAATGAAAACACTAACATCGAAATCTACTTAGCTTTGCCAAAGTGTACTAAGAAGAAAATTCACAAAATTAAAGTAAATTAAAATATATTAATTTAATACTTAAGTAAGACAAAATAGATTAAATGATATAATTGCTAAATAAAGCCAAGAAGAATTCCTCTGAAAAAATAAATAAAATAATCAGCCATTAGTTTGCCTGAGAAAAATAAATGGGAGAAAAAAACAACATATAAAATTAGGAATGAAATGAAGACAAACATCAAGTTACAGGGGAAATTACTTCAAATAATATTTGTGATACCCTATTGTAATAATTTTTGAAATTCCAAATGAAATTGATTATTATCAAGGACATATGTGGGTTTAAAAGTAGATTTAAGAAACAAAATTTGTTATTTTGTTCTGTAAATATGGTGTACTGTAAATCCTATCTATCCTCTCACCATAAAACACCTAGAAATATTATAATAATAAATAAAATAAGAAAAGTGTATTTATAAATACAGAACTGAGCTTATAATACTGTAAGTAAAATTCTTAAGAATGAGATACAAAGCACAAGTGTAAATTCAGACAGAAAAGCCAACACTGTAAAAAGCAGCTGCCTTTGGTATATTTATAGACACAAATATTTACTACAACCTACAATCTGCCCAGGGTGAAATTACAAGAAGTAGGGCGAGTGCAAGGTAAGAAGCAGTAATAGAGACTCCCCAAAGAGCTCAGACTCCCCAAATCACCATATCACTATATTATTAATAAGAATGTGAACTTAAATGAAAGAAAAAGAGAAAAAAAAGTATTATGAGGTCATAGGAGGCAATACTCCCACTGCAAGAACCAAAAAATGCCAAAAATGTTTATAAAATTTTACTGTTAAGGACTCTAAAGAGCTTTGGAAGCAACAAAGACTAAAGGAATTGGAAATCCAGGGCAGAAGAGCCTTTCTAAAGGGAGCTGAGTACCACAGACATTTTCTTTCCTTGGGGTGTGGCCCATCCAAAGGGTAAAAAGAAACTAGTGAGGTTTTGGGAAGTCACACATGGAAGGAATGACAGATCTGAAGTATGAAGAGCCATAATATTCTACATGTTTTGCCTATGAAATATTTGTTGCACATGGGAAGCTGGGGTTGATAAGTTCTAAGGGTAGGGTAAAGTCACCCAAAACTTTTAGGTTTAGGAGATAGAATCCTACTATATAGGATGAAGACATGCATAAAACCCCCCTTGCCAGATTTTGAGGCTTCTTCAAGAATGGGAGGCTAAAAATCTAAGATCAAAACTTCCAAAGAACAAAACTAAATCTCATTCAATCTTTCATGTCTGAGCAAACAGATACCCACCATCTTCTCAATCAAAATCCAGGAGGGCAGCACTTGAGGAAATGGGATAAAATAGAATTAGGAGGTCATTTCACTAAACTGCAACACAGCCTGAATCCAGTTCAATGCACGGTTGGATTAAGGTGATCAGCCATTATCCTTTCTACCAACTGAAGCATGGAGGGAAAAAAGAAAGAAAAAAATAGACAAAGCATAAAGGACATGTGGGACACAGACAGCACATTTCTTATTTGTGCCTTTAGGGTACCAAAAGAGGACCAGAGGGCAGAAGATGCAAAAGAAATATTTGAAGATCTACTGGAAGAGAATTTTCAAAATGTATCAGAGATAATCCACCAATTCAAGAATCTCAGTGAACTTTAAGCAGGTTAAAAACTTTAATCAAATTCCTGAAAACCAAAGACATAAATTTATAGACACATGTGTGTGAGGAGGGTATAAAAAGAGAAGGAGGGAGGCAGGGAGAGAGAGAATACTAAAAGAAGCCAGGGAAAAAAGGCGCATTATCTGGAAAGGAGTAAGGATAAAACTGACAGCAGCCTCTTTAACAGAACCTATGGAAGCCTGAAGACAATGGATGATGTTTTTAAAGTGCTGAAAGAAAAATTTGTCAATCATAATTTGTACCTAGCAAACATATTTTTCAAAAATGCAGCCCATATAGCAATATTTCAGATCAAAAAAAAAAAGCTAGATATATTCATTAGCAACAGACCTGCAATTAAAGAAACATTAAAGAACATTCTGTCCAAAAGAAAATGAACCTATATGGAAGAGCAAAACTGCAAGAGGAAAATGGATAATTAGAAAGAGTAATTATGTAGTAAAAAATAAAACAATATGGACTCTTTGAAACAATAATATCTTTGGAATTGATGACATACATAAAAGTAAACTACATGAAAATAGTAGCAAAATGGGTGGGAAGAAGATAAATGGAGTTACACTGTTTTAAGATCCCTGTATTGTCTTTACAGTGGTAACATTTCTAATTTAAGGTTCTTGTTATAACTCAAGAATTAATGTTGTAGTCTCTAAGGTAACTGCCAAAAGAATAAGTGTATTTGAATAAATATGAGAAGAGGAAATATTGAATAATTCAAAAACAAGTATTCCAAAAGAAGAAAAGAAGGAAAAATAAAGCAGCATGGAAAAGATTGTCCAAAATGGAAACAAATAGCAAGCTAGTACATTCAAATCCAACTATATTAATATTATTTTAAATGTAAATGGACAAATCACTCTAGTTAGAAAGTAGGTATTGTCAGATTGAAATAAAAAAAAAATGCCCAATTATACATTATCTCCAAGAGACATTGTTTGAATAGAATATACAAAAATAATTGAAAATAAAAGAATGGGAAAACATATATCATGTAAACAATAACTAACAAGAAGCTGGTGTACTTATATAATATATTGGAGAAAGTAAGCTTTCAAACAATGATTAGTAGAGCTAAAGAAAGAGTTTTATAATGACAAAAGGGTCAGTTCGCAGAAAGATATAAAAATCCTAAATTTGTAAGCATGTAATAACACAGATGCAAAATATGTAAAGCAAAATGTGACAGAACAGAAAGCAGAAATAGACAAATCCACAATTGTAGTTGAAGATGTTAACATACCTCTCAGTAAGTATAGAACAAAGATACAAGAAAATCAGTAAGGCTATAGAAAATATGAATAATATAATTAACAGAATTAAAGTAATTGAAATTTATAGTACACTATAAACCAGCAACTGCAGAAGGTACAGTCTTCTCAAGTGGAATATGGAACATTTTTTTAAATTGACCATAGGTTGGTACCGGGTCATAAAAAAAAAAAAAACCTGTTTTAACAAAACATATACTTGGTTATCTTGAAACACTCACTCTGGAAGAAGCCAGCTGCCATGGAAGAAGTCTGATTAGCCTGAGGCCATCATGTAATGCAGAAGGCTCAGCCAGCCAATTGGAAAGCCAATGTGGAGAAGGAAGGATGCCCAACCTCCCCCAACTTCAGATACTTCAAGAAGTATGTACAGAAGGCTTTAGGTGACTCCAGTTCCAAAGACTATTTGACTGAAATCATGTAACAGACCCCACATGAGAAATGACCAGCTGAGCCCAATCAGTGCCCAAGAACCATGAGCGATAATAAATTGTGGTTTAAAACCACTGGATTTTTCACTGCTTTGTCATGCATCATTAGATAAGTGAACAAGCAGTACCATGATTATCTCCCTATCCCTTTTACCCCCAAGGAGAAAGGGAGGTACTGTCCCTTTGCTTCCTGTAAAGAGAAAGGGTCTTCTTTCAATGTGTTCACTCCTAGGACTGGGAATATGTCTCAGGCAGTTAGGAAGACTTAGTAGATTTATGCATGAGTCCTCCCCAGAAATCTAGAAGACGTAGATTTGCTGCTGCATTGGGATTGGCCTGCAATCCCAGAATGGTTCAGGCAAAAATGTGTGAGTGTTTTCCATGGAACAGATTAGGGCACAAATGCGAGAGAAAGCCCATGTGGAGATAGTGTTAGGCTCTACACAAAAGGGTTTCCTGGAGGAGCAAAGAGTCTGCAGCACCTCAAAAGCCACAGTAGGCACACAGATTCCTAGGGGCTGGGGACTGACCAAGAGATCCCAGCAACTGGGGCATTGCGATTCTCAGCATAACCCATGGTTCTCCCATTGCAAGCAGTCAAGCTCAAAGCTGGGACAAGGAAGAAGATTTAACTTATATCTTAAATCTGCACTGCTTTTGGTCAGAAAGGTCATGAGATTGTCTAAAATCTTACTCAAGAGCAGGGGAAAAATATCCCCCATGAATGAACTTCTAAAAATAAAGATGCTTTCTGATTCCATTCAATGAGCCCTATTTTTTTAAACATGGCAGCTATAAAGGATCTTCACAAAAATTTAACACATTTTTCTCATAGAATTCCTAGTGATTTTTATTTTCTTCATTATGCTTCTTTTTATTGTTTGATTTTTATAAACAAATACATCATTTTTTCACAGGAATAAAGGGATGGGTTTTTTTTCCATTCTAAACTAAAAATCAGAGGATTGAACAAAATGATCACTGCGATATTTCCCAGCTCTAAAAATTCTAGGATACTAGTAAGCAACCAGCATTTGTCTATAATATTTTCTGACGTTGGGAGTTCAAGTCCTACCTGAGTCTGGGAAGTTCATTGGCAGTTAGCAAAAGGGTGATGTAGATCCCAAAGCCAGAAAGCGTCAGAGTCAGGAAAATATAAGAAGATGGCCTTAGGGTCATGGGTAAGCTTTCCAAATATGTGTGTTCTCAGATACATTACCTGTTCCTTGAGAACCTTATGAGAAAAGACCAAATAACTTCTTCGGAAGGAATATGAGTCTGGAGGCTGCTTTCTCTGAGCACTTTTGCCATGCAGACTCGTGACGAGCAGAAAGGGATTGCAGGCTCTAGAGAGTTTGGCTAGAGCTGGTCCTTGCCTGCTTGACCTTGCTGAATCACCACTGCAATCATCTGCTTGCTCACTTTCTTTTCTGAAGAGCAGTTTCTGATCATTGCTATGGCCAATATTAATTTCCTTTCCTTGAGCATTTTCTTGAACTATTATGCTTATTACTTTCTTGGGCTAATATTCTGTGCTTATTGCTTTCGATAAATACTTTTTACGTCTTTTGACAGCCCTTCGCATTGTCAAGATGATGAAATCGTAATTCAGTGAAATTTAGTTTTTTGCCTAACAATTAGTAGAGTGGCCAAACTAGGATTTGAAAACACCTATCTGACTCCAAAGCCTGCGCTTTCTCCACAAAAGCCCCATGCTGGTGCTCTAGAACATGTGAATCAATGAGCCACCGCTGTCCAGTCCCTAAAGGGTTAATATGCTTGCCTGCTCCTGTTCCAGCTTCTTGGAAGAAGGTGTTGGGTCTTTTCCGCTATAATATCTATCACAACAGACATCAACTTCAAAGCATTCAACCTGGGCGTTTGATCTCCTCAAGGCCTGCTTTTCTGATGCATGCTGGAAAATAAAAGTAGGAAACCAGGCATGGTTTAGTCATACTTGTTAAACATTTACGGTGCCAGTCAGGAAAGATGTTGACCTTCAAATTAAGAATTAGAAGCACACATTCCATAAAAGAAATCAGTTCAATAAGAATAAAACCAGTGAGACCAGGGAGAGGCGTCTGGGTGCCCATAGAAGACGTGAAGCACAAGCAGCCACTAAGTGATATATTTCCTCTGGCTTTCACTATTTAGGGGGCAGCTCCAGGGTGGTGCGGTTTCCTCCTGCACACATGTTTTTCATGAGAGAAGTAGGGGAACCATGCCATTTTTATAGCTGCAAAGGCATAAGAAATAGGAAGTGGTTTGGGAGAGGCAGAAAACGTGGGCAGTCCACTGTTGCTGTTCTGCTCTGTAAGCCTTCTCAGTGTGTGACTTGAAGTTTAAGAAGTCAGGTAAGCTGAAGAATTAAACAGTTGTTACAGACAGGTTCACCTTTGAGATTATTTCTTCAATATATTTTTATTGTGATAAAATACATATAACATAAAATTTACCATTTTAACCATTTTCATTGTACAGTTCAGTGGCAGTAAGGACATTCCCAATGTTGTGCAACCATCACCACTATCTAGTTCCAGAACTTTTTTAATCCCAAATTGAAACCCCATATCCATTAGCGGTCACTCCCCATTTCCCCCTTCCCTCAGCCCCTGTCAACCACTAATTTCCTTTCTGTCTCTATGGATTTGCCTATTCTGGACATTTCATATAAATGGAAACATACAATATGTGGTCTTTCATGACCAGCATCTTCTTTCAGTTAACATCATGTTTTCAAGGTTCATCCATGTTATAGCATAAATTAGTACTTCATTCCTTTTTATGACTGAATAATATTCCATTGTATGGATAGGCCACATCTGTCCATTCATCAGCCAATTTGAACATTTGGGTTTTTCCACCTTTTCGCTATTGTGCATAGTGCTGCTTGGAGATTTTGCCCAGATCTATTTGCGAGGCCTCAAGGAAAGTTGTAAGAACCCCACACTTTCCCCAAGTGCCCGAGGCTCCAAGACTTTGCACTTTGGAGTCCCCTCTGCCCCTGCTTTGCACAGGCTGCTGCTCTTCTCCCATCTGGCTCACCCTGGCTTCATTTCATCTTCTCAGAGTCCCTCCTCTTCCATCCTGTGTAAAGCACTTCCCTGCCTGCCAGTCTCCACGTCAGGCTCTTCCTCCCTCACGTTCAGCACAATTTGTAATGAGGTTGTTAGTTTTGTTTAACTGTCTGTCCTCACTACTGGCATGTCAGCTCCTTAAGGACAAGAGACCCTACCTATTTAATTTGCTGAGTCATTTTCAGCTCTAATGACACTGCCTGCCACATAGTAAGTATTTATTCATAATAAACACCTGTTAAAGGTGATATCAAGCAAAATGGGCTTTTGAGATGTTATCAGACCAGATCCCTTGCTGGGTTCTATTTAAACCCTGGGAGTGAAATAAAGTGTAGCTTAAATACCTACTTCAGTGGATTGCTAAAGGTGGCCCAGGGTATTGTGATGAGAGTGATTCTGATGCTACTGTTTGGTATAGCAGGAGCTAGAACATGCAGAGCCTTTTAAGCCAGAGGCCCTCTTCCTAAAGTATCCTTTCACCAGATACACCTCTGGCTCACTCCCTTATCTCCTTCGAGCCATTGTTTCCACGGCCCTTCCATTGTGAGACATACAATAACAATACTATTTAAAATCCTTACATTTCTCATCCCTCTTTTTGGACTTATTTTTCTCCTTTGCACTTAACACCATCTGACAAACTATCTTGTCTATTGCCTGCCTCTCCCCACAAAAACGTAATGTAGGAGGACAGAAATATTTATCTATTTTGTTCACTGTTGTAATTCAGTACCTTGAACGACTAAGTTGTATGCCACGTGTTCAACTAATATTTGGTGAATGCCCAAATAAATAAATGGAGAAAGTCTTTCCAGACTTTCTCCATTTAGGGGCAATGCAGAAATGTGACAGTCTTTGAAAGATTTTTTTGCAGAGGCATTATCAGATTTTCAATGTTTTATCTCTGAAGACTGTAAGAATTTTCTCACCTACCCAAGCTTCAGACAACTGCCCCTCTGCCCTTACTTCTCTTCCTATAGTGTAGGTATGCACTAGAACCAAGTGTTTTTTCCCCATCCAACTGACCGTAAAGCAAAAACACAAACATCCTTTGAGTGTTTTTTTTTTCCTTAAGGATTTACTTGAGTAAATAAAGAAATCTGGGCAGAGTTTAACAAATGAAAAATAGCCACCAATTTAAATAGTTACTACAGGCTAGGCACTCATAGTACAGAGAATAATATCTCACTTCTATTTCTTGTTTACAGCAGGCCAGGATCTATGCTAAGTACTCCACATGCTTCATTCTCACAAAAAGAAAATGAGTTAGGAACTATCACTATATCCATTTTACAGATGAAGAAACAAAGCCACACATGAATTCAGTGGCACACTTGGGACTCAACAATTCCAAACCATGATTCTAGACACCTTAGCTAGCTAGTTTCTCTCATTTCATCCTATGATCCATTGAGAGACAGATACTCTCATTGAACAGGAAGCTGAGAGTTTGCTGAAGGTCAGTTAATTAATGGCACAGCTATAGTTAAAGCCAGGTTTTTCTAACCTAAAAATCCTTTCTCTTTCCACTATGCTCAATTACTCCTCCAGCAAACAATTGTAGGAAACACAATACATAAGAAATTTTATTATTGTAAGTACCAGCCTTAACTGTCTCTGGTCTACACTGAAATGTGAATTATCTCTGATAACTGGGAATCCTCTCCAGGCCCTAGGAGTCAAGCCTACCAACTCTATTTTGGAATGCATACTACATAAAGTTTCTTAGCCTTTAACCAATGCTAAAGGCAGGTTGGCATCACTTGTCAGTCTATAGATTTCTCAATCACATCTGGACCAGGATATGTGGGACTCTATGACTCCTGGCTTTGAGTCGCTAAGTCTTAGAAGTGACCCTGGACCTCCTGGGTTCTGTTGTGTTTCCAAATTCTCAGGAGCATGATGTGCTTTCCTAACTTGTACCCAAATGTTTCTCTCCTGAGCTCCATCCTGCTCCCTTTCCAAAGGTGTCTATGGTTCTAATTCCTTCAAGTCATAATATCTATCATGGGCTATTTCTATCTTTTCTGAGTGCATTGCCATAGTCAGTCTTATTGGAGAATAAAAAATAATATTTATTGTGTGCTGGAGGTTATATAGCTGTATCTCATTTAATCGCAGCAACAATTCTGGGAATCAGGTAGATGTTATTCCGTCCCTTTTATAGATGAGGAAATAAACATTTGGAGACCTTAAGCCCAAAGTAATAAAGAAATGATACTCAGAATGAACCCATGTTGGACTGTAAATCCATAGTTAAAATTATTTCCACCCTTGGATATTGCATTAATTTCCTCTTGCTGAAAAAAAAAAAAAAACAACTCAAATTTAGCAGCTTAACAACACCCATTTTTTTATCTCACAACTCTGTAGGGCTGAAGTCTGGTGCTCAGAGTTTCCTGCTCAGGCTGAAGTTAAGGTGTCAGCCGGCTGTGTTTTCATCTAGAGCTCAGGGACTGCTTCCAAGCTCATTCCTTTCATTAGCACAATTCAATTGCTTGTGATTATAGGACTAAGTCCCCATTTTCTTGCTGGCTGTCAGCTGGAGCTGCTCAGCCTCTGGGAACCACCCTCATTTCCTTGTCACATGGACCCCTCCAGCGTCAAGCCAGTAACTGCATCAAATCTCATGCTTCTAATCTGACTTCTTCTTCTTCTAACAGCCAGAAAAGACTCTGTGCTTTTAAAGGGGTCATGTGATTATATTAGACCCACCCAGGTAATCTCCCCTTTGCCATATAACATAACATAATCACAGAAATGATATCTCCTCGTATCCATAGGTTCCATCCACACACAAAGGGGAGAGTATTAATGTGAGGATGAGGATTACCAGGGGTCATTCTTACAGTTGTGCCAACCACAGATGATGTAAAACTGAAATCAGACCTAGTGCTTCACTAGCAGCCAAATGGCCTCAAAGCAGACATCAGTACCCTGGTAGCTCTCTTGCAATCCACAGGCTTCCTAAAACAGCCAGGAACAGATTTCTATCTTTTTTGTTGTTATTGTTGTTTTATTTCAATATCCTCCAATTTCATGGGATTTCTTCATTCTCTCCAAGAGTTGGCTGGGCTAAACAAGAACTGGCACCAGTAACCTCATGTATGTAATAAAGAAGGAGGTGGGGGAAAAATATTAGTAAACTTTTAAATAGATTTGTAAGTCTAACCAGAAACTAGAAGTCAAAACTATTCATCTTATCTTTTTGAAAGAGACATTTGTTACCACACTTCTTCCTATAATTTTTGTGTTTTTCTTGAGTGTCCCATAAACTCCAAACTGCAAGAATGAAAGCCCACATAATGAAACTTGAAATGGCCTGATATGGCCACAATTAGCAATTGGTGCTAATTGTGATTCGAAACTGAGGATATGAATGTCTCCAACTGGGACAAAGGGCACTGCTATCTAGAGAGCTGCTGGGCTCTGCTTTGCCCTACCCTACCAGACCATAGCACACAACTTGAGAAAACACATGTGCCTCAGATCCTAATAAATGTCCCTGAGGGAGCAGACAAAATGTAGGCATTTATTACTTAAAAGAACAGAAGGATCCCATAACACTCCAAAGTGTAAGGGCATGTCCTAATGGAACACTTTAGCCAGTAAGAACTTTCTGTCTACCCTAGGATTTCCCTGTCATCTCTCACATCTCCAACAATTAAATGAAAATTTATAGCTGCTAGTTCTCTAAATAGCTCTCCTCCATAGCCTATCCTGAGATCCTGAGTACTTCCAAAGTACTTTGTTCTTAAGTCTGTAAGAGACTTTTTAGCTTATACTGCATTGCCATGATTTTTCTCATCAGCACTTTAAGACTACAACCTTCTTGAATGTGACAACTGTGCCTGATTGAATATTTTTATATAACTCAATGTCTGACATAATTATTGATTAACAAAATATCTAGTGACCCACCACTGGTCAGATTAGTGTGTTTTGTGTTATTTTTCTTGTTGTGCTATTTTATTTCTAAGTCTTCTTTAAGACTAAGCTCACATATTTATGAGTTGATGGGTCGAATTAAGTTGCTGATTAGATTAGAGTGAGCTAAGCAGGGTTTTAGGTTCTGTCTCTCCTTGCAGCCATAGCGTGAGCTTGCTGAGAGCATCTGGGATAGATTCACAAGAATCTGGTAAAAGCAGCAAAAGCACAGGGATGAATTGACAAAGTTTCAACAGGGACTGGTAAGTCCAAAGAAGTGTTGAGCTCCAAAGGTAGGGTTCAGTGTGGGTACCAACAACCCCTTGCACCACTCAGATCCATTTGTTCTCTCTGATCACATGAAGCTCCAGGACTATAGTATAATTCCATTTTTCAAACAAAGGTATTCTCATTCCTCCTCTGAGAGGAGAGGTGAAGTCCAAAAATGCACATTCTATATGGTGGCCAATTGTGATCTCCCGGAAGACTAATGCTAGAGAGTTTGTAGAACAAGCTACAATCTCACCACTATAGTTTGCCTAGATGGCACAACTGATACCCTCCACTCCCTCATCCACTCTCCGTTCTAGATTCCCCTCACCCTTGTCTAGCATGGCAGCTGTCTGGGTCGTCTTCCTGGTGGGGTAACCCAGACCTTAATCTCTAAAGTCTGAGTGCTTAGTTGCTCCATTCTTGCTCAAGTATTCTTGCTGTGGTTGCCCGTACTCATTACCAGGCATGGAAGTATGAAGAGACACACAGTGATTTCTGTGGATTCCGCACTTGCCCCAATAGTGCAGAAGTCACCCTTTCTTTCTGTAGTGACAGGATAAGTCACCAGAGCCAGTATATCACTGCTCTTCCTGGCCTCTTGCTGTACTGACATATGATGATCCCAAGGTAATTAGGTGGCAGTCACAGCACCCAGTTTAGCGGGACTCTCACTGTATTCCTAGAAATGAGTTTGTCCCCACCACACAGCTGGGTTCTGTAACCCAGCAGAGCCTGAGATTAAAGGAATGAAAGCACAGGTTCCACAAGTGGGTCACTGGGCATGAGAGTCATAGCGGCAACTCCCAATTTTACCCTTCATTTCCCAGAGCCGTAGATTTTAGCTAAACAAGACAAAGAACCATCAGCTTAAAATATATGCCTTATCTTGAAGGACAACATCTCATCCCTGCAAGCATTGTCTTGCAGCCTATACCTGAGCAGAGTCAAAGGCCATCCCACTCTTCTACCAAGCTGACTATTTCTAGCTGATAGGGTATATACTGAGAACACTAAATCCATAATCATGAGTCCACTGTCATACCTCCTTTGCTGTAAAGTGGGCCCCTCAACCAGAGGCAATTTTGTGTGGGACCCACACCCTTGGATAAGATGTTCTGTAAGTTTTCAGATGGAAGTAATGGGAGAGGCTTCATAGGAAAGGAGTCAAACCCATATCTGGAGTATGTGTCTATTCCAGTAAAGATACATGACTTAAATGACTTCCTACTCCAAGGTGGAAAGGATTTTGATGTTGTGATCTGCCACCAGGTGGCTGCCTGGTCTCCCTGAGTAAGTGTGCCTTGGTTTTTGCTGCTAACGGATAAGAATTCAGCAGTGACAAAGGCTAGAACAGCAGTAGTGAGGGGGAGCTTGTTGTTGAGCCCATGTATAACCTATGTACTTGCCACCATGGCCACTCTATTGCATAAGCACTGGTGCCAAGAAGAGAATATGGTTGACATCTGAGCATAGGTCATATTGTCCCCTTGCATTGGCTATTCTCTGGGAGCATTAAGTGTGAGACACAGACTTCTGCACATTCTGACAACCATCCCCCCACACAGTGTTCTTGCTTATATACATAAGACAAATCTTGGAATTCCTTTGGCGTAAGGGTTTATTTTTCAGAGCTAGACTCATACTTTTTGCTCAGCATTTGACTGAGACCTGACTCTAATTATCAGCCAAGAGATATGGAGGGGTTGTAGGGGTGAGTCTTGAGATAAAAAAGAGTGATCTTATGAGGCACGTGCTCCAGGTGAAATTATGACATGGTCTCCAGGGAGGGGAAGACTGTTTTCCTCTGGAAAAGATGGAGGTACTGATTTTACTGGCCAGAAGTGTTCAAGAGAATTTGGGGATTCAAAATTCTCAGATTTGTTTGCTCAACTGTTACCATCTCTGGTCTCATGGTTCAACCTTTATTTTGAAGATGCTCTGACTTTGGCATAGGAGACCTACTGAGACTGCACAGATATCTGCTTTTTAGCTCAGTCACACTTATAATATAAGTTCCTGGGCCTGAATTTCATCACAATTGTGCCTTACAACTGCAGGCGATAAGACTTTCCTTTAAAATTGTCACAGAATCCGGGTTTTCAGACTATTCTTTAAGTTAAAATTGGCTCTCCTGAGTCTTTCATTTCGTTGAGTAGGTCTCTAGTGCTATCAAAAGTGGTCACTCCATTTTATAACCTTTATAAATAACCTTATTCCCTTAATAAACAAGGGCTACAACTTCTTGGTCTTCCAATGTCTTAGCCTCCGACTGTACTACCCCAGTTATCTATAAGTAAAAACTTAAGTGATTGCAATGCGTAGCATCTGACTACCAGCAGTGGGTTCTTCCTGCTTTTAGATAAGAGAGCATCTAATTTTAAAATCATATTCTCTAGAATCATTTCTGGATTTAGCTAAGTCTCTATAAAGCTGAGGCAAGGATAGAAGTGATGGTACTTAATTTTAAAAAGCAAGCCTAGAGATATGAGGGTGAGGAAGAAAAAGTAAAAGAAAGCAAGGAAATATAAGAAGCAATGTAATGCAGTAGATCCCACCTGCCCCCTTTCCCCGCGCATTGTATATTCTCTGGTGCCATTAAATGTGAGACATAGAGGAAGCTAGGAAGACACACAGTAGTTTGTTGTCAGATGTGTCTGCTTGGCCTTCGGCACTTCTTTGAAAGATTTACAATGATAATTTTCACCTCCTAGAAATCCACAAAAAGATAAATAAGATGGAATTACCTGACTGCTCCCTTCAGTCTTCAGTTTGTCATTGCTCTCGGTTTGCCCTAATGCACTAGATCT
This sequence comes from Daubentonia madagascariensis, assembly GCA_023783475.1. Taxonomy (NCBI): domain Eukaryota; kingdom Metazoa; phylum Chordata; class Mammalia; order Primates; family Daubentoniidae; genus Daubentonia; species Daubentonia madagascariensis. Next base: position 53,382,426 of record JAKFHU010000913.1, read on the forward strand.
ACGGTAAATACAAGCTACAGCATCCTCTTTGCAAAAATGTTTAACCTTGAGAGTGACCAAAGGTTTGGAAGCCACATAAAACAGTAAGAGGGCATGATATAAGACAGACAGGCACAGCCACTGACCCTTAACTCAGATATTGTAGGTGATTGATATTCTGTGGAAAAGATTAGGGAAGAAAGAACCAATGGAACCAGAATCAATAGCGAATTCTTGGGAATTTTTTTTCTGATTAACATGAAAATATGTTTAGATATTCATGATTATGTTAAACATCAAGAAAGAAAAATCACAGTATATTTTATAGCGTTCTACCCAAAACACAAATGAATGGCAATGGCATGAAAAACAGTACAAAAAAATCAAAAAAATATTATTTACTTAGTTTTCTTTCTTTTTTTTTAACCTTTAAAACAAAGCAAGAATTTGTTGGAGGGCAAAGGCAAAGGGACAATGTAGGGAGTACCCACTCTTGAGTGGCCTCTGGGCCCATACTAAGATTGTTATATTTTTACCTAAAAGATGGCCAAAAAGGCATATAGTTCCCTCATGGATGTGTACTTCCATGCTGTTGCTACAATATTATATAAGGCCACTGGATTGCGTATTCTATAAGAGCATGGACTGTACGTTTTCCTCACCAAAGGATATACTACATCAAACTTGGTAAGCTTTCAGTTACTATTTATTGAATGATACAATCAGTCAATCACTCTACAAAAACCTGAGGTACTTTTCCATGTCTCCTTTGTAATTTCTCTTGGTTCACCTCATTTGAAGTCTTGATTCTACATCAAACACAGATTATATTTATGAAACCATATTTAAGGAGGTCTTCCCAATCTTTCTCATAGTTCTTCTTTATTGCCGTAAATCTAAACGTTGAAAATTATATAAATCCATAGCTAACGGATGAGACTTCTCAATACTAAGAGCTTAGGACACGAGTTGGTCATAGCTGAATTTTATTTAGAGTGCCTTTGAAACATCCATAATGTTGTATCATGTCACTCACTGTTCACAGATTTACAAGGGAGCTTTGTTTTCCTTATAAATGAGTAAAAAGACAAATACTAGATTGCTTTCTTATAGGCTTGTTTGACAAATTACTCACATTAGGTTCATATTTTACCTACCATAGGCCAAATTTCCCTATCGATAGCATTTCTTTTCTTGCCACCATCCTATTTAGTATGCTTCAGTCCATGGTTAATATCCATAGAAAAGGGGAAGGAGGTGAAAAACGCCATCGGTTGCCTGTGCTCGCGGATCGCTCACTCCGAAAACAGCCTTGTGATCTTACAGAGAAACATCATGGGACACTCAGCCCAAGAAAACAGGTGACAGCGAGAATCATTCACAAAGATCAAAGAGCGCAGGGAGTGCAATAGAGCCCAGAGCGTGGGAAGGACGCGCTCGCCAGGTCAGCGCAGCACGACCTGACCCCCAAGCGGTTACGCAGCTTCCCCACAGACCCCCCCATCCACTAAGTCAGGGACAAGTCCAGAGTTGGGGCAAAGCTGTTGCTGGAGACAGCAGGCTCTGTGGAGAGGAAGCAATTGCAAGAGCCAAACAGAATTCTCAGCAGCAATATACAGACACCGCTCGGGGCTGGGTAGGGACTGGGCGGAGATACAGCTTTCTGGGACAGTGCTCGGGAATCCACAGGCCAGCACCTGCCACTAGAAGTCCGCAGGACCAGGCCCAGGAGTTGAACAGAGAGCGGGACATGCCCTTAGGGGATGGCGGCAATTGCCTTCAGGAGACCCAGGCTGGTTGAGAAGTGCCACGTTCACTGAGCGATCTGAGCCCTGCTGTGCGCCAGGCTGGCGGCGGCAGCCATCTTTAAAGCCGCCCACCTGGAGCTGTGAGCCGCGTCTCTAGCTCCACCCTGCCCTGGCCCTGGGGCTCTCCTGCTGGGGCGCCACAGGATTCGCCCTTGGTGGCCAGGGACAGCTGCATCCCTGGATTCCAGGTGGGACGAGATCCCGAAACTATAGGGGCAGAACCTTTGTGCATTGGAAACAGTTTGCAGCCCACCCATCTGGTCCTGCTACCCTGGGTCTGGCCTCTGATGAGTCCACTACATGCTGGCCCTAGTGCCCTCTCTTCAGGTCCCAGCCCTCCTGTACCCCAGACATCGGTCATTTTGAAGGTTGCTGGTTATAGTGAGTCATTTTGTCTAAGTACTTGTTCTCATGGCAACCGAATGCCTCAAGAGCCACAGGCTGAAACAGAGCAGTTCCCCGTAACCCTGCCCACTTCATTAGGGAATTCTGCTCCATCCAAGAGTGCCTCCAGTGGCCACTATTCCCTGCCCATGGGAACATCCCCCTGGTGGAGACTTCTGGGTATAGAGACGCCCACCCGCCTCACCTTGGGGTCTAGTGGTGGAAAAGGGGTGCACAATTGGAGATCCCCCTATCAGCCAGTGTCACATGGAGACGCACATCAGAGGGACAGACACATGCAGCTGGATAAGCAACCTCTGAGCTGTATAGAATTTTTCCAATTCAGCTCCCACACTGCAGCCAAAAGCAATTGTGTTTCTACCCGCACCTCAGGAGGAGCAGGGTCAAAGTAACACCTAGGAGCTACAAGGCCCCTCCCAAAGCTTGGGGCTTTCGCATACCCCACCTGGGGGATCAGAGTCTGCCATGGACACAACAGAATACCTAGCTATTATGGAGCTGTGGATTTATATCCTCAAGTACAATTCACCAGCTTGGAGCTCAAGCTGGGCGGACAACCTCACTACACTCCACCAGGAAGAGGAGAAGACAACAGGTCAGAGGTAACCCCAGATCCACCAAACTTGCTAAAATACACCTAAGGCAATATAGACCACTACTCCTCTCCCTGGCTCTGCCAAGGAACGAACCTCGGGGGTTTGGACACAGGGCCATAAACTAGCCCTAACACCCCCAGCTCTTGACCAAGAAGCCAGATGAGAAAAAATCAGCAAAAGAACTCAGGAAACATGAAAAATCAGAGTGAAAAGTCACCCCCCATCAGTTCCTCAGAAACGGATACCAACTCAAATGAGATGGGTAGAATGACAGAAGAGGAATTTTGTTTATGGATTATAAGAAAGCTCAATGAAATTCAAGAGAAAATTGAATTCCAACATGAAGAAACCACAAGAAAAATGCAAGAAATGAATGAAAAATTTTCTAAAGAAATAGAAGTATTATTGAAAAATCAAATAGAAATTCTAGAATTGAAAGAGGCATTCAAGGATCTACAAAACACAGTGAAAAGCCTTAGGAATAGGCTGGATCACGCAGAGGAAAGAATTTCAGAGCTGGAAGATAACTCCTATGTGCTAAATAAATCAGTCGAAGAGAAAGAACACAAAAACAAGAGGCATGAACAAAGCATACAAGAAATGTGGGATGATATAAAGAGGCCAAACATAAGGATCATAGGCATTCCTGAGGGAGAGGAAGAAAATTCGCATGGGCTGGAAAATCTATCTGAAGGAATAATAGAGGAAAATTTCAATGGCCAAGCCAGAAATTTTGATATTCAAGTACAAGAAGCACACAGGACTCCTGGAAGACTCAACGTGAAAAGGCATTCACCACGCCACATAATTATTAGACTGACCAAAGTAAACACAAAAGAGGCACTCCTCAGAGCTGTAAGGTGAAAACAGCAGGTAACCTACAAAGGGAAACCTATCAGATTAACTGCAGATTTCTCAGCTGAAACCCTACAAGCCAGAAGGGAATAGAGACCCATCCTCAGTCTCCCAAAACAAAATAAAGGCCAACCCAGAATTCTGTATCCTGCCAAACTAAGCTTCTTATATGAGGGAGAAATAAAGACTTTTCCAGACAAGCAATCACTGATAGAATTTGCAAAGTCCAAACCGGCCTTGCAAGAAGTGCTTAGACCTACATTGTACACTAACCAGCACAACAGACACCCACCAATGTAAAAGTACCCAAAGGTAAAACTCCAGAACCCAGATTTCACAATTACTCAAGAGGTAAAACAGAACAAGAAACTACCCAACAGAATAAACAGAAATCTACCCCAAATATCAATTCTCTCAATAAATGTGAATGGCTTCAATTGCCCATTGAAGAGACATAGGCTGGCTGAATGGATTAAAAAATACAAGCCAAGTATCTGCTGTCTCCAGGAAACACACCATACACACAAGGACTCATTCAGACTCAGGGTGAAAGGATGGAATACAATTTTCCAGGCTAATGGAAACCAAAAGAAATCTGGAGTAGTCATCCTTATTTCAGATGATATAAACTTTAAAGCAACAAAAGGAAAGAAGGGCAAAAATGGACACTATAAACTGGTGAAGGGAAAAATCTTACAAGAAGATTTAACAATCCTAAACATTTATGCATCCAACACAGGAGCGCCCAGATACATAAAGCAAATACTGCTTGATCTAGACAACATAATAAATAGCAAAGCCATAATAGCAGGGGATTTCAACACCCCACTGATGGAACTGGACAGATCCTCCAAACAGAAAATAAGCAAAGAAACAATGGACCTAAACAGGACTCTAGAACATTTGGGCCTAACAGACATCTATAGAACACTCCACCTAAATAACGCTGAATATACATTCTTCTCATCAGCTCATGGAAGTTTCTCTAAAATTGATCACATCCTAGGCCACAAAACAGATCTCAACAAATTCAAAAAAATAGAAATCATACCATGTATCTCTTCAGACCACAGAGGAATAAAATTAGAAATCAATTCCAACAGAAACTCACATCTTCATCCAAAAACATGGAAATTAAACAATCTGTAGCTGAATGACTATTGGGTCAAGGAGGAGAGTCAAATGGAAATCAAAAGATTCTTCAAACTAAACGATAATGGGGATGCAAGTTATCAAAATCTGTGGGATACAGCAAAAGCAGTCCTGAGAGGAAAACTTATCGCCTTAAATGCTCACATCCAAAAGACAGAAAGGTCACAAATCAGTAAACGAATGAATCATCTTAAGGAAATGGAAAAGGAAGAGCAACGCAATCCTAAAGCCAGCAGAAGAAAAGAAATAACCAAGATCAGAGCAGAATTAAATGAAATGGAGAACAAAAGAACAATACAGAAGATTAATAAAATGAAAAGTTGGTTCTTTGAAAAGATAAACAAAATGGACAGGCCACTTGCCAGGTTGACCAGAAGCAGAAAGGAAAGGACTCAAATAAGCTCAATTAGAAATGAAAAAGTAGAGGTCACAACTGATATGATGGAAATACAAAACATCATTTTCGAATACTACAAAAATCTCTATGCCCAAAATCACGAAAATGTGGAGGAAATGGACAAATTCTTAAAAATATACTACCTCCCTAGGCTCAACCAGAAAGAAATAGAATTCCTAAACAGACCAATATCAAGCACTGAAATTGAAGCAGTAATAAAAAATCTTCCAACAAAAAAAAGTCCTGGACCAGATGAGTTCACACCTGAATTCTACCAAACCTACAAAGAAGAATTGGTGCCTATACTGCAGAAATTATTAGAAAACATCCAGAAGGATGGAATCCTCCCAAACTTATTCTACGAAGCCAATATCACTGTGATACCAAAGCCAGGAAAGGATATAACAAGAAAAGAAAACTGCAGACCAATATCCCTTATGAATATAGATGCAAAAATTCTCAATAAAATCCTAGCAAACTGAATTCAAATGTACATCAAAAAAATAATTCATCACGATCAGGTGGGCTTCATCCCTGAGATGCAGGGATGGTTCAATATATGCAAATCTATAAATGTAATTCACCACATAAATAAAATCAAGAACAAAGATTATATGATACTTTCACTAGATGCAGAAATGGCTTTTGACAAAATCCAGCACCCTTTTATGATAAGAACTCTTAACAATATAGGCATAGATGGCTCATACCTCAAAATTATTAAAGCCATATACAATAAACCCACAGCCAATATCATACTGAATGGGGAAAAATTGAAAGCATTCCCCCTTAAAACTGGAACCAGACATGGTTGCCCACTATCTCCATTTCTATTCAACATAGTGCTGGAAGTCCTGGTCAGAGCAATCAGACAAGATAGAGGAATCAGGGTGTCCAAATGCGGGCAGAAGAGGTCAAACTTTCACTATTCGCGGGTGATATGATATTATATCTAGAAAACCCCAAACATTCAACCAGGAGATTATTGGAATTGATAAATGAATTCAGCAAAGTCTCAGGATTCAAAATCAATGCACACAAATCAATAGCCTTCATATATGCCAATAACCATTGAGTCGAGAAACAAATTAAAGACGCAATACCTTTCACAATAGCACCAAAGAAAATTAAATATTTAGGAACATATCTAACTAAGGAGGTGAAAGACCTATATATAGAGAATTATGAAACACTGAGAAAAGAAATTACAGAGGATGTAAACAATATGGAAAACCCTACCATGCTCTTGGATAGGTAGAATTAACATTTAAGAAATGTCTTTGCTACGTAAAGTGATTTACAGAATCAATGCAGTCCCTATCAAAATACCAACATCATTTTTTGCTGATCTAGAAAAAATAATTCTACATTTTGTGTGGAACTAGAAAAGACCTCATCTAGCCAAAGCAATCTTAAGCAAAAAGAACAAATTGGGAGACATCAATCTACCAGACTTCAAACTATACTACAAGGCTATGGTAACCAAAACAGCATGGTACTGGCACAAGAACAGAGACATAGACCAGTGGAACAGGACTGAGAACCCAAATATAAAACCATCCTCATACTGTTATCTGATCTTTGACAAATTCCACAAAAACATACACTGGGGAAAAGATTCCCTATTCAATAAATGGTGCTGGGAAAACTGGATGGCCACATGTAGAAGACTGAAACTGGATCCACACCTCTCACCTCTCACAAAAATCAATTCACGGTGGATAACAATTTAAACCTAAGACGTGAAACCATAAGAATTCTAGAAGAAAACGTTGGAAAAACTCTTATAGACATTGGCCTAGGCAAAGAATTTATGAAGAAGACCCCCAAAGCAATCACAGCAACAACAAAAATAAATAAATGGGACCTGATCAAATTAAAAAGCTTCTGCACACCCAAGGAAACTATCACTAGAGTGAACAGACAACCTACAGAATGGGAGAAAATATTTGCATGCTACACATCTGATAAAGGGCTGATAACCAGAATCTGTACAGAACTTAGGAAAATCAACAAGAAAAGATCAAACAACACCATTAAAAAATAGGCAAAGGACATGAACAGAAACTTTTCAAAAGAAGACAGAATAATGGCCAGCAAACATATAAAAAATCGCTCAACTTCTCTAATCATCAGGGAAATGCAAATCAAAACCACAATGAGATATCACTTAACTCCAGTGAGATTGGCTCATATCAAAAAGTCCCAAAACAACAAATGTTGGTGGGGATGCAGACAGATAGGAACACTCATACACTGCTGGTGGGACTGCAAATTAGTACAACCTCTATGGAAAGTAATATGGAGATACCTCAAAGAACTAAAAGTAGAACTACCATTTGATCCAGCAATCCCACTACTGGGTATTTACCCAAAGCAAAAAAAGACATTCTATAATAAAGACATCTGCACACAAATGTTTATAGCAGCACAATTCGCAATTGCAAAGATGTGGAAACAACCCAGGTGCCCATCAATACACAAGTGGATTTATAAAATGTGGTATATGTATACCATGGAGTATTACTCAGCAATAAAAAGCAATGGTGAATTAACACATCTGGTATTATCCTGGATGGAGCTAGAGCCCATTCTTCAAAGCAAAGTGTCACAAGAATGGAAAAACAAGCACCACATGTACTCACCATCAAATTGGTACTAACTGATCAATTCTTATGTCACACATGGCAATAATATTCATCAGGGGGCCGGCAGGCGGGAGGCGGGTGGAGGGGATGAGAAAACTCTCACTGAATGGATGTGGGGTGCACAGTTTGGGGGATGGGCAGTGCATGGGCAATATATATAACCAAAGTGTTGTATGCCCATAAAATTGTGAAATTAAATAAATAAATAAATAAATAAATAAAAATAAAAATGAAGATGACACTCTAAAAAAAAAACATATCCATAGAAAAGTAAGCTTGAACTTTGAATCCCACTGTGGCCTGCAGTCCATTGCACAGATCTGGTGATTCTCTATGTCATGAGACAGAATTGGAAATGAATGGATAACTGGTATGGGTTAAAAATAATGAAAGTGTACCAAGGTTCAACATGTTTGATATAAGTTGACTTTGTCTACACCAACCAACTGAACATAGATTGTTAGAGATGATTGTTGGAAGAGTGAGTGGTCAGGGAAGTTCTCAGAGAGCTCCCTGGGAATGAAAAATGGCTCTCTGGCTAATAAAAACAATAAAGATATGATAAGAAATAAGATATTAGCCATCACTGAAAGAAATTAAGTGCTTCTCATCTCTGGTGACATCAGACAAGAAGTTCACAATACTTGTGCCTCAGGTAGGAAGTGATGCTAAGCAAACAATGGCTAGTGGAGCTGTCGGTAAGTTGCTTGGTAAGCAAGGTGTGACAGGGTCACAACTTGAGTAACCTCAGTGGGACCAGGTCTGCTTAAGTGGAAACATGGTAGTTAAAATGAAACACAGCTGAATTTTCTTGTTTTATTCAAAGCTACATGTACATAGGGGAGTCTTGGGAAAGCTGGGAGTCTGTACACAGAATTCCCTGAAGTTTTCCATGCCTGCTCAGGAAAAGAAGTAAATAATCACTTGTTTGAGTTGGTTGAATGGCTCTTGAAGACTGGAGTTGTCCAGCAATTATCAAAGCCCAGATTCCATTATATATTTCTCATTTAACCTATATGGTAAAGTATGATCTGCTGATTAAAATTCTTAACCTATCTTTGAAGTAAGAGCATTTTCCCATACAATAGATAACCTCAGATGTGAACATTACTTTTTCCCACATTCCACGAAGCTAACCACCTAGGGATGTCAAAAAAGATTGCATAGGCTAAAGTCTCCCTTTTTCAATCAGACAGGCAAGAATATTTTAGCAGCATCCCTTTCTCCCACACTTTTCTTCCAACTGAATTCTTAACAGTATATTTTTCCCTCATATTATTGGATAAGTGATCAATATTCTTTCTCCCATGGAATGAGTAATCTTCAGGGGCCCTCAGACTGCTGGTCCCCTTGTCTGTGCCTCTAGAAGCTAGTATGATGTAACTACAAGGATCATAGGGCTGGAGACAAGGATACCAAGTGGTACTAAGCACCACTAACTCATGGTGTGACCTTGAACAAATCACTTTCCTTTTCTAGGTCACAGTTTTCTCACCTGTCAGATGAGGGGCTTCAATGAAGAATTTGTAAGCTCAATTTACAGCATAAAGGCCCTGTTCAAATTTAAAGAGTAATTTGGAGTCTAGATTTCCCTGATACTTTTAGACACTTCATTTACTTCAACAAAGATTAGGCTTTCTGGACACACAGATATAGTTAATACCATGGTGAAGAAAGTAATTGTTAAGTTTGTTGAAATTTGTGAAGTCTTCCAAGTTTACTTTGGGTGCCTTTGAGGAACTCTGAAAGTACTCATTTGCATATCCAATCTGATATTGGCCTGAGCGATTAGAAACATGTCTCTCAGGTGGACAAATCACTTCATTCTCATAAATAGGTCAGTCCCTGTTGCTCCTCTTTGGGAATAGCCTTTCTGCTTAAGAATATTTTAAGAAGGAAATAGAAACTGTTCAATGCCTTGTATCTTTCATACTCTGCCTCCCGGGTCCAATGGACCTTTAGCAATTGCCCAATCTGAGAGAGAATCAGGGGGTTACTCAGACATTTTGCAAATGAGTATACGTTTTGATTCAGCAATTAATGCTTCTCCAATCTTTTATTATCCTCACTATGGCTGGTTGAATGTGAATTCTTCATATATACAGTTACCCAATGGTTTTTCTTCTTCTTTTTTTTTTCATAGGCCCTAATTTATAAAACATAGAAAGATATGAAAGGGTCTCAGGCAGTTTAACTCTTCATATATTGGTGAAAAATGCTTCAGAGTCGGCAAAAGGCCAACTTCTAGAGCCCTTTAGAATATTACTTGAAGGGGAGAGATTATTTGATAGCATAAGCTGTAAACTCTTAGCTCACATCAACAGAGTATGTTTTCAATAAATGTTTTCTCTTGCTGTTGTTGTTGTTATTATTATTATTATTTCAGGAGCAATATCAATACCAGGATTGGCATTCTACTTTATGCAACTCTTTTCCCCAGACCACATCTTCATCAGAGTTCTAAGGATTGAACTTAACACACATGATATGTTGGACGCTATCTGTTTCTCCTCCAGAATCATTTTCCACCCTTCTGCATCATGTGATCCAGGAGGCTGGCCTGTATGAACTATGTTAATGGGTGTGATATTATAAAATATGTGTGTGTGTGTGTGTGTGTATGTATATATATAAAGGTTTTTGTCCACAATTCCTGGCTCATAACTCCCATAGCCCTTGTTACAGTCTTTTGTTATAATGTTGGGGAGCTCTAGGCCTCAGGAAAAAGAATCTCTTTTTCTGATCTTATCCTGCCCTCCTTTGACCCGCCCAAGGTAGGGCTCTGACTGTGGGTCATAAGACCCTCATTCCAGAGAGGGTCCTGCCCCATACCCTGGAGGAGGAATGTTGCACAGAGAGGCCAAGCAGCGTCTAAATGGATGGGCCTTACTGGGTTTAGATCATACCCTTTTTGTCCAATCACATGTCTTACGTGGTTGTCAATCATGCCTATCCAATGACATCTCCATAAAAGGCCCAAGAGGACAGGGTTTGGAGAGCTTCTGGAATAGCTGAACATGTAGAGGTTCCTGGAGGCTGACTTGCCTGAGGAGGGCAGAAAACTCTGCACCCCTTCCCCAATACCTCACCCTATTCATTTTTTCATCTGTATCCTTTATAATATCCTTTATAATAAATCAGTAAACATAGTGTTTCCCTGCATTCTGTGAGCCACTCCAGCAAGTTAATAGAACCCAAAGAGGGTGTTGTAGGAACCCGAACTTGAAGCCAGTCGGCCAGAAGTTCTGGAGGCCTGGACTGGCGATTGGTCTGAAGCAGGGGAAATCTTGGGCACTGAGCCCTCACCCTGTAATATCTGATGCAATCTCCAGGTGGATAGTGAAGGGGTTATACTGGGGAACACCCAGTTGGTGTCTGCCGCAGAATTGATTGCTCACTTAGTGGTGAGGAGAGCCCCCCCACACACACATTTGGTCATATAAGTCTTCTGTGTTGATGATTGTTGTGGTGTGAGAGCAGAGGAAAAACACCTTGAGTTTTTTCCAAACAATGGACTAGTCTGCTCTCTAACTTCCAATTGGGTTTGGCCAATAAGAAACACCAGCAGGAAGTCAGAAAGCAAGAGAAAAGTGAGGCTGAGTATTTATTTCCCTGCTTCCTCCCTGTAGAGTTGTGGGTCGGTTGGTTGCCATCAACCAAAGGCCTCATGCCCTATCAGGCAGTTCTCTTCACACAGCTATCTCTGTCTCCAGTTTTAGTGTGGCGTGTCTTTTCCTGCCAGGACTCTGCCAAAACATGTTGTCTGTAGGTATTAACTCCATGAGGATAGGGCTCTCTGTTCTGCATTATTAGTTGCTACATCCCCAGCAGCTAGAACAAGGCCTAGCATGTATTAGGCACTTAAGAAATATTTGTTGAATGGAAGACTATTTTCCAAATATGGCTTTAGCACAGGTCGTATGTGGCCCAGAGCTTTTACAATTTGAGAGGTTCTCTTTAAGAAGGAGAATATACAAATATCTTACTGTTGCAAAGTTTACAAAATAAATGACCTTTTTTCTAAGGCCCCACCCAAGACCTTGAATGGGTCCCATGCAAATGAAGAGCTCTGAAACATAAGCTTCTCTAACTTCAAACTGCCTCTTCTTGAATCTCAACTCAAGGTTTCAAGGAATCTGTCAGTTGCATTCACAGAAGAGTAATGCAAAAAGCATAGAATTGGGAGTCAGATACACATGGGTAGGAATTCCCCTCCTCTGCCTATTAGCCACGAAGTTGGATAAGAAAGTTAACCTCTGAGAGCCTTGGTCTACTTCCTCTATAATAGAGGAATAAGAAGTCTTCCTTCAAAGCACTGTTGTGAGGATGACCCTAGGTAACTATAGAAAGAGCGTGGCATTCAATAGGTGCATGGTGATTGCTCAATCTTGTCATGGGAATGCCAGGCCTGCCTCCTATCTTTTAGGATCTATGATCTTCCTGGTGAGTCCTCTGAGAACCAGTCTAAGAAGCTGTTACTTCAGGATCAGACTGTGGCCCTGTTCACAACACATCCTGCAGTCAATATTTGCACGATGGAAAGTCCAGCATCTAGCACAGTTTGTCTGCTGCTAAACACCCAGCCCTGTTTGCCAGGGATTCCTTTATATCATCACCCATAACTCAGCCAGATCTCTCAGGTACCATTTAGATGTTCTAAGCAAAGCTTTTCATTGCTTTCTCAGAGGAAAAATTTTCCCCGTATTTCATTTTCTACATGATCCTCAAAGACATGTCAGTGGCCTTGTACATAAATATTTTATTATGAGGTTGAGAAGCCACATTTTAAAGCCTGAGTAATTTTTTGTACGCTCTGTTATTAATGTTCCCTCTTCCAGTCACTCAGGTATGAATTACACCCAAATTCTTGATTCAACAATGCAAACTCCATGAAGATAAGAATATTTGCTTTATTCATCATTATACTCTCAGAGCATAGTGCCTGACATGTAATAGACAATACATATTTTTGAGATTATAAATGAATAAATGAGTACAATATGCAGAATGGAATATCAGAATGATCTGGAGGATATGAATTATAAGTATAAACTAAGAAATCAAATATAGGAAATGTTTTATACCACATATCTACAAGGGTTAAATATCTTGTGAGGGAGTGGGTTCTTCATGATTGGAGGTACTAAAGTAGAAACTGGTGAGCGCTTATCAGGAGTTCTACAAAGAAAAATCTTGCATTAAATCAAATGTAGAAGTTGGTTGCCTTTTATTTCTATTCTAATGCTGACAATATATGATTTCATGAATTCATACTGCCTGTTAAGTAGTGGCTTGTGGCAGTGTGGGTACCTAATAGACCTTGGAGCTGACTCCAGTTCCACCATACTAACTTTGGTGCCTTTACCACATTAATTTCTCTCAGCTTCAGCTTCTGCATCTATATAGTGAGCATAATCCTGATTTTACAGGATTATTGTAGACTAAATGAGATATTAAATTTAAGAGACTTCAAGCACCACTCTAAGTATTTATTAACTGTTCAACAAATATTCAATTTCTTCTCTATCCCCACACCTCAAATTCACACTCCTATCAATAAAGCTAGAATATTTGAGAAATTCTCAAGGGTGCAATGTAAGAAAGAGGCTGGGACTACAATTTGGAAGACCTGGTCTCTCTTTCTATTACTGGCCCTAACCACCTTTGTGACTTTCAGCAAGTCATATGCCATCTATAGCCTCCTACTATTCAGCTGTAATACAAAGGCCCTAAATGAAATACTTCCTTAGATTTCCTCAGGTCTTGAAGATTTGCTATTTCTTCAGAAAGCTCAATTCACCTACATTTTGACACTCCTTAAATACTCGGAGTAACATTAGATAGGAAAACCTGCACATCCCTGTTGGGTTTTCTGACCACCATAGGCAGGAGCCTAGCATGTGGCTGAATCAGACTCGGTCTCATGAGTATATTATTGTGTGCTATGGGCTCTGTGAAATGCAGTAAGCCACATGTAATTAATTAGCCACAATCAACCTATCTCAGTAGATATCCTCTCTGAGGGAGACTTCTTCCACAATAACTTCATTTTTTCCATGAATGAGACTAAAGAATTAATACACTGCAGCTATTAGGATGATATTCAAATTTTTCAAAAGGGAATATTCTTACCATGGGCCTGGTATCCCTCCTGCTGCTACACAATGGGGCCCTCCACCTCCTTCTCTGAGCCCTCCCTCAAAAGCCCAGAATTCTCTGCTAAACATGTACTTCTTTAACCACAGGGGGGAAACATCATTTTAGCCTCCTGCCCAGAAACCCTGCAGCACATTGGTGTGTCTTCCTAAAATCTGATTTGTTCTTCATATAAAGAGCCTAATACCGTATCATTATATTTCCTCCCTCTGGGAATAATTTTCAATACTAATACTAATATGAAAAATAAAGTATAACATTAAAATGGGGGTGAGCTAGTCAGTAGAGATGAAGAAGAAGGGTCAAGAAAAGACTCTTTTGCCTCTAACTGGGAAATTAAACTGCCCTCTCAGTTTTGGTTATGAAGGGAAGAAAAAGTTTCACTCAACTGTGAAGGCAAAAGATTTGATTGATAGAGCTGTTATCCTTGGTTAGCTTTATAATGACTTCATTTGGATGGGTCGATCTTAAGAAAAATTGATTTTAAAAATATGCCTTTGCCTCCATGTCTGTATTTAAGCTACAGCTTCCTTCCCTTCACCCCCGTAGCACTTTTGCATAGCACTTTCATCACTAATGAGTAGTGTTCAGGTTCCGGATGATTTCAGGCCTCAATCTACAGATACACTGACAGATCCTGGTTGCATTAAGCTTTAAAATGTTCTTACCCAGAGGTTTCAATGAGAAACACATGTTTCTGCCACTTGCTTTAACTCTAGTAATTCACAGGGACTGCTACCCTGAGACCTTCCAGGAACTCTCTACAGACCCAAGTGACCCCAGCCCAAAGGATCCATTTGGATGCCACTGGAGCTTTGATCCAAAAGGCACAGGGATACTGTGGACTAAAAGAAAGGACAGAGAGAGGGCCAAAATAGGGACACCACCCTTCAAAATGAGCTTCTGGAAAACAACCCCAAACCAGAAATCAGAGTGCTTGAGTTTTGGAATCAGCAAACACTGACTAAGCATCCACTATAAGCTGGAACTGTTTCAACATCAAATCTATATTTTAAGGCAGTCATTATTAATTCTATTTTATAATGAGGAGACTGGCTCTTAGAAAGGTTACATGATTTTCTTAAGGTTTCAGAATGGAAATTTGAATTTATATCACCCGACTCAGGTTTCTGTCCTTTTTACCATATTATCGTGTTTCTCCAATAAGGCCAGAATCCTGGGTCTGCTACTCAGCAGCTGTGTGTCCTTGGTAAAGTCATTTACCCTCTCTGAGCCTTTTTTTAATAAAACAATGAGGGTAGACCAGAGAACCACTGTGGTCTCATGATGCACCTAAAAGAAAGAATCCCCTGCCCATCTGGCATGAAAAGAATTGTTACTAACTGCCTCTCAGAACTAAAGAAACAGCATTAAAACTCTCTTTGATCAAGATCAAAACCACTAATCATTAAGTGAAAAGTGCCTTGCAATCACTAAGATCCAATTTTTCCAATGATCATGGCTGCCCATAACTTTCAGGGTAAAGTTCAAACTTCTTACCTTAGCCCATGAGGTCCTTCATCACTTACTTTCTTCCTACTTCTCTGCCCTCCCTTCTGCTTAATCCCCAGGAGTGTGTCTCTAGGCAGTGGCCCCCACCCCAAGCAATAATTGCAATTTCCAAGCACACATGCTGCTCCCCTGCCTAAAGTGCTGTCTCCCCATCATTCAATCAGTTAATTCAAACATGTCTGCAAAAATTAGCTCCATGGTCTCCTCTTCTGGGAAGCCTACCTTGACTCCAGCTTAATCCAGATGCCTCTTCTTTGTGACCCCACAAGCACCCTAGAGACCTTGCTCACAGCAATGCTTCATAATGGCTAATTGACCTACTTTGCCCTTTCACCAGATTCAGAACTCCCTAAGGACAGGACTACGCTGAATTTATCTAGTATCTTCAGCATCTATCATAGTAACTGTTACCATACCAATGGAGGAGTTTGTTAGCTTGGCGGACATCAACTCAAGGGACACAGTCAAGTCCATTATAGTAAAGGGGTTTTATTACTTGGCACAAGTAAGGAACACACTGGGGATAGTTCCCAAGGAAATGTACTCCTGAACAAGGGGATTGGGCGGGTTTTATAGTCAGAGGGTAATGAGGCATTTTCTGATAAGATCTTGCAATGGGGTAATGACAGGAAACATATCCTGACTGGATCCTGCCATGGGGTGATGTCAGGGTTCAATCTGATTGAATCCTGGATCTTGCCATGGGACATCTGCTTCTTAATTCAGTCCCTGCTCCTCTTTCAGAGCACTTAGGTTCTGCCCATGGTTGCACACTTGGTTCATCTGGGCATGCTCAGATGATGTAACCTTTAATCTGGGGGTCCACGGCAACTGAAAAACAACTCACAACTTTGTTACATAAAAGTTGAGGCAGAGTCAGGCTGGGCACAGTGGCTCACTGCTGTAATCCCAGCATTTTGGGAGGCCAAAGGGGAGGAATTACTTGAGGCCAGGAGTTCAAGACCAGCCTGGGCAACATAGTGAGACCCCCATCTCTACAAAATATAAAAATAAAAATACAAAAACTAGCTGGGCATATTGGCATGTTCCTGTAATCCCGGCTACTTGGGAAACTGAAGCAGGAGGATTACTTGAGCCCAGGCGTTGGAGGTTATAGCACCTCAGCCTGGATGACAGAGCAAGTCCCTGTCTCAAAAAAAAAAATGTTGAACTAGATTGGTCTCATGCAGTTACATAACTGAAGCATAAAAAGAGATTAACAAATGATTCTGAGTGAGTAAATGATTCGGACAAGATCGAACAGGAAATGATCAGAACAAATGGGAAACAATTTCTATTTCTGAGAAGCCAAATTTTTTCAGCCACAGTAGGGTTTTACCTACCTGTACAATTTTACATATTGCTCCCTGCTGCCCTTTCTCCTTCCTCTCATCTTATGACAGAAGGAAATATTATCTAAATGCATTCCATGATTATCTTTGATATGTTAAAGTTTAGCATTATGTTCTTAATTTTCACTGACAAATGCTATGAAAAATCACCCTAAAAACTCAGTACTGCTTCTTATGAATTCCCACACTAGGAATTTCTTGTAGAGTTTAGTCCTAGGAAAGCTTAATTCCTCCTAATAAATTGGTATCCTTTCTCCTCTTTGACAATATAAGCTATGTAACTAAAATTTCATTTTCACTTTAGCTTCTAGGAACTCCAGATTCAAATTTCTTGTCTAACCATACAACTATATAAACACTCTGATTTGCATATTTTTATTTTTATTTTATTTTCTGGCCTACCCAATTTGGCCAACATTTATTGAGACCTTATTTTGTGCACAGAACTCTTCTAGAGACTTGTTGTACATCAATTAACAAAGCAGAATAAAATTCTACTCTCATGGAACATAGTTTGGAGGTATAATTTTTATGTACATCATACAAATCAATTCCAGAATTAATGCAATACATATATGACCTAAACTTGATGCTTATAGTCATTAAATACCTGGTTTCTTCTTTTTTAATGCATTCATTATAAATATATCTCTCATCTAAATTTTATAAATGCTGACTTTCACAGATTTGAAACTGATAAGAAAAACATAAAATGTTCGTGGAATTAGAATCAACTCATTTCTGACTTTCTTAAACAGTGGTAATAGAAAGTTTATAGGCAGCTTCAGTAATCCCTAATCAGCATTTTGTAACACATTAGCAGTTGGTGTCTGGAGTTTGACATTTGCTGTGAATGAGTGCCTGACAGCTTTTGTTGTAAGTTTGGGCTGCTTTTGCTTAGTAATCTGTTCCCTGCTGTCTGGGGGGAGGGAACTTTACTTTCTAAGATGCCCTCCACAGTGTCGATGTCAATCTCCCAACCTGTCCCAGAGCCTACCCATCAGCAAGGTTTCCTGATTTTCCTAGCTATAGGTCAGATAGGACATGCTGTGGTTGTGACGGCTTCTCTTGAGATGCACTTTTCAGTCTTCAAAAAGATCTAGATTTTTCTTTTTTTACTCAGGATCTTATAAAGACAACGAAAATATAAGTTGAGAGCTGAACCTATTTCACGAACTAGGAAAATACAGTTTGTGATATGGTTAACAAAAGCATAATATGTATTTGATTGTATGTACTATACAAGACCTATATTCATGTCCTAGCCAACTTCCCCAAAGGGTTAGCGAAAACCTTGAGAGTGACATGGCTAAGTGAATGAGATCAATTCCATCTGTCCCCTTCTCTGTCACAGTCTAAGCTCTTCTCTCTCCATCCAGGCCTCACACTGCTCTTATCCTACACGGCCCGTTCTGTCAGGGTATCTGACCAATGGAAGCCTGAGCCAAAAACTATCCCTCACTGTGGAGAAAAGTGGAAATCCATTCATTAAATCTGACCCCACCTACCCCATCTCTGTTTAACTATTTCACTCTCATTACCATATAGGCTACGCATACAACAATGATATCTAATCCAGCCCAATTTACTGAGCAAGAATTTAATGAATTACTACTCGGTATGCAAAGTAGGTACAAAGTGAAGATACAATATGGGCAGAGATAATGGCAAAGACTTGGATCTGGTACTAGGTCACCCCTGACTATGTGATTGAAGGTCATATTTTGAACCAAAGAGTTCAGTTTGTTTTTGTTTTGTTTTTTGCATATTGATGGAAAAAATGTGATTTTTATACTACAGCAAAGTGAGTAGTAGCCTCCCCACTTCACCACTTAAATCTGGTTCCATTTTCTTTTGATAAATATACCACATTCCCAACAGCTTATTTTCTTTTCCTTTCAGGCAGCTGGTGGGAAAATGTGCTCCCAAGCTATCGATAAAAGATACAACATCAACAAATTGCAAATGCATTTACAAGGTGAAAAGAAGCCAGTCTCAAAAGACTGTATACTCTGTGAATCCATATATAGAATATTTAGGAAAGGGCAAAACTATAAGGATGGAGAACAAATCAATGGTCGCCAGGGTTGGAGGAGGAGGAGGCTTGCCTAGAAAGAAAAAATGTGAGGGAATTTTGGGAGAGGGAGGGATCATCATTCAGTATCAACATTTTAGGAGTGTTTGCACAGACCCATGAATTTATAAAAACCCACTGAATTGTACACAACCAAGAATGAATTTTATTTTATGTAAAATAACAAAAAATACATGTTAAAGCCATGTGATTTTTTTGCATGGTGTGATGAGGAAAACTTTGGCTAGGTATCTAATAATTATGGATTTGCTACACTACTTAAGATACCATGTATTTATACCATTTTTGGTTATTAGCCTTTGGATTTACAATGTCAAAGGCAATGCTAGAATTGATCCAAGTATTTAAATAACACACAATCACAGAATCTAAGAGTTAAAAGGGATCTTGAGAGTAATTTACCATATTAACATTAATAAGAAAAATCATATAATCATCTCAATAGATTCACAAAAATTATATATCTGAAATATCTAACATCTAATTCTAATTTTTAAAAAAAACTAGGTATAGAAGGGAATATCCTCAACTTCATGAAAGGCATCTGCAAAAAAACCAAAGCTAATATTATACGTAATGGTAAAAGATTAAATACTTTCCTTTAAAATGAGAAACAAGGATGTCTGTTCTCACTACTTCTATTCAACTTCCTGCTGGAGTTTCTAGCCAGAGACACAAGGAAATTTTTAGGAGTGACAGATATTTCACTATCTGGATTCTGATGATTTTTTTCATGGGTGTATACATACATCCAAACATAGCAGATTATATACTTCAATATGTGTAGTTTATTTTGTGTCAGTTATACATCAATAAAGCTTAAAAAATATTCCATTTAAGCACATCCCTCCACCTGCTAGTAAGCAAAGCCTAATCAAGTTCCTGGACTCTCCACAGTCTGATAATTCTTTTTCTTGGAAATAGCCAGGAAGTCACTGGGTAGAGATAGGCCTGGTGTTTGAGAGGCAGCTACACATTCCCTTCTGACAAATAGAGCAAAACAAATCAGACTTCCAGAAAGCCTGTTTACTGGGGGCAGAGACAAACTAGGGGTTCCAATCTCACTCAGAAGTAGGAAAGTATAACGTAAAAGACAAAGGTTTTAGAATCACACAGATTTGAAATCAAATTCTAAATTCACCAATTCTTGTTTATGTAAATTAAATACATCTATTACACTTTCTGAGCTTCAGTTCCTGCCTGTCAAATGAGGACAATAATACTTTTTTTCTAAAGGGTGCTGTGAGGAACAAATATTCTACCTTACGTGCCTTATATATATTGGGCATTCAATAAATATTGGGCAAGTTCCCTTCCCTTTTCCTAAGTCTTTTAAGTCTTTTCTGCCTTAATTTTTTGTCTCCTAAAAGCCTTGGATATAATTATTTATCCAACTACTTATCAAGTGTGTTGTCTATATCAACTCCAGTGCCAGGCAATGTTACTAACTAATATATGAAAAGAAGAATCAGGCATGCCTCTTATCTAGGAATAGCTTACAGTCCAGTAGTGAAGGGCAATATATAAACAAAAGCTATATGGCCATTCTACGGTCAAAGTCTGTGCTAGAGAGTAGAACCACACAGGTGGAGTGACTAATTTTGCTTAGCTGGTTCAGGCAAGGCTTTTCAGAGAAGGAGCAAAAAGCAGGTCTTGAAAGATGGTTGAGAGTTAACCAGGTTTATGTGGCTTTGATTATGGGGAGGGACATTCCAAATCGAAAAAACTAAAGCTATCATTGCATTCATAGCTATTACTAACAAAGTACTTTTTATAGCTTATACTTCATGATGTAATTCTGAATCCACATACGTTGAAACCAACTTCAGGGACTCTTAAAAGGCATTTAACTGCATAGCAATATGACCAGGAACTCCCTGACCTATTCAAAGAGGCCTGATCATTCTAAATGGCATTTACAACACTTGATCTTGCCTAGGCTTTTGGAAAGGACATAGAAAAGGCCCAGACCCTCACTAATCTAATCCTAGAAAAGGATAGTCCCTTGTAAAAACAAGTTCCACACTGAGTTTGTGTTTGTCAGAACATTAACATCATTAAAAGTCATCATTAGAGAAGGTGCAGGCTCTTCAGGCATGTCAGATATGGAGATAAAGTCTGAATGTTGTTTTTTCCAAACAATTTTCAGGCAGCAACAAATGATCTGCCTCTAGGGAAACTGCTGAGCACCTTAGAGAAAGGTACCACATAATTATACCACAACCAGCAAATCTGAAACATCTGGAATCTGATATTTTTGGAATACATATCAGAAGCTATATATTGAATTGATCAAGGGAGTATCCTCCTCCTAAGCTAGACAAGTTAACGTGATTTAGAGCCATCGACAGAGAAATGTTTCATTTCCGTTCCCATATCATGCATCTTTTTCTGGAAGATTATTGCATTACAATATGCTGGCTTAATTTGAAGTTGCCTGGATATGAGATGCATCCATGAAATCCTGCAGGTACCAGATTCTCCATTTCAAGATTGTGCTCGTTTCATTGCAACACGCTGCTTCTGGGAGGATTAGCATGCCAGTTTCCCCACCCCCACCATAGCTTTTAGCAGCACCCTGAGTACCCAGAACCCAGGATTGCTAACTTTTGGTGGAAGAAGGGGAGAGGTTAGAGATTAGGAATATGAGTCCAATGGTGAAACTTTCTGCAAAGAAGAAATCTAATAACTAGAAGGAGCTAAAAAGAAGCAAAAGAAAGGATCTAATTGTATGTTTGGTACCGTGCTAATTACCTAATCAAAGCTAGTGATAGCTGTTAATATCTCCATTATAAAGATAAACTGAAGCTTAGAGTATTCAAGTGTCTAGTCAAAGGATACTATTAATGTTAACAAGGGGCAGAGGAGCGATTAGAATTAAAATCAATCTGACTCCAAAGCAAATGCTCTTAACCACTCTTCTATTCTGAATAAAAGCAGGAAACCAAATTGATTACACAGTATACATCAGAGTATGCAACGTGCCCTACACACTATACAGAGACCAACCAGCCCACAGCCAAGAACAAGCTCCTGGACAGAGACCACCTTCCCTTCAAAGTCATAAACTCACTCAAACCTGCTCCTCCAACCACCTGGACAACATCATAAGTGTGGAGTGGAGGGGGCATTTTGAACATCTGGGCATTTAAATCGGTCGTGGTTATGTAATGCACGAGACTCCATGCTGGCAACAACTGATATGCTGTAATGAGCCAGATTAAAGCAGAGTTTTCCTGCTAAGCCAACAGGGTGGCCACTCCTTGGGAGGATCAGATCCATTACTGAAAACATAGCAACTACATTTTCTTTTATATCTGAATGTAGTGTGAGGACACAACACCTCACTAAATAGGACTGGCACTAATTTATAAATACAGTGAAGTTAACACACAGGGAACAACACAGTCTATTATAGACAAACCCTAGCTAATTTGTGGGCTCAGGTAAGGCTGAGGAGGTGATGTGTGAGCTGAAATCAGAAGAAGGAGTAAGAGATAACTCAGGAACTGAGTTAGGGGAGTACTCAGGCACCAGGCAAAATGGTGGCCTATATGCCACACCCACCAGAGGTAGGACGAAGAATTGGGAAAGGCCTGAGCAAGACCTTGTCACCATTTACAGCTACATATCACAGCCAAAAGTGCTCTAAAGAAATTAGCTGAATAAAATTGTCTCTAGACCTTTAATAATCCAACTGGTTAAAAGCTCTCTGTCCAATTTTCTCTATATTCAGTCCTATAGAGTGACCTGATTTCTCTTCCCGACACTAACTCATTGTCTGGAAATCTGCTTAGCTGAATTTCCATCTAACCTTGATTCTAGTTATTTTCATGTTCCAACATAGCTAGAAGTTGCAAAGTTTTATTTGAGTCCTGTCTGTATGTCCTCCATTGCTACCAACATAAAAGGGCCATTTGGTGGGGATACCGCATACTTGAAAGGCCACCGTGATATAGGAGCATAAGGCCATGGTGCCACAGGAGCATATTACTAAGACATGTGACAAATTAAAATCTTTAATCTGTTCACTCTTCCTTTTTGAGTTGCAGTATTGTATCCCCTCTAAAGGAAGGTTTACAGTCAGGTATGGCTGTACACGCCTGTAGTCCCAGCTACACAGGAGGCTGAGGCAGAAGGATAGCTTGAGCTTGTGAGTTCAAGTCCAGCCCGGGCAACATACAACCTGTCTCTTAAAAAAAAAGGCTTAAAGACTGTCACAAAGCCATTGGCCTTTTACAATTACAATTAACGTTATCTGGACAGCACTTGGTAGTATACAATATGTTGTTAAATTCATTCTTTTGTTTGCTCCTCCCACTTTTAATTGTGTGAAAAGAATAGGGCATATGCTATTCTTAATTCTATTTTATACATGCTCATACTGGGCCTCAGTGCTTTAAGTATTTTGTTTAATTTATTGCTAAAAAAAGCTATCTCAAAACTTAGTAGCTTAAAACAAAACCCATTTTATTGTATCTCATGACTTTGCAGTTAAGTATTTGAGCAGGGCTCAGCTGAATGATTCTTCTGTTCTATGTAGCATTATGATCCCTCAGTGGTATTCACCTGGCAGATGGGCTGGTTTGGAAGATGGAGGATGGCTTCACTCATATGTCTGGTGTCTTGGATGGGGTGGTGGGAAGGCTGGACTCAGCTGGGACTTTTGACCAGAGCACTTCCACATGGCTTCTCCAGAATGGTGGTGCCAGGTTAGTTCCAAAAGTTAGTGTTCCAGTGAACTGGACAGTGTTCAGTTAGTTCCAAAAGACAGTGTTCCAGCATGGCATTTATGATCTAACCTTGAAAGTCACACAGTAATTCTCCCATATTCTATTAGTCAAAGCAGTCACAAGCTCACACAAATTCAAGGGGAGAAAGCAAAAATTCCATCTTTAGATGGGAGGAAATGTCAAAGAACCTGCGATTATATTTTAAGGCTGTCATAGATGCATAGGAAATATTGAGACTGTGATTTAAACCCAGGACTTTGACTCCAAACTGCATTCCCTTGATCTACTGAAGAGCCATCAGTAATCCACATGCCTGCAGGGCCACACAGGGACATGAAGAAAGAAGCTGGCAGGGAACTGTGGCAAATAAGAAAAGCAAAGACTCAAGCATTGACCAAGAATCTGTGGCCAGTTATGTCACCTTACCAGGAAAAGCTAGAAATCCAGATTTGTATGTTAAATCTCCTAATTTTTAATTATTTAATTATTATAATTATTTAATTAAATGATTAATGTTTAATTAAATATTTTAAGTATTCAATTGGTAAATAATTTAAAAATTTAATACACAGTTTATAATCTCTACTCTATGTCACACAATTTGAACTTTTATGTTTTGTTTTTGTGTCTAGAGGAAAATAAGACAATAATTTGTTCACTTTAAAGCAAGCAGTGTAGATGATAAGTTCAGGTTGGGAGTCAGGCAGCCTCAGATTCCAGTCCTGGTTTTGCCACTTGCTAACTCTGTGCCTGATGCTAAGCTACTTGTGCTCTCAGAGCCTGTGTACGCTTCTGTAAAATGGAGATAATACTAATAACCTTATAGGACTGCTGTAAAAACAAAATGAGGCCACAATAGGTGAGAAACCTAGGACAGTTTGTGACACGAAGTAGGTGCTCAGTCAACTGTCCTTATTATTATGGAGAGAAAAATATCCTACCATGCTGTGATGTGAGACAGTGTGGAGAAATTTCACCAGGAGTCAAAACACCTGAGTTTTATTCTGGACCTTATCTCTGGCTGATATTCTGATTTTATCATTTCAGAGTCTTAATTACCTGTTCTACAAAATCGTTATGGTAATATCAGCCCTACCTACCTCAACATGCTGGGGGATCAACAAACTATATGTGTGGAAGAGTATCATAAATTGCTACCAATATTTAAGGCACAACTGAAATACTACCATGGGTCATTAGACATTCTGACTGCTAATCAGATGTCAGAATCAGAGAAGCAAAGAGTACATGCTCAGGAATGAGTCTAGACTATGAATCAGCAATCAGGGAAGCTAGAAGGTAGGAGGCCCCTACAAAGCTTGGGTCTATTTCAGGCTGTTAATTGATGTCTTAGTCCATTTTGTGCTGCTCGAACAGAATACCCTGGGTTGGGTAATTTATAATGAACAGAAATTGATTGAATTAAAGTTCTGGAGGCTGAGAAGTCCAAGTTTAAGACACCAGCACCCGGTAAGGACTTTCTTGCTGCATCATTATGTGATGGAAGGTGGAAGGGCAATTAGAGGGTGAGGGGACAAAACTCACCCTTTTATAAAAGCACCAATCCCACCCGTGAGAGTGGAGCCCTCATAGCCTAATCACCTCTTAATGGTCCCACCTCTTAATGCTCTTATAATGGCAATTAAATTTCAGCATGAGCTTTGGAGAGGACAAACATTCAAACCATAGCAATAAAGTACCTGAAAACAGAAGTCATGATCTATACAGAGGCTGAAGGATCAGGTGAACTGCATGGTAAGCACTGGACTTGGAGTCAGGCCATTACTTGAATGACCTTGGGAACATCATTTAATTTCTCTGAAATTTTCTTAATTCCTCATGGATAATATTAATAATATAATCACATCTTGAAAGGGTTAATGTGCAGATCAACTGATCAAGCTCATGTGAATTAGCAGACATTGTCTCTACATTCTCTAAATCTGTGGTCCCCAACCCCTGGACCATGACCAGTACTGGTCCACTTCCTGTTAGGGACCAGGCTGCAGAGCTCTGCCACCACCCCCACCCCCGTCCCTGGAAAAATTGTCTTCCATGAAGCTTAGGAAGGAGGAGGTGGGTACTGCACAGCATGAGGTGAACAGCGAAGCTTTAAGCTTTATCTGTATTTACAGCCCCCGCACTATACTTGCATCACTACCTGAGCTCTTCCTCCCTCCCATCCCTCCCACCCCCATCCGTGGAAAAATTGTCTTCCATGAAATCTATCCCTGGTGCCAAAAAGATTGGGGGCTGCTGCTCTAAATGAATGTTTATTGAATCTGACTGTGAGCCATTCTGAAGTCAAGCAGAAGACTGAATATTTTTCCCCTTTGAAACTCAAGAGAACACACACATACACACACATACACACAAAGGAATGCAGTAAAACTAATAAAACCTGAATAAGCTTTGTGGATTATACCAATGGGAAAACTAGATGAAAGGTATACAAGGGTCCTCTCTGTCCTCGTGTGTGTGTGTGTGTGTGTGTGTGTGTGTGTGTGAAAGAGAGAGAGAGAGAAAGAAAGAGAGAGAGAGAGACATCCTATGAATCTGTAATTCTTTCAAAATAGTTTAAAAAGCCAGGGAAACAGTGGAATGTAAACCAGAGAAAGAAAGAAATCAGCAAGACAATAATATCAGAAAACAGTGCAAAGAAGAGACTCAAAAGATCAGGAAGGTGGTGGAGGAAGAGGAAATCCGCTAGATGAAGCCTATAGGGAAATGAATAGCTGTGTAGCACTAATCCTAAGGCCTCAAATCTGAGGCCATCTTCCTTTACAGCCTAAAAACTTCTTGCCTGGTTACTTCTC
Source organism: Daubentonia madagascariensis (assembly GCA_023783475.1). Lineage (NCBI taxonomy): Eukaryota > Metazoa > Chordata > Mammalia > Primates > Daubentoniidae > Daubentonia > Daubentonia madagascariensis. The sequence goes on from JAKFHU010000913.1 coordinate 53,408,930, forward strand.
TGTTACCAAAAAAAAAAAAAAAAAAATCTTAAAACCCAGCCAGACCAATGGCTGCAGACAGAAATACAGAAATGCGAACACGTGACTAGAAAGAGAGGGTATACTCCTGAATGGGGGAGGAGAATGGGAAAGAATAGAGGTCACCAGAAAAAATACTAAAAGTGGATCATTCTTCACACTGTGTGTGGTTTTTTATGTGTGTCCTGCAGCTTGCTTGGAGGCATAGTCTTGAATGGTACATTTGGCTTTCTTGCAAATTGGTAACCAGATCATTTTCTTGTTTATTCAATCCACAGAAAGGTTAATTATGCTAGTGACTGTGGTTGGAAAACAATTCTTGGAAAATGCTTTGGTAACAACAGGTTGACAGTGTATGGAAACCATCTGCTTCCTGCAAATGTTAAGGTAAACTTTCAAACTTGTGGGGTTAGCAATTACAGATTGTATAATAGTTTAGTAGAGTGAAAATACGTTCTGTGTTGATGTAGACTTTCTGGATCTTCTTGACACCCAGCCTAAAAGGAACACCATGGTATAAGAAGGATGGTCTTTGGGCATATCAAAACTTTGAGTAAGTCATCTTTGTTTGCATGTATTAAGGCTAACAGAGCAAGAACATCGCACAAGGGAATATAGTATTTATACTGAATGTCTCCTAAGTAAATTAAGCCTCTCTGGTTTGCTCTTGCCTTGACCCACTAATGGGAACAGGATCATAGATGGAAGATTTGTTTCTTGTAAAAATATTCAGTTTATTCTACAAAGGAACATAAAATGCTGCTCCCCTGACCCTGTGGCGTGAGCTGCTCGCAAGGGCTGTGATTGTGGTGGTTCCAGCTGCTTTGTCATAGAGCTGTCTGTTCCCTGCTTCTCCTGACTGCAAAGCTCCTTGGCTCCCCCTCCTCCACCCTGGGGGAGAGAAATGGAAAGGGCTGATATGCTCCCGGCTTAGCACACACTGTCAGGGCTGCTAATCCATCGCTCTAAGGGTACCTCCCAAAGAAACAGATTCTTGTTAAAATCATTCAGCTGAAGCTGAGAGGGAACATTTTAAGTAGAGTGGAATTCAAAATTATGAATGGCAGCGGGGAGTGAACACAAATCATATTTCCTAATGGAAGTGAAAAATCTAATTGGTCCTGTGTGGTTTCAGCTTGCGCAGCAACACCTTATAATGCCTAGGCCCTAGGTGGCTCATGTCCATTACTTATTGAGGAATGGCCATAAAGATATATGAATTAAAGTTTTAGGCAATCTTAAATCTATAGGTGATTAACGCTCTCCACACAGCATTCTCACCCTGAATGACCGTTCGTGATGCCTCTGTTAAGGTCTGTAAAGGCAGGGGAAAAGATGAGTTGTCTACCTCAATTTGTATGTGTGAGCATCTCATAGGGATGGTTAGAAAAAAGGAAACTTATATCCCAGTCAGAAAACCATAGGAAATAAGTAAGAGCTCAAAATTTAGAAGCAGAGAATATTTGTTTGAATGCAAACTCTGTTACTACATACTTTTCCTGTACTGAGTATTCAGACTCTCTGAATCACAGAATCCTCATAATTAAAACTAGATGGATAACCATAATATGTCTCACAAAGGATTGCTTATGTGACAGACAGCTATCCCCCTTTGCGACAGATAGCTATTATTCCCTCCTTCTTTGTTAAGCAAGACTCAATTTTACTTAGGTATTCATATTTTCTCTTGCTATGCACTCAGAGAAAGGACCCCTCCTCAGGCCTAAGTGGATCATCTTGACCAGTCTAAGCCAAACATGGTCATTCCATTTCCCCTGACAGAATCTGGTAGGCATTAGTATGTGACAAAATTCTAGACAAAAAGACATAGGAGAGGAAGGCTTTGGGGGAAGGAGGCCTCTAGAAAATAGATTATTCACTCTTCCATGGTGCCCCATAAAGATAAACTTCACTTTCCTACCTCAGGATACTGTCAGATACACATGACACCTAAAACTACAGCAGCAGTATAAGGACCATGAGAATGAAGCCAAGAAAATTTCAGAGAAGTCAAGCTAGATCAGTGACTCAGTGACAAGATGAGTCTATGAATTAACAGCCAAAGAACCACCCTATCCCTGGATGATAAATTCATTATATTTAAGCTGGTGTTTTTTTTCACTCACTACAGTCAAAGGAATACTATCTGATATACTATAAGAAGCATATAAATAATGCCCCTGGAGGGCTATCCTCTATAGATATGGAATGAACCAGAAGCAAATGGAATTTTATCATAGTTGTAACCCAGATTCAAGTCATCTCAGTCTTTGACTGTAGTAAAGTGATCTGTCCTCTACTTATCATCTTGCGGATATAGTGAACTCACTCTGAAGGAAAATAACATCACTTACAGATTTTTATAGATTCCCATACACAATGTCTGGCATTCAATTAAATATACCAGACATATCAACAAGCAAGACTAAGATAATAAAAAAACGGACAATAGAAAAAGAACCAGAGATGACCTGGGTTTTAGAGTCATCAGATATGACTTTAAAATAACTGTAAGTAATATATTTTAAACAAATAAATGACAAGATGGAGAATATAATCAGAGAACAGGAACCTATAAAAATTAAATTAAAAATTTTACAAATAAGAAATATAATAAAATGAATTAAGAATTCAATGTGGACATAACAGTGATCCAGGAATTAGGTTAATAGAAACTACCCAAGCTGAAGAAAGGAGAGCAAAAAAGATGGAAAATTTAGAAAATACCATGAGAGACAGAGAAATGATTAAACGGTCTTTTACACACACACACACATATAATTGGAGTCAGATAAAGGGAGAAGAGAGAGAAAGAACCAGAGGCAATATTTGAAAGTTAACAGCTGAAAATTGTCAAAAAATGACAAAAGACTTCAAGCCACAGATTATAGCAGGATATATACACCTAGGTATATGATAATAAAACTACTAAAATCTAAAACCAAAACATTTTAAAAGCAGCTAGAGGAAAAAACACATTCACCTTCAAAGGATTTATAAGACTGATGGCTGGCTTTTCAACAGAAACTGTAAAAGCTATAGAACTATAGAAAAGCTATCTTTAAAGTACTGAAAGGATATAAGTACCAATCCCCAAATCTAAATCCAGTAAAAAATATTCATGAGTGATGAAAGCTATCCTTGGTACCCGACAGAAACTACTACTTATATCCTGTCAAAAAAATGTACAAGAATATTCATCACAGCTTTCATTTTAATAGCCAAAAATTGAAAAATAACCAGTGTCTATCAATAATAGAATGAATAAATAAATTATGGTATATTCATACAATTGGATACCTCATGGCAATAAAGAAAAATAAACTACTACTACTCATAAAATATGGATAAACACCACAGACTTAAGGTTGAGTAAAAGAAGTCAGAAACAGAAGTACATATATTGTATGATTCCATTTACGTGAATTTCAAGAGCAGACAAAAGTGACTCATGGCTGGAAAACACAGAATAGTAGCTACTTCTGTGGGAAGGGTATTGTCTGGTAGGAAGTATGGGGGAGATTTGTGGGGTGCTGTATATGTTCAAAACCTTGACTCAGGCAATACACATGTAAAAATTCATCAAGCTGTATATTTAATATTTGTGCTCTTCAACATAGTTAAGTTTTTCCTCAATATTACTTACATAAAGAAGAAAAAAAAACAAAGCAAAAAGAATAAATAAAAATATTTTTATACAAACAAACAAACCCTTAGAAAATATGTTGTCAACAGAACCACATTAAGAAATGCTAAAGGTAGCTCTTCAGACAACAGGAATATCATCCCAGACAATGAAATGAAAATGTAGGAAAGAATTAACAACAATGGAAAGAGGTACATAAGTAGGTAAGCCTAAATGAACATTGTCTGTACAAAACAGTAATAATGTGCTATGAAATCTAAAATGTATGTATTATATTGGTTCACACTGATTAAAAAACCTCAGGAAGAGAGCAAACAGGATATAAATGTTCTAAATACTAACAATGTCTAGGAAATGGTAAAAGAACTAATTTATATTAGACTGTAATTAGTTAAAGATGCTTGTAATTTCTAAGATATCCACTAAAAGTATGGTAAAATAATGTATAACTAATTAGTTAATAGAGACAAAATGATAGACATAGTAGAGAAAACAGAACACACAAAATATGCCAGTAAATACATTAAGTATAAGTGGACTAAATATTTTAAGTAAAAACAAAGATTATCGGACTAGAATAAACAAAACACAACAATGTGCTCCTTGTAAGAGACACTCTTTAAGTATAAAGACAGAGATGATGATATGTCAAAGAATGACTTCTTAGGCTGGATTTCCAGGGAAACAGACCCTAACACAAGAATTTGAGTGCAAATAATAAAGTATTAGGTGATGCCAGGATCATATGCAGGGGAGTAGGAAAATATTAATACAACAGGGAAAGGAAGGAATACAGCATGCATTAATGAACAGTTTAATTCTTGGGGTAACTGTAACTGAATCTTGCTATGCACCTCTTAGAGGTCATATAAAATATACATCACGGTTATCTTAAATGAGGGGTGAGAAAGCTGGGGTATTTATCCCTAAATTCCCATACTTTGGTGGTGGAAGGCTACACCTGGAGGACTACTAACTCCCCCACACCTCCTGCCTGCTCCACAAGTCAATTAAAATAAAACTTATCCATGAAAGCTGCCTTCATAGGAACTCAGTAGGATGCTTTGGTACCTCCTGAAAGAGTGAGTGCTAAGTAGCTTCTGCCACAATTAAAAATATATATACCATGCAAACACTTATTAAAAAAAGAAAAAAAACTAATGTAGACATGCTAATATCAGACAATGTAGGCTTTAAGGCAAGACACATTGATAGAAATAAAAAAGAAGATTTCATAGGATAAAAGAAATATTTTGTACTTATTAATTAATATGTATCCAATTGCATAACTTCACAATATATGAAATATAAATTGACATAATTAAAAGGAGAAATAAATTTGCAATCATAGTTGGAAATACTAAGATACCTCTGTCAATAATTGATATGTTGGCTAACAAAAATATCAAGAAGAGAAGATTTGAATAACACAAATCATATACTGGAACAGATTGACAAATATAAAACACTGCAAGTGAAAGCAATAGTAACAGAAGACACATTCTTTTCAAGTGTACATAGAACATTTATCAAAATTGGTCATAAAACAAGTCTCAACAACTCACAAATGATGAAAGTCATACAGAATATGCACTGGATTATAGCTAGAAATCAAAAACAAAAAGACTAAATAGAAAAATCTCTAAAACTAGAGATTATTCAAAATATTTCTAAATGGCTCTTGAGTAAAAGAATAAATCACAATTGAAATTAGAAAATTTTTGTATTAAATCATAATAAAAACACAACATACAGAACTTGCAGGCTACTGCTGAAGTAGGCTTAGAGGAAAATGTGTAGCATTAAATGTACATATTAGAAAAGAAATTTTAAAAGGCCCAAACTCAATATTCTAAGTAATTAACTGAAAAAGTTAAAGAAAGGAGATTAAAAATAGAGCAGAAAATAATAAAATGGGAAAAATACAATAGAGAAAATAAAATAAAAGTGATTATTAGATAACAAAATGAATAAATACCAAGCAAGATTGATTGGGGGAGTGAGGGAAAGGAGAATAATCAAGTATGAAAAAGAGCATATCACAACACATCCTACAGATTTTTTTAAAAAAGAAAGATAATGAGAAGATATTATAAATAACTTTATGCCAATAAATTTAAAAATTTAAATGCAATTGCCAAATTTCAAAAAAAAAATTCTAAACTGACAAAAGAGTAAGTAGAAAATCTGAATGATCTATATCTATTTAAAAGTTAAATTTCTAATTTAAAACATTCCACCAAAGGAGTCTCCAGGCTCAGACAGCCCCACTGGTTAATTCTTTCACATATGTATGGAGTAAATATCATCAATCTTCCACAAATTTGTCCAGATATAGAAAAGGAGAGCTAACATTATGAGTCCAAGCAGAATTTATTCCAGTTCTATTCACCTAATTCAGCACATCAACAAAATAAAGAATAAAATCATGTGTTAATCCCAATAGATGAAAGCATTTGACAAAATTCAACACATTTTATTCTAAAAACTCCTAGCAAACTTGGAATAGAGTAAACTTTCTTAATTGGATAAATAATATGTTAAAAAACATATTAAATATCATATTTAAGAATGAAATATTGAAACTTCCTCTCTGAAATTGGGAATGAAACCCAAATGCTTGATACAACCATTTCTTTTTTTTTTTTATTTTTTTATTTTTTTAATTTCAGAATATCATGGGGGTACAACATTTTGGCCATACACATTGCCCCTGTTCTGCCCGTGTCAGAGCCACAATCGTGGTCGTCTCCCAAACTGTGCTCCCCACATCCATTCAGTGAGAGTTTTTCCCATCCCTTCCACCCCCCTCCCGCCCGCCCGCCCTCTGATGAATGTTATTGCCCTGTGTGATGTAAGTGTTCATCAGTTAGTACCAGTTTGATGGTGAGTACCAGTGATGCTTGTTTTTCCAATCCTGTGACACTTCGCTTCGAAGAATGGGTTCTAGCTCCGACCAGGATAATACCAGATGTGTTAATTCACTATTGTTCCTTATTGCTGAGTAATACTCCATGGTATACATATACCACATTTTATTGATCCACTCGTGTATTGATGGGCACCTGGGTTGTTTCCACAACTTTGCAATTGTGAATTGTGCTGCTATGAACATTCGAGAGCAGATGTCTTTATTATAAAATGTCTTTTTTTCTTTTGGATAAATACCCAGTAGTGGGATTGCTGGGTCAAATGGTAATTCTACTTTTAATTCTTTGAGATATCTCCATATTCTTTTCCATAGAGGTTGTACTAATTTGCAGTCCCACCAGCAGTGTATGAGTGTTCCTACCTGTCCACATCCCCGCCAACATTTGTTATTTGGGGATTTTTTGATATGAGCCCATCTCACTGGAGTTAAGTGATATCTCATTGTGGTTTTGATTTGCATTTCCCTGATGATTAGAGAAGTTGAGCACTTTTTTATATGTTTGCTGGCCATCATTCTGTCTTCTTTGGAAAAGTTTTTGTTCATGTCCTTTGCCCATTTTTTAATAGGGTTGTTTGATTTTTTCTTGTTGATTTTCCTAAGTTCTGTATAGATTCTGGTTATAAGCCCTTTATCAGAGGTGTAGCATGCAAATATTTTCTCCCATTCTGTAGGTTGTCTGTTCACTCTAAAAACACAATTAATTTTTAATATTAATTTTACTAATTAGTTCTAATTTTGTATTCTATTAGATTGTCTATTGCATATAATCATGTTGTCTGAAGTAAGGATGTTTTAATTTCTTCCACAGCAATTCTTATACTTTTAATTCTTATCTTGCGTTATTGTACTAGCCAAGTCCTACATACAATGTTGAACAGAAATGGTTCATGGTAGATACAACCATGAACTATTGTTCATGTAGGTATGTAGGACTTGGCTAGTACAATAGTTCATGGTAGATACAACCATTTCTGTTCAACATTGTATGTAGGACTTGGCTAGTACAATAACGCAAGATAAGAATTAAAAGTATAAGAATTGCTGTGGAAGAAATTAAAACATCCTTACTTCAGACAACATGATTATATGCAATAGACAATCTAATAGAATATAAAATTAGAACTAATTAGTAAAATTAATATTAAAAATTAATTGTGTTTTTATGTAGCAATTGCAAATAGAAAATAAAATTTTTAAAAAATATATCATTTATAATACAATACCATCAATGACATAAAATACTTAGGAAAAAACTTAATGAAAGATGCACAAGACCTCTACACTCAAAACTATGAAACATAACTGAAAGAAATTAAAGAAAATCAAAATAAGTGGAGGGATATACCATGCTCATGGATTTAAAAACTCGTACTATAAAAATATCAGTTCCCTCCAAAATTGTCCTATTGATTCAATACCATTTCATTCAACATCCCAAGCAGAATTACTTGTTTGATTTTTTGGGAAAAATGACCAGCTGATTCTAAAATTTTGTGAAAATGTAAAAGGCTAAGAATAACCAAGACAATCATGAAAAAGACAATACTGAGAGATCTATCTATGAAATATCAAGACTTGTTTAAACCTACATTAATTAAGACATTGTAGTATTGGTGCACTAATAGACAAATATATCATTAAGAGAAGGGATAGTTCAAAAACATACCTATACATATATGGTCACTCTATTTCTTTGCAGTGCAGTTGAGAAATAATAAGTCTTTGCAATAAATGGTACTGAGTCAATTGGAAATTATTATGAAAAAAAGTGAATCTTGATCCCTTCCTAACAACAAACAACAAAAACTAATTCTTAATGAAATGCAGATCTAAATGTGAAAATGTAGAATGTTAAAGATTCTAGGAGAAAACAAAAGAAAATATCTTTATGATTGTAAAGTAAGCAACATAGATTTATTACACAAAACAGAAAATCAATAACATAAAATAAAAAATTATAAATTAGATTGTAAAAAATAACTCATAGGCAATAAAACAGCATTTAAAGAGTAAAAAGTCAAACCACAGAGTAGGAGAATATATTTGCCATACATACATACAGCAAAGAATCCATATCAAGATTTTTTTTAATAAAAGAGAAGGCTACCATCAAGAAGGAAAAGACAGAAAACCCGAATAGGCATTTCACAAAAGAAGATATCCAAATGGCCAATAGCACATGAAATGGTATTCAATTTTGCATTAGAGAAATGCAAATTAAAATAACAAAAATGATACCACTACACACCCAAGAGAATGAATATAAATAAAAATTCTGACAATGCCAGTCTTTGGTGAGCATATAGAGCTACCAGAATTCCCATTCTCTGCTAGTGAAAAGTAAATTGTTTGAATTACTCCGGAAAACCCTTAGATGATATCTAATAAAGCTAAAGATACACAGACTCCATGACCCAGCAATTCGGCTCCTAGGTATATAGACAACAAAAATGTGTTTCTGTTTTAATCTGTATATCAAAAGACAAACACAATAATTCATAGATCCCCAAACTGTAAACAACCCAACACCTTTGAATGGTAAAATGCATTAAAAAACTGCTATACAGCAACAATAAAGAACAAACTATTGCTACATGCAGCAACAGGGGTGAATCTCACAAACCTAACTGAGTAAGATAAACCTTACCTAAAAGAACATAAAATATATAATTCCATTTAATAAAACTCAAAAACGGGCAAAACTAATCCAAGCTGGAACTCAGAATAGCAGTTACCTTTGACTAGGAAGAGGCAGTAGGGGATGCAGGAAATAGTCTTTTTTCTTGATCTCAGAGCTGGTTATGTAGGTGCTTTTTACGAATTCATTGATCACTTGTGATTTTTTTTCCTGTGTATATGTCATATGTAAATAAAAATGTATTGAAATAAAACGGAATAAATGTATATCAATATACTTTGTAAAATGAAAAATATGTTAAAAAAATGAATGTATGTGAAGGTACTTCGTAAACAAATTTTGATTGCTCAGCTGTGGGAACATGGTAGCTGCTTAAAATGTTTGTAAAGACAGATAGAAAGAAAGAAATACATGAGGTGGACTGAAAAATAGGTGGGAAGGAAAGAAGAGAAGGAGATGGAGGCAGATACTACCAATACAGCCGGGGATGCACACAGCTTGAGCAAGTTCTACCATGCTAGCTATCTCATTCATTGACATTAGCCTGCATTTGCACACAAAATACACAACTGCAGCAGTCCAGTGACTCTTAAGTACCAGGCCCTGGGCTTTTCTTCACTCCTACCATAGGATTTTTATACCCATTACACAGATGAGTATAACAAGGCTAAGAAGAGGTTAGATAACTGTGCAAAATCACAGCATTAGTGAAGACTGAAGCAAGGATTTCAATTATATCTCTGTGACTTCCAGACCATATTCTTAACTTCCATCCTCTACTGCTAACACAACAGTCAGTGGTTATCTATTTAGATATATCTTTTGAAAGGCTAAATAAACAACAAGATCTTAGGCTGTCCCACTTCTAAACTCTTTTCCTAATATTCGTCTTCCTTTATCTTTGCTAAACAGTGAAGATGTCACTCAGGAAAGGAAAAGCAATAAGACACAGCACAGCAACTTGATTTCCTACAGGGCATTCTGGAAATTGGGTCACTAGAAGTGTTTTTAGGGTTTGCACTAGCAGGTGAAGACAGCCGGGCTCTCAAAGCGTGTTTACACGTGTGCTGAGAGCTACTCACTAAAGAAAAATATCCCTTTGCTCTCAAAGCAAACCTGATTTCTTTCTGTCATTCAGAAAGGACTCCTTATTCTCAACCTGGCATTGGCCTCAGCTGATCTAACACCTACGGTATCCAGACCACACTGAAAACCCTTCTCTGTGACGTCATTCCCCACGCACTTGTTTCACGGAGGCAGCATCCGAGGTTTCACTCACTTCCTTCTAACGTCTTGTTCTTCAATTTCCTGCTGTTCTGAAAATTCTTATTGAAAACATGTTTGTTGTTCACCTACTGGGTGATTTTTGTGGCTTTATCTCAATTAATCCTCATCACACATCAATGGGGTAGCTTATTGGATTCTCATTTTGCAGAGGAGGAGGAGTAGGTCAAGAGATGTGAAAGGGTGTGTTCAAAGTCACACAAATATTAAGGGACAGAGCCCGACTCTGTTGGATACTAGAGACTTGTCTTTCCTTTCTACATACCGCCTAAATCAGGCCCACGTTGTAAGCCGGTATGAACACCCGGAATCTGGAAAAAGAGGGAGGAATGTGGGAAACTCTGAAAAGCAGCCCGAAACACAAAATGCTCTGCACTCTGGAGCTGAATGAAGGGCCAATCTTTCGTACTTTAGTAGCCTCTGAAATATTAGTAATTAAATTACATTATAATTATTCAGGTTTACTTTTACAATTATTCCGGTCCTCTTATACATGCATTTATTAATCAGACCTTTAGTTAACATCTCTTGGATACTAGGTACTGGAATAAGAATTGGGAATTCAAAAGAGATGATGATCATGATGATTATTTTGACAACGTGCTACCTACTCTCATGGACTTTACAATCTAGGGGGAAAGATAACCAATTAAATCAGCAACACAATAAAGGGTCTTGTCTATTATGACAGGGAAAATTGTAAACCAGGTCATCAAGTAGAAAGTACAATCATGATTAGAGTTCTGCTGTTAAGAAGGCATGAAAGTATAAAATGTATTTTAGAGTTACAAGATAATATTAAAATAAGTATGGACCTCTTATATAAATGTGCCTCAGTAACCAGAAAAATATTTAATAAGAGATTATTACAAATGATTGATTACTCATTTCTGTTTTACAGTAAAACCAAAGCTCATTAGCATGAGCTTTTAGGGCTGATTCTACCTTCTGTATCTAGCAGGGTATTTTGTAAAAAACAAGGTCTTTGGAGGCACAAACACTGAGTATGAATAAATATCAAGTGTGTCTCTAGATTTTCTAGGTATTTTATTTCTATTAGAAAGATCATTGATAAGAATATCGAGTGCAAATTTTTGTAAGAACTGAGGAACATCACATATATAAACATACTTTGTCATGTATTATATTAATCAGAAACTTTTTGCTTGCAAGTGCCAAAAACCTAACTCACTCAAGTTAGCTTTAAGAATGCTATTTACTGACTCTGATAACTGGGAAGGGTGGGGCAGATCCCACCTCACAAGTTGCTGGGGCTTAAAGGATGCAATCTGAATGCTCTCCATCTCTTGCCTTTGGTACTTTGTTGGCTTTATTCTTTCCTACTGTAAACAGTCTTCATGAGGCTTACCTAATTCTGGCTATCAATCCTATAGAGGAGAGCAAGTCTCTCTCTACTTCTATATATATAAATCCCACAGATTCTGATTGGACAGGCTTCCATTCTATATCCACCCCTTGAAACAATTAATGGGACCAGAATGAGAGAATTAATGAAATTGGCTAGGCCTGGTCACATCCCTACCTTGTGGTCACATGAAAGGTACGTGGAATTAGCAGCCCTATCAGAATACCGTGGCATATGTGCTGGCGGAAGGTGATTTTTCAAAGAAGAGGGGATAGAGAAAGCATTCTGGAGAGTCAAATTCATGACTACACAATCCGCTACACTCAGTGTACCTATAGTCAAGAATTGTGGATTTAGACAGACACCTCACTAAATACTAGCTGTGTGATTTGGCCTGGATATTTCACTGCTCTGAGCTTCATTTTCCTCATCTATAAAATAAGACATTTCATAGAGCCATCATAAGCATTAAATGAAATAATAAACCAAAAATACTTTGTACCTTGAACATAGATTTGCTCTGTAGGTAGCCATTATTAATAATATCAATCTGCATCTCAAAGACATGGGAACAAAGGCCCAGAGAGATTGTAACTTGCTCTTGGCCAGATCCACTGAACTCCCCAATAGAAAGCTCATAACAAGTGAAAGAGCCTGGAGCCCTGCAGACATCCTTTACACTCTGGGAATTGTACAAATGATTTATCAATGATGACATTTGGTCCTGAGAGAGATAGAGGCTCACATTTAGCTGTGCTTAAGGACAATTGTATAATAGTCATAATATCTTGTGCTGCATGGTGCTTTTATTTTTCTAAGTGTTTCCCATCAATTACATCATTTTACTCTTAAATATCCCTATGAGTCAGGGAAGACATTATCGCCATTAGTTGTTGTTCTTATTATTGATTTTTTTTTAATGCTCTTTGTTATAGAGCAAATACAGCCATTCCCTTTTTAAAAATTGTTTCTAATATATTTTTTCAATGTATTCTGGGGCTTACCTTTCTCTGACTTAAGCTGTTGTCTCCAAATTGAAAGTGGCAAATTTCCTTGACAAATACACTGCAAAATTGCTTAGGAAGAGAATCACTAAGGAGTGTGAGAGCAGGAAAATGCATTTTTATGTGCAAACAAATGGATTACAAAATCTGTATTTCCCAATCCTGAACTTCTGCAGCAACTCAAGTCAGGAGGACCCAAGGATCTGTGAACTAACTGACGCCACAAGTTAGCAGCCATTCACATGGATCCCAGGCAGTTGCCGAATAATTGCATCTCTCAGTGTAAACAGAACCAGTGGAAAGTCTGAAATCTTGAAATCTGTCAAATTACTCCAACAACATGAAAGTGAGTTCTTACCTTCTTTTCTCATTAGATAGAGTAGAAGGCATGATGCAGAAAGGAGAACTCTCATCTAGGTAAAAGCCAGAATTCCTAGATTCAGTTGCTCAGGTCTGCCACTGCCTCACCTGAGGAAAGTCATCAAAGCTCTCTGAGCCTCATTCACTTCTTGAGAGTAGAAATACCATGAACTTCTGAGGAAGACAGGTCTGGGTGTGAATCCAGCTCTTGTACATTCTCGTTGCATGACAAGGTATTTAATTTTCTGAGCTCTAATTACATCATTTGAACTGCTTATATTTGAAGATTAAATAACAAACACCAATCTTTTAAAAGACCTAATACAGTGCCTGGCATATAGCAAGGGATCAGGAATTATTAGTAGAGCAAAATAAGCAATAGAGTCTACATATACTTGATAGGTATGTATATGATATATATCATTATAATATATACATATATATAATTGCAGTGATATTTCTTAAAAATAAAAGCTTTCAGTTATTTCAAATGGTTATAAATGATACATAATGTACAATATACAGTAAACATTTTATACTCTGTATTATTTAGAATTCTTGAATAAATATTTCCTCTTCAAAAAGAGTACCATTATGTAAAAGGAAGGGGTAAGATCACTCTTTCATACAATAATTATTTAAGGATCTCCTATGTGCCAGGCACTTTTGTGCACACACTACTAATAAAGCAGATGTGGTCTCTGCCTTGTGTATAAAGGACATTGAGCCAATTATAACAAAGGACTGTTCCTCCCTGGGGAAATTACCTAGTGAGAGTATTTGGGGAACACATAAAAGGGCCACCAAACTCAGCCTCAACAGAATTTAGCCAGGTAAAAACAGAAGGCAGAGGGTTCTAGGTAGAGCAAGAGGCACAAATGTACCAGCTTTAAGGAAGAAGATGAAGGACATTTCCTAAGAAAGAAAAAAATCCATGAGAACTGATTGGCAAAAGATAAGATCCTTATCTAATAATATAAGAAGCCATCACATGATGAAGTCCAATCTTTCCAAGGAGGTTTTATCTAAAACAATCAGTGTGCACACTTACATAAACAAAGCAGAGAGGAGCTTAGCTGCTCAACATGCTGTGGTAACCAAACATTCTCAAATGGGTCCCTAAAGGTAACCAATTCCACAGTGATCCAGCACCTTATGGGAAATCTGGTTATGAAGTCGGGCTAGGCCTCTCACCAGCCATACATCTTTGGGTAAGTCACTTAACACCTAGGCTTCAGTTTCCTCGTTGTTAAATGTTGATGATCACAAACCATGTCAGTCTTCTTTTCAACCAACCACATGAGACTAACATTTTTATAAAAGGCATGTTTAGACGTCACCTCCTGCCCTAAGATTTTATGCATTTATCATAAAGTCTGATTTTATCATTAGCTTATAAAAAATGGAAACATCATCGCATAATAAAACTCTTATGGGAATAGTAATGGAATTGGAACTCACAAAAATCAAGTACCAAAATGATTTAGCTGTTAGTTAACTCCAGCCTGGGCTTGCTTTGCATGGGAAATGAGCTCAGCTTTGCATGCAGCAAATTCTGCTTGTTTGGGTAGTACTTCTAATCGAGGCATATATGTATATTTTCCCTCAATCACAGGAAAGCAAATTGGCAGTGGCATATTGCTTTGATATTTCAACCATTTGCTGGATTTCCATTCCTCCAAAACGTCTAAAACAGAAGCATGAAGCATGAATAGGCCAAACTAGAGAAACCAGTATTTATGAGCCTATTCGAACCTTGTAAAGATTTGATCAGCAAATATGCCAATTGATATACCATAATGTTTTACAACTGCAGTTGTCTTGGTCTATAAAACTTATTATAATTCTGAAGGGATTTCTGCTTTCTTTGCAGACATTTCTGTTTTACTGCCACCGAGTGGTCTAGATTCAAATTGGCAGTTTTGTTACTAGAGTTTCAAGAGGCAGAAGGGTGTTTTTATTTTTAAGTACAAGATGCAAATAAATGATCCTCAAGAAGGCATCTTCCTCTCTTGCCAGATTCACGCTACCTTCCCTATCCAAAGACCTGCTCCAGTACATGCATGCACACACAGACACACACACGCAGACACACACACAGACACACAATATTCCAGCCGACATCTATAAGACCCTAGTATGGATTATGGCCTATAATGTCAATGGGCCATTCTACCTGTGTGATCTCGAATAATTCATTCTTCTTTTCTGGGCTTCAGTTTTCTTCTTCATAAAAAAGATTTGATGAAACACTGTAAGGTTCCTTTTAATTCTGATGATTCTTCCCCATCAAATTCCTAGGTGGTATTTCTGGTGTTTTAACATGACACCATTCTCTATGGGCTGAACTGTGCCCTACAAAAATTTATATGTTGAAGCCCTAATCCCTAGTCCTTTAAAATGTGACTATATTTGGAGAAATGGCCTTAAGAGAGGTGATTAAGTTAACATGAGGCCATTGGGATAGGCCTGAATCCAATCTGACTGGTGTCCCTGTAGCAAGAGAAAAGTTGGACGCACAGACACCAGAGATGCGAGCACGCAAGAAAGATCACGTGAGGACGCAGCAAGAAGGCAGCCGTCTGCAAACCTAAGAGAGAGTCCTGAGGAGAAACCAAACCTGCTGACACCTTGATCTTGGACTTCTAGCCTCCAGAACTGTGAGAAAATAAATTTCCATTGTTTAAGCCACCCAGTCTGTGGTGAATTGTTATGGCAGCCCTAGAGAACTAATACACCATCTGAAGCAAAGTTAACAAATAATACATAATGTATGTACTCTGAAGCAAGTATCTCGTGTCTTATTAAAGAGTCTATGGCATGAAACTGCCAGAATCCCAAATCTTAAGAGGCCTCAACTGAACATGATTGAAAACTGAAACCTCCATATGTGTAACTATATATACTTACATAGGCATGTATATTTATATATGTAAAGATGTTTACATATATAGATATATATTTATATGTGTGTATATATATGTACATACACATGTATATATGCTATATATACAAATAGACAGCTTTGAGAGTGAGGCAAACTTAGGTTCAAAGCAAGGCTCCACCACTTATTAGCTGAGTGACCTAGGCAAGATTCTTACTTTAATATTCTATGACTCTGCTTAATAATGATAAAATGGGAAGATAACAAGGTGTAATGGTATAATGAAGTAATATATAAAGTATTATAGGGAATACTTCTTTTTCTCTTTAATCCATACTTATATCTCAGGCCATGGAAAAAATAATTTCTACTCCTCTCTACTCCTTACTCAGGCCCTCCCAGGAGAGGTGCAGTTAATGCAAATCATGAAACCTGACACCTGTCCAACAAGCCCCTGGCTGAGTATATGTACTCAAGAGTCTGCTCTGCAGATTCAATTGCATCCACAGGTTAAGACCTAAAGTTAATTTGGGGGAAGCATAATAGATCCCAAATCTATTTTTGCCAAGGAACTTTGATCTTTAATATCTATGGGGCTATAAATAAAAATGACATTTTGATTCCCAGTCTGTCTTCTTGTTCTAAAATCTCTACCAGTTAGAATCCAATGAATAGAAGCTTCCAGTCTGCTGACAACAGGGACCAAGAAGTTGGTGGTATTGAGGAGCAAAGATTGGTTCCTCAGGAGAATACTGAGTTGACCTTGGCAGAGACTCATTGCCCTGGACAAGCACACTGGGATGTCAAGTGGAGCTCCTGAGAGATTCCAAGAGCACTAAGCAAAGGAAGCAAGAGAAAACCCCAGTCACATTGTACTCAGTATATAAAGAGGAGGAAATGTCCCATTCTACAGAGGCTGTATGGGTTCCTATAGAAATACTACTGGTTCCAAGGCAAACAGCAATATTGAATCTCATTAGATCAATGATTTTCAACCCAAGAGAGTAGCATCCTCATAACGAATATTTGAAATGAGGGTATGTGTTTTGACTGCCATGGTGAATGGAGTGCACTCCTGGCATATAGCTCACAGGGGCTAGGATTGCTAAATGTCCTGCAGTGATCTGGACAGTCCTGCAAAATGAAGAATGCCCCATTTAGAAGGCCACTACTGCCTCCAGTATCGGAGAAACACAACCTTAACTTGAGGATTGGAAAAATTATCCATTCTTTCTTTCATTCTTTAACATAGCATTTTCTGAGCTCCTTCATATTAGGTCCTGAGTTAGAATCAATGGATCTGATATTGACAACACAGCCTCCCATAAATTTCAAAGCAACACAGTGGATAGTGCATGCATTCTCACCAATGCACCAGTGCTCTACGTTTGTGGATTTTTTTCTCTCCCTTGAGAATATCAAGGAAGCCAGTTTAGCATAGCACTGTGAGGGTGTTCTCCAGGAGGACATCAATTACTTGCCAAGGATGCTGTGATCCAGAGTGCTCAAAATATCAAACCCTCAACACACTACAGCAGAACTGCATTCCTTATGATCTTGTAATGTGGAGGCCGCACTGGGCTTCATACCAAAGAATGGGAAATACTCTCTTTCCCTTTTGTGTAACTCTTTGTCACTTGTTCACCAAACAAGTGCTTCTTGTGTTCCTGTGTCTCTGAATCGCCCCACATCATCTCCTTTATCATCTACTGCTAGCTACGTATAGACTTGGGTACATAAGGAGGCTGCCTATATTTCAGATAAGCACTCTAATGCCCATCCTATTTCAGGATAGACATCCTATTTCAGGATAGATACCCACATAAGACCACTTTATTCTTGTCCTTCAGCAACCCTTCTCTACACCTCAAAAAAGCCTTTATACAAATCCACTCCCTGAGGACTTATCCACCAGATCAGTTTATCAGATACATCTAAATCCTAGTTTTGACTCAAACTGAAATACCCGCTCCCACTACATATGAACTGAATCAACTATACTTTCTTATACATGAGGATTGATATAAATTAGATAGATTAGATGGATACATAGATAGATAGAAGGAGGAAAGAAGGAAGGAAGGAAGGAAAGATGGGAGCTTGGCACATACCAGCCTCTCAATTACTTTTAACTATGATCATGGATACATTTTACAACAACTCTGTTATTATCTATGTCATTTTAAAAATGAGGACACTGAGGCTCAAAGTCACCAGGCAATTAGTCTATGGTGTTAGGATTCGAACTCATCTCATGCTGACTCCAAAGCTTAGGCACTTTTGATTAAACTATACTAGCTCTACATTCCGCCCTATGTAAAAGGGACACATTTTAAAGCCATTAACCACATATCATATATAGAAGACTGTGAGTATACACATATGTATATGTGCCTCATTCTCTAAGCACGGGTCTCCCTCGCAGCACAATTGACAAGGAGTGTAGACTATCATGGCTAGACTGGAGCTTGCAGCTGAAGCCAAATGTGGTGTCAGCTGTGTGTCAGCAAAGCCTGTATCACGAGCAATGTACACCAATTTATGCTACGCTAGAGATAACAACAGGCAGATCACACAGATAAGTATACCATAAACAACATTTCCTTCATTTGAAAGTGGTAAATGCAACAGATGGGAAAATTTCTGTTAATAACATATTAGCAATCTTACATATCTATATTTTGTTTGTAAACACAAACTTGTTCTGAATCAGAATGGATTTTCTGCAAGTGTAGGTGTGGAAGACATTACGAGGGCTCATGATCCACTTCTCTCTTTCCAGGGACATGGAGACTGTACTTCCCAACTCCCTGTTTTAATAGGTAGGGCTGAGTCACTCATTCAGGCCAATGGGCTGTAAGCAGCAACGGTGTGTGTGTTGCTTCTAGGACAAAGCATTTCATTCCAGGTGGGTAATTTCCAGCACTTTCTTCTCTTGCCACAGACACCATGAAAGCATGTGTTGAGAGGGAGGTGCTGTAGGGTCCACATAGACCAGACTGTTGAGCCAACACACAGAGGATAATTGTCCTGGAGAATTGCCCAAATCCTCAGCAGGATTTGTGTGAATGAAAACTAGAATCTTGTTTTCTTATACCACTAAAATTTAGATGTTATCTGTTAACCCAGTATAACTTGGCCTTTCCTGACTAACACTGTGGGTGAAGTAATTTCATTCATATTGTAAAATAACACATGCATCTCTCTGTCTTAATCAAAAATAATACATGCATTTCAATCTGATACTCAAGGTCTTCTATAATCTGATCCAAACATACCCTCCCAATTTCACTTCCCACCACTCTCCAAAAGAAACTTGAGCACATCCCACAACACCTTTCTTTTTGTGTCTCTACTTATGTTGTTCCCCTGCTTAGCATATTCTCTCTCTTTCCCCCATGTCAATTACGACCTATCTTTTAAGGGTCCAACTCATATGCCAACTCCTCAGTGAAATATTCCCCAATCCCACTATTCTGAAGTAATTTCTCTTTCCTTCGAATTTTCATATTTATTTTTTGTTACTCCTCCTTACTTTATATCCTGTACAGTGATTATTTATGAGCACGTTTTATCTGTCCTGTTGGTAATCTTGGGAGGGGCATTTAAATCTGATTCATCATCGTATCCTCAACAACTCACCGTGTTGCCTTAAAATTATGCTCAATAAATATTTGACAGGTATAGACAGACCAGTGACATAAATTTAGTACATTTATCATAAGATCCACTGAGGCCACTTGGATGCTATTAAGAAGCATTTCTTTTCTCAATAACTTTTTTACTTCCCCTAAAAAAAAGGTGGAGAGAGTGTTATCCTAACCAGGCTATGTTTACTAGTGGGTAGAGATGATAACCATTGAAAAGTCCTGCATATACACAAGGCTCATCCTGGAGGCGATGAAGCAGTATCAGGAAATAGATCAGGCTTTTCTCCTGTCCCACAAGTATTCACGATGGGGGAGTTTATGGCTCTTGGGCTTGGGGGCCCAAGAAAATTGGAACCAAGAGGAGAGTAGTGGCAACGGTATTAATAGTTATTGGGAATGTAAGATGTGCCAGGACCTGTGCTTTTTATATGTTATATCACTTGCTCTTCCCAACAACAGCAGGGAGATTGTGTCACATGGTAGGTAATACATAAGCTCTGTAGCCAGACTGCTGTGTTTAAATCCCAACCCTGTCAATAGCTGCAGTCTTGGACAAGATACTTAATTCCTCTCTGCCTCAGTTTCCTTAAGTGAAAATAATACTTCCTACCTACTGAAATGATGATGTTGAAAAATGCAAAACATTTAGAAGAGTGCCTTTACATGATAAGTGAATAATAAATATTGCTTTTTTTAAAAAAAAGATACAGATGTTATTATCCTCCATTTACAGATTAAGATACTAATGCATAAATGCTAAGCCCATTGCCCAAGGACATGAAGGTAATAAATGTCAGAGTTAAGATTTGAATCTAAACTTTCTGGCCTCTGAATTAGGGCTCTTAATTCTTCTACCACACAGCCCCTCTCAGGCTTTCAGAATTCCAGTGGGGCTAGAATGTTACAAAGAATATCCATGTTCCACCGACTGGGTGGAGGAATGGTCAGACCAGATAACTTGTGAGGTTCCTTTAGAGCTGGAGGTTCTGTATGTCTTAGTGCATTCAGGCTACTATAACAAAAATGCCATAGACTGGGTGGCTTATAAACAACAGAAATGTATTTCTCACAGTTCTAGAGACTGGGAAGTATAAGATCAAGGTACCAGCAGATTCAGTGTCTGGTGAGGGCCTGTTTGCTGGTTCATAGACATCTTATGTTTTCACATGGTGGAAGGGGAGAGGGAGCCCTCTGGAGTATCTTTTACAAGGACACTAATGCCATTCATGAGGGCTCTGTTCTCATGACTTAATATCTTCCCAAAGGCCCTGCCTCCTAATACCATCACCTTGGGGGTTAGGATTTCAACCTATGAATTTGGAGGAAGACACCTTCAGTCTCCAGCACTGTGGTTCTATTTATAGATATTAAAACTTAAAAGCAGGTAAGGTTCTCAACAATCCAGGGCAGAGTAAGCTAATGGCAGAGGTGGCCAGATGGTCTTTCTGTGGTTCAGAAGTTCTGCTCTGCAGTCATTCTCTAGAACTTTCTATTACAACCACATTTTTCCAGGCCTCTATTATTGTGCTATAGAGTTTAAAAACATAATGCTCCAAGGAGAAAATGCAGTGCTTTAGAGTCAGACAAACGTAAGTTTGAATAATTGCTCTACCACTTATTTGCTGCAAGACCTTGGGCAAGTTGTCCAACCTCCTATCAGGTTAATCTCTATCAGGTTCCTGCACCTTATAACCTCCTGAGGGCTGTCTCTTCCCCGCAGCTAAGGGCTCCTACTAACAATTCTTTGCATGATTCTGCCACCGTGCCACTTCCCCCCATGCAACAATTGATTGGTTCAGATGTCTCCTGACCCAACCTGAGCCAAGCATAATTTCTTCCCTGGCAAATGGGACTAAGAAATCCTAGATTCTGCTGGTTCCTTGAGTGGAAATGGAACTCATGAATTGTGATTGGTGACTTTCTGTCTCGTGGTCTGGGGGATCAGAAAATACCAATGTGTACCAGAGGGAAGAAAAAATGCGCCTGAGGCACAGAGGAGCAGAGATAACAGTCAGAAAAAGAAAATTCTCCTCATAGTCTCTGACTATTCAGAGGCCTAAGTTCATTTTTGTACTTGGGTTTATGAGAAACTCCCTGTTTGCTAGAGTTGATGCTAGCAGAGTTTCTGCTATTTACAACCAAGGTCCTGGATAATCCAGAGAAAGTTAATACTATATCCCTTATGGGATCATTACTGAAATGAAATGAGGTACCACACATAAGGTGCCTCATCCAGTGACCAGCACATAGTAATAAATCTTAAATAAATAGTAGCTGCTGTCCTTTGTTACATCGTGTTTACTTATCATAATCACTATTATACTATTCCAAATAATCCATCATATGTATATTTTCTTTCATGTATTTAATATACATTTGTGATCACATACTATGTGCCAGCACAGTGCTTAGAATGGGCAATGTGGTGAATAAGACATAGCATTTATCATCAACAAGAGCAACTGAGAAGGGGGAAAAGCTATTCAACCAGTAATTACAAATGAAATGACAAATTCGCAAAACAGCTGGTTTACTGAAGGGAGTGGAGCATCTGACTGGGAACATTGGGAACAGATAGCTTCCCAGAGTCTGTAACATCTTAAAAGTTAGAAACCGAGCCACAAGGAAGACTTTTCAGTCAAGAAACAACAAGAAAAAGACAGTGCAAAGGCATGTAAGGATGAAATTCCATGGAAGGTTTGAGAAGCTGCAGGTGATGGCAGGTAACTGTAGTTGCAGTTGATTAGATGGGGACAGAAAGAGTGGCAGATGAGATTGGAGAAGTGAGCAAGAGCCAGACCATAGAGGACATAATAAAGAATGTGTATTCTAGTGTTCTTTAGCACTGTAGGGTGACTATAGTTAATAATTTATTCTATATTTTCAAATAGCTAGAAGAAAGGATCTTGAATGTTCCCAACACAAAGAAACAATAAATGTTTGAGGTGATGGATATGCCAATTACCCTGATTTGATCACTATACATTGTATACAAATATTGAAATATCACACTGTATCCCATAAATATGTACAATTATTATGTGTCAATTAAAAATAAAAAATTTTTTTTAAAAGAACATGTATATTACTCTAAGGAGGTAATGCTAACAGCCGCAAACTCTTCCATGTGTGAAACACTATTCTAAACATCTGGTAAGTCATTTTATCTTCACATAACAGGACATACTGGCCTTATCCATGAAGAAATAAAGTCACAGGAAAGCCTGCCTGAAATAATATCATACTAAGTGCAAGCCTGGCTTTGAATCCTGTTAAGGGTTGAATTGTGTGGCCCCCAAATTCATATGTTGACATCCTAACCCTACCCCCCAGTATCCCACAATGTGACCTTGTACATAAATAGGGTGGTTGCAGAGGTAATTAGTTAAGATGAGGTCACACTGGAGTAGGCCCCTAATCCAATATTACTTGTGTCCTTAGAAAAAGAAGAAATTTGGACACAGACACACACACACAGGGAGAACACCATATAAACATAAAGACAGAGATCTACAAGCCAAGCAATGCCAGAGATCACCAACAGAACTCCCACCCCCGAAGCTAGGGGAGAGACATGGAACTCACCCACCACTCTCTGAAGGAACCAACTCTGACAATACCTTGACCTCAGACTTCTAGCCTCCAGAACTGTGAGACAATAAATTTCTGTTATTTAATCCACCCATTTTGTGGTACTTTGTTATGGCAGCCCTTGAAAACTACCACAGGGCCCAAAATCAGCCCATCTAATCAGTATGCTACGCAGTCTTGTTTTTCCAGAGCCAGGAGAGCATTTTAAAGAGGAAAGAAACTTGATCACATTTGCATTCTGGTCTATAATAAAATCAGCTTGCTCTTGCTTGTCTCTTCACCCAAACTCCCCCATTAATCATGAAGGCCAGTGGCTTGTGTCTTCTGTCTCTTGGAGAAAGAAACAACTGTACCGCTCCTGTACTCTTTGCAATACATCAGTATTTGCCTCTTCTCTCTTTGAACAGGAACTTCACTGCAAAATGCCTCATTTTTATAGATCTATGATTAAACTGTTCAAAAGAGCAGTTCTTTATTGCTTCCTGTTTATAAACTCATTCTACTTTGACTTATATGGGCAAAAACAAAACATTGGTGACCATTTTTTTTCTCCTCCTTACTCTGCTTGATGGTAAATGTAAAATCATGAAGTTTTAGGAGGGGGCATTCTTTGGTCCCCTTATTACAGCCATTTATCTTTCTTTTGGGGAGAAAAGAGAGAGCACTGACTCTATTGGATGGAGATGTTTCTGGGGAATCTTTCTCTGGTGACTCGTAATCTAAAGCTGTTAAATCCAAGCAAGGCAGTTTTACCTACAGTATTTAATCTTATAGAGACATTTATTGAATAGCTTTTTGTTTTGCCTTGTTTAATATAAATCACTGGAGAGATGTTTCCTGGTTATGTCATTTCATAAAGCAGAGAGTGAAGTAAAAAATCCCAGGTAAGAAAAGGCCACACCTCTTCAAGAATCCTGTCACAGAATCTGCATTGTGTAAGGGACCTAGAGCCTCAAAACAATAGCTATAAAAACATTAACTTTAATAATAATTATAATAACCATGGCTAACATCTACACTGGAAGTGTGGAGTACAGGCTATAAAGGCTACTCGTGCAGTCAGACACACCTGGATTTTTTATTGCAGTTCTGACTCTTCCTAGCTACATTCCCTTCAGCAAGTTATTTATCTTCTCTAAGCCTCAAGTTCCTTGTCTCTAATATGGGGATATTAATAGTCCTTATTTCATAAGGTTGTTATGAAGATTAAATGAGATGGTGAATGAAAAGCTCTTAGCTCAGTGTCTGGCGCATAATAAATATTCACTAAATGTTAGCTGCTATTGTTATAAATAAGAATATAATTTATTGTATGCCTATTACATATCAGGGGCCTCTGGGTACATTATCTCTAATCCCGATAACAACCTTACAGGGTAATTACTGTTGTCTCCACCTTACAGATAAAAGAGATAAATTACTTGTTCAAGGTCACTTGCCTAGAAAGTAGCAAAGCAGAGGTTCCCTTGGGTCTGAAAAATATATCAAATTTCATCTGAATATCATCAAATTCATAGAAGAGCTACCCAATAGAAAGCCTCCCTCCAACGCCATTATATTTCAAGTTGGCATTTGTAAAATCTATAAAGTCATGCGAATCTCAAATGATAGTCTTTAGTGAATAACTGATTTAATCAAAATCAATGTACTCCTTTCAAGCTTTATCACAGAATTTACAGGGAAACTCAAAATGCAATCTAATCAATTAACTGTTCCCCATAAATAAACTTTAACATCCTTAAGTTTAAGAGTCTCTGTATTAGTCAGGATTCCTTGAGTAATGATTAATGAAGCCCATCTCAAAATATTTTAAGTAAAAGGCAAATTTATTACTCCTGTGTTTGAGAATTCTAAAATCTAATTTCAGGCATAGCTGCATCCAGGTTCTTTGCTTTCCTTCCCCACACTGGTTCTATTTTCAGTTCTGCTTTCCTCTCTAGGTTGGCATCTTCCTCTTCTCTGAAAAATTGCAGTATATGTTGATATAGATATTGCCAAAAGTCTCAACACTTTATCCTCACAGTCTAGTAACCCCAATAGAAAGAAGAACTTTTATTCCTCCAATATCTGTATACAGTTGATCCTTGAACAACATGGGTTTGAAATGTGTGGGTCCACTTACATGCAGATTTCCTTCTACCTCTTCTACCCCTGAGACAGCAAGACCAACCCCTCCTCCTCGTCCTCCTGCTCCTCCTCAGCCTACTCAACGTGAGGATGAACACCTTCATGATGATCCACTTCCACTTAATGAGTAGTAAATATATTTTCTTTACCTTGTGACTTTCTTAGTAACATCTTCTTTTCTCTAGCTTACTTTATTGTAAGAATGTGGTATATAATACATAAAACATACAAAATATGTCTTAATCAACTGTTTATGTTATCAGTAAGGCTTCTGCTGAACAGTAGTCAAATTTTGGGGGAGCTAAAAATCACACCTGGATTTTTGACTGTGCAGGGGATCATCATCCCTAACCCCTCAAGGGTTCACTGTATTGGTCATTGATAAGAACTCTGGCCTATTTATACCATAGAGTATGATCAGTTCTATGCAGAAGTGAGATGGAAGCAACAATTTGATTGACAGCCCCCACAGGGACTCCTTGGAATGAGAAAAGAGGTTTCCAAAGAAAGAATTCTATTCGCAGAAAGGAAGGGAACATGCAGTAAGTATATAAAACTCCAATAAGTACCATGCTCACTAGAGTCTTTTACAGAAAGAAATTTTAATGTTCAATTTTTGTTCTGTTCTCCTTCATTCATTTAGTCAAAAAAATTCTTAAAACACTTACTATAGACATTGTTCTGGATATTTAGAAAAAACAGAGAAGAAAAAGAAGAGTCCTTCAGTAGCATTGCATTATTTTTTTCTATGGCTGCTGTAATAAATTACCATACATTTGATAGTTTATAACAATAAATAACCATAAATTTATTATCTCACAGGTTTGAAGGCAAGATGACCAAAATCAGTCTCACTGGGCTCAAATCAAGGGGTCAATAAGGCTGGTTCCTTCTGGAAGCTCTAGAGGAGAATCAGTTTCCTTGCCTTTTCTAGCTTTTTCTGGGCTCATGACCCCTTCCTCAAATCACTGAACCCTCTTGCTTTCTTTGTCACATCTCCGTCTTCCTCTTCTGCAGTCAAATCTCCCTCTGTTTCCCTCCTTCAAGGACACTTGTGATTACATTTAGGGCCCATCTGAATAATCCAGATAATCTCTCCCTCTCAAGATCTCAAGTTCCTTAATCACATCTGCAAAGTTCCTTTTGCTATGGAAGGTGACATGTACAGGTTGTGGGGATTAGAACACAGACATCTTGGTGGGGCATTATCCGGCCTTCCACAAGCTTAGTCCAGGAAGGTATGACAACCAAAGCAAACGAACAGCCATACTTTCAGGCAAAGAAAGATATATTTTCCAAAAGAGAAACCACAAATTATGCATTGGGATGAAGAAATCACTTTCAGCTTCTGAGATCTAGTTTGGCTTCTTGACACATAATAGCAAACATTCATATTGCTTATCATGTATCAGACATTGTTCTAAGTACCCTTTTTATATAACTCACTTATCTTCACAAAAAGTCATCCTTGTTGTATAGAAGAGGAAACTAAGTCACAAAGATGTTAAGTGACTTGTCCAAGATCACGTTGAACTAGCAGGGCTAGGGTTTGCACTCAAGCTGTCTGATTTCCAAGTGCATACTCTCGACCATCTGAGAGGGAACTTATGGAATGGATAACCCAGCAAACACAGTGAGAAAGAGAAGAGTATTATAGACAGAGGAACAGAATGAACAAAGGAACAGAGGCAAACAAATGAAAGGCAGATTCAGGCCAGTGAGTAGACTGGGTTGGGTGGAGCATAGCAAGCCTAGGAGAAGTAGTGGGAGATAAACCTAGAGATCTAGCTCAGGGTCAGAGCATGGAAGACCTTGAAACCATGGCCATCTCCCATAGCTGATGAGACCTTTCAGACATTTGAGTATAGGAGGGAGCTTGTAAGAGCTGGGTCTCAGGAGCACTGATCCAGCAGCAATGTGAAGGCTGGGCTGGAAGAATCAGAAGGGAGCTGCCCCCCTCTCCTCGGCTCCCTTGGCCCTTTGTACATCATAGAACATGTCTCACCCCAGGAGAGTGAGCCTCTGGAGGGCAGCTGAGCGCGTCAGCCATCTCTAGCTGCAGATGCCAGTAGATGATACATTTAACAACAAAACACAGTACAGCCAGAGGGGAGAAGGCAGTTGGGTATGGATGATGCTACTGCTGATGCAAATAATAATACCGTCTTGGAGTCAACTTAAAATGCTTTTACCCACATTTGCTGAAGGTTTTTAGCATAATAAAAAGTGTTTGGAAATTCAGGATATACGGATCTATATTCTAATCTTAGCTCTGTCACTTGCCTTTGTGGGGTTTTGGGTAATTTCTCAACACCCCAAGCTTTGTTTTCTTGTTCTTTAATAGAAATAAAATTATTTCATTGGTCGTTGTTAACTTGTAAGGTAATAGTTACCCAGTTCAAATAAGAGATCTAGCACATAGATGGCAGCCAAAATTATTGCTATCATTATATTATATTCGTACTTAATTTCTTCACCAACTCACCGTTAGGTCCGTGTAACTACTTTGCCCCATTTTACAGACGAGGAAACAGAATCTCAGGGAGAAGAAGGGATTTATCCAAAGCCATACAGTAGCGAAGTCTGGATTTGAACCTACTGTGTTGAAATCCCAACTATGTGCAAATCTCACAAAGGGAGATGAAGCCTAAGGGAGAGGGCAGGACAAGCGTGACCACCCAGCTGAGCGAGATGGGCTTCTGGAAAGACGCCCTCAATCTTTGAGAAAGCGCGAGGACAGAGATTTGGAAACAGGCAGTCTCTTCACCTGTCGCCAGCCACACCCTGAGCCCCGCGGAGGAGGGCGCACTGCCTCGGGAGCTGCTTGAAAACTTGGTCCCGCCCGGCAACAGCCTTCTGCGTCCTTAGCGACCAGGGCGGGAGCAGCCTCCGCCCGAGAGCGGGGCCCCGCGACTGGCCCGATTCCTGGGCCCCGATCCCCACGCCCCGCTCTGAACCCTGGGCTCCGCGCGTCGCCTCCCCCGAGAGAAGCACCGAGCGCGCACCTCTGGGCTGCCAGGGTGGGAAACGCCGCCCCAGCGGTAAGGCCGTCCCTCTGTTCTCCCCCGGGAGAGGTCTCAGGGCTGAGACTCAGCTGCTGGTCAGGGAGGAGACTGGACAAACACAAATTCTGGGCCTTGAAGTTTCCAGACAGGTTCAAACAGGTTGCAGGTCCCGTTGGATGGGGGGCTGCCCACTTACAAAGTGAAGCTGGGGTCTGGGGAAGAAGCCTGGTCTAGCTATCAGACTGACATACTGGAAACGGCTCTGCTCCTCACTCTCTCTGTGACCAAGGTCAAACAACACACCCTCTCTGGGCCTGGGGTTTCCAATCTGTAAAGGAGTGTTTGGATTAGAATGATTTCTAAACGCCTTTCCATCTCTGAGAGGCTCTCAAGGAGAGTGGCCAGCCTATGGCCAGGTTTGCTGAACTTCTGAGCTTCCTTTGACATGAGACCTGTTTAAACACCCAGCACTCATGCAGGATCTCAATTTCAGATTCACTGGATTGTTGCAGAAACAGATCAGTCAGTGATAGCAAAAATCCCCCTTTCCCGTGCAATCTTCCTTCTGACGCATTACCTTATGGGATCCACCGCAAGTCCCTGAGAGCAGAACTGGAATTATGCCAATGTCATAAATGGGGAAACTGAGCATCAGAGCTGAATATGGATTCTTCAAATATCCCACTAAAGCCCTGGTTTTCTCTCTGACCTAACAAGAATCCCATCTGATGCCTGGTGCTACAGGAAGGTAGAGTCACCTAATATCTCAGTAGATCTACTTTGCAGACCTCTTTAAGTGAGATTCCCAGCTCTGCTCATTACTGGCTATGTGATGTTGAGTGAGTTACATAGCTACATTATGTCTGTTCCCGCCACTGTAGAAGAAGAATGATAACAATAATTAAAAGTATCTCACACATGCCTTTATTAGGAGTATTAAGCGAGATAATACAGGTAAAGCACTTCTTCCTGGCATTGTCATTGTTGTTGTTAGTGACAAGGATGCTGCAGTTCCCTAGTGGAAAATCAAGAGGAATGATTTATTTATTTTCACCCCAAGGATCTGAAGGGACTTTAAGAAGAATCATGTCTGCAGTGTGGAAGCCTCCCCGTAGGTCAGACGCAATGCCTGAGATCATGGTGAAAATCATTGGAAGTAAACACTTTCGATACCTTGTGGAGAAGCCAAAGACGTAAGCCTACTTTTTGAAAAATATCTGTGTTGCTTTGATAATAATGAAGTTTTGTTGTTTTTTTTTTAAACCCAGAAATTTAAATTTTAAAATGCCATCCATGGAAAATTAAGTCATTAAGATGTAACAGTAGAAGTACAATAGTGTTGATAACTTCCATGCACACTGTTTTCCTGATATTTTTCATTTTTATAATTCCCCCATAATCCTTAATTACTTGCTCTGATTTTCCAAATAGTGGGGAAATGTGAGCATTATAACATTTATAAACATTAATGGAGTATTGCTGCTTTTCCTCATTGGGTTTGTAATCTACCACATGTAGTAATTTTGGGGGGTGAGGGGGAGGTGGGGAGGTCTATTAGTCAATTTATTGTGAATTAAAGGAATGGGATTAATAATGAATCATAAATTATAAGATTTTCACTTACTCTTGTTTGCATTTGATACTCTTCTAAGCAGGGGCTTCTCAGAGCATAGCTGAGATGTCTTTCTTCCCTTCCAAACCCATCACAGTCACATTTGAGAGAGGACACTCATATATCTCTCAAATTCACTAGATGGTTGGAACAGAAGGGTATGACTAGCTCTTTCTTACAGAGTTTTAGTGGCTCACAAAATAAAAGAAAGTACTAGACCTGCCTTTCTTATAGCAGGCATTCTGTAAATAGTAGCCTTTCTCTTCTAAGATGATTTCCTTAGCTCTTTCTTCTATTTCAGAAACTCACAGACTGAACAAATAGGCAAACAAAAAAGATATGGCATTATTGAATACAGGTGCAAAAGGCAATGGTTACTAAACCTAGCTATCATCAGAATTACCTGCACAGTCCTTAAAAATAAAGATTCAGGCTCCAACTGAAGACCTACTGAGTCAGAATCTCTGCACTGTCAAGAAGGACAGGCTTTATAAAAACTTTAGAAGGCAAGTTGATTTTTGCTTCCCACCTTCATTATTGTTAGCCCAGAGAGATTCAAAGTGAGTGCTATAATCTGAGTTAGTAATGTCTGTCATGGCACAGGAAGTAAGCTTTGCACTAATACACCTGGGATCCCTACAGAGCTGAGAGATGTGAGTTTGAAGCCTAGGTCTGTTTCTTCCTTGCCTTTTGACGTTGGGAAAGTGAATTAACATCTTTGGCCTCAGAGTCTACATCTATAAAATACAAATAAAACAACACCTATTTAGTAGTAGGGTTGTTGTGATGATTAAATGAGAAAAAGTATGAAAAGCACCTTTCCAGTGTCTGTCATATTCAACATGTTTAATAAATGGTTCTGCTATTACTTTTGAAGCATGTCTTTCCATGGATATAAAACATTTAATGAAAAATCAAATTCCTTTCTATGAAATGCTTGCCATCTCTTTTATATTCTATGCGTAGGAGGAAGGTTATCTCTATTTTGTAGATAAGGAAACTAAGACACTGTGATAAGATAAGGGATTATTTTAAGATCTGTCAAATCCCTGTCACTGGCAAATAAAGTTAATAGAATTAGTTTGGACACCTGACTCAGATCTCCTTCTACTTGGAAGACTACATTACTACTAATTCTGTTCCTCCTTGGGTTTGTAATCTACCACATTTGTTTGTTTAGTCTCATTCTCTCCCAAACCCCTTGCTTTTTCCAAGCGTATGAAGTTAAATATGTTTTTAAAAGGAAAGGGGGAAGGAGTCCTTGTCCTTTTAAAATAGCAAACAATTCCTTCATTTTATAAAAAGGTACCTTTCCCTCTCCTTTTTTCAAAAGAACTTCAGGAATCAGGAAATAAAAGAGTACATTAAATCAACTCTATTAATAAAAGACACAGTTCTGTCTCTCCTATGACACTATAAAAATCAGCATTTTTACTATTAAGACAGGCGTTTTGTGTTTCTGATAGACTTTACGCTATTGCTGGGATGACATAGGACAATTGGCATGCTTTGCTAAAATATTGTTGTATGGCTCAAAAATAAATAATTCTCAAAAGGCTTCTTGTTACTCAGGTAAGAAAAACCCTACCACTATCATGTCACGCATAGCCTAGAATCTGTGTCACCAAAAGTGTTTACACACATAAGCCAGGGCCTCAAGAGGGTGTTTTCTTTGGGTTGAATCAGTTGAACCCATTAGTAAGGATCCACATAAGAAGTACAAATAAATGCCAGAAAAGAAAGTTGTCTCCCAAAGGAAAATCGGAATCAAAAGAAAATCACGAATTAATAATGGATGGAAAAACAGAAATCTTCCATTGTAACCCCATTTAGCTCAGATTTCCTATAGGACATGTGTTGAAAATGGCATAGTATGTCAAATCTCAAAGTGACTTTTAACATATAGACTTACTAGGGCTACTGTAATAATCTACCACAAACTGGGTGGCTTAGAACAGAATTTTATTGTCTCACAGTTCTGGATGGTAGAGGTCCAAAGTCAAGGTGTCCACAGAGCTGTGATCCCTCTGAAGGTGCCAGGAAAAAGATCTATCTGTCTCAGGCTTCTCTCCTTGCTTCTGGTAATTCCTTGGTTTGTGGCAACACAACTCTAAGCTTTACATGGCTTCCTTCATGCATCTGCGTCTGTGTCCACATTTCTCCCCTTTATAAGGACACCAGTCAAGTGGATTAGGGGCCCACCCTACCCAAGTATGAACTTATCTTAATTCATTACATCCACAATAGCCCTATTTCCAAATAATGTCATATTCTGAGGTATGGGGGTTAGGACTTCAACATAAGAATCTTGGCAGGGACACAATTCAACCCACAACAACCAGCCTTCATCTATGAGATGAGATAGCTAAGGCCTCGGTGGTCTTAACGCAAGCTCTTGAAAGTTCCAAGGCCAGTTATCAAGAACTAAGACTGGAATGGAGCTCTGTTTCCCTCCTTCCTTAATTTAACCTGGACAACTGTTCACAGATGAAAGGAAAATACTAAACACCTATTTAGTATCATATTTTTCATAAAGAAAATCAATCTATAGGCTTCAAAGAATGAAACAAGTGTTCCCTAGTTTGTGCCATCATCATTTTCCTCCTAGATCACTATGACAGCTTTCTAACCCAGCTCCCTGTTTCTAATCTTCTAGTTCTCTTATTTGCTTTCTCACGCCTTCTTCCTCAATGTGTAGTCCATGGACCACCAGCATCAACCTCACCTGGGACCTTGTTAGAAACAGAACCTCAGCCCCCTCTCCTGATGTACTGAATCAGAGTCTGACTTTAAGGCAGATTCCCAGATGACTCCTATGCACATTCCAGTTTGAGAAGCCCCATTCTCAAGTATGGCCAGCATGATCTTTCTAAAATGTAAATCTGATTGTGTGCTGCCACCACCAGCCCCAGATTTGCCCGCCCCACCTGGGGGCTCCTGTAACACCCTTAGGAATTATTACACACTGCCAACTTCCTGTGCATTTCTGTCTTCCCCACTTAATTGTAAAGTGTATGTGCACAACTGTATATTCAGCACAGAGGATAAAGTCTTCTACATGGTGAAAGCTTATTAAATAAATTAAAGCAACATGGTTGCCAAGAAAAATAAAGATCTGGAAAGACAATACTTAGTTGCTTCAAATAAATCCAAGTCTAAAGGCCCATGCTGTTAAAATAGCATGCAAATATTACTATGGAACCATGATGAGTAAAATGCCAGGTGACAGGAGACCAATATTCTCATTTTCAAAAAGGAGAAAAGAGTGGGCAATAAAACCACAGAGCCTGAGACTTGTGGACAATCCCTGGCAAAACTGTAGGCCAAAGAACTAATTACATGAGTTATGAAAACAAAACACGAAAGTGATGATCAACAGGGGTTGGTATGTGTCAAATAAAAACAGATTATGCCGGACTGGTCCCATCCCCTTTATTGACAAGACTACTGCAGCCCAAATGAAGGAAATGATAAAGACATAGCATTTGTTGATTTCAGCGTGTCATTAGGCACATCTTTCTCACAAAGTCCTGAAACAAGGCAGAGAATTCTAGACTTAAATTCTAGGTGACACCTAGGTGAAGATAGGTGATATACCACCATGGTGGTGACTGAACAATTAATATAAATACAACCTGCTGGAGGTGTAGAGGATTTGTGTGTGACCTTGTTCTTATTCAACATTTTTTAATCCACAATCAAAGGAAGATGGACAAATCATTTTAGTAAACATGTAGGTTGCAGAATGCTGGAATGGCTTGGCAGGGAGATGAGCTAAAACCAACAAGATCAAATCAACAGAGAAATATGCAAAGTCTATCTTTAGATAAGTGTACATGGTTATATGGAATAGATGTTTGGGTTTTGTCTGTGCTTGAGCTTAGCATGAGGCAAGGGTATTGAGATACAGGGATGTGGAGGCCCACTGGACTCAGTACTCAGTGGAGTACTGTACTTCATTCTGGATGCCACATTTTATGAGGGACTCTGCACACTAACAGTGGGGGCAGCAAAGGGCATTAAGGGAGATCCAGGGCATGAAATATGTCCTAGGGAAACATTTAGAGAATCTGGGGATTGAATTGTTAAATAGAAGAGGAATTGGGCCCATTTCAAGAAACTCCTGTGAGTAGAAAGGCTTCCCATGAATAAAGTTGACCGTGACAGTTTCTTCCAATGTCAAGACACAGTGACCCAAAGCACTTCCTTCATCCCACAGATACATCACTGTGGGTACGGTATTGCTAGGCACAGGGAAGCTGACTGCAAGTTTTTATGGGGAAGGGTAGGAAATATTTGTAATATGGGAATGCCTTATTTTATTGTACTTCACTTCATTGCTATTCCCAGATGTTGCATTTTTTACAAATTTAAGGGTTGTGGCAACCTTGCAACAAGCAAGTCTATCTGCACCATTTTTTTCAACAGCATGTGTTCACTTCGTTATCTCTGTGTCACATTTTGGTAATTCTCACAACATTTCAAACTTTTTCCTTATTATTATATCTGTTATGGTGATCTGTGATCAGTGATCTTTGATGTTGCTATTGTAATTGTTCTGGGGTGCCACAAACTGTGCCCATATAAGATGGTGAACTTAATCAATACATGTTATGTGTGACCTGACTGCTCCACGAACCAGCCATTCCCCCATCTCTTTCCTTCCCTTTGGGCTTCCCTATTTCCTGAGACACAATATTGAAATTAAGCCAATTAATAACCCTACAATGGCCTCTAAGTGTTCAAGTGAAAGGAAGAGTTGCGTATCTCTCACTTTAAATCAAAAGCTAAAAATGATTAAGCTTAGCGAGGAAGGCATGTCAAAAGCTAAGATAGGCCAAAAGGTAGGCCTCTTGTGCCAGACAGTTAGACAAGTTGTTAATGCAAAGGAAAAGTTCTCAAAGGAAATTTAAAGTGCTACACCAGTGAACACACGAATGGTAAGAAAGTTAAACAGCCTTATTGCAGATATGGAGAAAGTTTTATTGATCTGGATAAAAGATCAAACCAGTCGCAACATTCCTTTAAGCCAAATACTTATTCAGAACAAGGCCTTAACTCTTTTTAATTCTGTGAAGTCTAAAAGAGGTGACAAAGCTGCCACAGAAAAATTTGAAGCTAGCAGAGGTTGGTTCATAAAGTTTGAGGAAAGAAGCCATCTCAACAACATAAAAGTGCAAGGTGAAGCAGCAAGTGCTGATGTAGAAGCTGCGGTAAGTTATCCAGAAGATCTAGCTAAGATCAGTGATGAAGTTGGCTACACTAAACAACAGATTTCCAATGTAGATTAAATGGCCTTCTAGTGGAA
Source organism: Daubentonia madagascariensis (assembly GCA_023783475.1). Lineage (NCBI taxonomy): Eukaryota > Metazoa > Chordata > Mammalia > Primates > Daubentoniidae > Daubentonia > Daubentonia madagascariensis. Next base: position 53,444,355 of record JAKFHU010000913.1, read on the forward strand.
GAAGATGCCATCTAGTACTTTCGTAGCTGGAGAGGAGAAGTCAATGCCTGGCTTCAAAGCTTCAAAGGACAGTCTGACTCTCTTGTTAGGGGCTAATGTAGCTGGTGACTTTAAGTTGAAGCCAATGCTCATTTACTATTCCAAAAGTCCTAGGGCCTTTAAGAATTATGCTAAATCTACTCTGCCTGTGCTTTAGAAATGGAACAACAAAGCCTGGATAACAGCATATCTGTTTACAGCATGATTTGCTGCATATTTTAAGCCTACTGTTGAGACCTACTGCTTAGAAACAAATTCCTTTCAAAATATTACTGCTCATTGACAATGCACCTGTGCAACTCATGGACCAAGGAGTAATTTAGACTTTCATGTCTGATTATTTAAGAAATCATTTCATAAGGCTATTGCTGCCATATATAGTGATTCCTCTGATGGATCTAGGCAAAGTAAATTGAAAACCTGGAAGGAATTCACCATTCTAGATATCATTAAGAATATTCATGATTCATGGGAGGAAGTCAAAACAACAACATTAACAGGAGTTTGGAAGAAGTTGATTCCAACCTTCATGGTTGACTTTAAGGGATTCAAGACTTCAGTGGAGAAAGTAACTGAAGATGTGGTGGAAATAGCAAGAGAACTAGAGTCAGAAGTGGAGCCTGAAGATGGGACTGAATTTCTGCATTCTCATGATAAAACTTGAACAGATGAGGAGTTGCTTCTTATGGGTAAGCAAAGAAAGTGGTTTCTTGAGATGTAATCTACTCCTGATGAAGAAACTGTGAACATTGTTGCAATTATAACAAAGAGTTTAGAATATTACATAAACTAAGTTGATAAAGCAGTGACAGGGTTTGAGAGCATTGACTTCAATTTTGAAAGAAGTTCTACTGTGGGTAAAATGCTATCAAACTGCATCGCATGCCAGAGAGAACTTTTTCGTGAAAGGAACAGTCAATCAATGCAGCAGACTTCACTCTTGTCTTATTTTAAGAAATTGCCATAGCCACCCCAACCTTAAGCAACCACCACCCTGATCAGTCAGCAGCCATCAACATCGAGGCAAGACCCTCCACCAGCAAAAGATTACTACTCACTGAAGGTAAAGAGATGATCATTAGCACTTTTTAGCAATAAAGCATTTTTTAATTAACATGGTTTTCTTAGACATAATGCTATTGCACACTTAACAGATCAGTGTAGTATAAATATAACTTGTATATGCACTGAGAAACCAAAAAAAATGATGTGACCTGCTTTATTATGATATTCACTTTATTGTGGTGGTCTGGAATCAAACCCACAATATCTCTGAGGTATGCCTATAATTTACATTGATATTTGTAGCCAATAAATGCAAAGTTCTGTTATTTCTGTGACTCTCTTGGAGCCCATATTCTGTTATTTTTGAATCCCCAAAGCCCTTTGTAATAATACATTCTTTGTCACTTGGCTTAATTTTTTAAGTGTTAATATTAACAGTTTTAGAAATTAATGCATACGTGTAATTCCAGCAACATCCTTTTCACAAATATTAATTGAGCACCGGCTAGGTGCCAAACCTTGGGTGTATAGCAGTGTAACTAAAGTTCTAGTGACAGAACATACACAACATACAGTTAAACAATGACCATTCAAGAGAGGATAGTACAATAAGGAAAAATAGAAGATCATAAGGGTATATCAAGTCATAAAGGGTGTTCCCAGAAGTTCTCTCTGGGCAAATGACATTTGAACTGAGACTGTGTGGAGTGTGCAGACAGGCAGCCAGAATTATCCAATGAGAATTGTCCCAGTTCAGCCAGCAGTGAGCTGTTTAAGATAGGCCCAGGCTTCATCCCGGTGGGCATGACTCTACCAGATTCCAACTATCCATAAACCTAATAGTTTCTTCTTCCCTCCCCTGCCCCAGAAGAAGAGTGTGCAACTTTCCACAGGCCTCAAGTTCTCCAGATATTGAATATCTCACTTTCCCAGAAACTGTTACAAATAGATGGCACCTAGGTTGAATGCCTGGAGCCCAAGCAATTTTTTTTTTACACATGGTTGCCTTATTCTTGCCTTGTAGAAAGTAGAACAGCATCTTTACTGGGAGCACAGTGTGTAGAATCAGGGAACCCATGTAGCTGCTTCTTTCCTGTGGACAATACCTGGCAAAACTGTAGGCCAAAGAACTAAATATATTAGTTACGAAAACAAAACACGAAAGTGATGACCAACAGGGTCAGTCAAGCCTGACCCAACGGACACCACAGGTATTCACCTCCATCCTCATGACTCCACAGACCTGTAAGGAAAGCAAATCATGCAAATATCTGAAGGAAGAGCATTCTGGGCAGATGGAACCCCAAAAATAAGGCCTCTTGTTGTGTTTAATGGGGAGCAGAAAAGCCAATGTTTGTGGAGCACAGTGGGGAAAGGGGAGCGGGGCAGGAAGTGAGGTCAGAGAGACCAGCAGGGCTCAGATCATGGCTTGTGTGGGTCATGGTAGAATTCTGGATTTTATTCTATGTAGCATGGGAAACCATTGGAAAATTGAGAAAAATGGAGCACATATCATTATTTATGTTTTCCAAAGGATGGTTCTGGCTGCTGGGTGGTGGATAAACTGGGAGAGATGCAAGTGAAAAGAAAGAGACCATTTATGGAGTCAATATGGTAATCCAGGCAAGAGATGCTAGCAGTGACCAATTATAGTTCCTACATAAACCCTTGATAAATTGTGTGATTTAAAATTTCAAGTACCCTACTTATTTTTTTTAGAAACAACTAATCAAAAAACCTTATCTTTGTTTATTGCTTTTCCCACTATATAATCCATATAAATAACTTAATATCCATGAACTCAATCTCTCCTTAAAACTGAACGATATCACAGAAGACACTATCATCTCCATTTTCACAAGTTCAAAATGAAGTAATATGTTAAAATCATACTTCTCTTAAGCCCTTTCCACTGCAGGAAATTGCTTCTTTATTAGTCTCTTACAGTGGTTTTCGTTTGCTTGCTTTTTGTTTGTTTTTTATTTTTGTTTTTGTTTGTTTATTCTAGGCACTGTGAGAAGTATAAAGAAGCATGACATATTGTTGTTCTGGACATATTCCTATAGCATAAGACATAGGCGTGAATCTTTAAGTAAGAGTACATGGCATTATGTGACTGAATATCAAATAAATGTTTTAGAAAATAGTTGCCCATTAATCACAAACATTAAGACTTTGAGGTAATGGTTGTTATTTTACCACTTGAAATTCTGTATTTCAAAAAATATAATAAAAAGTCAAAGTCAAAAACAAAACACTATTTACAACATATATGACAGAAAAAAATTTAACCCTCTTAATGTATAAAGAGCTCTTACAAATCAACAGGAAAAAGACGAGCAGCCCAATTTCAATAATTGTCAATAGACCTAGACAAGCAATTCACAAAAGAGGAAATAAAAATGAACAATACATATGTGGGGGGAAAATTCAACCCACGTGATAATAAAAGAAATTTAAACAGCAATGAGATATTATTATTTACAAATCAAATTAGAAATGTTTCCGTAATGGTAATACCGAGTGTTGACAAGGGTTTAGAGAAAAACAATACTCATGTGCTACTGGTTTATTTGAAGTATAGTTATCAAAAGCCTTAAAAGTATGTACTTTGGCATAAAGTCTGTATCTATGTATGAATTCTGTGGAAGCAATCATGGATGGGTGTAATGGTTTAGTTTCACGATTTACATAAGAATGTGTAAGTCTGGGTCCCAGTAGGAAACGCATTACACACTCAAATTAGGATGATTCAAGGAGGGTTTAGTCCCTTTGTAAGGGACTAATTGCAAAGATGCAGACTGAAATGAAGAGAACCGCATGGTATAGTGCAGGCCTCCTGGGCCAGCAGCTGCAAGGTTGGTACAAGCACTAGGTCTGAAGGGATGAGAGGAGGAGAATGTTACTGAAACTAAATGGAGGAAGCATTTAGCTTCCTGGAGCTCTGGCCATTTTGAGAAAAGTACTGGCCTTTGGTCAAGAGACACAAGTAGCCTGAGTCAACCTCGCAGGGAGGCACTCACCTCCTGCTGAAGCTGCACATTGGCCAAAACCAACCAGAGGACATGGGAGCTGTTGCTAGAGTCCACCCAGCTCAGCTTCCTGGGGCGGAGAAGGATGGTGAGAATCTAGGGGCAAAAAGCAGAGCAGCAATATTTAAATTAATAAATATTTGGAAACCAAGTTAACATTCAACAATATAGGACAAGTTAAATTAACTCTTATATATCCATGTAATGAAATACTATTTAGACATTAAAAATGTTGTTATAGAGGCACAAGTGTTGACCAGTAAATATATCTACATTATATTGTCAACTGGAAAAATGTTTTAAAGATTACAAAGCTGTATAATCTACCTTTGGTTTAAAAGGAAAAACAAAACAAAAGTTCATGTGTATGTATATGGAAACTTTATATAAAGAGATAATATAATACCTGGCCACATTTAGTTTAACCAGTTAAAATTTTGAGATAACACAGATTTATATTGGTATAGCGCACTTTCTAAAATCCATGATGTCTTTATATATCCCTGATTTAGCTCAACCCAATTAAACTAAATAACATAGCAATAATTATTGATCCCCATTCTCATAGACTGTGTGGATGCATCCAGGGGGTGGTAAAGAGAGAGAACTGTTTATGCTGCATCCTCTCAGAGTACAGATAGAAGACCTGGCTCAGAAACTGTGCCCTAAAGCACAGAGATAATTGGTGAAGAGGCCAGACCCGTTACACAGTCATTGTGCTTAGACTTGCAAAAGCAAAACAGGAGAAAATGTGAGTGCAAAAGACATTAAATTTCATGCCAACAAAGGTTGGCTCTAAGATTTAGAAGCTGCAGAGTCTGTAAAGCTCCTAGGAATCATCTACCTGAGGACATCATGATGCAACAGTGTTTGAGGGGTTTTTTCCCCCCTAAAATTAAGGAATATGATTCAGAAAAATCCTGCTTTATCAGAACAGATTTTTAATACTAATTAATATTTGTTTTTTTAAAGTGGGTGATTTCTAGAACTTGTATTTACTGTGATTGCTAAATAGATTACATTAATTATCTCTCTTTTTATCTATTTCAATAATAAATACTACAAAACCTTGACCTTTTGAACTTTAGTTTTGCCTATCAATAAAGAAAGTTTTGGAGTTCAGAGGAAAGAGCATCTCTTTGCACCTGGGTATGAGGGAGTTTATAGAGGAACTAGTGCTTTAACTTATGAGTGACATAAAATTATCATTTGTCAAGGACTGATTGAGCACCCTCAGTGCTCAATATTTTGTGCATCTTGTCTTGATAAGGATGATTTTTCTCACCTCACAAATGAGAACCTGAAAATCAGAGATGTGAAGTAAATTGCTCTAAGTCACACAACATGGAAGAATTTATATGAATTTTTGTGTGGTGGCTGACACATACAAGCATTTAGAACATATTAGATAATATCCTTACAATGATGAAGAAATGATTTGGGCATAGGTTTGGGAGTTGAATAAAAGTACTTTTAAGATCTTTTTGAAGACTAAATTTCTGTGATAATAATACATGTTATGGCTCCATGTCATAAAAAAGAGAAAAAAGAAAAAAAAAACCTTCACACTTCAACACAATAACATTTGCTACATTAGCACAGGCTTCACATTTCAGCTTCCCTGTGGAGTTTGGTGAGATTTTCAACTGTACTCCCCCTCCCCTTTACTATTTTATTTTTTATTGTTTTTTTTAAAAAAAGGAGAAAAGTGTGGTTGTGCTATCTCTTATTACTTCCAAATAAGAACATGCTTTCATTTACTGAAATTAGATCCCCATTCACTGTGTTGGCACACTCTAGGCTGTCTTCTCCAGAGGGTTTAGGGCCTGTTCAATGGTGCACAGTTGGAAATTGGTGGCATTGAGTCGCTGCCAAGGCTGGCAGACCTTTAAGATGGCATCTGGTGACCTTTTGCTGAGCCCCCTGGGTCCTCCATTTGAGATTTTATGTTCTCGGCAGGGGTGTAATCCAAATCAAATGTGAGATCTGGTGAGCTGGAGTTACATGGAGGTGGGGCCAACGGGGATCCCTACATTGCTCTAGGCAGAGGATGCTACGAGATGCCCTTGCAATGTTTCTTTCTAACCCTGAGACGCTGAGCTCTAGTGGAGGGTGGCTCTAAAGGGCTGGTTTGCAGGAAGAGCCCACTGTGAGAGAGGGAACAATTGGACAGTTTTCTCCTCATTTATTTATCATCCAGCAACACAGTAATCCTCCTTAATTGCTCTCGTTACTGGATGACACTAAACTCTTCATGGCACCCCAGGAGCAGCAGCTGAGGTCAGAAGTACATATGCAGAAGCTAGCTGTGTCTTGCTTCCAAGATAGTATTGATGGCATTTTTTTTCCTTCTTTTGAAATGGCAAATTTCTATTTTCAGTAATGTAGGTAGACAGCAGACAAGCCTAGAAGAAAGAACTGTGAGTTTGTGAACAACATAACAACCAACGTGTGTTGACGAATAATTGTTTGTGCTAACCATAGACACATATCATTTCTCAGCTGGAGAGTCATTTTCATGATAATTTTTAAAGTGCTATGTATTTTTTTTTAAAAAAACAGCTTTTACTTGAAACAGATTTAACAGGTTATTTTTGGTTTTACATCTACTGTGACTGTTTTAGAAGACAGGCAGATACATTTCACATTTCTTGAGCAATTCTGTCCTGAGACTGCCCGCAAAAGGATTTTGAAGGTGGTTAAAGCAAAGATATCACCCATGCCTTCATCCAGAAAAGTTAACTCTGACCCGTGACCATTTTTTGCCTTCACATCCTGCATTTCCTACTTTGGTTGCCTGCTCCTCTACTTTCTGTCCCTTGCATAATCCCAAACTTCCATGGACCCTCCCTTAACTCTACTGGCAATAGGATCTGAGTTTGTACAATTAAGTAGACTTAGGTTTAAATCCTGGCTCCAATCCCAAAAAGTCATGTACAATTGGGCAAATCACATATACTTTCCAAACCTCATTATCTTCATCCTAAAATGAGAATAAGATGAGCACCTGCTTATAGAATTGATTTGAGGAATAAATAAACTAACATATGTAAATAACGATTGTGTGGTTGTCATGTAGTTAAATGTTCAGCAATACTATTATTTTTGTAACCATTGCAGCCCATAGTTATTTCTCTTTCTTATGAACTCCAAATAGTACTGACTCTTTGTGACATTCATTTGGCATTTATTTATACACTGACTAGGTATGTTTCCTATTTATTTAAATTTTATACCAATTTAACATTTTATAGAAATATAATATATTTATATTTACATAAAAGTACACTATGTCATAAGTCTGCCACTCACTGAATTTTCACAAACGTGATATACCCATGTAACAAACACCTAGATCAAGAAACAGAATGGTACCAGTATCCCAGAAGCCCCTTCTTGCTTTCTCCTGGACTATATATCTCCCTGCAAAGGTATGAACTATCCTGACTTCTAGAATCAAGTTTTACCAGTTGTTAACTCTATTGTTTATGTTATTTTTGGACAACCAAATGAAATAAGTTTCTTGAGTTCATGGAACATATTATATCTCTTCTCTCACTGCAAAAACTATTTGTCAAACATACACTCTCCTTCTAATACTTCCATCTTGCACTATTGTCACTTGACTGCATTTGCCTGGCAAAGCCCCAGTCCTGGTATGCCCCTCTATCTGCCTTCTTTGCATCTGCATGAGGATTACTAGGTGCAGTGCCATCCACCCTCTCAGACTTATGCCACAAAAATCCATGGTCTCCAACCTTAACTGGCCACTCAATTGGCCTAGCCAACCTAGGTCTTATTTTTCTGATCAACTCTTTCTAAATGTTGCTGTCCAGCAGAGTTCTTTCCTAGGCCTACTTTTCTTCTTGTGCTAGCACTTCTACCAAGAAAATTACTATAAAAAATACACATACCTTCAAATTGTTGCCTGTGGTTTGGCCTTATTCAAATCAATAAGTATTGGAGTAATTGTTTCATGCTCAGATAACATGACATGCTTTAAAATGGATCCTTTCCACTGTATCAATAATAACAGTTAGAATTTATATAATAGAATGCCTTCTAGGTGCAAGGCATAGCTACTTTGAAATTTATTTTTTATTGCAAAATAACATTTTCTCATGTAGAAAATTTAGAACAATAACATCATAAGATACAGTATGATATAATGTATTAGAGTATAATATAATACCCTGAGTTCTACAACCTAGAGATACTGCTAACTTCTAGCATATTTTTTCTAGATTTGATATACACACACGTTATATATATATGCATTTTACATACTTGAGATAGTCATACTTTCCACTTAACTTTATAACTGGACATTTACTAGTGTCATTAAAATTATTCACAAGTATCTTAATGGTTTCATATATTCCATCATATGAACATAGAATGAAATATTCAATACATCCACCTATCACTAAATATTTGGAGATTTCAAATCTTCTTTTGCATTTTTTTCTTAATACCCATTCTTAAAAATTGATCTGTGTCAAAATGTTTCACCTTCCTGACTTCTAATATGTTTTGTCAGGTCACCCACTATGAGAATTATATCTGTTTTCTATGTTTAAAAATGGTGCCTTGTTATTGTTTGATTTGTAAGTCTTTCGTTATTAAACAAGATTGAACAATTTTTAAATTTTGTTTTTTATTTTCACTTCTTTGAATTATTCCTACAGTTTTTCTTTTCTTTCTTTTCTCTGCTTGATATTGAATTTAAATGGAAGACTACGAGAGAAAAGGAAGACTCAAGATCAGGCAATTGAGGAGAAACAGAGCAGAATTGGAGCTAGCAAACTGTTTTGACTTTCTTCCATTTCTAATGCTGAAAATACCTGTTAGATTTATCAGGAAGAAATGTGATAACCTTTCACACTGGTCATTACTTACAGTAAGGGTTTTGCAGCAGAAGGATAGATTATCTTTATGAGTACGAGGAAGAGGGCAGGGGAAAAGACAAAGCCTGAGAAGATAATACCACGGTCTTTCTATGGTAAATGATCCACAGACAAATAACCAATGTTTTCTTCTACATTCCACCATATTGAGTTACCACTGTTCACACCACCAAACTCACACCTTCCGTTCTTATGCCAGCCTCGTGCATGAGGAGGCTGCCTGTGAGTAACAAAGTGCAAAACTGTTTCTTCACAGCAAGGAGAATGAGAACATGAAAACAGAAACTCAAACAGTGCTCCAGAAACCCATGACTGGTAATGCAAGATGGATGAGCAGAGCGCCCCCAGCTCCTACTAACCTCACTGATGAGCAAACCAATTATAACCCAGATGATGGGGAAGAGAACAAGCACCCAGAGAACATACGGAAACCAGAGAACAACCAGGAACTCCTAACAGGAGCACACAATAGCAGATTCCTGGATGGCAAAGTGAGTAACAAGAAATACCCAAGCTTTTCTTGGTAATTTATTAGGAAAATACAGATAAAAACATCGGTTCATACAAGCATACACTTGTACAAATGGTAATTGATATATTTTGCATGAGATAGAAAATAGAACCCATTTTTTTCAATACAAAAATGAATTTCAAGGTCATTTGGTACACTGAATCTTTGTTCACCATCAGCTGAGTTGGTCAACCTACCCTGCCTATGGCTAACTCAGTGATATTCAGTAATACAGTGATAAGTGTCACCATATGTGCAAAGTTGAGGCATGTTGGAGGGGGAGGGTCTTTCTGCTTTCACATTATAGGAAGAGATAATTTATTTTTAAAATCCAATGCAACCATGTCTAGATATCAAAAAATTATAGGGCCCAAACCATCTTGATAGAAAGATATATCACTGCATTCTGTTCACAATCAACCAAACAATCCATAACAAACTAACTTGATAATGATGAATCTAAATGATTAGTAATTTGTAATTAAAAAGCAAGTATAGCAGCAATCGAAAACTGGATCTAAACCAAGACAAAACTAATGATTCATTGATAACAAAGTACTATTTCCAAAATTGCTGAAATTGCAATTAAATGGATACACAGAGTAGGAGTCTTGCAATGCTGCCAAGCATTAAGCAACAGCCAGAAATTTTAATAGAATACAGAATTAGAGTCTGCAGTGAACTCTAACGTAACTATTTTTAGTTTGTAATTTTAATAGCCGTTTCTAAATCACTGAGATACTAGCTAGTTTTTAGTCATATGAGAAAATGAATGGCTATGGATTTGTGATCTTTTTCTAAGAACCATGCAAAGGATTACAATTTTGGAGTGGTTAACAGACTATCTATGGACCTCAGACTGCACTCTGCAAGATCTAATTGAACAATGAAGTCCAGAAACAAAAATGACTTGCCCAAAATGTTAGTGGCACAGTCTGAGCTGGAACTCAGGCCTCCTAGTCCCCAGTTAATGTGTTCTTTTGCCTTTTCCATGATGAATCCTTGAATTTAGGGCCTTGTTAGAGCAGGAGATAATGCATCTGTGGAGATGAAATAATCTATTATGAATTTAAAGACCTCTGAGTTTTCACCCTAACTTTGACTCTGGTGTTAATATATTTGTTGTTGTTTTTGCTCACCAAAAATAAGCTTGGTATAATATTTTATTTATTATAAAATATATATAAATATATATATAAATATATATAAATATATAAAACATCTTGTTACTGACGATTGCTTTCAGGTAAATTTTATTATTTGCTCTTTGGAATTAATCCTGTGAGGTAGATGCCACTGTTACTTCTATCACCGTAGCATAGATGATAAAACTGAGACTCAGAAAGTTAAAGTGACTCTTAAATGTGTGGATAAGATGTTTGCCCAGGCTTTCTTTCTTTTTTTCCCCTTTACTTACATTTTTATTTGTCTTTCTAATTATAAAATATTACATAATCATGTAGAAATTTTGGAAAAACAGAAGGAGAGTATAAATAAGAAAAAAATGAAACTCAACCAAAGAAAACTAGTGGTTTTCTTTTCCCTCTTCCCCTTCTTTCCTCCATGCATGGATATATAATGAGAATCATTATGTACATACTCTCTGTTATCCCACTTGATTCATTTCACATCAAGAGTTCTCCCCTTGGCATGAAAAAAATTCATCCTACACATCATCTTTAATGGCTCTGTGTGAGCCACACTCAGAACTAACACTTAGATAGCATTTACTATGTGCCAGGCACTATTCTGAGCTCTTTGTTTATATTAACTAATTTCTATTCCCAAGCACCCTATAAGATAGGAACTTTTATTATTTTCAGTTCGTGGATGAGGAAACTGAGAAACAGAGAGGTCAAGTGCCTTGCCAAAGTCATAAAGCTGAGAAGTCGCAGAGCCAAAACTCAAGCCTGGGTTCTAGGTCCTTAATCACCAAACTGTATCCATTCCTTTATACAGACATAACATGGTTCATTTAACAAATCCTTATGGGCTTTTAAGCTATTTCTAGTTTTTCTATTATAAATGGAAGTCTGTTTCTTGACACTCCTCCTAACACATCAAGCTGCCCATTTCTGCCATGGACTGTGCATTCACCATCATAATGGGTAGTGTTCATTGGGTAAGCTGTTCTTGAACTTCCATGATCTGGATTATTTGTCAGCTCTGTGGTCCCAGAGGGAGATAATTTTCCTCTCCCCTCCGAGGACCCAACAGGGTTTCGGGTGAGAGGCTCAGCGGGGCTAACACACAGCCACCAAACATAGGCAGGCTTTGTGGGAGGTGTGGGGACCGACTAATTGGTTCTGTCTGCTGGGTGGGCATGTGGTGCTGGTCTGCCAGATGGCAGCCACAGTTTCCTGGTACAGAGACCCTCATTACCACCTTGACTAAGTGGTAAATGGAATCCTGCCGCAATTACAAAAGCACACCAATCAGAACTCCTTCTAGATCCTTATCACTCACACATAGATGAAAATAAGCTTTCCTGCCTGGGATGTAACAAGCAATCTGGACTGGCTGAATTGGCTCCAAAAGAGAAGTTGCTGATAAAGACTGAGCTAATGTGCATAAGGATGGGCAAGTATGAAACTCCTTCCCAAATTATAGAGTAAGTTTGAAGAGTGTTGTTGGTAGGAGGGAAGCAAAGCTGAAAATGCTAAGAGAATCCATCATTTTATGTCTATGAGAATAGTAAGATACCTTAGAAATCAACAAGTACAAACCTTCCTTTCACAAAGAGAGGCCCAGAGAGCTTAAATGGTTTGTCCAAGGTCTCACAAGAAAAGAGCCTGGCTCTTCTGACTGCTAGCCCTAGGATCTTTTTGCCTCCAAATTCCACTCCTTATGGGTAAGCTTTTGAAAAATTATATGTTGTTCATATTGTTTCTCAGAAGCATTAGTTCTGCTTTCTCTCAGAAGAATAAAAAAGAATGTGTGACTAGCAACAAACTCAGTAGCACAGTTTCAAAAATAAAATTACAGTGTTTTTTTTTTTTGCATCTGGCAGCATGAAAATGAAAATGTTAGTGCTTTAATTTTAATAATCTTCCCAGTTGATTGGGAGGGTATTCTTTTCAAAGCCCTTTTATAGCTTTGAAAGACAGCCCTCTTGTCTTGTTTGTTCTTCACAATAGCCCTGTGAGGTAGGTAGAGGCATGTGATGTTATCCTCATAATTTTATAGATAAATAGATGCCAAGGACATTTCCACTTGGCTGTGTATTTGCAGTTCGCATATAGCATGTTCAAGGCAGAACCTTTGCTCCTGCTCTTCTTCCTGTGGTCTGTGCCTCACAGAATAGTCCCACCACTCTCCCAGTTGCACCAGCAAGGAACCTGGGCATACTTTCCTCCTCTCTCTCCCTGACTCTGATATCCAACCAAATACTGAGTCCTTTAATTCTACCTCCTTCATGTCTCTCAAAATGTCCTCTTCCTTTTGTTTCCTCTATCATGACCCTAGTCAGACCACCATTCTATCTGACCAGGAAGATTTTAATTACCTTCAAACTGACTTTCCTGTCTTTAAACTTCACTCTCTGTATTGGTCAGCTATTGTAATAAATAATGCTGTGTAATAAATTACCCCACTACTCAGTGGTTTATAACAATAATCATTTATGGGCACATCTACAGATGTGAACTAAGGCAGCTTTCGTTTTTCTCAGTTGGGCTTGGCTGGGCTTGGCTTTGTGCTGTGGATTTGATTCAGGTCTGCTCTGTGTTTTTCTTTTATTGTTCTGCATCCAGTGAGCTCCTCAAAGCATGTTCTTCTCATGGTGATGGAAACTATTCAAGAGGACAAACTCAACCACACAAGTACATTTTAAAGTTTTGCTTGTGCCATATCCACTAACATCCCATTAGTCACAGCAAACCATGTGCCAAAGCATAACACCACTAATGGAGCAGGGATACCTATTCTACCTCTTTTAGGAGGAACCTCAAAATCACTGATCAAATGTAGCCTCTACTTAAAACACTTAAAAATAATTGTTAAATCCCCATTGCCATAGTATAAAATACCATTCCATGTCAACTCTGTCTATTCTCTATTTCTCTCATCCCCACCTTTCACTAAACTGAAATTATATTCCACAAATAGGGTTCTGTTCCCTTTTACCTCCCATCCTTTGTCCATGCTATTCCTTTTGGGTAAAATTCTCTTCCCTCCATCTTTATTTGATTAACTCCTAATCATATGAAGATCTCAACTTAGATATCAGCTCTACTAAGAAGCATTATTGTCTGATTTTCAAGACCGAGGTAAATGCCTTTCCTAATGTATTTCTAAGTGAATCTGTGCATGTTCCTATGGTAGATGTCATACTATTAAAATAGGCTGTTTCCTTGTCTGTCTCCTTCCAGAAGTCTATAAGTCCCCTGAAAACAAGAACTGTGGCTTGTTTATTTTTGTTTTCAAAATACCTCTCTCTGTATACTAGCCCAAAGCCAACATCTAATTTAATGGGGAAACACTAGAGGCTTTCTCTTTACAGTCTGGAAAAAGTCAAGAGTACCCACAATCTCCATTGGTTTTTAATGTTGTGCTGGAGGTATGTGCCAATGCAATTAAACAGAAGAAAGACATTATAGGCATAATACTTAGAAAAGAAGAAGTAAAACTGTTTTCAGATGATAAGATTATACATCTTAAATCTTGAAAGTGCTAATGAGAAAACTACTCAAACAATAAAGAGAATTTGGCAAACCAGAAAGTTATAACATCAATAACACAAATCAATGGCCTTCATATATATATACAAAAAATAGTTAGAAGATAAAATGGAAGAAAATGCACAATTTACAATAACAAATAAATGCACAACTAAATTAACTAAATAAATAATCAAATGCCAAGCAATAAACTTAACAAAAACTGTTAAAACGTTCATGAGAAAAAATATAAAGCACTCCTGAAAGACACAAGGGTAGATTTGAACAAATAGAAAGGCATGCTATGTTCTTGTACAGGAAAAGGTAATGTCATCAAGATGTCAATCCTCCCCAAAGTAATTTATAAATTTGATGGGATTCCAACCAAAATAGTATTATATTTTTGTTTTGTTTTGCAATGAGCCAAATTGATTATAAAGTTAATTTGGAATAACAAACAAGCATGAATAATCAGGAAAAGCCTGAAAAGAAGAGCAGTGTGGGTAATGGGTAAGATACCATTACCAGATGTTAAAACATAAAAGTTTCCATATTTAAAATAGTGTGGTTTTGGCACATGAACAGATGAAAGACCAATGGAATTGAAAAGAAAAATCTGAAAATAGACACAATGCCATATTGTAATTTTGTGTATGATAAAGGTGACACTGTAAACTAGTAAAGAAAAGATGGATTTTTAATCAGTGATACTGGGATTATTGGATAGCCACAGGGAAGTTTAAATTTGGGCCTATTCCTCATATACCATACATGTATAGGATACATTCCAAATGGATCAGAGATTTAAGTGTAAAAATATAAAACTATACAAGTAGTACACGTAAAAATGGCTGATTTCCTCTATCATCTGTGATAAGGGGAAACTTTATTAACTATGACTCAAACAGCAGATACAATAAGAAAAAGCATGATAATCTTCACCATACATACAAGGCCAGAATCACCGTAAGCAAAGTATATAAACACTTGACAAATAGGGAAAAAATTTGCAACTTGTATCATAGACAAATATATCCCTCACCTACAGAACCTTCTATCTAAAAATGGAGAAGAAAAGGGTCAAACTATCAGAAAAATGGGAAAAATATATTAATAGACATCTCATAGAAAAATAAATGTAAATGTTCCTTAAACATATCAAAAGACATGGCCTTGCTCTTTACAAGAAGAGTGTAAATTCATTCTGTCCTGAGATACCATTTCTCATTGGCAAAATCCAGGAAATTGACAACATGCTTTGTTGGAAAGCTATGGGGAAACAGATACTCTGCTATACTGATAGAGGAAATTTAAAATGGAACAACCACTTTGAAAGGAAATTTGACAACAATTAGCAAAACTTACATATGCATTTATTTTTCGACATGAAAATCTCACTTTCAGAAATCTTTGCCAAAAACACACTCGAAAAATATTAAAATATTGAATAAATATTCAAAATATTGAATATGCAGAAAGTATCCATCACAACATTACTTGTTATACAAAAAAACTATAAACAACCTCTAGGCCCATCAATAAGGGACTGGTTGAATAAACTAATGTGTATGTACATCCATACATGGAGTACAATGAAACTGTAAAAAGAAATGAAGGAGATGTATATATATATTCATATATATATATTTGTATATATATACACACACACATCCATATATATGAATATCAATACATATCATTGTATGGAGTAATCTAACTAGACATATTATTAACTGAATAAAAGCGAGGTACAGAAAAGTACGTAGATTATGCTACCAGGTGTCTATCTCCTTATCCCTCTGTCTATATGTATCATCTACCTATCCATTTTTTTTTAAATGATGGAATTAATTAAGAACTTTAAAAAAATGGTTATCTATTGGGGATAGATGGAATATGATGGAGGAATCAAAAATAGAAAGTTCTCTGAATAAATCTGATTTTGTAGATTTGGCTTTGCAACTGCATAAATATCTTACATAATTATAAAACAAAATTAATTGTTAAGAAAACCAATTCCTAAAAATCAAAAACAAAATAAAATAAATATTGTTTAGTTAACTATTGCTGCATAACTAATTGCCCCAAAACTCAGCCGCTTAAATCAATAAACATGTATTATCTCACAATGTTTCTGAGGGACAAGAATCCAGGAGTGGCTTAGATGAGTGATTCTGGCTCAAGGGCTCTCACGAGATTTTACTCCAGATGTCACCCAGGGAGGCTTGACCAGGGCTAGAGGATCCAATTCCAAACTCAAACTCACTCACATGACTGTTGCCAGAGGTCTCAGTTACTTGCTGGCTATTGCCAAAGGTCTCAGTTTTTCTCCATTTGGGCTTCTCTCTAGGGCTGCTTATGGCATGGTAGCCAGCTTCCCCAAAAGTGAGTGATCCAAGAGAGAAAAAGAGAGAGAGAGTGCACATCAAATCAGAAGCCACAAGATATTTTATAGTCTAACCTCAGAAGTGACATACCATCACTTCTACAGTATGCTATTGATTGCATAGACTAATCTTAATTAAATGTTGGGGATGGGGGACATAAAATGGGAAGCAGGGATCACTGGAGCCACCTTGGAGACTGGCTACCACATGAACCTAACTATGCATTAATTGTAAGTAAAACCAAACAGAGTGGAACTATTGTAAATTATTTATAAACATAATGACTTCTCTTGTATGTCCCTGGAAAATATTTTACTGTGTGGAAAATATGTTTTGAAAACATATCTTTAAATATTTTAAATAACTTTTATGATGGTATTGTTATTCTGTAGTGACAACAGCAAGTGAATAATTACCTTGGTGGTTTTTACACTTGGGATTTTTGGTATAGGAGAAATGAAATACAGATAAAATATTCATAAAATTATATAAAACCCCCGTAGTCCTACATGTGAATTGGAAATAGCAATACAAACTCTTTTTTAAAAATATATTTCCTAGCTTTGACCACTGAAAAAACTTAGAAACAATGACTGATTCCATAGCAATGAGCACCCTAACACCTGCCTTGGGTTCAGATAAATTCCAAAGACTAATTCCAGCTTTGAGCCTGAAACATCTGCTTGTATCAAAAGCAATGAAAATATCAAAGATCTCCTAAGACTTGTCAACAAAAGACTCAGGATCTGACTTAAAGAGGCTCCCACTATTTAAAAGTGAGATAACTTGGGCATCAATAAAAATAATAATTGCAGTAGATTGAAACACATTAAATATGTTTAAATCTATACGTTCATAATGATCCTTTAAAAAACAGAACAAAAGCTCATTGGTTACTTCAGAAAAAGCTAGGGAACAAACTATTTTAATAACCAATAAATAAAACAATCAAGTATTTATTCATTTTATTCAGCAGCCTGCCTTTTTTCTTTTCTTTTCTTTTCTTTTCTTTTTTCTTTTTTTTTTTTTTTTTTTGAGACAAGGTCTCACTCTGTCACCCAGGCCAGAGTACAGTGGTATAGTCATAACTCACTGCAGCCTTGAACTCCTGGGCTTAAGCAATCCTCCCACCTCAGCCTCCCGAGTAGCTGGGACTACAGGCACGCATCATCAGGCCTGGCGAATTGTTTTATTTTTTGTAGAGAAAGGGTCTTGCTATGTTGCCCAGGCTGGTCTTAAACTCCTGGGCTCAAGCTATTTTCCCACCTCCTTGGCCTCCCAAAGTGCTGGGATTACAGGCATGAGCCACTGCGCCCAACCTCAGTCTACCTTTTTCTATGCAAATTTTATCTTAAGTTATCATTGAAGAAGGGAAGTTTCTCTTTAGAGAAGTATTCCTGTTAACAAATGAAGAAGTAATGATAGGATAAGAATATCACCAATTTTCAAAGCCCTAATTAAAAAAAAAATAGACTTAAGCAGTGAGTGTCAGTGCCTGTGAATATGACAAAAGGCAAGACAACCAGACAGCATGTGCTTTCACGGGAAAATACACCATCTATGAAAAAATCCTGCCAAAAAAAAATGGAACTTGAATATGAACAAGATTCTAGATCTAACTACTATTTTACAGGAAATACATGGTACAATTTCTTAAACAACATAGGGATGTAGGCAACAAAATCCAGACTGTATAAAACCCCACAGGGCAGACAACACAGCTTCTTCAACAAGTAAATTTCAAGATAAAAAAAAATTACAAAAAAAAGGGGGTGAGAAGAACTAGAAATTTAAAGATATATGAGAGATACTAAACAATGGTAATACATGGATCTCATTTTGTTCTTGTTTTGAATAAACAAACTATAAAAAGATTTATTAGATAATTGGGGGATTTTAAACACTGACTAGATATGTAATGATATTGAGGAATTATTGTTAATAATAAGGAATTTTTTAAGAATGATAATATTGTGGTTGTATTTAGAAACAGTCCTTTTCCTTAGGGCAGTGGTTCTCAACCTTCATTGTGCATCAGAATTACTGGGGGGCTTAATTAAAACACAGATTTATGGGCCCCTCCCCTAGAAATTTTTATTTAGTGAGTCTGGGATAGGTCTCAACAATTCTCATTCCTCACAAGTTCCCAGGTGATATTGAAGCTTCCGGTGCAAGGGTCACACTTTGAGAACCATGTCTTTATAGATACACACATGCTGAAATAATGTGGATGAAATCACACACTGTCTGGGGCTCACTTCATCTCTGTTGGGGGCGGTAATGTGGGTATAAATAAAACAAGATTGTCAATTGATAATGAAAGCTTGATGATGAGTCTATGGAGTTTCATTATACTATTCTCTCTACATGTGCCTACGTTTGAAGTTTTCATCACTAAAAGCTAAAATGTAAATAAAATATAAACTTATACAAATATAAATAAAATAGTCAAATGATTATTAATATTTATTGTATTATCTATTTAAAGCATATATTAAAATCACATATTACATATAATATCAATATGAAAATATTACTTTTTTTCAATTCTACATTTCTTTAAAAATCTTATCAAATGTTTTACTTGCATCTTTCTCATGGTTGTCTTCTTTATCACTAGCACCCTATCTTGAGCCATTTAACAGGTTTCTAGAACACATAAAGACCTTTGTCTAAGTTGTTTAAGAAACAGAACTTTTCAAATCTGCATTTGATACTATCTCTGGAAATTTTCCCTCAAGCCCTAGCTATCCATTGCACAATATTAAGCCAATTTGTCACATTCTCTTGTTTTGGAGGAGAGTGTTCATGACTTCCACAATGTAACCACTTAAAGTTAGTTTTATTTATAAGCAATCTTAAAAACTTGTTACACTTCCAACTCTTGCAAGTTCCCACACCCCAAGAAGAATTACTAAATCTGTGTTAGATTTCCATGCTTCATTTGTACCAGTTCTTTTAGGCAAATATCACAAAAACAGCATTGAGCAGAGTTACTTCAGGTTATTGTGTTGTTCCCCAATCGGTATTTTGTGACTCAATGTAAACCAAATGAAAGAAACCTGTAGTATCTGAGATTTTGCAGGTGCTCTGGCAAATCCTAAGGTCAGAAACATGGTGAATCTTGATCAAAATTTCCAATTTTATCTTTTTTAGCACTTGGAGACAATCTTTACTTTTGAGAAACCAATAGCCCAGGGTGACTGACATCAGCAAAGGGAGAAATCTGAAGCCCAGCATGCAAGTGGCCTGAACCAATGCACCAAGAGCTCCTTACCATTCTCCAACTCTGTTTCTCTAGTCATTCAACAGATTCAGCACTGGTTTTGATGCTAGGTGTCAGCAGAGTATAGACAGAGTCCTGGCCCACATGGAGATCATATTATAGGAGGGAAATAAACAAACAATAACAAAAACATAGTTTTAGAATTTACAAGATATTGAAAATACATAACATTCATTCTTCACAGCATTCCTAGGAGACCAGTATATTTTCCTCTTTCCATAGGTGAGGCCACAACATTTTGTCTGTAATGTCTAGGCCAAAAGACCTATGAGGGCAGGGGTCATACCTGCCTTTCTTCACCTGCATCTGTAGTGCTGATAATAAAGGCACTCAATAAATTTTGGTGTTTAAATGAGAGCAAAGGAGAATAAAGGACACCTTGACTCCATGGCAGTGATGAAGTGTTGATGACGTTTCTTTGGAACACCATCAGATAGAAGCATATCAATTCTCAAAGGCAAAGAAATATGTGGCTGAAAATGGAAATATTTTACATTGCAAATAAACATAATGTCCTGAGATCAATATGTCTGAAATACTTAACCAAATATTTTGCAGAGTGAAATTGTTCTCTGGAATAAATGTTGACTCTCTCTTATTGTAGGGTAGTAGTGCAAAGCAGGATTCAAATCTTGTCTGCAAAGTTTACGAGGGAATAAGTTTTAGACAAGTCTGATCTAATCATTGCTGTATTAAAAACATTTCAATGGCTTCCTATTGCCCTCAGAATAAAGCATAGATGTTAACAAGACTTAAAGGTATTCACTGCCTTTCTCCTCCCTCTCTGCCCAGACTTATCTTTTGCCTTTCCCAAAAGTTAAACTATGCTCTGAAAGCATCCATCACTCTCCCTTTACATGCATGCATGCACCTTTGAAGTTTTCTATATCCAGTTATCTTTTCCAGTAACCCTTTTTCTTCTCTTCTTTTCCTCCCTATCCAAATCCAAATCTGATTGATCTTGCAAGCCTAGACTTATATGTCATTGCTGTCAGACGTGGACCACCAAGTCAAGGTCAGGTGGACGCATGGATTGTTCTAAGAGTGGCCCTTACCACCCCCTATCGTACTGCCACGGTGGTTTGCCATGCGCCCCCTTATCTGCAAGCTCTGTGAGAGCAGGGGCCCAATCTGTTTTGTTCACTGTATGACCTAACACAGTGCCTGACTACATAAGCCATAAATATTTCCTAAATCAAGCAATCAAGTTATTTAACTCCTGCAAGCCTCAGCTTTCCAAATATAAAAGGGTGCTAATACTTCCTACCTCATAGGATTGTTGTAAGAGTTAAATTGAATGACTTAAGCAAGAGTATGTGCCACATAAATAACTTTTATGATTTTTATGCCTATTCTACAACTCTCTGTCATTCCTGCCTACTCTGCCCACTCTAAAGAGCCTCTTGGTCTTTCCTTAAAATGCTCATGACTACAAAGCATCTGTAGGCTGCTATCCATACTGGCAGGTTATTCAACATGACCGTCAATTGAGTACAGACACTCAGATTCCAGAAAGTCCTTCTGATCATGTCTCCTTTCAATTACCTGATATTAAAAATAACCATATGTCTTGATTTGTGGCCAGGATTTTGTTTTAGTCAGATGTGGTAAGGTGACAGACATGGAAACAACTGCCTTTGAAAGAAGAGTTAATTACATATGTTTCCCAAGAGAAGAGGGCATGCCACCCCAGGCAGGACCACATGGGCAAGCACCAAGTCTGGGCTGAAGGCAGAAAAGAATTGGGAAAGGGAAAGCACGGGCCGTGACCTTATTGTGGGGTTTCCATGGAAAGGCAAGGCAGGGTAGGGTAAGCAGCTTGGGACAGCTAGTTTGAAGAATTCCACCAGGCTCTGGGGCATAGGGGCTGTCCCTAGTTGTCCAGAACCTGGTCCTGGGTTGATTTAGGGCAGGAGGGGATGGGCTTGGTATGTGTTTTATATAAAGGAAGCGGTTGAGGTTGCTGCCCTTCCTGAACCTACCAATTAAAACAGCCTAAGAATATCCTTATCTTTATTAAAAACCCCACATTTGCCTATAAACACCTTATGTTCTACCTATTCGTTTGTCTTCTTGTCCACACAGACAGTATCTAACTGCAAATGTATTTTTCAAACATGTGTTAAATGCATAATGCTGAAATTGGTCTTAAGGCAAGTTTTCTTCACTGGGGATTCAATGACTCAATGACCACCTGGGCTGAAGTTCACTGGGAACTGGGAATGTGGTTACAGGAGTTGGTTGGTTCACGCATATTCTCCCTTCTTTCCTCTTTTTCTTCCCTTTCCCCTCTTCTGCTCCATGCTTCCATTTGTCTTTTGTTTCTTTTTTTTTAATGTTTTAATTTTTAATTAATATGGGCACATAATAGTTGTATATCTTTATAGGGTACATGTGATGTTTTGATACCGGCATACAATGTGAATTAATCAAATCAGGGTAACTGGGGTATCCATCAACTCAGTCATTTATCATTTCAACTCCCATTCAGGCAAATGGCCATTGCAGCTCTGTGCCAACTGGAGACCAGTCCCTATCCTATGTGCACTGCCTCCCCAGAAGAAAGCTTAGAGATTGGTCCTTGGAACACATGGTGAGCAGTGGCTCTGACCAATCTGAGGTGTGTATACTAAGATTGTCGAGTTGTTTTCTGTTGTGGATGAAGGGGTATTATTTGTTGACTGTATATTTTGATGTGGTGCAGATAATAAGTCAGTCTGAGGATGAACTGATGGGCACCAGACTCTGTATGTCCAGTGTTCCAGAAAGCTTCCCTGGGGGGTTCACAGGCAAACCCTAAACATCTCAACTGAACTCCTAATCTCCACCCCCCCCCCACCTTCTTCTTCTTCTAGGGTTCCTAAGCTCAGGAAGGACCACTGTGCCCCGTTAACTCAGTCAGGACCTGGGCATCGTCTTTGATCTGCAACACTAGCACTAAACTCCCAGATCCAACGGGCCTCTAAGATTTGTTTTCTAAACTCTCATATCATCTCAAAACAGTTATTTTGTAAAAGACAGATGATGTACATTAAAGTGCCTTGACCAGAGTACGTACTCTGAAAAAATTTGCTTTCTTTCTTCTTCTGGAAGAAGAGCTCTGAGACATTGTAAGCTGATGAATGCACTCCCAGACTAAATCCTCCCCTTCAGTGCCACCAACGTGCACTGTTCTAGGCCAGGCCCAAGAGCAGATGCTCTGACACCAGCCCCAGTACACTTCTGCTTCCCTGCTTTGGCCTTTAGCCATCTTGCAGTGCCCTGTTCTTTGTTTTTCCTTGTTGTGTTAGGATATGGGCCAGAGGCCGAGTGGGACGACAAGAGAAGACACTTTTCTTCTTGCCTTGGTCAGAAGAGAGCTCAAGTCACATCCTTTGAGTTCCAGCTTATTAGATAAGCTTCTGAAAGAGCTGAAGATTCTGGACCCTCTCTCTTCAGGATTCCTTCTCCAATCTCAGCTGGGCCGCCTCTTCTTGAGGCATGAAGTCCCGCTACAGTTACCAACAGTCAAGATCCTTTGCCAGAGATTTTCTAGGAGGGGCTCTCCTGAAATGGTATAGCCATCTTGCTATTTTACGTTCTTTTTGTTTCTATTTCTTGTACCTTCCAGAGTAATAGAATTAAGAGGTGGCTCCTTTCTTGAAAATTACCTTTACTATTGACCCCTAAGATAAAAAGCTTATTTATATTCATATGTGGAAATTTCTAGTTAGAGTAGACTAGAATAGAAAATAGATTTAGGTCTCTTAGCTTGTCGAATTTCTCTTTAAAGGACTTTCCTGTCCCAACTGTCATTGTCTTCTCTTAGCACATATTAGGTAGTTACAGAATCAAGATAACGGGCCCACCTGGGTCTATTCATGAGCTGGTTCAGTCTGTGGGCCCCAAGGTAAGAATGGAGAACTAGACTAAGATCTCCTATGTGTCATCACAGTTCCCTAGAGAGTTAGAGGTGGGAGGTGTCTTTGAAATGTAATTCATCACCACCATTTTACTGATAAAGAAACTGAGGCCCAGAGATTGTCAAGGAACTTGCTCAGGGAACCCAGGGAATTAATGGCAGATACAAGGCTGAGACACAAGTTCCCTGATGACAAGGCTAGGGCTCTCTGGGCACTGCACTTCCCAACCTCAAACCTGTGGCTGATACAAAGTGTAGTCCAAGTGTAACCAAATTTAGGGAGCCAGAGGAAAATACCCTAAAACAGGAAGAAGTAATAGCAATGGGCAAATCATTAGTTAACCTGTATCAATAGCAAGACAATAGAGTGCACAAACCTCTATAGGAAGGCCTGGGCTTTAATCCTAATTCTACCAGCATTAGCTCTGTGATGCAGAGCACACTCTACTTCATTTCTCTGATGCCTCAGTGATCTCACCTGGAAAACCAGGCCCAAACCAACCTCATAGGCATAGTCTCAGGATTTAGTAATCTGATAAATGCAAACTAATAGAATTAGTTGTATATTTATGAGAAGTATTTAGCAATAGAATGTCAACTTATTAGTGCAACCTGTATGAATCTTCAATTTGACCAAACCTTCTGGCCTGAGACCTAGTTTCTATCAGACACCCTCTCTAGCCTCCCTCCCCCACGTCTCCCCTGCCACTCCCCTGGCCCCGTCTGCCCACCAGAGTCCCTACGATTTCATCCAGCCCAGCCATGGGAATGGATGACATTCCTTCAGTCCTTTCCTAGGCAGAGAAAAGGTCTTGGGATTTTTCACCTAGCTGAATAAATTCTTGTCTTCCTATTATATATCTGAATATGTCTGCTGAATACACCTAGTATGTAATAAATATAGAAGCAACGTAAGAAAGAACGAGAAAGAGAGCGATGGGCTAGAGGTTAAGTTATGCTGTAGTTAACCACCCCAAAATTTTAGTGACTTAAAACAAGACAAGTTTGTTGTTCATTTACTTTCCATTTCCATAGAGTCAGCCACAGGCCCTTCTCAGCACTGTTGTTATCTTAGCTCCAGGACCCAGCTGATGAAACTGCCACTCAAGGATATTTTTGGACATGGTGGCAGAGAGGAAAAGGGAGAGCTCCAAAGGGTCTCATGTCGGCAGTTTGTCCCCAACCCAGAAGTGGCACACACCACTTCAGCTCACAAATCACTGGCCAGAGCTGCTCACGTGACCACACCCAACCACACGGCAGCCAGGAGGTCCAACTGTACCCTCTGTCTAGAAGGGAGAATAATAGGAATATTTGGTAGAAAGCACTAATGATTATGATACTGTATTTTTAACTGGTTTTTTAAAGTTGTAATGGTAAAATTTTTCCAAATACACTTTTATTTCAGTGAGCCTCTTTCCCTTACATGTAAATTAAATGAGGATGTTTTATTTTATATTTAATTTTCAGGTGAATTATGGAAAGCTACTCTTGTTTTTAAAAGGTGTGGCTTCAGATAATCCACAGCAAAGCAAAACAGTTGTGGCCAGCAATCTGAAGAAAACTGAGAGTCGCAGCAATCATAGCCAAAGGTATTTTTCTCTCTTTTGTGGGCAGATTGTTTCTAGATGCCCTAGTCAGTTTGGACTGCTATAAAAAAGTACCATAGACAGGGTGGCTTGTAAACAACAGAAATTTATATCTCACAGTTCTGGAGACTGAAATTCCAAGATCAGGGTGCCAGCATGCTGGTGAGGGCTCCCTTCTGGGTTGCAGACTGCTGACTTCTCACTATATCCTCACATGGCAGAAAGAGAGGAAGCCAGCTCTCTCTGGCCTCTCCTTACCAGGGCACTGCTCTGGTTTGAATGTGCCCCCCAAAGTCCATGTGTTGGAAACTTAATCCCCAGTGCAATAGTGTTGGGAGATGGAACCTAATAAGAGGTGCTTAGCTCACAGGGCACTGCCTTTATGAATAGATTAATGTCATTATCACAGGAGTGAGTTAGTTAACAAGAGGGTAGGTTTGTTATAAAAACAGCTTTAGTTCTTGCTCTTGCTCTCTCTTGCTCTTCCACATTCCACCATAGGATGAAGCAGCAAAAAGGCCCTCACCAGATGTGGGCCCCTCAACCTTGGACTTCCCATCCTCCAGAACTGTAAGAAATAAATCTCTATTCTTTATAATGTACCCATTTTTGGGTATTTTGTTACAGGCACACAAAATAGACTAATTCCACTCATGACTGCTCTACTCTCAAAACTAATCACCTCCCAAAGGCCCTGCCTTCTAATACCATCACGTTGGGATTAGGGTTTCAACATATGAACTTTGGTGGAAGGGGAGACAAACATTTAGTCTATAGCACTATATTTCTAGAGCTGGCAGGGATCTGGTAGGCATTCACTTTAAAACCTCACCCAATGCAGAATCACTTTGCTCTTCACCAACATTTGGCTTATGCTTAGAGTTCTGTCTCTCTCTCTCTCTCTCTCGTACATGGGCCAGCATAGAAAGTTATTTGTAGCAATTGCATATGTTTCTTAACATCAAGCATGTGTCTTTTTATGAAGTTGCTGTGTGAAAATGAAAAACCTCATTATGAAATAAGAAATGATTGTGTACGGGTGTAGAGCTCATCTATAAAGTGTGATTCCAGAAATATGTTCAGTCAGTGAACTCCTGGGTCACAGGCACCAGCAAAGAAAGGTTTGAAGTACAAGAACCAATAATCCCTTCATATACTCACAGGGGAAAGAAATTACTCAAAATAAAAATAGGATGTAAGGAATATAATCAGAGATAAAGCATAGTAATGTATGACATTCTCCATGTTCACCAAGAAAAGTGACAAACTGCAGTGGTTAGGACCGTAGTCTGTATTACAGAACCCTGGGCTTAGCTCTTACCTCTACCACTTAGCGGCTGTGTGACCTTGGCTTTTCACTTAACCTGTCTGTGCTTCCATTCTCCAACTATAAAACAGGGATAATGGGCTTCACTTCACTTCATTGATAATATGACATAGTGGTTAAAAGCTACAGCATTAGAGTTATGTGCCTCACTCTAGGAAAAAGGTAGGATTTCTTGGAAAAATGTCCCTGGGCCAAGTGTTGGACTTGATTCCCTTCTACAGCGTGCCCCTTTTGACTTTGATACTTCATTCAACAAACATGAATATAAGCTGCTTGCCAGGCTCACTTTGCTGGACACAATGAATTCTGGGGTTGGCAAGGCCCACTCTCTCTTTCTAGGGCTCATAATCCAGGGAAAATGATACTGCCATGTGAGTTTTCCAGTCAAATATCACTCTGGGAGCAACTGTCCTACTGAGAGCCATAAAGCCCTAGAAATTGTTAATAATCAGCCACCACCCATCACATAATACAGATCATGAAACGTTGGCCCTGAGAGGTGATAGACCATGCAGAACACAGAGCCACTCGGTGGCAGATACGGTCTTATGAGACTTAGACAGGAAGCCTTTGCTGATCCCTAGACTAGGTTATAGCTCTTTGTTACCTGGTCCCATAGTCATTCCCCTCCATAACAGTCATTGTATTTGTGATTACTTATTTAATATTTGAGGTTGGGAATGGTGTCTCTCCTGGCCAACTGTGGGTCTAACATAGTTCCTGGCATATGAGGAATGTTCAATAAATATTTTCGAATGTAATTGGCACCCCAATTATCTAAAGAGCTTACATCACCTCACTTGTGGGGACACCTGGATATCTGCTCTATAAAAAAGGTCATCATTTTGAGCTCATCAGAGAAAGTGCTACTTTATACAAACCAGACAGTGTGTTTGTAGAAATGCAGGACTGATGGCCTGTAATAAAGCTAGGTGCTTTGTTAATTAATGTGCTGCTCAGGAAAATCCCCTCCCCACATTCTATCAAGTAGAGCCTAATGGGTAGCTCTGTGATGTTTAAAAAGGTTCCAGCATCTCTAGTAGCAGCAAGGGTGGCAACAGCTCTCATCTAAGTTGGACCAGATGAAATAAACTCCTGCAACAGACTATCTAAGAAACCCCACTAGCTGCAATAAATGGGTTCCATACAACACCCGCCCATATAGTACTCAGTGTACTGAGCCAGGGGCCAAAGCCTCATGAGTTCCTACCCCCCAGGAACTGGCATTGCAAGAAAATAGGAAGGAAAACTTCTGATTCAAATCTGGGACAGAGATATCTGATTGGCAGAGTCTGGGTCATGTGCCCTAGCAGCAAAGAAAGGCTGGTTAAGAAAATAGCTGGCGTTCTCCTCCGCTACAGAGAAAGGTGGACTCTGTCTTGTGAGCTGAGGAACTCCTTGGACATGGGAAAGGAGTGCAGAAGCTAGAGACCAAAGTAAAGACACATATCCACTATCCCTTCCCTGTACCAAACTTTTAGAAAATATTGTATATTATTAAGTAGTTCAGAACACTATAATTTGGGGCCAAAGCTTGTATAAGAGCCACAGAGCCAAAAAAAAAAAGAAAGAAAGAAAAAGGAAAGAAAGAAATAATGTGACCTTAAAAAAAGTTGAAGATTTCTGAAACTAATCAATTCCAGGTACTGTACAAGATCTCCAAGAAATAGTAAGGAAAAAAGAGACTTGGCTTCAGAGCAGTCTAGTAGGAGAGTCAGACTTTAAACAATAACTAAGTAAACAGAGATGTGATTGAAATTGTAGGGAAACCTCTTAAAGAAGAGAACAAGGTACTATGAAAGAGTATATCAAGCAGGGGTGTGTTAGAAAGAGACATGAGGGCCAATTATGCACTCTTCTTCCCAACGCCTCAGAGATGTCACATTTGGAATCAGCCATGGTGGGAGTATTTACAGCATGGAAATTCGTAATGCAACAAATTAGGGCTTTATCTTGGAGAGCTGGTTGTTAAAGATTTACCAGCACACCACTGAAAGGAAACCAATTTAGTTGGGTAGAGGTTGGGGAAAATCATAGACTGGACCTCTGGGGAATTTGGCATTTAGGTTGAGACAGTGGAAAATAGGAAAAGCTTCACAGAGGAAACAATAGTTCAGCTGGATATGGAGGGACAAATGAATTTGACTGTTAAATGAGTAAACATCTCAAACTAGTTTCATAAAATAAACGATTATAACATTTTTTCACCCTGTTGTTTTTTACCTATTATTTAAAGTAACAAGTCAGTTAGATAAACCACCTTAATAATTACATACATTTGCATTCCAGACTGTAAGTAAATAATTACTCCCAAACATTGCTGGGTTTTCAGATGTGAAGAGCAGAGTCAAGGTTAATGCAGGAAATTCACCTGATTTAGGATTTCTTCCTATATAAGTTCCCTGGTTACAGGGATCTGGCAGGATCTGCTTTGTTTGCTTTGCTTTGCTTTGCTTGTGGCAATGGACAGTTTAGAAATTTGATTATCCGTCAGTAATTATTTGAATTTAATAAAAGTAAGATCAAGCAGGTAAAGTAAACTACTATGATTATTTTCTTTCCCTCTGAACCTGGGGGAAAAAAGCTAGAAAGATAAAGACTTTTGGTCTATATTGTAGTCAAATTGGTTGTTGCCTCCTGGGGAAGAGACTATAGAGCTCACGCAGACGGAACAGATTTGAGTTAATCTATGAAATTTCCACGTGCAGCCCCATGGCCAGGTTACCAAGACTGAGAAGGCCTGAGGGAGTGGGTTCCCTGGTTCCACAGTGTACAGCAGAGCATAGAGAAGTAGCAGGAAAACATGCAGATGCTTTGAGTGGATCATCTTCTCATAGCCTTTCCCCTGCCCCTGCAATCAGGACTCCACCCCAAGACTCCAGCTCACAGTCAGACGTGAACAAGAGCCTGTTGGAGATTCTGAAGATGGCACTAAAGACAACCAATGGCAAACTCAACATAGAGAACCTCAATCTGAGTTTTCGAAAAGAAGACCACTCATTCTCTGGCTGCCTCCCTCCACCCAAGGTAACAAAAATTAGATTTCATATTTTTTCCTCTCTAAAAGGCTACTTCAGGACATTGGGTCTGTGGTAATAAGGCACAGTGATGATCTGTATTCTGCCTGTGCATTGCATTAAACAATTGTTTGTTTTCTGTGCCTGAGAGGAGAAAAAATAGAAAAGGAATTGTGAAATGTGCAGGAATTGTGAAATTGGTCCAAGAATTACTTACATTGGGCTGTGTTTTATGTTAATAATAGAGAATATGACAATACCCAAATAATATTTTGCAATGGAAAACAAGTATTTTTCCCAAGGCCCAATGTTCATTTCCAACATACTCTCCCAGCTTCCAATGAGATCAGCATGTGGTATCCCGTTCTTTAGTAACACCAAATTCTAGGGACTGATGTAATTTATTGCTGATAGAGGTTGGCATGCTGTTTTGGAGCATTCATTAACAGTGCAGATGCGTTTCATGGAAGAGGGTCGAGAACCATATTAATTCATGGATCTTCTGTAGCCAAACAAACCCAATCATAAGGCTACCTTGGATACAGGTGAAATAACAATTACCACTATTACTATAACCTCATTAATAATACCTCATCACCACCACAATTTATGGAGTTCTTATTAAGTGTCAAGCACTGTACTAATTTTGTATAATCAACTGTGCCAAGGCAAGACTTATGTGTGTATGTGCATGTATGTGTGTGTGAGTATTACACATGCAAGCGTGTTTCACAAGAAAGAGCACAGCAGGAGAGTCCAGGCATCACAAGTGGTCTTTACTATGTTCATGAGAAGATCTACGGAAATAGACTAAGAGCAGCAATTCTTTGTTAGATTACAAACCACATAACAAAATGGTAAAGCATGAGTGTTCTCAGATGATACTCATAGAATGGAACATAAACAACTTGAAAATTAAAATATATTTACTAAACCTCTTTGTGTCTTAGATTTTTAACTGGAAAAACTTAGTTCTAAATATCTACCTTCTGCGTCTATTGTGAGGATTAAGTGAGATAAATACGTGAAGGCATTTAGCATACTATCTGATTTACAAGGCCTCACTAAATATTAGTTTCCTTTCATTCTTATAAAAAAAAAATCATTCCTGGGGAAGTTCTCACTTCAAAATAGCCTAAGGGAGGAGAATCTTTCCTACAGTCAAGTGATGGCCACATAGAGCACTGGCTATCAGGGCAGACCTTGAATGTTCTTTACCCCCACAGATGGAATTGAAAGCTTAACTTTGTGGTTCAGATCCAAGGATATGGGGCACATTTTCCTTGAAGCTGGTCTGCCTTTTGTGAGCCATCTGGCATCTCTTAAGACATCTGGAACTCACTCAAAGTATATTACAATTCTGGGAGGGACGTAAAATAGAATTTTGTTTCCCCAGAACATGAGGCAAATTGAGGCCCAAGGGATATTGGATACAGGAAACAGCAACAGTCATATCCCTCCTACCTAGCTTCTGGACACAGGACTTCAGAGTGGGTTGGGAAAGGCCATGTCTGAGTTAGGAGGGTTTTGTTGTTGTTTTTGTTGTTGTTGTTTTTGACCAATAGCTCTTAATCTCCTTGGGGTACAGGAAAGATAATCACAGAACTTCTTGAGTTTCCCATGAAAGCTATGCACTCTCTCTCCATAAAAATAAAAAATAAAACATATCTACACAGTTACCATTTCAGAGGGTTTACAGATAGATCATCTGTAGTTTCCAAGATAAATAAATGCAGTCTTAAAGGATAATCTATGGGTCTTGTCACTCAAATCAATGGAATTTTGACCATTCACAAAGAATAGTATAGAAACATATCAAATATTTGTCATCTTCATTCTGTGGGCTCACTCATCCTGTTCCTCTAGCATGTCTTTGATGCAATGATGGCCTCTGCTAGGACTGCTGAGGCAATATGGATCCACATAAATTTATCTATTAACTAACGTGACCATTACCCAAGTCAGGTATAGATTCAAGAGGGCTATAGAACCTAAGAAATTCCTAGGCACGCAGGCTCAGTTTAACCCTTTTATACATAATCTATATTCTTCACCTCTTGAACTCATCCTTTTTCTGCTTCACATCACAAACCCCTCCAGAACTGCTCCCAGACCTGCCTCCCAGGAAGACCTAGCTAGGACACATGTTGCTCTACCTCTAATTACTCTTTGCCTCATGTTCATGCAGCTTCTTCCTTATAATTTGGAGGGAGCTCCATTGCTGAGATAGCTGGGGTTTGTGAATATGAAGTTCATTCTTGTGGCAATACTTTAGCTACAACACTAGTTTAGTGAACCAGGACTGTAAGACCTTCTTCTGCAATTTGTCGGGCTCCTTTTTTCATATTTAGTTGTTTCTGTAGCCATCCACTCTGCCCTAAAACTATAAAAAATATTTCTCCTCCTCCTCGTCCTAGTGCAATAGCCATCCATCTGATCAATGTGACACATTTAATCCATTCTTGCCTTTGACATAATAATGACTCAATGTGTTCTGGGCATGTGATAGGCACTGAGGACAACAGACTTTATTATTTCAGTTCCTGATTTCTCCAGGAGTTCAGGGGAAGGGCATCATTTTAAACATGTCATCAAAATTCTGGGTGACAATGCACTGATGACAGTACCTTTGAACACAGAGAAGGAACACCAACATAGCCTATCTTGAAAGCTCTCCAGAGGAGAGGAAGCAAACACTGAATCTTAGAGGACAGTCAAGGTTGGCAAAGAAGGGGAGGAAGGGGGCACAGGAAAAGGGGAAGAGATGGAAAAGGTGTTCTAAGTAAAAGGAACAATGTGAAGCTGCACTGACATGAGAGACAGCATGGCTAATTCATGGCTAAGTCTTCGCTCAAGTTGACTTTAGAATGAAAGTCACACTCTAAGGAGTGTAAATTTCATCCTGAAGGTCCAAATTAATCATTGAAGGATATTAAACAAGTGAATGATATGCTCAAATTTAAAATTTGAAAAAAGAGCATTCTAATAGAATTTGAAGAATTGGTTAGAGGTAGGTAAACCTAGGGGCAGATAGACCCTTTAGAAGACTGTTACAATAATCCAGGCAAGAAATTATGAGGGTTTAAGCCAGGGCAGTAACAGGAAGGACAGAGACGTTGAGGGCATAGAGAAGCAGGTCTTGATGACTAATTGGATGTGGGCCCTGAATTAGAAGGAATCAAGCATAGCTCCCAAGGTTCTGGCTCTGGCAACCTGTTAGATGGTGGTGCCATTCTCTGAGATGGGAAACAGAAAAGGAGTAATGGGTATGGGGGTCGAGGAATGGATGATGAGTGCGGTTTGGGACGTGTTGATCTGGGTAGAGAGGTTAAGGCTCCTCAATACAGAGTGGAAGTCCCGGGAGTGGTGCAGGTTACCCACGGACATAATGGAAAGTGAGAAGGGAAGAAGCTTGGGGAGGGCGCTCGTGGTGAAGGACTTGGTGGATGAAGAGAACCCAAAAAAGGAGACTGGAAACAGCCAAAGGAGACACAGGAGTGGTCAGGAAAGCCCAAAGGAAGGAGAGTTTGGAGAAGAATGGCGTGGTCAGCTATGTCCTATGCTGCAAAAATCAGTCCTATAATTAGGACTGAGAAGTATTTGTTAAATTTAAAACCACAAAGGTTTCTGGTAACTTGGCAAACAGAGTTTAAGCAAAGTGATGGAGTAAAATGCAAACGGAGCTATACATGGGAAAAGAGGAAGTTGAGATAGTGTGCACCACTTTCAAGGAGCATTTGGGGAAATGACTATTTATTTCATATGTCACTTTTAATAACATAGATATTTTATTTACTTCTGATTAAAAATATTTCCTTATTAAACAGAAGAAACCGCACATAAATATTTTCTTCCTAAGGGTCATCATTATGAATATTCATGCTTTAAAGGATTTTAATAATAATCCTGAATAAGATGAAATCACTGTGATTTTCTGGTAGGTGTTTCTGTTGCTCCTCTACAGCTGTCAGCAGTCAGTTCTCAGCAGCTGTCAATCAGCTTCTAGGAACCCTGATGTACTATTCCTAATCTGTTCATTTTAGCCTAGAGCAAAACTCAATGTTGCCAGGAGTAAGTGATCTGTTTTTAGACTAACCTCTTGATATTTATGTTTAAAAATACATCAATATGCTCTAATCATGAGGATAATTCAGTTTTTATTTACGGAGTAAAATGGTATAATGTGACCAATTTCTACCTCTCTAACTTTATTTTTTGCTAACCTCCATTCATACACACTCCACTCTTTAGTGATTTCAACTCGTTCATTCACTTCTTCATTCATCCATGTATTCATTTATTCAACAATTATTGATCCTTTATTTTTCAATACCACTCTAGGCAATGGTGATAGGGAAATGAATGTAGCCCAATTCCAGCCCTGAGTTAGCTACTGCCTTGTAGAGACGCTCAACAAGTAACAGATAATTACTGCCCAGCCTGAACAGGGGCATAAAAGGATAGCAAAGTGAATACTGTCAGAATACATGCCATTTCTAAAAAGCAACATGCTCTTTCTCATCCATTATTTACACACACTTTTCCTCTGCCTGGAATTCTCCCCAACTCCTTATTCTTCTGGAAAACTCTATTCATTTTTTTCATGTTCAAATCTATCTTTTTCCCTCTTTTACGATTCCCTGACATTACTCCTCTATACCTAGTAAATAATATGTAAGTTTCAAAGCCAGATTTGTTCTTTCCTTCCACAAAGACAAATGAAGATGAGCTTTTTCTTGCCATTTTAAACTGTAGGTTTTATGATGATTCAGGTATGATGAGATAAACAGATCAGGAGACAATTGCCATTGAAAAGAGAGTTTGTTTCTCACAGTCGCTGACAGGAGGGGGCATGCCACACAGGGAAGAACCAGGGTTGGCCAGGAGGCACAGAGGATGAGGGGGAAATGTGGGCAGGAGGCTTCATTGTGGGTTTCCCAGGAAGGAATGGACAAAGCAGCATAAGCAGGCTTAGCTGTGGCTAGTTTGAATAACTTCAGCGGCTCTGTACCTGCCCTGGGGTGACTAGGGCAGGGGAATAGTGGCCTTATCAGAGCAGCAACAAAGGAGACGGTTGGGATAATGGCTTTGGATAAGTCGGTTTGCATATGAAAGGCACACTTTCAGGAAAGGTAGTCTCTCCTGGGTCAACAAAGCCCTAGGATGTTAAAGCATCAGTACAAAAGGGTATGCTTAATACAGTCACTATTCTGAACTGCCTCTCAAAATAATAACGGTAGCTACTGTTGCATTAGCAGGGTTAATATTAATATTACAAAACCCTGCTAATACAGCCGTTTCAGTATCCCTTATCTGAAATGCTTGGGACCAGAAGTGTTTTGGATTTCAAATTTTTTCAGATTTTGGAATATTTGCATATACATAATGAGATATCTTGGAGATAGGACTCAAATCTAAACATGATATTCATTTATGTTTCATATACACTTTATACACATAGCCTGAAGGTAATTTTATGCACTATTTTTAATAATTTAGTGCATGAAACAAAGTTTGTGTTAAGTACTTACGTGTGGAATTTTCCACTTGTAGTTTCACATCAGTGCTCAAAACGTTTCGGATTTTGGACTTTCAGATTAGGGATGTTCAACCTGTACTTAGGTTTGGACTAAATAGGTATGTAGTAGCTACTATTTCATTTATTTATTTATTTATTTAAGTAGCTATAATTAGAAATGTCTAATTTAGTCCAAACACTAAATTAGACATTTCTTTTTTCCTTCATTCTTCTCTTCCTCCCTCCCTCCATTGCCTCTCTCTTCCTCTATACTTCTCTTTCTCTCTCTCCCTGCCTCCCTCTCTTCTCCCCTCTCCCAGCTCTCTATTTCCCTTCTTCCCTCCTCTCCCCTCCTTTCTCCTCTCTCTCCCTTTCTGTCTTCTCTCCTCCCTTCCTTCTTTTCTTCATTTCAACAAATATTAATCAAATACCTACTAAAGGCCATGCACTATTCCTAAGTGCTTATTTTATCACATAATCATCACAGAATCCCGGGAAGTGGGAAGGACTAGTCTCCTTTAGTAGATGAAGTAACTGGGCGTAGAAAGGTTAAGTAACTCCCCAAGGTCGCACAGATCACAGGCAGCAGATCTGGCGCTCCAAATAAGGTCTGAGTCCAAAGTTTACATGTCTAACCATTATTCTAAATATACAATACAAGCTATCACACCTCTAAAAGTTTAAAATGTTTGAATCCAAGTATCATCCACCCACCAACCTGAGAAATGAACTGCTTTGTAAGTACTTGGGAAACTGCAATGACACTTCATCCATTCCTTCAACAAATATTTGTCTGAGCATCTGGTTTCTAGACTAAGTTGTATAATATGACATTAAAGAAGTACTTAATCTCTCTAAGTCTTGATTTGCTCATATATAAAATGTAAATATCAATATTAACCCTGCTAATACAACAAGCTTGTTTTGTAAATCAAAGTGGATAATACAAAAATATTTTGCAATTTACCTATATAAGGAAGTATATATACTTCCTAGGTCTTGTCCCATGGCTGACAAAAACATAAGGTCAGCATTTCAAAGCCAGTGGTTTCTGAGTAATGAACTAAAAATTTGCTGTTGATAAGCATTCAGTTGGACATTCTTCTCCTAAATGATGTCCTAAATGATACGCCAATGGTAGCATGTACTCCTGGGTATTAATTCTTTGTCAAAATCATATAGGTTCTAATTATGGGAAGAAAATTCAAATATTAATTTCATTCTAGTGAAACTTCAAATCTTTTTTAATTTGCAGGTCAGGGCTATATGTGGGAAGCATGGGTTATATGTGACTTTGAGCCTGCTGGAAACATTGCTTAACCATCAAGATTTGGGTTACCAAGATGAAATAAAGTAAGTTGACTTTTGTTATGGACTAAATGTTTGTATCCCCCTCCAAATTGATATGGTAAAGCATAACTCCCAATGTGATGGCATTAGGGGGTAGGGCCTTTGGGAGGTAGTTTAGATGAAGTCATGAGGGTAGAACCCCTACGATGGGATTAGTGCCTTTATAAGAAGAGACACCAGAGTTTCCTCTCTCTGCTATGTGAGAATATAACAAGAAGGCAGCCACCTGCAAGTCAGGAAGAGGGCCCTCACCAAGAACTGAATCTGCCTTCCCAGACTCTAAAACTGTGAGAAATAAATGTGTTGTTTAAGCCACCCAATCTATAATATTTGTGATAACAGCCCAAACTGACTAAGACAACATTTTGTTCACATACTCTTCTGTTAGGATACCAAACTCAGAGATCTGTTTTTAGACTAGAAGTTTTATGTGTAAAGCAATCAATGTCATCACTTGATTGAGTTAAGAAATATTTGCTTTTATTAAGATCAAAGGGTCTTCTTGGCCATAGAAAGACAAAGCAGGAAACTTCCACTTCCAGTCACTACAGACTATCAAGGACTAGATTTACCATTCCACCTTAAACAACTGAAAAGGGAACAAAATATATGACATCAAGCAGCATGGAACAGTGATTCCTGAGAGAAGAGAAACAACTGAGGTGAGCAGAGATTATTGCATAGGAAGGAAGGATTCAAACAGAGCCCAGAATTCTCCCTGAGATGAACAAATAGAACTCGGAGTTCAGGAAGGCCAAGGAAGTTGGAATGCACAGTACAAAGGAGCAGAGAGGAGAGAAATTCCCAGAGAGTTCTCTCTGAAGATTTCCAAGAGTTACCCTTGAGTCTTCATGTGAGTACTGGCTAACATATCTATTTGAGGAAATCCAAGGCCAGGGAAACACCAAAAGAAAGTAGAAACATTCTGAGATCTCACATAGAGTTGGGAAGAGTCCATTGTTTCCACCAGCCAGTAAGGAAGATTTCCTAACACATGTGGCATTGAGTTGAGTCCTCAGAAAGGTCTTGCACTGTAGTGGGGACAAATTACCCTAGACAAACTCAACAAATCTTAAAAGCTCTAACAAAACTTAAAAATGATCAAAGTGTTTCTGAGCAACTTAACTACCTCCAAAAACAAAGCCCCTCAATTTCTAAGTAATAAAAAATCTTGAATAATCAACAATATAAAGTTCACAATTTCTGGAATTTATACAAAAATTGCCAAGCAGGAAAAGAAGCAGGAAATGTATGGGATATTATTAGAAGAGAAGTCAATCAATAGAAACAGATTTGTATACAGCACAGTTAATAGATTTAATAAACAAAGATGTTAAAGAGTAATTATAAATACACTTCACATGTTCAAGAAGGTATAGGAAAGCATGAACATAATGAGAGATGGAAGATGTAAAAAAGACCCAAATAAAACTTCTAGAGATGAGAAATATAATATCTTCTCCTCTAAAACAAATAACCCCACTCTAATAATGAGAAAAAAATTAGACAAATCACAATGAGGGATATTCTACAAAATTCCTGACCAGGGCTCCTCAAAACTGTAAAGCTATCAATAGATCAATATTGATCCATTAATTGTAGCAGATGTACCATACCAATGTAAGATGTTGATAAAAAGGTAGACTGGGTGTGAGATATAAGGAAATCTTCTGTATTATCTTTAATTTTTTTCTGTAAATCTAAAACTATTCTAAAAGATAAAATTTATTTTTAAAATACAGTGTCTAGAGAGAAATATTCATGTTGGAAGCAACAAAAGATTAAACATAAAGTAAAAAATAACCAAACTTGAAGACATAGAAAGAGACACTATCAGGGCCCAGCACCGTGGCTCACACCTATAATCCCAGTGCTTTGGGAGGCCAAGGCGGGAGGATCACTTAAGCCCAGGAGTTCCAGGCTGCAGTGAGCTGTGATCACACCTCTGCCCTCTAGCCTGGGTGACAGAGTGAGACCCTGTCTCTAGAAAAGAAAAAAATATATATACACCATCTAAAATAAAACTCAGTGTGGAAAAAAAAAGAAGGAAAAATTAACAGAACATCATTGAGCTGCGTGACATGAGCAGCAGCCTAATACCTGGGAAGTTGAAGTCTCAGAAGGGGAAGAGAGGGATGGGGGAAAAGAAAAGAATGTTGAGCAAATAATAGCTGCAATTTTTCCAAATTTGAAGAAAATTATAAAGACTTGGACCCAAGAAGCTCAATGAGCTTCGAACACAAGAAATTAGAAATAAACCATATGACGTTTCATTACAATCTAATTGCTTAAACCAGTGGTAGAGAAAAAAACCTTAAAAACACAGAGATAAAGACAAATTATAGTAGTGCCCCCTTATCCAAGATTTCGCTTTCCACAATTTGTTACCCACAGTCCAAAAATATTAAATGGAAAATTCTAGAAATAAACAGTTCATAAGTTTTAAATTGTGTGCCATTCTGAGTAGCATAATGAAATCTGGCATTGTCCTGCTTGCTCTGGCCTGGGACATGAATTATCCCTTTGTCCAGCGTATCCATACTGTACACGCTACCCACTCCCCAGCCACTTAGTAGCTGTCTTGGTTATCAGATCAACTGTGCTATCATAGTGCTTGTGTTCAATTAACCCCTTAATTTACTTAATAATGGCCTGAAAGCACAAAAGTAGTTGTTGCTGGCAATTTGGATATGCCAAAGAGAAGCCATAAAGTTCTTTCTTTAAGTGAAAAGGTGAAAGTTCTTAAATTAATAAGAAAGGAAAGAAAATCATATACTAAGGCTGCTAAGACCTACAGTGAGAACAAATCTTCTATCCATAAAATTGTGAAGAAAGAAAAAAATTAGTGCATAGTATATATAGGGTTCGGTACTACCTGTGGTTTCAGGCATCCACTCGGGGTCTTGGAATATATGCCCCAGGATAAGGGGGGACTAATGTAATTTCTTTCTTAGATTTTTGGTAGAATTCACCAGTGAACACTTCTGGGCCTGTGCTTCCTGTTTTGGAATGTTATTAATTATTGATTCAATTTCTTTAATTAGTAAATTAACTCTATCTTCAGAATATACCCAGAATCTGGTCACTTATCACCTCCTCTATTGTTACTTAACCACATTCCATCCCTCCATCCAAGTTAGCATTGTCTTTCTCCTGGATTTCTATAACAGCCTCCTAACTAAACTCTGCTTCTACTCTGTCCTTAGTTTAATGCTCCGTTTGGCAACTATAGTGATCTATTTAAAAACCTAAAACAGTTCATATCATTGCTCTGCTCAAAACAATGCAGGAGCACCTTATTTCACTCAGAGGGAAAAAAAATCAAGTCCTTACACAGAGTTCTACATGATCTGCTCTCCCATCCCTTGTCTGCCTCCATCTAAAACTTCCTTTGCCCATTCTGTTCCAGTTATGCTATGCTCCTTGTCTTCCTCAAACACACCATGCAAATTCTCTCTTTAGCACCTCTCCTTTGAATGCTTCCTCTAACGAATGCTCTTTTCCCAGATATCCTCATGCTAACTCCATCATCTTCTTCATTTTTGCTCAAATGTGTCCTTGTCAATGAGGCCTACACTAACCACCCTTTTTAAGGTTGTAGTCCTTATCCTTTCTTCCCCTTAACCTACTCTCCTTTTGTTTTCTTCTATATGCTTATCAAGTTCTAATGAATTAGGTAATTTGCTGATTCATCATGTTTATATTTATTATGTGTCCCCCCCTGACAAATGATAGACTATAGTGCCATGAGGCAGGCAGGATCTTTGTTTTATTCACTGATATATCCCAGGTGTCTAGAATAGTGCCTGGCACAGAGTAGGTATTCAATAAAAATTTTGGACTTGAACTGAATTAGGGGAGGAATAGAGTCTCAAAATACCCTCAGGGATGTTGATACATGAATTCTGTCCAGTCCCTAGCTCATGGGCATATTGAAGGAGACCTTCCGCAACTACCTCATCAAAATCAGACTCCTTGTGCTGTCCTGTCTCATGGCACCCAGTCATTTTATTTTCTAACACTTATCACTATTTGTGTGTATTTGTTCACTTAATGTCTACATAGGGATCTCTGTGCTAGCAAGGACCATGATTGCCTCACACCATATTCCCAACATCTGGCCCAGTATTTGGCACATGGTAGGTACACAGTAAATATTTGATGAATTCATTTATTCATTCATTTGGCGAACATTTATTGAGTGCCTACTATATCCCAAGCACTACTATTCTAGACACTAGAAATATAGATATGAATAAAAACAAGGCCCCTCCTCTCATGAAGTTTATATTCTAATTAAGAAAAGAAATAATAAATAAGTTAGAATATATGGTATATCATATGGTGATAAGAGCAATACAGAAAAATAAAGTAGGATAAAGGATATGGAGAATATCAGTCGACGAATAAATGAATGATGAGGTTAGGACATTGAGCTTAGCCAGTGAATTTCCACCGTACCAGCTAGGGATATGGGAATCTCCCTTCTCTAAAACCTTGGGGATGTTTGAATGAGGATGGGGGGGGTTAGTTAAGCTGGAAAAGCAGAAAATAAGCTAAGAGCTGAGTAGAAAACCAAAAAGTCGAAATTGAGAGTCAAAAAAAGCCACGAACATAAAGGGGACAAAAGCAAGTATCAAAGCTCATGTTATACCTGGTATATAACAGAGAATCAATAGATAGTTGTTGATTACAAATTGAGGTCCAGAACCAAGATTCCAAAAATCAAGAATATGAGACCAAGAGAAAACAGGGAGTAAATGAGGTTAGGCTACTTAACTATTCTATCTATGTTCTCAATTTCCCACTGTTTTCGTGCAGATCAGAGAAGCACATAGATTTCTTTATTCACCTGTCTTTGACCTTTAAATGTTCAAGGACATCAAAACCATGAGAACCAAAGAAGAATTGCATTTACAAGAGATAAACCTGTTTCATCCTGAAGCAGTCATTGGCTAAAGCTTCTTCTGTTGAATTAAATCCATTCCGTTAAGGGCTTTGTATGCAAACCTATATCCTTAAGAGATTAAAGATGCAATTTAGACACACATTTTAGGAGCTGAATGCACGAATCATTATTTTAGTACATATTGTCCATTAATCTGCTGTTCAATTGGGAACCCATTTGGAATGTGGCTGCTTGCTAATTAGCAGGATTCTAGTGCTGAGCTGCTTCCTGATTAAATGTCCTTTAGAATCAATAAAACATCAGGAGGGATTATGGTGATGTGGGATTAGCCCCATCTAACCAAATAAAATGAGTTGTGTTCCCTTCTTAAACTGTCATGTTGTAAGAGCTGACGAGAGGAGCAATTTTGCAAACCCTGTTACAAAGTTGTTGTTGTTGTTTTTTTAACATAGAGATTTGTTTTTTGCCATTTGCCTACCAATTAGCAGAGACATTAGTGAACAACTGCCAGGGTAAGGCGATTTTGAGAAAGACTTGATTACGATTTCAAATCTCTACTCTGAATCACCCTTTTGTAAAATGAGTTCAGGTTGTGTTGGATGGAAATTATTATCCGTGTTCTTGGCCAGAACATGTAAGTCAGAATTAGCATTTAATGTTTCTGTGTGACTTTGCAATAA
This sequence comes from Daubentonia madagascariensis, assembly GCA_023783475.1. Taxonomy (NCBI): domain Eukaryota; kingdom Metazoa; phylum Chordata; class Mammalia; order Primates; family Daubentoniidae; genus Daubentonia; species Daubentonia madagascariensis. The sequence continues at coordinate 53,486,471 of JAKFHU010000913.1, forward strand.
ATGGTAATTAAGGAGGGCAGAGAGAGAACAGGAGGCAAACTAATACTCTAAAATTGTATTGGCAAAATTAAATGCTTCAAAGCAGTTTAAAACACATGTACACATGCCAAATTGTGCTGGGGGAGGGGATAAATAATGAAGCCGCTGTGGAAGCTTCATGAATAGAGTAGAGCAATTGACATAGCCACAAGTAGGACTTATCATACACATCTGGCCCATTATTGAGAGTGCAATTAAGTTGAAAAGGACTGGTTTTGCTAATCCCAGGAACAAGCAGAGGATTTTAGGAGATAAAAGAAACACGAGGTGTCTGATTCAGCAATTACTTTTTAAAGGAAATAGGAAAAGTGTTAGATAGTAAGCTATTAGAGATATGGTTATGGATCTTCCATTGGCTGGGCCTTAGAAATCAGACCTGCTTTTTATCTTCCAAATAATAATAATAATAATATAGTTTTATAAATAGCCAACATTTATACAGTACTTACTATATTCCAAGTAATGTCCTAAGTGCTTTATAAATATTAACTCTCTTAATCCTTGAAATTGCCCCATGAAGTAGGTACTATTATTTTTCAAAAGCAGAAACGAAGGCACAGAGGCACAGAGATGCTAAAACTAATAAATAACTGATAAATGGATTCATCAATAAGAATAAGTCAAATGCAGGCTCTCTAGCTTCGCAGTCTTGGCTCTTAATCACTACTCTATACCAACTCTCCTACAAGTCCTACGAAACTCAGAAGTTTATAAGATAGTGGCTCAGCACAGGGGCTTTGGGAAAACTGCCTGAGTTCCAGAGCTGGCTTCACCTTTGAGCTTGGTGCTGAACACAGTTCTAGATTTGAGTTTAGTATCACTTGCCCTCTCCTCCAGGAGCCAGAAGTATACAAAAGGAGGAGGCATTTAAGCTCTAGGGGCAGGTATGAGCCAAAGAAGTCCAGGGCTTAGAAGCAACTTCTCCTCACCAGGTTAGCCATCGAATCACCCCCCAGCTGTCATCCATGGCAAAAGGCAGCATGAGCTCTGGAATCACATAGTCCTAGATGGAAATACTGGCTCTGTAATACACCAGCTTTGGGAATTTGGGAAAGTAATAAATTTCTCTTAACCTTAATTTTCTCATCTTTCAAATGGAAAAAGTATCCTTTTGTCTAGATTTGAGAGTTTATTGCCTCTATATCAGGGAAGGGCTGTGCTTCTCCCAGTTTACTGGAAGGTGGGGAATTCGACTTAGACTACATGACCAAGAAGGTGGGAGCATAGAAAGACAGTGCAGTGGAATGAGTTTCCCAGCAGCAGGGTTAAATTATATGACCAAAATAACTTCCTGACTCTAGATGGTAAGGGATTAATGCATGTGCACCTTTTATCTTCCAGGCATGGGACTAGATGCTGTACATGGTTACATGGTATACCACAGCCCCATGAGTTTGTTTTTCTTTTAGACCTACTTCACAGATAAGTAAACTGAGGTTTAGAGACCTTAAGTAAATTACTTCCAATAGTTGGGCTTCTTTGGATCTTATTTGTCCCTGTTAAGGGCTGAATTGTGTCCCCCCAAAATTCATATGTTGAAGCTCTAACCCTCAGTACTTCAGAACATGACTGTATTTGGAGATAGGTCCTTTAAAGAAGTGATAATTAAGTTAAAATGAGGCTGTTAGGGTGGACCCTAATCCAATATGACTCATGTCCTTATAGAAAGAGGAAATTTGAACACACAAAGAGACACCAGGGATGCAGGTGCACAGAGGAAAGACCATGCACAGAGGATATAGCAAGAAGGTGGCCATCTGCAAGCCAAGGAGAGGTCTCAGAAAAAATCAAATCTGCCAACACCTTGATCTTGAACTATTAGCCTCCAGAACTCTGAGAAATTAAATTTCTGTTATTTAAGCCACCCAGTCTGTGGTATTTTGTTATGGCAGCCTGTCTTAGTCCATTTGGGCTGCTATAACAAAATAACATAGACTGAATGGCTTATAAACAACAGGAATTTATTTCTTACAGTTCTGGAGGCTGAGAAATCCAAGGTCAAGGCACTGGCAGATTTATTGTCTGGTGAGAGTGTGCTTTCTCATGGATAGCCATCTTCTCACCGTGACCTCCCATGGTGGAAAGGGCAAAGGTCTCTCTTAGGCTTCTTTTATAAGGACACTAGTCCCATGTATGAGGGCTCTGCCCCCATGACCTAAACACTTCCCAAAGGCCCCATCTCCTAATACCATGGCAGTGAAGATTTCAATATACAAATTTTGGGGAGGCATAAATATCCAGATCACAACACAGCCCCAGCAAACTAATATAGTCCCTAAAGGCTAAAATCCTCACTGGTAGTCTCCTTACTATCTGCCTCCTCTTTCTAGCATATTTTGTCCCCCTTGACTGGAGTAGAGGATTACAGGGCTCTGAAGGGAATGGCTATAATGATTAAATTCTTTCAATGATAGGACTTAATTTTTGATTGTGGCAGTCTGAGCAGAGCTGACTCTTCAGCACTGTTCTATACTTCACTTCAGCTGAGTTTGGTGGGATTTGTACGAACTAACCAGGTGAGAGATGGGGAAGAGTATTTTAGAGAGAAGGAGCAGTATGTGCCAAGACAGAAAGGCAAGCAAAAGCATAGCAAGTTTGGAGAACTGCAAACTGTTCATTGTGACTGGAGCATACATTTTGGGAGGCAAAGAAAGGTAATGGACTTGGGAGGTAAGCAGCAGCACACCTTTTGACTTAAGCCCGTATGAACCTCAGAGAGGAGGATGCCACTTGTAACTACCTTCATCAAGATTATAAGGGTGTTTCAATAAAATAGCTCACATTTTGCATGTTTAGTATGTTTAGGTTTGTTTTGTTTTTATGTATAAGGCTTTTTGTATAAAATGGCATCTGCTTAACAGCCCTGACTAAAATTCCTATGAACAAAGAAAGAGGCAAAGAACACATGAGTAGCAAAAACTAATAGGCACTCTAGTGCCAGAATGTAGAAGGAATCTCCACTACCTATAAATAAATAGAATGTGGGAAAATTAAGGAGCTGCCTGCCCCAAGTTTTGCCCTGACCACCTGTAAGTGTGAAAGACAGAAGATACTCTATCCCTTCACCACAGCCTTCCCCTTGATTTGGAGACCCCAAGTTTTAACTAACCAGAAAATCACACGGGTGCTGCTTCCCTGTGCAGCCTAAGCACTGATGCTTTCTGCCTCTCCTGTCCCTCCCTCCGCCACCCAAGGATACACATATGTATATTTACCCACACACCACTTTTCTGTACCTATTCAGAGAGCCCAACTCCCAGGAATGACAGAGCAGAAAGTGGGGTGAATGAGGTGGGAAGGGGAAAACATGAATATGGTGTTTGTATCTGGTGAAGTGTAATTCCTAACAATAAAGTCATGGGGGTTAGAACAGAGAAAGGAAGATCCCTGGTAGTTGTATATGCTATGGAGCATATAGATTATGACATACTATACCAATTTGGGGTGTCTAATATCCAACAAGGATGGTGAGAAGATCCCACCTCCATCCTACTGAAGTATACCAGGTAAATGCCTGAGAAGCTCCAGGAATGGGTGGGAGTTGTCATCTGCCCTTGACTGCAGGACTAAGAGAACAATGAGCAAGTCCAAAGGCAATCAATGCAACTCATCTGTTGGGTTGTACTGAATATGAACGGATCTTCTTTTGAAGATGAATAAAGAGAAAACTGCAACATGCAATGCCTAATTTTTTTAAAAAATACTGTAGAACATGGAACGGGAATCACAAGCCTGCAGACTCCAAATCTGAATAAACCTTTGAAAATGATCTATTATAGAAACTGGGAAAATTTTAGGAAACCATTGCAGTTCTCTATGGGATATAAGAAGCCATGTCCTCCATTGAAATGAATTGGAAGGTATAAACATAATGAGATAAAAAGGCTACAAAAATGAAATTTAGAAAGCACAAAATGTGAACAGAAGAAAGTAGAAAGAACTTGGGGAAATATGGATGGTTTTGAGGAAACTAAAACTTCTATAGGAGAATTAAGAGGTAACCAGGAATCAATAAAAAGCAAAATTATCACTAGAGAAAATCTAGTATATAATGTCAAACTTAAGAGGCTTCCACAAAGTCTAGAGGAAAAGAACAAAGAAGAAAATGAGGTTAATAGATACAGAAGAGTAGGAATAGAGATTCAACCTAAGAGGCCTTGGTATTGTGGAAAAGGAAACTAGAAAAATTGGAAAAAGAAATAAAAACAAGAGTTCCAACTAAAGAAGCTTCTCAGAGCGGGGAAAAAAGAAAGAGCTCTCTGTGCACAGATTGAAAGGACTCACTATGATCTAAGCTAAATTAAGAAAAAATGTATACATGTCTATCCCAACAAAACTTTTGTATTATAAAGACAAAATTATTCAAGGATCCAGGCCAAAAACAAAATAAAACTAAACCAAAGCAAATAAAGGGGAAAATTAATTATAAAAGAACAAAAATCAGATTGACATCAGACTTCTATAATAATAAATGCCAGAAGACACTGGAGCCGTGTCCATGGAATTTCAAAGGACAAAAATATGTAACCAAAGCCAAGTTACATTACACTCATGTAGATTTGGAGTCAGACAGCCATAGTGTTAATCCTGGCTGTCCCCTGATCCACATGCCCTTGGGCAAGTCATTTACATGCCTCATAAGATGATTGTCTCAATTAAATGACCTAATGCACAAAAAGTACTCAGAATATTCACTAAGTGCCATTTTAACATGGTAAATCCAGTTGAATTTGGAATTTGAACTCAGGTCTGCCTATCCAGAATCAGGCCCACAGAACTTGTCCTCTAGTCCTGACCTTTCTGGCTTGACATTGGAGGTTTGGTAGCTACTTCTGTTATTAGAATTATAGTGACTACTATGGCATCTAGAACCCATTCCCACATTTAAGTTGTGAATGGTACTTTGAAGGTCTTAGGGTAATGTAAAGAATATGGAAGAAAAGAAATATTTTACTAGAAGGATGTTAAGAATTTTACTGGTCATAGGGGTCCTATATACCATTCAAATCAGGCAATGTCCAAGAAAATTTTCCCATGATCTCCTTCCCTTACTATCAGCATGTAATCAAGAGGAGACAGGAGAGTTTCTGGTGCTATTTTATCCAGAGGCCTTATCTCATATTTGATATCTAAAAGAACACTACCTGATAACTGCTAACAGCTCTGAAAAATAAATGTTGTGCAATGTGTAAATATTAATGGATCTAGTTTTGTTTTTTTTTAAATATTAGTAGAGAGTTTATTTGGACCAAATTTGAGGACTGCAACAGAGACATAGATGCAAGTTACCCTGAATATATGCTCCCTGATCTAGGATTTTTGTTGTGTTGTGTTGTGTTGTGTTTTGTTTTGTTTTAATCAAAGGGTCAGAAGGTGCTGTAGGCATAAGCCCAGACTTCCTAAAGGGTCTGGAAAGAATTTTCAGGAAGCGTAGAAGACAGGAAATGATTCTATTGCAGTTTATTTCCAGATCTATGCCAATGTACGATCTTTATATAATTATTAATATTTCTCAAGAGCACTACTTCTCCAACTTTCTCTTACCTTCTTAGACCTGCAGCATCTGGTATAGTCATCAGCTTATCTGACTTGCAGTCCTACATGTCCATGCCTCATCTAGTCACATGCCCAAAATGGCATGACACTCCAGAGGCCACATTTTCAAAACCCAGTATCAGGATACATATCCTGACCAAAGAACTTTTCCAACTTGTGATAGCATGTATAGGAAAAGTTTTATGAGGTATAAGCAAGACAAACTAGTTACATATCTAACCCATCATTTTTATTTAAAGAGAATAAAATCATATGACATTAGAACTCTCCTAGAAAACCCAGGACATGTATTTCACGACTTGCTCTTTATTTTTGTGTGACTTCTTCTGATGGGCATGACTGAGATAAAAAATATCTCAGTTGCAGTTTGGTTGCTAGAAACAGAAACTTCCCCTTGCTAACACAAGCAAAAAGAAATATTTTGAAAGAATATGAAGTCACTCATGAAATTTGTAGAAAATAAAACTTCAAAAAGTACCAGAACCAAAAATTAAGACAGAGCTAGAGACAGAGAATAGAAGAAGAAAGGGAGAAAGGGAGGGGGAAAAGGAGGGAGAGAGAGATGGATTGAGTTTAATTAGACAAGGTGGGCCACGGTATTGGCTAGGGCAGCGTGTGGGACTTTGACTGCACTGCAGTCTCATCCACACTCTATCTAAAAGAAAACCAGCAGCTGTTACCCCAGAGAAGATCATATTTATATATAAACGGAGGATGGATGCTGGGCAAGCAAATATAAGTGATTTTCACTACCAAACCTTTGCTAAAGTACTTTTAAGCTTTAAATGACTACCTGGTTGTCACTTGCAGACATATTGCTCAATGCTTGGGCAATTTACTACATTCACTAACATTCAGCAACCATATCTATCGCCTTCTATGTTCTTTTCTGTGTTTCAATACTTGTTACATACTTGTAAAATCTAAAAAGAACTTTTCTGAAACCCCCTTGATACTATGTTCTAGAACGGATTAAAGTTCTATCAGTGAGATGCCACTGCATGAGATTTGAAAGGCAGAAGCAGGGGTGGGAGGCCAGTGGCACAGAAGCAGTTTATGTATTTATTTATTTTCCTACAGCAGTAGCAACTTCAGAAACTATTAAGCATTAGTTTTTCCCATGGCCGGAAAGCACCTTGTACTGCCTTGCCACAACTTCATGACTAGGGGCAACCAAGACATCAGCCAGATTTTCCCATAGTTCCCTGATCTCTGGACCACATCTGTTGAGGCCTGACCCTGAGCCTAGCAGCACACCCCACCTCCATTCTAATAGCCTCGCAATAACCTTGTGGGCACCTAATTCCCTACATCAAAGCCCTTTCTAATAAAGACATATAAAGTATTTTTCATTTCCTGCATTGAACCCTAAAGATATAGGTATCAAAAAACTTCTTTAATATCACTCCCAGTATAAACTTAGAGCTTCACTGCACATTCTTTCAGGGCAATGATATTGATCACCAATATTATGTTTCCTTTTCTCACACAGATGGCAGAATTTTGTTGAGATGCTGAGCAGAGCTTATTCTGAGTTGTTGGCTGATTTGCCTACAGGTAAGTTCCATTATTTTGTTGCTCTTGAGAGACCTCCCATTTCCCAGAGCTATTGTTAACTGTGCTGCTTAGCTTGAGTGGTTTGCTTGTTGGGTTTCATCTCATTCCTCCCGGAGATGTAAATGGCTCCCCAGTGAAGGGAAAATAGGAGTGAGGATTGCCTTAATTACTATTCTTTTAGGCCAGGCGGATCATAGAAGGCATAATAAGTTTTCTTTTATCATGAGGCATTCTCTAGTGGTAACCCTATAAGATGAATGCAGCACACTTACAGAATAAATTGGTATTACTTATTAGAATTTCAGTTGCACAGTCCCTTAGATCTAGAAATCCCACAGCTTGGTATTTATTCTACTGACATCTCAACAAAAAAAAAAAACCTCCAAGAGGTATATATATGTTTAATACAGCATTTTGGGGGGCATATTTTATTAAAATGGAAATAACAAAAATATCCTTCATGATCCATTTAATTAAATCACAGTACAACCAATTGATAAGACTATGCAGCTGTACAATAACATGGCCGGGCTGCTACAGGAAGATTTCTAAAACATATTGTTAAGTGAAATTATAAAGATGAATTGGACAAAATATTTGGCAATTAATAAGTTTTAAATATGATAAGTGAAAAGTATGCATCAATATTAATCTGCTGTTGTAGTTTTTCTATTTACTACATCCATCAACCATCTACTGATTACTCTTTGGTTCAAAATACAAGGTACTGGTTGTACGTGTGTGTGTGTGTATTGGGTAATTGATATATCAGTCTATATTCAAGTAGAAAAACAGAAACCTTAGTAGGTATCTCAAACAGAAGGAATTTACTAAAGGGGATTGGTTATACAAGTATCAGAAGGCTGAAAAAGGGGATAGTGAGTATCTTCATTTCCCAGGGCTGCCATAACAAATTACCACAATCTCAGTGGCTTAAAAAAACAGAAATTTATTCTCTCACAGTTCTGGAGGCTAGAAATATGAAATCAAGGTGTCAACAGGGCCATTCTCCCTCTGAAGTCTCTAGAGAAGAGTCCTGCCTTGTTTTTTCAGCTTCTAGTGGCCCCAGGCCTCCATTGGCCTGGTATCATATAACTCCAATTTCTGCCTCCATTGTCACATGGCCTTCTTCCTTCTGTGTTTTCTTTGTGTCTCTGTATCCAAATATCCCTCTCCTTTCTCTTATAAAGATACCAGTCATTGGATTTAGGGCCCACCCTAATCTAGAATGATCTCATCTTACCTTGACAATGTCTGAAAACACCTTGTTTTCAAATAATGTCAGATTCACAGGTTCCAGTGATTAGAACTTGAGCATATCCTTTGGGAGGGACACTATTCAATCCACTACAGAGATGTAATCTGGACATCAGTAACTGTAGGAAGCAGCTACCATCCTTAAGGCTGAGGGAACATAGAGAAAGGGGTCCTATCTTAGAATCTAGTCAGATTCTAGGCATCTTGAAGAAAATGCCAAACAGCTGGAGAAAGGATTTCAGAGGGGACACCACACAGCTGGTTCTTGGGGCACAACATAGTTTTGGGCTCAGACCTCTAAGAAGGTGGCTGTGCTTGAACCTCTTACAGAGCACTATGTGGTCACTGCTGAGACCACTGAAGGAATGTCATGTAGTTGTTCATCTGACCTTTGATGTTTCGCACATGGCTAGCGCTGAGAATGTTGAGAAACATTATACCAGTAGCTCATTTCTGACTCTGGACAGATACTTGCTGTATCCTCACATGATCTTTCCTCTGTGTGTGCATCCCTGGTGCTCTATGGGTCCAAATTTCCTCTTCTTATAAAGACACCAATTAGATTGGATTAGCGCCTACCCTAACAGCCTCATTTTAACTTAATCACTTCTTTAAAGGCCCCATCTCCAAATTTAGTCACATTTTGAGGTACTCAGGGTTAGAGCTTCAACATATAAATTTGGGGGGAACAGAATTCAGCCCATAGCACATGGCAGAGCAGAAAAATATGTAAAAATGAGGTTGAAGTCTCACTTTTGCAACTAAACAACCGCTAAGCAGCCATTAAGTGGTTATTTATAATGTTTATATTCAGATACTTATTTTGCTTCCCTCTGACTCATTTTTCTCATCTCTAAAATGGGCAAAAAAAGAAATAAAAACGTGCACTATTGATCTCATAAGATGATTGTGAGTCTGACAAACAAAATAGGCAATGTATCACTAATTTTTTTAGACAATATGTTACTCTCCAGAACAACAGGGTTGTTGTGGTGGTATTGCTATTGTTGCATTGTTGCTGTGATTTCCTACTGCTTACTGAGAAAGTTCATGTCTTGGTCTCTTCCTGTCTCTGTACTTCTGGATCTATGATTATAAAAATGCCCTTACACGCTGAGTGAGCCATTTTATTTGCCTGTTTTTTAGCTCCCCAGGTAAAAATTATGAAAGAGAAGGGGGAACATTATACAGAAATTAAAGAAGCTCTTCCTTATGAGTGTGGGGAATTGTGAATTTTCACCTTCCTGGCACCCCTTTTCACTCAAAGATGCTATGATTAACTGATTAAAATGATTCATTTCATATATACTGCCTTTGTAATAAACTTTATCTCTTTTTAAATCATAAAAATCCTGTGAACTTGTTTCTTAATGTACATATGATTTTCACATAAACACTTATCTGTGACTTACACTCATGACAAGAATAGACTAGTTTCCAGATGAACAAGCCTCCTGGCAAGAACAACTACAAGACTTAAAAAATAGACTTAAAATTACAAAAGTTAAATTTTTAAAACTCAATAGACAGGTTTAACAGAAGATTGGACCTACCTGAAGAGAGAATTAGTGAACTGTAATATAGTTCAGTAGAAAATATCCAGATTGAAGCACAGATGAGAAATCAAGATGTAATATATTTAAAAGTGTGTATGAGACATATGGGGAAAGGTGACAACATCCAACATACATGTAACTAAAGTCCCAGAATAGGAGAGAGAGAATATTATTTGAAGCAATTATGACTGGGAGATGAAGGTGATGAAAGACATCTAGCCACAGATCCAAGAAATACTGTGAACTCCCACTAAGATAAATACAAAAGAGCTTAGACCCCTCCGAACATGATAGGGTCTAAAGTCTAAAGTAGTACTTCACAAAAAGGAAGCATGACCCAAAATTTGAATCTCTTCTCTGTGGAGCCTGTGAATGAGGGAGAGGAAGAAGAAGCAGCAGAAAGTAAAGAGCGACCATGATGGGGAGAATCACCTGAGAAGGAGTGAATGCTGGGAAGCAAAAAAAAGAAAACATCCACTTCAGTCACGTGGCATGGCTCATGAGGCCTTTCAGCTTTATGAACACTCAACCCACTTCTCTTTCCCTTTCATTCTGCCTCAGCTAGGCTCTCCTCTCAGCTCAGATGCACTCCTGCCTCATGGCCTTTGCCTTTGCTGTAACATTTTTCTCAAATGCTCTTTCCCCATATATTTCCCCTATATTGCTCCCTTGTTTCTACTCCACACTGGGTTCTATTTTAATGTAACTTCTTCAAAGAGGCCTTTGGTGAAGTTCCTATCCATAATGGATTTCAGTTGTGTTTATAGCTTATTGACACCCGGCATTATTTTATTTATGCATCTATTTGCGTGCTCTCAACACTAGAATGCACACTCCATGAGAAGATTCTGTCGTGTTTGTTGTATCACAATGCCTAGGACAGTGCCTAGCATATAGTACACACCTCACAAATATGTGTTAAATGAATGAAAGAATTAAAATCACAGACCTAACTCTACCTCCATTGTCTTAAGCACATAACTGAAACTTTCATTGCCTCAGTTTCTTCTTCTGTCAAATGAGGAAGATTTCTATCTCACAGGGTTATTCTTTAGATTATATGGAAACATCTTCCATTTACAGATAGATGACATGTATTATTAATAGTTTCCTTCTCACAAAAGCTTTGTTTAGTAGGTCCAGTGAGGCCAGAAACTTTCATTTAAATCAGTTGTTCTCTACCCTGGTCTCACTTTAGAATCACCTAGGTCATTTTTTTTAAGTACTGAGCTGGGTTCTCACCCCCTGAGATTCTGATTTAGTTGGTCTAGTGTGACACCTGAGCACTGGTAATTTTTAAAGCTTCCCAGGTGGGTCTAATGTGCAGCCAAAGCTGAAGACCACTGATTTCAATTCATTAGTAGGGCAGACAGGAGGGCTGGCTGTGTAACTCTCAGAATCCACTGGGAGCCCTGTAAAACCTGGCCCTTCCCACACCTGGAAATCTCTAGAAGCCAGCTTGGCTTATTTCTTCCAGCACAAATCTTCAACTGGCAGCCTAGACAGATGGTTATTATTCATCCTTCTTGCTGTGTTAGAAAGAAAAAAAATGAGCTCTGCCTCAGGTTTTTCAAACAATTTTTACATGTGCAAACCATTACCTTTTTATATGCTATTAGGTATTAGGAAGGAGAAAGGGAAGCTTAAAAGAGACCTAGCAGACTAGCACATATTTTCTCCTAATGGAACTTTTAGAAGTGCAGACAGTAGAAAGTAACTGGATAAGGACAAAGTCTGGGTTCTAGATCTTAATCTTAAAAGGATAATGCATTGAACAGTGCCCAGAAAAAAAATAATGCATGGCATATCCTAATTAACATTAGGTCCTCTTCTCTAGGGAAACTAGATTTGCTTAAGGTCATGTAATAATAATAACACAACAACAGATAATAATAACTTGCATTGAATATCTTCCATGTGTTAAGTATTTTATGTAGGTAATTTTTTATCTCCACAATATTACTGCAAATTGCTGTAATTTCACAAATGAAAGAATTAGGATCCAAAAGCTTATAGCTGGTAAAGGGAAGAATCAGGGTTAGCCTTCAGGTCTGTCTGATACCAAAGTTCATCTTCCTCCCCTTATTCCACGTACTGCTTCTAGAATCCCTTCAACTGGAGAGTTCTATTATTGAGAGTTTATTCCTTCTGCAATAAACAGAAAGCTTTTCTTTGACAAACTGAGTGAAATAAGCAAGGGCCAATGCTACTAGGTGATGGTGAGTTCTCATAACAACTTAAATGTTCAGCTGATCAAATAAGATCTGCCCCAAAGAGGCTGCCCTTACTGGCTGCCATCATGATCCTCATTAAACATCTATTAACATTTACACTATATAACATCTGGAGTAGGTTTGAGAGAATAAAGAAATGCAGAGAAAAAATCTCTCCTCTCCAAGGATTGGAAAAGGAATTGGAGAAATGTAACTATGTATTCAGTGACTTTATTTTCCCAACTCCAAATTAGGGCATATGATCATTCTTCATTCAGCAAGCATGCATTGAGTACTCATCCTAAAGTTGAGTGCTGGGGCTTCAGAAAAGATTAAGAAATCACATTGTTTTCTCCATCAAGAAACTGATGAGTGAGAAGATGCATAATAATTCATAGGTGCAATGTTAAAAGTCTGCCCAATAAAAGGCGTTTAAATCTGAAATGTGGCTTTTTTATTTTAAAAAAATCCTTATCTAGATAACACTGTTAGTTAACATTTATTGAGCACTTTCTATGTTCCAGGTACTTGCTTTACACTTTCTAATCCATTTAATCCTCATAACGGCCTATGGGTTTTATTTTCCCCATTTTACAGAAGAGGAAACTGAGGCAGAGAGAGGACCAGTAAATTCCCCAAGGTCATGCAGCTAATAAAGGAGCCAGGATTCGAATCCAAGGCATCTGGCTTCAGAGCCTATATTCTCAACTACTGTTACCCTGCCTCCCTTTGCTTTTAAAAAAAATTTTTGATTGAATATTTTTTCTTAAAAATAGTGAGACCCAACTTAGAAATAATATACATTTGTTAATGGCATATTTGAATTATGCACCAAATATTGAAGCTGAGGCTCCCAGAAATTTGTGCTATATGGTCGTCACACAGACTTGCAAAATAAATAAATAAGTTACCAAGTCAGAAGGAAGGTGCTAAGGATGATACCAGCCTTAGAGGACTTCAGCAGGTCTTCATGTCTTTTTCCAGCATCCTTAGGAAATCTCTTCTATTCATGATGACAGCAGCCTGCAGCAAGTAGTACCCGGGCAATAGAATTCCCTGGGTTAGGGATGATACTATTCAAACCTCTTCCCACACAAGAAAGAAGCAAGGAAGGAGGAAGAGAAAGGTGTGCCTAATCCTTCAGGCACACACCTGCGTGGAGAAAGGGGCAGAAGTTCTTAAGAAGCAGGGGCATGGGAAGAGGCCCCTCCCACTCTCTTAGTTATAAAAGCCTTTCTGATTCAGGGCCTTCCTACAGGCTGTTGTCTCTGCTTATCTACAATTCTCTCCTCCATGCGCATCACCAACATCATCTTTGCCTGAATAGATCCTGTGCATTCTTCGGGTTCCCATTTGTGTCACTTCCTCCAAGAAGCTGTTCCTAAACCCCACCACTCCTACCTCTGCCCCAAAATAAGTTTAAATACTTTTGTATAGCCCCATATTTTTCTTTTGTAGTAGCTTGTAATTAAATAATAATTTAATTATTATTAAATTAATTATTATTTAATTATTAATTAAATTAATTAAATTAATGGTAGCTTGTAATTAAATAATAATTTTGAGTAATTATTTATCATCTACCTCCCCAATCTAAGGTCCACCAGGGTGGGAAACAGGTTTTTCTTACTTATCAGTGTGTCCCCGTTACCAAACACAGTGCCAACCACACAGCAGAGCCTCAATGTTTTCTTTCCCTGGTGTATATGTGTGTGTTAAATGAAGAAACCAAACTAAACTCTTCCACTTTTTCTTTCTTATTCAGGGAAGAATGAAAAGGAAGCCCCTGCCACTCCAATGGAGCCTAAAGTCCCTGAGACGTCTCAAAGCAAAACTGAACATATGGTATGCACCTGAGGTATATAGAGTTTAGGGAAGGTTTTTGCAGATCCTTGGCCTTCTCGTCTCTGATGCTGGGTGGGGCCCTCCCCTGTGGGTTTTGCCCCTGTGGGTTTTTGATTTCCACCCAACCCCTTGATGTCAGACTGTCTTTAACTTTGAGACTCTCCTCAGGCAGAGAAGGGAGGCCAAAGAACTCCTAGAGTGTGGGTTGGTTCTTGTCCTACCTGATATGCAGACCTCTTGCCATCACTTGGTGGTGGGCTTGCCAACTGCCCCAAGAAATTGGACTTGTAGCCTGTATATGGGTGTCCTTCCAAAGCTTGTGACCTATCCACCAACTGCCATCAAAATAAAGGGTGGTTGTGAGACCTATTTTAACATCTTATTTCCAGTTTCCAGAAACTGAGAATGACCTTTTCCCCAGACATCACATTTTAAAATGTAATAGGCTCTCTGATTAAAAAAAAGAAAAAGAAAAGAAAAAAATAGGAAAATCTGGCAAGCAGTTAAAATCCATTTTAATATTCCCAGCATTTAGCCAGGAGAAGTTATAGACAGAGTTGAAAAACAGCCTGAGTTTTTCTGTTGTTGTTGTTTTTTAAATGCCGGGATTAGAACATAATTCATCTTAAAATGATGGGAGGCCTCTTCATGCACTTCACACGTTGAAATATTTTAGAAAATAGTATCCATTTTGGCAAGCCTCTTGCCATGCAAGAAACAACAGCAAATGCTTTTCTCCTTGAGTGTTAAGTCTGTTGTGAATAAGATTATAAAAAATATACTTGCTCTTTTATTTTGCCTCTTGTTTAAGGATTTTATCGCATCTCTGAGATAAGTGATTCTTCTCACATTCCTGTATAAACAGAATTCATTGTCCCACTTTTTAGAAAGAGAAATTGAAGCAGAAGGTTGGTAAAGCAACTTTCCTATTGTCTCAGAGAAAATCATTTATTCACTCATTCACTTATTCATCCACTAAGCATGTCTTGGAAATCTACTGTGTACCAGCCACTAACCAGACTCCAAGTATCCGGAAATAACTATCTCACAGGCCCAGCCTCCAAGGAGATACTCAAACTCAAAGAGACAAATCCAATATCCAGTGATGAAGTTGTGATGGGTAAAAAGGCTACAAAGAATCACTTCTCGCCCAGTCCAGGGCTGTCAGGGAAGGCTTCCCACAAGAAGTAGACTATGAGCTGCATCTTGAAGAATTGAGTAGGAACCTAAACAATCAAGGCATAGGTGGCAAGAAGGGCTTTTGTAACAGAGGTAACAACATTATAAAGGCATAAGGGCATAAAACAGCTTCATTTTTTCAGGCTTTATGTGGATAGAGAAAAAGATGTAGGATTAAAAGAATCAAATCTGGAGAGAGAAGCAAGAACAAGTACATACATGTTTTTATGTGCCGAGCAAGAAATTTGAACTTCATCCTGACACAGTGGGACCAAAACAGTATAGGGTGTGTTAGTTTTACTTTGCAAGTTACTTGAGCCTAATTCAGGTCCATACAAATCTCCCCTTTCCCTTGTCTTTAATGGTCAAAAAGAGTGTTGAACTCTCTGAAGATATATAAAACTATTTAAAATTAATATCTCAGATGCAAGGGCAAATTTAATATTCTGAAATTATCCACCAAAATGTATGTAAATGTGCATTAGCCTGAGAAGATTTTCTAAAGCTTTAATCAGACTTCTAAAGTGATCCAAAGCTCTGAAAAATATATATAAGAATCACTATTCTAATTTACTATCTGGAAACTTTCTGCTTTTCCCCAAATTTATTTTATCACAGTAGAATTCTTTTTATATGAATCCCTTAAAACTCACCGGTTATTCGTCATCCATGTGGCTACAATTTCATATAGCATTCTATTATTTCAAACAAAAGAATTCTTTAAATTGCCCAGAAGCAGCTTAATCCATTTGTTAACCAACTCAGAGCTTGGCTTCTTAGTGCACCTACTATTCTTTAGGGCTCTGGGATTTTCATACCTTATATGTGAGAAGTTTGAGACAAAGGTACAAAATTGGAAAAATTCAGACAGTTGAAAGTTAGGGGAGCACAGATGGTATAAAAAAGTTAGAGGCATAATTTTACGGTGAATTAGTCAGGAATATTTGGATTGCAATGAACAGAACCAATTCTCCTAGCTTAATTTATGGGAAGGATAAAGAAGCAGAGTGTGCTACCTAAGGACAGACGTGCAACAGTAAACTAAAACCACAGATTCTAACACCATTAAGACTTCCTAAATCTTTCTCTCTGTTGTCAGCTTCATTTTCTCTCTCTCTCTCTCTGTCTCTCTCTCTCTCTCTGTCTTTCTCAGCAGACCAGATTTTCCTCATTTCCAGTGCACAGAGTGGAAAGCTTGCTGGACTTCCAACCTCTCACACAGAATCATCTCCATCTCTCTCTCACAAATAGTTCCAAAATTCCTAGACAATGGGTTTATTGGCCCATTTTGCATTAGATGCCCAGTCCTGAACTATGCAAATAGAACACAGTGGTTCTCTCTATAACCACATATATGGGCAGGAGGGGCAATGCTTGGAAAATCAGGGCTGGGCAGATCAAACAGCAGACACTCACTCTCCCCATGTGGTATGTGGCAGGATGCCTTACATGGCACTGCTAGGACTCATTTGTCTATTTTATTCTAAAAATATCTCCATTTTATACTGGGCATGAGGTTAGTATATCAAGATGAGCTAGATATAACCTTTATGTCCTACTTCTAGTCTTGGGTCTACCATAAGATCTGTGTTGTCTTGGTGAATTACTCACATTTTGGAGGGCCTCAGCTTCCTTTGTTAAATGAACAGGACAGGCAGACCAGAAGTGCTTTGACAGCCTTTAAAATGGGTTCACAAGACTAAAATAATGTCACTGCTATTTCAATCACTCTTTTGTCAAAATCCTCACACTCATAATCCAGAGGTGTTCCTACCAAGAAGTCACAAGCATTGGAGGAAGCCCATCCCCTGCAGATCGCACTAGTACAAAACAGAGTAGAACATCATGAAGAGTCTCGGTTACAAAGTCTTTTGCTTTATGCAAGTCAGAAATGAAAACTGAATAAAAGGCATGATGTCACCCTTCTCTTAACAACAACAAAAAAAAACAACATATTTGTATCCAGCAAGACTTGGCAGATATGATCCTATGGCACTGAAGATTTGAAACTCATCCTCCTAGCTTTCCAAAGCCATATCTTGCAATAAATCTTGCTGGTTGCGTGGCCTCATCTTTGGCCAAGAGACTGGGGAAGCTCTGGGTGGTGAATGTGTTGCCAGTGAAATGCTTGTGTTGTTTTGGTAGAAAACTCCAGAAGAGGAGCTGCAGCCAGAAAACCCCCCTGCTGAAACTTCAACCCCCAAAGATCCTCTGAGCTCTTTGAAGATCAGGCCAGTCTCCCAGCCTTTCGTGAGTCCAGCCGTGAAGAATGAGTCTGAAGAAAGCGAGACGTGGATAGACAGGTTCAGGAAGCTGGAAAATGCCCTCTATCTGTGTGATCTGAGTAATGCAGGTGAAGTATGAAGTTCAAAGCTGACACACCTTTCTATTTGTGTTCAAGTCTAAAAGTGGGCACCTAGTTTTCTTTCACTTCTTAAACAAATAATACAATTTGTATAGAAACCATGTGCCTGGCACTGTGCTAAGCACAACCAGGAAATACAAAGATAAACCAGAGCAGGTTGCTTACAATCTCTTTGGTTCACCAATTCTTCCACCACTCTGTTACCAAAGTCTAACCCACAATCCAATCTTATTATTCCCCTGATTAAAATGCTTCAGGGGCTCCCCCCTGCTAACAGGATGAAGTCCGAACTCCTTAACAAGGCAAAAATCTTGTCCCTTCCACCTGACCAATGTCTTCTCCTACTACTGCTATTCTCTCTGCATGTCCTACCCACTCGTAATGAATAAGTTGCCTTTCCTCGGACATGCCTTCCTTTCTGATGTGTCTATGCCTTTTCTAACCCCAAGCCTTGCACCTGAGCTGTCTGCTTCTCCTCTTCCCACCCCACCTCCTGCCAATTCCCCATCTTGTCCACCTGGCTAATTAATACCTAAACATCTTTTACATTAGAATACAAACACTACTCCTCTGAGACTCTCCAAACAGATCTAGGCCAACTTTCTTCTGGCCTCTCTGATTCTTTAACATTCATTATCATATTTAACATACTGTATATTTTTATTTGGGGGCTTATTACTATCTCACCAGTAGACTGTATTCTGTTTTTATCCTTGGCACCTCGCATAATTCTGTTCAACATTTTTTTTGAGGGAACAAATAAATGAACCAATGTGCATAAATAACTATATCCAAGACAGAAGGCAATAAATGCTGTTAGAATGTGCTGCTACGTAGGCATTCAGAGAAAGGAGAATTCCTTCCTGGTGAGGTGACCAGGGAAGGCTACGTTAATGTTAAATTCCTCATTAAACATCAAGTGCAGTTTGGACACAATGGAATGAAATAGCCTTTTTTGGCAAAGGTGCAAATGCTATGTGTGAAGCTCAATGCAAGGAGTTCAGTTTGGATAAGATATAGAGACAATTCGAAAGAATGTTAAATGATAAAGGTATAAATATAGAATGGGGGCAGATATTGAAAGGTTTTAAATGCCAGCCCAAGGAATTTGGACTTAATTCAGAGAGAGTGAGTGGCACTAAGAGTCTCTAAGCAGAGAAGTAATGTGATGAAGTTGCACTTCAGAAAGATCTTTGGTGAGTATGTGCAGAAGGAAGGAGAAAGTGAAATAAGGGAAAGCAGAAAGGAGAGAGAATGAAGTCTAGAACCAGATGAGAGACACGGAGAATGGAAAAGAGGGAGCAGATGCAAAAGCATGGACTAAAACTGTCCTAACTCGTTTACACAGTGCAGTTCATGAAGAGTTAGTACACACATTAGTTCTCTCTAGAAGTAATCATATAACAGTAGCAATGTCTGTCTTTTCATACTCTTTGTGTGTTTTTGGTATTCTTTCTGTTTTCTTTTGTTTTGAATTTCCAAAGCAACTTAATTCTAGACCACATGAAGTATGACTACCATGCAAAATCTAAGAACTTTTAATAATTACACCAAAGAGAAAGGGGGGAAAACTGAAAACATGAAATGAATGATTCATCTGGCTGAAATATAAGGTTATTTATTAAAAATCTTTTATGAGCCTAGCACTGTGTTAGAGGCCGGACCGGGAGGAAAACCAGAAAGGATGAAACACGGTCTCTGGCTTTAAGGAACTTCCTTTTAGGTAAGACACAGAGACTGGCGAGAGTTCAAGGCCAGTTAAAAAAAAAATTAAAAGACAGCGTGTAGTAGAGTATTAGAACTGAAGGCACAAATGAGAGTTAAAGAGTCAAAAGGAAAGAGAGGAGAGGTGAAGGGCAGCTCACCTTCTAATGTGAACTGGGGCCCCCAGAGTGGGCTCCACGGGAGAGAGAGCTGGAACTGAGACTTGAGGCCAGGGAGACTTTGGATAGTCTGAAACCATGTTCTGCAAAGGTTAGAAGGTGAGAATGAGTATGGTGGGGAAGAGAGGGAGCAAGACAGGCTGGAGGGTCAAGTTGGATGGGTGATAAAGTTGGACCCTGCTGTGAATGCTGGGGGCTAGGGTGAGGCTTCATTCTCTGCCCAGTATCCACCAAAGTTTCATCCAGAGGAGAACATAATGAAAGCTGAGATGGATTATTTAGGGATGATACTGGGGAAAAGAAGATTAACACGTTATTGAAATAACCCTGAGTCTAGGTGTTCATACCACGACTGTGAGAGTGATGATGGGGTTATAAACAAAAACAAAGAAAAATTTAAAAAGAGAAAAAAAGCAAGAAAAGACATTTCTAAAGAAACACACTGAGTTTCAATGATAGATGATGGATCGTAAACTTAGTTGCTAAGAGAGTCCCCAAAGACCGGGACCTTTCTCATACTTCCGAACTGTTCTGTGTCAAAACAGAATTTGTTGACTTTGGAGGCAGATTCTGACAGATCTGAAATGCCTTTCTCATGGCCTCTTCACTATTTATGTCTGTTTTCTCTGTTTCTATGAAATTCATTAGTTCCTCAACAGCCAAGGAATGTGTCAGGCAGATCTGAAAACCTCTACAACTGTCTTTAATGAGGAAGGAGGACTGAGGTCACTTTGTTGGTTTATTAACCACAGTATTTAGCAGACCACCATAGCCCCATTCTAGATGCTGAGCAGATGATACCTACTTTGCCCACGGATGAATCACTGTTCTTTATTATGTGCGAGGAAATATGTAGGCCAGGGTGTTCTTCATCCAGGATGAGGGCAGACCATCCATCATCAAATCAGTGTTTCTGGGAACCTACTGTGCTTGTTCTCTAATGGGGGTTGTCAAGAAAATAGCCTTGAGGAGAAGGGATAAGGAATGACCATGAATAACTGGTCATGTCTTCTAAAGGAAAAAGTGTGGTTGAGATAAATGTCTGGGCAAATGATGCATTTGGAATTTTCCCAGTGAACTAAAAGCTAAATAGAAAATATTTTAGAGTTCAAGAAGGCAGAATGCAAGGAGAGCCTTAAAGGACATTCTCTGTACAGGGCTAGACTCTACATACACTGCATCACTAAATCCTCACATCAGCCACAAGCAGAAGGATTAGTATCCTTATTTACAGAAGAGAAAGCCAAGCTCAAAGTGATAAAATAATAGCCAGTAGGAAGTTAAGCTTTAACTCAAACCCAGCTCTATTTGACTCCCCCACCACACCAAGTCTCATGACGTACTAAAAAAAAAGCACAGGTTTTGCTTGTTTTGTTTTGTTTTTTTAATCAGAATATTTAGATTCAAGTCCAGACTCCACCAATTACTAATCCCTAAAAGTCATCACTCACATTCTTTGAGCCTATTTCCTCATTTATAAAACAAAACTGATAATAAGAAAACATATGTCCCAGATGTTAGAAAGGATCACATGAGGTAAGAGATTTAAAAGCTATTTTTAACCTGTAAAATGATGTGGATGTTAAAGGGGTTCTTATTACTTCTTTCATTTTGGTTCTGGTTGGAAAAGACAGGCCTTCCAATGCTAAGATGGATTGTAAGGCACATTTTATGTGGCTTCTCTGGGTACCCCCTAATGACAGAGTAAATTGGACAGATACAAATTTCAGTCAGTGGACTTTTGTTTGACTCTAGGAATCCTCTATCAATGGTAAAGCTTAAAAGATAGAAAATACCACTGTGATTCCCAGATGTATTTTTTAACATGACTTTTAATTTTTAGTTATAATATACACTAAAGTGTACACATATATTACAATATATGAACAATATTTTTAAATAATTTCTTATTAAAATATGTTTTATATAATATTTAAAATGATGATATAATTATTATAATTATCCTATAGTAATACTTGGCATTAATGAGTGCTTAGTAGTACTGGATACTGTGTGTACTGAATATTTTATTGATTTTCACACAATTTAATTATCCCTATTTTATTTATTTATTACAAACAGGATCTCACTATGTTGCCCAGGCTAGAGTACAGTGGCTATTCACAGGCATGATCATGGCACACTACAGCCTCGAACTCCTGGGCCCAAATGATCCTCCTACCTCAGATTCTTGAGTAGCTGGGACTACAGATGCCTGCCACCATGCCCAGCTAATTATCCCTATTTTAAGGTTAAGGAAACTGAGTCTCAAAAGTTAGAGTAACTTCCTTAAGGTCTCACAGTAAGCAACTTGCTCCAAAGTCCATGACTTATGTTTCCAGAAGCAAGATTGGGGAAATGTCCAAAGGAAACAAGCCTAGACAAAACTGAAAGCAGCCACCCAATCCAGAGAACTTCAAAGATACAACTGGCCAACTTGAAGTATGAAGTTTATATGGAAGAAAAGATCAACATTCTAATAAGAAAGATAGATAATAAATAGGCAATAAGCAAACAGGAATAGACTAGAAAATAAACAAACTGGAGTAGAATAGAATAGATCACATTAAGACCCCGCCTGTCTGTAGCCCACTGTTAAGAATACCCATTAGAGAGCAGTTCAGAGGGCAGCATAGTGCTCAAAAGCCCTTACACATTTCAGTAAGAGTAGTACTTACTGGCTTAAACAGAGATGACAGGTATCCACCACTGCCCAACTCCAATGGACTAGTAGTAGCTTTCCACAAAATGACCAAGTCACTGCCTCTGGATTCTTTGAGAAAGAATTTCACTGTCACTCTTACAGTCTGCACAGGTAAAGAAGAGTAAAAGAGCAACATGCAAGAGATGTATCTTTTGTCCCTATAGAAGACATTTAAAAGCTTTTCATTGTTACCTGTAGCTTAGATCTTCACAATTCAAGGGACATATGTAGGAAACAATATAATCCATACTTGAAGCAATCTCTTTCCCGTGGTTCCATAATGTAACATAGTGGTAAGCCTTAAGCAACCAAGAGACTTACCATCTCCGGCCTCAGTTTCTCCCTCTGTGAAATGGGTTGTTGTGAGGATTAAATGAATTAATATTGGTACAATGCTTGCAGCAGTGCCTGGGACATAGGACATTTTATATATAAATATCAGTCATAATAGTTATTATGGTTGCACTCTAGTTAATTTTCTGTATAATTTATCTCCCCAACTGGTCAGGGAGCTTCTGGAGGTAACAGATCAATTCTCTAAATTCCTATATTCCCAAACACAGTATCTGACACAGATAGACTCACAGTTAGGGGTTATTGATCTTTGATGATGCCATGATTTATACTGAAACTCCTCTCAGCAACTATAAAATCTACCCAATCTTACCATGGAAAGTATACCAACATTGGAATGGCATATATACCATGTGGGTACCAGAGCACATCCTATCATCATATGCATCACCATCTCTATTACATGGGTTCAGATCTGAGCCATGAGAAGTCTAATGATCTAGCCGTGATCACACAGCAAGCTGGAGAGAGCCACAGTACAGTCTGCCCTCTGTAGTCACGCATTCTACATTGTGGATTCAACCAACCACAGATCAAATATACTCGAAAAAAATTAAAATTAAAAATAACAATAAAACAATAAAAATGCAAATGAAAATACAGTATGACAACTATTTACATAGCATTCACATTGTATTAGGTATATAAGGAATCTAGAGATGATTTAAAGCTGCAGTCCCCAACCCCCGGGCTGCGGAGTGGTACCGGTCCATGGCCTGTTAAGAACTGGGCCACACGGCAGGAGGTGAGCAGTGGGCAAGTGAGTGAAGCTTCATCTGTATTTATAGCCGTTCCCCATAACTTGCATCACTGCATCAGCTCCACCTCCTGTCAGATCAGGGGTTGCATTAGATTCTGATAGGAGCGTGAACCCTACTGTAAACTGCCCACGTGAAGGATCTAGGTTGCGGGCTCTTGTTGAGAATCTAATGCCTCATGATCTGAGGTGGAGCCGAGGCAGTGATGCTAGTGCTGGGGAGTGGCTATAAATACAGATTATCATTAGCAGAGAAGTTTGACTGCACAATAAATGTAATGCTCTTGAATCATCCCAAAACCATCCCCCCCAACCCTGGTCTGTGAAAAAATTGTCTTCCATGAAACCGGTCCCTGGTGCCAAAAAGGTTGGGGACCACTGATTTAAAGTGTACAGGAGGATATGCATAGATTATAGGCAAATACTATGCCGTTTTAAATTAAGGACTTGAGTATCTGTAGATTTTGGTATCCATAGGGGTCCTGGACCCAATCCCCGCAGACACCAAAGAAGGTCTACAAATACATTTCCAGAAATGCATTGAAAAATAAGCCGTTTAAACCCTGCATGTTTAGGAATCTGTTTGTATACTTCAACGAAATAAAAAGAAACCAGAACAATTAGGAATTACTTTTAGCAGGCACCCTAGCTATTTCAAATATTGGCCTTAAAAGTTTTATAGCTACAAAGAACAAGCTTAAATTGCTTTAGAATATATCTATGGATTTGATTGCACTCCATCTCCCCATCTCATTCTCTCTCCTCTCTAATCAACTTCAGATTACTCCTGAAATCTACGATGCATATCCAGGACTATAAATATTTTTTAAGGTGTCACTTGATTTTTACAAAGGTTGAAGTTGCAAAATATTAGCATTCAGTTTTTACCTGAAAGGCATTCAAGCTAACATAGAGTGTTCTCTGTGTTCCCCTTCCTCTTTAAAAAAACCTTCCACCCACCCCATCCAATCACAGGAGTCCTGGAGAAGGAACGAGCTAGACGCCTCATTCACAACTACAATCTCATTTACAACCTGTCCCTGAGCCCTCGGAAAATCGACCAGGCCATGCGGAGATTTCGTTCGGGAGAAAATATGCTCTTGGAGCCAGCACTGCAGTACTTAAAGGAACTATGATAACAAGCCCATATTGTGAGAACAGATGTTTCCCTTTTCTCCCTTTTTACCCAGACACGTGTTTCTCCCCAGCCAGAGTGCAGTGGTGGAGGCATTGTCAGGGTTGAGGCTGCTGCAGCTATTGTAGATGCATTTGATTTGGACTTGGTTTCTGGCTATAATGCTTTCTCATAAGCAGCTCAAAACGATCAGGGAAAACTAGGTTTTCTCTTCTGATGTGGCAAAAACCCAGTTACTTAAAATCTCCCTTTATTCTAATAAAGCTTATTATTAATATTACATGTTTGATTTTTTTTTCTACCTTGTTAATCCAGCTATGTTTTTGCAAACCCACAATTCCATATAGTGAAAAACACAGTAAATGTTGTCAACTCCCCAACGTGCCTGGTACATATTAGACCTAAATACATCATGTTCAGATAATTTCATCCCTTCCCCTAGTCATTATTCTAGGAAGGATTTCCATATTATAGGAAAAATAAACATATTAACAATATGTTATCTTAATATTAAGCAGTAGGAGAACAATTTCAAGTGAGGTTTTCTGAATAAGTCCAAGATTTTCTTCAGTACAAAACTAGACAATATTACACTGTCTCTAGGGATATTTTCTAAGAGTTCTTAACAGAAGTTTTAAGAAAGGACTCCTAGAACTGAGGATTTTGAGAATAGGTAACATCCTCTGCTCTCTTTGGGCAGGAAAACCAGGTGAAACTTTCCACCAGTTCCCATAGTTCTTCTGTCCTTAACATTCCCCCGACTTCACACCTCCCACACAACACACAGTTACACACATGTCATACTACAGAGGTAGCATGAGCTCATTGAAGGAACACTATCCTTGGGCTTCAGAGACAAGGTGTCCCCAGTACCATCACTAACCAGGACACTGGCTGGTGACCAGGACACTAATTATCAAATCAGTGTGGGAGACGGGATGAGCAAGTTAGGTCAAAGGGAAAATCAAACAGAAAGGACTCTGAGCATCCCTTTTTGTACATTTTATATAGTGGGGTGTCTCATGAAATCTTAGGAATAAAATCTTGAAAACAAAACCATTTGGAGCCACTAAAATAAATGCTAAGAGTCTTCTAGTCTGACCTGATTTAGTTTTTATAATCCCTGAGTTTCCCAGAAAAAAATGACTTGAGGCAGATCAACCACCTCTCTATCTTTCTAGAATCCTTGGACCTGCTAGCTGCCTTTTAAGTCAAAGGATTAAGCAAGAAGACAAGGCTTTCTCATTCTACCAAAATGGCAAGTAAGGAAAATTAGAATATTAGGTCAGACAATTTAATATGCATGGGGCAACCACTATGTTCCAGGAAGTTGACATATTTTGTTTCATCCAACTCTGACAGTTTAGTAAGACACGTTTTACAGCTCCATTTGACAGATAAGGAAACCGAGGCTCAGAGAAGTTAAGGATAAGAAACTATTAACTGGTTGTGCCAGTTAATAATTTGCCAGAGCGATAGTGCTTCCTGGGAGGCACTGGTCAAATGAAACTTCGAAGTTCCCACTATACCCTTTATCTCTGCGGGAAGTAAGCTGGAGAGGCAGTTGGGGTAAAGCAAGGCCCTAAGCCTGAAGTTGGAGGTATTAGACTAAATCATAAGGTTCTGAATAGCAATGATGTTACCTTGCCCAATTCTTAATACCCAACATCTAGTATAGTTCCTGACACATAGCCTCAGTACCACCAAGTTAACAAATGGAGGGGACTAGATTTACATAGAATGCAGCATGCATGGTGCCCTGGAGTTGTGTGACTACAGGTCAAGCATAACCTGTACTCCTATAGTGTTGGCTGAATGAATAATTCTATAAGTGGGGTAACCTTGGCCAGATCTAGATCCACAGTCATCCCACCACCACCACCCATATTTTCAGAGAGTAGAAAAAGAATAAGTTTTAAAAACAGCCCAAATCCAGCTCTTGCACTTAGTAGGTGGTAGCCTTAGCAAGTTGCTTAATCTCCCCGGGGTTCAGTTTCTTCATCTATCAAACAGAAGTTATTGTACCTGTTTGCAGGAGTGTTATGAACACTGAAAGCAATGCCATTTGGACAGTTCCTTCCACGTAGTAGGGATGCACCTTTTCTATGGTCCTTCCCTTAGCTGACGAACATTCAGGAAGTTTCAAAAAAAAAAAACTTTGAACAATGGTCTGTGTGAAATGGCATAGGGAAGTCAGGCTACTACTACAGCGAGAACAAATTTTGAGATGTATCTGCCTTCTAGAACCAAGAGATAATTGCTCTTGAATAATCTGCTGTCAGGAATTCTCCACTGCTTTACCCCAAGATGTGTGTGTGTGTGTGTGTGTGTGTGTTTTAAAGAAAAAATTATTCTGACTCTAGTTAAAAATGATAAGGCAGACTTTATTCAGAACTATCACAATAGGTATAGTGACTACTGCAATGCAGTTTTGCAATAGGGGAGAGGAATTGGATATAGGGCTCAACTCTAAATACAACAAAGAAAAGTGGGAATTTATAGTCAAGGAGCAGTGGGGAGGGGTGTTGGTAGATGGAAAATTACTAAGAAGAGGCATCAGGGGTAAAAGGTATTCTGGCTAACTGACCTAACAAGATTTCTGCTGATGGCAGCAGGGTGCTCAGACATCACGTGGGGAAGATGGGATTTGATCAGATATCAAGGATAGGGGATTCTGGCTAAACCGACTTAGCAGGATTCTTGCTAAAACTGGGCTCTTGAAGACATGCCCAGAAATAGAGCCTCATGGAAAAAGAGCTCAGAGGAGTCTGATTAGTGTTTGGTCCAGGACAGAATCTTTCTGTGTGTGTGTGTGTGTGTGTGTATGTGTCTGTGTGTATCTGTGTGTTACTATGTCTGTGTGGGTGTGTGTTCATCTGCAAGATTCGAACATTGCTAAAGTAAATATATAATACTCACTAGTTTTTCTCTAAGTAAACACTAAAAGAATCAAAATTCAACTTAAGTCATAGAAAAAAGCTTAGCTACCAAGCTGACAATGTGATAGCAGAGGTTAAATGAGGCCTGGCTGTGAGGCAAGCCACTGGACACAAACAGGAAAATGCCAGGAAGTCATGTTTCAGAATATTGCTAGGATCTCTATGCTGGAACTTCGTAGTTTGCTTGTAGAAAATCTGTTAATTTTCCCTTTTTTCTCAGATCAGAGGCATTTTGTATATACCCCATGCCTGTGTCATTGTGAATTCTAATAAATGCTGGATAGGGAAGGTCTGGTCGCCTGTGGTCTCAAGGCCACATGTGGCCCTCCAGATCCCCAAGTGCAGCCCCTCATCCAAATGCAAACTTCACAGGATAGATCCCTTTTAACAAAGGGATCTATTCTGTAAAATTTGGATTCAGCCAAAAGGCTGAACTCAAGGATCCAGAAGGCCACATGTAGCCCCAAGGCCACAAGTTCCCCACCCCTAACTCTCGTGTCTGTGGTCTTGAGCAGCTTCCTCCAGCAGAACCTTTCTAAACGGATGCAGGCAATGGACTCGTTAGCCCACAGAATGCTCTGCAGAGACCTGGTGTCAGTTGGGTCTGCCCCAACTCTCCAAAAGCCTCAGCCTTTAAAGACGGAAAGAATGACAGAGGCAGGATCTCACCAGCTGGGCAGACTCTCCCAGCCGCATGACGCTGAACAATTTACTACTTACCCGACAGTGTCATTCATATTAAATGAGATAAGCGTGCAAATTGCTTAGCACTATGCCTGGCACATAGACTAGCTCCACAGGGGAAACTAGCTTACGTTAGTCTGACAGAGTGTTTCTCTTTACCCCATTCAATGGGCCGAATCGTTGAGTGCCTTTCCCAGGTACAGACATCTTCTAAGCCCGCAGATGGCTCACGGACTTTGTGGTCCTGGAGGGCACAGGGAATGTCATCCCTGTTACTCATCCCCATTACTCATTCTCTGGCCTGCACGTATTCATCACAGTAAACCAGCTAGGTTGGCATTCCTTTGTGCATTATACAGATGGGAAACTGAGGCTCAGGGTAGTATGAGTACTTGCCTAAGGACTTACAGCTAGTGAGTGACTGAGCCAGGATTAGAACCCAGTTGTACATAGCTCCAAGTTCACCAATGCTGCGTAGGTCACAGTTAGAGCAAATAACCCATAGAATTGTGTTTACCACATGTGGCCTGTCTCCCCAGCAAGTCTGGAGGTAACTGCAAGTGGGGGCCAAGATCTTCCTGTCTTTGCGTCCAGCAGAGAGCCCAGATGCACCTGGCGAACGTCTGCTGAATGGAGTTCCCATGTGATCATTTTGAAAACGCAGCAGCTTCCTGCCCTCTTCTATTCTCCAGCTTCCTCACTGCCTTCTGGGGACTGGAATAAAGGGGTTTTTCAGCACTCTTTGGTGTGGTACATTCACACCCAGAAGCACAACTGTAGAGATGGTGCAAAGAGTTTGCTAAGTGCTCGCTGACTCTTCAGAGGAATTTCCCAAGATCATTAAGAGAAACAATAACGGGGGGTTTGATATTCTAATCGGGATCAGAAATTGGACAGCTTTGGAGCTGGCCAGAGAACTATGAAGCTCTGAAAACCAATGCTCTTCTTTCTTCTCTCCCTCTTCTCGCTCCCCGCTCTTGTAAGAGCTTTTCAGCTACAGTTCCAACACTCCTTAGCAACAAAGGCAGGGTTCCCAGAGCCAAGCGTGCCTCAGGAATGCCAGATGCCCCCCTCATTAGCATTCAGGGGCCCTCATCTGCCTGCACAGTTGGCCACGGGTCTGTGCAAAAGGCAAAGTGGCATGAGGGAGGCCCAGCCTTAAGCGTGGTTTGTTGGGAAATGGGAAGCCTCCACAAAGAGTTTCCAAACAAAAGGCATCAATATTATTTGTGGAGCCATCAGACTGCCTGGGGTGCAAGATGGCTCTGGCTCAGCCACATGCTGTCTCCCCAGGTTCTGTGTGAAGGCTCAGTGGAGGCTCCCAGATGCATCCTGGCCAAGAATCCTAGCACATTGGAACATCTCCCTCCTCCTCCCCATCTCCTGTCCTGACTCTCGTCAGACTCAGTTTATCTGGTTGGACAATGGGTAGATTCCAACTGGCAGTGGGGGAGCCCAGAGGAGGAGGTTTGACAAAGGGTAAGTGGTCAGATGGTAGGACAACCACGAACAGGTGGTGCTGCCGGAAATGGATTCTAGACAAATTCACAAGCAGATTGAGCTCTGACAAAGGCTGATGGAGACTTATCTGGTGAAGAACAATTGGTGCTTTGAACCAAGCCCTTGCTCAAAACACATACCTCACTCTTCCACACTATCTTCTATAGGTACATGAGGGAGACAACTAGCCAGGTTCCGCCTTACCGAAATTCCAAAATACTGATCAATAGGCCAATCCCTGGGCTATTTCTCCACATTCTCATAGAACCAACCCTACACAGGGTTTCCTTCAGCCTCCCTGTGCTTAAACGCTTACAGGGATGTGGGCCTCACCACTTGTCATTTTTTCCTCTCTGGGCAGCTCCAACTTGTTCTCCTAAAATCAGTCACTCTCTTAATCCCTTTTCTACTGTCCCTTATGGCCAAAAAGAATGTAAAATTTGATCACTAATTGTAACAACAACTGCACTAACCCCATGCCTGGCCTTTCTGGACATCAGGGATGACTAAAAAGAAAGAACAAAAGAAAGGAAAACCTTGTTTCTCTCCTCCAGAACTGACTCAAGTCAGAGAAGGGGTTGGGGAGAGGGAAAATTGGGGGGAATAGATGTGTAAGCAAGTGTATTTGTTTGCTCGGGCTATTGTAACTGAGTACTATAAAACTGGGTGGCTTAAACAACATAAATCAATTGCCTTACGGTTCTGGAGGCTAGAAGTTCAAAATTAAGGTATCAGCAGAAGATTGGTTCCTTCTGAAGGCGATGAGGGAGAACTTGTTCTATGGCTCTTCCTTAGCTTCATGTGGTTTGCTGGCAATCTTTGGTGTTCCTCGGCTTGTAGATGCATGGTCTTCATCTCTGTCTTCATATTTACATGATGTTCTTTTTGAGTGTGTGTCTGTCTCTGTGTCCAAATTTCCCCTTTTCATAAAGACACCAGTCATATTGACTTAGGGCCCACCAGAATGACCTCATTTTAACTTGATCAGCTCCATACAGACTAATTACAAATAATGTCACATTCTGAGGTACAGGGGGTTAGGACTCCAAGAGAATGTTCATGGAAGGACACAATTCAACTTACAACAGCAAGTAGATAAAATTGTATGTGTGTGATAAGCACTTTCTTAGATTTACTATGGCAATAACAAGTGTGCAAGAAAAGGAATAAATGTCTCCACTTGAGAGAATCAGTGGGAGCTTCCTGGGGGAAAAGACATTTATGCTCACTTGTGGAACGTTGAATTGGATTTTTCCAGGTGCGTGAGAGAGATGACCTTTCCAGGAAAGGGAAGAACAAATGCCAGCCACATATGATCTCTCATCTACCTGACAATTTTTCAAGATTTGCTGTCCCTCCCATCAACACAAACACCCTAGGTTGGAAATACTCTCCCCTCTCTCTCCAAAAGCCAAGATTTGGTATCCTTTCCTCATCATGGGTACTATTCTCCAAAGAGTATTGAACAAAGGACTCCCAGGTGCTAAGAGCAGCCCCAGGTGAGTGGGACTAGATCTCTCATGTTCACAAGACTGGAAATATAAATCCTCTGTTTCATGACGAGAAACTGCCAACTGAAGGTATGACTATTGCCTGAAAGTGATAGGCATTTCCTTAGGCCCTTCCAGTGCCCTAACCCCAAAAGGTGAGAACTCTGGGTCCCCTGCATGGTATACTGTATTATTTTTCAAAATAACTATTGTTCATATTTTGTTTCCTCTCCCTAGGGGATGATACTTTCCCACCTCACTGATGTCAGGCTTCCCTCCCAGCAAGAAAATTAACTCCACCCTGTTGAACCCATTCGCTTACTTTTGTCAATAAAGTTAGGTAGAAGTAACATGTCACTCTTAATAATAGCTGTAAGGGACATTGTGTGGTTCTCCCACATTCTCTTTTTCTTCTACCACAAGCCAGCAACCTCTCTGATTGTAGCCTAGGACCCAAAGTAAAGACAACACGGAGCAGAGCAGGCGTCAACATCATGGACATCATCATGAATATACATAAAAATAAACCCACGGACATGAACAAAGAGTACTCTAAGAAACTGAGATGGTTGGTTACCATGGCAAAACGTAACTAAGCTTACTGATACACCCTGGCAAGTAAGAAGAAAAGGGACATAATTCCCAGCAAGAGCCCTTTAAACTCTGCAGTCTGAAATTACATATCCAGAAATTCTGTTTTTCTCTCTCCTGCTCATTCACGGGGTCTTTATTTCTTCAACAAAATTGGCAGAGATAGCTAGCTGTCCACCAAAATGTGTGCTCCCTCCTTCATCACGGGTAGTTGAAGATAAAAAGCAGCTGTCTAGCAGAGACTTCATTTTCCAGCCCTCCTTGCTAGTAGGTACAGCTTTTTGGCTAATTTTCACCAGTGGAATGTGAACTGAAGTAACATGTATGCCTTGGGGGCCAGATATTTTAAGAAGCAGCTGGGCCTTCTCCATTATCTCTTTGTCCTTCCGCCATGCTCTTAATGACAAAACCACTCTGCTCTTTACTTACTTTCAGATACCTACAGGTATTTTTCAGAGTGTGTTCCCTGGAATGCTAAGACCAGGCGATGCTCTTCCAGACAAGTGTTCCATATTCAAGTAAGTTTGGGAAACACCATAGGCTACATCCCTTCCCCGTTGGTGAGTCTCAATGCCCAAAGAATAATGCAATTAAAACAAAACCAAACAAAAAATCCTCTTACCCTTGTTTAACCCAAACTTATTTGACCAAAGTACTTTTTATTTTCAAATAACATTTTAGCATCCCTCAAAACTAGTGTTCTATGCAAGAGACTATGGGAAATGCTGCCCCAAATGAAGTTCCAATATCGTAAGTCTTCCAAGGCACCTACCACACTCATTAATTCAGCAAGTACCTATGAAGCATATATTACATCCCAAGCCCTGTGCTGCCAAAATGTCAGGGCCCTGAATAGGGCCTAGCTTATAGGGGATATCAAATAAATATTGTTTAATAAAAATTTTAAATGTCCCAAAACTGCATACTAACTACATGCCTGCCATTACCCACCAAATAAGACCAATTGTAGCTTGGCTAACATCTTGCTAGAAATAAGTACCTCATTGCATTCCTTTGTCTCACCACTGCCCATCCCTCCTGCCTTATTTGCTACTGTTTCCCCATCTCTTTTTCAGCCACATGGACAGCTCACTGCTTCCTAAAGACACTATGCATGTTTATGATTTTATTTTGCCTTTGCACATGCAATTTTCTCGTCTTACAATACTCTTTTCTCTCACTTTTAACTGTTGAATTCCTTTTCATCCTGCAATATCTAAATCAAATGTCCCTTCCTGTATAAAACTTTCCATATTCCAAACCCTGACCTACACCTTCCATTTTTAAGTCCATATTTGTGTACAACTGAAAAAACAGCCCACCCAATTAAGCCACATCAACTATTTTCACTAGGGCTGACCTTGGTTAACAATAGTTCTTACTCCTTAGTCAACCATGGCATCACCTGCCCTTTTATTCAGCATGTGGGAGAGAGAGTGAAGGAACAGAAAGACAGGTAGGAGAGGTATTCTGCTCTTTGAGAAGCCAAGAATAGGGGGAGAAATAGGAGAAGTTACAGAGAGATGGATTTTGGTTCAACCCGAGAAAGGACATACTAACAATCAGAACTAATGAACAATGAAGTGGGCTGCTTTATAAGGTTGGCAGCTTCCTGTCCTTAGAAGCACTCAAGATGGATGAAAATCTGCCCATGATGGGAAAGATTGGTGGCCCTTTTAAAGTATTAGATACTACGAATGACAGAATATTTTGGTTATGAAGGATCTGAGAAGTTGCCAGGTCTTGGCCTCATTAACTCAATGGCAGAAAAGAGACAAGGTACTACTATCTTGATTGGATTCATTTTCTCTGCTCTTTTATAACCATCATCACACTTGTAATCACATCAACATCTTTCCCAGCTGACGTGAGGTCCAGAAGGCCCTATGTAACGAGACCCCTGCTATCTCTCAGCCAAACCTAGAACAAAGTCCAGTGCACAGCGGGAGCTTCCAGAGCCTGAGATCCAACCTACTCTCTGCCTCTGGAAGGAGCATCTGGGGCTCATTATTCTCCTTACCTCCTGGAGGGATTGATTTCTGACCGGGTCAACTGTGATGTCTATGCATCACAGTTACACCGTATTGCCTCGGGCATGTTTCCAAGTGCGCCCTCTATCCTAGAACAACACGGAAGAACGGCCAAGGGTGGGGTGGAACACAAGAAGAATGGTGACCATTTGCAGATGAGGATGCTGAGACTCAGAGATGTTCTGTGACTTTGCTAAAGGTGCAGAAGGAGTTGTGGACAAAGATGAGGCCCTGCCTTCCTTCTGCACAGTTCTTGGTGGCCATTCCTTGCTAGACCTGCCAGTCCTATTGCATTCTGTCTTATTATCCAGCTTCCAGCAGCAGGTATGCCCCATTCAAAAAGCCAGTCTGGCAAGGGTGCAAGAAACTTTGTTCCCATGCACCATGGAGCTTGGGATTTATTTCCTGCGGCCTCATGCCAAGGTTCACTGAACCTAAGGGAAGGGGAAGGGAACCCTCAATATTGAACACATGCTGTGAGCCAGGTTCTGTGATCTAACTTAATATATGTGATGGCCTTCTGAGGTGGGAATTATTTCTGCTTTATGAATGAAGAGGTGAGGCTCAGCAAAAGAATGATATACCCATGACTTAAACACAGATCTTCCCAGCTCCAATGTCTCTGAGGACCCCCACTACCCCCAAACCCCAGGCTGCCTGGAGGGACCAGTAATGGCCTGGGTGCAGCTTCCTTCTGGAGCTTCTACTTACCCTGGGCCTCTTGTGTCTGCGGAGGGAAAAGAAGAGTTCAGCCCTGTATATTGCTCTCTTCTTTCTTATTCAACCAATATTTGCTGAGCACCTACTATGTGTCAGGCCTCAGGGAATAGTTTGGATGGATTTTCAAGAATATGTCCAGATTTCCTTGGTAATGCTCTTACCCAAGTACTACTTAGATTTCCTTCCAATACTGACCTTCATCTGGGGTTGGTCTGTTGGTAGCTTCTGGTACTTAAAGGGTCAGAAAATATATGCCCGGTGGCATCTACCTCTCTCCTGGCCCAGTCTCTGTCACTCTGAGAATGCCACTCAGCCAACACCATGGATTCTCGCGGCCCTCTCTGGGATCCCGATGAGGAAGCATTTGTCATCCTCATCCATCCATCCATTCATCCACTCGTCAGTTCAACAAACACAAACACCTCACTGTGCTTGGTGCTGTGCTGAGTGCCGGGCATACAGAGGTGAGTAAGACAAAGCTCACAATCTGTTAGTGAAGGCAGACATGAAAGCTGTTGGCTGCAACATGTGCAAGTGCTACATGTGAGAAAAACCAGAAAACCAGCAGTGCTTGACCACAACAGAGGGGCACATGGCTCCGCCTGGTAATAGGAAGGTGGCTGGGGTCAGAGAAGGCTTCCTAGAATATTTATGATTGAGCCAAGTCCTGGTAGAGGAGACACAGTTGGCCAGAGTGGGGGGGGGGGTCACAGGTATTTGGGTGACAGGGATACATTTTCTAGGTAGTACAAGCAAGACGAGAATGCCCCTGAAACATAAATCCACCCTCTGTTCTGGGAATTGTAAACTGTGGTTACACACATGCATGATATTCCAAGTAAATGAAGGAGGCAAAGCTAGAGAAAGTAGGATCAGATCTTAAGGACCCTTGATGCCCCTTTAAGACTCCATCCAGAGGACAAAGGAGTGTGATGTGATCAGACTAATGTTTTGATTACTCAGGGGCCATTTGGGGAAACAGGTCAGAGACTCAAACATCGAGGCAGGAAAATCTGTTACATGCTACTTGTGTGACTTGGGTAAGTCATTTAATATCATCGAATTTTAGTCTCTTCCTCTATAAAGTTGCCTTAAAGTACCTACTTTGCAGGATCATCATAAGGGTTGGATATAAAGCATGGAAAGCATCATAGTGTCTAACACTAAACAGGACCTGATAATGTTAGCTATGTATTTTATAATGTTTATGTTCTGTAATAACCCAGTCATAAAAACAAAGGAACTTGCAATGAGAATAGCCTTTCTTAGGAAGGGCATGAGGGATAATGCCATCAGCAGAACAGCTTCAAGGGAGTCATTGACATACATGGGTAAATAATTTATGTGTTTGGACCATTTTTTAAAAGCCCCATTATTATTCCTACTCTCTGCCTCACAATGACTCTGGTAGTTGCAGCGCATTAGTTAATTTCATGGCCCTGTTGTGAATCTTATAATATTTCATCCTCCTAATTCAAAATTTCATTCCAAGTGGTTCCAACTTCACAAATAAATAATTCCTGTTGGAAAATGGAGTTTTTCCATCTGCACAGCCCATTTTCCATCTGTTCCTACGAGCTCATGGCAGGACGGAGATGGGTCATGAGGCCCCGTTGATTAGTCCTGATTTAAGAAGAAATGGCTTTCTCCCAGATGGATTGTGCATTAGTGATAAAGATTAGTTTCCACTGTTATTAGTTACTATGTTACAAGACAGTTTTAAAGATCTGAAAGTGGATCGGAAAGTACATGATAGATAGAAGGAAGAAAACAAGAGTCACAATGACTTAGCTCTCACCATAAGCTTGACATCACTCTAGGCACTATACACACCATACACACATCATTTCATAACTGCAACAACCCAACAGGTGTATGTGATTACGTCCATCTGACAGATGAGGGAAGTATGGATTAGAGGGGCTTAAAAACTTGCATAAGGTCACATAATTTGTAAATAGGGAAGCTAGGACTGATTCTAAAACCCAGGCTCTCTCCATGACACCAGAGATTCAAAAAAGCACTGTGCTTTTTGAATCGAAAGTACAACCAAAGAATTGTGATTTCTATTTCTTTCAATAATCATGTAATATTATAATAGATAATCCCATGACATTGGGTAATCCATTTTCAGGTCCTTCTGATGACATGGAGCTAGACAGAGGAAGAGAGCCACTTCTTGATAATCAGAATACAGACTGAGTCCTATTTTAGAAAGAGCAGTGGACTATAAATTGGGAAACTTGGACGCATGTTCTAGAATCCCCAACTTATTTCTTAATGGCAAGGGCAAATCACTTAATTTTCTGGGCCTTGGTTTCCTCAACTGGAAAGTCATAATTCACATTATGTTGCCTCTTCCATAAACCTCACAAGGTCTGGAAAGGCATACCTATAAGGAGTGCGCGAGAATACAGAGTGGAGTATACAGTTAGTCAATGATAATGTCCTGTGCAAATATTAGATGACATTTTTATTTCTGTGCCTTCCTGCAACAAGATAAGGAGCTTGTACCAGAGTATAAATCTAAGCAATGCTTCCTTCACCGAGAAAGTCTGGCAACAACAACAACAAAAAAAAATTAGCTGAACTAAATGGTGTGCTTAGTGACATAACTGATTTAATTCATCACAGACTGAGCAAATAGTCCATGGACCAACGCCAGCCTGTGACCCACACGTTGAGTCTTGCTGTCTAGACCACCTCGAAGAAAGCAGACAATGTGAGTATTGAAGCCAGAATGCCTGGGAGTGCAGTCTCAGTTCACTGCTTATGAGCTTTGTGTGACCTCGATCAAGTTACTAAATCTCAGTTTCCTCTTCTATAAAATAGGTTTAACAATGCCAAATTGATAGGGTAGTTTTGAAGATGAAATGAGAATACATGTGAATGCTTAGAACAGAGCCTAAGGCTTAAAGCCAGTGAAAAATGTTATTTATTATTATTATAACCACTATCATCATCATCAACCTAAAGCATCTGTCCTCCTGGTCTATCACAGAATGTACATTCCCACCATTACAGGTATATCTTGGTTGTCACAACTGAAAGAGGTTGTGCCACTGGCATCTAGTAAGTAAAGGCCAGGGGTGCTTCTAAACATCCTACAATACATAGGACACCCCACCCCACACACAACATGGAATTATCCAGTTTAAAATATCAATAGTGCCAAGGTCAAGAACTTTGCATTAGAGTCATTCCTTTGGGTTGAGTGAGGTCCCCAGCCACCAGATCAAGATTTAATAACAGATATCACACTTACCTAAATTTGTGGTTTCATAGAATATTAGCCCTAAAAGAGACCTTTGGTATCATATGGTCCAAATACCTGTTTTACTGAAAGTAAGCCTCAGAGGGATGAGGACTTGCCTTCTCCCTCCCCCATTCAGTGGTGAGAATGATCTTTCTGTTTCTTCTGTCTTTCAATCTTGCCTCCTGAAAGCACACTTCCCCAGGTTGATTAGAAAGACCCAAGGTCAAGGTCATCAGGCTACCAAGTGACAGAGCTACAATTGCACCCCATGTTTCTGGGTCCTGTGGCTGAGACTCAAGATGGGAGGTCAGTGAAGCCCAGGGCACCTGTTGTGCAGAAACCAAGCATCCACATCTCTTGACCACTCATCCCCACAGAGTCTGGCACAGAGGAGGGGTGTGTGCAGGAAATAATACAGAAGTAAAAAGCACTGGACTTGATGTCAAAAGACTTGAAACTGTGTCCTCCTCTCTCTGACACTCTCTCTGTGTTACTGGCCAATCATATGAAGCATAGAACTTCAGAATGTTAACCCTGAAGTCTTCAGGACACTACACGCACAAAGTGAGCAATGTTCATTCTCTCTCAAACCCAAACTCACTATTTCTGTATCTCTCTCCACTAATAAAATAATGATAATAAAATGTATTTACTTCATGGAACTATTTGTAAGATCAAATGGTACCAACAGTGAAAATGCAAGTTGTTATTTATGGTTAAAAGTACAGACTTTGGAATCCAACAGCCTGGGTTCAAATCCTGGCTCTGCCAATTACTAGCTGTGTGACCTTCAGGAAGTCACTTAACCTCACTGTGCCTCAGTTTCCTCATCTTTAAAACGGGCATAGTAATATCATTACCTACCTCATGCTGCTATTGTGAGAATTTAATGAGTTAATATACATAAAGTGCATTAGAACAATCCCTGGTTCACGGCAAGTTACATGCAGAGTGTTAGTTCTCACTGTAACTAACCTTCATTTTCCCTTCTAGCTATTCCTAGTAAAGTCAGGGAGCTAATCAAATGCATTTTTCCTAAGTAAATTGTAGAACTCTACAACAGCCAACTAGAAGAGGCCAAGTTTCTTCTCCCACACTCTGTGACAGTCGCCTTCCCACAAAATCTTTATTTTAGGATTAGGAGGCAACAGCTCCCCCTGCTGCCCAGAACTGAAACAGCACTACCACCGCCTCTGATGGCTTCATTAATATTCTGTCCTTTCTGCCCTGCCAATCTTGCCTTCTGAAAATGTGCTTCCCAGACTGATGAAATTGCTTCTATTACTAATATCATCAGAGAGGCATTTTCCAAAGCAGCTGACTCATAACTTTTTTTTTTTTTAGTCAGAAGGACCATCCTTCTAGGTTCTAGTTAGAATTTGAATATCATCTGCCTGTTCTCCAGTTCCCATTAGCAAGCAATGCTCTGGAGCCCCAGTAACTAAGAGGGCATTCTCCCCACCTGGAAAGAAGCAGCGGAATTGGAGCATTATAATGAATTGTTCCCATCCACCAATCACTTTGTAATGTGGCTGTTTTCAAGGTAAACTCATTCGTCTTGTTGAACAGATGGCAAAAAAAAAAAAAAAAAATTTAAGTTCTGTCTTTGCATTTCTGACTCCCTTCAGAAAACTCTATCCCAGATTCAAAAGTGGGCAAATAGGTCTTTTACCAAGATGGGCCCCAAGGCCTGAGTAAAATGGACTGTCCCTATTTGCTCAGAAAGAAGGCCGGCATTCATTGAAAACCTACTATGCCAGACATTTTATAAATATTATATCATTCCATCCTCACAACAGCCTTGTGAGCTAAAATTTACCATGCCCAGCTATAGATGCAGGGACTGAGGCTCTGAGAGTTTCAAGAGTGTGGGCCCAAGGCCGCACAACTGATAAATGCCAGAGCCAAGGATTTCAGTTCAACTCCCGCTGACTCCAAAGCCCTAGCTCTCTCCATTATACCACACTGTCTCCCAGAGACTCAAAATCACTCTGGGAAAACTGGGGCCTGCAGATTGGAGAGATAACACGAGAAGCGATCAGAGAGGAGGAGCCCTCCATGTATGGCTTGGAAAAAAGGGGATCCTCTATTCTCCTATTCACAGGGAGCTTCTAAAGGGCCTAGGGTGGGACAGCCCCCAAGTCTTCCCCGAGGAGGACCCTCAGTCATTGGGAAGGACTCTGGTTCATCCAGGGCTGATGGAGTCTACTGGCAAATTCTACCAACATTTAATGAAGAAATAATACCAATACTACACAAACTCTTCCATAATATAAAAGAGGAAGGGGCACAACCCAATTCATATTTTACCCAGATAGCAAAACCAAAGACATTACAAATAAAAAAATCCACACACCAACATCCCTTGTGATAATACAGACTCAAAACTCCTTAACAAAATACTAGTAACCCAAATCCAATGATACATAAAAAGTATAATACTAAGTGAGGTCTATCCTGGGAAGGTGAGGCTGATTCAACATTGAAAAACCATTCAATGCAATTCACCATATCAACATATTCTTCTTTCTAAAGAAGAAAAATCACCTGAATAGACAGAGAATGATGGGGTCCAACCCTAGTATTCTCCAGATGAGAAGCCTGAAGACCGGAATAGAGAAGAGACATCCCTAATGTCACAAACTACTGACGTATCTGTACTTAGAATCCAGCTCTCCAGACCACAGAGCTATGTGAGGCTGTCATCCACGCTGGGAAACAGGGACGTCCTTAAGCATCAAGGAGCAATAACCCAGAGGCTTTATCCACAGCTCTCACGTGGCTAGAACTGAAGTGAGGGAGTGGGAACCAGTTGACTCTAACCCACACTGTGCTGGAAAAAAGCTGAGGTTCACTGATATCATCAAGGGAGTATTAGGTTGGTGGGAAGGGATTATATGCTGCCTGTAACACTCCAAAAGAGGTGCGAATTATAACTGTCAAAAATGTGATATAAGAAATCCATGTCATAATTTAAGAAATATGAACCACAGTTGTATTTCCTTTGAAAGTTAGCTTTTAAAAATCACAGAATTTCTATCAAGATGAGGGAGAAGAGCTACAAACAGGTATAACTGAAATGATTGAGATGCCTAAATCTCACCATCTCCAAGCAGCTCGAACTTCACAGATGTTCACTATTGTCAATACGCTACAGCAAGCCATTTGGTACCCATCTTCTTACTCCTCTTTGGTAATTTGATATCGTGGTCACAATCACAAGCTTTCTTTACTCCTAGTTGCAGCCACTGGAAAATAATGTCAAAACCAAAGTGTCTCTTCTTTTCTCCAGGCACATTTTCAGTAGTTCTGCCCCTAGAAAACCATGTCTACACCCCTCCCGCTCCAAACACACACCCATACACACACACTTTTCTCCCTTCTCTGTGTCTTCCTTTTCTTGGTTCAGAACTCCTGGGTGGGGAGTTCTGTCACATCACTTGTGTCTCCAGGGCAACAGTTACCTGCACACTAGCTTCAGTTCCAGCATCTTCAAAGTGAAGTGGAGATTAGACGTGACTCTTCTCTGTGCCTTTCCTCTTACACTAGTCCTCCTAAGGTGGCTCAAATTGTTTTTGAGTTTTATTGTTTAGAAGGTATTCAACGAATTAATGCTCCCAATCATCTCATTGGGAGCCCAAGAGAAATCCCCAATTTACAGACAAGGAAACTGGAGCCCAGCGGGGTGGGTAAGTTTCCTCCACTCACCCAGTTGTATGTGACAGAAGCCAGGAACTTAGACACTGCTGCAGGGTAGACAGAGGTATTATGGCGCCCAACCCGAGGAGGGCAGTCTCACTGGTGGCATGAGATCAGGAAAATATGTAAATAGTGACTTAATCATAGCAACTACTTAATGCGTTCTCACTGTGTTCTGTGCACTGAGCTACATATTTTCTCTTTAGTATCTCAGTTAGTCCGCACAGCCACCCCATGGAGTAGATGTGATTATCCCCACTCCACTAAAGCTGGGAGGAATCATTTAATGTGGCCAATGTTACACATACCAGTAAGCGGCAGACTCAGGACACGAACTTGGGTCTGAGGCCAAAGCCTGGGCTCATAACCACTGTGCTTGGCTGCATCTTGGGAAGTCAAGCATCCTGAAAGAAAGAGACGCAAACAGCATGTTGTGGGGCTAAGTGTGTGGTGGGAGTGGGGGTGTTAGGGAAGCAGTATATGATTGAGAAACGATCGCTTTGCTTGGGGGAGGGCGTACCAGACAAGATTGCGCGGCAGTTGAGAGGTGTCTTGATCAATGGACAGATTTGAAAAGGTACAGCTCAATGAGAGCTGTCAGTTTTCTAGACAGAGGCAATGAGCAAACAGAGCTCAGGGGTAGGAAAGTGCGCTTTCTGTGCAGATGATAATAATCCCATCTGGAGGGAGGACAGAGCACTTGGTATTAGGACCAGTTGTGAGGCGTTTTGTGAGAAATGTGATACTAATGGTAAAGAATGGGAGTCCGATGTCATGTAATTTTCCATATAAATTAAAGTCAAGATTATTCTTATAAATATCATGGTTCCTGCACTGACAAAACTTGCATTCTATTGGGAAGATAAACAACTAAACAAGTAATTACAGCACTGCAGTAAGTTCTATGTGAAAGGGTAGGCACAGAGTGGTCCTGCCAACTCGGACTTAACAAAGGTGTGCTGGAGAGTGACGTCCCAGCTGAGGACTGAGGGACGAGTGGGTTGTGCCTACACAGTGAAGCACCAGGTACCAGGTAGAGGGAACAGCTTGTGGGAAGGCCCAGATGGGAGACAGGCCGTACATAGCTTGTTTGGGAGGTTGCAGGTGTTA
Organism: Daubentonia madagascariensis; assembly: GCA_023783475.1. Taxonomy (NCBI): domain Eukaryota; kingdom Metazoa; phylum Chordata; class Mammalia; order Primates; family Daubentoniidae; genus Daubentonia; species Daubentonia madagascariensis. Next base: position 53,528,890 of record JAKFHU010000913.1, read on the forward strand.
AGCACTGCGGAAGAGGAGAGAGCAGGTGGGAATTGATAGCATGTGAGGCCAGGGGGCCTACAAGTGGTCAGCCTATGATGAGAATGTGCTGCATTAAAGAGAGTATGTGGTAAGGTGCCCTGGCCCAGCGCGGGCATGGGCTGGCTTCCCATTGCAGTCAGCAAATCAATTACGCCCTCCACCGACTTTCGCCTTGTGTATTTAGAATGCATGGAGTTAGGCTGCCAAACATCTGCTCTCGCTATTAAGCATGCCATGGTAACCGTTGCACTCCCGCGCGTCAGCGCCACCAGGATTGGTAATAATCACACGTGTCAAAAACAAGAAAGAATGGAGAAGGAAAGCTGTGCAAAATCCAGCGGCAAGATGATTGGGCTGGCAGCTCCACTCTGGGGCCCCTGCCAGCTGCACCTTCTGCTGCCCCTGTTGCGGGCGGGGGAATCGATGAGGCTCTGGCCTTCTCTTGCCCCTTCTCCCTGTATTATTCATCCACCGCTTCGACCGACATTGGAAAATGTGCGTGCCTTTGCCAGAACAACATATGTGCCCCTGCATCACTGTGTGTGATAGATAAACCCGCCAGCAGCTCGCCAGACCCGGGGGCCCTCCGGGTGAAGACCCCGCGTTGACACAGGCGGGCAGCGTGGTGTCCTGGCTGCGGATTTCAGCGGCGCGACTTCACAGCCTCCACACCTTGGGCAAATCTCTTACCCTCTCTCAACCTTCTACTTGTAAAATAAGGGTAGGGACGCTTACCTCATAGGGTGTTTGGTGGCTTAGAGATAATGGATGGGAGATGGCACAGCGCCTTTCACAGCATAAGAGTTCAAGGTTAGCTGCTACACATTTTTTTTTAATTGCGCTCTCAAAAATGAAAAACTGCTAGGCACTATGCCGAGCACCTTGTTCAAATTATTGACTCTCCACAACAACCCTGTGACGTGGACATATCCCCATTTCACAGAGAAGACCGAGGCTAAGAGAGGTTAAGTGACTCGTCCAGGTCGTGCAGGTAGTAATGGCAGCCCACCTCTTCCTGCCTAAACCGTGCGCCGTCCACACCTGCGAAGCTCCTCCTGTGTTGAGCTGAAATCTCTGTTGATAAATATCATCTATAGGTCCCAGACCGGCTGCTAGAGCCACATAAAACAAGCCTACTTCCTCTTTCAAACTAAAGCCCTTTCAGAAACGTAGGGCCCGCTCCCGCGGCCCTTAAGTCTTCTCTCCTCCAGGCTGAAAGGGCCCAGGTGCCCGGGCAGGTGTCCCACAGCCCGGTCCTCACGCAGTCGCTCCCCGCAGCGAGCGTGCACGCTGGTCAGCGCCTCTGTCGGGTGGGGTTTGTCCTCCCCGCCGGCCCTACGCGTCCCCGCGCGGGGGGCGCACGGATACCGGCCCTGGAGCCGGCGGGCTGGAGCCCGGTGCCGAACGCCTGGCCGCTTTTCCGCCCCGCCGCATCCCGGCGGCCCCCAGAGCGCGCGGAAACGCGGGCGCCAGCGCCCTCTGGCGGGACGGGAGCGAAGTCCGCGGGAGGCCCGCTCGGCGGCCGCGTCCGTCTCAAAAAGGTGCCCGCCCAGTCCAGCCCGCAGCTGCCGTCTGTCTGGGTCTCTGGCTGGAACGTCGGTCTCGCCAGGTTGGCGTGAGATAAGTGACTGCACAGGGGCCCGCAGGTCAGTCTGACTCCCCTGGGGACTGCTGTTTCTGATGTCAGCCAACGAGGACAGAGGCAAGCGTGGCCCCGCACCTCCGCCGCCTTCGGTCAAATCGTCCTTAACCGCCCCTCCCCCCGCCTTCTGGGAGCTATGCCAAGCGTATAGGGAGATGTCAACATATGTCAACATACCTGGGCCCAGGCATCTGAAGTAGAGAGGTGCTGCCTCCCACCTCCGCCCCGTAGGGCCAGGGAGGTGATGTCAGTGAGAGAGATGGAGCAAGGAAGGCACACCTGAGGCGGTGGTGGGGAGTTATTAAGAGCAACCTGAGGTCAGACAGCAACGCGAGTTGTCACTCAGGGTTGCCGAAACACCCACCCTTGGTCCCATCCTCCTGCTTTATGCAAATATTATCTGGGAGGGTTTCTTTCTCTACCAAAAACTCACTGGCATCATTGGGCAAGTCATTTCTCATCCTCTGGGCAAGGTGTTGTCAAAGACCCCTCCCTTCAGTTCTGATATTCAACCAGCTCTGACATCCAATTGTCACCAGATCAATTTCAGCCATCTAGCAGACTCCTGATAGACTGGGTCACAGGACTTTCATAGTAAACTTAAAAGTATAGAACAAGAACTATCATCAAATGTTTTTTGAGCACCTACAGTACTCAACAGACGCAGTGTTGGCACCATGGTTTCCTTCCTTCATAGTAACAGGTCAGTGTTCAACAAGCTGAGAATGAACAAAAACCTGGAGTTTTTATTAGTGCCTTCGTTTAGTGTCCTTACAACCAAGGGAGCTTATGTGTAGGAATCACACTCAGAAATCACAGTTGTCTCAGCCCTTATAAGGGATAGGACTTTCCCAGATTAAAACTCTTCAGTGGTTTCGAAACTTTATGAAGATATCAGGAACCATTGAGTTACAACCTTGGTTGGAGCAGCTGGGAGAGGTACACGCCACAAAGATGGCACAGAATTGCTGTCTCGTTAATCTGTGAGCTCCAGTCTGTCCCCCTAGTTGGGCCCCTCAAGCCTGTCTACCATTCCTACAGCTCCATCCTCTGACTGGGGTTGTCACTGTCCATGGAGCCACATGAACTGCTGGGGCTGTGCAGCCAGTGGTGATGCAGGGATCTGGGATGCCCTGTGACTCTGCAGGGACTCCCTGGGGAGAAACCCTCTGGAGTAAGAAGCAGCGATCAGCCACCCTGTTCAGGCTGCCCCCTTCCCTCCACCTCTCACCCCAGGAGTGCAGGCCCTCCAACTACCCTGACAGCTAGCCTCAGCGAGGAGGGTCCAGTCACTTATATTTGGGGGAGAACTGGGACCAAGCGGGGAAAGGAGTGCAGTGGGGATGGCAAGACAGAATGGAGACAAGAGATTGAGGGGAGTGACAAGGGGGAAGAGAAAGGGAATAATTTGGGAAAGGTGGTGTTATAAAATAATTCCAAATATTTTCATCTGATGCCACTCGAATAATCCCATCTCTTGTTTGGTAGCTTTGAAGATCTTTTTTAAACAAACTTTTCTGGGGAAGAGGATTGGACACCGCAAACTTTTTCTTGAGAGCTATAGTATTGGTTTCAATAAGCCATCTCTGATTCCTCTTTGTTTCCTTTAATGTTATCATCTACAGATGGAGATCCCAGTGCAGAATTACCTGAATCCCTTTCAGTTCACATTCCACTTGTTTGGGAGAACAGAGAATTATTATTCTTGCAATAGAAGCTTTGTGATACCACAAGCTGGGGGCTTATTGGAAATATGAGACAGGCAGACCCGGCCAGGTTGATAGACTGTCCAGCAGTCTGTCTGATTACAAGCATTGAAAAAGTTGAGTCTTTGATCTTGATCTCAAGACACAAATGATTCAGATTTCAAATTTATAGAAATACTAATAAAAAATTTCCAGCTTTATTAAAAGGCCAATATTTCAGTACTTAAAAATAGCATATTACAGCATAATCCCACCATGCCCACATGCTATGCAGCCCATTTCTTCTCATGAGATGGGAACATGAAATGAGCTCTGCCCCACGACTGAGACACAAGAGGCAGAGGCTTTGCTTAGTGTGTTCTCCATGTCGTTCAAAATTAGAGCCCAGAAAGCCCAGGCTTGCTCACAGATACGTGCTGAGAAAGATGGCACACACAAAGGCAAGTCTTGTCTGCAGGAGGCAGATAACAAGGCAGGTGCAGGCAAGCAGAGGCTCCTGCAGCCTGGAAAGGCAATGCAGCCCATAGAGTGCCTTGATAACAGAATCCCCATCCCTGCTGGTGGTGGCAGGCCATGCTCATGCAGCTTAAGGGTTATTTTCTCCTTTAAAGAATAGGTTGAGTTTTAAAACCCCATCTTCTTCCAGCCAACAGGATCGCGCTTTTCCAAGCTCTGTTAAACACTGACTCATTGGAAAGGAACAGCCCTTTCCAAAGAGGAAATTGGATGTATATTTGTGTAAACCTCCTCTAAGAGGTTTGCATAAACCCCTTGTGATTACATGGCCTGGAGATTTGTTCCTGGCTTTGTGGCTCCTCTAGCAAGAGCTTTCTTTAGTGGTTATCTCAGCTCATTCTTAAAACTTGTGTAAGCTTTTGTATCTGGAGTTCTCAGCCTAAGCCATAAAACTACATCTGCTTAAAGTCTGCCTGGTTCAGAGATGGAAGCCAAGGTCATATTTCAAGGGGAGAAAAAGGGGGAAAGTTGGATATGCATTGTAAATGCAACGTGATTGGTTTGGGAAGTTCAGGTTTTGCCTGAAGAGCTTGGCTTTCCTTCATTTAAATAACTTGTGCCTTTCAACCACCCACCACTACCAACACTATCTGAGACAGAAAGGCCATGACCCCATGAAAAATAAACAACTACCCAGAAAGTAAAAAATTCAATCAAAGGTGTTTGGTTGGGTGATATGGATGAAAATGTATGTCATCTACCTTTTTTCCTCCAAAGTGAGTTCAGCCAAATTAGTTGGTGTGTGAAGAAAGTCACAGATAGCTTTCACCTTACTCCACTGGCACTTACCTTTTTGCAAAGCTTTTTCTACTAAAGAAATCCAGGGGGTTTTGTTTGTTTGTTTGTTTGTTTGTTTGGCCCCACCTGCATTTTTCCTACTAAAACCTACTTAGTGCTCACCAGCAACCACCCAGCAGTTTTTGTTACATGTTTGAGCTTAATACATTGCACATATGGCAATGGGCAAAATCAGTGTAATAAAGCAGAAAGAACACCAGCTTTGGAATCAAGCAGGCCTGTGTTGGGTTCCAGGTTCTGTCATTTACCACCTGTGTGATCTACCTGATCTTCAGTTTACTCATCTATAAACTGGGAATGGTAGGAATAAGAAATATCTACATCATAGGGTTGCTGTGATGATTCCATTAAATGAAACAATAAATATTTTTAAGGTGCTCGGGGCACAGCAAGCCTTTCATAAATGTCTCCATGAAGTGAAAAAGTAAAGAATGCCCAGGAAGGCCTTTGAAAAGAGGTAAAGTTGAGAAGTCTGGGCTGAGCTTACATTATCACCAGGCTGAGCCTCAAACTTAATCAATATCTCTTCCATCTGCCACCCTCTCACTCCTGGGCCAGCCAATGACAGGACAAGTAAGGATCCATTATTTATGTCAGGTGGTGGCATCAGACCTTCAACATCACAATTTTTCCAAAATAAATTAACCCTGCCACACACTAAAGACATGAGCACTTACGCACAATTTCACAATTTGCCCAACTAACACAAAATCATGATGCCTCATGCTCATCAGGATTTCCTCACACCCTAGTAACACCGCAATGCCAAGTTCACCACTGGTCACTGCCATCATTCCACCGAGGTGCGGATCCCAGGAACCACAGCGCAAGTATAGGAAAGGTGTATTTGGGAAATGAGGCTGAAGCTGGGCACTCTGACAGTCAGTGACCACTCACTGTGTCTCTCATGCTCTGTGACTTTTCTTGCAAATGTAATAAATTTCTTCTTGTGTTAGTGGCCTGGAGTTGGAGTGACCCAGGGTTCAGCCCTTTGTACTCTGTTCTTCTCTATCTACACTCACTCTCCAGTTGATTCCATCTATCCTGTGGCTTTATATACCACCTATACTCAATGTTTTCTAACTTATATTTCCAACCTAGCCCTCTCCTCTGGATTGCAGGCATCCAACTCCCTCTTTAACATCTTCACTCGGTTGTCTAAGAGGTATGGCAAACTTAGCAATTCCAAATATGAACCCTAACTCCCCATGACCCTGCTCCACCCCTTCATAAATTGGCAATTCAGTTGATCCAAAACCTTAGAATCACTCTTTACTCCTTTATTTTTTCATACACTCTATTTTTATGCTATCAGCAAATCTTACCAACTCTCATCTCAAAATATATCTTCAATTTGACCTATTCTTGTGATCTTCCAAATATCATTTTGTCCTAAGCCTCCATCATCTCTCACCTAGATTATCACAATAGATTCTTATTGTCCCTGGTCCCATGTGTCATACCTGCCCCCTCCCAATATAAATCTCTCCACAGAGCAAAAGAGTAAGCCAGATTATGTTATTTCTTTGCTTAAAACCCTCTGTTGGCTTCCCATAGCATTCACAATGAAAACCTTTACAATCACTCAAATTTTGGTGAATTAATCAGACTGTAAATTTTTTAAAGCAAATTCATAATACGGAATATTCATCCTCATTTTCCAAAGGAAAGAAATCAGGACTGCAGTGGAAATTTGTTCAATTGGTGGCCAACTATGAACTTGGAATAAATTTCCTCTGTTTGGGGAACTCCTTATATTATGTATGCTATCTCCACGAAGTAGAAGCCAGGTCTCAATTTTTCAGTCTCTCTTGCACTAGGATATAGATAGGTGACCTAGGCTCTACCCTTTAGTTGCACCCTTGCATTCGCAACATAAAACATGAAGAAGCAGGCGCTGGTTGAATCCATTCCTAGAGTGGATAAGTAGCAAAGAGTAGTGATGGTGAGCTTCTGTGGACATCAGTGTCCAACACCCCAGCACTGGGGTAGTACTTACGTGGTCAGTCTCCACACTGCCCCTGCCTGGTAGAGGTGAGAGTGCAGCTAAAGGCAATCTAGAAAGGAGATTGGGTGTTGTTCTGGCCGTGTAACCTCCAGGACCTAGTCTCTATCCAATTCGGAGGTTCTTTGACCTACCTAATATCTTTTCATATGTTTTACTTAAACTAGCTCAAATGAGTTTTGCCTATTGCCATGACTGATCAGACACCAAATCTCTCAGCACGTCAAAAAAATTAAGAGGATGGTTTTATGCTTTCAAAAAGAGAAACATTAATGGCCCAAATAGACATAAACTGTCATCAATAGTCTCTTATGTCATTTTTTTAAGTATGGGAACAGCATAAATTATTGTCATTATAATAATTCATTATAACTTTGAATTTATAAAATATATTTGTATTAACAGAATATAACAGATAAGTTTATTTTTCATATGAAATCTTATGTTAAAACCCAATGTCTAAAAGTGTTCTAATAAAAATTTGTAAAGCTGTCTTGTTTACAGATGAGGAAACTGAACCCAGAGAGAAAGCTCAGGACCTCATAGCTATTTATAGACTTATCCAGGGCTACACTTGAGGTCACCTGACTCCTAATTCCATATATTTTATGTTGCAAGATGGCATCTCAGTTGAATGCAGGGACTCAATTATTCAGCCATAAAAAGGAATGAAGTTCTGATATATGCTGTAACATGGATGAACCTTGAAAATATTATGCAAAGTGAAATAAGCCAGATACAAAGTGAGAAAAGTTGTATGAGTCTCCTTTTGCGAAAGATCTAAAATAGGCAAATTTCTAAAGAGGTAAAGTAGCTTAGAGGTTGCTAGGGGTTTGGGAAGGAGAGGTGGAGGAGTCATCATTTAATGGGTACAGAGTTTCTGTTTGGGGTGATGAAAAAGTTTTAGAATTAGTAGTATTACACAACATTGTAAGTGTAATTAGTGCCACTGAATTGTACACTTAAATATGGTTAAAATGGCAAATTTTACATTATATATAGTTTGCCACAAATTAAAAAAAATTAATAATGTAATACCAAAAACCATTGATTCGTACACTTTAAATGGGTGAATTTATAGGTATGTGAATTATATCTCAATGAAGTTGTTTACAAACAAAATGTTCTAGCTAAAATGGGATGATTTGTTTTTTTTATTTTTCTTTTTTTTTTCCCCCTTGGAGACAGGGTCTGGCTGTGTTGCCCAGGCTGGAGTGCAGTGGCTATTCACAGGTGCACACGTAGTACACTACATTCTTGAACTCCTGGGCTCTAGCAATCCTACCACCTCAGCCTCTCAGGTAGCCTGGACTAGTACACCACACCCAGTTCTAAAATGGGACAAGTTTTACAAGTATTAAAACATAAAAAAAGACAATGTCTCATTGGTTTTCACTCATTGGAGCCATTTTTCAGTTCATTTAGAAGAACAATAGAGTATTCAGAAACTGAATGGTGGCAGAGTTGGGATGGGCTTTTCTCAAAGGTTGGTGGGATAATTGGTTTAAATACCCTACAGTGGAGCCAAATGTCATGCGCTTTTAAACTTGTGAAATACAATAGCAACGTGGTATTCTAGTATATGTTGAGCTCAGAGATACCCAGGTTTTGATCCCAAGTCTGCCATTTACTTGGTGTGTTGCATTGTCTCTTGTCAATGCAACACTACTGGTTGTACCACTATTCAGTTATAACATTATGACCATTTAAATGTTGTTACTGCTGAACCTAGAAGTTGACTCTGATTATGTTTCCATTCTTGTTGGGTTTTCTGTCCTTCCTGGATTGGTAGTTGGCTCTTGTTCAGTTTGTTTAGTTTTCAATATCACCAGCTCAAATTCTTCTCCAGCTTTCCAAAAGTCAACTCTATATAGTAATTTTCACAATATCAAATATATCAGATAAACCATAAGACTTTGTTTTTCTGGAGTCATCCCTGTTAGAACCCTTCCCCTCTGGTTCCTATTTGCAGAGGTTGTTCTCAGGCCTACTCTGCAGCTGCCACCCAGGGCTTTCCTTTGCTTCTGCTTTTATTAGAGTCCTGCTACCACGAGTCATGTATGTTATAGGTTTACATATTTCTAGGTTTATCCCATTGACTCAATGCAACATATCCCTCAGTAACCTCCTAGGCAGTGATTCTTGCGAGGTAAATTTTTTGGAAATGTTCATTTCTAAAAAGTCTTCATTCTGCCTTCATTCTTTTTTATTACACTATTTTATTGAGATATAATTCACATACCATAAAATGTACCCGTTTAAAGTATACAATTAAATGTTTTTGGTGTGTTTACAAAGCTGTGCAACCAGTACTGCAATCTATTTTTAGAAACTTTTATTACTGCAAAAAAGAAATCCCTTACACATTAGCATCAATCCTTATTCTCCACCTTACCCCACCCCAGTCTCGATGGATTTGTGCATTCTGGAAATTTCATATAAAAGCAATCATACAATATGTGGCCTTCTGTGCCTGCTTCCTTCAGTGAGCATAATGTTTTGGAGGTTTATCCATTTTGCAGCATGTATCAATACTTCATTTCTTTTTATTGACAAATACTATTCTATTATATGGATATGACAAATTTTGTTTATCCATTCATTAGTTGACGGACATTTGGGTTGTTTCCACTCTGCTTACTCTGAATAATGCCTCTATGAACATCCATGTACAAATTTTTGTGTAGACATGTGTTTTCATTTCTCATGGGTATATACATAGCAATAGAACGTCTGGTTTATATGGTAACTCTATGTTTAAGATTTTGAGGAAGTGCCAGACTGTTTTCCAAAATGGCTTCACATTTTTCATTCCCACCAGCAATGATAAGGATTTCATTTTGTACACACCCTCACCAATATCTTAAATGTAGGTCTTTTTTATTACAGCCATTCTAGTGGGTGGGAAGTAATATCTCCTTGTGGTTTTGATTTGCATTTTCCTAATGACTAACGATGTTGAGCATCTTTAATGCTTCTTGGCCACTCATACATCTTTGGAGAAATGTTTATTTAAACCCTTTGCTCATTTTTAATTTGGTTATTTGCCTTTTTATTATTAAGTTATAAGACTTCTTTATGGGTATGAATTCCTGATCAGGTATATGATTTGCAAATACTTTCTCCCATTCTGTCTTGGCACTTTCTTATTGGTGTCATTGAAACACAAAAGTTTTTAATTTGGATGAAGCACAACTTATCTTTATTTTTCTTGTATTGCTTGTGCTGTAGGTATCTCTGAGAAATCATTACCTAATCCAAGCTCATGAAGATTTACTTCCATGTTTTCTTCTAGGATTTTTATAGTTTTAGCACTTACATCTAGGAATATAATCCACTTTGAATTAACTTTTGTGTATGGTATGAGGTAGTAGTCCAAAGTCATCCTTTTGCATACAGATATCCATTTGTATCATTTGTTGAAAAAACGATTCTTTCCTCTTTCCTCTTGGTACTTCTGCCAAATCTATCTTTATTCTTCTTCCTTGGTAGTTTGGCTAGGTATTCATTGCAAAAATATTTGTTAAGCCTCTTTTAATTTCCAGGCTTGCTCTAGTCTCTGTCTATGCAGTGGTCTAAGATTGATGGTGTTCCTGTATAGCACACACATTCAATGTCTCGGACCTTTTCACATGGCCCAGAGTACTTTTCACTGTATATCTACATCTGGAAAGTGACATGGGATTAACACTTTCCTGTAGCATCCCCCAAGAAATGCCTGAAAAAGTTGATTTGTATAATGACCCCAGCTCTCTCTTGTCTTGGGTGAGGTAATTCCACAGCATTTGTTTTATTCCATTTCCCAGAGTTTCTCCATGAGACTTAGCTCCAATCATCCACTGTGATATCTACGCAAATAATGCACCCTTTATTGGCTGTTTTCCCTTCTCTATACCACTTTCCCACTTCCTTGCCATTGTTCTTTACACTTTGCAAATAAACTGCTTGCACTCAAATCCTTACCTTGGGGTTTGCTTTTGTTTCTAGCTTCACGCCTCACTGCATCTTTTTTGGCACCTGGTCCTCCAATTTTGAGATCTTTCCAAGGTTCTGCCGTGTGAATTGAATTTCCTTTTCCTGTCGTTCCTCTCCTGCAGGCTCTGGTGCTCAGCTCTCTCTTCTGCATTAATACCTCCATCTTCTTTCCCTCCATGAAGTGGTTGTCTATTGTTGTGTTGAACAAACCACCACAAAACTTCGTGGTTTAAAACAAAACCAATCCTTTTCTTTTCCCTCACAGTTTCTGTGGGCCAGTAATTCTGGAAGCACCCAGGTGGGGCTCTGGCTGGGGTCTGCCATGCAGTTTTAGTCAAATCATGGTGGGCAGGGAACAACGGGGGTAGGCCAGGCATCTCTCTCCCTGTAGTCGTGGGGCTTCTCCACTTGGTATCTCCACATGGGTCACTTTGGTGGCCTGAAGGTGGTAGGGCCTCTTTCATGGTGGCTGAGGGCTAAAATACAAATGTTCTAAGAGCCAAGCAGAAGCTGCAAGGCTCGCACGGCCCAGCTTCAGAAATCACCAAATGCTGCTTCAGCTGTCCTTTATTGCTCTACCAGTTACCAGATTCAAGGGGGTGGGGGTGGAAAGAGATTCCAACGCTCAGTGAAAGGAGAGTTACATAATTTGTAGCATATTTTAAACTGCTACATTCCCTTTTAAATTATTTTTTATTTCCATATTTCTTTTCAAGAAGTTAGAAACATCTGTCATTCACATGATGAATATAAGTTACCAGCCTTTGAAACAGCAGGTAAGGTAAGTTGGAATTCATTAGCATTTAGAAAATCTGTACACTGTATCACATCAATGCAAGGAAATGCCTGTTGTTTCTTGCAAATTACTTCATCTATTAAAATTAGTTTGGATAGAAATACAACATAGTAAGTTCAAACATCCAATAAAACAGTCCGCTGCTCTTTCTAAAATACTATACTCATATGCATAAGCTTGAAGGTGAAAAACAAGTCTGGGTTTCTTGCATGGAGGAGCACAAGACTTTCAAATTAAGATGGGCCATCCAATATAAACTTTCACATGATCATCTCCAGCACTGACCCACACAATAGCTCTGCAGAAATTTCGTTGTCTTTTTTCTTTTCCTGTTTGCTTTCTATTTGAAAATAAGTTCAAACTTACAGAAAAGTTGTAAGAATAAGGAAAGTACATAGAACACCTATATACCCTTTACCCATTTTCACCTACTATTAACATTTGGACCTGTTTGCCATTTGTTTTATCATCTGAGTGCTTCTCTTCTCTCTCTTTCTCTCTCTCTATTTCTTATTCTCTCTCTCCCCATATACATGTGTAGATAGATAGATAGGCATATGTATATAATAGATGAATATATGCATATTTATACATCTCTATATATGTGCATATTTTTTCTAAACCGCATGAAAATAAAGTCGCATGAGGTCCTAATGGATACAAATTTACCCTTGAATGGTTCAGAAAAAAATATATACACACACACACATTTGGTGTCCTTTATAGAATTGTTCTGTTCATGTGGCATCTCATTAGTTTCCTTTAAATTGGAACATTTCCTTGGCCTCTCTTTTTCTTTTAAAGCATTGACATTTTGAAGAACACAGCCAACCCCCTTCTCTACTTTTTTTATAGAACATTCCTCATTTTAAATTTATCTGATGTTTCCTCATGTGTAAATTAAGTTTATGGGTTCCAGCCCAGAATACTACATACGGGCTTTTGTATTGTTGTCAGGGTATCAAAATCAAAAGTATAAGATATGCCCCTCATTGGTGAGGTTCATTTTTATTACCTGGTCTTAGCATTGCCCAATATCTCCACTGTGTAGTTGTTATTTTTTTTCTTTGCAAGTCAATAGCAATCAGCGGGGAGACAGATCATGAAAATACCCTGCTCCTCATCAAAACGTCCCCTAAGATTTAGCGTCCATTGATGACTCTTTCCTGAAACCAGTCTTCATTATGATGATATTATGAAAAGATGATTGTCCAGGTCCACCACTCCCTCACACCTCTTGTAAGCAAGAGCCCTTCTTTAACCCTGTGTATATGTGTGAGTGCATACACACACACACACGTATATACACAATATATATATTATGAGGCTAAACTGATACCTCTAATTCTAATCCAACCCCACAGGATTCTTTCATGCCTTCCTTCATTCCATATTCTATGTCTCTTTTTTCACAGTGAGAATCTTGGTTCCACAAAATATCAGCATATTTATTCATGGGCTTGATCCTATAACACAGCTAAAATATTTCAAGAAAAGCTCTGCCCATACCTCTGCAAAAAACAAAACTACTGGCTGAGCACAGTGGCTCATGCCTACAATCCCAGCACTCTGGGAGGCCAGGAGTTGGAGGTTACAGTGAGCAATGATCATGCCGCTGCTCACCAGCCTGGGTGACGGGGTGACAGAGTGAGACCCTGTCTCAAAAAAAAAAACACCTACTAATAAGAGTGTAGGATTTGTTTGCATTTTCTTCTTACCCACCTCATCCAGGACTGAGGGTATATAATTAAATATTATGTTCTTGCATTGCTTAGTTATTTAGCTATTTCCCCCCTTTAGTGTGGTTATTTTATGCATTTGAAATAAGGTGGTTTCCTTTGTTTACTCCTCATTCTTTTTTTATGTCTTAACATCTATTATCTGCTGTTGTCTCCTTTTCTCATGTCCATTGTTATGACTTTGCTTTCACATTAGTGGCATTTGGGGGATACAGATAGACAGATAGATAGATTATCTACCATATTAACTGGAACAAAGTGATTTTTAACCATGTAAGTCAAATGAAATTTGTATTTGTCAGGATAGGCTTAGCTGTGCTGCAATAACAAACAATCACAAAATTTTAGTGCTTAACATAATCTTTTCTCGTTCACTCTGCAGGTACTATGTGGATCAGCTGGGTTAGTGTCGTCATGCAGAGATCCAGGCCGACGGAGCAGTGAATATGACACATTCCCGTGAATGCCAAGATAGGGCGGAAGAGAACTTGATAAATAAGACACTGACTCTTAAAGCTTTTACTCAAGAGTGACCTATGCCATTTCTCACATTTTATTGGTCACGTCTAACTTAAAAGTGGGCTGGAAAGTGCAATCCTACCATGGGACCATGGAAAGATAGCCAGAATATTTGTGAACAGAACTGTCAGCTACAACAATATTCCTGGTCCCAAACCTTCCAATGTCTTCCTGTCACTCCTAAAATAAAACCCATACTCCTTACTATGGCCTAAAAATCTCTACACAATATGACCCTGACTATCACTGCAGGCTCATTTTCTACTACTCTCCCTGTTGGACTGCACTCTGACCACAGTGGCCTCCTTGCTATTTTTCCAAACTTACCAAATATTGACCACACCAGAAATATTTTGCAATGCTTTCCCCCCCTCCCCCAGAACACTTTCTCCAAAACCATCACATGGCATCCTGTCTCCATTCATTTAGGTCTCCATTCAAAGGACACTTCCTCAAAGAGGCTGCCCCTGACTGTAGTACCCCCTCCACACATATTCACATACACAAATACACACACACACTGCTGTCTCTCTCTATCCACTTATTCTACTTAATTTTCTTTCATAGCAATTATCATTGCCCAAAATCATATCATATATTCATTTGTCACCTTTTCCATTTGTCTGTTTCCTCTAGAATGAAGGCAGTCTGTTTTTATGGTGTTTATAAAATTATCACTGTAGCCCCAGGGCCTAGAACCATGTCAATGAATATTTGTTCAATGCATGATTGAATGCTTCTCACACTTACCACTAGACCATCAGCCCCATTTAGACAGGTGCTGGGTGCTCAGCGAGCGTTCAAGTGGGGTACGTGCCTGGACTCTGACACATAGGGCAGCCACGCACTGGTGTAAATGGCTTGACCTTCCCCACATATGACCTGTTACATCATTGGTGTTCTCACACCAGGAAGAGCAACTGGGCAGGCCAGAGGAGAGAGAACTTCTCCTGGATCTTCCTAAGTTTCCTCTAACTCTATGGTCTTACTTATGGCCTTACTTTTTTTGCTCCCTCTTCTGACTACACAAACTTTGAGTGTCACTCTCTTCCAGTTGCTGAATATCCTTTCCATGCCTTATTTACTATCTACCTGATCCTCTTCCCCTAAAGCTAAGTGAACCAATTTTTTTGCTCATTCTGCAGCATGAATGCATTTAATCATTGTCATGCAAATGAAAGATAGGAACAGAGGGTCCATGTCTTGCTCACTGCTATGTCTCTAGTGCCTCTGTGCTTTGGACACGGCCTGGTGCACAGCAGGGACTACACTATTTGTTGGATGGATGAACACATGAATAAATGATGGGTCCCAGCTTATATTCACTGTACCCTGATTACCTATATTCCCAATACATGGTGCCAGATACGAAGGACTCAGAAATACTGAGTCCTTATTCTAGAGTTGCTCCTGTTTGCCATTGATGTTATCTTCTTTGGTTCTGCCTGGCTCGCTGGGCAGCAGTCTCCCCCTTCCAGGAGGGGTTCTTCCTAATACCCCTCTCAGCTGTCCTCGCTGCCTCCAACACCAATTAGACGACGCCTGATAACTTCACCTGGCATTCTGCACGTTGGCATCTGGATCCCCACCCCTAACAAGTCCCAGGCCTCCTCTTGAGTCTGCCATTGCTAAGCACCAGCTGATGATTGCCCAGACAGAAGCCATCTGCTGGTTATTAAGGAAAGTTAAATAAGCAAAGGAGCTCCAGGGACGTTTAGCAAAAAAGACCACCATATGCATAGAGAATTGGCAAGCAGTGGGCCCCTCTTACACAAGGGTCGTTGTGGCTATGTTAGGCATTCTTCCGTTGGGATTACTCAGTTTAATGGCTCATGGGATGCCCTTCTGATAAAGCCTGCCCTCAGGCTCCACCCTAGCACAAAGGCAGCCCCACAGCACTTCATTATATACTTCTGTCATTCACGCTGTCTGAACCACAGGCTCATTAGGGCCTGGGGTGGGCTTGGGGAAGGGCATTAGTTCAGTGCAAGCTGTACAATATTTAGTGAACTTTGTATTGGGTAGTCAATGGTGAGCAAAACAGACACTGTCCCTGTTCTTATGGAGATTTTGTAATGGAATGGCCAAGCCACGGTTTGGATGACAGTGAAGAGAAGTGGGGTAGGAGATCCAATCCAAAGTATTGCTCAGAGGGCAGTAAGGGTCAAAACCAAGAATGTCAAAACCAATAATTAAAAGCTGAGCCGAAGCTGTGATACTAAACCATGGCTGGAAATTAGCTCTTCACAGAATGTGGAAAGAGCGAGGCCAGGAGAGAAGCCAGGGGCATCCTAGGTGACTAATAAGAGTAGGGCTAAGACCCTCAGAACTTAATTTTAGTGGCCCCATACTTCCTGGTGTGCTGAGAGGTCAGAATAATGTTTTCAAAAATAAGGTGGGCTCATTCACATGTCCATTCATTTAGTATTTGTTAATTAACTGTTATGCACTAGAGCTTATGCCATATGACCCAAGAGATAGATAATAAAACCCAAGGCCGGTTGCAGGGTTCTTACAGGCTTATGTGAAAGATAAGGATCACATACACTGACAAAAATATTAGGACACTCAAAGAAGGTTCTGTTTTAGTTATCTGATTTCTACTTTATTTTAAAATGTGAAGAGCCTTAAGGGAAGTGCTATGGAAGATTAAGTCAGGGACTTCATTTCAAGCTTAGAATAATAGGGAAGGTGGCATTTTTCTGGCCCTTGAAAGCCATGTGGGAATTAGACATACAAACACGTAGCCAGGAAAAGCACTGGAAATATATAAAAAGGAAGCTGTAGAGCAGGATAGTGTAGTGGTAAAGAACGTGAACATGGGAGCTGAATTGACCAAGGTCAAACCTTGGCCCTGCCACTTAGGAGCTAAACAAGTCACTTAATCATTACGATACCCCAGGTTCCTTAGCAGGTGTGGAGATTGATTTCAAAAGTGGCCACAACAATCCCTGCCATACTCCTTACAAAGTGACTTTGCCTTGCCTCCCTTCAAGAGGAGGGCTCTATTTCACCTCCCTTCAATTTGGGCTGGTTACCTGCTTTGAGCAACAGAACGTGGCAAAAGTGATGCTGTGCCAGTCCAGGCTCAGGCCTTGAGAAGCCTGGCAGCTTCCACTTTTGCCCTCTTGGAAGCCAGCCACCATGGAAAGAAATTCCAGCTAGACAACCGAATGGTCGGAGACCACGTGTGCAGAGAGGCCACGGGGAGGAGAATCGAGGTGCCCCAGCAGCCAGCCAGCATCAGTGCCTCGGACGTCAGATGAGACCATCTTGGATCTCCCCATCTTAGTCGAGTCACAGCGGGCAGGAGCACTCAATCTGAGATGAGCATCCTCGCTGAGCTCTGCCCGAAGTCCTGACCCATAGAATTGGGAACAATGAGATGGCTGTTGTTCTAAGCCAAGTGTAGGGGTGATTTAGATACCTGCTATAGTTGGTAAACACCCCAACTATCCAATTCATTCTCTAAACCTCACTGCCACAAGAGGTGGTGGAGTTTGGTTAGCAAAACAGAAAGAACTCCAAGTTTTCCAGGAGTAAGGGACTTAGACATCACTGGCAAACCTGGGGGAGCAAATGTCAGGGAAGCCAACGCTGAAAACTCAGCCTGAGGAGCTGAAATGGGTTCTGAAGAGCTCGGCTTAACAGTGATGGATCATGAAGAGCTCCAGGAAGCTCCTCCAGCTGTGCCAGCCTGTAGCAGCAAAGCAAATGGTCTTGAGAGCTTGCAGGAAAACCTTATCTACCCTTAGTTAGGGCTGCAACGCACTCTGGAAAACAGCATCTTCCTCCTTCCCGCTTTCCAAATCTCCTGCTGGCGCTGCTCATTGGCGAGCTCTAACCCAAAATTGTATGGGAAGGGGATGCTGGGAAAGGAGTCCATGGCTTCTTAAATCCTTAGATGGAGAGCTAGTAATACCAAGTCAACAACAGACCATTCAGCTCAAGGTGCTATTCATTAATTGTCAGAGAGTCTCGATCTTCTGTTCTGGTCTTTGAATTGGACCATGGCCCTTCCCTGTCCCTGAAAGTCTAGTTAGGTCAGATGATAGAGAACAACAACAGGATAAAAAAACTGAGTATCCAAGAACGTCAATGAGATAGCCCCGTCCTTCTCCCATGAAAGTAGGAGGGCAGATGACAGCAGCAGTCCTGGGGTAGAACTGAGAGTATGGTGCAGAATACTTCCAGGTGACTGGAGCCGTTAAGAAAAGTTCCCGGCTAGAAGGCTCCTGTAAAGGAGGAGCAGAAAAAGCTTCCAGACACAGGAGATCAAAGTCTCCCGCTACAGAAATTAGGATCTGCCCCCTCTAGTGATTGGGAATGACTGGGGTTTATTCATGATGGCATTGTTTGGCAGACATCCTCAGCCTGCAGGCTTAATGGTAGATGTTGGTGCTCATTTATTCACTCCACAAACATTATTTGAACTTTTACCATGAACTGGGAAGGTTGTTAAGGATATACAGTTTCTTCCCTCAAGTCTAACAGGAAACTGAGACAAATAAACCAAAATTCTTCAATACACTAAAAAAAATATAGTCAAAGGAATGTAACAACATCATCCAAGCACCACATGAGGAAGCAATTGATTCTAGGGGTCAGGGTAGGATTTGGGAAAGCTCAAAGACAAATGGCTTTTATATCCATCCATACTTCTGAAAGATGACTAGAAATCCATAGCAGACAAAGGGGATAGAGGACATTCCATGCATATGCAAGGACATGGAAATGTGAAAGTATGTGGTGTTCCATAGATCCCTAAGTTGTCCAATAGGTCTGAGATCAAATATGTCAGGAATAAGGGAGACAACACTCAGAGACAGGGTAGAAGGATAGGTTGGGCCAGTCTTTAAAGACTTTTGAATGCCATCTGGAGAGTTGGGATTCTGTTCTTTAAGTCAGTAATTTCCATAGTGGATTTGCATTTTCCCCAAGGATTTCACAAGTCTCTCCATCAGGATGCTGAAAACGTTTCTGATAATAATAATATTGTTACAATGGCCATTAAAATGAAGTACTCAAATAAACCAAAAGTAGAAGAACACAGTGTTGAACTAAGATTTTTCAAAAATAATCAAATAAACCCAATCACATGGCTCTCACCAAAAATATGATTATTAGTGCAATAAGGGTTTTTATACTGTTAATAAAAATATTTTAAGTATTTTCCATTTTTATTCTTGTATGTTTTATAACATACATAATTTATGACCATAATAGTACTGGTATATGATTTATAAATACCTAAATAAATCTATGTTGTGGGTGCATTCTGAGAAGTATTTTACTAATAGATGTGCATAATCAAGACACTCCAGCAAGTGATGGACAGCCATCAGAGGACTTCATGTAAAATAGTGGCCTAATAATATCAGTTTTTGGACATAACACTCTCACAACTGCTTACAGAATGATAGGAGAAAAGAATGAATGCAGGGAAACTGTATATGAGGATGTTTCAGTCACCAAGGTGGGAAATAAGGGTGCCAGAACTATAATGGTTGTTTTTAAAATGCAATTAAGAATCTTTGAAAGCAAGGGATACCAGCTTTCTAGTGGGGTGCACAGTCCAAGAGTCTGGGAGAAGCGAGGCCAAAAGAAGCATTGCCTTCCTCCCAAAATAATTCCGGCTCTTGGTGGCAGAGACACGAGGATCACAGGAATTATTTTAGCTGAGTTTTCAAAGATTAGGGAGATTTCTTCTAGCAGAAAGGGATGCATAGGCATTCCAGACCACAGGATCATACATGTAGAAGCCCAACATGGAAAGTGTGCCTTGCATGTACAGGAAATAGAGAGATGCCAGTAGACGCAGCCAAGGATGGGAGGGTAAGCTGGCCCCAGATCATGAAGGGTTAGCAACGTTGTGCTTTCTGAGGAATGTGCACCTTATCCTGTAGCAAGTTTAGACAGTGGGTATTCTCTAGAAACATACTGGTAGGGCCAGAGTCTCTTCAAAGGCCTTAGAAGAGGACGTAGTAGGGACAGAGTGGCTGGAAGGAAACAAAACAGTGGAGGTTCGTTCTCCTGGCAATTGGGGGATTTGGCGCTCTTCCGCAGTTTCACATTATGACCACATGGGGGCGGTCTCAACCCATCGCATCCCAGAAGCTTTACAGCTCAGCTCAGAGCTTCAACCAGATTTCACCTGAGATTTTCAAATAACTGCACTCTTGGGTGCTGGTCTGTGTTGCCTTCTTTGGGAAAATGCACTTTTTTTCGGAGATTAACGGTGCTTTCTGGGTCTTCACTAAATAGTCCGTGGGATTCCCGAGGTCAAATTCTAATCTGTTCTTTCAGTTTTCAAACTACACAGATGACATCCCACAGGACTTGGCAGCATAGCCACTGACAGATCTTGTAAACACCATTTGCTTTACAAAATTCAGCACACTAGGTAGCCTAACACCACACCGTCCAAGTTGTAGATAAGAAAAATAAGTCTCAAGGAGGGGCATGGCCAGAGAAAACATAATACAATTGGTAAATAAAAGTACCTACAGTTAAAACAGCATAGTGGTCAGGAGACACACTGCCTGGGTCTGAATCCTGTCTTTACCACTTGATGGATGAATAATTTGGGGCAAGGTCCTTCACTTTTATGCCTCAGTTTTCTTATATCACCTTTCTTGGATTAAATTCATTTCTTTAAAAATGTTTTCAAATGCTTCAAAATTTGCCAATAGTTGATAAGAATCAAATGCATTAGGTGTTACCATTATAATTTCAAAGATAACACTTTCATATTTAGAAATTGTATTAGTGCTATTGTGAATATAAAAATTATTTTTTATGTGTAAACTATTCCATTTTTTACCTTGTGAAATCTAATCTTTTCATTATCTTTAAATATATTTGACATGCCTTAATGTCTCTTTCAGATTGCTTTATTTTCTATACTTCTTAGGGTGAGAATTTTTCTTCTTTCTTTTTCCACATCTGGTGACTCAGTCAGTCAGCAAATACTTCTTGAGTATTTACTATGTGCTAATAATTAGTGATACAGCAGTGAACAAAACAGGCAAAACCTCTGCCCTCATGGAGCTTGCATTCTAGTAGGGAGCAGAAGGAGAGAGAATAAACAATCAGAACATGTAGTATGCTAAATGAGAATTAGTGCTATAGAGAAAAAATAAAGCAGGAAGGACAGGAGTTGCAGTTTTAGGTAGGGTATTCAGAGAAATCCTTACTAAGAAGATAATTCCTGAGCAAAGGTCGGAAGGAGGTTAGGGAGAAGGCTGTACAAATATCTTGGGGAAGAGCTTTGTAGGCAGAGGAAAGAGCAGGTGCACAGACTCTGATTCGGGAGTGTGCACACTCAAGAGGGGCAGCGTGGCCACAGCACACTGAAGGGAGGCAGGAGCCCCAGATCAGGTCAGAGAGATGACAAAAGCCAGGTCACATAGAGCCATTCAGGACACCGTGAGGACTGGCTTTTACTTTAAGCAAGATGGGAAACCACTAGACAGCTACTTGAGCAGTGGAATGACATGAATTGACCTGGCTTTTAAAGAATTACTCTGGCATGAATGTTCACAGGGCAACTATAGGAGAAGGAAAACTAGGCTTTTCCAATAACCTAGATGACAGATAAGGATGATTAGGGAAATAATGTTAGCAGTGGAGGCAACGAGAAATGATTGGCTTCTGGATATATTCTGAAGGTAGACTCAACTAGATTTGCTGATTTACATTTGAAGTGTAAGAAAGAGAGAAAATTAGGATGATTCAAAAGTTCTCAGCCTGAGGAGCCAAAAGGATGGACTTCTCACTTCTGAGACATGGAAGACTGAGACAGGAGCAGGTTTGATACTATCCTAATCAAGTTACCACCAGGATTTTTCTTATAATTGGCTAGACCAGCTGATTCCCAAGTTTATAATGAAAATCAAAATTAAAAGAATAACCAGGAAAATCTGAAACAAAGCAAAATTGATAATTAGGAAGACTAAAGCTAAAATTCATTGAAGAAAATAGTTAAGCTTCTGTAATTTCAAATTAGCATATTAGTAGACACAAAGATCAACAGAACCAAAGGAGAACCCAAATAGTTCTAACTAGGTAGAGAGAGAGAGACAGATGACAAAAAGAGAGAGGAGAGAGAGAGAGAGAGAGAGGATTTTACTTCTGATGAAGATAGCATTTCAAATCAGTAAGAAGAAGATAAGCTAGTTAGCAAATTGAATAGCCAAAAGGGAAACGTGAAGTTACATCTCTGCCTACTTCTCCTAGCAAAATAAGTGTCAAATTAGTCAAACATATTAAAGTAAAAATTAACTCACAAAAGAACTTAAAGAAAATGTGGGGGAATTATATTATTGCAATAGGGATGGTATCTCTAAACATGACACAAAGCTGTGAAGGCTGGAAAAACAAGATTAATGATTCTGACTAGATTTAAAAAACAAACATTTCTACATGGGAAAAATACTATAATCAAAGTCAAAGATCAGGGAAAATGTTGGGAAAATACTAGCAACATAAATAACAGATAAATGTCTAGTTCCCTTAATACATTATGGTGAATACAAATCAACAAGAAAACAATCAGCTACCCAATAGAAAAAAACTGGGTGAAGTCATGATTTCAGAGAAAAATAAATGCAAATGACTTAAAAAAATAGATACGGTATCACTTTTGAGCTTTAAAATAATGCCATTAAAAATAAGAAATAAAATTGAAATCAAACATAGTCCTTTTTTTACTAATCCAATGGGAAAATTATCTCAACCTCTGAGCTGACAAGCAGGGGAGAAACAGATGTTCTTGGACACAGGAGGTAAAGACTGTCGTCAGGGAAAGCCAGTCACATTTATCAGTATTTACATGAACATACCTTTTCACCCAATTGTTGTCCTTTTATGAATTTTTCCTGCAGACATACTCATGCAAGAATTTTTTAAAAATATGATGTCACTAGGCATTCGGAATTTTTCAGCTTCACTATAATCATATAGGACCACTGTCATATACTCAAGCCATCGTTGTCCAAAATGTCGTTTTGCAGTGCATGATTGTACATGACCTAAGCCAGGCCAGCATGATTATCTCCTCAAATTTTGGGGTGCTGAAGGATGAGAGAAAAGTCAGTTAGAGTTCATTCTTTCCCATGGCAGCACCAGATGAGGTAGTGGAATGGTTCCTGGGCCTGGATGCCTGGAGATGTTCTTAAGCCCATCCTTGATCTTGTCCTATTTCTAAGCCTGCTCTCTGAGTCTCCAGGTAGTCTAGAAATCATTCCTCTTTTTAATTTATCTAGAGTTGATTTTTTTTTTGCTTATATGCTTTTATCTTCATTCCTGAGTCAGATATTTCACTGCATTTGTAGGTGTGACACAAATATTTTATCACCTTCAGTCTTTCCCATCTCTAATAGCCACTGAAATAACACCTTTATCTCGCTACTACTTTCATCACTCTTGCTGCTTTTTTCTGTACTTACCCAATACGTTAGATTAATAATATTTGTAGATCATTCAAGAGCTTAAATGTATATGCAATCAGTAATACATGTGCACACATGTGTGTATGATGGACTGAGTTGATATTGTTGTTTTAGAGCATAGCATTATTTGAATCCATGAAAGTTATTAAGTTAATAACTTTGCAGATAGAATGCCAAATAATTAATACAGAAAGTAAATGCTAAAGAAGGAGAGACCCTTTAAAAATATAAGATATAATATAACACTTCACAAATCATTTTTACAGTCATTATCTCCCTGGAATGCCCTATAATTCTGAAGAAGATAAATAAGAATTGTTGGTCTCCATTTTAGTGCTAAAGAAAGTGAAGTTCATAAAGGCTAAATGATTTCTGGAAAGTCCTACATCTACTAAGAAACAAAACCAGGAACAGAATATAAGCTGTTGACCTATCACCTAGGTCTCTTCTCTTTATACTATAGTGCCCTCTTATCTTTTCAACCCAACTTACTATTTTGAAAAATTTTAACCCTACAGAAGAATTGTTACCAGTACACCCTTAGAATCTTCCCCTGGATTCACTAGCTGTTCACGTGTTACTGCATTTGCGCTATTACTCTCTCCTCTGCATCTCTCTCTCTCCCCCTCTCCTCCTCCCATTCAAGAGTTCATCACAGCTATTGTACGTAATACCTAACTCCTAAAACTTCAGCACGCATATGCAAAAAATAAGGCTATTTCTACGTAATCATAATAAATTATCACATTTAGGAAATTTAGCATTGATCCAATAAAGAATGACATAATTTGATTTTTTCTAGACTTTATTTTTTAGAGCACTTCTAGGTTTACAGAAAATGGAGTAGAGAGTACCAAGAGTCATACTCTCTCTCTCTTGCTCACTCATAGTTTTCCCTATTATTAATATCTTACATTATTGTGGTACAATTTTAATGGTTAATGAACCAATGTTGATACATTATTATTAATTGTAGTCTAAAGTTTACATTAGAGTTTACGCTTTGAACACTGTTGTACACTTCTACAGGTTTTGAAAAATGCATAATGTCATGCTTCCACCATTACAGTATCATACAGAATAATATCACTGACCTAAAAATCCCCTGTGCTCCACATGTACATCCCCCAGCCCCCATTTCCCCCAAGCCTCTGGTAACCACTGGTCTTTTTACTGTTTCCATTGTTTTGCTTTTCCCACAATGTCATATAGTTGGAATCATACAGTACATAGCCTGTTCAAACTGGCTTCTTTCACTAAGCAATACGCATTTAAATTTCTCCATGTCCTTTTGTGGTTTGATAGCTCATTTATTTTTTATCACTGAATAATATTCCATTGTACAGATGTACCACAATTTGTTTATCCACACACCTTTTAAGGACATCTTGGTTGCTTACAGTTTTTGGCAATTATTAGTAAAGCTGCTATAAATATTCATGCGCAGGCTTTTGTGTGGGCATATATTTTCTACTCATTTGGATAAACACCTAAGAGCGTGATTGCTGAATCATATGGTAAGACTTTAGCTTTGAAAAAAACTGCCAAACTATCTTCCAAAATGACTGTATCATTTTGCACTCCCACCAGTAATGTATATTGTTCATTTTTTCCATTAGAGGCTTTAGCATATTAATCATAGTTATTTTAAATTACTAGTCTGCTATATCCATTATTTCTGCCATGTTTAAATATAGTACTGATACTTGCTGTGTCTCTTCAAACTGTGTTCTTTTGTCTTTTAGCATGCCTTGTAATTTTTTACTAAATGCTGGACATCATATACTGGGTAAAAACAGCTGAGGTAAATATGCCATTAGTGTGAGGTTTTATGTTTATGTGGCTAAAAGATAGGCTGTGCTTAATGTTTGCTCTAACTGTAGGTGTGAGAAGCTAAAATCTCCTCTAGTGGTGTTGTCTTTGTCTCCCTTGTTGTGCTTGGGTTTCCTTAGAGACTCCTTTTTAAATACAGTCTAACACACGCAGGATTTTCAGTTGTTCTTCCCTGTTGTTATAGAGGAACCTATTGATGTAGTGGTAATATGTGGAAGGGAGGGAAGCATGTTATAGTCCCATGATTATGTCTTTCTTTCAGTAAGCCCATGCCTGTGGGCTGTGATTTCACAAATGTTTTATAGTCTCTTACCTCACCTTAGGTGAGAGAGAAAGGCTAGAGGTAGACGAAGCTGGGTGTTTCCTGGCCCCAGTTAGACTCTGGTAAAATAGTTTCCTTGGAGGGTGGGACTTATTAAGATGAAGAGAATCCTCTGGGCATACTTCAAAATGACTCCCTTCCCCTGTGCCTGCCAGAAGCACAGGGGAATCCTCCTGTGATCTTCACTGTGGAACCTGGTAGAGCTCTTGGAAGAAAAACTCATGAAAGTCTGGGTCCCCCCCTAAGAATGGCTCCCATGGAGTTTTTAAACTCTAAAGTTTATTCACACTGAGCCTTCAGCAATTTGCCAATTACATTAAATTTAAAATTTTAGTTTAAATTACATTTTTAATTTTCCTACTCTGGTTTCTGTTCCCGGGCATCTGATCCATTAAGCTGTGATAATCTGTACCAACCTGCCTGAGTACCTAATTTGGGGGGTAGCCCTCTCAATTTTCTGACGGATCTAAAAAGAATTGGTGATTTTCAATTTGTTCAGCTTTATTCTTGTTGTGAGGACAGGAGTGATGACATCCAAGCTTCTTTCATGCTGGACTGGAAACCAGAAATCTTTACAAATACTCTTTATACCAGTTAAGAGGAGAGAAGAGAAAAAATATACATTTATACTATCTTTTATAATTGCATAATTACCTTTACAATTTGCATTTTCATATAGATTCTAATTACTATGTAGGGTCAGTTGCTTTAAGCCTAAGGACTTTCTTCAGTATTTCTTAAGTTCTGCTAGCAAAAAATCCTCTCAGTTTTTTTTTTAAATCTGGTGGTATCTTTTTTTGCTTTTGTTTTTTGAAAACAAATATTCTGGGTATAAGATTCATGGTTGACAGTTTCCTGGTTTTTTTTTTTTTTAACCTTAAATCCCCTGCCTGATGTTCTCCATTGTTTCTGATTACAAGTCAGCTGTTTATGTTATTGGGGTTCCCTTTTATTGAATAAACTATTTTTCTCATGCTGCTTGAGAGATTTTCTCTTTGTCTTCAGCATTTTGACTATGATGTATTTAGGTGGATCTCTTTGCATGGAGCTCATGGACTTCTTGGATATGGAGATTAATGTTTTTCTTGAAATTTGGGAATTTTACAGCCACTCTTTCTTCAAATATGTTTCTGCTTTCTTCCCTCTGTCATCTTCTGTGGTGCTCTGATTACATGCAAGTGGTATGTTTAATGGTGTCCACGTTTGTCTCAGGCCCTGTTCATTATTCTTCATTCTTTTTTCTCTCTGATTTTAGATTGCATGATCTCTATCAAGCTATCTTCAAGTTTATTGATTCTCACCTCTTCTAGTTTATATCTACGGCTAATCCCCTCCAGTAATTTTTTAAATTTCTGTTATTTTACTTTTCAACTCCAAAACTCCCTTTGGTTATTGACATTGTCTATTTGATGAGACATTGTCATCATACCTTCCTTTACTTCCTTCACCATCGTTTTCTTTAGTTCTTTGGACATATTTATAATTAAGCTGCTTTATAGTCTTTGCTAAGTTTGACATCTGGGCTCTCTCACAGCCAGATTCAGTTGCCTGCTTTATATACTCTGTTTGGGTCACACTTTCCTGTTTCTTTGAATGTCTTATAATTTTGTGTTGAAAACCATACATTTTAGATAATATATTATAGCAATTATAGTTAATGATCTGTCCCCTCCTCCCAGAATTCTTGCTGTTTATACTTTTATTTGTTTACTGACTGGGCTGGACTGACTAATTCCACAAGAGTATGAAGTCTCTGATGTTAGGTCTCTGAGGACACAGATTGCAGTATGCACACAGTCACAATAGGATAACATTGGTTTTAGCAGGGCTCTCTTTGACTGTCTTTTTGCCTGTTCTCTATTAAGCTGTCTGCCTCTCTAGGTATGACACTCAGTTGTTAATCTCCACTAACTTCCAGCTGATTGCTCTGTTGTTTTCATCCAAGCCCTGGGGGATAAATTGGTTCACAAGCTGATCCAATTCAATTTGGGCCTCTTTTCAAGAATTGTCTTTGAGACTTGTTCTGGCCCCAGGAAGGCTCTTCTTAGCTCTCTCTTTCCCTGATGTACCCCTGTAAACCTCCAGCTGGCCTGTGGTTTAACTTATTGCTCTCTTGGAGCTACAGGCCTCCTCTTAATTGCTTACCACCAAAATTTCTATTGTTTGGAGTATCAGTCTCTAGTCTTTGTGGCTAACCTCATTCAGTGCAGAAACTCTGTCCTATGTGCAAGCTGAGGGGAGGGCAACCATCGTCCAGTATTCTCAGCCTGCTGTCCTGGTGTAATATTTCTGCCCTACAAGTAGGGGTTGGATGGAGGAGGATATCCCTGGACCTCTCAGTCAGTCTTGCCTAGAATAGAGTTTCTGCAGCAAGGAGTTTTGGGGGGAGGGTATGAGAAATGCTTGCAGCCTTTCCTTCTCAGAGAGATACTATAGCCTTAAACTGGGAGCTAAGGAAAGTGTTCTTGGCCACACCTGTCTAGAATGGATCTTCTGTCACACTGAGCTGAGGACTGGGAGAGGGAGTGGTTATTGCTCAAATGCCACATACTTGTGCTGTTTTGACCAAGGTTTAGTAGATTTTTCTTGAAGAAAATTTCTTCATTTACTTTATGTCAGGGACATAAAGGGTTTTATGGGGTTTTATAAATAATTTTGATCAATTATGGGTTTCAACTAGGAAGAGGTTCTGCAGAGCTCCTCATGCTGCCATTATGAAAATCATCTTCCTGCAGCATTGTGTTTAATGCAAAAGAAAAAAAAATTAGAAAGGGAAGGAGGGAGATAACAAACCTAAATGTTCATTGACATGGGAATGGGTAAACAAATTATGGTGTAGTAATAGCACAACACCTACCTATTATTTTATTTTTTCTTTCTTATCATCACCCTCTTGGAGAATGATTAGCTGTTAAATTGAATGAATTAGAGCCACCTGTACCAATCAGGATAGCGCTCAAGCACACAATACTGAGTAAGAAAAAAACAGTTGTAGAATAATTCTTTTAAAAATAACACACATAAATATTAGAAACATTGCATGGATGCGTAACAGCTGTAGTAAAACAGGAAAATGTGGACTGGAATATACAAGTTAATCTCTCACAAGTATCTCACAAGTATCTCTGGACTTTGGAAAGATAGAATGAGACTTCAATTCTCTTTTATCTTTTTAATAAAAGATTTTAAACAGAATGTGTATCTCTACATTGAGTACATGTGTGTGTGCTCTGCTATACTATTCCAGAACTATGCTTCATGTTTTGAGTCTCACAAATGGTGAGACGCAAGTAGGCATTTGGAGGATGCTATGGCAGGTTGGAACCTGAAGGCCTTACCTTCTTGTGGTTTTAGAAAGGAGCCTCACAGAGAAAACCAAAAAGAACCAGGACTAAGACATCCTTTCAACAAATGTTAGTTAAGCACTTATTATGGACTATGCTCAGCGCTAGGAGCTTTAATGTAATGCATGTTACTCTCCAAAACACTTTCAAATACAGGACCTCCTTTAGCTGTGATTCAGACCAGTGGATTCATTTATTCACCAAGTACTTAGTACTTAACCTCTCTGTTTCCTCAACTGCAAGATGAGACTAACAAGAGCATCTCCTACAGAATTTTGTCAAAGTGAAATAATTTCTGTAGAGGTCAGTGTGCTTGCTGCCTGGCATATAGTAAGAGCCCAGGAAATGTAAGGTGCTGCTGTTGGTCATCACCGTTTACCAACCACAGTTCCAATCACTGGGAGAGAAGGTGACTGAAAAACAGGAACTCCAATGTCCGTGGAGCTCTCCGAAATGCATTGAAACCGTAAATCCAAGAGCCCCCACGGTGTTCGAGAAAGATGAGCTTTCTAAATAGAAAAGAAACCGCTTCCAGCCTGACCTTTTCCAAGGTCCGCGTGTGTTCTCCGTGGAATGCAGCGACTGACATTTTCCCTGGGCGCAGCAGAGAACAGGACCCTGAGAGGAGGGGCGGGGTTGGGGGCGGGCGCTGAGAGTGGCGGGGTTGGAGAGCGGACTCCGAGAGGCGGGGCGGGGTGGGGGCGGGGTTGGGGCGGGGCTAGAGGCCGGGCGCCGCTGGGAGGGAGGCGCGGCGGGGGAGGTGCGCTGGGAAGCTGGGGCGAGCAGGAAAGGGGTGGGGCAGGCGGGGACAGGCGGGGACGGTCACATTCTCAGGCCGCAGAAGAGGAAGTAGACGTCCCGGGCCTGCTTGCAGCGATGGGCTCCCTGGTGGCCGCCCTCTGGACAGTGCTCCATCCCCAGACTCTCCTACTGGGTGTTGTCGCCTTTCTGCTCTTTGCTGACTTCCTCAAAAGACGGCGCCCAAAGAACTACCCGCCAGGGCCTTGGCGCCTGCCCTTCGTTGGCAACTTCTTCCACCTGGACGTTGAGCAGTCACACCTGGCACTTCAACAGGTAGGAGCAGGCGAAAATGCCTAGCCTTCTCCTGACCCTAACTCTGATCGGCAGGACAAGGGACATTCCGGGGACAGAGGTGGGCTTGGGGGAGGATGGGAGGCTCTGTGGCTGATGCTTGTAACCAGGGAAACCCTGCTTTGAACTTCATTTTCCTGTTTCCCCTCCTGTCAACTGGTATGATTCTATCTGCCCTTTCTAGGGGTGGCATATTATTAAGAGTGCTGGGCATGTTGCTTTCCTTAACTTATTTAATTGCGTGTTATCTTGTTAAACATTATTGGAACATCTTATTTATAATATGATTGCCTTTACCTCTTTTATATCATCCTTAAAGATGCTATAGTTCTAGGAAGCTTCATTTCCCATATGTAAAATGGTGATAATACCACCTCAATCCTCATCATTTCTCAATTGGATTATCCTCACCTCCACCCTATCTGAACCCCTGCCTTAAGCCTCGTCCCCCCCTGCGGTGTGGTCTCACTGAAGTAATAATTTTAAAATGTTATTCCTCTGCTTAAATTTTCTCAGTGCCTGCCACTGCCTCCCAGTGTTCAGACTCCTTACTGAGCCACCTGGGACCCTTCTTGACCTGGCCTGTTTCCACCTCTTTATAATCATCTCCTATCAGGGCTCCCTAACTCTGGCCACTCTGAATTCTTTAAAGTTCTCTCAGACATCAAACACTTTCTTAAGAATCTTTAGCTGGTTTCCCTGCCTATCAGCACAGGTACTTTGCTGAGAGACAACGCTGTGACAGGTGGTTATAAAGATTAAATAAAACAAGGAATGATTGACATGGCTTATATTTGGTGCACAACAGGTATTAGTTCTCCTGTCCCTACACATGCCTGGGGTACTTTAAACATGTGCCTGTATATTGTACTCAAATACAGATGGACAGGTCTTATTACTCAGGGAAAAATGCCCAATTGGTAACACTAAGTGGCAGGATTAGTCACAGAATTTTAAAGCTGGGCTCCTAAGTCTGTTCCCTTGTTTAAAAAATGTGTTGTTTAATTTCCAAGTATTTGGAGATTTTTCTGTTTATTCTTCTGTTAATGATTTCCAGTTTGATTCCATTATAGTCAAACAATTCTTTTAAATTTATTATGGTTGTTTTAATGACACAAGATACAGTCTACCTCGATAAATGTATCATGCATGTTTGAAAAAAATTCAACTCTTGTGTGGATTGTTGGTTTTATACATATCAATTAGATCTTATAGGGTAATGGTATTGTTTAGTTGTCTTATACGCTTGCCAACTTATCTACTGATTCTATGAACTACTGAAAGAGTCATGTTGAAATCTCCAACTACAATTATGAGTTTATCTATTTCTTCATTCAGTTCTGGTAGTTTTTTCTTCATGTATTGGAAGCTCCATTGTTTTGTACGTACCCATTTAAGATTGTCTTGTCTTCTTGGTGAATTCACCCTTTTATCATGTAATGCCCCTATTTATCCCTGAACTTTACTTTATCTAATATAATACAGCCACACCAGGCCACACTCTTTTGATTAGTACATGAGTAGTATAAGCTTCTCTATCATTTTACTTTTAACCTACTTATGTCATCATATTTGAAATTAGTTTCTTGAAAACAGTATATAATTGGGTCATTCTTCTCCATTCTGCCAATGTCTGTCTTTTAATTGGTAAATGTAGATCATTTATACTTGATGTAAGTATTGATACATTAGGATTTCAGTCTACCATTTTGTTATTTGTTTTACATTTTTTTCCCCTGCTTTTCATTGCTCTGTTTCCCCTTTCCTGTCTTCTTGTGGGTTACTTGAACATTTAAAAAAATACATCCATTCTTATTTATCTGTAGTGTTTTTGACCATATCTATTTGTATTGTTTTACAAGTAGGTGCTCTAAGGATTACAGTATGCTTACATAGATTATTGCAGTCTACCAGCATCAACATTTTACCCCTTCAAGTGAAATACTGATACCTTACATCCATTTAGGTCACTTTACATTTCCCATATTCTTAGTATAATTGTCTTAAATATTATCTCTGCATACACTGAGAACCACTTCAGACAATATTATAACTTTGCTTTTAAATGACAAATGCAAATTTTGAAACCTTAAGAGAAGAAGAATAGTTGATTGTATTTACCCATTTATTTACCTTTTCTGTTGCTCTTTTTCATTCCTGATATTCCAAGTTTACAATTTCCTTTCTGATATGAAGAACTTTCTTTAGCCATTCAGCACACAAAGCAGGTGTGCTGGCAAAAATTATCTTAGCTTTTATTTATCTAAGAATATCTTTATTTCACCTCCGTTTCTGAAGTGTACTTTCACAAGCTGTGGAATTCTAGGTTGACAATTTCTTTCATTCAACATTTTCAAATATTGTGCCACTTCTTTCTGGTCTCCAAGGTTTCTGATGAGAAATTTGCTGTCATTTGAGTTGTTATTACCCATAGGTAACGAGTTTTTTCTCTGCCTGCTTTCAAGAAATTTTCTTTGTTTTTAGTTCTCAGCAGTTCAATTATGATAGGTCTTGGTGCTGTTGTCTTTGGGTTTATCCTATTTGGGTTCTTGAACCTGTGGGTTTGTCTTTCCCCAAATTTAGAGACTTTCAGCCATTCTTTCTTCACCTATTTTTTAAACCCGACATTGTTTTTCCTTTGTGGGACTCTTGGACACTGATGGCACAAATGGTAGAGCTCTTGTTTTTGTACTGTAAGTCTCTGAGGTTCAGTTTTTGCTGTTTCCAATCCATTTTCTCTGTGTTGTTCGGATTGGATGCTTTCTACTTATCTGCCTTCAATTTTACTGATGCTTCTGTCATTTCCACTCTGCTATTGAGCTGTTCTATTGAATTTTTTATTATGCCATTGTATTTTTCAGTTCTAAAATTTCCATTTGGTTCTTCTTTATATCTTCCCTTTCATGGCTAAGATTTGCTATTTTTATTTGCTTTAAGAGTGTTTATGGTTATTTATTGGACCATTTTTATAATAGGTGCCTTAAAATCTTTAATTATTCTATAATTCCAACATCTGTGTCATCTCAATGTTGGTGTTAACTCATTTAAATTGAAATTCTCCTGGTGCTTGGCAAGGTGAGTAATTTTAGACTGTATCCTGGACATTTTGTATATTATGTTACCATGTTATAAAATATACTCTGGATACTATGTAAATCTTTTATTTTAGCATATGACCTATGTAATTTCTGAATGCTCACTTTTGTGAGCTGTGGTTCAAATGTCAATTTAGGTTATAAAGCCTCTACATTGCTATTCTGTTCTACCCCACTTTGTGTTACCCACCCCTTCAGTCTTGTACCCCACATTCTCATCAGTGCAGGCTGGGGAGAAGGAAGATGGGGGCATAAGACAGAGACCCCTCTGGGTAGGGTCCTTACCACAGAGGGATGGGAATCAGAGATCTGCCCACATCTGCTCATGGGGAAGTATATTTACTTGTTACTCTAGGAGAAAGGTGGAAGTCTTAACTCTACCGCCCCCCAACACCCTCCCCAGGAGTCTCTTTACTGCAGTTCAGGAGTGGAAGTCACAATTCAACTCACAGATTTGGCAGGGGAGGGCACCAGATTGTTACTTCTTAGATAAGGTGAAGGACAAGGTTCCACCCAGGTATTCCACTGCTGCTGCACCCTTTAGGGCTGGGGGAAGGTCACATCTTTTTCATGGTGTTTGCCTCGAGAAGAGAGAGGTAAAAAGGCTGAAAGATTTCTGTCCTGTCAGGCTGTCCTTTTCCTGTGTTTTGGCTAGAAATAATAGGCTTTTCTTGAAGGTATTTTTGTCTCTGTCAATTGGTGTCATGATTAGTAGAAGTAAAATGGGGTCCTTTTACTCAGTCTTATCTGGAATAAGAAGTTTGATCTGTACCCTTTTTGTTCTACCAAGATAGATGTGACTAGAGAAGGTAAATGCTTTCCCTAAGTTCACAAAACTAGCTAGTTATAAAACTGAGATGAGGTTCTTATCCCTGGCCAAGTGATTTTTCATCACACTGTTTATTTTTATTTTATATAGGTTTGCATTTTGATATTTCTGGGCGTGAAATACATGCAGTTAAAAGGTGTAATTTCATTATAGTTAAATTTACATTCTTGTGATTGGAAAACATTAAGTAGAAACTGTCTAATAGATCTTGCATCAGAATTTTTAAGTTAATTCTCATTTAATCTTCATGATAGGCACACAAGTTAGGTATTATCTGGTGGCATTTCCATTTTAACTATGGAGTAAACTGGCTGAGAGCAAACAGCAAAGTGATTTTCCAAGGGTATTCATCTAAATAATGGCAGAACAAGGACTTGAACCCAAGACTATTTGACTCATACACCTATCCTCTATTTATGCTATGTGACTTTTCACGATATAGTTTGAGGATAATTGATTTATTCATGGGTTTATTTCTTCAACAGACATTTTTTAAGTGTTTACCATATGCCAGGCACGGTGCAAGACTGTACAATGAAATGTGTAGTGTACATGCTTGGTAACCAAACAGGTTATGAGGAGATGGGATCACTATGAAAGAGAAACCCTGGGGATATGTTTTGTAGAGTGTTGGAATAAATTGGGTTGAGCTTTAAAGACGTGTTTAATGTTTTGAAAGTAGCTAAGTGGAGTCGAGGAACAGGAGATTTTAAATGGGGGGAAATGGTCTGAACTAAAACACAATGAGAAGACAGTGAATATTTTTGTTCTGTTTATAGGGCGTGATGGGAGCTTTTCTCCCCACCTCCCACCCTACCCCATTTTCTAAAGTTTCCCTACTATAACTATTTGGCTTATTATAGGAACATTTGTCAATATTTAAATGGGAGAAAAACTTACCAGACTAAGGTGAGAGAATGGTAGATAAGATTGATAAATTGCTTATAAGAAAGTGACCCCAAAATACAGTGATGTGTGAACAAGATTGAGGTTTATTTCTCTTTCACAAAGGCGTTCAGATTTAGGCAGGAAGTTCAGGATAGGGAGGCTGCTTTGCACCACAGTGTCATCTAAAATCTCCAGTTCCTTCTATCTTGTTGCTCTGGTCCTCCACCAACACCATCATATATGAGTTCTGGCCCATGGGGAGGGGGAGAGGGGAGGTTGTGAGCAAGCTGCTTTCATTTAATGAACTGACCCAGCAGATGCACACGTAACTACTCTCGTGTCCCATTGGCTGCACCTAGGCAGGCTGGGAAATGTGGCCAGCTACTACCTGGGGAGCTCCATCGTCACGCAGAAGAAGAGAGAGGAAATATCTTCAACCTTTCATTTAAGGATAAGACCTACAGAATGTGTTGGAAAAAGCCCAAATTTTATGCCCACTACCTGTGTACTAAAATTTCTGTACTTCTTTTTCTGAAAACTGGGAATTCTTTATATAATTTTTATTAATATAAGAATAAAATAAGTAAATTTTTATCAAGTTACTGCCAGAATGCTTAGCACATAATTGATGCTTATTTTGTATATTTTCCACTCTGCCCCCCTCTTTAAAAGTTTGTATCACAAGCTCAAGAAAAGCCAGTTGTTGGATGGATGCCAGGTATCATTAATCTGACCTGGTTGCTAAATGGGCCACAGTAGCCCACTGTCTGGTCTCTGCTCCTCCATTCCTTTCTTGATGTCATTACAAGAGTCCTCTTTCTAAAATACACTCCCTAAAATATCAATAATAATAATGCTTTTGTTATCTATCTTAGTATTATGGTTACTCATCACCACAATACTAAAGATGGGAACTAGTAATATCCCCTATCTTATAGATTTGAAAACTAACACACAGAAAAGTTAAATAACTTGCCCCCAAATCAAACAGAAAGTAAGAAGCAGAACCTGGATTCAAACAGGCTTGTATGACTCCACAATGCAAACTCTTAAACGCTCACTGACATCACCTCTCTTACTTAAACATCTTCAGACCTCTAATTGCAAGCCAAAAAACAACTCCATAATATTTCATCTGACATTAAGACTCTCCTCAGTCTAGCTCAGATTACTTTACCAGCCTTGTCTTCCATCTGTCTTGTCAACTGAGAAGATACTTTTTCCAGGAGCCTACACTGGCTCCTGTTCCCCTATGTGCTTCCTACCTTTCCCCCGCTTTATTGTACAGAATGGCAATGATAAGAACTGATTATTTACCTGTATGCCACATTAGATTTCGAGCTTCTTGAAGATAAGGACTTATTGGACCCCCCAGTACCTGGCCCTTGTTCACTACCTGGTCAGTGTTCTTTAACTAATGAACCCTGCTCTCCAGTCAGACAAGGTAGCTCTGTTGTTCCCAAACATCTATGTTTTCACCCTTGCATCTGCATATGCTGTTCCTACAACCCAAAATCTCTTTGCCGCCTTATTACATATCCTTTTCCTGGCACTTTGACCTTTATTTAAGATCTGACTCAAATCCCGTCTCCTCTTAGAAGTTTTTCCCAGTATCTGTGGTGCACATTCATCTCGTCATTCGATAACTTCCCATTCCTTTCCATCAGTATTGTAACATATATCATCGGCCTGCCCCACTGCCGCCCCAGTGGCAGGGGTGGGGAAGCTGCGTCCTTATGATTTCGAGATTGTTCTTTTTTGAGCACCAAAGGAGGCAAGAAAAGTGTCATCTTTCTCTGCTGCACCCCTTTTAATAAAAGGATTTGTGCTATAAAATTTGGATTCAGTCAAAAGACTGAACTTAAGGACCTAGAGGACCACATACGGCTTTAAGGCTGCAGGTTCCCCACCCCAACCTCTCCCAAGAGACTTTGACACTTCCAGAAACCATGATATCTTGATCTTTGTATTACCTCCACGTGTATCATGCCAATGCCAGAAGGTGCCTCTCATAAAAACCTGTTGAATTGAACATGAATTTGATTTCCACAGACTGCTCTCAGAAACCAGCATAGCCCCAAGAACTACCTGTGAGAACATTATTCTTAGCAGGAGGGTTCATGGGCCACAGGGGACAGGTAAACTCCTGAAACTGCATGCATAACAGTATTTGTGTGTACAAGATTTTACTGGAGAGCAGATCCATGACATACACTAAATTTTCAAAGGAATCTACAACCCAAAAAAGGTTATCTCAAAAAAGAATCAATGATATAAATATTTATTCCTCATTTCTTAAGTTTCTTTTTCTCTTTTTTGCTTCATTGGATAGAGACGTGTTTTAACTATAAAGGCAATACATACACATCGAGATAGCATGTTAAAATACAGTTTAGCAAGAGAGAAAGAGAGAATCTTACCTCTCTTTGTGCCCACGCTGCCACCACCCCACACACTCGTGCAGACACATACAGACACAAACACACACACACTCACACTCTCACACTCAGCAGTACCTCTATAGGGCTTGGATATATATCTTTCCAGAGTTGAATGTAAAGAAAAGAAAATTATATTTGCAACTTTTTATTAGAAGTTCTACATAGCAATGAGAAAAAAGTTGAACACTTCAACACAAAAGTGTTTAAAAGATATAAACAGGTGATTTAAAATATATAACATATATAAAATATAACATTGAGGGAAAGATGTTAAAACTTAGAGAAATGTGGAAACATCATGCATTATGTGTGACTATTAGGATTACACACACGCACTAACACACACAAATGCACAGCTCAGTGCTGGTGAGAACTCAGAGAAAGAGACCCTCTCAGAGTGTGAATCGGTACATTCTTTTACATCTTTTCTTTTCCTCACTTTGTGTCTTTGTTCACTGGTTCTTGAGCATTTAGATGAAGTGGGATCTGTCCCAACTTAATATCTCTTAGTAGTGATGGTCCAATCTCTTGTCTCACTAATCCTTCACTTCTAGTTTCGCTTTATTCTAAACATTTATTTTTCTCCATTGTAATTTTTAGACCCTTACTGCTACATTGGGAATTTCATTCCCAGTATTAAATTTCCTGTCTCCTATTGCTTTTGGTTCACTTTTATAGCTACTTTTTCAGTCCAATCCTTTTCTCTCTTTTTCTGTTTTCATTTCTGATCTTAAGCCTCTTTTTGTCTTCTGTACCATCTTATTTTTAATCTCTTTGCTTCGTTTACTCTGGTTTTTTTTAAATGACTTGTTTAATTATGTATGTTGAAATGTACATTCTGCCTTACAAAGTCCTTTCAGACGTCCTCTGAGTCATTTAATCCTTGTAAAGCAACTGGCGCAATGACTGGTACAGTGCACTTAAGAATTGTTAGGCATCGCCGTAATCAATCCTTGGGCTCCAGGAGGTCATGGGACCTATCTATCTTTACATAGTTGATAATGCCATAAAAGTTTTGATCCAGTTTTGTTGAACTAGAAATATACAGGGTCAGAGAGCTGTAGAGATGGAACTCCGAAGAAGTTTATTTCAGTAAAGAGTAGAGTAGTCCTGAATCCCTCCCAAATATAAGCTGAGATTCCAGGTTGTACCCATTGCCAGCTAGGAGTCATTTAACTTAACCTGAGATTTTTCAGCTCTTCCAAAAACAACTTTATGGAATACTGTGAATTAATGAAGAAATCCTTCTTGTAAGGGCTAAGGAATTCATCCAGGAATTCAGCAAGGTGAAATACAAAATCTGCTTGATGTGTATGGACCCAGTACTGCCATTTCTTAGAAGTAAAGACATGCACTTTAGAGTCAAACTGACTTGAGATTGAACCTTGGCTCTGATGAGACAGGACGTGCTGTTCTGGAGATAAACAAAGACTGATGGAGGACGCTGGGCCAAAAGAATGACAGAAGGACTGAGTCCCGCCTGGTCTTTGTGTGGGAGGAGGGTGGTGGGAGGAGGCTGAATCCATTGTATTTGCTCTGATGGGGGCCATGTAGGTCCAGGGCTGTAACAGTGACATGTTGGAGTGTAAGCACAAGGGGACCAGGATCAGGCAGGGAGTCACAGACACCTGGAGGACATGGAGCCCTTTTGTTTGATACCATGGCTGCAGCTAGAGTCAACCCAGGCAGACAAAAGGCAGGGGTGGGGTCTACATAGGCCCTTTCTTGATTAGATAGGAAGGACTTTGGTCAGTGACTGTACACTGTCCTGCCCATGTCTACACATCCCTGCACAAGGTGTGCGTGTTCATAACCACACCCACACACGCCTATTCTCTCTCCTTCCCTCCTGCCCACCCCCAGCTCTCTTACTCTGGATCATTCTCACTGCGCTCGCTCACCCTCACTAAACCCCACGTTGCTGGAGCCATCTCAGGGTCATGTCTTTGTCCTCAAATCTTACATAATGCCTGGCAGATCCCTGCCCCACTCAATAGCTGTGTTACTTCAGCTCTGACTCTTTTTCATTTCCTGAAAGGTGAGGAAAATCACTCCTACCGTAGGGTGGTTGTGGGATTCGTGAGAGAAAACATGAAAGGGGCACACAGGGAATGTGGCTTTCTGTCACCCCGAGTGCCTTCCTGCCACTCATCAGTGAGCTCTTGTTCTTTCTGCCACCGTGAGCTCACATCCACCGCCCTTTGCACACAAAGCTTGTTCAGTCCTTGGAGCCTGGCTGAGCGGCTGTGTGCCTGGGCCAGAAAACAAAGTGCCCTTCGCATTGCTGCTTTCACTCTTCCTCACACAACCCCCTTTTGTAGATGCGGAGCTGAGGTTCAAAAAGTGAAGCAACTTCCCGAGAGCCCGCAGCGACTGAAACGTAGAGCTGAGATTCTCACATCACTCCAGAGCTAGAGGGATTTTCTCCATGCCTGGTCCCTGCCCTGTGATGCACCTTCTGTTGTGGAGCATGTGTTTCTATTATGTACGCCCAGTGTAGGAAGGGCGCATTCTCTTTTGGTTAAACAGATATTGTGATTTGCTGAGAAGTCCCTGCTTGCTACACAGACTTACAATAAACATACCAGCCTTCATTGGTGGTTTAGATGTGCTGAATTCTCTCTCTTCGCTAGATTCTAGGATGCTTGAGGTTGAGACCTCGTTTATTTTATTACAGTTACATCCTCATGCCTTGCTCTAGTGACACATGGCGGATGCTTACTCAATTCATGTTGGTTGAATATATGAATGGATGTTTCATAAGAAATCTTGCACATCCTGAAGTGATTTGAGTCTGAGCCTTGCTGACAGGGGCAGAAAAGGAAACAAAAATATTCCCATCAGACCAAGATAGGCACATATGCACACACACAAACACACTCCCCTGAATATGAGCACCTTCAGCTACACACACACCCTCCATTTGTGAACACTCAGATGTGTGCATGTTCAGCTGTGACTACTTAACTGTTTTTCAGTTGGTGAAGAAATATGGGAACCTTATTGGCCTGGAGTTTGGAAACATGTCTTCAGTTGTTATTACTGGATTGCCCTTGATCAAAGAAGCCCTTATCCACATGGACCAACACTTTGTGAACCGCCCCGTTTTCCCTCTCCAAGAACATATCCTTAAGGGAAATGGTAAGTTTCTTGGTCAGTTGAAGGCATGTGTTTGATATTCTTATGGTGCCTCTGTGACTATACTTTTCCGACACTCCCAGAAACCAGCCCCATTATAAACTTCCTGCCCTTAACCAAAGCTGGATGCCCACATTTCCTGATTGAAGTCGCCAGCTCAGAGGACTTGACAGATTCAACCCTAATAGAGATTTTGGAGAAGCCACATGTCCTGCACAAACTCACAACAGAGGCTTTTATAATGAAGTAACCACATCTCCCAATTATGGCAGAGGAAGAGGCGATGTGTTCTCTGTCTCCTCTTGTCCCATAACAAGCCTCTTCCCTTAGGAAAATGGATGTCGATCTGCTTCCTTCTGCTGCTGCTTTTTGTCTCTAGCTCCTTGTGCTCTATCCTGAAGTCCATGCTGCACCAGGGATCTGATCCACTGTTAGAACAGGTTGGCATGACTACTTAAAATTATCATTAAAGAAACTTAAACATTTAAAAATTGAAATGAAATCTCAAATCTATTGCTCTGTCAAAGCATGATTTTTAGGTGCTTCCCAATTCCTCCTTGAAATATTAATCTATTAATTCTACATTCATTCACTGTGCTATTTGCCATGTGAAGCACAGTGCTAGGCATAAGTGATATAACAATGAGTAGAACAGATAAAATCTATGTCCTCATGTAATTTCTATTCAAAGAGAAAGACAGTATCAATTAACTATAATAATCTAAAGCCTATAGTGTTATGAAGATAAATGCAGGATGCACTTATGAGAGGTATCCAATGTAGGATTGGTATTCAGGAAAAGCTAATTTAATAAAGTAAAAAAACAATCAAGCAGTGGAAATAGAATGTAAAAAGTCCATGAAGTATAAGGAAGGACAGTGAACTTGAGGAAATGAAAGGTGGCCAATGTGGCAATCACAGGGTTTAAAGGAGATAATTAAATGAAAATGAAGCTGCTGCACTTGGCCAGGAATAGTTCATGCAAGTCCTTATTAAGGATGTTGGTTTTTATCCTGATAATAATAGAAGTTCTTGAATGGTTTTAAGTAGAGAAGGAAGTGATCATATTTATACTATACATTTTTAAGTCTCATTTAGGCTGTCATTTAGAGAATGGAATAAAAAGAACAAGAGACAAGTGTAGCCTTTTAGGTGAGAGAAGATGACAGCTTGGAACAAGGGGGCGATGAGAAACGATAGCAGGTGAGACCAGGACACTGGCAGGGAAGACACATGGATTCAGGACATCCAGGAGGTAAACCTGATAAGACATGATGGCCTAGACACAGGGAGAATGAGGTGTGGAGGTGACACCCAAATGGGTGGATGATGGAAAGAAGGAACACTTAGAAAAGGACAAGGTATTTGCTTTGGTTGGGCACGGGTGGGGAGTTGTATGGAGAAAGTCCTGAGTTCAAGCATGGATATGCTGAGTTTGAAATGCCTTTAAGTCAGCAAAGTCAGGCAGTTGTTGTATATATGGGTCTAGAGCTCAGGGACAGAAATAGACGGTCACTATCAATAGATGCTATTGAAAGTTTTAGGGAGTGATAGGATTTCCCAGAAATGGATTATAGGGTGAGAAGAAAAGAGCCTTTAGACCTAATTTTGAAGAACTCCACCATTTGAAGATTTAATACAAGAAGATGAGCCAGCAAAAGATATGGGAAGTTGCTGGCAGAGAATTAGGAAGAAAATCTGGAGAGTGGGGTATCCTCAGCACCACTGGAAGGGCGCGTTTCGAGAAAGAAGTGTCTAGTGCTGCTGAACGATCAAGTAAGATGAGGTCAAAAGGTGTCCCTGGACTTGACAGCAAGGAGGGCCATTTGACTGGGTGATGGAGGCCAAAGCCAGGTATCAATGGAGTGGAGCAGTGCTCCGGAGTGAAGAAATGGGAAGGAGCGTGGTGTTACCTGTGTTGTGAACAGATGATGGTCTGTTGAACACACCAAGATGGGTTTTTTCCCCTTTGCTTGTGGTGTTCTTTCTGTATGGAACATTCGCTCCTCCTTGCTTTCTTGAGTTATTCCTTCATCTTTTAGAGTCTGGCTTAGATAGGAATTCTCCTATAAAACCTTTATTTGCCTCCTCAAGTGTATGGACTTTATCTTTTCCATAAGTGCATTCCTAGCATTTAGCATAACATAAATACTTAACTTTACTTATGTGGCTAATAATCAGAGCATAGGCTTTAGAATCAGGAAGACCTCAGTTTGAATGCCTGTTTAGCTGTTTACTAACTTGTGACGTTTACTTTATCATCTTTTTCTCATTTTTCTCATTAGTAAAATGGGGGGTGGTGGTAGTAATTGTACATACCCCATAGAATTTCTCTGAGTACTAAATTGCAGAATGCATGAAAATACTAAAGTGCCTAACATCCCAAGCAATCAGTTATGTCCCTTGCTTTGGGGTCATTTCTCTGAACAGTTTTCAAGTGCATTAATAGCCTTCTCCTTCCCTCCATGTGATACGTGCTCATACCGTTTGCTGGATATTCACATTACACAATCAGAATACCATAATATTGACTTTCTTTTTCCCAGGATTGATCATGTCCAATGGCCAGATATGGAAGGAGCAAAGAAGGTTCGCCCTGACAGCACTAAGGAACTTTGGTTTAGGAAAGAAGAGCTTAGAGGAACGCATTCAGGAGGAGGCCCACCACCTCATTGAGGCAATAAAAGAGGAGAACGGTGAGCATTTTGCAGGACAGATGTAGGAGATTGTGGCCCATTCATTCCGTGGGTGGATGTTTATGCACTGCCTAAGTGCTTGTTCAGTGCCCAGCACTATGCTAAGTACTGAGGTTAGAACAGTGGACAACTAACCATGACCCTGCCCTCAAGGAGTTCTAGAATTAAATGCCTGAAGATGCACAATAAAAACATTACTGAATTTAAACCCTGGTCATCAGTTTGACTGTGGCATTAACTGAGTACTTGCTGTATGTCATCCCCAGTGTAAGGTGGCATGGCCAGGCCTCATGAATGGTTCTGTACTAGGTATGTCCTATGTGCTAGAGGAGACTCTCAGTAGGAGCTAGAAACAAACCCATTGTAAGGATCCATCTTGTCCTTCCTCCCACTCCAGGACAGCCTTTTGATCCTCACTTCAAAATCAACAATGCAGTTTCCAATATCATTTGCTCCATCACCTTTGGGAAGCGATTTGAGTACCAGGATGGTCAGTTTCAGGAGATGTTGAGGTTACTGGATGAGGTCACATATATGGAGGCTTCAGTGGCATGCCAGGTAAGGCAGTTCTCTCTAAATATCTTGGTAAAGGATATTGGGCCTGATGTCAGATACACATGGGTCTTTCCTTTTTGTTTGTTTGCTTTTTTGTGTGGGGAGGAAGTTGAAGCTAGAATATATCCTTTTAAATTTGATTTTGATACAAACTTATTT
Organism: Daubentonia madagascariensis; assembly: GCA_023783475.1. Classification (NCBI taxonomy): domain Eukaryota; kingdom Metazoa; phylum Chordata; class Mammalia; order Primates; family Daubentoniidae; genus Daubentonia; species Daubentonia madagascariensis. The sequence goes on from JAKFHU010000913.1 coordinate 53,572,451, forward strand.
GAAATCAATCTGTTGACTCTAGTGTTTTTAATAATATTAAATGTTTACCAAATGTTTACCATATGCATAAAACATTTCTATCATTCATGTAAAGTACAAAATTGTACATGACATACATCTATGCACCTATGTTGTTCTTTTTAAAAAGAGCAATATTGCCATTGCCTTTGAGTCCCTCCTCTCTATGTCTCTCCCCAACCTACCCATTTCCCTCCTCTGTCAGAGGTCCTCTTCTGTGTCTGGCTTCTTGCTCAGCAGGTTGTTTTGAGATTCATCTGAGTTGATTGCTCTATTTTTTTTTTTAAATGTAGGCTAGTATTCCATTGTATGAATGTGCCATTGTTTGTTAATCTGTTCTCTATTGATCAACATTTAGTTTGTTTCCAGATTTGGGATGTTATGAATAAAGCTGCCTTGAATATTCTTCTACAAGTATTCTTGTACACACATCTGCTCATTTCTCTTGCATGTATATCTGGACATAAAAGATGCCTAAAGATTTCCAAACTGATTATGCTATTTACATGCTCACCAACACTTACTATTATCAATCTTCTAATTCCCCCGGGTGTAGCCCTTTGGGGATGAAATCTCACTTCTTCCTTGGTGGGCCCTGCACCCCAATTTTTGTCCCTCTAGGCCCTTGAGTCTGTCAAAGACCGTGCTTAGCTTTTGGTCTCTCAGCCACTTTTCTGAATGTGGAAGACATTTCTAGAGGAAAATTCACTCTCAAGTGTTGAGTTCACACCTGGGCTTCCTTCTTCCCCTAAGCCTTGTCCCTAAAAGTACCTCACTACCTTGGTATGTGTGTGTGTGTGTGTTTATATGTGTACACACATGTGCATTTTTTTAATCTTGGTGTTCTCAGTGAAAGGGTGGGCCTTGGATTACTCAGTCTGCCACTGCCAAAATTTTAAAACATTTCCTCAGTTTTGAAAAAAGCAGTTTATTTTTGAAAATTGCAAACATACATAAAAGTACAGAGAGTACAATCGTGAATCACTGAATACCTATCAATCACCTCCAACAATGATCAACATATGACTAACCTCAGTTTACCTGTATCCAGGCCACCCCACCCGTGAATTATTTGGAGCAAGTTACAGACCTCAACGATTTGATCCATAAATATTTCAGTGTATATTTCTAAAAGGACCCATTTTAACAAAAATAAAATATTGCACCTGAAAAATATGAACAATGATTACTGAACTCCTTCAAACACATAGCCAGTGCTCAGATATCCCTAGATATCTCATAAATAATTCTTAGGTGGTTTTCTTTGAATCAGAATCCAAACAAGGTCCATATATTAATTTGGTTACTGTGTCTCTTAAGTCTCATTTAATCTGTGGCTTCCTGCCCATCCTCTTCTTTTTCTGTACAGTTTATTTACTGACAAAATTGAGTCATTTGCTCTGTGGAGTATTCCACATTCTGGATTTTACTGCTTGCATTCCTTTGGTTTTTTAACATGTTCTTCTATTCCTGTGTTTTATATACATTGGTAACTAAATCTAGAGCATTGATCAAAATAGGATTTTATTTTTTGAAAAGGCTGCTTTTTAGAAGGTACTTAGTGTCTGGTTGCCTCAGGTTCATATTGATCAGTGGGTTCAGGTGTTATCACTCTGATTCGTCTATTATATCATCCCCCTTCTGCTTTTTACCTAATGGTAGAAGAATTATTGATGATCATTGCCTACGTGCATTATTTCTTTGCAGGATTAAAATTGGTGATATTGTAATTCTTTTTCTCCTTCTTTGCAGTTGACTTATGTTTATTGAGTTTGTATTGATCAACTTGGTAAACTCTTAACAATATTATAATTAATCTTTGGATGACTTCATAGGCAACCATATCACATGCAAATAATGGTAGCTTTGTTTCTTGCCTTCCAATCCTCATCCATTAATTCATCTTTCTTGCTTCATTGTGCTGGCTAGAGTATCCAGTGTGCTAAAATTTCCTGCTAAGATGGTGGATTTTTCTAATTCTCATTTTATTTCTGTCAATTTTTACTTTATATACATTCCAGCTATGTTGTTCAATAAATACATGTTTAAATCATTATTTCTTCCTAGTAATTAAAACTTTTATAACTATTTAGTAACATTCTTTATGTCTATTAATATTTTCTTCCACAAAGACTATGTTGTCTGATGTGAATATAGGTAATTGTCTTTCCTTTGTTTAGTGTCTGGTTACTACTCTTCTGTCCTTCTACTTTCTACTTTCCTATGCCCTTATATTTTAGATGCCTCCTTTTTAAACAGCATAAAGCTGGATGTAGCTTTCATGTCCAGTCTGACGATCTTTGTCTTTTTTTAGACCATTTAGTTCCGATTTTTTTTAATCAAAATTATTACCAAATTATTAGAACTAATTTCTAATCATTTTGTGATTTCTATTTATCTGTTCTTTTCTCTTTCTTTGACTTATTATAATTGAATGTTCTTCTCATTTTACTTTTCCCTGTGTTCGTTTAGAAGATGAACATACTTCCTCCATTATTTTAGTCTTTACCTTAAAATTTTAATATTCATAATTAAACCACCAGCTTCAAAAATTAGTGTCTTTATCCATCCTCAGAATACGTCTGATCAATAATTTCATGTGTTTTAGTTTGTTCTTTTTATAATTCACAAGTATACGTGATTATTACTGTTTCATGCAGTGAGTGTTTGCTTATATTTACCCACATATTTACCGGTTTTTTTTTTCATCATCCCATTTGTATTTCACAGCCTGCTCTTGAATTTCTTTTAGTGAGGGTCAGTTGGTGGCAAATTTTTTCAATTTCAGTTATTCAAAGATATCTTTATTTTGCTCTAATTAGAAATTTTTTCTTTTGATCTTTTTTTTCTTTTTGCATGTGGAAAATGTAATTCCAGTTTCCTCTGGGTTCTCACTGGTGCTGTGTAAAGTCAGCTAGAAGTGTAATTGCTGTTCCTTCAAAAATATTTTTTTTCCTTTCTCTCTGGCTGCAGTTAAGTCCTCACACTCTTTACTGATTATTAGTTTCCCTATGGTGTATCTAGAAGTGCATTTATTTTTATTTATTCCTGACAAGCATCCTACCTGGGAGCTTTATGGACCCATCACACCAAAACTGATAACGCAGTCAGTGTGATTCCTGACACGTGGGAAGGGCATAATGAATATGAGCTGTTATTACTGTCAGAGTTATTTTAAATTCCTTATTTTCATTCCCAGGCATGATAACCTCCCGCTCAGCAATTCTATTTGCTTCTACCTATTAAGGTAGAGTCTAGAAAGTCATGAGAGTTTAGTGGGTGCCCAGCTGACTCCTGAGTCCATGTCTCAGGGGAAAGAACACAGGGCAGCAGGGTAGGGGTAATAAGCATTTCTTGGAGTCTCAGAATATTCCAGGTTCTTTGATGGACAACTGCACATACTTTATTTCTGTTAATTTTCATAACAACTCTATAAAGATGAAATCAAGCAACATAGCATTGCAAGCTGGCATGGGAGTGTGCAAGCAAGTACAGATAGTGGTCCACCAGCTCTGTGCTAAGTGTTCTGTGTATCTCATGTCATCTGGTCCCCAGAACCATGCTGGAGTCCCACCAGGAAGCTAGTGAAACTGAGGATCATCAAAGTACAAAGCATATTATTATTATTATTATTACCAAATTATTATAGCTAGGAAGCAGCAGAGCTAATAGTCATACCATGTCGTTCATTTTAAGTCTAGGCACTTTTCCGTTACATGATGCTCTCTCCTTTCCACCAGAGAGTAGAGAAGGTTTATTCAACACCACCTTTATTTCAGTGAAAAATGTGAAGTCTTACCCCCACGGAGATCACACCATAGTGGGGGAGACAAATGCACACACACGCACACACACACACACATATTAGTGGTAACTGCCATGAAGGAAAACAAAAGAGGACAAGGGAATAGACGGAGGGTGACAAAGATGCTGCCGCTTACAGGATCATCAATCAGAGAGCTCCAAGGAGGTGACATAGAGCAGAGCCCTACTGCAGTGAGGGGCTGGAGATATGTGGACTTCAGAGGAAGAGCTTTCTAGGCAGAAGGAATAGCAACGGCAAAGGCCTCAAACAGGAGCGTCCTTGCTGGGATCCCAGGGGTCCCTGCTACACAGTAGAGAGCAAGGTCAGGAAGGAGGCGGCCAGTCTGCGGGGGCCAGCCCTGCAGGGCTTCCAGGCTGGAGGAGTGACACAGGACTTGGACCTTGTGTGGTGGAAAGCCCCCAGAGGATGAGAGCCAAGAGGGAAATACATGGTTAAACTGCTGGAGGCGCCCTCTGGCAGCTCTGGGGAAGATGGGCTGACAGTGGCATCAGAAAACAGTGGAAATACCTTCTCACAGCATCCAGGGAAGAAATGGTGGTGGTTTGCACCACGATGGCAAGCTGCTGGGGTGGCCAGAAGGGGTCCGAGGCTGGATATGTTTTGGACAGAGAGCTGAAGTGCTTTGCTAGGAGGGTGAGAGAGAAAAAAGGGGCCAAGACTGAGCAAGGTTTCTGTGTGAGGGAATGAACGAGGTGGAAAGGGCAGTTGGCTTCTGTTGTGTTAAAAGATGGAAAATTGGCACCATGTTTTCTCCACAATTGTTTTGATTTCTCAATTAGCTCTACAGTATCTTTCCATGGATAATGAAATTCCTTCCTGGATCCCACCAAACTGTCTTCAGAAACTGGGAAAAACTGAAGTTGTTTGTTTCTCGTATGATTGAAAATCACAAGAGAGACTGGAATCCTGTGGAAACAAGAGACTTTATCGATGCTTACCTCAAGGAAATGGCCAAGGTGGGGAAACCAGGGTTGTTTTCTGAGTTTTGTCTTAAAGAGCAAATAGGGTGATATTAGTTTCCAACTGCTGCTGGAACAAATTACCACAAACTTGGTGGCTTGAAATAGCACAGATTTATTCTCTTACAGTTCTGGATGTCAGAAGTCTGAGATCAGTTTCCCGGGGCTAAAGTCAAGCTGTTGGCTGGGCTAGCTCCTTTTGGAGCCTCCAGAGAAAAATCTGTGTTTGTGACTTTCCTGCCTTCTAGAGCCTGCCTATATTCCTTGGCTTGTGGCCCCATCCTCCATGTTCAAGCCAGCAGCATAGCCTCCTCTCTCCCGCTGATCTCTGCTTCCATCCTTACACCTTCTCTCTCTGGCTTTGACCCTTTGCCTCTCTCTTATAAAGACTCTTCTGTTTACATTGGGCCCGCTGGGATAATCCAGGATAATTTTCCCATCTCAGAATTTGTAACTTAATCTCCCCTGCAAAGTCCCTTTTGCCATATAAGGTAACATCCAAGGTGCCAGGGATTAGGATGTGGATGGACATCTTTGTGGGCCATTTTTCAGCCTCCCACAGGGGAGTCAAACTTGGGGCAGTATTTCAGAAAGTGTAGGGTAGCATGAACTCAGGACTGATGAGGGAAGTAGCAATAAAGATGGGGGGTTAATGTGAATGCCCAATACTGCCTTTCATCCCACATCCTCTCCCCTCCACCCATATCTGAAGTGGCTGTACACAATGGGGAAAACAGCAATTGAGCCTCAAAGCTCTGTTTTATCATTAGCTGGGCCTGGGCCTGATGACCTACCCCCTTCTCTCACCCCACACTGCAGAACACAAGGAAAGCTGTGCTGGATGCCAGAGTTAAAACTTGGGGCCTGAGTAGGGCTTTGCCTTCGCCTTTCTCCCCGTAGCATCCACTTTCCGACATTATAGGTCAGAAGCCTGGTTGGGGAGCCAAAGCGGACACATGCCCTTTTCCACAGTGACCCCTCTGGCTAATGTACATCACTGAATCAGTGCCGTAGTCTTTACACATCAATTATTGGGTCTTCCTCGTGGCGTGGGCAGAATGATGGATTTCTTTCCCTCTTATTTCACCTTATTGGCATAACATTAATAGACACCTTGTCTTCTCCCCAGAGGAAGAGAATTTACTTGCTTGATGGTGTGCAAGTATGAGACCATGAATATTAAGAGCAATGCTGGACAAATGGAAGCTTAAAGGGGAGCGTGGTAAAGATGATGGGGTATCATGAGGAGTGGTTATAGGATTAGACTGGTGCAAATTGGAATGGAAAATATTAATGAGGAGATAGGAGAATTGTTCATAAAAAGAATTCTATTTATTATTTCTGCTTTCAGTACAAACATTGGTTGGGTATTTGCTATGTGCCCACATAATTCATAATGTCATGTTACATCTCACATCTCACATAATTCATAATGTCGTCATAAGTGGTATCCATAGTTATGTCCATTTTATAAAGTAGGAAACCGATGCACAGAGAGGTTAAGTAACTTGCCCTAGGTCGTACAGCTGCTAAGTGAAGTGGCCGATATTAGCAGCCAAATCTGTCTTGGTCACATCCCATTCTCCTTCCACTGGACTAATAGCTTCTCCCAAATTACAGGCAAAGGAAATAGTTGTTTTTCATTTTCATCTACCCAAAAGCTTGGAGCACTTGCGGCAGGACAATGCTGACGATGTTGCGGTAGTAAGCCTCTGCCTCCTGAGGAGGCCAAAGGGAAAGTCGTTTCTCTGGGGACCTTTCCTTCCAAACTTCCTCCTAGGATGAAGCCACTGTGTGTTATGGCCACCAGGAATTCTCTGAATAAACCAATCTATAACATTAAATATTGCCTTCCTAGTATTCAGGCAACGCTACTACAAGTTTCCATGAGCAGAACCTCATCTGGAGCACTCTGGACCTCTTCTTTGCCGGAACTGAGACAACTTCTACAACCCTGCGCTGGGGTCTGCTTTACCTGGCCCTGTACCCAGAAATCCAAGGTGGGTGAGTCAGCATGTGTGCCCTACTCAGGACCCAGGAATGCCTCCTGGTACGCACTGCCCAAAGCTGTTGCCAGAAGAGAACATGGTAGAATGGAAGGAGAGGTAGAATAGCCATGAGTTGGTGGGGACTTGGGAACGGGCACATTCTTCAAATTGTCTGTCAGGGCTGGGATGGGTCCAGTATTACAATTATAAGAGTGAAACCCTTGTCCTTGAGAAGCTCTGAATCAAGGGGGAAATCAGTGAAGCGAGTCAACGTCTTGGAAAGTTCCAGGAAAGAGTTCCATTCTCATGTGACAATCTAGTGGTGCCCTTCCCTTCTACGTACTGCCTTCCCATTTCCTCCCGGATAATGTCCTAACTCCTGAGTCTGGCATATAATCCCTCTGATGTGCCCCTTTCTGCCTGTCCAGTCTCAGCCCCACCCACCCCTCATGCTAGCCTCACTGCATTACATGTCATTTTCTTTGCACTGTCCTTGTTTATGCCTCTATGTCAGGACACCTGCTCTTCCCTCTACCAAGAATGTGCTTCCCCAGTTTCGCTACATAGTAAACTTGTGTCTCTTCTTGAAGAATCTGCTCAAATACTACCTCCTGAAGATGTTTCTCCACTCCCCTAGAAAATTATGAGCATTTTCTTCCTCCAGAGATGACCCAGTTTGCCTCTCTTATTGAGCTTATCACACATTATTTATATAGCTTCCCCACAGACTGCAGTCCACTCAAGAACAGTGACTGTTCCCATCATTTTCTTTGTCCAGGTTCTAGAACAGTTTGAGCACATGGGGGTTGGGAATTGTTATGATACAGTTTTTCAAATTGTGTGTAACATTTACTAATGAAATATAAAATCAACTCAGTGGATCAAGACCAACTTTTTTACCTAAGATCAATATAGAAAAGAAAAGATCAGATCCCATGTACTTGGGGTAAATTTGTTCATGGAACTTCATTTCTTTCATTTATAGATTAATACATGTGTGCTTTATATGTGTGTATATTTAGGTATATGCATCCTGAGTCATGATGTAACATGCATTTCTTACACTGGGTTACATATTTTATAAAGTTTAAAAGCTGCTGAGTTACAATACAGAAAAAGTATAGCCTTTGATATACAGCAGCTATATTATTGAAAAGTTGCAAACTTTAATTGATATTGTTTTCTGAAATCTTCAGCTAGGAATTGATTATGGTAGTTGGTTGTTTAGAGAAATTCTATGGTGAAAATTTGTGTTGGATAAATGATTATCTCTTCTGAATAATTATCTTATTTATTGTAGTTCACTTTTATTATGAATTGTTCTCTATTAATTTCATATCTATTCATTATTTCCAAATAGAAATAAACTCTCTGATGGCAGAAAACATGATTAGTAATAATGATTATGATTAAAAAGAAAAATAATATAGAAATGTGGCTTTTCATCATTTATTTCAGTACATGTTAGAAACTTGCCCAGCAATATTTATTGAACACCTAATATGGCCCAGGCCTATGTTAGGCTCTGTGGATACAAATTAAATGGGCTGGTCACTTTAAACCTACCTCAATAAGTATTTGTTGGATGAACAAATGAACAAACCAGCTGGGATCCTCATCAAGGGGTAGCTTAGATTATTTACAGTAAAAATTTTATCCCAAAGTGACTGGTATTTCTTGGTATTTCTCTGTCATGGTATTCATCTCTTTTTGCAGTTCTTACTTTCTTATTTGGATAGTATTTGTAAGAACAATGAAAAAATGATAGCTTTTTAAGATAAATAATATTAAGAAGTGACTTGTAAACTGTGAAGTGTTATACCATACATGTTTAAATTACTGATGTCAAGAATTATAATCTATATTGAATAAAATCATTTTTTAGAAGCAGAAAAAAAAACCACCAGTTGCCCTAAACTGCAACCAAGTGAAATAATGAAAGTAACTAAGTAATGAGATGACCATGTACCTAGATTTTAAAAGATTTTCAATGTGTAAGTGAATTTTTTTGCATGATGCATGAACTGATATGTTAGGATAGCTGTGAGGTGATGGGACCTCGAATCACGTCTCTCACTGAACTGCTTAAATTTTAATTCTCCTTGTATTCACCACTCAGTCAGGTCATCCCTGACTGGATACTGCAGGCAAGATTACAAACAGTGGTAAAGGTACAGAATGAATTGAGAGAAACTCTACCAAATAGCAAATCTTACAGTAACAATTGACAACATGCTTGGGAATATGTAAACTTTAAATTTAATGTATATGGTGGAAATCTAGTGTTCCCAAATACATCTACAATATTTACTGATGAGTACTCAGTGGAAACAGATAGTTGTGTATGCATTGTAATACTGACTTGTTTTGGCCTAGGTAGAGGATGGTTTGTGTTAATCTATAAATTCTTTTTTCTCAATTCTAACAAGGCTAATATAAACCCAGTCCCACTTAGGAGAATTTCTGAGAAAACCAAATGAAGTCATGCTCCACAAAAGGCTCTGAAAATTTAAGTTCTTTGTAATAATAATAACCAACATGCATTGTTAATTTACTTGTGCCATGTTATCTTATTTAATCCTCACAACATTTACACTGAGGTTGTTTTTATCCTCATTTTACAAGTAAAGAAATTGAGCCTAAACAAGCTTACATGCTATGTACATGATCAAATAACTAGTTAAGTGATGGAGCTAGGATTTAATTTAGCAGGCCAAATCCAGAGTCACCTGGGTAAACCGTATCCTAGGCTACCTCCCATTTGTAAACAGTAATACATTGCTGTTTCTAAGATGTATAAAGGAGCCTTTTTTTTTTACTCTTCAGGGGGTGAAGTAGAGTGGTTCTTATATTGCCCTGCAAAGTCCTGTGTAGCCAGAAGAGGGGGTGACAGGCACACATCAGAGCAAGTTCACCAAGACTTTTGACCTTGGCAGTTCACTGCTATTCTGTTCTCCACATCTTTCTCCTATTTTAGTACCTATTGCTAACAAGTTGGGTGTTCTTTTTTACAGAAGGAGGGTGAAATATCGGGAACATAGAAAGACCCCTAGTCATTTTGTTCTAGCTTTCTATAAAAAGTTGTAAACAGAAAATGGATATTAAAAAATGCTGTTAACTGTAATGAAACGGATTGAACTTTTAAATAATTTTGTTTTCATTTAATTAAAGACATGAACATATCAAGCCTGACCTTCAAATTTTGCCATCAGGCTAATATTCTGGTAAGGCTATGAGATTTCTATTTTGTTTACCAATAAATAGCATGATTTAAACTGGAAAAAAAATAAATAAAAGCTGCTAAGTTAGGGTATAGATTTGTCTTGTGGAATAGAGACTCCAAAATAACAATGGATTAAAATGTTAGAAATTTACACTCATGTTAATAGCAACATCATTAACAATAGCCAAGAGAAAGAAGCAACCCAGTGTTCACTGGTGATGAATGGATAATCAACATGTGGGATATACATGCTGTGCAATAGTATTCAGCCTTAAAAAGGAGGGAGATTCTGATACATGCTACAACATGGATAAACCTTGAGGCCGTCATGCTAAGTCAAAAAGGCTGATGACAAAAACACAAATACTGTATGATTCCACTTAGAGTAGTGAAATTCACAGAAACAGAAAGTGTAATGGTGCTGGCTGGAGGCTGAGGGAGGAGGAAATGGGGAGTTGTTTAATGGATATACAGTTTCAGTTTTGCAATATGAAAAAGTTCTGCAGAGTGATTGCACAACAGTGTGAATATACTTAACACTACTGAGCTGTACACTTAAAAATGGCTAAGATGGTAAATTTTATGTTATGTACATTTTACCCCAATTAAGAAAATTTTCAGGTAATTGACAGTAAAAATAAATGATAGAAGGTTATTTCTTTCTCAGGTAATAAAACCTAAGTGGGACTTTGCAAAGCCCTTAGGTTTCAACTCCTTCCAACTTGCTGCTGCGTCTAGAATGATGCCCCTGTTGGCTGTCTCTGAGATGGCTCACCACTAGGGCTGCCTTTCCACTGTAGGAAGGGAAAAAGGAGAAACACATACCCTTCCTTTAAGGGCTCGTTCCAAGGCTTAGTCATCACTTTTGATTACATTCTGTTTGCCTGAACTGAGTCCCATGGTCACACTTCGTCACAAGGGAATCTGGGAAATGCACACTTTGCTGGAAAACCAGGTATCTGGCTAAAATCTTTAGAAAAAGCGAAAAACAGATATTGGGGGAGAGCTACCCGTTTCTATCATTTGTTGGGTACTCACCTAAATCACTTCATGTAAATCCCAAAACATCCTTCAATGAATGTAGATTTAGCCTCACTAATCAGATGAGGAAACTGAGGCTCGAAGAGTTTAAGTAACTTGTGGCAGTAGTGTTGTAGAGCAAGTGTTTGCAACCCCATTTGTCTTACACCAGGGTGCCCTTTCTACTCTTATCTACCTCCTTGAGAAATTAGAGTCTATACTTCTGCTATGGACTGAATATTTGTGCTCCTTCCCTAAAATTCACATGTTGTAGTCTAATTACCAGTGTGATGGTGTTAGAAGGTGGGAACCTTTGGGAGGTGATTAGCCCTCATGTAGGGATTAGTGCTCTTATAAAAGAAATCCCAGAGAGCTGCCTTCCCTTTCCACCATGGCAGAAGGCAGTGAGAACGTGCCATTCATATGCCAGAAAGTGGGTCTTTATCAGACACTGAATCTGTTGACACCTTGATCTTATACTTCCCAGGCTCCATAGCTGTGAGAAATAAATTTCTGTTGTTTATAAGCCACCCAGGTCATGGTATTTTATTATAGCAGCCTGAATAGACAAAGGCAAGACCCTTCCATGAGCATATTGATCCTGCTTATTCCATTCCTTAGCCTAACCAGGCTCAAAGACAGTTATGGAATTGGCAGTTTCCTGACAAAGCCCTTTGAAGTGTTGAGAACCATTTTATTTCTTTGCAATCTGGAGACCACTCCTACATCTTTAGAAGAAAGGATATAAGTTTAAAAAATCATGGAACCTCTTCTTCTTTTCCAGAAAAAGTACATGCTGAGATTGACAGAGTGATTGGCCGGGGGCAGCAGCCAACTGTTGCCGCCCGGGAGTCCATGCCCTACACCAATGCCGTCATCCATGAGGTGCAGAGGATGGGCAACATCATCCCCGTGAATGTTCCCCGGGAAGTGACAGTCGATACCACTTTGGCTGGGTACCACCTACCCAAGGTAAGTAGTTGCTCCCGGCCTCAGATCTTCAAGCCCTAATTTGAGATGGTGAAACTATGAACTTGAGAAGTGACATGTATTCTTGTCCTGAGGAGTCGTGTAAATGGGGAGAAAGCTGTGTTATACCTGATATAATTCTAGTTTTTTCTCCATGTGCGGTCTGTAAAATGTTAGTTAACTAGATAGTAAGAGGTATTGTGGGAACTGGAGAAGGGAGGACTCCTAGGCCAAACGTGTTTAGGCAAAGACTGGCTTTTCTTTGCTGTGGGGCTGCTCAGCATTTTTATTAAGCTAACCTGTGTTGTGAATCTCTATGGACACACGGCAGGCAGCAGTTCTAGGTCCGACTTTGCCACAGATGACTTTTCTTTGCCTTGGTAGAGCATCTCACAGGACGAGGGACCTGGCCAGACATTGGAGGAATTCTGCTTCTCAGTCCTGGGGTTATAGAATGTGAGACTGTGAAGGGACATTTGAGACCACCTGGGCAACATCACATTAATGCTGATGTATCTAACGTGATATCCCCACAGATATTTTTCTAGCTTTTATTTGCAGCCTCATGGTGGGGAACTTCCTATCTCACAAGGAAGCCACACCAAGTGTGAGCAGTATTAATTATTAGAGAGGGAAAGAAAGGAGTGAACACTTGATTCGGTGTCGTGGATCTAGCCTCTTTCAAAATGTCTTACTCAGTTCTCAGAATAACTCTCTTATTCCCATTTTATGGATTGGGAAGTCAAGGCTCAGATAAGTTAAGTTTGCCTGAGATCTATCAACCACAAAGTGGTGGGAGTTGGGGATCAAGAACCCGATCTATTCTGATTGTTTGTACTACACCATGCTCCCTCCATAGTACTGGCTTTTCTTTGACTTTAACGCATTGACTGCCATGTGAGTTGTATTTAACTCAGGCTAGTTTTGAGCCCGGGCTCGCCTGAAGCAAAACCCTGCAGTTGGTTCATGAAAATCTTACTTGCTGACATTCTTATTGTTACAATTAATATTGACAATTTAATTCTTAAAACGAGGATTGTGTTCCATTTAACTCACGCACAGAAAACAATAAAAAATAACAAATTAGAAAGGATTGTTTTGTTTTAATAAAACACCGTGGCCCCAGGGTAAAATTTGTTTTTTCTACTGTGGCAGTCAATGTGTTAAAAGCATCT